>OY992507.1:8255100-10762990 GCA_963921215.1 Scoparia ambigualis
AACCAAACTTAATAAAGTTTGGTTTAATAATAGGTAGATAGGTTTTAATATTACTTTTGTGTTTAAAATCACATTTTGCCACATTTTAATTTAGTCTAATTAAATATAATCATTAGATCAATATTTAAATATATTTACACCGAACAAAATAAAACAACAAACATTAATAAATTATGAACTAAAATTAAAAAGCTTAAAATTAAAACCCAAATATATCTTAAAAATAAAAAATAGATAACCGCTCCCGAGCGGCAAAGTCCCCATAAATATTTTAATTACATTAATAGATAAATCCGAATATGTTCTATTATTTATAAAATATTTTTATATTTTCTTTCATTATTATGTTCTCTATTACAATAATAAAAACTTAGCATGTTGTAATTTATACAGGGTGATCAATCCAAATGGGTTATTTCATTA
The DNA here is from genome assembly GCA_963921215.1 of Scoparia ambigualis. Classification (NCBI taxonomy): domain Eukaryota; kingdom Metazoa; phylum Arthropoda; class Insecta; order Lepidoptera; family Crambidae; genus Scoparia; species Scoparia ambigualis. The sequence continues at coordinate 8,255,524 of OY992507.1, forward strand.
AAAATGTGTTCCTTACTTTACTTCGATGATCTAAACACTATAGATACACAATCCCATATAAAATACGTTCGAACTGTTTTAACGGGACCTAATACGATTAATTTTGTTAGTAAGTACATATCCACTTACTGCTTGACGTTTCGGCCGCGATGCTGCGGCCGTGGTCACAAGCGGATTGGCGGTGCGCGGCGACGTCGGCTCGGTGAACGTGTGAGGGTGGATGAAGAAACAAATACCCGCCCGAGCCGACGTCGCCGCGCACCGCCAGTTCGCTTGTAACCACGGCCGCGAGAGGCCGCGATGCTGCGGCCGAAACGTCAAGCAGTAAGTAGATACAATGGCGGACTCCGTCGCTTTACCATTCTTAAGGTTAAAATCCCTTGCACTCCGCGTCGTCTATTTGGTTCGGGCACGTACCCGGGCGGTCGGTGCGCTTCATACGAAAATCGCTGCAAAATGGTAAAGCGACGGTGACCCCGACCGTACCTACTTACAAAATTAATCGTGTTAGGTCCCGTTAAAACAGTTTTAATGCATTTCAACGCGATAGTTTAAAGTATATAATACATTTGAAAAACCCGGTTCCAATTATTCTATACAATTTTGTTTTCGAATAATCACAACTCATTTTGAAACTTTGCCTTATCATCACCATAATAGGTACTGAATTTGGACGGCAATGTCAAATGACAACTGACAGCAATCCAATTGAGAGGCGTAGGACAAACAAGCGGCGTCGGGCGCGGGCGAGGCGCCCGCTCATTCGTGTTTCATATGAATTGTATAGAAGCGGCGGGGCGCGGGACATTTACATGCGGCGTGGCGCGGGCGGGGTGCTCATACGCCGCCGCCGCGCCCGCGCCCAACGCCGCTTGTGTTTGTCCTGCGCCTTAATTGTGTATCTAGTGTTTAGGTGATCGAAGGTTCCTTATGACTTATTATTCCTACCATCAACAATAACAACGAATAAACTTGCAGAATTTAAAACATTGTTTACAGAGATAGAGACCGCGGGTTGAACTCCCGGTTACGTTATGAGACTTAATAAAAAAATTAACTGCAGTTTTTACTAAATCTAAAATCGACGCCATGGTTCCTAAGAACAGATTTCCCTATCTATTATAGTTTATGATTTCTCCATACTGACCCATTTGGATTGATCACCCTGTATGTGATTTCCGACGTCAAAAAGACTGTTAGACAGTCACTACATGACAATATCACGACATAATAAACTAAGAGCTCGACATATTTTAATATAGCCACTCATTCGGCGCCCGGCTTCGCGAAAGTTGCTTTACTTAAGGTGCGCTTACACGGGATTTTTTTTGATCAATTATTGCTTGGCAACACGTTATGGATCAATCTGGAGTAATCTGCAGCAATTTCAAAAAAGTGCTGCAATGCTGCAAAAATATATTCCAATAGCTCAATGTTGTCGACACAAATTTTATTGCCGAATATCCAGTGGGTACCTATGGAAATTTAAAGCAATTTTGGTTTCTGTCTCATTTTGAAAACATTTTGCCAACTGATGCTTGTTGCTGTTGCCGTAAATTTGCACGATATTTTGTCACGTCACAATCGGCCAGTATTGCTCTCATAATTGATCAATTTTCATTGCCCGTGTAAGCGCACCTTTACAATACTGCAACCCGAATGCTCTAGCCACTGAGATATAAAGCTCCACATGTCGATGAGCTCCACATCCACCTAGGAGCACGATGGCGCTAGCGTTCAGTTTACGATCTTACTTACGTTACGTTAAGCAACTTTCGCAAAGCTGGGTCATTGGATGGGTAACCAAATTAAAAACATCTCGAGCGCCTTCGTGCTTCCAGAAGGCAAGTAAATCCGTTGGTAGCGGTTGTTGTCGTAAGATTGCAGTCGTCGAAACCCGACATCCCACATTGGGCTAGCTTAGTAGGTTATGGCCCATTCTCCAATTGTTGTTTATGTGGATAAACCTGTGCTCAGCAGTGGGACGTTTATAGACATGATGATGATGTATCTAAATTGAAGTTACTTTTTTTGTCAGGTATGCCCACAGTAGAAGAGGTGTGCTCGTCCTTCGGCCTCTCAGACGTGGACATAGAGTACTCGGACGCGGATCTAGAGAACTTAACGTCCTACAAACTGTTCCAGCAACACGTTCGCTCGCTGCTCGTCAAGGAAAACCCTAAAGTGAGTTTAAGACAAATACCAACAACATTCCTTCGTAGTGGTATACATACCCGACTTATTAGTAGTTAGTGTGTGGTCCTTGTGTATGAGCAATAAAGTGTTGATATACAGGTGTCCCAGAAATCAAAGTCTAGCCGAAAATGGGCAATAGGCCAAGTCGTGTTAGTTAGTAGAAAAATATAAATCTTGGTCTTGTACTTCTCAAATTACTAATAAAGATTTAAAAATAAATCCTAAAAATTTACACACTGTAATGATCTTTCAAGTCCTGTGACTACAAATATTAACTTTTCGTCAGTTTTTTCTGTGATAGTTTTCATGTGTACCCTTCTGTAAATTATAGTTAAAAGTTAAAACATAATTGCTTCTGTTTTAAATAAAATATTAGATTTGTGCCCAACATTGATTCAAAATAATTACATCAACCAACTTTGACCGAAAGTTATTTAAAAAAAATATACTACCTACACTGTTTTGGCAAGTAACATTAGAAGATGGCGCGTTTAGTCTGGATTCTAAAATTGTATGACACTTACTAATTGCTACTTCTTAATTGAGAAAAAAAATAAAATTCAGTTTTTAGATTCTTTTAGTTATGATTTTTATTAAAACAGATTTACAAGGATTTATAACAATGTTCGAACTGTTTGCCTTCAGCTGCAATGCAAGCTCTACATCTCTTTGAAAATGATCGCGTTATAAGACGGGCGTATCTTCTAGAGTTGATGTATTTAACGGCTTCGGTTCGGTTTCAGTCAGGTGAACGGGCAGGCCACGGAATTGCACCATTCCGCCCAATCAACCTATCGGGGTATTCTCGATTGAGAAACTCGTACTGTGGGAGCTGCCCAGCGCATTAGCGCTGTATGATACGGGTAGACAGATCGCAGTACCGGTTTAAAATAAAAATGTGGAGAAGATACGCCCGTCTTATTACGCGATCATTTTTAAAGAGATGTAGAGCTTGCATTGCAACTGAAGGCAAACAGTTCGAACATTTGTTATACTAAAACCTTGTAAGTCTGTTTTAATAAAAATCATAACTAAAGGAATCTAACAATTGAATTATATTTTTTTCTCAATTAAGAAGTAGCAATTAATAAGTGTCATACCATTTTAGAATCCAGACTTAACGCGCCATCTTTTAATGTTACTTGCCAAAACAGTGAGTATATTTTTATTAAAGTACAGTTGGTTGATGTAATTATTTTGAATCAATGTTGGGCACAATTCTAATATTTTATTTAAAACTGAGGCAGATATGTTTCAACTTTTAACTGTAATTTACAGATGGGTTATTCATGGTTACATCACAGAAAAAAAACTGACGAAAAGTTAATATTTGTAGTCACAGAACTTGAAAGATCATCACAGGGTGTAAATTTTTAGGATTTATTTTAAATACTTATAATTTGAGAAGTACGTGACCAAGATTTTTTTACATATTTTTCTAATAACTAACACGACTTGGCCTATTGCCCATTTTCGGCTTGACTTTGATTTCTGGGACATACTGTATAGTAGTAGTAGTAAACGACAGAGATTATTTTGTATTTACTTCACAGCAGATTTGTGTCAAAATTATATATGAATATGTTTTCTTAATATCAGCCAGAATGATAAAATATTATTAAGAAATCGAATTCGAGGCTAAAGCTTTACATAATAAAGTCGCCTAAAGTATTATGACAACTTTCTGCTCGTGTTTTCATTTTATGGTCTTCTATGAATATAGCGAAACGCAAAACTTGGGAAAACGTAGCAATGTCATTTTATTTGATTTTAATATCTAAAAATATTTATCGTTTTCGGAAGCAACTTATTATTTATTTATTAGGAACCACCTATGGTGCACGGATTCTTCTGTTACACATAATGTACTAAATTGCATACGTAGTGTTGACTGTGTTTTTACTTCTCAGGTCCCAGTTTCGAAACTAATGATGCTGGTGGCGGCGAAGTGGCGCCTGTTCTGCGAGACCAACCCACACCTCGGTGGCGGTACGCAGAACTTGGGCTCCGAGGAGAACACGAACACATCCACGGCGTCAGACTACGCGCCCAAGTCTAGAGTCGGACGACCGCCTAAAGAGTCAAAGGTATTTTTATTATACTAAATAATAATGCTAAGTAAAAAGTTCGTTGTTTTGTTTTTGCTGTAATTAGTTATTTGCCGTTTAAAATTAGTATTTCACATAAAATGTTTATTAGAAAGAAAGGGTAGACTTCACAGTGACGTACTGTACTACCGCTGGCTTGCAGCGTATCAACTACTAGAAAAAAAATCAACGAGTCTTCTGAGGTCTCGGTAGCTTAGCGGTTAGAGCAGTGGACCGGCAATCCAAAGGTCACGGGTTCGAATCCCGTTCAAACTTTCCTAAGACTAGTTGTTTTTTTCTAGTAAACATTTTATCCTATATCTACATATATAGCATTGTGAATGCAAAATTTCAATAAAAAAGATAGTACTTCGCATGTTTAGTCGTTTTCATAAAATTAATATCTTGATAATTGATTTGTTTATACACAATGCTTTCAAGAGGTTATCTTATCTTATCTAGTGGGGCCTGCAGAGGTCTCCCCCTCGCAGCAGCACGTCGACCCATTGGGATCTTATGTGCAACTTTCAAGAAATTAAGTTTTCTTTGATTCAATCGAAATCTCTATTTAGTCATCATAATCATCCCACTGCTGGGCTTAGTCCTTCATAGTTGAACAATAGCACATTAGGAGACTAGGCCATAATAAAACAGATTAGCCTTATGCAAGTGGGTCGCAGCAACTGCTCTCTCCGCGACAACAACCGCAGTTATGGAATTGACATGCCCTTTGAAGCACGGAACAACTATTATTGTATATTCCATCCATTATTAATCACATCCATGGCATTTGCAAGCCTTACTGCAAAGTTTATTTGTCCAATTTAGTTGTCCTTATAAAAAAATAGAGTATAACAACTAGTTCAGCTATTCCATACAAACAATGTGCTCAGCTTTATGACAGCAGGCAACGCATTGTACGTAGGGGCGCACAGTAGGTCGAAACTGCTATATGAGGGACTTAGCGATAATTTTTACAAATTCTATTTTAAAAAATATTAATCGATTGGTTACCATATTCTAATGAATAAATGTCGTAAAACGTTTTTCTCTAAAAGTGATAGTTTGGCTAGAAAACAATATTTTTAATTTTATTGTATCTAATGAAACAGAAACTGCTCGATTTTAACCAAGTCTTGGCAGATCTTGCTTTGTATCTGCTTGAGCCTTATTCTATAGCTTATTGACTATAATCCTACACTATCAGCTCGCACCCAAAGTTGCACGTTCAGAAGTTATGAGGATCCGAAAAATTAACAAAAAAGTAAATAAAAAGCAGGGTAAAAGTTATATTATTTTAATGAAAATAACAATAAGTAAGTACTTACTTAGTGCTAACAATAAAATATTGTCAAAGGGTTTACACATAATTAGCAGTCTCAAAAAATATTTTGTATGTATTAGGAACTAAAAATATTATTATTAAAAATCGCTTATACTTACTTTTTTGTTAATTTTTCGGATCCTCGTAACTTCTGAACGGGCAACTTTGGGTGTGCGCTGATTATGTAGGATTATAGTCAATAAGCTATAGAATAAGGCTCAATAGTTATAAGCAAAATCTGTCAAGATTTGGTCGAAATCGAGCAGTTTGTTTCATTTCGTACAATAAAATTTAAAATATTTTTTTTAGCCAAACTATCAGTTTTAGAGAAAAATGTTATATGACATTTATTCATTAAAATAACGCAACTTATTGATGGGTATTTTTTAAAAATAGAATTTGTAAAAATGATCGTCAAGTCCCTCATACAGCAGTTTCGACCCACTGTGGGGCGTAGCTTTGTTTGCATGCGTTTGCAGTTTTGCAACACAGTATGCAAAAACATGTACCTAGTTATAACACCCCAATGGTATTTACTTTAGAGCGAGGAGGTGCTAGACGAGCCCGAGGAGGAAGAGGAGGACGAGCTAAGCGACGAGGGCACCCCCGCGCCCCGCAAGCGCGGCCGCAAGCCCAAGCACGCGGGCGCACCGCCGCGCGGCAAGCCCGGCCGCAAGCCCAAGGTGCCTACGCTCAAGATCAAGTTCAGCAAGCGGAAGCGCACCAGCAGCGTGAGTCGCACACACATTCATAAATACACTGACGCCTTTATCCCCAAACGGCTAAGGGGCCGTCCATTAAGGGGATCCTGCACAAAATTGTGAAAATATACGTATTTTTAATTGTATTATGCGCTGAATTAGTTAAATACATTAATAGAACTTACGTAAGTTAGCCTGATCATTGCACAAGGTCGTGGCCTTGTTGAAATTTGAAACAAATTATTTAAACAATACATAAAGCTGATGACTCTAACATTTACTTGATTGATATTTCGTAGGTCACCCCCATCTTATAAAAGTGAATTTTAATTTTTAACACAAGCGCGTGATGGTTTTGTACATTTCGCAGAATAAAAACATTGCTCTAATCAATTCCCCCCCCCCCCCCCCCCTTAATCACGTGAGGCTCGAAAGGGGGGAGTGGGTTCGGCAAAAATCACGAAATATCACAAGGGGGAGTGTGTGAGTGGGAGGGGGGTGTAGTAAGATATCGCGTGTATTTATTTTTTTGACAAACGCGATTTCTAATAACCGAGAGCGGCGTGTAGTGTGATCTTGACACGCCTTTGAAAAAAAATACAACCTGCAACCTTTTTGTGTAGACGTTTTTATCATGGTCCTTAATTTTCTAAAATAAATTAGATTATACTTTATACCTGTACCAGGCTTGGCCGTGTTAAAAATGCTAAAGAAACATCACGTGTTTTATGGACGGCCCCTTACCCTTCTTCAGAGACAAGGCCATGTGGACCGCAAACGCACCAGTAGTAGTAGTAGCGTATGTCACACATACATACGAATACGACCAAGGAAGTTTGCACCGACCACTTTTCGGCGATATTAAAGCGTTTACACACGATCGAGACGCACGCTTCAGAACCGGTGAAAAGCCACTGCGGGGTGTATTACAACATTTTTATGGAAAAAAATAAACATCTAATACAACCTTTTTTTATCACGCTTGATCATGAAACGTGCCTTTCCATTTTAAAACGACCTTCATTGTTTGAAAGTTGCCAATGCTTTCATTTGACAATAAAAATGTTGTAATACACCCCACTGTTGCGTTGACCCCAGATTACAGTACGTAGTCGCTGTCCGAATGGAGCGCAAGCGAATATCTTGAGAAGCGGTAACCGGGAAGTTCGTCGATTGTACTTGCATTCACGAATATTATCCTCAAAGAGTTTGTCAGAGATTAGGCAATGAGAACCGCAAAAGCAGTGCTCTGCCGCACTCCACGGCACATCAAATAACTGCACATGTGGTCAGCGTGTCAGGTGGTGCGGTGAGCCCATCATCATGGTTTTATATAAGTCGCCGCCGTCAGAACTTTCAGAAGGAAAAACCAACAATTTAGACTATGGCTTCTAATATTGCACCGCTATTGACATTTTTCATTTATTATATGACTGCCAGCCACTTCGATCATCTAAACACTAGATACACAATCCCTTATAAATATTACTTTGAAAAACGTGGTTCTAAATTATTATATAAAATTTTGTTTTCGAATAATCACAACTCATTTTCAAACTCTGCCTTTCATCACCATATTAGGTATTAAATGACAATTGACAGCAATCCAATGCTCCCTCTTGGTTGGAGCATTAGTTTAAGGCGACACTTTGAGAGCGTTAATTGTGTATCTAGTGTTTAGATGATCGAAGGCCAGCCATCAAGGAAACTGGTCTAACGTCTTCTCATCACATATCAGGAGGAGGATCCAGAAGGTAGCGCCGGCGCCAACTCCGATTCAGACGCCGAGTTTGAACAAATGCTAGCGGAAGCCGAGGACCCGAAGCCGGTCGCCGCCACCTCCGAAGAGGTCGTGCCGCTGAAGGACGAGGACCCGGCGCTGGTGCAGCCCAAAAAGAAGGCCAAGACCAAGATCGGCAACAAGAGCAAGAAGAAGAAGAAACTGAAGACCACCAGCAAGTTTCCAGACGGTGCGGAGGGAGAGCAGGAGCATCAGGACTATTGTGAGGTGAGTTAGCTGATGATAGTATTAACATTTAATAGCAGAATCGAGATACTAGATGTGGAATGAGCGCAAGGTCTAAAGATTGCAGTGTGAGGTTCTTCGAAAGGGCGTGAATGTAATTTTTACTGGGTTGGCACATTCAGCAACACATTATATGTTGTACACGTAAAAAATAATATGTTGTACTCGCTGTAAAGGCTAAGATAAAAGAAAAATGCCCTTTTTGCCTGCTCTGCTCTTTAAAATCAAAAGTAAGCACTTTATTCTAAGGGTGTTTTTTGTAAGTTCGAGATTGAAATCCCTTGGTCTATTAAATTAAATTATAAAAAAATAAAATAATTAATTTATGATAATGTTTTGATTATCTCGGTAACGAGCCTGTAATTTCGGACTAAATTTAATGAGCATGCTCAGTGTGATGTATAGATGCTCCCCTTAAATGTTCGCTTATTGATAATGTTAGACCCTATATAAAAAAAAAACTAGTGATATTGGATGTTGTATGTGCGGTAACGTTCGGCGATCGCCCCTCAGGTGTGCCAGCAAGGCGGCGAGATCATCCTGTGCGACACGTGCCCGCGCGCCTACCACCTGGTGTGCCTGGAGCCCGAGCTGGAGGAGACGCCCGAGGGCCGCTGGTCCTGCCCCCACTGCGAGGCCGAGGGCAACCAGGAGCAGGACGACGACGACGAGCACCAGGAGTTCTGCAGGTACGCGCACACTTACACAACACAATACTAAATACATGAAAGTCTAAATACTAAAAGGGCACATGTCACTTTTTTACACGAAATACTTTTTTATTGTCTAAATCGCTTGGCAACACCTATTTCCACCATTTTATGCAAATCCGACAATGTCCGTACTCATTGTATGGATACAGCATCATATCCTATACACGTATAGGTAAACCTTTTCGATTTCTTGACTTGATTGTGAATGGCGCTCACGAATTACCGCGGACCCCGCGCCGCGCAACACCTACGAGGGCCTGGAATTTTCGCTGACACCCCCCCCCCCCCTCATTCCCTTCCCTTAACAGTAAATACAATTGAATTCCACTTGACTCTGCGAGATTTTCGTTTGAAAGGTTTTGTTTAAGTAGTTGCTAACATACTTGATCCTAGTGTAGTTGACATTTTTATTGGACATGACCATCGACATTTAATCATTACTATAGACAGGACATAGAGATCAAAACTTTAATCCACAACTTATTACCAAGTGGTAACAAGTCGCTCAGTTTCATTTCATGTCATGCACCCTCTAATGCAGTCGTGTTTGTGCGTGAACAGATTTGACATAAACAATAAAAAATATGCCAAATTGCGTATTTCCCGATATGGAAAAACGGCTGAACGTGATTATAGCTTATTTTCGTAAGTATTTTGTATATTTACCCAATAATCAGACTATATTATTAATTACAACAAATTATTCTAGAACATTTACCTTTGCCCTGTGGTGAAAAGCAAAAGTACTTTTACGATGTCACACACTTGCAGATGCGGAAGTAGATGATTTAGTGATGTTCAAGTGGTGTCGTTTTATTTATCGATTAATGTTATAAGTAGATAATATTGTATCGTAAGTTTTAAGATTTATATAAGTAAGTAGTAATATTCTGATTCAATGATCATTGCGTTGGGGGACTGATAAGCACTGTAACAGTAAAACTTCAGCGGTCCCCCTACGCGATGATCGCTTAATCAGAACATTACTACTTATGTTAAACTTTTAAGAAACTATTTTTATGTAGTTGTATAATATAAAACTCATTATGAAAGTTTAAAATCATATATTTGTGGTACTTGCTATTTGGATAATACGTAGGGAGCGAAATTTAAGATTGAGAAAGAAATGGCTACAAAAGAAAATTGGAAATTTAAGATTGAGAAAGAAATAGAAAAAAAAGAAAATTGGATGTCCAAATTAAACATAATATATACACATCCGTTATGTCATTGGTACTGTTTAATGCTAATGCATCAAAAAATCTATGGAATAGGTTTCTCGATTATAGTCAACCTAAAAAACGAATAATGTAATGCATAGACGGCAAATTGTCTAACATGCAAACGTTGTTTAAAATCACAATTTTCTTGTAATTTCAGAACATTGAAAAACAAACACTGACGTCCGCAGAGTTACACCTACCTATCAGTGTTTTTGTATCAGATTCAGAATCAATTTTCGACAGGACGAGGAAAATTGCTTTGAAGATTCAAATTCATTATTTGTAATACGCCACCAGGCTAAAATTAAAAAAAAATAGGGCAACAAAATAGATATTTAAAAATAAATATATTAAACTTAAAACATTTAATCAGTAACTTAGAAAAAAAATGACTTCCAAAAAACGTTACTAATTCTCTGCTACAGGAGAAATACAAGCTCTGTTTAATAAATTTTTAATTAAAATCTCAATAAAAAGTAGACTCGATTCCGGTTTACAGGTATACCGGAATCGAGTCTACTTCAAAGCATTGTAACAACAGTGTATAATAATCCTTACTTATGAAAAGTGATCGCGGGAGTGGGTTTATTTAAAAAAATAAATTATGTTATTACGTACTAGCTAGGTACTTATGTTATTTCACATTGTTTTTTAATAAGTTAATACTTTATTACTATACTAAATAAATGATCATTTGAAACACCGGATTTTTTGTTTCCTTCCTAATTGTCACTTGCTTGTTAAAATGTTATATATATTGGTTAATCTTCATCAAAATTATCGATACGTCGAATTATTAACGGAACATCCCTACTGCAGAGCGTCACCTACCATGGGGTAGGTGAAACTTATTCTAATTGTTATTAATACTTCATGATATTCTTAATATTATATTGTTTTGCTGTTCAACGTTAGATGACGTAACTTGATGATGAACTTGATGACTGATGATGATGATGTACAGACAGTAGCGTGTGCGTAAATTGGTCGACCGGTAACCTTCTCGTCTGTACATAAGTTTTTAATTAATTTGTGTTGCTGATCGCGAAAACCTAGGAGCTTACTACAAAGTTGTCCAAACAATTTACTGGGAATTCTATGATTTTTCAGTGATTGATAAAAATACTGAAAATGGAATAGCCGGCCAATGACTAACAACTGTAACGGCCCGGCCACGACCTTGCCGCTGTGAGCGGAGCAGCGAGTAGATTTTTGGGCCATTGCGCGTTATACTACGTAAGTCTCAGTCAATGGTTATAGAAAGGGCGCATTGGACAAACACTCTGCTCACAGCGGCAAGGTCGTGGCCGAGCCGTAAGACAAAATATAGTGAGCTATCCAATTGGAAGTGGGTTATTTTATAATAGTGAGTTATATGAAGTATGTCGTTGTATCCGTCAGAATTTGCAAGGATGGCGGCGAGCTGCTATGCTGCGACTCTTGCCCGTCGGCCTACCACCGATTCTGCCTCAACCCGCCGCTGGAGGAAGTTCCGGATGGGGAGTGGAAATGTCCACGATGTAGCGTAAGTACGAATACGTCCTTACTTGTACTGGTAACATTACTGTATTGGACCAAAAAACCTACAAGGTGGTCCGACGATCTGGTGAAAGTCACGGGTAACCGCTGGATGCAAACAGCACAAGACCTGTCGTGGAGGCCTTTGTCCAGCAGTGGACATCTGGCTGATGATGATTGGACCAAAGTGGTGGATTATGGCCTAATCTACTTAAGTGCTGTTGTGAGTTTATTATTTGTAAAAAATACAATAATTTGTATACATTTTCCGACAAACGAGTTGGGGCTTCAGAGGTTTTAAGCCATTAAAATATCACGTTGTAGTTTGCTCTTTGTCTGAAATATTCAGTAAATTCGTGTTTTGTTTAGTAAAAATATTAAGTAAAGTCGCCGTTTTCCTCTGTCTGTGGCACCGCACTATTCTCCTAAACCACGCAATGGATCTTTTATGCGGTTTTCACTAAAAGATGTTTATATTTTATAGATATGTCTCTTTAAATGGCTGAACTATGACGGTCTTTCTAAGTTAGCGTGGGCGAAGGCGCGGGCGGGCCGCTAGTTAATACATATAATAATCACGATTTATCCCCGAAGGGTTAGAGACTAAGCAATTAGGACAGCAAAAGCAGGCTGAGCACATGTGCAGTCGCTATTTCACCAAATAGCGACTGCACATGTGCTCAGCGTGTCCGGTGGTGCGCCTCTTCGTATCTTTATCAATAAACAAATAACTAAGTATTAAATAATGATTTCTGAAATATGCTCTGCAGTGTCCCCCACTGGATGGCAAGGTGGCCAAAATACTGACGTGGCGGTGGAAGGAGCTCTCTGCCAAGTCGAAGGCGCCGCGAGCAAGGGAGTTCTTCGTCAAGTGGCACGAGCGCTCCTACTGGCATTGCAGCTGGATATCCGAAATACAGGTATGCTCAAACATTTGTACCACAGACAGTCATGCTTATCGCGCAGGCTACCGTAAAACCAGACATACCGGACACAGAAATTAATTTTTTGGAGACGTGGTTCCATGTTCCCGGCATATTAAAAGTGGAAATGAGACTCCGGCTTTAAGAACTGTGTTTTCTTACAGTTAATAAAGGTACTTTTAATTTGATATGTCCGGATATACGTCCGGACTTATCAAAGCCCTTTCTTTGTTGATGCATTATTCATTTTTGGAAATGTTTACAACATTTATATTACATTAGATCGGCCAAACGTGTTACTGATCTCATCTAAGTGTCTGTAACACACATTCTCTGACCGATAGAATTGTATCTAATAAAGTTTGTTGTTCCCAGTTGGACGTATTCCACCCGCTGATGTACCGCTACTACATGCGGAAGTCTGACCCTGAAGAGCCGCCCAAACTCGAGGAGCCTTTAGACGAGAGGGACGGAAGGGTCAAGCGGCTTAGAGACAAGACGGTGGACCAGGACCAGGACGAGAAGATGCTGGAGGAGAAGTATTACAGGTTGGCACCTGGTTTATGGCACTGTCATATCAACTCCCATTGGGTCAGCGAAGTGGGTTATGAACCAGTCTCTCTGTGTGGTGTTGTCCATGTGGGGTTTTGGGCCTAGCTGTGGGACATTTATATGATGACGATGACCAGGTACAGCTTAATAAGACCATGAGGTATGATAGCTCATGGCCTATGATAGCTCATGGCTACCGAGACATTTCTCAGTTGAATTTGTTGCCGAGAATGCCGAGACCGAGACTGTGATCTCGGTCGAGCCTTAGCTATAACACACATTGGTTTATTGAGTTGTGTAGACGTCTACCCGCTCCAGCTAGCGCTGCTCTCGAAACAGAATGCTGAGTGTAAGTTTGTAAATGTGCAAATGTTACTATCGCGTTTGAGTTAAGTTTTGACAGATAGATCTTAAAGCTTAGTAAATAAGATCGAGAATCAAAACTCTTGACTCAAACGCGATAGTAACGTTTGCACATTTTCAACTTACACTCAGCGTTCAGATATTTGAAAACATTTTAGTAGACTTAACATCTCGAGTCATCACGTGCTTGAAAGCGATTTGACTGTTACAATAGATGACAATTTGTTAAAAGGCTTCACACGCATCGAGCCTGCACTTTTGTAACATTCTAACTCGTAGATTTTTTTCAACACTTTTTCAAATTGCAATTGGTTAGCGAAAAAATTGCGATTAAATGTAACGTACCGCTTGCTTGCCGTTAAATTTAAGGTAATTTTTTCGCAAACCAATTGCAATTTGGAAAAATTTTGAAAAAAAATTCTACTATTTGGAATGTTTTATACATAATTATGTATAAAAATATGAATTTTGTAGAATGATTGTCGTAGAATGATATCGTTTATATCGGTGCAGGTATGGCGTGAAGCCGGAGTGGCTGGTGGTGCACCGCGTGATCAACCACCGCACGGGCCGCGACGGCACCACCTACTTCCTGGTGAAGTGGCGCGACCTGTCCTACGACCAGGCCACGTGGGAGGCCGAGGGCGCCGACATCGCGGGGCTCAAGTTCGCCATGGAGTACTACCAGGTAACCAATCAATTTTAGGCGGCGCCACCGCATCACGTCGCACATAGCTCGAAAGAAAGCAAACACCTCAACCGTGTCAACAGATGGCGCCACAAACGTATACCGACGACTACGTCTCCATACTACGACGGTAAAATAGTATGGGAAGCTTGCATCGCGGCAGCGAAGAATTCACCAACTCCTTCGCTCTATATATAGCACCTCCAACTAACATCCGTGGGACTTCGGTCTCCGAGCTATACCACCCTGCTCGGAGGAAGATCTTCCCTTGCCTTCCATTTTACCTACCATCCGCGATTTGCTGTACCAAAAGTGATATGTTATGCTTAATCGTTCACTAAAATTAGCAGTAGTTGAAATTGAAGCCTTAATTGCTTGTATTGCACAAAAGATCCCAATGGGTCAACGTGCTACTGCGAGAGGGAGACCTCTGCACGCCCCACTAAGATAAGAACCGATCACCTTATATGCTGATCTTTAGTCAAAATCTTTTAGTTTATCATTCACTATAAAAAGCAGTAAGTAATTGAAATTGAAACCTTACTCGCTTGAAAATAAAGTATGTTTTTAAAATTACTGCCTACATTTTTCTGTTGGTTAAAAATAGATTTACGCTTGCGTAAAAGTGAGAAAAGTTCCCCATTATGTGTTTCCAAAATATGAGAGAAAACTTCCCTTTGACTTCTCTTATAATATAACTTATTATGATGCCTTTTTTGTTCAAAGGATATGCGCGCTCACATCACCTCAGAAGGTAAAACAAAGGGAAGCAAAGGCAAAAAACCGGGACGCAAGAGCAAGAACAAGGACATTATCGACGAGGACGAAAGCAGCAGCGGCCTTGTGATGAAGCCCAGGAAGTATAATCCGCCGCCGGAACGCCCCACCACCAACCTCAACAAGAAGTATGAAGACCAGCCGCCATTTGTATACGAGACGGGAATGCAACTCCACCCTTACCAGCTCGAAGGGCTCAACTGGCTGCGCTACTCCTGGGGCCAAGGCATCGACACCATCCTAGCCGACGAGATGGGGCTCGGCAAAACCATACAAACAGTCACCTTCCTCTACTCGCTGTTCAAGGAAGGACATTGCAAGGGACCTTTCCTCGTCTCCGTACCCCTCTCCACTATCATCAATTGGGAGAGGGAGTTCGAACTGTGGGCGCCCGATCTGTACTGCATCACTTACGTCGGCGACAAAGACTCTAGGGCTGTTATCAGGGAAAACGAGTTGACCTTCGACGACAACGCCAGCAGAAGTGGTAGACCGTCGAAGATAAAATCGCAAGTCAAATTCAACGTATTGCTCACCTCTTACGAGTTGGTGTCGATCGACTCGACGTGTCTCGGCTCCATCGACTGGGCCGTCCTCGTGGTAGACGAAGCTCACAGGCTTAAGAGCAACCAGTCGAAATTCTTCAGGCTGCTAGCCGGCTACCACATCAATTACAAACTATTGCTGACCGGCACCCCTCTGCAGAATAACCTCGAGGAGTTGTTCCATCTCTTGAACTTCTTGAACAAGGACAAGTTCAACGATCTTGCCGCTTTCCAGAATGAATTCGCTGACGTGTCGAAGGAAGAGCAGGTGAAGAGACTTCACGAGATGCTAGGGCCGCACATGCTGCGGCGGCTCAAGGCCGACGTGCTCAAAAACATGCCCACCAAATCGGAATTCATTGTGCGAGTGGAGTTGTCGCCCATGCAAAAGAAATACTACAAATATATTTTGACGAGGAATTACGAGGCTCTGAATCCGAGGAGCGGCGGCCAGACCGTATCACTCCTTAACGTAATGATGGATTTAAAGAAATGCTGCAATCATCCATATCTGTTCCCGGTGGCGGCCGAGGAAGCTCCTCTAGGCCCCCACGGAAATTATGACACGCAAGCCTTGATAAAAGCTGCGGGCAAACTGGTACTGCTAGCTAAAATGCTGAAGCTGCTAAAGGAACAGGGCCACAGAGTTCTAATTTTCTCACAGATGACAAAAATGTTGGACATTCTAGAAGATTTCTTGGAAGGCGAAGGTTACAAGTATGAGAGGATCGACGGTGGAATCACTGGGACTATTCGCCAAGAGGCGATCGATAGGTTTAACGCCCCCGGTGCGCAACAGTTCGTGTTCCTGCTGTCGACGAGAGCCGGTGGTTTGGGTATTAACTTGGCCACGGCCGACACGGTCATCATCTACGACTCCGATTGGAATCCCCACAACGACATCCAGGCTTTCTCCAGAGCGCATCGTATCGGCCAGGCCAACAAAGTGATGATCTATCGGTTCGTCACCCGCAACAGCGTGGAGGAGAGAGTCACTCAGGTGGCCAAGAGGAAGATGATGTTGACTCACTTGGTAGTACGGCCGGGTATGGGCGGCAAAGGTGCCAATTTCACTAAACAAGAATTAGACGATATCCTGAGGTTCGGCACTGAAGAGTTGTTCAAGGAAGACGAGGGCAAGGAAGAGGCTATCCACTACGACGATAGAGCGGTGTCCGATTTACTCGACCGTTCGAAGGAAGGTATAGAGTCGAAGGAATCGTGGGCTAATGAATATCTCAGTTCATTCAAAGTCGCTAATTACTCCACGAAAGAAGGAGACGGCGAAGAGGAAGTCGACACGGAGATTATCAAACAGGAAGCCGAGAACACAGACCCCGCTTACTGGATCAAACTGCTCAGGCATCATTACGAGCAGCACCAAGAGGATCAGGCCAGAACCCTCGGCAAGGGCAAGCGAGTGCGGAAACAGGTCAACTACAACGACGGCAGCGTCGCTCAAACAGAGAACAGAGAGGACACCACTTGGCAGGAGAACGGCTCCGACTACAACTCGGACTTCTCGCAGGGCAGCGAAGATGACAAGGAGGATGACGACTTCGACGAGAAGAATGACAACGGGGACCTACTCAGTCGCCGCAGCAAGAGACGATTGGAGCGCCGCGAGGAACGCGATAGACCGTTGCCACCGCTGCTCGCACGAGTCGGCGGCAACATGGAAGTGCTCGGATTCAACGCCAGACAGAGGAAGTCGTTCCTCAACGCCATCATGCGGTACGGCATGCCGCCGCAGGACGCTTTCAACTCGCAATGGCTAGTCCGAGATCTGAGGGGGAAGTCTGAGCGGAATTTCAAAGCTTACGTGTCGTTGTTCATGCGGCATCTGTGCGAGCCGGGAGCCGATAACGCCGAGACCTTTGCTGACGGTGTCCCGCGGGAGGGCCTGTCGCGGCAGCACGTGTTAACGAGGATCGGCGTTATGAGTCTCATCAGGAAGAAGGTTCAGGAGTTTGAGCACATCAACGGGTATTATAGTATGCCTGAGCTGGTGAGGAAGCCGGTGGAGCCTGTGAAAAGTGCGGCGGGAGAAAGCGCCGCCGCAAGCCCGGCGCCTTCTAATGCCACTCCTATCACTTCTGCGGCGCCTTCCCCGGCGCCCACACAGGTCACACAAACGGGCCAAGCGGCGACGCCCGCCGGCTCAGACAAAGATGAAAAGGAAGACGTTAAAGAAGAAAAACCTGAAGTCAAAGAACTTAAAGATGAACCGATGGACACGAGCGAAGTTAAGGAAGACAAGCCGGAGGAGAAAGAAGTTCCTAAAGAGGTTAAGGAGGAGGTCAAAGAGCCAGAACGACGCATGTCTGTTGACGAAGAGCCGCCTAAAGAAGAAGAGAAGGTCGAGGAGAAGAAGGTGGAAGAGAAAGTGGAACTTGTGGAAAAGGTGAAGGAAGAAGTTAAGGATGACGCGGACAAGAAGGACGACGTCAAGAGCGAGAAGACTGAATCTGAAGGGTCGGAGAAGCCAAAGGACGAAAAGAAGGTAAACATTTGTTGTTCTTTTAGTGCTTTGTATCATAGTCATTCTATTCGCAGAATTACTTACAGTGCTAGGTTGCTCAATCTCGCTCACTCTATAATAGATATCTAAGAGTGGCTTTGTATGATTTGATCGTTAATAGGGTAAAAATAATGTAAATAAGTTTTTAATCATCTAATAAAAAAAAAATAGATAAAGTAATACTTGCAATATTAAAATGAAACAGTTTTTACAGATCAAAACTCTCGTTTAATTTACTACAACATAGTTTTTTATTTTCCTGACATTTCGAACACTTTACAGGGTCTGTGGTCACAGGGAGACTCACGAGTTTTGATTCGTAAAAAGTGTTTCATTTCAATGTGTAGTACTCGCTTAAAACCTTAGAAAACAACTTGCAATATTATAGTCTAAGATCCGAGTATAGAACGACCTTCACCGAAAAGGTTAATGGATGAAAAGTATTCTATATCAAATTTAATATGTTAAATAATATATCGCGAGTGGGTTGGCTGAAAAATTTCAGTCCAGTACCATTAATGATTAATTTAATATTAAAAAATATATATTTTTTTATTTTGCACTGGTTTGGTGTGTGTGTGTTAGTAATGAGCTTATCTTTATATAAACATATATTTTATTTATTTAACCAGACGGTTGCAAATTACTAATATTGACTTGCCCTGTTTACACCTGCCTACCCAATGTTAAGACAGGAAAAAAATAGTCAACCCAACGTTTGCATATTATAGAGGCCTCATACTTTCGATTGGTACCTATGTAATTTATCTAATAACGAAACAAGTGCAATATTTAAAAAAATATATATTTAAATATTTAATTAATCATATCATATACTGGACTGAAATTTTTCAGCCAACCCACTCGCAATATACTATTTAACACATTAAATTTGATATGAAATACTTTTAATCCATTAACCGCTCGGTGAAGGTCGTTGTATACTCGGATCCTCTACTATTAGTTCTTAACAACAACACGACAAAGTATTAAAGTTTGCCTTTCGTTGCTAATAGAACAAACGTGTCATTATAACGAACGATTCAAACCTTCAGGACGACGAGGACGACGACGTAGTACTAGTGAAAGAGAAGGACGACGTCAAAGTCGAGCGCCGCAAGTTCATGTTCAACATCGCCGACGGCGGCTTCACGGAGCTCCATACACTATGGCTGAACGAGGAGCGAGCCGCCGCTCCCGGCCGCGAGTACGAGATATGGCACCGCCGCCACGACTACTGGCTACTAGCCGGGATAGTTACACATGGCTACGGCCGCTGGCAGGATATACAGAATGACCTGCGCTTCGCTATAATCAATGAGCCCTTCAAAATGGACGTGGGGAAGGGCAACTTCTTGGAGATCAAGAATAAGTTCCTCGCGCGCCGGTTCAAGGTGAGTTCTAATAGTGTGTATGTCATCTCTGTGCCGTTGTTAGTATTTTTACTAAATTGTAAGGTCCGGTTTCCATTAGGTCGGATCCGACTTCCGGTCGGATCTCACCGAGATTCGGAAGTTCTAGTAGCTTAATAATTTGTTAAGCCTCGAATTCAAGAATAAGTTCAAGGTGAGTTATAACTTTAGTCTGATTAATCGTACAAAAATATCATGTCCATCTCGTCTTCGTCGTGTTTTACAATCTTGCATACCTTTGTATTACATTTTTTAGTTCATAATGTTGAATTCTATCCAAAAAAATTTATTTGGCGGTATTATTCTTATTACCATAAATTAAAGAGATATAGTTATGTTTATTACATACATCCCACGCACGACTATTATTCTCTAAGGGTCGGACAGAGACTAGGCAATGAGGACCTCAAATCAGTTCTCTGCCATAGTCCACGTTGCACCAAATAACAATTGCACATGTGCTCAGCATGACAGGTGGTTGGTTAGCCCATCGCCACTCTTTGCTGTTGGATGTATGTACAGTCTTTAGTCCGTTAGTCGCCTTTTACGACACCTTAATTAAGAGATGGGTCGGTTGTATTCATTTAACCCTTTAACTGGTGCAGCATTAAATTTGTTTGATTTTCCATCCTATTACAACTGAATAAGGTTCAAATTATGGTCTATCCATTACCAGCTAAGGGTTTAATGAGTCGCCACCAGACAGACTTTAAGTGCTATGACTCTTTACGGGGCTTAGATAGACAAGAGATGCGACATGTTAGGTGTCAAGATGTTTATTGAGAAAAATATATTAAGTAATATAAAAGATACAATCAACTTAGTAAGCGACCTTATTCTTAATTGCTGAGAATGCTACGCGTGTGTTCCAATTTGATGTTAATGCACGTTAATGTAAATATCTCGTTTGTGCAATGTTGCAATCATAAGACTGATTTTATTAGATTGTATTACACAAAGATACATTAACTCCCCAGCTGTTGGAGCAAGCTCTGGTGATCGAGGAGCAGCTACGGCGCGCTGCGTACCTCAACCTGACTCAGGACCCCAACCACCCGGCGATGTCGCTGAACGCGCGCTTCGCCGAGGTGGAGTGCTTGGCTGAGTCGCACCAGCACCTCAGCAAGGAGTCGCTCGCTGGCAACAAGCCGGCTAATGCGGTGCTGCACAAGGTCAGTCGCTCGTATACGATGTTTTAGGGTTTAGCGGACAAACGCGCTTCTATTTTATATTGTTACGGTTTTTTTAAGACTTACTAGCGGCCGCTCGCAGTTTCACCCGCGTGGTTCCCGTTCCCGTGGGAATATCGGGATATAAAGTATCTAATATGTTAATCCAGGTTATAAACTATATGTATGCCGAATCCAAATCCAAATCCATTAAATAGTTGTTACGTGAAAGAGTAACAAACATCCATCCATACTTACAAACTTTCGCGTTTATAATATTAGTAGGATTTATTTGCAATTTATCCGTGTATAGCTACACAATTTCCTTATAATTTGCAAATTAACCAATAAGTGCTTCCTTAATGTACCTACTTCAAAAATTAACTAATATTAACTTAAAATACAAGGAGCATAGAAATCGCGCGTTGCGCCGCAAACTTGCAGCCCCCTTACTCTTGAAACCGATCGGTATTGGATCGGATTGGTATTGTGAAATTTCGTACTTTTAAGTTACGACACCAGCGCTAATTTGGATTCATATTGGGTGAACTAAATGGCATTGAGTTTTGTTTTTTTTTTCACTCAATATCCGCGCAATGTGTATCCAACTTCACAATACCAATCTCGATCGATCGGGATCGGTTTCAAAAGTAAGGGGGCAGGTCTGTGGTCATGGTGGAGCGTCTAGTTGTTTCATCATTTATGAGCTTAGCATACGAGGAGATTTGAGGATAACCTTCCAAGCTAGTCTAATGCGCGTTGGTGGATTATGACGACTGCCATCTTACGCCAACCACTACTGGGACCAATATCTTTACGTGCCTTGCGAAGCGCGAAAGTGCTAGATATGTTTGTAATTTGGTCACGCATTCAGTGACCCGGCATTGCTTATACGGGGTTAATTTAAACCCCCCCGCCAAATTTTTTTACGTTACCCTATAGCAACAGTACAACCAAATAATGAAATAAAAAAACATTTTTTTTTTTACATTTTTGTCTGAACTTCTAAGATTTGATGAAGCAATGTTGACTAAAAACATAAGCATCAAGCACTGACAAATTTCGACGGTTGAAAGCCAGATCTCGGTAGCCAAGTGGTTAAGGCAGCCGCCCGGAATGCGGAAGGTGCGTGGTTCGATTCCAGCCTGAGGTTGTCGTCTTTTTTCAGTGTTTATAATTTTACTTAAGTATATTTAAGCGTTAATAAAACGCTAAAATATAAAACATTAATTTTTGTCTGGACTTTTCTAGAAAATTAAAATTATTGTCACCTGTCGCGGTTATATTAAAACGCATGCGCACGCACCTAGAACTATAGGTTATAAAAATCTGGCAAAAAATTGTATTTAAGTATAGAGAACATTCATTATTATTACAAAAATATTTTATTATTACTTTTCTTACACCATATTTATTTTTGGCGGGGGGTCCAAAATCAACCCTTTAATAACACGATCGCAAGCCGATACGCCATCGATGTCCTCAATCGGGAGTGTGTATAGCTATGCTGCCGTAAAACCAAACACAATAGAAATCTAAATGTTAGTAGTAGTTAGTTACTTCAAGAAGTCTTCGTGACAGCCAAGGGCTAAAAAACAAGTGAATTAACTAAAACCTAAAGTGCATCGTCTCTGTACAGGTGTTGAACCAGCTGGAGGAGCTGCTGTCGGACATGAAGTCGGACGTGTCGCGGCTGCCCGCCACGCTGGCGCGCATCCCGCCCGTGGCGCAGCGCCTGCAGATGTCCGAGCGCTCCATACTGTCCAGGCTGGCCGCCACCGCCGGCAACCCGGTGCCAGCAGGTACACCTGGCACCATATTCAAACCCGGTTAAACTGTAAAGGTCATCTCCGACCGACAGCAAGCACAAAAAAATTGGCACCATATCATATTAGCCTATAAATGGCCACGCTGCTGTTTTTGTAGGCTGATATCGGGACAATATCTACAAAGCTAGCTTTAAATGAAGATATAAACTTAATAGTAACAAGAACAAGTCAGACCACTGACTCGTATTACATACTATGTAAACAAGTCCTATCTGAGATGATGAACTTTTTAAGTGCTATTATTATTTTCGATTTAAATATTTATAGCACTGTGAATGCAAAATAAAAAGAAATAAACCTTAAAACTAGTAAAATTAAGTTAGATTAATGTTTTTTATTTTATAACAACATTATTATTCAATTATAGAACAGTTGTATTAATATCCCACTGCTGATCAAAGTCCTTCCTACATGGACAATGACAAAACATAGAGAGATTGGGTCATAATCTACCACCCTTGCACAATGCGGGGTAGGCGGTGAAAGTAAAAGTTTGTTAAACACAATGGTGCGTTGGGACTTCTTGGCGGTGAAGTGTCATTGTCTGCAGTTATGTTTTATTTTCTATAATTTCTGTTTTGTCGAATATTAATGTGAAATAATGGTGGATTATTTACTGTTATGTATTCGTGAACGTGCATGAGTGTTGGCAAATAAAACAAAACAGTGCAACATCACTTTTCAAATTCTCTCAAGGAGTCCGTGTGAGATCTCAATAAAGTCCCACAGATTTATTGCGTCTCCAAGGGGTTTGGCGGGAATATCATTTACCATCAAACGTTCATTTATCACTCATTAATATATCGCCGTCATTCTGCCAAAACCGATTATCTGCAGTTTTGGTCAATTATGAGTTAAATATACCAATCGATTCAGTTTTTTCAGATCTGTCGTCTGCCAATATCGGTTAAACGCAAAAACCCATAGTTGCAGAGTTACTCTGTGCAAATAACGGCTAACTTATCCATTTCTGTAAAAAGTCGCCAGACAAAAACGATTAAATTTGTTTAACGATATTACGCTTGCTAAATATTATTAAACACGTTTAATTGATTTTCTCATTCACGCACTGGAGCAGGTCCACAGATGATTTATTCAGCTAAAGTATTTCAAATGCCGTTAGCCGGTTTTGGAAAATTATTTACTTATTGAAAACTTTAATAACATACGTCAGAAAAATTTTAATTATTAACTTAACTCATTTTGGCGCGCGCCCTTAACATGCAAGATGAAATAATGATTTTGTGAAAAAAATGACTTTAAGCATTTAATTACTTTTGGCTAACGTTACTACGGGTTCTATTATATAAAGCCTCTCCAGCCAAAAGCGATTAAATGTTGAAACTCGATCACTAAGTAATTATTTACATTGATCTTTTAATCAAGCTCAATAGTTCAATAGCAATGTCCAGCAGTGTAGTGCAAAGTAGCCTATACGTTAATCTTTTGCCTTATCTATCTACTTACCGAATTTCGTACAAATCCGTTCAATAGTTTCGGATATTAACGTGTCCAGAAAAATGTATATAAAATGTAATGTAAATGTATGAGTATAAAAAGAATAAATGAAAAATCCTTAATTTTTTTCGTCAGGCAAAACTGACTAAAATTATGTCTTACTCTTTTTTTCTGTTCTTCTGATAACATTTAAAAGACACAACATTTTCTACATATGTATAATGGTAAAATGAATATCTGCTTCTATGCATTATTACAAATTTGGTAGACTTAGGGTTGATTTTTCAATCCTCAGATTAAACTTATCAGTCTGATAAAGTATAACACGATCAAACTAAAATGTCACCTGTAAAGAAAGAAAAGACATGATCTGACAAATATTTTCAAAATGGTTGTTTATTACTATAACAGACAAATAAGTTTTATCTGACAATTGAAAAATCGGCCATTAAAGGTTCAAATTTATCAAATAACTGTTTTTGATAATTGCCAGCCTAAAGAGATTAAATGCACTCCTCTCGGAGATATTTTTTTATTTTAATCCGTTTCTATAAGGATAATCGAATCAACTAGTCTTGACTTCTACAGAAGAATAAATAATGCATCGGCAAAAATAAAAAAAAATTAATGAAAGCTAGTATTTAACAAAATAATCTACAGTAAACTTTCGAATTGATTTATCTCAAATTGCATTATTGTGGATTTAACTGGTTTTGGCAGAATGACGACGATATCTACTATATGCAAAGAAAATATTCACTTTAATTTCTTACATGACACTGGCTAAATGTGCTGACCGCACGAAGCCATTATTTATGAGAAAAAAAAATAAAAAACGGTGCGTTATGTCCGCAGCGCAAATGGCCGCGTTCCCGGGCGGCTTCAACGCGGGCGGCGCGCTGCCCGGCTTCGCGCCCGCCGCCGCCGCCGCCGCCAACTTCTCCAACTTCCGGCCGCAGTACTCCGTGCCGGGGCAGCCGGCAGCCACGCCGTCTGCTAATGTGAGTATCGTAGCATCGCGGTGATCGTTACGGCCTTCGATCAACAATACAACTAGATGTCAGGTCGGCGCTAAAAATGTGTCTCGGTAAATAAGAGCGCACTTGAGAAGTGAGCTCTTAATTTTCTCGCAAGGCATAACAGGAAAAAGTACTTTATTTGTTGCCCTTTAAGGTTGATTTCACAACTAAATGTTATTGACGTCTCTTCTTTTTTAAGTGACTGGAGTAATTTATTGCTCTGAAAAAGTATTTATTCACGTGGACAGAATTTAGCTTTGATTTTGTACGTGACGCGTTATCTAGTTGGTATTGTTGATCGAAGGTTACGGCACTTGCTCTTCATATTATGAAGCTCGGCTGTCGTAATACCAATATTGCATAAAGGTTGCTTTACACATATCAGTGAAGTCACAGTTCCGACACAGTACCGGCAGTCCTTTTCATACATTCTCTATGAACGCATCCCAACTTGTCAGTGTCAGTGCCGCCACCGGCAAATCACGGACGTATTAGTTTTGACAACGTTCATAGAAATTGTATGAAAGAATATTTTGCACTGTGCCGGTACTGTGACTTAACTGATATGTGTGAAGCAACCTTAATAGCTGTCGTTATATAAATTGTTAGCAATCTCTAGGAGTCTTCGTCACAGAGAAGGGGATGTTCATCACATTATACTTAAAATAATTAAACGTCATAAACTAAGACTACCACAGGTGCGAATCGAACCCATTCATTACATTATCATCAATATAAATGTACCACTGAAAGCTGAGGGCCTAATACAAATTGTTGGGTTTTAACGACTGCCATCTTTTGACAACAACCGGAAACACACGGAGATGTTCATGACATTTTTTATTAAGTCACATCTAATGGATCGCCAATGCGAGAATTGATTATCATACAAAATCGCAACCGGGACGCGCTAGACGACGACTAACGACTTCTATGCACCAACTATGGATAACCTATTTAGAGCCTGAGTAGCTCGAGACAAACTGCAATAAGTCTCTTTGTATTTCAGTAGTCTGAAATCTACTACAAAATATGATATTTGTCAGTAAAACAATGAGTTGTTTTATTTTAGTAAAATAATTATATGTTTCTTTTACAGAAATCGTAAGCCTGCTAACTTATACACCGTATTAATTACAAGTTGACACCTACAGGTAATTTATTTTGACTTCAGTAGCGAACTGTAATTTATTTTTATTGTATCATAACATAAGCAAAACTATCTAATATCAATCGTATTTGTTGCAGTGAGGATAAATGGTCACATAGATAAATTTTCTAGATGTAAGCTTTCCAAGATTCTTGTTCCACCTTGGGTTTGAAGTGATAACGATAGTGATTAGTGCAGTTATGTTAGGTAACATAATATTACGTCATTTTGAAACAGAACTCTCACAATACTATTTATTTCATCCTGATCTGTATGAATCTTGTTTATTGTGTAAGTGAATTGTGGACTTATGAAATCTTTATTTTTAATTTACCAAAAATGAAAATTGAATAAATCATACAGTTATGTGATACTTTTGTCTTTAATTTGTGTTACAAAAAACCCCATCCTCATAGCACTACCGTTTACACTTAGGAATTTGGGATTGTAGTCTGTCAATAGAAGCTTTAAAATCTTGTCAATTGCGTTTTCTAAGCTAAACATTCTTCGATAAACCTCATAACATGATTAATAGAATTAAAAATGCATAGATATACAAAAATAATTTATTGATTTCATGATTGTAATAAATTGAACACAAATCACATTCCATACAAACGTCTCACCAAGAGTACGTGTCATCTTCCGTATTGTATTTAACACTATCCAGGGGTTTGACGACCATGGGGTCAGGGGAGCAGAAATGTTGCAGCATACTCTCACTCATGCCGCAGTCTGATAGATTCTCCTTGTTGAATGCTTTACTGAAGTGGTTTGGTTCGTTTTCCTTGGTGCTCTCATCTGTACACACAAAAGGTTAAGTTTATTACAACTTTTAGTAGTATTATGATATTAAATTAAGAAAAAAATTACACTAAATTCTTTCTTGTTTTCTTATTAGTAACTTGTATTGTGCCATAGTACAAAGTAAGTATGTCCTTATTGGACCATATTTATTATTAAGTGTTAGTCAAAAACATACTTCAAATCACACCAAAGTAAGCTTTATTTTTCTTTTTACTAATAAGAAGACTATGTTGTATCAATGACTTTCATGCTAAGTATTAAGCTGGGTCTCCTGCGACACTGTTTTATGTTTTCTAACATCTAACATTAACAAAATATACACCCATATTTTGTTAGATGTTATATATACACCCATATTTTGTTAGATGTTTGATGTTAGGTGTTAGAAAACACAAAACAGTGTCGCAGGAGACCCGGCTTTATAGATACGAAAAACAACTTCCAGTGAAAATTGCACACTAAAAGACTAGGTACCTACTGTCTCATCTCAGGTCCACAAGTATACACCATTAATTTGTCAATTTTGCACATAGATTTCTTGGGGAAAGTTGTTCAGTGTCATGGGTGGAACTCGCCCTTAATTTTTTTTAAGACTAATAAAAATTAAGGGTGTACAAGTCGCCTCTTTCAAGTGCCACATAGCATCGTAAAAAAAACAAAATACATTTTTTAAGTACTTAACGAACTGAACCAAGATAAAAATAAACTATGAAAAAAATTTCTACCTCGAATCGAAGGAATCGAACCCACGTCCTCCGCAATCCGGGCGGCTGCGTTTCCTTATCTTCGAGTTTATTTGAGCCAGTGTATCCCAGTAGTCCCCTCTAGCCTTTCCCCCTTGGGGGGCAAATGGGATTTTTTTATAAAAACCTCCCAGTTGTCCCTCTACCAACGACACGGGTGACAACTGGGACTTAAATTTTTAGATGTCCCAGTCTCCCCCACTTGAGATGTTGCCGTATATTTTTTTAAGTGGGGGAGACGGATATTTAAAAATGTAAGTCCCAATTGTCCCCTCCACCGGTGACACGGGGGACAAACGCCAGAGGGGACTACTGGGATACACTGATTTGAGCAAATAATCAAATATTACGAACTGAACCAACTTTCTGCGATGCTGCCGGCCGCGTACGTGAACGCGAGCGTGGACTGTTGGTGCGCGAATGTGGCGCTGAACTGCGCGGAGGAGCTCTTCTTCAGCACTCTGAACAGCGTGTGCACGGTGGTCGGCAGGATCGGGCCGCGCAGCTCTATCGAGTGGTACTTCTTGCCGTCGGATAGGACCGTCTTCTCGCTCACCTAGATTTTTTTTATACAGATTGGAAAGAGTCGCACTTGAAGGGAAAGTACCCTTATTGAAGAATTATAATATTTTATATCTTCGATCAACAATACCAACTAGATAACGCGTCACGTACAAAATCAAAGCTAAATTCTGTCCACGTGAATAAATACTTTTTCAAAGCAATAAATTACTTCTGTCACTTAAAATAGTAAAGACGTCAATAACATTTAGTGGTGAAATCAACCTTAAGAGGCAACAAATAAAGTACTTTTTCCTGTTATTGCCTTGCGAGAAAATAAGAGCTCACTTCTCTAGTGCGTTCTTATTTACCGAGACACATTTTTAGCGCCGACTTGACATCTAGTTGTATTGTTGATCGAAGTTTTATATGCAAAAAAGACATTTATACAAACGTTAACTCTAGGAAGGGATATAACTAGAAATTAAAAATACATACTTTCTATTTTATTGTATTAATCTATAATAATCTTTAAAATTCAATGAGACAAGACGAAGCTCTTTTTACTGTAGAGGCGGAAAGCACACGAGGAAATTGGGTTTGTTTTGTTGTGTTTGTGGCTGTGTGTTTTAACCTTCGATCAACAATACCAACTAGATAACGCGACCCGTACAAAATCAAAGCTCAATTCTGTCCACGTGAATATATACTTGTACAGCTACATTTCTTTACTAACGAACTGAGACAAAAGTTATCAAGCAGTTTTAAGTTCAACCTAATTACAACCATGGCACCCAGTAATAAAGTCACAAATCTAAGTATTTCTCTCTCGCTCACTTCATGCGTCCACTGCTCTGTTACACAAATGTTGGCGCGCGCGTCTATAGGTCAACGTTGGCCAAACATTTGTAGCGTGGGTTGAAATCGGTAATTGTGTTCAAAATTTAGTGTACCTACGCCTGGCGTACTCACCATGGAATTCTGTTATTTCAAGAATGCCAAAAAACTGTGCCCAAATAGTACCAAGTAAGGAAATAAATAGTACCCTTATGGTTCAAAAGTTATAGACATAGTTTGGTGAGTACGCTAGGCGTAGGTTACGCCTAGCGTACTCACCTCAGTTTGGGAAATCTGAGCAAGCTACAACTTTAATTAGTATGTAGAAAAACTGTACCCAAATAGTACCAAATAGTGCCCAAAGGATATAAATAGTACCTTTATAGTTAAAAAGTTATAGACATAGTTTGGTGAGTACGCTAGGCGTAGGTTCTACGCCTAGCGTACTCACCTCGTTGCGCGAAAACAGAACCAGCAATGGCTCTCATTTCTATCTCAATAAATAGTACCGGAAATAGTACCCTCTAAGAATGTAATTGTTATTTAACTTTTACACTAGAAAGTCATTAAATTTGATAGCAAACTTCTACATACATTGACATGAGGTACAGGCGAACTCATAATAATTTTAATATTATTAAATTTCGTAATATGAACCTACTACATATTACTTTTAATTTGTTGAAATTAATAGGTGTATATACGTAACGAGGAAGTTTAATATCAGTTATATAATTGATTATAACTATTTTTCTTATAAATAAGATCATGTTTTCCAAAATATTGACTATCGTATTTTTGCCGGATTTCATAAAGTAAAAGCACCTGTTTAAGGAACTATTTGCCTTATGTCTGAAATTAAAAGCTCAATATTGTGCGAGAACAATCTGTTACTTTTGTTGATCATAGTGCAACTTATCGACAGCGATGCATCTTAGTATGAACAAGTTACAATAGATGGCGCTTATCACACTTCTTACTTTAATTACTTACAAACTGACCTGTATTATGAAAGTGCTAAAGATCAATATTGCAATTCACAACAATTTGCTTGACGCCGCGGTGGGAACGCATAGTTTTCGTCAACCGATTTTTTTAGTCGTTTACTTTGCCTTGCCACCGCAACCGCAAAGGTTTGCGAATACTTAGTTAATTTGTGACACAATTAATGAAAAAACTTGTGAATTTTGTTTCATTGTGATGTGAGTGATCTTTAAATGAGTAAGTACCTATGTATATTTCATCTGTAATAGCATTTTATGTTCATGTCGATTTGCAGTTGATCTTTCATTAGCTAGGTAGGTACCTACTCAGTTTGAATATATTATATATACTTACCTACAGAAATACGTTATTGTTTTTTTTAATCGTAGAATAACAAATTAAATCATATTCTTAGTTTTCTGGACTGTATAAAGTGTTTAACTGAATCGCGTACTTACCGGTGAAAGAATACTACCACCCGCTCTTCGCTTGGGTGTCGTAATAGGCGACTAACGGACTAAAGACTGCACATACATCCAACAGCTGAGAACGGCGATGGGCTCACCACCTGTCACGCTGAGCACATGTGCAGTCTTTATTTATATAGGTCAATCTATACAATCTGTATATTAATAAAAAATCAATTGCCAAAATGTTTGTACACGCATTACTTCAAAACGGCTGCACCAATTTGGCAAATTCTTTTTTGTTGTATTTGTAATTGTCGGGACAAGGTTTGTATAAAAATGAACATTTTTGGAAATTCGTCACGGGGTAAGGGGTTCACGCGGACAAAGTTGCGGGCGGGCTGTCATTCACGATCAACAAATCATAAATAAGCAATGCTTGATACATAGATATAAGTTGGAGTGGGTCTCATTCACCCTCGACTACAAATTTTGTGATTTATAACAGTTATCACTAGATTTATAGTCGAAGTAAGAATCACCGCTAAAAACCAGCCTTCATATAAAAAAATCCGCATCCAAATCTAGGATATTTAGGAGCTACGGTGCCAAAGACAGACACACCAACCTCAAGACCCCCCCCCCCCCCCCCCCCCTTTTTTGGCCACCCTTGGTTTACTGTTATTAAATATGTACCTATTCTATTTTAGGTCGTCGTCTATTAATGAACTCCATAGTTATTCCAATCTTAATTCCTTTGGTAATAAAAATAATATTTTACCATTCACTGTGCTCGACTGTACCACACGTAATTTTTGTATGTAGGTGTATGCCATCAAATTTAATGACTTTCTAGTGTAAAAGTCAAATAACAATTACACTCTTAGAGGGTACTATTTCCGGTACTATTTATTGAGATAGAAATGAGAGCCATTGCTGGTTCTGTTTTCGCGCAACGAGGTGAGTACGCTAGGCGTAGAACCTACGCCTAGCGTACTCAGCAAACTATGTCTTTAACTTTTTAACTATAAAGGTACTATTTATTTCCTTTGGGCACTATTTGGTACTATTTGGGTACAGTTTTTTGACATACTAATTAAAGTTGTAGCTTACACAGATTTCCCAAACTGAGGTGAGTACGCTAGGCGTAACCTACGCCTAGCGTACTCACCAAACTATGTCTATAACTTTTGAACCATAAGGGTACTATTTATTTCCTTTTGGCACTATTTGGTACTATTTGGGTACAGTTTTTTGGCATTCTTGAAATAACAGAATTCCATGGTGAGTACGCCAGGCGTAGGTACACAAAATTTAATGTTATTTGTTAGTTTAAGCTTATAATTTATTCTACATGTACTTACCGAAAGTAAGACACTCCGGCGGTTAAATTGCTTTCTCGGGCATTATTAATGCAACTTTTAAATACACATTGCGGCGTTGTAAACGTGTTTACATTGGCCGTGTTTCAAGCAAACTAAACAAAATAAAAGCTCACTTTTCAAGTGAACTGTTATTTACCGAGACACATTTTTAGCGCCGACCTGATATCTAGTTGGTATTGTTGATCGAAGGTTTTAACGACTGATAGAATCGATACCTATCGCAAAAGTTACAAGGCCTGAAGTTATTCGCTCACCTTCAAAGAATGCAGTGTCCCCCCATGGAAAGCCGTGGGCGCGAGTAGCGTAGGCGGCACCCCCGCGAACGGCCCGGTGGGGCTGACCACCGACTTGCAGTTCAGCAGGAAGTTGAACAGCGCCTGAGCGTCCGCGCCGCGCACAAACACCAGCGACTCGGCCGCGCTGTCTACGCTACTCTCTGCTGTATGCGCCATGCGGGTCTGGTCGTAATATTTATCAAAAAACATTACAAGGTTTATGGTAAAAAATAACTTAAGACTAAGCAGTTTTACATTTACTATCTGTTGCCGAGCTAGAAAAAACCCGTAATACGGCAAGCAGCTGCGCCAGTAACAATTCGGACCCACTTTCAAGGCCTTTAGGGGTTTGACGTCTGGTTGCTGTTATGACTAATTCCTAAAATGTGAACTGACACCATTTTGGGCTTGGCGCATTTAACTAGTAAATCCTTCGATAACATATAAATAACCAATCCTATACTAAATCGTAGCGGAGTAGTGGCATAGCGGCGTAGCTTTGGCATAATGCAGTTAAGCAGGAAGTTGAATAGCGCCTGCGCGTCCGCGCCGCGCACGAACACCAGCGACTCGGCCGCGCTGTCTATGCTACTCTCGGCCGCGCTGTCTATGCTACTCTCGGCCGCGCTGTCTATGCTACTCTCGGCCGCGCTGTCTATCCTACTCTCGGCCGCGTTGTCTATGCTACTCTCGGCCGCGCTGTCTATGCTACTCTCGGCCGCGCTGTCTATGCTACTCTCGGCCGCGTTGTCTATGCTACTCTCGGCCGCGCTGTCTATGCTACTCTCGGCCGCGCTGTCTATGCTACTCTCGGCCGCGCTGTCTATGCTACTCTCGGCCGCGCTGTCTATGCTACTCTCGGCCGCGATGTCTATGCTACTCTCGGCCGCGCTGTCTATGCTACTCTCGGCCGCGCTGTCTATGCTACTCTCGGCCGCGCTGTCTATGCTACTCTCGGCCGCGCTGTCTATCCTACTCTCGGCCGCGTTGTCTATGCTACTCTCGGCCGCGCTGTCTATGCTACTCTCGGCCGCGCTGTCTATGCTACTCTCGGCCGCGTTGTCTATGCTACTCTCGGCCGCGCTGTCTATGCTACTCTCGGCCGCGCTGTCTATGCTACTCTCGGCCGCGTTGTCTATGCTACTCTCGGCCGCGCTGTCTATGCTACTCTCGGCCGCGCTGTCTATGCTACTCTCGGCCGCGTTGTCTATGCTACTCTCGGCCGCGCTGTCTATGCTACTCTCGGCCGCGCTGTCTATGCTACTCTCGGCCGCGTTGTCTATGCTACTCTCGGCCGCGCTGTCTATGCTACTCTCGGCCGTGTGCGCCATGCGGGTCTGGTTTTAAAGTTTTGTTTGAGGGTTAGCGCTTTTCACTATTACATACATACATACATAATAATCACGACTATTATCCCCGAAGGGTTAGTCAGAGACTTTGCAATGAGGACCGCAAAAGCAGTCCTCTACCGTAGTCCACTTTTCACCAAATAGAACTGCACATGTGCTCAGCGTGACAGGTGGTGACCCCATCGCCGCTCTATGCTGTTGGATGTGTGTGCAGTCTTTAGTCTGTTAGTCGCCTTTTACGACACCCAAGGGAAGAGGGCGTGGTAGTATTCTTTTACCGCTACCGACACGGTATTATATTAGTGGGTTCTGGGTGAAACTCCCCAGGGGCACTGCCCTGTGCCACCCACCGCGTCGCAGGTTGCGGATAGCGAAACGGCTTTCAGATATGGAAGCTAGCTGCCTAGGCAGTCGCGGACAATTGGGCGATCCTTTTCGAGGGGTGCTGGGACTGCTCATGGCTGAGCTTTCTCTACAAAATAGCGCTAAACCCAATGACAAAGGATGACAGCGGCGAGTACGAGCCGCCACTTTAATCAAAGCTCAGACCCGGGGAGATCAACTTCGTTAGCTGTGGACCGCAATTGATCTAGGAGATGCTAACTCCGAAATTAAAGTGCACCTGCTGCCTTGTAGGAAGATGTTGGGTCATCAAAGGCTAGGGCGTTATCCCGAAAATCTGACGTGTTGTACTTTGGGAAAGCACTACACTATTTTCCCATTACCGTATTAAATGATGAGTGACACTAATGAGAATACTTTGCCATGCACCCCGGCTAGCACCCGGCGCTCACAGGTATCCGGGTCTGTGAGTGAGAAATTGGTTACCGAAGACTGTAAAAAGGCGGGTACCCAGGCCTCTTTATCAGTAAATGCTACTGGTCTAAAAGAAAATAATAAAAAGCTTGTCCAGCAAGCGTTCCATCCTGGCCTGTTTGTTACCAGGCAGAGAAGTGCATCATTAAGTGCCATTGCCCACTTAAATTCCGACGCTGAGAGCACCATAGAAAGTACAGAGGCAATCATAACCATTAGTGACCAGGAAGCTTCTGATAAAAATGAGTGGCAAAAAGACCAAACTTCCACCAGAAATCAAATTGTGCCCCACTTAGAAATACAACTACCTTCTAACCTAGAAACATGGCAACAAGATAAGGTGCCATCATCGAAAAGGAAAAGAGGGCGAAACAGTCCTGAAAACGACAACAAGAGCAGAAAATTAACAAAAACAACTTACCCGATTCCTACACATAACCGATATGAAATGCTGGATACATATGATGTCCAGGCAAAAGATATCCCTGCTCCTAAACCACCAAAACCTGAACCCATCTTTATAACAGGAGTAACCGATATAAAACCACTGAAACAAGTCCTAGCTAATATTACAGACAACAAAAACTACACACTAACTACAACGAGATCAGGTCACATGGTGAAGTTAATCCCCTCAGACGTTGAAACATACAAGAAGATAAGAGACCACTTTATAACAAATAACATAAGCCACTACACATACAAACTGAAGTGTGAGAGATCTTACAGGGTTGTGCATTTAGAGGATTACATGCTACTGAAGACATTGAGAACATCAAACAAGAACTAAGAACGTTAGGACATGAAGTCAGACAAATCGTAAACATATTGCACAAAACAACCAAAAAGTCTCTACCCATATTCTTTGTTGACATAGAGCCCAATTACAACAACAAGGACATATTTAAAGTTACCAACATAAACAATATGAAAGTCTCCTTTGAAGCGCCCTACAAAAAGCAAGAAATAATGCAGTGCAAGAGATGCCAAAGATACGGCCATACAAAAAACCAATGTTTCAGACCCTTCAGATGCGTAAAATGTGGTCAAGAGCACTCAACCGCATCTTGTACCAAAAAACCAGACATTGAGGCTACTTGTGCAAATTGCCAAGAAAAACACCCAGCAAGCTACAAAGGCTGTAAAATATACAAACAATATAGAGAAGTCATCCTAAAACCAAAGGCAAACCTAAAAGATAAAAATACCCAAAAGCCAACAGAAAATACCCGAACACCGGTAGAAAAAGCTCCAACTAAAACATATGATCTCCCGCATAACAGAAGAAGTCTAACAACAAATATGTCAAATGCTGATATAACAAAAACCAAACCACATTTAAAAATCGCTTCAGATCGCTTAGACCAAAGTAACTTACTTGACTTACTAGATGGAATGTTTAACAAATTACAGCATATCATGAGTAGCATGATCGACAACATGATGGACCGTATGATCCAACTTATCACACACTTATTGCCACGGGCGGCACCTTAAATCTCCGCATAGCAATCTGGAACGCCAATGGGTTAACAGAACGACGACAAGAATTGGAAGTATTCCTTGAAACGGAAAGAATAGACATTGCTTTAATCTCGGAAACTAGATTCACATCGAAAACTCATGTTAGTATCAAAGGTTACAAAATTTATACTACAAATCATCCTTCAGGAAACTCACACGGAGGCACTGCTGTGATAATAAAAGAAAACATAAAACACTACCCACTAGCGGAATATAGCACCGAAAAAGTTCAAGCTACATCTGTAAAAATAATTGAAAAGAAAACTGAGACAACTTTGTCTTCAGTTTACTGCCCCCCAAGACACACAATTTCTACAGAGGACTACAGGACATATTTTTCCAGTCTAGGAAATAGATTCATCTGTGGTGGAGACTGGAACGCCAAGCATACATATTGGGGCTCTAGACTAACTTTACCGCGAGGTAGACAACTATACCATGCTATTGGCAGTCTCAATCTCCTCTGCATTTCACATGGTGAACCAACTTACTGGCCATCGGATCAAAATAAAGTCCCGGACTTGCTTGACTTTTATATTGCTAAAAATGTTCACTACAGCAACATGAAAATCGAATCATGCACGGACTTATCCTCTGACCATACCCCTGTCATCCTCAATGTGGACTGCAAAAAGGTAATGGTGGAACGTAACATAGGACTTTATAACCGTAATACTGACTGGGATTGCTATAGAGATAGCATCACTAATGATGTAAATCTAAAATTACCATTAAAAAATCCCAATGATGTGGAATCTGCCATTGAAGGTCTAAACAAGTTAATCCACAATTCTGCATATAAGTCAACCCCTAAACAAAGAACTCGGTTACCTCAATTTCATTCCTACCCTAGACACATTAAGGACAAAGTAAATGAACGCCGAAGATTGAGAAAGATATGGCAAAATTCTCAATATCCCCGTGATAAAACGGCTTTCAACAGGGCTTCACATGATCGAGAGAAGAGAGAAGAGACTTATCAAAGAAGATAATGACAAGAATCTCCAAACTTATCTGGCCAGCCTTACTCCATCTGAAAAAAACAATTATTCTCTGTGGAAAGCAACTAAAAAGCTTAAAAGGCCAGTGGTACACGTGCCACCAATCAAATTAAGTTGTGGTTCCTGGGCTCAATCAGATCAGGAAAAGGCAACCAGGTACGCCGAGCATCTCCAATCAGTCTTCTAACCCGGACCATGACAAAGAGGTTAATTCGTACTTGAATTCACCGGTACAGATGTGCTTACCTTTAAAGTGTGTTACTCCAAAAGAAGTAAAAAGACAAATAGACTCCTTGAAGGATGGTAAATCGCCAGGATACGATCAAATTGACTCTACTCTACTGAAACAACTTCCGATGAAGGGTATTCTGCTTCTAACAAATACTTTCAATTCCTGTTTGAGGCTTAACTTCTTTCCTGGACAGTGGAAGATAGCTCAAGTAGTGATGGTGCCCAAACCAGGAAAACCGCCTAGTGAAGCAAGCTCTTACAGACCAATCAGCCTACTTCCACTAATTGGAATACTAATGGAAAAAATCATCCTGGTCAGAATGCGTCAACACTTGACTAAAATAATCCCATCCCATCAGTTTGGATTTCGAGAACATCACGGCACTGTAGAACAAGTGCATCACCTTGCTGACACCATTGCTCGAACACTGGAAAACAAACGATAAGGTGTGGCACGATGGACTACTGTTCAAAGTTAAAGAGACCCTTCCACATTCATTTTTCCCATTAATTGGATCTAACCTGAACGGGCGCTGTTTTGAGGTTAAATATGGGACTGAAACCTCACAACTATGCAAAATAGAGTCTGGGGTTCCGCAAGGGAGTATTTTGGGACCAATTCTCTATCTGATCTTCACAGCCGACTTGCCAACGCATGATGACACTACCACGGCTACTTATGCAGACGACACAGCACTATTGTCAGTATATGACAACCCCAACACTGCCTCTGCTAATTTGCAGACACACCTGCATAAAGTTGAAATGTGGCTGGACACATGGCGCATTAAGGCTAATGAAAGCAAATCAACTCATGTCACGTTTACCTTAAACAAAAGGAACTGTCCACCTGTTGTTCTCCATAACATACCCATACCGCAAGCTGAAGACGCCAAATATCTGAGGATCCACCTTGACCGACGTCTCACTTGGCGAAAACATATATGGACTAAAAGAAAGCAGCTTGATCTGAAACTCAGAAACATGTACTGGCTGATGGGACGAAGATCGCAGCTAAGTCAGAACAGTAAAATGACGATCTACAAAGCCATTTTGAAACCAATCTGGACATATGGTATCCAACTCTGGGGAACAGCTAGCAATAGCAACATCGAGATTCTCCAACGATTTCAGAACAAAACATTACGTACTATGCTTGACATCCCATACTTCATAAGCAACAAGCTTATACACATGGACCTGAATATCCGCACCGTCAAGGAGGAAATTGCCAAATACAGCGAGAAGTATCAAAGCCGACTACATGAACATACCAACCAATTAGCGTCAAAACTCGAGGGGACAGGGAGCTTAAGTTTTTCCCGACTAAAAAGACACAGTATGCCCTTTCTGAAGAACAGATTCACCCACGTGTGATAGGAAATCACTGGATATTCCTATCCAAGAGAGACATCAAACAAAAACAAACAAATGGCTCATTGTTTGAATTAACATATTGCCATGAAACAGAATAGACAAACGAGAAAAAAAAAAAACCGACACGTTCAAATATACAACAAACAAATAAGTAAGTAACCCACCTGGTTGTGATTAATCTTCTTCATCAGCTCGGTCTCCAGCCCGAGTTGCGACAGGAACTGGTCGGGGTCTTCGTCGCCCGAGTCCCCCTTCTCTTCCTTGACCTCGTCCATCGTATCGTAGCAGCTGTCGACTGATGAGTTCTTCTTGTCTTGGTCGGACGTGTTCAGCTTCTTCTTGGCGTCAGAGCGGAGTGGCATCGTGAACTCTACGTCTGTAAAGGATTTTTTTATGAGTCCACTAAAGCTTATATTATGTTTGCAATCAAAAACTGTACACGTGTGTTTTATTTTAATATTTTTGGCTTACAAACATTGGACGTAGAAAACCATGAATGTTTCCATACAAACGTATCAACTCATGATTACTCTTGACTACTATTAGTAATAACCGACAACCTGGGCTTACATCCTCTGCGCTAGACATGGGTAACTCATGCATGAGCCGGTTCAAATATACAGCTCCATAGGGTGTGAGCCGTTGAGCTGCAGTTCAAGCATCAGATTTACAGCTCACAGCTCAAGACTACCTACTCAAGCCAAGAGAGTGAAGGCAAACTAAACTACGGACGGACGGATACCTACGCACCTCAGAATAAAAATTTCGCGCTTACGATTCTAAACTACGCACGCATCGATAAAATCTGTGGTTGATTAATACAGACTCTTGGATGAAACCTATAAATAAATAAATATATTATAAAAAGTAAAGGTCTTATTAAACATCTATAAACACTTTTTTCAATGGTTAATACTACATAGATAGGTACACTATACGTAGTCGTCTCAGTCTAATCTCTACTACTTCCACCAAGTTAGAGGGAGATAAAACTATTGGAAGATTTTCGTCCGTCGCACATAGCAGCGCTCGCTTCTACTAGTGCTAAATGAAATGAATCACTGAGTTGTAAACACATACGATGTTTAAAACTCGCAAGAGTCACCGCATAGTTTGCCTATGCAAAATCGCTGATTGAGCTGAGCTGCGAGCCGGCTCGCAGCTCCGGTTCAACTACTTGAGCTGCGAGCTGAGTCACAGCTCACGCATTTTGGTTGAGTTACCCATGTCTACTCTGCGCTGCTCTAAGACTTTCCCCACTAATCAAGTAAACAAGCACCTTTTCGTAGTACTCATGGTTCGAATACTCGGGCATCGTGACAAAAGAAATAAATCACGGTAACGCGGCACTCTCGATGCAGTTTTTTTGGCAACAGAGGTGCAAAACATTGTTGACCTTGTCGGAATAGCACAAAGCGGTCTGATTGGCGCATGTGCCGATCAGCGCCTCGTAGTCCACGTTGACTTTATTATCGTTGTTATTGTTATCACGGTGCATAGGGTGTCTACTTTTTATTTTTTAAAGCATCGGATAAGTCTACTTAAACATGATTTTTTTTTACAGAATTAATAATATGTTCTGTTGCTGATACTAATTCATAAGATAAAAATTGTGCACTGGTACAAAAAAAATCCAGTATAATAATAAGACGAAGTCTCGGATGCGTTTAGATGGTAGGGCTACAGTCCTTCTCTCTCCTACTCAAAAACCATTAAGCAGAGTGCGAGTTTTTTTTACTATTTAAGTAACTTTAACCAATTTATGCTTTGGCTTACTAGTTTGTCGACGTTTGTTTTTAATTTACTATTTATCGAGTATGGAATGTATGGGATACCAAAATGTGTAAATCGTCACAAATGCAAATGCTACTGATTGGTGTTGCTGAACCTCGAAAACTATTCAGGATATCGTCACATGTCAATACTATCGACAGCATCTGTGAGCAATAGGTACTATTGATAACAGCGATATTATCGAACTTATCGTTTGTGTTGTACAATTGAATGTAGAAACTTGCTATCGATTGTACTACTCAACCAATACTATCGATACTATCGGTTACGCATTTACTATCGATTGGTAACCACTATTGTAGCGTTGAGCCCGTACCTCCTGCCTCGACGCGCCTGAAGCCCCGCGACGTGGGCGCGATGAACGCGCAGTGCTCCGCCAGCCCGCACACTACTACTACTGCGGAGAGGTTGTGAGGATTGCAGCAGCGGAGGTTGAGGGGTCCGGGGGCTTGTCTTAGTTGTCATGGTAAAACCGGACAGGCGATAGATGTTACAAGACCTCTGACATTTCCCTTACTTAAAAAAAAGGTAGGTAGAGACCTAAAGTTCGCTGCAGCCGCTGCAGCGCTTAAACATTTATGTCGTCTAATCAACAGATAGACATCGCAGCGCCAGATCACCGATCGGCAAAGACAACGTAGTGTGTATCAAGATGGCGTCTATGATTGTAAAAGCCGTGGCACAAAAATCAAAAAATATTTTTTGTACGATATAACAACTTAATAATGACTTGAATAACAATTAATTTCACATAATTGACAACTGAATTGTAGTAAACGTCTAGGTGTACACTTTGATCCTACTAATATTATAAACGCTAAAAGTTTGGAAGTATGGATGGATGTTTGTTACTCTTTCACGTAAAAACTACTGAATGGATTTGGATGAAATTCGGCATACAGATAGTTTATAACCTGGATTAACACATAGGATACTTTTTATTTAGATATTCTCACGGGAACGGGAACCATGCGGGTGGAACCGCGAGCGGCCGCTAGTAAGAAATAAATAAATATTTTAGCCGCTCCGCAAGCGTCTCAGCCGTGTGAATGTCGAAGCCACACTAAAGCAAGGTGCCGAGTCGACTCCGCAGATGAGTCCAACATAGTGCGTGATCGGAACGCCCTATCTAGTGTAACGTATACATCGCTGGTAATTACATCACGAGTGGTACTTTACCTTCCTGCCTCAGCGTCTGCCTGAATCCGCGCGATGTGGGCGCAATGAGGGCGCAGTGCTCCGCCAGCCCGCACACGCCCGCCGCGCGGAACACCACCGTGAACGTGTTCGCGCACACGTAGAAATACGGGCAGTGGAGCGCGCGGACTAACTGCGCATACAATTAAATAGGCTTGTTTTCACTTTGGCGTTTCAATGATTAATTATGATTTATAGAAACAAAATATCTAAAAAATGCATTTAAAAAAACTGGGATTATTAATATTTTTGAAGAAAAAAATCGACATTATTACGCATTTAGTCATATGACATTAAAAACGGAAATCCAAAGCCGTGACGTCACACCGCCCTTGCCAAATGTCACTTTATTGTTGTGACATGGTTGTGACATTTCTATAGAACAAGTCTCGAACGAAACCTCAGAACAATAACTAAAGTTCTTCTTCTTCTTCTTTTTGTGCAGTGGCGTTTCCCTTTGGATTTCGCCAATATCCAGTTTTTGGCACAGTTGTTTATTTCTACAGACTCATTGCTTGTATCGGTTTCTCGTAAGAGCACAATGTACAAGTACAGAGGTGGTGAGATCTTAAATTTTGAGGCTGTAGACCCAGTTGATGATCTGTACTCTGTAATGCCTATGGACAAACACAATACTTATATATAACATTTGTTAGTGGCAGACAGACAAATTATAATTTTATATTGTTAGTAGTTATATAAGAACATAAAACATCAATGCAGGGGGGTTTCACATAACTGAGAACAATCTTAAAATTTGTGGGTTTGGGGATACATGGGGGGAGGAGATCATAAAGGGAAGTTGGGTATTTGGGACAGTTAAAAAATATGTGGTCAGGTGTTCCCTCCTCCAGACCGCATTCACAAAGGGATGAGTCCTTAACCCTAATTTTGGCCAGATGAACAGGGGTGCATGCATGGCCTAACCTTCAACGGCTCACAGTGGAGGTGCATGCTTTGGAAGCTTTTTTATATTTAAAAAACCATGGCTTGTCAGGTAAGGAGTGCTGAATGTCCGCGAAATATTTCCCTACGGTTTTGCTTTTCTCCCGCCACTGAGTTTCCCATGTAGATCTCATTACTTGAGTGGCCAAAGGGTACAGATCGTAAGAAAAAACTTTATCATGGTCAGGACATCCAATGGCAGTTGCCTCTTTTGCAATTATGTCAACGGCTTCGTTACCTAATATACCTGTGTGTCCTGGTATCCAGGCCAGAGAGACTTGGTATCCAAGCGTGGAGCATTTTAAAAGAATTTTCCTAATTTGGAGGATTATAGGAGGATTAGATTTACTATGGAAA
The DNA here is from genome assembly GCA_963921215.1 of Scoparia ambigualis. Classification (NCBI taxonomy): domain Eukaryota; kingdom Metazoa; phylum Arthropoda; class Insecta; order Lepidoptera; family Crambidae; genus Scoparia; species Scoparia ambigualis. The sequence continues at coordinate 8,298,248 of OY992507.1, forward strand.
GGATTGGATAAGATCGCCTGGAGACTGCTTCTGGAGTCTGTGAGGATAACTGTTTTACCTATTTTATGGGATTCCACATATCGAACGGCTTCAAGAATTGCAGTAGCCTCTCCAGTAAAGACGGATGTAACAGGGGGGCATTTGAAATTTAATATTATTTTATATTTGGGAATCCAGACCGCAGCACCAACACATTCCTCGTCTGATAATTTGGAAGCATCTGTGTACATCACAAGCCAGTCTTTCCAATTTTTCCGGATGACTTCTTGTAGCTGGAACTCTGCATCTGGTGAGTCTTTGGAGATACCTAGGTCTAGATGGATGTCAGGTTGCAGTGTCAGGGAGTGGTACGGGTTCCCAAATATGGGTTTAAGGGCACATTGGTAAACAGGGCAGGGAAGTCGGATGAATTTGATGAAGCTACGGAACAGGCAAGGGGACTCTCTGAGTTTCCAGAATTTGTCTGATGATATAAACTCCGACAGTTGGTGAAGTTTGGCAAGGAGTGGGTGAGACGAATTTTGGACAATTTTAAAAAGAAATTTGTCGGCTAGGTATTGTCTTCTAATGGCCAATGGGGGGTCCCCACACTCCACCTGCAAACCATTTATCGGAGATGATTTCATCGCTCCTGCCACTATCCGAAGGCTTTTGGACTGGATTTTATCGAGCGAGTTCAAAGACGATTTAAGACAGGGTTCTAGAAGTAATGAACCATAGTCCAAATGCGATCGGATCAATGCATTGTAAAGGAGTTTTTGACAAAATGGATGGGCGCCCCACCAGGTACCAGAAACGGAACGGAGGATATGGGTATTTTTCTCACATTTTTTGGATACATGGGAGACATGTTGAGTTCCACTCATTTTGGAGTCTAGTACCGTTCCTAAGAATTTCGCATGGCTTTTTAAAGGGATGTCTTGGTTGTCATATTTAACTGACATAATAGGTGTATTCCTTGCGCGACTGAATACAACCATATTACACTTGTCTACCGAAAGCGAAAGACCATGTTCCAGTAGCCAATCATGGAGGTAATCTAATGCGGCGTTAAGTAATTCAGTAGCTTGCTCGGGATCGCTGTGTGAAATATACAGGGCCAGGTCGTCGGCATACTGCAGGACATTACAAAAAGGGGTTAAGGACAATTCGAGGTCATAGGTGTAAATACTATAAAGTAAAGGGCTCAAGACTGATCCCTGGGGAAGGCCTCTCCAAACAGTTCTTGCGGGGTAAAGAGCATTATTGTGACATATCTGTATAGATCGTGACGAGAATAGATTAAAAATTATATTTACAAGCCTCACAGGAATACTCAGATTTAGCATTTTCTGCCTGAGTACCGGAAGCAGAACATTGTCATAGGCAGATGATATGTCTAAAAAGACTCCCGTCACATTCTCACGTTTGGAAAGGCCTATCCAGATATCAGTCAAGAAGACACTTAGACTGTCCATTGTACTCATTCCCTTACGGAACCCAAACTGGCTTTTGGCTAGTAGACCCCTACTCTCCGCTATCCACTCCAACCGGTTTTTAATTAGATGTTCCATGATTTTGGCCATTGTGCAGGAAAGTGCAATGGGTCTATACCCGTTAGGGTCGTTGCCAAGTTTTCCAGGCTTTAGGATGGGGATTATAATTTGGGCTTTCCACTCCTCAGGAGGAACTCCCCTCAAAAAGATGTTGTTGATTAAATTAAGGAATAGGTTCTTAGCGGAAGAGCTGCTGTTAACTAGTAGCGAATAGGGAATACCATCGATGCCTGGGGAGGAATCTTTGAGACCGTCCAGGGCTGTATTAAGTTCCTCAAGAGAGAATGGAGAGTCAAATTCGGAGTAATGGGATGACATTGACGGCGTACATAGTGTAGCCTCAATTTCTGTCGGGACTGAGAGGGGAGCGAGTTTATTTTGGAAGAGTTCCAGCCAAGCTGATGGATCATTGGAGTTTATGTTGTTGTTGCTGGAGGCAGAGCAACGAAATTTCCTAATGTTTCTCCATACCACCGAGGGTTGGGATCTTGGGGACAGGGACTCACAAAACTGGCACCAACCTAATCGTTTCTTTTTAGTGAGGACTCTGACAGCCTTAGCCGCCGCCGATTGATACTTAATGAAGTTGGCCTCAGTCATGGACAACGAATATTCACGTTCCGCTGTCTTTCGCTCCTTGCACACCGCCGTGCATTCTGGGTCCCACCAAGGTGGAGAAGAACTTTTGCCTTTGTAAATGTTCTTGGTTGGCAGGCAGTTCTCTGCTGAAGACAGCAGGCTGTTTCTGAAGTCAGTATACACTGCTAGGTAGTTGTAGGGTGTGACTTCAGGGAGGTTCTGAATATTCTGGTCTAAAGCGAGTCCATATTCAGACCAATCAGCCTTGGATGTATTAAATTTAAGGTGCGGACGAGGAGCGTTTGGCAATGGATTGGAGCGGGAGTGGCGGTTATCAAAAGTTAGTATGACGATAACATAGTGATCACTGCCATAGGTTGTGGGAAGAATAGTCCAATTGTAGTCAGGAGCGAGAGCAGGAGAGCATAAACTTAAATCGACGGCGCTTTTGATATTCTGGGACGGGTAAACCCTGCGTGTAGGTGAGCCGTCATTGAGCACGCAAAGATCGAAGCGATCGCAAATGTCGAGGAAGGAATGGGATAAATGGTCGGAATAATAGGAACCCCAAGATGTGTGATGAATATTAAAATCACCTAACACAACCAGAGGGGGGGAAAGGGAAGAGAGTATATCGGAAAACTCAGCAAGGCATGAATGATTGGGGTGGGGGATGTAAATAGATAAAAAGGTCACGTTGGAAATTCTCACAGCTACTGCATTTACATGCTCACTGTGGGAGGGGAGGTTGACTTGGGAGAAAGTTACTGTTCTGGAGATTAGGAGGGCGGAGCCTCCATGCCCGTCGCTTCTGTCGTCCCTAAGGCACGAATAACCTGGGAATCGGACTCGATCGCCAGGTTTGCGACGCATCTCCTGAACAGCAAAGATGAAGGGGTTGAATTTATTAATAAGGTGTAGAATATCATGCTTCTTATTCTTGCTGCTGCGGCAATTCCATTGAAGGATGGGGGCCATTGGAGCAGGAAAGATTGAGGACCTGAAAAAGTTGGTCTCTGAGGTTGTTCGGTAAGGGGACATCACTAAATCTTCCTAGAAGATTGATGATGGTGGAGAGGAGGAGTGAGATGAGGTTGTCGTTAGGGATAGGAGAATCTGTGGGGAAAGCACAACCATTAGGTTGTTGGGACTGTGGGGATTCAACTATTGAACTATGGGCTCTAGCATCGTAGCCAGGGCTTGCAGATGGGAGAGGTTGATGCTTGGACAAGGAAACCGTTTTACGGTAGGAAACATTTTGAGACCGAGGGGGGAGGATTTGAGTTGGGTATTGAGGGGATAGAGGAGGGGAGGGGACTTGTACGGTTCTCGCAGTGTCAGCGAAAGACCGTCTAACTTGAGAGAATCTAGCCGATGCCTCAGAGTAAGTGATGTTTTCCTGAGACATAACAAGTTTGATCTGCTTCTGCTTTGAGTGTTCAGGGCATGAAGGGTTAGTAGCCTGATGTGCTCCAGAGCAAAAAAGGCAGGTTGGAGTGTCTTTATTACAAGTATGGCCTTCGTGAGGTTGAGCGCAAATGAAACAGCGTGCTTGGGATCTGCACTGCGACTGTATGTGGCCGAATCTACAACACTTATTGCACTGTATAGTGGGGAGAACATATACTTCGACAGGGAGAGATGTAAAAAAACAGTACACATGTTGTGGTAGTTTTTGGCCAGAAAAGGTTAAAACTACAGTCTGTGTAGGGACCCAAACAGGTGTATTATCATTAAATGTTTTTCTATTAAGTCTACGGGCCTTAACTATGGGGCCATAGCCTGTTGGGATCTCCACTGACTCCACTAATTCTTCTAAAGTCCACTCTATGGGTACTTGACGTACTATTCCCATTCTAGTAATACTATAAGTGGGAATGATTGCTTCATAGTTGTTCCCTGTGAGTGCCGGGTGGTCAAGGAAGGCATTAGCATCCGAGAAGGTTTTGAATTCCACAGAAATCCTATTTCTACCAACATGCTTAATGCCATCCCTTACCACATTTTTTATTTTATTAATGAACAAAAAGTGTCCAAATTTAATGGGGCGTAATACGGTGCCAGAGGAGGGATCAGTAACTGGTTTGCTTACATGAACGAGGAAGGGTGATGAGTCTTCAGAGGTATATTTCAGTTTGTTACCTGAGAATTCAGGGCTTACATATGTTGATTGCGTACTAAGGGAAGACACGGGAATATTAGTTTTTCTCGGAGGTTGAGGTAAATTATTATCGGACGGAGCTCGTTTCCGGGAGGTCTGGGTGCTATTACTTACGTCCATTTGGGAAAACGTTGGGAGTGAAAACTGAGCACATGGCTCGTTGTCGCCCCCGCCTGGGTCAGGTGGGTCAGACATTTAACACAAAACAAATAAGCACGGATTTACTTACCAATATACGTATGCTAAACAACCGCCACCTTATTAAACACTTAACAGAAAGACAACAGGGTCAAACAACACAGGGAAAACACAAATAACCACTTGTACAGCAAAACGTTGTATCTCGCACTCAACCTAAAAGCAGAGTCCAACTAAAGTTCTGAGAACGAAACAGGGGCCTAAGTCTGCTAATTTACGAATGGCATAATTGAATCGCAATTGGATCGCATTGTAATTGTTTGACACATTCGGTATTCTCTTACTCATATAAGAATACCAAATGTGTCAAACAATTACAATACGATCCAATTGCGATTCAATTATGCCATTCGTAAATTAGCAGACTTGGGCCCCAGATGTTTGGCACGGCGTGACGTCAATCAGTCAACATGGCGGTCATAAGCGTTTTTGCGGTAAATTTAAATCGGAACATAAAAACGCAAAATACATATTGTAAATGGTCGATTTTTTGAGAAATAATGTATTTTTAGGATAAAATAGGTTAACGGGTATCGTTTTAATATGATTTTGAAATTTAGCCAACTAGCCTCCTTGAGGAACTCGATGGCGCAGCGGCTAGCGCGTTCGGCTTGCGATGTTGCCCGCCAAGCAACTTTCGCAATGCCGGGTCGCCTGATGGGTGACCAATTAAAAACATCTCGAGCTCATCCGTGCTTCGGAAGGCACGTTAAGCCGTTGGTACCGATTGTTGTCGTAAGATGGCAGGCGTTAAAACCCACCAACCCGCATTGGGCCAGCGTGGTGGGTTATGGCCCAATATCCCCACGTGCTATTGTCCACGTGGGAGGCCTGTGCCCAGCAGTGGGACGTTTATGGGCTGACGATGATTACATACGACTATTATCCCAGAAGGGTAAGTCTGAGACCACGCAATGAGACAATCCACTGCCACAGTCCACGTTTCACAAAAAAAAACTGCACATGTGCTCAGCGTGACAGGTGGTGAGCCCATCGCCGCTTAATGCTGTTGGATGTATGTGCAGCCTTTAGTCCGTTAGTCGCCTTTTATGACACCCAAGGGAAGAGATGGGTCGGTAATATTCTATTAATGAGTCGCTACCACACAGCACATACAATAATATGAGATCAAAATGGCCTTTGCCCCGCAGTGAGACACAATATAGGCAAATTTTTTTTTTGTGTGACACGTCATAGTGACTACATCCTGCCTGATGGTAAGCAGCCGATGCAGTCCAAAATAATGAGAGCGCTCCCCACCGTGGAACAAGCACGGTAACAAGCGCACCCATTCATGACGGCCTGCATAAATGCCGTTTCACTCCCCGTTTAAAGAACTGGGATTATAGGAGCTGGGAAACACATGCGCCGGCAGAGAATTCCAAAGCCGAATAGTCTTACAAAGAAACGACTTGCCAAATTGTTTGGTACAAGTACTGATATTCTGCACAGTATGATGGTGGTTCCTAAGACCAGCACGTGTAGTCCGGGACAGAAAGGAGAGGGCGGGATTATTCACACTTAAGAGCGCTTTCCACATAAGGGGGTTTTAGTTGCACGACGTCATTGCGCGACTTTAGAAGCGCTGCTTTAGTACGGTTAATATTTGTTAGTGGTACGGCTCATCTGAACAACAAAACTGCTACACAACGTTATATCTTTGCAAATATATTTAAAAAAAGATTCCTGTAACGGACACCTTGCCCGATAAGCACTGGTATGGCTGCAGTCAGGGCAGGTAGCTGCCACTAGAGGCAGTTTCTGTACCTATTCATTGCAACTGAAATATCAAACATTTCCTCTTACCTGAAACAACGACCGGAAGCTTTCCGTCCACTCCGTATGGAGCGCGTTCTTGACCTCCTCATTGGTGGCCATGAAGCTGGTTGCAGCTACCTTGCCCGAGGATCGTGGGTACAGCTGTAGCCAGGGCAGGTGCGGGTGCTGCCAGTAGAGGCAGGTCTGGTGGAACAGCGCGCGCGGCGACGTGTCCAAAGACGACGCCGACGTGGTGTCGAGGCAGCGGACAAATCTGAGTATAATACATACATATAATCTCGACTATTATCCCCGAAGGGTTAGTCAGAGACTAGGCAGAGAACAGCAAAAGCAGTCCCCTACCATAGTCTATTTTTCACCAAATAGCGACTGCACAAGTGCTTAGCGTGACAGATGGTGAGGCTATCGCCGCTCTATGCTGTTGAATGAATGTGCAGTTTTTGGTCCGTTAGTCAACTTTTACGACACCCAAGTAAGAGAGGGGTGGTAGTATTCTTTCACCGATACGCGACACGGTAAGTTGCTGTTAGCGTTATATAGTGCCGTCAGTAGGGGCTGACTTTGGGGGCAGTGTCATAGTATTTGGCCTGATATATGGAAGTCCTGTGTGCAATTCCCTGTGGGTTTTTCGATGCACAGTCCGGGTTATAAAACTCAAATGTGTTGTGTGATGTATTAAATGTTGATGAACTAAGGCGTTGCGCAAATGTAGACACTTTCTGTTGCCGACACAGGATACTATGTTTTAGTGTGCGGAAGTGGCCACTGAACGCACAACAAATCGCATATTTGTATGGTGGTTTCCCGTGTCAGAAAGCGTCTTTGCGCAGAGCCTAAATCAGTGTTTAGTTATTAAACATCATTATTAACAGCTAATATTAATTAAATCTTTAATAAGTAGACCAGCTAACAACATTCAACTTACCCTGTAATGCCAGAGGCTTCCTCACTGGCTTTCAGTTTTGATGTCCAAGCGAATGGCTTTGGTGACATTAACCTAAGTCTAGTTTTTAATGCCCAATCAATAGGCAAGTGTTTGGTTCTCTTTTCTATAATTTGCTGAAATAAAATAAATAACGATTTTCAATTTGGCAGAGTCAAAAGTAAAGCCTATTAATTAGCATATTCAATACTTAATATTCAGTTATTATACATAGATTTATACACACAGTTCACACTTTACATTATGTCAATAAGGGATAATTGAACAACTCACTGGTTCTACAGAATGATCGGCAGTAAACTTCTGTAATAAATTTGAAAATGTGGAGAGCTTCTCAGTGTCAACCTCTTGTGGAGGCTTCTGTGGCACTTTGGCTGGCAGGCTTAGCAACGTAAACAGTGTCTTGTCACTTGACTCATCCAGAGGTGATAGTGCGTCAACTTTTGCTCGTTTATTTTGGGGGGTATGGTTCCTGAAATAGTTGATCCAAAATATAATGACCATGTATTGACAAGTTGCTTGTCATTTAATAAAAAGTCATTCTTTCCCATCGAACTTTGACAAATCCATTAAAAATAGATCCTAACAACATAATTTGTTTTTGTGTCCTATTCCTTTTTATAACATTAAAATAAGTTGCAAAAAGTTAAAGTACCTAGTAAAAGACTTGTTTGTAGAAGATTTTCAATAACCCTTTGCGTGCCAGCTACGAGATAACTCATAGTAGTACAAACAAACAAAGGAAGACATAATTCAGTCTTTTCTGCTGTAGGAATACAAAATTTTGCTGAGTTATGCTATAAAACAATCAAATCAACAAGCAACGCTCCAGTGATTCCTCTGGTTTTGCGGGTGTCCATGGGCGGCGGTAATTACTCTCCATCAGGTGACCGGCCTGTTCGTTTGCCTCCTTCATTTATAAAAAATAAAACTACACTTGGACATAATGGGCAAAAATAATTTGTTTCTTTGCGGCATAGTCTAAGGGATTTATGTACTACTATGCCAGGTACGAGTTATCTCATAGCTGATTATTTATGTATGATGGCATACAGCAAAAACATATTAAAATATTCAGTGCTGAAAGGGTTAAAATAGGTGGTACATCCACACTGTAGAAATTAAATCCACAATTCATTCCTAACAACTTAGAGCTATTAACAACTCACAGTAGGAAAATGAGCACTGGGATGAAAATAGAGAGATTTTTTGAGTTACTTTCAAAATCTAGAAATAATCTTAGGTAACTTTTATCAGTAATCAAATATTGATAAACAAAAAAAGAAAAGAAACTGCAAACTGCAGTGTAGACGCACCATTTATCCCCAAAAGGATAAACATTATCAGTTCAACAATGCCACTCTCTTACGTCAAGCGACACTATCATGACACGTACTTTGAAAATTTCTAAAATTTGTTTTGAAATCGTTTAGATTAAGATGAGAAGAGATAGTGCAACTCATTGATAGCAACCACCACCACCCAAATATTTGTGTTACTATATAAATAATCATAAATATACTTACTTGGAAAATGGGTTTTTTCTTTTATCCCCGTAGTCCCCACTGAGAATTCTAGAGAAATCTAAATCTACTGATCTTTGGTTTGCTGCAGGCGTTTCTACACTAGTGGTTGGTGTGGGTTGTTTCATACGCTCCTAAAATGTGTAATTCAAGACACTACATACATGCTATTGGTTACAGGTAAATTCTATAATACTTTAGTGGATATGCTAAAAGCCTAAACAACAAAAATTATGGACAAATTCTATAAAGTTACCTTGATGATTGATGGTATGATTTGGGTTTAAGTATAACATGAAGATTTAATTTTAATACTAACCTAACATTATACTTTACATTTTAAGTGATCAATACTACTAACAGAAATCCATATAAATGAATTTTTACAAATATTAGTTAGTACCTGTAAAGCTTTTTTTCGTTTCTTAAGTTTATGCAGATGCATCACTTCATTTGGCCTTTTCCATGGTGAAAGTGGCTCCATTTTTTACTTGTTTTAATAAATAATGTGTAGAAATAGCCAAAATAATTCACAAAAACAAATCTTCGAAAAATTAATACTTTGTTTACATCACACTTTTTAAATATCATTTTTTAAAAGTAAGAAAAGACTCTATGAACATACAGCCTAATTTCAAATGTTTTGTATTAGGTTGATAAAGTAATGTTTTGACAGTCAAAAATCAAAATCAAAATCAATATTTCTTTATTCAGTAAGCTTAAAATAAGCATTTTGAATCGTCTAAACTTAAAACTTCTATAAATGAATGGATGGGCAGAAACCCACCGACCCCACCCATTCAACAAGTCTTTTAGCTGTGAAGAAGAACGGGCGTAAGAAACTCCACAGCTTTATAATAATATAAAAGTAACGACATAATTACAAAACAATATGTCGTTACAAAAATTATACAATCAATAATCATAAAAAAAATATCTAGGTAATAAAAGAAAAGATAAAAACAAAAGTGAATCTAAAAGTTTTCTCGGGTACTTTAAGAACGCGCATTAGAACCTGGGATGGGGAAACTTCTTCGGTCGCGTGCCAATATTTATTAGCGAAACATATCATGGCGGGCCAAGTTGTTGCATTTTTGACTAAGTAGGTAGGTAGGGTAGTGTATTATTCACTAAAATAAAAATATTTGTATGTATTTTCAGAAACTCAAGTTGGTGGTTAGCGGGTGTTTCATCGAAGTTGACATCAAAAGGCATCGAAAAAATATTTAGAGACGGCTCATTCCCTTAAAATCTGGAAATCTCTACTCAAATTGCTCGTGCAGTTTCTTCAGTTGCTGAGCGAACCTATTTACTTAAGTTGTCGTTTAATAGACAGGTGATAATTACACTGCTCAATTTGGGAAAATAGGTGAGTTCATTTTTCTCTACACAGCTGTAAAACAATTGCAGCTGCAATTTGATATTTCTTGCCCTGCAGCTTCGTATTTAATTTATTTAGGTGTGACAGCAAACCTGTGAAATATGAAAAATCAGCAAGTCAATTTTCATGATCTTAAAGTCGTCTAGCTATTTGCCTTGCACCTTCAGAAATTCTTGATTTCCTTTCTTAAATTCCACACTCTTTCAAAGGCATTACCACAACTTTACCATCACACTTTAGTGTGGTAGAGGAAATTAGAGAACTCGTTTTCGGTATTGTGTTTATAAGTTTGACAACCACACTCAAAACGGGTTGTATGTCATTGGCTGCTTTACAAAACACATCTTGGTGTATTAAACAGTGCAAAAGTAATACTTTATAATTATTAGTTAGTTAAGTAGTTTCCCCATCCCTGCATTAGAACAATATATGTGCGAAACTAGAGCATTTTTTTTTAATTGAGAAATGTTTTGACGCACGTAAACAATACTCTTAGCACCGGAACCGTTACAATTAAAAAAAATAGCTACTACTAGAAAACAATCTGATTTAAATCTGAATTTTTACAATTGTCGATAATTACGAAACAGAGTAATCAATAAAATGACACAATCGAATCAAATCTTTGCAAAGCTCGCCGATCACGACCCTACTGCTCGAGAGCCGCTAGAAAAGTGAGCCCGAGCCGCATTTGGTAGCCGGTTATATAGGCGGGCGCTGTAGAAGTGGGGTCAAAATTGTGATGCCTGACTTCACGCTTCTAATACGGCCTCTCCTGATAAGGCGTCGTCCCCGACCGCGTCGTGAACAGAGTGTCCCGAAAGGTCTTCTTCGTTTGAGATGGTGCCTTCCTCACTTCCGCTTGCAGACTCCGTCGAGGAGCCAGCGTCCGGTTTTTCACCAACGTTTTCTGCTAGCTCTGCCGGCTGGGAGGGTCCGGCACCGGGGACTACCGCTTCATCATCTGAAAAAAAACATGGTTTTTAGTGTTATCCGTTTAAATTACCGAGATTTCACCCTTGCAGGGGAGACCTTCGGCTACTTTCTTATACCGTCAAACCATTTCTCACGTTATCAATCACACACTCTTCATTCATATAAACATTAACCTAATCAAGTACTCTAACATCAAATTCTTCCTTCATACCATGTTTGGTGAGACGTCTCTGCTCATTCATGCAATCGCGCACCAACATTACCAGAAGCTTCACTAAATCGCCATGTGCTTATGTGGATAACTGGCAGAGGCATCCCTTACGCATACTACCTCATGAACAGAATCAAAAATTCAATTCCAAGTATTTATAATGGGCGATTTTCTGACAGCCCAAATAAAAAATAAAAATGAGTTCAAAAACACTCGATAGATGGCGTTATATGAAAGCCGAGCCGTTCCTAAGGCTGTAATAAATTCTAAACTTTTGCTTGTCAACCAAAAATAAAAAATAGTACCTATTTTCATTCAGGACATCAGGACCTATTTCCTGTTTGGAATGGAATAAATATTACGCAGCTATACACTTTATGCAAGCAAGCAAGCAGCATGCAAGCAAGCAGCATGCAAGCAAGCATGCAGTGCTCCCGCGCCTACGCGGGCTTAAATTACACTCTAGCGTAGGGCAGACAAGTCTACGTGGAGTCGGTTTTGCCGCGATTCGCTTCTGTCACTGACTTTTTTAGCACAACCATAACGAATACACAACGTATTAACTTTTTAAGACAATATTTGAAATAAATTTAGGGTTAAAATGCTATTTTTATTTATAAGCAAAAATTACATCAAATGAAGTTAAAGAATATGATTATTCTACCAATATAGCTTTATAGAAAAAGTTGTTCGAGAATATATTATTATATCAAATGAATAATAAACGTAATGTTGTTGTAGGAAGTGTATTTAGAACAAGTAAAAATTATATCCGAACGTTATGTCTATTGAAATCCTCATAGCCTAAGGGCTGATCGCAAGATAAAATAAAAGTGTGTTATGCCAAATGAAATTCGGAACAACAAAATTCTGCGAGATAGAAGGAACCCATAGGAAAACACTACGTCAAACCTCCTTTAAAGCACATGACGCCTATGTAATAGGTTTTGCTTTAGTTATTGTTCTGAGGGTTTTGCCACGATAATAAATGCCTACACGGAATTTGAAGAGATCTATGTTAGGTTATAAAAAAAATGATAGTAAGGAAAGAAAAACAAAACTAAGTACAAATAGGGAGTCAACTATACTTATCTACGGCAAACACTATCACACATTTCGCGTCTGTAACGGTAAAGTTAGTTAACTCACTTTCAGAGAAAGCGGCGCACGACTCAGGGCACCACTCTCCTCGCCATAGTACGAGAAACTCAGCGGCCGCTTGAGTGGTCTTTCCGTAAGACCCCCCCCCCCACTCAGCAGCTTCAGCTTGTACCGTCCGCTCGGCAAGGCTCTCACAATTTTGTAGGGTCCCCTCATACCAGGGTCCTTTGCCGTGGATAGATTTGATCGCAAAAACGAGATTAAAAACCTGAAAAATGCGAGCAGGACGTCGCTTCTCGTTAGTTCTTTGATCCTGTTGAAGGCGATTTCTGGCTAGAAGCTCGCTTGCCCTACTTCTGAACAGCTCCCGCCAAGCTGCACGATCTGTCTGCGAATCCTCCACTGCGACGTCACGGATCAGGTTTCGAATAACTAGCGTAACGCCATCAATGCCAATCAGGAGATTCATTGGGGAAGACTGTGTTGTCTTTTGTTTGGTGATATTGAGGACCAATTGCAACTTCCACAGAGTCTCCTACCAAGTCTGGTTTTTATGGTTAATATTTATACGGATTCATTTGCGCGCGCGCGCCGTCAGAGGAGACACATCGTTTTAACCGCGCTCCGTAAATTTATATTCAAAAGTGTAGTGAAAAGTTATTGGTTCTTATTGTGTCATATACTGTGTTAAACCAAATTGCCTGGACATCAAATTGTGTAACTATCAAGTCTGGAAGTTGCCTGCGTAGTGAGTTATTAACAAATATTTAACGCCGCACGAATAACTGCAACTGCATCAGTTCACTCGCTGCCAGTGCCGTGTGTCTGACCTTGATCTGTGTGACTCGCTGCCTGTGTAATATAAATAACTACCTACGGCTGCTATCGCATGCGGAGCGCTGCACAGCCCGCTTTAACACTGCTTCCTCATTTAAACTACGCTACTGAAATTTTTATATTAATTGTTTATATTTTAATAATGGCTTCTTGTGGTGGTTGTAATATAATGATACAAACGAAAAATTGTTTAACCTGCCCTAGTTGCAAACAGAAATATGACTTGCAATGCGCAGGAATAACGTCCAGCAGGTTTAATGCAATGACGCAGGATAATAAGCGTACTTGGAAATGTACAGAGTGCCTTTCTAAACAGCCAAAATCTGACAATACAAATACTCCCTTGCGCTCCGATCAAAATCCGGCTCATACAAACTCGGAGGATCCTGTGTTACCGGAGACGGAGTGTTCGACTTCGAATAATAATATCACAAAACGTAAAACGGCAAAGAAGGCCACGGGGTGCGACAAGCTTGAACCAACTGATATAAAAAAACTTATTAGAGAAACTTTTACTGAACTTTTTTCTGAGGATATCACCAGCATTAAAAAACAATTATCGGAGTTCCAAACGTCATTAAATTATTTTAATAATATTTTTGAAGACCTAAGGAAAGAAAATAAGGACTTAAAAAAGGCTCAGAGTATTATTATCACCGATATGAAAATCCTTAAAGAAGAGAATGTCAACTTAAAGCGTGACTTAAAGTCATACGAATCGCGGGTTAAGAAGATAGAAGAGGATAACTCACGACAACAACAATGGGCTCGCTTGCAGAATGTCGAAATTGTTGGAGTATCAGAGAATAAGGACGAGGTCACCATAGATGTCGCAGAAAAAGTTTTGAACTACATAGGTGCTAGTGTTGAATCATTAGATATCGAATTTGTTCACCGTGTTCAGTCTCGTCGTGCTGCCAGTGCTAAGAAAGGACGTGCCATAGTACTTCGCCTTAGGGATCGTGCTCTCAGAGACAAGATAATCGCTGCTGGTCGTAAGCGACGCAATATATCTGCCAATGAGGTGGGTTTTGGAGGGGAAAATGGATATATTTATATAAATGAACATCTGACAGTAGAAAATAAAGCTTTAATTGTTGCATGTAAATCAAAGGCGAAAGAATTACAATATAAATATGTATGGACAAAAAACTGCCGAATTTTTATGCGCAGGAACGATACCTCCCCCCCAATACCTATTTCCTCGGCCTCAGATCTAGAAAAGATTGCTTAAGATGCTGGTTTTCAAGCTGTAATAATAATTATTGTCGAAATGTATTTTTCTTACCATTACTTACTTTATTCCAATGTAACGCACACATGCAAAAAGTTTATATAAACGTGTTCATTACATACTTCAAAATATTATATTTATGTTTTTATGTCTATTTATTTTTATATTTTTATTTTATTAATTATTATCAGTATTTTCGCTACCAGTGCGGATGCGGATACCAATATCATTTTATGTCCTTCAAGCCAAAGTCAATGTTATTTATTTACCTTACGTCTGGAGCAAGTAATTTATTTGAGCCTTTCATTATAAATGTTTCGTTCCAACAGTACCATTACTTTTGTATCATGATTTTATGAATACTGTAAAACATAACAAACTAGATTTTTTTTATCAAAATGTCAGGGGGTTACGAACAAAAACACATACTTTCCATAAGAACATGCTTTTATCTGACTACGACATAGCGTTATTCACAGAGACGTGGTTGTGCGAGGGAATACTGGATAGCGAATTGTGTGACAATAGATACAACATATATCGTCGCGATCGTGGGGCTCTGGGTGGTGGAGTGATGGCACTTTGTGCTCCGCACCTTCAGGTCCGAGTTCGATTGGAATGGCAAAGTTCTGACTTGGAATGCCTTTGGTTAACGATATCGGGACAATCACTCGGTTGCTCTAACGATCTGCACTTAGCAGTTGTATATATACCTCCAAATAATAGTACTGCCCTTCGACTTAAACAATTTATGGATACTTTGAGTCTTGTTTCCTCCGCTAATCCAAATGACCTCATCCTACTTGCTGGTGATTTTAATTTACCTTGTATCAATTGGAGTTCTGACGAGCCACGCATTATAAAGGAGGGATCTGTAGAGTTACAAGATTATTCAACAGAATTTTTAAATTTAACGTCGTATATCGGACTAAATCAATACAATATGACAAAAAATCATCATGACGGTACGCTAGATCTTATTTTTTCAAACTTTTCCCTTGAGCTTCAACGTTCTGATTTTCCTTTAGTAAATGAAGATAAATATCATCCATCTTTAGTTATGCTTACTACTGATATTTTTAATTCTCCTATTAAACCTAAGCCACGAGTTCAATATAACTACAAAAAAGGTAATTTTGATGAAATTAATAATGACTTATTAAATCAGGACTGGTCTTTTATAACAAATATGGAGGATTTGGAAACGGTGGTAGCAACTTTTTACAATATTTTAAATTCGGTCATAGATAAATATGTTCCCAAAATACACATATCTGGTTCCCGTTCGTATCCTGTATGGTACAGTAGAGCTCTGATTAACCTAATTAAGGAAAAGGCAAGACTTCATAGCAATTGGAAGCGATATAGGAATCCACTAGATTACCAAGAATTCTCTCAACTGAGACGTAGAATGAAAGATATGCAAGACTCTTGCTATGATTACTATATAAAAAAATCACAGGAAGAAATTAAAACTAATCCGAAGGCTTTTTGGCCGTACTGTAAATCTCAAAAAAAGAACAAATCTAATTTCCCTAATTCTATGTCATATGATGACAAAACTTTCAATAATGAGCATGATATCTGCAATGCATTTAATGATTTTTTCCGGAAAAACTTTCAAGAACCTGCATCTCACTACCCTGTTACCCTTAGTAGCGGCGTGTCATCTAATAATCTGATACATAAAATAGAAATTACATCCACCTACATTTATAAATTATTGAAAAAGATTGATATAAGAAAAGGAGCGGGTAGTGATTGCATTTCTTCGGCCTTCTTCTGTTTTAGTGCTAAGTCCTTAGCTTTACCAATTGCATTAATTTTTAATAGATGTCTCAGCTCTGGTTACTTTCCTACAATATGGAAAACCGCTCATATTGTTCCGATTCATAAAAAAGGCAGCCAATCTCTAGTACAGAATTACTGACCTATATCTATACTAAACGTTCTCAGCAAATTATTAGAACGTGTGGTACATAATCATTTGTACCCAATTGTCTCAAACTTGATACCACCAGAGCAACATGGTTTCTTTAAAGCCCGATCCACAAATACTAACTTGGCTATATTTACGGATGATGTTTTGAACGGTATGGACGGTGCTTCTCAAGTAGATGTGATCTACACGGACTTTGAAAAAGCCTTTGACCGTGTAGATCATGTCTTACTTCTCAGAAAACTATGGGAACTTGGCATAAGAGGGAATCTACACAGGTGGTTTCAATCTTATTTACGTAACAGGAGTCAGGCGGTGGTAGTGGCAGGCTTTTGTTCTAATTATATAACGGTTGTATCGGGCGTTCCGCAAGGGTCCATACTTGGACCCTTGCTCTATGCTTGTTATCTGTATGACATCTCAAAATGTTTTAAGTTTGCAAAATTTTTAATGTATGCCGATGATACAAAAATTTATATGAGAATAAACAAAATACAAGACTGCTATGATTTACAAGAAGATTTAAATAGATTAAATACTTATTACACCGTAAATAGAATAAATATTAATGTAAGTAAATGTTCATGCATGTCTTTCACTCGTAAAAGGAAACCTATTAAGTTTAGTTATAGTATTAATAGTTCATCACTAACAGAAACAAAACAAGTTCGTGATTTAGGTATTTTACTGGATTCAAAATTAACTTTTAAAGATCATATTGATAATATTACAGCCAAAGCATTTCGAAACCTAGGATTCATTTTGCGAGTGAGTAGACATTTTTCTGATATACAATGTTTAAAAATACTTTATTATACATATGTGCGGAGCGTTCTAGAGTATTGCAGTAGTATCTGGAACCCACGGTATCTCATACATTCCCAAAATATAGAGAAAATACAGTTCAAGTTCCTTAAACATCTATGCTATCGAGATCATCGTGAACGTTCCCAGTACAGGGATTCATGTAATTACTACCACCTGTTGACGCTTGAAAATAGACGTTGCCTTATCGACATGTTATTTCTTTATAAAATATGTAACAGTGAAATAGACAGCGCCGACCTTTTGTCTAAGGCATTACATTTGTGTGTTCCATCTACCCGAACTAGACATACAAAACTTTTTAGCACCAAGTTTGTACGGAGCAATTATGCTCAAAATTCTGTTTTTAATCGTCTTCAGAAAACATATAATGATAGATTTTCATCATTGGATTTATTTTGTTCCTCACTGAAATCTTTCAAAAATGACATTGGCAATTTACTTTCTACCCCAACGTAAAATTGTTAAAGGCAAATGGATGTAAAATAAAAGTAAAATAAAATAAAAAATATATATAAAATAAAATAAATTACTTTTTGTATTTAATATATAGGTACCTATTAAAAATTATGTATTTATGTATAATTATCTTTATATTGTATCCATATTTATGTGTTTTATATATTAGTGAAATACCTAGCTTAAGGTTGAACAATGTATGTCTCCTTTTACTTAATATTTTTACAAATATATGTAAAATCCGTTATTTGCTTTATGTTTCTAGAATATAAGTTTGTTAAAATTAGATTAAGAGCTGTGGATTTTGAAATAAATCAAAAATAAAAAATAAAATAAAATCATATATTATTTAGAGTAGTTCTTATGTATCGCTCATGGCCATTGGAGTGGTGCATCTCGGGTGTGATCATATCACAACCCAGGTCCCTCATCCATCTGACAAAGCGTGTAGCTTCGAACATGCGTCCACGTGGTCAGTTACCAAAAACTTGGGCACGCCAAATAAGGAAATAGCGTTGAAAATGGCTGATTGAAGTTCATCAGTTTCCTGACGGGTCATTGGATAAAGTAAACAGTCCTTACTAAATGCGTCTATTAGTACGAGTATGAATTTATAATTGTTGGATAACGGCAAAGGGCCTAAGACGTCATCTTGTCGTGTATTACTTCAAAAGGTACCTGCATCTGGTTTTTGCCAAGAAGTATATTGGTATGGCGCTCGTGGAAAGCGTTTCATAGACACACACACAAGACTATGTACTTAGTTACAAACTGGCGAAGGCCAGGAAACCAGAAATGCTTTAAGATTAAATCTAAGGTTTTATCAGTACCGAAGTGTTCGTGCTCATCGTGAAACATGCGGAGTAGGCTCAAACGATGGCCTTTTGGTATAATGCAACACAGTCTCGATTCCTCTCCTACCAGACTATAGCGATAATAAAGGGTGTCGTTTTAGAGCACATACCTATTGGGTCTAGTCGGCCCTCCTGCAACTGCTCAATAAGAATCTGCGTGTTATCATCTGCGGCCTGCGCTATTTGAGCCCAATTGCGAGGACGACTACTAATACAGTAGACTTCGGCGGTGGGGTTGCAGCTCAAGAAGTCGGCGTGCGACATCACCATACCCTTTCGATACTCGATGTCGAACGAAAAATCTTGGTGGGTATCCACCAACGTGCAACACGAGGAAGTAGGTCTTTCTTTTTTTTTGTAGCTTTAAGTGCGTTGCAATCCGTAACTAGTTTGAATTTGAGGCCTACCAAATAGTGTCTGAAATGCTGTAACGACTTAACTACCGCTAAAATCTCGAGTTCGTAGGAATGATACCTACTTTCCGCGCCCTGCGTGCTCTTACTAAAATATGCTACGACTCTCTTTTTGCCGTCCTTGTGCGTTTGCATCAATACGACCCCATATCCTATACTGCTTGCATCTGTGTGGAGTTCCGTTGGCAATCCTGGGTCAAAGATTGCGAGGATGGGTTCCGTAGTTAAGCGAATTATTATGTCTTGACGGACCCGTTCCTGTTCTGGACCCCAATGAAAAGGGACATCCTTTTTAGTCAATCGCGATATACAGGCTGTCTTATCCGCGTAGCCTTCAACGTAACGTCTGAAGTAGCCGGCCAGACCGAGAAACTGTCTGACTTGTTTAACGTTTTTCGGAGAAAGAGCGTTTACTAGTGCCTCGACTTTGCGAGGACTCGGTTTTACCTGACCCCCCTACTAATTAACCTATCTAGATATTCTACCTCGGTGGCGAGAAAGGAACATTTTCGTAAATTTATTGTAAGTCTTGCCTCAGTATGTCTTTAAAACTTTCGCAAGCAATATAATTACCTCGTCTATGTTATTGCTCATCAGAAGCACATCGTAGATGAACACTAGTGCCGAACCAGCCTCAATGTACGGACGAAGAGTCTTTTTGATGATGCGTTGGTAGACTATTGGAGAATTCGTCAATCTAAAGGGCATTTTGACAAATTCATAATGGCCCTCCGGCGTGACAAAACCAGTCTTGTGAATAGACTCCTCATCAATCAGGATCTAGTAGAATCCTGTTACCATGTCAAGACTAGTGAAAAATTTGAAGTTACCTAAACGATCAATATGTTCGTCTATCAATGGCAACGGGTATCTGTCCCTCACAGTAAGGCGGTTCAACGCACGGTAATCGACGCACATGCGGTCTGAACCGTCTTTTTTCTTAACCAGTATTATGGGACTCGAGTATTGTGATTGCGATTCCCTGATGATACCTTTTTCTAAAAGGTCTATGATTATTTCGTGCACTTTCAATTTTTCTTGATGAGAAAGTCTTTAAGGCCTATAAGATATTGGAGTTTTATCAGTCAGTTTAAATTCGATAAGAAATTTTTTGAATTTTTGTAACACAGTTATTAGCTTATCACGTTCACTACCCAAAAGGGGACTATTAATAGAGGTAGGATCACTAACTACAGTACCTATTTGTTTGACAATGTCAGTACGAGTTAAATATTGACGATCTTTGGTCTTAACAAGGGTGACTCCGTCGCGGTTCAGGATGTCCGTTCCTATGATTATCGTAGTGCTCATACATTTGTACGGAACGACTACCAAATCCGCTTCTACCTATAGAGATTTCATCAAACTCAATCGTAAGTGTGACGTAACTATTTACCACGACGTCTTGTCCACCGATTCCCATGAGAGTGCAGGATATTGGCTTTAGCGTACATGCGAAATGCTTTAAACTGTCAGATGATATGAGAGAGACGTTCAGTGCGCCACTATCAATCAGCACGTCCACCGGAATCCCTTGGACAATTGCCGAAGTAATATCGTTATTGTCGGTTGTACGCTGGAGGCGTTCCCTACATAGGTTGACCTTGCGTTTGTTACTGGGTTTCGACCTATTCTTTAAAAAACATGTCTGTTCCGTATGCCTTGGCTTTTTACAAAAACGCACAGTGATCAATTTTACTAGCCGGTTCGGACGCAGACTGCCCAGGTGAAGCAGCGACTTGAGATTTGGGTTTTTTTGTGCAGTGAAAACTTTTATGTCCAGCCTGAAAGCACTTCGTATTACTCTGCATTGGTAAGGGACGCTTCCTGCTAACAGGAACACGCATATCTCGCTTAACATAAATGGATAGAAAGTACACTATATTGTCTAGAGTCAGACTTGAATATGCCGCCGTCCCCAACCAGCAATTTTGCCCTATAACCAAACCTCATATCTCAAAAAAGCTGGGTAAACGATGTATAAAGGTTTTGGCGGTGACTGATTGTTGTGTAAAAGCGTTTGACAATACATTTTGGCTCTTTAAATTATACAGCAAAAACGACTTATTACGAGTTGATGTAAAGGTATTTTTTTTATTAAAGCTGGCTGCTCCCGCTTTTTGGCAGGTTTTTATTTTTCCAACATATTTTTTATTTTTTTATTTAGGCTTAAGCTATAAGAGCTCTACATTTCTTTTTTCTTTTCTTACCTCTTTTCTTATACTTTTTTCTTTTCCTCTATTTTAAACTTTTACTTTTTAACATACATACATACATTTTTTATTTCTAGTACATTTCCTTTTCTTATATTACAGTTTCTTCTTACACACTAATACATTTCTTTCTTACTTACTAATACATTTCTTCTCTTTTTATCTTACGTTTCTAAAGTACATTTCTTAATTATATTTATATTATTACATTTTTAATTAGTTTGCTTACTTATTTCTTTCTTTCTATTAATACATGTATTTATTTATTATTTCTGTATTAAGTACATATTTTGCTTATTACTATAAATTGCTTATTTTATTTCTATTCCGGTTACATTCCTGCCACAATGTGGTCTTGCTTACTTTCTTATTACTAAGGCTGGCCTCACACAGCCGGAATTCAGAATCTTAATTCAGAATCTGAATTTAAGATTCTGAATTCCAGCAGCTTGACTTACACATTCTTAAAAATTCAGATTGATCAGTAGTCTT
Source organism: Scoparia ambigualis (assembly GCA_963921215.1). Classification (NCBI taxonomy): domain Eukaryota; kingdom Metazoa; phylum Arthropoda; class Insecta; order Lepidoptera; family Crambidae; genus Scoparia; species Scoparia ambigualis. The sequence goes on from OY992507.1 coordinate 8,319,861, forward strand.
GTGACTCCCGGCATATGCAAACATCTCCGAGACGTTAACCGCTTTGAAGTGCGATTGCGTAAGGTTGTTCATGGATGGATGATCGTTACAATTGACGATCGATCGTAACATGTCAATTCGAATTGCGTAATTATTGTCCATTCCATGAAGACCGATGACTTAAAAACGTATCATGAATTTGCGTTTTATTATGAAAGTTACTCAATGAAACCTTGATTTATTTTACAATAATCATCGAATAGTAAAAAGCAGTGTATGTTTTGTATCATTTTTTACCTCAAAAGTCATTTTTCATTGATAAAAACATTGAATTGAAACTAAAAACATGTAAAAAATCTTTAAGTAACTAAACGCAAGGAACGAATGAAACGAGAGTTTCAGCTACCGGACCCTAGATGGCGGGATAAGTTTTCTACTACTCGACAAAAGGTAGCGTTGTTGAGGTACAAAGTACTCTGTGGGTCTGACAAAAAAGCTAAAATGTCAATGTGACGCAACGTTGATTTGATAGTTTTTCATTATAGCAGCAAGAAAAATACAAAATAGAGTATTTAAATTGTCGAATTTACACACAAGTAAGTAAAATATAGTAGATAAATTATAAAAATGAACAACACAAAGTGTAAACAATCTTTCAGTGTGCTGTATGTATGTGACTGTAAAGTGAAATTATGAAAACAAAAGGTCATTGATGAAAACTAAATAAATAAACTTCTCAATGTGTATCTTTGCTTGGTAATTTCATATCAAAACAAATTCAGTGCCAAAGGCGACAGTAATATCAAGTGGAAGCCTTACTCTTAACATAAAAATGTACTAAAAGATCTCGTATCACAGAAATGTAGTTTGTAAGAAATAGCTACGTAGGATTCGTAGTCTGTGGCAGAGAGTGTAGGTTGCATTACAAAGAGTCCAATTTGGAGATAGCATGGCCAGTCAGCGCGTGGATGACTTTTGGCGCAATATTCTAGCTCTTAGCATGGGAGATGTTGAGTGAGTCAATGATGTTACAATAAAAAGAGGTAAATACTTTACATGTGCCAAAAACTGGCAACAGAAAACTTTGCTAATTGGCTTACCTTAGCATAGTCTCAGAAAAGCGTTGACATGTGTTCTGTGGACAGCGGTCTGTGGTAGACAGTGTCAGTATATTCGTTTCCGTAAATTAGTTTAAAAATGCCGTCCTGTGTAATACGACACTGTAGAAACAACACAATTAAGACTCATGGGATGTTAACATCGTAAAGCTTTGGTCCATTATTGACATTACATTAGTACTGACATAACCTATCTACCTCTTTTTATTCTAATATGTGGAAAACTGTAAAGCTACCTAGTTTTAACAGTTAATTAATAATAAACAGAGAACACAACAGCTGTTATTACTTTTATATTTTTCAGTATTGGCATGAACTAAAATACCGGAGCCGAAAGCGGGATACTGATATGCGGCAACATGCCTGTGGGACTGGCGGTGATCTAGCAAAAAAACCACTCTCAATTATAAAAAGCCGGATACTACTAATACTGGGGGATTCCCATAATGTAAGTAAAAGAAACAAAGAATAAATGTATTTTAAATAACAGTATGGTATCAAATAGAGGTTTTTGTGATGTATGTATCATTGTCACATTCCAGCTATTCCTTGTTGCTATCGCCATGGATCTTATTATTTTCTGTTTTTGCAGCTCCCACAAGCTGTAACTGCAGTGCAGAACTCTCCAACGGTAGAATCTGCACACCATGTAAGTAAAAGAAATATAACTAAATGTACCTATACTATTATAAAGCTGAAAATTTGTTTGTTTGAACACATGATAGTATACAATGATGAGTTGAATTAACTATACTACAATTGAAATAATAATGATAGTACAAATTGATCATGCATGATAAGATAATATTATTAAAATAATTTTGAAAATCAGAAAAAAAATCATTAAATACAGTCAAAATATACAAATCTTTATCTGTCAAAAATTCATTGAGTGTGTAGTAGCATTTTTCCAACAACAATGTCTTTAATTTCTGCTTAAACGTAAAGTTATTATCACTGTGTCTTATTGATATCTTCATAGACATGAGGTGCATTACAAAAAACACTCTTACTCATAAGCGCGGTTTTACAAAGAACATTGCAAAGTTTATCCATAAGTTGTGCAGATGAAAGAAATGTTAACAATTCATTGTTAGTTTGACAAAATTAGCGCATTCAAGAATGTACAGACACGGAAGTGTAAGAATCTTGTAATTTTTAAAGTAGGGCTGTGTCTGTTTGTTGTAGGTTGAACATAGCTCTAATACAGCATTTTTGAGACCTAAATACAATTTCTTTGTCGGTTGCGTTACCCCAAAACATGCCACCGTATCTCAATGTATATCCATGATAGGTAGTTAACAAAGCCTTTATGCTTACTTTTTTACTAAGCTATGAAGCATACAATGACTACTCAATATTATTTTATTTTATAGTTATCACCAGGGAATAATTTATTTTTTTCTGTTAGCCCAAAAATGCTGGTTCTGGACCGAGGCGGGGTCGAACGGCTCAAGGGCGCAACCCTCGACCTTGTGAGTACTAACTACTATATTATAAATACTGTTGTATGGTTTTAGAGGCCACACACATCTCGATTGTGATTTTTGCCAATAAAATGGCCAATTTCGGCGTTATGGATCTCAGAAACAAAAATACATTAATCATTATGACTTATTGAATAGTGTAGAATACCTATTGGAATAGTGCGTAGCGGCCTCGCTTTATGTAAATTTTGCTTAAAGCGAAGGCACTTTTTTGAGCTCATCGATTGAACTACTGTTCTAAACAAGTGAAATAAAAAAATTATAATGTTATCTCTTATATAGTCGCATAGTGCGTAGCGACCTCGGAATTTTTAGATATCATTGATTTTATATAGGAAAAAAATCTTATTCTAAACCAAAAAACTTCGAAAATCGCTATATAAGTTAACTGTGAGTATCTCCTGTCTACGATAATATTATTCAGCAAAATTAATACCAGAGTAATTGTTACTTCACGAGGAATAAAGTTTTAATATAATAATGGATATAATGAATTTATTATCCTATTTCGATAAAAACGATAAATACAACTGCAAAATTACTACAAAATGCGAAAATGGGCATTTAATGCAAAAATCACATTCGAGATGTAATAGGCCTCTTAAGAAGAGGCTTTTATTGGAGCAATAATGGCAACGTGCTGGGTATTAAGACGCCGGCGACACGTCAGCCTCTCATAGTTACAAACGTTATAATAAAATAATAAAAAATTGAGCGTGATTCACTGTACTTGTGATGTATTCGGATTAATTTGTGTAATTATTTTGGACTATTTTTTATGGCGACCTAGATAAATACTGTCTTAATCCGAACATCACAAGTACAGAAAATAAGGTCTAATTGCAAATCATTTTGGTAATACGTTAGTATGGAAGGCTCATTTTAGGTGACCGGTCGCCAGCTTCTTAAGTCAACATACATAGATAAACAATCCATCAAAAATTTCTATTGTTTCAGACCGCAGGCTGCGTTATGATGACCCTCCAGAGTGAGCACGCAAGTTCCGAAGATCAGTGCCTTCGTATAGATAGAAATCGGGCGCGCTTGCTTTAACGCTTAGTGACGATAGCCGAAGAAGCGTTGGAAATTTTATTTTTATTTATTTAAGGGAAACATACAGCATATTATACACTTATAAAACAGAAGTTAATAAACATTTCGTTAGCCAAAAAAGTTTTCACAAATGTAAAAAACATACAAATTAGCTTAACAACTTATCTTTAACAATGAAGGCCTCTACAAGTTACATATTTAACTTAATCATAACATTTTTATTTTGCTATAAGAAATATTAGAAATATTAACTACATGTAAATGTAGCGACAATAACCTCTCTCATAGTCTCTCAGTCACTAGCAGATGACAGACACTAAGGCCTCGGCCAGACTGTACTCAAACATATTATGTGTTCTCATTTGAGTGTCCATAGTGGGCACGCGGCGCGGGATACATTTTGTACGCCGCGCCGCGCCCGCGCGTGCAGTCTGGCCAAGGCCTAAGGGGTGTCTGTCATCTGCTAGTGACTGAAAGCAATGCTTCTTTTAAAAGAGCCAATTTTTCGAAAAATAAATCTATTTCCTTAAAACTATTATTAAAATTGTGCACGAACAAAGAATCTATTTTTTGCATATTTTGTATATTATGTTGGAGTGCATTAATATGTAAGTACATTATACTGGGGATTCCGTACAACGGAGGCATATTCATGGGATGATCGTATAAAAGAGTTGTATAGCAAACATACTGTGGTATGATTTTTAAAATTACTACTTTGTCTAAAAATAAAGCCAAGCATATGATACGCTTTTGCTGTAACTTTTTGAATATGTGGCTCAAATGATAATTCTGTGTCAACTGTTACACCCAAGTCTCTCATCTCGGTAACCCTTGGTAGTGTTTCCCTATTTAGTGTATAATTATAATTTATTTTATTTTTCTTTCTTGTAAAGGATACAACATTTTCTGAAATTTAAAAAGAGTTTATTATTATTATAATATTCATATAATCTGTCCAAATCTTTTTGCAAACTATGACAATTACATAATATGTACAGTAGGAGCCTAGAAAATTAATATTTATATATTTGTAAATTTTTATTATGAGTTAAGTTATTTTTTAGTTTTTATTAGTAAGCGTTTAGTTTAGTACTCGGGTGAATACTAAACTAAACGCTTCTAAACTTTGAGAAGCTCCTAAACATCGACCTGTTGCTCTGAATATCTGTTACCCATAAATAACGCCATGATGTTTATGAGGCTGTGAACAGCTAACTAGCGCCGCCAATCTATTTTATTTCATTTCTAATTAAGGTAAATTTAAAAAAAAAGGTTCGGCAATGGTCTTGTAAATAATTTCTTACTTTGTGTAATAATTTGTTTTAAAACATCGACCTGTTGCTCTGAATGTCTGTTACCCATCAAAAAACGCCATGATGTTTAAGAGGCTGTGAACAGCTTACTAGCGCCGCCAATTTATTTTATTTCATTTCTAATAAATAATGGTTTGGCAATGTTCTTAAAAGTAATTTCTTATTTTGTGTTATATAATTAGTTTTAAAACTTGTTTTAGTCAAAAGAAGTCTTGTTTAATTTTTAAATAAGTTATTATTTAGTTTGTAAGCTAATTATAGCCGAAGGCTACCTACTTCCAAATGAAATTTTGAGCAGCTTTTTGCTGTCTTCAATATTACAAACCCTAAAAATTAATTTTGCTATGTCGCAAACACAATGATTTAGGTAATGTTGATTGAAAAGTCCATATTGATCGTTAAATGACGAAATTAGTATTTGAAATTTTCATTTTGGAGTAGGCTCTGCTTAGACATTTGTTGCAAAGCTTTATTAGCACAATCAGTATCAATGTAATCACTAGGTAATATAAGGCTGTGATGTGAATAATATTTTCTACTCCTATTCCTTTCTATTTACTACTCTAATACTGATTTAGTTTTTAAGTTAAATTTGGGCTGAAAGCTGCTTAGTTGTTTGTTGCAAGTATTATTACTAGTACAAATAGGTAGGCTGTTTTTTTACAAAAAATTATCTATATAAAAGTGTTGTAACTTGAGCTAGACTGACAATATAGAAATAAAAACGATATTTCTATTTTAATAGTTTTTATTATTTGTGGTGACAACATTCCCTCCACAGTATTTCCACTAACACTTGTCGCGAAGTGGCACCATCTCTGGCAAAGACTAGCTGCGCCACCTTGCTTTTAAGACCCCACTGCTGTGTTCTACTGTGTTGCGAGTGCTGCAGTGGAGATCTGTATAGTGGGATTCTGGGGAATCTGGAACTGCCTGCAGAATCAGTCATCATGCACTCTCGCTGGGCGTATCCGGAATCCCCTTTAAGGGAAAAAAAATACTTAGGTATGCTGCACAATAAAGACTTGGTTCATAATGAGCTTATGTCCTATAAGTACGATTGCACATTTATTTTAATGGGCAGTGCAGTAGGTCATACAAAGTTATTCCTTGTGACTGTTAGGACTTTTTGAATTTATGAAAAATATAATTATAATTGTGTCAAAGTTATGGGCCCTAATACAATATTAATATAAACTCGATATTACATAATCATGTTTGCAGAACTTCCACGTTTTGTACTGGTCTAATGTCAGATGACTTCACAAGGTAACTTTTAAGGCTTAACTTTGTAATTTTTTTTGTGAGACAAACTCAATTATCTATCAAACATAAGGGCAGCCTACTGAAAATTAGCCTATTAAAAAATAACAAGATGAGGGTCCAACAGTGACTACATGATGTGGACACATTTTTATTATAAAGCTTAGCACGTCTTTTGTGGAATAGCAACTCTAGAATAAGTTGAATTATGGAATGATATTCTTTGTTCAATGTCTTACCTAACAGCCAGCAAACTTCTCCATTTTCATGGAGACGCCGCATGTGTGCTTCCAAAGGGCTCCTATTCCACACATGCGAGTCATGGCTGGTACCTTCATATGAAGCCTCGACATGGAGGATGTTGGAAATCCACATCACAAATCTAAAACAAACAAAAATTATATAACCATTGCATTTAAGAAACTATAGCAAATTTTAAATGGTAATAAAGTTAGTTTATCATAGTTTTTGACAACATTAGTTGTAATATAACAATCGCAGTACCTATTATAAAAATGCAATTTAATAAAAACTTACGATCATTGCATTCAAAGAATGATAATGCTTCCTATTAAAGAAAGCTTTCTCATACATGTGGGGTTGTATGATGGCAATGTGAGTGCCGTCAATACACCCAATCACAACACCCGGGACACCAAAGACATCCATGAATCTGTAAAAAATATCCAAAGGAAAAATTATTGGCTTTGAAAACAAAACAGAATATTCAAACACTCATAATTTTTCTATTATTCATACCCTCTCATAAGAGTCATCCTGTCTTCTCTATAACTGGGAAATTTGATGTGCCGCAGCAGGACTTCTGGCTGATTGAGGGCATCAGTGACCTCAGCCACACACTTGTGAACAGAAGTCTGACTGATGCCCAAATTAAAGTCTTTGCCGACCCGTCTTTGATAGCTGCCCCTGCATAAAAATCTAAGGCAGCCATGATCTGTAATTTAAAAAGATAACATTAAAATTAAAGTAGGTACCTACTTATCATAAAAAATAGTAATAGTACCTAGTAAACACTCATTTAATTGCAAAAAAGGACTTACTTTTATCTCATTGCATCAGAGATCCCTGTGGACCTCTGTCTTTGCGGCATATGTGGCTTGAGCTCATCAACAAGTTGTTGAAATATAGGTAAAGACAACCTATAATTGATCACAAATTAAAAGTATACCGACACACTACGTTAAAATATTAATTAATTAGGTGTTACTGTATAATTTGGACACTCTGTTATCGATTGTCATGGGTCGCGAGTCACCGCAATCGTTTGACATTAGCAATGAGCTCAAAAACCTTACGCAATTCGAATTAGCTGTCAAAATCAGTAAATCATTCACTCATCGATAAAATTGACGATCCTAATCGTAAACCATAGATGAAGTCCTTAGACAATTAGAATTTACCGTTTGACACATGAAACCTTACGTTATGAACTGTCAAATGAATACGATGGCTTTACGCAATCGCACTTCAGGGTTGCTATTTTTTTTTCGCTGTTCCTACCAATTGACGTCCTCCGTGGTCAAGTGGTTATAGCGCGCCGGGTCTGGCGTCACGCCATCTCTGAGGTCCCGGGTTCAATTACCGGTCGGCGAGTCAATTTAGAGAAAACTGTTTTTCTTAATTGATTTCGGGTCTGGGTGTTTTTCTATGTTTATGTATATTAATCCATTATATAGTTTAACTATATTAAAGAGTATCAATAGAAGCTTATATTGCTATAACCTCTGTGGTGGCGCGCGATTTTATTATGACAGCTGGGGTATGTACTAAAAAAATGGCTACCTGGCGGGGGGGTGCCACTTGACGCCATCTTGATTTCAAGTGTCCCGCAGTCATAATATGACTGCGTGCCACCTCAGAGGATAAAATTTTATAAAAATAAAATATAAAAATAAAAATGTATGGTAAATCCTGCTAAAACTGCTAAGCGTTTTATATAAAAATGCACCAAAACTGCTATATTTACCTTAATATTTTTTAGGATTATTGAAGTACATCGAAGATTAAACACTATTAAAGCAACGTATCAATAAGATAACATACAAACTAAATATCTAAAATTTACTTTTAAAAATGCTAAAAAAGTAGGATCCTACTAAAAATGGCAACACTGAAATAATTCAGAATCTGAATTCCAGCATGTGTGTGCCGCTCCATATAAAATGTATGGGAATACGCGCGTTCTGAATTCAGAATCTTAAATATTCAGACACGGAATTCCGGACGCTCGTCAGCTCATTCTTCCAGATCGATCTGAGAAATACAGATTCTGAAAAAATCAGCATGTGTGTGGAGCATACCGATATTGTATGGTATTCCGGCCTTTCTGAATTCAGAATCTGAATTCAGATTCTTAATTCAGAAAGCGATTCCGGCTGTGTGAGGCCAGCCTAATTGTCCTAATTCTTTCTAGTTGTCCCTACTTCTATTAATGTTGGCAACTTTTTTGGCAAATTCCATAAATAGCTTTCTTTCTTTCATAACATTTAAAATCTCCTTCAGGGTATCTTTACTCAGTTTTGTGTCGAGTTTTTGCTGCAAAGTGTACCTATCTTGTATATGTATTGGGCACTCGAGAAGTTGTGGAAGATGTCCTCGTCCATCGTCGAGTCGCAGGCACACGAGGGGCTGTGCCTGCGTATAAACCTGTGCAGGTATGCACAGAATCCCCCGTGGCCTGTCAAGACCTGCGACGCTAACCGTTCGATGGACATCTTCCTCACAGTGTTGAATGCGTCCACCCCATTAGGGAAAAAGACCTTGGTGGTCGCGGCTGTGGCTTCAGTCCTATACCTGCAGTCCCACTGCTCGATCGTTTCCGCCCGTAAATGACGTTTAACGAACGAGATGGGGCTGCAGTTATAGTCCGCTCTGGTCTTCAGTTTGAGGGCGGATTCCTTCGCTAACTCATCCGCTCTCTCGTTCCCTCTCACTCCGACGTGGGCCCGTATCCAAAAAAGAGAGACTAGTTGGTGGTTGTCTCTCAGGAATTCTAGGTTACCCTGTATCGCCTTCGTGATTGGGTGCGAGGAGTCCGGATCCATCAGCGTCTGGAGAGCCGACCTCGAGTCGCTCAGAATAGCCGCTTCTTTAAATTGCTTGCCAATGATAATTACCGTCGCTTGGAGGATAGCATAAAGCTCGGCTTGGAAAACCGTACAGTATGGCTCCAGTCTGAATTTTCGGGTACACGTCTCAGCCGTCCCCTCCCAACAGGTCAAGGCGGCTCCGACTTTCCCCTCCAGCTTGCTGCAATCTGTGTAGATCTTAACCAAGCCTTCTGCCAACTCGCTATCCTCTTCCGCATTTTCCAAAAGTGTAAATTTCGAATTTAGCGTCCTACTGGGGTGGGTGTTCTCGGTGAAGGGTACGCGCTGCTCAACCCTCCTGCCACTCAATACTGCCTGGGGTTTCCCGCGCTTTGCCCCAAAAAGCCGGAATGCTTTTTGGATCCGAAGATCCAGCGGAAGCAGCCCGGACAGTATTAAAGCAGCGTTTAGGGAAACTGTCCTATTACTTTTGGTAATCTTCTGCGCGAATCCTCTCAATACTGCATCGAGGGCTTTCCGGGAGACTGCCTTCTTCGCTTCCGCGGACCAGACGCTTGCTGCGCACAAGATCACAGGTTCGATTACTGCTTTATAGATCGTTTTTATGATCTCCGGGTGCAGTCCCCAGGTAGCCCTCGCCGCTCTGCATACTCCTTTGTAAATCCCTATCGACTTCTTACATATGTACTGGATGTGCTTGTTGAAAAGGAGTTTTTTTTAAAATCAAAAATGACACCTAAGATTTTAATATCGTCCACTAACTCAATATCCGTCCCAAGACGCGGCGCGTCGAACTTCAGCTTTCTGGTTATTTATTACCATTGCCTTGGTCTTATGAGGCGCGAAGTTCAGCTTGTTCGACACGCCCCACCTCTGAACACGGGAGAGAACGGTATTGGCCCTTAAGGATACTTCACTGGCTGTGCTGCCCTCTATTATTAATACGATGTCATCTGCGAAGGCTTGACAGTAAACATTGGCGACGGCGAGTTCATTTAGCAGGGGGTCTAGGATTATATTCCAGAACAAGGGCCCGCCAATGGAACCTTGGACGCAGCCCTTGTTGGTGTTCTTACTATATTGTTCCCCCGCATATTTCACCGTCACCCTCCTGTCTTTCAAATAACTGTCCACCAGCCTCCGCAGATTTATCGGGCACTCTTTTTCCTTCAACTGAGATCTTATTTGGGGCCACCACGCATTATCGAAGGCTCCCTCTATATCCAGCGAAATCAAGACCATAATTTTCTTCTCTACCAAATTTTGTCTGATTTTCTGGATCATGTCATAGTCTTCGGTACTGCGCTGTGGCACAAACCTGTATTGACGTGGATTTAATTTGGGCAGCACATACCATCTTATTCTTTTTATAAGTAGTTTTTCTAAAATCTTACCTAAAATTGCCAGGAGCCCTATTGGTCTATATGATTTGGGGTGCGTGTAATCATCTTTATTTGGTTTTCTAAGCAGGATTATCGTTGCAACTTTCCAGGGCTTTGGGAAGTGGGAGGGCTCGAGGCATTTATTGAAGATAGCTAGGGATAATGAGGAGTCGGTATTTATGGCAACTGCGCATATATCGGCCGTGAAGCTATCATTACCCGAGGCCTTTTTGGGGTTAAACGAAGTCACCGCGTGAAGTAGTTCAGGCTCCACGAATGGAAAGTCGCAAAAGTCATTTTTGTTCCCCTCATTCGCTTCGGCTGCCCTTCTTCTCACTTCTCTGTGATCTTCGTTCTCCCCTACTTCGGTATCTTCCGGGTAAAAGCTTTCAGCCATGATACGCACCGACTTCTTTGGGCTGGTGTTTTTGCCATCCCTAGCTAGGTCTTCGTATGCCTTTTTCGTTTTACCTATGACTCTGAAGATGCCCTCCCACATTGTTTTCCTCTCCTGTTTCTCGCAAAAATCTTTCCAACTCCTGATCCTGGCTTTTTCCATCTCCTCTTGGTATTTTACTTTAGCTTTTGTGTACTGCTCGACGACATATGCCAGACGGTTTGGCGCCGCCCACTTAATTCTTCTTTTCTTTCTATTCTTATCCTTCTTTATTTCATCTAATTCCTCGGACCACCACGCAATCTTTATTTTTCTCTTCACCTTTTTCCTTTTTAGCATTCTATTGCACGTTTCTTCTATACTTTCCATATTTTTTTCTACTTTGTCTTCCAATTCACTTACTTCTTATATTTTAACTATCTCTTCTGTATTTATTTTCCTTTTCTCATATTCTACTTTACACACTTCTTTAAATTTGCTCCACTCTATCTTATTCGTTTTATATTTTCTAGTTGTTCTTGTATCCTCTATTTCTTTGATTTCTTCTAATTTGATTTTAAAAGTAATTGCGTTGTGGTCCGAGGTTGTCATCCCTTCATCTATCTTCCATTCCTGCACCAATCTGGCCATGTCGTCTGAGCAGCACGTCACATCTACATAGCTCTTAAACATTTTGCCTCCGCGCCGGGTATCAAAAGTTGGAGTGCTTCGTTCATTCATAATTTCCAATCCTAATTCTACATATAAACCCACCAATTCTGCACCCCTACTATTACTTCTATCACTACCCCACCACTCACTCACTCCAGGCGTTTACATCACCTCCGACTATGAGCAACTCGCAACTTAACCCTCTAATCATCTTCTCAGAAGCCACACATAGGTTTCGATGTCAGTGTCCGGTTGAAAGTAATATGAAATTACTCCGATTGTCCATTCGGCTGTTACCAACTTAGCCGCTACTAAGTTGGTAGTTGTGAGGTTGGGAAATTGCATGATCTTTATATTATTGTTGTTGATTAATATGCCTTGTAGCTTTTCCCAACCTCGTATGCCGCCTGGACGATCCGCGCTCAGGACACATCGCTCATGACACCTTTATTCCCTATTTATGGCTCCTGAATTAGTGCGAAACATGTTTTTCCGTTAGCTATCTCAGCCAACAGTTCCGAAGTTGCGTTTTTGCTCCGCTGGAGGTTAGCCTGTATTACTCCGTAAATCTTGTCTTTCTTGGAAGCTGACGCCATGCCCTTAGCATCTGTAAGCTATTTTAGCTCTGGCCAGCCTGTCCCACTTAGCCCTTATCGGGCATACCTCGTTAAAGGTATTGTGGGACTTTTCTTCCAGGCCGGCTCTCTCGCAGTTAAGGCAGCGAGGGGGGGGGGACTCAGTTTCTCCGTACACGTGGCGTACAAATGGTTACCCCCACAGTGGCTGCAGCTGTCCAGCTGCTCCTGACAGCTCGAGCTGTCGTCGGTCGCCTCTGATTGGTTTGCCCGCGTTTAAGTTGCACGTGATTCGGTAGAAATAAAGCCTGATTTGGAGAAGGCCTTACTTACGAACTTCATAACGCAAGCTGGCTTTGACGAAGAGTATGAATTTCTCATAGAATCTATACATACTTACGCAGTATTATGTTTATAGAGTAGCAATTTTGTTAAAGTTAGAAGACAGCGGATATACTTTAAATCCGAAGCCCGGTTGCAAGCCAACTTGTGCGAGAGAGATGTAAAGCGTCGCACGATTTATAAGCAGCTTTATGCGATTTGTTTGGTGATTCTTAATATGAGAAACTTATAAAATTGATAATTTTAATGCTGATGAAAGAAAATTAGGAATGGTAAAAAATATTAAGTGATTTTAATAATTGCGTTTTACCAGTAGTGATATTGAGTTTTTGTTAGGGCAAGCCGGGCTTTTCGGCTTGTATGAAGGTACCGCCACTGCACACTAATACATTTCTTTTTACTTACTAATACATTTCTTCTCTTTTTATCTTACGTTTCTAAAGTACATTTCTTATTTATATTATTACATTTTTAATTAGTTTGCTTATTTATTTCTTTCTTTCTATTAATATATGTATTTATTTATTATTTCTGTATTAAGTACATATTTTGCTTATTACTATAAATTGCTTATTTTATTTCTATTCCGGTTACATTCCTGCCACAATGTGGTCTTGCTTACTTTCTTATTACTAATTGTCCTAATTCTTTCTAGTTGTCCCTATTTCTATTAATGACTATGTTGGCAACTTTTTTGGCAAATTCCATAAATAGCTTTCCTTTTTTCATAACATTTAAAATCTCCTTCAGGGTATCTTTACTCAGTTTTGTGTCGAGTTTTTGCTGCAAAGTGTACCTATCTTGTATATGTATTGGGCACTCGAGAAGTATGTGGAAGATGTCCTCGTCCATCGTCGAGTCGCAGGCACACGAGGGGCTGTGCCTGCGTATAAACCTGTGCAGGTATGCACAGAATCCCCCGTGGCCTGTCAAGACCTGCGACGCTAACCGGTCGATGGACATCTTCCTCACAGTGTTGAATGCGTCCACCCCATTAGGGAAAAAGACCTTGGTGGTCGCGGCTGTGGCTTCAGTCCTATACCTGCAGTCCCACTGCTCGATCGTTTCCGCCCGTAAATGACGTTTAACGAACGAGATGGGGCTGCAGTTATAGTCCGCTCTGGTCTTCAGTTTGAGGGCGGCTTCCTTCGCTAACTCATCCGCTCTCTCGTTCCCTCTCACGCCGACGTGGGCCCGTATCCAAAAAAGAGAGACTAGTTGGTGGTTGTCTCTCAGGAATTCTAGGTTACCCTGTATCGCCTTCGTGATTGGGTGCGAGGAGTCCGGATCCAGCAGCGTCTGGAGAGCCGACCTCGAGTCGCTCAGAATAGCCGCTTCTTTAAATTGCTTGCCAATGATAATTTCCGTCGCTTGGAGGATAGCATATAGCTCGGCTTGGAAAACCGTACAGTATGGCTCCAGTCTGAATTTTCGGGTACACGTCTCAGCCGTCCCCTCCCAACAGGTCAAGGCGGCTCCGACTTTCCCCTCCAGCTTGCTGCAATCTGTGTAGATCTTAACCAAGCCTTCTGCCAACTCGCTATCCTCTTCCGCATTTTCCAAAAGTGTAAATTTCGAATTTAGCGTCCTACTGGGGTGGGTGTTCTCGGTGAAGGGTACGCGCTGCTCAACCCTCATGCCACTCAATACTGCCTGGGGTTTCCCGCGCTTTGCCCCAAAAAGCCGGAATGCTTTTTGGATCCGAAGATCCAGCGGAAGCAGCCCGGACAGTATTAAAGCAGCGTTTAGGGAAACTGTCCTATTACTTTTGGTAATCTTCTGCACGAATCCTCTCAATACTGCATCGAGGGCTTTCCGGGAGACTGCCTTCTTCGCTTCCGCGGACCAGACGCTTGCTGCGCACAAGATCACAGGTTCGATTACTGCTTTATAGATCGTTTTTATGATCTCCGGGTGCAGTCCCCAGGTAGCCCTCGCCGCTCTGCATACTCCTTTGTAAATCCCTATCGACTTCTTACATATGTACTGGATGTGTTTGTTGAAAAGGAGTTTTTTTTAAAATCAAAAATGACACCTAAGATTTTAATATCGTCCACTAACTCAATATCCGTCCCAAGACGCGGCGCGTCGAACTTCAGCTTTCTGGTTATTTATTACCATTGCCTTGGTCTTATGAGGCGCGAAGTTCAGCTTGTTCGACACGCCCCACCTCTGAACACGGGAGAGAACGGTATTGGCCCTTAAGGATACTTCACTGGCTGTGCTGCCCTCTATTATTAATACGATGTCATCTGCGAAGGCTTGACAGTAAACATTGGCGACGGCGAGTTCATTTAGCAGGGGGTCTAGGATTATATTCCAGAACAAGGGCCCGCCAATGGAACCTTGGACGCAGCCCTTGTTGGTGTTCTTACTATATTGTTCCCCCGCATATTTCACCGTCACCCTCCTGTCTTTCAAATAACTGTCCACCAGCCTCCGCAGATTTATCGGGCACTCTTTTTTCTTCAACTGAGATCTTATTTGGGGCCACCACGCATTATCGAAGGCTCCCTCTATATCCAGCGAAATCAAGACCATAATTTTCTTCTCTACCAAATTTTATCTGATTTTCTGGATCATGTCATAGTCTTCGGTACTGCGCTGTGGCACAAACTCGTATTGACGTGGATTTAATTTGGGCAGCACATACCATCTTATTCTGTTTATAAGTAGTTTTTCTAAAATCTTACCTAAAATTGCCAGGAGCCCTATTGGTCTATATGATTTGGGGTGCGTGTAATCATCTTTATTTGGTTTTCTAAGCAGGATTATCGTTGCAACTTTCCAGGGCTTTGGGAAGTGGGAGAGCTCGAGGCATTTATTGAAGATAGCTAGGGATAATGAGGAGTCGGTATTTATGGCAACTGCGCATATATCGGCCGTGAAGCTATCATTACCCGAGGCCTTTTTGGGGTTAAACGAAGTCACCGCGTGAAGAAGTTCAGGCTCCACGAATGGAAAGTCGCAAAAGTCATTTTTGTTCCCCTCATTCGCTTCGGCTGCCCTTCTTCTCACTTCTCTGTGATCTTCGTTCTCCCCTACTTCGGTATCTTCCGAGTAAAAGCTTTCAGCCATGATACGCACCGACTTCTTTGGGCTGGTGTTTTTGCCATCCCTAGCTAGGTCTTCGTATGCCTTTTTCGTTTTACCTATGACTCTGAAGATGCCCTCCCACATTGTTTTCCTCTCCTGTTTCTCGCAAAAATCTTTCCAACTCCTGATCCTGGCTTTTTCCATCTCCTCTTGGTATTTTACTTTAGCTTTTGTGTACTGCTCGACGACATATGCCAGACGGTTTGGCGCCGCCCACTTAATTCTTCTTTTCTTTCTATTCTTATCCTTCTTTATTTCATCTAATTCCTCGGACCACCACGCAATCTTTATTTTTCTCTTCACCTTTTTCCTTTTTAGCATTCTATTGCACGTTTCTTCTATACTTTCCATATTTTTTTCTACTTTGTCTTCCAATTCACTTACTTCTTATATTTTAACTATCTCTTCTGTATTTATTTTCCTTTTCTCATATTCTACTTTACACACTTCTTTAAATTTGCTCCACTCTATCTTATTCGTTTTATATTTTCTAGTTGTTCTTGTATCCTCTATTTCTTTGATTTCTTCTAATTTGATTTTAAAAGTAATTGCGTTGTGGTCCGAGGTTGTCATCCCTTCATCTATCTTCCATTCCTGCACCAATCTGGCCATGTCGTCTGAGCAGCACGTCACATCTACATAGCTCTTAAACATTTTGCCTCCGCGCCGGGTATCAAAAGTTGGAGTGCTTCGTTCATTCATAATTTCCAATCCTAATTCTACATATAAACCCACCAATTCTGCACCCCTACTATTACTTCTATCACTACCCCACCACTCACTCACTCCAGGCGTTTACATCACCTCCGACTATGAGCAACTCGCAACTTAACCCTCTAATCATCTTCTCAGAAGCCACACATAGGTTTCGATGTCAGTGTCCGGTTGAAAGTAATATGAAATTACTCCGATTGTCCATTCGGCTGTTACCAACTTAGCCGCTACTAAGTTGGTAGTTGTGAGGTTGGGAAATTGCATGATCTTTATATTATTGTTGTTGATTAATATGCCTTGTAGCTTTTCCCAACCTCGTATGCCGCCTGGACGATCCGCGCTCAGGACACATCGCTCATGACACCTTTATTCCCTATTTATGGCTCCTGAATTAGTGCGAAACATGTTTTTCCGTTAGCTATCTCAGCCAACAGTTCCGAAGTTGCGTTTTTGCTCCGCTGGAGGTTAGCCTGTATTACTCCGTAAATCTTGTCTTTCTTGGAAGCTGACGCCATGCCCTTAGCATCTGTAAGCTATTTTAGCTCTGGCCAGCCTGTCCCACTTAGCCCTTATCGGGCATACCTCGTTAAAGGTATTGTGGGACTTTTCTTCCAGGCCGGCTCTCTCGCAGTTAAGGCAGCGAGGGGGGGGGGGACTCAGTTTCTCCGTACACGTGGCGTACAAATGGTTACCCCCACAGTGGCTGCAGCTGTCCAGCTGCTCCTGACAGCTCGAGCTGTCGTCGGTCGCCTCTGATTGGTTTGCCCGCGTTTAAGTTGCACGTGATTCGGTAGAAATAAAGCCTGATTTGGAGAAGGCCTTACTTACGAACTTCATAACGCAAGCTGGCTTTGACGAAGAGTATGAATTTCTCATAGAATCTATACATACTTACGCAGTATTATGTTTATAGAGTAGCAATTTTGTTAAAGTTAGAAGACAGCGGATATACTTTAAATCCGAAGCCCGGTTGCAAGCCAACTTGTGCGAGAGAGATGTAAAGCGTCGCACGATTTATAAGCAGCTTTATGCGATTTGTTTGGTGATTCTTAATATGAGAAACTTATAAAATTGATAATTTTAATGCTGATGAAAGAAAATTAGGAATGGTAAAAAATATTAAGTGATTTTAATAATTGCGTTTTACCAGTAGTGATATTGAGTTTTTGTTAGGGCAAGCCGGGCTTTTCGGCTTGTATGAAGGTACCGCCACTGCACACTAATACATTTCTTTTTACTTACTAATACATTTCTTCTCTTTTTATCTTACGTTTCTAAAGTACATTTCTTATTTATATTATTACATTTTTAATTAGTTTGCTTATTTATTTCTTTCTTTCTATTAATATATGTATTTATTTATTATTTCTGTATTAAGTACATATTTTGCTTATTACTATAAATTGCTTATTTTATTTCTATTCCGGTTACATTCCTGCCACAATGTGGTCTTGCTTACTTTCTTATTACTAATTGTCCTAATTCTTTCTAGTTGTCCCTATTTCTATTAATGACTATGTTGGCAACTTTTTTGGCAAATTCCATAAATAGCTTTCCTTTTTTCATAACATTTAAAATCTCCTTCAGGGTATCTTTACTCAGTTTTGTGTCGAGTTTTTGCTGCAAAGTGTACCTATCTTGTATATGTATTGGGCACTCGAGAAGTATGTGGAAGATGTCCTCGTCCATCGTCGAGTCGCAGGCACACGAGGGGCTGTGCCTGCGTATAAACCTGTGCAGGTATGCACAGAATCCCCCGTGGCCTGTCAAGACCTGCGACGCTAACCGGTCGATGGACATCTTCCTCACAGTGTTGAATGCGTCCACCCCATTAGGGAAAAAGACCTTGGTGGTCGCGGCTGTGGCTTCAGTCCTATACCTGCAGTCCCACTGCTCGATCGTTTCCGCCCGTAAATGACGTTTAACGAACGAGATGGGGCTGCAGTTATAGTCCGCTCTGGTCTTCAGTTTGAGGGCGGCTTCCTTCGCTAACTCATCCGCTCTCTCGTTCCCTCTCACGCCGACGTGGGCCCGTATCCAAAAAAGAGAGACTAGTTGGTGGTTGTCTCTCAGGAATTCTAGGTTACCCTGTATCGCCTTCGTGATTGGGTGCGAGGAGTCCGGATCCATCAGCGTCTGGAGAGCCGACCTCGAGTCGCTCAGAATAGCCGCTTCTTTAAATTGCTTGCCAATGATAATTTCCGTCGCTTGGAGGATAGCATATAGCTCGGCTTGGAAAACCGTACAGTATGGCTCCAGTCTGAATTTTCGGGTACACGTCTCAGCCGTCCCCTCCCAACAGGTCAAGGCGGCTCCGACTTTCCCCTCCAGCTTGCTGCAATCTGTGTAGATCTTAACCAAGCCTTCTGCCAACTCGCTATCCTCTTCCGCATTTTCCAAAAGTGTAAATTTCGAATTTAGCGTCCTACTGGGGTGGGTGTTCTCGGTGAAGGGTACGCGCTGCTCAACCCTCCTGCCACTCAATACTGCCTGGGGTTTCCCGCGCTTTGCCCCAAAAAGCCGGAATGCTTTTTGGATCCGAAGATCCAGCGGAAGCAGCCCGGACAGTATTAAAGCAGCGTTTAGGGAAACTGTCCTATTACTTTTGGTAATCTTCTGCACGAATCCTCTCAATACTGCATCGAGGGCTTTCCGGGAGACTGCCTTCTTCGCTTCCGCGGACCAGACGCTTGCTGCGCACAAGATCACAGGTTCGATTACTGCTTTATAGATCGTTTTTATGATCTCCGGGTGCAGTCCCCAGGTAGCCCTCGCCGCTCTGCATACTCCTTTGTAAATCCCTATCGACTTCTTACATATGTACTGGATGTGTTTGTTGAAAAGGAGTTTTTTTTTAAATCAAAAATGACACCTAAGATTTTAATATCGTCCACTAACTCAATATCCGTCCCAAGACGCGGCGCGTCGAACTTCAGCTTTCTGGTTATTTATTACCATTGCCTTGGTCTTATGAGGCGCGAAGTTCAGCTTGTTCGACACGCCCCACCTCTGAACACGGGAGAGAACGGTATTGGCCCTTAAGGATACTTCACTGGCTGTGCTGCCCTCTATTATTAATACGATGTCATCTGCGAAGGCTTGACAGTAAACATTGGCGACGGCGAGTTCATTTAGCAGGGGGTCTAGGATTATATTCCAGAACAAGGGCCCGCCAATGGAACCTTGGACGCAGCCCTTGTTGGTGTTCTTACTATATTGTTCCCCCGCATATTTCACCGTCACCCTCCTGTCTTTCAAATAACTGTCCACCAGCCTCCGCAGATTTATCGGGCACTCTTTTTTCTTCAACTGAGATCTTATTTGGGGCCACCACGCATTATCGAAGGCTCCCTCTATATCCAGCGAAATCAAGACCATAATTTTCTTCTCTACCAAATTTTATCTGATTTTCTGGATCATGTCATAGCCTTCGGTACTGCGCTGTGGCACAAACTCGTATTGACGTGGATTTAATTTGGGCAGCACATACCATCTTATTCTGTTTATAAGTAGTTTTTCTAAAATCTTACCTAAAATTGCCAGGAGCCCTATTGGTCTATATGATTTGGGGTGCGTGTAATCATCTTTATTTGGTTTTCTAAGCAGGATTATCGTTGCAACTTTCCAGGGCTTTGGGAAGTGGGAGAGCTCGAGGCATTTATTGAAGATAGCTAGGGATAATGAGGAGTCGGTATTTATGGCAACTGCGCATATATCGGCCGTGAAGCTATCATTACCCGAGGCCTTTTTGGGGTTAAACGAAGTCACCGCGTGAAGAAGTTCAGGCTCCACGAATGGAAAGTCGCAAAAGTCATTTTTGTTCCCCTCATTCGCTTCGGCTGCCCTTCTTCTCACTTCTCTGTGATCTTCGTTCTCCCCTACTTCGGTATCTTCCGGGTAAAAGCTTTCAGCCATGATACGCACCGACTTCTTTGGGCTGGTGTTTTTGCCATCCCTAGCTAGGTCTTCGTATGCCTTTTTCGTTTTACCTATGACTCTGAAGATGCCCTCCCACATTGTTTTCCTCTCCTGTTTCTCGCAAAAATCTTTCCAACTCCTGATCCTGGCTTTTTCCATCTCCTCTTGGTATTTTACTTTAGCTTTTGTGTACTGCTCGACGACATATGCCAGACGGTTTGGCGCCGCCCACTTAATTCTTCTTTTCTTTCTATTCTTATCCTTCTTTATTTCATCTAATTCCTCGGACCACCACGCAATCTTTATTTTTCTCTTCACCTTTTTCCTTTTTAGCATTCTATTGCACGTTTCTTCTATACTTTCCATATTTTTTTCTACTTTGTCTTCCAATTCACTTACTTCTTATATTTTAACTATCTCTTCTGTATTTATTTTCCTTTTCTCATATTCTACTTTACACACTTCTTTAAATTTGCTCCACTCTATCTTATTCGTTTTATATTTTCTAGTTGTTCTTGTATCCTCTATTTCTTTGATTTCTTCTAATTTGATTTTAAAAGTAATTGCGTTGTGGTCCGAGGTTGTCATCCCTTCATCTATCTTCCATTCCTGCACCAATCTGGCCATGTCGTCTGAGCAGCACGTCACATCTACATAGCTCTTAAACATTTTGCCTCCGCGCCGGGTATCAAAAGTTGGAGTGCTTCGTTCATTCATAATTTCCAATCCTAATTCTACATATAAACCCACCAATTCTGCACCCCTACTATTACTTCTATCACTACCCCACCACTCACTCACTCCAGGCGTTTACATCACCTCCGACTATGAGCAACTCGCAACTTAACCCTCTAATCATCTTCTCAGAAGCCACACATAGGTTTCGATGTCAGTGTCCGGTTGAAAGTAATATGAAATTACTCCGATTGTCCATTCGGCTGTTACCAACTTAGCCGCTACTAAGTTGGTAGTTGTGAGGTTGGGAAATTGCATGATCTTTATATTATTGTTGTTGATTAATATGCCTTGTAGCTTTTCCCAACCTCGTATGCCGCCTGGACGATCCGCGCTCAGGACACATCGCTCATGACACCTTTATTCCCTATTTATGGCTCCTGAATTAGTGCGAAACATGTTTTTCCGTTAGCTATCTCAGCCAACAGTTCCGAAGTTGCGTTTTTGCTCCGCTGGAGGTTAGCCTGTATTACTCCGTAAATCTTGTCTTTCTTGGAAGCTGACGCCATGCCCTTAGCATCTGTAAGCTATTTTAGCTCTGGCCAGCCTGTCCCACTTAGCCCTTATCGGGCATACCTCGTTAAAGGTATTGTGGGACTTTTCTTCCAGGCCGGCTCTCTCGCAGTTAAGGCAGCGAGGGGGGGGGGGACTCAGTTTCTCCGTACACGTGGCGTACAAATGGTTACCCCCACAGTGGCTGCAGCTGTCCAGCTGCTCCTGACAGCTCGAGCTGTCGTCGGTCGCCTCTGATTGGTTTGCCCGCGTTTAAGTTGCACGTGATTCGGTAGAAATAAAGCCTGATTTGGAGAAGGCCTTACTTACGAACTTCATAACGCAAGCTGGCTTTGACGAAGAGTATGAATTTCTCATAGAATCTATACATACTTACGCAGTATTATGTTTATAGAGTAGCAATTTTGTTAAAGTTAGAAGACAGCGGATATACTTTAAATCCGAAGCCCGGTTGCAAGCCAACTTGTGCGAGAGAGATGTAAAGCGTCGCACGATTTATAAGCAGCTTTATGCGATTTGTTTGGTGATTCTTAATATGAGAAACTTATAAAATTGATAATTTTAATGCTGATGAAAGAAAATTAGGAATGGTAAAAAATATTAAGTGATTTTAATAATTGCGTTTTACCAGTAGTGATATTGAGTTTTTGTTACGGCAAGCCGGGCTTTTCGGCTTGTATGAAGGTACCGCCACTGCACACTAATACATTTCTTTTTACTTACTAATACATTTCTTCTCTTTTTATCTTACGTTTCTAAAGTACATTTCTTATTTATATTATTACATTTTTAATTAGTTTGCTTATTTATTTCTTTCTTTCTATTAATATATGTATTTATTTATTATTTCTGTATTAAGTACATATTTTGCTTATTACTATAAATTGCTTATTTTATTTCTATTCCGGTTACATTCCTGCCACAATGTGGTCTTGCTTACTTTCTTATTACTAATTGTCCTAATTCTTTCTAGTTGTCCCTATTTCTATTAATGACTATGTTGGCAACTTTTTTGGCAAATTCCATAAATAGCTTTCCTTTTTTCATAACATTTAAAATCTCCTTCAGGGTATCTTTACTCAGTTTTGTGTCGAGTTTTTGCTGCAAAGTGTACCTATCTTGTATATGTATTGCGCACTCGAGAAGTATGTGGAAGATGTCCTCGTCCATCGTCGAGTCGCAGGCACACGAGGGGCTGTGCCTGCGTATAAACCTGTGCAGGTATGCACAGAATCCCCCGTGGCCTGTCAAGACCTGCGACGCTAACCGGTCGATGGACATCTTCCTCACAGTGTTGAATGCGTCCACCCCATTAGGGAAAAAGACCTTGGTGGTCGCGGCTGTGGCTTCAGTCCTATACCTGCAGTCCCACTGCTCGATCGTTTCCGCCCGTAAATGACGTTTAACGAACGAGATGGGGCTGCAGTTATAGTCCGCTCTGGTCTTCAGTTTGAGGGCGGCTTCCTTCGCTAACTCATCCGCTCTCTCGTTCCCTCTCACGCCGACGTGGGCCCGTATCCAAAAAAGAGAGACTAGTTGGTGGTTGTCTCTCAGGAATTCTAGGTTACCCTGTATCGCCTTCGTGATTGGGTGCGAGGAGTCCGGATCCATCAGCGTCTGGAGAGCCGACCTCGAGTCGCTCAGAATAGCCGCTTCTTTAAATTGCTTGCCAATGATAATTTCCGTCGCTTGGAGGATAGCATATAGCTCGGCTTGGAAAACCGTACAGTATGGCTCCAGTCTGAATTTTCGGGTACACGTCTCAGCCGTCCCCTCCCAACAGGTCAAGGCGGCTCCGACTTTCCCCTCCAGCTTGCTGCAATCTGTGTAGATCTTAACCAAGCCTTCTGCCAACTCGCTATCCTCTTCCGCATTTTCCAAAAGTGTAAATTTCGAATTTAGCGTCCTACTGGGGTGGGTGTTCTCGGTGAAGGGTACGCGCTGCTCAACCCTCCTGCCACTCAATACTGCCTGGGGTTTCCCGCGCTTTGCCCCAAAAAGCCGGAATGCTTTTTGGATCCGAAGATCCAGCGGAAGCAGCCCGGACAGTATTAAAGCAGCGTTTAGGGAAACTGTCCTATTACTTTTGGTAATCTTCTGCACGAATCCTCTCAATACTGCATCGAGGGCTTTCCGGGAGACTGCCTTCTTCGCTTCCGCGGACCAGACGCTTGCTGCGCACAAGATCACAGGTTCGATTACTGCTTTATAGATCGTTTTTATGATCTCCGGGTGCAGTCCCCAGGTAGCCCTCGCCGCTCTGCATACTCCTTTGTAAATCCCTATCGACTTCTTACATATGTACTGGATGTGTTTGTTGAAAAGGAGTTTTTTTTTAAATCAAAAATGACACCTAAGATTTTAATATCGTCCACTAACTCAATATCCGTCCCAAGACGCGGCGCGTCGAACTTCAGCTTTCTGGTTATTTATTACCATTGCCTTGGTCTTATGAGGCGCGAAGTTCAGCTTGTTCGACACGCCCCACCTCTGAACACGGGAGAGAACGGTATTGGCCCTTAAGGATACTTCACTGGCTGTGCTGCCCTCTATTATTAATACGATGTCATCTGCGAAGGCTTGACAGTAAACATTGGCGACGGCGAGTTCATTTAGCAGGGGGTCTAGGATTATATTCCAGAACAAGGGCCCGCCAATGGAACCTTGGACGCAGCCCTTGTTGGTGTTCTTACTATATTGTTCCCCCGCATATTTCACCGTCACCCTCCTGTCTTTCAAATAACTGTCCACCAGCCTCCGCAGATTTATCGGGCACTCTTTTTTCTTCAACTGAGATCTTATTTGGGGCCACCACGCATTATCGAAGGCTCCCTCTATATCCAGCGAAATCAAGACCATAATTTTCTTCTCTACCAAATTTTATCTGATTTTCTGGATCATGTCATAGCCTTCGGTACTGCGCTGTGGCACAAACTCGTATTGACGTGGATTTAATTTGGGCAGCACATACCATCTTATTCTGTTTATAAGTAGTTTTTCTAAAATCTTACCTAAAATTGCCAGGAGCCCTATTGGTCTATATGATTTGGGGTGCGTGTAATCATCTTTATTTGGTTTTCTAAGCAGGATTATCGTTGCAACTTTCCAGGGCTTTGGGAAGTGGGAGAGCTCGAGGCATTTATTGAAGATAGCTAGGGATAATGAGGAGTCGGTATTTATGGCAACTGCGCATATATCGGCCGTGAAGCTATCATTACCCGAGGCCTTTTTGGGGTTAAACGAAGTCACCGCGTGAAGAAGTTCAGGCTCCACGAATGGAAAGTCGCAAAAGTCATTTTTGTTCCCCTCATTCGCTTCGGCTGCCCTTCTTCTCACTTCTCTGTGATCTTCGTTCTCCCCTACTTCGGTATCTTCCGGGTAAAAGCTTTCAGCCATGATACGCACCGACTTCTTTGGGCTGGTGTTTTTGCCATCCCTAGCTAGGTCTTCGTATGCCTTTTTCGTTTTACCTATGACTCTGAAGATGCCCTCCCACATTGTTTTCCTCTCCTGTTTCTCGCAAAAATCTTTCCAACTCCTGATCCTGGCTTTTTCCATCTCCTCTTGGTATTTTACTTTAGCTTTTGTGTACTGCTCGACGACATATGCCAGACGGTTTGGCGCCGCCCACTTAATTCTTCTTTTCTTTCTATTCTTATCCTTCTTTATTTCATCTAATTCCTCGGACCACCACGCAATCTTTATTTTTCTCTTCACCTTTTTCCTTTTTAGCATTCTATTGCACGTTTCTTCTATACTTTCCATATTTTTTTCTACTTTGTCTTCCAATTCACTTACTTCTTATATTTTAACTATCTCTTCTGTATTTATTTTCCTTTTCTCATATTCTACTTTACACACTTCTTTAAATTTGCTCCACTCTATCTTATTCGTTTTATATTTTCTAGTTGTTCTTGTATCCTCTATTTCTTTGATTTCTTCTAATTTGATTTTAAAAGTAATTGCGTTGTGGTCCGAGGTTGTCATCCCTTCATCTATCTTCCATTCCTGCACCAATCTGGCCATGTCGTCTGAGCAGCACGTCACATCTACATAGCTCTTAAACATTTTGCCTCCGCGCCGGGTATCAAAAGTTGGAGTGCTTCGTTCATTCATAATTTCCAATCCTAATTCTACATATAAACCCACCAATTCTGCACCCCTACTATTACTTCTATCACTACCCCACCACTCACTCACTCCAGGCGTTTACATCACCTCCGACTATGAGCAACTCGCAACTTAACCCTCTAATCATCTTCTCAGAAGCCACACATAGGTTTCGATGTCAGTGTCCGGTTGAAAGTAATATGAAATTACTCCGATTGTCCATTCGGCTGTTACCAACTTAGCCGCTACTAAGTTGGTAGTTGTGAGGTTGGGAAATTGCATGATCTTTATATTATTGTTGTTGATTAATATGCCTTGTAGCTTTTCCCAACCTCGTATGCCGCCTGGACGATCCGCGCTCAGGACACATCGCTCATGACACCTTTATTCCCTATTTATGGCTCCTGAATTAGTGCGAAACATGTTTTTCCGTTAGCTATCTCAGCCAACAGTTCCGAAGTTGCGTTTTTGCTCCGCTGGAGGTTAGCCTGTATTACTCCGTAAATCTTGTCTTTCTTGGAAGCTGACGCCATGCCCTTAGCATCTGTAAGCTATTTTAGCTCTGGCCAGCCTGTCCCACTTAGCCCTTATCGGGCATACCTCGTTAAAGGTATTGTGGGACTTTTCTTCCAGGCCGGCTCTCTCGCAGTTAAGGCAGCGAGGGGGGGGGGGACTCAGTTTCTCCGTACACGTGGCGTACAAATGGTTACCCCCACAGTGGCTGCAGCTGTCCAGCTGCTCCTGACAGCTCGAGCTGTCGTCGGTCGCCTCTGATTGGTTTGCCCGCGTTTAAGTTGCACGTGATTCGGTAGAAATAAAGCCTGATTTGGAGAAGGCCTTACTTACGAACTTCATAACGCAAGCTGGCTTTGACGAAGAGTATGAATTTCTCATAGAATCTATACATACTTACGCAGTATTATGTTTATAGAGTAGCAATTTTGTTAAAGTTAGAAGACAGCGGATATACTTTAAATCCGAAGCCCGGTTGCAAGCCAACTTGTGCGAGAGAGATGTAAAGCGTCGCACGATTTATAAGCAGCTTTATGCGATTTGTTTGGTGATTCTTAATATGAGAAACTTATAAAATTGATAATTTTAATGCTGATGAAAGAAAATTAGGAATGGTAAAAAATATTAAGTGATTTTAATAATTGCGTTTTACCAGTAGTGATATTGAGTTTTTGTTAGGGCAAGCCGGGCTTTTCGGCTTGTATGAAGGTACCGCCACTGCACACTAATACATTTCTTTTTACTTACTAATACATTTCTTCTCTTTTTATCTTACGTTTCTAAAGTACATTTCTTATTTATATTATTACATTTTTAATTAGTTTGCTTATTTATTTCTTTCTTTCTATTAATATATGTATTTATTTATTATTTCTGTATTAAGTACATATTTTGCTTATTACTATAAATTGCTTATTTTATTTCTATTCCGGTTACATTCCTGCCACAATGTGGTCTTGCTTACTTTCTTATTACTAATTGTCCTAATTCTTTCTAGTTGTCCCTATTTCTATTAATGACTATGTTGGCAACTTTTTTGGCAAATTCCATAAATAGCTTTCCTTTTTTCATAACATTTAAAATCTCCTTCAGGGTATCTTTACTCAGTTTTGTGTCGAGTTTTTGCTGCAAAGTGTACCTATCTTGTATATGTATTGCGCACTCGAGAAGTATGTGGAAGATGTCCTCGTCCATCGTCGAGTCGCAGGCACACGAGGGGCTGTGCCTGCGTATAAACCTGTGCAGGTATGCACAGAATCCCCCGTGGCCTGTCAAGACCTGCGACGCTAACCGGTCGATGGACATCTTCCTCACAGTGTTGAATGCGTCCACCCCATTAGGGAAAAAGACCTTGGTGGTCGCGGCTGTGGCTTCAGTCCTATACCTGCAGTCCCACTGCTCGATCGTTTCCGCCCGTAAATGACGTTTAACGAACGAGATGGGGCTGCAGTTATAGTCCGCTCTGGTCTTCAGTTTGAGGGCGGCTTCCTTCGCTAACTCATCCGCTCTCTCGTTCCCTCTCACGCCGACGTGGGCCCGTATCCAAAAAAGAGAGACTAGTTGGTGGTTGTCTCTCAGGAATTCTAGGTTACCCTGTATCGCCTTCGTGATTGGGTGCGAGGAGTCCGGATCCATCAGCGTCTGGAGAGCCGACCTCGAGTCGCTCAGAATAGCCGCTTCTTTAAATTGCTTGCCAATGATAATTTCCGTCGCTTGGAGGATAGCATATAGCTCGGCTTGGAAAACCGTACAGTATGGCTCCAGTCTGAATTTTCGGGTACACGTCTCAGCCGTCCCCTCCCAACAGGTCAAGGCGGCTCCGACTTTCCCCTCCAGCTTGCTGCAATCTGTGTAGATCTTAACCAAGCCTTCTGCCAACTCGCTATCCTCTTCCGCATTTTCCAAAAGTGTAAATTTCGAATTTAGCGTCCTACTGGGGTGGGTGTTCTCGGTGAAGGGTACGCGCTGCTCAACCCTCCTGCCACTCAATACTGCCTGGGGTTTCCCGCGCTTTGCCCCAAAAAGCCGGAATGCTTTTTGGATCCGAAGATCCAGCGGAAGCAGCCCGGACAGTATTAAAGCAGCGTTTAGGGAAACTGTCCTATTACTTTTGGTAATCTTCTGCACGAATCCTCTCAATACTGCATCGAGGGCTTTCCGGGAGACTGCCTTCTTCGCTTCCGCGGACCAGACGCTTGCTGCGCACAAGATCACAGGTTCGATTACTGCTTTATAGATCGTTTTTATGATCTCCGGGTGCAGTCCCCAGGTAGCCCTCGCCGCTCTGCATACTCCTTTGTAAATCCCTATCGACTTCTTACATATGTACTGGATGTGTTTGTTGAAAAGGAGTTTTTTTTTAAATCAAAAATGACACCTAAGATTTTAATATCGTCCACTAACTCAATATCCGTCCCAAGACGCGGCGCGTCGAACTTCAGCTTTCTGGTTATTTATTACCATTGCCTTGGTCTTATGAGGCGCGAAGTTCAGCTTGTTCGACACGCCCCACCTCTGAACACGGGAGAGAACGGTATTGGCCCTTAAGGATACTTCACTGGCTGTGCTGCCCTCTATTATTAATACGATGTCATCTGCGAAGGCTTGACAGTAAACATTGGCGACGGCGAGTTCATTTAGCAGGGGGTCTAGGATTATATTCCAGAACAAGGGCCCGCCAATGGAACCTTGGACGCAGCCCTTGTTGGTGTTCTTACTATATTGTTCCCCCGCATATTTCACCGTCACCCTCCTGTCTTTCAAATAACTGTCCACCAGCCTCCGCAGATTTATCGGGCACTCTTTTTTCTTCAACTGAGATCTTATTTGGGGCCACCACGCATTATCGAAGGCTCCCTCTATATCCAGCGAAATCAAGACCATAATTTTCTTCTCTACCAAATTTTATCTGATTTTCTGGATCATGTCATAGTCTTCGGTACTGCGCTGTGGCACAAACTCGTATTGACGTGGATTTAATTTGGGCAGCACATACCATCTTATTCTGTTTATAAGTAGTTTTTCTAAAATCTTACCTAAAATTGCCAGGAGCCCTATTGGTCTATATGATTTGGGGTGCGTGTAATCATCTTTATTTGGTTTTCTAAGCAGGATTATCGTTGCAACTTTCCAGGGCTTTGGGAAGTGGGAGAGCTCGAGGCATTTATTGAAGATAGCTAGGGATAATGAGGAGTCGGTATTTATGGCAACTGCGCATATATCGGCCGTGAAGCTATCATTACCCGAGGCCTTTTTGGGGTTAAACGAAGTCACCGCGTGAAGAAGTTCAGGCTCCACGAATGGAAAGTCGCAAAAGTCATTTTTGTTCCCCTCATTCGCTTCGGCTGCCCTTCTTCTCACTTCTCTGTGATCTTCGTTCTCCCCTACTTCGGTATCTTCCGGGTAAAAGCTTTCAGCCATGATACGCACCGACTTCTTTGGGCTGGTGTTTTTGCCATCCCTAGCTAGGTCTTCGTATGCCTTCTTCGTTTTACCTATGACTCTGAAGATGCCCTCCCACATTGTTTTCCTCTCCTGTTTCTCGCAAAAATCTTTCCAACTCCTGATCCTGGCTTTTTCCATCTCCTCTTGGTATTTTACTTTAGCTTTTGTGTACTGCTCGACGACATATGCCAGACGGTTTGGCGCCGCCCACTTAATTCTTCTTTTCTTTCTATTCTTATCCTTCTTTATTTCATCTAATTCCTCGGACCACCACGCAATCTTTATTTTTCTCTTCACCTTTTTCCTTTTTAGCATTCTATTACACGTTTCTTCTATACTTTCCATATTTTTTTCTACTTTGTCTTCCAATTCACTTACTTCTTATATTTTAACTATCTCTTCTGTATTTATTTTCCTTTTCTCATATTCTACTTTACACACTTCTTTAAATTTGCTCCACTCTATCTTATTCGTTTTATATTTTCTAGTTGTTCTTGTATCCTCTATTTCTTTGATTTCTTCTAATTTGATTTTAAAAGTAATTGCGTTGTGGTCCGAGGTTGTCATCCCTTCATCTATCTTCCATTCCTGCACCAATCTGGCCATGTCGTCTGAGCAGCACGTCACATCTACATAGCTCTTAAACATTTTGCCTCCGCGCCGGGTATCAAAAGTTGGAGTGCTTCGTTCATTCATAATTTCCAATCCTAATTCTACATATAAACCCACCAATTCTGCACCCCTACTATTACTTCTATCACTACCCCACCACTCACTCACTCCAGGCGTTTACATCACCTCCGACTATGAGCAACTCGCAACTTAACCCTCTAATCATCTTCTTCAGAAGCCACACATAGGTTTCGATGTCAGTGTCCGGTTGAAAGTAATATGAAATTACTCCGATTGTCCATTCGGCTGTTACCAACTTAGCCGCTACTAAGTTGGTAGTTGTGAGGTTGGGAAATTGCATGATCTTTATATTATTGTTGTTGATTAATATGCCTTGTAGCTTTTCCCAACCTCGTATGCCGCCTGGACGATCCGCGCTCAGGACACATCGCTCATGACACCTTTATTCCCTATTTATGGCTCCTGAATTAGTGCGAAACATGTTTTTCCGTTAGCTATCTCAGCCAACAGTTCCGAAGTTGCGTTTTTGCTCCGCTGGAGGTTAGCCTGTATTACTCCGTAAATCTTGTCTTTCTTGGAAGCTGACGCCATGCCCTTAGCATCTGTAAGCTATTTTAGCTCTGGCCAGCCTGTCCCACTTAGCCCTTATCGGGCATACCTCGTTAAAGGTATTGTGGGACTTATCTTCCAGGCCGGCTCTCTCGCAGGTAAGGCAGCGGGGGGGGGGGGGGACTCAGTTTCTCCGTACACGTGGCGTACAAATGGTTACCCCCACAGTGGCTGCAGCTGTCCAGCTGCTCCTGACAGACCCGCTTGATGTGGCCGTAGCCCAAGCAGCGGGAGCACTGGATTAGCGGGGACTGATCCTCTACTCTGGAGACTCCCCATTGTAGCTGAAGAGTCTCCGCCTCTGTCAGCTGCTGCCAAATTGCAGGGGCCACCTTGACCACCATGTGTGCCATTTGCGGATTCCTTGTCTTTTTCTCGTAAATCACTTTGTAGCCGCACACTCACAATAACAAGCACAGAAGATGTAAAGCAAATCCATTTAATAGAATGTCAGACGGAAGCCTTTTCGATATGAAACAGGGACATAGCTCTGAAAAGAGCTGCCATAATGAAATAAGAATAGATCGATATGAAACAGGAACATAGCACTGAAAAGGGCTGTCGTAATGAAATAGGAATGGAGCTTCGTCAGCATGCAAACAGCATCTTCATTCTTCGCCACCATTCTCAGCTGCGTGTACACATCACTCGTAACAGCGCCACGTTATCGCCATCGCCGCACGCCGCACGCCACGCATCTTCACTGCGTCCGCTCCGTGGTCTGTCGGCCGTCAAAATGGCCGTGCGCAACGAACGTCGCTAGTTTTGTCGCGTGCGTGTTTCCCCGCCCGCACTTCCCCGCGTCGCGAAGCCCCGCGCCGCGTGTTCCCCGCACCGCGTTGCATAGCGACCGCGGGTGAATGAGACACCCGTTGTTCCTCTCTCTTTTGCGTAAGTGACTAAGTTAAGCAACCTATGTTTGTAAATATAATAATTGTAATATATATGATCATTAACTAAAATAAATCATCCATTCTACGACTGACCATCCTGAGTATAATTTCTCTCCAAGCTTCGCTTCAACCTCACTCGCTAAAGTGGTGACCCCAGTCAGAACACAGAAGACCCTACTCAGAACAATCCAGAAAGAAGAAAATGGCTAACGAAGAACCAGCAGCACCAACCTCTCCAGCACAACACCTGCAAGAAGTCTCCGGCATTGCACTCTCTATGCGTGTACCACCATTCTGGCGAGATCGTCCGCGTCTCTGGTTCATAAGTTTCGAAGCCGCAACTAGCGAACTAAAGAAAAGCGAAGCACAAAAGGCGCAGATGGTCATCGCACAACTCGAAAAAGAAGACATAGAGCAAATATGCGACCTACTCTACGAGCCGCCAGCCGAACGCTACTACTCAATCATCAAAGAGCGACTAATCTCTGTCTATGAAGAATCGGATGGAAAGCAACTACAAAAACTGTTGTCCGACATGGACCTAGGCGATCAGAAGCCGAGCCAGTTGTTACGGCGCATGCGAACCCTCGCACGCAACAAGGTTCCTGACAGTACACTCCGATTGATGTGGATGAACCTCCTGCCACCGCACGTGCACTCGGTGATCATCGTTAGCGATGCGATTAGCAACGACACAGCTCTGGACGAGCTAGCCAAGCTTGCTGACAAGATGCTGGAACAAAATCGTCAAGTCTCCACGATAGCTTCAGTTTCGTCATCAACCCGGCAAGAAAAACACGTCGACATACAGTTCCTGGCCGACGAGATAAGAAAACTCCATTTAGAAGTTGCAGAACTCCGAGCATTTAGAAACAACTACTCGTACCCTCGCCCACCACCACATGCACGCTATCACTACGCACAACAACATCCACATCGAAATGCAAGAGAAAGAAATACCAGCCGTTCGCCGTCTCCGTCTCGCAACCGCGACGGACCATCCCGTTCTCGCTCTGCCACGCCATCACCGTTTTGCTACTATCATCGTCGCTTTGGGAAAAATGCAAAACGCTGCACAACACCATGTACTTTCAACAATGAAGAAACATCGGAAAACTAGCAAACACGTTGGCAGAGGCGGAACCCAACGTCGTCGGAACAAAGTCATACCGCCTATTCGTCACCGACAAAAGCTCCAGATTATCGTTTTTAATCGACACCGGCGCCAACATCTCCGTTCTGCCGAAGCGAAAAGTAACATCTGCGAAACCTCTTCCATTTACCCTGTACGCCGCCAATAGCACCATCATACCAACCTACGGTGAAAAAACAATGACATTGGACCTCAACCTACGAAGACCTTATAAATGGCGTTTCATCGTGGCCGACGTTACAAAACCGATAATCGGAGCAGACTTCCTTAAACATCACAACCTACTAGTTGATTTGAAGAACCGAAGACTTATAGACAACACAACGAAACTCGGTACCGACACCAGTGGGCGTTACACCGACATACCTACAGTACGCAGCATCGACGTCCAACAATCGTACCACAACATACTATCAGAGTACCCCGGTATCGCCCGTCTCACTTCAATGAAACTCAACCCCAAACTCCGAGTAGAACATTTCATCGAAACAACTGGTCAACCTATTCACTGCCGCGCTCGACCTATTCCACCACATCGCTACGATCAAGTCAAAATCGAGTTCGAAAATATGATCAGTCAAGGGCTATGCAGACCAAGCAAAAGTCCTTGGGCAAGCCCACTCCATATCGTACCGAAGAAAAATGGTGACCTACGAGTCTGCGGAGATTACAGACGTCTTAATGCAGTCACGAAACCCGATCGCTACCCAATACCACGCATAAGGGATTTCACACATCAACTCACTGGGAAAACAATATTCAGTACAATTGACCTCAACCGGGCGTATCAACAATTAGCAGTACGTGACGAAGACATTGAGAAAACAGCAATCATCACCCCGATGGGACTGTTCGAATTTCCACGAATGTGCCCAGGTCTCAAGAACGCAGGTCAAACCTTCCAACGGTACATCCATGAAGTTCTAAGAGGGCTACACTTCGTGTTTCCTTTCATCGACGACCTACTCCTGGCATCAGAAACCCCAACTCAGCACGAAGAACACCTACGAATGGTTTTAAGCAGACTGGAAGACAATGGCATTACCATAAACCCGGTCAAATGCAACTTTGGCCAAACGCAAGTACAGTTTCTAGGATACACTGTATCACAAGAAGGCATAAAACCACCGCTGCACAAAGTCCAAGCCATCACGGAGTACCCAAAGCCAAAAAACATAGAAGAACTCAGGCGTTTTCTCGGAATGTTAAACTTTTACCGTGAACATATTCCGAACGCCGCAGCCATACAAGCACCATTAAACTCGTACCTACACAATACGAAAAAACGCGACAAGACCACCATCGAATGGAATACCGAAGCGGAGGAAGCATTTATAGACTGCAAAACAAGCATTATAAACGCTGCCTTACTCGCACACCCATCCCACGATGCGACACTCGCGTTATTTTGCGACGCTTCCGATAACGCAGCCGGTGCCGTGCTACAACAACATTACAACGACCAATGGCAACCATTAGGATACTTCTCAAAGAAATTTACAACCGCGCAGAAGAAATACTCGACCTACGACAGAGAGCTACTAGCTATCTACATGGCAGTCAAGCATTTCAGAAAAACATTTGAAGGCCGCCACCTCATTATTTTCACCGACCACAAGCCGCTTACCTACGCTATGTCTAAAACGCAAACGGCAAACGAAACGCCGCGCCGGACTCGCCAATGTCTTTTCATAAGCGAATTCACCACAGACATACGACACATAAGTGGCAAAGAAAATGTAGTCGCCGACGCACTCAGCCGCATAGAAACAATATCGTGCCCGGAAACAATAACCTACGCAGATATAGCCAACGCGCAATAGCGAGACAGCAACATATCGCAACTAGCATCTCAAAACTCAAGCAACATCTCAATCAAGAAAATAACTATCCCTGACACTGATCTCGACCTATATTGTGAAACGTCTACGCCCTACGTTCGCCCGTATATACCTACAGAACATACTCGTAGATGGCAAGTTTTCAACATTATTCACAACGTGAGTCATCCCGGCACCCGTACTACACGCAAGCTCGTCGCAAAGAAGTACTTTTGGCCATCAATGAACGCAGACATCGGCAAATGGACAAAAGCGTGCATTCCATGTCAAAAGAGCAAGATACAACGTCATACAGTTTCACCTATTTCATCATTCCCGCCAGCTGACAGATTCCGAAATTTGAATGTCGATATCGTTGGCCCATTATCTACTGCAGAAAACGGCCAACGTTATGTAATCACGATGATAGACAGAGCGACCCGATGGCCCGAAGCAATACCTACGGACGACATTACAGCAGACACAGTAGCGAAAGTCGTCTACCAACACTGGATCACACGCTTCGGCTGCCCAGAAACCCTTACAAGTGACCAAGGTCGTCAATTCGAGAGTCAGCTGTTCACCAACCTAATGAAAGAAATGGGAATAGCGAAAACACGTACAACGCCCTATCACCCACAGGCAAACGGAATAGTCGAACGTTGGCACCGCTCACTCAAGAACGCATTACGCGCAAGACTCGTCGCCGCTTCAACTAAGTGGACAGATGAACTACCTACAGTTCTATTAGGCTTACGAGCAGCCTTACGCACAGACACGGCAGTCAGCGCAGCCGAACTTACCTACGGTTACCATTTGCGATTGCCAGGCGAATTTTTTACCGTAAGTACTAACATACCTACTGCGATGGATTATACCTACGTCGAAAGATTGCGCGACACCATTCAAGCAAACAAGCCGACTGCAGATTTTTCACACCATAGCAACAATAAACATATGTTTGTGCATAAAGACCTTAGTACATGCACGCACGTGTTTATCAGAACAGATGCCGTGAAAAAGCCACTACAGCCACCATATGAAGGTCCCTACCAAGTCATGGATCGGAACAGCAAAGTTTTTACCATCAAGCTACCTCACCGTGAAGCAAACATATCCATAGACCGGTTGAAGCCCGCATACGTTTTACAAGAACAAGAACTCAACTTCGACGTACCCATACAGAAAACAGTTACCATTTTACCACCAACACCGTTACCATTACCGTTACCAAGCCGCAGCAAGACGACACAACCGGCAGATAAGCGAACCACATCCGGCCGAGTCGTCAAGCCACCTGTACGCTTCGCTTGAGGGGGAGCACTGTAGCCGCACACTCACAATAACAAGCACAGAAGATGTAAAGCAAATCCATTTAATAGAATGTCAGACGGAAGCCTTTTCGATATGAAACATGGACATAGCTCTGAAAAGAGCTGCCATAATGAAATAAGAATAGATCGATATGAAACAGGAACATAGCACTGAAAAGGGCTGTCGTAATGAAATAGGAATGGAGCTTCGTCAGCATGCAAACAGCATCTTCATTCTTCGCCACCATTCTCAGCTGCGTGTACACATCACTCGTAACAGCGCCACGTTATCGCCATCGCCGCACGTCGCACGCCACGCATCTTCACTGCGTCCGCTCCGTGGTCTGTCGGCCGTCGAAATGGCCGTGCGCAACGAACGTCGCCAGTTTTGTCGCGTGCGTGTTTCCCCGCCCGCACTTCCCCGCGTCGCGAAGCCCCGCGCCGCGTGTTCCCCGCACCGCGTTGCATAGCGACCGCGGGTGAATGAGACACCCGTTGTTCCTCTCTCTTTTGCGTAAGTGACTAAGTTAAGCAACCTATGTTTGTAAATATAATAATTCTAATATATATGATCATTATCTAAAATAAATCATCCATTCTACGACTGACCATCCTGAGTATAATTTCTCTCCAAGCTTCGCTTCAACCCCACTCGCTAAAACTTCTATCTCTTCCTTCCCATCATTGGTTTTTTGCCTTCCTGCCATCCTCCTTATTGCTTCCTCTACCTGTTCCTTTTTTCTGTCCCCCCTTATATATCTCACTATTACAAGCGGATTCTTGTTTTTGGCCTTTTCTATCTTCAGTGAGCTGTCCCTTTGTAATCTTTTACTGAGGATCTCAGCATCTTTCTCCGTACCACACCCAATAATGATTTTTTGGTCCTTCGCTCTTCTCACTCTCTGAACTTTGATCCACTCTCCGTCGGCGCTAGTTTCCGCCGTCTTCTTGACCGCTTCCATTACTTGGTCGCTGGTCAGGTTCTCGTCGGAAGACGCCAATATGAGAGGGTGGAGTGTTTTGGGTGTGGACCTTGACCGTCCTTCCGCAGTCACTCCTGCGTATGTTGCCTTTTGCGGCTTTTCCCTGTTTCCGAGATCCTTGGCCAAGTCTTTTATCTTTTCTGCGATTTTATTAGTGTTTTCTTCTTGCAGTCTCTCGCATCGTTCGGTAACTGCTTTGTTCTCCGCTAGTATTTTTTCTATTATCTCTAATCTTCTCCCGGTATCCAATTCAAACTCTGTGCTGTCCTTTACATTCTGCGTGTGGACAGCCTTACTTGTTCCAGTCTTTGGTTCTATGCTTTTTTCCATGCTATCTATCCTGTCGACTAACTCTACTACCATCGCTACCAACTCGTTGGTCTCTTTTATGATGGTGGTCTTGTCGTCCTTGGTCACTGTACGATGCCCTGTGCTCGTTTCCAGTGCCTTCATGGTGCGTCCTTGTGCTTTCTTGGCGTTCTGTTTTATATCATTTATTGTCATTCCCGGGAGAAGATGCGTCAGTTCCAGTTCAATTGTCCTGGTCGCTGCTGTTTTCGACTTTAATTTCTGTGGTGGGGATTGGTAAACTAAGGAAATTTCCTTGCTGTTTATCTTTGACGTCCGTGTTGGGCTCCTGGTAGCCATATTAAATTAAAATCAAATAATTTACGGACGGACAAAATAATTTAAGGACGGACAGAATAAATTAGGACGGACAAAATAAGTTAACAGATTAAAATTAAGTTTGTAAAAGTTATAAAAAACACGTTAAAAATAAAGTTGTAAAAGTTGTAAAAATCTATTAATAATAAATTAAATAACACGTTAAAATATTTGTAAAAGTTGTATAAACGGGACACACACAAGTTAAAAATATCAAAAACACACACTAAAAATAACACAAAATAGGTTAAAAAATTTGTATAAGTTGTAAAAGGGGACGGACGAAACAAAGAATCTGCCTAACTATTGACTAAAGTAATTAAAATAAATTAAGTTAAAACTGAATTAAATGTAAATAAAAATTGAAATTGAATAAAATTGAATTAAAATAAAATAAATACTACACATTTAGACGGGGATTAACGCTAACTACATATTATAGGCATACTACGCATACCTTTTTATACCCGACGTTTCGACCGAGTTGCACCGGTCGTGGTCACGGGCGGACTGGTGTCGCGATGTGCTGCCTCTGCGGCTGAATCTTCGTCCACCGTCACATTTTTTATCCAGCTACCGTCACACACAACACTAACGGTGTCCCTATTACGTACACAGGCCTTATTCTGGTGGTTAGTCGATTGCGAAGTAAAACGAAGTTGCGTTTTTGCAAATACTGGATTCCACGCTGTAGATAGTTTGTGACCGTCTTCCCGATTGAAATTATTAGGATGCTTTTTGATTTCAATCGCTTCACGCACTACCCTTGAATAAAAGTGGCGATCTGTGGAGAGGACTTGCGTTCGATAAAATTCAATCCAGTGATTTGCGCCTCTTTCAAGTAGATGTTCTGCAATCGCTGATTTATTAAACTGGCGGTTTTTGACAGCTGCGATATGTTCTTTGACCCTTTCATGAATTGTCCGCTTTGTCTGGCCTATGTAGGAACTACCACAACTGCAGTCTATTTTGTAGACGCCTGGTGTTTGCAGTGGCAAAACATCCTTCGGAGTGCCCACGATGTTGTTAACCTTTATGCCTGGAGTGTACATTCTGTGTACTAAGTATCGGGAATTGTTCAATAAAACAAAAAATACAAATTATTCATCTAAATTTAATTTATCGCCTTCAAAGTAAGCACCATTGCTTGCAATACAACATCTCCACCGCTTCACCCAGTCCTCCATACATTTTTCGTAAGCTACTTGCGGTATGGCCTTCAGCTCATTCAGCGAATTTTCTTTTATGACTTCTATCGACTCAAAACGTTTTCCTCGAAGTGGTAATTTTAACTTGGGAAATAGAAAAAAGTCAGACGGAGCCATATCAGGTGAATACGGTGCTTGGTCGAGAACTTTTGTTGAATTTTTCGCTAAAAACTCTTTCACAATAATGGCTGTGTGTGATGGTGCATTATCATGGTGCAGCATCCATGAGTTGTGTTTCCACAAATCTGGACGTTTTCGGCGGATACTCTCACGCAAACGCTTCATGACGCCTAAATAATATTCTTTATTCACTGTTTCTCCCTCTGGAAGGAATTCGGAGTGAACCACACCACGGTAGTAAAAAAAAAATTGGTTGCCTGTAAAGTCGGTATACGGGCGAAAGTTTTACGTGACAACGACTTTGAGTGGTAAAATAATTTTAATGTGAATATTCATTCGTATAGTAGGAAGAAGGATGAAATAATAGTAACAATTTAAAACATTTATTTAAACAAAGAATTATATTTAAAACATAGTTGAGTGGGAGAGAGACGCAAGGCATTCGGCGGGCCTCTCTCTCGTTCGGTGACTCATCGTAACGTTACCGAGCGTTACACTTTTTCATAAGTGACTCCTAGCCGCAACCTAATTTAAGACGTTGTCACGTCAAAAACTGACAGCATCACCTTGATTTTGGAGCGACTTTGCCGCGGTTTTTTGGGTTTCGGCTCGTTTTCGAGACGCCATTCTGAAGACTGTTGGCTTGTTTGCATGTCGTACTCATAAACCCATGTCTCGTCGCCAGTTATTATACGTTTCATAAAGGTAGGATCCGAAGAAGCTCGGGAAACCATGTCTTCAGCAACATGTATTCGCTGCGCTTTTTGAACAAAATTGAGCTCCTTTGGAACTAATCGAGCGGCGACGCGTTTCATGCCTAAAATGTCAATGAGAATGTTGTGGACGGACTTAAAAGATATGTTCACCTCACTAGCCAACTCTCTCAAACTCATACGTCGATTTTCGAGCACTAGCTTCTTGATTCTGTCGATGTTTTCTTTGGTCGTAGCGGTTGAAGGTCTACCAGAACGAGGCAAGTCTACTACTACGTCTCGGCCTTCTTTAAAAGCCTTGTACCATTTATATGCCCTTGTTTTTGATATACAAGATTCGCCGTAGGTTTTTTGCAACATTTTGAGCGATTCTCTACATAAAATATCATTCGAAACACAAAATTTAAGGCACACTCTTTGTTCAACAATATTTACCATTGTAAAAATCGCCGAGGACTCAAAACTATGACCAACAAAAAGTGCAGTTTTAAACAAAGTAAATGACAGATCCCACTCAAATTTCGCGCGGTAAATCAGTACAGTGCTACCAACATGCAGTAAAAAAATTAAAACGAACTCTTTTACGCGGGTCTTTTTATTGACATATTCCCGATACTTTTTACACAGAGTAGTATATGGTCGGTATGGAGTACCCACGTAATATATGGCCGATCTTGTCTGTGACTCCTTTGACATAAGGCATGTAGGCCGGTTGCCTGCTAACCTCGGGATGCTTGTTGCGTTTGATCGGTTTCCGTCGTTGATTCACTTGTTACTCTGGCCGTAGGGTTGTAATTCACTGGTTTGTACAGTTTTTCATCACGCAGCAAATCCTGTATTTTATGTCTGTAATCAATTGTGTCCATCACTACAGTAGCGTTTCCCTTATCGGCCTTAAGCACTAAAATGACATCATTCTCACGAATATTTTTTAGTGCTTGACGCTTTTCCATAGTGATATTCCCAGCCTGAAGCTTCGACTTTCGCAAAATGACCGCGGCGTCCTGTCTAAGGGTATCGGCATCGCCAGGCGCTATCTTATTACGAATAATCGTTTCCTCAACGCTGCTGATCACAGCTTCATATGGTATTCGCTTTGGCGTCGGAGCAAAATTTAAGTCTAATAAATCAGCGATTGCAGAACATCTACTTGAAAGAGGCGCAAATCACTGAATTGAATTTTATCGAACGCAAGTCCTCTCCACAGATCGCCACTTTTATTCAAGGGTAGTGCGTGAAGCGATTGAAATCAAAAAGCATCCTAATAATTTCAATCGGGAAGACGGTCACAAACTATCTACAGCGTGGAATCCAGTATTTGCAAAAACGCAACTTCGTTTTACTTCGCAATCGACTAACCACCAGAATAAGGCCTGTGTACGTAATAGGGACACCGTTAGTGTTGTGTGTGACGGTAGCTGGATAAAAAATGTGACGGTGGACGAAGATTCAGCCGCGGAGGCAGCACATCGCGACACCAGTCCGCCCGTGACCACGACCGGTGCAACTCGGTCGAAACGTCGGGTATAAAAAGGTATGCGTAGTATGCCTATAATATGTAGTTAGCGTTAATCCCCGTCTAAATGTGTATTTATAATGGAACGCAAAAGTTTAAAAGTGTATAAAATAAATACTGAATTAAATTAATAAAATTGAAATTGAATTGGAATTGAATTAAAATTAATAGTTAAAATAAGATAAAATAAAATAGAAT
The DNA here is from genome assembly GCA_963921215.1 of Scoparia ambigualis. Lineage (NCBI taxonomy): Eukaryota > Metazoa > Arthropoda > Insecta > Lepidoptera > Crambidae > Scoparia > Scoparia ambigualis. Next base: position 8,361,363 of record OY992507.1, read on the forward strand.
AAATGAAATACAATTGAATTAAAATGAATAATTTAAATTAAAATGAATTAAAATGACTAGAAAACGGTAAAACTAATTAAAAAAGTAGGGCGGCAGATTCTAATGTTTGTTCTTTTTGTCTAATGTTGTTTAAGTATAATGTTGTTTACATAGATGAATGATTGGTCTCGCTGCGCTCGTCTAGATACCGCGCTACCCAATGATATTTATAAAAGGTCATTGGCGCTACCTATAAACCACAGCTCCGTAAATGCGGCAACTCATTATTGTAGTGTGTTTATGACATTATGCAAGGATGCTAGTGTGCGTGAAAAATTTGCTGCCAGCTGCTCAACTGTTACCCGAGTTAATGGGAAAAATATTTTTCTGTGATATATTAGTTAAGTTGCTGGATAAAAATGTTGCTCAGAAAATATTTTTATTTTTTATTTTTTTTTATTTTATTTTATTTATTCATTTATTTCAGGCTACAATGGCCCATAGCAACATAAATACCTTATAGACTACATGCATACAATTATAACGTAAAACTAAAGAAATAAACTAATTTGCACGTAAACACGGCGCCGTGCGACGCAGCGTGGTGTCCGGTAGCCGGCCACGGAATCGCCGGAACATGACACCCTTCGGCCAAAATTCCTCTTTCATCAGAGTCGACAGATGGTCGGTCGGTACTCTCACCACAAATGAATTAAAATTCACGTTATGGCGGGACTCCAATCGCTCGACTCTCAGAGTGAATTTGCGCTTGATTCTGATATAGGTACTCTACGATCTCCTCTGCCTTCGTAGAGTAATGCAGTCGGGACACGTACAGCAGCGTCGTCGGTATAGCTGGACGCAGCAGGTGGTTCGGTCCGGTCGGTGCAACACCGCACAGGTTTCGACAGGCGGGCTTCCTCTTCTTCCTTTCGACCTAGACAAAGCCCTCTTCGTCGAGACGATGATCTTGCGGTGCCGCAGGAGTAGCCTCATGGATTAGGCTACTTTTCTTTTTCCCTTGAGGCGGTCGCCGCTCAGGTTGCGGAGCGGCGGTGGCGGCGGCGCCGACAGGTCGGCTGGCGGCCGCAGCTGCGTAGGCACGTTGTGATGTTGACGCGCAAACACGCGTGACGTCCCCACCGGGGCGGAGGGGCGGGCGGCGGGGCGCGGGGCATCGCGCGCAGTGACAGCGGCCAAAAATTAATTTAAAAACAGTTAATTTAAAAATTAACAATTAAAGCGAATATGTATCAATATAATTGTATATATTATTATGTAGGTTAGACGTAGGTTGCTTCTGTAGAATGGTAGGTATGTAATAGCAATGATTAGACCTCATTTTTTTAGTAGTTTTTTTTTATTACTACCACCCCCTTTCTTTCCTTGGGTATCGTAAAAGGCGACTAACGGACTAAAGACTGCACATACATCCAACAGCATAGAGCGGCGATGGGCTCATCAAAATAATACTACCAACCCCTCTCTTCCCTTCGGTGTCGTAAGAGGCGACTAACAGACTAAAGACTGCACATACATCCAACAGCATAGAGCAACTATGGGCTCATCAAAATAATACTACCAACCCCTTACTTTTCTTCGATGTCGTAAAACCCCTTTTACGACATCGTAATTAGCGTTTAAAATACACACACTGACAAGTAGATACGCAACGCGGCAAGACCGGCTCTCCACACGCACGAGAGGTTAGAGTAACATTTAGTCGTAGAGTGGACACTTGATTGAAAAGTCAGTACATAGGTAAGAAATAAAACTTCTTACAAAAGTAAATTATATTTATTGGAAATTTGAACTATGAAATAATTAATAATAAAAGAAACGAAATAAAATACATATTTTAAATACCTTCAAAAAGATTTAATTTATTTCTTTTTTGTCTTTTAGAAAGTTTTTGTATTTCAGGGTTATTATTATGTGCAAAATGGCTTTAATTTCTTTCTCTAATTTAATTTCTCTACGTCTTCATAGCTAAATGTATCCCTTTTTTATTTAAATGAGATTTTATGACAAAGTTGCTTATTTGTTTACGAACTGACCTAATCACTCAGATACCTAATTCATTAAAAGAAAAAACATTGATAATCCTTAATTATCAGTATAATGTATTATATATAGTAGAAAAACAAATTGGCTACTTGACAGTTTTCAGAAAAGTATTTTGAAAATTACAAACGCTTATTTTATACCACGCAATGATATTATAGTTATTATAATAATACCATTGTGTTACATTAGGGATTTGGTCCCTTTTGGGGAAAAGGAAGAAAATCCCTAACGCAAGCTTCAGTGGGTTGTTAACAAATAAAACCATCAAATGTTCAACAGCTAGGCAGTATATTGTAAAAGAACACACACCCTAAAATTTTGTTCAACAACAATAAACTAAAATTATAAATTTTATTTCACTACTATTATTCAAAAGAGGGGGTTAGTCACAATTTTTCCTTATAATATGTTAGGTACTAATCATTTACGTTACTCATTTTCATTTATTAAGCCGAAATAACCAAAAAAAAACTATCAGTCGAAATTGACCCTAGGGTCAATCTCAAATGAAAGTCCAACAAACTTTCTAATAATTTTGCCAACTATAATTTACTGTTTAAAGTAATCTAAACCTTATTACCAAGCTATATCACCCCCCTAAACACAATAAAATCCTAAGAGTCAAAAGTGACCAAGCGGGTCGGTGATAATATTAATTTCAAATAAATTTTATAATACGGTTCCTACTACTACCTAACCAGCCAGCTAATATTTCAGTGGTACGAGCTATGGTCGTGGGGTGGTAGGGATAAAACCAGGGATAAACCGTTCGGAGTATGATGTTGAAATTAAAATTAAATTACTCCGTCTATAAAAATATTAAATTAAATGTTTAATCAATTTAACCGTATCAAAACCATCAAACGTTTAAAGCCAACCAACTAGAGAACCGTGGGGTTATACCGATAAAAAATTAATAATTATGGACGCCAGGATCGTATAATCGATCCGAATCTGGAGACGATGTCACCATACAACTTCACACAGGTCGAACTCGCAGATCCTCAAATGTTTCACAACTTCACAACAAAAAAAAAGAAAATAATGGTTAAGTTATCGAAACCTTAATTTAAAAATTGTTACAAAATAAAAAACAATTATCCCAGAGTATTGGATAAAAAAAACCGTCAACGCCTGCTCATCCGCTAGGCGGCGACAGCTCGTCTGGCATTCTAAATATATATATATAGCGTAATTTATTTGAAATTAAGATTATCACCGACCCGCTTGGTCACTTTTGACTCTTAGGATTTTATTGTGTTTTAGGGGGTGATATAGCTTGGTAATAAGGTTTAGATTACTTTAAACAGTAAATTATAGTTGGCAAAATTATTAGAAAGTTTGTTGGACTTTCATTTGAGATTGACCCTAGGGTCAATATCGACTGATAGTTTTTTTGGTTATTTCGGCTTAATAAATAAAAATGAGTAACGTAAATGATTAGTACCAAACATATTATAAGGAAAAATTGTGACTAACCCCCTCTTTTGAATAATAGTAGTGAAATAAAATTTATAATTTTAGTTTATTGTTGTTGAACAAAATTTTAGGATGTGTGTTCTTTTACAATATACTGCCTAGCTGTTGAACATTTGATGGTTTTATTTGTTAACAACCCACTGAAGCTTGCGTTTGGGATTTTCTTCCTTTTCCTCAAAAGGGACCAAATCCCAAATGTAACAATTGATACCACGTACAATTTTTTTTTTAAAAAAGCTTTATTTAATAGAAAAAGACATATTTTTCTTTATTCATTTAAAGTTTCTGCGGAAACGGTTGGTCATGTGACATTTGGCTAAATGTCTGTGACGTTACACCTCAATAAACATTTATCTTGAAACCTAAAAGATAGTTTTTGTTTATTTTGTGAAATGTGGCGTCACACGAAGCTCAATCATGGCCCGTGTTTCTGGTCTTGTAATCCACAGACAAATAATCGCAAATTTATTTTGTAATAATAAAACATTTACAAATTATCTTAATATAAAAACTATTGGATAATTATTGTTAAATTATAAACTGCCATAATCGACATATTTCATATTTTATTGTTACAACAGCCAAATAGCCAATTCAGTGAAACTATTTTTATGTTTATTATATTAGTCCATTACATACAATAGATAGCTTTACAAAACGAAGTAAAAATAAAGAACAACTGGTCTTTAATTGTAGGCATTTAAGTCAATATTAATATTCGATTCTGCACTAACTAATCTACGTCCGCAGCGCACGCATCCTTATCGCTCTAGCGTCAAAACTAGATTGCTCTCTCTTTCTTCACCTGAAAATGGCGTCTTTGCGTCAGATATTAGATTGTTCGGAAAAATAATTGAAATATATTAAATAATCTAAGTATATTTGCATATTCATATGTGGTAAGAGAACTCTTGTATTTTGTTTACTTTAGTCATAATTGGTGCACTTCTGAAACACACACGATGGCATTTTTAATTTATTTTGGTAAGGACACAGGAACTACGGTGCGACACGCTCGTGATTGTGCTCGACGCAGACTAAACACAAGACGTCCCAATTAGGACGTATTTGAGTCTTCACATCGCGCGCGCTTATAACATATCTGTTGTATATAATATCATTACACTCGAGTGTCAATTCGCTGATGTATCGAAAATTTTTAACGTAATTCATATTAATGCGCAGAGTATTCCGGCTCATCATTCAGACATGCTGGCGTCACTCGACCACAAACATATTCATGCTCTACTAATCTCCGAGTCTTGGCTTAAACCGTGTCTACCTTCTACCTCTTATGCTCTGCCTGGCTTCCATCTTATACGCAATGATCGTACTGGCTCCAGAGGTGGCGGGGTTGCTATATACCTACGTGCTCATATTCCCTACTCCGTAATTAGCACCTCGGCACAACCACCTCCTGCTAACGCCGGCGAGCATTTGTTGGTTGAAGTTGTTCTTGCTCACAATAAAATCCTTCTTGGAGTTTACTACAGCCCTTCTTTGCTTGTAAATTTTTTCACGTCATTTGAGAAACTACTCAATGACATAATTCCTTCTTACAGCCTGTAGTCGCCACTCAGACGTGGCGACTACGCGACGTAGGGAACTGGTAGGTAGGTAGGTAGGAAGGCTTACCTGGGATGATGATGGGTGATCGGGCAACTGTAGCTGGGCAAAGCACGGGCAGGGCGTTGAAATGGACTTCACGGTCACACAGTCACTTCACTCCACAATAGGCATTTAGGCGGTCTCTTCACATTAGGTTCAGGAGTCACTATAATAAGGGGAGATACCAGCGCGCGTATTTTGTGGGCGTCTCGCGTTAGCTAGCAGCCAGACTGGTCGCGCGCGCGGCTCACCAAGCTAGCGGCGGCGGCTCGCGCAGCGGTGGCGCCGCGGCAGACAGGCGGACGCGGTCGTCAACAACCGCTGAGTCCGTCCCGGCTTTGGCGGGAACATCCTCCGGGGGCCAGGGGGGGCTCATCCACTGGGAGCCTGGCGATCCGGAATACAGGTCTCCGAAGATGTCCGTTCGCGGTGTCCAGGTCTACCACCCGCACGACGCCATCCTTCCCAGGCAGGGTGCGAGCAATGCGCCCCAGTCTCCATTGGAGGGCAGGCAGGTTGTCCTCCTTGATGAGGACGAGCTCGCCAACTCGGGGAGGGGAGGATGGGGACAACCATTTGGAGCGGGTTTGGAGGGTATGAAGGTAGGACTGGGTCCACAGCGTCCAGAAGCGCTGGGAAAGGGCCTGCACCATTTGGAATCGCCTACGTGTGGAGATCGGCCTATCTTCCACGGATAGTTCGGGAAGGGCCGTTAGTGGGCGGCCTATGAGGAAATGTCCGGCTGTAAGCGGCTCAAAGTCTGAGGGATCAGACGAAAGTGGGCAGAGAGGTCTAGAGTTAAGGACAGCTTCGATTCGTGCCAAAAGTGTAGAGAATTCCTCGAATGTGAGGTGCTGTTCGCCAATTACGCGATATAAAAGTTGCTTTGTTGATTTTACGTTGATCTCATGTAACGCACCGAACCATGGTCCCTTAGGGACGTTTAACAACCAAGTAATGTGCTGACCAGCGAGCTTGTGCGCAATCGTATCATTGTTCAAGGCAAGAAAGTTTTGTACTTCGATGAGCTGATTTCTAGCGCCTACATAATTTGTACCGCAGTCCGAGCGGATGAGAACCGGGGCACCGCGGCGTGCTATAAAACGCTGTAATGCCGCGAGGAACGCTTCCGTGCTGAGGTCCGAGACCGGTTCTAAATGAACCGCCTTAGTCGAGAGGCACACGAATATACAAAAGTACGCTTTTAAGAGTTTAACATTACGTAGGGTACTAGATTTAACGAGGAATGGTCCGGCAAAATCGGTCGTGACTTGACTAAATACTGGCTGAGGCGTAACTCTATCGGCTGGCAGGTCGGCCATGAAGGGCGCTTGCGGCTGGGCCCGGCATCGAAAGCATCTAATGCATTTAAAAACTCGGTGTCTAATAATACGGCGCGCGGACAATATCCAAAATTGTTGGCGTAGGATAGCGTGTAAAGTGTCAGCGCCAGGATGGCAGTGTATTTTGTGGTAGTGGTCAATGATAAGGTCTACAAGTGGGCTAGAGCTGGGAAGTATGAGCGGGTGCTGCGCGTCATACCGGATAGACGCATGGGACAGTCGTCCACCAACTCTAAGGAGCTCATCTTTAATGAGAGGTGACAGCCGCTGGAGTCTGACGGAGCAGATTTTGCCAGTTTGAAGGCGGTGGATGTCCTCCGCAAACTCATTGTGCTGGACACTGCGCACCCAGTAAAGTAGGGCCTCTCTTCGTTCACTGACGTACAAGGGGCCTGAGCGTCGCGAATCTGGGTGGTGTCTGCAGTTGTGCAGAAAGCGTTTTAGACAAGCTGTCACTCCGACGAGCTTGTCTAGTGAACTGAACCGAGTGAGCAGGTCAAAGTCAAGACCGGGCACTGTGACCAGTGACGGGACGTGTTTGGGCTTAAGGCCGGGCAGGGCGTGATGGCCCAGAGCTAAGGGCATCGCAGGCCAAGACTCACAAGGCTGTCCAAGCCACGTGGGAGACCACCATAGGTCGTGGGCTGACAGGGATTGCGCAGACATTCCTCTGCTTGCGCAATCTGCCGGGTTGAGCTCAGAAGGTACGTGTCGCCAGGTACATTCTGGTGAGCCTGAGCTGATTTTGACTACCCTGTTGGCTTCAAAGGGTTGAAGACGGTGAGGCGGTGTATTGAGCCAGGCCAGGACTATCGTACTGTCTGACCAACATATGTGTTGTTGTATACTGATATGGGCCGATAACTGAACCGACACACGGATCATGAGCTGGGAGAGTAGAGTGGCGGCCGACAACTCTAACTTGGGGATTGTGAGGCGGTTCTTGATTGGTGCGACTCGCGACTTGGCGACAATCAAGTGTACCAAAGTATCTCCGGAGGCATCGAGCTCATGGAGGTAAACAACGGCGGCAAACCCGGCTTCAGAGGCATCTGCAAACCCGTGAAGCGAGTATGCAGCTGAGCCTTTGCTTGCACAAACGTGCCGAGGGAAGCGAATGCTAGACAACAGCGGCAGATCCTCCGAGATGTGGTGCCACTCCGTTTGCACTTCAGAGGGAGTGGGCTCATCCCATTCCAGCTTCAGTAGCCACAATTGCTGAAGCAGCAGCTTTGCGCGGAAGATAACGGGGGAAACCCAGCCGTTTGGGTCATAAAGTGAGGCTACGGTGCTTAAAATAGACCGCTTTGTGACATGTGTGATGGGGGGCAGAGAGATGCGGTAAGTGAACTCGTCTGACTGAGGGCTCCACTGTATACCCAAGACCTTAATGGACGTGAATTCTGGGTTCATGTCGAAGTCCTTGGGCATGTCACATTGGTTGTCGGGAAATCTCTCGAGCAGCTTAGGCGAGTTAGATGTCCACTTACTGAGCTGAAAGCCGCCTAGGTCTAGCAGACTTATCAACTCGTCCTGAAGTGCTTGGGCGGATTCAACCGTGTCATGACCACACAAGATGTCATCAACGAAGATAGACTTGCGAAGAACCTGAGCGGCTCCAGGGTAGCGATGGCCTTCATCATCAGCCAGCTGGAGCAGGGTGCGGATTGCATGATATGGGCTTGATCTTAAGCCGTACGTGACTGTATTGAGGGCGTAGGTGAGCAGAGGGTGATCTGGTGAGGACCGCCATAGTATCAGCTGATACCGTCTCTGGTCTGGGGCAACCAGCACATTTCTGAACATCCTCTGGATGTCAGTGCTGAAAACGACTGGATGCGTTCTGAAGGACATGATGATGTCCATAATGTCCTGTTGAAGGGCGGGGCCTGTGTGTAGGCATTCATTTATGCTGACACCATTGGAGCTTTTGCAGCTACCATCAAAAACAATGCGCAGCTTGTCCGACCCTGACTTAAATACGCCATGGTGAGGGATGTAGAAGTGAGGTTTATGGGCGAATGTATTTGGGTGACAGGGAGCCATGTGTCCTAAGTCGATGTATTCGGCCATAAAGTCGACGTATTTAGAACGCAGGGACGGGTTCGCCATTAGCTTCTTCTCAATATTGAGGAATCTGCGTAATGCGATAGGGTGAGTTTTACCTAGTTGAGGGGCGTCCTTTAGAAAGGGCAGAGCGACCGTATATCTGCCTGAGGGATCGCGTGTAGTGGTAGAGCGGAAGATTTCCTCGCATTGTTCCTCCAGGGGATCAATATGAGTGCGAGATTGAGGGAGGGGCTCCTCAGACTCCCAGAACCTTTCCAGACTCTGACGTATGTCCTGGACTGATTCAGCTGAGTCTGGTTGTGAGCTGACGACGTGAGCTGAGTTAACCTGCTGCGCCGGCTGCGCATACAAGTCCTCAATGGGTCCTATCAACGCCGAGACCTTAGTCCCGTCCAACACCTGGCCAAGAACGTCCGACCCCAATAAGAGGTCGATCGGGGCTGGTGTGTGGTAAAGCTGGTCAGCCAATGGCACGGGTGGCTGGCCTAGTACGTGGGAAATGTTTGGTACCTTCTCTAAGGGAAGGTAGCCAGTGACGTTTTTTAAAATGTGAGCTGTGGCAGTAATTGTAGGAGTATCATTGTGAGTGGGTCGGCATACTATTGTTATTGCCGCCTTTGACTCATGTTTGTGCTGATTCCCAACTCCTGTAATTTTTAAAGAAGTGGGTTTTAATGGCAGGTTCAAAAGTCGTGCCATGCGTGACGTTATTAACGTCAGCATACTGCCACAGTCCAATAAAGCCCTGGCTGTGTGAAGATGGCCATGTACGTCCGCGACTCTTAGTGAGACGGTTGGCAACAAAATGGGTGTGCCAGTGGGCACAGAAGGTGAGTGAGCTGATTGAGTATCAGCTGAAATTGTATGAGCTGAGTATGTATCAGCTGTGTGGGCATGGGTTGACTGGGCATGGGCTAAATCTACCTCTTCGCTAGGGTGCTCTGTGATAGTAGGGAGTCATAATTGCTGGCGGCGTTCGCGGGGCCTACCTGGCGAACCGGACCTGGGCGGGCTGGCTCTGTGAGCAGAGCTGGGTTGCGCCTGTTTGGCATGTGCGGGTTCGTGCCGCCTGCTGTTTCTGGGACGCTCCCTCGAGTGCTCTGTCAGCTGTGGTGGGGGCACATGTACAGACGACGAATGAGCTGAGTGCGTTGGGCCGTCTGGTCGATGGAGGGACGTGTGGTGGTTCGTACTCCCACAGTTCTTGCATGCCCCCCTTGACCTGCACTCGCTCTCGTAGTGACGGCCGAGACAACGCTGGCAGCGCTCGCGTGCCTGTACGAAGTCCCAACGGCCCTGTGTTGGCTGGGCATTGTACCATCTGCACGTCATGAGCGTATGTCCCCTAATGGCACAATAGGGACAGTAGGGCGTCGAGCGTGAGGAAGAGGACGATGACGATGATGAGGAGCAGCTTTGCTGGTAGGCCGAGTAGACGGGGAAGGGCTGACTGCGAGCCGGGGAGGTGGACGGGCGGTGACGCATTTGCTGCGCTGGGCGTGATGGTTGGTGAGTAGGCTGCTCATGGGCGCGGTGAGGCGATGGAGCTGAGGAACGGCCACGGTAATGGTCGGGTTGTTGCTGAGCCATCTGAGCATAAGTGCGATGGGGCAACTGAGGAGGCGCGCGGCTACGAGAAGGGCCGGGCTGGGGCTGAATGGGTTGAGCCATGGCTATGTTGGAGAACTCTGTCTCCACACAGCGCGCGTGCTCCTCAAGGTAGGAGATAAGGTCCCTTAACGTGGGCAGGGTGTTACTAGACCCGTGCCTGCGTTCAAATAGCGTGCGGAGCTCGCCCTTGAGCTTCCGCACCACTATTGACACAAACACGTAATCGTCTCCTATGGGCAAGTCTAAATTGTTGAGGGCACACTGAGCCGATATGAGCGGCGTGAGGAACAGTGTGCGGATGTTCGAGCGCGTATGGATGCTTGGCAGCCCCAGGATGATGTCCACAAAACTATCAATGAGAACCCGGCGGTTCTCGTACCGCTTGGTGAGGATGTCCATGGCCACAGCAAAATTTTCATTGGTGACCTTTAAGTGGGACACCATACTTAATGCCTCACCGCTGAGACATGAGAATAGGTAGTGGAGCTTGACTGCGTCCGACAGGGTCGCCATGTCGTCAGTCAGACTCCTAAACAGCGCAATGAAGGAAGGCCAGTCCTCCACTTTTGAGCTGAACCTGGGCAGCGCTATCTTGGGGAGGACGGCTGTGGGCGTATTGACGCCGAAACTGGGCTGAGCGCTATGGGTTGGGGATGACGTGGAAGAGGGTAAGATTTCCTCCCTAGCCACAAGAATCCCAATGTACGCCCCGGAGGCTTTTGTGTGGTTCTCAGTGTATGCCTTCTCGGTCTTCTCGTCCAGGTCCTCCTCGTCAAGAATGCTATAATACACTGAGTCCAGCTTCTCCTTTATGCCCTGTATCTGTGCGAAACGCACGTTGAATTCCGTTATGGAATGTTTGGTGTCGCCAGCAATGATCAGTGATCCCATCTCTAGGAGCTGGTGTAAAGCTTTGGCGGCCTCCCTAAATATCGCGGCTTGTGACTTGGTCGGCATCGCGATGAATAAAAGGAGACAAAAAAAATAATAAAAAATAAAAAATTAAACAAATTTAAAGGCAGTAAAAAGAACAACACCCTGTATATATTCTATAGTTGGGCTGGAGGTATTTGTTTACTAAGGTAAGGGCAAATGGGCTAAAATTAACGCAACAATAAAGAAAGCAAAACTAAGTTGGGGCGCCTTGTATATGGCCTACGAGTGGGCAAACGCGTGTATGTGTAGGTATGTCTGTGTATATGTATGTATGCTTATTGAACGCGCGTACGTAACATTAGCCGACCGTAAGCAAAAAACAAACAAAAACAACAAAAACAAAAAGAATCACGTTATCCGTAGCCCACTGTTGGGCAAGGCGCTCACAATCGGGCAGACCTGTTGCCGACACTGGCGCGAAGAATGAGTCAGTCGCAAACAAAAAAAAATAAAAATAAACTAATAATAAAAACTTAATTAAACTTAACGTGTGTAGAAGCGAAGGCGACGCACGCAAATAGCCGTAAGCGATATAAAAAAAACTGATGAAACTAAATGAAACACACTAAGCTCATGTGGTGAGCACGCACCAAGAATGAGCCGATCGCAAAGGCAAAAATTAAAAATAAAAAAATAGATATAAAATTAACACGAGCGAAAAAATAAAGCACGCTATTTGGCACGCGTGGTGAGCATGCACGAGATCTGAGCCGATTTAACACGACAAGAACATAAAAAATTCCTTAAAAAATAAAACGGGAAAAACAACAATATCGTCGTCTAGACGCGGGTGTGTTATTACGTAACCAAAGTTATATGTGCAACCGAAAAACGTAAAACGCAAACGTAACGCAATAATTTAACTACTAAACCTAACGCATCATTAGTACAAGTAATACACAATTAGTACACTAGCTCGCTCAAATCACAAAGACATTGTATGACACCATAAAATCAACATCAACAACATAAACACTAAACTTGTTAGCGTAAATTAACTAGGAGTTAGCACGAATCGGATACTGGTACGAACTTTTATTTGGAACACGATACCCGAAACACGAATTTTTATTCGTGTAGGTAGGTCAACTTTGCAACGACTGTCGTGCAGAAAAGATTTTGTATGGAGATGAAATTATAAATGTTAGGAAGTGAAATAGATATAATTATGAAACATTATTTTTAGCGGACTGTAAATAGTTAATCAAAGTTAAGGGCTGATTCGGGGCTGATTATGGTCGAAAGACCATGAAATTTAGAGGTATTCCGTGCTCGATTGGACCAAATGTAGTCGCCACTCAGACGTGGCGACTACGCGACGTAGGGAACTGGTAGGTAGGTAGGTAGGAAGGCTTACCTGGGATGATGATGGGTGATCGGGCAACTGTAGCTGGGCAAAGCACGGGCAGGGCGTTGAAATGGACTTCACGGTCACACAGTCACTTCACTCCACAATAGGCATTTAGGCGGTCTCTTCACATTAGGTTCAGGAGTCACTATAATAAGGGGAGATACCAGCGCGCGTATTTTGTGGGCGTCTCGCGTTAGCTAGCAGCCAGACTGGTCGCGCGCGCGGCTCACCAAGCTAGCGGCGGCGGCTCGCGCAGCGGTGGCGCCGCGGCAGACAGGCGGACGCGGTCGTCAACAACCGCTGAGTCCGTCCCGGCTTTGGCGGGAACACAGCCATTCCATTATAATGGGTGACTTTAATACTTGCCTCCTTAAGAACGATTCTCGTACTTCTTCGCTTCAATCAGTTATCAGTTCTAGCAACTTAATTATTCTCCCTCTGACTGCCACCCATCATTCCCCAAACTCAACTCCATCTCTTCTTGACTTGATAATAGTGTCATCTCCTCAGCATGTTGCGAAGCACGGCCAATGCTCGGCCGACGCTTTTTCGTATCATGATCTTATATTTTTGTCCTATAAAGTTCGTCCTCCTAAAGCTAAGCCCAAAGTCATTCTTCAGCGTAATTTTAGTGGTATGGATCAGCATGCGTTCCGTGATGATGCTTGCAATATCGATTGGACTCCCGTTACATCCGCTCAGTCCGTTGATGAGCAGGTTAGTATTTTTAACTCGCTCGTAACTAAGTTATATGACAAGCACGCACCGTTTCGAGCCGTTAAGATGAAACATCTTCCAGCGCCATGGCTAACAGACGATTTAAAGATGCTGATGAAAAAGAAAGTAGCAGCAAAAAATAAATTCAAGCTACGACCTAATGACCACAATAGGGAAAATTATGTCAAATTTCGTAATCGCTGCAATAGGGCGTGTAGAGATGCGCTACGCCGCCACATCCATAACTCAGTAGAAAATGTTGATATGGGTAAAGTTTGGATATTCCTCAGGTCGCTTGGAATCGGAAAATTAAAACAAAATCCTATTTCAGACAATGTTAACATTAATTCATTGAATCTCCATTTCTCTTCCTCATCACTTATCAGTGATGCCGACAAAGCGACCACTCTACACAAACTATCTACCATACCAGTTCCTGACTTTTCTCCCTTTGCGTTTGACCAATTATCGGTTTGTGATGTTAAAAAGAGCTTGATGTCAATTACTTCCAATGCGGTAGGTGGTGACGGCATTAGCCGCAATATGTTAGTACCCATCCTCGATGTTATCCTTCCCGTCCTCACTTTCCTTTTCAATAGCTCCATCTCAAATGCTGTATTCCCATCCTCTTGGAAAGACGCTCAAATAATTCCTTTGCCTAAAAAAGGTATCCCTAAATCATTTGCTGACTATCGACCTATTTCCATTCTTCCGTTCCTATCCAAAGTCCTTGAGCGTCTTGTCCACAGTCAGATTAGTAAGTTCCTTTCTCACCATAAACTTCTAAACCCATTCCAGTCCGGTTTCCGCCCAGGCCACAGCACGGTCACTACGTTAGTTAAGATCACTGACGATATCCGCCTTGGAAAGGAAAACGGCCAATTAACTGTGTTTAACCTTGCTGGACTTCAGCAATGCCTTTAACACGGTTGACTTTGACATCCTTTTATCTTTGATGCGCTCTCTTAACATATCTCCAACGGTAATTGAGTGGTTTCACAGCTACCTCTATGGGCGCAGGCAGCGGGTTCGCCTTGAGGAGAAGTTCTCTTCGTGGTGTGACTCGAAAGCAGGTGTCCCTCAAGGTGGCGTTTTATCTCCTCTTCTATTTGCTATTTTCATCACTTCCATTTCCGAAAACCTTTCTTCTTCCTACCAATTATATGCACACGATTTACAGATTTATTGCCAGGCACCACTCAATAATATCGCCGAAGCTATTAAAACTACCAACGCGGACCTGGAACGAATCGTTGATTGGAGCCGAGCCTTTGGACTCAGGGTCAACCCAGGGAAAACACAAACTGTTGTGGTCGGCAGTTCCAGATTGCTAGCTAAAAGTAAACTTGAATGCCCTTCCTAAGGTTGATTTTGATGGAGTGACTATTTACCTTTTAGTCAAACAGTAACGAATCTGGGTGTGATAATTGATAGTTGCTTGAGTTGGGGGCCGCAGCTGCAAGCTATAAGCCGCAAGCTTTACGCATCTTCGGCATCTTTAAGAAGACTACGTAACTTTTTACCCACTGCCACTAAAATTGCGCTAGCACAATCTCTGCTGCTTCCCGTTCTAGACTATGCTGACGCCTGCTATCTTGATCTCACGGAGGACCAGCTAAACAAACTTGAGCGCCTTCAAAATCTTTGTATACGATTCATATTTGGCTTGCGCAAGTATGATCATGTTTCTGAATACCTCGCGAAACTTAAGTGGCTTCCTATTCGTCTTCGCCGGAATACTCACTTCCTCGCCCTTCTTTACAACATACTGTTTAATCCCACCTATCCTTGCTACCTTAAAGAACGTTTTAACTTCTTTCACGCACCCAATTCGCGCTCATTGCGATCATCGGAAAACCTGAGCCTTAAAACCCCTCTGCACAGCACCACCTTTTATGACTGTTCATATACTGTTCAGGCCGTTCGTCTCTGGAACTCGCTTCCAGTTGCGATCAAGCGTGGCAGTCTGTGAACACTTTTAAAGAGCTCGTGAAAAACTTCTACCTCTCCTTCTAACATTATCCCGCTGCAAAGCTGCTATTTTTCGCTACTCCCTACCTGAGACTATTATGTATAAGTATTGTTAATGTATATATTATTACATTACACACTATGTATGTACGTATGTTTGTTTAAATTTTAATATATATATATATTTTGGTGTTAATTAAAAAGTTATGAAAACTTTGACATGTTTGCACCTCCGATTTTAAAGTGTTTAAGTTCCCTCCATCCGACTGGTTGTCTGGAAGAAATCGCTTTATAGCGATAAGACCGCCAAATTGTAACTGTGTAATGTACTTGTTTTTTTATGTTTTGTGTTTAATGTAAACTGTTACAATAAAAGTAATATCTATCTATCTATCTATCTATCATTGCATTCCGGTCTTAAAACTAGTACCTGGACTCAATAGAGATTTAGGGTCACACAAATAAAACACAATAAAACCTAAACCTACCTAACCTATTAAAAGTTTGTAAAAGTTTTATAAGTCCTTTTTTTTTGTCGAAATAAAATGAAATCAAACAAATAATTGAATGGTTAAACACAGTCAAAAATTAAATTAAATTAAAAAAGACAAATAAATAGTCAATAATTGGTTTAAAATCTTAAAACTAGTGCCCGCCCTCAAAAGAGGCACAGGGATCCAAAATAAATCAAATTAAAATAAAAGTCAAAGTCAAATAATTAAAATCAAAATTAAAATTGTCAATAAAACCTAATTAAAAACTTATTACTACACACATCAAAAGTGTCTAGGGATCAACATATATTTTTGCAATAACTTTTCTCCTGATTGATATTAATTAAAATTTTCTCTAAGGATTCATCAAATAAACTGTTTTCGTTTGTCTACAGTAACGATAAACCAAGTCACCTTTGCATTAATATAGAAATTTGCCATTTTCCTAATAAAGGGATTTTTGACATTTGAACCACTAACATTAAAGTTCGAAAAAAAGACTGAAATAACAGTTTTCTTTAAAATTTTATTGGGTAACTTAAACAATTAATAATCCGTGTTTCTACCGCGAACACTAACAACACAAGAACATCGGTTTGGCATACTCAAAATGAGTTCATCCAAATCACGCTGTGGAATGGCCGCCCATGTTCGTTGCAACAACAAAAAAAGGTCTTCTTGCGACTGGATACCCTCCATATTCGGCAGAGCTCTTCTCTGTAGCATATCCCATGCATGCTCAATCGGGTTCAAGTCTGGCGACTGAGCAGGCCAGGGCATGACATTGATGTTAGCTGCGGCGAGAGTCTGTCTTACAACTCTTGCGGTGTGCGGTCGTGCATTATCATGCATTAACTGAAATAAGGGACCGATTTGCACTTGTAGAGGAACGATGACGTCTGATACAATCGTCTCAGCATAAATTTGAGCGTTGAGGTTGCCTCTGATCCAAATCAACTCAGTTCTTCCGCCGATCCAAATACCCGCCCATACCATGATGGTTCCACCACTATAAGGATGGACTTCCTGGCAGGATTTTAATCGCTGTTGGCGTCCAGGGGTTCTCCAGTGTCGTATACGTCTTGTATCCGGTCTCATACCAAAACGAGACTCATCAGAAAAGCACACGAAACGCCATTGTTCTTCTGCCCAATTTCTGTGTTCAAGAGCCCATTGATATCGAATCCTACGATTGTGCATTGCTATAGGTGGTACCCTTAGCGGTCTTCGGGAATGAAGGTTCACTTCATGCAAGCGGTTTCTGACTGTTTGGTCGCTAATTAAGTTCCCTGAAGAGTGAAGAGATGAAGCCTCACGGCTAACATCATGGCGGTTATTGTTGGAGCTCTTCGAGTTGTGATTTGAATGTATCGGTCTTGTCTCCGTGTGGTGCAGCGATACCGTCCTCCATGGCGCTCAGCCACGGTACCAGTGCTTCGGTAACGTGTCCAAAGTCGACTGATAACACTCTGACTTGTATTCAGAGCTAAAGCCACAGTACGTTGCCGGGAACCAGCTTCTATCATTCCCACGGCTCTGAGCATTTCTTCCCTGCTTAAATGACGTCGCCGCTCCATAATAACGTTGGTTTTATTCAGTAGTAGGGAAACAGTAGCACTAATAATGTCTTCAATGCGTTGTATGTTTTTATAGGGAAAATATTGACAGCTGATTTTCATCTTTTACTAGAAATTGATTGAAAGTTCCTGTTTCAAATTATGAAATGCACAAAAAGGATCCATATAAATTTATAAAATCATAAATTTATTACAAAGCCACATCTCAATCTCAAGAAATCCGCATAAAAATGCTTGATCCCTAGACACTTTTGATGTGTGTATTACCTGTCCTCAATAGAGGTACAGGAGTCCTAATCTACAGCAAAATTGCAATTAAAATAAATAAAGTCACAAATAAAACAAGTCAAAAAATAAAATAAAAAAGTCAATAAACCTATTTAAAATCTTAAAAACTATGCCTGTCCTCAAGAGAGGTGCAGGAGTCTTAACCTAATGCAAAATGGCAATCAAATAATTAAGTTAAAACTGTGAATTAAAATAAATAAGGTTAAAATTAAAATTCAATATAATAAAACTGTCAATAAATAATTATAAACTTAAAATTAAAATCACAGATTGTCCTTTAAACTAAACCTGACCTCAATAGAGGTTCAGGTGTCAAATAAATTAAATTGAAATTGCAAATAAAAAGTTAAAATTAATTTTCTACGGCTTGTAAAGGTATTTACTTCGCGACTTTGTATAGCTGTTATAGTCAGGCGTTATAGCAACCTCCAATCTTTGATTATATACATGTCTAGATAGAGCCTGGGCGTAAAAAAACGTAGAAAAATTTATATTCCAAAATTGGCCTATCGCGCAATCCTGGCGGTCAGTGTCATTGTGCCGTCAAGCAGTGTTTACATTTAAATTGTTCGCAAAATGACCGTTTGCTCAGTGAAATACTATCGAAACTACAAAAGAAATGTTTTTTCAAAAATGAAAGTCACGTTTCATCCGTAAGTATTGATAAATTTTAATGAAAATTTAAAGTTTAACAATATTATCGGCCATGTATGCGTAGTGTTGCTGGTATCAAAATGTAGAATTCCCATTATTGGTGGCAGAATATAAAAGGAGGTTTAAATATAATAAGTATGATAAAAAATACTTAGTCTTGTAAGTTAGTATTTATACATGGTCTTGTTGTAAATAAAGTAAATACATTAAATATAATTATTATTGGAACGCTATCAAAGTTTTTTTTTTTAACTTATGTCTGATTTATAAGAGCGTGAATAAATGTCACGGTTCCTATTTGATGCCGAATGTTTGTAAACATATTACTGTCATTTGTGCAAATGTCTAGTCACTAGGATTTTTACTGTTTTTGAAAGTAAGACACAATAGTTAACTGTTTTCTTGTGAATATCTCTCAAGAAAAAGTAAAATCCTACTGCAACTAGGTATAACAGTAATCTGTTTACAAACATTCGTCATCGAATTTGGCTGGATTATAGGTTCCGTTCTAAGGCTGATTTCACAGTCACGCGTTTGACCTGCGCCGGCCGCACGCGAGCGGTTACATTACAATTACACTAGATTAATAGTTGCGTTTCATAGTCATGTGTGCAGTGTAGCGCGCGCGTGTGGCCGGCACCGATCAAACGCGTGACTGTGAAATCAGCCTTCAAGAAAAAATATAAACCCTACTGTAATATTTTATAATACTATTATTATAAATTGTTATTGTGGTATGGTATCGTATCGATATTCGAAACGAATAAAAAAATTATTACGTTTGCAATGGAATGTACGTAAGTATTTATGTAAGAAGTGTGTGTTTAAGTATATGTATGTAGGGGATGGTAGTATGTATGCTTCAGAGCTCGATGGCGCATCGACTAGCACGTTCGGCTTGCGATCTTGCCCGCTAAGCAACTTTCGCAATGCCGGGTCACTGGATGGGTGACCAAATTTAAAACATCTCGAGCTCCTCCGTGCTTCGAAAGGCACGTTAAGCCGTTGGTCCCGTTTGTTGTCGTAAGATGACAGTTGTTAAAACCCACCAACACGCATTGGGCCAGCGTGGTGGGTTATGGCCCAATATTCCCACGTGCTATCTCCACGTAGGAAGCCTGCGCCCCCCAAGTAGCATATCAAGCTGCATAAAAGCTGTATTTGAACTTATTTTTATACTTACAGCTGCATATTGAGGCTGTATAAAGGCTGTATAAGCGATTATACAGACCTTATTAACTCAAAAAGGGCCCATATTATAAATCTTTTCGCGTTAGTATAGCTGTATAGTAGCTGTAGAAGCAAAGCAGAAGCTGTTTAGTAGCTGTTTAAGAGATGTTAATCGGTGTAAGGAAAAGCAACTACACTCCAAATAATATTTTATAAAGAGTTAAGTTTAAAATATGAGTTATAAGTGAATTAGAAAATTATGAAAATAAAAGAGAAACATGTCGTACAAGAATAATATAATAATTATGACGCATGATGTTCATATTTCAAAGTGCAATCCCAAGTATTGATAAATCTTAGGAATCTGATGGTGTTAATTGGTAAAACAAAGTGCAAATCCAATTTTATTGTCAATGTGTGGTATTGGCAATATTTTAACGCGCCAGTAAAACTATAAAAAAACATAAAGAAGATTATTAAACACGGGTAAGTAAGTGTTTGTTTTTAAGGTTATAATATAAATTATATTTAAAATAATAGATTGTAGGACACAGCGACAAAATTTTGTAGCTGAAATCATGAAACGGTTCAAACTATTAACAAACATTGGTTTAATTATATTTGAATATCTTTTTTCATTCGTTCTAAAATGGCGATATTTTGTTATACAGCTTAGATAATATATTAGGAGGGTACTAAAGTCTTACTAGCTGTACTACGGCGGATATGGATTGCATAATACATCTCTTAGTTTTTAACCAGCTTTATTAGTGTTTTTTTAATTATTTAGGCTGTATATGAGATCTGGGTAGAGAAATTATAATTCTGTTTACAGATCCGTGTAAGAATTGATTATCCCTGAGTTTTATTTTAAAAATTGAACAATGAAATGTAATTGAATTTGAAGTGGTAATTAAAAATTAAAATATAATATTTAATTTATTCTACGATTGGTTCCAGATTGTTAATCAACAAGAGAAATCATTAACTTCACCTACTGCAACAATATTCACACAGATACTTCCAGAAGTGACAACTGCTGAAAAATATGTTATTCAATATATAGACGAGTGCGAGCTGGCAACAATTTCTGTCGACCCCCATCGTAATGAGTTTGAATCTCAAACCCCTTTTCAAACCCAGAAGATCACGAAGTAAATCAGATTGAAAATTATCTAAAATAAATTTTAGATAATCAAAATAATATATTAGACAAATAATAAATGTTCTTGCAGACAATCAAAATAACATTTAATGAAATAAAACATGTTATTGCAACAGATACTTTCTTTTTCACATTTTCTATATATATACCGTTTTTAATTAAGTGTTCCATTTCGTACACAAAATCATCTAAATATTGGTCAATTTGTTTGGTTTTCCAACACCAAAATAAATTCCAATTACAAACGGCTTAATATCTGGTATTTCAAATATAGTGGACAAAATTGGCCAAAACTCTTTATTTGAGCTTCTAAATATTGGGAGACCATCAAAATTGAAATTTAAAGTAATTTTAGTTGGAACATTGTTCAACCTTGTTCAATCGTTTTGATACGTATTTGTTTGATAGTACCTAAAATAGTTCTAGCGTCATGTGGCGCTAAATCGTTTAGAGCTATTTGAGGTTTTTTTTAATCCACAACGGGTTAGCGCTTGGCCTTTATCTTACCTGATAGTAAGTGACGATAAGGCCGAAGGTGGAAGCGCGCTTCACCCGGAATCTTCAACCACTGAGGAACTGGTTATCTTATCTCAAACTGTCGGAACACAACAATGCTATAAACATCGTTGTTATGGCGACAGACTTAGATAAGATGGTGGTAGCTAGCCAGGCGGACTTAACAGCCCTACCACCAACCAAACCGAGCACACAAAGATGTACACCCCGCGGGGAATCGAACCCGGGACCTCTTGGTCTAAAACCGGTGGCTTAGCCACTAGACCACAGAGGCGGTTAAATATTTTTTTTTTCTGTAGCCCTTTCTTTTATTCACTGGCGAAACTACATATTTTTTGAAAATTCGTCATCATCATTATTACGTTGTTAATCAGGTTCCAAAGTTTTAACTAAATTCAAACATTCGACACCAATTATTGTTTTTCCTACAGAACCTTCGTTGGACGTCGATGGAATTGGCGCTTAACTGTAGGTTGTCAAATTTAAAATATTATAAATAATTACTGTCATTTGGTTTATTTATATTTCGTTATTAACCGACGTAGAAAAAGGAGGAGGTTCTCAAGTCGTCTGTCGTCCATCTTTTTCTTTTTTTCCACATTATAAATGCGAGCTTCAGCTAACACTATGATGCAATCGTGACGACTCTGTCAGTAAAATGGGCTAAAGCTGTACTATTGATGTAGTTTATTTTTTTAGTTTTAAAGCACTCTTGTAGACAGTTGTTTTAAAACCACTGTATTTACAAGAGTGCCTAATTACACTATAAGATTAAGTTTTATAATAGAGGTTGCATACACCATTGTACAGAAACAAGTACCTATCGAGTGATACCATAATAACGCTTAGTTCAGTAGTAAGTAAGTGATCACGTACAAAAACCAGCCTCTATACAGCTTTAACGATAAAGCTAGCTTAAAGTGTCACAAAACTCTTAAAGTACTATAGCAGAGTTTTAATAATCTGTTTTAAAACCTTAAGATTCCGCAGATCCCTTAAAACTAATTTTATACATCTTGAGCTGTATAATAACTCAAATATCTCTCTCATAAATATAAAAGTATCTTTTGACACTCTTGTACGTCTTTTAAAGGACCTTAAGTTCTAAAGGAGCTGGTAAATTAATGTTGTAAACGCTTTGTGTGCTGCTTGGGCAGCGGTGTATATTTGAGCCCCAAAAGGTCAATATTTCTCGTCTCATGTAGGTAAACTATTGGGCATGGGCACGGATATTGATGAGCAGTCATCACATTATGTAACCTTTAGCACGACCACATAGCAAACATTTTAATTTTCAGATTTCCAACTGATATGGTAGAAAGAAGTCGTTGTCGAAATATTTAACGACAAGGTTTTAACATAATAAGAAATTAGAGAACATGAAAAATGATGTAACATCCAAACGAAAGTTATTTAAGAAACAAATACAAAGAGAACGCAATTAATTGTTTTGATTTTAATTCAAAATATTTAAATATCTAATTTAAAAATAAATTTTGATTAAGTATTAAATGTAAATCATCCTGCCTGTTGCTTCTATTTCGTCCCTATTACAAACATATCACACGCACGCAGGCTTCCGTTAGCGCATTTTTTTATTGTACTTGCCCTCGCCTTCAATCATCAATTTTTTCTAAACACACCAGCTTCTTTTATGCGTTGTACCTACATATACGATAGACATACCTAATTTAAAAAGTTATGTTTTGTTATATAAATCATTTTAAAATTGTATTGTGCATAAATATTTTTTCCCTACTTTATCGGAAATTAGGCATTCGCTGGCAACCATTCGCTGGCAACCATTCGCGCTAGTGTCAGATACGCGGCTGTCACGCACACTTCAAATTCAATTTTTTTTTGGGCGGATTTTGAGAAACATTTGTACCGCGATGCTCCGTCTAGACATGTATATAGTCAAAGCCTCCAATGTGACTAGTATACAACGATAGAACTTTATAACAGTGTTTATTGTCTCCCTAATGCGCCTGATTTACATAGTAAAGGTTCTTAAGGAACTATAGTGGGTCTTTCGTTATAGTAGAGATGAAAACTCAAGAATAGGCCGATATTGTAACAACATTAATGAATCTAAACCTCCACAAATTCACAACGACAACACAACACAATTATACATACAAACCAATATAATTAATAAATAATGTCATTCGGCTTTCTGTGTGTTTAGCAAATGCTTCCTGCTAATTTTAAAGGAGCAATACTCATGAGTACACTGTAACATATTCAGTAGCTAACGAAAGCTTGAGTACTGGATCTATAGCAGGGTTTTGATCTGATTTATTTTGTTAAGATTCATTAATGTTGTTAGTGTACCTAGCTGTTGTGCACTAAAGATAGCAATTTGTTGTGAGTGTATGGCGGACACCATCTGTTTTTTTATTTTATTTTTATAAATGGTATCCGCAGAATACCAGCATCGTGGTATTTGTGCTTCGGCTTAGGCTGAGCGGGGACCTATTTGGCATGTTTTTATTTCTGTATTTTTTTTCTGTTTATTGTCTAGTTGTTGTATATTTATGCCAACTAAACTTTTATTTTTTCTTTATATCTTTCTTTTCGAAAAGGACGACTTGGTTCGCCTTTAAGTGCACCCAAAGATTGTGTTTTCTTTATGACACTTTCAGCGGGCAGTAATGAGTTTTTAATCCTTTTTTTTAAGAGAGCCGCAATTATCTTTGCCGCGCACTTTTTGAATTTGCAACATCTTAGTCTTCAGCGCCAAAGAAATAGAACGCAAATATTGTTTGAATAAAAATACTGGCTGGTACGACGGCCTATAGAGCCCATAGTCGCGCCGCCGCCGCCGGCTGAATAAAAAAAACCAATTTAATTTTTCACGGATTGTTAGAAATTCTTGGTTATGTTTTGAAAAATAAGTTCTTCAAGTGTCAGTGAAAGTATAGAATTATCTCCTGAAACTATTAGAACCGACGCAAGAAATGTGATGGATAATCTATTACCTGCAAAATCCCGGGAGAAATATATGAAAGCCTATGGTAAGGGTATAGTAATTTTATTGAATGGAGTAATGCAAGAGGCGCCAAGAATTTTTCAGAATCTGTGTTTTTAATCTTCTTCCAGTACTTACTTAGCCAAAACTAAACAACCTTCCACTCTTTGGAGTACCTACTTGTTGGCGACGCGACGCGTCATAATAATACGTTTTAAAATAAGTTAGAAGGTAGGTATAGACTTTAATAACTAGGTATTATTATCCTTTATTGTACAAATAAACAACATTTACACACACGTTACACAAGACATATACAAGGGTGAGCTTATCTCTAAAAGAGATCTCTTTCAGCCAACCCTAGCTGTGGTTTTAAAAGCAAGTATTATGCGGGACTAATAAAATTTAAATTTAAATACACACTTAGATTAGACATAGATAAATAAATAATTTGATCTGTAACTACATATACTTATTACCTATTTATACATATTTAAGCATACCTACATAATACATAAATACATATATACATAATAACATATACACAATATATACATATAATAATAAACAACATTAATTTAATAAATTAAGTTACTGATTAATAATAGCGTTGGACAGGTAGTACTCTTTGAGCTTGTGTTTAAACGATTATACCGATGAGCTGTCACGAATACTGGCAGGCAGCTTATTCCACATTCTGGCTGCATTCACTGTTAACGAATTGTTGAAAAATTTGGAGTTGGATTGAGGATAAAGGAGGGTTCTTGTGTCACAGGAACGTTTAGGCCTGGAAGAGTCTGGTAAGAGGTTAAATCGGGATCTTAGATAATGTGGAAGTTGGGGATAGTTAAGAATTTTATAAAGGAGGCAAAGGATGTGCATATCTCAGCGTAGTCTAATTGGAAGCCACTTTAACTTTGACCGGAATTCTAAAACATGGTCATACTTACGCAAACCAAATATAAATCGGATTGCCAGGTTTTGCAGTCGTTCCAGTTTGTTAAGTGACTCCTCAGTAGCATCTAAATAGCAAACATCGGCATAGTCGAGAAGAGGGAGCAAAAGGGACTGAGCAAGCATAATTTTGGTATTGTACGGTAAGAAAAACTGAAGTCGCTTGAGGGAATGATAGGAATAGTGCATGCGCCGACTCACCTCATTTACCTGTCATCTCCAAGATAGCGTGTGATCAATAATGATACCTAGGTTCTTGGTTTTTTCGGCATATGCAAGCTTCACACCATCATACGAGATATCGGTAAGATCATTAAAATCCAATTTGCTATACAACCTATTGCTACCAATAATGATTGCTTGCGACTTCGCTGGGTTCATAAGCAATCCAAATGCATCAGTCCAAGTCTTTACCAAGAGAAGATCTTTGTTAATCGCTTCGATAGCAGAGCGTGTGTTGGCTGCATCAAAATGTTTATAAATTTGCAAGTCGTCTGCATATAGGTGGTACGTGGATGAAGAGGAGGGGTGAGAGTACACTACCTTGTGGCACACCCGTAGTTAGAGGAGCCCACTCTGAAAAAGAGTCATCATTCTTGGTTCTCTGGCAACGATTGCAGAGGTAGTCTGAGAACCAAGCTATCGCAGCGGGGGTAAAGTTAAGAGAGCGGAGAATGGAAAGAAGGATGTCATGGTCAATAGAGTTGAAGGCACTACTAAAGTCGAGTAACACAATAATCGTAAATAAACGGTTGTCCATGGCATGGCGAATATCGTCTGTGACGTTTAGCAACGCGGTAACTGTGCTATGGCCAGGACGAAAACCAGATTGGTATAAACTTAATAAGCTATTTTGTGAAACAAATGCACACAGTTGTTTTTGAACAGCACCTTCAAGGACCTTGGAGAGGAATGGAAGGATACCCAACTAGCAAAATTTCCTCTTACACACATCCCAAGAGTATAATTTTACCAGTCTTATGGTACTCCGATAGACTGCTATAAGTGTGGATTTGGGCGCACTTAATAAGTCTATTTACCCTTAAATATATCTTAAAATGGTCTCGAGAAGTGTATTTCCAATCTTACAAAATTCTTGTTGATGCTTTAATAATACCAAACAGACTTACAAATGATTTACAAAGGCATTCTTTATGGGCATTTACCCTTATAATGCACTTACTAATGCTGTTCTAAGTGTAATATTACTTGTAGTGCTCTTTGCGAGCTTTTAGTAAGACATGTAATCAGATGTAATCACAGTCCGCCGAAAGGATTGCCAAGTGCTCGTGAAACTTTTCTGAATAATAAGAACTATTATATACTGCTAACTGTTATTTAATTGCGAAGTCGATTTTATCGATTATTTTGAAATAACAATCACAATATTTTTACGGGCCATTTCAACAATGTATCTTTAATAATAAAAAATATTATATTAAAAATGAAAAATATGGAAATGTTGCCATTATCATCAATCATGCCTTATAGTGGCTTTAACAGAACCAATATAAGTGCATTACCATTGTTTAAGGTTTACACCGCACTTCTAAAACCAAATTCAACCACATTTTTTAATCCACGCGGCCATTGCTCATAACCTTTAGGGTTCCTTATTAAAGTAAAAGTAGGCTAAAAGACAAACAGGGAAGTTCCTGGTCGACCACCTTTTGACTTTTTTGCAATGCATTAGAATTCTAATTAGAACTCTTTACTATTTTTTACAATAGTCACTTCTAAGTTTGAGTGATCTTACAAAATGCATTCATAAGAGTTTATTAAGAATCAAGGGTAATTAGGCTTATAAAGTGCGCATATAATACTACTGTTTTTACAAATGTTTTATAAAGTAAGCTTATATACATCTTTAAGAATAAGTTATAAGTAACAGACGATATCTAACAAAACACTAAGTAAAGTCACTTCTAAGATTGAGTGGTCTTACAAAGTGCATGTATAAGTGTTAATTAAGACTCAAGGGCAATTAGGCTTATAAAGTGCGTGTATAGTACTATTGCTCTAATAAACATTATATAAAGTTTGCTTATATACGTCTGTAAAAATAAGTTATAAGTGTAACAGACGATATCTTATAAAATACTTTGATAAGTCACTTTTAAGATTTAAGTGGACTTACATAGTGCATGTATAAGTGTTAATAAAGAATTAGGCTTACAGAGAGCGTTTATAACACTACTGGTCTTATTGATGTCATTTCTTGTTTTTTTATATACTTCTAAAAGTATTTTTTACAAGTATATATGCTCTTATAGCTTAAATAGCCTTATGATATGCCATTATTAGAGTCTCTATCTTAATCAGAACGTATATAAAATTTATTTAAGGACATAGCTTTTAAAAGCTTTCGTTTCTAAGGGTATTTTGCTAGCTGGGTAGAGATGGGACGGAATTGAGAAAAAGTGTTTAGGGAGGAGGTCTTCGGGATGGGGATAACATGGACCAATTTCCACTCACTAGGGAAGACGTTGGTTGCTAGCGAAGAGTTTAAAATGTGAGTGATAATTGGCACCATGTCGTCACGGTATGTGTGTAATTAAATTAACCGGTCATAGAAAGCTCCAGAATAGCTCAGAGAAGGTTTAGGGAACACATAGAAAGTTTTCGAACTTTCTGGAAAATTCTAGGAAAGCTGTGGAACTTTCTAGAAAAGTATAGGCACGTCTTTAGAATGATATAGAAACACCTAGAAAGTCGTAGAACTTTCTGGAAAGCTGTGGAACTCTCTAGAAAAGTTTAGGCACGTTTGATAGAACTTTCTAGATGTTATAGAAACATCTAGAAAGTTGGAATGTTATAGAACTATCTAGAAAACGGGAACACGAACACCTATAAATACGCGGGGCATTCTACGATCGGCAGTCAGTGTTACTTCAAACATTCTCGTGTTAACATCTGTGTCTTGGTAACACAAGTAAGTTCAAGTCGCAAGAATCCAGTGCGCTTTTACAATTCGGTAGAATAGAAGCCGATTGTTTAGTCAGTCTCACGTCAAACTTTCAAGTGCGTAAGTCGCCAGAATCCAGTGCGTTACTATACAATTCAGTTTCATTACAAACGTTCTCGAGTTAACATCAGTGTTACCAAAAGTTCAAGTCGCAAGAATCCAGTGCGCTTTCACAATTCGGTAGAATAGAAGCCGATTGTTTAGTCAGTGTTACTTCAAACATTCTCGAGTTAACATTTGTGTTACCAAGAGTTCAAGTCGCAAGAATCCAGTGCGCTTTTACAATTCGGTAGTATAGAAGCCGATTGTTTAGTCAGTCTCACATCAAACTTCAAGTCAAGTCAACAAGTGTGTAAGTCGCAAGAACTACAAGACTCTCTCGGCATCCTTGTCCCAGCTAGCTTGTAAGAAAACAGTCATAAAATACAGTCCACTACCCGACGGACGGTAGTCGTTTAGTCTGGCTGCTGCAGTTTCTTTTTATATATGTGTGTATGTTTTGTTCGGGTGGAATTTTGCAACTCAATTTTGATTCACTTCCCGGTTACCGATTGAGCTAAAGTTTTGCATACATGTGTAAATCGCGTGACAATGCAATATTATGATGACATGGTGCTAATCTGATGATGGAGTTAGAAGGTGGCCATAGGAACCTCGTAATAAAACAACACAACCTCATCGAGTTTGGGTTCGTTTGAGTCTTCTTGACGAGTAATTTGTCTTTCAATGATAAACAGGGTCTGATGATGGAGCTGGCAGGTGGTCATAGAAACTCTGTTATGAAATGACGCAACGCCATCGAGTTTCGGCTCGTTTTATTCGTCTTGACGAGTACTTTGTTTTTAGATGGTTACCAGGGTATAATCTAATGATGGAGCTGGAAGGTGGTCCTAGGAACTTAGTAAAGAAACGACGCAATCCCATCGAGTCTCGGCTCGTTTGATTCGTCTTGACGAGTACTTTGGTGCTAGATGGTAACCAGGGTCTGATGATGGAGCTGGAAGATGGCCATGGGAACTCAGTAATTAAACGACATAACCCCATCGAGTATGGGCTGTTTGATTCGTCTTGACGAGTACCTACTTTGGTGCTAGATGGTAACCAGGGTCTGATGATGGAGCTGGAAGGTGGCCATAGGAACTTAGTAGGTAATTAAGCAACACAACCGCGTCGAGTTTGATTCGTCTTAATGGGTGAACCGTTTTTGTTGGGTGGTGAGTGGTGCTGGTTTGGTGGACGTGAATAAATTTTGTGAACATAAATACACACATCAAAAGTGTCTAGGGATCAACATATATTTTTGCAATAACTTTTCTCCTGATTGATATTAATTAAAATTTTCTTTAAGGATTCATCAAATAAAGTGTTTTCGTTTGTCTACAGTAACGATAAACCAAGTCACCTTTGCATTAATAAAGAAATTTGCCATTTTCCTAATAAAGGGATTTTTGACATTTGAACCACTAACATTAAAGTTCGAAAAAAAGACTGAAATAACAGTTTTCTTTAAAATTTTATTGGGTAACTTAAACAATTAATAATCCGTGTTTCTACCGCGAACACTAACAACACAAGAACATCGGTTTGGCATACTCAAAATGAGTTCATCCAAATCACGCTGTGGAATGGCCGCCCATGTTCGTTGCAACAACAAAAAAAGGTCTTCTTGCGACTGGATACCCTCCATATTCGGCAGAGCTCTTCTCTGTAGCATATCCCATGCATGCTCAATCGGGTTCAAGTCTGGCGACTGAGCAGGCCAGGGCATGACATTGATGTTAGCTGCGGCGAGAGTCTGTCTTACAACTCTTGCGGTGTGCGGTCGTGCATTATCATGCATTAACTGAAATAAGGGACCGATTTGCACTTGTAGAGGAACGATGACGTCTGATACAATCGTCTCAGCATAAATTTGAGCGTTGAGGTTGCCTCTGATCCAAATCAACTCAGTTCTTCCGCCGATCCAAATACCCGCCCATACCATGATGGTTCCACCACTATAAGGATGGACTTTCTGGCAGGATTTTAATCGCTGTTGGCGTCCAGGGGTTCTCCAGTGTCGTATACGTCTTGTATCCGGTCTCATACCAAAACGAGACTCATCAGAAAAGCACACGAAACGCCATTGTTCTTCTGCCCAATTTCTGTGTTCAAGAGCCCATTGATATCGAATCCTACGATTGTGCATTGCTATAGGTGGTACCCTTAGCGGTCTTCGGGAATGAAGGTTCACTTCATGCAAGCGGTTTCTGACTGTTTGGTCGCTAATTAAGTTCCCTGAAGAGTGAAGAGATGAAGCCTCACGGCTAACATCATGGCGGTTATTGTTGGAGCTCTTCGAGTTGTGATTTGAATGTATCGGTCTTGTCTCCATGTGGTGCAGCGATACCGTCCTCCATGGCGCTCAGCCACGGTACCAGTGCTTCGGTAACGTGTCCAAAGTCGACTGATAACACTCTGACTTGTATTCAGAGCTAAAGCCACAGTACGTTGCCGGGAACCAGCTTCTATCATTCCCACGGCTCTGAGCATTTCTTCCCTGCTTAAATGACGTCGCCGCTCCATAATAACGTTGGTTTTAATCAGTAGTAGGGAAACAGTAGCACTAATAATGTCTTCAATGCGTTGTATGTTTTTATAGGGAAGATATTGACAGCTGATTTTCATCTTTTACTAGAAATTGATTGAAAGTTCCTGTTTCAAATTATGAAATGCACCAAAAAGGATCCATATAAATTTATAAAATCATAAATTTATTACAAAGCCACATCTCAATCTCAAGAAATCCGCATAAAAATGCTTGATCCCTAGACACTTTTGATGTGTGTATTTGTATTCAGTGAGATGAACAGATAAAAACCGTGTCCAGGGATACCTAACTAAAAAGTAAAAAATAAATTTAAGTAAAAAAACCTTTTAAAATGAAGCTGTTATTTATTTTAATTTTTCTATCGACAGAACGCGTCATAGAGCTGCCGCCGCCGTACGATACGCCCGCCGCGCCGTCCGCCACACTACTCAATGCTAAAATCAACAGTAAGTCAGTTCTAATAACGACGTAAAACTGGACACATTCGAAATTATAAGCGTATCTGAAGAGGATGTCTAATGGATTCAAACCTAAAAAATTAAAAGTGTTCTCAGTCAAATACGTGGAGACTTTCCTTAATGAGGCACGGGTGCCTACAAAGTCTTTCTTGCCGTAAAAGTAAGTAACTATGTATAAGGTACATTAGTAAAGTATAACCATAGTGTTTTAAAATGCGCATTTTATTGTAACCTGTACTTCGATAGATACTTGTCTTATTCACATTCGGTTTTGTTACAGGTGGCTTTAATTTTCGGAGTACATGGAGCTTGTCGTGGCAATGAACTTTTAAAAATAACTGTTGATGATGTCGAAAATCACTCAGATGATTTACTGTTAGTAAAGCTGACAGACATAAAAACAAAAATTGACCGACCCTTCGTAATCCGAGAAGAATACAAAACTATAATATAGAAATACCTGGACCTGCGTCCTGCTGATATGAAGACCTATCGGTTTTTCATCCGCTTTCAAAATAGCAAGTGCTTCAAACAAGTTATGGGAAAAAATAAAACTTCTAACATGCCACAAGAAATCGCTACTTATTTGAAATTTCCAGATATCAAGCTGTATACAGGACATTGTTTTCGTCGTACTTCTGTTACCCTTTTGGCAGATTCAGGAGCGGATTTAACTGTTCTCAAGCGACATGGAGGATGAAAGTCGAGTGCTGTAGCAGAGGGGTATATCCAATGATATTTATATCAACGATTCCCTTCGTAGAAAACACTAAATTGCAACCTTCAGTTAATCCATCCATGCCACTGTCGCCGCGCCCATCTACATCCAAACAACGAGATTCACCGTCACATTTTCCTCAAAATGAGCCAGATTCGGACATTATTTCAAACACGCAGAATATAAAATCTGAAACAATCTCTATTCCTAACAAAACAGTAACGATAAATTTTCATAAATGCGAAAATGTCTCAAATGTAAATCTAAGTTTTTACTTAGTTGTTTTATTATTAGATAGTAATTAATTTCAATTTAGTTGTTATTCTATGTTTTATTTAATAATAATATTAAAATAAAATATGAGGCGCTTTTTATTTTCTAATAGTGGGTGATGAAAAGTAGAGTGTATCACTCCGGTAGTGTAAGTTTATTTTCTTTGACTCGGGCGACGTACTTTGAATCTTCCCTCGCTACGTTCAGGATTCTACTCTAGAATCCTTCGCTTCGCTCTGGATTAAAAAAATCGCCCTCGCCTTATATATAATTACATAATTTACATAATTTTGTTCCCTTGTGACACATTCTACTATTACGGTATCAGTCAGTCGTATCTTTTACTCCGTTTCCTAAACAAACAAACAAACAAACAAGCATACCTATATTACCTATAATATCCGCACTCGAATAACATCGTCTTTACCAATTTATCATAACTGTAAGGGCACTATCTACAGTCCTTAATATTTAAAACGCGTTCTATTGTTTTTATACATTTACATATTTCCAAAGAAATAAAAGAAAACCAAACAAAATTGCATTTTCCACATTTTCTGCAAGAAGTTTTGGTAACTTTACCACTCTATTTTCACGGTACCTAATAAATATGATATACCTTTTATTAATTTAGTTATTCTTTTAATGGTAAGTAGGTATCTACCTTCGGCTTATTCATTCATCTACGCACGTGCTTCTTTTAGACACCAGCGTAGTATATTACAAACAAAGCGTAGTATATTAGTACAAACTGCAACCATATACTGCAAGTACTTACGTACCAAATTCAGTGGACTCGCCTCACTGGTTTACAGCTGAACTTACTGCTACCGCTACATGTATCATTATAGAATGCCTACATACCTAAATCTGAACATAGATGTCTTGCCCCCGCAGTCCACTCGCTCGTAGTTCGCACTCGGCCGAACCGGCTCGCGACGCGGCAGCCAGCCCTACAGGACGAACGAACGCAACCACACCAGTCGCACGCTGAATTCCTTAGCCTGCACACAGAAATGGACGTGCTTTAAAAATACTAGAGAAGAGCGGGAAAAAATTGCAATGTGGAAATCGTAAATAATTGTTTTGAAAAATGTTTTCTGAAAGTGATCATGAATTGTCGCGAATCAATTGATACGATAAATTAAACAATGAATATCATCAGTGATTGTATTGAACTTATAAAAAGGCGCTTATTTTTGGTAAGTTATTAACTTTTTTTGGTAAGTTATTAACTTTTTACGACTTTTTATTACCTCTTGGTAACTTTCTTTAATGTGGATTTAACTATTCAATCGTTTTTTTACGTGATCGAAGGGATTTAATTGTACTTAACATTGTGTGGTGCAGATATTTCAACAATGAATAAATAAAATTGTAACATAACAGAAAATAAATGTGAATTCAAT
This sequence comes from Scoparia ambigualis, assembly GCA_963921215.1. Classification (NCBI taxonomy): domain Eukaryota; kingdom Metazoa; phylum Arthropoda; class Insecta; order Lepidoptera; family Crambidae; genus Scoparia; species Scoparia ambigualis. The sequence goes on from OY992507.1 coordinate 8,394,697, forward strand.
GTTCCTCGGTCAGAGAACTTCACGAATTTCAAAAAGTGACGGAGTGATATTCCGAGAACTATGCGATGATGTCAGTGGCTACGTGTCGGTTCACAGAATGCAACTTTATTGGTTTAATTTTAAACTTGTCTTTTACTCGGCTACCTACCTACTAAAACTATATTGATTTACGATTATGGGCTGAGCACGTGTGATGTATATTGTCGGACGGACTTCAGGATGTTGTTGTAAATCATATTATCTAATCACGGCGTTATTAAAAGCTAATCTTAATTACAGAAGAAGAGAGGCCCATTATTTTAATATAAATAGGTACCTATTTAAATGTAAATTATATTTAAAAAAAGGGTCAATTATCCAGACTTTAAATCAGCAATACAATGTTATTATATTATTTATATTATAACTAGCGGCCGCCCGCGACTTCGTCCGCGTGAACACCCTGTATCCCATGACAAATTTTTAAAAACTATTACAAACACAACAAAAAAAGAATCAGCCAAATCAGTGGAGCCGTTCTTTAGTGATGCGCGTACAAACATCACGGCAATTGATTTTTATCAATATAGATTTTAACGCAAATTTTGTTGCGAACAAATTTCCACTAGCAGGATTCGTACCCGCACCCTCATCCATCGAGTCCTGCTCGTGGAAATTTTTTCAACACTTGTTTTTTTCAATCAGCAAAACAAACAAAATTAAAATATGTAAAATATTGCCTCTTGCGGGGATCGAACTCAGTCCTATTCCTGACCGTTGTACGGCCGTCGACAAACGTCGTAAACAAATTACATAGAAGTACCTAACATTTAATAAAATTATTTAAAGTTAGAAAAGATAAAGCGTCTGCAATCTTTACGGCAAAAATAAATTATGTCGTGGAAGTAAAGAAAGAAGAGCATTAGCAAAAATTTTAGAGCTAAATAAAAATTGTTTTAAATTACCTAAGAGACTACCAACTTCTCTGTTCTGAAGGGCTCAAAACTTAAAAGTAAAATATTATTATTCTGTAAAATTAAACGCGATGTTTCATTTCATCTCTTTTTTATAAATTCCCGTTATCCCGAATTGCACTAATCTTAAGTACTAAGCTTAAGTACCTACTTGCGTGTATTTCCACTTTCGTTGCAAATGCAAACAGCATCCTTTCATTTTAATCATTTTAATGAACGATCATCTTAAGTACGTCTAGCTGACTTTGAAATTTTTCAGCCTTCAATTTTGGCTGCAGGCACAGCGTAGGCGTAGGTCAGTGAGGGAAATAATTATCGTTTTTTCTCTCATGCGTTAGTTTCAAAGAGTTTTTGAACTTTAATAAACAGAGGGTACTACACCTAACACTTGTATTATGCAAGTAAGTATTAGTATATTGACCTAACGTTTAAGCAAGGCTTGGGGATATATGTATATATATTTTAATTAATACTACTTATACACGCTCATTTTTTAGGCGTTTTATTGAAATTAAAGGTGAGTTCCACCCATGAAACTGAACAACTTTCCCCAAGAAACCTATGTGCTAAAATGACCAAAAAATTTCGATCTCCCATAATATTGTCATAGTAGAATCTATTGTCGTCAGCTGATCGGACAGTTTTGTATGGGAGGTCTACATTTTTTTTCCTTTTTTGTACGTAGGTTTCTTGGGGAAAGTTGTTCAGTTTCATGGGTGGAACTTGAACGTGAAATGCAACGCATAAAGGCACATCTACGTAAATGCGACTCTGCAATTATGTTTAAGATAAATTCGTCTTTTCATATTATATTTGGTGTAAAAAAGCATGCAGAAGCTCCTTATTTTATTGTGCTAAAATCGCATAGAAGCAAGTTAGAAAAATAAAAAAAATATTGGTAGATGCGCCTTTTTTTCTGATATATAAGGCGACTGCTAGAAACAACAAGAAACTTCAAGGGCTGGTCAGGTCAAGTGTGTTTTAAGCATGACAATAATGACAAAAAAGAATTTCGTGCTTTTTTTATCATAAAATATTTATTTTATAAATTTAATTTGATAGTGTTTGAGTATCTAATTTATTTTAAAGCAATAACGTAAGAAAAATGAAATGAAATAATTAACGATTATTTACAACGCGCGGGCAGCTGCCGGCCGTTGACCCACCCATCTGTTGACCCGTCCGCGTCAGCTGGGCGATAAGTACCTACGTTAGTCTGCAATCTTTTTTGACATTTTTGTCATGTTTAAAACACTTGACCTGACCAGCCCTTGAAGTTTCTTGCAGTTTCTAGCAGTCACCTTATATTACTCAAATGTGAAAAAGATTTTAGATACGCCTTTTTAACTATCGGGGGCAGAATATGGTTATGCGTCTTCGGACAGGTAGGTTACCTGTCTTATGTTATCATAATTATCTTTGTTGATTGATATTAATCGCGTGTGTTTATGCAAGGGCAAACTTTCCTAAAGGCCTAGTAAATTAGTTGCCTCTATCTATAGTGATATGTATTTTGTTCAGGTAAATTCTTAATTATTGGGTAATATTTTAATATTAAAAAAAGAGACAAAGATTCATTTAGGGCAAATTTTAGGTCTGTATTTATTGTGGTAAACCGTCTAGTGGTCTCAAATCAAGATTTTTGATTGCCAGCGGAGGTTACCTACATAGTTTAGTTACTTACTTACACAGTTTTTTTGTGATATGGCTTTTTAACAGTCTTTCAGTACGTGTTCTAAATTTCCCTTCTAATCTCCTCGTGTACTGCGTCCATGTAAGAAGGCTGATGATGATGATGAGTGATGACGTAACGTGCCCCTCAATTAAAGGACCGTCAACTATTTTAAGCTTTTCGTAATATTTGATGTTTTTGCGTTAGATAATAACGCTGAAATATATTGAAATGTTGAATATAGTACTACCTCATTCCGGTGACTTTAATATCTGACTTGAGCAAGAAAAAAAATAACGATTCTACTTATAAATCAGTCTTATCTTAACGGAATGTTTAAAATATTATATAATAATCTTCATTCAGATCTCTTATGATGTAAATTCTAAGAGGTTTGAAGAGACACTGTTGCTGTTGCTATCTTAAGATCAAATGCGTTGAAAAATTTCGACAGGACAAGTTTAAACAATGCTTCGGTGGCAATCTTCGGATTGCGGTGGGCGTGGGTTCGATTCCCACATGAGGTAGTAATTTTTTCAACGTTTTAATAATTATCTATATTAATGCTATTTAGTAAAATATATTTTTTTAAACACTGAAAAAAAGACGACCACCTCAGGCGGGAATCGAACTACGCACCTTCCGCATTCCGGCGTTGGCTACCGAGGTCTGGTTTTCACCCGTCGAAATTTGTCAGTGCTTATGTTATCTTATGTTTTTTAATTAACATTGCTTCATCAAATCTTAGAAGTTTTTACCTCTGACATCCGCTAAAATATATAAAAACATTATGCTATTTAGAATAATATATACAGAAATAGCTTTCGCTCCTAAAACACTTCGTTCGCGTGTTCACCTCTATCTAACCCGTATACAAATCTATGAAAAAAATGTAAAAGTCTAAAAACCTCTGTGATCTGTGACAATGATTAAAGGGGGAAATGACCGTGTTAGGAACTGTTTCAGGGCATACGAATAGGCAATGAAAATGCAGCCTGTTGCAATATGCATGGCTCAGGCAAACGACCCAGTCACTTTGTTCATAATCTTTCATAGACTGCAGTATACTGCAACAATGTGTGTGTGTGCGTATTGTATAAGAGTTCTATAATAGGTTAATGTGATGTCATGCTACTACGGTTTATGACGCTTAGGTAATTTTTAATACGCATACAAGAGCTAATAAGTTTGAGATATAAAATTGCAAAACTTATTTAATATTATGGTCAAGTAATAATGTTAAGGAATTTACATAAATAAATAATTCAAAAACCCCCTTTTAAACATATACATTAATCAATTAATTTAACAGTTCAAAAATATCGCTTTTAAAATCGTGTGTGTGTCTTGTGACTTAAAGTTGTTAACTTTCCGATCCGAGCTAGGTACATGCGTATTAAAGTACCTAAAGTTACATTGAAATCAATATTACATATCAAAATCACATCTACGAGTGCATAGAATATTGATTCAATAGAGAATCAAACAATTATCTCACATGCAAATGAAATTAGAATAACAGTGTGCTAGTAATTAATGCGGGCCCACACCCACCGCCCAGCCAGCCAGCTGTCGCCGGCCTCATCGGCCCATTCACGTGCACAATACGGCTCCGGCCTGTCAAAGCTCCGCGGAACGGCCGTAGATACGCACCCTGAATAGAGTCTGGAGTGGATGCCTATGGTAGGTACCTACCTATACACCTAACTGCTTTTCCGACGCACGCTGTTGCAACATCTAGCACTGTGACAACACTCCTTTCAATGAAACTGAATGTAGTTCTAGAGCGGCGTGTAGGCTATTACCGTAAAACATGAATGATGACCAGCGCAATTGTGATATTTATTTGTCAGTAAGTTGATGTACGGAAGCTTATACAATTATGTCCAAATAAATAGGATAACTACTCTGGATGCTATCAACATTTATGTTGTGTACTTCTTTTGTAGTAATAATCGTCTTATTCAGAATTTGTACGTGAATAAATTTTTAAAGAAAGTGTGATAAGGATGAGAAGCATGCAGCAGACAGCTAGCTCTAAGTCGTTCCTTTTCACGTTTTATTAATTATTCTTAAAAACGTCATAATCTTCAATATATATAAATATATAGCCCAAGTTTCGAGCTCTACATTATTAATTAGTTGTTAATTACGCTATAGTTTTCTCTTTTCTATTACAGTGAAAATATAACGAAAACGTGTAGAGCAACAGTAACATAACAAAACCAACATACTTCAACATATAAATAAAAATGATTTTCGCTATTAGGTCTATCTAGGTATTACTAAAACTTTATACATTTAGTGCAAATATCACTTTCATTAATGATTTGACCTGAATTTATTTACCTTTTGTGTTTATCAAATTACGTTCGCAAAAACCTTTATTGTTAATCGAAGGCAAAATCAATAAAAATAAAAGGTTTTATAATTATGTTGGTATCTAAAAGAACAAAGTTCTGCAGTACTATTGTTTATTCTGTGGTTCTGTGGCCATGACTAAATATCAGTTAATTTAAGGAGTGTCGAAGCCATCCCAGCTTGTATAGTGGTTAATATTAAATCATTATACAATTTTCTGCTCGAAATACTCTACGTTGAGTTAAATTTAGATAGGTATCTATATTGAAACATTGTTTGTAATGTAAACAATGTTTTAATATAGACATTAGAAATCTAAGATCCTCTATTGTTATAAAGGATCTTAGATTCTGGAGTTTCTTTACATTGGAGCTTTAAAAATGACGTTAAATAATATTGCCTAAAATAACTTCCATACGCCATTGATGAGGTTGCATACTACGACTGATACTTGTAGGTCTTTCGACAAGTTTTAACACTAACAGAATTTGTGACAGCGTTGAAAGATTTTTAGCAAAATAAATCAAAACTATTAGAGATATACAATTAAGGACCGCCTTGCATGTTAAAGTTTATTTATGGTAATCCTCCGAAATAAAATTGTAAGCTAATTTCAAGGTATTCCGTGTTATTACCAGCTTACACAATTTATTAATATATTGTTCTGTTTGTTCCAGATATTATGGATCTCATTAGTTACCTACCTGTTTTATAGTACTTTTATTTATTACATGAACGCACGCCAGTTTTATCATTTAAGAAGAATTCTCGGGGTAAGATTCTGTTAGCTAATTAAACTGAGTCATACCATACCTCTTTGTTTTTCGCAGGTCTGTGTATCTATTTATGCTCAGTCATACATAATATTTTTTTTACATTTACATCACGTTTTACTTTACTTTAATCATGTCGAAACTTTTAAAATATTTGTTTTATTGGTCGTTCTTACTTTTATTTTATCTTTTGTACATACATATTGTGGATCTTGTTGTTAATAGGTTGATACATTTAATATTAAGAGAATCTAATCTAATCTAATCTAAAAAAAAATGCAATCTTCTTATACGAAACCATCAAGGCAAGGTTTCCATCAACTTTTTAAAAGTGTTTTTAATTTTACAAAATATTTAATACTTATATAATATTTTATAAAATTAAAAACACTTAAAAAGTTGATGGAATGAAATGAAAATTTTTCATTAACGTCTTTAGAAGCTTTTTTGTAGTCTCAAATATTGATTACTTTCAAAATCTACATTTTTTAAGGAAACGGTAGCATTTAATGTGTTTTTTATTAAAACTAGCTTTTACTTTACAGTTAGGCTTATGTATCTCCCGGGGAACCGCAACAATATTAAACCTGTGCGCCTCCTTGGTGCTGCTGCCACTCTGCAAGAAGCTCAACCAGACACTGTACCATGTGCTCTCTCGGACATGCCCCGCTCTATTCTTCTACTGGCTAGAGAGGGCCAAGAGCTTCCACATGACTGTAGCTATTACGCTAGTATTATTTGCTGGTATGTAAATGAAGATCGTTATTTAACATGGTACTGTCGAGGAGTGTGGCGATGATTTTTCGAAAATCGAATTTTACTGCAAGCGATTTTTGCATTCGCATAATTTCCCAATCGAATCGTTTCCTGATATATTTTTTTTCAGAGGTTGATTTTTTCTAAAGTTTTTTTTCTTTTCGCTTAATTTCCCAATCTTATCTTTTTCTGATAGTTTTTTTCCGGACGTTAATAAATTTTTTTTTATTAATTTACTTATGTACCTTCTACTTTTTTAAATAGCATAGAAATTAGATAAGAAAAATTGCTTATGGTAATATTAGTTATTCCTAGTGATCACGTAAGCGAATGTGTAAATTACGTGACTATAGGAATATTTGAGAATGGATTTATTACTTAAGTTAAAAAAAATATTCAGAAAACCCTCCGGTAAAAAAAAAACGCACAGAAAATAAAAAAATGGGAAATTATGCTAATGGAAAAATGGCTTGCAGTAAAATTCGATTTTCGGAAAATCATCGCCACACCTGTCGAGGAAGTTTCCGGTAGACCACTTTTCGGCGATATTCGCTTGCGCTCCATTCCGACCGCGCCTACGACCACGCTAACTTAGAAACACCGTTATACTTCAACCATTTTGTACAAGTTATCTACAAAATTATAAACAAAAATCATACTCAGTTATCGCTCTTTTTATTAATAAAGACTGCATAAAAATCCATTGCGTGGTTTAGAAGAATAAAGGGGAGCCATATACATAGGAAAACGGCAACTTACTCGTAACTTTATATAAGGTGCTATTAAAACAATGACGTATATTTAAAGTATAGGTAGTTTACGCCAAAATAAAAATACATATTTTCCCCAATAAACAGTAGTATTTTGTCATTGGTTTAGATTTTATTTTTATACAAACAAAATATTTTTTTATTTAAATGACAAAAACTGCATCATAGGTATGTATACTGTAGATGCCTTCACTCACACTGACGACTGCGACGATTTCCACAATGCAGTCGCATGTGTGAGTGATTTCATCGAGGCATGTAATAGTATGGCAGTTTTTGCCAATTAAATAATAAATTATTTTGTTTGACAAATTAAAATCTAAACCAATGACAAAATACTACTGTTTATTGAGGAAAATATTTTTATTTTGGCGTAAACTACCTGTACTTTAAATATACGCCATTGATTTAATAGCACCTTATATAAAGTTAAGTTGCCGTTTTCCTGTGTCTATTGCTCCCCTTTATTTTTCTAAACCACGCAATGGATTTTTATGCGGTCTTCACTAATAGAAAAAGCGATAACTGAGTATGGTTTTTGTTAATAATTTTGTAGATATTTTGTATAAAATGGTTGAAGTATGACGGTGTTTCTAAGTAAGCGTGGTCGTACGCGCGGTCGGAATGGAGCGCAAGCGAATATCGCCGAAAAGTGGTCAACCGGGAACTTCCTCGTACACACGGCGTCAGATCAACCTACCCTAAACTGTTAAATTTCTCCAATGAATATTGATCCTTAGCAACAAACAATAAAGTTCAAAATTGATTGTAGAAATTTGAGTTTTGGGTAGGTTGAACTGACGCCGTGTGTACATTTGCTAATTAAAGAAAACATAATATAATTAATTATAATATACATCAAGTAATAATAAGGAGCACCTATATCGGTAAAGAGCAGGTCAAAATAGACATGGATAACATTTAAAGGTTGTCAAGTCAAGTCAAGTCAAAATATATTTATTCAATAAACTCAATTAATAAGCACTTTGAATCGTCCAAATCTTTTTTAACCTACCACCCATTCAGGACATAATTTTTTAACTGTGGCAAAGAATGGGCGCAAGAAACCACAGCGCACAAAAGCAACGACATTTACAAACAAAAAAAAGAGTATGTCGTTACCAGGTCAATACAAAATATGAATTTAAAAATAAAAAAAAATGATGCAATACAAAATTACAATACAATGTAGTATCAATTAAATAAAGACAATTAGAAATAGCTGTTGGAGTGCTTGGAGCATTTCAGATCCAAGCTGTTTTGTCTTCTGTGTAATCTGACACTTTATAATAAGCTTTTTTATAAAGCTTTTCTTTGATTTTGATTTTAAATTTATTAAGATCTAATTTCTGAATATCATTTGGTACTTTGTTGTAAAATCTTACACACAGACCCCTAAAAGAATTATTTATTTTATGGAGCCTAGTATAAGGTACTGCTAATTTGTTCTTACTTCTAGTGTTTACATTGTGAATATCACTGTTTTTTGAAAACATTCCAGTATTTTTATGAACATAAATCAGATTTTCATAAATGTATTGTGATGCAACTGTCATTATATTTATATTTTTAAATCTCTCTCTGAGAGAGTCGCCAGCCTTTAGGTTATAGATTGCTCGAATAGCCCTCTTCTGAAGCACAAAGATAGTTTGAATGTCGGCAGCATTTCCCCACAGTAAAATGCCGTACGACATTACACTATGAGAGTAACTGAAATAAACTAATCTGGATGTATCAACGTCAGTTAACTGACGGATCTTCATTACTGCATAAGCCGCAGAGCTAAGTCTATTCGACAATTTAGCTATATGTGGGCCCCACTGAAGCTTGGCATCTAACGTGATGCCTAGAAACACAGTGGTGTCCACAGGATTCACATTCTTATCTTTAATTTGTACACTAGTTGTTACTTGCTTAACATTAGGCAATACAAATCTAACACATTTGGTTTTTCCCTCGTTTAATAGCAAGTTATTTATACTAAACCAGTGAACAATCTTTGAGATCGCATTATTCACATTGTCATAATTTGGGTGTCGTCGTTTCACTTTGAATAAAAGTGAAGTATCATCAGCAAACAATACTATCTCATGACTGTCTTTTACAAAATAAGGTAAGTCATTAATATAAACCAAAAACAAGAATGGACCTAGTATTGAACCCTGCGGAACTCCCATTGTAACCACTGATCCCGGAGATCTTTTACCGTTAATGTCGACCTTCTGAATCCTGTTACTCAAGTATGAGATTAGAAGGCTCAAAGAAGCATCCCTAATTCCATAGTGGTTAAGCTTCCTGACCAAAGTTTCATGTAAAACACAATCGAAAGCCTTGGATAAATCACAAAATACCCCTAGGGCATCCTGTGATTCCTCCCAGGTATCAAATATTTGGATTAAAAGCTCAACACCGGCGTCAGTTGTTAAGCGACCCCTAGTAAAACCATACTGTTTACAATGTAAAAGTTTATTTCTATGAAAATGAATTTGAATTTGGTCTAGCATCAACTTTTCAAAAATTTTACTAAATGTGGGTAGCACAGAAATAGGTCTAAAATTAGAGGGGTCAGAAGTGCTACCTGATTTAAACAACGGAATTAATTTGCTATGTTTCATTAGGTCAGGAAAAACACCACAGTCAATGCATTCGTTAAATATGCAAGCTAAAACTGGAGCTATTGTCATAATTACTGATTTAGCGACATCCACGGAATTACCCCACAGATCAGCAGTTTTTTTTTTATTGAGAGTGTTAAATGTTTTTAATATATCTATAACACAAATTTTTTGAAAACTGAAATTACTTTCACAATCTTTAACATTCTCCTTCAAAACAGATTCAGCTACAGTGGGGGAGGAAATCAAGGCTTTTGTAGTTGAAACTGGAATGTCAGTAAAAAACCTCTCAAATGCTGCAGCAACATCAGCATCAGAAGTCAAGGTTTTATTATCACAATTTAAAGTGTACTCATTATTACGACTTCTGACCTTTCCTGTTTCACTATTTATAATATTCCATGTCATTTTTATTTTGTCATTACTATTCTTAATCTTAGAACTCAGATAGTTTGCCTTGGCTAATCGGCATACTCTTTTAAATAACTTTGAATAATTTTTAACATATAATTTGAAGTCGTCGCTGGTGTTATAGTTGCGTTCACCATAAAGTTCATAAAGGCGTTTCCTACTTTTGTGAATACCAATTGTAGCCCATTCATTAAAAGATGCAGTACCACTAACCGAGATCTTTTTTGGAACAAAAGATTTATTAAATTCTGAACAATATATGTTAAAAAAATCGTTATAAAAGACATCAGGGTTGTCATTGTATTCTAAATAATTTAATTTTGTATCTAGATTGCTTTTAAAGCGTTCCAGCCGACCTGCAGTTTTTGGCACAACAGTGATATTCTTTTTCATCACTTGCTTACGCTGGTGTGGAAAGCTGACCATTTGGCCACAATGATCAGAGTCCAGGTTATTAATAATTTGCTTAGCCAGTGGTTTTACATTTGTATATATGTTATCAATACAGGTGGCCGAAGTGGCAGTTATTCTTGTCGGCTCCAAAAATAAATTATTCAAATTGTATGATAGAAATAAGTTTTTAATTTTAGTTGACAATGTGGAGTTTTCTAGCAAATTTATATTAAAATCACCGCAAACAATTATTGTTTTACCTACATTGCGGACCTTACGCAATGTCTCATCCATAACTTTTTCAAAAAGATCATACAATGCTGAAGGAGGTCTGTATACACTTATCACAACAAACTGCTCCAACTCCACAGAAGCTATTTCTATTGTTCGCTCAACCGAGAGGCTCACTATGTCTTTGCGTTCTTTTAATTTAAACTTTTTACTAACAATAATTAAGGAGCCACCATGTATTGCATTTCCTCGACTGAACGAACTTCCTACCAAATGATTCTTAAAATTGAACATGAACTGATGGTCTCTAAGCCAGTGCTCGGTAATGCAAAGAATATCAATATTATTACAGTTCATGAACAATTCAATCTCTAAATCTTTGCCTATCATTCCTTGGATGTTCTGGTGAACAATGTTCAAAGATTCTACATTTTTTAAATTTAATGATTGACCGGGGCTTTTTATAAAGTTTTTTTTACATTGATTTAATTTCATTTTATTTGCAAACATTTTGCAAGAGAGTTCCTCTTTTGTCTTATAATTTAATTCCAATAATTTGCTAGAGGTGTCCTCTATTGTCTTATAATCTAATTTAAATTATTTGGAACATATTCCAAAGTCTGAATTGGCATGTCAGTATGTTGCAGCTCAATAGAAGCCGCTGAGCTAGCCATGTTATTGGCTAAATACTTAAAATAAAATGATAGCGAATTTGCTATCTGTCGCTTAAAATAAGTCTTAAGATAATATTTATCTTTTGTCAATATAAAATTATTATCTAATAATTTTTTTATGTCTATTAATTCTACTTTCTTTTCATAGAAAGCCATTGTATTCAATGTCAAATTAAGCTTAAATCTATAATTATTTTCTTCGTGTGGCAAGTTTTTACTGTAAGGAAGTGTGAACATTATAATTTTTGGAATATTTAAAGAAAGTAATTTTTCATAAAAGTTAACTAATACTTTTTTGTTCACATTTCCCCTTTTCCCAATTAAAATAATAACAGTGACAGTTGTTTTAATGCATATGCTTTAATGTAGGAATAACAATAATCTCGTCATAGGTCAAAGGTTTAATCTTCGTAGCAATATCTGTCACTGACATGAACGCACTTCTAACGTATAAGCTTTCTGAAGAGGATAACGCACTTGAATTTTAGTAATGTGTTTTACGTATTTAAAAAAGTATTTAATTATTTTTCAGAACAAAAACACGTCTAAATCATTTTCTTGGTTATAAAATTACAATCTCAAAAACCACTATGAATCAAACAATACGTTCATTATATTTGTTAAATAGATCATGTTTAATTTAACGACCAAAACGTTCACTATAAATTTATCAACAGCAGATAATCTGTTTGATACAGTAGCAACGGTGCAAACGTGACCAATGTGTGCTGTAAATCACAGTTCCAGCTTATCTCAGCTTATTCAGTAACATCACATGTAGGTGTGGACCAGTGTGGATCTATAATGTATGCACCATACAAATATACATCTTTGCATAACCATTTGCCGGTAAATTATTAGGTAGTTTCAACTAGCTTTAAAGAGAACTGGCGATTGAAATCATTCTGATTAGTTACTTTACTCACACGAGCAATGGATATGTCTGTAGCGTATGGTTTATGTTTTTCCAGTGTATTGGGTCACTGTTTTAAAGCACCTTTGTGGGCTAGTAAAACAGACTTTCAAGTATCTTTTCAAGTCTAAGAAAAAGTACCACCAACTTAACCAAGCACAATAATATGTACAAGTACAACACCAGGAATCGAACCCTTCTGGGTCTAAGATCGATGGTCTTATTTATAGGTACAATAGAAGCGGCTTTTCGATTTTCTTTAGATTATTTGATTACTATACCGGGTCAACACATGTTCTCAGTTTTGTTATTGATGGGTTTGCAGAATAGGATCATTGTAAGGAAGCTACTACTACTTGTAGCTGCTACTGCTACGCTATTGTTGAAACGTTCGTAGCACTGTTTTGTTTGCAATCCGATGGTTCGAGGTAAGAAAACCAGTTCCCCAAATATAGTTGTTGTGGATTCTGGAGGATAGGCGCTTTCACTTTTGGTGCATGAGATAAAGGCCAAGCGCATCTCGCCTGTGAATAATAAAAGAGGGCGCCATAAGAGTTCATGGTAAGGTCTTGGGTGCTTTAACAATCTCCGTTAAGCCTTAAAGGCCCTTGTCACAGTGCACCATTAAGTCCTTGAGACGAAAGCTAATGGCCCACTGTATTTAGAACTTGCTTTTGTGCCCAGTGCCTCTGGAGTGAGGGGATATTACACTTTGTTTGCCCGGGGAAAGTAAGTGTCTGTCCATAACAAAACGAAAAGCTACATTCATCAATAATAATACTTGATCTAAGTTTTAATGTGACGGTATACCTGGGTGTTATTTAATTAGGTTAGTTATTATAGCTTAGGGAGAGGCGGCAGAGATTTTGAAAAATAACTCTTCTTTAATAGGTTCTTTAAGAGCTTTACTTTCAGGAGTTTTCTAAATAAAAATATATAATATTTAATAAAATAAAGACTCACACGTTTCTTTATTCTTGCAGTGATACATTCGATTTCTCACTTTGCTAACTTGTGGAACTTCTCCAGAGGCTACGATGAAGAACGACCTGAGATAAACTTTGCGACCCACCGAAACGAGGTAATTAGTTTGTAACTTTGTAGGAGTAAGAATTTCATTACGAAAAAGGAAGAGTTATCTTTTTTCAAACGGCTGGGCTCATTTGTTTTCAGAATCCCATCGTTCTCTTGTTCAGCCAGGCCGGCCTAACTGGTGTTTCTATGCTACTAATTACTTTAAGTATGGGGCTGACATCAATCAGAGTCGTCCGAAGGAAGTTTTACAACGCCTTTTGGTATACGCATCAACTGTACATTATGTTTTTGGCGCTCCTCATAGTGCATCCGTTAAGGTAAGATGTCTTAGTATAAAATGCAACAAGTTTCGTGTTGACTAATGCATACTCTCATTATAAATGAAGAGTGTTAAAGTCGGTCAAACTTAAAGCTTTTTGATATTTACATAAACAAATTGTTGAGAGAATTTCCAAGAGCATGAGTCAGATCAATGAGTCATATGATCAGTCATCTCATTAGTTGACCGAAACCACGACCAGAATGTAATGATAGGGACCAAAAGAGGAGGCAAGTCAAGGTTTGCAATAAGATTAATTGATCACGAAACTTAAAGTGAATGCAGATAAAAGATATTCAAGAGATAAAGATGGAATAGCAACCATTCATTTCAATTTAAGTAAATTTTTACACATTATTGTAGATAAAAAAAATAATATTAACATCGTGTACTTTCTATACTTAAGTCAAAATTTTTTTTAATCAGTTATGCAATTTCAGTAAATCCTCCTACGTACAAATCAAAACCTCTAATCATTGAGGTACAATAAACTACAGAAGACACCGCGAAGCAAGTTATTTTCTTTGACTAAGGTGCAGCCGCAAGGTCCACAATCGCTTGAATCACGCTCAATCACTAAGGCGTTTCCAGCCCATGGGCTGCACCTTAGTGCGCACAAACTTGCTTCTCGGTGTCTTCTCTATGTTATTGTACCTCAAAGCCTCTAATAGTAGTGGTTATATACATAATAGTGGTGGTAACACCTTGGTCACAGCCAAAGAGATTAAATTGGTCACAGCCTTAGTGACCGAGTAGCTAAACCCTCCCCCCCCCCCCCTCCCCCCATAATTCCTATTCCTTCCTTATATTATGTTTTGCGGGTGTCCATGGGCGGCGGTGATTGCTCTCCATCAGTGACCCGCCTGCTCGTTTGCTTCCTTATTTTAAGTATATATAATTATATATAAAAAAAGTTTGATGAATTTATTTTTTTACTCTTAACTTATTATTATGTTGAATACCAATAGTTTAAGAGAATAATGGTTAAGATCCCTATTTCATATCGACTGTGATTTTTGCGTAAAATGGGCATTTTAGCGTTCTTGATCTCAGAAACAAAAATACATTAACAATTTTGACTTATTGAATAGTGTAGAATAGCTATTCTCATAGTTCGTAGCGGCCTCGCTTCTTGTTTTTGCTTAACTTTTTAATTAAACCCTAAATTGCAGAGAAAGATTTTCATAAAATGCGCGAAGGCACTTTTTTGAGCTCCTAGATTTAACTTAGTTAGTTCAAACATGTTCTAAACAAATGAAATAGAAAAATTAGAATGTTATCTCTTAATAGTCGTTTAGTTTGTAGCGGCCTCGAAATTATCATAGTTTTTATAATGAAAAAAAAATCATATTCCAAACCAAAAAACTTTGAAATTAAGTTAACTGTGAATTTCTCCTATCTACGATAATATTAGGTATTGAGCAAAATTTATACCAGAATAATTGTTACTTTATGAGGAATAAAGATTTTATAGTGAATTTATTATCATATTTCGATAAAAACAATAAATAAAACTGCAAAATTACTATAAAATGTGATGCGCCGGCCATCCGAACTCAGCTTATTCTCGCAAAGTGGAGATTTGTAATATTAAGCATGAATTTATTATCCTATTTCGATAAAAACGATAAATACAACTGCAAAATTACTACAAAATGCGAAAATGGGCATTTTACGCAAAAATCACAATCGAGATGTATGTATGGTTAAACTAATAGAGAAGCAAACCTCATTACCGCGCGTCCTAAAAAATGTAACCACTATTTAACCGCGACGACGTAGCTTTGAAACCAATAAACATTTTAATGTAAACATATAACTGTCTCATCTACACAAGTCGCAAGAACCATGCTGTCACTAAAACGACCTCCTTGGTCGAGTGGTTTGTACACCGGTTTTCATGGTGTCGCCATCTCTGAGGTCCCGGGTTCGATCCCCGGTCGGGTCAATTTAGAAATTATTGTTTTTCTAATTTGTCTCGGGTCTGGGTGTTTTCTATGTATAATAAGTATGTATTTAAGTATTTTAAGTATGTTTATCCGTTGTCTAGTAACCATTTAACGAGTTTCTTCGAAGCTTCTCTTGGGCTAGATAATTGGTGTGATTGTAGGAAAGATTTAATTTTACCCCAAAATAAGAAAAAAAAAATAGAATATTTTTGAAAGCAATTGTTTTATAAAATACATCAATTTAAATAATACTATTATTATAAAGAGGAATTATTTGTTTGTTTGTTTGCATGTAGCCGATATACTCGGGAACTACTGAATCGATTTTAATATTATTATTGACCATTAATATGCTACTATTTTAACATAATTGAAACTATGTTAGCAGGACAGGGCCTCAATCACACTAAGCACCAACGATATTACCAAAACTATACCTTTACTGTTCAGCCGACTTCGTATAGCGCTAACGCATGTGTCAAACGCGATAGCACTATAAAAGTACGTCTAACGACTACATTTCAGTTGTGGTTCGGTTGAGATTATTTAGCGTGATAGCCCCCCAGGACACGATGCGTTTTCTGAGTAAATGCTTACATAATGCTTGCGGTGCTGCGGCCGAATGTCAAGCAGTACTAAGTAGGCCTTTGCTTGCAATGTGTGTCGCGATTTATCCCGTTGACATAGTTTTAATATGATGTTTATATGTATTTAAGGGGAGGTATTTCGAGCGCTTCCCTCTCGCTCTCTCGACGGTACGACGGTAAGGGACAGGTATAGCAGCGAAGCGGCGCGAATAATCACGTATAATATTTTAAAAAATTGATAGATGTAATAAATAAAAAAACGATCGGTTATAATTTCTCAAGTTATCTATGAACTTAATTTTGGTAAATGACTCATAATATCAAATCACTTATTTTAAGAATAAAACCTGGAAAAGAAGATAAAATGACACAAAAATATGCAACTTTGTGAATTTATTCTATCGAGCCAACTTTATCAAATCGTGTTTCCATCGGGTGTATTTCACAGAATAATGCCTCAACAATATTTCATAATTTACGCAGATTTTAATTTTACTGTTTACTACTTCAAAAAGTAATTCTAAGAACGTGTTATTTTAATTTTTCACTAACACCTAGCCTTAAGTATGGATATCCGTTAACTAGCCGCCATAGTACAAGCTTTGGCTTAGTTTGGGGCTAGCTCATTGGTGTGATTGTTGAAATATCTTTATTTATTTATTATTTACTTTACGAAGATAAAGTTGCGAGGAACAGCTAGTATTATTTAAATAACATGTCTTGCTTACTAGATACATAAAAGTAAGAATAAGTAATGAAATAATCCTCCTGCCCCCGAAATTTTATCGTTTTCGCGAGTAAGAAGTAGTTAAATGTGTTCTGAATTACTAAACATAATTCCATTTTTTCATTTTGAGAAGTTAAGTAATTTATATGTCAATAATCTAGTCATAATCTAATTTTATGTAGGTATTTACTCATGCTGCATGATAAAATGTCACTATTTTAATGAAAAAAAATATTATAAATGTTCTCTTATAGTTTTTGCCCAGTGAATGGACATTTATTCGGCATATAGAGACATTTATCGGGCCTTTATCAAATGCAACCAAAACGCGCGGGCGTAAACCCATCACTAGCCATAATGGTAGTTTATTTATACAAACAGTAATCAAACTCCGCTATGAAGTATTAGTTTTGTGTTTAGTCTCTTTTTTGTATGTTTTCATGCGATAATCTTGTTTTAAATATTTCTTCTCGCGGCGTCCTGCATATTTAGGCACCCTGCAAAATTGATCATATTAAATAGAAAATATAATATGATTATTAGATTATTAATTGATTAAATATAGTACAAATTAAGAAGACAATATTTGTTATTTAATTATTTTTTGTGTGTGTTTTTACGTCAATATCAATACATTTACAATGTACATACGTATGGAAAGTAATTCCGCTTGAGTTATGATGGTTCTGTGACCTTTAATCGCACTCTTTCACTATGCATTTACGCATTTTCCGTCCGGTTCAACCTGGGCGGCGTCACACTGAGGACTGAACTGACATTAGCTAGGCATAAGGCTGTGGCCTTATGTGAGGTGGCAACGCTTTCGCGCGGTAATTGCTAATCTAGTGTATATATATCAATGTATGTATGTATATGTAATCGTTAAGTGTGCACAAGCGCAAAATGTGCAAAATCTTGATCGCGGGTCGGAATTTTGAATTTAGAACGAATAACAAAAAGTTACTTTTTTTTGGTATTTTTGTAGTGCGTTGCTTTTCAGCCAGTTCAAATTAATGCGATATTGAAACAAGGTTTATTATTAGTTTGAAGTGGTAAGATACCTTATTAATCTACACGTGTATCTACTTGAAAATCATAATTATCATATCATACGTAATCATAAAATATGATTAAGGTAAAATGAATACTAGACCACTTAAAACAAGGAAGCTAAAACCTTTCTACTAATCTCATACTAAATGTATGGGAGTGTTTAATGTCAAAATTTTGGATACTTCTCGTTTGATTTTTAAAAAGTTATTGATGCCATTTTACTCATTAGATAACGTACTTTCGTTATCAGTTTTAAGTTTTTGATATCTCTCATAGTTTCAGAATAATCGCCTGTGCACACTTAACGATTACACCCTGTATAATAGGACTCATAACATAATATAGTTTTCTCTTTCAGTGGAGTGCTAAAGGAAGAAGCTTCGGACGAATATGAATTTAATTCGCATGTACACGTAGGAAAAATTATGAACGACTCTACAATTATTGTTAAAGAGAGATTCGTTTCTATCAAGTCCAAGGTAAGTTCTACCATGAAATTACTGTAGGTAGATGTTACGTATTTTTTGATTGTTGTTAACATCAAAACCTTGCAGGTGTCACATGTAGGAACTTATTTTAATAATTATCACCTCATACATAACCATTTATTTATGTGATAATTAATAAAGAATTTAATTTGAATTGGATTATCTACTATCAACAGCTATCTAACACAGAATTACTTGGAGTATTAGGTAATTCTGTTCTAATAATAACCATACCGTAATTACGTGATTCTTAAAGAAAAAAATGATTGCAGTAAAGAATTTCTGAGAAAATATGGAATCTTAAATAGAAGATTTAAAGACAGAAAAAAAACAAGAGAAAATAAAAAAAGGACAAGAAACAACCCTAAAACGGACTTTTACTATTAGTAGTATACTTGTACTATTAAGGGTGGATTCGATCAAACTGGAATAAGGTCTTATACCTAGATTAAGCGCCAAATTGCATAGACTTATCTCGGAGTAAGTCATATTCCAGTTTGGTCGAATCCACCCTATGTATTCTATGGTAGTATGTCATAAAAATACATATAGGTATGAAATCGCTATCGACATTTTATAAATCTGAGAAGAAAGTAACATATTGTCGACGTATGCATATAGTGAAATCATTTCAGTCATCTATGTGAGCAGGCCTACTCGTATAATTAAGTACTGCTAATTACAATGTAGGTACCTAATTGTGTCAGCCTTTGAACGTTCCAGGGTGCATTGCTGCCTGTACCCCGCACTTTAGGTAATTGAATATATTAGACCAAATGAGCCTCTCTATGCGACCTATTAGCCGGGAACATATGCGATATTGCACAACCACAGTTAGGGAAAAGCAATTAACTTAGGTTTGGTTGTTGCAGAAGGGTCGTGATAAAATTTTTGAAAAAATTATATTGGTTCGCTTAATCGATTTGTCAATGAAATATTTGCTAATTTTATTCTTTAACGGCTAGGCAATATTTAAAATAACTAGGTGTACCCTTGCTGAGATTCGACCTAGAACTTCTGAATCTGACTCTAGTGGTCAAACTAATGTATTCCAGACGCGGGTAAAATGTCTTACAAAAATAGAACTCTTTCGTTTTCCCTGTTGTGTACACATGCCAGCCAGATCTACCTCCCTAAACTGTAACTATAATCGATTTGATACCCAAATTATTTACGAAATTTGACATTTTGTAGTAGCTTGGCCTGAGGCGTCAAAACATGCTTTTATTAATATGAAATTTAGTAGTAGTTCCTAGTACCTATATCAATAATATACTAAGTAGTCCGATCGTTTTTAATCGTTAGGCTTCTCTATATGTAGTTATGTTAGCAAACCTAGTACTTTACACGGGGGCCATTAATCTAGAATTTTGAACACCTCATTGACTACCCCTCTGGGTATTCGAGAGGTTATCTGTGTTTAATGGACGCCAGGACCCCTGTTATTTGTTGCCGGTTCTTTAACTACCTTTGATCGTCTAAGCCACATGGCATAATTTATTCTATTGTACTCCTACTTGTGTTTAATAAAATATTAATCAGTCGTCCACATAGAACAGAAGTCCATGCACGATGATCATCATAAATGTTTCATTTATTTTCGTCTATCAAAACTTAAAATTGATTTCATGGCCCTTTAAATAACAGTATAGTCGTAGATTTTACGACTTTGGCTGGTCGCACCTCTCATTATGATCCCGGTTCGACCTTCAGTGTCTTCATTGAAGGATTTGCAGCGTGGGAATAGGAATATGCTATCAATATTGTGTGACAGACCGTGAATACTAGAGCTGTAAACGAGTGTTGTCTTGTGTTTGTTTATTTACTAAGAATCTCAGGTGTTTCTAGCAAATTGAAATGTAAATCACTCTTTGAGGTATAAACAGAAAATGCTCTCATTCATTCAATTTTAAACATTTATAAAAAAAAATACCTGCACCCAGTGATAGGCGAAAGTGTAACACACCAAAATATGCTCTAAACTTTTCAGACTTGGTTGTGGATGGCGTTTCCGCTGTTCTGTTTCTTGTTAGATCATATGTGGAGAATATTTTCGAGAAATCGCGCCCGAGTTAATATATTAAACGTAAGTACTCTTTGAATTTTGTTTATCCGATTAGAAATAGAACAGTTTTTCTTTAGGCGTAGGTACAGTCTTATTTAAAATGTTGATAATTATAGCCGGCGGCGAACAGAAAAAAGTGGTAAAACATGGTAAGTAAAAAGCAAAATAGGCCCTTGCCCTGTAGTTTGACAAAATATGGTGATAGCAATAATAGCGGCTATGTTTAGATATTTAGAAAAAGCATTTGACTAATAATGTCTTAAAGTATCTTTGTACCTATACCTAATTCCATACTCTAGGTAGAAATCGCGAAAGTTTGTGGAGTCGCGATTGAACGATGTAAATTGTAATAGCATCGGCTATCCTAAAACTGTATACCTACGGTGCATTGCGTTCATAATCGCCTTAAGTAGACACGTATTATTGGATTTGAGGGAGTCCACCCTATTAGCATCAGCTGAGCCCGACCAACCCTATTCCTATCTAAAAGCTAGACAATTAACACAATGTGTGTGTATGTATGTACATTGAACAATTAAGTACTTATATATGAAATTAATTTTAGGAAGTTTCTTACATCTGTCGTGTGCAAAACAAAGTTTTATATTGATAATGAGCATTAACCTTGTGTTGGAAATCAGTCTTCCACCTAAGTAACTACCACCGGAAAAAAAAACAATAATTTAGTTATACTTAGAATTGATTTCTGTTGTAATTGTAAAGCATTTTAGATGCAGTATTGACTTGGATGTCTTTTATGCACTTCTTAGAAGGACTTTTTGAGGATAATGCTTTGTAGGTTCCAGAGACACACAGTATCTTTTTACAAACAGCAAATACTTCTACAGTGGAATTAATGATGAAGTCTTTGAATAATAGGCATATCGCTACATTACTTAATGCACTTTAACGTCAAAATATGGTTTACTGCTACGAATAGATGACCTAAATGGCGGTGTATAATGAGCCTGCCTATAATTCAGTAGCTATATTACGATGCGTTTGTCATGTAAAAATTGCAGTGATTTTTCATATTCTATTTCGTTATCATACTTATCATCAATGTTTTATGGTTGCTAGACATGAATATTGCTAGTTCCAAGTATTAACTATATTGAATTCAAAACGTAAGGGAATCATATTATTGTTTCGTTCAATACAAATAACAATTACTGATGCGCACGTTATAAAAACTATGCTACGATACCAACAATATTGCACACTCCCGCACTATAATATTAGTTATGTAAGACTGGAAGAGATCTCTTTTAGAGAAAAGTCCACCTTTGCATACAATGTCTCTTTTGTCACTGTTGTTACTGTATTTCTGTGCAAAAAAGAATACAATTAAATTGTTTGTGTGAAGCTCCAACTTTGATTTGAGGCGGAATTTGTGAATACTTATAAAAATTAACGGAGCCCTTGTTAAGTTGCGTTGTGTTAAAACCAAACAAAAGAAATGGCGTAGCATGGGTTTATTTATAATGATTATATATAATGATATGTAATATAACGGGGTTCAACATAAACTATTTAGTATTGTATCCTAGGCTAAATTTAAGAAGCTTTGCGTTAAAGCCCGTTAAAAACTCAAAAGAAATAGGTAGGCAAAGTTTTGTGCCCTCATGTGTAAGTGTAACTGACGGTAAGGTGAATAATGATTAGGCGCGTAAGCTATACATAAATAATCACTGTACAGATTAGTTTGTCTTAATGATTAGGCGTAAGTTAAGTATAAATAAATAGATCACTGTTCGGATTAGTTTGTCTCCTATCATAACAGGGCGTCGCCAAGGAGGGGGGGGGGGGGGAGGGGGGGGGCGGAAGGAGGCAGTAGAGGCAGCTGCTCCCCTCCTAGAGATTACAAGTAAATTGCCCTACTCTGAAACCTTAAGCACGTCTCTAAGTACAGAGAAGAGGTCATGGAGTTTACACATTGGGACTTTGTACCGTTCTTATTACAATTCGGCTTGCCCCCCCTCCCCCCCACCCCCTAGGACATCGGCTGGCGACGCTCTCGAGTACCTCAAGGCAACAAACTTGGTCCCAGGTGACCTACATGCCGGGGCGGGTGATAAGCCTGGCGATGAGCTGTCCGCACGAGCGATTTGTGTGCCGCAGGGGGCAGTACGTGCTGTTGCAGTGCCTCGACGTATCGCTGTTGGAATGGCATCCGTTCACTGTAGTTAAGGTAAGAATATTTAAAAAATACGTATTTACCACTACTTCTAATACTTACTTGCTATATTTAAACTCCTACAAATAGTTGTACTGTACGGTCGGGGTCACCGTCGCTTTACCACTTTGCAGCGATTTCGTATGAAGCGCACCGACCGCCCGGGTACCTGCCCGTACCAAATAGACGACGCAGTGTGCAAGGGATTTTGACATTTAGACTGGTATAGGGACGGAGTCCGCCATTGTACATCACTCTCGTTTTCCCGGAGGGGTAGGAAGAAACAGTTTTTCACTTGCTACGATGCTGGCTCTACTTATTATATTTACCTATTTATGCAAAAAGAAAAGAAAAATGACTTTAAGTTATCCTACAAAACTATGACAATAGTTTGTCTCAAGGATGAAGGAGTTCTCGGCGAAAAATATACGTAGATGTGAACACCGAGTTGGCGACTTATCAAGGAATTAAAATCATTATCTCATGCATATTTTGTACAGTATAAATCCTTTAAAGATACTGTGCAAATGCATATTGTGTTAAAATTACCGTAGTTAAAATTTTGGACTATTAAAATTCAAGTCACATTTGGAGTTTCACAAGGAAGTGTTTTCTCTAGCAATTCTTCTTTTTATTTTTTATTGATCTAACAAAGTGGTGCAGGCATAAATATTATGTATTTGCAATATTTAAAAATAAAGAAAATGTGATATTCTACTAGATTCCTACGTACGGTGTACAGTTTCTTAGTTTCTTACGTAATTATTACAATCGTAGGTTTTTGAATGGCCGTGTTAGTAAGTTGGTAATGTAAACAATGCCCTAAGGCAACAAACTTGGTCCTAGGTGGCGGCATTCCCGGCCGGTGATGAACTTAACTGGGAGTTAACTGCCTGAGTGATTTATGTACATTCAAGTTTTAAATATGTTTACCATTTTTAAAACTTTGTGGTGTAACCATCGTGGAACAACATTTTACAATTTAAATACACTACTTTATCACAGAAGAGGACAAGGACTCTACGATCAAATATGTTTGTATGATAAGTTGTTTACCTACTTACGAGCATTGTCTCGACGATAAACGGTTAAGCATATAAAATGTGTTAACCCAACCAACCCGTATTGGCCAGCGTGGTGGGTTATGGCCCAATATCCCCACGTGCTATTGTGCTAGTCTAGTCTACGTGGGAGGCCTGTGCCCAGCAGTGGGATGTTTATAGATGATGATGATGATGATATAAAATGTTATATTTTTTTGGCAGTCATAGTGAGGAATTTTTTCGGCAAACCGAAAATTTTATTAAACAGTAACTTTTTTATTCATTTAATTTTCATGTTAATGATCGTTTTTATGCTTTTCAGGTGCCATTATCTAGTCAAAATAATTTTGTTTTATGGATCAGAGTAAAGGGAGATTGGACTGAAAACCTAGAGAGATTACTGTTAGAAAGAGGACCAGAAAAGCTAAGGTGAATAAATAATAATATTTATTCAATACAATAAGTACATGAAAATTTTGTTAGAGTCAAGTTTTGTATATACAGCTTTTAGCTAGTTACAAGTATCTAAGTATTTTTGTTTTTTAATGCACTTCTAAAAACAAACTAACAGGTGCTAGCTTTAAATAGAATAATTTAAACTAAGAAATGCTTTTGATCGGCTGTTGACTTACCTATTTTTAGAGAATTAATCGCAGCATCCACCTACACAGTCAGCCCACAGGCATTCCATTTATTTTTACTATGCTAAAGTTATACACCTTTAAAAAGTTCATTGTTGACTTTGACATTCGCCATTGTTATTTAAAGAAAGTATTATAAAAGTACATACTTACTACTTACATACGAAATCAACAGGCGATCTAAACTTTTTACCAATGAAAATGGTTATCAGATGCAAATCACCTGACACGTATTTTTGGCCATAGCTCCGAGGATTTTGGCCATAGCTCCGAGGATTTTGGGATGATCGAATTGGAAATAGTACCACATGAGTAAATAGAAGTAGTTACTCATGTGATAGTACGAAGAGTTGAGGAATTTATCGAGACGTGTGTGAACGTTTGAATTTTGAAAAACGGCTGGTAACTTCTACACATTTTGAAAAATGTAAAAAAAAATTAGGGTTTTTGGGGGGTGTTTGTTTACTAAATTGTAAATATTTCGGAATAAAAACCGACTTAAGAAAAAATTAAAAAAGAAGTCATAAGGTATATTAGTTTAGCTACGAAATGGCAAAAAATTTTTGAAAATTGGTTAATAATTGTGACCTTGTAGGTGGTTCCTTTAGATTTGGAATTGTAGAAAAACGGGTATTTCCATATAATAATATAAAAGTGATGTAGTTTCTATAATTATTGACCGATCGTCATGGTAATGGTGTTAAAAGATGTGGATGCAGGCGAGAAGTGCTTTCGAGTTGGAATTTCGAAAATCTAAGTGAAATTCATCGGGCGTATTGGCGCCCGATGAATGAACTTCACTTAGGATGTAAAAGAAAAGAAAATGTTATTCTCTGTGTTGTGCAGTGTTATACCTACATTCGTATATTATAATTCGACTTATATTTAATGTAGTTGTCTTATTTTAGCGAAGAATATCTCAATAATTTTTTTTTATTATTCAACTTGTAAGTCGGTAAGGTGTTATTGTTATTTTATAACCAAGACCTCAGCAAAACAGGGAACCCCATCAGCACCGAAAGTTAACTTGACAATGCGTCCCCGACGCCACAACAAAGGCGGAAGGTTAGAATTTTTAACTACGACGAGGTCACCATTCTTGGGTGGAATGGTCTTGTCGGTCCACTTAACGCGCTGCTGTAATATGTGTAAATACTCTAACGACCAGCGCGCCCAAAACTCTGGGACAACTGTTGCAACAGCTGGTACCGAGACTACCCAACTAACAATATACCCTTATAAAATTAAAATATAATAAGGTCAAGACTCTTATAATTGTTTTAAAGTAGCAATCAATATGTCAATGAACCTTATAATGGTACATTATAAGAAGATTTAGCTAATAATACAATTATTCTTGTAATTTAGTTGGGTAAACGGTAATAAATCCAAATAATATAGCCACAATAAGGGTTCTAAATGTGGTATTCTTATAGGAGCTAGTTATATGGCTTTTTAGCCATACAATATTTAAAAGCTATGTAAAGGTTTCTAATAGGGCCAATTATTCTTATAAAAGCAAGGCACAGAGTAACTACATTGCTTTTTAATTTATAGGAGCTTTTTATAAGATGTCTATATGACAAAAGAGTAAAAGCATTTTATATAGTTTTTATAAGAATGAAAGCAAACCATATTCGATTTCATATTATTTTATAAGAGCGTTATAATCTAGATGACTAAATTCAAGTGTTCTTCTATATAACTTTACAAAACCATGGTTCGTCATGTTTGAAATTAACAAGTTTAACTCTTAGCAATTCACTTATTTAAAAATATTACAGCATGTAAGTAATTAGACGATTAGGCGTCTATTGATAGCTGGCTGGCTGCTGAATTACCTATATTTAAAAGAAGGAACGACTGAAAGAAGTCTATTACTATTATTACTGCGTTTTCTTAATTTCTTGTTTCAATAGGTTACACTTCTATTACTTCGGCTTTATCAGCCGTAAAATATTATTATCCTGCAAAAGAAATAAGAATTAAATTATGAACAAAACAGTAAAGTAAAATAAAATAAATGAATGTTTTCTGGCAATAAAACATGGGTACGGGATTTTACTGGTGAGAAAAGAACCCTAAATATATACAAAATGGCAATAGCATTAGCTTAAGATTCCTTATAAACGATGTGCGATTCCTTTTCCCCTTATAATAGCCTTATTAAAAACATGAATAAATAATTAACCATTTTTGTATCACAAAACAGCCTAAATTCAAGGGCGCATTGATAATATAACACACTGCGTACCACATTTTGCCATGCATTTGAATTCCCACACCGTTTTCACTATATATAGAGCACATACTCAGTTACAACATAAAATAAAATATAAACTTACTGTTCTTGTCATTTTAATGGTTGACGCTGTCACTTTAATTTTTCGCCAAGCTTTTACGAAAATGTAAATCACTATCTATCCATTATACTTATTACAGAATCACACAGGGCAAACAGCTTTATAAAATACTTTGCTTTGTTGGTATAAATTTTACTCCCTTGTTGCTGGCCATAATAAAACACTAATAAGAAAAAAAAGCTAACAATAAATCCACTATAAGGTGGGTATAAAGTTATTGTCCTTATAATTTGTGCCCAAACGCAGGTTTATAAGAGATAATGCGGCTATTATAAAGCTATTAATTTTGGCAACGTAAGCCATTATAAGAATATTTTTTGTTAGTTGGGTAACGATGGGATTTCACATCTGTAAATAAATATTCCGGCAGCGCGCTTAAAGGTTGTCCAAATAAAAAGTGGCCTGGGGTAAAGCCTCCAGGTCATTTGGGTCGGGTGACAGAGGGCACAATGATCTCGAATTGAGGGCGGCCTCAATCTTACAAAACACCGTATCAAGTTCCTCAAACTTGAGGACGGTGTCTCCTATCACGCGACGAAGGTGGGTCTTGGTGGCCTTTACACATGCTTCAAAGATCCCTCCCCAGTGCGGACAAGCTGGAGGACTAAACTTCCAGATTATCCCTCGTCGGGATAGGGTGGTTCCAATGTCTACTAGATTTCCCGATAAAAAACTGTGCACGTAATTTAAATAATTGTTCGCACCTTTATAATTTGTTCCACAATCAGAACGTATCATTGACGGCAATCCCCGGCGGGAAACAGTTCTACTAAGAGTGGCAATAAATGCCTCAGTGGATAATTCTGAAACCACTTCCAAGTGGACAGCCTTGGGTGACAGACACACAAATACGCTTTGTAACTCTTAGCATTACGAAAACGCGACGTTTTGACCATGAAGGGCCAGGCGAAATCCGTACCCACCCCAGCGAAGGGTCTATTCTCCGTAACGCGATCTGCAGGCAAATCTCCCATTTGGGGCTGCATTGTAGCGGCTCTTAGCCGATAATACGGTAGGCACCGAAAATAATAAAACAGCGTATGGTTCGTCTAGCTGACAAGAATACAAAATTCACGCTATAAAACGGCTAGCATAGCGTTGCTGCCGACGTGATAAACGTAGGCGCGGGGCTCCGCCGGACGACTGTCCAATAATACTACACGAATCTTTCCAGTTCGCGCTTTCAAAAGCGCGCGATGTGAAAGAAAGTAGTGCTCCACCGAGCGCCATTCTACGCGCGATACGACATGTGACTCATCTACTTATACTTCCGTACAAAGTTAATATACTTTGTCCGGAAGACCGAATTGTACGCTCATGCGGCGTTCCAATGACGCCAGCCTTTTATACGCTAGCATTCCGAACTCACCCAGCGGAGGACGACCAGCAAAATTGTAGTCGAGTAAATAGTCGCCCAGAGCGGAGTCAACCAGTGTTAGTCTGGTAACAATACGCACTCCTTTTGCTCTGGGTCAATTAGCGGCGTGGAGGGGGTTACTCCAGTTCCCAAAACTTCTGAACAACGCCAGAGAAGGTAGCCCCTACAACGAGAGCGGTATCCTCACTATTCGGGGGTGAGATTCTGTTCACTGGTCCCATAACCACATACCAGAAAACCGTCTCGACGGCAACCAGACCGACTGGCTAAAGGACACGTTTATCGTTCAACAACAATCGCCCTAGTACGTCTGCTCCCAACAGAACGTCAACCGATCCCGGGGTGTTGAACTTAGTGTCCGCTAACGCAAGCTTAGACGTTAATGCCAAAATGGTTGGGTCTAATGCTATGAACGGTTGCCTGCTAACTACTGTGTCCATAACAATCGCCGAGGTTGTTATACTCGGGTTGGACGATAAAACGGGGGTGAAAGTAAACGTTTCCTCCCCTAGCAGTCAAGGTCACATCACATCACATCACCAATACCCCGAACACCTTCCCGGAGGCCTAATTGGGAGGCCCAACTTGCCAACCAACCACGATGAAAGCACACATCCCTGAGCACCGGAATCCAAAAGAGCTCGGACTTTCATCAAGTTGCCATTCAGTCCCCTAACCAACACAGAGGCCGTAGGGAGCAGAACGGTCTCTGGAGGGGCTGCGGTTGGCGATTGGATGGCCGATAATTGTTAATTTGTAGGCAAGCGAACCGCTTCTCCTGAAGGAGGGGGTCGCTAATATTTGGCAAGGGGGTCCCATTCTGGCGAATAGCGTAGACGACGCTTCAAACGCGGACGTTCCACAACCGGTGACGCGGACCTAACACGAGGATTTTTGATAGTGGCACCGTACCTATCAACCGGCTTTAATTTGTCTCGCGGTGGAGAGTTCCTAGGGCCCCCGCCCGTACGGGGTGCATGCCGTCCCTGTGAACGTCCATATTTCGCGTTACCACTTTTAGGCTGAGTGTGGTATTTATTTTGGCCAGAGCCCCCGCCCGTACGGGGTGTCTCCGGAGCTCGAAAGCGCGCGCAATCGCTCTGACCTGCATCACTCCCAGGGGTCGGCTCAATACCTACGTTGCTACGGTTTATACACAACGAGGGATGGTGATTGCCCTTACAATAACCACAGGGATGTAGTTGGGTACTTTCTCGCTGTAGGTGCGGACCCAAGCAAAAATAACACCATCCCCTCTGACGAACTATCGCCCTACGACCCGGTAGGCGTTGCTCCAAAAATTTCCTACAACGGGCCGTCTGATTGCCCGGGTCGCTGCAATATTCACAATGCGCGGTCTCATGGACCGCGGAATATCGCTTAAACGGTCGAGGTTGTTCCTGTCTTCCCGACCTGAAGGGTCTCCCACCCGAAGGTGTCTGGGGATCACAAACCCTTACCCAAGATGGGCTAACCACATCAAAGTTGTCCGCTAATAGGCACTCATCCTCCATGAACTTAAGGAGGTCCTTGAAGGGCGGCAAGTATGTGAAGCTATCCCCACCATATTGTTGCTCAAAGCGCACCTTCAAGTTGTCGGGCAACTTCGCAAGCAACCGTGCTTGCGACAAAAATGTGTAGCAACAAAAATGACCACTCTTCAACCGGCAGGTTTAAACTGCGAAGAGCATTAACGGCGACAAGGAGCGGATTTAAAATCTCAACTCGTAAGCGCATTATATTTGTAACTCGGGGGAGGGCCAATATCATCGCGACGTGTGCGTCAGCAAGCCTCCTCACATTTTGGTATCGCCGAGTCACGATATCCATGGCAACCTTATAGTTCTCATCCGTGGGCGTTAGGTGCTGGACCTATTCGCGAGCCTCCCCGTCCAAAACGGTGAGAAGATAGGCGAGCTTTTGTCCCGCGGTCAAATTCTCCCTTGCATCGACGAGGCTATTAAATAAATTAGAAAAGCCCTCCCATTCGTCGAGCCTCCCAGAGAAACGACGGAGGTCTAGGGGTGTTAGCCGTGACCACAAAGCGGGCATAGACTTGGTCGCAGATTTGGAGTGGTCAGTTTCCATTTCCCTGCCTTCGTGGAGAGGGCGTGCGACCTCAGCAATGCGATCTGATAATTCGTAGCATTGGTCAACGTCATTTTCCAACTCCTTGAGAATGTCCTGATCACGGTCAACACATCTCTCTAGGAACAAAGCGTACTGTTCGTCTACTACCGCCATGCGAATTAGGATCCACAAATCTGTTCAGTAATGCTTGTCTTCTGTCAGGTCTGTCCACCAAGGCTGCAGCGGTCGAAAGCCATCGCAATTCGGCTGTTATGTTGGCCTTGCACAACATTGCTGTCATTGTAACAAATATATTGACGTCTAGGTATACCTTACTTATTGTAACTGTAATTATAACTTTTTATACAAAATCTTAAAAATTCAAATTACTGAGTAAACAAACAAATTATTTTTCCAAGCAATTATTCCAATATGAACCTTATTTACCACGCGATATCCAATTAACAGACAATAGAATTCTTATCTTTGATATCGCTCGCAATACAATGGAAGTCCCAGAAATAAATTAGCAATAGTATGGTAGAATACCAAAGAAAACCACAGCTTATCTAGATGTACATAGAGTCCAATGCCATAATACAATTAGCAATCTTTATTATTAAATATATTGCGATAAGACAGTGTGACGTATACTTTGTGACAAACTGCTTAAGGCCAGGGAACCAAAAATGTTTAAGAATAAGGTCCAAAGTTTTCTCAGGTCCGATATGCTCGTGTTCGTCATGGAATATTCGTAAGAGGCTAAGGCGATGTCCTTTGGGTATAAAACATAAAAGGCGAGATTAATCACCTATTGGAGTAAAACGGTAATAGAGGAGATCATTTGGACAAACATAACGGTTCGAGTCCAAGAGACCATCCCTGAGTTTCTGTATCAGATCCTGGGTTTCATTGTCGGCGGATTGCGCCATTTGAGCCTAGTTCAAAGGCCTCTATGTGGTTGACCTGTGCCACTGGTGGATTCCTGCTAAGGTAGTCTGCGTGACTCATCAGCTGACCCTTCCTGTACTCAATGCTGAAGTTAAAATCCTGCAGGTACATCCACCAGCGAGCGACGCGTGGAAGCAGATCCTTCTTGCGCTTAGCGGCCTTCAAGGCGTTGCAGTCTGTGATAATTATGAATTGAACCCCGATCAAATAATGCCGAAAATGCTGCAAAGCCTTGATGACCGCCAGCGTCTCCAACTCATACGAGTGGTATCTGCTTTCAGCGCCTTGGGTCACCTTACTAAAGTAACCAACCACACGCTTGTTGCCATCACTGTGCATCTGCATCAGCACGGCGCCGTACCCAGCGCTACTCGCATCCGTAAGGAGCTCTGTAGTTAGATTCGGATCAAAAATTGCAAGTATCGGCTCACTGGTGAGGCATTTCACAAGATTTTGTTGGACCTGTTCTTGTTGGCCCCCATTGGAACTTAATATCTTCCTTTGTTAGGCGAGAAATACTTGCAGTTTCCGTCGCGTAATCTTTAATATAACGCCGAAAGTATCCCTCTAGACCCAAGAATTGACGAATCTGTTTCACACACAGACCACTTATCCCATAGACTCCGCATACGAGGGTAACGTCACTCATACTACATATGCAATCCATTGCATAAGTAAGTGACACGCCCCCAAACCAAGATTCAGTCATAGTTTGACAAATGCATAAAGCACTATCTCCCTCTGTTTTGGCGAGTGTTGCCCAAGTTAGAACCTATCCACTTGTCGATAAATTTGTTACAAATATCGATAAATTTTTATTAAGTTTAGAACTTTGTTATACCATTATGACATTATTCGGTTATGAGAAAGAAATCGAATTCGCTTGTGTATTTTGGTAAATTCAAATATAACAATAAGAAGCTTTAACGTAAAATGTAATGTTGACTTTAGCAATTTCTAGCAAAATATCATTTCTATACCTCGAGTTTTCGTAACCAAACCGAAGGTTTAGTGTATATGTACTAAAAATAAAGTTTTTTAGGTTGTTATTGGCATTGTATAATCAGTTTT
Organism: Scoparia ambigualis; assembly: GCA_963921215.1. Lineage (NCBI taxonomy): Eukaryota > Metazoa > Arthropoda > Insecta > Lepidoptera > Crambidae > Scoparia > Scoparia ambigualis. Next base: position 8,427,135 of record OY992507.1, read on the forward strand.
AGTTGGTTTAAAATTCTTTTTATCTTTTTATCAAAATATTCAATGCTGACTTTTTGTTTTAACTTTTTTATTTTAATTTATTAATTGAAGATAACTAACTTTTGTTGTAAAAGGTTTTCAAAATGCCCAAAATTGAAAATAAAATGGATAGAAGCTACAAAACAAGACGAAAATTGGTTTCCAAGCAAATATAGCGTTATATGCTCAGGACATTTTGCCGCGGATAGCTATCAACTAATGAAAAAGCGGCGACTGTTGTTTAGTAATGCTGAACCCACGCTTATGCTTCCAACTGTGGTGAGTAATTATTTTCAATTTGCTCAGTAACTAACTATGAAGTACCTACTACCTACAATTTAAATATTCATTTCAATATAATGCGACTAGGTGAATATTCATATTAACCTTTTTTAATGTGTTAGGGTTCTTCACAAGGTGAATTTGCTTCAGCCACAACTTCATATTGTTCACCAGTGAGGCCAGTTACCACCTTACAGCATAGACCATCGATGATATCTTCTTTGTCACTTTATGTAGCCTATAAAGATCTAATCTAATCTAACTTCTATTTTTTTTTTGATACGTTAAAACTTTCATTATACTTGTTGTTGCAGGATTGTACTCAAAATTATCAAGAAATACCAACGACTTCAGATATGCATATCTCTGATAGTTCTCTCTCAAATAATAAAACTATAAAACATCAAGCAATTAACCAACCAAGTACAAATACCGATTTGTTAGAGATATATTTTACATTTAGCAGTCAAAGATACAAGCGTCTTAGGGTGGATTCGACACAAACTGAAATAAGGTCTTATACCTAGATTAATCGCCAAATTTGTATAGAATAATCTCGGAGTAAGTCTTATTTCAGTTTGGTCGAATCCACTTTAAATCCTTAAACTTATCCGTCTGATAAAATATAACGCGACCAATCTAAAAATGTCTTGTAAAACAATGAAAGACATGATATTATGACAAAACATTTTCAAAATGGTTGTATTAACTCTGACCACCAAATAAGTTTTGTCTGACCTTTTAAAAACCGGCCATTACATATTTATTTTTTAATCTACTCCGAAACTGATTATGGCAAACAGATTGATTGACAAAATATAATACCTATCTTAACTTGAGTTTTGATATAAAAGTTAGTACCTATTAAATAAAAATAATTGTTTTATTAACTTATTAACACTGTTATATTAATCATCAAGTACGACAAAAGTCCATCGATATCAATATCGATTCCTACCACATTACTAATTCGAATACATTTATATAATGGTGTGTTACGTGTCACTAGTTTGACCTTTAAATATCCAATCACAGCCAGAGTTACACCCCCGCACCCCCCTGAATATTTACGATTGCGTCTTTTAGTAAAACTCGCTGAAAGCGACGTCTATGGGATAAGTGGTCTGTGGTTTCACATTAGAAGGAACAGGTGCATTCACTAATGCGTCTATCTTTCTGGGACTTGGCCTAACCTGACCATGGGAGATAACGCGGCCCAGATATTCAACTTCGGTGGTTAGGAACGAACACTTTCGAAGATTGATCGAAAATCCAGCTTCGGTGAGGGTTTTTAAGACATCACGTAAAAGATTAATGCCCTCTTCGATAGACTGACTCAGAAGGGGTGCGTCATCTATGTGCACGAGCACGTTGCCAGCTTCGATCAATTTCCGAAGTGTGTTATTAATTATCCTCCGACCTAGCCTTTGCGAAACAGTTGCTTTCCTTATGACCAACTTTCTTGCAAAAGGTACAACGTTAACTTAGTCGGAGCATCGGAACCGGAAGGTTTCTGTTTTTTTGGACAATTAAAGCTTATATGTCCGGTTTGACCACAAGAAAAACATTTGTTACTAGAGCGATCAATATTTTGCCTTTTCGTACTACTACTTGTAGGTTGTACTCGGTTATCTTTATTGCGACTAGGTTTGACGTAAATGGCCAAAAATGATACCAAATTTTCTGTGGTCAAATCGGCATTCGCAGCGGCAGCCCTAACCTGAGCATCATTTATACCACGAATCACAACCTGCACCATAAGCTCCTCGCTCAAACCTTGCACTATACGCAGGCGCAGCAATGAGCGACGGGCGTATTCGGCATACGATGGAAATCCGTCAGACGTGGCATTCATGACCTCGAAAAGAATATTCGCATAATCAAGCTTCCGAGGGCAAAGATGCCGAAATTCCTTTACAAAATTAGACCAGGAACGATCGTTGATAGTCCACTAGTTTAACCAGGTTTTAGCATCTCCCTTTAAACAGTGGGCCACTCGCGACAAACACTCTAGTTCACTCCAACGGTTGGCCAACTTAGCGCGGTCTACCTTGCTACACCACACCTCAAAGTTATGAACGGATGGATCAAAGTTAGACACATAATAATTTTGTGGTTTAGTCTGATTAATTAACACAAGCGCATCAGCCATTGCCTGAGGCGCTGACGGAACATCGTTATCACGTTGAGGCGTGGCGCAATGATTCGACGGCAACGAAGTTTGTGTCACACTCGCGGCACCTTCCTCAATCGCATTCAATCTCAACATAATCGCGCCTAAAGTTCTTTTAACGGAACCGTCACGCTCATGCAACCTATCCGGCGTCCTATAGCGTCGTGAACGAGAGCGAGGACGCGTATTCGAACGCGACCTACGGTGGTGACGACGCGATTTGCTGCGTGCACGTCTAACTCTACGCGGTAAGTCGCCAGTGTCATCACGTGGACGCGATGATCGCGGCATGTTCGCAAATAAAGGTTGATTTGTTCGGAAGGAAATTCAATTTTAACGGTTATTCAAGAAAACGACACAATTTAACACAATTTCGAATTGACCGTCACTTTTTTAAATAATTTATCAGAATGGAAAGTTAATAAAGTGGACGAAAGCCAATCCCACTTCTGATTTTAGGATCAGAAACCAAATTTATTTAAAAAAAAAACAAACCTTACAAACCAACGCACGATTTAATTAGCTTTTAATTTTATTCACAACGACTTAAATCAACCTTTATTCCGCAAATAATCTAAATCAAACATTTCATTTCACCCTCAATGAGAAATAACAAAAATAGGACACGACTTACTGCAAATTGCGTCGATCACCAGACGACCGCTACGTACGACAGCCAACCGTCAAATGACCAGACGCTCCAACGGCAATCGTATTTATAGGGGATGCCGTGTGACGTCACAAGAAGTGAAAGTTTCTATTAAATAACCTAATAATATATATATAACCGGGAGCGCGTCACTACGCTGTCTTTGCCCAGCAGGCGGGCTCGCTGGCCCGGAATCCAGAAAACGGGAATGCAACTTCACTACCAACGACCGCTATCTCCGAAGGCGCCAGCGTGACTTCTCACTAGTAACTGCCTGACATGACGGCTCAAGGGACTATATAAATTACAAATTACAAAGTGATTTCACTATACTTTCAAAGTGGTCCCATGACAACGGGCTTGTATTAAATTATAGTAAAACCAAAGTTATGTACATAAGCACTAGTCAAAATAGAAAAACATCTCTCATAAGGCTAATAGCACATTATCACAGCTGTTTGCATACTAACTCCAATACCACCAATTGCTGCTGCAGTGCTCTAGAAGTTGTAAAAAAACAGACTTACTTGGGTGTGATTATTGATGATCGTTTGTCATGGGCTGGCCAAACTCATCACGTGTGTGACAAATTACGCGCATTGCTTGCAAAATTTTCTATACTTAAGTAAAATATTCCTTATCCTATATTGTTATCCCTATATAAATCATTAGGCGAATCAATAATTTCTTACGGACTGAGTAGTTTGGACGCACTGCTAAAACACATCTAAACCAAATCTATGAACTACAAATTCGTATCTTTAAAACCATTGTTCCCCGCAAAGTGAAGGAGCAATATAAAAACAATTACCACGCATTGTTCTCATACTGTTCACTGATACCTGTCCAGGAGAAATTGAAACATAATATTTTAACAGAACAATTCTTTAATACTGATCTACAAAAAATCACTTGTCATGAAAATTTTACTAGAAGCGTTGCAAATAATAAACAATTAACGCCTAAATTTAATAACCTTCGGTAAACGGACATTGCAGTACATTGTTCCAAATTTAATTAATAAGTTACCGAACGATAATAAAAATAAAATAAATAGTAAAAACTTAAAAAGCACTATAAATGACTACTTTATAAACAAACTATAAATAAACAAAATAAAACTAGCTGTAAACATTTTTCCAAATGGAGCACCTGTATTAAACTATTTTGCGGGCACGATTAATTGTGTGTTCGACGGTAGCAAAAATGTAATCTGCACGGATCGTGTTTGTAACACAATAAGGACATACTCCCGCATAGTAGCTTCTTTTTAAACTTACCCACTTACTTTAACAAAAATTTTAATGTATTACGACTGCGCTGTGTTAATTTATTTACTTTTTGATTTATATTCTTGGAGCACAGCGACGAATGTAGTGTATGAATAAACCTTGCTGGTTTTTGTTTCGGTAGTGTACGAATAAACCTTTCTGGTTTTTGTTACGCTATTTAGTTAAGATAAGACTGTTAAATTTGTTTATTAAATAAATTTAAAAAAAAATACGGGAGCGCTAAGCATTTACAAACAAGACCACCGCCCAGTCAGCCGAAAAATACGCGAGCGTCTCCCAAAGGTACGAACGCAACTTAGTAGGCGCTGCTATGCGCCTTTCAAGCCGGGCAACCAAGGTCAACGTCGGTTCCCAACATAGGCAAAGGTGTAGAGTGCCACAATAGCTACTGAAAATGCGTTCAAAAACAATATCCACTTTGTATCTATGTCGTTAGATACGCCAAAACGTAGATATGCGTAAAGAAATAAGCGAGGAGGCGAATCGAAAAACAAATAGATCTACATCTTTGCCTATCTTATGAGTTAGTGAACACGGTCTCTATTCTAGCGACTCTTGGAATTAGTTCTGAATTTATCATTAAACATACTAACTACCTCAGACCAAATAACTATTTATTTGGTCTGAGCTAACTACATACCGCTAATCTTACAAACATTAAATTTCGGTTTATCGTTGAAAACGTGAGTGTTGCTTGCAGTGTATTCGTGGACGGGCCGTTCTCCAGCCCGATAGAGGGCGCGGGCGGCGGCGGCGTGGCAGTGTGCGTGGCAGCCGGCGTCGGCATCACACCGTTTGTATCCCTGCTGCATCACATGCTCATGTGAGACAACTATATTATTAATAGTAATGTTAATTCGTATACAAAGTAGACCGTGAAAATAGTTAACATATGGAGTACAAAAGTACAGAAGTTCGCTTACCAAATAGACAGTGAAAATGGGTAACATTTGGAGTAAAAACGCAGGTACCGTCAAATGCTGCAACATTGCCGCTAACCTACAACATTGCTGATTATCAAAAAACATAAAGTGTTATAGTTCCATTAATGTTTATATTATCTATACTTAGTACCACTCGGTAAAAGTCGAAATCGAATATGGCAACACTAAAAATCTAGAAAGTCTAAAGTCTAAACAAAAGTCTAGAAATAAAAAATTAAAATTCAGTGATAGTGTAATGTCTGCCAAACTGCACGTGCCATAAAAGGCATGTAGGAGAAATTTAATTTCTGAGTATTTTAATTTTACTAATCAGAAGGTTTTATAGCAAATCAAATATGTTTGTTTCGCTCCTTTTAATATTTGTTATAATCTGAGACACATTTGAGGCTACTAAATCAAGCCAGGCAATGTAGTAGCACGTTTTCGCAAAATTAATCAAAATATTGCCCGGGCTTAGGGTTGTCAATTTTAACGCAACTAGAAACCAGCTGTGTTTTGTGTGTAGAAATAAGTGCCATTAATCAAGCCATAAATTATTATAGAATAGAATAGAATTCCTTTATTGCTTAAACTGTGTAACAAGTTCTTAAAATAAAGAGTAAAAAATATGTTAGTACCTACGTTGAAAACTAAATAAAAACTTGATTTAATTTTAAAATCGTTATAATTGTGTTGTAATACCTACTTTGTTCCTTTATTTCACTTCTTGAACACACAAGAATATACTTACCTACACATTAAACATTTTTTAAGTTCACTACTTTCCAAACGAGTGGGCTATTTATTTGTGACAACCCTATGACAGTCGTCACTTTTATAAATGTAAACATGAGGAATGCTTACACAACTTTGCCTACCTTTATAAAAAAAAATGTTAACGTAAACAACGCCAACTTACTAAAACATGACACCATGTGAATCCGAAGTATTCAGGCTCCAGGCCGTGGTTTTTAAAAGCACTTCACTATAGAAATACACCGCTAGGCAAAGTTGCTGTTATCAACAACAACTTTGCCTGCATGTATTAACGCTCATTTTAGGAAGCGTGCGTTTTAATCTGATTTCCGACCTTAGGACTGTGGCATAAAGTACAATGTTGCATTTTCTTAAAAATGTCCCTAAGGTTAATTTTTTAAAAGAAATATTGAACTAAAACGTCCAAATCCAGGCAATGTTGCAGCATTCGACGGTACTGATAAGCTTTTTGCTGAAATAAGGTTTCTTCCAGAAGACGATGGTGACCGGATAGTATGAAAGCATACTTAGTTAAATATTAATTTGCATTGTTTATGTTGTGTTATAGTTTTGAGATTTTTCTTGTTAATTACTTATGTCTGAACTTATACGCCACTTCTAATAAAAATATTCTCGAGTTATTCCGAGTTTCGGAAGACATATTGAGCCGTTGGTCTCGGTTGGCAACGTAAGATAATATCAGTTGTTTTATTTACCATCCTGCAGTGTGTGTTAGGTTATATCTGACTCGCAGGACCATCTTTTTCCATTGACGCGTAGTCAAATACGCGCGGTTTCACTGTTCTAATAAATGACGTCTTTTATTTACTACTACATTTATGGATTTTATTTTCATTTTAGGTACCCTAGAAGTCATTCACCAGGTCGTATTCATCTTCTCTGGATTGTCAGACACGAGGAAGAAATAACTTGGCTAGCGGAATTAGCCAGCACAACTATGGCCGTGCTCAGGGACGCCAACCGACCTGATAGACTCCACATAGAGATGTACGTTACCAACTCTAAGCAAATGACGATTAAAAACGAGGAGAAAGAAATGTTGGTTGTGGTAAACGGAAGAGGTGTTACTGAAAATATTACGAAGAAATACACTGAGGATGAGAAAGCCAGTCTTCTGACGTATAATACGAGGAGGGTTGTAGGTGGTAGATTTGACAATAAGGCGATTGAACCCGGTCAGTATAGCATAGCCAAGGAATACCCAGTGTTGGCGTGCAGGGTGAGAAAAGGCAAGCCGCATTGGGATAGAGTCTTTGGATATTGGGTGCACTTATACCCCAAGTAAGTTTTTTCTTTATTTAGATATAAGTATAGATAGATAGATAATTCTTTAATTGCAATACTACAAAGATTTACATAGAACTTAAAAATCGAACACAATTCCAACAATACAATACGGTAAACAAAAGAGTCACAATTTGGCGGTCTTATCGCTCTAAGCAATCTCTACCAGAGAAGATTTTAGTTCTACTGTGTGGCCACTTACTTTAGTCGAGTGTCATTCACTGGCATCCGTTTAACGTTTGTAGGTAATAGCTCTTGACTTATTTTTTATTATTATTAATTAAAACGGCACCTACATTAATTACTTACGAAATATTTCAACAAATTGGATTTGATTCAATGAATCTCGAAATCGGACGGATCTAAATAGCGTTTATTAAAGGCTTCAGCACACCAAACGCGGGACAGAAGCAGTGCAGCTACCCTATCGGCTAAAAACATATGAATATGGACATGGGCTTCATTTGACATTTGAAGCCCATAATATGCCCAAATATGAAAAAAATATGGGCTTCAAATGTCAAATGAAGCCCATATCCATATTTTTTAGCCGATAGACCCGTAAGTCAGTAGCAGCGCGGAAGTCGGCAGTAGTCGGCACACTCAATGCAGCGGCAGTTTCAAAACAGTTGCAACGCTGGAGCGCGTTTAAACCGCGTTCAGTATGACGGGTTAGGCAGGCAGGAGGCTGTAAGATGTCGCGGTTGTAAAAAAATACAACAGTAGTCAACCGCTTTCGACGCGCTGCGCGGCACTGCGAACGCCCTGCCCCCGGTGAGTCATGCTAACATGACCATAGTTAGACAACAGCGCGGGCCCGCGCTCGAGCTGCTCTGCGCTGCCGGCAGGTGCAGTGCGACGCGGCGCGGCGCGGAGCAGTTCGAGCGCGGGCCCGCGTTCAAATTTGGTGTAACGCAGTTTAAAGAGTTTCTTGTATTACAACTTGCGCGGGCCCGCATTCAAACAGCGCTGCTACTGTCCCGCGTTTGGTGTGCTACAGGGTTCGTGGTCACAGGGAGACTGAGGTGTTGGTCGTCTCAAAGTCAAAAGTTATTTGCATGTACCGTCAATCATTTTTAATTTTATCGGGTGCGTTCAGGCATAGACAAATAAGATAATTCGTCCTTGTTTCAGGTTAACGCAAAAGGAGCTTACAATATTTTTTTGTTTTGCAGTGTGTTGCTGTTGGGGCTGGGATGTGATGACCTGTATGAAGGGATTCCAGGCAGGTGGTAAATTCCAACCATCATCCTCTCTGTTTAAAATTTCGATGTTTTTTTTATTTTCAATAGCCTTGCGTATCATCCTAGGGACGAATCGTTGTTCTTTGGGAGTATCTGTGGTTCATCAAATAAAAAAAAAAAAATCTGATGTAGTAGTTGGGTCCCTCGAGAGCATCATGTTCGTACACTGCAGACTTGTTTTCACGCCTATGCTTGACGTCGGCTATGTGTTCTTTAACGCGGGTTCTTCCTACCCTTCTCTTTGTTTACCCGATGTATGAGAGCCCACACTCGCAGTCTAGTTTGTACACGCCTGCGTCTTGAAGGGGTATGTTGCACTTGACAGGTCGTAAAAATTGGGCTGCGACTGTATAGATCGGGCAAACAAAGAGAAGTGTAGAAACCCGCGCTAAAGAACATCGAAATTTCAATAAAGAGGATGGATGGAATTTACCACCTGCTTGCGATCCCATCATACAGGTCATCAAATCCCAGCCCCAACAGCAATACACTACATAAGACCAAAAAATATTGTAAGCTCCTTTTGCGTTAACCTAAACGCACCTGATAAAAATAAAAATGATTGACGGTATGCAAATAATTTTGAACTTTGAGACGACCAACACCTCAGTCTCCCAGTCTCTCTAGGTCACAACCTATACCTGTGACCACGGACCCTGTAACGGATCCGAAAAATCAGGACTAAAAGAAAATCCATAAAAAGTATTAAATATGATGTGTAGTGCTCGCGTAAACCTAGAAAACAATATGAATGAACCTTGTAAAGAAGCTATAATATCATTTATACCCTAAATATGGTTGAAGTCCATTTGTGATTTTTTTTGAGTCATTTCATTGAGTCAATCTGTCCTTTGCATGAACCTTTAAGTAATAGAGGTTCATGGTTCTTTAAAGCAGAAATAAATTTATTAAACGTTTCACATTTTTATTACCTAGGTACTCGTAAGTCGAAAACTTACGAGTAATGTAATAGATTAATTATTTTATATTTTAAAGTTTTCTCTTCAATATGATATTATCCATTCACTTGTCGTAGTGCGCTGAGTGCAAGTTTCCGTCATTATTCCATCGAGTTAGCGCCTTCTACTTAGTGATAATTAACGGTTTTACACGCAGAACAAACTCGAATAAAAAGAAATCTTGCGGAGTGCAAGACACTGGAAGATTCTTTGAGCTCTGAAGCGCAATGAATAAGCACTACCTATTTGGAGATTTCTTTTACATTTGTAGATTGAGGATGTATAAGGGTAAGGCCCGCTAACTTTGAACAAAATAACACACTGGAAAAGTAACACACATAGGTGACAGGCAACACACTGGAATAATTTAAAGTATGGTTTACATGCCCGGTTTAATAGGTTGGTAAGAAGGTACTTATAAATTAAAAACCAAAATACTACAGTGAAGTAATTAAAAAAGTTTAATTAAATAAAAACAAGGTGGACCAACAATCTTGTGAAGGTCGCGAGAATCCATTGGAGGAGGGAAGCGCAGGATTGGTCATCGTGGAGATCCTTTGGGGAGACCTATGTCCAGCAGTGGACGTCTACGTGCCAACATGATTATATAAGAGAAGGATAATATTAAACAAAATAATGAACGTGAGTTGTTTCTTATTTACTAACAATACGTACTAGGTACCTACATTAAACAATCTTTAAAGCCACTGTGTTTTCCCATGTAAGCCACGCCTAAAGTAACACATACTTACACACGGTAACACACGGTATTACAATTTTAACCTACATTTCTTGTTTTACTTAAAAATAAGTACCTTTTCTACGAACTAAACACGATATCAAAACAACACTAATGTTTTCTAGGTTACGGACCACATAATAGGTAGGGGAATAGTCTCTTCGCATTTTTTAAGAAAATTCAAAACATTTTTAATACTTATTTATATTTAACTTATTTATATTTAACTAAAGTATTTAGGTGCCATTTTGTTCTATAACTTTTTGCCATCTTGTAGGTAGGGACATGATCCAATTGCTATAGAAATTTTGGGGCTTCTGATCAAAATACCGCGACAAGTGGTTTTGGCAGTCCTCTCGTGATGTTAACCTGACACTGTCTAAAAAATTCTGAAGAGACCAATGCAGGTGGAAATATGAAGGTGCAAGGTCAGGACTATACGGCGGATGCATTAACACCTCCCAGCCAAACTCTCTTAATTTTTGCTGAGTGGCTAAAGATGTGTAAGGTCTAGCGTTATCATGATGAAAAACCACATCCCTTCTGTTGATTAATTCCGGCCGCTTTCTCCCAACTTCTTGCTTTTATCTCATCAGTTCGCAGTAGAGTTCCGAATCGATGGTCCTGCCTGGTGGTAACAGCTCATAATGAATAATGCCCTTCCAATCCCACCACACACACACAGTATCACATGATTATTGTTGTTATTTTATTTATTATGTAATCATCTACAAAACTGATTACAAAGGAAAGTGAAAGGATCTTTAGATAAATGTGTATTATTGATAGAAATGAGGCGTCACTTGTTCATTACAAAATGTACATAGTTAGCGGGCCTTTTCATTATGTATTTTGCGTGTTTTTATTTAACATAACATTATTGTGTTGTTACAGCGATCGTTTGAAGTTATATTGCTGTGGACCAAAGAAACTAGTGAAATTGCTGAGTACCAAGTGTAAATATACATCAAGAACAACAAAAACCAAATTTACATTCGTTCACGAGGGATTCTCTTAGATAATAACTTGTTTCATATTTAATTAAATGCATTTACGATCAGTATTGTTTTGTTACTTTGACCATTTCCTAGATTTCTTTAGTGCTAATAAATTGTGTGAAAGTTTATTTTAACTACCTATTAAACTTCACACAATTTATTAGCACTAACTAAGGTTAGTGCTATAAGTAGCACTACTGTAGTTGATATTATAATATTAGGTTGGGGAAAAAGTCTTTTCGCATATAGTATGAATGAATGAATGAAAAATACTTTATTGCACTAAAACATAAAATAATACATAAACGGATCAGTTTTACAAAAGGCGGTCTTATTGCTAGGGTAGCACTTCTGCCAGGCAACCTTTGGGCAAGAGAACCCATAAAACAAAGTAAATAAAACAAGGGTTAGTGCACAGATTAGAATAGGATATGAATACTTATATATGAAACAATACTAATAAAAATAAAAGTGAGTTATAAGAAATAGGCTAAAATATAAATATAGATAGATCAGGATTTTAGGATGAAGAGTCCAGCCTGAGGAAGTAATCTTTAATTTGACGAGTGAATGAGTCCCGAGACTGGGCACGTCTAATACTCTCCGGCAGGGAGTTCCACAGGTGGATGGCATGTACAGTATACGACTTGGCTACAAAATCAGTGGAATGGGGAGGAACATCAAGGGACAGACAACTAGAGGAACGAAGGTCACGGACAAGAGTAGAAGAGCGAAAGACAAAATGATTTTTTAGATAGCGAGGTGAATGTGGATAAAAAAGGATGGAGTAGACGAGGGACAACGCGTGGCAGTCTCGCCTTCGGGAGATAGATAGCTAGTGAAGTTAGGAACGGTAATATGAAATAAGGTCGTAGGTATTTACGTAAGCCATAAATGAAGCGGATACATAGGTTCTGCAGACGTTCAAGTTTATTACAAAGGACAACGCTGAGGTCAGGGTAACACGCGTCGGCGTAATCCAGTATAGGAAGAAGTTGGGACTGCGCAAGTAAAATCTTAGTTTTGGTCGGCAACAGATTTTTCCACCGCTTTGGTGAGCCGTATGCTCTAAACGCTCTCCTGCTAACCACTTGAACCTGATGGTCCCAGGACAGACGGTTATCGATAATGACACCCAGATTCTTTACGTCATTTTGTAATGGTATCTGTACCCCATTGAAAACGATCGGTGGCAAAGCACCCAATAACATTTTTGTATCTCTATAATTTTGTGTATGGGTGGAGCCATTTTATGATCCCAGCTTTAGCAGCAGTCGGTTGACAATCTTTGATCTTACATCTGGTTACAACTTTATTATACATCATCATCATCATCATCATCAGCCTATAAACGTCCCACTGCTGGGCACAGGCACAGGCCTCCCACGTGGACATTAGCACGTGGGGATATTGAGCCATAACCCACCACGCTGGCTCAATGCGGGTTGGTGGGTATTAACGACTGCCATCTTACGACAACAACCGGGACCAACGGCTTAACGTGCCTTACGAAGCACGGAGGAGCTCGAGAAGTTTTTTAAATTTGGTCACCCATCCAGCGACCCGGCATTGCGAAAGTGGCTTAGCGAGCAAGATCGCAAGCCGAACGCGCTAACCGCTGCGCCATCGAGCACAAGACAAGACACAAGACTCACTGCAATGAAACTTACTCCGAAGCACCAGGTGGAACATTATATCAAGACCACTGGCCCGCCACTATACAGCCGAGCACGTCCGTTACCACCACACCGCTACGAGAAAGTGAAGGAAGAATTTGAGTCTATGATCGAACAAGGCCTATGCAGACCAAGCAAGAGTCCATGGTCAAGCCCACTACACTTTGTACCTAAAAAGAATGGCGATCTTAGAATGTGTGGAGACTATCGCCGACTCAATGCAATAACGAAACCAGACCGTTATCCGATTCCACGCATCAAAGACTTTACCTACCAACTCGCCAGAAAGAAAATATTCTCAACAATTGACCTCATACGAGCGTATCAACAGCTACATAACAAAGAAACTGACATAGAGAAGACAGCCATCATCACACCATTCGGGTCATTCGAATTTCCACGAATGTGCCCAGGTTTAAAGAACGCTGGACAGACTTTCCAACGTTTCATCCATGTACGAGGCCTAGATTTCGTCTTCCCGTTTCTCGACGACGTACTCCTGGCTTCAGAGTCTGAACAGCAAGACCGCGATAACCTACGTATCGTATTACAACGCCTAGAAGACGCCGGTATCACTATCAACCCGTCAAAATGACGCGTGGCCGAACTGTTGGCAGCGGTGGCACTGCGGCGGGCCGTCTCTGCCACGCCACGCTTCTATAATCACTCCCGGCATGAACAATAGCGCTTCAATCGCGTAGAGCCTGGCAAGTTCTTGTTGGTCAAGGTGGTCAATTTGAATAATAAATAGGCAGCCGGGTCTGCCTTTTTTGGCTGGGATGTGGCGTATGTGTGTTACTGGGAATCCCAGTCCCGTTAACGCCATTCTAATTTCGTCTGTTGGCGTATCCGCCGGGAGGCCTCTAAGTGCCACCTTAGTGGGGCGCTCGTTCGCCGGCGTGTAGCAGAACCATTTAACCGCCGGGTTGACCATCGATGCCGCGGTGAGGTGGGCCTGTATGGTTCTAAACTCCTCCGGGGTTCTTGGCAGGAATCGGATACCGCTTTGGAAGGGCCTGGCGTTCGGCGGGCATCCGAGTTTGGTGGTAATTTCCCTAAAGTGAGCAGTCCAATTGGGTAGGTTTTCTACTACAATGGGAGGGTAGCCCCTTGTAGTCGACGGCGCCTGTTGTGCGGCCGTCTGGGCTTGGGAAGTCATTTGTGGGCTGCCGGCCCGTCGGGGAGATGGCGGCGTTTGTGCCATCTCGGCATATGAAGCCGACAAGGGCGCCTCGTTCATTGCGCCCGACATCTGGGCCAGTGAGGCATACTCAGTCGAGTCGGTGTTTCCTTGCAACAACGGAATTATAAGGGGCCGGCTCGGGTCGTCCAACTCCGAGGCGTCGGCCTGTCCTCCTCCTTCTATGGGTGAGGCGGGTGGTGAGGTGAACAATTGGCTGAGCCTCGCTTCCTTGGGCGAGGTCCAGCTGTGGGATTGGGGCGACGGGCCGGTACGGGGGCGCTTGTCGTCATTCCCGTACGAGTCGTCGTCCGGGCTACGGTGACGGGCCGCCTTGTCCTTCACCCGTGAGCCACCGGCGGCTGGGGATTCGCCATGAATCCCGCCGGCCGAGGCAAATGAGGGGCCGGGCAGGGGCTCCTGCGTGGTTGGGCTGCTGCGCTGGGGCGCGGGGGTCGCTCGACCCGACGGTCCCGGTTGGGACTCGGGGAGCTGACTACCCGACAATGAGGCCCGGCGCGCCGCGGGGGCGATCTCGCGATCACTCATCGCGGCACTAAAGTCATGTGTCGAAGTCCGAAGGACGAAACACGCACGTAAAAAAAAAACACGAGTAACTAACTAGCTCCGGCTATCTAAAAGTCTCGGAGGGCGCTAGACCCGCCAATTATATCCAAATAATTGGGGGTGGTCGCGCAAAACGTTTTTTACGTACACCACACTGCACTTGCGTCTGTATCGCGGCGGGAGGTATCGACACGTAAAATCGAGGGTGGGCACAAAAAAAGTCTACGACGTGGGTAGTCCGGGACCACACCACGGAGATCGATTTTTGTGCGGAGACGCTGCGCGCGGACGGCTAACCGGGCGTTCACGCTTTCGCGGAACACACACCAGTTGCCGGAACGACGCGAAGCTGATAGTCGGTTACAGCTACTCAGCACGTACGGCGGCGGCTCGACACGCTAAGTGGAGCACGCGCGAGTTGCGAGGCGGCTGCAGAACGACTTGTAAAAAAAGTAAAAGTTTCCATTTATTGGAAAACTTAGCCTACTATATACAAATTTTACATGTTACAACTAGAGGCGTATAAACAAAGCAGTTTATTTACGTGTTCATAAATGAACGCTAGGGTGCGCTGCGTTTGGCATGACGCAGCGGTTGAAGCGGCTCGCGGCAGTCGCGTGGCTGTCGATGCGCGCCGCATATAAATATTCGCAGCGACTCTCTAAGCGCGTTATTGCGCGGCGGCTATCGGACGAACGAGACACATGTAACATCGAAGCGCGGGAGCGCGCGTCTTAATTTATGTCTTGCAGCTGTGTAGGTAGCTACAGGACTCCCCCTCAAGCGAAGCGTACGGTAGTGTTGACACTTCTGCCCGAACGGGTTCTTCTGAGCGTTGGTCCTACTGCTGCTGCTGGATCAGATGTTACTCGTGGCTGGACGGCTTGTGTTGTGTGTCTTGTAACGGCGCCGGCTGCGTAGTTGTTTCTTCGGTGTTCAAAGTGTAGGCAGGCTTCAATCTGTCTATCGACACGGTGGCGATTCTTCCTGGAAGTTGTATTTCGAGGAACTTGGTGCTTCGTTTCAGTACTTGATACGGGCCTTCGTATGGTGGTTGCAGTGGTTTACGTACTGCGTCGATACGTAAAAATACAGATTCGCACGTCGATAGGTCGTTATGCACGAACATACTACGCTTGTTGCTATGCGGTAGGTATGTTGGTGTGCACGCGGTGATTAATTTGTGAAGCTTCTGCACGAACTCTTGGTTGACAGCGGCAGGTGATGGTGATGAAGATGGTGTGATGAAATCACCAGGTAGACGAATTGCTTGACCATATGTTAGTTGCGCTGCGCTGGTGTTGGTGTCGGTTCGTATTGCTGCTCGGAGTCCCATTAACACTGTAGGTATTTCGTCGATCCATTTAGAGTTGCAGTGTAGTCTAGACATTAACGCGGCTTTCAGTGATCGGTGCCAGCGTTCGACGATTCCGTTGCTTTGTGGATGGTAAGCGGTTGTTCTTGTCTTTTCGGCGCCAAGTAGATGGGTAAGCGCGCGAAACACTGACTCTCGAACTGACGTCCTTGATCTGTAGTTATTGTCTGGGGACATCCGAATCTTGTTATCCTCGCTTCGTAAACATATTTTGCGACGTTTTTACTGGTTATTTCTTGAATAGGTATAGCTTCGGGCCATCGCGTAGTGCGATCTATCATTGTGAGTAGGTATCGATGTCCGTGTTCGCTTGTTGTTAGCGCTCCGACAATATCGCTAAGTAGGTGTTGAAATCTATCGCACATGGGAAATGATCATATATTGCTGTGCGTGTATCGTTGTACTTTCGCTCGTTGACAGGATACACACGTCTTCGTCCATGTTCCAATGTCGGAGTTCATCGCGGGCCAGCAGTAGCGTTGTTGTAGAAGCTTTCTTGTTGTTCGCGTACCGGGGTGACTGACTCTGTGCACTGCGTCGAATGCGGTGCGTCGAAACGAAAGTCATGTAGTAGGTACGGACGAATGTTGGATGTTGATGTTTCGCAGTTGATGTCGTAATGGTGTTAGGTATCTTGATTTTTTTTACTTGTAGGTTGGTTTGTTGTAGTAGCGCAGGCAGGTAACTCGGGATCATTTTGTTGTTGTCTTGCTAGTTGTTCGTAGTCTATTGTTGATGGACATGTGATTGTTTCGATGCGGGATAGTGCATCGGCGACTGTGTTGTCTTTTCCACTGATGTGACGAATGTCGGTTGTAAACTCGCTGATGAATAGTAGTTGTCTTGAGCGGCGTGGTGTTTCGCTATCGGATGACTGTTTATGTAGTGCGTTGGTAATTGGCTTGTGGTCGGTAAAGACAATAAGTTCTCTTCTTTCGAACATTTTTCTAAAGTGCTTCATTGCCATGTAGATTGAAAGTAATTCCCTGTCGTAGGTACTGTACTTTTGTTGCGTGGCGGTGAATTTCTTCGAGTAATATCCCAGTGGTTGCTATGTTTTGTTAACATATTGTTGTAGTACGGCGCCTGCACAAGTATTGGAGGCGTCGCACATTAGTGCGAGCGGGACGGAGTTAATCGGGTGTGCAAGTAGCGCAGCGTCTTCTAGGCATTTCTTGCTGTTTTCAAATGATGCGATTGCTTCGTCTGTCCATTGAATTTCGGTCTTGTCGCGTTTTTTCGAGTTGTGTAGGTATTGGTTGAGCGGAGCTTGTACTGATGCGGCGTTAGGTATATGTTCGCGGTAGTAGTTAATCATGCCAAGAAATGTTCTGAGTTGTTGTATTGTCTTCGGTCTTGGATATTCAGAGATTGCTTGGACTTTTTCTTGAGGTGGTATGATACCGTTAGCGGATACTTCGTAACCAAGAAACTTGACTTTCTTGCCGAAATTGCATTTTGACACGCATAGATAAGGCGATGCTTGAGACTTCCGTAGTTGGTTTGGAGCTTGAGCTGCTTGATTCCTCGGATTTTTCGGCCATAGTGACTATCTTGATTATAGGTAGGTTGCTTCTTAATGTTCTTCTTGTTCGGGGTCACCACTTTAGCCGATGGGGGTTTAGAGAGTAATAACACCATCCAGTCTTGAGATTGGAATCCATTTATTGATTTTTTTTATTGCGCCTGTGAAGCAGGCACCCTCCCGGACACCGAGGGGAGGGAGGAGGTAAACTCTGCATGAGTACGACACCAGACGGCTAGCGAAGTTATGTCAGACTACTGACTAACACCCCCTTGAAAACCATAGACCTGGAGAGATCTTTCGGTTCCAAACTGAGCAGTCACCCCCCGGAGAAGGGGGGGGGGGGGGGGGTGAAGCTTTAAATAGGGTGCGCTTGTTTCTAAGTGACATTTTACTGTATCGACCCAACATACCGTTGAGCCGATACAAGTAGAATCTCGCATTGCGAGTGACTCTTTTTATGTCAGGGCCTTGTCCAACGTCACACCTAAATATTTAGCTGCCACGGGATGGGAGAGCCTAATAGGCGGAGCGGACCTACCTTGAGCGGGACTGTTTTGGTTCGTCGCTTAACATCAAAGAGAATCGCGACACTTTTGTCGGGATTCACCTCAATGCGCCACATACGAAACCAGTAACCTCCAAACTAGCAAATTGGTCATATAAAAACTGTGCTATGCGACTTTCGGTTATATAACTGTTGAATTGATGTTATTAGACAACTACGACGTTGTGTAACCGTTATTCCTACAACGATTTAGTCCCGTAACTAAATGGTCCACTAAATAAGTTGAGTAAACGTTTCTACGACTACTTTATACAACGTCGTATAATGGTACAAAAATATAGGTTAAGTAAACGTTTTTACGACTGTATTATACAACGTTGTATAGTAGTGCCTGTGTATAGGTTAGGTAGACGTTTATACGACTGATTTATACAACGTTGTATAGTGGTGCCTGTGTATAGGTTAGGTAGACGTTTTTACGACTGATTCATACAGCGTCGTATAGTGGTGCCTGTGTATAGGTTAGGTAGACGTTTTTACGACTGATTTATACAACGTCGTATAGTGGTGCCTGTGCATAGGTTAGGTAGACGTTTTTACGACTGATTCATACAACGTCGAATAGTGGTGTTAAAGTATAGGTTACGTGAACGCTTTTACGACTGCTTTATTATATCGTCGTATTATGAAGCCAGGTTGTAGGTCGGATAAATAAAAAAAATATGACACCATGTATAAAGGTTTTATTTATAGTAAAGGTTATCTGTTCATGTTTATTATCTCACGGAACTCTAAAATAATTTATCATGGCCGACCATCTTGGTCGCAAGAAACCGCATTATGCGACCTTTTCATTCTATAATTGATGTATAGAAGTCGTTTCTTAACTTAGACAAGATGGCTGCTATTTTAGTATGTAAACAAATTTTAAGCAATAGTCTACAATAATTTAATTTCAAGAAATTCGAAGGGGACGTAAAAAAATCACAACAACACACCTACATTTCACCACAAAACTAAACGTCCCATAAGAACTAGGTGCACTGGACACATTTATCCTTACACTCTGTTCGTGTATAATATTGTTAAAGTAAATGTAAAAATAAATAAGTAAACTATAACTTATAAACCGTTTAAATTTTGTATGTGATAACTCGCTCTTTTCCAGCAAACATCACAGGAACGAATGAATGGAAGGAACTTCAGTTCATTCCATTGTGTACAATAAAAGTCGATGTTAAACATTTAACCGATATTACAGTCATCTTCTAATGTCTATGCAATTGTTATAGGACTTCAGTGGTTCGATAACAGTCGGTCAAAAACTTTTATGTAACATTTAAAAGTTCTTGACTGACGTTTATTTAACTTTTAAATAACAATAATGTCGTTTAATATGGGCCTATTTCGCGTTGTATAAACGTTTACGACACGTTTATATGACCTACTTTATAGAACCAAAAGGAAATATAAAACGTTTTCTCAACTATTATGCAACAATAATTTGTTACTTGGGCTAACACATCTATAGAGGATTGGAGTCTGGTGAGGAAGTGGTTAGGTGTCTTGCCCTTGACAAAGAGCGCTGTATCGTCTGCGAAGAGCGCTAGCTTCACACCACGATCGGGGATTGGGATATCGTTGGTGTATGCAGTATACAGCAACGGGGATAGCGCAGAACCCTGCGGCACACCGGCCTTTATCGGCTTCGGGGCAGATAACGTACCTTCGTGTCTTAAACGTAAGGTGCGTTGATGCAGAAAAGAGCTAACTAATCTAACTAACCTGTCCGGCGTCTTCATATGATGTAGCTTAAAAATAAGCCCTTTGTGCCAGACCTTATCAAAGGTCTTGGCTACATCGAAGAAGACAGCCGCTGTTTTATATTTACGCGGATAGAAACCGCTAGAAATAAACTCAACTATCCTATGAACTTGCTGAGGGCAAGAATGTTCCCGCCGGAAACCAAACTGTTCGGGAATGATTAAGTCATTCCCATGTAAATGCGCTCGTAGACGAGCAAGTATTGTCTTTTCGAATAAATTCCCCATAGCCTTAAGAAGGCTAATGGGTCGGTAACTCGAAGCTACATTTAACGGCTTATCCAGTTTTGCAATACATATTACTATCGCTTTCTTCCAGGCGTCTGGAAAGTGGCATTGATCGTAACAGGCATTGAAAATGATCGTAAGTATGGCTAGCACTTGCTCGGGAAAGTGCTTCAAAGCCTTATTGGATATGCCGTCAGCGCCTGGCGCCTTGCGCGGTTTAATGCCCTTGATGAGGGACTGGATTTCGTCGGACGAAACCGGATCTGACTCCTGATCTACGGAGAGAGGGAGGGCGCTAGAGCGATACTCCGGTGTTGGATACAATGCCGCTCGGCGGCGTTTTTTGGCTTTGATCAGGTTCCGGATAGCTAGGGGTGGCTTGCGCCCCGGTACGTCTACCTCCCTCGAGTTATCCTTTACAGCTGACTGTACCAAACTAGTAATAGAGTCCACCGCGCTATCTATTTTCTCCGTACTATCAAGATAGTCCGGTGAAAGAGCGTACGGTGAGTCAGGTTGGTCTACGGCGGAAACCAGGGCGGACTTAAAACCGTCCCAATTTGTAAAAACTTTTTTTATTTTTGTGTTAGTGTGAGGCACTTGCGGACCTAATACTAGTGAAACCGGGCGGTGGTCGGAACCTAGATCATCTAGAGTTTCGATCGCACCTATATTTAATGCCACGTCCTTGACCAAGGCGAAGTCAAGTACGTCCGACTATGACTGTCGTTATCCGGATAATGAGTTGGGGAGTAAGGACATAAAATGTCCAACCCAAGTGATGTCAGTATCCGTAATAACTTAGGGCCATTACGATTGGCCGTTTTGCACGTCCAGTCGGTATGTTTTGAGTTGAAATCCCCGAACATAACGACCGACGCCCCTAACGCCAGTAGCGCTTCGAAGTCACTACGTAACGGCGTTTTGGAGGCCGGTATGTATGCCGACACTATTGTTACGGACTGATGTCCGGTCATAGCTAGCCGGCAAACCGTAGCCTCCATATTGGTGAGCGGAGGGGTGGTGATGGGAGTGCAGTGTAAGCTAATCCTATAATAAATCGCGGTGCCCCCACTCGGGCGCGAGTTGGCGGAAGGCCTGTCGTTGCGAATTAACTTATATTTAGGGATCGACAGCCCCTTCAGTTTAGTGGGTTTTAGCCACGTCTCCTAAAGGAGTAAAACGTCGATGTCCCTGCTACTGACAAATGATTTTAGTTCTGTGATATTACTAGTTAAACTACGAATATTGAAAGAAACAAGCGACAACCCTACGGGTTTCGTGCGACCGGTTCCTACTCGCGGTGAATTTACAACGGACATATTGGTGAGGTTAAGGTTGTTCGCAGCCATTTAGAGGGTTAATAAAGTATAACCTTCCGAACTACCGCGAACACACAGCAAACACAGAAAGACAAAGGGATCCAGCCTATAATGTCTAATCCAAAGAGCGAATCAACGCTTGGTGTTGGCATAAGGCCATGTCCCGGTCCCTTTTTTTTTTTTTTTTTGGATTGGGGAAAATGTGTTGTACACAGGCCATGCGCACCCAATGGGCTTGGGATAACGCATGGCACGGAGAGGGACTCGAGGCCACTTGTCCCCACCCGCACCCATTCGCCCCCCCGGAAGGGAGCGAATGAGTCAGGTGAGTTAGGACTAGTGGCCCCACCCCATAAAAACCCCAATGCTTGCCCGCACACCGATAGCGGAACCCGGGGCCCTCACCGGCGACCCCATCCTCTCCGCCGGTTGCCCGGCCCTCGCTCTCATGGTGGAGGAGGGCGGCATTTGTGCCGCCCTCGACTCCCCCTCTGCCAGTTGCCATTGGTCCTCTACCGGCCCCTCTGGCAACTCCCCCGCCTCCATGGGCGCAACGCCCCTCCCTAGGGTTTCTTCGTCCTCGCTCTTGGAGGACGATACCTCCATCCACCCATGTGGTGGTCGTGCGGGAGCCCTGCCTCCCTGCACACACCGCAGCTCGCCCTTTCCGCCCCGCACGTGGCCGCTTTGTGCCCCGGGGCGCCACAACGGAAGCACAGCGTGCCACGGCTGGTCTCTGAGTCACAAGTGTAACTCAGGTGACCCACGCCGTAGCACCTGTAACACCTCTTGGGGCCCCCGTCCAGGGCCTCCACCCGCACCTTCGCCCAGTCGAGGATGACGAAACCCAGGTCCACCAAAATTTTCGCCACTTCGATCGGGAGCCGGATCACGATGGAGGACCGACCCGACGGTCCGGTCCGGAACTGCCCGACAACCACCCGCTCAACGCCGCAGCGCGCCCCCTTCGCAATCGCCCTTGCGAATCCCTCCGCCTCGTACGTCACGTCCGGGTTTAGGCCCACAAGCCGGACCGCGGCCATCCGGCACGGCCTGTCAACCACCATGTCCTCGGACACGGCCTCACGGAGCCTCTCCGCCAGCACGTCAGCCAAGGGGCCACTGGAGGCACCCGGGACCTCGAACTACTTCCTCCCCCCTGCAGCAGTATGCCCCATCTGAACGCCGTCTTTGAGGCCGATTTCCGCCAAGTCCCCCATCTTCTTCATCGCCCCGTCCAGGGCCGAGGCGTAGGTTACCCCTCTTACCACCGCCTCCGGCTTCAGCCTTACGGTCACCACGGAGGACCTTGGCGGCTCCAGCCTAGGGGGGGGCCTCCCGCCCTCCATCCTCTTCGGCATGTTGCCTTCCGCCTGTGTGGCCCGGTTAGTCGCAGCCTTCCCGGCCCTTCGCCTGGCCGCCTTGGAGGCGACGGTCCTCCACTCCTTATCCCGTGCGGGCGCCAATCCTGCAGCCGGGTTCTTCGGGTGAGCGTCACGAGGGCCATGGGTTCCGGCCACTCTCGCGTAGCTCACCCCGGCTACCCTTTCATCACCCGCCAAAGGCGGCCTCCTAGGGGGGTCAGCTGGGAGGCGCCTCTCGATCCTGTCGAGGCGCCCTCCCAGCGACTCCAGCACTTCCCTCTTCAGGGCCTCCATCATACCCTCCATACTAGTCGGAGGAGGGGGAGGGGGGGGGGGGCGCCCGCGCGGCATCTTTCAGCGCCTCAACCTCCCGCCTCAGCGCTGCAACCTCCTCCTCGAGGTCGGCGTTCCTCTCTATGGTTTTCATACAATGCGGGGTCCATGGCCCGCACCATGCACCCCGCATTGTAGGCCACCTTATGGCGAACGGTTTCGTCGCTGCAGTCCTCCAGAAGAACGTCAATATTTCTGGCGCTTCTCGCCACCGAGGCCATCATCCTCTCCCTCGTCCACCCCTTCATAGACCCGACACCGCGGTCCCTCTCCTGCGTAACGGACAATCCCCGCACCGCACCCTTCTTGGCAGCGGGAGCACCCTTGCCCGAGCTTCCGCTAGAGTCGGTTACGGCGTCCTTCAGCGCGCGCTTACGCGTCTCCTCGATGAGGCTCTTCACCATGCGCGTACATTCCGGGTCCTCCGCAAACTCGGACACCCTCTCCTGCGCCACCTCGGCCGCCCAGTCAAAATGACTGGCGCCACTGCCACCGGGCACCGCCAGCTTCACGCCGCTCGAGCCAGTAGCCCGAGCGGACGCTTCCCCGGACGCGTCTTCGGCCTCCACGTCCATTGCGGACCCACCATCAACACCGCCCCCCATGGGAAAACTCCCACTCTCCCTTCCAGAGGCATTACTGGCCCCTGAGGCCTGGTCGCCTACCTCAGGGCAGTCTTCGGTAACCAACTTCTCACGCAGAGGCCCGGATACCTCTACACGCCGGGTGCTAGCCGGATCGTAACGCAAAGTATCCTTCTTATTCGACTTATTTATTACGGGTCGGAAATAAGAAGGTTTGCCATCCCTTTGGTCGCTAGGGGGTGGGCTGTTAGAGCCGCCCACCAAACCGTCCGAAAACGGGCGCCCGTCGCCGCGCCCCGTTGCGCAGCTTATCAGCTAGGATGTGCAACTCTCCATTGGAAAACTTAGCCTACTATATACAAATTTTACATGTTACAACTAGAGGCGTATAAACAAAGCAGTTTATTTACGTGTTCATAAATGAACGCTAGGGTGCGCTGCGTTTGGCATGACGCAGCGGCTGAAGCGGCTCGCGGCAGTCGCGTGGCTGTCGATGCGCGCCGCATATAAATATTCGCAGCGGCTCTGTAAGCTCGCTATTGCGCGGCGGCCATCGGACGAGACACATGTAACATCGAAGCGCGGGAGCGCGCGTCTTAATTTATGTCTTGCAGCTGTGTAGGAGTGTAGGTAGCTACAGCCTAATTATATCAAGGACGCGACGCAGTACCACTAGAAACACTATTACCACAGCTATGACCGTGACTTGATAGGTATAGCACAACCGTGCTAAAACAACAGTAAAAATTTTAATAACATAGTATTCGGAAAAACAATAGGTACTAACTATTCATCAAATGTAGTTCAGGAGGGCGATCGCGCTAATTAATCTCAACCAAACTACAAATGAACCTCTGCCGTTATATAGTGCTATCGCGTTTGACACACGCGATGGCGCTATACGAAGTCGGCAGAACGGCTGCCGTTCAGATGTGGTATGGTTGTGAATATTTAGCGCGATCGCTCCCTAGAAAAACAAAAGTTGTGCGTGGATACCGCTAAAAAGATATTTATCCATGATTTTGAGTAAATATCAGATAAAAATGGATAAAAACGAGTATTTATCCATTTTGGATAAATATCCGAGTACTTACTCTTTGGATATTTATCCACTGCCCATCACTAGTGATGCTATGTGTGTGAGCTGTTACCAACAGGCAGGACCATCGATTCTGAACTCAACTGCGAACAACTGAAGAGATTAAAGCAAGAAGTTGAGAGAAAGCGGCTGGAATTAATCAACAGAAGGGGTGTGGTTTTTCATCATGATAACGCTAGACCTCGCACATCTTTAGCCACCCAGCAAAAATTAAGAGAGTTTGGCTGGGATGTGTTAATGCATCCGCCGTATAGGTAGTCCTAACCTTGCATCTTCAGATTTCCACTGTTTCGGTCTCTTCAGAATTCTTTAGGCAGTGTCAGGTTAACATTACGAGAGGACTGAGAAAACCACTTATCGCGGTATTTTGATCAGAAGCCCCAAAATTTTATAGCAATGGGATCATACCCTACCTACAAGATGGCAAAAAGTTATCGAACAAAATGGCACCTACATAATTTTGTTTAATGTAAATCAACTATTAAATATATTTTTTTTGTATTTTCTTCAAAAATGCGAAGAAACTTTTTCCCCACCCTCTTATTTAAGGGGCCTTATGCGGTGAAAACGGATTTTTTTATTTTTATTTATATAAGGAGGAGGCAAACGAGCAGAAGGGTCACCTGATGGAGAGCAGCCACTGCCGTCCTTGAACGAACTTGGGCACCCGCAAAATCAGAAGAGAATAGGAATTGTGAGAGGGGGGGGGGGTGGGGAGGGTGTAGGGGCCTCCGGAACTCTTACTGGCCGGACGAAACACAACAGTACCAGTGCTATTATTTCACGCCGGATATTTATTTATTTATTTAATTTTCTTTGCACAAAAAAAACTGCAAAAGGCGGACTTAACGCCACATGGCATTCTCTACCAGTCAACCGGTAAGGATGTGGGAGACTAGAAGTAAGGCGATAGATCTAAAATAGTTAATACAATCATAAACAACTTAATACTTAGGTACCTAGTTAAATCTCGAGGGGTCGACCGAAGGTTTTTAAAAACTAGACACGTCTATTTAGTACGAAGTTTAATTTGGAACTGGCAAAGCTTATAACTAAAATACAAAGGAAGACTTAAACTACTTAAATTCTAAGAACTTATCTCTACACAGAGCGGATGCAACGTTGACATATTCGCGACAGTCTCACGGCGTTCTCATAATTTTGCCGCAGCGTCGCCCGCCTGCAGAGTCCATCAGTCAGCACTTTAACACATTGTAATGGAGCTAGGGCTGACTGTAGACATTGTAGTAGAGCTAGGGCTGGTTACAGGTAACATAACTCTTCCCCCCCTAGATTCGAAATTATCAGAGGGGTTGGTAACACTCTGATTATTTCGATACAAACGTTTGAATTTTCTATATTCGTAAAATATAAAAAGGGGAATAACCAAAAATAAAAGTAAGTATAATACTATAGTAGCAATATTAATATTTCTTACGCTAACGGATTTTTCATAATTATCCTTAACGTCACTTTCACTATTTTTTAACAAAATATTTAAATGTTGAAGATTCACTAAATCACTATTGTCCAAATTTATAGGTTCTTGTTGCATCTGGGGCTCGACGGAGTTGATTTCCGGTAAGTTAATTATTGGTAATTTCTTGAATTCTATAGTACTTGCAGAAATGTGTTGGGTTTTTAGGGTGATTCCACCTATTTCCGCATCGCAGTGGTCATCAAGAGTAAGGAGGTAAGTGCCTTTTATATTTTCCTTGGTTTTCTCATTATTACATATCTTCGTAAGTATGTTTCCATCTCTACTATAGAGAATCCATCTTTGTTTTTCCACTGGTTCTACCTCGGACCAAATATTACATGGACAGAGTCTTACGACGTTGCCGCTTTTACATACGTGTATCAAAGTAAAGTATTTGTATCTCTGTCTGTGTGACTGTAGTGTGATATGAGTAAAAGAGATAGTGAATGTACGTTTGGCAGCGACGCACTGTCGGTGTGAGACGTGTCATTTCATGACCGACTACTCGGTCAAAACATTGCTGGATTGTGCGAAATAATAGTGAAATACTAAGAAATCTTAGTGTTTGTGTTATTTGTGTAATATACAATTGACATAATGTCTTGTTTAGCTGTTTATTGTTCGTCAAGAACACCAAAAGGAGGTGTGAAAGACCAGGAATTATCATTTCATACGTTAGTGATTTCTATTAATATGTATGCTTTGCTATGGGTTTTTTAATAATAAAAACGGCAAAGCATTAATTTTTGCTAATTCTTAATCATACTAAATCGTACACTATTCATAAGAATCAGGTTTTAAACCTTAATTAAATGTAATATAAAGGCTTTGTTTTTGACATAATGATTAGTGATGTACGTATTTGTGCATCGAAGCTTTATCGATATTACTAATATTCTTTTTAATATTCCATTTTTAGATTCCCAAAATGCCCGGAAATAAGTGAAAGGGTTTTAAAACTATTAGACGTGATAACTGGGAGCCTACAATATATTCAATGCTCTGTTCCATTTTGAAAAAACCTGCTTTGTTGACGGTTTATTAATAAAAATCCACAGATCTCGTGCTCTACACGACTTGAAAGGGCATTAAAAATGTACCTACTTATTATAGATTATCGAATGCAATTTTCAGTAAAAACGCGTAATTTTTCTTTCTTTTTTTTTCAAAACTAACTTTTTTAAAATATTTTTTCACTCCTCTTGCTCAAAAAGACCGTGATTGTAGCGTTCCAGAGCGAGGATAAAATAATCTTTCTTGCCCTAAGGGAAAAAGTTTTTTTTTTAAATTTTTGTCTGTTACATGACAATGAGCCAACAAAAACGAAAAAGTTTTTAGTCTTAAGTAGAATAATCATAAATAAAGACTGCGCTAAAAACCCATTAAAACTCGGTTTTTATTTACTCCCTCGCTAAAGCTCGGGAGTAAAACTACCTCGTATGTAATGGGTCATTTTAGCCCCTTGTATAACAATCTGCTTTTAGATCATCTTAAAACCCATTGAATTCCACGTCTTTTGAGCTCTCATACGTCCTCGTGGCCGCACGCCCGCCGCGTGATATCGCACCTCGCGCCGCGCAAACTCGCGGCTAAAGGCACCTCTACAGCCTCAACCGTCACTAATATCAAAAAAAGTGTAATAAGGTAAAATGTTCCTTAGTTCAATACTGCTTTTTATTTTTTTTAATTCGGTCATGTTCTCGAGATATCGGGAATTTTCTGGGAAAACACACGATTTATCGGTCAAAAATACTCGGTTTTTATCAATTTCCAAAAATAGTTTTTGACTTTTCCAAAATATTTTTACATAATTTTAAACCCCTTCGAATTCCGCGTCTTTTGAGCCCTCATACATCCTCGTGGCCTTGAACCTCAGGGTATCACGGGCGAGTCGCACTTTCAGCGAAAATGGGGGCCCTACTGGAGCGAACGGAAAAACATTTTCAATGTTAAAAAACTTAATACTGATGCAGTGCCGACCGTTTTGAAGGTTATCCATCTTACTATCAATCGGTAAGATTAGTTGATGTCACTACTACTACACTGTTGCCCGTAAATGTTTACTAATGGAAATAGGCCTTCTTCCGAATGGGCACTTTGTTATGATATTGTATTGATTCTGAAGTTTTAAAGACTGCAAATTTTAGATTGTTATTGTCATTTTATCAATTTATTTTTTTTATAACAGAAGAAGGCAAACGAGCAGGCGGGTCACCTGATGGAGAGTAATCTCCGCCGCCCATAGACAGCCGCAACACCAGAGGAATCGCATATGCGTTGTCGGCCTTTAAGGAAGGAATAGGTTTTAGAAAGGAATAGGAATTGAGAGGGAGGGGGGGGGAGGCCTCCGGAACCCTCACTGGCCAAACGAAACACAACAGCACCAAGGGTTATTATGTCACGCCGGATAATAAAATATAATACCGGGTGGTATTACGTCGGGCGAGCCGGCCCAATGCGTGCTGCAACGCAGCGTGGCTCTACCACTCAGTCAGTGTCACTCATTTAGCACCACCCAGGGGTCACGTATAGGGTCTCAAGGGTAAACCTACGGACGCGAGTAACTTTAACCCCCAATTATAATAACGAACTAGGTACACACCACATTAAAGTGATTATGTCGATATATGACTATGATTATGTTATACTAGTCACATCCTTAGTCACGCACACATGTACAGATAGAAAGCTGCACACTAACAAATGACGGACATGCTAAAAATCCAAAGACTGTCCATTGTGATATTTGGTCCGAGGGTTCTACTTTAACGGTATTGATTTCCACCGATACAGGATGACAAGAACTCGTATTGCTGGAAAATTTCATCAGTGCTATTATGCAGATATCTTCTACTGGTAGCTGTGATTCATCCTCGTAGCATAAGTATGTTGCCTCGTGAAGCTCGTAGCAAGGCTGGGAGAGCGAGACCATTTTGTCACCTTTTACTAGGAGATAGGGGTATTTGGGAATCACAATTTGTGTATGGTTATAGGAATTAGTTATAGGTATTGGGATAATTTTATAATATATATATTTCATCTCTAATTAGAGGTATGTCCAAAATGAATGTTATATGACTTCCTTTAGAATAAGCTTTTAACTCTATACATTGTTCTATATTAACTAAGTTACCATAACTTACTGGGTAAACAAGTTTGTGTGATTTTTCTATTTCTAATAATAATTTTATCAATTCATCTGAATTTACAAGAGACTGATGTAAAGTTTTTAATTTGCTAAATGTTAAACATGTTTCTATTTCATCCAAATGGCTATACAATAATTGAAAGTTATGTAAAAATAGATGTATACACATTCACAAAGTTATGTATCGTTAAATTGGCATTAGTTTTATTTATAGTTTTCCTCATTTCCCATAATTCTTTGTCTATTTGAATAAAGTTATTATTTGTGGAGTTGGTTATTTTTACGAGATTCTTAGACATTTCTGATATCAATGTTATCTTTTTCGTCAATGTGTTTTGATGTGTCTGCAAGGAATTAATTATTTTCTCATATCTAACAGCGTCATCGTGGTCCAGATTACCAGTAATAAGTTTTATGATAGATCCAAGAGGATTTAGAATTCCGCGTTTAATTCTAATTGATGGCGCTAATTGTTTAAATGTATTAATTGTAGAATTCATAACATAGTCTGTTTGTAGTTTCACATTAAGTAATTGATAATTTGGAATTGATTTATAAAAGTATGCGCTTATGTGTAAATTCAAATTATTATATCTATTTATATTTAATTCTAACTCTTCTTGTATAATACTTAAGTTTAAAATCTTAATAATAGTCCACTTATCATAACTTACGCTAGCTTGACCTTGCTTCACCATCATTACTCCAGGATTGTTAGTAATCCTTTGAAGTTGAAGGGCGTGGGCCCTGACGATCAGCGTCGCGAGCACGAGGAGGTACAGTCCGCTCGATTCCATGCCTTCCCGTAAAGCTCTTCTCGTAGACTGGAAAACTCGGTGCCCGTCGTTAACTTATTTGTTTTCTGGTTCGAATTGCTTTTCCGCGCGTTGAATCGTGCAGCTAATTACCGATGCGTTTTTACCGAAATCGACAATTTAGTTGGATCTGTATCGATTGTTCGCGTCTGGTAACAGCCAGCAATCCTACCGGCTGCGCCAGTTAAATCTCGAAGGGTCGACCGAAGGTTTTTAAAAACTAGACACGTCTATTTAGTACGGAGTTTAATTTGGAACTGGCAAAGCTTATAACTAAAATACAAAGGAAGACTTAAACTACGTAAATTCTAAGAACTTATCTCTACACAGAGCGGATGCAACGTTGACATATTCGCGACAGTCTCACGGCGTTCTCATAATGTTGCGTCAGCGTCGCCCGCCAGCAGAGTCCATCAGTCAGCACCTTAACACATTGTAATGAAGCTAGGGCTGACTGTAGACATTGTAGTAGAGCTAGGGCTGGTTACAGGTAACATAACTACCTATATAAAATACCGAACTACACAAATACATAATACAACAAATATTATAAAATATATAATAGTATGATACATAAATATATACCTATACATATATATAACAAACCAGATAGCGTGACAATTAGATCGCGTTCAAATCATTGTTATGTAATGGTTCAAATAGTGCTCACGCACTAGTCGTTTGAAATTCATTTTACTCTTTGCACGACGAATGTGCAATGGCAGAGCGTTCCAGAGACGGATAACAGATAGCGTAAAAGAACTGGAGACGAAGCGAGAGTGATGAGCGGGGGTTTGGAGAGTGAGGTTGCTACTGGAGCAAAGGTCACGATTATGAGATACACCCAAAAATTGAAACCTAGATTTCAGATATCCAGGGGTACGGGGATCGTATAGAATATTAAATAGCATACACAAAACTCTAAGGTTTCTACGCACACGGATGGGCAGCCATTTAAGTTGACTTCTATAGTCAGAAATGTGGTCAAACTTACGCAAGCCGAAGACAAAGCGAATACAGCTGTTTAGCAGACGATCTAGTTTGTTGAGAAGATGTTGATTAGCGTCAGAGAGACAGACGTCAGCATAGTCAATAATAGGAAGGACAAGAGCCTGTACTAGCGCGTACCTGTACTATTTTATTTATTTATTTATTTTAGTGCTGGACGGGAGAAAAAATTTCAGCCTATACAAGGACCGTAGCAAATTGACTTTACGAGAAATCTCGCTGTTTTGATCTTCCCAACCGAGAGAGCAGTCAATAAGGAGGCCTAGGTTCTTGACTCGGAGCTGATACGGTATGCAATTCCCATTGAACGCCAGATTAGGTACTGAGCTCAGAACAATAACTAAAGCATATTGTTCTGAAGTACCGAGGTCAGATTGACAAGGGACAGCTGTCGAGAACTCACCATGATCATTGCTTGACACTTTGCGGCATTGACGGATATGCCATACCAGTTGGACCATTGATATATAGTTTATCTCAATGAATTGGACCATTCCGCAATCCTAACAAGATCCTCGTTAAGGTTAACGATGGCCTGATTTAAGCTACTTCTGTCAGTTTTGACGTACAATTGAAGATCGTCAGCATACAGATGGTAAGAAGAATGAATTCGAGTAGTGAGAGAATCAAAAAAAAGTGAAAAGAGGAGGGGAGAAAGTATGCCGACTTGCGTTACACCAGCAGTCAGCTCGAACCAATCAGACATAGACTGATCGACCCGAACGTCCTGCTGGAGTCCGCGAAGATATGAGGAAAACCATGTCGTAGTTGAAGACGACAGTCCAATATGGGAGAGGAGAATGTCATGGTTGACCGTGTTGAAGGCGTTGGAGAAATCTATAAGAACCATCACCGTCAACAAAGTATTCTCCATGCCGGTGCGAACATCCTCCAAAACATTAACGAGTGCAGTGGTGGTGCTATATCCAGGTCCAAACCCAGACTGGAAAGGACTTAGGTGATTATGTCGAAAGATGAAGGAGGAAAGTTGGGTGTGTACAGCAGCTTCAAGGATCTTAGAAATAAATGTTAAGATAGAAATAAGTCGAAAGTTGTTTATACAAGAGGGATTAGGAATTATGGGCAAAGGGATTGCAATAGCTTTATGCCAAGCGGAAGGAAACGTAGAAGAGGAGAGAGAGTGATTCAGAATGAACGTAAGAACAGGAAGTAAGAAATCGAGGATGAGTGTGATCATGGATCTACCCACTTCATCACATCCCACCGCCCTCGATTTAATGGAGATAACAATTTTACGAACATCTTCTTCAACTAACTGACGAAAGGAAAATAATTCACTATCTAGTTCTATGTGGATACAAAGGTACTAGTTAAGTAAAATGAAAATGAAAATGTGTTTTTTTTCATGAAATCTTTAACAAATTAGTTGCCGGGGCTTCCCAAAAAGTAATCAAACGATACCGGTGTTGGGAAAGCCTCGCTCCATTTTAGATTAATTAAACAAAAAAAATTAAATTAAACAAATTAAATATCACTAAAAGTGTGTGTGTGTGTGTGTGTGTGTGTGTGTGTGTGTGTGTGTGTTTGTGTGCTCAGATACGTGTATGTGCGTGCATGCGTGTGAGTGTGCGAGAGTATGAATGAGTTAGATATACCTACTATTTCAGTCTTACAAATATATCTTCTACTTCATCATAGTTAAGAGTAGAGAGCCATTCAGTCAGTTTTTTTACACACAAACAGTTGCAAAGGATAGATAATTTTGTTGTAAGTGTAAGGGGCTTGAGCTATAAATTGATTACTAGCCAAAGTTGTTCGTGCTGAGTAGGCTGGAGCTACAATGTCGCACCGTCTCTTTCTAAGTTTGGTATGGTCAAGTGGTAATGTTTTATGATATCTTAATATCATGTGTAAGATATACAGTTTCCTAACGGAGAGCAGTCCAGCTTTAGCGTATAGTGTTTTAGTCGAAAACCTTCGCGGCCTATAATACATTACCTTGATCAGGGATCTTTGTGCCCGCTCTAGATTTAGAAAGTATGACTTAGCTTCATCTCCCCATACCGAGATACAGTTACATCACGGGTTGAGCCAGAGCAATATATATTTCATTAGGGAGTTCAGCACTCATTACGTGTCTCAGAGATTTGAATACCCGCATGTATGTAATAAGTAAATGGAGATGCCAGGGATATGGCCTAATATGCAAAATTTTACAGAGTGTGGGGGCAACATGTAGGTATCGTCCACAGACGTATAGTGGTATCGACGTTTCCTTTCGCATTAATTATGAGACAAATTATACCACAAGCTCAGAATAATAACTAAAGCATACCTAGGAGTGCTATGAGATTTGAGTGTGGTTTGGTCACCATTTGAATTACATTTGTATAGGTCGCTTTTGAATTCGGTATAATAAATGGTGACCGGTTTTTTTTATTCGCTGGACATTTGACGTTTTTGTCAACTTATTTTATCTATTTTATTTCAATGTTTATGGCCCATTTGAAAAAATAGGACAACTATACGAGTCTCATTTGGACTCCTTCTATGCTTTAGTTATTCTATCAGAACAATAACTAAAGCATAGAAACCGTCTGAGTAGAAAAAAAGCGTACCAGGCAATCTGTCATCATCTGTCAAAACTGGAGCCAGTGGAACCTTATAATACTACCAAATTAAGTTACTCGCTCTAACCATCGCCTTTGTCAACCAACAATGACACATATAATTTTGTCGTATAATACATGGATCCTTGGCGTGCGTTTCTGTTAAGATTGCAAAAGTGATAATTGTGTGAATACTGAAATTTTGTTGCAAAATACTGTTATAAGTGAGTGATAAAGCAATAAACTATGGCGTGCGTCGTTCAGAAGTGTTAATCTCGCATAGGAAATAAAGAAAATAACAGTGAAATAGTCGGCTTCCACTGGGAAGTGATAGGTATTTCTATGTTTATTTACCGTTGTTTTGTTTTTATAGTTATATCTTCGTTCGACTAAGTATTACCAGTTACTATTCATTAAATTATATTGGAATAAATAGTTAAATTACTTCACTAAGAGTTTAAAATCCGTTTTACAATTTCGTCGTAGATGTTATGAGTGTTGTGAAAAGGGTTAAGTATCGATAAATTAAAAAGTACTTATTTATTTTTATTTTTTATTTATTTATTTATATCTTAGGAAGACCAACAGCTTATTCAAACAGTATAAGTAGTGGTAATAATAACAGATGGCCAATTACAGGTCCTCACAAGTAACAACAGAAACATACAGACAATATCCTTATTAAAAAATTACTTATACAAAAATAAATTAAGTTCTTTAGTTACTTAACATTTGCCCAAAACTAAACACGTTTATGAGTCAATTGCATAAAAATTGTACATCGGGAAAAAATCATTTGTCCATCATAATAAAGTAGCTATTTATAAAAAAAGAAAACAATTACTAACATGATAATTATTTTTTATTGATACTACTATTTCTTTTTAATTGTACGAAATTAATAATTTTATATAGGGTTGATAATTTATGGTAGAAAAAAAATATTTTTGAAAGGTATGATTTTTCTTGTCTTACAAAAGCCATACAAAAGCTGCTTGTCCTACCCCTTTGAAATTGTAAAAAAAAATAGATTAACTTGTGAAGCCGTTTAAAAGTCGCTATTTCTTTGCATAAATTATCTGAAGTAATAAATGTTTTACTAGCTAGATTACTTTTTGTCATCATAAGTAATTAATTTTCTTACAAAATCTCCTGAAGAAAACATGTCTCAAGTTTTCTTCCTCTGTATAACACCCTTTGTATGACTAAGATTTAGATGCTTCTAAACCTCGGAGATCGCATCCGTATTTGTCTTTACGTGTGGCAGCACTATTACTACTGCCAACCTAACAAAATCAAATGTTAGCCATCATAATTTTCAAGTGATGTTTTGATTGTCGGTTCGAACTGAATTTCGTCGTGTAAAAAGTGCCAGTTGTATGACGTCATAATTTAGGTAAGTTTAAGGTTTTTGCTAAAAATTCTTTTTTATATAATAGATTAATCAATGTGTAAAACAGTGTGGTAATCAGAACTGTAATAATTTTACAATATGTAAGAATTCATTTTGTCCCAAAAAAATTTGGTTCCTTTGTATGACATTGTATAACGTCATACAAAGGAAATGACGTTAGGGTCTATACACATAAGATTTTTTCTTGTCAAAAATGAAAAGTTCATAACTCGAACTTGAAAATTATGATATTGAAATCGGTTAATAACGAAATATAAATAAACCAAATGACAGTAATTATTTATAGTATTTTAAATTTGACAACCTACAGTTAAGCGCCAATTCCATCGACGTCCAACGAAGGTTCTGTAGGAAAAACAATATTTGGTGTCAAATGTTTGAATTTAGTTAAAACTTTGGAACCTGATTAACAACGTAATAATGATGATGACGAATTTTCAAAAAATATGTAGTTTCGCCAGTGAATAAAAGAATGGGCTACAGAAAGAAATATATATTTATTTAACCGCCTCTGTGGTCTAGTGGCTAAGCCACCGGTTTTAGACCAAGAGGTCCCGGGTTCGATTCCCAGCGGGGTGTGTACACCACAAAGATGTATCTTTGTGTGCTCGGTTTGGTTGGTGATAGGGCTGTTAAGTCCGCCTGGCTAGCTACCACCATCTTATCTAAGTCTGTCGCCATAACAACGATGTTTATAGCATTGTTGTGTTCCGACAGTTTGAGATAAGATAGCCAGTTCCTCAGTGGTTGAGGATTCCGGGTGAAGCGCGCTTCCACCTTCGGCCTTATCGTCACTTACTATCAGGTAAGATAAAGGCCGAGCGCTAACCCGTTGTGGATTTAAAAAAAACTCAAATAGCTCTAAACGATTTAGAGCTACATGACGCTAGAACTATTTTAGGTACTATCAAACAAATACGTATCAAAACGATTGAACAAGGTTGAACAATGTTCCAACTAAAATTACTTTAAATTTCAATTTTGATGGTCTCCCAATATTTAGAAGCTCAAATAAAGAGTTTTGGCCAATTTTGTCCACTATATTTGAAAGACCAGATATTAAGCCGTTTGTAATTGGAAGTTATTTTGGTGTTGGAAAACTAAACAAATTGACCAATATTTAGATGATTTTGTGTACGAAATGGAACACTTAATTAAAAACGGGATATATATAGAAAATGTGAAAAAGAAAGTATCTGTTGCAATAACATGTTTTATTTGATTAAATGTTATTTTGATTGTCTGCAAGAAGATTTATTGTTTGTCTAATATATTATTTTGATTATCTAAAATTTATTTTAGATAATTTTCAATCTGATTTACTTTGTGATCTTCTGGATTTGAAAAGGGGTTTGAGATTCAAACTCATTACGATGGGGGTCGACAGAAATTGTTGCCAGCTCGCACTCGTCTATATATTGAATTACATATTTTTCAGCAGTTGTCACTTCTGGAAGTATCTGTGTGAATATTGTTGCAGTAGGTGAAGTTAATGATTTCTCTTGTTGATTAACAATCTGGAACCAATCGTAGAATAAATTAAATATTATATTTTTATTTTTAATTACCACTTTAAATTCAATTACATTTCATTGTTCAATTTTTAAAATAAAACTCAGGGATAATCAATTCTTACACGGATCTCTAAACAGAATTATAATTTCTCTACCCAGATCTCATATACAGCCTAAATAATAAAAAAAAAACACTAATAAAACTGGTTAAAAACTAAGAGATGTATTATGCAATCCATATCCGCCGTAGTACAGCTAGTAAGACTTTAGTACCCTCATAATATTGTATAATGTCGCCATTTTAGAACGAATGAAAAACGATATTCAAATATAATTAAACCAATGTTTGTTAATAGTTTGAACCGTTTCATGATTATCAGCTACAAAATTTTGTCGCTGTGTCCTACAATCTATTATTTTAAATATAATTTATATTATAACCTTAAAAACAAACACTTACTTACCCGTGTTTAATAATCTTCTTTATGTTTTTTTATAGTATTACTGGCGCGTTTAAATATTGCCAATAACCAACCACACATTGACAATAAAATTGGATTTACACTTTGTTTTACCAATTAACACCATCAGATTCCTAAGATTTATCAATACTTGGGATTGCACTTTGAAATATGAACATCATGCGTCATAATTATTGTATTATTCTTGTATGACATGTTTCTCTTTTATTTTCATAATTTTCTAATTCACTTATATATCAAACGGAAAAGATAATCCTATCCATTGTTAAATTAAACTAAACTATACTAAAGCTCGAGTCCTAAACCCACATTTTGTAATTTTAAGACTCGAAGAAATGCCTACTCAGTGCATTCCTCGCTGATGACGCACTTGTATTAAACATATCCAGATCGTAATTACTACTAAGACTAATAAAATGACTACTGGCTCGCTATACAAACTCGTTTTGCCTATAATTTGTGTGAGCGGGAGGTAGGAACAAAAGGGAGTTGTTTCTCAGGGATTTCGAAGGTACCCTCAGCGATATCTGCGCTAATAGTTCAGGACAGTCGATTGAACTTGATGCGATTTTTAATAAAAATGTTAAGAGGCCTATTACATCTCGAATGTGATTTTTGCGTAAAATGCCTGTTTTCGCATTTTGTAGTAATTTTGCAGTTGTATTTATCGTTTTTATCGAAATAGGATAATAAATTTGTGCATAATATTACAAATATCCATTCTGTGAGCATAAGTTGAATTCGGACGGCCGGCGCATCGCATTTTGTAGTAATTTTGCAGTTGTATTTATCGTTTTTATCGAAATAGGATAATAAATTCATTATAAAATCTTTATTCCTCATGAAGTAACAGTTACTCTGGTATAAATTTTGCTCAATAATATTATCGCAGATAGGAGATATTTACAGTTAATTTATAGCAATTTTCGAAGTTTTTTGGTTTAGAATAAGATTTTTTTCCTATATAAAATCAATGATATCTAAAAATTCCGAGGCCGCTACGCATTATTCGACTATATAAGAGATAACATTATATTTTTTTTATTTCACTTGTTTAGAACAGTAGTTCAATCGATGAGCTCAAAAAAGTGCCTTCGCGCACTTTATGAAAATCTTTCTCTGCAATTTTGGGTTTAATTAAAAAGTTAAGCAAAATTTACAAAAAGCGAGGCCACTAAGCACTATTCCAATAGCTATTCTACACTATTCAATAAGTCATAATTGTTAATGTATTTTCGTTTCTGAGATCCATAACGCCAAAGTTGGCCATTTTACGCAAAAATAACAGTCGAGATGTAATAGGCCTCTTAAGTCATTAATTTCACGACGTATAACAAATGACAAGATATGATGCTTCTTACATAGCTCCGAGTAGTTAGAAGAGTCGTACGATAACACAGAAACCGAATAAACTTTTTTTGAATCATCTCTATTCGCGAAATGTAGACAACATATCGCGGATTCCAAAGAACAATGGCCATTACTGATTTTTTTGGAAATGTATAAAATCAAGTGCTATTGGTAAAAATAGCTCTAAATTCATTAAATCAAACCATGTTATCTAGGTTTCCATTAAAGCTCTAGGAGTAATACAATATCGTGTTTTTATATCATAGGGGTCACGGTGTACTCGTAGATAAGGAGAACGTTACTACGTGTTTTCGGCAAAAAGTCATTTTTACTACTTTATTTACTTAGCTCATAAAGCGATTGTTTTTTCATATATGGGTACAACACTTAGAAAAATGTTTAATAACCTTTTCTGTTTTACATGGCTGCCAATGCGTAACACTTAAACTACTATGTCAAAGTAATAATTTTGATAAACGTTCTAGGCTAACCTATTACGGCTTTCTGGAAGTGTGGATCTGGATTTGATAAAATGATTCCAAACATTCAGCTTTACTGACGGTGGCATTTTTAAACGCGTATTGTTATTTGAATAGAACGAAAATATACATATCCCTTAAATAAGGGCCAGCCAGAGACTAGGTAATAAGGACCTTAGGATCAGTCCTCTGCCATATTCCACGCTTCACCAAATAACAACTGCACATGTGCTCAGCGTGATAGGTGAGCCCAATAGATAGAGAGAAGCGTATTGATATCATATCGATAAGTACATCGAAATGTCGTCTAAGTGTTGAATCGATATTCCAATGTATCGTATCCAACTTATCGGGCAGGGTGT
This sequence comes from Scoparia ambigualis, assembly GCA_963921215.1. NCBI lineage: Eukaryota > Metazoa > Arthropoda > Insecta > Lepidoptera > Crambidae > Scoparia > Scoparia ambigualis. The sequence continues at coordinate 8,466,679 of OY992507.1, forward strand.
AGTACTAGATGTAATAGTTTTTATAGTTAACAAAAAGGGCGTGAAAGAATGTTAACTTTTATCCTAGTGCAAGTTTCCAACGTTGAGCTGATTTTTTTTTTTTTTTAAATATTTGTTCCATGAAGGAACAGGCTAAGGTCTGAGCCATGCTGCCTAGTCATTAGTTATTTATTTGTTTTTTTCCCTTGATGATAATGAGTGGTGAATAAGATGAATGATAAATGATGTTCCCCAAACCCCTTGAGTCCTTAGTAAAGATGTGGGACTTTACTGAGGTCTCACGCGGACTACTTGAGAGAATTTGAAAAGTGATGTTGCACTGTTTTGTTTCATTTGCCAACACTCATGCACGTTCACAAACACTTAACGGTTAATAATCCACTATTATTTCACATTAATATTCGAAAAAACACAAATGTTAGAAAATAAAACAAAACTGCAGACATGACGCTTCACTTTCCCGCCAAGAAGTCCACGTTGAGTTGCATCTACCTACTGTTCAAGTCAAAGAGAATTAATATAGTAGTTTAATGTCTTTGGTTCAAGTCAAAGAGATTTAATATAGTAAGTGAATGTCGAGATATTTAAGTACTCTTTTAGTTGTGTTGTGAAAATGAGTGAGACTTTCGCAAGTGTTTTAATGAAAACTTTCGTACATGTTTGTACGAAGACAATTAATGTGAAAACCCACGTACAAGACCGTTTAGATCACGTGTTACTTTGTATTTTCTTAAATTAGAATGTATTGATTGATGAATGTAATGGGCAATTTTCTGACAGCCCTTTGGCTAGCGTATTCAAGAATACTACGGACGAAAGAACTGTAAAGTATTTTTAAAGTTTTCACCTGGGCAAATTCCTTTGCACAGCGCATAACAAAGCCGAGTGATTTAGAGGCTCTGGATACAAGACCGTCAATATGGAGGTCTAAAATCAACTTAGAGTCGTGCACAACTCCTAGGTCTCGCACAGCAGACTGAGTGTGCAGGATTGTGTCTTTAAGAGTATAGTTAAATAGGACATTATTACCTTTGCGACTAAATGTCACGAAACAACACTTTGACGGGTTGAGATCCAGATCGTTCTCGCGGTCTCGAGCCTATCCAGATCTGATTGCAAGGCTATTGCATCATCTTGAGTCCTCACGTGAGCGTAGATTTTCATATCGTCCGCAAAACAAAGTAATTGAAAGTGCTTAAAACATTCTTTAATGTCAGCCACAAAGATATAAATCAAAGGACAAAAGACACAAAGGTAAAAATCGTAATGTTCACTTAAATGTTTTAGATTTCCTCTGGATGAAATTCGACGTGCACAGTGGACTGCTGCAGTGTCTCCCACCAAAAAACGCCATCGAGTTTGTTCAAAACATTTTACTGTCGGGTGTTTTACCAGTGACGACAAATGGCGTAAACTGAGAGATGATGAATTGGTGAGTGACGGTTAGACAAAGTCGTATAAATTTACCTCAGCTACACGCTCTGCGTGAAGGTTCCCAAGCTGCCTCTAGCCTCTAATCAATAAAATATTTTTTTCGATCATTCGTTTAAAAATTAATCAACTAAGCACCATTTTGTATGAGAAGGTATATTTTTTGGAATTTCTTAATGTCGTCATAACATAATGTGTTCAAAATGATGGGATAATCTCCACCCCCTAAACCATCGGCGTATACTGCAAGCAGTGTTGCCAGATCCGTAGGTCAAAACTATCCTAGATTTACTGCTAAATTATCGTGTTTTTATCGCATTCAAAAAGACAGAATTTATACGACTGGGCACTCCAAATATGGTACATCCAACGTCACGAGCTAAAAAAAAAAAAAAAGCTCATCACCTAGAAAAAGGACTGACTGTGGTACCTTAAATTTCGTTATTTCCAAACTGTGACTGAATGACTGATGCTAAACCAGGTTTGTCACAAAATTATCGTAGAACTGACAAAAAATATCGTGGAAAGTCGACGAATTATACAAATTATCGTGCGATACTTAATTATTATTTTTTATCGCATGCCCCTCCAAATTATCGTGGATCTACGATAATTATCGCACGTCTGGCAACGCTGACTGCAAGTAATATTTTTCCCAACTGGTTGGCCATGGCCGGTCTCCACTGTACATACGTACTTACCTACCATTACACCGTTTCTAGGCAGGCAGAAAACTAAAGAATTGTATACTAATAGATATTCTTTACTTTCCAGGACAAACACACAAGTGAGCTATCAAGCACTACGACTTCAGCAACTTTGCTGTTACCACAATTAACAAAATCTGTTGCTGCTGAGCGTGACAGCACCATCGCTAAATTACAATAGGAAATTATGAGGCCAAAAACACTAGCCCAACCACAAACAATAATAATTGGTGGCAGCACTAAGTTTCATGTCTTGTCTCTTGTAGTCGCCCTAAAGCTTGTTTTTTTGCTTTTCAGTTAGTATTTTTGACGCAGTCAGATTTTTGTTTTCTTTCAATAATTTTTTATTTCACACTTTTATGTTATGTACCTACCGTAAAATGGGGTGACTTTGAATAACGTTGCGACTTTGATGATAGCTTCCGTTTTTCACTTCTTAAATTCAAATTTAATAAGTTTTGAACGTATCCTTTTCGTTTTTGTTCTGTTGGTAGCCTTGACAGATCAGCCATTGTTTGCAGAAGTCAGCAACAGTGTGCTAAATTTTCGTGAAAAAAGTGGTGTAAAAAACTTCTTAGGTGTGGCCGTAAGTATAAAATTCATAGTAATGATAATAAGGTCATGGTATATTGACATGCTTTGCATAATCGACAAGGTTTTTGTTTTTTACCTAAGTCGGCCATTTTGTAATGCACAATGAAATCTGTTACAAGGGGCTACTTTGACTTGAGCTACGGGGCGAAATTCATAGTTATCAATATCGCCCCAATGGGTATTGTTCCAGAGATATACTTGAAATTGTATTGAATTACAAAGTAACCCCTACTTTTTTTTAGGTTCCTAGTGCATCCTAGTGATGGTTTGCACATACAAAAAAGTTGCGGGAAGTCGCAACTATAAGAATTATACAGACGAGGCACTAGAAGAGGCCCTTGCGAAGATTACCGATGGTGATCTCTCTATTTTTGCTGCTTTTTCGACATATAACATCCCATACATTTGGACTAGAAGAGAGAAGAAATTATTAAGACTTTTTGTTCAGTTATTAAGACATAAATTTACTAATTCACATGTTTCCTATTATGTTCGTACCTCAAGTAAAAATCATTAATACACGATATTTTTAATCAGAAATGCAAAGTTTTACTTAAAATGCCACTATTTGCTATAACAAAATGCCAATATCAACTTCGCCCCTTGTGTTAAAGACGCCCCGACCAATTTCAAAACCCAATAATTCCTAAAACACATTATCGTAAGAAATATTATTTTTTGTGTTAAATTCTAAATTGGGGTTACTTTCGACATCAATAATAAAAACATCGGGTATCTTCTTCTTCTTTTTGTGCAGTGGCGTTTCCCTTTGGATTTCGCCAATATCCAGTTTTTGGCACAGTTGTTTATCTCTACAGACTCATTGCTTGTATCGGTTTCTCGTAAGAGCACAATGTACAAGTACAGAGGTGGTGAGATCTTAAATTTTGAGGCTGTAGACCCAGTTGATGATCTGTACTCTGTAATGCCTATGGACAAACACAATACTTATATATAACATTTGTTAGTGGCAGACAGACAAATTACAATTTTATATTGTTAGTAGTTATATAAGAACATAAAACATCAATGCAGGGGGGTTTCACATAACTGAGAACAATCTTAAAATTTGTGGGTTTGGGGATACATGGGGGGAGGAGATCATAAAGGGAAGTTGGGTATTTGGGACAGTTAAAAAATATGTGGTCAGGTGTTCCCTCCTCCAGACCGCATTCACAAAGGGATGAGTCCTTAACCCTAATTTTGGCCAGATGAACAGGGGTGCATGCATGGCCTAACCTAAACGGCTCACAGTGGAGGTGCATGCTTTGGAAGCTTTTTTATATTTAAAAAACCATGGCTTGTCAGGTAAGGAGTGCTGAATGTCCGCGAAATATTTCCCTACGGTTTTGCTTTTCTCCCGCCACTGAGTTTCCCATGTAGATCTCATTACTTGAGTGGCCAAAGGGTACAGATCGTAAGAAAAAACTTTATCATGGTCAGGACATCCAATGGCAGTTGCCTCTTTTGCGATTATGTCAACGGCTTCGTTACCTAATATACCTGTGTGTCCTGGTATCCAGGCCAGAGAGACTTGGTATCCAAGCGTGGAGCATTTTAAAAGAATTTTCCTAATTTGGAGGATTATAGGAGGATTAGATTTACTATGGAAAGGATTGGATAAGATCGCCTGGAGACTGCTTCTGGAGTCTGTGAGGATAACTGTTTTACCTATTTTATGGGATTCCACATATCGAACGGCTTCAAGAATTGCAGTAGCCTCTCCAGTAAAGACGGATGTAACAGGGGGGCATTTGAAATTTAATATTATTTTATATTTGGGAATCCAGACCGCAGCACCAACACATTCCTCGTCTGATAATTTGGAAGCATCTGTGTACATCACAAGCCAGTCTTTCCAATTTTTCCGGATGACTTCTTGTAGCTGGAACTCTGCATCTGGTGAGTCTTTGGAGATACCTAGGTCTAGATGGATGTCAGGTTGCAGTGTCAGGGAGTGGTACGGGTTCCCAAATATGGGTTTAAGGGCACATTGGTAAACAGGGCAGGGAAGTCGGATGAATTTGATGAAGCTACGGAACAGGCAAGGGGACTCTCTGAGTTTCCAGAATTTGTCTGATGATATAAACTCCGACAGTTGGTGAAGTTTGGCAAGGAGTGGGTGAGACGAATTTTGGACAATTTTAAAAAGAAATTTGTCGGCTAGGTATTGTCTTCTAATGGCCAGTGGGGGGTCCCCACACTCCACCTGCAAACCATTTATCGGAGATGATTTCATCGCTCCTGCCACTATCCGAAGGCTTTTGGACTGGATTTTATCGAGCGAGTTCAAAGACGATTTAAGACAGGGTTCTAGAAGTAATGAACCATAGTCCAAATGCGATCGGATCAAAGCATTGTAAAGGAGTTTTTGACAAAATGGATGGGCGCCCCACCAGGTACCAGAAACGGAACGGAGGATATGGGTATTTTTCTCACATTTTTTGCATACATGGGAGACATGTTGAGTTCCACTCATTTTGGAGTCTAGTACCGTTCCTAAGAATTTCGCATGGCTTTTTAAAGGGATGTCTTGGTTGTCATATTTAACTGACATAATAGGTGTATTCCTTGCGCGACTGAATACAACCATATTACACTTGTCTACCGAAAGCGAAAGACCATGTTCCAGTAGCCAATCATGGAGGTAATCTAATGCGGCGTTAAGTAATTCAGTAGCTTGCTCGGGATCGCTGTGTGAAATATACAGGGCCAGGTCGTCGGCATACTGCAGGACATTACAAAAAGGGGTTAAGGACAATTCGAGGTCATAGGTGTAAATACTATAAAGTAAAGGGCTCAAGACTGATCCCTGGGGAAGGCCTCTCCAAACAGTTCTTGCGGGGTAAAGAGCATTATTGTGACATATCTGTATAGATCGTGACGAGAATAGATTAAAAATTATATTTACAAGCCTCACAGGAATACTCAGATTTAGCATTTTCTGCCTGAGTACCGGAAGCAGAACATTGTCATAGGCAGATGATATGTCTAAAAAGACTCCCGTCACATTCTCACGTTTGGAAAGGCCTATCCAGATATCAGTCAAGAAGACGCTTAGACTGTCCATTGTACTCATTCCCTTACGGAACCCAAACTGGCTTTTGGCTAGTAGACCCCTACTCTCCGCTATCCACTCCAACCGGTTTTTAATTAGATGTTCCATGATTTTGGCCATTGTGCAGGAAAGTGCAATGGGTCTATACCCGTTAGGGTCGTTGCCAAGTTTTCCAGGCTTTAGGATGGGGATTATAATTTGGGCTTTCCACTCCTCAGGAGGAACTCCCCTCAAAAAGATGTTGTTGATTAAATTAAGGAATAGGTTCTTAGCGGAAGAGCTGCTGTTAACTAGTAGCGAATAGGGAATACCATCGATGCCTGGGGAGGAATCTTTGAGACCGTCCAGGGCTGTATTAAGTTCCTCAAGAGAGAATGGAGAGTCAAATTCGGAGTAATGGGATGGCATTGACGGCGTACATAGTGTAGCCTCAATTTCTGTCGGGACTGAGAGGGGAGCGAGTTTATTTTGGAAGAGTTCCAGCCAAGCTGATGGATCATTGGAGTTTATGTTGTTGTTGCTGGAGGCAGAGCAACGAAATTTCCTAATGTTTCTCCATACCACCGAGGGTTGGGATCTTGGGGACAGGGACTCACAAAACTGGCACCAACCTAATCGTTTCTTTTTAGTGAGGACTCTGACAGCTTTAGCCGCCGCCGATTGATACTTAATGAAGTTGGCCTCAGTCATGGACAACGAATATTCACGTTCCGCTGCCTTTCGCTCCTTGCACACCGCCGTGCATTCTGGGTCCCACCAAGGTGGAGAAGAACTTTTGCCTTTGTAAATATTCTTGGTTGGCAGGCAGTTCTCTGCTGAAGACAGCAGGCTGTTTCTGAAGTCAGTATACACTGCTAGGTAGTTGTAAGGTGTGACTTCAGGGAGGTTCTGAATATTCTGGTCTAAAGCGAGTCCATATTCAGACCAATCAGCCTTGGATGTATTAAATTTAAGGCGCGGACGAGGAGCGTTTGGCAATGGATTGGAGCGGGAGTGGCGGTTATCAAAAGTTAGTATGACGATAACATAGTGATCACTGCCATAGGTTGTGGGAAGAATAGTCCAATTGTAGTCAGGAGCGAGAGCAGGAGAGCATAAACTTAAATCGACGGCGCTTTAGATATTCTGGGACGGGTAAACCCTGCGTGTAGGTGAGCCGTCATTGAGCACGCAAAGATCGAAGCGATCGCAAATATCGAGGAAGGAATGGGATAAATGGTCGGAATAATAGGAACCCCAAGATGTGTGATGAATATTAAAATCACCTAACACAACCAGAGGGGGGGAAAGGGAAGAGAGTATATCGGAAAACTCAGCAAGGCATGAATGATTGGGGTGGGGGATGTAAATAGATAAAAAGGTCACGTTGGAAATTCTCACAGCTACTGCATTTACATGCTCACTGTGGGAGGGGAGGTTGACTTGGGAGAAAGTTACTGTTCTGGAGATTAGGAGGGCGGAGCCTCCATGCCCGTCGCTTCTGTCGTCCCTAAGGCACGAATAACCTGGGAATCGGACTCGATCGCCAGGTTTGCGACGCATCTCCTGAACAGCAAAGATGAAGGGATTGAATTTATTAATAAGGTGTAGAATATCATGCTTCTTATTCTTGCTGCTGCGGCAATTCCATTGAAGGATGGGGGCCATTGGAGCAGGAAAGATTGAGGACCTGAAAAAGTTGGTCTCTGAGGTTGTTCGGTAAGGGGACATCACTAAATCTTCCTAGAAGATTGATGATGGTGGAGAGGAGGAGTGAGATGAGGTTGTCGTTAGGGATAGGAGAATCTGTGGGGAAAGCACAACCATTAGGTTGTTGGGACTGTGGGGTTTCAACTATTGAACTATGGGCTCTAGCATCGTAGCCAGGGCTTGCAGATGGGAGAGGTTGATGCTTGGATAAGGAAACCGTTTTACGGTAGGAAACATTTTGAGACCGAGGGGGGAGGATTTGAGTTGGGTATTGAGGGGATGGAGGTGGGGAGGGGACTTGCACGGTTCTCGCAGTGTCAGCGAAAGACCGTCTTACTTGAGAAAATCTAGCCGATGCCTCAGAGTAAGTGATGTTTTCCTGAGACATAACAAGTTTGATCTGCTTCTGCTTTGAGTGTTCAGGGCATGAAGGGTTAGTAGCCTGATGTGCTCCAGAGCAAAAAAGGCAGGTTGGAGTGTCTTTATTACAAGTATGGCCTTCGTGAGGTTGAGCGCAAATGAAACAGCGTGCTTGGGATCTGCACTGCGACTGTATGTGGCCGAATCTACAACACTTATTGCACTGTATAGTGGGGAGAACATATACTTCGACAGGGAGAGATGTAAAAAAACAGTACACATGTTGTGGTAGTTTTTGGCCAGAAAAGGTTAAAACTACAGTCTGTGTAGGGACCCAAACAGGTGTATTATCATTAAATGTTTTTCTATTAAGTCTACGGGCCTTAACTATGGGGCCATAGCCTGTTGGGATCTCCACTGACTCCACTAATTCTTCTAAAGTCCACTCTATGGGTACTTGACGTACTATTCCCATTCTAGTAATACTATAAGTGGGAATTATTGCTTCATAGTTGTTCCCTGTGAGTGCCGGGTGGTCAAGGAAGGCATTAGCATCCGAGAAGGTTTTGAATTCCACAGAAATCCTGTTTCTACCAACATGCTTAATGCCATCCCTTACCACATTTTTTATTTTATTAATGAACAAAAAGTGTCCAAATTTAATGGGGCGTAATACGGTGCCAGAGGAGGGATCAGTAACTGGTTTGCTTACATGAACGAGGAAGGGTGATGAGTCTTCAGAGGTATATTTCAGTTTGTTACCTGAGAATTCAGGGCTTACATATGTTGATTGCGTACTAAGGGAAGACACGGGAATATTAGTTTTTCTCGGAGGTTGAGGTAAATTATTATCGGACGGAGCTCGTTTCCGGGAGGTCTGGGCGCTATTACTTACGTCCATTTGGGAAAACGTTGGGAGTGAAAACTGAGCACATGGCTCGTTGTCGCCCCCGCCTGGGTCAGGAGGGTCAGACATTTAACACAAAACAAATAAGCACGGATTTACTTACCAATATACGTATGCTAAACAACCGCCACCTTATTAAACACTTAACAGAAAGACAACAGGGTCAAACAACACAGGGAAAACACAAATAACCACTTGTACAGCAAAACGTTGTATCTCGCACTCAACCTAAAAGCAGAGTCCAATCGGGTATCAAAGCAACCCCATTTTCAGTCTAAAGTTGATAGGCCACATTTAATTTTTTTTCTCCAAAAGTATCAAGCCAAAATTTTTGATTAAAAAAAATAAAAAAAGTTTGTAATGAGTCGTCACTAAGATTTTTTACATGTCTAGTACGTAAATTGAATGAAATAGAAGCCTTTCAATTTATAAATTGATCCCCCCATTCACCCCATTTTACGGTACTAATAATTAGTCGGGTAAAAATTACAAATTACTTTCCTTAGTAAGTAAAGGGTTTTTTTTGTTTAAATTCAACACAATTAATATAAATTAATGTAATAATGGTTGTTTTATTTGAATACTATACACCTAACCCATTGGTAGTGCTTTCGCTGAACTACGCTCAGATGCTAGCACTGCCACACTGGCTACAAAGTAACGTGATGCTCCGGTCCGGGGCGAGACCAACTTAAGCTAGGTAAATTTAATAAGCATGAAAAAAATGTAGAAAAAAAAATGTATATCAATAGTTTCGTTGTAATATTTAAAACAAAGTGGGCGCGCTGGGAGCAGAAAATAAATAGTCCAGTTGAATATTCTCATTAACATAATAAATTGTAACATATCAAGCCAACGCTCTGATAGACTACGCTCGATAGAATACGCTCCTAAAGACGACTTCGCTATAGCCATTTTGACCAGGCGCTTCTCTAATGTTCCGTAAGGAAATTTAAAACTGGCCGTGAATTTGTACAGACCACGGAGCAAAAACAAAGAGGAGGTGTTGCAATCAATGTAGTCCAGCAACTATCAATGTAGTCCTGACGTCACACCGTAGTTGAACTACTTACGACCAGGTGTTGCTTTCGTCAGTACAACTCTCGTTGGCTGGCGAATAGGTTGTTCGTGGCTTATTCAGTCTTTTAAAGAATTATAAAAAATTCTCGACCCGAACTTTTTGTTGGCATGAAGTGCTGTGTCGTATCGTGTAGTAGTTACACGGATAAAACGAGATTAAACGGAATAAACATATCTTTCCACTCGTAAGTAATATTTAAATTAAATTTATACTTCATCAAATAAAATTACGACATACACGACATCTAGTGAAATATAGCAGAACTTTTATGACAACTCTGCTAATCTCGTAAATTAGGAAGGTACTTGCTTTGGCTACTGGCCACTAGATGGTTTTCTCTTATTTGGACTCCCCCCGCAACCCGCGCAGCTGAGACACTATTATTATATGAAAAAAGTTGTTACAACACCTCCTCTTTGTTTTTGCTCCGTGGTACAGACTAAATTAAATATAATATTTAAATATCGAATTGATGATAGTAGATTAATATACATTCAATATACTTTTAATGGTGTCTTAAACGAATTTGAAAAGCCTTAAGTAACGGAATTATCCTTGTGGACTCGCTGGCGAGTATGCTCTCCAGCGCGCCCACTTTGTTTTAAATATTACAACGAAACTATTGATATACATTTTTTTAAATTGGGTCTACAATTGTATACATATTATCTACATTTTTTTCATGCTTATAAAATTTACCTAGCTTGGTCTCGCCCCGGAGCATCACGTACAAATTACCGATGTTATATGTCACTCTATCCTTGATTAAATTTAAATTTGCTCTACCAATGTACGTTCAACAGTACAACACGGTAAACACTTGCAGTTCGATAATAGCACTTGACCTGCGTCATAAGGGCGGTACAAAGTTCAAACTGTATAGTCTCACTGCTCTTGACTTTACAGACAGCATCACATCGACTTATCCTGATTTTTTACCTAATTTCGATTACATAGAGTTCAGTCTATCAATTGGGGTTTTTTGATAGATAAGGGTATTGAGCCCCTGGTCTATCGAAACAGTTAAAAATTTATAAACATTATTCTACTAAAGGAATAATTAATAACAAAAAAACAAAGTTCCCGCCCAATCCGACTCGTTTGATATAATCGATATCGATAGATATTATATCTCCTCCATGCCTAGTAAATCAGGAAACTAGTACAACCTTGTAATTCGCCGTCCTGTCCAAAGTATATCTATCTTGTTCTAACATTAACAATTTTCCTATAAGAGTACAAAGCATAGCTATATTCAGCTTGTACATGCCATAGCGCTACTTCTATGCTTTAGTTATTGTTCTGAGGTTATTCTATTATTCTATGACCACGAGCTAATTAGCAAGACAACAACAATTACAATAAAAACTTATCGCTTTGCTGAGCTTCTAAATAATCTGTCAATGCTTTGAAGTTGTATTCAGAAATGTTTTTTACTGTGTGAAATTATTTGTGATTTTGTATATATGTTGTAGTATCTGATTTAACTATACAAATAATGAAGACTGAGAATGCTGTTACTGCAGAAAAAAAATCTAAAGGGAAGAAGAAATTGACTGGAAAAGCAAAGAAGACAAAAGTATGACACCTAACTGTAGTCGTACATTAAACACTTTGACTACCTTTATTTAAGTCATGGACCTATTATTTGGCTAATAGGTCCATGATTTAAGTATTTAGTCAAAGATTATGCATAACAATTTTATTTGCAATAATTGTATAAAATTAGTTTTCTTTGTATTTAAGTGTAATTTGCAAACGAAGAAGTGCCAAAAGTATTTGAAAATAAGATGTCCCATTTGTTTCAACAAGATAAATAATGAAGCCGTTTCTTCTACGCAATGTGGGCATGTTTTTTGCACGAGTTGCTTGCAGAAAGCTTTGTACGTGAGCCCCGTATGCCCGACGTGTAGGAAGCCGTTGAGTAAAAAGAAGTTATCGAAGGGGTACCACGCCCTGTATTTAAACGACAACATTTACGAAGAAGAGCTGAATGTTGATAGTTCTTGAGGTAAGAGAGGTGTAGGTACCTATGTAACGGCCCGGCACGACCTTGTCGCTGTGGGCCGAGCGGCGAGCGGATTCGTTAACCACTGCACTTTATACTACGGAAGTCTCAATCAACGGTCACAGAAAGGACGCAATGAACAAAGTATCCGCTCGCCACTCCGCCCACAGCGGCAAGGTCGTGACCAAGCCGTACCTAAGTGTTATCGATTATCGACATTCATATACTTTTTTTTTATATTCTACAACGGGTAAGCCTTTGGCCTTCATCTCACCTGATGGTAAGTGACAAGGCCGAAGGTGGAAGCGCGCTTCACCCGGAATCCTCTACCACTGAGGAACTGGCTATTTTATCTCAAACTGTCGGAATTCAAGATTGCTATAAACATCGTTGTTATGGCGACAGACTTAGATAAGATGGTGGTAGCTAGCCAGGCGGACTTAATAGCCCTACCACCAACCAAACCGAGCACACAATGATGTACCCTCCGCTGGGAATCGAACCCAGGACCTCTGGGTCTGAAACCGGTGGTTTAGCAACTAGACCACAGAGGCGGTTAATATAATTCAGAGCGTGGGCACAACATACATACTTACTGTACACTGCTGGGCAAAGGTCTTCATCATTAAAATCAAGTCATCGCTGCTGCTTCTCACGGCAAGGTGTTCTTTGCATAATTTCCGTCACGATTTTTATTTTTCAATAAATTTTCTAAACCGTCAATAATTTAAACTTGGAAAAGACGTTAATCTCTAGAAAATTATGTATTTGGCACTTCAATGTAGTGTCTGGTTTTGGATTTATTTTATGAAGTAATAAAGTTTTTGGCGTGACGGAAATAAGATTCGCGGCGACGCAAATTAGAAAATTGCTCAAAAAAAAAATATTTTATTGTCATAAGACTCAAACAGAAAATAAATACAATATAATATAAAATAAACCTTACAAGTAATTGTTCAGTTTACAAAATAACTAAATGAATAATTTTAGTACCTCCGTACAAGAGGATCCAAAAAGCTCTCGGACCGTACTCTCAAACTGATGGAAGAGCGGCGCGTGATGGTTCTGCGTTCTTCGGATGATTCGTCTCAGCTTCGGCGGCTCAATAGGCAGATCTCGAAGTCTTTGACTCGCGGGCACGCGCCGATTTAATACCGACCGTATTAAAGAGACTTCGTTCGATAGAACGAAGCAAAGGTTCAAAAGTGTTCGCAAGAGATTTGGGTATTGGGCAGAGCCAACTGAAGACGCTGAAAACCGATGACGGCAGAACTGTCACGTCCAGGTCCAAAGTTATGGGAGAGGTCGATTTCTCGATTTCTATGGACAGCTATACACTCCATACGGCCACCAGTACAAAGCTTAGCTACAGACCCTAGAGCTAAGCTAACCCGATACGCACCGAAGATATCCCGAACATCAGTCTGTACGAGATTGGTATGGCTCTCAAGTAGCTTAGGAACAGCAAGGCTTCGGGTGCTGACGGAATTACAGCTGAGCTTCTGAAAGCAGGCGGGAGACCGGTAGGTACTCGCAGCTATTCAGAAACAATTTAATTCCGTCGTACTCGGAGGTAGCACGCCAGAAGCGAGGCATAAAAGTGTGGTTGTGTTGTTCTTTAAGAAGGGCAAGAAGACCCTACTGAGGAACTACAGACCTATATCACTTCTAGTCACGTTTACAAGCTGTTCTCGAGAGTTATAACTAATCGTCTCGCACGCAGGTTTGATGATTTCCAGCCAATCGAACAAGCCGGATTCCGAAAAGGCTTTAGCATCATAGGCCACATACATACGCTACGGCAGGTTATACAGAAGACCGAAGAGTATAACCGGCCACTTTGCTTAGCGTTTGTGTACTATGAGAAGGCCTTTGATTCGACCGAAACATGGGCCGTGCTATACAGTCTCTTCAGCGGTGCCAAATTGACTACCGGTACATCGAAGTGTTGAAGTGTTTATACGAAAACGCCACTATGACAGTTCGCCTTCAGGACCAAAGCTCGAAGCCAGTCCAGCTGCAGCGTGGAGTGAGACAAGGAGACGTCATATCTCCGAAACTCTTCACTGCTGCATTGGAGGACGTGTTTAAGCTTCTGGACTGGAGAGGACTCGGCAACAACATTAACGGCGTGAACATCAGTCACCCTCAGTTTGCCGACGATATAGTAGTCATGCTCATGGCTGAGACCCTGGAGGACCTCGGCACAATGCTTGGTGATCTCAACGGTCTCTCAACAAGTGGGCATGGAGATGACAAAAATTATGCCCAACTCACGTGCCGTACCCACTCCTCTGAAGGTTGGAGACTCTGCTCTTGAAGTTGTTGACGAATATGTATACCGGGGACAAACAGTCCAGTTAGGTAGGTCCAACTTTAAGAAAGAGGTCAATCGTCGAATCCAACTCGGCTGGGCAGCGTTCGGTAAGCTACGAAATATCTTCTCGTCCAAAATACCGCAGTGTCTCAAGACGAAAGTCTTCGACCAGTGTGTGTTGCCAGTGATGACATACGGTACCGAAACGTGGGACGCTCACTATGGGTCTAATTAGCAGGCTCAAAGTCACGCACAGAGCAATGGAGAGGGCTATGCTCGGAGTTTCTCTACGTGATTGAATCAGAAATGAGGAGATTCGTAGACGAACTAAAGTAACTGACATAGCCCAAAGAGTCACCAAGCTCAAGTGGCAATGGGCAGGGCACATCGCCCGTAGAACCGATGGCCATTAGGGCAGAACGGTTCTTGAGTGGCGACCGCGCACCGGAAGACGCAGTGTGGGCAGGCCTCCAACAAGGTGGTCCGACGATCTGGTGAAGGTCACGGGTAGCCGCTGGATGCAAGCAGCTCAAGACCTTTGTCCAGCAGTGGACGTCTTCTGGCTGACGATGATAAATGAAAAAAAATGGAATTGCCCTTATTAATCATTAGGTCCCCACCCCACATTCTACCATTATTATTAATTAAGCAACCGTGTTGACCGTTGGAGAGATGAGGCGAGAACTAGTCAGCTAGGACCGTGCTAGGTCCGAATGAATATCTTTGGTACCCCAAAGGTATTCATTCTGTTCTAGGTTATGACGAGCTAAACCAAAAGCACGGCTCAGTGGTATACATTTAGTAGTGGTGTCCCATGTCCAGCAGTGGACTAATACGAGCTGATTATGATGATGACGAACACCTTGTTACAACAAATCCACAACTTGCAACCCTTTTGCAAAAATCATTAAAAGGTTAAAGCGAGCGCCAAGTGGAAAAATGTAGCCAAATAAATTGAGAAACGGGCTGTATGAATAAAGGTCCCTTTATCTAAGTATTCAAAATAGAAAGTGATCTGTCTGTCTGTCATGCATGAATGATGATGTCAGTTTTTTTTGTCTGAATTGAATCTGTTGTTTAGTCAGTTTCAAAGGAAAATAAATTGGTTTAGTTTATTTAGTTCTGTTGTTTTTTTATTTCACAGATAATATCTAGGAACAGCTGAATATTTGACAATATTTAACCTGTTCGTAATCAAGAATCATGATTAAAATGAATTATAAAAATGATATTAATAGTACGGAAATTTACCAAAAATTGTTTACAAAACTAGAAGATCCTGATGTTGTGTACCAAAATTATGTCAAAAAGTTAGCCAAATATCATTTTCAAGTAAAGGCTATAGTACAGGTACCTAAATATTTAATCTATTGTCTTGCTCTTCGTAGTGCTTGCTTTTATGTATATTATTTTTTTATCGATTGTTGCTGTAGGTATACATACCTACATTTAGTAAGTAAGTCCAAATATTGTTAAATTTATTATAGAGTCTGTAAGGTATTTTTGACTATTGATGTGATTCGTTTTGTCTCTTTAGTTATTGATACTGTAAGTACAACATTTTTATCAGGACATTTTAGAATGTAGAGATTCAATGGAGACCCTAAATGAGCTGAATGAAAAAGGAAGAGTTATGATTAATATGTTGAGGGACGAGCTAGAGAGCCTAGAGCTGTATGGAAAGGACAGTGGTGACCAAAAATACATTGTAGAATTGGAGTCTCAAAGACATTTGCTGGCAGGGTAAACATCTTTTTTAATACATATTTAAATAAATATCTAGAAACCCTTCTCTGTTGCTCAGAAAATTATGCCTTCCTATAGAACAGTTTCTTGGTCAAAGTTTCTCTTTGTTTTAACCTAATTTTCAATTACTTACAGCTTGTTAAAGGAATTCAAAGAGGCCAATATTTGTACCATGTTTGCTATTGAAAAAACACAAAGAGAGGAGCTTTTGAAACCTTTAGAAGCAAATGAGTCTGGAGTAAAACAAAGAAAAAAGAAAGCTGACAGAGATGGATTGCTCAAAATGTCTACAGGTAAATAACATTTTCTATAATTTTAATAGGTCAAGTAACCTAAGACCACCGGCGCTTGCGAAACAATTGATTTTCAATTGTGTCTGCTTTTACGGTGCTCAAGGGGTTAGCATTATCACTACACTTACAACTCTAATAAATAGCAATTAAATAATCCGAGAATTATGAAGGCAACTGGACAGTTTATTAGTGCCAAATAAATTTTATAATAATTTGGTAAGTATAATCTGTAAAAAGGGCGTAAATAAATATTAAAAGAAATTGTTTACAGGTGTTACAGAACAACTATTGTCTATCAGCAGACAGTTGGCAGACACTACGCAAAGAAGTCAAGACACGCTTGACAGTCTTGTCTCTTCTAGTTCGGCAGTACATGTAAGTTGTTTCTCGCTTGTGAGGTATGTATCAAATGTAGAATTTTTAATTTACTTAAATAAAAAATTCTTTACTACAGATAGGTATTTGGTAAAACTTCAATCGCGTAACTAAAATTGGTGAGTCTTGAGGGGTAAGGGAAGAGCCCCTAACCCCTCCTTACTACTCCCCCCCCTAGGACATGCATAGCCGCTCGCCTACGGCGACCAGCCTCAGATGCTGCGGCTCATGCGGTTCATTATGTGTTGTTACAAAGGGCGGGGGCTGCCCTTCCTCCGCGCCTCCGGCTTTTATATTATACACTCTAGGCAAGACAGACTAGTACTACGTGGAGTCGGGGTTGACTAATTCGATTCTGTGACAGATTTAGTATCTCCCTACCTGACCTAAGCCAAGTCGTAAATAATATATCAAAAACGTAAACCAGTATTGCGTGACTAAGGATAGAAACGGAATGTCAAACAAAGGAAAATGGCGGATTAGACAGCACACAAAGTGTATGTTCGGAAACTCGTAAAAATATTATAGTTAAAAAAATAAATGTACGTATTATATTTAAGCAGATAAAAATTAAGCAGATTATAATTATGACAAAAGCATGTTTTATTAAATAAGAATAAAAAATTGCACTTTTTAGTTAAAAAGAACAAAATATCAATATGTGAATGTGAACTATCTTGTAATTTTTGGTAAGTTTTTAAACGAAAAGTTGTCTCATCTACACTTCTGGACACATCTATTGACCCACCTTGCATTTTCAGTTTCGTTTAGTCCTAGCTAAAAATTTATATTAGGTCGAGCAAAAAGTTTTTATACAGTTTTGAACCAGGCACATTCATAATTTTATTCAATAGTCTTTTTTTAAATTTTGAACACAGAATTTAAAGAAACAAAAGACAATTTGGAGCCTCTTCGTTGATATCAAACAATCGAATACTAAGAAAACTTGATTTTATTGATTTACTTGGATTTCATTCTTGAAAGTGTGATTTTTCTCTTTGGTTTTGCAACAAACATTACTTATTCTTAACATTAAGGCGAGGTTCTATCAATAATCTATGGATACTTCGCCTGAAGTCGCCGCCCAAGCTGTGGTACTTATCCAGGCCGGACAAAGCCAAAGAAATGTGAGTGCTCAACTTAATTTAAGTCGATCTGCGGTCCGAAATGTTTATCGGAGGTACCTAGAGACTGGCGGCTTTGTTCGTCGCCAAGGAAGGCCACGATCTCGGGTCACAACTGAAAGGCAGGATGATTCATCGTGACCACCAGCTTGAGAAATGGTCACCTTATTACCTCCATTGAGATACAAAACCAACTTCGCGACTTCCACGGAGTATCTGTGAGCGCTCGAACTGTTCGGAGAAGGTTAAAAGAACGCGATATGGTACCACACAAGCCAGCTAATGGCCCCAAACTAACGCGAGCCCACCGAACAGCGCGTCTTCATTTCGCGCGCACTCATTTAAATTGGACTCAGCAGCATTGGAGCCATGTACTCTTTTCTGATGAGTCTAAAATTGCGTTACATGGCAATGATGGAAGGAAGAAGGTCTACCGACGTAAGGGAGAGCGTTTTGCACAATGCTGCTTTGAAGAGAGAGTTGCTTATGGCGGTGGCTCATGGACTGTCTGGGGGTTTATCCGCGAGCGGCAAAACTCAACTTGAGGTTATTACGGGACCACGGCTGCCAACATTAAATGCTGAAACGTACATTCGTGAGTGCTTAGAACCTCACGTGATGCCATACGTGGACCATGTGGGCCCAAATTTCCTTTTTATGCATGATAATGCAAGAGCTTATACGGCCGGCATCGTCGGGGAATATCTTCGGGATGTGAACATCACAGTTATGGACTGGCCAGCCAGAAGCCCAGACATGAACCCGATTGAGCACATGTGGGACGAGCTAAAAAGACGTGTTAGGGCTCGTCAGCCAGTTGCCCAGACGATGCAGGAGTTGAAAACTGCCATAGAAGAGGAATGGGAGATGATCCCTCAAAATTTCATAGAGCGGTTGATAAACTCTATGTCTAATCGTATGAGAGCTGTCGTAGATGCCCATGGAGGCAACACGCGTTATTAAATTAAACCTTTATTTGATAAAACATGTTTTTTATTCAAAAATCAACTGCCTTCATCAAGGCGCATACCCGACTTGTTAGGCGTAGCTCCATGTCGTGTGGTATTCTGAATTCAAATTTAAAACAATACGATCGAAAAAGATGGTAAAATGTATCAGGTTTAAAACTGCATCAATAGTTTCTGTTCAATCTAGCAATCATATTTAAGTAGGGGCCATAGAAACCTAAACTCTAAGGTGGGCCAATATATGTGTCCAGAAGTGTATTAATCTGTGAACGTCAAAACGTCATTATGTGTAAATCGATAGTAATTGTTGTGAAAAATAATAAAACTTTATAGACTTATATCTCGAAAACTAATCATTTCCGCAGAAAATGAACATCAGCATAAGAATCCCTAGAATAAAGTAGCATACTTTTATTACACAAATTCGTGCACAGTCGGTTCAGTCGCAGAATGTACCTTTCGCATAATGCACCCCGTGCGCAAAGTATTTCTGTTGTCTAATAAAAAAAATAACCTCTAAATTCAAGACAATCGCTATGCTGCGCTTCGCGATTGTCTTAATTTTGTAACCTATCACGTGACCTACTCACAGAGGTATAGACCTATTAACCTAACCAACACTATTTTTGAAATGAAACACTTTTTACGGATTAACTCGCGTTTAATTTACACAGGGGTCCCTGTGACCACGGACCCTGTAAAGGGTTCGAAACGTCAGGATAATATAAAAACTATGTAAATAGTAAATTAAACGCGAGTTAATCCGTAAAAAGTGTTTCATTTCAATGTGTAGTGCTCGCTTAAACCTCAGAAAACAACACTATTTTTGTTCAGTTCAGTTGACTTGTTGAAATAATAAATAACTTAGAAAGATACATTGAGATAAATGAACTAGAGAAGACGTCCCATACAATAAATAAATGTGCAGTTGTGCACAGCTACAATGATACTTGTACCGTGGTGCGGGGCTTACCTAGTTGTCATAAAAATGTCTAAGCGCGCAGATGCGACACACTATTCATACAGTTTTATTACCGAGTTGTAAAGTTGTAAGATAATGTTTTTATTGTTGTTAATTGTAATATTGAAATGAAATGAAGTAAATTAATGCCAAACATAAAAGTAAGTAAATAATTGATTAAAATATTTCATAACAATTATAAAAATCTTTTTCAATTATTTAAAAAAATATATATTTATTTAAGTAGGTACGTGTAAAAATATTACTGAGTATCAAATATTCAGATGCTCAAATTTTTCAAGCATTATTGAGATGAGATTAAAAATCGTATTTGAGTCCAATATAGGTATGGGAAATAAATAAAAAAAGTATTTAAATGGAGGTTATGGGGGGTCCCACCCTCCCCCTAAACCCCCCAATTTTGGTTACGCGGTTGTACACATTAGCCGAAGACCCAGATTCTTGATTGCATATCTCCGAAACTATGCGTAGATATCCTGGGAGGGGAGGGGGGGGGGGAGAGATAGTAAGGGGAGGTAGGGAGGGTTGCCCCCCATCCCCCCATACCCCATATACAGTTTAGCTGGCTACCCTGCATCTTAAGCAACTTTCCCCATGTCTGGTGACTGGATTGTTGACCTGAATACAATGTCTTATGCTTATTTGTGTGTGTTAAGTTGGTTAGGGCTGGATCTCCCTACTTGCAACTGTTAATATGGAAAGGTCTAAGCCAAACCCATCTCTCCCTTTTCCCTCCCACACAATTCCTACACCTTTCCCAGGAAAGTAGGACCAGTCCTACTTTACTTTACTGGTCCTACTCCTTTCTCGAGGCTGGCAACTGGCAACGCATCTGCGATTCCTCTGATTTTGCGGGTGTTGGTGCGGGTTGGGCAGCCGTGATTACTTTCCATCAGGTGACACGCGTGCTTCTATGCCTACTTTTCACTTAAAAAAATATAATAGGTTGCTTATACTGTAATAATATTCATACCTGATTTTTATACTGAGACATACACTCTTAATTTTTATTAGTACAATCACAATGAATAATTTCTGCTCATCAATTTCGCAACTTTTACTATGAAACCAACTCTAAACGCATAAAATAAAAAATTGGCTATTTCATATGTTTTGATAGAGTTTGGTATTACATTAAATGATAAGCAGAAACTATCCAGTGATAGTACACACGCCTGCAATCAACCTATCCAAAAATGCCATAGGAGATATACAAAAAAACCCAGAGTCGACAGAAACGAAAAGGATGCGGATAAATTAACTATAATTAATGGTTGGGTTAGTATCAAATGGTCAAAAACGCAACTGGTCTACGGAATGAACTCACCTAAAAATCGTTTGGGTAAATTTGCAGACAGGTGAATACGTAATCGGTGTATAAAGCAACTCGTCTAAAATCAAACCGACAGATAAGTGGTTTGTCCGATATGTAACCGGTCTCTTTAGCTACTTGTCTTAAGAACATCTAGCTAGACGAATTTGCAAATAGGTTAAAAAGTAATTAGTCAATAAAGCAACTCGTCAGAAATATTATGCATTTAACACACAAAAGAGGTTTGTTATCTGCAATTAACAGGCCACTTATGGAAGGACACTCGTTGGATCACATGCATTTGAGACGAATTGCATTGTCGGCGACCAGCTTTTTAGACCACATGCATTTAAGACGAATTAATAATATGACAGTAGACGAAATAATTTTGCGACGAGTTGCTTCATAGACCGATTACGTATTCGACTATCTGCAAATTTACCCAAATGATTTTTAGGTGAGTTGATGAAGTAGACCACTTGCGTTTTTGACCATTTGATACTAACCCTAATGGTTGACGTCACCAAAAGAGCAACCCCGAAATCAGTATAGTTTATGAGCTATCAGCCAACAAAAATAGCATAAAAACCGGAGATTTTATGCTATTTTAACCACCTTACTGCGAATTTTATCGAATTGATCGATAGAAACACGGACAGACCTAACCTACTTGCCGAATATATCGAACAAAATCGTTTAAACCAGTGGCTCTTAACCTTTTCAGGTCCGTTACCCTTATGACCTAACTAGGGTCAGAGGATTTTACCCATCCTCCCAACGATGAACTTTACTCAATCCAACAATATGTGTGTACCTACTATACCGTTCGTTGGTAAACACTTCGCGCGCCAGACACGCTGTGTTCAGACTGGTCATTTTGAAATTTACGGATGAGTTTGTTCGTTCTTCATCATTGTCATTATCGTGGATTCGTGGCCCATCATTAGGCCTTCTCTTCTCCTCTCCACTTCCGGCGGTCTTGCGCCTTCTCCATCCAAACACGGCGTCCATAAAGTCCACTGCTCTGCTCCTGCCCATGTCCACTTCCTTCTTGCGATAATGCCGACCACGACCACTACTCTTGTCTTCTGCCGAATTCATTCATTTTGTACTCCGGTCGCGGAGGGTTATTCCAAGCATCTTTCTTTCCATCGTACTTTGCGCAACTCTGAACTTCTCAGTCGACTTTTTTTGTGAGGGACATGGTCTCCGCTCCGTATGTGAACACAAGCAGAACCCACTGCCCAAATACACGAACCTTCAAATGTAACGGTATCTTACCATGCTAAATATTTCTGTTGGCACGAAATGTTTCCTTTTTAGACCGACCTTGATTTACTCGCTTTTGAGGTCTTATATGACCACCATCTCCTCAATACACTCTGATACCAGAACCAACCAGAACAAGTCGTCAGCAAATCTAAGGTTCGAAAGTATTTTTCCATCGATAACCATGCCCTTATCTTATCACATTTGAGCTTCCTAAATACTCCCTCGAATGCTGCAGAGAACAGTTTAGGCTGTGGTTTAGGTGAGATGGTGTAACCTTGTTTAACACCTCGGTGGCGGAGTGGTCTACGCAGCCGCCTGGATTGCGGAGAACGGGGCTCGACTACCGCCTGAGGTAGACATTTTTTTCAACGATTCATTATCTTTAATAATATTTAAGCGTTTTTTATCGCCAATAATCAAATATTACGAACCTTCATAAAAATAATTACGAACCTCGTTCAAGTTTAAACATTCCGGTTTTTCGGTGAAGGCTATCACACGCAGTCGCGTTCGCATGTAGGTGATTCAGCATTGAGATATATCTTTCGTCCACTCTTGATCCTGCGATTGCTGCGTCTACGGCCCACCACTTAATTCAAGATAATCGAATGTCTTTACATAGTCAACAAAATGTTCATTGAGGGGCTTCCTGTATTCATGGTACCTACTTTTCGATGACAGTCTTGCTCGCGTTGTTGGTCGGTAAGTCTAACCTGCTCGCTAGCCTGTTGGCTATTACTCGGGTGAAGAGTTTATAGGAGTGACTGTAAGCTGATGCGTCTGTACTTTTCAATTTCTTGATATCACTTTATTTTGTAAAGAAGAAAGAATGGCGGAAATTCGGCGTTCGAGACAACAACCTGCTCATAATTATTATATACCCCCGCGAAATATCAGTTTTACCCTCGCGGTTTACCCCCAGGTTAGGAACCCAGGTTTAAACGCACAAAGAAATGTTGCGTTCAGAGACCAGGCAATGAGGACCGCTAAAGCAGTTTTCTGCCATAGTCCACCAAATAGCGACTGCACCACCTGTCACGCTGAGCACATCTCAGCGTGACAGGTGGTGAGCCTATCACCGCTTTTATGCTGTTGGAAGTATGTGCAGTCTTTAGTCCATTAGTCGCCTTCTACGTAACCGTGTCGCGTACGGTGAAAGACTTACTACTACCATACCACTCTCTTTCCTTGGGACAGATTAATGAATAATAAAATAATAAGAAAACTACACATTGTTTTTCTTTTATCTATCCATAGCAGCAGAATTTATTTATAATTACTTACAACTATCATTACAGGTTTTCTTTTTATTGTTACTTATGACTGACTGACCAACAATACTACAAATTATTATCAGTAACACATGTTACTTTTAACTTTATATTAAGCTACAATTTAACTAAGTCTCCGATTTTTGTACTTATTTTTGTTGGCCCATAGCTCTTATAGGTACAGTCAGCATCAAAAGTAACTGAACAAAAACAAGGTGGCAAAAGTAATAGTCACGTGTATCATTTAACATTTCAGAATTATATGATATTTTTTGTGTTTATAATTAAAACTTGACATACATTTCATTCCTGTCGATTCTGGGTTTTTGATTCATACATTTTTAGCCATCTCCTTTCTCCAAGCAATATTGATCCGTATTTTAATTTTAGTTAAAGTTGTAACAACGTTCATATTGTATTGAGGAAATGTGATGTTTTGGTAGGCTACTTTATGCCAGTGTATTCATGTAAATATTCTTTTGAAGGGTACTAAATCAGAATTGCAAAACACGGCGAGCACAATATCCCAGTCCAGCAAGCTGCTGACCAAGTACGGACGTCGGGAGTTCACCGATAAAGTGATCATGTTCTTCGCATTCCTCTTTTTCTTAGCCGTCTGCTTGTATATTGTGCAAAGGAGACTGTTCTAATGAGCCATTGTATATAAGTGGTAATATTACTAATATTTAAATTATAAGACGTATGATATTTATTGTCCAATAAAAAATATAAATTTGTGGAATAAAGTGTATTTCTTTTTAGTTTATATTATTAATTTATATTATTGCATGAAGTGATAAGATGACTAACCTCAGACCCAGAGGTTCCGAATTAAATTACCAGTTGTTTGATTTAGTTTTGATTTAAGAGGATCCTGCACGAAATTGTGAAAATTTACGTATTTTTAAGTTACTTGTACTATGCGCTGAATTAGTTAAATACATTAAAGAACTTACTTATCATTGGACAAGGTCGGAAACAAATTCTTTAGACATTAACAAACAATACATAAATCGAATGACTCATAAAAACATTTTTTTCGACAACTTTCCTAATTTTACGCATGAAACAAAAATTGTGTCGGTGGATATCAAAATTGGATAAATCCATAATGATAATTTTTTTTTATGGCAACTCAATCGTAATGTTAGTATGGTATAGGACGCTGTTATCAAGTGGATAAATCCATCGTTTTACTGTACTAAATCGTGTCCAAAGTATCAAATCCAAAGATTTTATATCAATCTCTGTAAGATCCACATAACGCATTTTTTCAAAACTGGCAAAGTCCATTACGGTCAATCACAGCAGCGCATTTTTCAATATGGCCGTTACTGCTACTATCATTCAATGACATGTCAGATCAAGACTAGCTAAATCCAGGTGGATTTAACTAGTTTTGAAGTAATTTATGGTATGTTTTCCTTCAGAACTAGATAAATCCACATCAATATATCAAACTTTGTTAAATCCAAAATTAATTTACGTTTTATGTAGATACCTACGTACCTACATCACGCGCCAACGGCGGCCTCATGGGGGGCTCGGAATTTCACTACAATTCTTAATGAATAGAAATATTTTGTGGTAATAAGTGTAGTAGGTGTATTTTTTAATGAAATTACACGAAATACGTTAAAACTTAAGCTGAACCTATACTTCTAGTTTCTATAATGTACAAGTCGAATTTCAGGTATCTGTTACAGAATATTGCAGTTGTGAAAAATCGTTTAGTATGGATTTAGCCACTATTGATATAAACCGACACAATTCTTACATGAAAATATTTTTATTGATATTTCGCAGGTCGCCCCCCATCTTATGAAAGTAAATTTTCATTTCTAACACAAGCGCGTGATGGTTTTGTATATTTCGCAGAATAAAAACATTGCTCTAATCAAATTACTAGGTCTGAAACTTCCAAGCAGAATAGTTCTAATTTTAAATATCAATATGATTGATTTTGCTTTGAAGTTCATTATGAGACTTATGTCAGGTTTTGCAATCGCGCGGCACCCTCTTAACAAAAAAAAGTACCTAACACCTAATATTAAATTAAAATATTTACAAACTTGCAAAGATAAAAAGAAAACTATAAATTTGGGGGTTAAAGTTACTCGCGTCCGTAGGTTTACCCTTGAGACCCTACACCTGATCCCTGGGTGGTGCTAAATGAGTGACACTGACTGAGTGGTAGAGCCACGCTGCGTTGCAGCACACATTGGGCCGGCTCGCCCGGGGTAATACCACCTTCTCACAAATATCCGGCGTGAAATAATGGCACTTGGTGCTGTTGTGTTTCGTCCGGCCAGTGAGAGTTCCGGAGGCCTCTTCCTCCCCCCCCCTCCCCCTACCCCCCCCCCCCCCCCTACCCCCTCACAATTCCTATTCCTTCCTTAACCCTATTCCTTTCTTAAAGGTCGGCAACGCATCTGCGAATCCTCTGATTTTGCGGGTGTCCATGGGCGGCGGTGATTGCTCTCCATCAGGTGACCCGCCTGCTCGTTTGCCTCCTTCTAATATAAAAAAAAATAAAATAAATAAAAGAATTGACCCAGATCATTCCATCAGGCAGAGTACCCAGAATACTTACTAGCCGCATTGCCGCGCTGGATGGCGAGGCTTAGGCGTTGACGCAGATAGCTGCTGGCTCTGGGGTCACGAGTGGCTTCCATCCGTTTTTTAGAAATATCTCTAAAGAGCCGGTTGCCGGGCACCCAAACCCCACGGTCCTAACGTCTCTACCCCAAACGGCTCAAATATGAAATCTCCAGTCAGATTCTCATACTTGCGCCGTTTGAGGTTCTCCGCATTAATTGCAGCCGAGCCAGCGTTGATGCATGAACTTGGAAGATGGGACGGAGCAAGCGTGTCGACACATGTAGCATTCCACACCATTGCCCGTCCCAACCTCCAAGGTACCAGGGTCATGCAGTCCGACCTCTTGCCATCATCGCGCGCCAGGCCGACGGGCTCTATAGCCCAATCAACGGGGCTTTTGTAACCCGAAAAATTTCTCTGCCTCTGAAATTTGGCATGTGGTGAAGTTAGGTAATACAGATAACAGATGTACAATAATCCAACAAAATTTGCTACGAGAAGTTAGGTATTTTTACCAAAACATGAAAATCGCTTATAACTCTCTGTGAATATTTCCTCAGGCTGAAATTCTTTCTGTATACGTACGTATGTACTACACTCGGCGTCAAAAAAATCGCACCTTTTAAAAATCATCTTTAAAAATTCTTAAACCTTATGTAGAGGATAGTGTTGGGTATCATTAGAAAGGTAACAAAAAGGAGTATCAAAAAACAATTAAATTTAACTTTCTGTTTAATTATAATTATACAAACAACATTAAAATTAATAAAATAATAAAAATCCTTAATTAAGTCCTAATTAACAACAGATAATTTACAAAGAAAAATGTACAAAAAGTGTCTTAAAATTAACTTAAAATCTAGTGTTACCCCCCCTTGCCCTGATCACGGCTTCCATACGGTCCCTCATGGACCTCACCAACTTCAGGAGCTCTTCTTGAGGGATAAGCCCCCATTCTTTAATCACCGCGTCTTGGAGCTCCTGTAGAGTCGAAGGAGCTGGATCCCGAGATCGAACCTTACGTTTAAGATGGTCCCAGAGGTGCTCTATAGGATTCAGATCCGGACTTCGCGCTGGCCACTGCATCACAGAGATTTGGGACCTCTGCAAGAAGTCGCTCACGATGCCTGCAGTGTGAGCGCGAGCGTTGTCGTGCATTAATGTGAACCCCTCGCCAAAAGATTCGGCAAAGGGGACCACATGCACTTCCAGGACCTCAGTGACATAGCGGCGAGCAGTCAGCGACCCTTGTCCGCGAGCACCTCCAGTCCGGGAGACGCAGACAAGGTCGGTTTTGCCGGCAGCAGACATACCGCCCCAGAACATGCAGGATCCGCCACCATATTCCACCGTCTCCTGGATGCAGGCTTGGGCGAAACGTTCACCCTGCCTCCGGTATACTCTTCTCCGTCGGTCGTTGCAGAAAAGACACACTCGCGTCTCGTCTGAGAAGAGAACAGCTCTCCACTGCTCAAGGGTCCAATCGACGTGGTCACGAGCAAACTGCAAGCGGGCTCGCCGATGCGCTGCAGTCAATTTTGGACCCGTAGCAGCTCTGTGGGCCGCTATCTTCTTCTCCTTCAATCTTCTTCTAACCGTAGATACGCTTACGGTGCGTCTGCGAACTGCCTGGAGCTGCTGTTGCAACTCAACAGCGTTGGAGAAACGATTTCTCAAAGAGTTCGACACAACGAACCGGTCGTCTCTTTCCGAAGTGCAGCGACGTCTACCCGAACCGTGTCTGCGGATATAGCCACCGGTCTCTATGAAGCGCTGGTACACTCTTCGAATGGAATAACGGCTCAGGTTCAGTTGCCGGGCGACATCACACTGCCGCACCCCTGATTGCAGTAGTGCAACCACTTGAGCGGCTTTATCAGCTGTGGTATCCATCAAAATCTGTGCGTGTGTCCTCTTCAACGGTTGAATAGCGAATGACCCACATTGAACCCGTGTTGACCGTTTTATACCCACAAAGGAAGCGCAACTAGCAACTCTCACGGGTAGCAAAATTTGCATCGAATTTTTGTGACACTTTATTTGTTGCATTAGGTTTTATTTGATAATGAAAAGTAATGTTTTTTATTAAGTTAATTAAGTAACCTTGTAAATAAAATCATAATTAATGCGACTGCATGTGCATATCAAGAGTAAATGACATTTGAAAGTGATTTTCTAAGAGGTGCGATTTTTTTGACGCCGAGTGTAGTTAGAAGTGTGTCAAAGAATCCAACATTTTTTCCATTTCAGAGAACCCCAAATTTTAACTTTTAACATTTTCCACTATAACTTCCACTGAAAAATTGCTCCGTCCATTTTTATTATTTAATATTTTTTTATATCATTAAATACACAGCTTTGTTTAGTAATCCAATAAATTTTCCATTTCAAACATGTTTTTTTTGATTTTTGCTTAATAACGCATTGAGAAAAATTGCTCCGTCCATTTTTATACCTTTAATAGATATATTATTTTATATTTAAACACATTTAACAATAAACCAACATTTTTTCGAACGATTGGTTTTTTTTACGAAATTATTATGTTCGCTGATTTATCGTGACCGCTCGCGCACTTGACAGGCAATTTTTGCCTTATACGCACAGCACAGAGAATACACAACGTTGTACAACGGGGCGCTAAGAAATTAGCTTTCAAAATGAATATTTATTACTGTTCGATTCAATTAGGCATTGTTCATAAAAAAACGGATTATCTATCCGCCGCGCTCTGTGCGCGTGCGATACGCAGTTTATCGTTTTTCCATATATATATAATTTAACTTCTCGTTCACACCGAAAACGGACTATCGGTGTACGCTATAACGTAGTGCGTAGTCGCTGACTCTCGGAGGCCGATTTTTGAACTACGCGTCTATGCACGGCGGACGCGGATGGCTACGTAGCCGAACGTAACACAGCGTATTAGCACAGAATAATACATAAGCGGAAAAGAAGCCACTTACGATAAATTTTTCGACTGACATCAATTCAACTGATGGGAAAATCTGATCGTCAGTGGCCACGCTACGCAGTCTTCGATGATCGAAGTACGCAGTACGATAAAGCGTATTGACGGCTTGGTGTGAACCAGGTGTGAACGCATACTGTAGACTGAGTTTACGTTCACACTGGGGCTGACAGTGAGCATACACATAGTCCGCGGCGGACAATCCGTTTTTAATTTAGTCTTATTAGTTTATTACCGCTTACCTAACTGAAAGTAAGTAATAAAGATGACTATAGGTACTTAGGTAGGTACTTTAACTAACTGTGAAAGTAATTTTAAGATGACTGCTGTAGGTAGGTACGTTTTGTAATATAAAAAATCTGAACCAAAAAAAATAATATTTGTGGTTATACCTACCTAGTCGATTATTGATGTTAGTTACCTACGTGCAGCTTGTTTAGTAATTTGAATTGAATTAACATGATTGTAGCCACGTGTTGTTATATCGAAAAAATGTAAACCAAATAAAAGTAGTGTAAGTAATTATTTATACCTTTTATTTAGTATTTTATTTAGAAATACCCACCATTTGCTTTAAACTCTTGAAACTCTAATGCCGAGTCTGCACGCTTGGCACGTGCCGCAAACTCCAAACCTCAATAAACGTTTGGATTGATTTGAGGAAATAAACTTCGCCATCCACACGCTTGCGAGTGCGTTAGTTTGTTTCATTGATGTAAAAAGATAGTTAAGACACCGCGAAGCAAGTTTGTGCGCACTCAGGTGCAGTCCATGTCGCCATCCACACGCTTGCGAGTGCGTTAGTTTGTTTCATTGATGTAAAAAGCTAGATTAAAGACACCGCGAAGCAAGTTTGTGCGCACTCAGCTCAGGTGCAGTCCATCCATAGGCTGCATGCACCTCGTTTAGTCGCTTCCAAGCGATTGCGGTGATATGTTGTTAACCGTATCACAAATAAAAAATTAAAAATGCCTTCTTGTGCACTCAAAAGTTGTTACAATCACTCGAGAAACACAAAAAAGTCTAGGTGTAACATTTCATCGGTAAGTACACAACATACTTGTAAAAAAACCAAGTCTCACACGCAACTTATTTCTTCTATCGTAAAAAGTTGTGAGATCCATGTAATACCAAGTCAACTAAATAATCTAATTTAATATAATATAATGTATTACTTGTGAGATACATTGTGTTTTAATGCGATGGCCAAGTCAACCGACTTGGTATTACATGGATCACACAACTTTTTACGGTAAAACAACTAAGTTACGAGACTATGTTGTTCTACCGTACAACCGTTGCGAGACTAGACTTTCAATAGATATTTTGAAGAAGGAACTTTTCCAAATTCAATGAAGCATGCTAAAATCATTCCATTGTTTATAGCTGGTGACAAAAACAACCCCTCTAACTTTAAACCAATTTCTATATTACCAGCCTTTAGCAAAGTTATTGAGAAAATTATTTACAATCAATTACTGTCTCATTTTGCAATTAATAAACTCTTTCATGAAAAACAGTTTGGTTTTACTAAAGGTAGATCTAAAACTGACGCTGGAGTTGCGCTTTTTAAACACATATTTGACGCCCGGGAGGGTAAGCAAGATGCAATATGTATTTTCTGTGACCTCTCGAAGGCATTTGATTGCGTTAGCCATGAAACTTTAGTTAATAAGTTAGAGCATTAATTATGGTGTCTCGAAAATAGCACTGAGCCTTATTCAATCATACTTGTCGAATAGAACTCAAAAAGTTGTTATTAATGGTGCTGTGTCTTCAGGAGCACCCATAACTATAGGCGTGCCCCAAGGGTCAATATTAGGCCCATTACTTTTTTTGATTTACATAAATTACCTGCCCTACTTTGCTAGAAACTTGTGTGAGACTGTACTATTTGCAGATGATACGTCTCTTATTTTTAATGTTAAAAGAGGCCTTGAAAATGTTGACGATGTAAATAGTGCACTTTCAAAGGTATTACATGGGTTCACTATTAATAATTTATTACTGAATTCAGCAAAAACAAAGTGTGTAAAATTTTCTTTACCTAATGTAAGACAGGTTAGCACACAAATTAAGATGAACGATAATGTAGTTGAATTAGTAGACTCTACTGTGTTTCTAGGCATTAAACTGGACTCACGCTTACAATGGGACCCACATATTGATACCTTGTCAGGAAGACTAGTTCAGCTGCATACGCAGTTAAGAAAATAAGGCTTCTAACTGATGTTGAGACGGCAAGAGTAGTTTATTTTAGTTATTTCCATAGTGTGATGTCTTATGGCTTACTGTTGTGGGGCTCCGCTGCTAATATTGACGATGTATTTATTCTACAGAAAAGGGCAGTCCGCGCCATATACAACCTAGAGTCTAGAGACTCACTCAAAGAAGTGTTTTAAAAAATCGATATATTAATTATTGCATCACAATTTATTTTTGAAAACCTTATGTATGTCAAGAAGTATGAAAGGACATTTGTAAAAAATTGTGATCTTCATAACTTAAACACTGGTAGGAAAAATAAGCTTGCCGTCCCTAGTTTTAGATTTCATAAAACAGGTGGCTCTTTCTTGAGTAAATGTGTAACGCTTTATAACAAACTTCCACTAAATCTTACTGAAATGCCTATACAATACTATACATACATTTAAAGCCCATGTTAAAAAAACCCTCATGAGTAAAGGTTATTATAAAGTGGAAGATTATGTAAATGGCAAATATGTATGGACATAGTGCATGTACGAGCATAACATATTAGTAATTTGTAAGTATAATGTGTAATTTGGTAACGACATATTGTGTCTTCTCCACAGATAAAAGACTAAGGGATGATTTATATTAGAGCGGGCCGTGCACGGGGCGTGCCCCGTCCGGGCCCGGACGGCGCCACTGATTTGAGACGCTGCATACATTTTGTATTTATATTAGAGCGGGCGGTGTCCCGTCCGGGCCGGACGGGACACGGATCATGCACGGTGTAGTATGAACTGCTTCATACAAAATGTATGCAACGTCTCAAATCAGCGGCGTCGTCCGGGCCCGGACGGGACACGCCCCGTGCACGGCCCGCTCTAATATGAATCATCCCTTACTGAATGGGTGGGGTGGGTGGGTGGGTGCCCATCCATTCAAATAAATTTAGACGATTCAAAATGCTTATTTTAAGTTTATTGAATAAAGAAATTTTGAAATTTGAAATTTGACTTGGTTTTTTACCCGTATGTTTTTGATGGCTAGCTTTTACAAACATTCCTTCTAAAAATTTTTAAAATTTATCCACTGAAAAAAGAGACGACAACACTCAGGCGGGAATCGAACCACGCACCTTCCGCATTCCGGGCGGCTGCCTTAATATTTAATTTAATTTTAATAAAGTATATTAAAGCGTTAATAAAACGCTAAAATATAAAACAGTAACACAAGAAAGCATTTTAAGAAACGAATAGTAAATTTATGTACAACTTAAGGCCCGTATAAACTCTTATATAAGTTCACCGAGCATCTTAAGGCCTCATATTGGCATCTCAAAACCTTTATGATGCTTTACACTATATAACGGTTGGATAATGGCATATCGAAATGCTTTTGTAAAGCCTTTAGATGTAGTGCAGTACATCTAAACGCAGCTATACGGCTTTTAGCTGTATTAAGTGCTTTTGAATATACAATAGCTTTCTTATGTAATAAATAAATGCTTAAGGCTGCTTAAAGGCATAAAGTTGTACCATTATAATGCCCCTTAAATCCATGGTACAGCTTAAAGCTGTTTTTAGTGCCTTTGGTTGTATAATAGCACTTTTAAGTGGTAAGCAAAAGCCTAGTACATTAGAAAAGCATAAACGTGAATCATTGTAATGCTTGCATTTTTATTGATCAACTGAGTTTTGTTGTACAGCTAACAGCTCTTTAATCAACTACACGTGACTAATTGTAATGCTTATGGACTACTAATAATACTATATTCGTAAAGTTTCATTCATTTGTTTATCGGCCATTTTGAAAACAAACAATCTGTGAAACGAACTCTTTTAACTAGAGAATGTGATTTATAATAACCATTAATATATTACCTACGTGTGTAAGTATAACGATTTTAAATGCTAATAACAAAATTACTTGAGTTGCGATTTCATTGTCGTGTATCAGCATGCATTACATTCATTACAGATAAAAATAAGTGCAGCACAAAATTTTGATAAAATCTTTTAAAATAAGAGTAAGAACTGGAGGAATGAGGCGAAAAATATTTAAGGAACATGCCAGAATTATGCAGGTTCCTTTGATGACTACGAATCCGATGTCAGACAATACACGACAACAATAATTACCTCAAAAACTTAAATTAAAAGGAAGTTTATGAAATTGGACAGAACCACGTCTATATGGTCAGTTGAATAAAATTTATAAATAAAATACATTCACTTCCTCATAACACAATTCAATAAAACATTAAAACTAACTACCCATTGATTTGTATATTTTTAACAATATTCTCCTACAACACGATAAAACTGTATGAATAATGTGTCGCATCTGCGCGCTCGGACTTATTCTATAACAACCAAGCCCCCTCCCCAATGTATCACGTGATGCCTGCTGTCATCTAGCTGAGCACAATCTTTGTATCTTTACAATGGTTTGTTTACACAAACGAGACAAGTATTCACAGACGATCGAACTTGGTGCGACCCGCACCAGCGAAATTTTTGGTGCGCTTACACAACAGAGCGTACCGGACTCCGAACCGTCCAGTCTGTGCTAGCATTGCGTTAACACGTCTCGACATGCCGCCTATTTTATAAAAAACAGGCCAAAATTGCATTAGTTGTGGCAACTATCGTTGCTACATCGCCATTACATAACAAAAGGAAAAAGTGAAAGTAAGGGCAACATTTTATCTCAGAAACAGACAACAGTACGGTCATATATTATGGTATGGTACAATATTTCTTCATTTTTCTAAAAGTATTTGAAACGCTTGATTGCGTGCATCAGGAAATCTTCTTGGCGTTGCTCCGAACCGAATCTATGTCTGAGAACACGTCGCGACGTATTGCGCATACGGTGGCACAATAGCGACTAGACCGACAAACAAATGGTTCCACCGTCCACACGAACGAATCGGTTCGGAACGCACCGCGTTCGATGTGCAAGCGCTCCGATCCAGCCGTACCGATACTAATAATAATAATATCCGGCGGATCGTGGGCCACACGATCGAATATGGTTAGTTCGGAGCGCACCATGTTCGTGGTCCGGCCCCAACCAAGTTCGATCGTCTGTGAATTCTTTGATTACGCACAAACATGTGGACGCTTTGCAAGCGCTTGCGGAAAATTCCCTTTGATTTGCGACAAAAAACCGACACATGACGGATCGGCTACAAGCGCTTGCAAAGCTACGCAAACCAAGCCAATCGCTCTATACACACGTTTGAATTTGTGACGGCTTGTTGAGGTTTGCCAAGCGTGTGGACGCGGCATAATAACGGTGGCTGGCCACCAAATAAAATAGTGCGTGGCAAAGCAGCTCCAAGCAAGCGGTCAAGTGAAGGTCAACCCTTTAATCTCTTTAGGTACTAAACATTATTATACGTACCTACCCTACTTGTTGACCTTTTTGCATAATGTACATGTATCAAACGTTTATTTGAAACGCATTAGGTAATAAATATTCCTTTTAAAACTTAATTTCTTAGCGCCCTGTTGTAGGTACACCGTGGTGTATATTCTCTGTTCTGTGCGTATAAGATAAAAAATTGCCTAGCAAGTGCGGTCAAGATAAATCAGCGAACATAATAATTTCGTAAAAAATACCAATCGTTCGAAAACTTGTTGGATTATTGTTAAATGTGTTTAAATATAAAATAACATGACTTTTAAAGGTACAAAAATGGACGGAGCAATTTTTCTCAATAAGTTATTAAGCAAAAATCAAAAAAATTGGTTGCCTGTAAAGTCGGTATACAGGCGAAAGTTTTACGTGACAACGACTTTGAGTGGTAAAATAATTTAAATGTGAATATTCATTCGTATAGTAGGAAGAAGGATGAAATAATAGTAACAATTTAAAACATTTATTTAAACAAAGAATTATATTTAAAACATAGTTGAGTGGGAGAGAGACGCAAGGCATTCGGCGGGCCTCTCTCTCGTTCGGTGACTCATCGTAACGTTACCGAGCGTTACACTTTTTCATAAGTGACTCCCAGCCGCAACCTAATTTAAGACGTTGTCACGTCAAAAGTTTGAAATGGAAAATTTATTGGATTACTAAACAAAGCTGTGTATTTAATGATATAAAAACATGTTAAAAAATAAAAATGGACGGAGCAATTTTTCAGTGGAAAATGTTAAAAGTTAAAATTTGGGGTTCTCTGAAATGGAAAAAATGTTAGATTCTTTGACACACTTATTCTAACTAGTACATACGTACGTATACAGAAAGAATTTCAGCCTGAGGAAATATTCACAGAGAGTTATAAGCGATTTTCATGTTTTGGTAAAAATACCTAACTTCTCGTAACAAATTTTGTTGGATTATTGTACATTTGTAATCTGTATTACCTAACTTCACCACATGCCAAATTTTAGAGGCAGAGGAATTTTTCGGAAGTCTCCATACAACAAAATGTCTTCGTTGATTGGACTACTAGTACGGCTGGCACTCCAGCAGTGACTAATAGAGCTCGACGAATAATAGCGGGCAATGCGGCCAGCGCTCCGTGCACAACCTCTCGGCGTATAACGTCACGTTCGCAAAATGTCACCATGACGCAAATCGTCACGTTCTCAAAATGACACACTAGCAAAACGTCTCATTCTCAAAATGACACAATAGCAAAACGTCACATTCTCAAAAAGACACTAGCAAAACGTCACATTCTCAAAATGACACACTAGCAAAATGTCACATTCTCCTAAAGACACTCTAAATTGACAAAAGTAATCTTTTTTGGGTGGTCTGAAAATCAAAAAAACGGTTTAGGCGACTATTGTTTTTATTGAAAAATGAGACGAGTTATAATAATGACGATTTTCCCAAACATTAAAAAGTGAAAGTATAAAAATGTCGAGTCATTATTATGTTAGTGTTGCAGCAGGCCCGGAGGGCCAAACCACCCAGAAACAGGAGCTCCGTCAACACATAGTAATTGATTTGAATTAAGTGTCTACAGAGCTCCTATTTCTGGGTGGTTTGGCTCTTCGGGCTTGCTGCAAACCTAACATAACCTAAACCTACCTAGCCCCTGTTCCACCTATCCTCGTCTTAATTCCATTTCGACATTATTATACTTCGTCTTTTTTTTATTTCGTCATTATTACTCGACATTTTTATACGTTGACTTTTTTATGTTTTGAAAATCGGCAGTATTATATCTCATCATTTTGCAATATAGACATTAGTCGCCTAAAGGCCCCATCCGCATATTGAAATTTATTAACTTCTATAATCGGCCGAAGGGAAAGGGATTGAAAATAAATAATTAAGCACACAATATATTCATTACCACCACAATAATAAAATGAAAAGATTTTTTTTGGAAAAATGGCTTTTTA
Organism: Scoparia ambigualis; assembly: GCA_963921215.1. Taxonomy (NCBI): domain Eukaryota; kingdom Metazoa; phylum Arthropoda; class Insecta; order Lepidoptera; family Crambidae; genus Scoparia; species Scoparia ambigualis. The sequence continues at coordinate 8,503,308 of OY992507.1, forward strand.
ACTTGAAAATTAAACGTAGGTAATACTGTTGGTTAAGGAAAAAATAACAGAAACAATTATTATAATTTTAACAAAAAGATTCCCGAATAATCGTGTAACATACACACAGACGAGACGAGAGAACCTTCTCCTTTTGTGAAAGTTGGTTAAAAAAAGAAAGAAGCTAACCCCATTTTGTTTGTAAAAAGTGTCCTATCTATTAGGAAATTTTACATTACTTATCTTTAATAGTCAATAATGTTTTTCTTGTATTTTTTAGTTTTTTTTATAAATTTTAAGGAAAGTTAGCCGTACTAGGAATTGTTTTATTGAAATCTTTTTCTTTTTAATTTTTCTTAATTATTCTTGTACTTTATGTCATAAAGAACGTCACGTTTTCGCTTATTATTCCTGATTTATTTAAATAGATGGTTTATAATTTTTTGATCCTGTAGCATAGCCTCTTTTCTTATCTGATGAACAAACTAAAATAAATTTGGCTTTTTAGGTAGCCGGGTATTTACTTAGTCTGTAATGCCATCCTTCTAATGTATTTGGTGGTACGATTTTTTTGATTTGCACAACTTAACAAATCCGCCGGAAGTTGTTCACCGAAAAATAGAAAAAATTGGCACTACTATGCGAAATAACCAATAATAAGTTGTTCGCTCTTTTATAGTAGGTACGTAAAAACATGTTTTTTTTACCTATTTACTAGTTATCTACTTATTTTACATTAACTAAATAAGTCAGATGCGTTGGTGTTGGTTTGGAGTGGAATAGCAACTCAGCAGTGTCGAATGAATCAGTTGCTGACATACGTACCTCTAAGAATTGCGAGACGAACATTGCCATGTGAGGCAGCTCGTTGAACGTATGGCCCTACCCTAGGTCCGACTGTAGACGTCTTTCAGTTGAAATGATGACGAATGTGTGACGTTGTGAGAGTGTGACGTTGTGAGAGTGTGACGTTGTGAGAGTGTGACGTTGTGAGAGTGTGACGTTGTGAGAGTGTGACATTATGAGAGTGTGACATTGTGAGAGCGTGACACGATCGCGTGACATTTTACGAACGTGACGTTATACGCCGAGAGGGTGCACAAGACAGCCCGTGGTGTCCGAGGGTGTCTACCGGTGCGCCACAACGACATTGATGGAGGACGATACTGGGGGCGCCAAGACGCAGGGCAGTGGCAAGGCGAATAGTACTGCGGTCTAGCAAAGTACCCGTGTTCGATGAGGGTAGTGCCTGCAACTAAAGACCTGACTCCCATCTCCCTACAGCTAAATGACGGGTACGCTCTGCGGAACTAGAAGACGTGTTGATAAGGTTATTTCGCAACAGTTCGCGTAGGGGCTCGTCCCAAAGCCTTTGGGAAGAGGTGTTGGTTGGGAGATCAGAACACGGGCAAGCTGCGCTCCAGGTGGCCTTGGCCTCGCCCATGTAGGGTAGGTATCAAAAAGGAATTGGATGTTCGTTCCAGTATTTTGTTAGTAAGTGGTAACAAAATAAGAAGAAAGAAGAATTTCATGGTGACTGAAAGAGTGTGACATTTTCACTCGCTCTAAATAATTATTTTAATAAAGTTAACAAAGTGTCTAGTTTGCCACCAGTAGTATATTAACCTGGAAATTACAAAATACATATTCCAATGACTAATAAAGTTGTGGCAGAGTTTACTTTTTATGTTAGTCTGCCGATATAGCCATTTTTTGTTGCAGCTTTTTTGTAAGTAGTAACAGTAACAGCAGTTTCGTAATATTTACGACACTGCGACTGTGTGAGGTTTGTTTCTTATGGTTAGACCGCACTAAGCGACACTTTACGGCAGCGGCGCGACACGACACGTACCGACCAAATATTCTTTGTAAGAAATTGTATCAGGTATAACGCACTACGCAGCAGCGTAACTACGCGCCGCGACACACACTGGTCCATTTTGGCAAAATACGGGACATTCGCATCCAAGTCAATATTTTAAGTTTGTATTTTTTATGCTTACTCCTCTTTTGATTGCAAATCACTTTTACTGATAACAATTTTTCAAATAAACTTATTATTTTCGACAAAACAATTTTGAATATTTTTTGTATGGAGGAAAAGTGATTGACGTATATAACTCCGTAATGAGCTGGGGATTTGCGTTGAATCTTGGTAGGTTTTAAGATCTTATCATTCTCTATGGTAAATGTCAACAACTTTTTTTTGTATCCTTGCAGTCTTTGAAGCTACAGGCACTTAAACATTTGAAATAAAAAAAATCTTTTTTATGTACGAAAAAGCTTTTAATATCGCCCGGAATGAATTAAATTTAAAGTAAGGTGTACGTTGCAGCACCCAACATTTATTGAAATTATTACTAATACAGGTAGGTAGTATCAATTTCTAAATTCCTAGCCTAAACATAAATAAGCAAACCGGTTTCCGAACAAAAGGCTTTGTTGTGTCGCCAAGTCTATACACAAATAGGAAAAAAATTTTAACAGCACAATGGGATATGGTGTTTGCATGTAAATCTTGCAATTAAGTAAATTTGTTACTTTAAAAACTTAAAGGATCTGCGATAAAGTTAGTTTTCAAGTCTATGCAAACTTCATCCTCATCATCTGGTGTTTCAGTATCTTCACAGAATATCAGAATCAGAATATCTTTATTGCGTAAAACTGTGTAACAACAAGTTGAAAAATATTGTTAAAATAGGTATCAACAGTTACCTTAACAGGCATGCAATGTTATAAAATAAAATAGAAAACATACAAAGAACTCAAATCGTCTCAAAATCGAAATATTCATAGATGGTGTAAAAAACATTATTAAATAACCATATTCTTAACTTATGCTTAAACACATGACCATCTAATGCTTTAATTTCAGTTGGTAAATGATTGAACACTTTAATACCGTATATAAAAGCACTTTTGTAGTATACATTATTATTTACTATTGGTAGGTTTAAATTATATTTATATCTATTACGCTGGTTACGAAGAGATTTTGCACTGTTAAAGTATTCAATGTTAGTTTTAATAAATACACATATTTCCTGAATGTAAATGTTAACGAGAGTAAGGAATTTCTTTTCTTTAAAAATACCTCTAAGTGTTTCATCATAATACAAGTTATAAATAATTCTTATACATTTTTTCTGTAGCAAGAATGTACTATTTGAATTTACAGAGTTACCCCATAATATAATTCCATAAGTTAGAAGAGGATACACATTACCAAAATAAGCAGTTCTAGCTATTTCAGTGGAAGAATTTTCTGCTAGAATAGACAATGCATAACAGTAACCAGAAATCTTTTTATTTATATTATCTATGTGGGATTTCCAATTTAAATTTGAATCAATTGAAACGCCAAGAAAGTTGCTTTCATTAACTTCTTTTATTTCTGTATTAGATTCATAAATTTTTAATTTAAACGAGTCGGACCTGCTATTTCGAAATTGGACAAATGTAGTTTTAATAGGATTTACTATAAGATTAAGAGCTTTAAGCCAATCAACTATATCTTTTAATGTTTTATTAATTTCATCTTCAAACTCACTTTTACTTTTATTATCTCCAGAAATAAAAATTGTTGCATCATCTGCAAACATAACGCACAAATGATTTATTGCTTTTGGAAGCTCATTAACATACACTAAAAAAAGAAGTGGACCTAAGACGCTTCCCTGTGGCACTCCAAGAACGACTTTATCAGATTCAGATAATACTTCTTCAATAGTTCTATTGTTATCAATATAAGCATCTATTACTGTACATTGTTCCCTATTTTTTAAGTAACTTTCAAATAACTTTAAAGCAATACCACGTACACCCAGATTTTCTAGTTGATTAAGAAGTACATCATGAATTACACAGTCAAAAGCTTTTGACATATCTATAAATAAGCCTACACAAGCTGTTTTTTTGTTTATAGCTTCCCATACCATCATCAGAACTTTAAAAATTGCTGTAATTGTTGATTTTTTCTTTTGAAATCCAAATTGATTTTGGTTTAGTAGATTGTTACATGTTAGAAAGTTATAAAGCCTAGTATGTATTACTTTCTCAAAGATCTTTGAAAAAGAAGATAATAAAGCTATTGGTCTATAATCACTTACATTAGATCGCGATCCTTTTTTGAACAACGGTTTAATTTTCGCCTTTTTTAGTTCATGAGGGAAGGTTCCACTTTCAAACATTAGGTTAATAATATACACAAGAGGTTCACATATTGACTTGAATGATTTCTTGATAACATTCATAGGTATACTATCAAGGCCAAAACTCTTTTTATTTTTAAAACTTTGTATGATTTTATTCATCTCATCAATATCCACTGGTTTTAAGTAAAAACTATTGCAGTTTAGTATAGGGGATGGCTTATGGTTGGCTTTAATCAAATTTTGTGTGTTATTCATTATGAAATAACTATTAAAAGTGTCAGCTATAATTTTAGGATCTTGAATAATAGTGTCTTTTACGTTTAAATTATTAATTGTAGGTTTTAGGTCATTCACAGATGAAGTTTGTCGTTTTATAAAATTCCAAGTAGATCTTTTTTTATTTGAACTTTGCTCTATAAACTTAATATTAGATTTCTTTTTTGCTATACGAATAACAGACTTTAATATTTTACAATAGTTTTTATAATGCAAAAAAGTATGTATATTTTTGCCATTTTTAATTATTTTATTATACATCGCTCTTTTGTTTTGACATGCATTTCGTATACCTTTACTTTGCCAGTTTGTTACTCTTTTATGTGTTATTTTTAATCGTTCAATAGGAATACATAAATTATAGATTGTTTTATATAGTTTTATAAAAGCTTCATATGCCTTGTTAACATCATTGTGTAAGTAAACTTCAGCAAAACTCAGTTTAGAAATATTATTTAAAAATAAATTAATATACTTATCAATGTTTCTTTTAAATATATACCAATATTTTAATTCAAAGCTTTTAGTACAAGGTATTTCAATTGTTTGTGCTGAATGGTCAGACAGACCAATATGCTCAACTTTTGACTTATATGTCCTTAGATTTGTTAAAATATTATCCAAACAAGTTTTAGATGTTGGCGTTATTCTAGTAGGTTCGTTAATCGTTAATTTTACATTGTATTTTGTAAGAGTATTTTTAAAAATTTCGCTTTTTCTATCATTTTCTAGAGTGTTAATGTTAAAGTCTCCAACTAAAACTATTTTCTTTTTTGAATACCTACTTCTAAGTGTTAATCTTTGTAGTAATAGTTCTAGCGTCTTTATAAATATATCAAAATTTGACTTAGGTATACTATAAACACATATGCCAACAAGATTTAACTCAGGTAGTGAAATGCCGCAACATTCAAAGTTAAGTTCCATTGATAAAGAATTTACACGGTCTAGTTTCTTATAGTTAATGCCATTTTTAATGTATATACATACTCCACCTCTAGATTTGTTACGTGATGAAGATGCAGCTAATTGATAACCTGGCCCCTATTTCACCACGTCGACAGGTGCGACAATTGTCAAGAAAAGATGAAAATTGTCAAGTGGTCAGTTTCACCACGTTGACAAGTGCGACAATTGTCAAAATTTAATTGTCGCGGCTGAACTGTTCTATAGGTAAAATTTATCAAGGACATTATATAATCAAAGGTATCAAGTATTCGTCTAGGAATTTAGCGAACTCTATTTTCAAATACCTAATTAGAAGTTGTTAAATCAAATAATAATACGTCTTTTAAAATTGAAAAGCCTTCAGTCTCTCAATAACTGCCATACAAAATAATGTCTTCGCTGTCTTTGATAAAAACTTATTTAAAACTATTAAATATTTTCCCGTTATTTTGCAAGTCACTTCAAGTCTGTATTTTTAAGTGTTTGATTTAATAAATAATATTACAAGAAAGAAAAAGATGTCAATCTTAAAATTTATTCCGACAGCATATCGGTGCTTTTTGGTAAATTTAATAACAAATTGACATTTTACATGAAAATTAAGAAATGGAAAGAAATAGTTTAATCGTTTGAATAAAACGGAGTAGGTACTTAAATGACAAAGATTGGAAATATCTAAAAGACAACGTGGCAAAATTGGAGAAAGAGGACTGTAGTAAGTTAGTATTTAACAAGTTTCAATACGTGCACCGATTCTATTTATTACATATTCTACACTGATTTTGCTAACACGGAATTTTTCCCTAATCGCAAAATCCGTAAGTTTAAAAGAATAATTAATTCTTTCTTTAAATCTTCATCTATATGCAAAGTCATCAAAATCATTACTATCACTATTATCACTACTACTTTCACGGAGAGCCATTTTGAAAATATGCGTAAGTTAACCACGAAATTTTACAATTGTAACGCAAGCATGACATAGCTTTTATCTCATGTCAAGATTTACAGACATATCTACAAATATGTCAACTAAGAAAAATAATTCTTGTTTCACAACTTATTTGTCATTAAAACAATTGTAACAAAATGCCTGTCATGTTTCTAAGTATTTCTATAGAAAATAATTAAAAAAAATGTCACATGTCACCTGTCGCTTGACAATTGTCACTCGACATATGTCACTGACAATTGTCGACGTGGTGAAATAGGGGCCAGGTATCTGAAAAATATTGACATATTCTTTTTTAAGAAAAGTTTCACTAAAACATAATAAATCATATTTTTTTGTATTCAAAATTACTTCTATTTGGCCTAGTTTTGATCTTATACCCTGTGTATTTTGATGTAGAATATTCAATGAGTATTTATTTTTATTAGAGAAAAAACTTTTTAGTTACAAAATTGTTATTAGTTTGTTCTTTCGCAAAATAATAAGGTATTGTTCCTTTTTTTATTGTTGTATTTAGTCCTTGATTTATTTGCTTACTAACGTCACACGAAACAGGAGAAGACAAAATCTTGGTTTTATTTTTATGATTCATTTTATTGAAAAAATATGGGATTGTACCAGGTTTTGACAATGAGCAGCTGAAGCTATTCTGACTTTTTCTGGTAATGTGTAGGTAATGGGTATCATAGTCCTTTTTATCAATACAGAAATTTATTTTAGATGCTAACTTTTTTTTAAATATTTTACTATTAGTCATCATTTTATTGTAGCTAGTTTCCAGGTAAATACAGTTTTCGAAGCAAGATACAAAGGTTTTTAACTGTGAATTTAAAGTAACAGTATTTAAATTTGAATTGTACATAACATTCATTAGAATAATCTTTGGTTTATTTACAACTTTCAGAGTGGCACATATTTCCGCAAATAACTTAGTCGGATTTACATCATTAGCACCAATACTCAATACTACCCAATCATCTTCTTCGAGATCCAGATTAGTCAACTTAGACATCTTCAAAATGTAGTCGGCGGGTGCATTAGGATAGATGTTTCCAGATATTATGTACTCCCTTGGGGTCTTGTACTGTGATCTTATATGCAATAATAATGAAGAAATATTTACACCTTGTTGATCACCAATAATCACTATTTTATTTTTCCTCATTTTTTTTGCACTAAATAGTATGTTCTCACTTTTGTCGCTAGGTGGCGTTTGGTAGACATGTGGAATGAATGGATGTTCACTGGCGCTGCTTCTTTTTTTTACCGACATCTTTTTTGGCGTAGATTGTAATTTCATACCATTATTTTGTTCAGTTCCAATACTTTTTTTATATGTAATTTGCCTTTTTAAAATTGTATTTTCTTCCAACAAATTATCAATTTTACATTCAGCTTTCAGTAGTTTTTCTTGAAGAGAGTTTATAATACTTTCCAATTCATTTTTCTTTTCCCTTAATATTGTCTCCACATTTGAGCAGCTTTTATTTATAGTATTATCCATTGAGACAATAGACATGATATTATCATCCTCATCAATGTCACAAAATGTATCACTTAAAGAATGAAATGAATTTGATAATGGTACATTTACTTGAAACTTATTTCTGTGTGTAACATTTTTATGTGAAAAACTGCCAGTTGACAAGTTATGATCATAATTTTTTGTGCTAAAATAAGATGTTATTTTCTCATTTGTTGCCTTTTTTTCCAAGCAAGGTGTGCATTTCCAGGAAATTTTTCTTTCAGGTTCCATAAGATAAAATATTTGCTCTGATACGTTTGCACAATCAATATCATACAATTGTTTACAGAAATTACAGGTCAAATGCTGTCTATTTATAATTTTCTTTTTACATTTTCTGCAGTTCAGCGCCATCTTACGTTCAAACACAAAAATAAGTTGTAACTGGAGAAAGAATCAAAATAAGCAATGCTTTCATAATACTAAGTTGATGCTTTTAAAATAGTAGGCGTCACTAGATAAAATGTTTGTTTGGTGGAGGCAAATTTGAAATTTAACGAACAATAAATTTATGTATTTAGATTAAACGCTAAAATATCTATTTCATGAAATTTTTGCACTGTTTATAGTTCACTGTTGGTGGTAAAAATTATTAACACTGGTTTTATGTAGTTTAGTAAAGATTTGAAATGTTTTAATACACTTTTAAGTTTGATGCAAGCCACTTTTAATATTAGTTAATAACTGCTGAGTAACTTATTGTTTTACTGAGATTTCATTTACACATGTGAATTAACACTTTAACTTTCTATTTAACCACAGTCACATCAAAATTACTGCTTAATTAATTTAAAATTTAAAAATTTCACGGAGCTATGTTGTTGCCGTGAGAGCAGCGCCCTCTTCACGTGACTTCACTTTCTATCTCTTCTAGCCGTAAATCGTTGGCCTCAGGAAAAATAACAATTTGTGTTTTTTATAAATTGGTTTGAGATGTGAAATGTATGGATAATTTCCGTTGGAGTTGCAAGACATATGTTGCAAGTGGCACTAAAAAGGGTTTCTGATAAGACCGTTTCCACTTTTCCATTAATCATAGTCATGTGGAGCTCATGAAAGACTTCTATATTGACTATTTTTGTAATTACGAAGTTTGATATTTCTCCATTAATTGCATCTGTATGAAAATTCATAATCTCTTCAGTCTCTTTCGTATATTCAAACATCACTGGCCTATAATAGGAGTCGATGATGGACGAGGATTTTCCCAAACAATAACATCGCCACACATTAACCGCAATGGAACTAGACTAACCATTAAATCAAATCTGAGAAAAAAGTCCTGCGTTATGTTTTTGTTTAAAAGTACAATATTACAATGAGGTGGAGCAGCTTCCATAGATTGACTCTACAAACTTAAATCTTCTTGTGTGTCCATAGTTTCTCGACTAAATATCGAAACTAAATCGATCTAAATCGAAAGCCAACGAATATTGGAGTTCAACCAAGGCAAATTTTGTTTTATAAATGTTTTGGCATGTCTTTATGCTTTTATTCATTTTTTTTAAAGTTGAGATTTTTTTTATATGAGAAGGAGGCAAACGAGCAGGCGGGTCACCTGATGGAGAGCAATCACCGCCGCCCATGGACACCCGCAAAACCAGAGGAGTCGCAGATGCGTTGCCGACCTTTAAGAAAGGAATAGGGTTAGGGGAAGGAATAGGAATTATGAGGAGGGGTGGGAGGGGAAGGGGCCTCCGGAACTCTCACTGGCCGGACGAAACACAACAGCACCAAGTGCCATTATTTCACGCCGGATATTCGTGAGAGGGTGGTATTACGCCGGGCGAGCCGGCCCAATGCGTGCTGCAACGCAGCGTGGCTCTACCACTCAGTCAGTGTCACTCATTTAGCACCACCCAGGGGTCACGTGTAGGGTCTCAAGGGTAAACCTATGGACGCGAGAAACTTTAACCCCCGAGATAAAGTTTTTATTAACTTTTTTGATGATTTTTATGTCTTCTTCAGAAACCTCTGATGGATAACAACTCGACAGCAAGTTAAAAAGATATTCTGATTTTTCTGTTGTGTTCATAATTTTGCGATGCCACGTAAAAATATAAATATGTAACAAATTGAGCCATTTTAAACCAACAACCAACAAACCATCTAATTAATATCTAAATTAAAGCGCGGAAATAGATTAATCCTGTTTTACTGACACAGAGTTGAAAGTAAAGATAATTTGTCTTTTTTGAAACAAAGGACAAAACAAAAGTCAACAAAATCGAGTAACAAATCAGCAAGAACGAGAATATCAACAGAGAAAACAACAAACAAAAAATTAACAGAAATTAACGAAATTGAGAAATAAATAAGCAATGAGTAACGATAACGACCAAGTAAAACGAAAAATTCAATAAATATGAAAGATATTTTCGCCAGCGCAGTCGCAGAATAGAGAGCATGACAACACTGGAGCACAAACTGTCTGAGACTGTAAGCTGTGGCTTGGTATGTCGTTGCCTGTGTGCAAGCGAGATGGTGAATGAGAGAAAAGGACAACGTATGACAAACGCAGCGCGCAGGGCGCGCATAACAAAGCCTATTGTTCGGAAACCGGTTTGCCCATTGTCTGGAAACCGGTTTGCTGATCTGTGTATAGGCTAGGAATTTAGAAATTGATACTACCTGTATTAGTAATAATTTCAATAAATGTTGGGTGCTGCAAGGTACTCCTTACTTTAAATTTAATTCATTCCGGGCGATATTAAAAGCTTTTTCGTACACAAAAAATATTTTTTTATTTTAAATGTTTAAGCGCCTGTAGCTTCAAAGACTGCAAGGATACAAAAAAAGTTGTTAACATTTATCATAGAGAATGATAAGATCTTGAAACTTACTAAGATTCAACGCAAATCCCCAGCTCATTACGGAGTTATATACGTCAATCACTTTTATATTCAATATTTTTTTTCTTGAAAATTATAAGTTTATTTGAAAAATTGTTATCAGTATAAGTGATTTGCAATTAAAAGAGGAGTACGCATAAAAAATACAAACTTAAAATATTGACTTGGATGCGAATGTCCCGTACTTTGTCAAAATGGACCAGTGTGCGACACTGCGCGGCAAAGTTGACCAACTCATCAAATCTGATGCGCCGTGTCGCGTCGTGTAGTTCCGCTGCCGTTAGTGCGGTATAGCAAGCGACGCGACTCTTCACTTTATTCAAGTTAGAATGTGTTCGGTACGTGGGTAGTACGACAAGTTGTGTTTAACAAAATGCCTTTCCGAGAAATTAATTATATTAGTCAGTCAGTATCCTGAGAAATATGACCTGCAAAATGATCATTACGTGAATTCTCTTGTTCCATTATTTCTTCTTCCTCACAAAGCAATGATACTATTACAATATCCAAGTCACTTTCGTTCACCTGACTCAAAATAACGTTCAAATCAGTTTCTTCCATCTTCCTCAGAAATTGTGGATCGACTGACTGACTTTGCTGCAAACTGTCGCGGCACTGCAGTTCAAGTGCGGTATACGTACGAGTATACCTAATAGTGTCGCTACGTGTCGCGTCGCGCCGCTGCCGTGAAGTGTCGCTTAGTGCGGTCTAACCTTTATTGAAAAAGTTTCAGTAACTTTGTATAGTCATCGTGTCCACACGTTACTGAAACTTTTGTGTGGACACATTTTACACACTGCGTTTAGTTTATGACTATAAGTAGGGTTTGGTAAAAATGTGCTGTAACAGTGTCGTAACATGTGTAGTCAATGTTCCGGCGAATACTATAAAGCCGGGTCCGCTGCGCCAGATTTTTGGACAGAACATTGTTCGAAAACATAAATAAGGGGCGTGGCCCATTGAGTAATAATGTGGCCCATTGAGTAATTTATGTTTTCGAACAATGTTCTGTTCAAAATCTGGAGCAGTGGACCCGACTTAATGTAAAATTGTTTTTTTTTAAAAAACGATGTCAACTTAATTCCGAATTAGGGTTGATCGATCAAATCGTTCACAGAATGCATGGTTGACAGAAATATCTATTCCCAGAAATCACTTTTCGACGAACCTTCAGCACCCTTCAGTTCGCTGAATTCACGGCTCGCCGAAAATCAGATAGCAGAAAGCATTATTATTAGAAAGCTTCATTGTTAGAAAGCACTTTTAACCGACACATTGGTTAGTCGATGCAACTATTCAAGAATACATACATACATTAAAATAATTATATCAGAACCTACAAACCTATAACTTGTCATAGTAAGTAATCTAAATAAGTAATCTATATAAATCACACCGTTTAAGCCTTCCCGGAAATTCACAAATACAAAAATTAAATTATTTTTAAAATCATGCTTTTCTATAATTACTTAGTTCATTTATTAGATTCAAATGATTTAACTTAGTTTTTTTCTCATCCAGTCTTTAATCCGTCGTTTCTTTCTTGATTGTTTTTTAATTCGTAATTTTTTATTATTTGCGTTAAAAAATGCTCAAATAAACTCAAAGTTAACGAAACTTTGAAAAAAATGTCTACCTCAGGCGGGAATCGAACCCGCAACCTGACGTAGTCATTTTTTTCAACGTTTCGATATCTTTGTTTTGTAATTAGCTATTTAAAATAAGTGCAGTAATCAATGCAACGACTTTTTTCTTTCTGTCCATTTTAAACCGATACGAACACGAATCAAGCTGCTAAGCGACCGACTAAATGAAAAATTTACAATAATATTACGTAGTGTGTGCGATCAGTGGCGTATTTACCCTAGGGCCAAAAGGGCCATGGCCCGGGGCGGCAGGCTGCGAGGGGCGGCGCAAGCCGCACCTCGCGCTCAGCTCTGTGCGACATTTTTTTTATATGCCTGTAGAAATTAAAAAATGCCTACCTAATTAACAATAATTGAAACTCAACGGTTGTAAGCTCAAGATTCATTTACTTATCGGAACTAGTTTCGTAAACATGTTCGCGGAACTATTTAGTTCCTCTGGCGCTGGCGGTGTTGGTGGTCGGTGAATCGGTCTTAGTTCCAACTGTTACTTTCGTTCATCGGACACGTCAGCTCAAACATGTTTGAGAAACTAATTAGTTCTATTGGTGTTTCCGGTTTTAACGGTTACTCTCTTCTATTGGACTTAACTCCTTATCTGTCAGCATCAAAAATGATGACGCAAAGCGCTTTGCGCGTATAGTTAAGTGGTATGTTGACAGTGTAAGGGTGAGATCTCAGTCCGCGTCTCGTTCCCCGGAGATAGAAAGGAGAAGGTGGAATCAGCTCGTGTAGTTCCTGCGCACACTCGCCGAAGTGAATGCATTTAATAAAAAAACCGAAAGATTGGCAACCTTGCGTCGATGTTCAAGACGCTGCAGCCTGGATTTGACGAGTTTAGAGTCGCCAGTGACCCTCTTATGAGTCGCGCCTCTCAAGAATCTAAAGCGGCTAACTGATACTTGGCAGATCCATCCCAGAGGTGGCAGCAGTAGTCCATACAGGTCGGACTTATTGTGCTTGGTAAATCTGAAGCAGCTGCACCGGTGTAAAATATCGCCTTACCTTAGAAAGGACGCCAAGTTTTTTAGCTGCGGTTTTTGCCATGGACTCTATGTAGTGGCCGAAGTTTAGGTTTGCAGAAGGCTAAGATGGTCAGATATCGGCACAGATACACCACGGAAAGTCGGAGCGAGTTGAAGGGCAGTAAATAAACACGCCTGTATTTTGGTGGCGTTGAAGTCGACCAGGTTAGCATCACCCCAGTCGGAGATAGCTTCTAGGGCCGTGTCCAAATGTTCAACCATGGTCCCTCGACAAAGCCGAACTTCATCCCCTTTGGCCTTTGCATTTGAGAAATATCTGTCCACAACTGTGCTATCGTCTGTGTACCCTAGAATTCCGGGTACCAACAGATTGTCCATGTGTAGCAAGAATAGGGTTGCAGACAGAACAGACCCCTGAGGAACTCCGGCATCAATAGCCTGTAGATCAGACGTGCAGCTATCTAAGACTACACGTAGCGATCGCTCCTTCAGTAAGTCCGAAATCCAATTGCAGAGGCCAAGGGGGATCCTATACCACGGAAGCTTGTTTATAAGGCTAGCGTGCCAAACCCTGTCAAAGGCCTTAGAGATGTCAAGAGACACGGCAAAAGCCTCACAGTGTTTCTCTATAGCCTCACTCCATGGATGAGTGGCATACACAAGAATATCTCCCATAGACCGCCCTCGGCGAAACCCAAATTGGCGGTCGCTTAAGAGGTCATTGTCTTCAAGGTATGCCAGGAGTCGGTTGTTGAGTACACGCTCCATAGTCTTACAGAGTATGGAGGTGACTGATATTGGATAAAGTGTTTACTTGAAAAAATTTACTGTTATTGGTCTGTAGTGGGCAGGATCGGCTTTACTACCTTTTTTCGGAACAGGTTGTACGTTCGCAAGCTTCCAAGATTTGGTAACGAGTTCAGTCTCCAGTGAGAGACGAAAATGGCGAGTAAGGATTGGAGACAATTCATTTTTTCAATTTTTAATACCTCTTTTTGTCGTACGTGGGCAGCTGCCATGGAGTAGCCGTCGTGAGGTATGTTAGGCGAAGATTTCGCTGCGACATCTAGACTCTTAATTTGCGCAAAGAGAGAAACAAACAAGTTCGCCTTCTCAGCCGCAGTATGGGCAAGTAGGCCATCTGGTTTTAACAGCGGTAGTAGAGAGGGCTGGCTGAAATTACCTACTTTCAACCGCTTAGGCAAGGGACCAGAATGCTCGGCTTCAGGCGGGTGATATGCCAACTTGGACCCAATCTTGCCAATGCGACGAAATGCACAATACCCTCTTGCAGGACTTGACAGCTTCAATAAAGGCTTTCTTCAGATGGTGAACGTTTGGAGAAAGAACAGGCCTCAGGACGAACACAGTCGTTAAACCATGAGCGAATTCTGCTAGCTCACTTATTTATTAAATAAATTATTTAAAGGAAGCATTTTATATGCTGAAATAGCATTACGCATACTTCTGTGCACTGTGGTTACAAATAGCAGCGCGGAACGTTCGTTTCCTGTACTTAAAAGAATAAAAAATTATCTACGTTCCCGTTTAAGAGGCCTTTACATCTCGACTGTGATTTATGCGTAAAATGGCCAACTTTGGCGTTCTTGATTTCGGAAACAAAAATACATTAACAATTTTGACTTATTGAATAGTGTAGAATAGCTATTGGGATAGTGCGTAGTGGCCTCGCTTTTTGTAAATTTTGCTTAACTTTTCAATTAAACCCAAAATTGCAGAGAAAGATTTTCATAAAATGCGCGAAGGTACGTTTTTGAGCTCCTAGATTGAACTACTGTTCTAAACAAATGAAATAAAAAAATATAATGTTATCTCATATATAGCCGTATAGTGCCGTAGCGGCCTCGGAATTTTTAGATATCATTGAATTTATATGATAAAAAATCTTATTCTAAACCAAAAAACTTCGAAAATCGCCTTAAGTTAACTGTGAATTTCTCCTATCTACGATAATATTATTGAGCAAATTTTATACCATAATAATGATGATGAATAAATATTTTATAATAAATTTATTATCCTATTTTGATAAAAACTATAAATACAACTGCAAAATTACTTCAAAATGCGATGCGCCGGCCGTCCGAATTCAGTTTATTCTCGCAGAGTGGAGATTTGTAATATTACGCATGAATTTATTATCCTATTTCGATAAAAACGATAAATACAACTGCAAAATTACAACAAAATGCGAAAATGGGCATTTTACGCAAAAATCACAGTCGAGATGTAATAGGCCTCCGTTTAAATAGTTTAGCTATTTATATTATGACAGTGTCATTGAAGAATTTGTTAACCAATCTGTCCATCGAAAAAAATATACATAAATAAATAAATGGTGTTTATTAATTTGTAAGTATGGCCTTTTTGGTTTTTCATTTATTATCAATTATCATCATTGTCAACCAACGTCAATATACAGCTGGATTTATTTTATAATTATTTTTTTTTGTTTTTTGTTTTGTTAATTTGTGGGGGCGGCAAACCTTACAGGTCCAGGGCGCAGAATTTTAAAATACGCCACTGTGTGCGGTACCTACCATATATTGATCAATGAAGGATATTATTGTGTGTGTGTGTGTGTGGCTATGGCTAGCCTTTAACCTATTTCGAAATATGGTACTACGAGGGCGGTTTGATAAGTCCATGACTTTGGAAAGACGAAACACTCTTTTTATATATATATTTTTTTATTTTTCTACATAATTTCCTTTTAACTCTACGCACTTAGTCCAGCGATGTTCCAACCTCTTCAACTCATCAAAAAATATTTTTTGTCAAACTTCATGTTTGGGAAATAATTTGCTCCAAGCAACGTCGGAAAACATTTCTTCCTTAGCGTCTGAGCACCATTCTTTGATTATTGCAGTCCATAATAGCCCTAAAAAGAGCATTATAAACAAAACTTTCAACACAACACAACTCTTCCTTCATCAGCTGATCAAACAATCGCCATTTTGTGTGACGATAAGCGATAATTTTTATCTTCAAGGTTTGAGTGATCGCTAGATTAGCGATTCTTGGCTTGTCAAACTGTCAACTAAGTTTTAACGTAAATTTTACGATGTAGGTAACTTTTGCTTAGTCAATCCCATACATTCTGTTTATCGTAGCGTTAATTTCGTAGCGTTTAATTTGTTTGCCAATTGACTAGGCCATCAGAGCGAGCGCCAAGCTGGCGCCAAATGGAAAAATGTAGCCAAATAAATTGAAAAACAGGCTGTATGAATAAAGATCCCTTTATCTATTCAAAATAGAAAGTGTTCTGTCTGATCTGTCAGTTTTTTCTGTTTGATTGATTGTCTTCTTGGCGGGAAAGTGAAGCGTCATGTCTGCTTGTTTTATTTTCTAAAATTTGTGTTTTTTCGAATATTAATGTGAAATAATAGTGGATTATTAACCGTTTAGTGTTTGTGAACGTGCATGAGTGTTGGCAAATGAAACAAAACAGTGCAACATCACTTTTCAAATTCTCTCAAGTAGTCCGCGTGAGACCTCAGTAAAGTCCCACATCTTTACTGAAGACTCAAGGGATTTGGGGAACATCATTTATCATTCATCTTAATCACCACTCATTATCATCAAGGGAAAAAAACAAATAAAAAACTAATGACTAGGCAGTATGGCTCAGACCTTAGCCTGTTCCTTCATGAAACAAATATTTAAATAAAAAAAAATGTATTTGTGTTTTTGTGTACAAGTTTGCTGTAAGTTTAAATTTTACAGAAAATAATTTTACGAACTGCTGAATATTTGACCATACTATTTAACCTGTTCGTAACTTCGGAATCAAGAATCATGCTTGGAATGATTGATGTATATGATATTAATACTATGGAAACTTACGAAACAGTGACTACAAAAATAAAAAATCCTGATGTTATAAATTTAGTCAAATATTATTTTCAAGTAAAGGAAATAATACAGGTAAATATGTAATCTCTCTATTGTCTTGTTCCTCGTAGTGCTTACTTATCTATATAATTTTTTAATCGATTGCTAATGTGTTTACTTACTTAAAATTGATTGAAGAGTACCCGAGTCAAAATATTAATAAATTAATAATTATAAAGTTTATAAGGTCTTTTTGACCACTGATGTGATTCGTTTTGTCTCTTTATTTGGCTTGGCATTGGAAACTAGTACTCACCCTCATTCTGGGGAAACTGATACCGTGGGGGCCTCAGGGGTTACTTACTAAAACCCTGATATCGAGTTTGGTTGCCGGAGATACCTAGTTACGTATTTTTTAATATTTTTCAGTTATTTAATTTTTGTGAAACGAAACGACACGCAAAAACTAAGGAATAATGTGAAATGAAATGTTTCCTGTCAAAAATTATGTGTAATGCTTTTTATTTTTCATATTTTTTTTCATTTAGTGACAGAACCTCAGAATAATAACTAAAGCATAGATAGAAGGAGTGCTATGACATTTTAAGTGTGCACTCCGTTTGGTCACCATTCGAATTACATTTGTATAGCCGGTCAAGGATCATTCGACCGCCGGCGGTCACAAAACAATAGAATTTCAATTGTGTCTGGTTTTACGATCCTCAAGGGGTTAAGTCGCTTTTGAATTCGGTATCATCAATGGTGACTGGTTTTTCTTCCCTTTACATTTGACGTTTTAAGCAACTTATTTTGTCTCTTTTCTTTCAATGTTTATGGCCCATTTGAAAAAATAGCACAACTATTATACGAGTCTCATTTCCACTCCTTCTATGCTTTAGTTTTAATCGCCTCTGTGGTCTAGTGGCTAAGCCACCGGTTTTAGACCTAGAGGTCCCGGGTTCGATTACCAGCGGCGGGTACATCTTTGTGTGCTTGGTTTGGTTGATGGTAGAGCTGTTAAGTCCGCCTGGCTAGCTACCACCATCTTTTGTAAGTCTGTCGCCATAACAACAATGTTTATAGCATTGTTGTGTTCCGACAATTTCAGATAAGATAGCCAGTTCCTCAGTGCTTGAGAATTCCGGGTAAAGCGCGCTTCTTCCTTTGGCCTTATCGTCACTTACCATCAGGTGAGATGAAGGCCAAGTGCTTACCCGTTGTGGAATATAAAAAAAGTTATTATTCTATGGACAAACCCGAAGCAAGGCGGGGGGAGGGGGGGGGGGGGGTATTCCCGACGATCACATTCCCCGAGGATCGTGTCCCGGAGGATCAAGATTTGTTTTTATCTTCATGAACTTAATCAATGCTATGTTTAGCTTATAAAAACCGTCAGCAGAAAAAGTGGTCAATCAAATATACTTAAAGTAATATTGAGAAAAATAAAAGCCTGCTATAGTAATCACAGGTTGATTTACTATCACAATATTACTTTTTGCGATACAAAAAATACAATTGGTATTTTTTAAGAGGCCTATTAAATCTCGACTGTGATTTTTGCTTAAAATGGCCAACTTTGGCGTTCTTGATCTCAGAAACAAAAATACATTAACAGTTTTGACTTATTGAATAGTGTAGAATAGCTATTGGAATAGTTCGTAGCGGCCTCGCTTTTTGTAAATTTTGCTTAACTTTTTAATTAAACCCAAAATTGCGGAAAAAGATTTTCATAAAATGCGTGAAGGCACTTTTTTGAGCTCCTAGATTGAACTACTGTTATAAACAAATAAAATTTAAAAAAAATATATTATCTCTTATGAAGTCGTATAGTGCGTAGCGGCACAGAATAATATTACTTAGCGGGCTTAGAATTTTTAGATATCATTGATTTTATATAGAAAAAAATCTTATTCTAAACCAAAAAACTTCAAAAATCGCTCAAAGTTAACTGTGAATAACTGTTATCTACGATAATATTATTGAGCAAAATTTACACCCGAATAATTGTTACTTCATGAGGAATATGATTTTATAATGAATTTATTATCCTATTTCGATAAAAACGATAAATATAACTGTAAAATTACTACAAAATGCAAATATTGGCATTTTACTGATGAGATAATAATAGGCCCCTTAATCAGTATGCTTTCGCGAAAATCCCCTAACAAGTCCTAATTACCTACAAATACGTATATAGTTAAATTATTAATAAATATATTTTTTGTTAACGGTACAAGTTAAACACAATAGAAAAAATAATAAAAGTAAATGTAATCACATTTATCGCATTCGTAATCCTCCAGGACATGATCCTCGGGGAATAACCCGGCGGGGGGACAGGGGGGAGGGGGAGGGGCTCACAATGAATAAAGTCTAAAGAGTTAATTAGGTAAAGGTTAGTACGTTGCCCAAAACGCGCGAGCAGAGGGAGCGCGCCGCGGCAGCGCACAGTATTGCCAAAGCCGGACGAAAGTAGATTTAAATAAATGTAAGGTAGAAGTAAAATAACCTCATACACATAATCTCTATTAAAGACACTATTTTATCGTGTAACAAGTTGAGGGTAAATCTTAAACAATGTCAAGATATGAAACGTTAAACTTGCATGACTTGCTCGGCGCAGTTACGCGTACTAAAATTTGTTATTTAGAAATTCGTATAAAATATTCGTTTTTAAAGTTATTTGTGAGATTTAAAATGAATCGTGGAGCAGAAGGTATGTTCTAAAGTTTAATATTATATTTGGTTACTAAGTAATCATGGAAATATTGTAAAATAATTTCGATTGTTAGTAAATACTAATTTGACGAAGTTTCAGCTTGATGAAGGTTTATGTTTATGTGCTCCACTAGACTCCACTTAATAATTTACATAAAAATATTTGGTAGCCTATCTACTTTTAGAAAAACAAATCAAATTATGCGGATTTATGCGAATGTTGAACAAAGTTTTTATTTATTCCTTGCAGAAAAAGTTGTGGATTTTTCCCGACTTGAATTGGAAAAGTCTGTATAGACGTATTTAGTCGTTTACTAATAACATCCTATCCTCTTATTTCAAGCCTCCATAGACAACCACAAAAAAAATAAACATTTACCACAGGATGTAATTAACATGCTAAAATTAAAGTATGATATAATAACAAGCGACAGCAGTGATGTGGATGACGAATAAACACGCTCTGCGTGTTCAATACAACAACGGATTTAGGTTGCTGTTGCGGCTGCCACGTTACTGCAGTGCCTCGGGGATGTTTGCGGAAGCGCGAGTAGACTGCTTTCACGCCATAGTGCGTAAAAGAATCGCATCCCTGATGCGGCGGGTGCGGGGCAGCACCAGCAGCATCCTGAACACCGTGGCTCTGAAGGAGGACAGTCCCATGCTGCGTCACTGGGTTGCCCTACATATTATTATGACACCGCACGCCCGGAACATATGTTTTTAAAGAAATTATTTTTTGCTATTTCATTTTAATTGTTTATTATTGTTTTTATTTTAATGGAAATATATTAAATTTAAGTTTTAATAATTTTAAAATTTTAATTATTTTGTTTTTTTTTATTGTTTATTATTATTTATCAATGTAAATCCTTTAAATTTTAAATATCTAAAATTTGAGTATTTGTTTTTACTACATAGGATAAGAATTCAATGTTACTAACACTATATTGGGCTATTCCCGAAATAAATGATTTTTAATTTAATTTAATTTTAATTTAATAAACTCAATTTTTTTGTAAAATAAATTCATCATCATCATCATCAACCTATATCAGTCCACTGCTGGACGTAGGTCTCTCCCAAGACGCGCCACTGAGCCCGGTCTTCGGCTCTTCTCATCCAGTTTTTGCCAGCTACACTCCGTAGATCGTCGCTCCATCTCGCCGGAGGGCGTCCTACACTACGCTTGCCTAAACGCGGTCTCCACTCCAGTATCCGTTTGCTCCAACGGTTGTCGGTTCTTCGGCAAACATGGCCGGCCCACTGCCACTTCAGTTTGCTAATCCTTTGAGCTATGTCGAACACCTTAGTTTTCTGACGAATAACATCATTCCGGATTCGATCTCTCAAGGAAATTCCGAGCATAGCTCTCTCCATAGCGCGCTGAGCGACTTTCAGCGTGTGGACCAGCCCCACTGTCAGCGTCCACGTTTCAGCAGCATAGGTCATAACAGGTAGGACACACTGGTTGAAAACTTTCGTTTTCAGACATTGAGGGATGGAGGACGAGAAGACTTGACGAAGTTTCCCAAACGCAGCCCAGCCCAGCTGTATTCTCCGGTTTAGCTCTCTCTCGAAGTTGTGTCTACCTAACCGCAGCGTCTGCCCGAGGTAGACATACTCCTGCACAACTTCGAGAGGCATTCCGGCAACGGTGATTGGCTCTGGGGTAATACGATCATTAATCATGATCTTTGTTTTATCTAAGTTCATGCCCAGGCCAATCCGTCGTGAGGAATCAGCAAGACTGTTCAGCATCTGCTGTAAATCCTGCAACGATTCTGCCAATATGACGATATCGTCAGCAAATCGCAAGTGTGAGATATACTCGCCATTGATGTTAATGCCCATTCCATTCCAACTCAGCGTCTTAAACAGATCTTCCAGCGCGCTCGTAAACAATTTGGGAGATATGACATCTCCTTGTCTTACTCCGCGGCGCAGCTGGATAGGTTTAGACTGCTGGTTCTGGACTTGGACAGACATAGTGGCATCATCGTATAGGCATCTCAACACTTCGATGTATCGCCAATCAACCTGGCATCGCTGCAGAGATTGCAGAACAGCCCAGGTTTCAACAGAGTCAAAGGCTTTCTCATAGTCCACAAACGCTAGGCACAATGGCTGATTATACTCTTCGGACTTCTGTATAATCTGTCGCATTGTGTGAATGTGGTCTATGGTGCCAAATCCTCTGCGAAACCCAGCCTGCTCTGGGGTTTGGAACTCATCAAGTCTTCGCGCAAGACGGTTCGAAATAACTCTGGAAAACAGTTTGTAGACATGGCTCAAGAGTGAAATCGGTCTGTAGTTTTTCAATAAAGCTTTATTGCCCTTCTTGAAAAACATGATAACCACACTCTTGCTCCATGCCTTTGGAGTTCTCCCATGGTCCAGGACGGATTGAAAAACACGTTGGACCTCCCTCAGGACTGGTGAACTACCTGCCTTTAGGAGTTCCGACGTGATTCCGTCTTCCCCTGGGGCTTTTCCATTTTTTAACTGTCTCAGAGCCACTTCGATTTCGTCTAGGCTGATCTCTGGGAGATCTTCGGTGTAGTGGCGGGTTAATGTGGCTCTAACATCCTCATTACTGGATCCCGGACACGAAACTTGCGAGGCGTACAATCGGCCATAAAAGTCTTCGATCTCAGCCAGAATTTCCGGCTTGGAAATGACGGTATCACCCCTAGATGTCGTGAGCTGCGTCAGATGGCTCCTACCAAGTTGCTGCACAAACACTTTGGACCCCCGATTTTGCTCAATTGCTCGTTCAATACGAAGCGTATTGGAGCGACGGAGGTCGTAGCGTATGCGCTTAGCAATGCACTTGTTAAGAGCCGTGTGTTCTGACAGCGTAGTAGGGGTGAGTGGTGTCTGGCGTCGCTTTTCCATTAGCCGGAGAGTCTCGTCCGAGTACTTAGACTTTCTGCCCGTACGCCTTACCGAGCAAAATTTCGTGCCCTTTTCCCTGAGGATGTTTACCACATTGTGTAGGTCCTGATCTACGTCATCGGTAGTTTCCAAGGCAGCGAATCGATTTTCGAGCTGAAGTTGGAACTTCTCTGAGTTCACAGCGGTTTGGAGTAAGTTTGGTCGGAGCTTAGACTTCATCAAGCGGACGCGTTCAAGCTTAAAATTAATATTCAGAGTGCCTCGTACCATTCGGTGATCGCTGCCGGTATTAAACCTATTGATCACTGAAACATCTCTGAATATATGCTTCTTATCCGCTATAATGAAGTCTATCTCGTTTTTCGTCACAGCGTCGGGGCTTCGCCAAGTCCACTTTCGCTGTGGACTCTTTTTGAAGAAAGAATTCATCAAAAAGAGTCCTTCCCGCTCTAGGAAGTTGACCAGCATTTGCCCCCTGTGATTCCTACTACCAAATCCGTGTGGCCCTACCGATGATTCGCTGCAAGTCTGTAATCCTACTTTGGCGTTGAAGTCCCCCATGACAATGTTAAAGTGTGCCTTAGTGGTGGTGTGTAAGGCTTTAGCAATGTCATCCAGGACAAACTCCACTTCATCATCCGAGTGTGACGAGGTCGGTGCATACTCTTGAACCACCTTGAGGGAATACCTCTCGGTGAGTTTAAGTACCAGGTATGCTACCCTGTTCGACACACTGGATACTTCAGTGACGTTGTCGGCGAGGGACTTGTGGATCAGGAACCCAATGCCACCCTGGGAGATATGGTCGCCCTCGCGGTAGTACATGACATGTCCGGATTCTAGGGTTATGGTGTCCTCTCCCTCTCTTCGGACTTCACATAACCCCAGAACATGCCATTTAACCTTTTCAAGTTCTACCTCGAGTTGCGCCAGGTGTTCGTCTAGCCGTAGAGTGCGTCCGTTGTACGTAGCCAGGGTCAGTTGGGATGGGCAGCCTTCCGTAGCCCGGAGATTCTTCGCACCCCCTGTTCCGCCATTTCCATGACCGCCGTCTTGGCCAGGACTAGCGGAGCTGCCGGGAACTGGGGGCCGTCCTTTTTGTGTGCCAATCATATGGGAGGTTTTGCCCTAATCGCCACGCTGGGCATGCGGGTTGGCGATCGCAGGGACACAGTCTGTCGCACCGCTGAGGCTGCTGCCCCTCAGCGGTCAGGGATTTGACTGTGTCTGGATGAGAAGGGTTATACCGCCGTCGACCGGTCGCCAGAGCCTCGTCGGTTACTGCAGGATGTACCGCGTGCAGGTGAGGTTGACAGTTGGAGCTAGAGGTCTTGTGTAGCTCCCTTACATCCCTGTAGCTCCCTTACATCCCAAAATAAATTATTTTTGTTATTTTCATTATTTTGTTTTTGCATTAACTTGTTTTTAAGCACCTGTTAACTCATTTCCAACACAATCCAACAACAAAATAATATTGTCCGGATTTTCTTTGGCGAGGCAACACTGTGCAGCGGCCGGCGGAGCGCCAGAAACGACGTTTTTGTACGTGCGACGATTTTTATACATACCATCTTCCTATCCACACCTCTTTTTAGCATCCCTCCTACTAAATTTCCATATTTTTGTGTTTTGAGGTTGTTTACAAAAAAAAAACATTTCTCGAAAAGTGCGTACCTATCTCCGGCAGATGGGACTTGCTCCTCCTCCTCCACCCAGCAAACCCCTATCAAGGGTACTTATTTCTAATGTTAACTCCTTTATTGAGTGTTACTGTACAACATTTATAACAGGACATTTTAGAATGTAGAGATTCAATGGAGACCCTAAATGAGCTGAATGAAAAAGGAAGAGTCATGATTAATATGTTGAGGGACGAGCTAGAGAGCCTAGAGCTGTATGGAAAGGACAGTGGTGACAAAAAATACATTGTTGAATTGGAGACTCATCGACATTTGCTGTCAGGGTAAACATCTTTTTTAATAAGTACATATTTAAATAAATATTTAGAATCCCTTCTCTGTTGCTCAGAAAATTATGCCTTCCTTTAGAACAGTTTCTTGATCAAAGTTTCTCTATGTTTAAACCTAATTTTTAATTACAGCTTGTTCAAGGAATTCAAAGAGGCCAATATTTGTACCTTGCTTGCCGTTGAAAAGACACAAAGAAAAGAGCTTTTGAAACCTTTAAAAGCGAATGAGTCTGGAGTAAAACAAAGGAAAAAGAAAGCAGACAAAGATGGATTGCTTAAAATGTCTACAGGTGAATTACATTTTGTATCATTTTAGCATTATCACTACACTTACACCTCTATTAAATAGCTATTAAATGATCCGAGAATTATGAAGGCAACTGGACAGTTTATTAGGTGCTAAATAAATTTTATAATAATTTGGTAAAATCTATGAAAACGGCTTAAATAAATATAAATGGTTTACAGGTGTTACAGAACAACTATTATCTATCAGCAGACAGCTGGCAGACACTACTCAAAGAAGTCAAGACACGCTTGACAGCCTTGTCTCTTCTAGTTCGGCAGTACATGTAAGTTGTTTCTCGTTTGTGAGGTATTGATCAAATGTAGAATTTTTATTTTATCTAAATTAAAAATTTCTTTACTACAGATAGGTGCTCCTACTATTGCTATTATTTATATTTGCTTACTTACCTACTGTCATGCCCCATCTGCTATTTCATCAATCCATGTAGGAAGGCTATCTTGCATCTTAAGCAACATTGCCCATGTCTGGTGACTGGGTGGTTGACCTAATTATAATGTCCAATGCTTATTTGTGTGTGTTAAGTTGGTTAGGGCTGGATCTCTCTACTTGCAACTGTTCATATGGTAAGGCCTAAGCCAAACCCATCTCTCCCTCCTCCCCCCCTCACAATTCCTACTCCTTTCCTGGTCTTACTTCACTGGTCCTACTCCTTCCTCGAGGCTGGCAACTGGCAACGCATCTACGATTACTCTGATTTTGCGGGTGTTGTTGGCATTGGCAGCCGTGATTACTTTCCATCAGTTGACACCCCTGCTTGTTTGCTTACTTTTCACTTAAAAAATTATAATAGGTTGCATAGTGTAATATAATGATACCTGATTTTTATACTAATACATACTCTCTTAATTTTTATTAGTAGGTACAATCACTTTAAGAATAATTTCTGCTCATCATTTCGCACAGCTTTTATACTATGAAACCAACTCTAAACGCATGAAATAAAAATCGGCTGTTTCATATGTTTTAATAGAGTTTGGTAAGTATAACATTAAGTGATAAGCTGAAACTATCCAGTGCTAGTTCACACGCCTGCAATCAACCTATCCAAAACTGTCAAATTTATTCAATCGATATTTATCCGTGTTCTCCTAATGACAACGTTCAAAATGTATTGAAGAAATGTGATAATTTGGTAGGTTGAAGTGGGGTACGTATTATAATGCCGAAGTTGAAAATACCGATTTCATAAGACCTATGGAACGGAAGGCCGAATATTAAAATCCCGAAAATTCTAAATACCGTATCTTATAAGGACTATAAACGGAACGCCGAATATTAAAATGCCGACTGTTTATATGACCGCATGAATTTCGAGGTTATTTTTTTTATTAGACATCAGAAATACGTGGGGCAGCTGCCCTACTCCTGTAAGTCCCGTAATAGGTTAGAAAGGTGAATGGCAAAAGCTGCCAATCATGCGCAATTGCGCAATAACCAAAGATGTTAAAAAAAACCTTTCTTATTATGATTTCGTTTTGTTAAATAAATATAAAAAAGCACTTTAGGATTAAAAAGATAATTAATATAAAACGCTACGCTGATCCTCTACCACCGTATTATTTCTCATGCACTGGGGAGAAATGGTTTCATTTGATCACGATTAGGGATTGAAATCCGGATACTTCGAAATTCGAAAACATCTGAAAAATTCGGATTTTTAGGCAATTTATAAATCCGGTTTTAAAAATCTGAATCCGGTTTTTTCAAATTTTTATTACATTTATAGGTTTAACTGAAATAACTATTGAATTGCATTCAATTTAATTATTAAAAATTCTCTGAATCTTTATTTAACACAATATTTAAATAACTTGACTAATTTATTGCGTTACTGTTACGCTTTGCACGCGGAGTGCAGCTGTACTAGATGTTTTACATAAAAATGCTACACAACCCACATCGCATGTTGAAGCAGAGATTTGCTCAGGTTCGGTCTCAGAATCTGATATAGATATTGATAACGGATTTGTAATTAAAAGCAGAAGTCAACAGGGGCCATTATAGATGATTCTTCTTCTTCGTCGAGTCCTCATGACCACCAAAAACAGATTTGCGGACCAGGGCTCTCCAGGAGGTCCTATCCTGGGCTAGGCGGATAGCCGCCTGCGTGTTGCATGGTCTTGACGCCAAATCAGTGCCCGCCGAAGCGCGCTCTTCATTCGGTACTCATAAGACTAGTGTCTCGGGAGTTTCCTCATGAACACGTGTAGTTCACTGCCTATTGTCCAGATAGGTAACAGGAGCTGTCAAGCTCGCTTACTTCTCGTTGCACGAAGGGCACAACTCGCAGTTGCTACTGCTCGGGTCGTTGACTATAAAGTCAACTCCCAAGTGTCCACCTTGGTCGCGGAGAAGTAAGCACACTCACTTCTCGGAACCCATCCGGGAGCCTAGCCAGTTCCCACGTCCTACGCGGCTGGCTGGACCGGAGGCTACGGCATCTAGGGGGCCGCCTACTAGTTCTCCAAACTAGTACCGGAGATGTCAACACCAATGTCCAATGAGAACCACCGGACAAAGCTGCCAACTTAAAGGGAAACTAACGTTCCCCGCACGACTTGACGCTTCTGGCCCTACAGAGACCGCTACTAATCCACGCTCGCTGTGCACGAGTTTGCAAGTCCTGGCACACAATACCACGACAAACGAACATTCCCAAGCTCTAGAGCTAACCACAAGTCCAACCCACGTCCGGAATCCCGCCGGAGGCGCTGGTTAAGGCACAACCGGGGGGGCATGGAACCGGAACCCCGTAGTACCCCTGAGCAACACAGCCGGACCCGTAGTTCCAGCTGCGATACCTAATATATAGGGGCCAGTAGATAGGAAGACAGATGATAGGCGGGTTTTAATGCCAAGCTCCTGAAGGATAGACTTGTTAGTGCGACGAGCAGTCCACGAAATATTCAGCATTTTACGCCAGCACCACATTTTGAACGCATCTATTGTTGAATAAATTCTAGCTTTTAATGTCCATGTATAGGAAAATGAAAAATTCTTAGTTGGTCTCTTTTGCAAAGTTGACACTTTCATAACTCGTCTCATTTTTAACTCGGCTCTTTCTTAGTTGGTCTCTTTTGCAAAGTTGACACTTTTCCAACACGTCTCCCCTCCGGACGACTTCGTCATTTTGTTAAACTTGGCACTTTCCTAACTGGTCTCATTTTTAACTAGGCTTTTTCTTAGTTGGTCTCTTTCTTAACTTGACACTTTCCAAAATCTGAATTTTTTCATAAACTCTGGGACGCCTGTATTTATATTTTTTTTCAAGATTAACTGGACTGGATGCGTACAGTTCAGTTCATAAATATGTGTACACTTTATTACCTTGTCACTTTAATTTAAGAAAATGACGCAGTCGTCCTCAGGGAAAAAAGATTTGGATGATTCAAAGTACTTATTAATTGAGTTTATTGAATCAATATATTTTGACTTTTAATAAAACAATATTTAGCAATATATATATATATATATATATATATATTCCCTCTATATAATAATTCATGCGGTAGAGGGTTAAATACGAAAAGAATTGAATGCCTTCTCTGTCTATATTCCAATAGATATTTAACAAATTATTGTTTTTATAAAAAATATACGGAAGTGAATGCCTTCTCTGTCTATATTCGAATGGATATTTAACAGATTATTGTTTTTATAAAAAATATACGGAAGTAAAAATAAAAAAGTCTTCATTTATAATAAAAAAACCTCAATGTGAACCGAAGTTCTCAAAAAAAAATCTATCAGATCACAAATTTCATTGTTTTATTAAAACTCATCGTAAATAAATAAAATATGTACCTATTATTAGCATTTATATACCTAACTAATGTGGCATTAATTATTCTTGGACATCGATATTAAAACCAGGGCCAAACTTGTATGGGATTCCATTCCACCATCTCCTTAAATATAAAGTCAAACACATTTTGTTTCAATTTTCTATGTAATTTCTCAATTAAATTACTTAATTGGTTAATTCAAACTTGGAACTTCATGCTTCGCTTCGTTCGCTTAATTTAAATGGAGCGAGTCACACTGATGAGTGTACTGATGATTTTTCTTTAAAATGTGTATGTGCTCAGTATACAATTATATATTTAAATTAATCTAAGCATGCTAAAGTCGGAAAGCCTAATTTTTGGGCGAGAGTAGAATAGCTTCGCGCATGTAAAAGCTAGTAATTTGGTATTGTAGTCAGTAATTTAGGTTCGATTTCTTTGAATTATATAATTTTTGGGAATATTGGTTAATGTTTGGTGATCTGACAGGAACTAGGGACTTTGTATTTGATCTGAGGGGGGGCCCTATCGATCGCGGGGCCCTGGGCAAACTTCATATAAAATTATCGTTCCATACTGTTACCGTATGCGAACGTCACTAAAAATTGTCAGTTCTGTACTGTGGCATTGTGAGGAAATTTCAACCATACGTCATCATTGTAACAAAATTAAGTTAGATAGGTAAGTACTAAGTTCCTTAATATTTGTAGTTCCGATGTTTCTTTATATATGGCGCTGTAATGTTTTATACCATTTCTAAATCGCGGTGACGAGATTTTTGTAGCGTTAGATATATGGTAACATTGTAACATTTTAAACACATGGTAACATTTTAATTATCAGTCTTGCTTGTTGGACTGTGTTGCATCTGGCTGGGTGTCGCGTCAATTGGAACGGCAGCTTGGCAGCTTGGCAGTTGGGAGTGTCGGGACTTCATTCCTACTTTTAATTTAGGATCTCTTTTTTTGAGGACCGCATACATCCGTCGCCATCGTCCTTCCTTTCTGGGAAGGGAATTGGCCATTGATACAGTATCTAGTAGATACTAGAGATGGGTCGTACTGTACTACATGTTCCTAGTTAATACTAGGAACAGGTAGTATAGTACGACCCATCTAATAATTATTTATTTAATAATACTCGATCGGGGTGTGAGGTCAAGCTAGCCCGCCCACCCTCCCGCCACCCGGTTCACTACCAGGAAAGCCCTGTACATTATCCACGCGTAACGCACTTTTTATCACTAAGAGTGGATTCAACCAAACTGGAATAAGACGTATTCCGAGATTAGTCTATACAAATTCGTCGCTTAATCTAGGTATAAGACCTTATTCCAGTTTGGTCGAATCCACCCTAAATAATACCTGCATTACGACAAACGATTAAAGTAACCAAAGAGTACCCTGAATATACCAGTATAATTTAGTGAAATTATCGGGACGTACTGTTAATACCCGTATATCAGGACGAACTGTTAATATATGAGTCGTGATTCAGTCCTGTAACAGTAATGTTTTGATTGCTTATCCAAACTTCCTGATAAGTGAACAATAACGATGTATGTAATGTACCGATATTTAAACAGGTTTCCTGTTGTACTTAATATCAGTACAGATATAACAGGACATATCATGATTCTTACAGGTTTCCTTTTAATTTGTTAGTTTGGACGCCTAGTCGGTTTTTAAGAGGTATTCCTGTTACGGAGTGCAGACGACCTCTTAAAACCAGGGGTCCATTTTTCCCAGTGTACGGAAGGCAAAGGCGTCTAGGTCTGTACAGCCTGTCTAGTTATCGGTATTTTAGTTGTGGGTATTATGAATTTTCGGAATTATAATACGTACCCTTGAAGTGCTGGCGTCTGTACTAATTAAAAAAGGGTCTACTTATGCCGGTGTATTTATGTAAATATTCTTTTGTAGGGTACTAAATCAGAATTGCAAAACACGGCCAGCACAATATCCCAGTCCAGCAAGCTGCTGACCAAGTACGGACGTCGGGAGTTCACCGATAAAGTGATCATGTTCTTCGCATTCCTCTTTTTCTTAGCCGTCTGCTTGTATATTGTGCAAAGAAGACTATTCTAATGAGCAACTGTATATAAGTGGTAATATTACTAATATTTAAATTAAAATTTATTTATTGTCCAATAAAAATATGAATTTATGGAATCAAGTGTATTTCTTTTTAGTTTATATTATTAATCTATATTATTGCAAGTGCTAAAATCCTAACCTCAGACCCGGAGGTTCCGAATTCAATTACCAGTTGTTTGATTTTGTTTTGATTCAACGGAAATAAATAAAATAACATTTTCTTAGCATTTGAAAATTCCGAGTGTAAATGCGTTCTATTATTAAATCCTTCAGTCTCTTCGTCACTTACCTACCATCAGATGAGGTGCAAGCATGGCGCAACCCCGTAATACTTAGAATGAAATAAAATACAAATACAAAATTTTGTTAGTTTGCGACTGCTTGGAAATAAATAATATTTGCCACAATTACACGAATTTTCTAGTTACAAATAAATAAAAGTGGTAGAGAATGGTTATTACGACAAAGTCATTATTTAATCGCTAGGATGCGACTGGCTGATCTGTCCACCTTTGTCTGCAGTGGTAGTGTATCATCATGTATTAATGTACTTTAAGTAGGTACTTACCTACTTACTAATTTCTTTAAAAAATGTCTGAGGTTTGAAATAATTTTGTTGTAGGTAGGTACCTATAGTAAAGTAAAATAAACAAGTCCAATGTTTATATAGGTACCTAAGTAACTACAATGATAGTACTTTGTTTTTGGTAATTTTATCACTGTAATGTGTTCAAATGGGTCATGGCAGAATAGCAGAGGCTGCGGGTTTCCTGCAGTCACTGAGTCATAGACCTTTTCGTCTCACTGAGATCATTATTGGTTAATAATTATTAAGTATTTTTTCTTGTATGTTTTGGGACGAATAAACGAGCTTTTATTTATTTATTTTATTTAAATAGAGAATTACTTTCATCAATGAGAAAACATTAGATATAATATTCGTTGACTTTCTCAGGCTACGATGATTTGAACGAGATAGGGCCTTACCATATGATCTCATAATTGTTCACCGTGATTTGAACACTCAAAGAACCGTTTCATTTCCTTTTCTCCTGTATGCGATAACGACACAATCGTAAATAAAATGTTAGAAAACCGGTTGTATTGGATATAAGTATAATCAAAGAGCATGGTACGGGACGTGGTGATGCGCCTCTGCGGGCAGCCATCGGGCAAGGTCGGTCGTCAGTCAATGGCAGACCGCGGCCCGCGGACGACGACCGACGCCCGTCATTTCCTTGAAATAAAATTACGCGGTCATTATCCTCACAATGCGTGCGACTCTGATATTACTTAATATTTTAATACTATCGCACCATGCGACCACACTTAGTATACTTGCCATAATCTCTTTGCCGCTGAGGAGCCACTATATGGCCTTCCAAAAGTTCTTTCAAGAGTTGGCGATTCGAGGACACTCCGTTACAGTTATTAACAATTTTCCTGACATTCAACACACACCTAATTTGAGGTTCGTCGATTTGAAACGGGATGTGCATATAAATTTCTCCTCGTTAGAGAAGTATGAACATGAAAACCCTCATTTTATGCATTGGAGGAATTTTAAGAACTTTTTGACGAAGGCTCCACAGTTTGTGCGACTCGACTGTGAAACTTTGTTTACGAGCGTCGATGCGAAGTCGCATTTGGCCGAGGGGAATAAATACGACGTTGTGTTCGTGGAGCAGTTCGTGAGCGACTGCGCGCTGCTGTACGCCGCGGCGCACTACGATGCTCCTATTATTGGGATTACTTCGCATGTCTTGTTGCCGTCAACGTACCCGGCATTGGGGATCCCATTCGATTTCGCTGCAGACTCATTCTTCTTTACAAACGGTGGTCCGAATCCATCTCTGCTATCGAAATTGGAGGCAGCTGTAATGGACTTTGGTTATAAAATCGTGAAGAGGAACTTCTTTGACAGAAATATGTATGAGGTGTTTGAGGAGCACTTGCCTAATGTTTCCCTGGACGTTGTAGGCGTTGCGAAGCGCAGGATGAAGATGATGTTCGCTTACCAGCACTATTCCATAACAGGAGCGCGGCTGCTGGCGCCGCAGCTGCTGGAAATAGGTGGTCTTCACATTACTTCACAAAAGTCAGTGCCGAAGGTATGTTTAACTGTAAATTTTAATATAACTCATCATATATATCATCATAACACTCCTCTTTTGAATAGGTTCAGTCACGCGCAAAAATATGTAAACAATTGTAACTCTTAATACAATGGAATGGAATAAGAGTCAAAGTGTATACACATTGGTGCTCGTGACTGTACTTCAAGTAAGGTTTCCTAATTGTTATCATATGAGTAGGCAAGTACCTAACGATATGGTTTCTAGTGTGGTATGTTATATATTCATTTAAATCGTAGTAATCGAAGATTATATACCTATTTAAATGATATTACACCCTAGGAACTATTAACCATGTTCGGTGTCTGCTAAGATTAAAATTATTCAATAAGACGTACGACGCTCTTTTCAGTTACAAACATGCTTGATAATAACATAGCGCCATGTAAGGTACTACCGGGTGACAAGGCCCACTTTTTTACAAATTGAAATAAAACCTATATTTTATCATTTAGAAGAAAAAGAGTGTTTACAATGATAGCTATGATTATTTCAAAATCCAAATAAAAGTAGTAATTGCAGCTACAACGATAATAAGTTAGGTTTTTAAAATTTTTTATAAACCCTTATTTTGGGCTTTACTTAAGGAAGGTATTTCGAGCGCTTCCTTCTCGTTCTCTCGACGGTACAACGGTAAGGGACGGGTATAACAGCGAAGCGGCGCGAATAATCGCGTTTTATATTTAAAAAAATTGATAGATGTAATAAATAAAAAACCATCGGTTATAATAACTCAAGTTATTTACGAGCTTCATTTTGGTAAATGACTCATAATATCAAATCACTTATTTTAAGAATAAAACCTGGAAAAGAAGATAAAATGACAAAAAAATATGTAACTTTGTGAATTTATTCTATCTAGCCAACTTTATAAAATCGTGTTTCCATCGGGTGTATTTCACAGAATAAAGCCTCAACAACATTTCATAATTTTCGCAGATTTAAATTTTATTGTTTATTACTTCAAAAAGTAATTCTAAGAACGTGTTATTTTAATTTTTCACTAACACCTAGCCTTAACATGGTATGCCCAATAAGGCCCATGCCGTTTTAAAGTCTTTTGGAGCAAAGTAAGCATTAAAGATCATAAGGATAAATACACATCAAAATTGTAACATTCATAAACTTCGATAAAAGCAATCGCATACTAAAATGATCAATATTTTGTTACAAAAGAATACTTTTCCACTGTGTAATAAAACAGCCGAGGTACGAATTTTGAAGTGTTTATTGTATTAATATTAGATTTTACTTATAAATTATTGTCATTTATGCTAAAATTAAGTAATTATTGTTTATATTCCTATTAAGGCCCTAGCTACTATTTCGTTAGGCCTTCCTAACCGTTGTGGGCTTTACTACACAAATTGAATATTTACAATATAAAAAGCTATTAATTCGCACATGTTTATGTAAATATCAAAAGAGTAAATCAAATAAACACACTAAATAAAAATCTACTAACAAATCGTAGTATAAACAAGTAAAAACTGACGTTTTTTAGGAGCCAAAATTAGAAATATGAGCGGCCGCGACCGATATCGTAGAACTACCGGGTGTCACTGACAAGATGGTGGACGCTCGCTGTTCGCTGCTGCGTTTCGACGTTCAAATTGATGTGTTTCATGCATGCTACGAAGTTGGCATGGATCAAATGTAATAAACATAGTTTTCTGCGCCTTGACCTTGGAAAACTGTGGGCCTTGTCACCTGGTAGTACCTTATATGCCTTAAGTCTACCTACATATAAACACAGAAATAACTTTCAGGACGTCGAAGCGTTTCTGTCCACCGCTGAGCACGGCGCCGTGTACGTGAGCTTCGGGTCCAACCTGGCCAGCAGCAGCATGTCCCCGCGTATGCTGGGCCGGCTGCTGGACGCGTTCCACCGCATCCCTCAGAAAGTGCTGCTCAAGTGGGAGAATGACACCTTCCCTGCGCACGGCGGCAACGTCTTCACGAGGAAGTGGTTCCCGCAACTGGATGTGTTATGTAAGTTACTTAATAATTATGCCTATCTGAAGGCGGAAACAGACTTGCCAAGGTATGCGCCGTGCACGGCGCATAAATGCCTCGCCATGTGTGTACCTTCATTTTCGGTTGCGAGTAGGGTTGCCAACGTTTTTTAGGACTAATAAAGTATTTTTTCATTTTGTTAGAACAAAAATAAAGTACCTACATAGCATAAAAAAGAGTATTTATTTATTTGTCTATAAAAACGTATTTTTTGTTACTCTTTACGTTATTTAACAAATATTTGTCTTTTATTTATGTTAATAGTTTTACGTAAATAGAGTATTTTAGCGTACTTTATTGGTGTCGTAGATTATAAAGTACCTACGCCTACATGAAAAAGACGACAATACTCTATTTTAGAGTACGGGTGGCAACCCTATTTGTGAGGCATGTGCTAGTAGTACTGCTACGCTTGTGCGAGAGTGACGAGTGCATACAAAACCATTCGTTGTGTGGGTTATGTTATGTAAAACTCCTCAGGTCATCCGAAGGTGTTGGCGTTCGTGTCCCACGGCGGAATGCTGAGTATCTCCGAAGCCGTCCACTGCGGGAAGCCAATGGTGACGATGCCATTCTTCGGCGACCAGTTCGCGAATGCGGCGGCGGCCGGGGCTGCCGGCTTTGCCAAGACGCTGTTCTTAGCTAGAGTTACCTCGGAAAACTTAGTAGAAACTATAAAGGAGCTCACGTCACCAGAGTAAGTATTCGAATGATGCGTAGTTACAGTCAAGAGAAAAAATATGTAAACAATTGTAACTCTTAAATACAATGGAATAAGAGTCAAAGTGTTTACATATTGGTACTCGTGACTGTACATGAATGAGGTAAATGGTTAAATGTATTAGTTCGAACGAGTTCCTAATAGGGATAACAACATAAACAATTAATTCAAAAAAGTGTACAGGGGCCTTACGTACAGCTCTTACTGCCGTACTCAGAAACGTCAATTAAGTTTTAATGACAATTAAATGTCTTTCCTTCTCTATTTAGCACTATCCATAAGAAAGTGACAGCAAGAGACTTAATTTTCATTAAAACTTAATTGACGTCTCTGAGTACCTACGGCAGTTCGAGCAGTATTACTTTAATCTTACTATTCAAACTCCATACGAATTTAGTGAAGAGGTGGCAGTCAGGTCCCAGATGACGGCATATATTTCTTAATTCCTGTGCAATTTCACAATTTCTGAGAACTAATCTTTTTGGTAGGTGCTAAAAAGTTTCTCTGTTGAGTTACTAGCCAAAAACCAATAATTTTGCACTGAAACTTTCCTGTTTGTATTTAAGTCTAAGTATATTTTGTAGTTGCGGTGTCTACGTATGTTACTTAGTACCTACATACAGGTAGGTATTACAAGTATTGAATATGAATGTGGTGATCATTAAAAACAGCGTTTAAAACATCTCTTAAATCACTTGTTTCGCAGAATGCAACAGACTGCACAAATGGTATCTAAATTCTGGCACGACCGCCCTCAATCTGTGATGGATAGCGCCATCTACTGGACGGAGTACGTAGCGCGTCACGGTGCCGCGCCGCCGTCGCTGCCGGCCAAGTACAACACGTGGTTCGAGTCACTGATGCTAGATGTCGCTAGCGTCGTCCTTTTGACAATACTATTGCTTGTATGGCTAATCTGTGCCATTTGTAAATTAATAAAACGTATTTTGAGTGGACTGTTGAAGAAATTGATCTTTAGAAAAAAAGAAAAGCGACAGTAGCTAATATATTTAGATGAAGTACATACCTAATTAATATTTAAATTAGTATTTTATTTAATTAATTTAGTTTTATTTGTTCTTCAACAAAAATTGTGTTTCATTCTTCGATCACCTAAACACTAGATAGACGGTAATGTCAAATGCCAACTAACATCAAATCCAATGCTCACTCTTGCCATCATAGTCCGGACTGTTACGACTTAGGGATCTCCAAGAAACGAGCCTATACACGCGTATGCGATTCCTCTGGTGTTGCGGGTGTCCATGTCTTTACAACAGGACGGAGCAACGGCACTTCGGCTTTGCTAATCAGTAAATAATACCTGCATTACGACAAACTATTAATGTAACCAAAGAGTACCCTGAATATACCAGTATAATTTAGTGAAATTATCGGGACGTACTGTTAATATATCAGGACGTACTATTAATATATCGTACCTTCGGTGGAACAAGGACACAATGTGCAAAAATTGCAAAAATGACTTAAGTATGCCAAAATGCTTTAAAAGTACCCTTTCAATTGGAGAAACAAAGACACTCATTTAGTTCCTTCAAAAACCGCCAGAGATAAGAAGTGGCTTTGTCTTATTGGCCCCTTTTTTCACTATCTTGGCGCGACATAATCTCATTGGTCAGTTATATTTATATGTAAATAGAGTATTTTAGCGTACTCTATTGGTGTCGTAGATTATAGAGTACGCATACATGAAAAAGAGTACAATACTCTATCTTAGAGTACGGGTGGCAACCCTATTCCGAATTTAATTACCAGTTGTTTGATTTTGTTTTGATTCAACAGAAATTGACGACCTCCACGGTCGAGTGGTTTGTACACCGGTTCTCATGGTGTCGCCATCTCTGAGGTCCCGGGTTTGATCCCCGGTCGGGTCAATTTAGAAATTATTGTTTTTCTAAATTGTCACGGGTCTGGGTGTTTTTTATGTATAATAAGTATGTATTTTAAGTATGTTTATCCGTTGTCTAGTAACCATTT
The DNA here is from genome assembly GCA_963921215.1 of Scoparia ambigualis. NCBI lineage: Eukaryota > Metazoa > Arthropoda > Insecta > Lepidoptera > Crambidae > Scoparia > Scoparia ambigualis. The sequence continues at coordinate 8,541,130 of OY992507.1, forward strand.
AACGAGTTTCATAACAAAGCTTCTCTTGGGCTAGATATTTGGTGTGAGTGTAGGCAAGTTTCTAGTTTTTTTTTATAGTTTTATAGAAATAAATAAAATAACATTTCCTTAGCATTTCCAAATTCCGAGTGTAAATGCGTTCCATTATTAAATCCTTCAGTCTCATCGTCACCACCTACTATCAGATGAGGTGCAAGCATGGCGCAACCCCTTAGTAGAATGAAATTAAATACAAACACAAAATTTTGTATGTTTGCGACTGCTTTGCAATAAATAATATTTGCCACTATTACACGAATTTTCTAGTTACACATAAATAAAAGTTGTAGAGAATGGTTATTACGACAAAATCATTATTTAATCGCTAAGATGCGACTGGCTGATCAGTCCACCTGTGTCTGCAGTGGTGGTGGGTATCATCATCGCGAAACCTGTTTCATTTAGGTACCCAGCGACCTATATTTGCCTACCTAAGCTGTAGATAATAGATTCCAATCACTTATTGATACACCATCTCTATTCTGATTGAGTTTTTAGAAAAGTTGCTTATCCTGTAAATGTCATAATTATAAATTATGGGAGGTATAATATTTTAAAACTTAAGTAGATTAAATATGTTTTAATGTACTTTAAGTAGGTAGGTACTTACCTACTTACTAAATTCTTTAAAAAATGTCTGAGGTTTGAAATAATTTTGTTACAGCAAAGTAAAATAAACAAGTCCAATGTTTATATAGGTAAGTAACTACAATGATAGTACTTTGTTTTTGGTAATTTTATCACTGTTATGTGTTCAAATAGAGAATTACTTTTATCAATGAGAAAACATTAGATATAATATTCGTTGACTTTCTCAGGCTACGATGATTTGAACGAGATAGGGGGCCTTACCATATGATCTCATAATTGTTCATCGTGATTTAAACACTAGTATCGTTTCATTTCCTTTTCTCGAGTACCTACCTATGCGATAAACACAATCGTAAATTAAATGTGTACCTACGCCTGGCGTACTCACCATGGAATTCTGTTATTTCAAGAATGCCAAAAAACTGTGCCCAAATAGTACCAAATAGTGCCCAAAGGAAATAAATAGTACCCTTATGGTTCAAAAGTTATAGACATAGTTTGGTGAGTACGCTAGGCGTAGGTTACGCCTAGCGTACTCACCTCAGTTTGGGAAATCTGAGCAAGCTACAACTTTAACTAGTATGTCAAAAAACTGTACCCAAATAGTACCAAATAGTGCCCAAAGGAAATAAATAGTACCTTTGTAGTTTAAAAGTTATAGACATAGTTTGGTGAGTACGCTAGGCGTAGGTTCTACGCCTAGCGTACTCACCTCGTTTCGCGAAAACAGAACCAGCAATGGCTCTCATTTCTATCTCAATAAATAGTACCGGAAATAGTACCCTCTAAGAGTGTAATTGTTATTTGACTTTTACACTAGAAAGTCATTAAATTTGATAGCAAACTTCTACATACAAAAATTACGTGTGGTACAGTCGAGCACAGTGAATGGTAAAATGTTATTTTTATTACCAAAGGAATTAAGATTGGAATAACTATGGAGTTCATTAATAGACGACGACCTAAAATAAAATAGGTACATATTTAATAACAGTAAACCAAAGGTGGCCAAAAAAGGGGAGTCTTGAGGTTGGTGTGTCTGTCTTTGGCACCATAGCTCCTAAATATCCTAGATTTGGATGCGGATTTTTTTATATGAAGGCTGGTTTTTAGCGGTGATTCTTACTTCGACTATAAATCTAGTGATAACTGTTATAAATCACAAAATTTGTAGTCGAGGGTGAATGAGACCCACTCCAACTTATATCTATGTATCAAGCATTGCTTATTTATGATTTGTTGATCGTGAATAACAGCCCGCCCGCGACTTTGTCCGCGTGAACCCTTTACCCCGTGACGAATTTCAAAAAATGATCATTTTTATACAAACCATGTCCCGACAATTACAAATACAACAAAAAAGAATTAGCCAAATTGGTGCAGCCGTTCTGAATTGATGCGCGTACAAACATTTTAGCAATTGATTTTTATTAATATAGATACATACCTACATAAATAGCGACTGCACATGTGCTCAGCGTGACAGGTGGTGAGCCCATCGCCGTTCTAAGCTGTTGGATGTATGTGCAGTCTTTAGTCCGTTAGTCGCCTATTACGACACCCAAGGGAAGAGAGGGTGGTAGTATTCTTTACTTATCACCGGTAAGTACGCAACACAGTTAAAAACTTTATACAGTCCGGAAAACTAAGAATATGATTTAATTTGTTATTCTACTACTATTAATAAAAAACAATAACGTATTTCTGTAGGTAAGTATACATAATATATTCAAACTGAGTAGGTACCTACCTAGCTAATGAAAGATCAACTGCAAATCGACATGAACATAAAATGCTAACTATTACAGATGAAATATACATAGGTACTTACTCATTTAAAGATCACTCACATCACAATGAAGCAAAATTCACAATATTTTCATTAATTGTTTCACAAATTAACTATTCGCAAACCTTTGCGGTTGCGGTGGCAAAACGACTAAAAAATTTGGGTACAGTTTTTTGACATACTAATTAAAGTTGTAGCTTGCTCAGATTTCCCAAACTGAGGTGAGTATGCTAGGCGTAACCTACGCCTAGCGTACTCACCAAACTATGTCTATAACTTTTGAACCATAAGGGTACTATTTATTTCCTTTGGGCACTATTTGGTACTATTTGGGCACAGTTTTTTGGCATTCTTGAAATAACAGAATTCCATGGTGAGTACGCCAGGCGTAGGTACACAATTAAATTATTAAGAGAACCGGTTGTATTGGACCTATATCAAAGAGCGTGGTACGGAATGTGCTGATGCGCCTAATGCGAGACTGCGGGCAGCCATCGGGCAAGGTCGGTCGTCCGTCAGTCAGCCAGTCAATGGCAGACCACGGCCCGCGGACGACGACCGACGCCCGTCATTTCCTTGAAATAAAATTACGCGGTCATTATCCTCACAATGCGTGCGACTCTGATATTACTTAATATTTTAATACTATCGCACCATGCGACCACACTTAGTATACTTGCTATAATCTCTTTGCCGCTGAGGAGCCACTATATGGCCTTCCAAAAGTTCTTCCAAGAGTTGGCGATTCGAGGACACTCCGTTACAGTTATCAACAATTTTCCTGACATTCAACACACATCTAATTTGAGGTTCGTCGATTTGAAACGGGATGTGCGTATAAATTTCACCGCGCTAGAGAAGTATGAAGAAGAGAACCCTCATTTTATGCATTGGAGGAATTTTGAGCATTTTTTGACGAAGACTCCACACTTTGTGCGACTCGACTGTGAAACTTTGTTTACGAGCGTCGATGCGAAGTCGCATTTGGCCGAGGGTAATAAATACGACGTTGTGTTCGTCGAGCAGTTCGTGAGCGACTGCGCGCTGCTGTACGCCGCGGCGCACTACGACGATGCTCCTATAATTGGGATTACTTCGCATGTCTTGTTGCCGTCCACATACCCGGCATTGGGGATCCCATTCGATTTCGCTGCAGACTCATTCTTCTTTACAAACGGTGGCCCGAACCCATCTCTGCTATCGAAATTGGAGGCAGCTGTAATGGACTTTGGTTATAAAGTCGTGAAGAGGAACTTCTTTGACAGAAATATGTATGAGGTGTTTGAGGAGTACTTGCCTAATGTTTCCCTGGACGTTGTAGGCGTTGCGAAGAGCAGGATGAAGATGGTGTTCGCTTACCAGCACTATTCCATAACAGGAGCGCGGCTGCTGGCGCCGCAGCTGCTGGAAATAGGTGGTCTTCACATTACTCAACCAAAATCAGTGCCGAAGGTATGTTTAACTGTAAATCTTAATATAACTCATATTATAACACTATAGGGATGCGCGATCCGGGTCGTCGATCCGATTTTTCGGATCGAAATGGATTGTACACGATCCGATCCAGAACACGTTTGTTACAAATAAACCTAAGTATGTACCCGTTTTTTTTTAAACAAACCTCGTTTTAATGCATACGATCCAAGCGATCCAATCTTTCAAGTTTTGTAGCGATCTGGCAAAAAATCTTATGACCTCGATCCGATCCGAAAATCGCTGGATCGTATGCCTGCTGATCCGATCTTTCAAAGGATCGGATCGGGTCGGCGCATCCCTAAACACAACTCTTTTGAATAGGTACCTTAAAGTAAAGTTTTCTAATCGTTATCATATGAGCAGGTAGGTATATACCTAACGATATGGTTTCTAGTGTGATATGTTATATATTCATTTAAATCGTAGTGATAGAATATTTATAGGTACCTATCTAAATAATATTACACCCTAGAACTATTAACCATGTTCGGTGTCTGCTAAGGTTAATATTATTCAATAAGACGTGGAAGCTCTTTTCAGTTACAAACATGCGTGATAATATATATATATATATATAATAGCGCCATCTATATGACTTATGGCGCTCAATTAACCCTTTAAAAGTGTACCTACATATTGGACACTATAATATTTGAACTTTATTCCTTTAACAAGGTCGAAAACCATTAAAACACAGAAATAACTTTCAGGACGTCGAAGCGTTTCTGTCCACCGCTGAGCACGGCGCCGTGTACGTGAGCTTCGGGTCCAACCTGGCCAGCAGCAGCATGTCTCCGCGTATGCTGGGCCGGCTGCTGGACGCGTTCCACCGCATCCCTCAGAAAGTGCTGCTCAAGTGGGAGAATGACACCTTCCCTGCGCACGGCGGCAACGTCTTCACGAGGAAGTGGTTCCCGCAACTGGATGTGTTATGTAAGTTACTTAATAATTATGCCTATCTGAAGGCGGAAACAGACTTGCCAAGGTATGCGCCGTGCACGGCGCATAAATGCCTCGCTATGTGTGTACCTTCATTTTCGGTTGCGAGTAGGGTTGCCACCTTTTTTAGGACTAATAAAGTATTTTTTCATTTTGTTAGAACAAAAATAAAGTACCTACATAGCATAAAAAAAAGAATTATTTTTTACTTGTTTTTAAAAACGTATTTTTTGTTACTCTTTACGACATTTAACAAATATTTGTCTTTTACGTAAATAGAGTATTTTAGCGTACTTTATTGGTGTCGTAGATTATAAAGTACGCCAACATGAAAAAGAGGACAATACTCTATTTTAGAGTACGGGTGGCAACCCTAGTTGTGAGGCATGTCCAAGTAGTTCTGCTACGCTTGTGCAAGAGCGACGATTGAATATAAAACCATTCGTTGTGCGTTATGTTATATAAAACTCCTCAGGTCATCCGAAGGTGTTGGCGTTCGTGTCCCACGGCGGAATGCTGAGTATCTCCGAAGCCGTCCACTGCGGGAAGCCAATGGTGACGATCCCATTCTTCGGCGACCAGTTCGCGAACGCGGCGGCGGCCAGGGCTGCCGGCTTTGCCAAGACGCTGTTGTTCGCTAGAGTTACCTCGGAAAACCTAGTAGAAACTATAAAGGAGCTCACGTCACCAGAGTAAGTATTCGAATGATGCGTAGGTACCTACATGAATGAGGTAAATGGTTAAATCTATTAGTTCGAACGAGTTCCTAATAGGGATAACAACAGAAACAATTAATTTCAAAAAGTGTCCCTGTACACTTTTATGATCAGCTCTAACTCAGACACGTCCATTAAGTTTTAATGACAATTAAATGTCTTTCCTTCTCTATTTAGCACTATCCAAGAAAGTGACAGCAAGAGACTTAATTATTGTCATTAAAACTTATTTGACGTCTCTGAGTACCTACGGCAGTTAGAGCAGTATTACTTTAATCGCAAATTCCATACGAATTTAGTGAACAGCGGGGTTACTCTTGAACGCAAACTCAATCTTAATACAATTCCAATGCGATTAATATGTATCGATATTGGGATAAGTATAGATAATTCCGGAACGCCATCTCGATAGTAATTTGTTCAATCAATTTCCACGCAATTTAATTCCAATGTGGCGCTATTGTCGCTTAAAAAAGTGCCATTTGACATTTTTTAGATTTGTGATTAGAAATTGATTTATGCAATTCTGTTTCAAGAGTAGCCTACCAGGTGGCAGTCAGGCCCCAGATGAAGGCATATAATTCTCAATTCCTGTGCAATTTCACAATTTTTGAGAACTAATTTTTTTGGCAGGTTTTAAAAAGTTTATCTGTTGAGTTACTAGCCAAACATCAATAATTTAGCACTGAAACTTTCCTGTTTGTATTTAAGTCAATATTTTGTAGTTGCGGTGTCTACGTATGTTACTTAGTACTTACATACAGGTATTACAAGTATTGAATATGAATGTGGTGCACATTAAAAACAGCGTTTAAAACATCTCTTATATCACTTGTTTCGCAGAATGCAACAGACTGCACAAATGGTATCTAAATTCTGGCACGACCGCCCTCAACCTGTGATGGATAGCGCCATCTACTGGACGGAGTACGTAGCGCGTCACGGTGCCGCGCCGCCGTCGCTGCCGGCCAAGTACAACACGTGGTTCGAGTCACTGATGCTAGATGTCGCTAGCGTCGTCCTTTTGACAATACTATTGCTTGTATGGCTAATCTGTGCCATTTGTAAATTAATAAAACGTATTTTGAGTGGACTGTTGAAGAAATTGATCTGTAGAAAAAAAGAAAAGCGACAGTAGCTAATATATTTAAGTAAATTAAGTACCTACATACCTAATTAATATTTAAATTAGTATTTTATTTATTTAATTTAGTTTTATTTGTTCTTCAACAAAAATTGTGCTTTATTCTTCGATCACCTAGACACTAGATGGACGGTAATGTCAAATGACAACTAACAGCAAATCCAATGCTCACTCTTGCCATCATAGTCCGGACTGTTATGACTTAGGGATCTCCAAGAAACGAGCCTATTGACGCGTCTGCGATTCCTCTGGTGTTGCGGGTGTCCATGGGCGGCGGTGATTACTCTCCATCAGGTGACCTGCCTGATCGTTTGCCTCCTACTTTTATAAAAAAAAGTCGGGCGGATTTTTCACTCTTTTATTACCTTTTAGTACCTGATTTCCTGCCCTAAAACCTCCCGTAGGAATGATCATCACTTAAAGCGGTGTTTCGATCGACGTCGCAATCATCATCATCAGTCTATATGTCGCAGTGATATTTTAAAAACGGAGATTTGATCAATTCCCTAAGCGATTTGATTAAATCACGGAGGATGTTAAAATAACAACACGATTGTATCATTTCCCTAAACAAATCTAGGGATTTGAACAAATACCAGAACTGGTTCCGTGAAATGACAAAAAAGCTTTTCTATAGTATTTTAAAAGTCGTTTATTTGTAATTACATGCATAATTATAATAATTAGTAAGTGTAGTACTGTAACATTGATCTCAAAAATCACCACTAGAACATAAATTGCCCTACTCCTGTAGGTCACGTGATAGGTTACAAATTTAAGACAATCGCGAAGCGCAGTGAGCGATTGTCTTGAATTTCGTTATTTTTTTATTTTATTATTTCAGACTATTTTGTCCCACTGCTGAGCAAAGGCCTCCATCAAACGACCGGGACGACCGCGGAAACGTTGGCGAGACGATCCCGATGCCTTTGTGGGAAAGTAGTGGGAAAGCGCCAAAGATAACGATGCGTTTAAGGGTTTGGAGGAGGCCTTTTTTATTAACAGAAATACTAGCTACTCTACTCCAGTAGGTCACATGTTTTTGGTCATTTCACGGAACCAGTTCTGGTATTTGTTCAAATCCCTAGATTGGTTTAGGGAAATGATAAAATCGTGTTGTTATTTTAACATCCTCCGTGATTTGATCAAATCCCTTAAAGGGAATTGATCAAATCTCTGTTTTTATATCCCTGCGACATGTATACGTGCCACTTCCCACTGTTCCCGCATAGACAATATCACATGGGGAGATTATAGGCCATAGTGTGTTAGTTAACCCCTTTGTTGTCAGACAAATAATAAAATGGAGAAATAGTCTTTTGCCAGCTCTTGTCGGCAGAAGGCGAGTTAGATTCATGTCGCAAGGGCGTCGCCAGACGATAGCCCAGCAGCAGCGTGGCAGCTGCCCCTACTGCCCTTACTTTTGAGTTGACGACCCGAGCAGTGGCAACTGCGAGTTGTACTCTTCGTACAACGAGAAGTGAGCGAGTTCGACAGCTCCGGTTACCTATCTAGGCAGTGAACGCTACACGTGTTCACGGGGAAACTCTCCCGAGACACTATGTTTTATGTGTACCGAATGAAGGTTCTGATTTGGCAAGACCTAACGCAGATGGTCTCCTGCTCGAGTTGGTTTACTGGCGCAGGGACGTCTGGCACTTCTTGCACAACCTGACGGTTGGTCTCGAGGTGCCAGTACAAGTAAAACTTAAAGAAGGGGGGTCCCCCCCCCCCCCCTTGGCCCTTGCCATGTTGAATAATAAACACGGCATCGAACAATGCGAAACAAACTCAACCTGGAACTGTTGATATCGAACCGAAATAATTCTAAGAACTATAATCGAACCGAACCAAAGTTTAAATTTTTAAAAGTAGTACAATATGAATAATATGGTTTAGTAGACTTTATTCACCAAAAGTTTTTGAAAAGAAAGTTGTAAAGAAAGAAAAACAGCAAAGATACTATTAGGTACCTAATGGTATTCTCCAAATAAAGAGTGATATAATAGCATAGCGAGCGAGAATTTAGGTAAGTACCTAGTTTGTCTAGCAAGTTTAAATACGTAGTACATTGTAGTGTCACCACCCTAGGGGAGAAAGTAGCTTTTTATACCGGAGACGGGGTTAGCGAGTTCGCCAATAGTTCGAGGGACTAAATAAGTCTTTCACCCGAGGTAAACACTGTGCTTTTCATTAAGAATACTTACAAGGAAAGTAACTAAAAATAATAACATGAATTAGCTAAATAAAAAATGAGTTTAGTCCGTTAGTCGCCCTTTACGACACCCAACGGAAGAAAGGAGTTGGTAGTATAGCATTTTGATGAGCCCGTCGCCGGTCTATGCTGTTGGATGTATGGCAGTCTTTAGTCCGTTAGTCGCCTTTTACGACACCCAAGGGAAGAGAGGGGTTGGTAGTATTATTTTGATGAGCCCATCGCCGCTCTATGCTGTTGGATGTATGTGCAGTCTTTAGTCCGTTAGTCGCCTTTTACGACACCCAAGGAAAGAAAGGGGTTGGTAGTATTATTTTGATGAGCCCATCGCCGCTCTATGCTGTAGGTATGTATGTGCAGTCTTTAGTCCGTTAGTCGCCTTTTACGATACCCATGGGAAGAGATGGGCTGTTATGTTAGTACATATTATTTTAGTTATAAGTCGCAACTACACATGACAATACCTGTCAGAAAAACGACTCTCTGGGGCGGAAAAGTACTACTTTCCACCCTCTCCTCAGGCAACTTCAGACTTACTTTTTAACCGACCTCAAAAAAGGAGGAGGTTCTCAATTCGGCTGTATTTTTTTTTTTATGTTTGTTACCTCAGAACTCAGTCATTTATACACCGATTTGGAAAATTCTTTTTTTATTTGAAAGGATATACTTCCAGATTGGTCCCATTTTTATCAAAATCCAGTTCTGATGTTCCATCATCAGGAATTGAGGGAACTCCTCAAATATTGTAGGCATACCTATAGCGATTTTTATATTTTCAGCAATAAGTCAAGAATTTGCATTGAGAAAGTATCATTTGATGAAGTAGAACTGATGAAGAAGACCACAGAATGTCATTGGAACTTCTCAATGATAAGTATTTCACGAGTGGCGATAAGATATCTCGATTAAGATAGTTAAGCGACTATGACGAATTAAAAGAAGGCAGGTACCGGAACTCAGTTCTGATGGTGAAATCGTTGAGGAATTGAGGGAACTCCTCAAATATTGTAGACATACCTATATAGCAATTTTGGTATTTTCAGCCATAGGTCAAATGAGATCCAGTCCGGCAATAAATCCTTCCTGACTAATATTGTAAATGCGAAAGCGTGTTTGTTTGTTTGTCCGTCTCTCACTTGCGCATCGACCTGATTTTGCACATAGATAGCTGTAGAACAATGGTGACATAGGCCACTTTTTATCACTCCTTCCGAAACATTTCTATTAGGATTTAAAAATACACTATTCACACTATTAATTCTGTCACTTCCTGTCTAAAGTCTTCTTAACATCTTTATGCCGATGACTTACAAATTTACTCTCAGGCCTCGGCTGAGAACCTCTGAGAAGCGATTGAGCAGATCAATGGTGACTTGGCTACGATCTACGTCTGGAGCAAGTCAAAATCGTTCCTCTAGTTTCCCTAACAGTGAACCCTAGTAACTCGCAAGTCATCATCGTAGGGGGGTCTATACAGCATTCACGAGTAAATTCGGTAACTTGCCGTCTGTTTTGGATGTTGATTTCATACTTTGTGATAGGCGTTTCTCGTTTTCTTCGCTTATCGCATTTAAACGGCGCTGTCTGACTCCAAAAATATTTTTTAAGATTATAAGATTGAGTAAAATAAAGGTTAATATTGCAAGTAAATTGAACAAACTAAACTACGCAATTATTTTTTACGTTTTAGTGCATTTATTTCAGTAAAAATTTTTGGAGTCGGTTTTTTTTTTGTGAAAATTTTCAAGTATGAAGAATGAAAAATGGTTGGAAGAAAGGAGTTGGTATTTTATTTTTGATAAGCCTATCGCCGCTCTTTGCTGTTGGATGTATGTGCAGTCTTTAGTCAGTTAGTCGTTTAATAATAAGTCACAACTACACATGACAGTACCTGTCAGAAAAACGACTCTCCTAGGGCGGAAAAGTACTTACTATGGTAAGATGGGAATGGCGGTCAAATATCTTCGTACTTGAAGGACTTACGGTAAAAATAACAGTCTTTTTACATAGCTTATTTAGTGGACTTAAGTTGTAAGTATATGATACATACTTTCAATATATTAAGCTTTTGTAATTGTTTGATATTTTGTTAAACATTTCGGTGACCGCCATTACACGCAACCTGCGGGTAATGGTGGTCAACTATATTAGTATTTTATTATTAGTCATTATTATAATTACTACTAGATTACTATTATTAATAGACATAAAATCCAACAAGCACTTATGATACACTAAAACATAATGTAATAAATAACTTTTATAATTCAATGGTTTTAATCACTTTAAAACTTACCTTTGCTAACATTTCAAAGTATTTTTTAACCAAGCGCGACCGAAATTTGAACCAGCTGTCAATACCTACTATTATTAATAGACATAAAATCCTACAAGCACTTAAGATACACTAAAACATATTATGTAATAAATGACTTGTACAAGATATTGAATGGTTTAATCACTTTAAACTTACCTTTAGCTAACATTTCAAAGTATTTTTTAACCAAGCGCGTCCGAAATTTGAACCAGCTGTCAAACACACCTCGCAAAGAAACATGGCGGCGCTTCGTAAATTAGTTTACTCAGGTGTATACTAGATGGCGATATCGGTATCGTTTGTTTCATATGTTTGGAAGTATTAGATTTTGATGTGACCGGCATTCCCCCATCTTACCCTACTTTCCAACCGCTCCTCAGGCAACTTCAGACCTGCTTTCCGAGTATGAAGAATGAAAAACGGTTTCTCTACGTAGTTACATACAGCTCTACGTAGTCTTTGTCACATATTCAGTACAAAGACCTAAGTCCTAAGGTACCGTAGCAACCCTACCCACACTGCTGACCTAAGTGCCATTTAGGGCTCACAGACGGTTCTTAGTTTTTATCACCATTTCTAGTATTTTTATAGCCTGGACTTACCGTTTATTTAGATAAATGTCATGGCATTGAGACTCTTTACAGCTCTCAGCGGCTACCTTCTTTCTGAGAGAAATTAAATGTTTTGAACCTCAACCAATGAAATTTAACAAAGGAATTACAATTTTAGAATTTCACTATTCCCGCATTCATCTATGTACCTAGGTATTTTTTTTAAATAATCTTAGTACCTACCTAACGTTTACAAACCTCGATTGAAATTACGTGTTATATCTCGTATAAAAGGGGGTGGTGCCGCGCGATCGCAAAAACTGACATAAGTCTCTTATTAAACTTCAAAGTAAAACAATCATATTGATATTTTTAGTTACAACAATAATTCTGCATTGAAGTTTCAGACCTAGTAATTTAATTAGAGCAATGTTTTTATCCTGCAAAATGTGCAAAACTTGTGTTAAAAAAAACACGCTTGTGTTAAAAATTAAAATTTACATTTTAAAGAAAGGGGTGCCCTGCGGAATAATAATACAAATGTTTTCATGTAAGAATTATTGTTTCATGAGTAAAATTAAGAAAGTTGTTGAAAAAATATGTTTTTAGGAGTCATTAGATTTAAGTAGGTATGTATTGTTTGTTATTGTTTAAAGAATTTGTTTCAAATTTCAACAAGGCCATGCCTTGTTCAATGATCAGGCTAACTTACATAAGTGATTTTAATGTTTTTAACTAATTCAGCGCATAGTACAAGTGACTTAAAAATACGTAAATATTCACAATTTTGTGTAGGACCCCCTTAATTTAAGTGTTAATTCTGAGAGTTGTGGTGATTAATTATTGAAAGAATTACCCATCTATTACCTTGTGTGTCGGAAAAGGCGACTGAGCACATATGTGAAGTTGTTAGGTAGGTATGTGGTGAAACGCGGACTATGACAGGAGAATGCTGTGCGGTCCTCTATGCCTATTGTATCTGACTAACCCTTAGGGGATAAGTCGTGATTGTGTGTATGAACGGAATAGATAAATAAGTTAATTTGTTTATTCTGATTATGTGAGTGTCTATTACAAATAGTAATAGCGATAGGATTCTACGAACTAAGAATATATCTAATTAATGTACCTACATAAGTTCAGCACGCTATACGTTACAGATAAGACAAACCGTTAGCCAATAGCGAACGAGATGATTCGTGGAACAATATTTGCTTCAAGGATACATCGTTCCTGCGGCCAGTAATGAGATGACATCTGGGATGAGTCACATACACTCTGGAGCAGTTTATCGGCGACCTCAACCCAGCCGGCATTGAGGCGCATTAACGACGATTCGTCTGTTGTCACACGGCCTCACTGTGATTAGGATTGATTTGGGCACAACAATTCTAAGGCCGCATGGCGTCGCATCAGAAAGCACTGATTGGATGATGTGTTTGGCAATGGATGGATATTTTAATCTCTCTCCCGTTGACGTTGGTCGAATGCTTCCTGTTTTTATAAATTTATTTTTTGTAGATAATAATGAGATACCGACTTGCGTGGAGCCTTTTTAAATGCGGAGTTTTATTTAGTAAATTAATTGTTCTTATACTACGTAATCCGTAGGTAATTAACTAATTATTTATGATTTAAAATAAAGAAGTTCCCATTCTTCGGTTCACATAAACACGAACAGTAGCAGCAAATGAGCCAACTACGTTGGTCTGATGAGGGTTTGGTGGGTTATGCTAAGATGCTTTGACACAATCCCACCTCGGTTCCTTTATCAAATCTCAGCACTCTGTTTAGTTGGTGGTAGGACTTGTTCTACGTTGGCCAAGAGGCCAGCAGCTGGCCAGTGCCTGCTACCATCCTTACTTCATAATCTTCATAATAATTGCTTCAAACGAGAATTTGTCAGACAAAATAGCTGCAATCAATGATATTATAAAGCTGCAATGCAATAAAAACTTGCACTCAGCAGTCAGCGCCTGAAAGCCAAATGCATCCCAGTTACGGTTTCGGATTTACTTTTTACTGTTTTCATTAAGAACTCAGCTTCTGTAAAACCAGACACAATATAAATTCAATTGATAGTACCTAAACTTTAGGAATCTTCGTTACAGACAAGGGGATAATAATGTTTATAGCATTTTCCTTCAAAATTCAAAATCATTTATTCAATTTAGGCTACAATAATTGACCACTTATGAATGTCGCTATACCTACCATCACCATGGGTTCGTGAGGCTGGAGCCTTGTACTAAGAAGAACCGGCAAGAAACTCAGCAAGGGCATTTCTTTTCTCCCTTTCTTTTAATAAAAGAAAGATTATTACCAATTAAAATAAGATTGCAGGAGCAGACCAGCCTCCACCAGGCGGCACCCGTTCACGAGTATGACATTTGAATCAGCCATCGCTTCGCTCAACCATGTGGGGTACCTACTTAATCGCTCACAAAGTGGGGTAACGGTATGGTAATGCCAACACTACCTATTAATCGCTCAGTCTACCTTCTTTATCTATTCCGTGATCTCACATGAGGCCACGCTTGGCAGTTGTTATAGGATTTTCTGTCTACGGTCAAGATCGTAGCAAATGGAATACCTGCTTACCTCTCCGGTAAACAGGCGTGATGATTGTATACTCGTGTAATGATTATCATTAAGAGGAAACACTACGTCGACGTGGCACGCAAAATTCTCATACAAAACACAGAAAAACGACGTTTCGTAGTCCCCTGTTTCCTCCTTCAGAACTGGACCAATTTTTATTACTTTTTCAGCATCGGTTAAAGAAAGAGATTTTCTATGTCTGTATAATTGATTTTTTGCATTAAGTCATTTATCCTTCAAAATTCAGCGAAATCACTCCGTTTTACGGCGTCTTCAGAAATATTAAATGGTTGTTTAAAAAAATCAAACATACCTACAAACATAGAAAATCTCTTTCCTTAACCGATGCTGAAAAAGTGATAAAAATTGGTCCAGTTCTGAAGGAGGAAACAGGGGACTACGAAACGTCGTTTTTCTGTGTTTTGTATGAGAATCTTGCATGTCACTTCGACGTAGTGTTTCCTCTTAACAGCTGTAGTAGGTGATGGTATTTATCTACATAGTATCGTTGTATCACTTGTATCCCAGCCGTTCCTGAACACGCGGAAGCGGCGGCGGCGGTACTGCGCCGCGCCGCCAATGAACTTGCGCGAGGTCAGTGTGTGATGCGCGCGAGCATTATTGGCCATGCGAGTCGCGTGCGCGTTATGTAATTTACGTTACGTGATCACTTTTTGGAATACGAAGCACATGTTGTTTTTAAATGTTTGGTGTTATTTTAGAAATATTAATTTGAGTTATTTCATATTAGCATCAGCTGCTAAGCTTCATTGAGCTTACTTAGGCTATTTTATAAAAAAGAAAAAGTAAATGTAATAATTTTTGATCTCTGCTTTGTACTTGAATACACTATAAATTTTATAACAATAAGAAATGTTTGGTAATAAATAAAAACATACAATAGTGAGATTTTTGAGCCAGTTATTATTTTTTATAAAAAAAAGTGAGGAGCTAACATCCAAATTATTAATGATTAAAACGGACGGTACCTAATAAAATAAAATAAAAATAATCTGTGTTGTTTTTTTTGGAAACAGGACATAACAATAGCTAATAATTTTCGAGTTAGCGCTCATGTCACGCAAAAAGTGTTGCGGGAATTGATTAAAAATAAATAAAGGTAATACGTGAAACGCTTTAATTAGGTACTTACCTACTTATTTATAAAACATATTAAGTATTATGTTTATGTGTGTTGTAGATGTGGCTTCGAGCTATGAGGAAGTCTAGTCTAGTCTAGGTTTAAATATATAGGACAATTACCTAGTTTTTGTGAACTTTGTGTGATTTACCTATCAAATAGTAATCCTTTAAAACCTTTAAGGTAAAATTTAAAGGACATTGGCGAACTCCCATACAAACTTTAGTCAACTCTTTTTTTATGCGTCTATAAATGAAAAAATATGTTGGTATAGAGTTTGTAATCCTGAACAACATGGTCTTGGTTTTACTTCTCTAGTAAGCCTACAATTAAAGATATTCCAATTCAAAGTTTTGGAGGTCATGTCTATAATAATTGGATAAAACAAGTACTTGCCTACCTAGATGTGTTATCCTTTCAAGGATTGGCCAGCACAAGCAACAGACCGCGAAAAGTAGAAAGAGGGGAGGTTGGGCCTTACCCAGCAGTGGGAAAATATAGGCTTTTAATAATAACAATGTTATTTTAACTAACAAATGACTAGGCAGTATGGTATCTGACCTTAGCCTGTTCGTTCAAGGAACAAATTATAAAAAAATACGTTTTGCCAAATTAGAAATAAAAACGTGGAATTCCTGGCGGTAAATGAAACCGTCATGGCTGCAGTTTTGTTTTATTTTCTATTTTTTGTGTTTTGTCGAATATTAATGTGAAATAATGGTGAATTATTAACTGTTAAGTGTTTGTGAACGTGCAGAAGTGTTGGCAAATAAAACAAAACAGTGCAACGTCACTTTTTTCAAATTCTCTCAAGAAGTCCGTGTGAGATCTCAATAAGGTCCCACACTTTATTGAGTCTCAAGGGGTTTGGGGGAATATCATTTACCATTAAACATTAATTATCACTCTTTATCATCCACTTTATGTAGACTTTATGCAAAGAAAATATTCACTTTAATATACCTACTGGCTAAATGTGCTGACCGCACGAAACCATTATTTAATTGAAAAAATAAATAAAAACGTCGTCATTGCCAAACAGAACAGCACTAGCTAGTAATTTACGTGTCTTTTAAACTTAGACAGGTTTTTTCCTATGGTTTCAAAAATCTTACGAATTTATTTCATCTGTAGTTGTAATAGCGAAATTTATAGACGCTAAAGAATTCATTGATGATTTCGCCATTGTCCTATACATCCTTAGACGTGGTAAAAATCCTGGTCATAATCACGTTAATAATAATTCTTATACACCACATACCTACGATCCTAGACCTAGTTTAAATAGATTTCATTATTAATTAATGTCACCTCTGTGTGGCGGTCGAAGTCATTTCCTAGGAGTCTTTAATTCTTTGTAAAGTATTAAGATCAAGGCGGTACTTACTCGATGCAGGCATAACGTTTACATTGATTAATGTACCTCACCACGTTAACGCTTGTTTTCAAGATGATGGGGCTGTTTGCTTTACTTATTTAGCAAGCTTGGCTTTCTGTATCGGCCAGTAATTACCTACCTACTTCTTAACGAAACGTGTGCGTGTGCGTAAGTGTTCAAGCAAACGAATTGTAAGTCATCGTGTTGCTTGCTCGAGTTAGATTGATGTTTGGTGATTCACGTAGGGTTGCCAGATGGTCTGGATTCGTCTGTATTCTCAAGATATATTATATGATGTCCAGACTCCAGACAAAATGCAAAATCTCCAGACAAATAGTTTTCGTAATGATTTACGCACAAGTTAAAAGAATGTTGGCAGGCCAGCCAGGCGCCGAGCCTCTCTAAAGCCGAACCACAGAATAACTAATAGCCGAACTAATAATTAGGCTGAATTTCGATGTATATTGTTTAAATTTTAAATATTACCTCAACACATCAGGATTTGAAATTGGTAGAGGCAGTAAAATCAAACACAACATACTCGTGGCAACGTAAAAATAAGTTTAATAGGGTAAATAATGAAGCACGAGTTTGATTGATCTCAAAATTGTTAATTATTCAATATGGTTTGGTCATTATGTCAAATTTGTTGATTTTAAAATTAAAAAGTAAAATTTTATTCTTAAAATTTATTTCTCCAGATAATAACCCCAAAATCCAACATTTTGATTTTTTTTCCAGATAATTTAGTTTCCGGATCTGGCAACCCTAGATTCACGGTACTCGACAGCTTCGGAGTTTTCCGCGAAGTGGGTTTGTAGACGTTATAATAATTCTAGTTTAGGATCGTATCGTAATGTATGTGAATTAACACATGTTTAATATTGTTTGTATTACTGACAATGTTGTTAATTAAGAGTTTATTGGAGTACCTAAACATTTTTTAAGCATACGTAAAGGTTGGTACCTACTGGTATTTATTATTTACAGCGGCCCAATTTTCCAAAAAAAATATTTTAAGTATACAAACCTAGTCGTGCTCTGATGTACGACATAAATTCAGTGCAATTTTTTTTAGTCTTGAATTCTTGATGCACGAACATAATTTCATGGCAATTTTTAAAAAAATGCCTGTCTTATCTCTTGCCATGAAGGGGACCAGCTACCCTATCTCCTAAAAATTATGAATATGGACAATGCAGCGATATATACCTACGTTACACTAGATAGGCCCTTCCGAACACGCACTATGTTCCACTCATCTGCGGAGTCGACTCGGCACCTTGCTTTAGTGTGGCTTTGAGATTCGCGCGTGCGGAGCGGCGAAAATATTGTTTTATTTCTTTTCAAAGTGTACACCTGGACGTTTACTACAATTCAATTGTCAAGTAAGTGAAATTAATTGTTATTCAAGTCATTATTAAGTAGTTATATCGTATTATAAGAATAGAAAAGATATTTTTTCAATTATTGTTATTGACAATCTATTTGGGACGCCATCTTGATACACACTACGTTGTCTTTGACCGATCTGGCGCTGCGGCGCTGCGATGTCTGTCTGTTGATTAGACGACATATAAATGTTTAAGCGCTGCAGCGGCTGCAGCGACTTTTAGGTCTCTCATTCCAGAATTTGAACAAATGGTTTGTATGGACGTTCTTGTCTATACTTCTAGGTCAATGGGACAATGGGCTTCATTTGACATTTGAAGCCCATAATATGCCCATATAAGGACAAAATATGGGCTTCAAATGTCAAATGAAGCCCATGTCCATATCCATATTTTTTAGCCGATAGACCCGCTGCCCATAATGCGGCTCAAGCAACGTCGTCGCAGGCGCACAGCCTGTTGCATACCTATGCAGAAGAGTACCTACTCTTTATACCAGTGTAATATTATGTTTATCTGTGTTGTTGCGATATTTGCGATGCGACCTTGCTCGTTCTTATCAGTCGGTCAGGAGTCAGGACTTTCTATTACTATTTATAAAATTATATAAATATTATATTTATAGATATTATACCGGCCGTCTTATTCCTCATAAAGAATTTAGTAAAAGTAAATTGATGTAATGTTATATAGAAACATTAATTATGTTTCATTACAGCAACAGCAGTAGCAGAGCCTCCAGTTGACAAACGAGATGAGTTACAATTTTGCCATAGACGTGTTCAAATGATGAACCAAACATGCAGTTAGCAGTCTGCTGACAACGAGCTCGTCTTGTATAAATCCACTATGTAATATTCTGTGTAAGTAATTAAGCCAACAAAATTTGAAGCGTATTCGCTAGTTCGCACACAGCCAAAATTGAGGCAGCTAACAAGGCTTTGTGAGCAGGTAATTAGTTTTTTTGTCAGTCGCAACTTATTTACATACGCAATACACACATTTGGCTCGGTTTCCCTCAAACTTGGCTGCTTCTAGATAATTGAATTCGCGGCGTTACTATTGTAATGCAAATTCGTGCCAACAATATCGCCCGAGGAGAGAGATGAATGCGGGACGCCTCATGTTATGGCTTTTAAAAGCGGAATATTCTCTTGCAGGCACCGTTTGTTCTGTATTTATTAAGGTTAGCACACGTGCACTTTTGTTTGTGCGAGTTTGAAACCTTGAACATTTATCGCTTTTGGGTACGGTAGTTGCGGGCCTTACTCGCTTTCTCCGATTTGAAATTTCGGCTGATTTTGGTGGGCGATAAAGGTAACATACTCTCCATCGTGATGCTTGCCATTTCGTATTTGGTGGAAAAAGAAAAAAAAATTTAAAAGTTGTTTTCTGAAAGAATTTCGTCTGAAAATTTTTGTCAAAAAGTTTGTTCTTGTATATTTTTAAGTTGAATTTATGTTTATTTTAAGTTTTAGTTGATTTTAAATTTTTTAGTTTTTGGCCGAAATTTTTGTCTTTTTGACTTTTTTTTGACTTTTTTTGGGTGAATTTATAATTTTTTTACGGATTTAGTGTTTATAATTCTAAAAAAGCTTATATTAGCAATATGGTAGATTTGGGTTATTAAACCCATAAGTTACCTAAGTAAGACATATAAATCTGAATATTGGGCTTTTAAACATTATATTAAAGTCGTGTGAAGATTGTCAATAAATCCTTTAAGATACGTGTATTCAGCTGTACGTTTTTTTAAGAGTTAAATTTATGTGAAGTTAACTTTAAATGATTGTCATGTAAAAATCTTATTACTGACAAATAGCAGTGTTATTGTCGTCATTATAACCAGATTATGATTGTCATATAAATTACTTTTATACTACATCAAGAAGGCGTAAAGTGGTTGTAAACGTGACTAATAAACGAGTGAATTTATTTTAAAGGTCACAGCTACGATCTTTATAAGATGGTCATATAATTTGGTTGTGTAAACGTTTACAGAACTTAAATTAAATGACTAAAATATTATACAACTAATCGTTCGTATTATGTATTGTAACACTATTAATGAGAATTTGAGTTACAATTATATGATCTCTATATGACCAAATGTTATTTAGGCTGCATATTATTATATTATTAACTTTTGGGATTGCTTTAATTAAATTACTAGGCCTGAAACTTAAAAGCAGATTTGTTATAATTATAAATATCAATATGATTGATTTTGCTTTGAAGTTTATTATGAAACTTAATTTTTGCGATCGCGCGGCCCCCCCTTAACCTTTAGCAGGTAGGTACTTATTTCATCTGATGATGATGGCCATAATTCTAAGTGTATTTAAACGTTTTTGAGACATAGAAGAACTAAGCAACTTTTCGAAAAGTTTTGGTTTTGAAGCTTTAGGTAAACTTTATTTACACATAAGTACTTGCAATGCAGCATGCTCTTTCTAATCCACTATCAATAGACAGCAAAACTTTCTGGGACATCTAGCGCATCCAACTCCGGCAACGCGTCTGTGATACCTCTGGTTTTGCGGGTGTCCATGGGCAGCGGTGATTAATTTCCATCAGGTGACCCGCTTGCTCGTTTGCCTCCTGCTATAAAAAAAACTTGATGTGTCACATATTTTTTTCAAGAGTTGTTTGGTGGCGGCACATTAAAAGAATACTACCAACCCATCTCTTCCCTTGGGTGTCATAAAAGGCGACTAACGGACTTAAGACTGCACATACTGCCAAC
Source organism: Scoparia ambigualis (assembly GCA_963921215.1). Classification (NCBI taxonomy): domain Eukaryota; kingdom Metazoa; phylum Arthropoda; class Insecta; order Lepidoptera; family Crambidae; genus Scoparia; species Scoparia ambigualis. Next base: position 8,562,164 of record OY992507.1, read on the forward strand.
AGCATATAGCGGCGGTGGGCTCACCACCTGTTACGCTGAGCACATGTGCAGTCGCTATTTGGTGAAAAGAGGACTATATGGCAGAGAACTGATTTTGCGGTCCTCATTGTCTACTAAGTCTCTGACTAACCCTTATCTAAAAAAGTCGTGAATTTATGAATGTATTTTTTTTAAAACCAGTTAAGAAATATGTTTATGTTCATCATTAGGTTCTTTAGCACCTTTTTCCCTATTTGATCATAGTATAGCCCCAACGATAAGATGCCGTCGAAAAAAAGTTATGCAGTGCTTGTGCGAATCTAAAGAATGTGATAGCTACTACGTAGCTTTCCACGGAGCGTGTTGGTAGTTGATCATTTTTAACCGACTTCAAAAAAGGAGGAGGTTCTCAATTCGGCTGTATGTTTTTTTTATGTTTGTTACCTCAGAACTCAGTCATTTATACACCGATTTGGAAAATTCTTTTTTTATTTGAAAGGATATACTTCCAGATTGGTCCCATTTTTATCAAAATCTAGTTCTGATGATGGAATCCTCAGGAATTGAGGGAACTCCTCAAATATTGTAGGCATACCTATAGCGATTTTTATATTTTCAGCAATAAGTCACGAATTTGCATTGAGAAAGTATCATTTGATGAAGTAGAACTGATGAAGAAGACCACAAAATGTCATTGGAACTCCTCAATGATAAGTATTTCACGAGTGGCGATAAGATATCTCGATTAAGATAGTTAAGCGACTATGACGAATTAAAAGAAGGCAGGTACCGGAACTCAGTTCTGATGGTGAAATCGTTGAGGAATTGAGGGAACTCCTCAATTATTGTAGACATACCTATAGCAATTTTGGTATTTTCAGCCATAGGTCAAATGAGATCCACTCCGGCAATAAATCCTTTCTGACTAATATTGTAAATGCGAAAGCGTGTTTCTTTGTTTGTCCGTCTCTCACTTGCGCGTCGACCTGATTTTGCACATAGATAGCTGAAGAACAATAGTGACATAGGCCACTTTTTATCACTCCTTCCGAAACATTTTTATTAGGATTTAAAAATACACTATTCACACTATTAATTCTGTCACTTCTTGTCTAAATTCTTCTTAACATCTTTATGCCGATGACTTACAAATTTACTCTCAGGCCTCGGCTGAGAACCTCTGAGAAGCGATTGAGCAGATCAATGGTGACTTGGCTGACTTGGCTACGATCTACGTCTGGAGCAAGTCAAAAACGCTCCTCTAGTTTCCATAACGGTGAACCCTAGTAACTCGCAAGTCATCATCGTAGGGGGGTCTATACAGCATTCACGAGTAAATTCGGGTAACTTGCCGTCTGTTTTGGATGTTGATTTCCTACTTTGTGATAGGCGTTTCTCGTTTTCTTCGCTTGTCGCATTTAAACGGCGCTGTCTCATACAAGTAGCGCGTTTTGTAGGTTTACTAATATTCACTTTCGATAAATAGATCGGAACGATTCACTAAAAAGCGAGAAATAAACAAAAATTTTAACAAAAAAAAAACAGACTCCAAAAAATTTTACTGAAATAAATGCACTAAAACGTAAAAAATAATTGCGTAGTTTAGTTTGTTCAATTTACTTGCAATATTAACCTTTATTTTACTCAATCTTATAATCTTAAAAAATATTTTTGGAGTCGGTGCCAACTTGTAGCAATACCTAATAAAATCTATTTACTAAACATATTTAGAAATAAAAACGACAATGGGGTTAAACGGCAGCAAGGCCGACCCAGACGGAGGTGGAGAGATGAGTTTGATGCTTACGCGAAGGATTGGCCAACACACGCAAAAGACCGCGAATACTGGAACGGGGAGGGGGAGGCCTTTGCCCAGCAATAGGTCAATATGGGCTAATATAATAAATAATATAGTATGTCTTTTAATGTTTATGTTTACCTTGGCTGGCACCGACTCCAAAAATATTTTTTATGAAAATTAAAAATATCAACGTCAGCGCAGTCACCAACGAGCTCATTATACTGGCGACACATTCGAGTTAGAGGATTAAAATAAGATGTATTGTTGAGATAAACCATAAGTGTAAAGAATTTTGGCCTACGGACACGATAATTTGTATTAAAATTTAGCTGAGACAATAAGTACGGTGAATCCATTTTACAATTAACTAATTTATAGAGGAACATTAGATCAAATTGTTTTCGGCGATTAGTTAATGATACCATTTGGAACCTGTTCATTCTATCCTCATAGGAGTGCAGGATGCGATGAAGTCCCATTCTGAAGCAGCTTAAGGAATCGCTTTTGAATACGCTCTATTCTCTCCTGACGAACCTGATAATTTGGTGACCAAACTGCTGTATTATATTCCAACAAGCTCCGAACCAATGAGAAGTAAAGAGTCAAGTATGATGAAATGTTTTTAAAATCTTTTGTCACTCTGTAAATGAAGCCTAACATACGCGACGACCTATCCACAATGTGGTCATAGTGATCGCGAAATGACAACTCACTATCAAAAACGATTCCCAAGTCCCTGATTTTGAACTTACGAAGCAGGTCGTGGTTGCTTAATGAATAGTTGAAATGGATGGCTTTGATTTTTTTCGTAAAAGTTATAATAAAACATTTGTTGACGTTAAGCGTCATGCTGTTTAATTGACACCAGTCCGATAAAGAGTCTAGGTCTTTTTGAAGCTTTATGGCATCATTAATACAAAGAACAGTATTGTATATTTTTAAGTCATCGGCATATAACAGGCAGGGGCATGACAGGCGATCCACAAGGTCATTAATAAAGAAAATGAAAAGCAAAGGCCCCAGGTGCGATCCTTGCGGGACACCGGATGGAGCTGTAAAAGCAGTTGAAAGATCGCCCTTCAATGCCACTAACTGACTTCTTCGACTCAAGTAAGATTTGACCCAACGCAACAAGTCCCCGCTAACGCCAAACACTTCTAACTTCCGACAAAGCATTGAATGGTTGACTCTATCGAATGCTTTAGAGAAGTCGGTGTAAACAGAGTCCACCTGCGCTCTCTTAGCAAAAGCACCACATAGATAGCTCTTATATTCCAGAAGGTTACTGGATGTAGATTTATTTTTAACAAATCCGTGCTGATTTGGAGATATAAAAGGCTCAAGATGGTGGTAAAGAGCATCATAAACAAACGTTTCAAATAATTTAGCACAGCATGATAAAATACTTATTGGGCGATAGTTCGCACAAAGTGATTTATCTCCAGACTTAAATATAGGGACAATGTGGGCTGTTTTCCATTGTGTTGGAAATACTCCTGATACCAATGACTTATTAAATAAGATGCACAATGGAACACATATAGTTTCAGCGCATCTTTTTACAAGCTTTCATCTTTGGGGGCAAGCCATCCGGACCCTTAAATTCATCTAGGTTTTTTACCCGTCTTGGACTATGCCGACGTCAGCTATCTAGACCTCACTGAAGAGCAACTGAATAAGCTTGAGCGTCTTCAGAACTTTAGCATTAGATTCATATTTGGACTACGCAAATATGATCATGTATCCGAATTTCGTACTAAGCTCAAGTGGTTGCCAATTCGCCTTCGCCGGAATTTACATATTGTCTCCTTGCTTTACAGTATTCTGTTCAATCCCTTTTCGCCACCTTACCTCAAGGAACGCTTTAACTTCCTTAATGACACGCATTATCGTGTATTGAGATCGTCGGAGAACTTGAGTTTGGCGATACCAATGCACTCCACTAGATTTTTTGATAAGTCTTTTACTGTTCAAGCTGCCCGTCTGTGGAATGCATTGCCGACAGAAATAAAGCATGCACAATCTTTGGACAGCTTTAAACGACATGTTAGAGAGCACTATCTGTCACTGTCGATGTCTCTATGATTAATTTACCTATTAATTTATTTCCTGTTTTTATTTGTCTTTTCCTAAGATAGAGAAAGTTTTGTATTTATTTATGTAGTTATGTATTATTTTATATAAGTATGTAAATATGTATATGTGTATTATGATTATATGAGTAAGTATATGTATAATTTATGTATAAGTTTGTACATAAGTATGAATAATATAATACTTTTACTTATATAAAACACCATGACTGCCCTATCAATTTTATTAACTATTTCTTCTATCCAGTCCAACATGGTTGCCTGGAAGAAATTGCTTTTTAGCGATAAGGCCGCCAATTGTATGTACTATGTGTTTGTGTTTTTATATGTTTCTGTGGTGTACAATAAAGCATATTTTATCTTTATCTTTTATCTTTACTCTGGACACAATTTCCCGCTCCGACACACCGATGGATTGAATCAAACCATCGTGCCCAGAGCTAAAGACGAATGGGTAGCAATTATTTAAGTTGTTTGAGGTGTTATCGTAGACTGAATTAAAACATTCTGAAAAAAGCTCGCAAATTTCCTTCCTATTTGACTTTTCCTTATTATTAAACTTCATAGTCTTCGGTATACTATTAGATGATGATTTCTTACTATGAACGTAACTCCAAAAGGATTTAATATTATCTTTTAGTGTATTTTCTACCGATTTTATATAGCTTTTGTAGCAAGTATCCATAAGACCCTTACTTCGTGAGCGCAACATGGAAAAAGTGTCATAATCTCGTGGAATATTCAACATGTGTAATAAAAACAAGTTTTTGCGTTAATAACACTCACAAGGCAGGTAAAAGTTTAAACATTCGTAGGATTTACTTGAAATATGGGAAAGAAAATTGTATTTTAACATTTGTTTCATAATTTTTACAGTTTAATTGTATAAATCCTGCTCAAATTGTTGACCTCTGTTGCGAATGCGGGCCCAATATCTTTTTCGTATTTACACAGATGTTGTAGGTACGAAGCTGTATTTCGTCCTTAATAGTACTGAAGGACGCTTCTATGCGTTGCACTAGTACCTCCCTCGTTGGAACCTCTGTGGCGTATACCAGCTCTTTGGCTCGTCCCCAGACATAAAAGTCTAACGGAGTTAGGTCTGAGGAACGTCAGTTAAACGCCAATGCGAGGAACAGCCGTCATTCTTAAATATTTAATGGCAAATAATGTTCTCTCAAACCCAAACCCCCTTGACTTTCAGTAAAGATGTGCGACTTTACGAAGAACCCAAAGCTTTTAGGCCAACAAGTCTCCAATCTTTTCTTATAAAGACCTTGAAAAAGATGGTAGACAAATTTATCAGAGAGGAACCGTTGAAAAAATTCCTACTTCACGGACTTCAATGCGCGTACCAGTCAGGGAAGTCAGCAGAAACTGCTCTTCACCATGTGGTGAGCCGAGCGGAGTCAGTCCTGGAGGAGAACAAAGAGATCTGCGTCCGCACATTCGTAGACAATGAAGGTGTATTTGATCGCACAACCTTTGACTTCATTAATAATATAATAATAATAATAATATCTTTATTTAAATACGCTTACATCTATAGTTTACAAAGAGCTCTTAACTAATAATCTAAAGTAGATTAAATTCTGTTGCCTGAGCTACGTAAACCCTGTTTTTCAGGCGAATGTGGGCTTAGTCTAAGTTTAATATAAATCGAAACATAAATGAATATAACAGGTTCCTTATACGCTAAATTACAATCTAATATAAAGACATAAATAAAATAATAATAAGTTTTTTTTTTTAAATAAGCTAATAAGTTTTACACAGAAATAAATAAAACAAAATTACCTAACAACGGTCATTAACCCCTCCGTATCGTCGTAGGTCAATTTTTGTAGTTCTTCCTGTACAACCTTTTTGCAGCTGATAGTGTTTAACGCGGCGCAGTGTTTAATTAAAGCGGCAGCCATAGATCATGGCGTGCCACAACCGATCTGCAAATAGATTGAATGCATATGGGTAAAATAATATAATCAGAACTGCTTGGGGGCTTTACTCGCTCAAACAACTAGTGGGTGACCGCATGGGGGTCCTCTCTCCTTTGCTATGGAGCCTTGTCGTTGATTCTATCATAACGAAACTGAACCAAGGACCACTATATACGGTTGGTTAAGCGGATGACCTGGTCATCACGGACAGTGGTTTCCTTCCACGGTATCGGAGCTAATGCAACGTGCCCTGGGTTTGCTGGAGGATTGGTGTAATACCAATCATCTATCCGTAAATCCGGGGAAAACAACCGCTATCTCCTTCACGAGGATAAAAAACCTCACGAATCTGGGAAACCTAAAGCTTTACGGCAATATAAAAAATACAGCCCGGGGACATGAGGGGACAAGTATTTCCATGTCTATCAAATGCAGAAAATCGTAAAAAAATTAGAATATTATTTCTTGAACTACAAATATCGTACGTAAATAATTGATATTCGGAATAACTATATTGTGAATACGTAATACATACCATGTATTTCACGATCCATTACTAAAATTATCACAATTTTAATTCTATTTATCACCAGACACTGACACATCAAACGCAAGAAATCGAATGATTTCATCGTAAACAACTCACTAGTTCAGAGATGATTTGAATTTATTAAATTATTAGAGGGTAATGCTTAAAAAAATGACCGAATCGCAACCTCTGCTTTATAAGCTATCGATTCTACTAAAAACAATAAAGATATGAGGTGACCCTTTTTGTCCAGCTAGATTGGCATTCTGGTTCATAGTAGCGCGGTCGGAATGAAACGCAAGCAAATATTGCCGAAAAGTTGTCTACCGGGAACTTCCTCGTTGTACTTATTAGTACGTCGCACATTTTTATAATAAGTGCTTTCGTCTTTACAGGAAGAGTACAATAACTCGTTATAGGATACACTTAGCTTTTTACTCCCAGATTCCATTTATGAGTACTCAGGAGGCCATGAAGCTAAAAGCCGACCATCTTTCCACTAGTTATCAACGTGCTGTATACATACCCTACTACTGGTTTACTTAAGTCACGACGAGATGCTTGGTTACGAATAGCGTCGCTATTTCCTACTCTCTCTCATACTCTCGATTCTTTCAAGTCACGGCAATCCCCAAAAAACTTCTAAAGTTTGAATGGTCACAGCGGCTTGAGTGAGGAGTCACTTACTTGCCACCCAACAGTCCAGTTAGCTTCTGTCAAAAGTGTTCAAAGTGACGTATAAATATTTATTATAATGCTTGGAAGTTAAATTTTAAACTTTCATGGTCAGTACAATTATTCTTATGAAAAAACGGGATTTTTACCATGTTTGAGTTGTTGTTTATGAGTCCCCGGATATTTCGGCGCAGTTGCATGCACCATGATCACGGAGTAACCTGAGTTACACCGTGATCATCGTTTTTTCATAAAAATAACTTGGAAGTTAGCATAATTCTTTATTCATTTATTAAGACACAATGTATTAACACCATAACATGGATGGAATGGTATATTATATGATACGATATAAAACATTTTAATGGCCGAGTGGCTTATCGGTCTCTGTGATCACTAACCTGCATCTGGCAAACGTGGTGATTGGGCCAGCACCAGTTGTAGCGATTACTTGATTTCGGTGGTGGAGGCCTTTGCCCAGAATCGGGACAGCATGTAGGCTATACTTTAATATTTTTTTATGATATATCATTTACTAGCGGCTGCTCGCGGTTTCAACCGCGTGGTTCCCGTTCCCGTGGGAATATCAAGATAAAAGTATCCTATGTGTTAATCCAGGTTATAAACTATCTGTATGCCGAATTTCATCGGAATCCATTCAGTAGTTTTTACGTGAAAGAGTGACAAACATACACACTCACAAACTTTCGCCTTTATAATATGAGTGTGAAGTGTGATAGTAGGATAGAAAACTTCACCTTTCACTCTATTAGGGCGCTCTTCATTTTGGTGTTCAAAGCATTAACCCCTCCCTGTTCTCGCTAGCGAGTACAGTGTGTAGACTCATGGTAAGGCTCCAGGTGTTGCATTTCACTGCCACTAGCTGTGCTGGTGTTTACAGCCCATCAGTGCTAGCCATCAACTGTCCACTTTTCAATAAACTTTCCTTTTATAACTTCGCTATGTTGTTTCAGCTTTAAAATGATTACGTTTGCCATAAGTTTAGTCATAGGATTGCCGGATAAAAACGTAATGGACACTTGGAACAATTTAAAGCATGTAAGAAAAAAAATAGTATTTTCGAAGACATAAGTGAACTAAAAAGTTAAAAAAGTAGTAAGTATTTATTATTATTATCATTATTTTTTCGAATAATACGAACCCATAGATTATTTTTCCTTATTGTGAATGAAACATTTTTCAAACAATAAATATGGACTTAAATACATCGACTAATATATGTAGGTATACATAATGCATAAACCTAGACTCTTACTAGTTATTCATAAAGAATGACGTAGTTAAAACAATGTTCAACTAAATGCTTAAATAGTGTTTATGAGTAAGGTCCATACTCGTAAGTTCCTACATACACATATTACTACACGCCTTGGTGTCATAGATGAAATGATAGCACATATTAACATAAAGCGAGTCACATAAGGTTGCATCTGATATCATTTTATAACTCGATTGCGCGTAATGATGGCTCTTTTATGAATTTCAATAGCTTGGCAAGACAAAGACGGTCTTTGTGGACATGTTGGTATGTTTGAACAGGAAATTTAGCTTCAGCAAATAGCTTTAGTAAAACGAGATTTGTATTAATTTAAAAATATTTAAATTAATACCTTTGTGTAACATTCCTACATAATTTGATTTTCTACGTACCTAATGTCTTTTTATTAATTGTTCTATAATTTCCTTAACAAAACCTGCTAAGTATTGGGTTTTCTTCGACATTTACGTTAGGTACTTATTTTTATTTTAAAAATCAAAATGTCTTAAACGGATCTGCCATGGTACAATTTTTAAATCTTGTAAAATTTGTCTTTTTAGTAAGTAACGTTATCTCGTCTGGTGCATAGTGTGCTTAAGTTGTTCGGCGTTCATAACTTGACTTCCGAAGCTACTGAACCTTACGGCTTATAGCGCCCGAGCAAAATAAATATTTTCAGAACACTGCACAGCACTAAATAATAAATTGTCAGAACTGTTTGCAACTACCACCGTAAGCAGTGCTGAGAGAGATTGAAAACTAAACTTGACAAGATGGCGGTGTGCCGATCCCAAATAATTTTTTTTTTGGGTTACACGCATAATGACCACTGTACACAATTTTACTAATACGCATAATCACACACACGCAATATGACACACACGCACAATGACTCACACGCATAATGACACACAAGCAATATGACACACACGCATAATGACACACACGCAATATGACACATACGCATAATGGTACACGTACACATACATAATTATAAACACGCACAATGACACATTTCAATGGGTTTGAAAATGAGTATGATGCATTTAAATTAGATTAGTTGGTAATTTATTTATTGTAATAATTAACAAAAAATAAACATTTTCATACTAAAAACAAAATCAACGCAAACTTACTATTATATGTACAGTCAGCATCAAAAGTAGCTGAGCACTGGTACTGAGACCTGGTATTATGAAAAAAAAAAGAAAAAAAAATCGTAGGAACTCCAAAAAATGCGATCCAAATCATTATATCATTTCGCGTATATGTCGTTTTGCGTATATGTCAGTTCGCGTACCTATATGTCATTTAGCGTATATCGTCGTTGCAAATTTAATATCTCCTATGTGTCATTTTGGTCTAAACAGAAATTTGCAAATTTTTGAAGATAATTTTCCAGGATTTACTAGCTGAAAAAACTCTTATGTGAATATCTTCTTAATTCAATGACTTACGTATCATTTTTAAAATATCCTAAGTGTTTGTCTACAATTATCTGTTTATCAAAATCTCCTATGTGACTGATTAACACATAAGAGGTTTTAATAACAATTTAGTTGCAAAAACTTGCTATCTCCAATGTGATCAGTTAGCTTAGAAGTTGTGAAGTGAGATGGGTTATTATTAGAAACAAATAATTCGTTCGCTAGGTAATTTCTGTTAAATAACTATAAATGCATTTAATTCAAATATGAGTAACAGTAACAGCCTGGCTCACCGAATAGTGAATTTAGTGCTATGATCTCAGTTACATACATACATAAAATGACGAAATAGTATCTCTGCTGTCAACGACGACGGTTCAAATAAGTCCCCGCCTTTAAAAAATTCATTAATCAGGCCGGAAGATGAAACCTGCTATACCTTCGAGATCACAGTCGCCCTCGCTTTTACAATTTTATTACCATCACCAACTGCGTCTTTAGTACAAGACTGGAGCAGTGAAATTGACGAAGCGCTGTTAATAATATCCACTCGAGCTAGGTACTGTACATTCTGCGTTAAACTCTTCTCATGAGGTAAGCAGCAGAACCAGCAATCTAAATGAAAATCTAGATCTTAACACATTTATTTTTTAATTGTAGCCACTATCATCACCACTTCCTAAGCCATCATCGCCTAACTTCGACTCGATTCTGTCTTTGATTGATAGCGATAGTGTTCAAGATCCACACTGGGCTAAATCGTCTAAAAAGAGGCGAATGCGTCTTCTTACATCAGATAGTAGACTGATGAAGTACAGGTTTCATTGTTAACAAGCTATCCTTTAATTTTAAAAATAAATGATGAGAAGTATAAACCGTGTGTGGAAAGACCTAAAGGAACTATGAAACCACGTTGTTCCATTCACAGATGATTGCAAATCCAAATTCAAAAAATGCATCTATGTGCGCACTAATTACAGAAGAAGAACGTGTAGACTTATTTTTCTTTTTAGGCAACCAGGTTTAGAATAAAGAAAAATAATTCTTATTTCGCAAGTGGCCGAAGCGGAATCAAATTCATTTTTATTTCGGGAAAGTCAAGACGTGGGCCGAAAAGAAAACTTTTGTTAAAACCGCTGCAGTTCGTAGAGGTTATAAGACGTCGTCGGCGCAAAGGTCAGGTTTCTACAAAGAAAGGAAGTGGTCATGACATATTTTTAAATAAAAATGATGACAAATGCTCTAAAGTGAGAGTGTGTAGATTGTTCTTTTTAAATACAATTTCTTTAGGTAAAGACACTTTCAAGCGCCGCCGCCGGACCAAAGAGTCAGGCACAGTTATTGATGACGCTGCGCTGTTGATGCACCTACTTTGACAAGCAGTGGTAACACTGAAAAGAGGATGGCTGGTCCAAATTACACAAACGTACACAAACAGTATAAAATTGGTTAGATTTAATTCCAAAAGTACCAAGCCATTATTGCCGGGCAAGTTCCAATAAGCTGTATGTTGAGTTTTGTTTTAGGTCTGAGAAACGCATGCACGACGTTTTTGTTGAATGGTCTAGAGAACATAACTATCAAGCAGTAAGCCGACCCACTTTTCTCAGAGTTTTAAACGTGCTGTAGCTTTAAGGCGGGTAATATTTCGCAGAAATAGTATGATGACCACATTATTAAAAAAAAGCTCGGCAAGCCAAAAAGAATGCTATCGAAACTGCCAAAAATAAGGTGGTTGTGTTGTGTTTACCAGTTGATTGCAGAGTGTCTTGCTTGCTCCAAAGCTTTTGGCTAGCGTGCTTTACTATAAGCTTAAACTACAATGCCACAACTTTACTTTCTATGACTGCAGTACAAAAAAAGTAACAATATACTTTTGTCATGAAGCTGATGAACGATTTACTTCTTGTTTGATCGATTACATAACGAATTTGGGAGCGGAAGCTGAAAAAGTTATTGTTATATTCATCCATTTTACGATTCACTCTCATTTAATCCCGGAACATAGATTTATAGATATTTTTGTAATAATTCACAGAATTGCTTAAATAAATAAAAAAAAACTTAATTTCATTTCATTTATCCCTTCAAGAACTCCTATGTGATCATAAATTTGCAATTAAAATCTCTTATGTGTTGCAAATAGCATTCGATAGGCTTTATCTTCTAACTTATTTATTATAATACGTGATACATTTCATCTATACATTTTCTTATCATAGTTTATCCATATAAAAAATAACACAAAAATATTTTCTAAGAAAATTTCACAGGAGAAAGTTTTTTTCGTTTTTCTAATAAATATACTTTTATCACAAAACAGATATAAAATTTGCAACGACGATATGTCATTTCGCGTATATGTTCTTACGCGTGGCCGAAATATGTCATTATGCGTGTAACCGATATCAATTTATAAAAACAGTTTTTCTCTAAATTGACCCGACCGAGAATTGAACTCGGGTACCTCAGAGATGGCGCGACGCCAGACTCGGCGGCGTGCTAACCACTCGGCCGAAATGTTAAAACATCCCTTACTAGGCTCAAAAATATTTGATTTGGCTGTTAAGAAGCCTATTACATCTCGAATGTGATTTTTGCGTAAAATGCCCATTTTCGCATTTACTAGTAATTTTGCAGTTGTATATTATCGTTTTTATCGAAATAGGATAATAAATTTGTGCATAATATTACAAATCTCCATTCTGTGAGCATAAGTTGAATTCGGACGGCCGGCGCATCGCATTTTGTAGTAATTTTGCAGTGATATTTATCGTTTTTATCGAAATAGGATAATAAATTCATTGTAAAATCTTTATTCCTCATGAAGTAACATTACTCTGGTATAAATTTTGCTTAATAATATTATCGTAGATAGAAGATATTCACAGTTAACTTATAGCGATTTTCGAAGTTTTTTGGTTTATAATAAGATTTTTTCCTATATAAAATCAATAATATCTAAAAATTCCGAGGTCGCTACGCACTATTCGACTATATAAGAGATAACATTATAATTTTGTTATTTCACTTGTTTAGAACAGTTCAATCGATGAGCTCAAAAAAGTGCCTTCGCGCACTTTATGAAAATTTTTCTCTGCAATTTTGGGTTTAATTAAAAAGTTAAGCGAAGTTTACAAAAAGCGAGGCCGCTACGCACTATTCCAATAGCTATTCTACACTATTCAATAAGTCATAGTTGTTAATGTATTTTTGTTTCTGTGATCCATAACGCCAAAATTGGCCATTTTACGCAAAAATCACAGTCGACATGTAATAGGCCTCTTAAGTAGGTTTATCTTCAAGAAAGATATTATTTTTATGAAATATAATCATCCCACTCGCTGGGCACAGGCCTACCACATGCAAACAGCACGTGGGAGGATTAGGCCATGCCCATAATAACCCACCACCAGAGAATATATACACTACCGTGAACCACCGCGCTGGTCCAGTGCAGGTCGGTAGGTTTAGGTTTATTATAGTTATACATGGTTAAAGGTTTAGTCGACCTAAGGGGGATGTAGTTTCCATCATTTCGGTCTGATTTGTCTATGAAACACCGTACCCGAAACCACAAATTCTACAAATTCCATAAAGGACAATAAATAGGCGCAGGGTGTAACTTAACGCAATACCGTTATTTGGATTACTACCTGGGAGTTTTTCATCAAAGTTTTTTCCGAGAATCCTGATAATGTATAATATGATTTTTCATTAATCGGCTTTAATAAATTATATGCCGACTCGTCTCCATTAGCCTGTGCTGTACTTAAATCGTTGGACATTTTTTCGATTTCACTACCAAACACTTCTATGGTCTTGTTTCCTTGCCTACATCGTAGCATTCGGTCTAAAATGGCTGTGTATGATTTAATCGGAATTAAAACATTTTTTATATCTTTTATTAGGTCTGCCACAGACACATAAGACTTATTAATTTTTGTTTTAGCACTGCTAGAAAGACGAGTTTTTAAAACAAAATTGATTAACAGAGGCTGGTCCTCGTTTCTAAGGGTACTACTATAATACTCTATTCCGTCTATTAGTTGGTTAATTTGCGTTTCGTCGCAATCTACTACTGGGAGGAGCGTGAGCGCGACTTTTAGATCGAACGTGGCCATGGTTGTGATCGTTTCTGAATGATGCGGGTTAACGAGTGACTCGATTTCCTCAAAATTACATAAAAACTTTGACGATATTGCTTTTGTTATTTGTAATTCTACAGCATCTATCCCTTTTTTACATAAGTCTGCAGATATTTGTTCAAAAATATTTTTAATTTCCTTTGCTCTTAAAAACTTATTCTGCCCCTGAGCGGAATAACGTTTGTCCTTACTTAAAATACCCTAGCTACCATACCTTGATAGAAAGCTAAGAAACCGTAAATATTTTTACGATTACTTGCAGCACAACTGTCATAGACTTTTTTAATATCGAAGAAAGAAATAACATTTATTTCCAAATTTATTTCTTTTTTTATACTGTTCATCGTCTACTACGACTCAGTTGGTACAACTACTAACAATTTAAGAGTTCAGAATAAATAAGCAACTAATCTTCTACACAAAAATACCAAAACTAAATAAGTTAGAGGCACAAAACACAAAAAAGAGGAAAATAGACAAAAAAAAATGCAATTTTTATAAAAAACTTCAAAGTACTATAACTTGAGAACGGTTTAGTTTGGGTTACGGTGTTCAATACTCAAATCAGTCACAAATTATGAAAACTACATTCCCTTAAATGATATAGGTCGACTTAACCTTTAACCCTTTATATATGAAGCTTTTATAAAATCCGTGGCTTCATAAGAATTGTTACTTGAATACATTTCGTCTACACAAACAAGTCAATAATAATAACGCACCAGGACTGATATTTTTTATTGTATTTACGTCAATACTGATAAAAACCGTCTCAAAAACAACAGGATACTCCGTGTTTTACGAAGGAAGCGCGTCCTATATAAACAGTTTAGCGCCCCCTAGGGAGTGGTTTCGAAAATACAGAACGTAAAGAGTCGACCCGGGAGACAGCATAGTGGCAACTCAAACTGTGCTTTACGGGGATAGGTTCGATTGCGAACGATGCACTCGCACCTTAGTTAGTTTGTTTGTGTATTGAACTTGGCTTTTATCATTACTCATCAGCCTATAAACGTTCCACTGCAGCATGGCAGCAGCTGGCACGGACACCAACAGCTCCTAGCAGGGTGGGCCAGCGGCAGTGTGTTTCGGATATGTCAATACTACTGTAGGTTTATTTTTAAAACATAACTGCATTAATCAATTTCCAATCACAAATCTAAAAAATGTCAAATGGCACTTTTGTAAGCGACAATAGCGACACATTGGAATCAAATTGCGTGAAAATTGATTGAACAAATTATTATCGAGATGGCGTTCCGGAATTATCTTTACTTATCCCAATAATATATCGATACTAATCGCATTGGAATTGTATTGAGATTGAGTTTGCGTTCAAGAGTAACCCCCCAGGTTTGTGGTCACCATCCGTGTCGCGTAGCGGTGAAGGAGTCTTTTTTTTAGCTTTTGCTCCCCACTTCTTTGTAGTACTTTATTTTCTTTTACTTTTCTTTTCATTCATTTCTGTGGGGGTTCATAAACATGAACTTTAAGAGCTCTCTGTTGTGATTTTTTCATTTCTTTAATTTTCTTTACATCTCTTTTTATTACTAATTTTCTATAGAATATAGTTTCTTATTTCTATTACATTTAACTATTTCTCTTATTATATTTCTAAAATAAAAATAAAAAAATACTACACACACCAATGGCCTAGCCCGAGAGAAGCTTCGAAGAAACTCGTTAAATGGTTACTAGACAAGACAACGGATAAACATACAAATACTTAAATACATACTTATCATACATAGAAAACACCCAGACCCGAGACAAATTAGAAAAACAATAATGTCTTAATTGACCCGACCGGGGATCGAACCCCGGGGCCTCAGAGATGGCGATACCATGAAAACCGGTGTACTAACCACTCGACCAAGGAGGTCGTCTATTCTTACCAACTAAATATATATTTATTATGTAGGTACTTTTATTTGCATTTTGTTTCTTTCATTTAAGTGTTTCTATTTTTTTTTACTTTGGAGCTTGTGGAGCTCATTATTTTTCAAGTAAAAGAATACTACCTTGGGTTTCGTAAAAGGCGACTAACAAACTAAAGACAGACGACTACGAAGACTATACATCCAACAGCGTAGAGCGGAGATGGGCTCACCACCTGTCACGCTGAGCACAACAGTCGCTATTTGGTGAAAAGTGCAATATGGTAGAGGACTGCTTTTGCTGTGCTCATTGCCTAGTCTCTGACTAACCCTTCGGGGATAATAGTCGTGATTATATGTATGTATGTATGTATGCATGTATTGTGAATTTGGCGAGCGTGGTGATTTAGCCACTAATACCCATCAATTTGTAGCGTTGACTAAAGGAGAATGACCTTTTTACTATGGGAGTTATGCTAGTATTTTAGCTAGCTAGCGTAACACAGCGCTTTAATGAAATAAACTATTTATTCAATCAATAGCAGCAATGCTCTGAATTATGAAGAAAAATTTTTATTACAATATCATGCGGGAGTTTGAAGCTATCTTCATTTTTAGCTTAAGACTTTTTGGGTATTTTGAGGTTATGACAACTGTTATCGTATGACTATCAGTTCAGTTCAGCATCTAATTATCACTTGACTCTTAACACGGCGTTCTATAGAAAACCTTTTTTAACAGTAATCATTATAACTTAAGAGAACACTTTTGATATGTAAATGATTAAGTGTGGATTCGACCAAACTGGAATAAGGTCTTATACCTAGATTAAACGCCGAATTTGTATACACTAATCCGGAGTAAGTCTTATTCCAGTTTGGTCGAATCCACCCTAAGACGCAATAAATATCGAATAGGCTGGTTTGGTCATTCTCCTTTCAATGGCAATTTGCTCAGCAGTCTTGTGTTAGAATTCAGCAGTTTTTTTTTGCAAAAAGAATAGAGGCGTTGCATTGCAATCTAACGTTCTTACCTAATGTTTTCTGAAGTGTACGGTCGCGGTCACTGTCGCTTTACCAGTTTTCAGAAATTCAGCGTTGCCAGACGTCCCGATTTTGGTTGGACGTCTCGATTCTTAAATCAAAATTCAATGTCCCGCGCGGGACAGGCTTAGTCCCGCTTTAAGAAGCTCGGCCGTGTAACACCGTGAAAACAATTAGTGTCAACCTGATTTAAAATATAATATTTTTATAAAATACATTTTATATGGCTATTATTGCTATTTATTGTCACGTAAACGTAATTTAAAACTCAAATAAAAAGAAAAATATTTAAAAAATTCTGATTATATAGGTACCTAAGTACCTACTTCTTTGTTTTCCTATGTCCCGCTTTCGACGGAAGAATTACGCTTTTTTCACTCAAAAAGCTTTAAAATACCGACATGACAAAAAAAAAATCTGGCAACGCTGGTATCCGTATCAAATAGACGACGCGGTGTGCAAGGGATTTTGGACTTTAGGCTGGTAAAGCGACGTAGACCGCAATCTACGCGGACTCTACACATTGAAATAAATCACTTTTTTATCAGAGAACAGAAAAAAGAGTTCTTCTGTTCTGTACTTTTTTACGTATCGCCTCGCGTTTAGTGTTCCATATAATCATCATCAGCCTATAAACATCCCACTGCTGGGCACAGGCCTCCCACGTGGAGGATATAGGGCCGTAACCCACCACGCTGGCCCAATGCGGGTTGGTGGGTTTTAACGACTGTCATCTTACGACAAAAACTGGGACCAACTCCTTAACGTGTCTTTAGAAGAACGGAGGAGCTCGAGATGTTTTTAATTTTGTCACCCATTCAGCGACCCGGCATTGCGAAAGTTGCTTAGCGGGCAAGATCGCAAGCCGAACGCGCTAGCCGCTGCGCCATCAAGCTTCCATATAATATGGACGGCCTGTTTGGCGCAGAGGTAAGACACCTTGCTTCTGCTCCAGAAGTCCCGGGTTCGATTCCCGGATAAGACAATTATTTCGTTATTTATTTGTCTTGGTCTGGGTGTTTGTAAAGTATGTATGTATTTACAAAAGAAAAGTATGTTAATATGTTTATGTATTTTATCCGTTATCCAGTATCCATAACACAAGTTCATAATGAAACTAACCTTGGGCTGGATATTGGTGTGTACGTAAGAGTTTATTTATTTATTTATTAATATCTGTTACTAACTCCACACAGTGTTTGTAGACGGTCACCCTGTTTGTTTCATTTCTTAGTCCATAAGTTTTATAAAGTCGCTCCCCTATATCTTACAAAACAGACCTCCTACGCCTATTCAACTGTTATGCAGTTGTTGCAAACCTGTGATAGTGTACCGGATTGTGAATTGAATGCTCGATGGGCCGGGCTGCCCTGGGCGAGGCCTGTGGTCCAACTCAAAGATCTAATTACTCGTTCAACGCGCCGCCACCGACATAACAGCTCTATAGTGCATTCAGTTGGCTAACCAAAGCGTTGGCTCTGTTAATGTCGATTATAGACAAGATATAGGAGCTGTACTCTTAGTGAAGTGACTAACTGACTAAAAAGCTGATTATGTATACATTGAAAAGAAAATATTTTTTTGTTGTGGTTTTGTTTTGCAAGGATAATGTGTTTTTATATTTAAGGATATTAACCAATTATAATGATATACTAATTTAACTAAATAAACTACCAATTGAATTAGTATTAGAATAAATTGCCCTACTTTCCCCTTGTTGTTGCTTTTTACTCGTATTAACGTTACATAAGCTTTGACATCTTTACAAAACACTTCATAAATGACTAATAAGTATTACTTACTAAAAATTTTATGAGTAGGCTAAGTAAGTATATATATTTTGTATCTACATTAAGATTGGCAAAGTATAAACAAGGCGGATGCGGCAGGATATGGCAGTAGTCTTTTATAGTAAAAGCAAAAGACATCAAGTCGAAGTACGCTAAGGAGACACAAGCTATAAAGCTGAAGTCGTCACGTTACGCCTCTGCGGTATACTCGTACATTCCTTTCTATTTTCCTATACAAAGATGCATAACTATGCAGTTTACATGAGGCCTTATCGAGAAGTACAATAGCTCTTGAGGTGGTGTAACCCGGAGACCCTTAGGTCTCGTGATTTAACAGCGGGTAATCTTCACAGGGCTGACTCTTACTGAACTGCAGGAAAACTTTAGTTCTGCATACACTTTATATAACATCAGCCCATAAACGTCCCACTGCTGGGCACAGGCATTCCCACATATCAGCACACGGGGAGTTTGTGCCAGAACCCACCATGCTGGCCCAATGCGGGTTGGGGGTTTATACATTATAAACACTCGTGATTATTTACAATTTTGTTTACTCTTTAATTATTATCCGGAGGACCGTTTGCAGAGTTCTTGGTCACACACGGTGCTTGTTCATTTTAATCTAGAAGTTCGATATCCTAACTGTGTTTTCGTAACTAATGTTACTTTATTAAGCTTATCCCTAAAACTTAGTTTGCGTCGATCAGTAACTTAGAAATAGGCGTAACATGTTTTTAAATATTTATGAAGTTTAAGGTATGGTATAAATTTGTTTTTGGTCAAAGACTAAGTACCGCGGACTTTCTTACTATACTTACCTCAGATAGGGTTACAGGTGGATATACCCAGCTGGCTTTTGCACTGAAAAGGGGAAAACGGGAAAGCCACTACATAACCGTGCTGCCGTGCGATTCTCTAAGTTAAAGCCTTGGTAGCAGCGGCTGCCGCAGCGCTGAGAATTGACTCTGTCTCTTTTATATTCATAGAATTGGAAAGAGACAGCAGATCGAAGCCATGCGCGCAGAGTCTATGTGTCGCTTAGAGAATCGCATGTCTGCACTACTTTATGGTGGCCAATATCCAATATGAGAATTACATACATACTTACATATATATATATAATCACGACTTTTATCCCCGAAGGGTTAGTCAGAGACTAGGCAATGAGGACAGCAAAAGCAGTCTTCTCCCATAGTCCACTACTCAACTTTTCACCAAATAGCGACTGCACATGTGCTTTACGTGACCTGTCACGCCCTGTGAGCCCATCGCCGCTCTATGCTGTTGGAAGTATGTGCAGTCTTTAGTCAGTTTGTCGCCTTTTACGACACTCAAGGGCAGAGATAGATAGATAGATAGATAGATAGATAGATAGATAGACCGCTACGCGACACGATAATGAGAATTAAATTACGTGGAAAAGACAGAGGAATTGAGTCACTTCTCGCGACCACGCATTTTCCTTTGAAACCATAATATACTCTCCACTCCTTTCACCTTACCTGCCCCCTCACTCTTTAAAATCCATCGCTATTGGATCGCATTGGTATTGTGTATTTTCGTACTCCTAAGTTACGACACTAGAGCTAATATGGATTCATATTGCGTGGATATTGAGTGAAAAAAATACAAAACTCAATGTCATTTAGTTCACACAATATGAATCCAAAATTAGCGCTGGTGTCGTAACTTAAAAATACGAAAATTCACAATACCAATCCGATCCAATAGCGATCGGTTTCAAGAGTAAGGGGGCTGACGTAGGTAACGATTAGGCCGAAGCTTAAAGCGCACTTCATCCGTAATTCTCAACTACTGAGGAATTGTGAATATGGTTTAGTATGACGAATCGGACGAGCCACACGTGAATAGCTTTGAAAAATCCGACGTGCTACCTCACCGCTGAATTCGTCCATGCCGTGGTTACTAATGGTAGCCCTAAGCCCGCAGTGATGCAACTCGACATTTAAAGCCGCTGCTTTATATGCGATTTTGCTAATGATAGTTCGTTTCAGTCAAGATTAATGGCCCTCTGGACGCAAATAAACTTAATTAAAATGTTATGTTTTAATAACAATGTTGCTTGTGATTGATGGTGGGAGCATACCTACGTGTTTATTTATGAAGATAGCGGGAATTGTTGTTTGCTTTTAAATAGCTAAGGAAATTATATTGGAGCAACAAGTTAACAGGAGACTCGAGCGAAGCACTAGGTTTGAGTCGTCTATTTCTTAGTGTAAATCTCAGAATAATAATTAGTTATTATTCTATGGTGTAAATAATGTTATTTATATTTTGTGGACAAGTAAGCTTTTTAAAAATAAACGTCAACAGCTCTACTATTAACTTAAATGAGTTTCATCATGCTTTAAAAGGAATATAATGAGATCCTCATTGCGTGTTCGTGTCGCGATTACAAGCGACTTACATGTTAAGTAACAATTTTATTGTAAGCTAGGGATGGATGATCAAATTAACGTACCTTGAGCTCCTCCATGTTTCGGAAGGCATGCTAGACTGTTGGTCCCGGACCTCGTTGTAAGATTGCCATCTTCGTCTTTTAAACCCACAAATCCGCTTTAGGTCAGGGTGATACCAGATTTCAACCGCCTGTGTTCTAGTGGCCACCTATGTTAGATTTCCAGCGGTGGAACATTTTTGAGTAGGTACCTACTTGGTTTGGTTGGTGGTACGGCTTGTTAAGTCCGCCTGGCTAGCTGCTGCCATCCTGGCTAGCTACTTCCACCTTATCTGAAATCTGGCGCCATAACACAATGATATAGCATTGTTGTGTTCTGAAAGTTTAAGATAGCCAGTTCCTCAGTGGTTGAGGATTCCGGGTGAAGCACGTTTTCTCCTCCTCACGTACCATCAGTTGGGAAGAAGGCCAGTGCTTACTCTTGGTCATCATCATCAGTCAGAGGACGTCCAATGCTGGAAAAAGGCCTCCCCAAGGATCTCCACCACGGCCGGTCTTGTGTTGCTCGCATCCAGCGGCTTCCTGCGATTCTCACCAGATCGTCGGAACACCTTGTTGGAGGCCTGCCCACACTGCGTCTTCCGGTGAGGGATGTGTCCTGCCCATTTTTACTTGAGCTTGGCGACTCTTTGGGTTAGGTCGGTTACTTTAGTTCGTCTACGAATCTCCTCATTTCTGATTCGATCACGTAGAGAAACCCCGAGCATAGCCCTCTCCATTGCTCTTTGCGTGACTTTGACCCTGCCTATTAGGCCCAGAGCGACCACGTTTCGGTACCGTATGTCATCACTGGCAACACACACTGGTCAAAGACCCTCACCAGATCGTCGGACCACCTTGTTGGAGGCCTGCCCACACTGCGTCTTCGTCTTGGTGGTTAAAAAGAAGAAAAAAGATGCAGTGAATGCAATTATGAACTACTGAGACTACAGTAGTTTATTTACTGGTACAACAATAATGACAATAACGATAATGACGCAGATGTGTATGTGTATGCTTATTAAATACTTCGGGGGTTGCGTGTACGTCCGGCCCCCTTAACTGTGGTTCTGGTGTGGCTGTAGTGCGATTCTCTAAGCGCAAACATCGTTTAAGCCTTGGTAGCAGCGGCTGCAACAGCGGTGAGCGTACTATTGGTATTTTGCTAAATAATTCTCAATGCTTTTCGACACTAGCTCCACACGGCTGTAAGTGGCGTGAAGGGAATCACTAGGGGTGTTCTATAAGTAAAACAGCCTCAAACCACAGTCGTGACTGCAGCGAACGATGGGACAGCTGTGACATCTATGATCACAGCCATGCGCTCAGCGTCTGTGTCGCTTAGACAATCCCATAGCTGATTCATGTCATGCCAGTGAACATTTTGAGATTTGATTTAGTCATCCGATTCTGAATTTACAAAATAAAAATATAAGTAAGTACTTACCTACTTTTTATTTTTATATTTCTGAATATTAATTTTAAAACATGGGTATACTTGTTGTAATATCGAATAACTTGTGTTAACCGTAATACCAAATAACGTGTAAATAATGATTCATTAAAAAATGTTGCGCTGTTACATTTTAATAGATTTTATTATAATTCCAAAGGACCAATCGTACAAGGGGCTTGGCTTGGACTTCCAACATTATAAATTAAACTGATTTGATTGAAACCGCTAGAAATATGATTAGATTTTGACCACCTTAGCAATTAAAGGGCTTGTAATGAATTTGCGGTGTCGGACTGCGGGCACGCGGTTGTTTAAGAAAACATTCAGACTTCTAGCAATTACTGCAAGTATTTAGTTGAGTAAATTGGATTGTGCGGTTAAGTTCATTTTCGAGACAGAACGTATCGATTTCTAAAGTGGCTTCTAGTTCAATGAAATGAGATTATTAACCGTTGAGTGTTCGTGAAATTGAACTTCTTTTTCTTTCGTGAATGCTGGCAAATGAAACATAACAGTGCAACGTCATTTTTTGAAATATTTCCTTAATTTTTTCATAAGAAGTAATATCCCAATAAAGTCCCATAGTTTATCGAAGAGCCCCTTATGTTAAATAAAACTCAAGATGTCTGGGATAATAGCTTTTATCATTGAACATTTCTAATAAGATGATAACACTCAATTTCTCTTTTCATTTATTATAAAAAAGAACGATAATAATGTTACTTTACTTTACGCGAATCGCAAAAAGCTTTTAAAAAAATAAGCACAAATTATTCTAATCAAAAACAGACATACTAAAACATTAGGCACTGGCACAGTATGATTGGTATTAATACAGTACAGAGACTTGTAGAGATCATTTAGCTGACAAATAATCACATGCTATTAACCACCATTATAACAGCTAATAACATTTCAGTGCAAACTCAAGCTAGGTATTATATCGAAACATTGCATGTGTCATAGGCATGTTGTAGGCTGGACAAAGGACACGTATGCCCCGCCAGAGCGGGCCCATGTGGGACCGGCTTAGAGAATGTACCACATTATCATACGATTTTGGTCTAATATAGCACTATTTTTAGATTGCAGTCTTTTTGCCGACACCATACTTAGAACTCGCCGATTAAGATCACATTTGAAGTGTAGCAAGTGAAGTAAAACCTATTATGTTAATGGTGTAATCTCTCTATGCGCTGTCTATGCGGGAAGGTCTTTGCCCAGTAGGTCGTAGTAAAGTAATATATTGTTGCTGATCGTTTGAAATGTAAAGTTTACTCACTCAAAAATTAAACAAGTAAAGATTATGATGCAGGTGGTCACTAAATGCTCGATGTAAAGGAAATATAAACATTTAATAGGTTTATGACATACATAAAACATGGTATTAATCAACACGTTTAGGTACCCATAAGGTTTAATGTCGACATTGCTGGCAGTTTAAAGTTAGAGGATCGTAATGATGATAATTAAGGCTGAGTCGTCCTGTCTAATTTATATATAAATCGCAAGAAGTGATTGGAAATAATCGTACGACTACGTCGGTGTTTCAAAACGTTACGTCTTTTGTTTTTTTGAAGTATCAGCAATAATAATTACTTATTCTTTCGTAATATTTGACTATTTGCGTTAAAAAACGCTAAAATTATTTATTTTTAAAATGTCGAATTCTTAAATTCTCTATTTTTTTCCATAGTCTCTTTCATCTGTGCACGAGAGTCACTACGAGTGCCAAAGGAATGCGTTCGCGGGCAGAGGTGAACGCTCGACATTCGCCGCTTGAACTTGACTCCGTTTTACCTCGGCTTTGTTTGGATTGCGAAACCATCGCAACAGCAAACTCCATAGCGAAACGGCTTACCATTCTCCAATATTATCTAACACCTACCCGATAATATTTATGTTACTGTTTAGATCATTTAGCCGTTGTGGTGTAAGCTTCGTTTCGCAGCTAACTGCGAACAGAATGGTGGTATCTAGGTTATCCCACAATATCGTACGCTTCCTGTTTACGTCGACGCGAGCGCGTTGCGAAACGTACCCTTCCAATATTCGCAGTAATCAGTACTTCAATGCGATTCCAGGGTACGGACCGTGAACCCTGCCCGCGCGCATGTTGATACACGCCGTCGGATGATCCGAGGCCGGTATATAAGCCGACCGGCGCGAGCACCCGGCACCATTCGCGATTAAACCACCGCCACGGGCTTCCTGAGCACGAGGCCGCGCTGACCGCCAACTGATTGGGCCAATTGCTCGCAACCCTTCCGCGATGGCTTGTAAGTGTTTGCTGGTCGCCGTGCTGCTGCTGGCGCTGGCTTGCGAGGCAGCGCCGTTCTTCGACGCCATTTACGACGCGATCAACGGGAACGGCCGGAGGTCGTACGGCTACTCCGGCTACGGGAACTACGACTACAGCGGATACAACGGCGGATACGGAAGGCATAAGAGTGTGGAGCGCGCGCCGCGGCCGGGGAAGTCTTACAAGGAAATATGCAGAGTGCACTTCCCCGATGCCGTGGCGTTCCCGGGCGCGGGCGGCATCGTGTGCCCCTATTGAGGGTCGGATCGCGTGTTCTACGCCATGGAGCGACTGCTCCGACGCCGTAACATTATGAGGATGGGCTGATCCAGCGCTTGTGCTACACCATTGGAGATAAACTTTTTAAGATATTTCTGATGATTCATCTAGTCTTTTTCGAGTATCTACACATTGTATGAAGCCCATATTCTGTAACAGAAGAATCTATGACTACGTAGAAGATCTCTTAGTTTTGAATATCACGGTACCTAAGACAGTGAACAGTTTTGTAAATAACGTTTTCAGTAGATTTCATCTTCGTCATTTTTAGATTATCGTTGTAGTGGACCTTGTCGTGTTACCTTAGTGTTTATGTTCAAAGTGTGAAGAGATTATCTTCGGGTGATGACCTTGTGATAGTTATTTCGTATGTAAATAAGTTAATGATAGTTTCATTTAATGTATCGCCGGATGAATACTGCCTAGAACACGCGATATTGACTTAATAATTGTGAACGATGAATTAGAATTATCGTAATTGGCTTATTGTACTTAGAAAAAAAACAATAATTCGGCTCCAATCCTCTGTATATATTTGAATAAAAATTTCAGGCAATGTTGCTCTGTCTACAATACAGTGCCGTTTGTATCCTGTTCCAAACGTTTGCAAGTAAGATAATGTTAGTTTATAAATAAATAAAGTTTCGTCATCTATCAACCTTATTTATTTGTTGTGCAAATGCACACTTTGTGATTGAACTTTAAGGTTATCCATATTATCAAATGAGATTATTGCTTTTCGCCGTAATGCGATTTCATCTATTATGTAACAAATTAATCACAATTACCTACTCGCAATCAAGTAAATTAATTAATCTGCTCTATGAAATTCTAGTTGACTATGTTGGTTGATTTCGAGGAAGACCTATGTTAACACGTATAACTTGCAGCGATGAAGCTATTGCAACTAATTATTAAATTATTGAATGTGATATTAATAGAACTAATACAATAAATATAATAGATTTGTGAAGTTGAATGGGGTCGGCTTTTCGGGTTGCCGTCTTGCAAGTTAAGCAAGTTTTGCAATATCGTGCTACTGGATGGGTGATCAAGTTAAATGTTTCAAGGTCGCGGTTGTCTTAAGATATTAGTTGCTAAAACTTACCAACTCGCGTTGTATTTCTTATTTCACATAGAAATAAAACTTATTAGACAAATAACAATAACTTGAAGAAAAGTATAAAAAGTTGTTATTAAGGTTACTCACTCTCAGCATTTGTTATTCTACCACATCGCAACAAATTCATACCTATTGTTAAAACTTTAACCGGAAAAAATGTTTAACTAAAATTATTTTAATTAATATGCCTGCTTGAGAGACGATTCCCAAACCCAATATATCTGCTAATTACTGGACAGTTATACCTACCTACATTATGTTAATAATTTCTTATGTAAGTGACTGTAATGGTTTTTAAAAAGAAATAAATATTCTTTAAACATAATATCGGCACTAAAATACCCGGTCCCGAAACATTTAAACAAAAGCGACTCTTCTTGAACCCGGGACCTCTAAGGCCGACTACAAAATACCTTACGTGTTAACCAACTCAGCGACGGAGGTCGTCCGTAAATTCGTAAAAACAATGTTAATTATTTGTTAATTTATTTACGACCTAGCGACTTCTTCCGCATAAACATACCATGAACTCAAGAAATTTTTTAAAAATGCTTTGTACCGGATGTCTACCTACTACCCCTATAAGGAATCTGCTTGACAAATTATAAGTTAATTGGCTGTAGTTACTGATAGGTAGGATATCATAATTTTACGATTGGCCTTGACTTCGCTCGCGATTATTCCACTAGACTATCTTACACGAACCTGTTACCTGGATAAAGAGTGACCTATGCGCTATGTAGTAGTCGGGGTCATGGTCTGTCAGTGTGAAAAATTTCAATCTAATCCGGTCTCGATTGAAGCGCTTCCCAATGATCAGCTCGTCTGTGGCAAGGACTCCTAGAGCTCGATAAGAAGTAGTTCTATTGTGTCTGGTATTTCAATAGGTGACCTAGTGAATTGGTCAATTATCGTGAGCACACTAGAATGATTCAACAAAATAAATGTAGTTGAGAAATGAAAATGAAATTTGTCACTTCGACGAGGTGAATCACCCCCACCCCCTTAAATTATAGAGAAATCTCTATTAATCCCTCAAGCAACGTGAAACCAGACACAATTGAAAACCTATTGTTTTGCGACCGCCGGCGGTCTTATGATCCTTAAAGGGGACATATCCTTAAAGAAAAGAAAGTAGGTTAGAGTCACTTAATTATTATTTATTTATATATACTATCGGCCCGCCCGCCTTCGTTCGTGTTTAAGTTCGTTCGCGTAAACACCCCGTGTCCCTTGACGATTTTATATATTTTTTTGGATTTAAAGCTTCTTCTCACCATTACAAATTTAACAAAAAAAAATCTGTCAAATCGGTGGAGCCGTTCTCGAGTTTTGCGCTTAGCAACACATTTGGTGATTGATTTTTATTATATTATAAGTACCTACTTAAGTCCTTCAGTTGAAGATTCTGACTCGCTTTGCAAATACCTACTAACAACTTATTTTTTATGTAAAAAATAAGCTTTGTTATTTGATTAGATAGTACTAGATTATTAAAAGTGTACTGTAAAAGTGTAGTGTAGCTTTCTATCAGTCAACGAAGTTTTATAATTATATTTTAATGTAAGACAGTCACACATTTAACGAACCCCTCAAACCCCAAGCGGTCGCATGAGACCGCACCTACAAAAACACACTTGACTTTGTACCGTGTTTTCATAGACTTACAGACTACTTTAGTATGAACAAGGTCGATTATTTCGGTTCTGTGGTACATTTTATGCATCGTGATCGCAAAATATCGCATAGTCTATGCTCGATTCTGTCAAATTCGACGTTGACAGTTGCGCCAATTTCTGTGTCTGAAAATTTCCTCGAGGATAACTAAATACTAAATATACACCTATACATATTGCTTCATAAAATATAATAAAAACAAACCGTTACCTAATTCTCTAACAAATCATTTAAGTTAACTATTCAACGGTTATCTGGCGAGTAAACAAAATATTATTGCGAAATCTTGAACCTATATGATAGATCATGGTCTCAGACAGTTAAGTGCCATGGAATATCAAACTCATTTCTACCCTGAAACAGAGTCTACTTTTCAGGATATCATTTGGTACATACCTTTGCGTATTAAAGAGACGGTAGGTAATAGGCGACTAACACTATAAACGTTTTATAGTGTACTACGTCTTCTTGATTGCAACTTTCGGTTATAAATGTGCTATTACTTATGTAACACACTGAAATAGATCCACTGCAGTGTAGTGAAGTAATTTATCCAAATAAGGATATTACGTAATATAATTCAACCTTATCTGTGGTACGGTACAAGAAGAAGACGCGCAACCCACACACACATCATATTGTGATGCAGGTTTCCCCGAAGATCTGGGGAAGACTCACAAGTGCAGGGTACATGCACGTAGACCTGCAAAGGGTCAGGGTCGAAGATCAGACCCCGCTGGTGCAGTGCTCGCAGTGTTTGGGCTAAGGCCATAGCAGGGGCTTCTGCAGGGAGAAGGAGCCCACGTGCAGCCACTGTGGGGAAGCAGGCCATATTGTTATGGACTGTCCCACATGGACTAACGCGAGGGCTCCGCCTTCCTGCAGAAACTGCTGCCGGGCACAGCTTACACAGAGAGAGCACAACGCATTTAGCTCTGACTGCCCAATCAGAAAGAAGTGGGATAGATTAGCGCGAAGTACCGAGCAGTATTTGCTAAGGGCCCCCCGGCATTACACCCTACCATGCAATCCAGGCAAACCTGCAGAGGAAAAGGCTCGCGACAGAGGAATTAGTGATGGAAGCTAACAAACGGAAGACAGCTATCGCCCTCTTGCAGGAACCGTACACAGGAGCTGAGGAGCATCGGATGAAGGCACGAGGAGGAGTACGGATATACCAAGGCGCTGGTCAGGGTACCGTCAAGGCAGTCATAGCCATCTTTGACCCGGCCCTTGAAGTTATCCAACACCCCGAACTCACTACCAACAACATCGTGGTAGTGAGGGTAAAGACCAGCGCCTGGCAGATTGCCCTCGTGTCTTTCTACTTCGAACCCGACCAGCCAATAGAGCCTTACCTGGATCACCTGAGAAAGATCAGCAGGAAAATGGACGGCAGTAGGATCCTCATTGGAGGGGACGCCAACGCAAAGAGCACATGGTGGGGTAGTACACGGATAGACAACCGGGGAGTGGAGATGGCAGGAATGCTGCATGAGATGAACCTCCACATTTTGAACAGCGGTAACATACCTACTTTCGATACCATCCGAGGGGGTAAACGGTACTCCAGCTACGTGGATATTACAGCATGCTCTGACGATCTTTTGCCTTTCGTCGACCGGTGGAGAGTGGACGAGGGACTTACAAGCTCAGACCACAATAGTCTAACATTTAATATTGCACTACAAAAATCCAAAGGGGTTAATATAGAACGTACTACAAGAATTTTTAATACTAAAAAAGCTGATTGGGGCAAATTTAAAGATAAATTGAATAATGAATTAATAGAGCAAAATATAACATTACATAATATAAATAGCATTAACAATAAAAATGAAATAGAACAAGTAGCTAATAAATATAATAAACTAATAATTGATATCTCAAAACAAACTATACCTAATATAAACAGGAAAAATAGAATAAACTTACCTTGGTGGTCTGATGAGCTGGCGAAGTTGAAGAAGGCAGTCGTCACGTGGAAGCGCAGGATCCGATGGGCAGCGCAGCACCGCAGAGCTGTAGTAGTAGGGGAGTACCTGAAACACAAAGAAGAGTATGAAACCGCTGTTTCAAAAGCGCAGACACAATCGTGGAAGAGGTTCTGCACAAAACAGGACAGAGAAACTGTCTGGGGCAGCATATACAGGGTCCTTAAGAGAACGACAACGAGAGAGGAGGCACAGATGCTGGTCAAGGATGGAGTGCAACTGAATGCAGTAGGTTCCGCAGAACACCTGGCGGAGACCTTTTACCCGGAGGACCGTAGGGAAAATGATAGCGCAACGCACACTAGTACACGCAATAAAGCAGAGATTGCAAATGAGAGGGAAAGTACTGATGTACTTGACCCCCCATTCACCAGCACAGAACTGCGTATGGCTGTTGACGCTTTCAACCCCAAGAAGGCTCCGGGAGGGGATGGGCTCACAGTAGACATCTGTAGGACAGCTATTTACAATGACCCCAATTTGTTCTTGAGCATTGTAAATAAATGCCTGGAACGTGGATCTTTCCCGAGTGACTGGAAGCGGGCTACGGTAGTGGTACTCAAGAAGCCGGGTAAGACAGACTACTCGGCTTCCAAATCTTACCGCCCGATTGGCCTGCTCCCAGTCCTCGGAAAGATGTACGAAAAGATGTTAGTAGGAAGGCTCAAGTTCCATCTACTGCCCAAACTTAGTAGGCATCAGTACGGCTTCGTACCTCAAAGAAGTACAGAGGACTCTCTTTACACGCTAATAAACTACATTAGGGAACAAATAAATACTAAAAAGATTGTTACGCTAATCTCCCTCGACATTGAGGGAGCGTTTGATAGCGCGTGGTGGCCAGCTATCAAAGTCAGGCTCAAAGAAGAAGGGTGCCCGCTTAACATAAGGAAGGTGCTGGGCAACTGCATGTCGGATAGGTGCGTAGCCGTTCGCTACGCTGGGGAGGAGGTCCACAGAGAAACCACGAAGGGATGTGTCCAGGGATCCATTGCTGGACCCATCCTGTGGAATCTTCTGTTGGACCCTCTCCTAAAAGACCTAGAAGAGCGCGGTGTTAGGGTGCAGGCGTTCGCGGACGACGTCGTGCTGACGTTCGTAGGTAACACGGCCCTAGAGATTAGCACACAGGCTAATCCCATCCTCGCTCGTGTTGAGGAGTGGGGTGAACATAACAAACTATCTTTTGCAGCACACAAGACAAATTGTCTCACACTTACAAAAAAGCTCAAATATGACACCCCACGCCTCAACATGGGCGGCCGGGATTTAGAACATAAGCCTGAAATAAAACTCCTGGGCCTCACAATTGACAGTAAGCTTACATTTAATACTCACATCGCGAACACCTGCAGAAAAGCAGCCGGGTTTTACCGGCAGCTGTCCAAGGCGGCCAGGGTCAACTGGGGTTTAAACCCAGAGATCGCCAAGACAATTTACACAGCGGCAGTGGAACCCGTTGTAACATATGCAGCTGCTGCCTGGGTTTCGGCCGCGGAGAAAATCTCTGCACGCAAACAGCTGGATACGTTACAGCGGGGCTTCGCACAGAAAATGTGCAAAGCATATCGCACAGTGTCACTCAACTCTGCCCTGGTTCTGTCCGGCACGCTCCCTCTGGACCTTCGCATTAAAGAGGCAGCCGCCCTTTACGAAGCCAGGAGGGGGGTCCCCCGGCCAGATTTGCGGGGCAGAGACATAGAGACTCCACATTCATTCTTACACTCATCACACCCAGCAGAACACATAAACATGGACATTAAACACATCACAAAAGACACACACATACTAGCACACACACAAACATCTACATTTACACAGACGGCAGTAAGATTGACGGCAAGGTGGGGGCGGCATTATCCTTATGGGATGGGACCGCCGAAACCAAAGCTGTCAAACTTACTTTGCCGTCGTACGCCACAGTTTATCAAGCAGAGATACTAGCACTCAATAAAGCCTCGGAGATAGTGTCGAGTAGAAAGGAAATATCCTTTGGAGTGTATAGCGACTCCATGGCAGCCTTGCAAACGGTCGTGAATGTCTCCTCCCTCCATCCTCCCGCAGTCAGCACAAGGGCCAACCTTAAGACGGCCTTTATACAGGGCAAGTCTGTTGACTTGTACTGGATAAAGGCTCACGCGGGAATGGAGGGAAACGAGAGGGACGACCAGCTTGCCAAGGAGGCTGCTTTACACTCCAAGAGAAAGCCGGACTACGACAGGTGTCCTGTTTCATTCGTCAAGCGACTCATCCGCGAGGAAACGCTGGACGAGTGGAACAGGCGTTACCAGTCAGGCACTACCGCCGAGGTCACAAAACTTTTCTTCCCACACATCACTGCCGCTTACAAATTCATGCGCAAATTCACCGCCACACAACACACCACACAGGTGTTCACGGGTCATGGCGGGTTTTCGGCGTACTTAAATCGCTTTAAGTGCAAAGATAGTCCGTCATGTGCCTGTGACCCAAACGCACACGAAACTTTAGTACACATCCTCTCCGAGTGCCCTATACACACTCTGGAGAGGTACAACATCGAGGCATATATGGGCACCCTTGTCCGCCCAAATAACTTCGCCGATATATTGGCTGGCGAAAATGCAAACAAATTTATCGAGTACTGCGTCAAAATTGTTGACGCAGTCAAACTTAGAAATAAGACCTAGGCAATAAAAATGTAACAGTATAAGATTAAGAAATGGGGAAAACTATTCTATATCTGTGCATATAGCAACAGTTCCCCTAGTTGATAAGTTCAAAATTGTTAATCAATTAAGATAAGTTAACATAAAAAATAGCATAAATAGCAATAAGATCAAAAGTGTAAAGGACCTGTAAAGGCCACCATAAATAGCATAAGAGAGCAAATAATAAATTGTAATATAGATATAAGGTTAATATAAGATATATAATAAGTAAAATGTATATAGATATAAGCTAAAAAGAAAAAAGTTTAGGTACCGAGCAAAACGCTCCGTTGAAAAAATTATTTCCCTATTAGTTTTAAGAAAATGTAACCAATAAAGATGGTAATGAGGCGATAAAGCCCTAGATTAGAGAAGTAGGGAGTCTAACGGGAGTCCCACCCGAACAAGAATGAAAGGAGATGTAAGGCTGTGAAGTATGCGGTATGAAAGTGCGAGAAGAATTAATGCAAGAACTGGTATGAATGAGAATTAGGTCTACAATAGGCTCTGATAACGTCGGAGCAGAGAGCACAAAAAAAAAAAA
This sequence comes from Scoparia ambigualis, assembly GCA_963921215.1. Lineage (NCBI taxonomy): Eukaryota > Metazoa > Arthropoda > Insecta > Lepidoptera > Crambidae > Scoparia > Scoparia ambigualis. The sequence goes on from OY992507.1 coordinate 8,595,268, forward strand.
AAAAAAACCTTATCTGTGGTAACATAACCCACGACGGGGGACAAGATAATAATTAAAAAAAAAAACCTTATCTGGGGCGGTCCTCATTGCCTAGTCTTTGATTTACCCATTAGGGATAATAGTCGAGTCTTTGACTTACCCATTGGGGACAAAAGACGAGTCTTTGACTTACCCATTGGGGATAATTGTCGTGAACCCATGCATGTGTGTCATTTTTGGCTTGGTGGTTAGGCTAGTCAACCGTATCTCATAGCGGTGAAGGAATACTACCACCCCCTCTCTTCCCTTGGGTGTCGTAAAAGGCGACTAACGGACTAAGAAATGCACATACATCTAACAGCTTAGAGCGGCGATGGGCTCACCATCTGTCACGCTGAGCACATGTGCAGACGCTATTTGGTGAAAAGTGGACTATGGGAGAGGACTGCTTTTGCTGTCTTCATTGCCTTAGTCTCTGACTAACCCTTCGGGATATAAGTCGTGATTATATTATGTATGTATGGTTAGGCTAGCGGGGTCAGACCATGAGGTTTCAAGTTAGATTTCTGGCGGAGATATTGTGGTCGGTTTGGTTGGTGTTGCGGTTTGCTTCAAGTTCACTTGGCTAGCTAATACCATGTTATCTATTATAGTCTTTCGCCATAATTAGCGTCAGCTACTAGGTTAAAACGGCCAGTTTCTCAGTGATTAAGAATTCCGGTTGAAGTACGCTTCCATTTTTGGCCTTATCGTCTTTTACCTTCAGGTAAGATACAAAAAACAAAGCGCAGTGATGTGTAATTCAATATACCTAAGTACATGAAACTCGTTTGAGTATTTATAAAAACAGATAGCTACCTAACGCACTCCAAAAACCCATCTAACCCGTCTTATGAATAAAGTAAGCTAATGGTTGGTGATTACTATTACCTACTGTAATATTTGTATAAGCAAACAACGAAAAAAATAACTTTGAAACCTGCCAATCATAAAAATCTTCGTAATCTTGTAGTTATTTATGAATTCGATGCGGAAATGAAGGCTCCCCTAGGCTTTGTTAAGGGTATTTTATACGCCGTATATTATTTTTCATTTAACTTTGATATAAATTTACGCGTATGGTATTTCAATTAGTTAAAAGATTATTCTGAAACACTCAATTATGTTGAAAACGTTTCGAAGTGCGAACGAGTTGTTGATACAGAACCTGCGCAGAATGCTTATTGCGGTGTCTTTAAAACATAATGTATATTTTTTTATATCTCATGTAAATGCTCGGTGAAGTACCGTGGTCCAGGAAGAACATTTATTATACTTGTTTCTACATATAATAAAGAACAAGTGAGTCACAAGATACCTACTCGTTGGAAAAATATGTAGAAAAATCGTCGTCTACATTGCAGTAGGTACAAAACGTTATTTGTCATTTGAATTAAAATCGGAATTGTTGATTCATTATCCGTTGTGATTCATTTTAGCTTATTGAAATAGCTTTTTGAAATAATTGCTATCATATTAATATTGGGAACAAATATTCGCGCACACTACAAAATTATAAAAAAAATAATTTTTTTTTGAACTTTTACCATTTTTTGGTGATCAGTTCAACCACGGCCATTAATGATTCAAGATTCAAGATTCAAGATTCAATATAATTTATTCAGGTTAGGCCATGTTTAGATTACAGCACTTATGAATGTCATTATGCCATCGGTTCGTAAGTCTAACTATGGGGCGGGAGCCTTGTACTGAGAAGAACCGGCAAGAAACTCAGCAAGGGCATTTCTGATCTCCCTTTCTTTTACAGAATTAGAATTGAAAAATGCCCTCCCTATCATAGAAGGGCACTTTCCATTACAATAATAAAAACATAAAACAACTACAAGGACATAAAAATAAAAAATATATTAATAAAAATAAAAAGTTCAGGTATTCATCAATATAAAATTATCAATGTAATCAATGTCTTACAGTACAGAAAAATAAAAGTAAGACTACAACTACTAACATACTAATAATAAAAATAAGTTAGCAAGAGCAGACCAGCCTCCACAGGCGGCACCCGTTCACGAGTATGACATGTGAATCAGCCATCGCTTCGCTCAACCATGTTTTAGGGAACGTAACGACCCGACGCACATATAATACGCACATACAATATTAAAGTAAGTACCTAATAATGATGGTTTTGTTTAAAATATTGTAATAATTCCCCAGGTCGGGCAAAATGTGTTTCGGATTTTTCGATGCATAGCTCGGGTTTGTGATCAACCCGCATTTGGAAAGAGTGGTGATGAAGCTAATATCCAGATTTGATTCCAATGATGGAGGCCTATGCCCAGCAGTGGGACAGTATGTAGACTATACTTTACTTTTTAATACTTCTTAGGGTGGATTCGACCAAACTGGAATAAGACTTACTTACTCCGATATTAGTCACACAAATTCGGCGTTTAATCTAGGTATAAGACCTTATTCCACTTTGGTCGAATCCACCGTTAGTGTGTTATTGTTAACACAATATGCAGTATTAACTACATTTGTCACATCTTCCACATACTACTCGATTGCCCAATACACATACAAGCTAGGTACACTCTGCAGCAGAAAATTTATACAAAATTAAGCAAGAATACCCTTATGGAGAATACGTAATTAAAAAAAATGGATTTATCAGTAATGTCGTAACCATAGTTAACAAAAGGAACAAGGACAATTACGAATAAGTCAAAAAGCTAGACCACACACGTGGCAGGATTTTAATTAGGGAATGTAAAATAATGTAAGCAATATAGTTAGCAATAGAAGATGTACAGAAGTAACAAACATATATGTATTAAATGTAAGAAGGAAATACACAAGAAAACCGATTTTAAATGTAGTAATATAATATATAAGAAACGTACACTTAATAAGTAATGTAAGATAAAAGAGAAAAAACATAATTAAGAACTATATTGTATAAAAAAGATAAAAAAAATAAAAAAGATAAAAAAAAGACAAGATAAAAGAAAAACAAAAGACAGAGAAAGTAGAGCTCTTATAGCTCAAGATTATTTAACGCTATTAAAGAAAATAAAATAAAACATAAAATAAAAAGAAAAACCTGCCAAAAAGCGGGAGCAGCTAGATTTTTCATCAATAGCTACTTACACATTAAGGAGTATTAACTACATTTGTTGCTACTACTGATCAATGTTGCAAATTGAAGTAAAATAACAAGTATAATCCCTTAAAAAAAACCTATATCCTCATCTTGCATTACACTTTGGTTTACATAATATTAGTAAAAAAAAGAGAGAATGGTAAATAGGGTTTTACTGAATAAATTGGGTTACTCGCATAATGACCCATTTTGGTAGCCCAACGCACAATGACACATAGAGTCTACTCAAAATGACATACGCAAATTGACACTTATTCTCATACGCGAAATGACACACGGGAACGACTACGCAAAATGACATACGCGAATTGACACATATTCTCATACGCGAAATGACACACGGGAACGACTACGTAAAATGACATACGTGAATTGACACATATTCGCATACGCGAAATGACACACGGGAACGACTACGCGAAATGACAAAGGTACATTACTTTTTAAAAAACAAGCTTTTATTTAAATGCGCTAAAAGGAAAAAAATAACTTTTACTATCAACTTATAACGTCGTTACACAATTTATATGATTTAAAAGGTTGTCGCGAGATTATGTAAGTACTCGTATGTAACTATACTTTAAATGAAAATTTTAATCAATTACATCAAGTTATTTAATTTATTTTGTTATTTACAAGTAAATCTCGCGACAACCTTTTATATCATATAAATTGTCTAACGACGTTATAAGTTATAGTAAAAAGTTATTTTTCATTTTAGCGCATTTAAATAAAAGCTTGTTTTTTAAAAAGGATTTTTATTTTGAATTTTTATTGATTTTAAATCACCAATGGAAGGATAAATAAAAATGCGTAAGGTATGTTTATAGGGCTTATAGCCCTCCGATCGACTTTGACCATTTCTAGGGGTTTTTAATACTTATGTAATAAAAAAATTTGAAAAATCAATAATTTACCCTCCGGGAAAAAAACGCACAGAAAATTAAAAATTAGGAAATTATGCGAATTGAAAAATCGCTTGCAGTAAAATTCGATTTTCGGAAAGTCATCAGCACACTCCTTGAAAACTACGCAATTTCTAATTTTCATTATTCTTTTGCACAGAAATAGATTTGGACACAGGCTACCACTTTTTACGGTGGGAAATCGGACAGACACCAACATCGTATGCGAAGCCGCTTGACGGGAAACTAGTGTTAAATACTTAAATATATCTTGTGTGTCAATATGCTTGTAAGTCAATATGCGTGAAAGTCAGTATGCGTGTAAGTCAATATGCGTGTAAGTCAATATGCGTGTAAGTGAAAATGTGTGTAAGTCAATTTGCGTGTAAGTCAAAACGCGTGTATGTCAATATGCGTGTACGTAATTAGTCATTATGCGAGTATGTGCGTGTAAGTCAAAACGCGTGTATGTCAATATGCGTGTACGTAATTAGTCATTATGCGAGTATGTGCGTGTAAGTCAAAACGCGTGTATGTCAATATGCGTGTACTTAATTAGTCATTATGCGAGTATGTGCGTGTAAGTCAAAACGCGTGTATGTCAATATGTGTGTACGTAATTAGTCATTATGCGAGTAACCCTTAATTTTCCTAACACTTAATTCAATATATTAATTATACTTACTAATTATTAAAATAAAAATAACATATTGTAATGTCTCAAATAAAATATAATGTATTCATAAATCTGTATAACTCTCGAATACACACGCTTTATTATTGCGAAAGTAAACAGTTGTAGTTAATGGGTAGCAATCAACTGGTATAGTATACGATAACGTGTTTTAAAAAGTTTTGTTCGGAAAAAATGCTTAAGATAATAAGTAACACAAACATATTTATAACTCGTAACTCGAAAACAAATAAAGCGTGAATGAATTCTTCCAAATATCCGCACTGGATCCAATGCTATTATTTTTTTTATTAAGGAGCAATATATTACCAAGCTAACGTCTAACTGGCTAGAATAATAAAACGTTGCATAAAACAACAGAAGCGCAACTCGTAGGCGGAGGTCTCAGCAGTAGTTTGGTATTTTCACTCATCTTGTTTAAACAACTTTACTCCATTAAACAGGATTCTACCTTTATAGAGCTGTTATAACGATTTGGACAAGACAGTTTAAATGTTGTTGTGGAGATTTAAAATTTACTGTATGTATAGTGGTTGTTTTACGTACATATCTTTATTTAAGTTAGAAATTAGTTGGCCTTACGACGTTGAGCTTTGTTGAAGCTTAGGTGAGAGAGTATTTTAAACATAGGACTCTTAGTCTTTCCAGTTCATGATGAGTAGGTATTTATTAATGTTCCTAATAGTTTAATAGAATTTAATGTGATTAGAAATATTTTTAAAATTGAATTGCGTTCATGCATTTTATTCAACCTCGACAATCATATTCATCACAAATTGGATCACAAAGCAATGACTAATGTACCTAACTGAGTCAGCGGTAGTTTAAGCGCGCGTTGGCGACTCTGTGACGTGAAAAGTTCCGTTGCACTGTTGTGTTAAATTATCGTACATTCATGCATATAAACGGTAAGTATATATTATTTCACATGAAAAAAGTACAGCCTAAACACTGCCTCATAGCTGGGTAAAGGCTTCAATCATTGAAATCAAGTCGTCGCTACCATTGATGGGTGTTGACAACTTACATACATACATAAAATCACGACTATTATCCACAAAGGGTTAGTCAGAGACTAGGCAATGGGGACGAGTTATTCCCTTTGGCTCCCGATTTCGTTGTCATCCGTCTCCTTGGACCCCGATTTCTAGTTTTCTTGATAATGTCGATTATAAGTAAAAATTCTTAAAAGTACCATCAGCAGGAAAAGCGTTAAACGATTTCTGTAATACTTTGTAGTTACTTAAACATTAGATACTTACCGGCAAATACCCAAAAACAATATTCACATCTTGAAGCACTTTTTAACTCGACGGTACAAGTTGAAAATAATAGAAAAAATTAGCAAACAAAAACTGTAATGAAGTTTATAGAAATCGGGGGCCAAGGAGACGGGTGACAACGAGATTGGGGGCCAAAGGGAATAACCCATGAGGACAGCCTGCAGAAGCAGTCCTCTATCATAGTCCACTTTTCACCAAATAGCGACTGCACAGTGCTTAGTGTGACAGGTAGTGAGCCCATCGCCGCTCTATGCGTTTGGATAAATGTGCAGTCTTTAGTTCTTTAGTTAGTTGCCTTTTACGAAACCCAAGGGAAGAAAGGGTTGGTGTATTCTTGGTGTATTCTTGGTGTATTCTTTCACCGCTACGCGACACAGTTAACAACTTATTAGCAGAATGTGGGTTAGTAATCGCTTACAAACCCGGGCTATGTATCGAGAAATCCGAAACACACTTTGAATAACCTGGAAATAGAACCCGTACAGGGTTCAGTAGGCTTAATCTTAAAACACAATTGCATTAATCAATTTCCAATCACAAATCTAAAACATGTCAAATTGCACTTTTGTAAGCGACAATAGCACCACATTGGAATTAAATTGCGTGGAAATAGATTGAACAAATTATTATCGAGATGGCGTTCCGGAATTATTTTTACTTATCCCAATATCGATACATATTAATCGCATTGGAATTGTATTGAGATTGAGTTTGCGTTCAAGAGTGACCTCCCAGGGCGGCTAAACACTAATTCACATGAATTTTCGATAAAACACAATTATTTTTACTTTACTTTGTTTAATTACTTTCCCGCTATGAAGTTCCATCTTTTTTTCTAATTGGGTGTAACAACTCCATGTGACATATTACCGGAGGCGAGGTTGTAGTAGTAGAATGGCTCAACGTCATCAATTAAGGTGTGCTGGTCGCGGATCACTGCACCCCTGATCTTTGAAAGATTCTTACGCAAAAGCCGGCAGATACAGAACTGTGCCATTTTCATATCAACGCTGTATACTTTTAGACTTTTAAGTCGTTTGTAAACTTAGAGTATCAATTTTGTAAATATATTACATTTTTTTCTACTCTGTAACAACGAACTTTAATCTATGGATTATTATAAACCAACACAATGTATTTGTTTCTTTTTATATACCAACCAAGTACCTACTAAAATCTGACCAACTAGTAAAATAAAAGCCAATTTAATTTAGAAATTATTTTCAACAGCACATAAAAATCGGAGCGCGCATAATGCATTAAGATCATCATACATACATAATTATAATCACGACTATTATCCCCGAAGGGTTACCTTCACCTTTTCGATTTTTTGACTGATTTGGAATTCCAAAAAACTAAACATTTTTATTAACTTTTTAATAAAAATGTGAATGACGCTTACGAATTACCGCGGACCCCGCACCGCGCAGCACCCGCGAGGCCCCGCGCAACATCCAAATTTTCGCTGACCGCCTAACCCCCCCTTTTAGACGACTGCTATCTTACGACAACATTAGGGACCAACAGATTTGCGTGCCTTTCTAATCATAGAGAAGCTCGAGATGATTTAAATTTGGTCACCCATCCGGCGACCCGTCATTGCGAAACTTGCTTAACTGGTAAGATCGTGCACCGAACACCATCGAGCTTCTCGATTCTATCTTCTCTATATCCTCCAAACTAACTGGTAATGTTTGTTTCTTATTCTTCTTATTTACCCGTGTCTCGTTAACACATTGACTGCCGAACACTCGGACCCGAGTGTTCGGCATGCCGTACCACTGGTGCCGCAAACTCGGATCCGAGTGACCGTCCCGAATATTTTGTTTGGTTTATTACTTGCTGGTACCTTTGGCAAACGCGCGTCGTTTCGTACGTCCACATAGACATGTAATTGAACTTGTAAAAACTTGCGTTAGTTTTGATAAACAAGCTAATACCTGTGTGTGCGAGCGCCGCGTTCACGCGCCTGGTCCGAGGATCCGCACACGCGGATCCGAGTTGCGGCGCGGTACGTTTATGTAACGCCGGCACCTGTGGCGCGAGTATTTATTTACTAAAATTACGTGTGTCTGTAGCGCTTTTGCGTGTGTAACGTTTTGTATTAAAAAATTATAGTGAAGCAGGGCCATCTAAGCGTAAAAATAGCCTAACCTAATCTACTTTATCGTAATTTTATCTCCAAATCATTAGTTTATTGTTAATGTAACAAATTAATTTGTAACTGTTCTTTTTTATATATTTTATTGTAAAACCATTAATGTATATTGCACTAATTATTGTTTCAAATTTTCATGTCACTCACTGATTAATTCAGATGTTTTTTGTTGATGACACAAATAATTTTTATACTGTTGATTTTTGTGAATCAAAATTAAAATACTTATGGCATTTACTCATATACTTTTTTATTTTAATTAGCAGACAAACAATTCACAAAACAGTTTATAAGAGTACTCAGATCAGAGTGTTTGTCTCCACAGAACCCTACACGCCGATCACTCGGATCCGAGTGATGGCTCCACAGCGCCGACCACTCGGATCCGAGTATCCCCCCTTTTTTAAGAGAAATATACAAATATAAAATAGTATTAATTTATATTTAATGAATGCACATATAAAACATTAATATTATCAAAAAAAAATAGTGTGGCACCTGGCGGGATTTTTGTATTAAGCTCTTGGCAGTGAACGTCTTAACCGTGTCGCTTAGCGGTGAAAGAATGCTTACTACCACCCCCTTTCTTCCCTTGGGTGTCGTAAAAGGCGACTAACGAACTAAGAACTGCACATACATCCAACAGCTTACAGCGGCGATGGGATCACCACCTGTCACGCTGAGCACATATTATGCAGTCGCTATTTGGTGAAAAGTGGACTATGGTAGAGGACTGCTTTTGCTGTCCTTATTGCCTAGTCTCTGACTAACCCTTCGGGGATAATAGTCGTGGTTATATGGATGTATGTATGTTGTTTCTTTTTTTTAACACCAATCAACTACTGAAATCTAACCAGCCAGTAAATTTGAGTCAAATGGCATTTAGAAATGATTTTCGATAGCCCAGAATGATCGGAGCGCGAGCGAGCGGCCAGATAAATAGTAAATCAGTGGTGAATGTCGCCGGCGGTGGCAGGTTGCCCCACATTGTGTAGGCCGTGCGATATGGGGCTTTCGAAATCGATTCAAATTCCTATTCAGATCGGAAATAGACACAGTCCAAGCTAGACTAAAGAGTGTTTATTTATTTGTAATATTTAATGCTTTTGCGTGTTTAAGCTCACAATAATGTTTAAGGTTTATTTTTAAATTACATAATGTATGTAAACTTTTTTTTAAAAATTGTTTGTTATAATCTCTACATTTAATTATACAATAATACTTAGAGAATGGCAAAAATCAACTCATCTCGTTTGTCACTGGCGAGCTTGTTTAGTTTGTTTTTATTTTATCATAATTTCTTACGAACCTAAAAGTATTATTTAGAATTAAACGAATGGGTGGCTCTCAGCTCAGGCAAGTTTTTTTTGTCTTATTTTTTAGGTATATACCTAAGTAAATATAAATGGAAAATAATAGTTGAAATTCAGAGTCCATAATTGAATCATATTAACGAAAACAAAAATTTGCATTTTAAAGTAATGAAAACGCAATTAAATGTACTTACAACTTTATATTCTTCTCAAAAAATATTTTTACATTCGAAAAGAAGATGTTCAGCAGTCGGCTTGCTTTTCCAAAACTTCCTAATCATGTTTAAGCAGCGCTTGGTTTATTTAAAAATCTGCGTATTATAAACGGAAACACACCAGATGATTATTAATTTTAAGACCACCACTGAGTTTTTTTATGACTATTGATCCTACTCGGAGTTCGATATGCAGAAACGCTAGTTTTTGTATTGAGAAGACGTTATATTTTTCTATTTTTTTTCCCTCTAAGAAAAACCATATGTATTTTAGCTAAATCAATAATTGTAACCTAAAAATTCTGTAAGACGGCGGTGACATGTCTATACTGTCGAACGTATATAAGGTGACTGCTAGAAACCGCAAGAAACTTCTAGGGCTGGTCAGGTCAAGTGTTTTAAACATGACAAAAATGACAAAAAGGAATTCGTGTTCTTTTCTTAATATCATATCATATTCAATAGCAATATCATAAGAAAATATAATGAAAACAATAAAATTGACAACCGTCCGCGTCAGTACACGTTGACGGGTCAACAGGCGGCCGGCCGTTGCCCGCGCGTTGTAAATAATCGTTATTTTTAATTGTTTTTATATTAATTTTTCTTATGTTATAGCTTTAAAATAAATTAGATACTCAAAGACTATCCAATTAAAATTCACAAAATAAGTTATTTAATTCAAAATAAAAAAACACAAATTCCTTTTTTGTAATTTTTGCCATGTTTAGAACGTTTGATCTGACCATCCCTTGAAGTTTCTTGCGTTTTCTAGCAGTCATCTTATATATTTATTATTTAAACACATTTTATTTATTATAACACAAAACCAACAACATTTTACTGACTTACTTAATAAATAAATAGCTGACACGATTTAATAATACCTAAGCAGTAAAATGTTACATATATACATACATACATATAATCACGACTATTATCCCCGAAGGGTTAGTCAGAGACTAGGCAATGAGGACCGCAAAAGCAGTTCTCTGCCATAGTCCACTTTTCACCTAATAGCGACTGCACATGTGCTCAGCGTTACAGGTGGTGAACCCATCGCTGCTCTATTCTGTGAAATGTGTGCAGACTAGTCTGTTAGTCGCCACGACACGTAAGATATGGGGTGGTAGGTAGTATTCTTACACCGTTAGTTAAACGTTAAAGGTTAGTAAAATTGTTTTTAATATGCTAGCTAACGCCCGCGGCTTTGTTTCCTCTTCGTGTAAAACAGCAGCCTCAAACCTCATCTATCAAAATTCATTAAAATCGATTTCATTATCAAAACTCAGTTTTGCATTTATAACAGTAGTTATTAGTATTAGGAAACTAGATATCTGGTCTCGCGACTGACACTTATTTGATGTAGGTTACTGATTTTCTTGCAAATGCTGTGGCTAGAATCTATTGCAGTGAAGAATGTTATAGCTCGTTTATTGATTTGCTTTCAACTAGAACCTTTGTAGCTATTACATGTAGCACACTTTAGTGAAATCATATTTTGAAATATTTATTTATTTACACACATAATAAATCACGACTATTATCCCCGAAGGGTTAGTCAGAGATTAAGCAATGAGCACCGCAGTCCTCTGCCATAGTCCACTTTTTACCAAATAGCGACTGCACATGTGCTCAGCGTGACAGGTGGTGAGCCCATCGCCGCTTTGTGCTGTTGGATGTATGTGCAGTCTATAGTCCGTTAGCCGCCTTTTACGACACCCAAGGATGAGTGGGGTGGTAGTATTCTTTCAGCGCTACGTGTCATGGTTTTTATTTAAAAGATAGATAAGTTCCCTTTTATAGATACGTAGGTTGGTTTGTATAGGTTGTTTAACACTCTTATTATTGCTTACATTTAATAGTCATTCGAGTCATATTACTGAGGAACTTTCTTTTAACTAAATGACGGAACCCAATAATGCTACTAATATTGTAATTATAACGACAAACTTAAAGATTTAAAACCAACCCTTTTAGAGACTATTATTATTTACCTCTAGCTATGATTCGAACATGGGACCTTTGGCTCTGAGACGGGTACATCGTTTAACTACTAGACTTTAGAGGTGAGGTGTTATTACCTACGGAAATGAAATTAGCTTAATTAAGAAGAGTTTTGCCTTATGTAGTTTTGTCCAGTCCAACAAGCCTTTGGAAAAAATGCAAACAATGAACGCGTAACTGCTACATTGCAGTTTATATTTTGTAGTGTGTTTTTTTTGTGAGCATTAGGAAAATGGGTCTCTTCTCTTCAAATCAAAATTGTTTTTCCTTGCAGAATTCCATGACGTTATAGAATGCTGCAAGTGTAAGCTTTGTTGTCAGGGTAGTATACCTCAAATAACATACAAATAACCAAGGAACTTATAAGTTCCTTGCACGGGGGTACGAGTATTTGAAGAAAATGCTTTTAAAATAATTCTATGATACGGGATCGTATTTACCGAATATATTTATGGCGTCACTATAAAATTCTTGTCCAGTTTATAACAGTAGGGTATGATTGTTCAGTGAACAGTAGGTATCGTCGAATGTCTACAGCCACATTTCAATTTCGTGTATTAATTTAAAACTATTAATTAGGAAAGTTTGCAATGCCAGAAAAATGTCAAACCAAATAAAAGTTTGTCTTCTATAAGGCTGGCCTCACACAGCCGGAATCGCTTTCTGAATTAAGAATCTGAATTCAGATTCTGAATTCAGAAAGGCCGGAATACCATACAATATCGGTATGCTCCACACACATGCTAAAAAAATAAAGGTAAATATAGCATTTGGTGCATTTTTATAAACAACGCTTAGCAGTTTTAGCAGGATTTACCATAAATTTTTATTTTTATATTTTATTTTTATAAAATTTGATAGCAATATAAGCTTCCATTGAAAATCGTTAATATGGTTAAACTAGATAATGGATAAATATACATAAACATAGTAAAACACCCAGACCCGAAATCAATTAAGAAAAACAGTTTTCTCTAAATTGACTCGCCGACCGCGAATTGAACCCGGGACCTCAGAGATGGCGCGACGCCAGACCCGGCACGCTAACCACTTGACCACGAAAGACGTCAATTGGTAGGAACAGCGAAAAAAAATAGCAACCCTGGTTGAAACAGCAAGCGGTTAACGTCTCGGAGACGTTTGCATATGGCGGGAGTCACAAGACTACTGATCAATCTGAATTTTTAAGAATGTGTGAGTCAAGGTGCCGGAATTCAGAATCTTAAATTCAGATTCTGAATTCAGAAAGCCATTCCGGCTGTGTGAGGCCAGCCTAAACGTAAACATCTATTTGCGTCAGTGAACTTAGGAAAATGTAAAAAAAAATCTATAGGTAAGTATTCCTTATACGTCCCGGCGAAACGAGGGTTCCTTTTATCACGGACAGTGACTAGAAAAAAGTAAAGGTCTTTAAATTTCCTTCCCTCGTTGTTTCTCTGACGTCTGTTCAAAGTTAAAAAAAATGTTTTTTCAAGGAATGGTATTTTGGACCGTAATGATACTTATCTAAATGAATCTGTTTTCACGGGAAACTGGCAGAAAACATGCCCTTTGATCCTTCGGGGGTAATAGGCGTCAACAATTTCACTGGCATCTTATGACGGGACATCTTACGTCAAGCATTGTAACTCGAATTACTCGGACAGTAGACTGGGCGGAAGTTTGTAACACACTTCTGCTTAATTACCAGTAGTCAGTAGACCAATAGATATAATTCTATTTAGGCAAGTATGTATTTCCTACAGGTTTTCCTAAATAAAATGTAATGCCACTACCTCAGTGACAAACTCATGTCGATCCATTTCTCCGTTTGAAAAATTGAATTAAATCAATAAACATGCGTTTTGCTTCACAAAAGAAAACAACGGCTCACCACGTTTAGGCAACTTTTTTTTTATATTAGAAAGAGGCAAACGAGCAGGCGGGTCACCTGATGGAGAGTAATCACCGCCGCCCATGGACACCCGCAAAACCAGAGGAATCGCAGGCGCGTTGCCGGCCTTTAAAGAAGGAATAGGTTTTAGGAAGGAATAGGAATTGTGAGGAGGGGGGAGGATGGGCCCCGGGAACCCTCACTGGCCGGACGAAACACAACAGCACCAAGTGCCGTTGTTTCACGCCGGATATTCGTGAGAGGGTGGTATTACGCCGGGCGAGGCGGGCCAATGCGTGCTGCAACGCAGCGTGGCTCTACCACTCAAAAACTTAAGAGAGATATGATAAAAATAGACCAGCGTTAAAATTCCTAGTACATACATAACGACTATTATCAGGGGGATGCCACTCCGCAGTTTAGGTACGTAAATCCGGCGCGCCTCCCAGGCAGGCCGCCTAGGCGTATGGCAGTAAAGGTTGCCGCTCGCGACGCACGCTTTACTCGTAATCCCTGCGCGCGCGCGTAAACCCTACGCTCTGTGACGTCCATGACGTCAAATCGATATCGAGTCAGCGTTGCTTAACGGAATATGAAGGCTCGGGTCACAAGATAAGTTTCAATTTCGCGTGAAAGTCGTTAGAGAGTGAACCTTCTGTACATAGTACTATTATTTATTTATTTTACTTTGGAAGACCAACAGCACATGAAACATACTTACATTAAGATATAGGTAGCAGATGGCCAATAACAGGTCTCCACGTTTAAAATCAGATTAAACAATGCTTTGTGTGGACAAAAAACAAAACATTAAATACTAAGAAATATAAAAAAAGTTACAGATTAATATTGAGAGGGGATTATAATAACGTCTTAAATTATTTTATAAAGAAATCTTGACTTAATAGCCGCCTTGCTGTTGCTATGCTAGAATGAAATATATCGAAGTCGTTTGGCTTACAAAACTCATTTAGACACCTGCTAGCTCGCCATAGAAATACGTTCTGATGGTAATTTGATGAAACTAACGGTATATTAATTGGAATGTAATGTCTTATTGATCTTGATGGAATGTTAAAGTAGATTTTTAGAAAGAAGCTCAGGAGAATTTATTTTGTTCGTAATTTTTTTAGAAAAAACACAATATATGATATTTCCCTTCGTCTTTGTAAGGGAAGAAAGTGAAACCGCGAACAAAGTTCCAAATAGTTGCTAGAATTATAAGGCAACTTCAGGCGATAGCATAAAAATTTTATAAATTTTTTTTTGCACATGTTCAATGCGGTCAACGTACTTATTGTAGCGCGGATTCCAGATCTCCGATCCATATTCCAGTATACTTCTTACAAAGGTGCAGTACAATATTTTAATGGTTTTGATGTCATTAAAACTTGTCGAGGATCTCATCACAAATCCCAGTGCCTGTGAAGCCTTCTTAACAATCCAATCAATGTGATCGTCAAAAAGAAGCTTTGAGTCATGGTGAATTCCAAGATCTCGTATATTGGATAATCTTTGTAAAATTGTGCCCTTTAGTTTGTAACCCGACAAAATACTGACAGTTTTTCGACTGAAAGTTACAACGGAACATTTTGATGGATTAAGATCCAGTTTGTTTGCCTCACAGTACATATCCAAACGCGTCAGATCTGACTGAAGATCCACTGTATCGGATTCACATGAAATGGATTTAAAAATTTTCATGTCATCTGCGAAACAAAGCAGCCTGGAGTGATGGAAACAAGAGCCGATGTCATTTACAAAGATCAAAAACAGAAGTGGACCAAGAAGAGAACCCTGGGGCACTCCGCTAGGTACCACGACCCAGCTAGAAATATAGTTATTAATAACCACAGCTTGGGATCTGTTGGAAATATAAGACTCAAACCACCTTAAGAGATCACCGTTAATCCCAATGTGTTCCAATTTGCTGATTAACATAGTGTGGTGGATTCTATCGAAACACTTGCTATTATCCGTGTAAATAACATCGGCCTGCTTACCATTTTGCATAGTAATGGTGATAAAATCATTGAGTAACACGAGATTCGACACGGTGGATCGTCCTTGAAGGAAACCGTGCTGAGACTCGGTGAATGAGTTTTTCAAAGAAGAGTATAATTAATTATAAATGATTCTTTCAAATACCTTAGCTACAAGGCACAGCTTTGAAACTGGCCTGTAGTTAGTTACCTCGGTTTTAACGCCTTTTTTGTGAATTGGCGTTATAAAAGCGGACTTCCATATAGATGGCAAATTATTTTCATTAATTGACTTTAGAAACAACAAGTATATGGGTGTTACAATAGATTCCGCGCACTTAGTCAGAAAAATCGGAGGCAAACCATCAGGTCCAGCCGACTTGGTGACGTCTAGCGACGAAAAGCTTACCCACTTCCTCAATGTTTATGTCAATATTCGAAATACTAGAAAGCGGTGTCGTGTTGATATTGGCAGATAAGTTAGATAGTCTAGGTGAGGAAGAAGGCTGCAAGAAAGTCGAGTAAAAGAAGTCAGAGAAAACGTTTGCAATAGAACAGCCATCGTTAGCAACTTTGTCTCCGTATTTAATTGTGCTTGGTATATTTGATGATTTATATCGTGATTTAATAAACGACCAAAAATACTTAGGGTTATCTTTAATAGACCTTTCAACTGACGATACATAGGTTTGATAGCACTCTGATTCCAAAGTTTTTACTCTTTCCCTTAATAATTTATAAGTACACATATCAGAATGGTTACCGTATTTTTTGAATCTAATGTAATACTTATGCTTATCTTTAATTAACTTCTTTAATGATAATGAGTACCAAGGCGGGTATGTATTTTCGCGAAAAATTTTTGAGGGTACATACCTTTCAATTAACTTATTTATTGAGGAGTAAAAATAGCCAACAGCTTGTTCTATATCTTTGTTTAACCCAGCAATACTTAGCGTGTCCATGTGGACACATAATTAGTAGAAAACTAAGTTGACGATTATGGTCACTTAGAGTATTTTTTTTGGTACGGCAATAAAATGTTATATCTGTAAAAATATCAAATTACACTTCGAATTACCAACCGTCAATATTGCGTACAAAATAGTGTTTTTGGGAGAGTCCAATTTTGAAGTTATGGAAAAAAAAAGAAGAAAGTAAACAGTAAGTATTTTTTCATACAAATTATTCTCCCGACTAAATGCTTTTTGCATAGGCTTGTGAGCAATAGTGTTATCTTACGTTTACAAATATAATTTGACTTAATTTTATTATGTAATCAAGTTTTATTACTAATTTGTCTATGTGTCCAAATGGACACGCTAAGCAATTGCATGAGCTAACAACGCTTTGCTTTGTTTTGTCACCAGGTACGTAGATTATGGAATATTCAAAAACCAAAGGACTTTGAACGAAATTTTAAATGCTGTAGAATCAAGCGGAGATGAAGATGATGCAGAACTCAGACCAGTGCCTAATTCAATTTTTTTGCTCCTCCAGAGCCCTCGTTTTTGATTGATGAAGATTCTGGAGATGACAATGCTAGTGGCAGCATCGATACTTTTAAGTTTCAGGCAGTTGTTGGCAGAGACTGAAGTTCGTTACCGAAACGCGATAAATTTGAATACTACACCAAACTTTGACGACCTTGTGTGTAAACAAAAGAACCTAGATTCCTGGGGTCTTGGAACTTTTTTTAGGACCTTTTCCAGAGCAAGTGGCAACTGCTTTAAAAAAATGTCTGCAATCGAATTATTTGACCATATAATAGGTGACGGTTCCGTTGATATGTTGGTTTTTCAAACCAACAATTATGCAACTTTTCATTTAATTTGTCATAACTAACGCTTAGAGTGTCCACTTGGACACGTTAGATTTTTATACAATAAAATAATTAAAAAAAAATTATATGTGTATTAGTGTTTATAGACTTTATTTTGAACTGAATTATATCAAAATATTTAAAAAATACACCACAAAAAGAAACCGGGCATTGCTGGGTTAATAATTCAGACTGCCAATCGATCTTTTTAATTTTTAGATTTAATTCAGTATAGTCACCCTTACTAAAAATACGTTTAGTTATCGTTCCATGTTGTAAATAAGAATGACTTTGGAACTTGAAGTCAATTACAATAGCCTTATGGTGAGGATCGAGGGGAACCAATGGGTCGCAGCACTCCGTAACAGTCACTGCAGAGTTAGATAATACAAGGTCTAATAATTTACCATAAACATTTAAAACACCGTTATACTGTATTAAATTATGTGTAAATAAATCATCATTTAATAATTGTTCATCGGTGCTTGTCAATGAGATATATGTCATCGGGACTATGTAACATAAATTCACCAACTCTAGATAAATGATTATTTAATTGTCCAGAGAAAGACAAGCCTAAGTTTTGCTTACATAAATAAACAACGCATAAATTCAAATTTATGGTCTTATTAACGTTATTTTGCTTAATTGGTAGCGATAACCAAAGATCTTCCGCGGTAGAATTAAATTGGTATTGGGGAGTAGCAGGTAGATGTTTCCGCACTGCGATAAGTACATCACCGCCACGACCTTGACGAGTTAACTCGTAATTTCTGTCTCGTCGCCAAACAATATACCTACCATCGAATAACTCGGAATCACTCACACTATCCAGCAACCAGGTCTCCGTTAAGATTATCACGTCATACGAATTGAGGCATACATTACGATAGAATGTTAAGGTTTTAGAACGTAATCCTCTAACGTTTTGATAATAAACACTCAGATTAGAGTTATTTATATTTACACCATCGACATCCATCAGTAAATCGCCTTTGAGACATAAAAATCATAACAACTGTTAAAAGTATCATAATACAAACTAAACACATATATTAGATTAACATTTGAACAAAAAATAAACGAATTATAAGTGCCGGATAGGTAATCACTGATAAACAACGAAAGCAGCAAAGTACGCAACGGACAGCGAGCGTATGATGTGCATAGCAGGGCGTTTAAAGAGCAATGACGATAAGACAAACAGGAGCGAGAAGGTGCGACAATGCGTTTAGACGATGCGCGTAATAATAATTGTGGCAGAGCAAGCGAGACCGTCATATATTTGTCACATGCAACTCGAAGTTGCATGGGTGTGCAAGTTAAACAATAGCAAGGCGGTATCGGCGGAGGTGGCAAGCCAGATGTGACCAACATAAAGCAACAAACCACCTCACATCTGATTTTGTAATTACAGTTAATAATGGATGTAATTTTACTTAGAAAATACTGACAATCAATAAAAAGTGTTAAAACAATTATTATAAAAAGTGGACCGTATGAAATACTTAACAATAAAAATAAATCCCTTAATATGAAACAGTCTATACAAACTTGTTTAAATCACTTAATTTGTTGATTATAAATACGCCGGATGTATTATTCTTCCTTGCATGAATTTTTCCAAATTTGACCCAGACGTAGCTGTAATTTTTTTCCTTAGCAAGTTGTTTGGCCTTATTTAATAGGTGCTTGGATTCCGAATTCAGGTGGTCATTGAGGAAAATGCGTTGTTGCGATCCATGGTACCCAATGTCTTCCGCTTTTAATATTTTATGTGTACGCGCACTTACTGTTCTACAAGTAGGGCATCTCCAGGTCGATCTACGGTCCGTACCCAGTTTCCTCCAGCCAGCTTCTGTTAGTCCGGCACAGCTAAAATCTAATTTTTTACCGCAAGCGGAGCACTAGACGCCATCGGAGAATTGGTTATTGCACATAGCACATTGGACCATATTGAAAGGACGATCGCAATATCCACGACTAATAAAAACGAAAAAGGTTTACGATCTATGAAAATCGCAAAAAAACACGTACGCTTAGTTTAGATGACCACACGAGACTGTGGCTTATTCTGTGCTATTATCCCCGAATGGTCAGTAAGATACTAGGCAATAGCGACAGCAAAAGCAGTCCTCTACCATAGAATGTCTAGTGTGTTTTAAATACTAGAGATGGACCGAATATAGGTTCTGGCGAATACGAATATTAGGCCGAATGTTTAGCTGAATATGTACCGAACCAAATATTTGGTTAATTTTACGCGCTTAAAAACATTACCAATTTATCGGAACCTCATGCAACCATTTCCAGCTGTTATAAAGAGATTGCTTCCTCTAGCAGTCATCAATGTTCCAGAAAAATCCTAAAAGCCCCATTGCAATATAACTGGATAGGTATCTGAAAGAAAATATATTACAACGCAACCTCAGTCAATTGGAATAGTGGACAAAAAACACAAAACTATGCACTCTTGGTTAGTTTGGCAAAAAAAAGTCGTCTCCTACAACTTCTGTATATCGAAAACGTTTATTTTCTGAAGATGGAAAAGTGTATAATGAAAAATGGATCTACCAGCTAGGTGATTTCGTAAAGTCAATCGTATTCATTTGACAGTTCATATTGTATCATAATAATGTCATTCCATACAAATTACAGCCGATAGAATACGATTTGAACTGTCAAATGAATACGATTAGCTACGCTATCGCACTCCTGGGGCCCAAGTCTGCTAATTTACGAATGGCATAATTGAATCGATAATTGAATTAATTCTTAAATGAGTAAGAGAATACCAAATATGTCAAACAATTACAATGCGATCCAATTGCGATTCAATTATGCCATTCGTAAATTAGCAGACTTGGGCCCCTGGTTGCGTGGGTTTGAATCTCGACCTTTTGATTTTCTAGCCACCAGACTAGAACACTAACGCGATGTTGATGACACTGTTTGAATCAAATTCTTTGTTAATATAATTTATTTTAATATTCGGTAATTGTTCGGAAAAATTACCGAATATTCAGCCGAATACGGACATTGGAAAATATGACGAATATGCCGAATACCGAACAATTACCGAATATTCAGCCCATATCTACTTAATTAATACATAATTACTTACATTCATCACACCCGCTCCCCGGAGGGCTGTATGAAAACATACATTCATAGAAATAAAAAAAAAAAATTATAAAAGCTTGCAGAAAATTGATATAATTTGTAGTGTAGTATCCGCCCGCACTGCACGGTAGGTGGTAGGTACAGATAGCGGATTTACTGTGGAACACATTAAATTATACTTGTACAATGATTTCCAATAATTATGTTATTCGTTTGGCTGCATAATAACGATATTCTTATTCAACAATTATTAAAATAAACTTTCCAATTTGTGGAACTTTTAATGTCAATGTATGTGTTAATTGGATAAAAGTTTGTTTTCCTATTAATTCAAATAATTTAGGATTGATTTTTCGGAGATCAGCAACATAACGAATAAGTTAGCAGTTAAAAAATAATAATAAAATATCTTGAAATCCTTTGTGCTTTATAGTACATTTATAGTCTGATGATGATATTTAGATAATTAATACTTACTTCATTGAATTCACATTACAAAGACAAACTCCTATTACATTTTAGGAAAAAAGTTGAACGAGCACGTGACGACGGAAAGTTTTCCACAAGTCTCCCAGTTTAGAATCAGCGCTTGATATACGCCACGCCATTCATCAAAAGTTTTCCATTTCTTTCATAAGCATAAGCCACGCTCCGTTCGGCCCACAGAGCACAGCCCATTCATCAAAAAAGGTTTATTTATAAAGAACAACAGCTTGCTACGAGGAGACAATTTTCCACTACGTACCTTAGAACGGGCCATTTATCTCAAAACGGTAGTAAGGAGCTCACTGCTCAGCCAGCTGGATGCAGTGGATGCAGCAGGTCAATGGGGCCAAGTATGCTGCGAAGTTAGAACAGTTTATAGGTAATGAAGGGACGACGTGTGGAACAAACAGTTTTCGAAGTAGACACATGCTGTTGAGTACATTACGTTTTATGTGGGAAAGTGTTGTCTAACGTCTGAGTTCTAAGTTTAGTAATTTGTGAAAACTGATCTGGAGCAATGTTATCTTATTTTTAAACATATTTTGGTATTATTTTTTTGTCCTTTATCTTATTCGGTGACAAAACAGTGAAATTCGCTTAACTTGCACGTTCTCAACACGAACGCGCTAGCTCCAACGTGCATCTTTTGACGCACGACTATTATCTGTAGCTTTAAATTTTATTCTTAAGGCAAGGTTTCCTTTCTCACATTCGACATGCAATAAACAAAAGCCAGACAGGTACACCGTCACACGTCGAGGTCGAGACAGGCGTGTGGAAACGTTTTTCGGCACGACGCGTCATTGTTGCCGCAGATAAAACAAGTGACAGGAGCCAATGGAGGAACGCGACGGACGGGGCAATTGGCCAGTGCCTACTGTAAAACAATAAGGCGCTCCCGAGGGCGAATTGTTTGCCTTACCCCATCGAATTGGACGCGATACATCGGCCGGAAGGATTACTTTCAGGTTAAAGTCGTTAAAATATTTGAAACGGTCGAGGAAGCACGCACGTTCTATAAATAGCCGTGGAGCTTTTCAATAATTTTATTTTATTCTCGGGTTGAGATAAAAAGGTTAGGGAGAGTAAAAGGACAAGAATTTCTATGAGGGATAATTTATTAATTAAAGCGACCTTCTGTTTGGCACGAGGACTTCAATTTACACTCGAGGTGACTTTAGATAAAATATTTAAAAACAAATAACAGAACTTACAAAATATATACAGCAGTAAAAAAGGTGGAAGGTGAATAAACATCCTGTCAAGCTAAACTGACAAAAAACATACAGAATCATTAAGTCAACACAAACTTCTAAAGCCACATAGGTATCAGTGAGAATTACTGACCCAAGTCACATTCACGTCTACAAGGAAAACACAATAAAGCTCACTGCTTGAGGGCGCGTCTCGTTAATGTCAATCAAATAAAAATTCCCGCAGAGCCGTGTCACGCGAGCCCCGCCGCCGTAATTCGTCACCGCTGAATGTCACGGATCTTACGCACAGACGATCAACGTGACGGCGCGGCACATATCTAGCAATATCATATTCATATAGTGAATATAATGAAGTTTAGTTTTACTCACATTGAAAACGCAAAATAATATGCAGCTTACGTATGCTGCGATGAGCTTGAAAGTTATTTTATCACGCTACGTCGCGCATTACAAACAAAGACGATGTTTGTTGTGTAGTTTCATTTTAAATTCGAGGTGATTTTGTTGTGTCGTGTTGCTAAATTACTGTGCGCTTCAGTCATTTGTTTTTCAGCTGTAGCTTTAGTTAGAACTTAGTACTGGTTGCGCACGTAATTTTGCTACCGACGTAGTCATAACTTTATATTTTTTTCTAAATAAATAACTTATCATAATTTATTGTGAAAGGTGACAATCTGGCGATGACTCATTTCTCGATAAAATTTTCATAGAATACATAATATTGGTTCTTGGGACACGAGAATGTACACGGAAAATACAATTGATATTCTTGTTCGAGTAATATTTTCGTTTGGCATTTGTCAACTTAATGTCAATCACAAATAAAAATCGTCGCAATTCCTCGGAGTAATGTCAAACATTCCTAAACATAATCCATCAATAACAGGTGATCAATTGAATCGCTATTTGATTAGGAGTTTTTGATTCGATTAATAACAATAAGTCTTTACTTTTTACATAAATAATAGCATGACACTTAATACTTTTACGATTTGTTTTGTTATAAAAAACATTTTTATTGGGGTTTTTAATCTTATGTTGTATTTGTGATAGATAAGATCAATAAATGAATTTAATTTTTTTTTCTTATTTTTATTTCTTTCATAGTTTCTCTAGAACTGTTGGAATAACAGAAGAGCTTGAAACTTTATTCTTATGGCGACATACTTAGAGAAGATAGTGGTTGCTAAGAGTGCCTCGATTAAGCTATTTAATAACATCTTCAATCTTGTATTAATCTCTAAATTAGATAGCTGAGACACGATTCAAGAATTGGTTGGTTGGAAAATTAGAAAAATTGAGACACAGTCGGCTAAGAAGTTCTACCACCCACCAAAATTACCCTCTGGATTTATACCCATGAACCCTGAGACCGGTGTTTTAACTACTAGACAATTTGGAGGTTCCTCCGGGAGTTTACGAGCACCAAGACTTAACGATCCAAAATTCTCGCCGTTCTTCCCAGTTACGCTATGAAGGCTATAGACGGCCCACAAAAACTGCTGTTCCAAAAAAAGGTTACGCTTCAACCAAACGACCGACGTGTAGAAAGAAAAAATTTCATGCCGCAATAAGCCTTTTCCAACTACAAAGCCGTCCGTAAAACGTCAATTTGGTTGTTAAATGAAAATGTTCTAAAAACTCGCCCGTACCCGGCCAATTTTCCGGCTAGCCAGCTGGCCAGCTAGCTCTTGTGTCAATCGCCGGCTATGATGGGCGGCGTGTTCGATGCAAATCGGATTCTTTCGTAAGGTCAGCTGACTGGCCAATCGTATAAGACCTTATTTTACCATTTTTTTATTTTAAATTTTATAGGCAAGTATTTGACCGCGATCTCACCTGATGGTAAGTGACGATGCGGCCTATATTTGCCTACATAATGCCTGTTCACCCTTGCCTTGTCTTAGGTTGGTTGAAAATCATGCTACATATTTTAACGAGGTGATAATGAGTATTCGTTTCAGCAAATAGTATGATGTTCTACTGAATAATGAGGGTAGTAGACAATCACATGAGTTCTCTGGTCTTCTTTCAAAGCTACCACGCTTCCACAAAGAAAATCCATACTGTTTTACAACATATTGTGCCTCGTAACTTCGTGTTGGTCGTGACAGAATAATTGGAAAGCGTAAATGGTGCTTAAAATGCATAATATCCTAAATATTTCTAAGAACTATTTGGTTTGTGAACAATATTTATTTTGTAAGTTATATTGTTTGTTGCATAGTTATATTACGATAACCGACTAGAAATGCCGTGCTTCGGAAAGCGCGTAAATGCGTTGGTCCCGGTTGTAGTCGTAAGATGGCAGCCTCTAAAACCCACAAACCCGCTTTATGCCTGCGTGGCGGGCATGGCCCATCTCTATTTGTGATGTTGTCCATGTGGGAACTCCTGTGGCCAGCAGTGGGACATTTATAGGCGTAAGATGATGATTATCCGACTTGAACGCCAAGGTTTAATTCAGATAAGTAAGGTCACGACGGAGTCTAGTTCATGATATCGACAGTCACTACATCGACGGTCGCTTTATCGAAAACGTTCCATCGACGGGTTAATGTATCGACAGTACCCCAAATCGATGGCACGCCACATCGACAGTACACCAAATCGATAGTACGCTATATCGACAGTACACTAAATAGACAGTACGCTACATCTACAATACACCGAATCGATCGTACGCTACATCGACAATACTGTATAATATGGTATACACCATAACGATAATACGTTGTAATCGACAGTAGACCATATCGATAGTATGCTGCATCGACTGCCCGACCTGAGCCAGATTTCAAAATTAAATATCTATTTAGGAAGATTTCATAGGCTTATGTTTTTATTTATTACTCGTTTTTATTACGAAGAATGCGATAATCGAGATATCATGTCACTGACTGTTTGGTGTTACTGTATGAGGTTTTCTTGTTTGTAGGTCGGTTTTTCAATGGCTATTGCAATAGTAATTAAGGTGTCAAACACTTTGCTGCTTCGACATGGCACCATTCATTCGTGGGAAACGATACATTCATAATTTCAACAATCCAACAATCGCACACATTAACCACTTGAACTTAACAGATTCAGGTATCTGCACAAAGTACTGATATACTTACAACATAATGTATGTACCTACTAGAAATCCAAAACCGTGATTATATAACCGGTAAACTTTTTTATTTTATTTTGTAAATGTTTCCATATCTACACTTAAAGAGTGAATCCACTCGATGGCTTAATCATATGAAAGAAAATTTTGTTACTACAATCATTGTGTAACTGAAAACACAGTTAAATCAACCTTTTAATAATACATTAATATTATCCGAAAGAGCTGGACGCTATTTCCTCGCTCGGGGCGCAACACGTTGTAGAATTCGTTCCGAGATAATCCGGAGGGTGCGGGGGGTTCTG
Organism: Scoparia ambigualis; assembly: GCA_963921215.1. NCBI lineage: Eukaryota > Metazoa > Arthropoda > Insecta > Lepidoptera > Crambidae > Scoparia > Scoparia ambigualis. The sequence continues at coordinate 8,620,911 of OY992507.1, forward strand.
GCCAGCAGACGCCGATCAAACGGGATGACTGCGCGAAAACAACCAATAAATTCCGCTTTTGTTACGACACCGGCCGGCGAGGACTTGCAGCGCGTCTCTTTTACAGCATTCCCTTGAATAGCAGCTAAGCGACGGTGAGTAATGACGAGATGGAAACGCAACTTGCTCTCTGTGTATAGTGAATTTAGTACCTAATCGAAATGTGGGTGCTCAGAGCGCTTAGACAAGTGGCATGAACGCTTGTAGAGATAGAGTGATTAATGTATGTGTTTAAAATTCTTAAATATCTCAACGAATGAAAGTGTTGAGGCTATACTTTACTTATAAGAGAGTAATTAAAAAAAATGTCTGTTGTTTTAACAATAACATTTTATTTTTTTATTTAAGGACTCATAATATTATACAAAATATTATAAAATACATGTACAAAAATAAAACATACACTGTTACTGCATAAAGTAAACGCAGACTATATCAAACTAAATAATTCTTCTCTTTAAAACTACTTTTTCCCAGCAGATAAACCAGTTAATAGCGGGTTTCGGTTGTCAGGGCTCCTGATCGTGTTCAGCAAAGCGAGGATGGTCACCCGGTCGGGGTTTGGGGGAGGCACGGGCTGGTACGGGTCCACTTTGACCTCCTTATGGTCTTTGATACCTTGATTTTCGTATGCGAAGCACGTGCCCGTGCAAATCAGGAACATTATGAATGTGACTTTCTGGAAAAAAAACGTAACTTAAGTCAGTGTACTAGAATAAACCAATTTATATACATTTACAAGCGGCCGCTCGCGGTTTCACCCGCGTGGTTCCCGTTCCCGTGGGAATATCGGAATAAAAAGTATCGTATGTGTTAATTCAGGTTATAAACTATCTGTATGCCGAATTTCATTCAAATCCATTCAGTAGTTTTTACGTGAAAGAGTAATAAACATCCATCCAAACTTTCGCGTTTATAATATTAGTAGGATTTATTTATTGATAAGGTACACCAACAACAATACACATCAAACAATCGCGAAATAGGTCACTAGGGTTTATGGAGGACTTAGGTACAAATATTATGTGTTACATGTTTGCCAACAAAAATATAAATAGAAATTAAAAGTAGAAATTAAACAGTGTCGCGTAGCGGTGAAAGAAACTACCACCCCTCTTCTACCCTTGGGTGTCGTAAAAGGCGACTAACGGACTAATGACTGCACATACTTCCAACAATAGAGCGGCGAGGGGCTCACCACCTGTCACGCTGAGCACATATGCAGTCGCTATTTGGTGAAAAGTGGACTATGGCAGAGGACTGTTATGGCGGTCCTTACTGCCTAGCCTCTGACTAACCCTTCGGGGAAAAATATTCGTGATTATAATATGTATGTATGTATGTAATTAAACATTTATACACCACACCACAGCTTTATATTTCTTTAGCTTGCAACGAATTATGCCAAATGGCATTTTAATTACTTTAGATGCTACGGGCTAGACAGTTCGCATCACCTAACAGTTTTTATCTATTCCGTGGTTCGCAACGTCCAATTAATAGTGTCTAAGTATAGTACCTAATACATGAAAGGAGTAGGAGTTATTATATTGAGACATAACATTCTGAATTCACGATTTAATTGTCTTTGCATCAGTACTCCGCGTCCACTTAACATCAGGTAGAGCGACATTTGCCTAATTTTCAATAAAATAAAAAATGATGGATAGTGAATGAACGATAAACATAAAACATACGCAGTAATATTATTTAAGTTCAAAGTATCGATAATCCCTACTAATTATTAACTAGCGGCCCGCCTGCGCCTTTCTCTGCGTTAGCACCTTACAGGGTGGAAAATTTTGGAAATTCGTCATAAGATACGTCATACGACGAATTTCCAAATGTTATCTTTCATACAAAAGGTTTGTATGAACCTTCCTGTCCTGACAATTTTTACAAACTGAAGTGATGCGCATATATACATTCCTGGCAAATGATTTTAATTTATATAGAAGAGATGAAATGTTGAGTTTGTTTGTTCGTTTGTTACGCTTTCACGCTTAAACCGTTCAACCGAATTTCATTTTGATGAATTTTGGTATAGAGATAGTTGGCTCGAAGACGTTTATAGGCTAAATTAACGCGAGCGATGCCGCGGGCAAGAGCTAGTTATAAATAAAAGGCTTAAGCGACTAATCGAAAACTTAGAAATGTAACAGAATGACCTTACATAAAGTTCCATGGTGAAATTACACAACCGCTACAGGAAATACCAATAGACTGCCGTCGTTGAATCAATCTTGGCAATTTATAGCGGTTCCCAGCTCAGGCCGCAAAAGCCGACGGTATTGTATTTAAAGCTAATTGGTGATTACGTGTTTTTAGCTTCATTGTAAACTAATATCGACACTGAATAGGCATTTCTCCACTAACAAGCTAGATGTAATATTACTGTTTGTTGGTGTTAGGGCTTCATTTCATTATAAAATATGTACTTTGTATGGTTTTGAAGACCTTTTCTGTCGTGACCTTGTCGTGATGATGACTCCGAGAGGTACTAGCAAATGAATTTCTTTTGTGTCTGGTGCTGGCAGGTAAGCTCAGAAGCTTTCTCAATGGCATGGCAGGTCACCGGATCTTAATAAAGTACCTACCGACATGGTAGTTTTTTTAGGTACTTACATGACTGTGTAGACTGTAGAGTTTAAATATTTTATAGAAATATTAACAGCAAATGCTTGCGATTGCGATTCAAATATTTTCTTTGCGTTTATTATTTTTACTTAGGTCGCTGTTTTACTTATTTATTGTACTTGTAGTTACAAAAAGTTTCAATATACTATGTAAGTAGTACCTATGTGATGGCTTGATGCATTCCCCTGTAAAAGTTGCAAGTAACAGCTTAGCTTACTAGATTTACTGGAAAACAACATTAATATTATTAGATACGATGGCCATTTAAGTGTTTGATTGGATGTCCAATAATTGATATGTGAATTTTAAAGTTGTCACGAAAGATTATAACGTTTATCAATCGGTGCGATAGTCTTGGAAGTGAGTAGGTACACCGTAAAATGTTGACCGAGAAAAGCAGAACTTTGCGAAAATCCTTTTGAGTCTTGTGTCACCTCAGATGATCGAAGAATAAGAATGAAGATGTTAGAAAGCGATTTGTGGATTAGCCAATCAGCGTTTAATTTACCAATGGCCCTTATAAAACTCGAGTTTTCCAGAACTGAAGATTGCTTGTATGGCAATAATTGTAACGATTTTTTTGCTTTATCAGGTTTTTTGCGGTAATCTTAGAATCTTTTCAATGATCTGGTTTTTTATATTATTCATGTTACGTTATACGTAGTCTGCATCAAATCATTGGTCTGCATTAGGGTATTACCTTATAATCTATATCATCTTCTTTAGATATAACAATGAATTGCTGTTCGTTTGTCTCGCAAAAACTCGAGAATAACCGTACCGATTTGGCTAATTTTGATCTTTAAATATTTGTGAAAGTTCAGGGAAGATTTCAATGGTGAGAAAGAATAGTAAAAATCCTTAATAAAACTTAACAAATAAAAAATACAGTAAGTAGTGCAATATAGGTATTACTTGGTTGCTATAAACTTTTAGCTGTTTTCTTACTACTTCTCCGCGGCATTTATCTTTTTTCTGTTAAGTAGTTGAGTTTTCATTGTGATTTGGACAGGACAACGTCTGTCGGGTCTATTTAATTCTATTCAATTAGTATAATAATACATGTTTGAATCACAAATAGCAGTATCATAATATCATTCGATATCAGCTTGTAACGTTATATGCAATTTGCAACTACCTAAGTAAAGCATAAGAGCCTAATAAGACAAGCCCTCACGACTTATCCCTGTAAGTCTTTGTAACACCAAAAGCTAGGCTTTTGTTTATAATAAAACCATTGATGGATTGTAAGAAACCAATCAAACTCAGCAAGTGGATATTAATTAATAATGCCATCCTGATTTTCTCAAATCGATTGCAAATAATGACTTTTGTTCGAGTTGTATTGTACGATTTGTACGTATTAGTTTTATGTTGTCAAAGAACAATTTCATAAACGGTTTTTATAACTATTTATTATCTTTATAAGTTTTAGCTGTTGCATTTTTTAATCGAAATTCAATCAAATCGTCTATTTTCAAATGCTATTATCAGTTTCGTCCTTCTTTCAATCCTTATTCAAATGGGCCATTTACATTGTAACAAAAAATAAAACGTCAAATGAAAAGTGAAAAAAATTATGGATATCTGGTCACCAACGGAATTCAAAAGCGATCTACAAAATGTAATTCGAAGGGTAATATTTGACTTTATATACCTCAATGGACATTGACAAGGGCCAACGCGCCCATGTAATTTACTTATGTTAAATTTTTGGGTTACTCGTAAAATGACCCATTTTAGTAGCCTAACGCACAATGACACATAGTGTCTACGCAAAATGACACATTCTCAACCGCGAAATGACACACGGGAACGACTACACAAAATGACATAGGTACATAAAGTTCGTCCTTTTTACAAGCTTTTATTTGACTTCCCCTGTTTGTTAGTTAGTGTGGGACCAATTTTGCAACTGAATTTCAAACCAGTAAAGGCATTCAGAATCAAATTCAGCTAAGCGCCCATACATATGTATGGCGCTTAGCTATAACATATATGTATGGCGCTGAAACATTGCATTGTCATCGTACGTTACGTCTCAATCGGTAATCGGTAATCGGTCGGCGCATTTAAATAAAAGCTTGTTTTTTAAAAAGGATTTTTAATTTTTATTGATTTTAAATCACGAATGGATGGATAAATAAAAATGCGTAAGGTATGTTTATAGGGTTTATAGCCCTTCGGTCGACTTTGACCATTTCTAGGGGTTTATAATATTTATGTAATAAAAAAATTAGAAAAATCAAAAATTTACCCTCCTGAAAACAAAACGCACAGAAAATTTAAAATTGGGAAATTATGCGAATGGAAAAATTGCTTGCAGTAAAATTCGATTTTCAGAAAGTCATCGCCACACTCCTTGAAAACTACGCATCTAATTTTTATTATTATTTTGCACAGAAATAGATTTGAACACAGGCTAGACACTTTTTATGGTGGGAAATCAACAGAAATCAACATCTTAGGCGAAGCCGGCTTGACGGGAAACTAGTGTTAAATACTTAAATATATCTTGTGTGCCAATATGCATGTAAGTCAATATGCGTGTAAGTGAAAATGCGTGTAAGTCAATATGCGTGTAAGTCAATAAGTACGTTAAGTACGTTAATTACATAAGTACGGAAATGGATGTAGGGCGCCAGGTGGATGCCGCCTACTTTGACTTCAAAAAAGCTTTTGATTTAGTATAGACAATGACATTTTGTTACAGAAATTAGCTATTTTAGGTTTTGCACCAAAACTTCTCGAGTTTTTCTCTAATTACCTTCGTAATCGGTGTCAATTTGTTAGGGTGGAGGGTTATACCTCAAAGGACTACTATACGCGTTCTGGTGTGAGTCAAGGTAGTACGTTAGGGCCAGTTCTCTTCTTGATTTTTGTGAATGACCTTCCGGAAAGAATTAGCGTATCCCAATGTCTTTTATTTGCGGATGACCTCAAACTATCATTAGGTATTAGTAGCGAATCAGATTACAATAGTCTACAAAATGATATTAACGCTGTATCCGAATGGAGTAGACTTAATCGACTTCCATTCAACAACACAAAATGTAAAATTATTACATTCTCGCGGAAACGTTCCACTTTAAATGTAGTATATAAGTTATTTGACGCTCCACTGGAAAGAGTAAGCGAAATTCGTGACTTAGGTTTAACATTGGACGCTAAATTAGACTTTCATAACCACATTACAACAGTATGTAAAAAAGCTAGCAAAATGCTTGGCTTTGTGTTGCGAACTTCCACTCAGTTTGATGGCTTGAGTGTTGCAAGAGTGCTATACAATGCTTACATTCGCAGTAAATTAGAATATGCTGCTATAATCTGGGATCCTTGCGAAGACAAGTATACGCTTAAAGTCGAAAAGATACAACGCAAATTTGCACGCTGGCTATATAAGAAAAGGTACGGATACTATCCACACCTATATCCTTCCCTATTTGTGACTGGCATGGTGGATTTAGACACACTTAAACTTAGACGGGTAATGCATGTTTTACAGCATTATTTAGGAATAATTCACCACAGGATCGATAGCCCGACGGTATTAGATAAGGTAGGGTTACTCGTTCCCAAACGCATGGAGTGGGATGAAGCGGGGATGGTCGAGCCGCGGCGGCGCCCTCGTCTGCTGTACTCTCCTATTACGCGTACGAGATACGCTGCCCAGGCACCCACCAACCGCGCCTTGCGGCTTGTGGGAGACATGCTTGTTCGGCGTCATGATGTGGATTTGTTTGCTGACCACTTTGGTCAGCTATGTAGCATAGTCAGTAAGTATGCGCATGATATGTTGCTGTAGTCTAATTCGTTTGTTCTTGTTTTGACATTTTAATAATAAGTTGACATTTTTGTAATTTTATCCGCAATGTTATTATCATTAATTCTCTATTTTTATTTTTTATTTTAAGGTTGTGACATTCTTTTAATTATTGTTTGACTTTAATTCTGTTTATCTAATTGTAATAAATTCTTCATGTTTTGACATTTTTGCACATATTATGTAATTTTAAGTTGACATAATTGTAATACTTATCTATATTTAATATGTTTGAATCTAATTGGAAACTAAAATGTAATAATTATACTCGTGCCTCGTCCTCGAGATTAGTATTTTTCAAATTATATTTGATAAGTTATTTATTATACCATGTAGTAACGCATAGTGAAACCACTTCCTGCACTATGGTTTAAAAAAAATAAAAATAAAAATCATTTGGAGGTAGTTGAGACCGCCATCTTGTAACGAGTTCAGTCTCTTGTCCTCATTCGCAATTTAGTGCTCGACCACTTCGCACGCAACCAAAATGCCTAAAAGACATAGAGAAAATAGTGTAGACATTTTGTCGAAAAAGTTAAGAAAATTGGAAAAGGAAATTAAGTGTATTCGACGCATACCGCGTCGGCGCATACAATTAAGTGAAACTTCATCGTCATGCTCATCGCGGAGCTCCAGCAAATCGCGTTCGTCAAGGGACTCCACGCCGATTCCGGATAAAATAGAAGGTTAGTTTTTATTTTTTATTTTTTTCTCCGACTACAAGTGCGCGGTGTAATAAGAACATTTTCGACTTTTGTTTTATGATCGTAAATCATAAAATACAAGGTAACTATGCAACCAGAATAGTCTGTGGGACTACTTCGCTGCATATTTAACTTGTCGATCTGCCCAGATCAGTCTGTGGGACTGTTTCGATGCATGATCGTTGTATGCACGCAGAGCAATCTGAGGGATTGTCTCGACGCATAAATTTCGTTAATACATAGAGTAGTCTGCGAGACTATATCACCATTAACGAATAGCTATTGTCTTGTTCACAGACCAAGATATTTTGGAGCCCACGTCGCCAGCGCCGCTAAGCGAAAATGTAACCGCCGCCGTGCCGCTCGCGCCTTCGCCGGCACCCGAGCCGGCCGTCATCGCCGCCTTCACCTCCGCCAACTCCACCGACGTGCTACCAGCCATACAAGCAATGGAGCATGTGGATGGAGAATTGGATCCGGACATTCTTGATATTCTCGGGTCCGACCCGGCCGCTATACCAAAATATGGTGCCGATATTAACAAAGATCTAGCTCTCCGCCTTAATCATATGGCGACTTCAGGTTTAGAAAAAGAAAACCGGAAACAGCTAATTGAAAAGTATCTAGTACCGGCTAACTGCTCGCATATAGGAGCTCCTCGGCTCAATGCAGAAATCAAAGCGGCGGTTCCCGATACTGTAGTAAAAAGAGACAAAGCTATAGAATCACGGCAGACCGAAATTGCCGCTGCTATTTCATGTCTAGGTCAGACTATATCGACTCTTCTCAAAGATAAGGACAAAAATCACGAACTGTTGAAACAGCTTATGGATTCAGAACGTATTTTGTGCGATATACAATACAGCGAATCCATATCGAGAAGAAACTTTGCGCTGTATTCGTTAAAAAAAGACATGAAGGAACAGTTGGTGAATGCCAAGATAGACAACTTTCTGTTCGGCGCAGACCTTCCCGACACTCTTCGAACGGCAAAAGCCATCACGAAGTCCAGCTCCGACCTTAAGATCGAAGCTCCCAAGAAGGCGAAGCCTTTCACACCGTCTGCGAAGAATTTAAACTGGAAGGCGGGGCCCGGGAACCGCAGGGCGGCACCGGGTCCCGCTCGCCGTCCCCCGCCGCCGCCGGCAGCAGCCGACAGCAGCAGGCAGAGGCCCGCGAGCTCATCGCGCGCCTCATCGCAGCGCAACCACAAGACGCGCAACCGCTGATCTCCCCGGACGCGCCTGCGGCCCCCGCCGACTCACCGGTAGGCTATGCTGGTAGACTTAGCTCCTTTTTTAAACAATGGTCCCTGATTACCAGTGACCGATCTGTTTTATCTTGGATAAAAGGCTATAAAATATTATTTAATAATCCGGTGCACCAATCTGATACACCGATTACTGTAATTCACACCGAATCAGAAAGGAACCACTATACCGAAGCAATTACAACATTGTTATCGATAGGTGCAATTTCTAAGTGTAATCCTACTGCCGGGCAATTTTTGTCACGTGTGTTTCTAATACCAAAGCCGAATGGCGAAATGAGATTTATTTTAAATTTAAAAGCTCTGAACAAATTTATAGAAACACAGCATTTCAAACTAGAAGACCTACGTACAGTCCTAAAACTAATAAATCAAAATTGTTTTTCGCCATCATTAGACCTGAAAGATGCGTATTTTTTAATAAAAATACACCAGGACTCTCGTAAATACCTTAGATTTACACTAAAAGATGGTAATATTACACAAATGTTCGAGTTTAACGTTCTACCATTTGGCCTTTGCACGGCTCCATTCATTTTCACCAAACTGATGAAACCGGTTATGAAACTTTTGAGATCATGTGGTTTCTTATCTTCGATATACTTAGATGACATATGTCTAGTTGGAAAATCTTACTTTGAATGCAAAGAAAATATAAATATTACTTGCAATTTATTGAAATCTCTCGGATTTATTATTAATGGTAGAAAAAGTAGATTTATTCCTTCAAAATGCTGTTAGTACCTTGGTTTTATAATTGACACACAGGAGTGGCAAGTTCGCTTACCTTCAGAAAAAAGAATACGTATTTCAAAAGAACTTAAAATATTCTTAAATATAAAACAATGTACTATCAGAAGATTTGCTCAACTAGTAGGTCTTTTAGTATCGGCTTGTCCGGCAATTGAGTATGGATGGCTGTATGTAAAGGAATTAGAGCGGTGCAAGTACCTCAACTTGCTAGGTCATGATAACTATGACCGCCTCATGACCATTCCCACTTCCCTGTTGTCAGACTTGCAATGGTGGAGAAACGCCATTCGTACTTCTGTGCATAGAATTAGGAATGACGTTTATGCCCTTGAAATATATTCTGACGCCTCAAAAACGGGATGGGGCGCTGTGTGTAACGGACAGACCGCCAGTGGTCAGTGGTCTCTATCCGAAAAAGCCTTGCATATAAACTATCTCGAACTTTTAGCCGCTTATTTTGCCATCAAAATATTTACAAAAGATGTGAGTGATTGCTTAGTATTAATACGAGTAGACAATACAACTGCCATGAGTTATATAAATCGTATGGGTGGAGTTCAATTTCCCCATCTTAATAAAGTTACTAGAAACATTTGGCAATGGTGTGAGGCTCGTGGAATACTCATTACTGCATCATATATTAAGTCGTCCGATAATGTCGTCGCGGACCACGAATCCAGACGATCGCATCCAGACGTTGAGTGGACATTATCTGATGCAGGTTTTTTGCTCTTAACAAAAACATTTGGATATCCACAGATTGACCTTTTTGCTAGTCGCCTTAATAATAAATGTGATATATATGCATCTTGGCACCGAGACCCCAACGCGTTCGTCATAGACGCATTTACAATAAGCTGGTCAAATATTTATTTTTATGCCTTTCCCCCAGTTGCAGTCATATTAAAGTCTTTAAGAAAAATTATTTCCGAGAAAGCAGAAGGCATCGTAGTTGTGCCGGCGTGGCCGTCTCAGCCATGGTACCCCTTATTTACCCGGCTTGTTACTTCTAATGTTATAACATTCGACTCAAACCACCTTATTTTCCCCCATTACAGCAGCGGGAACATACACGCCAGCATTACCCTAGTGGGCGCAGTATTGTCAGGACGGCACTACTGCGAAGAGATACACCCGCATCAGCCATAGACATCATGCTAGCGTCGTTGTCCGAAAACACTATGAAACAATACGACGGTTGTTTCAAAAAATGGTTTTTATTCTGTACTGGGAAAAATATCGACATGTTTCAACCATCTATTCCGGTAATAATAGAATTCCTAACTGAGGTGTTTAACAGTGGAAGTCAGTTTGGAACTGTTAATTGCTATAGAGCCGCAATTTCATTACTAGTAGGTTCATTAGCACAAGATGATCGACTCACAAGATTTTTTAAAGGCGTGTATAGACTTCGACCTCCTCATCCACGCTATAATGAAACATGGGATACAAGCAAACTTTTAGACTACTTAGCTTCATTATATCCCAACGAAATGTTGTCCTTTGAACAATTATCTAAAAAATGTGTCACATTACTCGCTATTGTCACAGCGCATCGGGTACAGACCCTCTCAAAAATAAGCGTTCTTAATATAAATGATTCCACCGACCAAATTGTTATTAAAATTCCAGAATTAATTAAGACATCCAAGTTAGGTAATCCTCAACCTACGTTATATTTACCATATTTTAATGACAGACTAGAAATATGTCCTGCTAATACTTTGATATCATATATTAATCGATCTAAAGAATTCAGAAAAAGTGAAAAATTATTTATTGGTTTAAGAAAACCCCATAATTGTGTTACTTCACAGACATTAAGTAGGTGGATTAAAGCTACTTTACAAGATAGTGGAATTGACGTGTCAGTTTTTACCGCACACAGCACGCGACACGCTGCTACATCAAAGGCCTATAGACAAGGCGTCAACATTGATTTGATTTTTAAGACCGCGGGTTGGACAGGCAATTCCACTACTTTTGCTCGCTATTACAATAGACCCATTACTCAATGCAATGAGGATTATACAGCCCTAGCAAGAACCATAATTTGTTCATCTAAAAATAATTGATTAATTATATGATTATAATATTGTTTAAATTAATTTTTGTTGAAACTAGATTAAACCTATAAGAAAAAGATTACTTTTCTTTATTTTGCAACAATGATGACATGATATTTTTGTCATCTCTCAACATCTACATGGTATAATAAATAACTTATCAAATATAATTTGAAAAATACTAATCTCGAGGACGAGGCACGAGTATAATTAATGATTAAACGAACTTACCTGTACGTGAAGTTCAATCATAATTATACGAAGTGCCTCGTCCGAAGAGATTAGTATCTATAACCCTCCCACCCTATTAGTTGTTCCTTCTTTCAGGCAACAAACCCCTTAGTTGTACAAAAACATCATTATCATCCTGCTCTGAACTAAATGAGGACAAGAGACTGAACTCGTTACAAGATGGCGGTCTCAACTACCTCCAAATGATTTTTATTTTTATTTTTTTTAAACCATAGTGCAGGAAGTGGTTTCACTATGCGTTACTACATGGTATAATAAATAACTTATCAAATATAATTTGAAAAATACTAATCTCTTCGGACGAGGCACTTCGTATAATTATGATTGAACTTCACGTACAGGTAAGTTCGTTTAATCATTAATTAGTCTGCTGGCGTCTTGGCCCAAGCTGTAAGCCAGCAGACTCGCATGCTTATAAATAAATAAATAAAATAAGCGTGTAAGTTAGTATGCGTGTAAGTCAATATGCGTGTAAGTCAATATGCGTATACGTAATTAGTCATTATGCGAGTAACCCAAATTTTTGTGTGTGCATGTCACATAATATCGCATTGTTTGACAACAAACGGAGTGCCCACTCAAATGTGTAGCACTCCTTCTATGCTTTTATTATTTTATGAGTAGAACGTAGATTTTCCTGCGCTCTTTTGTTTAAAAGCCAATATGTAGGCGACGGCGATCGCACGAGTTCACATGATCTATATTTGACAGCGAACGGCGGCAGCGGCGTCACCGACTCGGGTTAGGGATGTAGGATTTGCAGTAGTTACTTGAAAACGTTTCTGCATCTCTCATTGTAGATTTTCGTAAAATGCTTTTCATGACTTTTGTTTTCTGACACATCTCATTCTTTAAAACTATTTTAATAGTAGTAAGCAGTAAGTAGATATGTACTTACTTACAAAAATTAATCGTGTTTGGTCCCGTTAAAATAGTTTTAATGGAATGCAACGCGATAGCTTAAAGTCTTAACATCTCATTCTTCTCCTTATCTGATGGCTTTTTAAACCTTTACTATTTAATTAACTCCTCAGTGGTCGAGTAGAGGTCCCGGGTTCGATTCTCAGGTTGGGCAAAGTGTGTTTTCGGATTTCTCATTTGGCAAGCATAGCGACTAAGCTAATACCCATCAATTGTAGCTATGACTAAAGTTGATTTCAATGACGGAGGCCTTTGCCCCGCTCTGTGGGACAGTATACTTACAGGCTGTATGTACTTTATTTAACTTTTTACTATTCAATTCCGGAAAAGTCACGGTAATACCTCTCACGAATATTCGGCGTCCGGCCAGTGAGGGTTACGGAGGCTCTTCCCCCTATCCCTCACAATTCCTATTCCTTCCTTAAAAGGTCGGCAACGCGTCTGCGATTCCTCTGGTTTTACGAGTGTCTTTGGGCTGCGGTGATTACTCTCCATGAGGTGACCCGCCTGATCGTTTGCATCCTTCTTTTATAAAAAAAATGTCAAGTTATTGCTTCAATTTTTTTAACGTCTCTCGTCAGACTTTTGGTTTTGGCTATTGTCGGATTTCCTATCAGCTACCCCTTGACTTGAAAGTAGTTACCTACATAATGTTGTTACTACTCTTCTACTCTCACTTGTTAGTAATTTATTACAGAATGGGGGAAAATTGGACCTCCGCAACGGAGACCAGTAGTCTGACCACAATACCACAGAGGTGGTCAATGAAGTTATTGTAAACGCGATGTGACTCAGATATTCGCCCATTTTTCTGCAAATACAAAATATAATTATATTAGTATATATTTTTTTCAAATCTTTATGTTGAGAGTTGGCACATTAAATTGTTATGTTGTGAACAACGTAGGTACTTACCTTTAGTGGCACAGATAATGTCGTTTTAAGTTGATAGTTACAGTAAGAAAAATAAGGGGTTCAGAAGAAATGGGTATTTCACTATCTGCATTTTACGTTGCCCCATAACTTTGGTTGCAGATTTCGCGCGAATGTAACAATTTTATAGCTTTAGCCAGCTACTTAGCAGTAGTTACAGTGCCACATCTTTTTTAACTATAACAAGGAACTTTCATGATTCCAATGCAACCTTTTTACGATCTGTATCTGTATAAAGACTTTAAGCAAAAAATAAAACGGACAAATTATACTCAACTGCTTTAAAAGAGTACTTGCATCGTAGTTATCATTATCTGACGATCTCCGTGGTCGGTTCTGGCGTCGTCACCTCTGCGGTCCCGGGTTCACGTTTGGGTCTGTTTAAGATAATGGTTTCTCTAACTTGTCTCTGATTTCTATGTCTCATACGTATGTTTTATGTTTTTGTTTTTATCCGTCATCGGGATTTCGCCTTGGAAATTCATCAACCAAAATTGTTTTTTGTCATCACTATAAAATCATATTTTAGTATTAACAAATAAATGTGTTGGCGTGTCTTCATAGCACAAACTAGTAAACGGTCAAGGGCTGGTCAGGTCAAGTGTTTTAAACATGACAAAAATGACAAAAAAGGAATTCGTGTTTTTTCATCACTTGACCTGACCAGCCCTTAAAGTTTCTTGCGGTTTCTAACAGTCGCCTTATATATTGTTCTACAAAAGCAAATGGTTTAAACACTGTAGGTACTAACTGATCAAGAACCCGGTCTATGCATCGAACAACTTGCCCTACCTAGGAATTGAACCCAAGACCCCCGGGAATCGGGCTGAGCGCTGTTCCACTCCACAATTCTTTGAAGAGTCGAAGATATTATAGTATTAAAATTATAATATTATATCGACGGCGAAGTGACAATACCTCCTATCTAACATTTAAAAAAAAAAAAACTTTCTTATATCATTAACTGTAAGGTCGGTTTTTCACGTTTTTTGATTAAACCACTGACTTATCCGTATTTTTGACGACAAGGGTATAAAATAAATGTGGAAATAGCTTCAAACTAAATGGAATTATGGCAATTTCACCTATCTACGTACAACTTGGTCAACCCGTACACTTAGAGACGCGAAAGTTTTCGAGACACTAAATTTTTTTTTCGCTTTGTGTAAAATGTTGTCTTTGTTAGAAGGTATTACCGAATCGAAGTGGCAACGCTGCCAGTCATTTGGGGACTTTGCCGCGTGGCAGCGGCGGTTCGCTTAGAGATATTATTTATTTAATTGTAACATATTTTAAGGTTTTCAGTTTTAGTTCATAATTTATTAAAGTTTGTTGTTTTATTTTCTGTTTTGTATAAACAAATATATCTTTTATCATAATATTATTTACAATTTAAGTCGCCGACACCGTTGCGCCAGCGAGTCCCTCGTTTCATTATAAACAGCATTTGTATTTACAGAGATCGTTTCGAACTTTAGAGTGTCGTTGGAACTTTGTATCAGCACTCAAACGGATATTGTTAAACGTTTGATAACATCCCTAATCCCGCAGTCGTCAAACAAGCGCAGTAAAAGGCTTCGCTCATTATAAACTCCGTCATGTTTCAGTGTAGCAAGCATTACCTTTTACACGTGTAGTGCTTCCATGAGTTCGTTTAAAAAATGTTTTTTATAAAGTAAAGTAATTTTTATAAAAAAGTTGAGCCGTGTGTATAACGGCTCACTAAAACAATACCGGTTATAGTGTGTCATAAAAGGCGACTAACGGACTAAAGACTGCACATACATCCAACAGCATAGAGCGGCGATGGGCTCACCCCTGTCACGCTGAGCACATGTGCAGTCGCTATTTGATGAAAAGTGGACTATTTATTTATTTAGACTTTACTGTCTACAGTACAGTAAATGGCGGCTCAATGCCATACGGCATTCTCTACCAGTCAACCAGTGAAGATGTACAAAATTTTTTATTTGGACTATGGTAGAGGACTGCTTTCGCGGTCCTCGCATTGAATAGTCTCTGACTAACCCTTCGGGGATAATAGGCGTGATTATATGTAAGTATGTATGTAAATTAAAGGACTGTGGAAAGTCAAAGTCAAAGTCAAAAGATATTTACTCAATAAACTCAATTAAGAAGTACTTAGAATCGTCCAAATCTTTTTTAACCTACCACCCATTCAGAACGTAATTTTTTAACTGTGGCAAAGAACGGGCGCAAGAAACCACAGCGCACAGAAGCAACGACATTTACAAAAAAAATATATATATGTCGTTACCAGGTCATGAAATACAAAATATGAATTTAAATGTAAACTATGTAAATGGTACTCTATATATAAATTAATTATAGACAATTAGAAATAGCTGTTGGAGTACTTGGAGCATTTCAGACCCAAGCTGTTTTGTCTTCTGTGTAATCTGACACTTTTTAATAAGCTTTTTTATAAAACTAAACTTGATTTTGATTTTGAATTTATCATGATCTAATTTCTGAATATCATTTGGTACTTTGTTGTAAAATCGTACACACAGACCCTTAAAAGAATTATTTATTTTATGAAGCCTAGTAAGAGGTACTGCTAATTTGTTCTTACTTCTAGTGTTTAAATTATGAATATCACTGTTTTTTGAAAACATTTCAATATTTTTATGGATATACAACAGATTTTCATAAACGTATTGCACTACTGGACAAAGGCCTCCATACATATTAAGGCGGGATTTAAGGCAAAACTACTTAGTAAAGGCATTCTACGCATACCTTTTATACCTGACGTTTCAACCGAGTTGCACCGGCCATGGTCACGGGCTCACGGGTGGACTGCTGTCGCGGTGTATCGCCTCCGTTTGCGGCGCTGAGTCTTCATTCACCATCACATAATTTATCCAACTACCGTCACACACAACACTAACGGTGACCCTATTCCGTATACAAGCCCTATTCTGGTAGTTAGCCGATTGCAAACTAAAACGAAGTGGCGTTTTTGCAAACACTGGATTCCACGCTGATGATAGTTTGTGACTATCTTCCCGATTGAAATTGTTGTTTTTGATTTTGCGTTAAATCCCGTCTTAATATGTGTGCCTAATGAAACCACAGAATAATTTTACTAGATGAAAAGCGAAAATTTAAAAGTGTGAGTATAAAGGCGTCCATCATTGAAATCGAGTCTTCGCTACAATTGACGGATGTTGGGTTAATTACCACTTTTGCTAAATGCAGGTTGGTGATTACAAACATGGGCTAAAAAAAAATCCGAAATATTTTGCCCGACCTAGAAATTGAACCCGGGACCTCCCGTTATTGAGCGCTTTGCCATTCGCAAGCCTCAGAGGCGATGTTTAAATTTTTGAGGGATAAGTACTTGTGTTTTTTCTACATTGTTTGGAATTTTTAATGTCAAAAATAATGACAGCAGGTGCGCCATAATTTTTTTGAATTTGCGGATGACATCACAATTCCCGCCATTTGCAAAAAAAATATTACTTTAAAATCAAACCATATTTTGTCGTTCTGTAAACAACACTATACTAACTGATATATATTTCCTATCCATCAGGTATCAAAATAAAGTGATGATTGCAACAGTTTATTTGTCTTATAGTATTTCTCTAAAAATCACTCGTAAATCGGTATCTTTATCTAGTAGTAATAACGATGTATTTCTTTTATCTAAATACGATCATTATAGTCTCAATAATTATTTTCTAATAAGAAACAGTACTTACATTAGATAAATCCAATAAAAATAGCACACAAAACTCAGCGACTAATTCACTCTGACACAGAAATTGGCGCAACTGTCAACGTCTAAAATGACAGAATCGAGCACAGCTATGCGATATTTTGCGATCACAATACATAAAATGTACCACAGAACCGAAATAATCGACCTTGTTCATACTAAAGTAGTCTGTAAGTCTATACAAACACGGTACAAAGTCAAGCGGGAGAGAGCGGTCTCATGCGACCGCTTGGGGTTTGACGGAATGGCGCGAACTGTCAGTGTGGTCTCATGCGACCGCTTGGGGTTCTAGAGGTAAACACAGCTTAGATCTAGCTATTGTTATACAATAGAGTTTTAAAACAAGATAAAGAATTATTTGTAAAATTTTTGATTTATAATAGAATAGGGTTTTTTTTTCACTACGGGAACACACTTGACCTTCATCTCACCTGATGGTAAGAGATGATAAGGCCGAAGGTGAAAACGCACTTTACCCGAAATTCTCAACCACTAAGGAGGTTGCAAGCACTTCAGCCATGCCTTTCATCTATGGTAGGTAACGATAAGGTAAGTGAAATACACCCGGTAATAGTAGGCCTTGCCACTACTTTTTGTTCGCCGCGTCTGTGGTAGACCCAGGTTGGTATGCGGCCAGCTCGTCGTTATGAGCCTTTAAATGTCCCACTGATGGGCACAGGTCCCCACATAGACAACAGCACATGGAGAGAGATAGAGAGAGTCCTCACTCACCTCACCTTGGTCTGCCGTTATTAAAGTCACGAACTTTGTGGGGCGGCAGAGTGAGGGTGACTGATGCTACGTCTCTTTCGCTGCACCAGTGATCTTCACTTCTACTAAACATCAGGTGGAGTGGGATCATTTGCTGGGCTTAGTATAAAAAGTATAAAAAAATACAAATAAATAAAAGCAGTGAAAGAGTAGGGTGAATAGTTTGTTTTAATAAAAAATCGTTTTAACAAGAGATATAGTTAGTAAATGTAAAACAAAGCTGTAAACTGTGAATAGTAATACGTACTTCTTTTCTTATTGTTTCAGATTCATCATTATCACAACCCCTAATAACCCATTGCTGGATATATAGGGCTCTCCCGATCGAGGATATTAGCATAATCTCCACGCTTGGCAGGTTTCTTCAAGAAATTCCTCCAATTTCTTACTACAAAAACAAAGTTTCCTTATAAAAAAAGAAATGTGGCTCTCACGTAGGTAGCTGATGATAAAATTGTAAATATTAGGAGCGGGGTCGTCGCGCCTTTATGCCCTTCTGTAAACCGTTTATAACCAGCGATACGGCGCTTTACGCCCCAACACTTTTAGCACTGAATTGCGCAGTCTCCGCTCACTCTAATTCTGAATTGTTTTCGGCTACAAAGAAAGAGATTAGCTCCTTTTATGTTACATTTAGCTTTCTATTTGCATTGAGATCTGAACGATTGAAAATTAGATATAACGGAGGGGTGCGTATCATTTCATATAATGACAAATGAACTAATTTCAAAGAACATAACGTTCATTGGATATAATTTTTACTTGTTCTAAATACACTTCCTATAACAACATTACGTATATTATTCATTTGATATAATACTCATATTCTCTAACAATTTATGCGTATATTGGTAGAATAATCATATTCTATAACTTCATTTGATATAATTTTTGCTTAAAAATAAGAATACCATTTTAACCCTCAATTGATTTCAAATATTGTCTTAAAAAGTTAATACGTTGTGTTTTCGTTGTGCTAAAAACGTCAGTGACAGAAACGAATCGCGGCAAAACCGACTCCACGTAGACTTGTCTGCCCTACGCTAGAGTGTAATTTAATCCCGTGTAGGCGCGGAGGGACGAGGCGGCCCACGAGCTGAGGTGAGGAGCAGGTGGGTTTAACGCTCGCCGCCGCGGCTGAGGGTGGCCGGCGAAGTCGGCCAGCAAGCCGAAGCTGCGGTGGTGAGCGAAAGCCATCTGCGACGATAAGCTCGTGTGGGACTGCCGGAGTCCCGCAGCGCCGGAGCCGTGACAGAAAACATGCCTGCTTGCATGCTGCATGCCTGCTTGCATGCCTGTTTGCATGCTGCATGCCTGCTTGCATGCCTGCCTGCATGCTCCATACATGCCTGCATGCTGCATGCCTGCTTGAATGCTGCTTGCATGCTGCATGCTTGCTTGCATGCTGATTGCTTGCTTGCATACTGCTTTGCTTGCATACTGC
This sequence comes from Scoparia ambigualis, assembly GCA_963921215.1. NCBI lineage: Eukaryota > Metazoa > Arthropoda > Insecta > Lepidoptera > Crambidae > Scoparia > Scoparia ambigualis. The sequence continues at coordinate 8,640,272 of OY992507.1, forward strand.
TTGCTTATTACGTGAGTAATGTTTTATATCATTTGATTATTATATCAAATGTTCATTATATTAAAAGTACATTATATCAAATGTACATTATATCAAAAGTACATTATATCAAAGGAAATTATAGAATCTAAAATTATATTAAATGTTTATTATATTATCTGAACGTAAGACCATAAGTATTTATATCAAACATTACACACCCATAACTGAGATTAAAGTGTTCGGAGTTATGTTTTGGTGACCGCTCGGTCTACGTGCTTCATGACCCCAGCTTCGGAAGGCACGCAAAGCTGTTGATCCCGGGTGTGATCGTAAGATGGCAGTCAATAATGGCTTCGTCGCCAGCTTTTTCACTCTTTCCGCTATTCGTTTCTGGAATGCTCTGCCAATGCATATCCGTCGTGCTCAGAACAAATTAAGTAGTGTTTAAAAGACTGGTGCGTGAGCACTATTTACTACTACATAGGAAAAAAGCTTTCAATCTGTTTGTCCTATGTCCAAGACAAACATTGGTCTGAATTCTGTCATGCCACGACTTTGCAGGACGTACAATGCCCCATCTAAAAGTAGTGATGTTGATTTGAGCATGTCTCTAATGTGTTTCAAAAAATGTTTATTTGATTTAGTTTTGTTTTTTTAGTAAAATAACTTTTTGATTTAGTATTTGTTTCAAAGATCTGTTTCTTTTTATTATTTAGTTGTTTTTTTTAACTTAGTGTTTTAGTTTAAGGGTATAGATGTCTAATCATAGCGGATGTTGTTTTCTTCTATAAGTGTTAGATCATTTAGTATAAATGAATTGTGTATTTGTTTATTAAGAATGTGAAATGTATTTAATGTTGAAGAACCAAAAAAAAATAAAAAATAAACCCCGTTTAGAAGTCACACTATTACTGTATATTATTTAATTGTGCTGTTTTTAATTGAAATTTAATAATTACAATTACAAACAGCATAATAAAAGAATATACGGTATTAAAGCGGTATTAAATACAGTTAAATTATTATCTAACTGTATTTAATACCGCCTAACTTCAAGTCTCCCACATTCTTACCGGTTGACTGGTAGAGACTGCCTTGTGGCGTTAAGTCCGTTACCTTTTGCTGTTTAATAAGTAAAAAAGATTATAAGGTAACTACCCCAATTATGGACAGGTTGAGAAAAGATTTGGTTGTTTTGTATTTTGTAAATTTCTCATTAAGTATAGTGAGAAATTTTTAGATATTATTTAGGCATACTATTATTATTAGATACTAGTTAAGTGTTTTTTAATGTATTTGTTCGCACCAACCAATACGTTAACTAAAAATAATTTGTAAAATAAAAACCCTATTTTTTGGACCAATAATGGACAGTAGAAATCTATGATGGACACCCAATAATGAACAACACCTAGTTACAAATCCTGTAACTTGAAATGATATTCCGGTAATTGGGACATGTATCTCGCTCATCATAAGGACCCATTGCTCCAACAAATACTCATCGTCTTCAGACAGATATGTGTTTGGACCCATAGAACAGACTTTAGGACTTTTTACTGACACTTTATTATGTAAAGTAATTCTCGGTACTCCAAATATTTCAGCGGCTTTTGCTATTTTTTTCCCATTGAAAGAAAGATATGGAGAAGTATAATTGCTATGTTAAACCTTAAATAATTAGGTTTTCGACAATTGTCCATTAATAGAACATCCTAGAAAAGATATCCAGTTATGGACACGAACAAATAGCATTAATACCATAACCTTAATCATGCCAAAAAGCGTGAAGTATGTTGCAAATTTAAGCAATATAACATAATAATACGCCATAAATCTTTAAGACTAATTTAATGATGATTAATGAGTATCGTATTTTTGTCTCTTTTATTACTCTTTTTTTTTTTTTACATGTAATATGTAATTTTGTAGTGTGTGCCAATAAATGTTTTTTCTTTCTTTCTAATAGTAGCTAAAAATAATTGTGCTACTTTCTTAAAGATTTTGTTAGTAAAAATGGATTTTCTAACAACGACTCGTACTTTACGCCATTTTAAAATAAAAAGGCTGAATTTAATAAAATTACATAATTTTTACCGTATAATAATGAAAACATTATTTGAAAGTGTTGCTAGGACGCATTTCCCAATTGTTGCAGTTATTTTTTTTTGTTCATAATTGGATACCTGTCCAAGACTGGTGCTGTTACGTTATAAATAAATAAATGAAACCCACCAACTCGCACTGGGCCAGCGAGCGTGGAGGATTGTGGCCCAATCTCCCAATGTGCTGTGGTCCATGTAAGAAGGCATGTGCCAACAGTGAATGGGACGTTAATAGGCTGATGATGGTCAATGATACATACATATAATCACGACTATGTATTATCCCCGAAGGGTTAGTCAAAGACTAATTCCACTACCATAGTCCAATTTTCACCAAATAGCGACTGCACATGTGCTCAGCGCGACAGGTGATGAGCCCATCACTTCTCTTTGCTGTTGGATGTAGGTGCAGTCTTTAGTCCGTTAGTCGCCTTTTACGACCCCCAAGGGAAGAGAGGGTGTGGTAGTATTTTTTTCACCGCTATACGCGACACGGTTTTAGTCAATGTTATGTAAAATTAATGTTTGACCTAACATGTAAATACATGAAAAGTATTTAATAAGAGTATGACACAGGTATTTCCGCTTTACTAACCATTAGGTATACGGTTCATTTGACCCTGCCTACGTAGCTGTGTGTGTGGCGGTTAAAAGAATACTACCATTCTGTTTAAAACCAGCAATGAACTGCAAAACGGCAAACCTGCAATGAACAGGGTAGGAAAATGAAAGTGTCATGGCGGTACAATAGACAATGTCATTCAGTTCAATATCGGTTCGGAAGACGGAATGGCGGAACGGTCCGTTTACGGTTTGCTGTTTTGATTTCCCATGGCTGGGACAGCCCAGACTTTATGATATGGTGTAAAACCAACCGCGGGTCGTAAGTGCTTATATTTCTGACGGCAGAATTCGCGTCGCGTTGTTATGATTTCAGTTGCGGTTTGTGTCGGTACATGCCCACGTGCATTAGTTGTGAAATAGCATAAAATCAACTTAAATCTTAATAATCTCCTTCTAAACAGCCATCGGAGGCTGCTGTGTGTGATTAATCGGACGAACAAACGTGACGGCAGCGCGTATATTACGAACATTACCTCGCGTTTAGCAGGCACTGTTAGCCTCGCGTGGTGAGCTAGTGGGAACCGGTTCCCGGCGATATCGTGGAGGAGGCGGCTGCTCGGCGAATGGGACAGTGCGATCTGGACAGCCTCCTGGAGTCGGCCGGCGTGGCAACGCCGCCAGAGGCCAGGAGCCATCACAGCAGTTGAGCTGCAACCATCCTATTTCCTTCCTCACCTCTGTCCTCTCCTCAGGTTGCAAGGCGGGTCAACCTTCATCATTCGGTGAGTACATAGTGTTAAAGTTTAGTTAGTAAAACGTTAGCAGCTGCGAAGCGCAGCCTAGTTCAAGCAGGCCCTGATCGGTGACCTGGTGGTCCAGGGTCTGTTTGATTCACAATCTATCTCTTCTCTTTGGTGTGGTTATAGGTGAACGAACTATATACCTACATAGCACAAAAAATTTCGAGCATCAAAAGGCAGGAACGTAACGCCAGCTGTGACGTCACTGTAGGTGTTAAAAAGTCGGCACGCTTGGTTTCAATACTTGCGTTATATAAGTAAATCTATATATGCCGAGAACTGATTTTGAGGTCCTCATACTGGACTAACCCTTCGTGGATAATAGACCTTGACCAAGTCTTTGGGGGATACATCCATAAACGAATTTAAATCACTTTTCAAGAATCCAAGATTTCAAATTAGTGAATGTAATACGGTTAGGTTGGTGGGGTAAAAGCAATCTTTCATTGCTTAAACAACTGTGCCGCAGCGCAGCAAAGTTCTCTCAAGCTAAATGAGCTAATTTTACTTGGAAACATTCTTAATTACACGTTTACAGAAACACATATTTCTTGAAACATTAAGATGTGAGTTGTTAATTTGAATAACTCAATCTGAGCTAAGCAAGAAATAAACTAGTTAAGTTTTATATGTCCAATAAATGATTTTGTGGATTTTAATTCGTATAGAAATTGTAATTAGCCCTTTGTGGTGGCGGCTCATCATAGATTACTACCGACTCATATCTTCCCTCTGGTATTGAAAAGGCGACTAACGGACTAAAGATTGCTCATACATCAAACAGCATAGAGCGGCGATGGACTTTATGCTGTTTTCGGTAAAACGTGAACTGTGACAGCTAGAGACAATTAGAGCGTTTTGGCAGTGATCTTGAAAGTTAAGTTACTGATTAAAGATAATTTCTTTCGGATCTCAGAGGTGAAAACGTCTAAGGTGTGATGAAGCAATGTTGACAAAAAAAACAAGCACTGACAAATTTCGACGGGTGATAACCAGACCTCGGTAGCCAAGTGGTTAAGACAGCCGCCCGGAATGCGGAAGCTGCGTGGTTCTATTTCCGCCTGAGGTTATCGGATTTTTTTAGTGTTTAAAATTTTACTTAAGTATATTTAAGCGTTATTAAAACGCAAAAATATATAAAAAACATAAAAAAAATAGTTAACATACTTTTAGAATATCCTGTCACCGGATGGGTGACTAAAACAATCAAATCTCTACAGATTTGCAACCACCTCCACCACCAGTTGAAGCACCTCCGTGCTTCAACAGGTAACTTAACCCTTTAACGGACACAGCATGTTCAAATTTTTCATTGGTTTTCGACCTTATCTCAATTGTACAAAGTTCAAAATATGGTGGCAATATATGTGCCACTGCCTTATAAAGGGTTAAGCCGTTGTTTCCGGTTGTTGTTGTAATACAGCACGCGTTGTTAGCCATGCCTGAGCTTTGAAGCGAGACGTTAATAGGCTGCTGCTGACTTTAATAAGGGTATAATAGTTTATCGAAGACTGATTATGATACCACTACCTCCATTAGTTTTACAAATATGGGTAAGACTAACAAAAATAAATAGCTATTCTATGCAAAACTGCAAATACTTTTCGACCTAATGTATAAAACAGCCGATTTTGTTTCGCAGTTTCAGGTTGCTCCCATACAAATACTTAGTTGTAATTTTAAACAAAAATTGCAATTAAGTTGCTTAGTGTCTTTTTTTTCTCATTTCTCATTTTGCATTAAGTATATGAATAATGATTGATAATAAACGTTTAATGGTAAATGATATTCCCCAAACCACTCGAGGCTTAATACAGCTGTGGTACTTTATTGAAATCTCACACGGACTTCTTGAGAGAATTTGAAAAGTTATGTTACACTGTTTTGTTTTGTTTGCTATCACTCATGCACGTTCACGAACACTTAACAGTAAATAATCCACCACTATTTCACATTAATATTTGACAAAACACAAATTATAGAAAACAAAACAAAACTGCAGACATGACGCTTCACTTTCCCGCCTAGAAGTCTTGCCTAACGTCGCGAGTCGGTAGCAAACCGGACGCCTACGCCGACGCCATGCCGCAGCGCCATCGAGCTTTTTATTTTAAGAGATTTTACGCCTTCCGGTTGGTTTCCCATACAATTTCCAAGTTGAATTTTTTTAAAACCAGTAAGCCAATTTTGATGAAACTCGTCATACTGAAGGAAAGTATTGAGATCTAAATAGTTTGTTGGAAAACATTAAAAAAAATGTTTGTTAACCTGAGTTATTGCGATTTTAAACTTTCTATAAATACTTAGTGGACTTTAAATCGCAACAACTCAGCCAAATAAACGTTTTTTTTAAATGTTTTCAACAAACTATTTAGATCCCTGTATTTTACTATAGCATGCAAAGTTTCATAAAAAATAGTTTATTGGTCTTTAAAAATTTCGACTTGGAAGATTGTATGGGCAACCGAAATGCGTAAACCCTCTTTAACTACTACAGCCTTATTTAAAAATGTTAAAAATTAAAAATATTAAATATTAAACTTTCCTTCAATCACACCAATTATCTAGCCCAAGAGAAGCTTCGAAGAAACTCGTTAAATGGTTACTAGACAACGGATAAATTTACTTGAAATACTTAAATACATACTTATTATACATAGACAACACCCAGACCCGAGACAATTTAGAAAAAACAATAATTTCTAAATTGACCCGACCGGGGATCGAACCCGGGACTTCAGAGATGGCGACACCATGAAAACCGGTGTACAAACCACTCGACCAGGGAGGTCGTCAAACGTTACTTAAGCTTTGTCCGTATCATCGCGTAGCGGTGAATGAATACCCCTATGTTCCTTGGGTGTCTTAGAAGGCGACAAACGGACTAAATACTGTACACACATCCAACAGCATAGATCGACAATGGGCTCACCACCTGCCACGCTGACCACATGTGCAGTCGCTATTTGGTGAAAAGTGGACTATGGTAAAGGACTGCTTTTGCTGTCCTCATTGCCTGGTCTCTGACTAACCCTTCGGGGATAATAGTTGTGATTATATGTATGTATGTAGGTACTACAGCCTTATTTGTAAACGTTACTTAAGCTTTGATATCTTGACAAAACTCTTCCTAAATGAATACTTAATAAGTATTTAAGTACCTAACGTTTGAAAGTAATGCTAGAGGCACTGACATAACATTCATTGATCGGGATCGAGCGGTTTAATTGTTAAAACGCCTTGAAGGGATTTCCCTTTCGACAAGCTGTCTAAAGTTGTTTAAAACAGCCTGAGGTGGGAATGCGATATTATCATTGTGAATGCGAATAGAGCGATTTGGAATTAAATAACCCGTGGTTGCCTTTTCCTTTGCCGAAACATTATATTATACAGATTTATTTTAACCCCTCAGTCTTGGATTTTTTTTAACAGTTTTTTGACACTAACTGTCAACGTCAAATTTGACAGAATCGAGCATAGATTAAGCGATATTTTGCGATAACAACATAAGACGAACCACAGAACCGAAATAACCAAACTTGTTCATACTAAAGTAGTCTGTAAGTCTATGAAAACACGGTACAAATGTTATTGTTTATATAATTTAAACGCAAATTTTGTTGCGAACAATTCACAAATTGAAAAAGACAGTGTAGAAAAAGTTCTACGAGTAGGATTCGAACCCGCACTCTTCTGGCGATCCGGGCCAGCTGCTTTCCAGTTGAGCTACTGTGGAACTTATCCAGCCCGCCGAAATTGATCAACACTATCTTTATTTTTTTTGTAAGCAAAAGTGTATTGTTGTTTGTATTTTTCAATTTGTAAGATTTATAATTTTATTTCATTTTATTTATTTATTTATTCAACAATGTTTCAACAGTATATAACTAAACACAAGGTACAGAAGATGTTACTTAAACATAAGCCAATTAAAGAAACACATTATGCTACTAAAAAATGTTAACACAATTAATGAACGCAGGTAGGTAGTCTAAAAATAATAGGTAGGTACTTAAGTAAATGAATTTTGTCGATTGATAACTTACAAATTAGGTGTGAATCTGATTGTGTTGTGTCGATGTGTGTAAGTGCGTGTGAGTGTAATATCGTGGTTGGTTTACATGGGCGCTCGAATTGATTATGACAGTTGGTTATTAATTGTAGTAAACATTAAAATATTTTAATATTTTAAAAATTCAATTTAAAATATACAGTTTAAAACATACTATAACATATAAAACTTTAAAAAAAATGCATAAACGTGGACTAATGGTAGTGGACTGCAGTTACTGCTGTGCCCATTGCTAAGTCTCTGACTAACCCGTAGGGGATAATAGTTTTAAATGTATGTACCTATGTATTATTAATGCGCCTTTAACACAATAAGGCGAAACACTATGTAGAAGTGGCATGCAAAATTCTCATACAAAACACAGATCTATTACAGAAAAATGACGTTTCGTAGTCCCCTGTTTCCTTCTTCAGAACTGGACCAATTTATATGTTTTTTCAGCATCAGTTAAAGAAAGAGATTCTTATGTTTATTTTTTTTGCATTAAGCCATTTATTTAACAACCAGGAGCCTTCAAAATTTAGCGAAATCACTCCGTTTTAAGGCGTCTTCAGAAACATTAAGAGGCTGGTTTACTAAGAAAATCGAACATATAGACATAGAAAATCTCTTTCAAAGTCAAAGTCAAATTATTTATTCAATGTAAACCTTTACAGGCACTTATTGACGTCAATACTAATAATAATAAAAAAACAGTTAACTAACAAGTTAGTTAAGACTTAACAACTAATCTAACGAGCTATAGTCTGTGCCAGACAAATGCGCATCGCTACCCCCAGTACCACTGCACGCCGAAACAAAATCGCGTCGAACCGAAATATAAGCCGTGGTCATAGAATTGTGTAAACAAACGTATCCTAGTACGAGACAAAAATAGCGGGCAAGTGTCTCTCCCCTAGCGACACAAACGGCTCAAATTTATAGGTAATTTATAGTTTTTTTTTTGGGATGAAAGGTGAAGAATGATAAATCATAATGAATTGTTAACTTAAGTTATTACTTTAAGGAATAAAATTAAATGTGATTTCTAATTATCGTATTGATATTGTGGTAAGTAATAGAAATTGCAAATAACTGAGTTTTTTTTGAAGTAAAATAAAGTAACGGCTGAACCGAGTTTTGTAAAACATTAGTACCTAACTAATAAGGTTGACATTTTTAATCATTCAAATATCTTTTTTTAAAAAAACTTAAGCATAAAAAACCGCCAAAAAATAAAAATAAGCATAAAGGAGAATGGCGAGTTTGGCCTTGACTAGCTCTAAAGTAGAAATATAAATTAAAATAAAGTCTTATTTTAGACGTTTCAAAAAATATACCCTATTATTTTTTTAAACTTGTCATGTTGTTAAAATACCAAAATACTTTTTAGTAATTTTAAAGTGTTAAATATCGTATTTCTGAACGTTACTCTAGAGTGTGTTCATTACGTTCCGATAACCAGTCCTTGATTTATTTATCCAAACTTCTTAATAAATGTCTGTGATCCAAAGATACTAAGAGCGACACTTAACTAAAAAGTAATGCATGTAAGGAGGTATCTTACATTAGTTTAGTTAGATAACAGTTTAACATACTTTCCAGAACGTTTCTTAGTTTACAATTCTGTAGGATAAGATAAAATATAATTTGCTTAGATTAAAACAAAAAGGGTTTAAAAAAAATCCTTTTTGTTTTAATCTAAGATAATTTGTGTTTTTCTTTACGAACACTACGAATGTCAATGTCAAATAAACGTCATGTCTATTACTCACGCAGTCGCTGTCACTTCACTACTTTTCTTCGTTTCGTTGTGATAATAAGTCTTGCGTGTATTTTCCATTGATTGACTGATTGCTAAGACTGATTGTCGATATTATTGTACAGAGGCACTTACAACTCATTGTAGTATTTGAGGTTTCTGACATCAATAAGTACCTACCTAGTGTCTTTTTTGAGCGAAAATATTATTCTTTATGGTATGCCATTACTTTAAAATACGCACACTAATATTTTAGATTCAAAATTGACATTTGACCTAAAAAGGTTTTAAATTAGAAATTAAAAAAACTGACAAGTTTTATGTCGCTATTTGTTTTTGAAATAGCATTATAATTTCATAATCTAAAAGAATTCAATAATCATAACATTAGACCTAATTATTAAAATTCAAGGCCAGGCTTGTATGGAATCTCGCCATTCTCCTTTGTGTGTTTTAAAATTGTTTCGTTTTTCGTCTTGGTACAAGCACAGAATAACTAATAGTACTACCGTACAGAAGGTTCACTCTCTATCTCTTTCTTTAACCGATGCTGAAAAAGTAACAAAAATTGGTCCAGTTCTGAAGGAGAAAACAGGGGACTACGAAACGTGGTTTTTCTGTTTTAAATCTGTGTTTTGTATAAGAATTTTGCATGCCACGTCTTCCACGTAGTGTTTCCTCAATGATAGTCCTGTTAACCCATACTGAAATCTACAATAGCTGTGTAGGAGTAAGTTCACGTCAGTAGTCTAACGGAGCTATGGAGATTGAACCACGATTTCACGCGTTAACCCGAGCATCTGTCCTACCCTCCTTAATGTACACATATAGTTTGAAAATGTTACTTATTTCAATCGTAATAAGATAGCTAGTAGGTTGATTTAAATAATTCACTATAATAATATGGTAGGTATTCATTCTAGTGCTAGCTGATCGAAGCAACTTAACTGGTAGGTAATAGTAATACAGCAATAAGGAGCTATTTTATTTTAATAAATCATTGCGATACTTAGTCTAATCACGAACGAATCGAACGGTATTTAAGTTGAATAACTGCCAATGGTTAGGTTAATAATTTACTATCACTAATATATTTTCTTCTCAGAGTTCTTAAGAGTTTAGACTGTTCCCATTCTTAAAATAAAAACGTAAAAACAGATGAGCCGAAGATAAAAATCCATCATGAGCGACGATCGCAGCGTAATTCCTATGCAAAGTAGGCACAAATTAAGCGGTCTCCAACTAAACTTATTATAACTTTATAATACCGCTTTATAAGGGCGCAATAAGAAACAATGTAGGGATAAAAGTTGATACGGGATCATGTTTCGTGCGAAGAAAAAGTTTTAAGGGGGCGGGGCATGCGCGCGCATGCGCCGTGCGCGCGCCGAAGAAATGCTTCGCCTTCAACGGCCACTGTTGATGGACAAGCACGGCAGTCGTCGCGGAGCCACCGTGTCTGGCGCACGCATTCGAGATGCACAACTGCATACGCCGTAAAATCGTATCGCGATAAATATTATAATCGAACAACAAAAGAAAAAACTTAACAACAGCAACTTTAGAGAACTTTTGCGACACCCTAAAAAGTTTTGCGAAGTTTAAAAAAGTTTTTGCATCGTCTCGCTCAAAGGTCGTCTCTTGTTTTGAGTAGGTAATTAAAGTTTTTAATACCACTGTTGATTTAAAGCACATTTTTCTTAGTTTTACACTACATTTTTTAAACATTCTATTGCTGAAAATATATTTTATTGCAATTTTGAATTTTTCGTATTTTTAAATTTAATATTAGTATTGAGTTTTCAATAAATTTCTTGCAAGAACTAAATTATGTCTTATGACGATAGTAAAATTTGATTAAGTTGCAATTTTATCTGCGATGATTTGAGCCAGTGGATATATGGACAAGAGGCGGGATGTATTTAAATAAAAGAAAAAGTCAAAGTCTACTTACTACTACTTATTGCAATAAAACTAAAATAATATAATTCTGACATTTTTAGTACCTAAACAAATGAATCATTTTCTTAGGTATTTTAAAGTACCAGTAGGTACCTAACTAAATAATAAACTAGGTACAACATTTAAAATTTAAAATGTTTTAAAAAAATGTTTTCATATGGAGCACCTGCCACGCGAAGACATTGTATTGTAGGTATAAATTTACTGAGAAGGAAAATAAATTTTCGGTACTCTTATTTCTCTATTAAAAAAAATCAATTCTAACTCTTCTCAATTTATCAGATTTACATTTAATTTTTCGGGTTTAAGAATCTTTATTTCTCATAAGAATTAGTAAATTTACTTACATGAGAAACTTACTCTATACTCGTAAGTAATTTAAATATTAAACTAAAATTTAGATTTTTTCCTCTTGAGCCATTATTCTACATTATAAGGTAATACATTGCAATTTACTAAGGTAATTCAATAATTAGGACAGAACTTCATCAAAGTATTGTATACCAAAAACTTAAATAACATCCATATCGAAAATAATAAAACCACAATAGACAGTAAACACTGGTTCAATGCGAAGAAAGTCTGACAGAAAGAGGGTTTAATTTTTACTATCTGATATCCATAATTCATAATCACCTGAAACTTGTTTATATATACTAGGTAGTAGGTATACCATAAAGTAAATATCTACTCATTCTTACTTTACTTTAAAGAAATACAAATAATAGTATAATTTACAAAAGTTCCAAAGTTACAAAGCAATAATTGGGAAAGTATCATAAAAATAGGCCATAATGACACGTTAGGGTGATTCGAAACTCATTAGTGGAAACTGCTTAGTAGGTTCCCTGAAGGTCGCCGTACAAAATGCTTGCTTATAACGTGTTACGGATGCCTAATTATTATCGGTACACTTTGCGGTCCGTGAAACCGACCGCAATTACGTGGCCGCTGGACCCCAAATTGTAGCCGATGCGGCCCGAGGGCGCTAACGACTAAATAAAAATAACACACAGAAATATGTGAAGGAAAGTAGCAAATTCGTTTCATAATTTATTTTACTATTGAAGATTTAAATTGCCTTTAAGCTGAACCTCAAATTGTAACCTCTTACGCAAATGAATAACTAAACTTAACGCACAGAAATATGTGAAGGAAAGTAACAAACTCTTAATGACTAGTTTTACTATCGAAGATTAAGAGGGTTAACGGGTTTCGATTTCCCATACAAACTTCCAAGTCAATATTTTTAAAAACCAATAAGCCAATTTTAATGAAACATTGCATGCTAGAATAAAGATTTATAATCCAATAGAAAGTTTAAAATCGCAATAACTCAGTTAAATAAACGTTTTCTAAAAATGTTTTCAACAAACTATTTAGATCCCACTATTTAGATTCACTTTTATTTAAATTCCGTAAAAAGTTTACACCTCCGATTTTCAAGTTTATATGATCTCTCCATCCGACTGGTTGTCTGGAAGAAATCGCTTCATAGCGATAAGACCGCCAAATTGTGACTATGTATATTACCTTTTTTCTTGTTTTGTATGTATTTGTAAATGTAAACTGTTGCAATAAAAGAGTTATCTATCTATCTATCTATCCCTGTACAATACCTTAGCATGTAAAGTTTCATTAAAATTGGCTTATTGGTTTTTAAATATTTCGACTTGGAAGTTTGTATGGAAAACTGAAATGCGTAAACCCTCTTAATAAATGGCATTTAGTTGGATTCCAAAATGTAGTCAATGTAACCTTCCTACATTATTTTTATGAACTTTTGCAACACTACATTACATGGCGGAATTAATGCATGAGGCATTCTCTATCAGTCAACCGTAGGGTGGTGCAGAGATGACATGGTAGGTGCAATTATCTGCAGTGACTAAAGGTGGATGAGACCATTATAAATATTAGAACATGTAATACACACGTATATAAATAAACATACTTACTCGCAAATACACAGATATTGTATAATATACCTTCATACACTACGTATAATAAAGAAATAGTATATTATTGAGATGATTCTGCCATGGTTCTGTCAAAAAGGAGCGACATTTCTGCTGACGAATGGGCAACCATTTCCGCTCAGACCTATGCTGTGAGATGTGGTCATTTCCTCAGATTGTAGATGAATACTGTTATTGAACAATCTGTCAAGCATTACAAACAAGACTAAGTTTAGGTCGTGATTTATTAATGACAAGTGGCCGCTCGCGGTTTTACCCGCGTGGTTCCCGATCCCGTGGGAATATCGAGATAAAAAGTATCCTATGTGTTAATCCAGGTTATAAAGTATCTGTATATCGAATGTCATCCAAATCCATTCAGTAAATTTTACGTGAAAGAGTAGCAAACATCCATCCATACCTTCCCGTGGGAATATCGGGATAAAAAGTATCCTATGTGTTATTCCAGGTTATAAACTATCTGTATGCCAAATCCATTCAGTAGTTTTTACGTGAAAGAGTAACAAATATCCATACATACTTACAAACTTTCGCGTTTATAATATTAGTAGGATTTACTAAAAATAACGCACTGATATATGTGAAGGAAAGTAGCGAACTCGATTCATAACCAAATTACAATTTATTTTACTAGGTAGGTACTGAAGTAAATTAAAGTGCCTTTGAGCTGAGCCCCAAATTATATGCGATTTAGCGCTTTTTCGCAAATGAATGACTTAAAAAGAACGCACAGAAATATGTGAAAGAAGGGAGCCAATTGACGATTAATTTTACTATTGTCGATTATTATTTGACGACCTCCTTGGTCGAGTGGTTTGTACACCGGTTTTCATGGAGTCGCCATCTCTGAGGTCCCGGGTTCGATCCCCGGTCGGGTCAATTTAGAAATTATTGTTTTTCTAAATTGTCTCGGGTCTGGGTGTTTTCTATGTATAATAAGTATGTATTTAAGTATTTTAAGTATGTTTATCCGTTGTCTAGTAACCATTTAACGAGTTTCTTCGAAGCTTCTCTTGGGCTAGATAATTGGTGTGATTGTAGGAAAGATTTATTTATTATTTATTATTATTGTCGATTTGTAAATGGCTTTTAGCTGAACCTCAAATTGTAGATGAAAAGCCCTAGTAACGCTCAGACGCTAACGACTAAATAAAAATATCAAAAGACATAGAATATTGCAGAAATAATCGAGGGAAAGTAGCGGATTCAATTCAAACCTAATTCATCGATTCCCGCCTGAGGTTGTCGTCCATTTTCAGTGTTTAAAATTTTACTTAAGTATATTTAATCGTTAATAAAACGCTAAAATATAAAACATTAATCTATAAACGCAGCTTCATCTTAACCGAATGTTCAAATATTTGTAAAAATATTTATTTTGGATCTCAGAGGTGAAAACTTCAAAGATTTGATGAAGCAATGTTGACTAAAAAACATAAGCATCAAGCACTGACAAATTTCGACGGTTGAAAGCCAGACCTCGGTAGCCAAGTGGTTAAGGCAGCCGCCCGGAATGCGGAAGGTGCGTGGTTCGATTCCCGCCTGAGGTTTTTGTCTTTTTTCAGTGTTTTAAATTTTACTTTAGTATATATAAGCGTTAATAAAACGCTAAAATATAAAACATTAATAATTTTAATTTTCCTATTATTATTTGTTGAATCCATCAATTTCAGCGATAATTTGATTAAAAAAATGGAGTCTTTGTCCAGCAGTGACACAGTACGTATTATAGACTGCTTATTTAATTAATATAATGTAGATTTTGTAAATGGCTTTAAGCTGGATACCAAATTGTAACCGTTTAGTTTCTCCGACAATAACAACAAACGAAAAATTAATTACCTACAGAAATGAAAATAAATAAAAAACTTGTGCATTCGATTTATAACTAATTCATAATTTATTTGACTATTAAATATTTGAAAATCTTTTAGCTAGCCTAAAATTTTAGTCCATTTGGCATTTGCACCCTAATGATTGACTAAAAATAACGCACAGAAATATGTAAAGAAAAGTAGCGAATTCGGTTCCTAACTAATACTTACATCATTAATTTTGCTTTTGAACATTAGTAAATGGGCTTGTAGCCAAGCCCCATTTATAATTGTAATCGATGTAACCCTCCGAACAAATTACTAGCTGAAAATAACGGACAGAAATGTGTAAGGGACCTTAGGAAAGTAATGAATTCGATTCATAACTAATTCATAATAAATTTTACTAGCGATCTGTAAATGCCTTTTAGTATAATTGTATTATAATCTATAGGCCTCTGTGCTATTGTTCATGAGGGAACGATTGAAGGCAAATGATGATTGTAATTTGATACAATGTCGCAATTTAATTGATTATTCTTGGAAATGAAACAATTTTTACGGATCTAACTTGCGTTTATTACATTAGAGTTTTGATTTTAGTCCTAACGTTTCGAACCCTTTACAAGGTCCGTGGTTAGAAAACAATATGATTATTCTGTAACATTATCATCATTAAACAATTACCTTCATTTTTAAATAAAATAAAAGAACTGAATTAAATCTTATAAAATTAACTTAAACTAAATAAGTTTAGGCAGTAACAACAGAAGAAGTGAAACAGGAGACATTGAGCGTAGGTTCCTCGAACTGACTCGAACAGATCGAAACGTCAAGCTAGACCAAACTCCTCGATAGTTTATACCTTAGAATAATAACGCATAGAAAGCGAGAACACTCACGATAAATGAGACCAGTAAAACCAAGCCATACTGGTTGGTACTGAAACGGCCCGCGTCAGTACTAATAATCTATACTTTTCTATCTATCAACAGTTCCAATTTCCTTACTTTTGGGGCAAATCTGATTCCTCTAGCAACATTACTCGTGCACTTGTGTGCGTGTCGCCGAGATAGTACGCGTAACTTACTCCTACATCCATTTTTTTCTTGCCGCACGTCATGACAGTTTTCTAATACGAGACTATCGTTCTATGTGTTATTATTCTATGGTTTATACCATATCTGTGCCTGTACTAAATTAAATTAAATTACATTTTTAAATTTCCTGCTTTAAACAAAACGATCGGCCCGCCCGTGACTTTATTTGCGTAATCAACCCGTACGCCGGGACGAAATAAAAAAAAAACTATTATAAAAACCTCGTAGTGACAATTTTATATTATAAACACAACAAAGTAACGTTTAGAAAAATAGGTGCAGCCGTTCTAAAGTGATACGCAAATATACATTCGTGGCATTTGATTTTTATTTATATACGAGTAAGATACAAAATGCAATAAAATAATACAATAAATATAACCTTGCTTCAAAAGTACCAACAATCAGTCCCCTACTAAATCGACTATTAGTAAGTGCCTTTCTATTCTTTGATCTACCGTCACAAGTATTATATAAATATAACCACACAAGACATTATATTTTTCACACCACTTGAGGTTAATCGACTGGTCTGAGTTTTTTTTCTTTTAAGTTTTCCGCTCGATTTAACTCAGGCCTCAGATCATTATCAGGCTTGTTTAAAACATGCGTACGAGCTAAGTAAAGGTTTTTCCAATTATAATATGTGCTAAAGACTAACTGAGAAATTGAGTTTATTGAATAAATATATTTTGAGTTTGAGTATAAACTGACGATCATATAATAAAATGAAAAATATTGTGCGAGTAAATAAAACATAAAAAAAGTATCTAGATCGTATTTAATGGATCACGCTGTGGTCTCTGTTTACACCTCTAAGAAACAGGCATGTATTTAATAACTTAGTAATGACAATTATTGTAGTAATTATAATCTTCGATCCTAAAATTAATATTTTAATATAAATTCATGCCTTTGCTCTATCGGCAACGAACA
Source organism: Scoparia ambigualis (assembly GCA_963921215.1). Taxonomy (NCBI): domain Eukaryota; kingdom Metazoa; phylum Arthropoda; class Insecta; order Lepidoptera; family Crambidae; genus Scoparia; species Scoparia ambigualis. The sequence continues at coordinate 8,657,327 of OY992507.1, forward strand.
TTTTGTTTGAATAGTAGCGTATAACTCAATTTCCCATAGATTTCTGACAACCAAATCATTTAAAGAGATATTTTTTTACTTTACTTCTTTTTTAGAGATAAAACAAACTTTTCTCCGCTATCACTTTGGCAAGTTTCATCAATATCCGTTCAGTATTGACGCGACCTACTAGAATATCATTAATTTTTCTGGTAAAATAAGTATTTCACATGTTGCTGGATAGCTGCGAGTGGCTCTAATAATTATTAGATAAGCGGTCCGGAAGCTACTTTTGTCCGCGAAACACTCAACAAATCTGTTGTATTTGATGGAACTACACATCAAATGATGAATAAAACCTATCATTGCTTCATGTCACCCTGCTGACCTTTCCATGAAACCTTTGGCTTGCGCGGCACCTACTTTAAAAATAGCTGGCATAGAATACCCGGATCAGTTATTTTAAACACCATACAGAGTTTCGCGTGACTTGAATGAAGGAGACATAGGTACCTCCTACTATATGATCCGTGGAACGGACACACAATAAGTATTTCTTTGTCTCTTTGAGGAAACGGTTGAATTCTTCTAAGGTTTTTCTGATTGTTTTGATGATAATAGGTAATAAATAACTTTATTTACCTGAGAGCCGGAGAGCCCGAGAGAGCCACAGAAGAATAAGCAAACCGTCTAAGTAACTTGATCACCTGATCTAAATATAAACTTCTTGTTAATTTGCAGTAAGTGAAAAATGTAGTTTACTTAAAAAAAAACGCCTTAAACTCAACTTATACAACTAGTTATACGGATCCGGAATTTTTCAGAATACGGAGAAAGGACGCATGTAGAGAATTTAAGTCATTATTAGAAGCTTAATTAAAATAAAATCTTATGCTAAAAGTTAAGTAAAAGTTCATTATTGTTATTATTATATTTTAATGGATGACTCGCGCATTATGTAAAATTTCAGTAATATTTGTTACAAGAAAAAATGGATAAATCCCAGAGAATTATGATCTCCAAGTTAGAGCCGGTCCACACGGCGCGTTGCGTCAACGTTGCGGCGAGATCTCGCCGCGTTGATTGGTGCGCGCGAAATCTCTGCGGTGCGGCAACGCAACGCGCCGTATGGACCAGCTCTACCAGAGTTGTTATTTGGTATGCCGTGGTCTGGCAGTACACCGGTTCTGCGGTCCTCATTGACTCTCCGACTAACCCTTTCAGGATATAGTCATGAGTGTATGTAGTGACAGAAGAATGTTACAGTGACGTCACACCAGGTCGGAACTGCGGCACGCATTCGCCGTATCACGCGGGTGACGGGCAAATCCCGGTGATCCCGCCGTTTGTAAAGCTCCTCAGCCGCCATTAGCTTTGAGCACGCACTTAAATATTATGCCTTTGCGTGTTTTTTTTCGAACGACCAGCTAAATAGTTTTAATGACGGATTTTGAAAGTGGCGGTTTCGTTCTTGGAATGATAGTTGCGTGATAGATAAGTAATATTTAGATATTTTAATATCAATTAGATTTAACTTTGTTGGGCATAAACGTCGCACTGCTAGGCTTAGGCCTTCTCACTTGGGCATCATCACATGCGGAGACAGGCAATAGCTCACCACACTCTGGCCCAATGCAGGTTAGCTGGTTCAACTTTATTGTACCATTTGAACACTTACTAGACTAATGCCAAACTAATTATTACCTATTATGCCAAATAAATAATTAAGTAAGTACTTACTTTTCAGAAAAGTTTTATTCCAATGTGCAGTATTTGCGTGAACTGTAATAAACAATGTAAGTTAATTAACTTAATCTTGAACTTAAAATCGAAACTGGAAGCTGAACTCAAATAACCAAAAGGCTTAAGACACAGTTTTGTTTTAGAGTCAAATAAAAATAAAGCACTGCTTCCACAAATCTTTCAAAAACATCCAAAACAAATATTTCCCGTTGTCGCCTTTCACGCAATACGGAACAATTTCAGCGCGGCAATATACTCTTGATCTGAATTTAGAACGCCGTTGATTCTGTCAACTGCTGCACCCGGGGGATCAACTCCTCGCCCGGCTTCTGTACTACGCGCAAAGTCCCTCATGCAATAAATTATCACTCTACGTGAATACTTTTTCGAACGCCGCCATATTTGAAAATTGTTCTTTTTTTGGCATTTGACAAATAGGCGATGCGTGTCTGTTTTATGTTCCTTTGTCAAAAGTCAGATATTTTTTGAGTTCCAGTTGTGTGTCCGTTTTGTTTGAACAAGAAGAAGGTTCACTAAAATAGATTAACCTAATTACTGTAATAAACTGATTTTCATTCGTTTTTTTAGACGACTGTTATACTCGAAAGGGTTAGTCAAAGACTATTAGGCAATGACGATCGCAGAAATAGTCCACGTTTCACTAAATAACCACTGCTCAAGTATAAAAAATATATTTTGAAATTAAAGGAAGGAAGATTTACGTTACATCTTTATAGGTACTTAGCTTTAATATTTTCGGAACTAGGCTCACTGCACAGTATTACTTTCTAAACTTATTGCCACTATATAAGGCAAATGCCATGGAAAGCATATGAAAACATTTTTTGGTTCTTAAGTGTTTGTTTTAAATTTCCCTGTACCTAGGTACTGGAAGAAATTATGCTTTAATGTCATAAAAAAGGATAAATTCTATAATATAAGTACTCCTAATTTGCGTTAGCTAAGTGTACCTCAGAGCTTTATGAACAAATAACACAGTTCAAGCAAATTCGAATGACAAAGTTTACATGAAAGTGAATTTACAGCACAGCTAGCCACTTCTGTTTCGGCAAGCAAAACACGTTTCATTATAATACGATATTCATGAGGTTTGTATTTTACGCTGCGATTCGACGTGTGTGCTCAAACGCTAACTTAGTTTATACAATGGTTTATACTAACAACTTTTGGTGTGTAGTTATGTTAATTAATATACTTACGAGACAATTAATATAGGTACCTACTTACTCAAAAAGAAAGTCTTCTCGTGAAAAGTGAAAAAATAGTGCCTACCCAACCCGTAAAAAGACGTAATGTGTGATATAATTACGGAACATGAAAAGAGAAGATGTTTCGTGTAAACCTTAAAAAGCAATGTGAAAACAGCCTTTTGTTTCGTAAAAACTTATGACTTAGTTTAACTCCTACAGGCCTACAGAGGTTCTACAGGAGACTTAGTTAGTCCTAACGGGATCTTTTGTGCTACCCTATCTTACTATCTTCAGGTATTCCTTGCTCAAAAATTACATTAATTTCTAAGCCAAAGAAAATCAGTGACATAGTAATGTTGCACGAACGTAGAACTATGCACGATAATGCACTATGCAAATATGCAACTCTGCACAGGCTCTATGCAAGCTTAGTTCTTTATATTATGCAGAGCATTTGTTTGGTGGCAAAGTACCCAGTCAGTGCAACTGTTGGGCAGTTAATCGGACCTGTTCACTACACATTTTTATATGTACTTATATGTCTATATACAACCGAACATGGAGATCTTAACGTTCACTACACAGTCATTATCGAAAATGATGGACTGCCGAGTATATAGTCATAACCGAAGATTTATAATAATTTCCGAGATCAAAGTCAACAATATCCTTGTACTACGGCTTAGATTATTCGTTCGACGAATGGAAAGTGAACGCAGCCAGCTATCAATGGGCAAACTGAAAGTGATAAGTGTCCGCCAACTTTGTCCCGATAACGGCAACTTTGCCCGAGATCTGTCCCTTTGTAAGAACTTCGCCCCCTATTTTCTGGACGCTTTGTTTAGAGCCCTAGATATTTTCCTTCAAAACATTGTTTCATTAAATAATTTCCCTATGTTTTTTTCTTGTGGAGTTTTCTTTAGAATCTTTTGAGGATGGAGCGCTTTTGCGTTGCAAAATTAGACGTTTTGTAACATTTCTTAACTATTGGGTGTATAGAAGAAATCGGTTCATTAAATCCATTTAGAAATTGAGGAAAAATGCTTAAAAACTCTAATGAAGTGTGACCGAGTCCTCCGTCGAGAAGGTAAATCTTTTTAAATTGTTTTTCATTTCCGTTATGAATATTATGTAGCAATGTGAATAAGGAAAAAAGAGTCCATTTTTTTTAAATAATAACAATATATTTATGTAGGTACTTACTTTCTTTTCATTGTAATTATTTTATAGCCTGACCTTTTAAAGCCGATTGAAGCAAGTAGATGTAGTCTAGGTAAAAATCCTTTGATCTATGTTAATGAAGGTGATAATAATGACAAGTGATCACTTGTGTAGGTACTACGTGCATTGTAGATAAAGATAGATATACAGTTATAATCAGGTATACAGGTAAATTTAGGTATATAACTATACAGGTCAAATAGGTAATTCAGGGAGAGGTTGAACAAGCCCGAGTAACATATCACAAACTGTTGAAGTTGGCGACTTGTTGATTCGAGCTAACAACTGCAAACTGCCCGCACAGAGGCTGCGACGGAAAACGGAATTCATTAACTAGATCGATTTCGATACTGCAGCCATGAAAAGCTTGCATTTTTCGCTTAGTTTTTGGACTGAATGTTTGTGAGTAACATTTAGTGTTATATATTAAACGTCAATACTTTCACTCTTATCAATGGATAAACCAAAAAGTAAAGATTAACGTTTAACCACAAGTTACTCGGTTATTGTAGTTACTAACAAGACAGAAAAGTATTTACATCAATTTTATTTTTTATTAATGAGAATGCATTGTCGCATTTTTGCCTATCAGATATTACGTACAATATACTTATTTATTTTAATTACGCGCTCAAAATTATAAATTATTTACTAACACAGGTGTTAAGTCTTTTTGTTACTAACATATAATGGACTAACTTTATGTTGTCTGAAAAATAAACATTTTCTTAATTTTTTTTTATTTAAAAATATTTTTGAAATTAACCCCACTACTTCATATTCGGCTTGGTGGCTGGGTAGTCTAGCGATCGGTCCAATATCCAAAGGTCCCCAGTTCAATTCCCAAGTCGGGCAAAGAGTTTTACGGTTTAGTTTGCCGAGGCATAGATAGCCCATGTTAGTGATCACCAACCCGCAAATGCATACTTCAATTTTAGACTTTTTATTTTATTGATCACATATTAGCATCCAGACTATTATCCCCAAAGGGTTAGTTAGAGACTAGGCAATGAGGGAGGACCATAAAAACATTGCACTGTCATAGTCCACTTTTCACCAATTAACAACAGCACTAACATGACGTGCTAGTTACGTATACCTACTCCAGGCAGATCGCTGATCCGCAGTTTATGCCATCTTGATATAATAATTAAATATTAATAAATAATGTGCTCAGAGTGATAGGTGGAGAGCCAATCGTTGCTCTATTTATTAATTAATTAATTTATTTATTTATGGGCAGTCAACAAAAACACGTACCAACAAACTAACAATAGGTATAGGGTGAATGCCAAGCTGAATCTAAGTGCAGTTTTTAATTAAAGACAGCCACGGCATGCGATGTATATCTATCTATGCTGTTGAATGTATTTAGTCTTTACAATTCCTACTGGATGCCTAGAGATGTGTGATGGCGGCTCATTGTCGTGGTGTCGTACAAAGCGACTAACTCAACGACTAATTCAACTCTAGGCATCCAGTAGTTAATGTAAAGAGTAATATAAATATATCTCTCGTAACGGCAGGCGACATCTATCTACAATAATACTCGAGCTAAATAACTTCTACAATACTTTACATCTTGTTAACAATCTTCTATTTGTATATTTCTAATGGCTTGGGAAGTTTATTCATGAGCTTCGCATAGGGCTGCCACGAAGCACCAAGGTATAATTCTGGTACTATTATTATTACTGATATTATTCTGCGAATGACCCTATAAATTAGGTATATAGTTTGACATGCATGTGTAATATTTTAAATGGAATAAATCTTGATATGTTTAAAACTATTTATTTCATTATGATTAGATATTATTATAGGTGACATTTTAATTTTTAATATTTGCGTGCCTTTGATTAAAAGGCGAACATTTGTACTGTTCTAATATAACATAGTTACCATCTGTTTACCCAATCCATATGTTCTGGAAAATAAATACTATTTCATTACATTTTAATTTTTATTCACTTTTATAAATTAACTAGCGCCCGCGACTTCGTCCGCGTGAACGCCCTGTATCCCGTGATATATTTCCAAAAAAACTCTTTCACACGAACCTTGTCGTGATAATTACGAATACAACATAAAAAGAATCAGCCAAATCGGTCAAGCCGTTCTGAAGTGATGCGCGTACAAACATTTCGGCAATTGATTTTTATTAATATAGTTAACTAGAGATCGGATATTCAGATGCATATTCTCACCTAAAACGTTTGCTACTATGAAAGCACTTTTGTATCAAAAACATCTCGTAATTCCGGGATCAACCAATTTAAGTGTACCGCGGGAGATTTAATAACGTAAATATAACGTAATATGTTTGCTTTTCCCAACTTTAATTGCCAGTGATTGAATTGTTGGAAAAGCAATACAACCTTTTTATGTTGCATATATTCACTTTATGTAAATATGCTTTCGATTACCAATCTCTACTAATAACAGAGATAGTTCTGATTTCTTAAATAGACAAAAAAATTGCAAGTGGATTAAAATTGATACTGTATAAAGTGTACGACTTTATGTAGATTTTTTCAACATAATTTGGACCTATGTTTCTGGGGAAAAGTTGTTTAATCTGTCAGTACACATGAACAACGTTTTTAAATAGCGGTCACGTACCTAATGAAAGAATAGTTGTAATATTTGTTTTTTGCGTTAATAGCGCTCAGGGTTTAACAGGGGCACATGTCACTACTTGTGCTACGTCGAATAAATGTTTTGAGTTTAAAAATTAACCTCATTTTTAAATCATTGTTAATTATGCATCTATTGGCATCGTGCCTGCTCCACCTTTCTCGGTTTCCAAAAATCTGTTCTGACTCGTTTATCGCACTCTTCAGTTTGTATGTGGTGTGTGCTTAGTTCAATCTTCAAACTTTCTTATAAAGAAAATGGTTTTCTGTAATCTTTTTGTAATATTCCCTTTCAGGTCTATTATCCATACTATATTTATTGCATAAGGGAAAAAAGTTCAAGGTGTCATTTTGAAGATTTCAGGGTGTGAATGTGCTCTCTCAGTTTGATATTTTTTTGAACATTTCTCTTTGAATATGTAGTTAGCGCATTTGCGCTTGTCACTAGTTTTCATGATTGTTATTGTCAGCCAATTTCGTCCTACTGCAGAGCAAACGATTTTCTTTATATTTTCAAGCTTTTAATGGATTAGCTGTTTTTTAAATAAATTGTTAAGCGGGGTGCCGGCAGCCCTACCGCCAAGTTCGCCGGCAGCGGAGCGCCGGATCCGTGTGACACTATCGGAACGGCGCCATTGTTTCGCGCGACGCGGTGCCCGTGCCGCAGTTAGGAAACACGCCTCTAACACTCAACTTGTACGTTTTTGGTAACGAGTTTCTGTTGATGTGTATGCCATTTTAAATCCAACATATTTTGTAAAATGAAGTAAAGAGAAATTATTATATTTTTCTCTAAATTTTATGCGAACACAGCACCCATTGAATTGAAATGAGAAAGATTTCAGTAAAGGGATATAGGTTTCTTTTTTGCAGTTTTTTGCAATAGCTATCTTCTATCTATATGTCCTGGGACTAAATATTAAAACAAAGTTTATTTGACAAAATATTTTTTATTCATCATTTTCTATTTCATGAGTGTAGAAAGATTTATCTTTGGCTTTAAAATAAGCCTCCGTTGCTGCGATTACTTCACTATTTGAATCAGCATTTTTTTAAGTCTTCAAACAGCCAGTAATCACTGGCAGCCAGATCTGGAGAATACGGTGGATGAGGAAGTAGGTAATTCAAAGCCCAATTCGTTTAGTTTGGCCATCGTTATCATGGTCTTGGCATGCGGCGCACTGTCCTGGTGAAATATCACTTTTTTTCTTTAAATGAGGCCGTTTTTCTGCGATTTCGTACTTTAATATTCACTATTTATATTTTTCCCTCTATCAAGGTAGTCGATGAAGAGTATTCCATGCACATCCTAAAATACAGAGGCCATTACCTTCCCGGAAGATTGTTGTGTCTCAGGCCGCTTCAGGCGGCTTTCACCGGCCGCTCTCCACACTGCTGACTGCCGTTTGGATTCCAGAGTTTAATGGTGAATCCATGTTTCATCCATTGTCACATACCGACGTAAAAATCCTTTTTATTTCTATTAAACAGTGCCAAACAGCGCTCTGAATCATTAGTACTTTGTCGCTTTTGATCAATTGTTAGCAGATCCGACACCCATTTGGGAAAAAAATTTTTCATGGCAAAATATTGATGTAAAATAATGAAAATACTACTAGTTGAAATCTTCACTATCTCAGCTATCTCGCGCACTTTTTCTTTTCGATCTTCCTTCACGATTTTCAGGAGTATGTTGATGTTTTGTAGAGTTACTGCTTCATTTGGACGACCAGAGCGTTCAGCGTCTTTTGTGTCTAACGACCGCGTTTGAAATCGGCATACCACCGACAAATGGTTGGTTTAGATGGAGCAGATTCCGGATGAAACTTTATAAGCCTTTGCTGTGCTTGAACGGTGTTCTTCCCATTAAAAACAGTGTTTTATTAACACACGTAACTCGTTTTTTTCCATTGTTTACGGAATTAAAAAAGTAGCGTCACTTAAATATCTGTAAATCAATATTTAAGGGGGTCCTGCACGAAGTTGTGAAAATACGTATTTTTAAGCCACTTGTACCATGCGCTGAATTGGGTTAAATACATTAAAAGAACTTATGTAAGTAACCTGATCATTGCAAAAGGTCATGGCATTGTTAAAATTTGAAAGAAATTCTTTAAACAATAACAAACAATACATACCTAAATCTAATGATTTCTAAAATATATTTTTTCAACAACTTTCTTAATTTTACGCATGAAACAATAATTCTTACATGAAAATATTTGTATTGATATTCCGCAGGTCACCCCCCATCTTTAAAAGTAAATTTTTATTTTTAACATAAGCGCTTATGGTTTTGCACATTTAGCAGAATAAAAACATTGCTCAAATTAAATTACTAGGTCTGAAACTTCAAAGCAAAATTGTTCTAATAAAAAATATCAATATGATTGAATTTGGTTTGAAATTTATTAAAAGACCTAAGTATGTCAGTTCATTAGGAGATTATTGCGATAGCGCGGCACCCTCTATTGTTCGAATTAAAAAAAAAAATCATATCATTTGATAGCCAGAACTTTCTAAAAATCAAAAAAGTTTTTAATTATGCGCCATCTCCAAGTAAGTCTCGGGATTTATTGAACGATCTAGTAGATGGTAAAATCGGAAAAATAATTTGGAAATTATGTTTTATATCCTCATGAGCTGCGAAACAATGCTCTTGGAGGCAGACATAAGTATGAGGGTGATCGCCAGGTTGGATTCTGGGCCGATTCTAACACTGGCATCGAAAACCAATAAATATGTTTTTGTAAATTGCCAATGACAATGTCATACTTTTGTCCGGATATGCCGGTTATTATCAAAATGTGCAGAGAAAACATTTTGCTTTTCAATTAAGGCCGTGGCAGCGAAACATGAATACATTTTGCAATTAATCAGAAATCCATTCTCGGATCATCATTGGCTTGCGGTTTTGATTGAAGTAACGAAATTTTCTGTAAAAATACAAAATCTGTAGCTGAATACAATATTTTTTTACAACATCAAAATGGGACATGCTATTTCAATTATTTTTTTCTAATATTTCTTTTCCATTTTTAAATGCATAGCACCGATTACCCACTTTTTAAATAAGAGACGACTTTATCACAACCCAGGTGGAAAAACCATGTGACAAACAAAAACCTTAACAGTATCAGTGTACAAAAGATGCAAAACCTCTACGGTTTCGGCTGATTTATATCCAAAAGTGTAATAAAGAATTGCATCAAAATGATGTCCCAGCACCTCACGAGCATGTTCGAGCAGCTGGGCAACTTCACGAAGAACAACCTGACGCATAACAGCAAGCTGGTGAAGGAGAAGAGCTCGAACCACGTAAACCAGCCTTCACCTCACAAGCAGCCTCCACCGCCCTTGAAGAAGCCCTGCAAGCTGAGGAATGTCGCTTCGAAGGCGGAGTCGTATGATACGATGTACGGTAACAGCACTCTGGTAAGTTTAGATTACATTATTTTATTATAATTTATGTATTTATTTATTATGTAAGTACGTATTATAACAATAATAAAAACAATAGGTCCCGCAAAACCGCCTAGGCGGTTACTTTACTTTCTATTTTTAGGTCATGAGACGAAATCAGTTTGTAAAGACATAAATGGTTTGGTATTTTCTTTATTTGTCAACAATGGTTGATAAATAAAAAAAAATCCAAAATTACACATTTTTAAATGAGAAAAAAAATATTTATAAGACCACACGAACAGCATAACATTGAAAAATGAAAATGAATTACACGAGTTCACTTTAAAACTCGATACAAGGACAAACAAATACATTATTGTAGCCATGACATTTGCCGCTGCTGCTCTTTATTCTGATTAACGTCGCTTTGCTCTTATAAGTGCAATTTGGGTACTAAATTCTACTCTTTTTACGGTGTTACGGTCTTAAAGAGTTAGAGTGACTGTTTTATGGCATACATATCTACAGCAGTATAAAGGAAATATATTTGCTTGATAAGGTCTAAAAATGTTGTCTATGTCTTTTGTGCTGCACTAACCCAGCTTTAGTTATTAAAAAGTATAATAAAAACATTTCAATGATGTTTTAAAATTACAATGAAGGTAAGTATACCATTTTCATTGCCGTCAGGCCCAAGGAAGTCGTTTATAGTTTTTTATAGATTGATAAATTTACAAAAAAAACAAAAAAAATAGATCCTTGACGGATAATAATTTTATGAGAATTTTTAATCTAATTACGATTTGTTTCGATAGCAAATAGTTTATCTGTACGATAAAATAACATTGGTTACAACTTAACTCACTTCACGTTAGGCTGATAAACCCACATAATAACATTAATTTTATCGAGTACTCAGGCGTTTAGAATATTTTATGGACAAACTATTCTAAATGCACTTACCCAATCACGACTTACTTTGTAGGTACTGTAAGTTTAACCATCACATTTTCGTCATTCGACGAAGTAGGTGATATATCTCACACGCCTCGGAACCGTAAAAGAACTTACTACGTGCGAGTGAACAGAAAAAAGGTTCGCAAATATTAGGAGATAAATAAAAGTACTGTTCTCTCACGTATTACAGTCACGTGACTGCGCAGAATGGCATCGTTTGCTTTGGACATGTTGCTGTGAACCCATTGTGCCCGCTAACCAGACGAGACGGATGTTTTCTTTTACGAACACTTACAATAGTAACAAAAAAATGGGTTCGAGCTGGAATTAGGATTTAAACTCTTTGATCAAAACGAATATGGTATCCGCGTAAATATTAGCGTAGCGGATTTACCCCCAAAATTAATAACTTAACTATAGATTGTTTACTGTTGCGTAGCGGTGAAAGAATACTACCACCCCCTCTCTTCCCTTGGGTGTCGTAAAAGGCGACTAACGGACTAAAGACTGCACATACGTCCAACAGCATAGAGTGGCGTTGGGCTCACCACCTGTCACGCTGTTCACATGTGCAGTCGCTATTTGGTGAAAAGTGGACTATGGTAGAGGACTGCTTTTGCTGTCCTCATTGCCTATAGTCTCTGACTAACCCTTCGGGGATAATAGTCGTGATTATATGTGTGTCTCTTTTGTTAAGCCTTCTATTTTCAACTTTTTGACTTATCTAAGCTCGCACACAAATTTTCTCATTTTATAACTCTAGTAGGCTGATAAATGTGTAGATAGTTTATTATTTCGGGCGTTAGAGGTTGAGTAGGTACAGAACAACGGGCTTTCTTTTCCTATCAAGTGTAACAGTGTAATCACAGTTCCTGTACTTTAAAGTGATTTTACCCTTAACCTAGCTAGTACGGCAGCCTAACACTGAACAACTGAACAAGTGGGAATAGACGAGCCTAACTATTATCATACATACATATAATAACGACTATTATCCCCGAAGGGTTAGTCAGAGACTAGGCAATGAGGACAGCAAAAGCAGTCCTCTACCATAGTTCACTTCTCACCAAATAGCGATTGCGCATGTGAACAGCGTGAACAACGAAACACAGGAAAACGACGTTTCGTAGTCCCCTGTTTCCTCCTTCAGAACTGGACCAATTTTTATGTTTTTTTCAGCATCGGTTAAAAAAAGTGATTTTCTTCGTTCGTATGTTTAATTTTTTTACATTAAGTTATTTATTTAACAACCAGGAGCCTTCAAAATTTAGCGAAATCACTCCGTTTTAAGGCGTCTTAAGAAACAAAAAGTAACCGTTTTAAAAAAAATCTCTTTCTTTAACCGATGCTGAAAAGTAATAATAATTGGTTCAGTTCTGAAATAGGAAACACGGGACTACGAAACGTCGTTTTACTGTGTTTCGTATGAGAATTTTGCATGACACATCCACGTAGTGTTTCGTCATAAGCAGCTACATATCTATACTTGTAACCGCGGCATTGTATCATTACTCCTCATCATCATGAGAAAAACGTAAAAACGCCTATAAACGTCCCACTGCTGGGCAGAGGTTTTCCCACATATAAAACAGCACATAGGCAAAGTGGGCTGTGACCCAGCAAGCCGGCCCAATTGGTTGGTATATGGGTTTGCCATTGGTTTTTTTCTAGTTTTCAATAAACCAACTTTTTTAAATAACAGTTCTTTACATTTAATTAAAATTTGGATAATCAATGAATTACTTATTTATATTGTATGCATGTATCTATGTAAAAAGCTTGCAGACATAAGAGCAGTCTAACATCAGGCATCAGGAAATTTTCTTAGGCCAAACTCAAAAAAACATATTACTTACGTGTTTTATTATTTCCATAGAAAGCTTTCATTATACATTCATTGTTACGAATTTGGTGTTCAGTCGACCGATTACACGAATAATTATATGACTAACCTCTGTGGTGGTTTCAATCATGGATTGAACATTTAATTCATGAACATAAGCTAGGTTAATTGTATCGTGATAGGTACGCGGTTACCAAATATAACATATTTCAAAAGAGCAATATATATGTTTAATATTAACGTTTGCAAAACTAAATGATAGGTTCGATGAAACTAATTACAATAAGATCCAAGTGATTAAAAACTTGCTTTATTCTTTGCAATATATAGGTAATTAACTGTACAAATGTCACAGGTTTCACAAAGTTTTCTCTCCTAACTTCAACGTTTGTTTTTTTTCTTGCGTCGGTCGCGTATCCAGCACACATCTCGTAATTAGAAAAGAGTTCTTATTTCTATTGTGAACTACCAGCTAAGGCGACTAGGACACTCGATAGAATTGTCTGTAACCGGATTAGCCCGGCTATAATAAAGCCACTGTTGTGAGATAACTGTAAGCCACAGGACAAAGAGCTAAGTCCGCGTCGACAGAGGTCCCGAGATAATGTGTCAACACTGCAAAACCTTCCACTTTTGACGTTATGTTATACTTTGGCATTTGTGTTTTGTTTCAGTGTTTGTATATTGTTTTGTTGCTACAGAATTTTATTTACTGTTGTTTACTAGGATTATGGTACGACTGCCACAGTTTCAGTATATTATGCGTTCATGGAGGGATAGTTATTTTACTGGAAGGACATTGGCAATCTGTGTGTGGTGGTTGGACATATTGCTGCTCAGATTGAACACATAGTGCAGTTTGTTGTTGGTGGGTTTCGTTTGGCCCCATATCTCCATGTGCTGTTTCCATGTGGGTAGGATAATAGGTTGATGATAACCATTTATCAATATTAAGAGACTCAGAAGTTCTTGTTAGGTCTTAGTAAAGTCCGCCATCTTTATTGAAACTCAAGAGTTTCTATCGGAAGACTACAATTTGTTATCATTATTTCATTATGCAACATGTTTTGATTTTTGTTATAGAAACAAAAATATGTAAGTCTTTATTAAATAAAAATGACATGAGATAAATTAAAATAATATATATACTTACTTAATAGAAAAACAGAAAAAAAACACACAACTTGGTCTTAAAAAAAATTGCCCACCTTAAAACTAAAGATAAAACTATAAATAAAAAATGTCCTCCAACATGGTTTTGATTGTTTAATTTCTTTTTGTTGGACACATCCAATTAAGTTTAATTCCAAATAAGGCCACAATAATGATCTAGTGGCTACATCCATTACAGACATGCACGTATTGTCAATACACGAACACGAAAGAGAAAATTATGTTACAAAAGGGTTTGATAAAAAAAATGATAAAGGGTTGTCTAAAAATGCTATGTTGACACCTAAATAAAGAGCATAAAATTATTAAACTTGTTTGTTTGCCGTGTTAGATATATACATACCTACTCATTTTCGTAGACTTCTATGTAGTCAGCATCAAAAATCGGGGTATGCTGAAAACAAAAAATAACAATAACTTGTTACTTTTTTGTTACTTTTGCTGTCATTGGTGTTCATAGAAATATAATTCAGTTTCTTTGTGAACTGTAATGTGGTTAACATTTCTCAAAGATATAAAATACTGTACTTTGATACTATTTAATGGAAACAGGTGAATATACCACACAACTAATCTCTAATCTACCTAATTATTTAAAAAATAATAACTACAATAATAACCACAAACGTTACCAACCACTCCGCTTAAGAAGCCTCCGTTGTCTTCCCTTGCAATCTCCAATCCTGCCCTGAGACACGTCATCTGCCATTTGTTTTAAAATACACGCCCCTTCTTGCTTTGATCACATGTTTATATAGGTGATCGAAGGTCCCTTGCCGTAATCGCCAATGACAGGTATCTATTAAAACACCTGAGAATCGATCGTTTTGACATCGTGCACCGTCCCGGCCGGCGGCCCCTGTGACGTGACATGAGTAATAGGGATATATTTCAGGCTTTTATCCCATACGGGCCCTTTTAATCAAGCTCAGTGGGAAGTCTTTTATACTTCCCGTGAGAAAATTATTCTCTTCATTGTCGATAAACAACTAAATATTCTTCAATAATACTGAATTAACGGTTACAAATGATAAGGATGTTATTCTAATTACTTTCTACGTAAACTGTTTTATTCATTACAATGCCATATTTTAGATGCGAAGTGTTTAATTAGATATTCAAAAACAACTTTGCAGCGTCTAACTCATTAATTTGAAGCACTTATTCTGTTAATTTTGTCAATTCAAATAAGTCAGTTAATGTACCTAACTTTATTAAATGCTCTCCGGAAAAATCTTTGATTATGACTCGGAAGGAAAGGTAAAGCTCTACGTAAATACTTTGAATACACCTCGTGAGAGGCGACAACGGAAATTTCGCCAAAAGTAACTTTGTTTTTATGCTTCTGTAACTGCTTTTGTTTTATGGTAAAATATTCTTTTGAATGCATAATGTTGTGGATAAATGAATTCGGCACTGGGCCTGTAGCAGATACATACAGCGAATATGGTGTTAATGTAATTTTTATTTTGTTTAACTAAGCTGACTGATCATATTATTATGGCCTAGACAGGTGGCATAAATGCTTGTAGCAAAGAATGATGAAGGTATGGGAATAGCTTATATGTCAATGATACGACACTTCAGTTAAAATTCTAAAAATTCAAAATTTTATATCATTTATTCAATTTATGCTACAGTAATTGAGCACTTATGAATGTCGCTATGCCATAGGTTCGTAAGTCTAACTATGGGGCGGGAGCCTTGTACTGAGAAGAACCAGCAAGAAACTCAGCAAGGGCATTTCTTTTCTTCCTTTCTTTTACAGCGTCAACACAAATTGCCCTCCCTATCATAAAAGGACATTTTCCATTACAACATAAAAAACATTTAAAACGATTACAAGACAACACAACACATACATAAGAATATCTAATAAAAAACAGGATTGCTCAATTTAAAATAAAATAAACTATTTGAAACAAGAAAAAGAATAGTAGATTGTTATACAAGGGGCTAAAATGACTCATTATATACGAGGTAGTTTTACTCCCGAGCTTTAGCGAGGGAGTAAATAGAAACCGAGTTTTAATGGGTTTTTAGCGCCGAGTGTTACACTCTGCTTTTCACTACGATTGCGAGAAAATATAACAATCCAATACAATATGAATTGGTTTATTTTATTTAAAATTAACCCATTAGTTGCTTTAACGACACCCAAGGGAAGAGAATGGTTTGTAGTATTATTTTGATGAGGCCATCGCCGCTCTATGCTGTTGGATAGTAGATATGTGCAGTCTTTCCATCTCTTCCCTTGGGTGTCGTCAAAGGCGACTAACGGACTAAAGACTGCACATACATCCAACAGCACAGAGCGACGATGGGCTCATCAAATTAATACTATCAACCTCTCTCTTCTCTTCGGTGTCGTAAAAGGCGACTAATGGACTAAAGACAACTCATACATCCAACAGCATAGAGCGGCGATGGGCTCATCAAAATAATATTACCAACCCTTCACTTTTCTTCGATTTGGTAAAAGGGGACTAACGGACTAAAGACTGCACATACATCCAACAGCATAGAGCGGCGATGGGCCTATCAAAATAATATTACCAACCTCTCTCTTCTCTTCGGTGTCGTAAAAGGCGACTAATGGACTAAAGACAACTCATACATCCAACAGCATAGAGCGGCGATGGGCTCATCAAAATAATATTACCAACCCTTCACTTTTCTTCGATTTGGTAAAAGGGGACTAACGGACTAAAGAGGAACTGACTTACTTACTGCACATACATCCAACAGCATAGAGCGACGATGGGCTCATCAAATTAATACTACCAACCTCTCTCTTCTCTTCGGTGTCGTGAAAGGCGACTAATGGACTAATGACTGCTCATACATCCAACAGCATAAAGCTGCGATGGGCTCATCAAAATAATACTACCAACCCCTCCCTTCCCTTGGGTCTCGTAAAAGGCGACTAATGGACTAAAGACTGCACATACATACAACAGCATAGAGCGGCGATGGGCTCATCAAAATAATACTACCAACCCCTCTCTTCCCTTGGGTGTCGTAAAAGCGACTAACGGGCTAAAGGCTCATCATCTAAGCACATGTGCAGACTGTGCAGTTTTTTCTTGCTGAAGCTGTGTTATCTCAAAAAAGTTGTTGATCTAAGTAAACAGTAATAAGTCGAGTCTTTATTCATGATTATTCTACATAAGACTAAATACTTTTTCGTTTTTGTAGGCACATTGTCAAGTGACAGACAAAAATTAAAAAAAAAATTACTTTTTCCCCTAGGGCGAGAAAAGCTATTTTAGCCCCGCTCTAGAACGCTACAATGACGGTCTTTTTGAGCAAGAGGAGTGAAAAAATTATTACAGCATCCGCAGTTAGCAAACTATAAACTGGTAATTTATGGAACTTTAAAGAGTTAGCTTCATTATATATTTTTGTGTTATCTATGTGGGAAGGCCTATGTCCAACAGTGGGACGTTTACAGGCTGATAATAATTCTTTATTTATTTATTCTTTAGTCAATTAAGTGGCCCGCCGCCCGCGGCTCGTCTGCGTGAACACCCATATCCCGTGATGAATTTCCAAAAATATTCTTACATACAAACATTGGCCTGACAAATTTAGAGTTGCCATCGTTTTTTAGGACGAATGAAGTATTTTTTCATTTTGTTAGAACAAAAATAAAGTATGTACATAGCATAAAAAGAGTATTCATTATTTGTCCTTAAAACGTATTTTTGTTGCTCTTTGCAACGTTTAATAATATTTAAAAATATTTGTTTTTTACGTATACAGTCGTGGTCAACTAATTAGGGACAATCTCTAGTTAAGCCAAATTGTGAATTTATTTTTTATTTTCCAACGAGTCTTAACAATATTCCATATCTTTTACACGTAAGTATAATTAGTCATTGATGTGCCCGATTATACAAACAATAACAACTTCTTAAACATTAAACCTCTTTACAGTATAGCTGATAGATTATCAGTGTGCTATTTGTTCAAAGAATGCTGGCTGGCCATTTAATTAGGGACACTGAGATATTGCGTTCTATTTTCAAAATTTGAATCTCAATACTTTTTTATTTCTTCTTTTATTGTTTTGTGGTAGTTTTGGCGGCAATCCAAATTTTTAATTTTAAGTTTTGAGAATTATTTTGAAGAAATATGGGCAAAAATAAAAGTTGCGATCCAACACTACGAACAATTATCATGAAGTTTGTCGAGCGTGGTAGGTCATACCGAGGGATAGCAGAACATTTAAATTGTTCAAAAACTATGGTATGCAATGCAGTGCAACATTTCAGGCGCAATAACACAGCTTTAAATGTGCCCAGGACAAAAAGATCGAGAAAAACAATTCCGCAAGAAGATAGAATGATAACCAGGTTAGCTAAGAAAGATCCGTTTCTAGGCTCTATTTTAATTAAACACGAAGTGTTTGGGGCAGACGAAAGAGCCGGTGTATCAGCGAGGACCGTTCGACGACGTCTGGTAGAAGCAGGGTTGTTCGGAAGAGTGGCTCGCAAAGTACCGTTGTTGAAGAAAGAACATAGAAATGCTCGTTTGGCGTTTGCACGTAAATGTGGACATTGGACCTACGCCCAATGGCAACATGTATTATTCTCTGACGAGACCAAGATTAATTTAATTTCTTCAGATGGAAGGCAATACGTACGGCGTCCTGTAAAAGCGGAAATGAATCCAAGATTCACAAAAAAGCAGGTGAAACATGGCGGTGGAAACATTAAAATTTGGGGTTCATTTTCTGGACGTGGAGTGGGACCTGTGAGAAAAGTTCAGGGTAACTTAGACCAACATCAATACAAAACAATATTGGAGGAAACTATGCTTCCCTATGCTGAGGAGCATCTCCCTATTATATGGACGTTTCAGCATGATAACGACCCGAAACATACCGCCCGTTCAGTCAAGTCGTTTCTTACCAGTCAGTCAGTATCGGTGCTAGATTGGCCAGCAAATAGCCCGGACCTCAACCCAATTGAGCACCTTTGGCACGAAATCAAGAAAAAAGTTTCAACTTATCGTACCACAACTTTAGATCAACTTAATCAAGCTTTTTGTGAGGCATGGGCAAACATTCCTATCGAAACATGTCAGAAACTGATAATGTCTATGCCACATCGGTGTCAAGCGGTAATTACTAACAAAGGTTTTGCTACTGGGTACTGATTTTACACGTATTATTTATAGTATAGTAATCGGACCAAATTATGCAAATAATAGGTGCTGAAAAATCAATAGGGTTTTATATTTATATGTACATAACCGGTTATTGCTCTTCACTATCTTGAATGTCCCTAATTAGTTGACCACGACTGTATATGGTATTTTAGCGTATTTTAATGGTGTCGTACATTATAAAGTACGCCTACATGAAAAAGAGGACAATTCTCTATTTTAGAGTACGGGTGGGCAACCCTACTGCCAATTAAAAACACAACAAATAAATAATTAGGCAATTGTTGTATGTTCTAAAGTAATGCGCGAGCATACGTTTGTGGCAATTGCTTTTTATTTATACAGATTTATCAGTTACTTTTGCTTAAAGCTTAAGCTTCACGTAAAATAACTGTCAAAGGTGTTTTTATGTATTAGCAAAATATCACTCGCGTAATACTGACTGACTAATAATAATTAGGAACTTTAAGGCCTTGACATTCGCCAGGTAGGTAGTTAATCAAGGGTGTAGTAGCCGTATGTACAGTCACGAGCAAAAATATGTAAACAATTGTAACTCTTAATACAATGGAATAAAAGTCATATTGGTGCTCGTGACTGCACATGATGATGATAATGTCTACAAAAGGGACTAGCTGATGCTATGAAATGATTTTAAATCATTCCCTCAGGATCTCGGGATAGGTACGGGTGTTTACAGACACGGATGAAGTCGTAGGCTACCTTTTAGTTATGTTGTAAGTCCGAATCTGGATGCATCTTTAAATAATCTATTTATGAAAACGAAAAAGATGAGCTTATAAGCCAGTGCTTGTTTCCTTGAGTAAATGTTTTGCCTACTTCTTTTACAGAGTTCATCACGAAACAATGTGCATATTCATGTAAGCCTGAGCTTGCATATCTAAAAGAATTCGCGCAACCAGTTTCTCGATGCAACTCGAGTAGATTTTTACAACCTTTTTAGTCGAGCTAACTCCAATTAGGAAATTAGTAACATTGGTGTAGAGTTTTCTAACTTCAAGCCAATTCTAGAAAACAAGAAGGCTCTTTTAGTCGGTTCTCTCTAATGTGGACTAGAAAACCCTAGCCTGAACTAATCTGTTACAAATGTAAAACTATTTATCGGTGAAAGAATACTACCACCCCCTATCTTCCATTGGGTGTCGTAAAAGGCGACTAATGGACTAAAGAATGCACATACATCCAACAGCATAGAGTGGGGATGGGCTCACCACCTGTCACGCAGTTGTGCAGTGCAATGCTCTTTGGTGAAAAGTGGACTATGGTAGAAGACTGTTTTTGCGGTTCTCATTGCCTAGTCTTTGACTAACCCTTAGGAGATAATAGTCGTGATCATAAATGTATTTATATGTATGTAGTTTTAGTAGGGGCCGCATCTGCAAGCTTTACTTATTTTCGGCAGGTTTAGGTGGCTGTGTAGTTTTAGTAGGGGCAGCATCTGCAAGCTTTACTTATTTTCGGCAGGTTTAGGTGGCTGTGTAGTTTTAGTAGGGGCCGCATTTGCAAGCTTTACTTATTTTCGGCAGGTTTAGGTGGCTGTGTAGTTTTAGTAGGGTCCGCATCTGCAAGCTTTACTTATTTTCGGCAGGTTTAGGTGGCTGTGTAGTTTTAGTAGGGGCCGCATCTGAAAGCTTTACTTATTTTCGGCAGGTTTAGGTGGCTGTGTAGTTTTAGTAGGGGCCGCATCTGCAAGCTTTACTCATCTTCGGCACCTATTAGGTGGCTGCGGCACTGATGACCCACTGCTACTACATGTTCTAATATACGCTGATGTCTGCTACCTTGTTCTACCATGGGACCAGCTAAATAAACTTGAGCGTATCCAAATAAAAAAAAAATTAACGCTCACTCCAAACAGCTAGCCCAAGATAAGTTTTCTTTTGTAACTCGTTAATATTGTAAGATAACGGATAAATATATCATAGAAAAAACACCCAGAACCGAAATCAATTTAGAAAAACAGTTTTTCTCTAAATTGACCAGACCGGGAATTGGACCCGGGACCTCAGAGATGGCGCGACGTTAGACCCGCCGTGTGAACTACTCTGCTACGGAGGTCGTCTAGTACGAAAAATATTTGTATTCGAGCCATATTTGGCTCGGCTTGGCTTTCACATGTATCATCATGTTTTTATTAACCTTACTAAGCTCTAAAGAAAACACACCAAGAAACACTCGTTACACAAGGCATTAAAGCGTTTGTAAAAATGGATAACGCTGCCCTGTTGCAAAAGAATGAACGCTACTTCCTACTTAAACAAAAAGTCTTGAGTTCAATTCCTAGGTCGCGTAAAGTGTCTTTCTAATGTTTCGATGCGTAGCCCGGGCTAGCGATCACCTACTTTGTCAACCTCGGTGGACAATCATCAGTTGTAGCGATAACAACATTTTAACATTGACGTAAAACAGTATATGACTTCAATGTCGTCTTTCCCATCTTTGGTTCCTTTTCCTACCTTCCTCCGTATTGCTTCCTCGACCTGTTCTTTCTTCTTGTCCCCCCTTATGAACTTTACTATCACCAGCGGATTTTAAATGGGTCTACTTATGTTGTCAATAGTTCATTCATATGGCATTCGTTATTATAACAAAGAGTGACTCAGGGTTTAAAAAGTTATACGTAGGATGCCTTTAACTAAGTAAGTACATATACACCGAGACAAGGAAATTTTTGAACTACCTTATCTCAACGAACAAGCGAAAATGAAATTTTGATTAAAACATGATGCCGTCTCAACGTTTCGGCATGATTCAAATTGGCTTTCAAAGTAAGACTACTGCTGCTGAATAATACGTAAAAAAAAAGAAATGCAATCTAAAATGCACATTGCAGCGTCAAAAACACGAGTATCTTTTTAAAATGAACGTAAAGTTTACACAGTTGTCGAAATGATGTTTGTCCTGGAGTACTTTGTTAAGAACTGTGTCACTTCCTATGTACGAGTACTCGTACTTTATATACATCTATTAGTTTCATCTCTACTATTTTCTTTTGACGTCACAATATTTTAATTAAATGCCTTTATCTCAACTGGTAAGTGACGATAAGATGGTATTGTGAAAGCGCACTGCACCAGAAATCCTTACTAATGAGGAACCGGTCATTTTATCACTAACTACAACAACAACAAAAAATAAAAAACGCTGCTAACGTTGTAATATTCGTGGCCTTCCTAAGAATCGATTTTGCTACTTCTGGTTTTGAGCGCTGTGTCCATTCAGAAGATCATAGAGGTATCTGTATTCGCGGGTCAGAAGACACCGCCAAATACAGCAGAGTAAAGAAAGGTTGTGGGCTGGGTAGTTATGGATAGTGAAGTACTTACAGGGATGATGAGTCACAGGAACCGGGAGACGAGCTGACCACGGGCGGCGAGGTAGGTTGGTTTCCTGGCGCACAGTCACTACACTAAACAATAGGCATTCAGGCGTTCTCTTCACTTAAGGTTCAGGGTCACTATATTCAGTCGAAAGCGATATCAGGGCGCGTATTTTCTGGGCGTCTCGCGGTAGCTAGCAGACAGACTAGTCGCGCGGTCTGCTCACGAAGCGAGCGGCCGTGGGTCGCGCAGCGGTGGCGCCGCGGCAGATAGGCGGACGCGGTCGTCAACAACCGCTGAGTCAACCGCCTCACAGATGGCGGCATGATTCGAATGGGCGTCCCGGCTTTGGCGGGAACATCCTCCGGGGCCCAGGGTGGGCTCATCCAATGGGAGCCTGGCGATCCGGAATACAGGCCTCCGAAGATGTCCATTCGCGGTGTCCAGGTCTACCACCCGCACGACGCCATCCTCCCCAGGCAGGGTGCGAGCAATGCGCCCCAGTCTCCATTGTAGGGCAGGCAGGTTGTCCTCCTTGATGAGGACGAGCTCGCCAACTCGGGGAGGGGAGGAAGGGGACAACCATTTGGAGCGGGTTTGGAGGGTATGAAGGTAGGACTGGGTCCACAGCGTCCAGAAGCGCTGGGAAAGGGCCTGTACCATCTGGAATCGCCTACGTGTTGAGATCGGCCTATCTTCCACGGATAGTTCGGGAAGGGCCGTTAGTGGGCGGCCTATAATGAAATGTCCGGCTGTAAGCGGCTCAAAGTCTGAAGGATCAGACGAAAGTGGGCAGAGAGGTCTAGAGTTAAGGACCGCTTCGATTCGAGCTAAAAGTGTGAAGAATTCCTCGAATGCGAGGTGTTGTTCGCCAATTACGCGATATAAAAGTTGCTTTGTTGATTTTACGTTGATCTCATGTAACGCACCGAACCATGATCCCTTAGGGACGTTCAACAACCAAGTAATGTGCTGACCAGCGAGCTTGTGCGCAATCGTGTCATTATTCAAGGCAAGAAAGTTTTGTACTTCAATGAGCTGATTTCTAGCGCCTACATAATTTGTACCGCAGTCCGAGCGGATGAGAACCGGGGCACCGCGGCGTGCTATAAAACGCTGTAACGCCGCGAGGAACGCTTCCGTGCTGAGGTCCGAGACCAGATCCAAATGAACCGCCTTAGTGGAGAGGCACACGAATATACAAAAGTACGCTTTTAAGAGTTTAACATTACGTAGGGTACTAGATTTAACGAGGAATGGGCCGGCAAAATCGGTCGTGACTTGACTAAATACTGGCTGAGGCGTAACTCTATCGGCTGGCAGGTCGGCCATGAAGGGCGCTTGCGGCTGGGCCCGGCATCGAAAGCATCTAATGCATTTAAAGACTCGGTGTCTAATAATACGGCGCGCGGACAATATCCAAAATTGTTGGCGTAGGATAGCGTGTAAAGTGTCAGCGCCAGGGTGGCAGTGTGTTTTGTGGTAGTGGTCAATAATGAGGTCCACAAGTGGACCAGAGCTGGGAAGTATGAGCGGATGCTGCGCGTCATATCGGATAGACGCATGGGACAGTCGTCCACCAACTCTAAGGAGCTCATCTTTAATGAGAGGTGACAGCCGCAGGAGTCTGACGGAGCAGATTTTGCCAGTTTGAAGGCGGTGGATGTCCTCTGCAAACTCATTGTGCTGAACACTGCGCACCCAGTAAAGTAGGGCCTCTCTTCGTTCACTGACGTACAAGGGGCCTAAGCGTCGCGAATCTGGGTGGTGTCTGCAGTTGTGCAGAAAGCGTTTTAGACAAGCTGTCACTCCGACGAGCTTGTCTAGTGAACTGAACCGAGTGAGCAGGTCAAAGTCAAGACCGGGCACTGTGACCAGTGACGGGACGTGTTTGGGCTTAAGGCCGGGCAAGGCGTGATGGCTCAGAGCTAAGGGCATCGCAGGCCAAGACTCACAAGGCTGTCTAAGCCACGTGGGAGACCACCATAGGTCGTGGGCTGACAGGGATTGCGCAGACATCCCTCTGCTTGCGCAATCTGCCGGGTTGAGCTCGGAAGGTACGTGTCGCCAGGTACATTCTGGTGAGCCTGAGCTGATTTTGACTACCCTGTTGGCTTCAAAGGGTTGAAGACGGTGAGGCGGTGTATTGAGCCAGGCCAGGACTATCGTACTGTCTGACCAATATATGTGTTGTTGTATACTGATATGGGCCGATAACTGAACCGACACACGGATCATGAGCTAGGAGAGTAGGGTGGCGGCCGACAACTCTAACTTGGGGATTGTGAGGCGATTCTTGATTGGTGCGACTCGCGACTTGGCGACAATCAAGTGTACCAAAGTATCTCCGGAGGCATCGAGCTCATGGAGATAAACAACGGCGGCAAACCCGGCTTCAGAGGCATCTGCAAATCCGTGAAGCGAGTATGCAGCTGAGCCTTTGTTTGCACAAATGTGCCGAGGGAAACGAATGCTAGACAACAGCGGCAGATCGTCTGAGATGTGGTGCCACTCCGTTTGTACTTCAGAGGAGTGGGCTCATCCCATTCCAGCTTCAGTAGCCATAATTGCTGAAGCAGCAGCTTTGCGCGGAAGATAACGGGAGAAACCCAGCCGTTTGGGTCATAAAGTGAGGCTACGGTGCTTAAAATAGACCGCTTTGTGACATGTGGGATGGGGGGCAGAGAGATGCGGTAGGTGAACTCGTCTGACTGAGGGCTCCACTGTATACCCAAGACCTTAATGGACGTGGGCTCTGGGTTCATGTCGAAGTCCTTGGGCATGTCGCATTGGTTGTCGGGGAATCTCTCGAGCAGCTTAGGCGAGTTAGATGTCCACTTACTGAGCTGAAAGCCGCCTAGGTCTAGCAGACTTATCAACTCGTCCTGAAGTGCTTGGGCGGATTCAACTGTGTCATGACCACAC
Organism: Scoparia ambigualis; assembly: GCA_963921215.1. NCBI lineage: Eukaryota > Metazoa > Arthropoda > Insecta > Lepidoptera > Crambidae > Scoparia > Scoparia ambigualis. The sequence goes on from OY992507.1 coordinate 8,682,933, forward strand.
AAGATGTCATCAACGAAGATAGACTTGCGAAGAACCTGAGCGCCTCCAGGGTAGCGATGGCCTTCATCATCAGCTAGCTGAAGCAGAGTGCGGATTGCATGGTATGGGCTTGATCTTAAGCCGTAGGTGACTGTATTGAGGGCGTAGGTGAGCAGAGGGTGATCTGGTGAGGACCGCCATAGTATCAGCTGATACCGTCTCTGGTCTGGGGCAACCAGCACATTTCTGAACATCCTCTGGATGTCAGTGCTGAAAACGACTGATGATGTCCACAATGTCCTGTTGAAGGGCGGGGCCTGTGTGTAGGCATTCATTTATGCTGACACCATTGGAGCTTTTGCAGCTACCATCAAAAACAATGCGCAGCTTGTCCGACCCTGACTTAAATACGCCATGGTGAGGGATGTAGAAGTGAGGTTTATGGGCGAATGTATTTGGGTGACAGGGAGCCATGTGCCCTAAGTCGATGTATTCGGCCATAAAGTCGACGTATTTAGAACGCAGAGACGGGTTCGCCATTAGCTTCTTCTCAATATTGAGGAATCTGCGTAATGCGATAGGGTGAGTTTTACCTAGTTGAGGGGCGTCCTTTAGAAAGGGCAGAGCGACCGTATATCTGCCTGAGGGATCGCGTGTAGTGGGTAGAGCGGAAGATTTCCTCGCATTGTTCCTCCAGGGGATCATTATGAGTGTGAGATTGAGGAAGGGGCTCCTCAGACTCCCAGAACCTTTCCAGACTCTGACGTATGTCCTGGGCTGATTCAGCTGAGTCTGGTTGTGAGCTAACGACGTGAGCTGAGTTAACCTGCTGCGCCGGCTGCGCATACAAGTCCTCAATGGGTCCTATCAACGCGAAGTCGAAAATCGTGCCGAAGGCTATGGGCTTGCCCGGGCCCAACGAGACCTTAGTCCCGTCCAACACCTGGCCAAGAACGTCCGACCCCAATAAGAGGTCGATCGGGGCTGGTGTGTGGTAAAGCTGGTCAGCCAATAGCACGGGTGGCTGGCCTAGTACTTGGGAAATGTTTGGTACCTTCTCTAAGGGAAGGTAGCCAGTGACGTTTTTTAAAATGTGAGCTGTGGCAGTGATTGTAGGAGTATCATTGTGAGTGGGTCGGCATACTATTGTTATTGCCGCCTTTGACTCATGTTTGTGCTGATTCGCAACTCCTGTAATTTTTAAAGAAGTGGGTTTTGATGGCAGGTTCAAAAGTCGTGCCATGCGTGACGTTATTAATGTCAGCATACTGCCACAGTCCAATAAAGCTCTGGCTGTGTGAAGATGGCCATGTACGTCCGCGACTCTTAGTGAGACGGTTGGCAACAAAATGGGTGTGCCAGTGGGCACAGAAGGTGAGTGAGCTGATTGAGTATCAGCTGAATATGTATGAGCTGAGTATGTATCAGCTGTGTGGGCATGGGTTGACTGGGCATGGGCTAATGGGACATGGGCTAAATGGGCATGGTCTGAATGGGCATGGTCTTGTTCTGCCTCTTCGCTAGGGTGCTCCGTGATAGTTGGGAGTCATAATTGCTGGCGGCATTCGCTGGGCCTACCTGGCGAACCGGACCTGGGCGGGCTGGCTCTGTGAGCAGAGCTGGGTTGCGCCTGTTTAGCATGTGCGGGTTCGTGCCGCCTGCTGTTTCTAGGACGCTCCCTCGAGTACTCTCTTAGCTGTGGTGGGGGTATATGTACAGACGAATGAGCTGAGTGCGTTGGGTCGTCTGGTCGATGTAGGGAAGTGTGGTGGTTGGAGCTCCCACAGTCCTTGCATGCCCCCCTTGGCCTGCACTCGCTCTCGTAGTGACGGCCAAGTCAACGCTGGCAGCGCTCGCGTGCCTGTACAAAGTCCCAACGGCCCTGCGTTGGCTGGGCATTGTACCATCTGCACGTTATGAGCCTATGTCCCCTAGTGGCACAATAGAGACAGTAGGACGTCGAGCGTGATAAAGAGGACGAGGACGATGATGAGGAGCAGCTTTGCTGGAAGGCCGAGTAGACGGGGAAGGGCTGACTGCGAGCCGGGGAGGTGGATGGGCGGTGACGCATTTGCTGCGCTGGGCGGAACGGTTGGTGAGTAGGCTGATCATAGGCGTGGTAAGGCGATGGAGCTGAGGAACGGCCACGGTAATGGTCGGGTTGTTGCTGAGCCATCTGAGCATAAGTGCGATGGGGCAACTGAGGAGGCGCGCGGCTACGAGAAGGGCCGGGCTGGGGCTGAATGGGTTGAGCCATGGCTATGTTGGAGAACTCTGTCTCCACACAGCGCGCGTGCTCCTCGAGGTAGGAGATAAGGTCCCTTAACGTGGGCAGGGTGTTACTAGACCCGTGCCTGTGTTCAAATAGCGTGCGGAGCTCGCCCTTGAGCTTCCGTACCACTATTGACACAAACACGTAATCGTCTCCTATGGGCAAATCTAAATTGTTGAGGGCACACTGAGCCGATATGAGCGGAGCGGCGTGAGGAACAGTGTGCGGATGTTCGAGCGCGTATGGATGCTTGGCAGCCCCAGGATGATGTCCACAAAACTATCAATGAGAACCCGGCGGTTCTCGTACCGCTTGGTGAGGATGTCCATGGCCACGGCAAAATTTTCATTGGTGACCTTTAGGTGGGACACCATGCTTAATGCCTCACCACTGAGGCTTGAGAAGAGATAGTGGAGCTTGACTGCTTCCGACAAGGTCGCCATGTCGTCAGTCAAACTCCTGAATAGTGCAATAAAGGAGGGCCAGTCCTCCACTTTTGAGCTGAACCTGGGAAGCGCTATCTTGGGGAGGACGGCTGTAGGCGTATTGACGCCGAGACTGGGCTGAGCGTTATGGGTTGGGGACGACGTGGAAGAGGGTAAGATTTCCTCCCTAGCCACAAGTATCCCCAGGTATGCCCCGGAGGCTTTTGTGTGGTTCTCAGTGTATGTCTTCTCAATCCCCTCGTCTAAGTTCTCTTCGTCGAGAATGTTGTAGTATACTGAGTCCAGCTTGTCCTTTACGCCCTGTATCTGTGCGAAACGCACGTTAAATTCCTTTATGGAATGTTTGGTGTCGCCAGCAATGATCCTTGATCCCACCTCTAGGAGCTGGTGTATAGCTTTGGCGGCCTCCCTAAATAACGCGGCTTGTGACTTGGTCGGCATCGCGATAAATAAAAGGAGACAAAAAATTTTTTATAAAAAATAAAAAAAATAAACAAATTTAAAGGCAGTAAAAAGAACAACACCCTGTATATATTCTATAGTTGGGCTGGACGTATTTGTTTACTAAGGTAATGGCAAATGGGCTAAAATTAACGCAACAATAAAGAAAGCAAAATTAAGTTGGGACGCCTTGTATATGGCCCACAAGTGGGCAAACGTGTGTAGTAGCGAAGGCGACGCACGCAAATAGCCGTAAGCGATATAAAAAAAATGATGAAACACACTAAGCTCATGTGGTGAGCACGCACAAAAAATGAGCCGATTGCAAATGCAAAAATTAAAAACAAAAAAAAAATATAAATTTAACACGAGCGAAAAAATAAAGCACGCTACTTGGCACGCGTGGTGAGCATGCACGAGATCTGAGCCGATTTAACACGACAAGAGCATAAAAAATTCATTAAAAAATAAAACGGGAAAAATAACAATACCATCTCTCGTCATAATACCATACGTAGAGTAATAATTTAACAACTAATTTACCGAACAATGTATCATTATTAGACAACGATCGTATAGGTACCTACACAAATTCGCTCAAATCACAACAACATTGTATGACACCATATATCTGTGATCAGACAATCGGATGCATACACGAAATCAACATTAAAACAACGTGCAGAAATAATTGCGTTAAAATAATTCTGTATATAGCGTAAGCGCAATCCTCACACAAATGATGTACGGCTACCCGACGAAATTTTTATTGGGGCAGGTTAAAGTTACGTGAACAAATGAATTTAGAAATGATGGCACGAATTAGATATAAGATTTAGAAATAGAATAAGATTATGGGCGGAAATAATTATTTTTAGCGGACTGTATTAAAATTGAAAATTAAAAAAAAGTTAGGTTCTGTTTAGGGCTGAACCTTAGCGGTTATTCCGCGCTCGATTGGACCAAAAATGTATTCGCGGGTCAGAAGACACCGCCAAATACAGCAGAGTAAAGAAAGGTTGTGGGCTGGGTAGGTATGGATAGTGAAGTACTTACAGGGATGATGAGTCACAGGAACCGGGAGACGAGCTGACCACGGGCGGCGAGGTAGGTTGGTTTCCTGGCGCACAGTCACTACACTAAACAATAGGCATTCAGGCGTTCTCTTCACTTAAGGTTCAGGGTCACTATATTCAGTCGAAAGCGATATCAGGGCGCGTATTTTCTGGGCGTCTCGCGGTAGCTAGCAGACAGACTAGTCGCGCGGTCTGCTCACGAAGCGAGCGGCCGCGGGTCGCGCAGCGGTGGCGCCGCGGCAGATAGGCGGACGCGGTGGTCAACAACCGCTGAGTCAACCGCCTCACAGATGGCGGCATGATTCGAATGGGCGTCCCGGCTTTGGCGGGAACAGTATCTAATGAGAAATAGTATGCAACACTCGAAATCCTTCTTAGACGAAAACGGAGTAAAGTCATAATATAATAGTAGTAGCAGGCAGGCCCGAATAACCATCAATACCCTGACCGGGCACTATGCACCAAACAAAAAGCTCCACAGAATGCAACTAGCAACAGACAGCTTGTGCGGGCATGTGGAGAGAAAACGAAGTCTATGTAGCCACTATTGTGTGATTGTGACTCTTTCACCGGAAATACAATCTGTCCCGGGAAGTAGTAATCTAGCTTTAAGAGCTTGATCTATGGATAATTTTATCGATAAAAATACCTCAAATCAAGGGTCTGACCCCCCTCTCGCCAAATTACAAGCATTTAAGTTTTTTAGTTTTAGTATTGACCTCTTCCTTAAAAAAAGCGATAACATGGGCACCTTGACACTGATAAGCAACTATTTGATATCATTCGATAGCTAACAAGATTAACAATTAAAAAAGTAGCAAACATACACGGGCCCTATACATTTCGAGAGAGTAAGGATTGATTTAAGTAAAATAACATGTAATTTTTTTACGTCTTCTTCAGTTATTTTAAAATATCATAAAAACAAGGTCATTAAAGTATGTTTTATTTGCCCTGTATTACTAGTATTTTATCTATTCTACAAAACAAGGGTAAATTTGTTACTGTACGTCTATTAGTTCCGATGCTATCGTTGAACAAAGAGACCCCTTCACAGCGGTCGCGTAGCGCGGCTAGTCAGGTAGTCGGATTAGTTAATTTAATTAATAATTAATTAGTTAAGTTAATTTTTAGTTAATTTAGTTAACTATTTATCCATAGATCATGCTCTTAAAGTTAGATTACTTCCCGGGACATTGTATAATGACTCTCCTGGACATTACCGCGAGCTCTGGCCTCTCAAAGACACTGGCAAAAGTATGGCAGTTTTTTTATATTCTACAACGGGTAAGCGCCTTGCCTTCATCTCACTTGATGGTAAGTGACGATAAGGCCGAAGGTGAAAGCGCGCTTCACTTGCAATCCCCAACCTCTGAGGACCTGGCTATCTTATCTCAAAAATGAACGCAACACAACAATGCCATAAACATCGTTGTTATGGCGACAGGCTTAGATAAGATGGTCGTTGCTAGTCAGGCGGACTTAACAGCCCTACCACCAACCAAACCAAGTACACAAAGATGTGAATTGCTATGAATTGAACCCGGGACCTCAGAGTCTGAGGCACCAGTCTTAGACTCAGGAGTCTGAGACACCGGTCTCAGACTTAGGGCTTTAGCCACTGTAAGTACTGTAGAGGCAGTTTAAATTTCACTGAGAAAGTAGCCATAGTATAAGGTTGCACAAAAGATAGGTCGACGTGTTACTGCGAGAGGCCACGGTAGACAGGTCCACTAAGAAAGAAAAGGTAACTAAAAAAATGAGCATTAAATAAAGAAACGGGCAAACACGGACTCGTCAGCTATGCATTTGCCTTGTAAATAATTCGCCCCGTAAGTAGCTCTCCCCGCTAAGCACCCGTCGACGACGAGGCAAACAACTCCGCAGTCGATGTCGTCGACAAATAGGTTCCCGATTGAGCAAATCGAAGCTCAACATAGATGCAACCTCCTTTCAGTGTCAGTACATGAAGAGATTTTTCTTTTAAATAAAACCTGTTTGTATTGTTGACTTTTTAGAGTCAAAGCTTTTGAACATCTGTGTGCCAGTCCGATGGATTTCGGTTTAATTGTAATTACTTATCTACAAAAAATCAATTGCCGAATGTTTGTACGCACATCACTTTAGGGGCGGCTAGACCGATTTAGCTGATTCTTTTTTTGTTGTGTTCATAATTGTTAGGACAAGGTATCTGTGAAAGAAAATTTTGGAAGTTCTTCACGGGATGCTCACGCGGAGAAAGTCGCGGGCGGGCCGCTATAAAAATCAATTGCCGGAATGTTTGTACGCGCATCACTTCTGAACGGCTTGACCGATTTAGATGATTCTTTTTTTTTGTTGTGTTTGTAATTGTCAGGAGAAGGTTTGAATGAAGAATTTTTTCGGAAATATGTCACGGGGTCCGTGGTCTACGCGTATATACGTAGCGAGCAGGCCGCTAGTAATTTCATATTTTAAGATATTGCTTATTAAATACTTACCTGACGTTTCGGTCGAGTTGCACATGCCGATGTTACAGGCTGATTTTTAGAATGTATTTTGACGTAAAAACTTAGAAAATATAAAAATTCAATTCCTACTTCATACGCATGTGCATCTACTCGTTCGTAGCTCCAGAAGTTTGAAGAACATCATTATTATTAGGTCAAGGATCATTAGACCGCCGGCGGTCGCGAAACAATAGATTTTTATTTGTTTCTGGTTTTTCGATCCTCAAGGGGTTAAAATTTTATTTCTACTTTATTATTTGTTCATGGTATAAACAAATAATATTGTAGAAATAAACTAAGCTGTTCCTATATTTAAAATACAATAATGCTATTGGTGTCAGCAGTCTTCATCGCTCGCTCAATCAAATTCGAATATCAATCGTAGTCGAGTGATATTCAATACTACATCGCACCTAATAACTCGCTTCTATTCATATTTAAAATCCCGGATAATTTAAAAGTCTTCACGACATTTTAAAATATAAATCTGAAGTACGAGCGAATGAAGCTCAAGCGAGTGTAAAATAGATGTGTAGGACGACATCTCGGGCGGGACGCGATCGGATCTTCGTTGCAATTTAACGCATTGATTGATGCGCTCGGCACATCTCGAGTTTATGACGCTCAAACGGAGGGGACTCGGAAAGAGTAGCCGGCAAATTAGCTGTTAGTGAGCCTTGAAATCGCGAAATTGGTCGGTAAGTTAGCGGGCAACGGTTGATATAAGTTATTAATAGTCACATTTCATACGAGACTGATCTGGAATTGCTTTTATGAGGTCGCTGGAGTGATATCGTGAACTATCATCATCATCATCAGCCTATTAACGTCCCACTGCTGGGCACAGGCCTCCCACGGGGACAATAAACACGTGGGGACATTGGGCCATAACCCACCACGCTGGCCTAATGCGGGACCAACGGCTAACGTGCCTTACGAAGCACGGAGGAGCTCAAGATGTTCTGAATTTGGTCACCCATCCAGCGACACGGCATTCCGAAAGTGGCTTAGCGAGCAAGATCGCAAGCCGGAAGCTCCTCATCGTGAACTATCTCGACTAACGAACTAAAAACCTCACATTCATCCAACAGCATAGAGCGGCAATGGGCTCGTGGAAACGTGGACTGCTTCTGCTGTCCTCATTGCGTAGTCTTTGTATATCACTTTAGGTATAATAGACGTGAATCTATTTAAGTTGTATAGTGTGTGATGTAAATGTAAGTAAAAAGGTAAGTCCAGGAATTTCAGCGAAATCCTATCAAATAACACAAGTCACATAAGAATACAATTTTTACCCTAGATGTAGGGTAAAATAAATTTTAATGTTAATTTAGAAAATGAAAATTTTTGCCGTCCACGGTCGGATACGAGATAATTGCACCCTAATATAGATAGGGGCGTCTTTTTGTTTGTACACAATGTCAATAAAAACAAAGTCAAAATGAAGAAAGAAAAGGCCACAATAAAACACAAAAATTAATAGTTTAAAAACACTAGAAAAACACGCTTTTATAAATGCAAGTAAAAACAAAAAATAAATTATGGATCGTTCAAGTTGTCTCTATTTCTGGGCTGAAGTGTAAACTATGTGCTTTTAATTATAATATTTGATTGTAAAAGCGTGGGGCGCTGGAACAGCAAAGACTTTTTGTATAACTTGCTGAGAAATCAAGTTAAGCGATGTTACGGGAAGCAGGTTACACAGATTGGCGCTCTAACTGGAGTTGCAGCACGACTAGTAAGTGGTACTACATTAAACAGTCTGTTCAAAGTAACAGTTTGTCGAACTCAGACAAAAATGCGCCAGCACCGAGAAGATACGATATTCACCGACATTTTTAACGCCTCTTCTTTCAGAAAATTAAGTACATAGGGGTAATGCGTCAACAGTGGCTGAATGTAGAGTTCTTGTTCGTGGACGAGATATCTTTGGTTCCCTTTGGTAACCCTTTGGCGGCATCAACGTTATGCTCTTGTGCGACCTCATGCAGCTTCCGCCAGAAAGTTAGTATTAGTATTTGTTAACAAGAAAGTCTTTGCTGTTCCAGCGCCCCACGCTTTTACAATCAAATATTATAATTAAAAGCACATAGTTTACATTTCAGCCCAGAAATAGAGTCAACTTGAACCATCTATAATTTATTTTTTGTTTTTACGTGCATTTATTAAAGCGTGTTTTTCTAGTGTTTTTAAACTATTAATTTATTTTATACTTTTTGGTCTAACCTTTAAACCTGATCGTGTTCAAAGTCCATTACGTGGCCTTTCTCACAAATGCAAACACGACTATGATACGATACTCTATCATGGAATGCCAGTGCCTATCTTCTGGCTTCATCATCAGACCTTGAAACCTAATCGTAGTCTAAACCTTGAAACCTGATCGTGTTCAAAGTCCATTACGGGGCCTTTCTCACAAGTGCTAACACGACTATGATACGATACTCTATCATGGAATGCCAGTGCCTATCTTCCGGCTTCATCATCAGACTTTGAAACGTAATCGTGGTCAAAGTTCATTACAAGACTTTTCTAAGAAATCCAAAGTAGCTATGATACGATTTTCCATCATGAAGTTCCAGTTCATATCTTCCGGCTCCATCATCAGATCAGTTCGACAGTACCATATTATTGTATTGTCATCAGAACTACATACAGCTGCCAATTTTCATTACGCTACGACCCTTGGAAGATGGTTAAATTAGTTACCTTTGATTCCATTACATAGTTTGTTACATACAGGTCGACCTTATAAAAGCGTGTTAAAAAGTCGGTCGCCGAGGGCTGTCCCAATCTACAAGAAAAAAAAATTCTGACTGTATATACATGATAAGAAAATAAAACCACTCCAACTTGTTACTTATATTTAAACTATATTTTATATCTAATAACAAATTTACACTTTTATAAAATCACACAACTATCGGACATAGATTTAACAAATTAGTCTTAGCACCGCCGTGAACGGCAAAAGAAGGACAATCGACTCAACTCTTGGTCTGAGCAGAGCCTCTCTACCCCTACCACTTACCACTTCCCCAGATAATCAGGTAACGTCAAGAGGCAGGAAAATCAGTATTGCCATTTTATATTTCTAAAAAATATCTAAAAACATGACATACACTTAAGGTACTGATAGACATGCTATTAAATAAGTATGTTTATTAGCATGCTTATTACAAGCGTATACGTAATAAGCATGTTAATTACTAGCAACGCTTTGACACACATACTACTAAGTAGCGATTGCTCAACAGTGGCATGCTTTCGTGCTAGTAATGAGCATGTCTATCAGTACCTTTTTTCCGACATTGTGTAACGGTACAGAATGAATGATATCCGTCCGTTAGTAAGGAATGCATGGGAGTAGCATTAAAATAAATATTAATGCGTAGCACCATTAATATAATAAGCATGAAAAAGGGAATAATAAACTAGTTCAGAATAATGGTCAATGGACTAGCGCTTTATCTTTAGTTTGAATTTCGCGGGGACGGCTCTGCGCGTCCCTTGCGACATAGGTGGCGTCTAGCGGAAGTCATTTATTTGGGCTTCGCGTAAGGTTGCTAGGTTGACTAGGACCGTATTTTATTTTGAGGTTCGCGGGGACTGCTCTGGGGTCGGCAAAGTGGTTCACCTACGGGCGGACGCCATCTATGGTCGGAATACGGAACTTTTGATAGTTTCCCAAAATATAGGATTATTGGCTTAAGTGGAGGATTATTAAGAGGGAATTGTTAATAGAAGGCTACATTTAGATATTCAACAATGAAATATTGGCTGTCGGACGAGATTTGGTTAGATTATGGAAAAATTTTAGAATTGCGCGGCGAAAGCGGCAATGAGCGAGCGAGAGGTTGAGAAAAAGACAGAAAGAGAGGTCGGATGATAGCTCCACGTGGCGCGGCGCGAAGGCAGGGGGGATCGGGGAAACGGCTAGCGATTGGTGGAAGGGAAGAAAAGTGGACTCGCGCGGGCGTATGTTAGGCGCGCGTGGCGGGAAAGTTAAGATGCTTGGGAAAATTAGCGGACATTGAGTTTTGGGACGATCAACGGAGCGGTCCAACTTAAGAGTGCGGTACGACTCATACGGGAAAAATAGCGTCCGAGCTTGATAGTGCGCTAAGTGATATTCGAGCTGCGATATTAATTAAGATTTGTGAAATTGAAAGTTATTAATAAAGTAAACTATTGCGATCGCAACTCGAATCCGTTAACAGAATGAAGTATTCTGGGGTGCATCGGCTGAAACGAGTCACGGTGACAACAAAAACCTATGTACCTTTCAACAGACTTCGGTCTGGATGATCTTTGATTGTATTTAATAAGATCGGCGTTTTACACTATTACGCTAAACAATACACTATCTTCGACGGAGTAATGGGGGAGAGACAGTTGTCTCCCTAGTGAAAGTTGAAGATAGGTCAGACACCATTTAGCTGGAGGTAGACCCGTATGACCCAGTCCAATCTCGAGTCTATCTCCATACATACAGTGTAGGGATAGGAAAATAACACACTGAGTATACTGGCTCGACTGATAGAACATTTAGGAGTTAGTTGCTTTCAGGGGCAATGCGACTCTCACCACACACCACGAATTTAAATTAAATGAGGCTTGGCCTAGTTTGCAAGGTACACAAGAGGGACTGTTAGTTCGACAAAATATAGGCATTTTCAAGTGAGGAAAGTTGTAGGAAACTATAGGTAGGCGGATATATATATATGGTTAGTTATTAATTTAGACCAATAAGGTAGGGATAATTAAGTTACGGCACTAAATAAAATTATGATGAAGTGATGTGGGTCCTAGCTAGGCAAGTAATCTGTTACCGCAGGCCGATAAAATTCTAATTGTTTTCCTAAAGTTGTTACCAATTAATTATTCATTTTAAATAATTAACAGAAGTATGATAATATTGTACCATCATTACTTTGGAATACCTAAAAGTCTAGACTGGTTTCCTATTACAAGAATAATACTAAAAAGTTATAGCAAATAAGCTTAGTCGTACTGTGATGTTTGATTTCTAATGCTGAAATGACCAAACAGGCATTTTTTAGCTTTCCCTGGGATGCAATACGATCTCATATCGCTACACTCTTCAAGGTGTTAAAGTTTTACATCCGATACCTTAGCAAAAATAAGCTGATACAAACTGAACAACTAAAACCAGTTTAGAACCTAGGATAAGTCGTTGAAAGAAGACATTGCAAGCTATGAGCTTCTAATAATCTGAAACATAGAAATAATTGATTGATAACAACCAGCTAATTAGCCTGACAATGGTCTACTAATACCATTTGAATAGACCTCTTAAGATATGTAAGTACTTACTTCTAATAATATGAAACATAGAAATATTTGATGGGAACAATCTAATCAATCAGACTAATACCTAGTACAGTCTAATTTATACTTATTAAAGTGAGTAAAAGATAACTTCTAAATGTAATTTATTTAATGATTAACAGTGATAATTAACTACCTACTAAAGGTATACTAACTATGATTTAGTAGTCTATCAAATTAACCACTCAGTCTGAGAGACAGAGGGTGTAAGTTAATGGGAAAATAATTAACTACATTCACTCCCTAAAAGTCAGGGATGTTGAATAAATTAGGCATCTTTCAATAAACTTGAGATGTACTTACACTTTATAAGATCTGTATAATAAACACTAAGAGTAACCCAAAGTAATTTACTTCAAATGATAGTATTCTATTTCAGTTCACTTCCTAAAGTCAAGGATATTGAATGAATTTAGCATCCTTTAATAAACTTAAGATGTGATAATCTGCCAATGCAGCCAATCCAATGTAGTTATATTGGAACTTTACAAGACCTGTATAATAAATACTAAGAGTAAATAAAAGTAGTTTTACCTGTATTAATAGCATTCTACTTTAGCCACCGCCTGAAGTGGCGTTTGATTAAATTATCCACCCTTTACGGGACTGAATATAAGTTATTGCATTGAATAATTAAGTTCTTAATGTGAAAAGGATATTTGGATGATAGCAAGCCTTGAGATAAACTCTATTGATTTATGTGGAATAATAAGAATTTAAATTGCTAACACATAGTTCATAATGTAAAATGAAATTAGAGTTTGAGAAGAGATGTAAATTCTCAGTTTGAAAGAATTAAAGCTACAAGCTAATAATTAATGTTAAAGCCAAAGTGGACGGGGCCATAATTAAACAATGAGATGTAATGGCACGCTATGGAGCGGCGGTTGGAGCTCATAAACTTCCACAAGACTCTTATATTTCCACAAGACTTTTAAACTTCCACAAGACTCTTATATTTCCACAAGACTTTTAAACTTCCACAAGACTCTTATATTTCCACAAGACTTTTATATTTCCACAAGACTCTTATATTTCCACAAGACTTTTATACTTCCACAAGACTTTTATAATCCCACTAAACCTTTATATAAATTGCACCAGGCTTCTTATGTATCATGCTACTGATAATAAATAATAATACCTACAAGCTAAGCTATCATCTGATTACCTTTGAGTGGTTACAAATCTTCCCCGCAGCTGCAGTGAAGGATTTAGGTCACAGTTCAGACGGAATCATTGCTAGGCTACACATATTTATGTTATGATTTATAGACTGGTAGGTAATTAGGTCAGGAGAAAATAAATTAACACAGGGATAAGCCAATTACTAAACTTTCACGAAAGAACTTGAGTTACTTAAATGCGGTTAACAACGGAGGGTTCACTAGACGATCTGGCCAAAATAGTAGTTATTATAATATTACATTGCTTGACTGAAATTCACTGCAAATAGAATTAAGCTATGCTAAGGTTCCATCTTCATACAAACGCTACACACTCTACAAAACTCAAGACACAACCATTAGATTGTAGATAAATTAGGTTAATTAGTTTTAAGAATTAGATAATAATTTAAGTTAAGGTAAAGCGGCGAGGATGTGTGTATGTATTATAAGCTAGCTAGGCATATAGGTGTGAAAGGCATTAGATTTAGGTTTAGATTAGGTATAGAGAATTTATAGATTTAGGTGTAGCAATTTAATGTTGTGGGGAGGTTACAAGTTGGTAAGCCATGACCAGGATCAGAAAGTTAAGTTATAAGTTATCATTAATATAGTTGTATTGGATTTCAGTCAAGCGGTAATACTTTAATTTAGAAGTGGGATTTTTTCCCACAAATTGTTGTTGTGTTGCGATGCGTGAGTTTAGAATTGGCTTAATAGGGAATAATTCAATGAAGATTAATTAATTCAGAGATATTGAAGAATTATAATTTGACACTTTTCACAATAAACTTTGTTGGATCTTCTGGAGTTGATTCATACACTTTGTATTACGGGCTCTTGATAATGGGTGAATTATAATTTGACACTTTTCACAATAAACGTTGTTATCTTCTAAAGTTGATTCATACACTTTGTATTACGGGTTCTTGATAATAGATTAAGACCAATATTGTAGACAGTCGCAATGAGAGCTGGAGCTAAAATTTTGTTGTACGAAATCTGTAACAAAAAGATTCTTAGGTTAGGTTAAAGGTCAAAGGAGATAAAACTACAAAACAATAAAGTAATGAGTATTATTTGAAATACAATACCTTTCAGTTATTATCTTTTTCTTCTTTATTTAATGGCGGATTTCTACCGTGATACTGGTGGCGTTGTTGGTTTTCCAAAGTTTAATGAGTGAACAAAGTACTTAGATATAGTCAATAACCAAACTATTCCGGGAGTATTAATTTTAAAACTGTTGAGTTATCTGTGAATACTGAAACCTTTAGTAATTGTTTTCTATGAGTACTAAAACTTTGTATTCGATTTTGATAGGACGCAAGTTAATTGTTGACGTTAAGAGTTATGGTAACTGTAGTTTTGTTTCTATTCCTGGTGATAGATTTCATATAGGCATAGGCAACTGGTTCATACAGCCTTGTGTTGAGTTATTTTTAGGATCGTAAAAGGTCGATAGGGCGACATAGTTCAACATTTATTGATTTAGAAAGATTTGTGGAATAGGGGGCGGTTTAATTATTATTGCTGTCGGATGGGAAGGCTAGGGGGCGAGATTGGACAGAGGTAACCAACTTAATTATTGCTGGATTCAATTTATATTATAGGACGGCGATATGCTGTACAATATTATAAAGTTATGACGCTAACAGCATAATATAAAACTAATAATAATTATATTTTGACTAATAATCGTTGAGCGATTGCGGTTTTTAGTTAATGTGCTATTCCACGTATTATATTTTATTTTGTTGGTTATGTTAGAAAAATATAATAATGTACTTGAGTCTCACGTCTGAAATCCATAGAGTAGTTTTAGGCTAGTCAGGGACTATTAAATCATTTGTCTATGGTTGGACCATAGACATATGATTTAGCTAGACCATAAACAATCTAGAATTAGGAATGATTATAAAACATGACGTCATAAAACCAATCGAAGAGGAAACTTCCTTATCGCGTAATCATATGATTTTGTTATAGCAAGCGGAATCACCGGTTATTTTCCATACCTGCTATTTTTAATACCTGCGATTTTTACATTGGAAGAGATTTTCCTAATACTTATCACGTAGTAGATTAGAATGCAATGACATTGTGGTGGAATTATCATTATGTGACATGTAAATGGGGACAATTGCTCTGCACAATGGAAATGCCGCTTCATTTTGTTAGTTCGCTAAAATCCTAGGAAAAGTAACATAAAATAGTATTACGGTTCAAAATACACGCGTTGATGAGGAATCGCGATTATAAGTAATAACAAGTAGCAGGGATGTCATGTAGGGGATAGAATCATATGACTATTCATTGCTAGTAGGAATTTTGGTTTAAAAGCAACGTAGTTTGGGATGCATAATATAAACGGATAAATACGTCTAGTAGGCGATAAAAGTCGTTACCGTCTGGAAACAACTATCTAATATCTACTCTATTGTGGGGAGGTTACCTATTAGCGAGGCTAGATGGCGTTGGGTTACCAATAAAAGATTTTATTTTGGATGATGGTAAAAGGGTGCTGTCTAATAATAATATGTATAATTGTAATACTCTTGCGGCGTTGTAAGTAGTCGTTACCGGTAATCATTGCTTCTTACCGTATAGTTGAAATCGTGATAAATAGTTAATTATAAAGATTTATAAAGGATTATTATTAGCTTAAGATGAGGTTAACGTACGCAGAGGTAAAGCTCGCTGGGCACAGCTTACTATACCTACTTACCTAATATTATCAGTTGTGAGTTACCTAGAGATATCTAAGTCGGGAGAGCGGTGAAAAGAAAAGACCTTACTACATGACTAATTAGTTAGGATAGGTAGAGATAGATAAATCATTAAATTCACTGGGTTGGATTAGCCATTAAGAAGAGTATCTTGCACAATTGTCTATCTCCGTTGAACGATTAAGATGTTGAAAAAAAAAAAATGATATTACTAGTTAAGTGGTGGGTGAGACAGTGTAGGAGGTATACTAGTGGTAGCATAGCACAGGATAGGGTGTAGTGAGTCTATTCTACTACAAAATATTATATATATTTTATAAATCATATCCAATCAGTACTTGTTACAATACTCAATTACAGTACACAAAGCAAAACATAATCACCCATTTTACAGACAAAAACCATTGAATCGGATGCTTGACCGCGTCTACATAAGCCAGCAGCTTTGCTTGTGGGTAAATCGAAAGAGGCACTTGTACAAGAGGCTGGTACTGACTAATCGGGTAGTGCCGAAGGAGAATATCCTGACGGTGTATCCCAGACACTAGCTTTGGTTAGTTGATGGTTCTTCTAGGGCAACCATGCCGACTTACTAGGGATCATTGACTAGTCGAAGTTTGATTCTACACACACACGACACTAAAATATTATATTTATAATTATCTTAGAGCCGGCTTTAATTATATTTAATTGAGGAACGGTAGAAATTATATATGCTGAAGAGATGTTAGTAGGAATACGATAGGCGAATTAGTAGAAAAAAAAAAAGAAATGCTTCTCGAGGATACCTAAACGGATGATGGATAATTGTGGAAGGTGGATATTAATTGAGCTTGGGAGCAAAATAGGGGTCGAAAGAAAATATAATAATAGTGGTAGAGAAAAGAAAAAATAGTTGACTGGCTTGAAGTCGAGATTTAACTGCTAAATTAACGAGTTATAGCACTGTTACGCTATAGGGATAACAATAGCGTATGTTATCACATCAATTATAAAGGCGAGTTGCGGGCGGATGTCACGTCATACTCATTAGTTAAATCGTTTTATCATTTTAAAAGTTAACACCAGCTACTTATAAAACAGTGATCGATTATAAATACCATAATTTTAAGTTGTAGGATAATTTTAAACTCATAGTCCGCAGAAACATTCAAGCCGGAAATAAAGCGACTGATATTGCGAGCTGAGAATAAATCTCTTAGTGTAAAATTTATTAATAAGTAAATCCCTGATATTGCGTTATCGAGATTACAATACAAAATCAACTATCACAATTCGAATCATACAAAGTAATTATTTAGATGTTGTCTCGCGTCGACAGGTACAAATTTTAATTTAGATGGGTAAAGACATTAGAACTGAAATGGGTTTCGGATGTGTGACGTTCTTAGGACACGTACTGTTTAGTAGCATAATTTAAATTTAGTAAAATCGGCCGTATTGGACATATTTCGTTTTGCGGATATATATATTTAACCGAGGTTATCGTGGAGGTAGCCATAGTTCAAAGTTTACTAAACCCGACCTAGAGTCATAGCCTATCTTTATATGTCAGAAGAAAATAATAAATTTATAAGTAGTAGATTTTAAAGTCAATAGTAAATTTATTTTCCCGAGGTGAGACCTGAAACCTAGTTCGCACTAGGCCATTCAAATACTTTAACCGGTAATGTTGATTATAATAAATAAAGATGTTCGAGATTTATAATAATATTCTAATACTGCTATATTAAAATTGTTATTATGAAATTAAATAGGTTTGCTTAACAATTGGCAAATAATTATTAACTCAAGAATTTGTTTAGTACAAAGTAAATGTCTACAGGTTTAGAAATGATAGGACGAACGAAACGCGTTTTTGACTTGTGGGAAGGTCAGCGCAGACTGTCAAAGCGGTATTATCTTGTTTTGGTTATTTATTATATTAATATGAATTGCTAGAATTCTTAAATAATCTAGATTATTGGCATCTAATATGTACGTGATGAAATTGTAGATGATTAAAATTAGTGCTAAGGTAGGTTATTGTCGAAATTATGGCACAACCTTAAAATTGTTAGTTAATGTGAACTGCATGTTGCATCTAGATTGTTTTATACAAACTAATTGATTGGGAGTTTTCACATATGTAGGCCGGGACATTGAGTTGATGAAATAGTGTTATCAAAATATTATTCATCACGGAAAGATAAAGATATTTTATTTGCAAGTGTGAATACAAAAGTTTAGTTCGGGTTAGTTCTATCCTGTTCTATTTTAGTTTTGTTGTAGCGTTTTACCTAGGGTTGTTCTAAATTATAAGTAATTAATTGTTAATTGTCTGTTGTTGTCTTCTACGTTAGAAGAAGAACGGAGAAAGATAAGGGGGACTCATTTTGTTATAGTCAGCTGTATGATAGATAATCCTTCTAGTAAATATTTCTTGTGATTGCGGTAGTAACATAGAATGTTTATAGGATGTTTTGTTCATTAACTAATTATCTTCACCGCAGCTGTGGATAGGGATGGCTAAAGTATGTGAACAAGGTGGAGAAGATTGGTCATTATAAATTAAAATAAATACTTGAATTGCATTATGCCTGACTAAATAGTGCGAAGAGGTGGAGTAACTATGTTAGAGAAATTCTCTATTGCATAATATTCGAACTTTTGACATTTTCATTTGTAACTTTAGAATTTTGATTAGAGTATTTAACTAAGCGGGTCCAACGAAGAAGGCATGCTGAAAGCGAGGTCTTTGGTCGTCTATGCACACAATAAAATTATAGATGACACAAGGGAGCATTCTTAATTGGCACTGTTAAATTAGTAAAAGTAGCTTGTTTAGGGTGTTCGAATATTTTTAGTCGCACTGGGCACAAATAGAACTTAGTTAAGCGTGTAGGGTTTATTTTGATTTACCTGGTGAAGTAATTGAATCGAAGTTTCGGAACTGTGCTGTAGAAGTGGGAATTACTCAGCACACAATAAAATTAAGTGGTTTCCATTTAGCTTCATTTCCTAAACTAGCCTTTCTTAAAGTTGCGGAAATTCTGCTGTAAGGTGGTTCCTTTGGGGGCGTCTTGTGAAGTCTAAATCAGGACAATTATACTTGACTAACCTATAGAGAGATAATGTCTTAGGCTGCAGAAACAGAGGCCATTGATGGCATTTCATTTTGGCGTGGTCAGGGGATCTCGTGTTGCTGGGGAATTTTACCATCTGGACGGAAGGCTGAAAAGTAAAGTAGAATGCATAATGAGTAACCAATTAGAGTTACAAACATTCGGGAGATTACCATCTTAATAATGTGTCTTGTGCGAGTGTAAAATTAAAATCATCTAATAAAAAATAAAAATAAAAAGAAACTAGCACTATTGAATCACGCAGTTTGGAATTCAGTAAATACGAGAAAGAACTCACGATATTAATTACCATGAATACTAAAACTAAGTGTCACCTTCAGTGGCTTATTATTTACCGATTTGATCGTTATTAGTTATATAAAAGGTAGGAAGTTAAGTAGAGTTGTGGGGGCGGATAAGATAGTTACCGGTCTGTTTATTTTAATAAGAAAATGATATTTTTCAAAGGTATAGGAAAGTAAGGGGATATTGACGTATTATATATTAGCAAATGAGACTAAATGTTGTCTTTCGTACATAATAATAACTAGGGATGAGACATAGTTACTAGATAGGTTTTAGCATAAGTATTTGCTTATACACAAGCTCAGTACTTGTCAATTAGTATACAATGTCCAACGCGTACCGGGGTATTAACAAGTACTTATCGATGACGCATACATTGACAGTTAGATATACATAGCACACAAACTTCTAATAGATCTGAACTACGGGGTAGCTAGTTCAAACTCAAGGACGTGTTTCGAGATGCGTACCCCCTTAGAGTGAATGAGTTTTTCCTAAGTATTTACGATCGACAACCTTATTGTAAGGCGTTAAGACCTCTATTTGTATGCACGGTGTCACTGCGTACCGGACGGAAGCGAGTCTAGTATTCTATCTCGGTTATTTGTAGGATTAGACATAGATGTATCTCATCTAAAATAAAGTTATAACTCTTGGGCGATGATGGTATGCCTACTGGTTTTGGTTGATATGGGGGTTTGGTTAAGATTTCTTATCCGCGGAGAGGAAAATAGGTTTCCGTTAAAAGAAGTAGCTAATTAGGGATTGTGGAGGACGCGGGTTCGATCCCTGCCTGAGGTAGACAATTGTTCCGACGTTTCGTTATCTTAGGTAATTATATAAGCTAAGATGAGATTGGTAGCGTTGAAGTATGAAGGAAAGTTTTAATTCAAATTATTAATAATTATTCATTAGCCTAGTTGGAACTAAAACCATGACGGCGAAGTGGTTGATGCTTCACCCACGAAAGATCCCAGGTTCGATCCCTAGGTTGCAACATTTAGATGCGGAACAAGTTGTAAGAAAAGACGTAAGTTAAAAGAAGGCCATGATGACAGATGTACTTGAAATTATTCTAGGAAAATAATTTAAAGAATAGAATAATTGAATGGTTCGGAAGATGTTATAAACTTTACGTCGGAATCGTCATAGAGTTGAAGAGTTTCCGCTAGGGGGCGTTAGTAGACAGCGCAAGAGACTGTTATATTGATTTATATTATAATATGATTTGTTGTTATGATGGTAAACAAAAGGCAAATCATTATTCGGAGGTTGTGTATGATTAAAGAAATGGTAGATGTCTAAGTTATTGGGAAATATTTACCGAGACTAAGTTTACTGGGATTTCGTTTCGAACACGAGAACTGGGTATGCGATTATGATTTTGTGTCAGTTGAATAGAATGAGGGGTGTGGGCTATTTTGCAATAAGAAAGCTTATGGAGGAAGGAGTCATTAGGGATTTGGGGAAGAACTATAAATAGTAGGAATATCTTTGAGGGCTAGGATGACAATGGGGTTAGCAAGGAAGGACGTGCTATTTTGTACTTAATTAAGTACAGGGTTTAGATATAATTCGCCGCAGATAAGAGTGGTACTTTATCTGCTTAAATTCTATCGGGGGCGGCTGTAACGGTACAGAATGAATGATATCCGTCCGTTAGTAAGGAATGCATGGGAGTAGCATTAAAATAAATATTAATGCGTAGCACCATTAATATAATAAGCATGAAAAAGGGAATAATAAACTAGTTCAGAATAATGGTCAATGGACTAGCGCTTTATCTTTAGTTTGAATTTCGCGGGGACGGCTCTGCGCGTCCCTTGCGACATAGGTGGCGTCTAGCGGAAGTCATTTATTTGGGCTTCGCGTAAGGTTGCTAGGTTGACTAGGACCGTATTTTATTTTGAGGTTCGCGGGGACTGCTCTGGGGTCGGCAAAGTGGTTCACCTACGGGCGGACGCCATCTATGGTCGGAATACGGAACTTTTGATAGTTTCCCAAAATATAGGATTATTGGCTTAAGTGGAGGATTATTAAGAGGGAATTGTTAATAGAAGGCTACATTTAGATATTCAACAATGAAATATTGGCTGTCGGACGAGATTTGGTTAGATTATGGAAAAATTTTAGAATTGCGCGGCGAAAGCGGCAATGAGCGAGCGAGAGGTTGAGAAAAAGACAGAAAGAGAGGTCGGATGATAGCTCCACGTGGCGCGGCGCGAAGGCAGGGGGGATCGGGGAAACGGCTAGCGATTGGTGGAAGGGAAGAAAAGTGGACTCGCGCGGGCGTATGTTAGGCGCGCGTGGCGGGAAAGTTAAGATGCTTGGGAAAATTAGCGGACATTGAGTTTTGGGACGATCAACGGAGCGGTCCAACTTAAGAGTGCGGTACGACTCATACGGGAAAAATAGCGTCCGAGCTTGATAGTGCGCTAAGTGATATTCGAGCTGCGATATTAATTAAGATTTGTGAAATTGAAAGTTATTAATAAAGTAAACTATTGCGATCGCAACTCGAATCCGTTAACAGAATGAAGTATTCTGGGGTGCATCGGCTGAAACGAGTCACGGTGACAACAAAAACCTATGTACCTTTCAACAGACTTCGGTCTGGATGATCTTTGATTGTATTTAATAAGATCGGCGTTTTACACTATTACGCTAAACAATACACTATCTTCGACGGAGTAATGGGGGAGAGACAGTTGTCTCCCTAGTGAAAGTTGAAGATAGGTCAGACACCATTTAGCTGGAGGTAGACCCGTATGACCCAGTCCAATCTCGAGTCTATCTCCATACATACAGTGTAGGGATAGGAAAATAACACACTGAGTATACTGGCTCGACTGATAGAACATTTAGGAGTTAGTTGCTTTCAGGGGCAATGCGACTCTCACCACACACCACGAATTTAAATTAAATGAGGCTTGGCCTAGTTTGCAAGGTACACAAGAGGGACTGTTAGTTCGACAAAATATAGGCATTTTCAAGTGAGGAAAGTTGTAGGAAACTATAGGTAGGCGGATATATATATATGGTTAGTTATTAATTTAGACCAATAAGGTAGGGATAATTAAGTTACGGCACTAAATAAAATTATGATGAAGTGATGTGGGTCCTAGCTAGGCAAGTAATCTGTTACCGCAGGCCGATAAAATTCTAATTGTTTTCCTAAAGTTGTTACCAATTAATTATTCATTTTAAATAATTAACAGAAGTATGATAATATTGTACCATCATTACTTTGGAATACCTAAAAGTCTAGACTGGTTTCCTATTACAAGAATAATACTAAAAAGTTATAGCAAATAAGCTTAGTCGTACTGTGATGTTTGATTTCTAATGCTGAAATGACCAAACAGGCATTTTTTAGCTTTCCCTGGGATGCAATACGATCTCATATCGCTACACTCTTCAAGGTGTTAAAGTTTTACATCCGATACCTTAGCAAAAATAAGCTGATACAAACTGAACAACTAAAACCAGTTTAGAACCTAGGATAAGTCGTTGAAAGAAGACATTGCAAGCTATGAGCTTCTAATAATCTGAAACATAGAAATAATTGATTGATAACAACCAGCTAATTAGCCTGACAATGGTCTACTAATACCATTTGAATAGACCTCTTAAGATATGTAAGTACTTACTTCTAATAATATGAAACATAGAAATATTTGATGGGAACAATCTAATCAATCAGACTAATACCTAGTACAGTCTAATTTATACTTATTAAAGTGAGTAAAAGATAACTTCTAAATGTAATTTATTTAATGATTAACAGTGATAATTAACTACCTACTAAAGGTATACTAACTATGATTTAGTAGTCTATCAAATTAACCACTCAGTCTGAGAGACAGAGGGTGTAAGTTAATGGGAAAATAATTAACTACATTCACTCCCTAAAAGTCAGGGATGTTGAATAAATTAGGCATCTTTCAATAAACTTGAGATGTACTTACACTTTATAAGATCTGTATAATAAACACTAAGAGTAACCCAAAGTAATTTACTTCAAATGATAGTATTCTATTTCAGTTCACTTCCTAAAGTCAAGGATATTGAATGAATTTAGCATCCTTTAATAAACTTAAGATGTGATAATCTGCCAATGCAGCCAATCCAATGTAGTTATATTGGAACTTTACAAGACCTGTATAATAAATACTAAGAGTAAATAAAAGTAGTTTTACCTGTATTAATAGCATTCTACTTTAGCCACCGCCTGAAGTGGCGTTTGATTAAATTATCCACCCTTTACGGGACTGAATATAAGTTATTGCATTGAATAATTAAGTTCTTAATGTGAAAAGGATATTTGGATGATAGCAAGCCTTGAGATAAACTCTATTGATTTATGTGGAATAATAAGAATTTAAATTGCTAACACATAGTTCATAATGTAAAATGAAATTAGAGTTTGAGAAGAGATGTAAATTCTCAGTTTGAAAGAATTAAAGCTACAAGCTAATAATTAATGTTAAAGCCAAAGTGGACGGGGCCATAATTAAACAATGAGATGTAATGGCACGCTATGGAGCGGCGGTTGGAGCTCATAAACTTCCACAAGACTCTTATATTTCCACAAGACTTTTAAACTTCCACAAGACTCTTATATTTCCACAAGACTTTTAAACTTCCACAAGACTCTTATATTTCCACAAGACTTTTATATTTCCACAAGACTCTTATATTTCCACAAGACTTTTATACTTCCACAAGACTTTTATAATCCCACTAAACCTTTATATAAATTGCACCAGGCTTCTTATGTATCATGCTACTGATAATAAATAATAATACCTACAAGCTAAGCTATCATCTGATTACCTTTGAGTGGTTACAAATCTTCCCCGCAGCTGCAGTGAAGGATTTAGGTCACAGTTCAGACGGAATCATTGCTAGGCTACACATATTTATGTTATGATTTATAGACTGGTAGGTAATTAGGTCAGGAGAAAATAAATTAACACAGGGATAAGCCAATTACTAAACTTTCACGAAAGAACTTGAGTTACTTAAATGCGGTTAACAACGGAGGGTTCACTAGACGATCTGGCCAAAATAGTAGTTATTATAATATTACATTGCTTGACTGAAATTCACTGCAAATAGAATTAAGCTATGCTAAGGTTCCATCTTCATACAAACGCTACACACTCTACAAAACTCAAGACACAACCATTAGATTGTAGATAAATTAGGTTAATTAGTTTTAAGAATTAGATAATAATTTAAGTTAAGGTAAAGCGGCGAGGATGTGTGTATGTATTATAAGCTAGCTAGGCATATAGGTGTGAAAGGCATTAGATTTAGGTTTAGATTAGGTATAGAGAATTTATAGATTTAGGTGTAGCAATTTAATGTTGTGGGGAGGTTACAATTGTAAACTACAACGTAGTCTTGTACGGAGTAAGGATGGATTCGACCAAACTAGAATAAGACTTACTCCGAGATTAGTCTATACAAATTCGGCGCTTAATCTAGGTATACGACCTTATTCCAGTTTGGTCGAATCCACCCTAAGCGGGGTAAGTTATGGCGCAATCTCTTCTGTAGAATAGCATAAACCACGAATAGAAACTTGCTTACTTGCTTACTTACTTACTTAGCGTGGTTCCCGTTCTCATGGGAATATCGGGATAAAAAGTATTCTATGTGTAACTCCATGTTATAAATTATCAATATGCCGAATTTCATTCAAATCCATTCAGTAGTTTTAGAAAGAGTAACAAACATCCATCCATACTTACAAACTTTCGCGTTAGGAAAGGATAGGATCATTCTTCATACTCGCTCGTCGGTGGTCGTAAGCTCGTCATAATCCATCTGAGGTGGACGTTTTTTTAACGTTTCACTATATTAAAGCTACATAGCCAAATAGTTTCATAAAAAACAGAGTGCTATTTTTATGCTATGTAGGTACATATTTCCACTGTTACGTATAAACATTCCACATAATATATATCTACGACACAGTTTGGTAAAGGAAATAACATAAATTCCAATGGCGGAAAAATCGAAGTAGAAAATGTTAATATTACTTAGATCTATCAAAGTTGTTATTACTTCTTTCTTTGTACGACGTGAGCTTAATGCCAAAGATTTACGTCAGAAGAAGCAATCAATGACAAATTCTCGAAGAAAACTTTGTCAGGAAACGATATGTGAGCAGTGTTATATGGTAGGTACCTAATCTTAAAATAAACATAAGTACGTACAAGGGAAGAGATAGTTAGTGTAGTATTCTTTTAATAAATGCCGCCACCACACAGCCCCACATCTATCGTAGTATGCATGGTAAAATCTAATCAATAAAAATGTAATAAAAATAAATTAAAAAAAAAAAAAAACTTAAACTTTCCTACACTCACACCAATTATCTAGCCCAAGAGAAGCTTCGTTATGAAACTCGTTAAACCATACTTAAAATACTTACTTAAATACATAACTATTATACGTAGAAAACACCCAGACCCGAGACAATTTAGAAAAACAATAGTTTCTAAATTGACCCGACCGGGGATCGAACCCGGGACCTCAGAGATGGCGTCACCATGAAAACCGGTGCACATACCACCATACTTACTTATACACCCTCAATTTTTATTCGTTTTAATGAAATTGAGGGTGAGTTCCATCCATGAAACTGAACAACTTTCCCCAAGAAACCTATATGTGCAAAAATGACAAAAAAATTTCGACCTCCCATACTATTCTCGTCAGCTGATCGGACAGCTTTGTATGGGAGGTCGAAATTTTTTTGTCATTCTCGCACATAGGTTTCTTTGGGAAAGTTGTTCAGTTTCATGGGTGGAACTCACCCTTAATTTCATAATTAAGGATGAGTTAATAAAAATGAGAGTGTAGATTAAATAAGGCGTCCGTAGCCGAGCGGATAGATGCTCGGGTTAAACGCGAGAAATCGTGGTTCAATCCCCATAGCTCCGTTGGACTACAGCTGACTATCAGTCATTAAGATTAACAGGATCGTTTAACATTACTAATGTGTGTGTGTAAATTATTAATCTTCTTAAAAATTTGGGGGTTAAAGTTACTCGCGTCCGTAGGTTTACCTTTGAGACCCTACACCTGACCCCTGGGTGGTGCTAAATGAGTGACACTGACTGAGTGGTAGAGTCACGCTGCGTTGCAGCACGCATTGGGCCGGCTCGCCCGGGGTAATATTACCCTCTCACGAATATCCGGCGTGAAATAATGGCCCTTTGTGCTGTTGTGTTTCGTCCGGCCAGTAAGAGTTCTGGAGGCCCCTCTCCTTTCCCCCCCTACCAATTCCTATTCCTTCCTTAACTCTATTCTTTTCTTAACCCGTGGCGCGCCAGCCACCCTAAACCATTAAATGCTTTACGTGTCAGGCATTTTGCGATACCTCACTTTTTTATTGTTTGATTAGGGAAAAATATTTATTGCGTAATAACTATACGAGATTTTCGCGTGAATGAGGTGTCATGCTTTTCTGTATGAGTTTTTGTACGTAGTTAACTACTTAGAATGAACAATAAAGACTTACTTGTAGTGGCACTGGAACGATTTTCTTTTGTTTTCAATATTTCATAAAGGTAACCTTTGGTTTTACTGTTTGTTATAATAATTAACAAACGACACACAACACAATTGACATAATTACTTTTTAGTTAACATTAATATGCACCGGTCACATAAATCATAAACACTTTGACACTAAACTTCACTCACAAAACAATTTTTAACTTAGGAACCAAAATAAATAACCGCCGCCATAACGTGGCCGGCCCGCGTAAATAGTGACCTAAAAGTATATTATGTCTAACTGTAAATAAAAAAAGGTTACTGATGAAATAATCTACAAATTGATTTATGTTTATAATCACTTTTATCAAAAAAATTAAAATATGAAGAAAATTACAGCACTTTATAACTCACAATGTTAGCTTTAGTAGTTAGCAAAATCAAAATATCATAATTATCCTTCTAGCTCTTCGTTTAATCTAAATTGCCACTATATCACACAACTATTGCATTGTACAAAAACTGTATTAAGTTTCCAGTAAATATAGATAAGAATCATACGAAAACTTATATTTTACGTCGAGAAAACATCATGTAAACAAATCACAACAACACAACTTTGTACAAATATGGCTGACGTCCGTCCATAACTTCAGACACTCGTTTTGTTCGGTTCGAATCCTACTAACTATGTTAATTTCTTATATACGGACCACAGAAAATTCACAGACAGCTAAAACTTGTATACTACGACTCGGACCGGCTAAAATAAAACAACCAATCTGAGCCAAGTCTGTTGTACACCGGTAAGTACAAGAGACACGCATGCCTCTCAACTATTTTGTACACCGGTAAGTACATATGACGCTCGAGGGGTTAAAGGTCGGCAACGCATCTGTGACTCCTCTGGTTTTGCGGTTGTCCCTGGGCGGCGGTGATTGCTCTCCATCAGGTGACCCGCCTGCTCGTTTGCCTCCTTTTTTGAAATATATAAAAAAATATTTGATAAGAACGTCACAAGTCTCTTTCAAATAGCTTCTAACCTAAACATACCGTAAGCTAAGTAGTCAATATTGACTAAGTCCACTTTCAGAAAATTATCTAAAATTTGTCATCAACCTCTTTACCCGTTAATGAATTTTAAACGATATCGGGTACCAAGGCATGCTTATAGAACCTCAAGCAGCGATACGATCAAGCAAAGGCAACTTAATAATGACTTTAGCAGACTTATTTAACGGATTAGTAACTTTGGTAATAATTTCCCGAAACTACGGGTAAACAGTTAGGTGCAAAATAATAATTTTAGCGGGCAATATTGGTTTAATCAAGAGGATTATGGCAGGTCAATCTATTGGCTCTTGTTAAGGCTGAGCTGTGTCTTTCTGGAGTAGCTGTACTTTGTTATTGGATAAGCTGTGTAGAAAATAGTCTAGTGCTTAATACGTAAGTACTTAATGGACTTTGTATTTGTTCTTATTTTGATTGAAATAATAACAACACAAACTATTTTTGTAAATTGTTCTTGATAAAAAAAAGTTGGTTGGTTTGGTAGGGCATGTTAAGTCCGCCTGGCTAGCTACGTACTAGAAAATATGGTTTTCTAAAGTCTGGCGTCTTAGCATAATGTTAATAGCTTTAAACGTGTCGCGTAGAGGTCACTTCCCTTGGGTGTCGTAAAAGGCGACTAACGAACTAAAGACTGCACATACTTGGCTGACCACATGTCACGCTGAGCACAAGTACAGCCGTGCGATTCTCTAAGCTAAAGCCTTGATAGCTGCGGCTGCCGCAGCGCTAAGAAATGACTCTGTTTCTTACATATTCATATAATTGGAAAGAGACAGCAGATCACAGCCATGCACGCACCGTCTATGTGTCGCTTAGAGAATCGCATAGCAGTCGCTATTTGGTGAAAAGTGGACTATGGTATGGGACTGCTTTTGCTGTCCTCATGGAGCTCGATAGCGCAGCGGCTAGCGCGTTTGGCTTACGAACTTGCCCGCTAAGTAACTTTCGCAACGCCGGGTTGCTGGATGGGTGACCAAATTGAAAACATTTCAAGCTCCTCCATGCTTCGGAAGACACGTTAAGCCGTTGGTCCCGGTTGCTGTCGTAAGATAGCAGTCGTTAAAATCCACCAACCCGCTTTGGGCCAGCGTGGTTGGTTATGGCCCAATATCCCCACGTGCTGTTTTCTACATGGGAGGTCTGTGCCTAGCTGTGTGACGTTTATAGGCTGATGATGATGATGATGATGATTGCCTAGATTATATGTTTGTGTAATGTATATATCTTTGTTGTGTTCCGACCCGACAGTTTAGAGATAAGATAGCCAGTGTCCTTAGTGGTTGAGGATTCCGGGTGAAGCCCTCTTCCACCTTCCACTTTCACGAAAGACATTTTTTCATCTAGCTGCACCCTTAATGTTTGGCACACTCTTTATGGGACACCCTGTGTAAACATCTACAAAAACTAATCAGTCAGGAACTTGCGTGCATGAATGATGCATGAATGCGAATGCGTAGGTATATTAAAGCTTACCTTCATCACCTGTAGTTTTTACTCACCGTTGGGCTATGACCATACAAATTGCACTTAAGAGGGTTTATGCATTTCAGTTTCCCATACAAACTTCAAAGTCGGAATTTTTAAAAACCAATTAGCCATTTTCTATGAAATGTTGCATACTAAAGTAAACTACAAGTATCTAAATAGTTTGTTGAAAACATTTTTAAAAAACGTTTATTTAACTGAGTTATTGCGCTTTTAAACTTTCTATAGTGGACTTTAAATCGCAATAACTCAGCTAAATAAACGTAATTTAAAAATGTTTTTAACAAACTATTTAGATCCTTGTGTTTTACTTTAGCATGCAAAGTTTCATTAAAATTGGCTTATTGGTTTTAAAAAATGTCGACTTGGAAGTTTGTATGGGAAACCAAAATGCGTAAACCCTCTTAATGGAATGGCTCAGTAATTGTGGGATTATATTCGTATTATTACCTAATACCCTGTATAAATAAAAAACAATGATAGTGTTCTTCAAAACCCATTATGAATATTATTGTTTTTATTTACACCGTACGAATACGCCGTAAGTATTCAGCAAGGCAAAACTCTAATAAATATCCCGAGTTGCGTCTGCGTGCCAGAAAAGCAGAAACATTTTTACTCGACGCTGTATATTTTATTGTAGCCAGTAAGTACCCGTAATACCTACTTTAGTCAAAATATCTGGAGTACGTGAATAAAAACTCCCGATATTTTGCAAGCATCCAATGAATTTGATTCTGATGACTTTACACGGAGATTGGCTGTATAAAGCAATATGTTTTAATAGGGGGGACGTTTTAATACATTCCTTGTCAAATGAATTGTTGTGACTTACATGAGAGAGAATATTTTACGTTGGCATTCATTATTCGCTTTAATGTCATTTACTATATTATATTAGACTTTTTGTTACTAAAAGATTTAAACGTATTTAATTCTTTCATACTTATATCACCGTGTCGCGTAGCGGTGAAAGTATACTACCACCCCCTCTCTTCCCTTGGATGTCGTGGAAGGCGACTATCAGACAAAAAAATGCACATGCATCTAATCCCATAGAGCGGCGATTGCCTCACCACCTGTCACGCTGAGCACATGCAGTCGCTATTTGGTGAAAAGTGGACTAATGGCAGAGGACGCTTTTGTGGTCCTCATCTCTAGTCTCTGACTAACCCTTCGGGGTTAGTAGTCGTAATTTTATGTATGTATGTATGTATGTTTGTATGTATGTATGTTTTTCATTCATACATACTTTACGCCCGTTTCCCGAAGGGGGTAGACGTGACTACAGCTTTCTGTAACGGTACAGAATGAATGGTATCCGTCCGTTAGTAAGGAATGCATGGGAGTAGCACTAAAATAAATATTAATGCGTAGCACCATTAATAATAAGCATGAAAAGGGAATAATAAACTAGTTCAGAATAATGGTCAGTGGTCTAGCGCTTTATCTTTAGTTTGAATTTCGCGGGGACTGCTCTGTGTGCTCCTTGCGACATAGGCGCCGTCTAGCGTGAGTTATTTACTTGAGCTTCGTGTTAGGTTGGCAACGGGCTTTATCTTTATTTTGAATTTCGCGGGGACTGCTCTGTGTGGCCTTGTGACATAGGCGTAGGTTGGCAAGCCGGTAGACATACGGGCGGGCGCCACCTATGGTCGGAATACGGAACTTTTTATAATTTCACAAAATACAGGATTATTGGCTTAAGTGGATGATTATTGAGAGGGAATTGTTAATAGAAGGCTACATTTAGATATTCAAAGATGTAATATTGGTTATCTGACGAGATTTGGTTAGATTATGGAAAAATTTTAGAATTGCGCGGCGAAAGCGGCAATGAGCGAGCGAGAGGTTGAGAAAAAGACAGAAAGAGAGGTCGGATGATAGCTCCACGTGGCGCGACGCGAAGGCGGGGGGCATCGGGGAAACGGCTAGCGATTGGTGGAAGGGAAGAAAAGCGGACTCGCGCGGGAAAAATCTTAGGCGCGCGTGGCGGGAAAGTTAAGATGCTTGGGAAAATTAGCGGGCATTCAGTTTTGGGACGTCAACGGAGCGGTCCAACTTAAGAGTGCGGTACTACTCATACGGGGAAAATAGTGTCCGAGCTTTGATAGTGCGCTAAGTGATATTCGAGCTGCGATATTAATTAAGATTTGTGAAATTGAAAGTTATTAATAAAGTAAACTATTGCGATCGCAACTCGAATCCGTTAACAGAATGAAGTATTCTGGGGTACATCGGCGGAAACGAGTCACGGTGACAACAAAACCCTATGTACCTTTCAACAGACTTCGGTCTGGATGATCTTTGATTGTATTTAATAAGATCGGCGTTTTACACTATTACGCTAAACAATACACTATCTTCGACGGAGTAATGGGGGAGAGACATTTGTCTCCCTAGTGAAAGTTGAAGATAGGTCAGACACCATTTAGCTGGAGGTAGACCCGTATGACCCAGTCCAATCTCGAGTCTATCTCCATACATACAGTGTAGTGATAGGAAAATAACACACTGAGTATACTGGCTCGACTGATAGAACATTTAGGAGTTAGTTGCTTTCAGGGGCAATGCGACTCTCACCACACACCACGAATTTAAATTAAATGAGGCTTGGCCTAGTTTGCAAGGTACACAAGAGGGACTGTTAGTTCGACAAAATATAGGCATTTTCAAGTGAGGAAAGTTGTAGGAATCTATAGGTAGGCGGATATATATATGGTTAGTTATTAATTCAGACTAATAAGGCAGGGATAATTAAGTTACGGCGCTAAATAAAATTATGATGAAGTGATGTGGGTCCTAGCTAGGCAAGTAATCTGTTACCGCAGGCCGGTAAAATTCTAATTGTTTTCCTAAAGTTGTTACCAATTAATTATTCATTTTAAATAATTAACAGAAGTATGATAATATCGTACCATCATTACTTTGGAGTACCTAAAAGTCTAGACTGGTTTTCTATTACAAGAAAAATACTAAAAAGTTATAGCAAATAAGCTTAGTCGTACTGTGATGTTTGATTTCTAACACTGATATGACCAAACAGGCATTTGTTAGCTTTCCCTGGGATGCAATACGATCTCACATGGCTATACTCTTCAAAGTATGGAAAATTTTACATCCGATACCTTAGCAAAAATAAGCTGATACAAACTGAACAACTAAAACCAGTTTAGAACCTAGGATAAGTCGTTGAAAGAAGACATTGCAAGCTATGAGCTTCTAATAATCTGAAACATAGAAATAATTGATTGATAACAACCAGCTAATTAGCCTGACAATGGTCTACTAATACCATTTGAATAGACCTCTTAAGATATGTAAGTACTTACTTCTAATAATATGAAACATAGAAATATTTGATGGGAACAATCTAATCAATCAGACTAATACCTAGTACAGTCTAATTTATACTTATTAAAGTGAGTAAAAGATAACTTCTAAATGTAATTTATTTAATGATTAACAGTGATAATTAACT
This sequence comes from Scoparia ambigualis, assembly GCA_963921215.1. Lineage (NCBI taxonomy): Eukaryota > Metazoa > Arthropoda > Insecta > Lepidoptera > Crambidae > Scoparia > Scoparia ambigualis. The sequence continues at coordinate 8,715,845 of OY992507.1, forward strand.
ACCTACTAAAGGTATACTAACTATGATTTAGTAGTCTATCAAATTAACCACTCAGTCTGGGAGACAGAGGGTGTAAGTTAATGGAAAAATAATTAACTACATTCACTCCCTAAAAGTCAGGGATGTTGAATAAATTAGGCATCTTTCAATAAACTTGAGATGTATTTATACTTTATAAGATCTGTATAATGAACACTAAGAGTAATCCAAAGTAATTTACTTCAAATGATAGTATTCTATTTCAGTTCACTTCCTAAAGTCAAGGATATTGAATGAATTAAACATCCTTTAATAAACTTAAGATGTGATAATCTGCCAATGCAGCCAATCCAATGTAGTTATATTGGAGCTTTACAGGACTTGTATAATAAATACTAAGAATAAATAAAAGTAGTTTTACCTGTATTAATAGCATTCTACTTTAGCCACCGCCTGAATTGGCGTTTTATTAAATTATCCACCCTTTACGGAACTGAATATAAGTTATTGCATTGAATAATTAAGTTCTTAATGTGAAAAGGATATTTGGATGATAGCAAGCCTTGAGATAAACTCTATTGATTTATGTGGAATAATAAGAATTTAAATTGCTAACACATAGTGCATAATGTAAAATGAAATTAAATTTGAGGAGAGATGTAAATTCTCAGTTAAAGAATTAAAGGCACAAGCTAATAATTAAAGTTAAAGCCAATGTGTCGGAACTGTAATTAAACCATGAGATGTACAGTACGCTATGGAGCGGTGGTGGGGCTCATAAATTGCACCAGGCTTCTTATGTATCATGCTACTGATAATAAATAATAATACCTACAAGCTAAGCTATCATCTGATTACCTTTGAGTGGTTACAAATCTTCCCCGCAGCTGCAGTGAAGGATTTAGGTCACAGTTCAGACGGAGTCATTGCTAGGCTACACATATTTATGTTATGATTTATAGACTGGTAGGTAATTAGGTCAGGAGTAAATAATTTAACACAGGGATAAGCCAATTACTAAACTTTCACGAAAGAACTTGAGTTACTTAAATGCGGTTAACAACGGAGGGTTCACTAGACGATCTGGCCAAAATAGTAGTTATTATAATATTACATTGCTTGACTGAAATTCACTGCAAATAGAATTAAGCTATGCTAAGGTTCCATCTTCATACAAACGCTACACACTCTACAAAACTCCAGACACAACCATTAGATTGTAGATAAATTAGGTTAATTAGTTTTAAGAATTAGATAATAATTTAAGTTAAGGTAAAGCGGCGAGGATGTGTGTATGTATTATAAGCTAGCTAGGCATATAGGTGTGAAAGGCATTAGATTTAGGTTTAGATTTAGGTGTAGCAATTTAATGTTGTGGGGAGGTTACAATTTGGTAAGCCATGACCAGGATTAGAAAGTTAAGTTATAAATTATCATTAATATAGTTGTATTGGATTTCAGTCAAGCGGTAATACTTTAATTTAGAAGTGGGATTTTTCCCACAAATTGTTGTCGTGTTGCGATGCGTGAGTTTAGAATTGGCTTAATAGGGAATAATTCAATGAAGATTAATTAATTCAGAGATATTGAAGAATTATAATTTGACACTTTTCACAATAAACGTTGTTATCTTCTAAAGTTGATTCATACACTTTGTATTACGGGCTCTTGATAATGGGTGAATTATAATTTGACACTTTTCACAATAAACGTTGTTATCTTCTAAAGTTGATTCATACACTTTGTATTACGGGCTCTTGATAATGGGTGAATTATAATTTGACACTTTTCACAATAAACGTTGTTATCTTCTAAAGTTGATTCATACACTTTGTATTACGGGTTCTTGATAATAGATTAAGACCAATATTGTAGACAGTCGCAATGAGAGCTGGAGCTAAAATTTTGTTGTACGAAATCTGTAACAAAAAGATTTTCAGGTTAGGTTAAAGGTCAAAGGAGATAAAACTATAAAACAATAATGTAATGAGTATTATTTGAAATACAATACCTTTCAGTTATTAACTTTTCCTTCTTTATTTAATGGTGGATGTCGCCAGCATCAGGTACCGTGCGGCTGTTAGACGTTGTTGTTTTCCCAAAGTATCATAAGTGCACGAAGTACATAGATATAGTTATTATCCGGGGGTCTGGAGTATTAAATTTTAAAATTGTTGAGTTATCTGTGAATACTGAAACCTTTAGTAATTGTTTCCTTGAATACTGAAACCAGGTATCCAATTTTTGTTGTTGACGTTAGGAGCTATGGTAACTGTAGTTTTGTTTCTATTCCTGGTGATAGATTTCATATAGGCATAGGCAACTGGTTCATACAGCCTTGTGTTGAGTTATTTTTAGGATCGTAAAAAGTCGATAGGGTGACATAGTTCAACATTTATTGATTTAGAAGATTTGTAGAATAGGGGGCGGTTTAATTATTATTGCTGTCGGATGGAAAGGCAAGGGGGCGAGATTGGACAGAATTAACCAACTAAGTTATTGCAGGATTCAATTTATATTATAGGACGGCGATATGCTGTACAATATTATAAAGTTATGACGCTAACAGCATAATATAAAACTAATAATAATTATATTTTGACTAATAATCGTTGAGCGATTGCGGTTTTTAGTTGATGTGCTATTCTACGTATTATAATTTATTTTGTTGGTTATGTTAGAAAAAAATATAATAATGTACTTGAGTCTCACATCTGAAATCCATAGAGTAGTTAGGCTAGTCAAGGACTATTAAATCATTTGTCTATGGTTGGACCATAGAGACCAATGATTTAGCGACACCATAAACAATCTAGAATTAGGAATGATTATAAAACATGAAGTCATAAAACCAATCGGAGAGGAAACTTCCTTATCGCGTAATCATGTGATTTTGTAATAGCAAGCGGAATCACCTGTTATTTTCCATACCTGTTATTTTTAATACCTGCGATTTTTACATTGAAAGAGATTTTCCTAATATTTATCACGTAGTAGATTGGAATGCAATGACATTGTGGTGGAATTATTATTATGTGACATGTAGATGGGGACAATTGCTCTGCACAAGGAAAATGCCGCTTCATTTAGTTAGTTCGCTAAAATCCTAGGAAAAGTAACATAAAATAGTATTACGGTTCAAAACACACGCGTTGATGAGGAATCGCGATTATAAGTAATAACAAGTAGCAGGGATGTCATGTAGGGGATAGAATCATATGACTATTCATTGCTAGTAGGAATTCTGGGTTAAAAGCAACGTAGTTTGGGATGCATAATATAAACGGATAAATACGTCTAGTAGGCGATAAAAGTCGTTACCGTCTGGAAACAACTATCTAATATCTACTCTGTTGTGGGGAGGTTACCTATTAGCGAGGCTAGATGGCGTTGGATTACCAATAAAAGATTTTATTTTGGATGATGGTAAAAGGGTGCGGTCTAATAATAATATGTATAATTGAAATACTCTTGCAGCGTTGTGAGTAGTCGTTACCGGTAATCGTCGCTTCTTACCGTATAGTTGAAATCGTGTTAAATAGTTAATTATGAAGGTTTATAAAGGACTATTATTAGCCTAAGATGAGGTTAATGTACGCAGAGGTAAAGCTCGCTGGGCAAAGCTTACTATACCTACTTAACTAATATTATCAGTTGTGAGTTACCTAGAAATATCTAAGTCGGGAGAGCGGTGAAAAGAAAAGACCTTACTACATGACTAATTAGTTAGGATAGGTAGAGATAGATAAATCATTAAATTCACTGGGTTGGATTAGCCTATTAAGAAGAGTATCTTGCACAATTGTCTATCTCCGTTGAACGATTAAGATGTTGAAAAAAAAAAAAATGATATTACTAGTTAAGTGTTGTGTGAGAAAGTGTAGGAAGTATACTAGTGGTAGCATAGCACAGAATAGGGAGTAGTGAGTTTATTCTACTACAAAATATTATATATATTTTATAAATCACATCCAATCAGTACTTGTTACAATACTCAATTACAGTACACAAAGCAAAACATAATCACCCATTTTACAGACAAAAACATTGAATCGGATGCTTGACCGCGTCTACATAAGCCAGCAGCTTTGCTTGTGGGTAAATCGAAAGGGGCACTTGTATAAGAGGCTGGTACTGACTAATCGGGTAGTGCCGAAGGAGAATATTCTGACGCGTATCCCAGACGCTAGCTTTGGTTAGTTGATGGTTCTTCTAGGGCAACCCTGCCGACTTACTAGGGATCATTGACTAGTCGAAGTTTGATTCTACACACACACGACACTAATCTATTATATTTATAAGTACATTAGAACCTGCACTTGGTTATATTTAATTATTGGTTTTATATAAATATATTTGGGCGGAGATACTCTTGTGGGTGAGAAAGTGTAGGAAGTATACTAGTGGTAGCATAGCACAGAATAGGGAGTAGTGAGTTTATTCTACTACAAAATATTATATATATATTTTATAAATCATATCCAATCAGTACTTGTTACAATACTCAATTACAGTACACAAAGCAAAACATAATCACCCATTTTACAGACAAAAACATTGAATCAGATGCTTGACCGCGTCTACATAAGCCAGCAGCTTTGCTTGTGGGTAAATCGAAAGAGGCACTTGTACAAGAGGCTGGTACTGACTAATCGGGTAGTGCCGAAGGAGAATATTCTGACGCGTATCCCAGACGCTAGCTTTGGTTAGTTGATGGTTCTTCTAGGGCAACCATGCCGACTTACTAGGGATCATTGACTAGTCGAAGTTTGATTCTACACACACACGACACTAAAATATTATATTTATAATTATCTTAGAGCCGGCTTTAATTATATTTAATTGAGGAACGGTAGAAATTATATATGCTGAAGAGATGTTAGTAGGAATACGATAGGCGGATTAGTAGAGAAAAAAAAAAAGAAATGCTTCTCGAGGATACCTGAACGGATGATGGATAATTGTGGAAGGTGGATATTAATTGAGCTTGGGAGCAAAATAGGTGTCGAAAGAAAAATATAATAATAGTGGTAGAGAAAAAAAAAAAATAGTTGACTGGCTTGAAGTCGAGATTTAACTGCTAAATTAACGAGTTATAGCACTGTTACGCTATAGGGATAACAATAGCGTATGTTATCACATCAATTATAAAGGCGAGTTGCGGGCGGATGTCACGTCATAATCATTAGTTAAATCGTTTTATCATTTTAAAAGTTAACACCAGCTACTTATAAAACAGTGATCGATTATATATACCACAATTTTAAGTTGCAGGATAAATTTAAACTCATAGTCCGCAGAAACATTCAAGCCGGAAATAAAGCGATGATATTGCGAGCTGAGAATAAACTTCTTAGTGTAAAATTTATTAATAAGTAAATCCCTGATATTGCGTTATCGAGATTACAATACAAAATCAACTATCACAATTCGAATCATACAAAGTAATTATTTAGATGTTATCTCGCGTCGACAGGTACAAAATTTAATTTAGATGGGTAAAGAAATTAGAACTGAAATGGGTTTCGGATGTGTGACGTTCTTAGGATACGTACTGTTTAGTAGCATAATTTAAATTTAATAAAATCGGCCGAATTAGACATAATTCGTTTTGCGGATATATATATTTAATCGAGATTATTGTGGAGGTAGCCATAGTTCAAAGTTTACTAAACCCGACCTAGAGTCATAGCCTATCTTTATATGTCAGAAGAAAATAATAAATTTATAAGTAGTAGATTTTAAAGTCAATAGTAAATTTATTTTCCCGAGGTGCGACCTGAAACCTAGTTCGCACTAGGCCATTCAAATACTTTAACCGGTAATGTTGATTATAATAAATAAAGATGTTCGGGATTTATAATAATATTCTAATACTGCTATATTAAAATTGTTATTATGAAATTAAATAAGGTTGCTTAACAATTGGCAACTAATTATTAACTCAAGAATTTGTTTAGTACAAAGTAAATGTCTACAGGTTTAGAAATGATAGGACGAACGAAACGCGGTTTTGACTTGTGGGAAGGTCAGCGGAGACTGTCAAAGCGGTATTATCTTGTTTTGGTTATTTATTATATTAATATGAATTGCTAGAATTCTTAAATAATCTAGATTATTGGCATCTAATATGTACGTGATGAAATTGTAGATGATTAAAATTAGTGCTAAGGTAGGTTATTGTCGAAATTATGGCACAACCTTAAAATTGTTAGTTAATGTGAACTGCATGTTGCATCTAGATTGTTTTATACAAACTAATTGATTGGGAGTTTTCACATATGTAGGCCGGGACATTGAGTTGATGAAATAGTGTTATCAAAATATTATTCATCACGGAAAGATAAAGATATTTTATTTGCAAGTGTGAATACAAAAGTTTACTTCGGTTAGTATTATTCGGTTCTAGTCTAGTTTTGTGGTAGCGTTTTACCTAGGGTTGTTCTAAATTATAAGTAATTAAATATTAATTGTCTGTTGCTGTCTTCTACGTTAGAGAAGGAACGGAGAAAGATAAGGGGGACTCATTTTGTTATAGTCAGCTGTATGATAGATAATCCTCCTAGTAAATATTTCTTGTGATTGCGGTAGCAACATAGAGTGTTTATAGGATGTTTTGTTCATTAACTAATTATCTTCACCGCAGCTGTGGATAGGGATGGCTAAAGTATGTGAACAGGGGTGGAGAAGATAGGTCATTATAAATTAAAATAAATACTTGAATTGCAATATGCCTGACTAAATAGTGCGAAGAGATGGAGTAACTATGTTAGAGAAATTCTCTATTGCATAATATTCGAACTTTTGACATTTTCAATTGTAACTTTAGAATTTTGATTAGAGTATTTAACTAAGCGGGTCCAACGAAGAAGGCATGCTGAAAGCGAGGTCTTTGGTCGTCTATGCACACAATAAAATTATAGATGACACAAGGGAGCATTCTTAATTGGCACTGTTAAATTAGTAAAAGTAGCTTGTTTAGGGTGTTCGAATATTTTTAGTCGCACTGGGCACAAATAGAACTTAGTTAAGCGTGTAGGGTTTATTTTGATTTACCTGGTGAAGTAATTGAATCGAAGTTTCGGAACTGTGCTGTAGAAGTGGGAATTACTCAGCACACAATAAAATTAAGTGGTTTCCATTTAGCTTCATTTCCTAAACTAGCCTTTCTTAAAGTTGCGGAAATTCTGCTGTAAGGTGGTTCCTTTGGGGGCGTCTTGTGAAGTCTAAATCAGGACAATTATACTTGACTAACCTATAGAGAGATAATGTCTTAGGCTGCAGAAACAGAGGCCATTGATGGCATTTCATTTTGGCGTGGTCAGGGGATCTCGTGTTGCTGGGGAATTTTACCATCTGGACGGAAGGCTGAAAAGTAAAGTAGAATGCATAATGAGTAACCAATTAGAGTTACAAACATTCGGGAGATTACCATCTTAATAATGTGTCTTGTGCGAGTGTAAAATTAAAATCATCTAATAAAAAAAAATAAAAAATAAAAAGAAACTAGCACTATTGAATCACGCAGTTTGGAATTCAGTAAATACGAGAAGGAACTTACGATATTAATTACCATGAATACTAAGACGAAGTGTCACCTTTAATGACTTATTATTTACCGATTTGACCGATTATTAGTAATATAAAAGGTAGGAAGTTAAGTAGAGTTGTGGGGGCGGATAAGATAGTTACCGGTCTGTTTAATTTAAAAAGAAAATGATATTTTTCAAAGGTATAGGAAAGTAAGGGGATATTGACGTATTATATATTGGCAAATGAGACTAAATGTTGTCTTTCGTACATAGTAATAACTAGGGATGAGACATAGTTACTAGATAGGTTTTGGCATAAGTATTTGCTTATACGTATAGGCTCAGTACTTGTCAATTAGTATACAATGTCCAACACGTACCGGGGTATTAACAAGTATTTATCGATGACGCATACATTGACAGTTGGACGGATATACATAGCACACAAACTTCTAATAGATCTGAACTACGGGGTAGCTAGTTCAAAACTCAAGGACGTGTTTCGAGATGCGTGGCCCCTTAGAGTGAATGAGTTTTTCCTAAATATTTACGATCGACAACCTTATTGTAAGGCGTTGAGACCTCTATTTGTATGCACGGTGAGTGGGTGTCACTGCGTACCGGACGGAAGCGAGTCTAGTATTCTATCTCGGTTATTTGTAGGATTAGACATAGATGTATCTCATCTAAAATAAAGTTATAACTCTTGGGCGATGATGGTATGCCTACTGGGTTTGGTTGATATGGGGGTTTGGTTAAGATTTCTTATCCGCGTAGAGGAAAATAGGTTTCGGTTGAAAGAAGTAGCTAATTAGGGATTGTGGAGGACGCGGGTTCGATCCCTGCCTGAGGTAGACAATTGTTCCGACGTTTCGTTATCTTAGGTAATTATATAAGCTAAGATGAGATTGGTAGCGTTAAAGTATGAAGGAAAGTTTAATTCAAATTATTAATTATTATTCATTAACCTAGTTGGAACTAAAAGACCATGACGGCGAAGTGGTTGATGCTTCACCCACGAAAGATCCCAGGTTCGATCCCTAGGTTGCAACATTTAGATGCGGAACAAGTTGTAAGAAAAGACGTAAGTTAAAAGAAGGCCATGATGACAGATGTACTTGAAATTATTCTAGGAAAATAATTTAAAGAATAGAATAATTGAATGGTTCGGAAGATGTTATAAACTTACGTCGGAATCATCATAGAGTTGAAGAGTTTTCGCTAGGGGGCGTTACTAGACAGAGCAAGAGACTGTTATATTGATTTATATTATATTATGATTTGTTGTTATGATGGTAAACAAAAGGCAAATCATTATTCGGAGGTTGTGTATGATTAAAGAAATGGTAGATGTCTAAGTTATTGGGAAATATTTACCGAGACTAAGTTTACTGGGATTTCGTTTCGAACACGAGAACTGGGTATGCGATTATGATTTTGTGTCAGTTGAATAGAATGAGGGGTGTGGGCTATTTTGCAATAAGAAAGCTTATGGAGGAAGGAGTCATTAGGGATTTGGGGAGGAACTATAAATAGTAGGAATATCTTTGAGGGCTAGGATGACAATGAGGTTGGCAAGGAAGGAGGTGCTATTTTGTACTTAATTAAGTACAGGGTTTAGATATAATTCGCCGCAGATAAGAGTGGTACTTTATCTGCTTAAATTCTATCGGGGGCGGCTGTAACGGTACAGAATGAATGGTATCCGTCCGTTAGTAAGGAATGCATGGGAGTAGCACTAAAATAAATATTAATGCGTAGCACCATTAATAATAAGCATGAAAAGGGAATAATAAACTAGTTCAGAATAATGGTCAGTGGTCTAGCGCTTTATCTTTAGTTTGAATTTCGCGGGGACTGCTCTGTGTGCTCCTTGCGACATAGGCGCCGTCTAGCGTGAGTTATTTACTTGAGCTTCGTGTTAGGTTGGCAACGGGCTTTATCTTTATTTTGAATTTCGCGGGGACTGCTCTGTGTGGCCTTGTGACATAGGCGTAGGTTGGCAAGCCGGTAGACATACGGGCGGGCGCCACCTATGGTCGGAATACGGAACTTTTTATAATTTCACAAAATACAGGATTATTGGCTTAAGTGGATGATTATTGAGAGGGAATTGTTAATAGAAGGCTACATTTAGATATTCAAAGATGTAATATTGGTTATCTGACGAGATTTGGTTAGATTATGGAAAAATTTTAGAATTGCGCGGCGAAAGCGGCAATGAGCGAGCGAGAGGTTGAGAAAAAGACAGAAAGAGAGGTCGGATGATAGCTCCACGTGGCGCGACGCGAAGGCGGGGGGCATCGGGGAAACGGCTAGCGATTGGTGGAAGGGAAGAAAAGCGGACTCGCGCGGGAAAAATCTTAGGCGCGCGTGGCGGGAAAGTTAAGATGCTTGGGAAAATTAGCGGGCATTCAGTTTTGGGACGTCAACGGAGCGGTCCAACTTAAGAGTGCGGTACTACTCATACGGGGAAAATAGTGTCCGAGCTTTGATAGTGCGCTAAGTGATATTCGAGCTGCGATATTAATTAAGATTTGTGAAATTGAAAGTTATTAATAAAGTAAACTATTGCGATCGCAACTCGAATCCGTTAACAGAATGAAGTATTCTGGGGTACATCGGCGGAAACGAGTCACGGTGACAACAAAACCCTATGTACCTTTCAACAGACTTCGGTCTGGATGATCTTTGATTGTATTTAATAAGATCGGCGTTTTACACTATTACGCTAAACAATACACTATCTTCGACGGAGTAATGGGGGAGAGACAGTTGTCTCCCTAGTGAAAGTTGAAGATAGGTCAGACACCATTTAGCTGGAGGTAGACCCGTATGACCCAGTCCAATCTCGAGTCTATCTCCATACATACAGTGTAGTGATAGGAAAATAACACACTGAGTATACTGGCTCGACTGATAGAACATTTAGGAGTTAGTTGCTTTCAGGGGCAATGCGACTCTCACCACACACCACGAATTTAAATTAAATGAGGCTTGGCCTAGTTTGCAAGGTACACAAGAGGGACTGTTAGTTCGACAAAATATAGGCATTTTCAAGTGAGGAAAGTTGTAGGAATCTATAGGTAGGCGGATATATATATGGTTAGTTATTAATTCAGACTAATAAGGCAGGGATAATTAAGTTACGGCGCTAAATAAAATTATGATGAAGTGATGTGGGTCCTAGCTAGGCAAGTAATCTGTTACCGCAGGCCGGTAAAATTCTAATTGTTTTCCTAAAGTTGTTACCAATTAATTATTCATTTTAAATAATTAACAGAAGTATGATAATATCGTACCATCATTACTTTGGAGTACCTAAAAGTCTAGACTGGTTTTCTATTACAAGAAAAATACTAAAAAGTTATAGCAAATAAGCTTAGTCGTACTGTGATGTTTGATTTCTAACACTGATATGACCAAACAGGCATTTGTTAGCTTTCCCTGGGATGCAATACGATCTCACATGGCTATACTCTTCAAAGTATGGAAAATTTTACATCCGATACCTTAGCAAAAATAAGCTGATACAAACTGAACAACTAAAACCAGTTTAGAACCTAGGATAAGTCGTTGAAAGAAGACATTGCAAGCTATGAGCTTCTAATAATCTGAAACATAGAAATAATTGATTGATAACAACCAGCTAATTAGCCTGACAATGGTCTACTAATACCATTTGAATAGACCTCTTAAGATATGTAAGTACTTACTTCTAATAATATGAAACATAGAAATATTTGATGGGAACAATCTAATCAATCAGACTAATACCTAGTACAGTCTAATTTATACTTATTAAAGTGAGTAAAAGATAACTTCTAAATGTAATTTATTTAATGATTAACAGTGATAATTAACTACCTACTAAAGGTATACTAACTATGATTTAGTAGTCTATCAAATTAACCACTCAGTCTGGGAGACAGAGGGTGTAAGTTAATGGAAAAATAATTAACTACATTCACTCCCTAAAAGTCAGGGATGTTGAATAAATTAGGCATCTTTCAATAAACTTGAGATGTATTTATACTTTATAAGATCTGTATAATGAACACTAAGAGTAATCCAAAGTAATTTACTTCAAATGATAGTATTCTATTTCAGTTCACTTCCTAAAGTCAAGGATATTGAATGAATTAAACATCCTTTAATAAACTTAAGATGTGATAATCTGCCAATGCAGCCAATCCAATGTAGTTATATTGGAGCTTTACAGGACTTGTATAATAAATACTAAGAATAAATAAAAGTAGTTTTACCTGTATTAATAGCATTCTACTTTAGCCACCGCCTGAATTGGCGTTTTATTAAATTATCCACCCTTTACGGAACTGAATATAAGTTATTGCATTGAATAATTAAGTTCTTAATGTGAAAAGGATATTTGGATGATAGCAAGCCTTGAGATAAACTCTATTGATTTATGTGGAATAATAAGAATTTAAATTGCTAACACATAGTGCATAATGTAAAATGAAATTAAATTTGAGGAGAGATGTAAATTCTCAGTTAAAGAATTAAAGGCACAAGCTAATAATTAAAGTTAAAGCCAATGTGTCGGAACTGTAATTAAACCATGAGATGTACAGTACGCTATGGAGCGGTGGTGGGGCTCATAAATTGCACCAGGCTTCTTATGTATCATGCTACTGATAATAAATAATAATACCTACAAGCTAAGCTATCATCTGATTACCTTTGAGTGGTTACAAATCTTCCCCGCAGCTGCAGTGAAGGATTTAGGTCACAGTTCAGACGGAGTCATTGCTAGGCTACACATATTTATGTTATGATTTATAGACTGGTAGGTAATTAGGTCAGGAGTAAATAATTTAACACAGGGATAAGCCAATTACTAAACTTTCACGAAAGAACTTGAGTTACTTAAATGCGGTTAACAACGGAGGGTTCACTAGACGATCTGGCCAAAATAGTAGTTATTATAATATTACATTGCTTGACTGAAATTCACTGCAAATAGAATTAAGCTATGCTAAGGTTCCATCTTCATACAAACGCTACACACTCTACAAAACTCCAGACACAACCATTAGATTGTAGATAAATTAGGTTAATTAGTTTTAAGAATTAGATAATAATTTAAGTTAAGGTAAAGCGGCGAGGATGTGTGTATGTATTATAAGCTAGCTAGGCATATAGGTGTGAAAGGCATTAGATTTAGGTTTAGATTTAGGTGTAGCAATTTAATGTTGTGGGGAGGTTACATTTCCATTTAATTTTGCTACGATCCAGACCAGACACACTTCCTTATTATAGACTAGATATTGCCTAGCGACTGTTCTGTTGATATATAAATAAATGTTGTGGATATGCCTAGAAATGGTCGACCAGCAGCAGAATATGCTGTTGCTCCTGCTGACGCTACTTCTCGCTGCCTGCGTCGCCCGGGTTGCCCGCGTACTTTGTGGACCACAGTACTTCATTATACCACTCATCTTTAACATACATACCCACATATAACGTGCAAGCGGCCGCTCGCGGTTTCACCCGCGTGGTTCCCGTTCCCGTGGGAATATCGAGATAAAAAGTATTCTGTGTGTTAATCCAGGTTATAAACTATCTGTATGCCGAATTTCATTAAAATCCATTCAGTAGTTTTTACGTGAGAGAGTAACAAATATCCATCCATACTTACAAACTTTCGCGTTTATAATATTAGTAGGATGTGTTGAATAAAGATTAATACTGTTATTATGACGTGGAAAACCTTTTTACATTGCACTAGAGACTTGTTAGTTTCACAACTTTTTAATATGTGTCAGTTTACGTATGATAAAAAGTCCGGTTTTTAAAAGGGCGAGTTGGACTCGCCCACTGAGGGTTCCGTACAAATTTGTAGGTGCATCCCAAGTAACAAAATGTGGTCTTGTAGTGTTTCCGAAGCCAGGTCTATAACAGGCTAGTAAAAGTTTATAACCACGGAAAAGGGCCCATTTTATACGCGTACTTTTGCTATTAAAACACTCATATTAGACTTGGCGAGCACCACGACCAATAATACACTTATAGGTGGACTACGCAGAACCATTTGCTCCCGCGAAGCTCACTATGAGCATATAATAGAACCAGGCAGGCTTGTAACGTACTCCGCGCTTCTAATATTAGCTACTTCAAACATTTGTGAATTGATGTTTTGTTGTGCGGTTGTGAAGAAAAATAAAAAAAATAAAAGCTAACTTCATCTATTTTATATAAAATGTAATAACAAGTATTTCGCACGTAATATTATACGTGCATACATGTTTTAACGGCAAACGCGTATGTATTTTCGGTGAAGTATATTGTGTTTTACATCTCAATTTTCGTTCGCCTTTTGAACACGGCGTATTTACTAAGTTGTGTTTAAAAATAATGTTAGTCCTAACAGCATTGTCGAGCCATATTGTGACGAATTTGGGTTCCGCATACAAATGTCATATGCTTAATTTTAATAACTAAGTTCTAAAACTCTAAAACAATAAAGTTTTCACAAAAACTTAAGTTCTGTGACTGGGCCACGACTGGTATTTATAAAAGTAGAAATAAACTGTATGAGTTATATAATTTTAGACCATATAACCATAATTAAAATTTTACAGAATATGTAAAAAATTACTCTAAATTGTTTAAGAAAGTGTGCATACTAGCGAAATCTAATTTCATTAAAGATAAAATTAAAAAATCTAATAATAAAATAAAAGCCACTTGGGATATCATCAACCGTGAAACTGGTAAATTAAAACCACGGGACAACACTTTCACTCTTAAAGTTAAAAAAAACCTTATCAATTCAGATGCACAAATTGCTAATATTTTTGATGATTTCTTTATAAACATACCTGTGGTAACAACTTCAAATTTAAATTCATCACTAGTGGCGGCACAATCTTTTCTCGAACAACATGTACCCAAATGTAATGTTTCTTTTAATTTTCAATATATTGACTCTAAAAATATTGTTAAAACTTTCAAATCACTAAAAATGAAAAACACAGGTGATTTGTGGGGCATGTCCTTAAAGATAATTAAGAATATTATATATTCTATTGCACCCCATCTTGCTGACATATTTAATAACTGTATTGATAAAGGAATCTTTCCTGATCTTATGAAGTTTAGTAATTCGGGAAATAAAGAGGACCCCAGTAACTATCGACCAATTTCTATACTACCAGCACTTAGTAAGATTTATGAAAAAAATATTCTCGAACAGTTAGTGGAATACTTTAATTTAAATCTTTTACATAGTAAGCAATTCGGTTTTACTAAGGGTCGTTCCACTACTGATGCAGGTGTTGCTCTAGTAAAACATATATTTGATGCCTGGGAGAAGTCTCATAACGCTCTTGGAGTTTTCTGCGACCTGTCCAAGGCTTTCGATTGCATTGAGCACCGGACATTGGTGATGAAGTTAAATTACTATGGTCTCAAAGGTTTTGCGCTTGATTTGATAAAATCTTATCTCAGTTCTAGAACACAAACTGTCGATATCAATGGAACTAAGTCGTCTGGTTCTCATGTAAAAATGGGAGTTCCACAAGGGTCAATCCTCCCTAGGATTGACCCTTTCTTATTTTTGATATATATTAATGACCTGCCATTCTTTCTAGAAAACTTCTGTGATATTGTATTGTTTGCAGATGATACTTCACTCATTTTTAATGTGACTAGGTCTAAGAAAAATTATGACGATGTTAACAATGCTCTCTCAGAGGTACTCAGTTGGTTTACTGTTAATAATTTACAGCTAACTGCTAAAAAAACCAAATGTATTTATTTTACACTACCAAATGTTAAGACCGAACCAACTGATGTAAGGATAAACGGTGATAAATTAGATTTGGTAGACTCGACTGTTTTTCTAGGGATAACCCTTAACTCAAAACTTCAATGAAATCCTCATATATCGAAATTGGCCGATAAAACTCAGTTCTACTGCTTACGCCATTAGAAAAATTAGGCAATTAACCGACGTTGAAACTGCTGAAACGGTTTACTTTAGTTATTTTCACAGTGTCATGTCATATGGCGCCCTACTGTGGGGAACAGCGGCTGATGTTGAAACTATATTCATTTTACAGAAACGGGCAATAAGAACCATCTATAGACTAAGCTCACAAACTTCTCTAAAAGATATTTTTAAAGAAGTTGGTGTTCTTACAGCTTCATCTCAATATATTTATAATTGTATAGTTTTTGTGCGTTGCAATATTAACTCATTCACTAAACACGGTGACGTACACAATTTCAATACTAGAAATAAGTCAAAACTTATGATGCCCCTGTTCAGGTTACAGAAGTTTCTTGGCTCTTTCTTGGGGCAAGGTATACACTATTATAATAAAATACCAAGTACTGTACTAGAATTACCCTTAGATAAGTTTAAAAATCATGTAAAATCTTGTTTACTTAAGAAAGGTTATTATACAGTTAAGGAATATTTAGAAGACAAAACAGCCTGGTAATGATAAAATAATCACATTATATTTTAAAGTCCATTTTTTTTGTAAGTAACTCATTTTACCCTGGTATGATAGCCTTTTATCAGCAGTGTCTTACAGACAATAGGTACCTACTCAAAACTTTGTTGCGTTGCCTAAATGTTTTCTTGCTTGCTTCATTGGAGTTGCTCGAGTGTGTCATGCTCTCTCAAAGTGTCTCTGCGGTGGTGGCATGTGCGTCGGGTCGTTACGTTCCCTAAAGCATGGTTAAGCGAAGCGATGGCTGATTCACATGTCATACTCGTGAACGGGTGCCGCCTGTGGAGGCTGGTCTGCTCTTGCTAACTTATTTTTATTATTAGTATATTAGTAGTTGTAGTCTTACTTTTATTTTTCTGTACTGTAAGACATTGATTACATTGATTATTTTATATTGATGAATACCTGAACTTTTTATTTTTATTAATATATTTTTTTATTTTTATGTTCTTGTAGTTGTTTTATGTTTTTATTATTGTAATGGAAAGTGCCCTTCTATGATAGGGAGGGCATTTTTCAACTCTAATTGACACTGTAAATGAAAGGGAGAAAAGAAATGCCCTTGCTGAGTTCTTGCCGGTTCTTCTCAGTACAAGGCTCCCGCCCCATAGTTAGACTTACAAACCGATGGCATAATGACATTCATAAGTGCTGTAATCTAAACATGGCCTAACCTGAATAAATTATATTGAATCTTGAATCTTGTATCTTATTATTTTTATGTTTTAGTGGTGACTTTGATCGAACTATCATGGTCATATTTCCATTTGTTTATGTCTATTTTTGTAATAATTTAATAAACACCCAATGACTCAAAAGAAATCAAAATGGCCGTGAAGATGCGATAAATATTAAAAGCAATTGTCTTCTTAAATAGACTTCACGAAGATATCTTTGGACAATAATAGTTTTACAAGAAACCTTTATATGGAAATTAAGACTATAACAGCATTCGAGAGTCCACAATAATACCAAGTACAATTACTCTTAGAAGAAACGACTTTAGAACTAATTCACTTATAATTGGCACATTAAGTTGACTTATACACCCCTATAAGGTCAAGTAACAGGTGCAAAGGGTTCTAAGTCTATAAATTACTATTACTGGCGTATGATACTTATAGCGGATTTATAATTACTCCTTGTAGGCGATTATAAGTGTAACTTACTGGAGCAAGTTTTCTCAAGTGTATTTACACCTATGCAACACTTTTATAAGCCATCTTAGCCTTTACTGCGCCTATAATTTCGTTCTATATACGACTATAAGTCAACTTATAAGAACAGGTGTACTATAAACCCAAACGAACTCCGTGTAACTCTCTATCTTATCTCTAGCTTATAACAAAGCTTGGTAGTAAAACCTGGAACCACTAAAAGAGAGATACTAGTGCTGTAAGCCTGTAAACTGTGCACTACAGGAGAATCTTGTTACTTAAGATATTATAAAATGAGTTTTTTTTTCATTTTTCGTCATAACTGATAAACTATAGATCATAAAAATAATTAAAAATCTGTTAAAGCTTAACACGATTAACTCAATTCAAAATTTGGACCGCCGTTCCTGGCATAAATACCCTGTATTTTAATGATTTAATTACAAATGTATAGTTTTCAGATCTTTCGCTATACTTGTAGTATAAGACGGTAATACTTGCCAAATTTCATAGTTCTGGGTCAACGGAATATACGCTATAAATTTTAATTCTCTTGAGAGTGTCGAAATATACGTTTATTGCGGCATAAACGGCCGTATCTTTTTTTACGTTAACTTAAAAGTTTCATTTTTTCCACAGTTTCAAGAGACTGTAGACATGAGTATATCGTTTTAATTTTATCTCGATACCTCCACGTGTTCCCGAGATAAAGGGTCTTGACAGACAGACAGACGGACAACAAAATAATCCTCTAAGAGTTCCGTTTTTTCCTTTTGAGGTACGGAACCCTAAAAATCACTACTTAGGTTGCGCTACGTATTCGATTCACTTCCCCCATCCTACCATTTAAATCGTGTCTCAGCCATCTGATTTAGACAATGAAAAAATTATTTTATTTTATTGAATAAACATTTTTTATTAAAGTCCAACGAAATTAGCAGAATCAATATATATTAGCAAATAATGAGTACTCGTGTAATATAACAATTATACATAAATATATAGGTACCTACATAAAAACATCACGACAGTTTCAGAAAAGATTTATACGGAACTAGTCACGATTATTTTGCCTCTAATTATTATTTAATTGTAAATGAATAAACCGACGTAAACTATGTTTGACAAGTTCAAAACTGTACGATTTGGTTTTAAAAGCCTAAATGCCAATAAGCCGCTTACGAGCCCTTAATTCTAATAAACTTAGATGAGCGTTACTCCAGCGAGGCGCGAATACACTCCATCAATCAGATTATGTTTCAAAAATATTCAAACTATTATTTCCGCGAGTTGTTTATTATGTAAACTATTTTTTTTCTAGAATCTAGCCTTTTTTGTTCAGGATAATCTATTCATCATTATAATCAGCCCGAGTCGGTCCACTGCTTGACAAAAGCCTCCCAATGACACTGAAATAGATCTTCGGTTCCCCTTAATCAATTACTTCCAGCTACTTTTCGTGTAAAAAAAAATTATTTCAATCGCGTGAAACGCCAGACTGTCGTGGTGGGTCTTATATCCGACTGCCCTGAGATAAAGCCTCAGGCCGGGTAAAGTCAGTTTAAAATTTTACGATGCATATAGCCTTAGAGCAGTGGTTCTTAACCGGTGGTTCGCAGACCACTGATGGTACCTGGAAGCATCCCAAGTGGTCCGCGGAGCCATCCTAATAAATAGGAAAAGGACTCAGAAGGATTCAAAAGGGCTCAGAACCAAGGATTCAGAAGTTAGTAAAGAGTATGCAATCACAAAAATCACATTAAAATCTAGAATTAAATGTGAATTTATCAAAAAAAAATTTGGGCTATGAATAATTGTACGCATTTTTTTTATAGATAAATACTTAGAACTCTAAGATCTAAATGTGAATAAATACCTAAAGTTTAGGTATTTAGATACTGTATATTATGCCAAGGGTGTTCCATGGCAGCACAAAAATTTTGTGAAATGGTCTCTCATGACTAAAAGGTTAAGAACCACTGCCCTAGAGCCATACCATCAACTCTTAGATCAGTATTACTTTAATCAAATTCTTTAAGCAAATTCCTATACGAATTTCGCATAGTAAGATTAAAGGTAGGTCAAGGAGGTGATTGTAGGCCCCTTGTTTGTGATCACCAATTGCATTTGGCAAGCTTGGTGATAACTCATCAATTGATTTTACTTTTGGACATGTAACCAAGTCGCGTAGCGGTGAAAGAATACTACCACCCCCTCTCTTCCCTTGGGTGTCGTAATAGGCGACTAACAGACTAAAGACTGCACATACTTCCACCAGCATATATAAAACAGCACACTCTATTTTTTGGAAAGTGGACTATGGTAGAGGACTGCTTTTGCTGTCTTCATTGTCTAGTCTCTGACTAACCCTTCGGGGATAATAGTCGTGATTATATGTATTGATGTACATATGACGGACTCATTTTAGACAGTAAACAGGCCGGCTAACTTGACAAACCTTTTCAAAGTTTCAACATAACATATAGTTTTACATAACGTTAAAATACAAACAAATAGGGTATTTGGCACGTTAGTCAATAGAGAACCTTATTAGCACCTGTCACATGAAGAACTTTCACAGAAATTGTATCAAATAGCGAGCTATGACGCCACTATTATGCTCTATCAAATGAGTATTTATTGAGCATATTCTAGGTTAGTTCGTTACGTGTTCAGGTTCTATAAATGGATACTGTTTTGCTGAGCTGTTGGTGGTGTTATTAGATTTTGAAATTAACTGGGGTTGTAGTCAACATCCTCATAATGACTTAGAAGGTACATGAAACATTATATTTCTGAACTGAACCGGTATATTTTATGAGAATTAAAAAAATAATGTAATAAATGTAAATTAAAAAAACTATTTTATTTCTATTAGAACCTCTGATAATCTAAGCTCATGGAGTATATTTTTTAATCTTTCATACTCTAAAAATAAACGTGCGTTATTAGCTTTCGATATTTTCCGTTAGTTACTACGTCTCTATCCAGAATTTGTCTGTTGGTGCGCTTCGAGGAATAACAATATAATATTTTAATCACCTATTTTCAAGCGCACTACATTGGTGGTGGTGGTGGTGGTGAGGGATAGTATTGGTGCGCTAGGTCTGGTGCGCTTCAGAACTGATGTACTTCAAGGAATACCACGCTCAAATTGCGAATATCTAAAGCTAAGAGCAGTAAGTCGACTTCTATTTTTTTTATAATAGAAGGAGGCAAACGACCAGGCGGGTCACCTGATGGAAAGTAATCTACGCCACCCATGGTCACCCGCAACACCAGAGGAATCGCAGATGCGTTGCCGCCTGCTGGCCTCTAAGCAAGGAATAGGGATTTGTTTGAATTTCGCGAACGCATAATTCAGTAGCAGCTAATTTTTAGCGAAAGTTTTATTTACGTTCCTATTAGGTTTTAGGAAGGAGGGGGGGGGGGGGGGGGCAGTGCCTCCGGATCACCAAGTGCAATTATTTCACGCCGGATATCAGTGAGAGGGTGGTATTACGCCGGGCGAGCCGGCCCAATGCGTGCTACAACGCAGTGTGGCTCTACCACTCAGTCAGTGTCACTTATGTAGCACCACCCAGGGGTCACGTGTAGGGTCTCAAGGGTAACTCTACGGACACGAGTAACTTTATTCCCCAATTCTGTTATATCTACATCTATTTGTGTACACTTGCAAACAGCATTGTTTCAGCTTTGTAGTAAAACTACAGAATATTTTTTTGTGATTTTGATAAAACTTATAAAACCTAATATAAGACCTTTTAAACCGAAGTTATGATTGGAAACTTTGTTAGTTTTGTTAAAGAAGTCTCGGTACAATCAGGCGAATAGGTTACTCCATAATTTATCATACAACCTGAGGCAGTCAGGTTTGGAATTTACGGGTGCACGTGCGGAATGCCGGAAGACTTATCAATAATTTAGAACTCGCGGAAACTTGACCGCATACAAAAAGCACTTGATGAGAGATACGAGCAACGGTATTGGAAAATAAGCGTTTGCGGAAATGTTTTTGCCCGCCTTTTCATTAAGCGAGTTCTGGTTAGCAATTTCAATGGATCATCCCGTACGAGAAATAGAGAGAAATCATAATGTTTATTTCAATTTTAAGCCCATAAAAACTTAATTACACAATTTTGAACCTACGCCCAGAGGTATTACACGTTACACTAGACAGGTCTTTCCGAACACGTACTATCTTCCACTCATCTGCGGAGTCGACTCGGTACCTTGCTTTAGTGTGACTTTGAAAAATATTTCTTTATTTCTTATCAAAGTGTACACCTAGACGTTTACTACAATTCAGTTGACAAGTAATATTCAAGTCATTAATAAAGTTATATCGTATTATTAGAATAAAAAGATATTTTTTCAATTATTGCTATTGACAATATATTTGGGATGCCATCTTGATACACACTACGTTGTCTTTGACCGATCTGGCGCTGCGGTGCTGCGATGTCTATCTGTTGATTAGACGACATAAATGTTTAAGCGCTGCAGCGGCTGCAGCGAACTTTAGATCTCTGATTCCAGAATTTGAACAAATGTTTCGTATGAACATTTTTGTCTATATCTTCTAGGTCAATGCCTTTGTGCACATTACATTGTGCATGCGTGAGCGCGTGCGTGCTTGCGTGCGTACGTGCGTGCGTGCGTGCGTGCCGTCCATGTGTGCGTGCGTGCATACGTGCATGCATGCATGCGTGCGTGTTTTAAAAGTAACGTAAAAAATGCCAAAAATGTTAATGCTGTATTTTATAAGTAAAGTCATGTCAAAAATGTAAATGCTGATAAATTATTTACGTCCAATAGTAACAATTTGATTCAAGTACTTAAACAGTCATTTGGTATTCACTTTACCATAGACAAGCTTTCATGTTTGTCCAATATTAGTCAAAGAGCCAACCCGCGGCTAACTAACCCCGATTTAGCGGTGTCCATTTAACGGCCGCATTATCAGACCCTTTTTAACTATGTCCGAAGTTAAGGGTCCACTGGCAATGTACGCTACATTTAAACGAGCAGTCTCGTTATTTGCTATGAATATTAATAATGCTGTCACGTACCAACCCGACTTATGTTTGGCCTCTCACTTTCGTATCGACAGAATAATGTGTAATAAGTAACTATATATTATTATATCAGGAAACAAAACAAGTGTGTCAGGATCAGAGTGAATAAAAAGCTGTGGTCCCTAATTATCCCTTCAGGCGGAGTGGAGTCATTATTCAGACTTCATATAAAAATAAATAGGTGTCGTGATGTATGTTTGTATATCACAGCTGGTGCAGGTCAACCGCCTCGTCCATCTCTGGGGGTCAAAATGAAACGGCCTCAAAGACCCTATTAGAGCTATCCCTAAGGCCTATGCCTTCAACCACCTACGCCAGCAACTCTGGATGAAAGGATTCCGTGGGGGGTGCCACCGCGGGTTGGCTTTTGAATCGAGTCGCCTAAATTTGAAGAAACTAACACTGTGGGAGGTCTAAGGGTTTCTTAAATAAAGGTTAATTAACATTTTAGCTGCCGCAGTTGCGATAACATATTAAAAAGCCCACTTGAAATTTTTGTCAAAATCGGCCTTATACACGAAGAATGACACATTTTTAGGCTAAATAGTACCATAGTAACAGAACCAAAGCAGGGAGGGGGGGCAAAAGCGGTCGAGATGTGATGGAAGATTTGCTTCGCTCTGGTAGGCCATCAACGTCTTCAAGTGAAGTTAACATCGCAAAAGTGAAGGAAACGGTGTCTGAAAATCCTCATTCAAGTTTGAGAGAGATAGCCGCTGAACTTTCTGTGTCTCACGAGTCAATTTGTACCATTTAAAATAATCACTTGGGTTTAAAACATGTTGTAAAACAAAAGACCTGAATTTTCTCCAAAAACTCAATCGTATAAGAGTCGCTGAGGACATGCTAGAACGAGTCAATTCCGACCCAACATTCATGCAACGCATTGTTTCTGGTGACGAGACGTGGGTTTACGAGTTTGACATGCAAACTAGTCAACAAGTTTCGGAGTGGCGCCTTCCGACTGAACCGAAACCGGAAAAACCACGCCTAAGTCGATCAAAAGTCAAAGTCATGTTAACTGTTTTCTTTGACTATCGCGGTGTTGTGCACTCGGAATTCTAGCCGGAAGGTCAAACGGTAAATAAAGAATAATATTTGAGCGTTATGCGGCGTTTAAGAGAGCAAATTCAACGAAAAATGCCATCCATCATTGTGAACGAATTTTTGATCAAAAACTTAACAAATACCACCGAGCAACCACTTATTCACCAGATATGACTCCAGCCGACTTCTTTCTTTTTCCTAAACTCAAATTACCACTTCGTGGGCACTTGTTTTCATTTGGTTGAAGACATAAAGGAGAATTCGCGGCGAGAACTGAACTCAATTCCGGAAAAAGCGTTTAAAAAAATGTTTTGATGATTGGATTATTCGTTGGCATAAGTGTATCGTTTCTGAAGGAGCATACTTTGAAGGCGATAAAATAAATTTGGATGAATAACTAACATTATTTATCTTTTCCCGGTACTTTCTTGACTTGAGTAGTATGTTGACCAAAATGTACGTGCGGCCTTTTTTTTACATCCTCTCACCTCTTTCCCCACCTAAAGGGGGGGGGGGGGGGGTCGCCCTTCCCCCCCTCCCCCAAATGATGGTTACGCGGTTGTACAGTTTTATCAAAACCTCAATTGTTTCGTACGATACATAACCTCAATATACAAAAATTAACATAACTTAAAAACTACTTGTTTGCGGCAAGGGGGGTAAGAGAGGGGTACTCCTCCTCCCCCCTCCCGCCCCTGCCCTCCCCCAATTCAGGCGACTCGATTCAAAAGTTTTACCCGACTGCGTAAAAGGCTTTTTTAATCCTCTACGGGTGAGCACTTGGCTTTCACCTCATCTGATGGTAAGTGACGATAAGGCCGAATGTGGAAACGCATTTCACCGCAATCCTCAGCCACAGAGGAACTGGTTATTATATCTCTTAATTTCAGAACGCAACAATGCAATCCTGTTATGGCACCACACTTTAGATAAGATGGTCATAGCAAACCAGGCGGACTTATTAAGCCCTGCCTACACATAGATGTTCCCCCCCATTATTCGGCTTTAGAATTCAAAAGTTTTTACCCAGCTCCTTAGGTCTTCGTACAAATTTTAATGAAGACAGCAGTTGATTGTAGTGCCACCGGTTGTTATGTAAACGCATTAGTATCGCAAACACAACACAATTCACAAGTAATTGCTTATTCGAGCCGCTTGCTGCGTTAATTGTTTAAGTAATTCCGTGTAAGACGGGCCCCGTTGCCGGTCGGCTCGTCAGACACCACGGTATGTGTGAGCGTGTAATGAGAGACGTTGCAGTTGTTATTTTTTATTTAATTACTGGTCTCTATGCACGGACTCTCTTCTGTTCTGTGGGTACAGGGAATTCGGTCCACGTGAATCCCGTGACCTGTTTTCACTGCACAAGGTATTTTCGATAGCAAACCTAACGCGCCAGTGACTGTGCCATTGTACACCTCGTGCTCATTAGAGCACGAGGCGAGCACGAACATTTATTTTATTTGAAGTATTAACTTCAAATAAAATAAAAGTGTTTAAAAACTAGAGTTGCCTTGTTAAAAATATCTAGTTCTCAAATAACTCAAAACAATAGAGGAAATTGGATATTTCCAAGTCCACACTTTTCTTATTGCAAACTCTCAGGCGTGCCGCTTCTCTCATATACTTCGGCGGAACTAGACTGGGAGTTAATTCCCTAATTTAAAACCAATTTATATTCATGGATAATTTTGCTTCACGTTATCGATAAATTCAATCTAGAACAGGAATGCACCTGGGACTTTTGGCATCTGTTCTTGGATGTTAATCGGCACAGACGAATTTGCATACTACTCTCTCAAGTAAGCGGAGAAAAATGTGGAAGCTATTAATTATTAATGACGGAAGTTGTAGTCCCTGAGCCGGACGGCTCTTTATCAGCTAAAATACTTTTTGAAATCTTTTCTTTTATCCAAAAAGATTAGGTAAGATGAAAAAGAAAAGAAAAACTTGATTGAGAAATTTACAAATATGCTGGAAAACCGGCTGTTACAAACTATTTAACTGGATTGCTAGAAATATTAACAAAATTGACAAAACTTCGGAAATTTTGACTCAAGAGAAATCGTAGAGAAGGTATTTTGTTTGGTGTACAAAATCATTCCGGTAAATTAATAAAAAAAGAATCAAGTAAAGTATCCAGTCAAATATGGGGATAGGTACGCTGTATTTGCTAGTATTGTACGATGATTGCAGTTCGTTTCAGCAACCACAAGCTCATACAAAGGTCATAAAAACATAAGCTCATGCAAATATCACACTAAACCGTGTGCAAAAATAAACCTTAAAAACATCGGCGGAGAGCCAATAAATGTCAGAATAGCCCGTCGAGTCGGTCGCGTAGTACGTGACGATAACTGCGGACGTTTGAAAATTCATCGCGCGCTTCATCTCAATCCCGTTTGAGAATCCAGCGGCTCCCGGGCTACTGGCCTGTACAATAAACGTCATGCATTGCAGATGCAAGTACATGCCGCAGTAATGCATTTTCCAGTTCGCAGTGGTTTTGAGCCTAGAGGCTGTGCACCCGCGAAACTCTTAAGTTATACTTTTGTTCGTGACGCCACACTGCAATGGGCAGGTTGTTTGGGTTAGGAATGTGACAACATTTATTATTTCCAATAATTCTCTTATATACAGAATGTCCCATAAAAGCATTCTAAACTTGAGAAAATAGATAAAAAAGTAACTTTAGTAAAAATACCAACATTTTCGTTTTTTTTTTAAATTTTTTGCAATGGTTCTGAGTCTTGAACTAAATGGGGTTGAGAGTGCCTGATGAGGTATCACATTGTTTTAGAAATACGTCTAAAAGAAATATTATTAACAATGTTAACTGCGAAAATTTATTTTTTTATGCATTGAGTGGTCATACAGCGGAATATATTCAGAAGGTGACGTATACACTATACATGTGGCTATTAGTTGATTTTTCCCGCACAATGCCACAATTTGTCGAGGGCAGTGTTTGCAATGTCCTAAATAAACCGTTGGTATTACGTCCACACGAATACTCTTTGACTATTTATGAAGCACCCTGTATTTGTACACCTGTGTTGCCAGTAAATACAGCCGTTCCGTACCTTTTTGCGGTTCATATTGATTGGATGTTTTAATTTGGGATAGTGCCATTTAATTTGAAACTGTGTTTTCTTGCGAATAATTTGATGGTTACGAGATGCGTTACTCTTTTGTTTTCAAAAGTAATTATAGAGTAAAGTTCGATATGGATCATGTTTTTAAATAAATTTGGATTGCATTTTGTTTTTATTTATGCATTCTCCTCTGATCTAAGGAGGTTTTGCCCCTAAGGTAAGACACTCATGTCAGACGGCGATGCCCCCACTGCGACAGCCGGTGAGGAAGGCACTTCGAGTCTATTCTAATGAACGAAATGAAATAACAATCGACCACATTTGTGTCTTACCGGTCCGATTTTGATATTTATGAAAACACTGTCAAAATTAGGATTCTAAGATATGGTTGAAGATTGAAGGCATTAGAGGTTGTGACCTTTATCAGGTGACCTGAAATATCTCCGAATTATTCCTTCGCAAGAAGTGCCGGCAACGGGAACTCATCCCACTTTACGGCCACTTAACAATAAGAAGTAGACCCAGTCCGACTTAAGGACCACTGAAATCATAAACCGAAACGCTTCATTGCCTTACCAGTGGTAAACATATTTTATTTGTATGACTGCAAATATAATTTAATTGCCGTTAATTTTCCTCCCATTTGTCTTTTAACACTTCAATATAAGGGACGTAGTAAGAATGTATATTACGCAGCCGGTTCGTGTGTAAGACAGCATGTACTTTGTCTTAACCTTAGAAAACACGCCGGGGCGTAATTCTTTATAGCCTAATCTTAAATCTAGAACTTGCTGCAAGTGTAACATCAGCAGCCTCAGGACAGCGGAGAGGGAAGGAACGTTCCTCCTACACGGAAAGAAATTATTAGTTGGGTTTACCATATTTCAACAAAATTTTAGGGTTAATATAGCACCTACTCTTGAGTTTTGTTGAATGAACAAAAACTGTATTGTTGATCAGTTACGGTAATTGAACTTAGTACATATATCTTTTGTTGTTTTAACGTATTTATTTTGTAAATTTAACTTTAAAAATGGTTATTTCAACAACAGTAAAATCAACAATTACCTATTGAATTATGCATGAATTGTTACGCCAACATGTACAAATAGGTAAAAACAACTGTTTTCATATCAACAAAAACTTGTCTGTGAAAACAACAACTTGTTCATGTTGCTTTAACCCATCACTTTGTTAATTCAACTAATGTGTCGCCAACCCGTGCAAAATCAACCTTTTTGTTCTTTCAGTGTATACCGGCTGATAGTCCAATAACCCTGAGCCGTTGCTATTAACGTTTGGAAACACTTGCACACAATACCACGACACAAAAACTGACCAGGGAGCCCTACTTAGGCCACTAAAACCACCTGGATTACACCTTAAATACTATAATATCTCCAACGAGTCTGCGATTATTTACGCAGCGTCAATGCGACCGTTATCTGGTACTTTTCTTACCTACATTTTATTAATGGACTTTCGTTTTTAGAAAACATGGCACAATAAAACAGGCTAAGCGGTATTATGAGCCTAATATTCTTAAAAATAATGTGCTCGGGGAACTACTTGATAGATATAATGGATGGCATAGGATATACACAGATGGCTCAAAGAGCAATGATGGACTAGGTGCAGGCTTATATGACCAAAATCATGGGTATAAAGCTAGTTTTAAGATAAACAAAAATGTTTCAATAATGACACTGGAACTCATTGCAATATCGGAAGCTCTCAAGTATGCTCTAAAATTTTAGTAAAAGCGTCGTTATAACAGATAGCAAAAGCGCCTTACAACACGTGGCTCGATGCGCCTCTGGTACTAGCAGAGGTGCTTCGATAGCCTACGAAATATTAATTACTATAAATCTATTAAGTAAAAGTAATATAAGCATTAGGTTGCAATGGATTCCAGCACATATTGGATTAGCAGGAAATGAGGAGGCTGATCTCATATCTAAATTTGGGGCAACAAATGGCAATGCTTATAATTTTGTACCTGACTTCACGGAGTTTATACCACAATTTAAAATTAAATGTTTTCAAAAATGGAAAGAGTATTACGACTATAAATCAAAAGACAAAGGTATATGGTATAAAATAATACAATCAGAACCTCCTTGTATTCCTTGGTTTGATGATCCTAATTTAAAAAGGAATTATGTTAAATTGGCATTAAGACTTCGTTCCGGACACTACCCATCGGCAAAGTTTGCATTTCTAATGAAAAAAGCACCGTCTGATAAATGTTTAGTATGTAATAAAGTTGAGGATGTACAACACTTGCTAATGGATTGTGTCAGAAACAAGGATGAGAGAGTTTTATTTATAAAAGAATTTAATTTAAATATTCTAGATGTAGGTTTCGTCCAAAGCATTTTGGCAGAACCGAAATCTGAGATAGCCTAAAAGTTATGCCAGCTAGTGTCGCTTTTGCATTGAAACTCTTCCATCAACTAGTAATTTAAGCACTAATATTATTATTCTCGTATTTTTTTATTTTCTTAAGTCTAGGTTTTTTATAATATTCCATATAAAAATAATAAACAAAACTACTATAAAAAATAAAACATTTAACATTATAAAAAACCTAAACCTAGGGTGCCGCCGGCAGCGGGGCAGGGCCCAAGCTAACGGTGGTTAGGGCTGCAGAGAGAGGAACCTCCTGACGATGCGTGCCGTGTCAAGAAGTACCGCCTTCTGTATCTGGCCCTTGATCCAGCCGTCTAGCGAGAGTCTCTTGAGATGTTGGTCGAGACTCTTCGCTATTAGGCCGTTTGCAGATACGACTATCGGGACAATGATAGTCGAGTCAACATCCCACATGGCGGTAACCTCGTAAGCCAAGTCAAGGTACTTGCTCAACTTGTCCTTCTCAGCCTTTACGAGGTTCTCATCATGTGGAACGGTGATGTCGACTAGCACTGCCCGCCGCTGGGACCGATCGACTATCACGATGCCAGGCTTATTGGCAACAATAGTCCTGTCCGTGATAATCGATCGGTCCCAATAGAGCAAAGCACGACCATTTTCGAGAACTGGCTCAGGTGCGTACTTATAGTACGGCACCTCGGACTCAACAAGACCGTATTGAAGAGCAAGTTGCTGGTGAATGATCCTGGCTACAAGATTGTGTCTGTGCAAGTACGCGCCGTTAGCAAGATGAGAACAACCGGAAATAATATGCCTGAGTGACTCTCCGGGACGGCGGCATGCTCGACATATGTCGACCGTACCGTCCTTCATGATATATTTCCGGTAGTTGTTCGTCTTGATAACTTCGTCCGCAATTGCACAGACAAAACCTTCGGTTTCCCCAAAGAGGTCCCCGAATCGTAGCCAGTTCACCGACGCGAGCAGGTCCACATCGGGCCCTGTTATGGCCCGATAGAACCGGCCATGCAGCTCCTTGCTTTTCCATACGTCCTTGC
Source organism: Scoparia ambigualis (assembly GCA_963921215.1). NCBI lineage: Eukaryota > Metazoa > Arthropoda > Insecta > Lepidoptera > Crambidae > Scoparia > Scoparia ambigualis. Next base: position 8,745,650 of record OY992507.1, read on the forward strand.
GGTTCTCGGTGCTCAGCACCTGAGGCTTGCGCCAGTTCTCTTTGCCTAAGGAGAGAGGCGTAAAGGTCCTGTCAACCGACACTACATCGCGATGCATGCCACACTCGTTGCTGAGAAAGTATTCTCGAAGACTGCACACCTCACGGTTGTGGAGGGTCTTGGCATTTAAAAAGCCTCGACCACCCCATTTCCGTGGGATGTACAGTCTCATAACAGACGAGCGTGGGTGGAGCATGCGATTTAATGTCAGTTGCTGTCGAACCTTTCTGTCCAGGGTGTCTAACTCGGTCTGAGTCCACCTTAGTATGCCAAAGGTGTATACCAGTAAGGGCATAACCCAGCCGTTGAAAGCGCGCACCTTGTTGCCTCCTGACAAAAGACTTCTGACTGTTAAGTACCTTTGTCAGGCGACCAAAGAAGCGTTCCTTCACCGACTGTTTTATACCCCCACTCTCTACACCCAATGATTGTGACATACCAAGGTATTTGTAGGTGTCGGCTTCGGAGAGAGATCTGAAAGTCATCGTCTCAGAAAGTTGCAAATTCGTAGAATTTACAACTTTCCCCCGCTGTACGTGCATGACCGCGCACTTGTCTACACCGAACCCCATGTTGATGGCACTGCTAAAAGTCTCAGTGACTTTCAGTAACGCCATCAATTCATGACGTTTCGGTGCAAACAGTTTGAGGTCATCCATATACAGCAAGTGCGAAATAACTTCACCCTGTCTCCTAAGCCGATAGCCCAGCCCTGAATCCTCTAGCAATGTGCTGAGAGGATTCAGGGCTAGACAGAACCACAACGGACTCAGACTATCACCCTGGAAGATGCCTCGCTCAATCCTTACGAAGTCCTGCGGACCAGAGGGGCTGTCTCCACCACCCGGTTGACGAAGGACTGTGGTCCACTGTCTCATACAAGAACCTAGAAAAGATCTTAGAGTTGTATTAATTTTATACAGCTCTAAGATCCTCTCCAACCAGGTATGAGGCACCGAATCATAGGCCTTCTTATAGTCAATCCAGGCGGTGGAGAGAGCCCCTTTGTTCCGCCGGACTTGTTAGCAAATGGTCGTGTCGATAAGGAGGAGCTCCTTAGTACCACGGGACCCAACCTTACATCCATTCTGAGTCGAAGCCAACATATTGTGCGCAACAATGTGCGAATTAATTTTAATTCTCAGAATGGATGTAAGGAGCTTGTAAAGCGTTGGCAAGCATGTGATGGGTCTATAGTTCTTCGGTTCCGTGGTACTACCGGACTTGTGGAGCAGGAAGGTGACACCGGTTGTCATAAATGTTGGCAAGGAACCGACCTCTAAGGCTTCTTGGAATTGCGTCGCTAACCTGTCGTGTGAGCATCTAATCCACTTTATCCAAAAGTTATGCAACCCGTCCGGTCCAGGACTTTTCCAGTTCTGAGCCGTACGGATCGCACAACTCACGTCTTCGGGGCTAATAGTCACAAGCCCCATGGATTCGATAGGCTCACACGCACGCTCAACGATGCTAATCCAATCACCCTCAGTGTGTTCGACGGGTACCGACCAGATACTACGCCAGAAGTTATTCATGGTAGTAGCATCCGGACACTGCCCGTCGCTCACACATTGGTCGGTTCCTTCCCAACTCCGGTACACCTTCCTTTGGTCACTTTGAAAAAGGCGATTTTGACAATATCGATCCACACGGGCTCTATAGCGACGAATACGGTTTGCCAGCGCATAAAGTTTTTGCTTCAGAAAGTCTATGCGTTCCGTGACACAAGCTATGTAGTCCCGGGGTCTAATCCCGGTCCCAGCAAAGGCCTGGTTCACGAAACGCATGACTCGGGGACGATGGTTGCCCCCTCTGAAGCATATTAATTTTGCAATGAGAGTCCTAAACGAGTTGATACGACACTCGATTCTTCTTTGCCACGCGGGGACAGCGGGGTGTCGCGGCGCTCGGTCAGTATCCGGAAACTTAACACGAGCGATGCGACATGCCGCTATGGCAGCGCAGTACAAAATCGAGTGTGTATCAACTAATGTTTCGCAAGTCCGCATATACGGGACTAGCAAAACATTTAGGGCTCCCATTAATGCCAGATTGCGTTTATTCGTTGGCAAGCGTGGTAGTCTCGGCCTAGAGTCGGTGGAACGATATTCCAAAATCGCGTCTTCCAAAGCCCTCCTCAATTGCTCATTAGTCTGGGTACTTACGTTCGGATTCATACAATCATCTATGTCCAGCGCGGGATCCGCCAGGGCAGGCGTCGAAGCCGAGCCTCTCGGCCCCTGCGTCAACAACGCAACATGCGAGTCCCGCGCTAAAGTAGAAGTGGTATGAATAGGTAACGCCTCCAGACGCAGTCGATCAAGCGTAGAGTCGTCCAACAGCTTGAGCCGCTGGATGGCCCGCACCTGATCCGACAGTCGTTGTGCAGAGACGACGGCGGCTGGTTCAAGGGCCTGAAACAGAGGCAGCATCCTATTGCGGTACGCGGTCAGGTTCGTTCCTCCCTCTGTAGCCCCGTAGTAGGCGCGCATGCAGTTCTCATTTATAGGCTGAGTCCATCGCATGCGGCGCACTACACCACCGGTAGCGGGGGTCGTATGCGGGGCACATGGCCCCACTGATCCCAAGCGTGCCGGCAGCGGTGGTCGTCCACGCCGCGCAGGTCGTTGTGGCGGCGGGGACGGCGATCGCCCGCTCGCGCTGCTCGACTCGTCCCTGGTGAAATCTTCATCAGACGAGGAGCTTAAGGTCGGCGGAGCGGGTGATGATGGAGGGCGTGCGCTTCGTCTCGCTCTATTTTTGCTTCTCGTCAACATTTTTCCTGGTTTTCATATTATAACATCATTGGGTTTTCATTTTGTTATTGACGTACAATGTGTTGACATTGCACGTCACCATGCCGCTATTGCATACTTTCCATTATTGTGCAAATATTGCTTTGGTATTTTCTTGAATTTTTGTAGAGGTAAGTAGTAAGTAATTAGTTGTAATGTTTCTGATATTTAAATTTAGTATGAATAGCAAAATTTGAGCAAAATTAAATAAAATTGGTCTAAGAAAAAATGTGACGTACGAATGACATGAGCTCTTTTTTTTTTCTATTATTATTATTATTATACACTATTTCATGAACATTATAAGTTCTACTTTAAGGAAGAAATATTGTAAAAAGGTACAATGGGGTTGACATATCCCTAAGGATAAAAACCCCTTAAAAATTAGACTAAAAAAAAAAAAAAACATGGCAGTCCCATCGAACCTTATAAACTTTAACCTACCTTATCTGGTACTGAACGCGACAATGAACTATGGGAAAAATATTCAGAAGCGTTCTAACTTTTACAGTCAGCAGCTAATAAATGACTATTAGGTATTTAAAGAAAACATTCAATTATACGCTTTACTCTACAATGGCTAAATAATGTGCAACTGCACCAAGCCACTAAAAAAAAAAAAGTTTTCTAGTCTAAGATAACGAAGCGTTGAAAAAAAGGTCTACCTCAGGCGGGAATCGAACCCACGCCCTCAGCAACCCGCATCCGCATCTTTAAGTTCATTTAAGCTTTTTATAACGCAAATAATCAAATATTACGAATTTTGTAGTCTATTTTTACCTATATACTGAATCTCGTACTCTCTGGCACACAACAAGTTTCCTGTGACACTGCTGCTCGGCAGAAGTAATGTATGTGGTTAGTAGCCAGTACCCACCGCGGAGTCTGCACGGATTCTGTACGGGGGCCCTACCACCGGCTAATATTAGGATTTAGGTTTGCAACTATGAGGCCGTAAAACTCTTGATTTCCTCACGGAAAGGAAAATTAAGCGTGTCGAAGTCTTTTCACGGTCTCTCCCGAGTCCATAAAGTACAATTTAACGATAGTAACGTTCGGCTGTTTGGGTTTTATTATTTGTTTTATGGCCTGCTTTGTTAGGGCTCAATCTGCCAATGACGAAAGGGCTTCGCAGGAGTAATGAAAGCGAAGATTAATTGATGGTATGTATTTGAAATTTCGACATGCTTTTGTTCAGTGTTAATTTCAACGTGAGCTTTTGTTTGTTATGGTGAAAAAAGAGTTATTTAGTGGTTTGTGATCATCAACCCACCATTGACAAGCGAGGCCATGAAACCAATACCCATCATTTCGATGAACAACACTACAGTGGAACATTATAAAAACTTAACGTTACTTCTTCACAAACAGTCGAGACGGTCACAATGAGGTACACCAGAGAAATAGATTATCGTAAAGAGAAACAATCCCTTCTCACTTTACTAATTATATTTCGATACTATCATCATCATCAGCATGCTGGGTTGACGATATCGTCGAGTCGCTGGCAGCACCTGCATGAGATCGGCACAGGACAGAGGGGACTGGCTCAAAATACAGGAGGCCTGTACCCAGCAGTGGGTGATTGGGGGCTGAGATGATGGTGATGAGGCCATCTACCAACCTTTAGGTTTCATAGGTATTGCCAGACGTCCCTGCGCATGTCATACAAATCTTGCACACTGTCTAAGCTAGGTCAAACCGCCGAATTAGAACCCCCTAAAGCGATGAGAGAATGAAGAATGCTTCGTCTCTTTTCTTTTTTTATAAACTCTTCTGCGGGTAAGGTTTGGCCTTCTAGCTAGCCACCATAGCAGCTAGCTACTAGACCACAGAACGATAAACACATAGTTCTCTCTCTGTTTTCCAGATAGCATAAGAGAAACTGCGTTGGTTTTAGGTTTCTGTATTGTTATATTTGATAATGTCCCACTAATTCTTACTATTCGGTCATAAGCACAGAACAGAAAAGCCTCTTTCTTCTGTTCTGTGGTCATAAGTGAGCGGCGGGGTGAGGCCGATGGCTGGGAATAAGAGACCACTGGCCGTCGAACCTTTGTCGGTGTGTTTTTTAAGAGCACCATCCTTTCCTGCGGTTCCATGAAACATTAAGTTTCTGCGCTTTTTAATTATGCTTCAATAAGTGCAATATGTATTTAATGTCATTTCTAGTTCATAGAGATATGTAGCGATTTTAAACAATGCTATTTAAAGTGAAGTACAGCTGTATACCTACTGTATGATTGCCACGGATTTTTATTCAACGATAACTATGGACTCGCTCGTGCAATGTTTGTTCTTAAGCTAAGCTTAGTATCAAATATTGTTCAATACATAAGTAATTATTTACGGATCGGTTAATTTCTTTATTTAAGCCTTTTTGTAATTGTCTAAGATATAAACAGTAAAAAATTATCTTTTCCTAATTTACACCTCATTTTTTTATTGGCGTAATGTAAGTAATTACAACATTTTTTTTTATCAAAATGTAACTTATGTTTTATTACCTATTGTAATAAGCTCTATTGTATGAGCACTATAGTCATCCCGTTGAAATTAACAAGATCAGTTCGCTATAAGGCAATCTCAATATAGATTTCTACACCTGCTATAAGTAACTTGTCGAAGTAATCCAGTTAATGCGTGAAGGATTAGGTACTCTAAATTTCATTACAACGTCTCAATCAATTTCATTAAGTCAGATTATGTTGAGATTAATTTAATTTGATCTACAGATTAATTTAATCTGCCGGTGTTCACCGCCGGTCTGTTTAAATATTGTAACTGGATGATGTGGGATACGCTTTAATGGACTGTGACAATTAATGGATCTTTAAAATGTTTGACTAATCTTTTTTACAATTGTGTTAGCTTATTTTACAGAATCTATATTAAGATGGTTTACGCATTTCAGAGTCCCATACAAATTTCCAAGTTGAAATTTTTTTTAAACCAGTAAGCCAATTTTGATGAAACTCGGCATGCTGAAGTGAAATATAGAGGTCTAAATAGTTTGTTGAAAACATATAAAAATATGTTTATTTAACTAAGTTATTTCTATATTTTAAATCACAATAACTCAGATGAATAAACGGTTTTTAAAAATGTTTTCAACAAACTATTTAGATCCCTGTATTTTACTTTAGCATGCAAAGTTTTATCAAAATTGGATTATTGGTTTTTAAAAATTTCGACTTGAAAGTTCGTATGGGAATCTGAAATGCGTAAACCCGCTTAATAAAAATCAATTGCATCAAATGTTTGTTCGCGCATTACATAGGCACGGCTGTACCTATGTAACTAATTCTTAAAAATTATGTTGTGTTTGTGATTGTAACCGTGTCACGTAGCGGTGAAAGAATACTACCACCCCCTCTCTTCCCTTGGGTGTCGTAAAAGGCGACTAACGGGCTAAATACTGCACATACATCTAACAGCATAGAGCGGCGATGGGCTCACCGCTTGTCACGCTGAGCAGATGTGCAGTCGATATTTGGTGAAAAGTGGACTATTGGTAGAGGACTGCTTTTGCTGTCCTCATTGCCTAGTCTCTGACTAACGGTAAGACAGAGGTTAGTCATCGCACTAACCCTTCGGGGATAATAGTCGTGATTGTATTTATGTATGTTATTGTACCAAAAAACAACTTATATTATTATCTTAAAAAATATTTTTTTAGGGTTCCGTACCTCAAAAGGAAATAACGGAGCCCTTATAGGATCACTATAGGACGGACAACAGTCCGTCTGTCGTGTCTGTCAAGACCCTTTATCTCGGGAACGCGTGGACGTACCGAGTTGAAATTAAAACGATATGCTCAAAACTGCAGTCTCTTGAAGCTGTGAAAAAATAAACACTCTTAAGTTACGTAACTATAAAATTCATAGGGTATTTGCCGTTGACCTAGAACTATGAAATTTGGCAAGTATACTTATACTACAAGTATAGGGAAAAAACTGAAAACTATACATTTGTAATTAAATCATTAAAAAACAGGGTCTTTATGCCAGGAACGGCGGGCGGTTCAAATTTTGAATTGAGTTAAGCGTGTCATGTGGGGTATCGTATGAAAGGGCTTTATTGGCACAAGCTATAACAGATTTTTAATTGTTTTGATGTATAGTTTTTGATTTATGATAAAGAATGGAAAAAAAATAAAATATGCACCTACCTACAAATTTGTACGGAACCCTCGGTGGGCGAGTCCGACTCGCACTTGTCCGGTTTTTTTAAATGTTTGCCGTGGTTCTTTCAATTAACCACTATTGAAATGATAGACCTTCGACCACAATGTGATAAAAGATCGGAGCTTTTCACAGATTTACTAATCTCGTAGACTGAGAATCCTTCTACGAATAATCTACTGACCTGTGAAAAGAAATCTGATTATGTGACAGGTGCGTAATGCGCTATTTCTATACATACTTTAAAGTGAATATACGGTTTGTCATTGCGTACGAGTAGCCTTAATTTTTCAAAGCTCCGTTTTATGAAAACGCACGCATTATGGTGCGACGAGCTTTAATAATACGACGCAGAACTGCTTGCAAAGCTGTTGGGTGGTGGGCCGCTAAATTAGCGTATTATTGATTTATACAAAATGAAAGATGTTTTGTGATAATTTATTTGTGTTTCGTTACGGTTGCGCACTGTTGCTAATATAATAAAACTAATTAGAATTTAAATTCATTTTATGAAACAATAAAAACATATTAATTGATTATGATCGTGACTGAACTACAAAAACACAAAAGCCTTTTCTCTTGTTTTTTTCATTTCTCTTGGAGCATTTGAAAGGATTTTTTCCTCAAGTCTACGCGAACGCTACACGTTAAGGGGGGGTTAGGCGGTCAGCAAAAATTTGGATGTTGCGCGGGACCTCGCGGGTGTTGCGCGGTGCGGGGTCCGCGGTAATTCGTAAGCGCATTTCACATTTTTATCAAAAAGTTAATAAAAATGTTTGGTTTTTGGGAAATCCAAATCAGCCAAGAAATCGAAAAGGTAAATAGGACCTATGTGTTTATGATTTTATAGGAATTATTATTGTAAAACACGGTCTTAATGTGCATTTATAAGAAATTTTAGAGGTAACTTCAGGATTTTTTTCTATCAAGCAAAATATTTCCAATCGTGTTTTGGCTTTGTTGATCCTCTCACACATACGTTCTCTAATACACATTGAAAATTTCAATACGAAATATCTAAAATATTTTTAATAACAGCTAATAGAAAACAGCCAATTTTTCTGTTTTCACCGTCTTTATAACCATCTGCTTGCGTATATCTTTTATTTAGGCTCTGTGTTTCATAACCTTTACAAGTTCAGTGGGTAGTTATTGGGATTATCACAAGTAGATTCGTATAAATTGTTTCATTCCACCTTATGTAATGTTTTATGACGATATTTCCACTTTACTCTATGAAGTATGCTCTCTATGTATGCTAGGAATCAAACCCAGGGCTGGTGCTTTAACCACTAAACTACAAAGGCGGTAAAATTAAAATAAAACGGTTAACATACCTGAATTAAGAGTAACACGTTTTGCATCCCGCTTGTGTAATGGCTGCACCCGGGCCGCGTTATTCCGCAAACAACGGCGCAGCTCGTGAGTTGCTCTAACAGCTAATACCCGCTCTTATTTAAAACAATTTTGGGGGTTAAAGTAACTCGCGTCCGTAGGTTCACCATTGAGACCCTACACGTAACCTCTGGGAGGTGCTAACTGAGTGACACTGACTGAGTGGTAGAGCCACGCTGCGTTGCTGCTGGTAATACCACCCTCTCACGAATATCCGGCGTGAAATAATGGCACGCACCAAGTTTGGTGCTGTTGTGTTTCGTCCGGCCAGTGAGAGCCGCCTGCTCATTTGCCTCCTTCTTAAATTATAAAAAAAAAACAAATGGCTACGTACGGGACACAGCGGCGCTATTATTGTTTTCTAAAGGTTACGTCTGTTAAGCGTTCGTTCGAAAAATCAGTATAAAAATGAACCGTAAGTTAATCTGTGAAAAGTGTTTTATTAAGTAATCAAAGTTACTGGCTATGTCTGATATGATACATATTACCTATGTTTAAAGCTACTTTTAAGAGGATTCTTGGGGTATCCTCTGTTTCGCTTCTTCGTTTAATGGGTGCACCCGGGCCGCGTTATTCCGCAAACACAGCGCAGCTCTTGTCGTGAGTTGTTCTAACAGCTAATACCCGCTCTTGCTTAAAACAATTCGCACAAATAGCTACGGGACGGAGCGGCGCTGTTATTATTTTCTAAAGTTTAGTCTTAAGCGTTCGTTCGAAACATCAGTATAAAAATGATTCATGTTAATCTGTAAAAAGTGTTTTACTTCAATGATTTACCATGTCGTAATCAAAGTTACTGGCTATAAAAAATAAAAAAATAAAATAAAATGCGTTTATTTCAACCAACATGGGATCATAATCATGTACAAAATCAAATAATTCAAAAAAAAAAAATAGAATTAAAAATATGGATTACAAAATTAAAATAACAAAATTAACATTCAACAAATTAAATTAAAAGCAAAATAACTAAATTAATTCAAAAATTAAAAAAAATTATAAAATGATAAAATGAGCTATGTTTGATATAATACTTATTACGTACATTTATATATGTATGTAGCTATTTTTACAAGGTTTCTTGCATTATCCTCTGTTTCGCTTCTCGCTCGTTTAATGGGTGCACCCGGGCCGCGTTATTCCGCAAACGCAGCACAGCTCGCGAGTTGTTCTAACAGCTAATACCCGCTCTTATTTAAAACAATTCGCACAAATGGCTACGGGGCGGGGCGGCGCGGGCGGCGGCGGCGTGTTCTCGTTGTAGTTTTTGCGCTCTCAACTTCGACGCTGATGGAATTGTTTTGCAGAAAAAGTATGCAGCTGAGAGCCGCTGCTGGCTGAAGATATTCTGCATCCGTTTGTTGTGTTTAAGGAAATTAAACACTTTGTTCGTCAGTGCGGCGGTAAAAAGGTTTAGACGGTTTTGTATGGATAAGTAGTTCGCGTAACAGGAGAGATGTCTTTGATAGTGCGGAATTACTATTTCTTTCGAAACACATCGATGTAGAGATTTCTTGATTTTAATTATGGAGGTCTATAGCCTAGCAGGATGACAGTTAATAAGCAGTCACTTAATATAACTGATTATTTGTTAATTTGCCGATAACATTTAGGTTCGGTTGCAGAACAAATGTTGTAAGTACCAAGTTTTTTATTTCTAATTAATAAGAAATATTTATGTGAAGAGCTCCGAGCGGTTAAGTTTTTCAGTTTGCGATCGTCGTTAAGCAACTTTCGCAATTATTAATTCTCATTCCACCAATATTTTCGGACAACATAATATTGGATGAATAAACTGATACATAAAGCAATTTATGTCTACTAACAGAAGATGGTTGTTCTCTTTGTTATTAATTTATAGTAATTTTGAAACTCATTTTAAACTGATGAATTGAAATTGTAGAAATAGCAAACCGTCATCATCATCATCAGCCTATAAACGTCACACCAAGGCAATTATGTCGGACTAAGTGTTTGCTTGTGAAAATTACATAGTTGTCTTTAGAAAGAACATCAGATTATTTAATTATTTATGGCACGGATCCAATCACGTCTACCTGAAACCAAGACTTTATTAAGATGTCAAGAACAGTTCGTTAATTTTTTAATTAATTTTTAATGCCCTGTCCATTAATTATCTTTTATTATTTGTGATTAACATCTGATTAACATTTTTTATAATTAGCGAATTAAAATAACATTTTTTTTATTCGTAACCGATGTGAATTTATTAAACGCATGCTAATAAAAGTTTAATATATAACATACTAGCGGCCGCTCGCGGTCTCACCCGCGTGGTTCCCGTTCCCGTGGGAATATCGGGATAAAAAGTATCCTATGTGTTAATCCAAATTATAAACTATCTGTATGCCGAATTTCATCCAAATCCATTCAGTTAGTTTTTACGTGAAAGAGTAACAAACATCCATCCATACTTACAAACTTTTGCGTTTATACTATTAGTAGGATAACACAGGCATTAACCCACCTAGCAATTTTATTGTGGTTATAAATAAAGGTTTAAGCACTTGTGTTAATTAAGGATCTAAGTCTGTAGTAAAACAGTGCTACAGAAGTTGTACTATGGAAGCTCGCATTCAACCCGAGCATAGACATACTCGTAGACATAGTTAAGCATAGGTACCTAGTCATTTATTTACTACTATTGCATGGCAACATTAAGAAGACACATTATACTAATTAAATTTTTTTTTATACACTATGGGTAAGCGCTTGGCCTTCATCTCACCTGGATGGTGAGATGAAGGCCTGGTTAATAGCAAATAGATGTAAATGATGATTAGATTCAAGGTGAAAGCGCTCTTCACCCGGCATAGAACCGGAACCCAGAACTGGCTTTCTTATCCCTAAACTGTCAGAACACAAAAACGCTATAAACATAGTTGTTATGGCGCTAGATTTTATAAAGACGGTGGTAGCTAGCCAGGCGGACTTAATAAGCCTTACTACCAACCAAACCAAGTGCACAAAGATGTACCCCCGCCTGGGAATCGAACCCGGGACCGCTGGGTCTAAGACCAGCGGCTTAGCCACTAGACCACAAAGGCGGTTAAAAGGCGTTCGTCTTTTATCTCGTTAAAACTATCCGAGAGCAAATGACCCCGACGAATCCTGTGTTGCTCTTTGTTTGAAGTAGTTTGTTTATACCCAACTTATGCTCCGTGTTTTGTGCGATGAAATCACCGGATTATGAGATTCTTCGGGTTGCTCCAAATCCTGACGCTTGTCTTTTCGCTTCAGAACTTTCTTCACTCAATTTTGTAGCTTTATAGGATATGAAACGTAAATCTGCTGGAGTCAAGAGTAAGACTAAGAACAAAATAATAATTTATTTATATTCACTATTGTCCCTACTCTGCAAAATGCCGGGATATCGAGTTTGCAACGCGACGCTAATCTTCCGTGGTTACCAGAAAATGACAAAAGTAGGTGACATCACTGCACGCCCGCGCCACAACCATATAAACGATATAACATAGAATAGAATAGAATAGAATAGAATAGAATAGAATAGAATAGAATAGAATATTCTTTATTGTACACTAAAAAACACCGAAAATATAAAACATAACAATTTAAAAGAAGTCGTACAATGGACGGCCTTATCACTAACAGCGATAACTTCCATGCAACCTAGATCATCATCATCATCAGTCTATAATCGTCCAACAGCTGGACACAGGCCTTCCCACTTCTTCAACAGCACATGGTAAGGTTGGGCCACCGCACTGGCTCAATGCTGAGGCCCTACTCTCTAAGCGCATCCGAAACTTCGTCTGCCCGTAATTCGTCATACACGGCTGTATGTACCAGGGGGGTACGTGTCACTTTAGGTACGTTCGGCCGGCGCCCTTTCAGGCAGGCTGCCTAGGCGTATGGCACTAAAGGTTGCCGCTCGCGATGCACGCTCCACGTCGCGCGTCGTCGCTTAACTCGTAATCCCTGAGCGCGCGCGTAAACCCTACGCTCAGACGTCAAATCGATATCGAGTTAGCGTTGCTTAACGGAATATGAACGTTCGGGTCACACGATAAGTTTCAATTTCGCGTGAAAGTCGTTAGAGAGTGAACCTTCTGTACGGTAGTACTATTAGTTGTTCTGTGGTAATACGCCAATCGCTAGTGAAAAAAATCAGTAGCGCGCGTGTATTGTACGACGAATTACGGGTCAACGAAGTTTCGGATGCGGTTAGAGAGTAGGCCCTCTGGTTGGTAGGTTTTGACGACTGCTATCTTACGGCAAAAGCCGGGACCAACGGCTGTGCCTTCCGAAGCACGGATGCAATACATACATTCAATATGGGTCTAACAAAATCAATAAGCGAATACATCATTCTGAATACTATGACAAAAAATTGGCTCCAGTTTCATAGTGATTTTTCAAAGTTATGTATTCAAATAAACTAAAGCAATAAAAATAATTCACATTATGAAACATGCTGTATTTTTACTAACAACGCAAGCGCCAATAAAAAGATTGTACTACACGTACACAATTGAAAAACCATTATATGACATCGGCTATCTTTGTGTGCGTGTAGTACAGCTGTACGGGTTTGGAAAGGGTGTATTTTTTGGTGAATTATGATAATGTTTTGTTGATTATCTCAGTAACGAGCCTGTAGTTTTGGACCAAATTTGGTGAGCATGCTCAGTGTCATGTATAGATGCTCCCCTTAAACCGTTCGCTAATTGATATTGTTAGACCCTATATTATATTGAATTACTATTTATGTGATTTAAAACGAGAATTTGTATGGCATCGAAACAGCGCCCCCGGTGACAAAAAATCAAAATAGAAAAATAGAAAATAGAAAAAAAAAACATTAAAATTTATTGATACGATTACGATTATTGCAAACAAGGCGAGTTGCAATTTTGACATAGTAATTCTTATAGTAATACTAGCTACATTTTCTCTTCTGTGTGTACTTAACTACTTACTTGCTACTAATATAATTAGTTATTTTCATGAAAGCGCAGGCAATATTAGCATGATATAAACATCAAACTAAGCTGATTTGGAGGAGCATTCAGCGGGTACCGTGTTCCCGTATTGTAAGAGGTATTACAGGGCTGCAACAAACAGTACTTACATAATACATGTGTATTCGGTAGGTACCATGTCGAACCCTGAATAATGTTTTGAGCGGATTATTGCTTACCTGGTATCACTAATCTGTTTATGAACAAGGTGATAGCTTAAAATATGTAAGTACAACGATTCATGTTGTACTAGATTAAATGATTTTGAAATAATAATATCCACCAAGCGCTATAGTTAAAAAACGTAGGAAGGCAACCGGGCTCGATGGAGAGATGACATTGATAGGGTCGTCGCAGGAAAGTACTAGTTTTACCTAGAGAGACAAAGAGAGATGGCGGTCAAAGGCAGAGGCATTAACAACTTATCAAAGGGTTGCTAAATAAATAATAAAAGAGTAAACAGAGTAAAACTAAACAGCTAATAATGTGTGCCTACGGGACCTATTTGATGAGATCATCTCTGTGGGTCGTCGCGATCGATCTCCTTTAAAATAGTAAGTAATTTAGGAACTGTGGAATTCTGTCTGTTTATGGAGCTTTTGTGTCGGCAAGGGCTGTCCCAGCATTTTTTCGCGTATAAGCTTTTGCCACATTTTGTCAAATGTTTTTCAAAAACTGAATCGTGCATGTGCTCATATCGACGTGTTCGTTTCGACCTGTGGATATATATATATATATATATATATATATATATATATATATATATATATATATATATATAGAGAGAGAGAGAGAGAGAGAGAGAGAGAAACATTTATTGACACACAAAACAATACAATAATAACATTTTTTTAAATAAAAAACAAAGGTCAATCAGGACCCCGCCTCAGTTTGTGTTGTTGCGAACGGGACGTGTCACAACAACGCTGGTATTCTGGCGGGGCCTGTCGGTGCACAGTGCACGAACAACATACTGGCATACAATGTGTATGACACGCGTACACATTACATAAAACCATACAATGTACAATAACAGACAACACTACAAGAAAAAAAAAAGAAAAATAAACATTGTCAGAATGTTCTCAGCTCCTTAGTCCTTATTAACTAAAGGGTGAAAACAAAAAATAAAAAACCACAACCGACAACTGTCAATGTCTTTGTGATATTGAGTTTTAAAACAAATTTTCACTCTTTGTTACAATTATAAGCAGACGAAGAATGGTATCATCAATGCAATGGTATAGGCGATTTTGCGAGTCATACGAGTGGTTTTGTATGCATTGGTCGCCCTCACACGTGTGCAGTGCATGCCTCGCCAAGTCTGTTACCACCTTTAGAGTTGCGCGTGTATGGTGCGTGCAGCAATATTCGTATCCAAAAGCGAGCTTATACGCGCCCAAAAACTGCTAGTCTGAAACTGCTCCAAGTGATCTGACAGGCATGTTGCACCACCAGAGGGTGTAACAAACATCCACAGGCCCCGGTAAGGACGGGCTATACGCCGCCTGTTTGCCATTAATTATATTATTAAAAAAAACTGTTACAGTAGTTTAAACTAATGACTTGAAAGCAAATATGCCTAAAACTTCCAATTTACAATACTGATTAACTTGTAGTTTTGTCTTTCGAATGTGATTTCGTTTACGTATAGAGTTTCAGTAGGTTTTTATAATTTCTTTAATTCCTTCAATTTAAAGAGGTTGAATTGCACATATTCCTTTTTAGTACAATTTATGTAGCCCGTACCTCCGCGTGACGTAGCTTTGACATCAACCTCATAATGAGCAGAAAACGTGTGTGGTTTCGAATTTTTAAGGGCCTTAATGAAAATAAAAGTTTTCGTTGCAAGATACTTTAAAACGAAGTTGATCTTTGTTGTTTGTGTTTTGTTTTGTTAATATTTAACTCTAAATCAGTCTACGGCCAAGTTAGACAAGTGGTCAATAAGCTTTACTGAAAAACGGGATTATAAGCCGTTAGGTACGTGTGGTACTAGAATAGCTAGTGAAAATAAATGGTAGCGTTATTCCCCAGTTGCTTAATTATAATACAAGAAGGAGGCAAACGAGCAGTCGGGATGACCTGATGGAGAGCAATCACCGCCGCCCATGGACACCTGCAAAACCAGAGGAGTCACAGATGCGTTGCCGACCTTTAAGAAAGAAATAGAGTTAAGGAAGGAATAGGAATTGTGAGGGGTCACTTATTCAGCACCACCCAGGGATCACATTTAGGGTCTCAAGGGTAAACCTACGGACGCGAGTAACTTTAACCCCCAAATAATAATACTAGTTTAAATACTAGTTGCGTTTCCCCCTAAATAATAATACTAGTTTAAAACCATGTTTTCACCATAATATTTATGAGTGCCATACTCATACATCGGCATGTATAAAACTTACACAAAAGAGAGAGGGATGCGAAAGTATATTAAAATTATAATTAGTCATTTATAACCGTCGTTTTTTTAACATTTTAAAGTTAATCACAATTAATTTTATTTATGCTTTGCTATATTTAAATTGATACTACCATAAACCACAGAATTAAATATGTAATTGAATCACAGATTCTCCTATAACCTAACACTACTTACTTACTTACCTTTTGTTTTTATAGAAAACATTTTAGTTGTTATGAGAAAAATAGATTGGAAATATACGAAGAAGATTTGTTTGTTTTTCGGTCGTAATATGGCTTCGTAAGTTTTATTTGTTGATGTTGATGATGAATGATCTCGTAATATTTATAAAACCTTATTTATTTAAATAGATTTTCATAATGTTTCAATATAAATAGCCAAAAACATCACAATTCAGAAACAAATTGTTTAAAAGCTAATATACGTTTAGATTACAAAGTGGCAAGAACCTTTATAAGTATTATGTTATTATTTTAATAAGACTGTAAGTTGCTTAATAGCGACAAGTTACGAGGGGGTTTACTGCCTTATATTTTGAGGGTACAACCAACCAGTGTTCGTAATACAGTGCGTGATTCATGACATCACAGCTAACACTGGGGCGACTGCGACGATGATGTCGTAAAGCGGATGTTTATTGCTGAAATGAAAACAGTATATCAAACGTGTCGCCGACTTACCCGCACTGGGCTGTCTACGTAACTAGTTGGGAGACGCGACAAACCGTTTTGCCTACCTAAACGTTTTGGAATGAAACGTTTTGTTTCTTTATGTATATTCATTCTAGATTTTTTGCGGCAAAATTTTTAATTTTTTTTAAACAGCTGCTGTGTTATACCCATAATACGAGTACATTAAAATACACGACTCTCCAGCCCAAACCCGCAATCCGCTTCACCCTCCCACCCCTCGAAAAGTGTCCTGTTTTACAGATTTTCAACGAACAAAATGGTCACAGATTAAATTATTTGTCAAAATGAATGCTAGTACAAATATGTACTAGCATTCATTTTGATACGATGTAGTTTCCAAGCTATGGTGCATCAAAGTTTAGTAAAAATTTATAACCAGCAAATATTGGTAGGTAGTATTCTTTCACCGCTGCGCGATACGCTGCTAGATCGATATAATATTTTTTATTATAATCTAATTTATTTTATCTTAATGTGCTTGTGTTTGTATGCCTCGCTACTGTTATAGGCCTAGCAGTATTATTTAAATAAATATTTAGATATAGATATATTTATTTGTAACCGTGTCCCGTAGCGGTGATAGAATACTAACCACCCCCTCTCTTCCCTTCGGTGTCGTAAAAGGCGACTAAGGGACTAAAGACTGCACATACAACCAACAGCATAGAGCGGCGATGGGCTCATCAAAATAATACTAATACCAACCCCTCTCTTCTCTTCGGTGTCGTAAAAGGCGACTAACGGACTAAAGACTACACATACATCCAACAGCATAGAGCGGCGATAGGCTCATCAAAATAATACTACCAACCCCTTTCTTCCCTACCCTTATTTATTTTTCCCTAATGTCTCCTCTACACGTCTACAGATACGTCCGCGGACAATGGCAGATGCATCCGCAGATGAATTTCCACGAGCTGTCCACACGTCTGTAGGTCGATCAGTCTATGTTCATTCTGAGCAGACGCAACTCGCACTCGCACATTTTAGTTCCTATGACCACCTTCCAGTTCCATCATCAGATCAGCACCATGTCATCATAATATTGCGTTGTCACGCGATTTACACAAATTACAAATTAGTTGAAATAGGTACTTAGTTAACAAAGTACTATATTGATTTATACCTAGGTAGTATACCTACTTACAACATTTTTATTTTTGTGATATTTATTTTTAGGATTCCACAGACAGTTTTTAGCTTGACATAGCTCAATAAACCTAAAAGTTTCCTCGGTACTCTCAATCGCAACTCCGATCAAACTGATGCGTCGGCAGACGTGTGGACAGACGCCGGACGTTGGCGCCGAATCCCTTTGATGCGTGCCACAAAAACCGACAACTGTCGGATGCGAGGCAGATGCATCTGCAGACGTTAAATACCTATCACAGACGCGCAAATCACCCCCTCTACACGTCGCCCGTCGTGAAGAGGGGGCATAATAGACGTCTCGGTCGGCTTGTTTTTTAGTTTCGAGTCCTGTTTATGTAACATTTCCATGTAAGGAGGGGTTATATTTAAAATTGCCTATAAAGTAATATTTATCATAGTGACTCTGGTAACCCTGTCATGTGTTTCACAAGGGTAACCATGATTTTATATGAAATAAAACGTAATGATTATATAATACGTATTTGTCCCACGTAATAAAACTACAAAGTCATAACTTTAGAAAGAGATGTAAAACCACGCACAGGTACCTCTCGCTCGGCTCGAGATTTAATCGCGAATGCTCGGTCCTGTTTTAGTAGTGGATTCCACCAAACTGGATTATGACTTACTCCGAGATTAGTCTATACAAATTCGGCGCTTAATCTAGGTATAAGACCTTATTCCGGTTTGGTCGAATCCACCCTAAGTCCATGATTTTAATGTAGGTACTCGATTAGCAATAATTTAAAATTATACATTTTGCCGATTCTCCATACATTTAAATCTAAAATGAATATGCTTTAGGTATACTAGCAGCCCGCCCTTGCCTTCGTTCAGGCTAACTAAGAAACACCGTTATACTACAGCCACTGCGTACAAAAAAATAAAAAAATATTTACAAATTTGAAAGAAAAACCATCCTTAGTTAACGCTCTTTCTATTAGTGAAAACCGCATAAAAATCTATTTAGTAGTTTAGAAGAAAAAAGTGGTACCTATCATAAATTCGAAATTTTCCTATACGATTTTTATTTGGCCGAAAACGTCTTGTAATTTTTTGTTTTCCAAAATTTTCTTTTTACCGAAAACACAATTGACAAAGTTTAGAAATGCCGATTATCGATTGTTATTTTTTTCAAAATCTTTATGTTCATTAATGCTAGATGATTCATTTTCCAGAAACACGTTTCCAATATTATAAAAATACAACATTTCAAATAATTGGATTGGATAATATCATCGAACAACTTGTAATCGTAGTGGTAACGTTTAAACCATGCAAGCAAGCATACAGCATCCAAACAAGCATGCCGCATGTAAGCAAGCAAGCAAGCTGCAGCATGCAAGCAAGCATGCAGCATGCAACCAAGCATGGAGCATGCAAGCAAGCATGCAGCAAGCATGCAACAAAGTATGCAGCATGCAACCAAGCATGCAGCATCATCCAAGCACGCAGCATGCAGCAGGCATGGTTTCTGTCACGGCTCCGGCGCTGCTGCCGGCAGCCTCATCTACGGCGGCGAGCGTTAATCCCACCTGCTCCTCAGCTCGCGGGCCGCCTCGTCCCTCCGCGCCAACGCGGGCTTAAATTACACTCTAGCGTAGGGCAGACAAGACTATGTGGAGTCGGTTTTGCCGCGATTCTTTTCTGTCACTGACTTTTGTAGCATAACTTTACCGAAAACACAAAGTATTAACTTTTTGAGACATTTTAGTTTATTTACCTAATAATATAAATATGAGAACCAAAAAAAAACGAAAATTTGGGTATGTTATTTTAGAGTAAAGTTACTTCGAATTTCAATACTTCTAGATATTAAATTTATTGTTACCAAAACATCTTCTAAAAGAAAAAAAGTAGTTTTGATAATCGGCTAATAGTTTTTCTGGAAAATGAAACGTATTGTGTGATAAGTTTATGGATTAACAAAATTATGTAAAAGCAACCATCTGGTATTTAAAACTTCGTCATACCGTTTTTGAAGTTTTGAAATTCGTACAGGAAAGTTTCGAATTTATGATAGGTTACCGGATTGTCCACTAGAAATCCCGGGAAGATCCATATTAATATTAACATTTCGATGCAAGTACATTTATAACTATACCTGATTCCGACCTCCGGTAATGAATGATGGACCTGGCAAATGACTCCACACTACCTGTTTATATGTGAAAGTGGAGTCCAGCGCGAGGACAACTGGTGCAGCGTAAAAAACGTAGCAACAGTCACCCTCACCCTGCCGGCCCACAGAGTGCCTCTTCACGCCTCGTTTGAATGACCAAAATTTTATATTTCAATTCGAATTTCTCCAGCATTTAGTTGTGTATCTACATAGGTAGGTATTTATAATAATATATACACACTTAATTTTTATTCGTTCGTCCGGTTTATACAAAACTGTCCGATCAGCTGACAACAATAATATTATGGGAGCTCGATATTTTTTTGTCATTTTTGCACATAGGTTTCTTGGGGAAAGTTGTTCAGTTTCATGTGTGGAACTCACCCTTAATTTCATTAAAACGAATAAAAATTAAGGGTGCATAATAAAATTAGTGTTAATTGTATTAAGTTAGTAGGTACACATTAAGACCTATCTCGTATAGTCTTAAAATCATTTTAATTATCCGCCTTTAAAATCTGTAATATTTTTGATATTTAATGGTTCGAAGAAGACGAAACGTTGAAAAAAATTACTACCTCCGGTGGGAATCGAACCCACGTTTCACGGTAGTGTATAATTTCTTTGCCCACGTCCTCCGCGATCCGGGCGGCTGCGTTGACTCACCTGAGGTCTTCGATTAACAATACAACTAGATGTCAGGTCGGCGCTTTTTAGCGACACATTTTTATGTGTCTCGGTAAATAAGAGCGCACTTGAGAAGTGAGCTCTTATTTTAACATAAAAGGAAAAAGTACTTTATTTGTTGCCCATTAAGGTCGATTTCACCACTAAATGTTATTCTCGTTTTTCTTTTTTAAGTGACAGGAGTAATTTATTGCTTTGAAAAAGTATTTATTCACGTGGACAGAATTTACCTTTGATTTTGTACGTGACGCGTTATCTAGTTGGTATTGTTGATCGAAGCCAGAGGTAGTAAATTTTTTAACGTTTCGTTATATTTGAGCTTATTCGAGCGCTATGATCGTGAAAAATTAAATATTAAGAATTTTATGGTTGTTTTTTCCGGTTTCCGTAAGCTAATCCATATTATAAATGTTTGGTTGTTTTAGCAAAATGGTTTATCGCAATCTGCTTTGACAAATTAACTGTCAGTTAGCTCGTGAAAGCGGCTATTGCAAAGCCATGGTGCTAAGCCTAGCTAAACATCGGGTACGCTTTATTTGTAATGGAACGTTTATTTTCAAAAGTGTATACCGTTTTCCAAACAACTTGTATCCATACACCTTATTGCAATACGCATCAAACAAATAATGTTGGCAACAATATAAGTCGTGGTTCATATCCCATAGGGGGCCGCGTTCTAAACGAGCTAGAACAAGGGGCGCTAATAAAATACTCCGGTCACGGTATTGCAGGTGCGAAAACAAAACTCTTTTGAAGCACCGTAGCGGGCCAAAGTGAACGGCCGGCGGTGAAGTAAAACCTCTTTATATTAATTTACTTGTTTATTTTTATTTCTAGAGTGTTTTGGTTTATTGAATTTTTGATTAATGATTGCAATTTGATTCTAATTTTAAATTGAAGAAATAAAAGAACGTTTTATTGTTGTATTTGTTGTAGGAAATCTCTGTACACAAGGCTACGCAAATCTCCGATACTCGACGATTTTAGTCTCTAAGCGACTCCCGCCATACAAATCCATTGTGGTTCGTACACAAGTCGCGTCGCCGACATTTGTCTCGCTACTTAAGTCGCAGCGATTTCCAAGATGGCAGAGCAATCATTAAATATTAAATTTGTTTCTGAGGTGGAGAAATATCCTTACCTATAATGTACAACATTTGTATCGGAGATTTGCGTTGCCTTGTGTACGGACTGTGCGCTACTCGATACTCGCGACTTGATACTAATGTAGTATACAACATTAGTATCGGAGATTTGCGTAGCCTTGTGTACGAAGGGCCTTACCCATCGGCGTAAGGGACAGAGATTTTCTACAAACAAATATTATGTATTATTATGTTGTATTAAATATAATTATTTGTGTATTAAGACGATACCTACAGAACCTAAACAAATCTAAGGAACCTTGATCATTGTACTATATTATTATCATAATAATAATTTTTATACTTACTCTATAATGTAAAATGTTGTGAAAATATTGTTGTTGTCAGAATCTCCATTATCGCAGTGATAATTATATTTTAGTTTTCTAAATAGCTTTTCACACTAACTTTATGATTTTTATTACGTTGCTATCTGTGAAAACTATCAACTGCTGAAATGGCTACGATTTGTAAATATTTCCGTCTTCAGTCTCTAAAATTTTCTAGAAATAAGCTAATCGCCTCTGTGCTCTAGTGGCTAAGCCACCGGTTTCAGACCCAGAGGTCCCGGGTTCGATTCCAAGCGGGGGGTACAACTTTGTGTGCTCGGTTTGGTTGGTGGTAGGGCTGTTAACTCCGCCTGGCTAGCTACCACCATCTTATCTAAGTCTGTCGCCATAACAACAATGTTTATAGCGTTGTTGTGATCCGACAGTTTGAGATAAGGTAGCCAGTTCCTCAGTGATTGAGGATTGCCGGTGAAGCGCGCTTCCACCTTCGGCCTTATCGTCACTTACCATCAGGTGAGATGAAGGCCAAGCGCTTCCCCGTACTAAAAAAAATACCATATTGTATATTAACTATTTGCTCTACTGCTTTCGCCTCCTACTATGATTGTAGGACATATGTATTTATTAATAGGGGATTCGGATAACTGGATAAAAAGGGTCACCTCCTAAAGAGATAAACCGATTTTTCGAGTTACCGACCCGTCGTTTGGGGATATAGCGACGAAATGAAAACTTTATTAAACGCAAATAAAGGGAACGCGAACGGCCCAGTGATCTGTCGTTTTCGATTCCAGTGTTAAAGGGAACATCAATCTCAACAATTTGGAAGTAACAGGCAGTTGCTTTTATGGCATGGCTGTTGTTTTTTTCTTTAAATGGGTAACGTAACTTAAGGCGCTATATTCCCATTTTTAACAATTTCGATTGATTGTACCGCCACCAATATATAACATACAGTTCTAAAATTCATGTATACTATAGTTGAACATATTATCTAGTGACTCTTAGAGACAGAAACATGATTGGTAATACTCGATCACTCGATAGAAAAAAAAATTAAAGATTGCTCTGTTCAACATTTAAAAGAGCTGTAAGTCGGATAATACATTAATAAATTACTTAATTTTTTTACCAATACAAGAAACTTTTTATTATCTAGTGAATGCAAAAGACACATTTTTTTACTTCACTTATTTTTTCCTTTATAGGCAAAAAACCTATAAAACGCGCCTATTCGCGCCGCTTCGCTGTTATACCCGTCCCTTACCGTCGTACCGTCAGGAGAGCGAGAGAGAAGCGCTCGGAATTTAAAACATGCTGAGCGGGCGCCTTTTTGGCACATAACCTTCGTCTTTTTATAGTTTTCTTTTTTTATTTTAAATAACAGTTGATATTATTATATGTACTCTTAATCTTTTTAATAATGTAATTTATTATGTGTCAAATAAATAACTTCTTCTTCTTATTCTTATTCTTAAAAACCGGCCAAGTACGAGTCGGACTCGCCCATGAAGGGTTCCGTAGCAGCAAGTAACATCATATAAAAGTTCTTGTAGTTCATTGTAACTTTGATCGTTGTTTTAATAATAGTGTAGTTTTTTTAATTATATTAATTTATGACGTATTAAAAAAAAACCTACTTACTAGATCCCGTTCAAACCAATTTTCGGTGGAAGCTTGAATGAAAATGCACATCATATATTTCTTTTAGTTTTATCATTCTCTTATTTTAGAAGTTACAGGGGGGGGGGACACATTTTACCACTTTGGAAGTGTCTCTCGCGCAAACTATTCAGTTCAGAAAAAAATAATATCATTTTTGAAGACCTATCCATAAATACCCCACACGGATGGGTTAGATGAAAAAAAAGTTTTTGAGTTTCAGTTCTAAGTATGGGGAACCCCCAAAATTTATAGTTTTTTTTTCTATTTTTGTTTCACAGAATACATCTACTTACCAAGTTTCAACAGTATAGTTCTTATAGTTTCGGAAAAAAGTGGCTGTGATATACGGACGAACAGACAGACATACATGACGAATCCATAAGGGTTCCGTTTTTTCTGGCTACGTAACCCTAAAAAGGAGTTTCTTTACACAGCGTAGGTGACGTGAGTATATTTCATTTGTTTGTATTAATTATGATAATTAGAAATTTTAAAACAAACAAACAGAACTAATTTGAAAACCGATACAATTGTTAATAACTGTACAATCGTTAAAATAAATTAAAAAAATATTACAATCAATTGATTCCGATCAATTATTTTTGTTTTTTTTTTATTAGATATGATATGATATGAAAGATAATAAAAAGTAAACAGCCTTGTAAAAAAAAATCAAATCATTCAACTCTTGACTGCCTTCATTTATTAGATATACATAGGTACATATAAACACGACTATTATCCCCGAAGGGTTAGTCAGAGACTATAGGCAATAAGAACAGCAAATTTAAAAGCAGTCCTCTATCATAGTCCACTTTTCACCAAATGTCGACTGCATATGTGCTCAACGTGAGAGGTGGCGAGGCCATCGCCGTTCTATGCTGTTGGATGTATTGCAGTCTTCAGTCCGTAAGTCGCCTTTTACGACACCCAAGGGCCGAGAGGGGGTGGTAGACACGGTTCATTTATTAGACTCACACTTAATGATAAAGTAGGGTCAGTTATATGTGGCTGATATTATAAATTGTACTAAATATATTTAGGCTAACATACAAAGCCTTGCAAACACTACTAAACCGCCGCCTAATTCTAAATGTGCTAGTAAACAAACATTGTTATTTGAGCCACGGCTGTTTAATCCGGCGTGCGTGTGTGCCCGGCCGTACGTTACGTTCATCAGGCGGGTGACAGTTGTTATCTCAAATGTTCGCATGAAACGTAACGTGACGTCACGGCCATGCACAGAGAAGGGGTTAATTCGTACCTCAATCGCGTCAAATTTTCCGGCTTTTGTTTTATTTTGTTTGTATTAGAACAGCTGTCATCAGCTTGTGCTCGGCTGCAACATTCATGACTCCGCTTCTTTTATTTATTTTGAACGAAGCTGATGGTTGATGGACAAAAGAAGATCACGTTTCATGGTTTATTCGTAGCACAATAAGTAACTTTAGCAGCTCTTGTTTTTTGTGTGTGCTAGAACAGCTGTC
Source organism: Scoparia ambigualis (assembly GCA_963921215.1). Taxonomy (NCBI): domain Eukaryota; kingdom Metazoa; phylum Arthropoda; class Insecta; order Lepidoptera; family Crambidae; genus Scoparia; species Scoparia ambigualis. Next base: position 8,770,734 of record OY992507.1, read on the forward strand.
ATCAGCGTGTGTTGTTGTAGACATTCAAGCAAATGGTAACTAAAATTTTGATGTTTGATGAAATAAAAATGAAGATATGGTTTATGGACAAAACAAGACATAAACGATTTTATATTCGACTAGCGGCCGCTCGCGGCTTCACCCGCGTGGTTCCCGTTCCCGTGGGACTATCGGGATAAAAAGTACCCTATGTTTTAATACAGGTTATAAACTATCTGTATGCCGAATTTCATCCAATTCCATTTAGTAGTTTTTACGTGAAAGAGTAACAAACATCCATCCATACTTACAAACTTTCGCGTTATAATAAAATAGAATAGAATAGAATAGAAATATATTTATTGTCTTTCTACATTTTTAGATAAAAGATGAGAACAATCAACAGTACAAATAGTGCAATTAATGCATTAAAAAAAACCTATAAAGATAAAAATAACTCATTAAAAAAAGACAAAAGGAAATAGCTCAGCCTAAGTTAGTTGAGGTCTGGACCTTAACCAACGCTGTTTTTCAGCCACTCCCTACTCTGAGATGTCAGTTGAGCTGTTTGACAAGAGGACATACATAATTCCACATCAATTTATGCAGATTTTACATTAATCTAAAAAACAACAATAAATAAGTGCTCGCGTGTGTCAACAGCAAAAGGTCTATGTGCCGCATCCTGCAAGAAAATATCATCCCGTACATGTCGCTGGATTTGCTAGGGGTAAAGAGAAGAAGTCTTTTAGGGCTAGGTTGTTGTGGTAAGATCTTTTTAAATCTTTCGCGGCAATTTGTTTACTAAGTAAAGCCATTTTATAGTACCTTTTAGGTAGGTAGGAGAAGATCGTTCCATATTTTTGCCGCGTTAAACCTAAAACATCCTCTATATCGTGCTGTTTTATGTGCTAGGATCTTAAGCTGATTTTAAATAGTAGAACGCAGATTCCTTTTGCTAGTGTCCTTACTGAAAGTTAATTTTTCAAACAAGTATATTGGATCCTTGTTCCATACGACTTTTTGAACCAAGCTTGCATACTGTAGCTGTCGTCGAGCATTCATATTAGGTATTTTATACTTATTTAAATACGGAGTTATGTGCTCACGTTTCGGTATTGTAAAACAGAACCGGACACAAGAGTTTTGCACCCGTTGTACAGCTCTCTCTGAAATAGCGTTCAGCCTGGGTCCGTAGACGGTACTGCAGTAGTTAAATGGAGACAATTCAAGTAGGTCAACCAACTGTATCCGTAACTGCTCTTTAATATAAGGCCTAATTTTGTAAAGCGCTTTTAATTTGAAGAAAGCTCCTTTAATTTTGCTGTTAATGTGTTGGGAGTATTTTTGCTCTCCGTCCAATAATATTCCTCCTACCTACCTCCGTAGTCGAGTTTTCGGGTTCAATTCCCAGTGAGTTTGACCCCTGTTTCCCGGAGAGGTAGAGAGACCATAATTACCAAATAATCGCAGAGAAACTCATATAAATTTTAATTTTCCCAATTTATTGCTAAACCTGTGCGTACTGATACACCTAGTCATAGAAAGCATATGCATCGTCAACCCAAGACGCGTCCGTCCTTTCGTAAATGTAAATGAATTGGACCCAAACTGTAATGGCAGCGGGTCGTAAAATTAAAGCAACCCCGATATTGACGAACAGGTGTTAGGGAACAGGTCTTATTACGAATCCTGAACTTTACTGTTGTTAGGGAATAATTACTATAACTTTAGCAATGCCTCTATATTACAAAGGCAATTAAACCGACACGCTTGCAAAGATGAACCAAGGAAATGTCAGGTATATAACCATTTTATTTGTTATAAAACTCCTCAGCAACATAGGTCTCAGTCATGACAAAAAACATAAACATAAAATAAATAATTCTTATATGGGTCTGTGTGTAAGATTTTACAACCAAGTACCAAATGATATTCAGAAATTAGATCATAATAAAGGAGACGGCCCGTCGTGGGCCTAAGTTTAACAAGCAGGTAACAAGATGAAATATTGTTCATTTAAACACATATTGAATAGGTAAGATAAATATAAAAAATCAGCTTTATCTACAGTCCAGGAAAAAAGAAAACGACGTAAGAAAGAAGTTACTGTTATCGAATGAAATCAATCGAATTATCACAATACAATCAAGTTGTTTGATTTGTTAATTAATTGTTCCACTGCAGGTCAATAATTATATTAAATAATATCAAAAACATGTAAACACATGCATAAAACACATAAATCATTTTAAAATAGATATTAGCAATCTTGTTTTTTTTTATTAATAATAACTGTAATCGATTATTCATATAGTTCTAAAAATCCTTTGGTGCCAAAGAAGTGAAGTCTCGTTTGCTTTGTTTTCGCTGCGTTTTGAGTGTGCTCTTACTGTTTTTGGATTTTTCTTCGACCTTGGCATTCATTATTGACTACAGTTATCTTCTTTTTCTTGATCGACCTTTGCTTTCACCACGAACACCGAAAACCCGCTAACACCCAAAGACTTTGCACCTCTCATTTTGGACTTCACGCTCGGCATTTCATTTGATTCTTTACTCGTGTGATAATAGTAAGCTATTAAATGATGAAAAACAACAGAGTAGGTAGGTATTTATGCATTACATGCTGCCTGGTTATGTCTATTTACCTACCTACCTACTGGTGTAGATAGATTGTTTATTGTTGAGATTAGGTACCTACCTAAATATTTTTACCCAATGTGGACAAAAATAGCTAGTAACAAAAATACATTTATCTGTATTGACACAAAATGTTCCATTACTTTAAATGCTTTTATAGGCTAGAAGGCTATTCTTAACCTCACTTTTTCATAATCTTCTATTTCTCAGGTCTCAGACTGCCAATTTTAGCCAAATTTTCAGGAATCCTTTAATTTCATACTATCTTTCAAATAACACTACTTTCATTGTGTTACACCTCAACTTCACCTCAAGCCCAAGGTACTATGGGAGGTAAGCCGTCTCCTTTAAAATCAAAATCAAAGAAACGCTTTATAAAAAAGCTTATTATAAAGTGTCAGATTACACAGAAGACAAAACAGCTTTGATCTGAAATGCTCCAAGCACTCCAACAGCTATTTCTAATTGTCTTTATTTAATTGATACTACATTGTATTGTAGTTTTGTATTGCATCATTTATTATTTTTTAAATTCATATTTTGTATTGACCTGGTAACGACATATTCTTTTTTTTTAGTTTGTAAATGTCGTTGCTTTTGTGCGCTATGGTTTCTTGCGCCCATTCATTGCCACAGTTAAAAAAATATGTCCTGAATGGGTGGTAGATAAAAAAGAATTGGAGGATTTAAAGTACTTGTTAATTGAGTTTATTGAATAAATATATTTTGAATTTAACTTTGACTTGACAATATCGTAATGGTTGAAACCTGGCTATAGATTGAAAAAAGAAATCAAAATTAAAAATCATTTATTTATTTTAGGCTACAAGGTAATTGCGCTCTTATGAATGTTGCTATGCCATCGGTTCGTAAGTCTAACTATGGGGCGAGAGCCTTGTACTGAGAAGAACCGGCAAGAAACTCAGCAAGGGAATTTGTTTTCTCCCTTTCTTTTACAGCGTCAATACAAATTGGAAAATGCCCTCCCTATCATAAAGGACATTTTCCATTACATGTTGTAATTTACAACATAAAAAGACATTATTTATTAGGATTACAAGACATTACAACACATGCAAAAGAATATCTAATGAAAAACAGGTATTGCTCAATTTAAAATAAAATAAACAACGTCTTACAATATATTTGAAACAAGAAAAAGAAAAACTATTACTACTACTATTAAAAATAAGATTGCAAGAGCAGACCAGCCTCCACAGGCGGCACCCGTTCACGAGTATGACATGTGAATCAGCCATCGCTTCGCTCAACCATGTTTTAGGGATCTTAACGACCCGACGCACATGCCACCACTGCAGAGACACATTGAGAGAGCATAACACACTCGAGGAACTCTAAAGAAAGCAAGACAAAAAGAAAAAATTGTAAAAGAAAAAAAAAAGAAAAAATTGTGTATTTTTACACTAGAAAATATTATTCCAGAAAAAAATCATTATTTGCAAACTTTATTTCTCTTGTACAAACCCAAGATAGGTACTAAATAGCATTTGTATTTACTTAGAAGGAGTTGCAATTTTTTTACACCTAAAAGTCAGCACCAGCAACGCGAGAGGCAAAATCAAAGAATTGGAAACTAAGATTTCAATTAAGAGAAGTCTGCAGTTAAAACACTTTGCGCTTTTCAAATAGTTGCCGGACGGCGTTCCGGGGGAGCGGACGGTCGGAGCTCCGCGCATTTTCCAATTAAACTTGTCTACCTGAGAATTTTATTGAACCCGAGAAATGCTGCCTCCAAACGGGTCCTGGTGTCGCAGCACACGTCAAGGAGTTTACGTACTACATAATGTAGTTACCATTATTTGAACTTTATTTCTTTGCCTTAAGATAGAAAACCAATGAAAATTTAAAAATTAAACTTGAGTATGCAATATTTAATAATAGGTGTATCAAAAGAAAGTTTATATTTAGAATATCAATAAAAAAATAATAAGCCATTTATTGAATAACTATTTATTTATTATTAAACCGCAATCATTGGGAATTTATTTCTTAAAAACAACGTCGTCCAAATGTTTACCCTCGCGTTCGTGGAAGGGGGGGGGGGGGGGGGGCAATTAATGTCACCTCTTCTGGAGCTTAATTTTCGGAAAATTTGACGAACTCGTGGCAGAGACACATTGGACGTCTGAGATGTTGCTCCGTCCTGCTGGAACTATGTTCTTTGGTTATAACCAGGAAAATTCTGCAGTCAGGCAATAAAAACTCATCTAACATCCTCGAATAACGCTCTGAATTGACTCTAAGTGCGCGTCCCCTTTCATCTTCAAAAAAGTAAGGGCCTATAATTCCTCGCGATGACATTGCAGCCCATGCGGTCACTTTCGGCGAATGGAGCGGTTTCTGATGCTTGCGTTTTAAATTCGTTGCGCGTAGCGACAGTTCTGCTTATTTACGTGCCCATTAAGGTGAAAATGAGCTTCGACCGAAAATAAGATGTTGGTAAACGTTTGTAAGCGCTCATTTACCTGGTTTACGAATTCTAACCTCTGACTGGCATTCTGCTGGGGTTTCAATTCTTGCACAAGTTGATTTTTATAGGCGTGCAGCTTCAGATCTTTATGCAAAATGCGGTGTAGCGATGATCTATGCACATTCAAAGCACTTGCACGCTTCCGAATGTAGAGGTCGGGAGCATCACGAACAGACTGATTAACCCGATCCACGTTCTTTGCCGTTCTCGATAACCTTGGGTGCCCAGATTTTGGTTTATCCAGTGTTGAGCCGGTCTCCTCAAACTTCTTTACCCATTTCCTAATAAGAGGAATGCTTGGTGCCTCATTTAAATGACGTAAACCTCAAAAACTGCAAAAATTTCTTCGCGCTAGTCGCAGAATTAGCGTTTTTGTAAAATTCACGTACGCACAATGCACGGTCCGCTCCCGAGAAACGCTCCATAGCAACTGAATTCCCAAGATCCAGGCTACCGATTGACATATCCCCCGCGCCCCTCAGAAGCGTTGCGTTCACGCAGTTAATATAAACAAATATAAACTTTCTTTTGAGACACCTTGTATTTTTTGAGTTAATAAAGCTCAAATATCAAATTATTATATAATAGGTACTTACTTAAAGATACAATATAATACTTGTAAACTAACAAAACTAAAACTTTTACTGAGTGGTAGAGCCACGCTGCGTTGCAGCACGCATTGGGCCGGCTCGCCCGGGGTAATACCACCCTCTCACGAATATCCGGCGTGAAATAATGGCACTTGGTGCTGTTGTGTTTCGTCCGGCCATTGAGAGTTCCGGAGACCCCTTCCCCCCCTCATAATTCCTATTGCTTCCTTAACCCTATTCCTTTTTTAAAGGTCGGCAACGCATCTGCGACTCTTCTGGATTTGCGGGTGTCCATGGGCGGCGGTGATGCTCTCCATCAGGCTACCCGCCTGCTCGTTTGCCTCCTTCTTAAATATAAAAAAAAAATTGATATATAAAATATAATACTTTAAGATTATAAAACATTGAAAAAATTTGACTACCATGGGACTACCACGTGGGAACGTGAGGTTGTCAACTTTTTTAAACGTTTTTATAATCAACAAACTTAAGTAGCAGGATAGTAGGCTAATATAAATTAAGTGACTCGTACGGTAAACTGCTGGTGAAGGAACCACTTGGGGTTCAACTGAGGATTCCGCGTCGTTTCTACTTTTGCGAGAGGTGGTCTCTCATGGGAATTTTATTCAGCCTCAAAAGTGCCACTCTACCCAAGTCCTGATGTCACTGTTTACACCAAGGAGTTTAGTAAGAATACTCTGAGGAACTTAGAAACCCTTTAATATATGAAACCGTGTCGCGTAAAGGTGAAGACTGCACATACATCCAACAGCATAGAGCGTTGATGGGCTCACCACTTGTCATGCTGAACATAATGTACAGTCGATATTTGGTGAAAAGTGGACTATGGTAGAGGACTGCATTCGCTGTCCTCATTGCCTAGTCTCTGCTTAACCCTTCGGGGATTTATGTCGTGTATAAATGTTTAAACCATAAAGTTACTATATCTATAGGTATAGTAACTTTATGGTTTAAACGTAAAAAATATCCATATAAAGTTATTGTGTGAGTGAGATAGAAAACAGCAAAGAGGATTTAAGTAATAAAGACAGTTGATTTTTTTATATTTTTTTTATATTTGTTCCATGAAGGAACAGGCTAAGGTCTGAGCCATACTGCCTAGTCATTAGTTATTTATTTGTTTTTTTCCCTTGATGATAATGAGTGGTGATTAAGATGAATGATAAATGATGTTCCCCAAACCCCTTGAGTCCTCAGTAAAGATGTGGGACTTTACTGAGGTCTCACGCGGACTACTTGAGAGAATTTGAAAAGTGATGTTGCACTGTTTTGTTTCATTTGCCAACACTCATGCACGTTCACAAACACTTAACGGTTAATAATCCACTATTATTTCACATTAATATTCGTAAAAACACAAATTTTAGAAAATAAAACAAAACTGCAGACATGACGCTTCACTTTCCCGCCAAGAAGTCAAAGACAGTTGATATTCAAATAAATTAATTTATTGACATATTTGACATTTACTTCATTGATTGATAAGCGGTACACGGGCGGTACGAAGTTCTCCGGGACAGCTCGTGTAAAGACTATTTTCGATTTCTCAGTTCTACCATTCTGAATTCTTCTTGCTTCGTTATATTTTTTATTATTCATGACAATAAATTTTTGTGAAACTCCCAAAACTTCGCGTTAAGGTAATCCCGGATTTTGTGCATACTTACCGAATAAATTTTGAAAGTCCATTTTCTTTGGCACGACTTGAGTCAAGAAGTTTTATTTCAACTTTATTGCTCTTTCTTATTCCGATTTTATTTGGTAATGTATGATACCTGATATCATATGATACGTTTTGTTCTATTTTGTTATTAAATGACTTATATTATTTTCTAAGGTTTACGCGAGCACTACACATTGAAATGAAACACTTTTTACGGATTAACTCGCGTTTAATTCTACTACATTACATAGTTTTTAGTTTCCTGACGTTTCGAACCCTTTGCAGGGACTAAAAACTATGTAATGTAGTAAAATTAAACGCGAGTTAATCCGTAAGAAGTGTTTCATTTCAATAAATGACTTATTTCCACGCAGGTGAAGATCTCTCTTCGAGGAGCTCGATGGCGCAGCGGCTAGCGCGTTCGGGTTGCAAACTTGCCCGTTAAGCAACTTTCGCAATGCCTGGTCGCTGGATGGGTGACCAAATTTAAAACATCTCGAGCTCCTCCGTGCTTCGGAAGGCAGGTTAAGCCGTTGGTCCCGGTTGTTGTCGTAAGATGACAGTCGTTAAAACCCACCAACCCGCATTGGGCCACCGTGGTGGGTTATGGCCCAATATCCCCTAGTGCATTTTCCACGTGGGAGGCCTGTGCCCAGTAGTGGGACGTTAATTGGCTAATGATGATGATGAAGATCTCTAACGCACTTAGTACAGTACAGTAAACAGCATTTATACTGTCCAACTGTTAAATAAATAAATAAATTGAATTGAATTCAGGACCTCCGGTTATTAGCCAAGGAGGCGTTGAAGCGGCGAAGCGAGCGAAATGTTCTCTAATAAGCTTTTGAAAAATTGTAACCTATTTAGGTTTTTCTTATGTAGGATCATCTTTTTGTACCAAATAGCGTGGGATCAGGCTCACACGAAATGCGTTGAGTACCACCATTAGTACCCGTGTCTTTAGCCGCGTAAGTTAGTGCTGACAGTACAAGAGCTTACACGGGGCTTACTTATTTGTATACTTTTTGTTTTTGAGCTTCCTTCTCTAAGAGCCGATTTTTCAATTGTCAGGTAAAATTTATTCGTTTGTTTAAGTATTATGTATTGTCATAACATGTTTCTTCTTTTTACGGGTGTCATTGTTTTAAAACGGGTAGTAAACGCTATTAGGGCAGACAGACACCTTTTTTATCAATGTTTAGGTATTCTTATTCGTGGGTGCAAGAGCTACCTTATAGGCTATTCGACTTTTCAATTCTATGACGATTTTTCACGACACTCACTGTCAGGAAGCGAAACGGTACTTTTGTCTTATTGCGGTTTTTGCATAGACTTATTGCAGGATTCTTGAAACGACGCAGACGGTATCAACCATTTTTGCGATTAAAATTTTTGTATTTCTTAATTTCACTCGGTTTTCAGGCTAATCTAGGTAAGTGTGGCGTTCTGTCGAAATTATCTGCGGGTTATAACCGCAGAACAGAAGTCTTCTGTTCTGTGGTGTGTCTTTTGTTCTGTGGTGTGGTTTTAACACCTTTTACCTTAGATTAAAACCCTTTTACTTAAAAAAATCTACTCGAGTAACCTAACAGAACGTGCTTGATATTGGCGCATGTAACTATGGCGAAATTTCGGACATTCTAAGAAAATACAAACATGACAATTATCCCGCCCGATATTAACGGCTACTTACAAAAGTTTTTAAAGTTACATCTAAAAACCATGTTATTAATTCTTTTGTGTTCCTATAGATAAGTTAATCATCATCATGATTTGATTTATCTATAGGAACACAATAATGCTAATAACATTGATGTTAATGACTAAAATAGTTTTAAAAGTTACATATCATAGTCTGTCATAAAAAAAATGTTATTAGCACTTTGTGTTGCTATAGATAAGACAGCCAGTTCCTCAGTAGCTGACGATTTCGGGTAAAAGCCACTTACCTACATCCCCCACCTTATCTCCTTTGACCATCAAGTGAGACGAAGGTCAAGCGTTTACCCGATAAGAAAAAAAAACAACATTAACAACAAAGGATTCCAAATTCAAAACCACAACCAGAAAGCAACAAAAGAGCATCATCGTAATAAATCATTGTAATGTTTCGGCCGCTTTGCTGCATACCTGCGCGGATGTGAAAAAGAAAACATTTTCCCATAGAAATCCACAGAAGCGGGCGGGGCTTAATGTGGACCACTCGGACTTTATTATTCATGAGTATTAAAACCCCTATAACGACGAGTCGCGACTTCCTTAAACGGTGTACCCTTAATTTTTTCCACTTATTGTGTAATATTAACTGAAATTGGAAAAGTGGAGTGCTTTTTGCGATTTCCATTTGAATTTTCGTGGACTACTCACAAAACGGTTTTGTTGCGAAATAAGACTTTATTAAATTGGTAACAGCTATTATTGACACAGGATTTAAATAATATAACTAAATAATTCTTTTTCATTTCGATGTAATTATCAACACACATTTAGACGGGGATAAATGCTAACTACTTTTCAAAGGCATACTACGTAAACCTTTTTACACCCGACGTTTCCACCGAGCTGCATCGGTCGTGGTCACGGGTTGACCTGATGTAATTAGTTACTTGTAATGTACCTAACTTTTGTTTTTATTACCATTGGCGTAACGCTTGGTCCTAATCTCATATCAACGTGACGATAAAGCTCCTTTTTTTAAAATTTAATTTATTGAAATAAAGAATACAATATAATTTAAACTACTTATGCGCCTTAAAACCTAAATGTCTAGGCGTTGCACATTCGTACAGAAAAAAAACAAACAATGTAAATACTCGTACACTTTTCTTTTTTTTACAAGGTGAACCTTTCGTACTTCGGAAGGCACATTAAGCCGTTGGTCCTGGTTTTTGTCGTAAGATGTCAGTCAGTTATAACCCACGAATGTGGTGGGATATCACCCAATTTCCACATATATTCTCCGTTTGGGAAGGCTTTTGCTCAGCAGTGAAAAGTCTTTGATGAAAATGTATTATGAATTTTTTTAATATACAAATTAACGAGTGGTTTTGTAAGCAAATTTGGACGAAGTTCACGCTGTACCCGCGCGAAGCCACATGACAATGTGTCTTAATTAATGAATTTAACGTGGCATTTCAAAAATGTCACACCAACATGTGACTGTGGTGATAAGTTAAAGGTTGTAATGTTGGTAAGGTTAGAACTTTTTTATACAAAAAAGAGACGCACTATCGAGGTTTATGAGGTACACAGTAAATACTTATAATTGTTTTTTTTTTAATTTAGGCGTCTGCATTTATCTTGCTTTATAATTATGTCGCGTAGCGGTGAAAGAATACTACCACCCCTCTCTTCCCTTGGGTGTCGTAAAAGGCGACTAACGGACTAAATACTGCACATACTTCCAATAGCATAGAGCAACGATGGGCTCACCACCTGACACGCTGATCACATGTGCAGTCATTCAGAGATAAAAGGCTGTACTTAATAATGATACCAAAATATTTGTGATTCATTAGTTCATTATTAAAATAAAAAATACTTCGTATTGGTAACATAGTGGGATTTATTTTCACTTAAGGACATTAAATTTAAAATAACATCTAAAATTATTAATAAACTTCGCGGCTAATTACAGGATATCAAAATTTGATGGTTAGTTTCTGCATAGATGTAGGAAAAAGTAATGTTTAGAGAATTTTAGAAATTTTTGTTTTTTGAAATAGTATAGTTACTTACATTTACCTGCAGAGAATTTGAAAATGGCCCGGTCCTCATTGCCTATAATATAGTCTCTGACTAACCCTTCGGGGATAATAGTTGTGATTATATTATGTATGTATGTATGTATATGTAATTATCTTTATGTACTGTCAGCGGCAGAAGTAGCTTAACACTTATTAGTACTTACCATGTTATGCCAACTAGGCTATGAGCGTAGGCTCATTTACGGGATGCACGAGGGCGATCGTTCATTCGCATATTATATTCGATCGGTACTAAAAATAGTGAAGCTGCTTCTTAGGCCGACTGTACCTGTAAACTTTTATTGTGTACCATTCATTATGAAATATACAGTTTAGAAGATTAAGCTTTAAGTTGTTTTTAAATTATATGATTATCTACCACTTAGGTTATATTTATTATATTCATGGAGATTAAAGTTAACCGCGTCTGTAGGTTTACCCTTGAGACCCTACTTTGACCCCTGGGTGGTGCTAAATGAGTGACACTGACTGAGTGGTAGAGCCACGCTGCGTTGCAGCACGCATTGGACCGGCTCGCCCGGGGTAATACCACCCTCTCACGTATATCCGGCGTGAAATAATGGCACTTGGTGCTATTGTGTTTTGTTCGGCCAGTGAGAGTAGAGTCCTAATCCTTTCTTAAAGGTCGGCAACGCATCTGCGACTCATCTGGTTTTGCGGGTGTCCATGGGCGGCGGTGATTGCTCTCCATCAGGTGACCCGCTTGCTGGTTTGCCTCCTTCTTTTATATAAAAAAAAGAAATATGAAATAAATGGCCTTGATATAAAATAGTCAACTTCTTAGCAATCAAACAAAGCTGGAACAATAAAAAAACCCATATTGAATGTAATTTTTCAGAAATTAAAACTGTACCCATCTGAGGCCGGCCGCCACATCGGAGATTAATCTCCTAATTACAAACGTGACCCGCCGGTGTCGAATTAAATTGCGAATTCGTTTGTCCAGAATTAGTGGGCCGTCCGAGCACAAACAATAATCATTGTAAAGGGTCCACGTGTTTGGAGAGGAGACGGGGCGGTGTGCGCAATAAAGCGTCCCATTTTCCGGTCGGTCGGTCGGAAAACGTTGCGGTAAGCCTAGCGTTCCGGTGCGAATTTTATAGGCAAATGTTTGACTTGTGATTTTGTTTTTCTCAACGCTGTAAAAAGATCCCAATGGTTGACATGCTACTATGCGAAGGGGACATCGGCAGCCTAGGCCCCATCACTAAGATAAGATAATGCTGCAGAAAGTGTACTCATTTTGTAATTGCTAGTAAGTAATTAATTAATAAATAACTTTACTACACGCACTCCAGTTATCAAGCCAAAGTAAAGTTTCTTAATCAAGACTAGACAATTAAATTGTCGTCGAATAAATAAATTTGTTGAAGATGTAATAATTCATTGTACAATTGTGCATATTTTGTAAAAATGTTTTAAGGCTCATTTTTCAATAATGCGTTAAACACCTTATTACTGTAAAATGTTGTAATTGTCTTCTTATATGTTATTATGATGTCTGCATGTTATTGGTAAACAAAAAAATATATTATGCAGGTTCGTTCCACCTCTCCCTACTTTATAGATAAGCCAATACGTAAGTTTGCTCTGTGCAAGGATTTAAATATAGAAAGGATAAACTTATACACAAGCTGATATCTGACATTGTAAATGTGACCCGTTTCGTTTCTTACCGTAAGTACCATTCCTATTTTCCTTATCAGCAGAACACAATCGAGTTAGCAGTAGAAGTAGTAAATACCCGTGTTGTATCAAACACATCTCCGGGAAACACGCATAACGAACTCATTACAACCGGCAAGCCGGCGTGTTATTGTCAACGATCGGCTATTCGGAAACGTTACGACACGTTACGATCGCATTCATTTGCGACAGCTGAACGACCACCGTACAAAGACCTCAGAGAACACACCAAACGCCAACAGCTAACCACTTTTTTGTCGGCACTGTGGGGGTGTGAGAGACCCTCGTAAGTGGTCAGGAGGGCCTTTGAATTGACATCAAAGAAATACCCGAGACCCTACGGGGCGAATCTTGATTTCCCAGACTGATTTCTAATTTCGTTAGCAATACTCTTTCACGCTTCGATTGGTTCGCCACCTTATTGCTTAATGTGTACAGAGTAAAGATAACAGTGTGGCTATATTTTTTTAAACAGCGCGTTTATTCACATCCGACCTCAACTTAATTACTAACTTTAGCCGGTAACTCGGTGGCAGGGTGATGAAGCGGTTGGCCCTATATTCGGAGGTCCTGGGTTAAGGCGAGGTATTCCGAGCGCTTCTCTATCGCTCTCTCGACGGTACGACACGCTCTCTCCACGGGACGGGTGTATCAGCGAAGCGGCGCAAAAAGGCGCGATTTATAGGTTTTTTGCCAATATAAGAAAAAACAAGTGAAAAAATGAGTTTTTTGCATTCACTAGAATTAGATAATGAAAAGTTTCTTCAATTGGTAAAAAAAAAAGTAATTTATTAATGTATTATCTGACTTTTTTTAAAATATTGACAGAGCTATCTTTGATTTTTTTTCTATCGAGTGAAAAAATTCTGTCCAACATGTTTCTGTCTTCAAGAGTCATTAGATAATAATATGTTCAACTATATTATACCTATATGAATTTTAGAACTACTAATTTTTCCATACGTCATTAAGTAGTTATAAAAAAAGTCTGTTTTGTTTTAAAAATGAATGTCATAAGCTGTAGGTAGTGTTGATGATGTTTGCTTTGATATTGTATGGTTAACTATGTTTTATTATACTTTGAATTTGTTTCACTTTTGTACTGCGTTCAACTTGTCTTATTGATCATAGATTTAAGTTGTGTTTGCCTGTAATTGTTTTTTCCCTGTTCTAACTGTATTTAGAACAATGTTTTATTTCTGTGTTGTAGTGTAAAAATGTTGGTAGACCCAATTAAATAAATAAACAAATAAATAAACTGTATGTTCTAAATTGGCGGCGGTACAATCAATCGAAATTGTTAAAGACGGGAAAAGAGCGCCTTAAATTCCTAGGTCGGACAGTGTGTTTCATATATTTCGAAGCCCGGGTTTGTGATCACCTGCGCACATTAGGCAAGTGTGGTGATTAAACCAATTCCCATCATTATAGCGAAGACTTGATTGTAATGATAGAAGCCTTTGTCCAGCAGTGGAACAATAGTTAGGTATGTTTGTTTTAAAATATAATTTATAATAAGATTTTAGTTCGTAATTTTGCATCAAATGTTTACAATTTTATTAAATGTTTACCATTACGCTTTTTTCTTTTTTTAATATGAGAAGGAAGCAAACGAGCAGGCGGGTCCCTGATGGAGAGTAATCACCGACGCCCATGGACACCCGCAAATTTAAAATTATTTCACGCCGGATATTCGTGAGAGGGTGGTAATACGCCGGGCAAGCCGGCCCAATGCGTGCTGCAACGCAGCGTGGCTCTACCACTTAGTCAGTGTCACTCATATAGCACCACCCAGGGGTCACATGTAGAGTCTCAAGGGTAAACCTACGGACGCGAGTAACTTTAACCCCCATAACTTACACTCATATGCACAACTATATACCTACTACTGTGTATTGAGCAAATCCAACCTGAAATAAAAAGCGGGACAACTGTATTCGTTGCTCTGTGCGCTCCGCCAAGGACCCTCTTTCGCGCGACTTGTAAATGTAGCTAACGAAAGGCAAACGGTGTTTGAGGTTTTTCTACCGAAATTGATGTCAATTATTCTTTTGATTCGCCCGTTATTGTATTGTTTTGTGTCAACTGACAGTCGTTTGTTAACCACTTTGTATTTGATCAAACCAATTTGGGGTTAACGGTGCTGGAGGCGACGAATTGATGAAATAAACAGTAAGTAATGCGAAGAATATTCACAAAGCAATTTACAATATCAAATTGGTGTCGATCACAAGAAGACTATTGAAGTACCTACTTCTGTACTGTACTTACACTTTTTCGAAGTTCGTTTTTTAAAATACTTCTTTAGATTTTAATAGCTCTACGAAGAGTTTTTAAAGAAGTTTAAAAACTAAACTTTTTTCTGATTTATTAATACTTTTGGAATGTCGGAAAACTAAAGACTTATCGACTTTTACACTTTCGCGTTTCTTTATAAATAAAACGCCGGTGGAACTCAGTGGAAATATCGGGCACTTGTAAAATACATACATACATATTATCACGACTATTATCCCCGAAGGGTTGTCAGAGACTAGGCAATGAGGACAGCAAAAGCAGTCTTCTACCACAGTCCACTTTTTACCAAATAGCGACTGCACATGTGCTGTTTGAAGCATGTGCAGTCTTTAGTGCGTTGTGGTCAGCGTGACAGGTGGGTGAGCCCATCGCCCCTCTATGCTGTTGAATGTATGTGCAGTCTTTAGTCCGTTAGTCGCCTTCTACGACACCCAAGAGAAGAGAGGGGGTAGTAGAGTCAATTTCAACAACTGGATTTTCATCCTAATTTCCGTGGTCATTTTCAGGTTTTTTGACAAACTATAGAATTGAAGCACAAAACATCCTCGTTTTATATATTTTTCCTAGAAGGGGATTATATACTTATATTACTCAGAGATTTTTTTTTCCACCGAAATTGGCGTGCCACAGAAATTTTATTTTTGCCACAGAAATTGTATACTTAAGTCCAATGAAATTGTCAAAATTACTTGATAATTATTTTTTAACATTGTGTAATTAAAAACAGACATTATACGAATATACAATTTTAATAAGCATTTATGAAAATTGCAACGGTCTAAATCAGTCTTTAAGTCTTCATTCAATCCTCAATCATGGAACTGATGTTTATTTATTCCTATGATAGGGTAAAATTTACTAATTATTTATTAAACTTACATTATAAAAATAATTGTCAACGAAACTAAAAAAATATTATTTCTGCAGAAATACTAAGGGTAAAACTTTTGAATCGAGTCGCCTGAATTGGGGGTAGGGAGGGGGAGGAGGGGGAAGGAGTACTCCCCATTCCATTCGTCCCATTTACCCCCCCTGCCGCAAACAAGTAGTTTGTAAGTTATGTTATTTTTGTATTTTGAGGTTATGTATTGTGGTAAAACTTTTGATTTGAGTCGTCTAAATGGGGTTATTTGATTTTTGTTTAAGTCTATGAACTCGTGCTGGCATTTCTCTTAGAGGTCAAATTTTTCCGTCTTCTTTTGTCCGATGATATCGTTCTCGATCTCTTCTTCGCAATTCCTCAGCTTTGACAGAGTCGCTTAAATTTTTTTTATTTTTTTCGCTCTGCAATCCCTTTCTTATATCACCGCTCTTCCTAGCTATTTTTTTTATCTTATTTTTTTTTGGATCCTGAAATATAAAAAAATATTGAAATGACTCTATGTCTATTTAAATTCTCACACTTTTTGATTTTGAAAAGAGACATTAGCCCAACAGTGGGACATAATAGGATGTGATGAATAAAATCTGTGTAAGCTATAAAATAACTTCTTGCAAAGTAATTTGGGTATCCGTAAATACCTAAGTTCTATAATAATTGATTGATACAATTTCTGTGGAATCTTGCAACTTTCGTGGACACTCAGAAGCCATAGAAACCACAGAAATTGGAAACATGGCGTTTTTTTTTAAATTACAAAAAATATAAAGGGTATAACAATTTTTTGGTGCACAATCGTTCCCACTGTTCGATAGCGCACGATTGATCCTTGCCGGGCAGTTATTTATTGTTCGTATATACTCATCAGTGGAAAACTAACTTGACATGTATTTAATGTCTAAAAATTCAAATTAAATTATCTTCTTGTAGGTGAACTAATACTTAACATAATTAAAATACTTTTTTTATATTTCTTGGGGATTACTTCCCTGAGAGGTGAATATTGTGTATGAAAGTAACGTGGATAAGACACAGAAATTGACAATTCGTCATTTATTGATATTTCTCTTAAAAACTAAAAGTCTTACAAATATAATTTAAGTGAGTTCATTTATATACATGTCTCTTTAGCTTTGAGAAAAAAAATCGTGGTGTTATCTGTAAAGAAGTACTGCATTTTCAGTCTAGACGCGTAAAATTTTCGCCTGAGAAATTCACTCTAGTATTCTTTCACCTCTACGCGACACGGTTAATTTGTATTAAGTTATTTAGTTAAACATCTTGTCTTGTATTCTGTTTGCCAATCCACAGTGCGACATTAAGTCGTAATACGAGTTAACTTTGTCGATGCAAAGTAACGGATAATAACATTCCAGTGCGAACCGCGAAACATTGGTGCTCTGTGTTAATTGCTTATTTTAGCACTTGAGAGCTTAATTTAAATGTTGGGTACGGAATAGCTAATACTTAATAGAACCCCGATGCTCCATACCTTGTTATTGCTTTGGGAATACATTTAATTTATTGCTATTTTAAGTACAATGTTGTTGTAACAACTAGTGACTAGTAAACATTTTCTAAATTTCAACATGTGATAGTGATATATATATAACTTAAATCAAAAACTTTTTAACTCACACATGTACGCAAATGAGGAACAGATGACCTGTCAAAGTTATAACTATTCCCTTTCAACGCTATTTATTGTTTTTTTTAAACGATATTGTTATAGATAATAGTTTGTCAACGGGTTTCATCTCTATGTAAAGCTTCTAGTTCCCTAAATAAAATCTGGAGAAGTTGCTTTGCCCCATTCGAAAATCATAATTTTGTGCCAGTGACATAAAATAACATAGGTAATCAAAAACATTTGACCTAAATCTGTTTGTGAATTAGGAACAACTAATCTGCGTAAGAAGAACAAAACAATTCATTTTGATGTTTTTAACATTGTTACTTGTACGCGACATTAGTATAATATGATGATTTATACATAGCAAACAAATAATGATCATTTCATTTTCATTTAATTATTTGCTTTAAAAGCCTTTGTCACCAAAATACGTAAGCACGTCTCGAAACTTGAGATAAACAGTAACAGCTTTCGCCGTTTACTTTAGAAATGTACACTTTCAAAGCGTCACCAGACAGCGAGTTGCAAAGTGTGGAGGTCAGCTGGATCAATTAGTCACGGTTCGGGACCGGATTAGGACTAATTGTGCCCGCACTAATGGTTACCTAAGGCGAAGTGGGACTGGCCGGCTACCGGCTGTTTGTCAGCGGTCGAGATGGGAAACGGTCCCGCGAGTTACTGCATTTGTGCAACGGAGGTAGGAATGGTACTGAATGAGACACCAACTAATTATGGAAAATAATGTAAAATCTGGCCTGTCAGTTCTGATCAGCTGACGCGCCGCCCGTCATTACAAAATTATCCTCGGTTTAGCGCCACACCGTCAACATTGACGACCTCCTTGGTCGAGCGGTTTGTACACCGGTTTTCATGGTGTCACCATCTCTGAGGTCCCAGGTTCGATCCCCGGTCGGGTCAATTTAGAAACTATCGTTTTTCTGAATTGTCTCGGGTCTGGGTGTTTTCAATGTATAATAAGTATGTATTAAAGTATTTTAAGTATGTTTATCCGTTGTCTAGTAACCATTTAACCAGTTTCATAACGAAGCTTCTCTTGGGCTAAATAATTGGTGTGAGTGTAGGAAAGTTTATTTATTTATTTATTGGTATAAGGGTTGGTAAAATACAAAATGAGCTAATTTAAGAGTAAAGTGCTATTTTATCATCGGTAAAAAGAGTCACTCGGCTTCGGTAAAATCAGCCCTTAAGGGAGAACAGTGGAAAGGTGTCGACGCTACCCACGGACGCGTGTGACACCTGCACGTAGCCAACACTATAAAAATCTTTTTATGCCTTTTCTAAAGGCCTCATACTGCCTCTTGGGAAATTCTCGGTCTTATAAAGGATAACTCATCAGCACCGATCAGAAGATATATGGGAAGTCTGAAACCGGAACCCTCTTATTCTAACACGTGACGGTTTATATTCTTAAATTGGCGTTGTGGTTTTTAAGAATACATGTATTATTCTTAAAAACATCTTAGCAAACAAATTAGAATTCATCGAGGGATGTCAAATGATCATGTCATGTCAAAATGATGTGGATTGTTTTTATCCGACTTCAAAAAAAAGGAGGAGGTTCTCAATTCGGTTGTATGTTTTTTTTATGTTTGTTACCTCAGAAGTCCGTCATTTATACACCGATTTAGAAAATTATTTTTTTTATTTGAAAGGATATACTTCCAGATTGATCCCATTTTTATCAAAATCTGGTTATGATAATAGAATCCTTAAGGAATTGAGGGAACTCTTTAAATATTGTAGGCATACCTATAGCGATTTTGGTATTTTCCGCAATAAGTCATGAATTTGCATTCAGAAAGTATCATTTCATGAAGTAGAATTGATGAAGAATACCACAGAATGCCATTGGAAATCCTCAATGATAAGTATTTTACGGGTGGCGATTAGATATCTTTATTAAGATAGTTAAGCGACTATGACGAAGCAAAAGAAGGCAGGTACTGGAACTCAGTTCTAATGGTGGGATCCTTGACGAATAGAGGGAACTCCTCAAATATTGTAGGCATACCTATAACGATTTTAGTATTTACAGCCATAAGTCAAATGAGATCCACTCCAGCAATAAATCCTTCATAACTAATATTGTAAATGCGAAAGCGTGTTTGTTTGTTTGTCCATCTCTCACTTGCGCATCGACCTGATTTTGCACATAGATAGCTGTAGAACAATGGTGACATAGGCCACTTTTTATCACTCCTTCTGAAACATTATTAATTCTGTCACTTCTTGTCTAAATTCTTCTTAACATCTTTATGCCGATAACTTACAAATTTACTCTCAGGCCTCGGCTGAGAACCTCTCAGAACTGTGACTTGGCTACGATCTACGACTGGAGCAAGTCAAAAACGTCCCTGTAGTTTGCCTATAGGTGACTCGCAAGTCATTATCGTAGGGGGTCTATACAGCGTTCACGAGTAAATCTGGGTAACTTGCCGTCTGTTTTGGATGTAGATTTCCTACTTTGTAATAGGCGTTTCTCGTTTTCTTCGCTTGTCGCATTTAAACGGCGCTGTCTCATACGAGCAGCGCGTTTTTTAGGTTTACCAATATTCGCTTTCGATAAATAGCTCGGAACGATTTACTAAAAAGCGAGAAATAAAACAAAAATTTTAACAAAACAAAAACCGACTTTTTTTTATACTAAGCCCGGCAAATGACCCCACTCCACCTGATGTTAAGTGGAAATGAAGTCCAGGCGCGAGGACAACTGGTGCAGCGTAAGAGACGTAGCATCAGTCACCCTCACTCTGCCGCCCCACAAAGTGCTTCTTCACGCCTCGTTTGAAGGACCCTATGTCATAGGTAGGAGGGAATACGTGTGCTGGTAGACTATTCCATCTTTTGGAAGTGCGACAAAGAAACGAGTCACCAAATTTCTTTGTGCGTGATGGAATGTTAGAGACTGTAAATTGGTGACTCCGGAGAGCAGCACGCGTACTCCTATGGAGGAAGGTAGAAGAAGGGATGAGGTCAAAGAGTTCTTCAGAGCACTCGCCATGGTATAAACGGTAAAAGACGCTGAGTGACGCAATATCTCTACGCAATTGCAAAGGCTCGAGAGTTTTAGTGACCTCCGCATTGCCGATAATGCGCACAGCGCGGCGCTGCAATCTGCCAAGGCATCGAGAAGGTACGGTAAGGTTGCATAGTTTAGTTTGTTCAATTTACTTGCAATATTAACCTTTATTCTACTCAATCCTATAACCATAAAAAAATATTTTTGGAGTCGGTGCCAGCCTAATACGACAATGTAGCAATACCTAATAAAATCTATTTACAAATGAACACTACAACTGTTAAAGGCTAATTAAATACATTTACAAAATAAAAACGACAATGGGGCAGCGAGGCTGACCTAGACGGACGTGGAGAGATGAGCTTGATGCTTCCGCGAATGATTGGCCAACACACGCAAAAGACCGCGAATACTGGAAGAGGGGGAGGGAGGCATTTGCCCAACAATGGGACGATATGGGCTAATATAATAATAATATAGGGTCGTTTAATGTGAATGTTAAATTTACCTTGGCTGGCACCGACCCAAAAAATATTTTTTATGGTTATAGGATTGAGTAGAATAAAGGTTAATATTGCAAGTAAATTAAACAAACTAAACTATACAATTATTTTTTACGTTTTAGTGCATTTATTTCAGTCAAACTTTTTGAAGTCGATTTTCTTGTGTTAAATTTTTTATAACACATTTGCTCGTAAAGTGGCTCTTATTACACCGATTTCAGCATCGTAATGTAGCTTATTACACTCTAGTGCGGTAATGTAAAATTAGTAATAACACACTAGTGCGGTAATGTAAAATTAGTAATAATTTGCATCTATGGACAACACAGACCACGCCCACACAGTCCACGCCTCAGCAAGAAACAACTGCACAGTCTGCACAAGTGCTTAGATGGTGAGCCTTTAGCCCGTTAGTCGCTTTTACAACACCCAAGAAAAGAGAGGGGTTGGTACCTATTATTATTTTGAAGAGCCCATCACCGCTCTATGCTGTTAGATGTATGTGCAGTCTTTAGTCCGTTAGTCGCCTTTTACGACACCGAAGGGAAGAAAGGGGTTGGCAGTATTATTTTGATGAGCCCATTGCCGTTCTATGCTGTTGAATGAATGTGCAGTATTTAGTCCTTTAGTCGCCTTTTACGACACCGAAGGGAAGAAAGGGGTTGGCAGTATTATTTTTATGAGCCCATTGCCGTTATATGCTGTTGAATGAATGTGCAGTATTTAGTCCTTTAGTCGCCTTTTACGACACCGAAGCGACGAAAGGGGTTGGTAGTTTTATTTTGATGAGCCCATCGCCGCTCTATGCTGTTGGATGTATGTGCAGTCTTTAGTCCGTTAGTCGCCTTTTACGACACCCAAGGGAAGAAAGGGGTTGGTAGTATTATTTTTATGAGCCCATCGCAGGTCTATGCTGTAGGATGTATGTGCAGTCTTTAGTCCGTTAGTCGCCATTTACGACACCCAAGGGGTTTGATGGAAAGACTTCTTCACATACCTATATTTTGTCGATTCAAACAGCGGCTTCTTGTTCAATAATTAGGTACTTTGAAAGTTTAAAAATAAATATGTCTAGATTTAGCAATGAAGAACTAAACTTCAGTCTACACCACCGGAAATAATTAGTGAAGCACAAAATGTTATTGACAGCCTATTTACCATGTAAGTCCAAAGAAAAATATGTTGGCTTACCAAAAATTTTACACTAGAAAAACAACAAAAACACGCAGTCATTTTCAGAAAATGTGTTTTCCTCGCAAATATGTTATAAAACGTCGTATGACATACGTGCGCTTTGATAATTACAGCCTCTGCTTTCTTGTAGCCCTCGCCTACGGCTCGGGCAAGCAATATCGCCTCTGCTGTAATTTTCAACTTACCGCACTTATATCATAATGTACTATTATAACTTAATTTTTGAAATCTATTTTTTTTTGTTTTATCTAGCCATTATTGATTAATTAGTTTTGTTCCTATTATTATTGTGACATTTTGTTATGAATAAATAATTGAATTGATTATTTCTATGTTTTCGTATTTAGAAATCATGATTCCTTGAAATAAATTTTGTATTCTTTTTTCCGGTTATTCCAGAGTAAATACTAGAGATAGCCTTAATACTAATGCTGACTCATCATCACCACCCTATAAACTTCCCACTGCTGGGCACAGGTCTTCCCACATGGACAAGGGCGAAAGGGGAGATGGGCCATAACCCACCACGCTGCCCCACTGCCCTGGTGTGGGTTGGTTCTCATTTTTATTTATTAACAGTACGATCACAAAGTAATCTATTCAATGACATAAAGTAATAACAAACATACAGTCAGTATTTGTAAATCATACAAAAATACGTCAAAAGGATCCTACTTACTAATTCCAATTCACACTCTTTGATATCTAAGCAATGAATACGAAAAATGTCCCAGTAAACTATTGAACGTGACCTGTTAAATTCGCTACCTGATTTATGTAAGGTTCCTTTGACGTTATTTGTTATTACGATAGGCTGTGAGAGGTCTAGGCGTCCCATGGGAGCCTACTTGCTTATATTATACATCTCGTGTGATGTGAGATATCACAGTTTCATCCTTCGTCAAAGAATACGGCAATGTTTCGATTTCTGCCACTTTTTCGCATTTCACAGTCCAACTGTGTGGTTTTATTGAATCTGTCGAAAAAAGTTTGCCTACGCTGATCTTAATAAAGTTTTTTAATAATAATGGTCCAAATATTATTGAGTTAATTGAAATATTATTTATTATGGAAATATTTACCTACCAACGCAGCGCATGTGAATGTTGGATGAAATTAATTTTCAAAATGATTTTCGTTATTGATTTGATGTATATGAGTATTATTGTGTTGAAGTGTTATAGTGATGAAACTTTGTTAGAGGTACAAGTTTAAAAATTAGTTACAGCTAAGCGATCGGTAGTTGGTACACGCCGATGTTTCTAGCATGAGGCTTGATGTAAGTAGTGTGTGGACACATTTGAACTGATACTGGATAAACTCTTCATACCGCTACTTCCTTTTCACTTTCATGTAGAGTGCATTGTACACTCTCTTACGAGTTTTTCAAGCGGAAAATTATAATGCCTTAACGCTCTTTAAAAATTACTAAGTTGATAATGATAAGAATGAATGATGAATTACTAAGTTTAGAAGACAAAAAATACTGAAGTGATGTTCAGATGAGCTGATGTTATAAAGACCATTACAAAGTGTCCTTTTTAGGTACTCGTGTTATGGTTCCTTAACCAAAATGGCAAAAGCTGACAAACAACTTGTGGTTCTGGTAATTTGCCATTATGTCTAGACGTTTTGGTAATTAGGTGTTTTGATATTGGACATAATGACAATCCGACTTTTTAACAATTTGTTGTTTTGGTAACTTGGCATTATGGCCATTAGACGTTTTAGGAATTTGTTGGTTTGACACCTGGATATTATGACAACTGGTCATTTTAACAATTGGGCATTATTGCCTTGTCATTTTGACACACTGGACATTCTGACAATTGGCCTAAAATACCCCGGAGTCACAAACATACGTAAGTTACCATTATAGGTACAATATGAGTAGTAGTATGATGATTCGCAGCTGGGTATTAAAAGTGTGTACGTATTACAGGTTATCACACGTCTACACTCTATATTTATTTGGACCAGCATGTGATAATTAATTATATAAATATATATGTATAATATATATGTTCGATATCATTTCATCCATCTCATACTATTGAAAAAAAATGGCGAAAAGAAATCGCTATCTTGATCATAATAATTATGCGAAGTGTCTAAAGTGCGTAGGGCTATGTTGTGTATTCATAATCGTAAAAAAAATACCGTAACCAGTTGATAAACGGTAATACTTCAAGATAAACGGTAATAATTTTTCTAAAGAATTAAGTTAACAAAACTGCGCTTCAAGAGAATACATTCTTAAGAAATTTCAAACAGAATTTGTCAAAAGAATGAAAAGAAATTGTCGCCATTATAGCTTTAGCGACTACTTACGCAGTGGGGTAATAAATTAGTCTGGAAACTTGTCCATCTACTGTGGGTAAGCATATGGCCTTCATCTGACTTGATGATCAGGCCGATGGTGAAAGCGCACTTTATCCGGATTCTTCAAACTGAACTCCTCAGTAATAGAGGTATCCAAGTGGCTTTGTTTGTTTTCCAACTGTCAGAATACAACAGAGCTAATAACAAATCTCTGCAGACAAAATAACATTTTCTAACTAGGTATCGATTTCGATGAAAATAAAAAGTGGTAAGTATTTATTTTATGTTTAAAGATAATTTTTACGTTTAAAGTTATAATTACTTTTCATAAAAACACTAACGGCTCTAAGTACCTATTGTTTTTTTTTGCTATTATTAATGGTTGGACATACCTATCTATTTATTACAATCAAGAATATCATAATACCTACAATACAATTTACATATCAAAAATCAAAATTAGCCCATTTAGTCATGAATACATTCGGACAAATGGACATTTCAGCGATTGGTCATTCTGACACTCGTTCATATGGTCATGAATACATTCTGACGAATGGATATTTTGTCAATTAAGTATAATTTGTACATTTTGACACTCGTGCCATCAGACTACGAATACATTATGACATGCTGACTATAAATACCCGGAGTCATATCTTACATCAAAGGTAAAAATAGTTTGTGTAAAAGCAAGCTTGTGGTCACAGTAGTCACGACCGCCTGCAATTGGTTTCGCCCATCGCCAAGCGCCCCGTTTCATTTCCTTGATTGGGCCATGCTGCGGTTTCGTTTCGTATTTTACATTTAACTGCGGCATTGTTACATTGTCCAAAAGGGCTGAATGCTCACCAACCCTTAATTACTGTATCGGGAAGCTCTATATGTATTGTACGAGATCCTTTAAGTTTAGATTCAGCGGTTAAATGTAAAGTTTGTTTCTTTGTATATAGATGGCATGGTTGAGACGATTGGAAAGTTTTAATGGTTCTGCGACGTTACGTGGTAAGGAAATTTATTGGAATGTGGAGATGTACATACTTATATATGGATACAAATAAATGTATCTATGTTTATTTATTCATCTATAAAATAAACTTTTTCATTTATCATTAGCATTTTATTTAAAACCAAATGGCGTATTGAATGCTCTAAGATTGGGGGAGTACGCTTTCACTAATAAAACTTATTTGCTCACACTAGCGTTAAAAGGGATTTGGCTTATATTGTTTATATCATCCATTGTATGTTTTTGGGCCACAAGCACTGATTCAGAATAAGTATTTAATAAACGTCTTACTGCAATCAAAATATTGGAATTGTCTGGGAACTATGAAATTGTGATTTTAGCTAGACATGCTTAACATTTTTTTAGACAGACTTAATTGAAATTCTAGCTACAGCAATAACGAACAGTTTATTACTGTAATCAATTAAAAAAAAGACTATGAAAGAGGTCTTGCCGCTCTAGATGTTATTATTTTTAAATTTCTCATTAGAACAGAAGAAAAAACATTGTTAACTTGTAGTATCTTCGTCATAAAAAAGTAGTTGTTGTAGTGTAAACTTTTTTGGCTTTTAAAATATTTTTAAAATTTTGTTTATTTTAAAAGTAAAATATGCTATATGATTCCCTTAATTTTATTAATAAATAAAATGTTAAGTATTTTTTTTGGGGAAAAGCTATCTTCGCTTATTTACACTTTAAATTAAACATCCTCGTACTTGAATCAATAACTATTGTAAACTAAGTTTATATTAAAGATAATAGTTTCAGATTCAGTGAATGTAAAAGAGAATTGATCTATAAATAAGATACGAGCCTCCATGGGTCATATTTTGCGATAACACGACAGGTGAAAGACATATTTATACGTTAGGCATTTCTTGCGCCGATTTGTTTTCTATTCCAAGATAAATATTTTGTAATACCTAATACATTATAAACATACTTTTTATTATTACATACATATTCCTATAGCATATATATCACACAAAACTAATTGTTGTCAGTTATAAATAGTAGTTAGGGGATAACTTTTAATGGAAGGCGGGTTAGAGACTAGGTCCACTACAGAGTTGCAAACATTATTTTATTTTAGTTGTCTGTGGACATTTTGTATAATTGATATAACGAGAGCAGAAAAAGATTTCAGGACTCATCAATCCACAATCTGGTATCATTAATCTATCAAAGATTGAGTTCCGATTATTATCAAAATCAATTACTAATGCTTAGTACAGATGATACTTTACAGAAAGATTCTTATTCCATGCTTGTTCTTGTTAATACCAAGCTCATCATATCTCCTGGCGCAGCGCCAGTAGTTACATTGATCGAGATTTCGTCGGTTTCGTTGAACTTTTGAAATGGTGCCACCAAAATTGAATTGGCTAAACTAATATTTGCCGTAGATAATTGGCGTTTTCGTCGCGGTAGAAACAATTAGTGGGCATTGGCAATTTTCTTATCGTCTCTTATTAATAACACAAACAGAATAAATGTTTGTTTTATCAGCGGCACTCGCAAAAGAACGCCGGGTAGTTTGAGAACGCTGTTGTGAGAACTGACAGCTGGATGGCGAGCTTTTTCATCTATGTACCAACAAACGGAGTTTTCTCATCATAATAAGTTTGTTGTACTCTTGCTAACTATCTCGAGGTATTCGGGACGGCATGCGAAACTGTTTTTGGGGTAACAGGACGAGTTATCCCGAACTCTAGTTAACATTAGGAATGGGATTTGGAGTTCCCTAACATGCCATCGTCAACGATGCCTTGCGCCTTAAAATGTCAATAAGTAGTCAATATATTTATTACATGAATTACGGTTGGTAATATTAATTCTAGATTTCGTGTTTATCCTGCTTAAAACACCACTATATCAGTAATTTTATTGTACCGAGTTAAACAATTAGCATTATAATGCGATTACCGCATTTAATATAATATTGGAAAACGGGAAACGGGTGTGTGAAGATTATAGCATAATGGTTTTAACTAGTTGGCCTTTTGCCGAACCTATGGCCTCCACGCTTAGTTGTTTACTAGATCTCATGCTTGTCAAACCAGAACGCCATTATGTAGAACACTACTGCTTGGCAGCGAAAGAAGTACCATTAACATGACAAAACAAAATGAAACAGAAAAAGTCAGTAGGTATCTGTAATTTATAACCCGGTAAGTCAGAGTCGGTTCGAATCCTTCTCGTGGACATTTCTTCAACAGTTTTTTTTTTCCGATTTGTAATTTGTTTGCTACATAATTTGCGATACAATTATGTAGCAAACATTTTTTTCATTTACTATTAATTATTTATTTAAATATTATAACACCACTCCGTTGAGTGGCTAAACGTTCGGTCCAATGAGCGAAAGTTCAGAGTTCAATTTTAAGTTTGGGCAATGTGTTTCCGATTTTTCGATACATAGCCTCCTTCATTCCTCATTTATCACTAATGTTTATGTATATTTTTATTTGTGATATCGAATGTAAAAACATGGAGGATTTTATAATTTGTATGCTATTTTTGCAAATTACTGTAGTACTTTGTTATCCAACAGTACGGGCCGTTAAGCCATTGCATAAAGGCTCTCACACTACGGAGGTATCTGTTAAAACGCTTTGCCTAAGCTCGGAAGCGTGGGTTTACTGGTTAGTGCACTCTAGGCTTTAGGCGAACCATTCTGCGAACGCCAGAATTTTGACGCTGGGCGATATACCATCACGTCACACGTGCATACATAAATTCATGACTGCATTCTCCATTGTATTGATTAAGACTAATATTGTAACTCTCATTGACTTCTGTTTTCATAATAATATGTTCGTCATCATTATCGTCTTCGTCCCATTGCTGGTATTTTTAGTCACCCATCCATCAGTGACCTGTTATTTAACCAAACCCTTAGGCGACGGAAATTTATTTTATTTTAAAATTGTATCTAAACATTTTTTTTCACGAACCAATGTGTTACAAAACTCGTAATCCTTAGGAGATGAACATACGAAATTAATTGAGCGCTAATATTCCGACGGCCAGTGACGTTAACGCTGAGTTACCGTGACGTCATTACTCGCGCTCATTACGTTACGCTGACGTCCAGCGGCGTCAGCAACGTCATTAGGCGATTTAGGAAACTGTCCTATGAATAGGAGCTTTGTTGTGATACGTATTATAACTTATTAAAGGTTAATTGAATCTTTACATCGCAGACTTGATGTTGCTTGAACTTTTTAGAAGCTCGACAGCAGAGCTGTTTGCGTGTTCGGGCCGCGATCAAGCAAGTTGAGCAATTTTCACAATGCCTGTTAGTGGATGGATGACCGAAATTTTCACAGAGCTTTTATCATCGTCATCCTTCCCCTTTCAATGTCCCACTGCTAGGTTCAGGAATTCCCATCCCTCATGGAAGAGATTAGACTGTTTGTCGGTAATACCATCATACTATCATACGACAATAACCAGGGCCATCTGCTTAAAGTATCTTTTGAAGCATACATATATAAATTCACGATTATTATTATCCCCAAAGGAACAGAACGGAACGGAACGGAACAGTCAGAGGCTAGGCAATGAGGACTGCAAAAAGCAGTCCGCTGCCATAGTCCACTTTTCACCAAATTACAACTGCACATAGGTCACCAGTGTTGCCAACTTAGTGGATTTTCCACTAAAACTGGTGGTATCCTCCCCCCTTTTACTGGCGAAATATTGCTTTTAGTAGCTAGTGATTTTTCTTGTGGATTTAGAGAATTTCATTTTCAGTAGGCTGAATCACCCAACCACTTGATGGCAAAAAAATTAACTTTATGAAATTAGTTTTAGTGGAAAATCTACTAAGTTTGCAACACTGAGGTCAGCGTTATAGGTGGTGGTCCATCGCCGCTCTATGCTGTTGGATGTATGTGCAGTAGGTATTTAGTCCGTTAGTCGTCTTTTACGACACCATAGAGAAGAGTTGGGTTCACCTTTTCCGAAGCGCGGAAATAAATAAACTTTAAAGATTGTATGGGTTGTCGTGAGACGTAAACCCTATATCTAAAAGGGAAGCGTGTGAAAACCGTAAGGAGTTCCAACAGCAACACAACCTTATTAACTTTATTGCCGTTCGGTTTGTTCTCCGCACAGGAGGACGCAGATGTTTTCCACGGAATGGCTTAAATGCACACTCCCGAATGAGTACATTTAACCCAATTTTAGCACTTTTACTTTGATGATAAAGTTTTATTTCACTCCGCTCGAATGACGTCTTTGTTGTAAGGACAAATTAAATGTTATTGGACACTTAAGTAAAACAGGTGCGAGGAGCCAACAGGTTAGTATCACGGTTGATATCGTTAATGGGCTGTATTAGGAGCCAGGATGTTAACGCCTACGTCTGTCGTGTTGTAGTTTGCTCTTAATCCCTGAAATTCCGCCTGGCTTGGTAGTGGAATTGAAAGAGGCTGTAGAGAAATCTCCGCACAGGAGGCTATGGCTATGGCTGTTAACCATTATATTAATCGTTTCTGTGGTAATGGTAATGTACTTTTCTGATAAGAGAACGTTTTTGTTAAGGTGTGGAGCACTAAACAATAAAAAGAAATCAGTGATTCTATTACAAAACAGCAAATACTACATGTAAGAAACAGGCTTGATTGTTTTTTCGCAATCTTAGAGATGCCAAAAGTTGTTCGTTGCGGATAACCCATGAACACTTACTGGTACGGCATTAAATATTTTTTATTGGTTTTCGATAGAATAAGGTTCAAATTATGGTGGCATGTATTTTGCCACTACCAGCTAAAGAGTAATAGGATGGCAGAGTTTTTTTTACACTACGAGTTGGCACTTGTCTTTAGATAAGGTGGTGGTAGCTAGCCAGGCGAACGCAGTACACACATAAATGTACTCCCCACTGTTACAGTGGCGAGTACATTTATGTGAGGATTTGTACTATCATGTATTCTGTGCTGTAGGTACCACATGTAAGCACTTGTCTTTCATCTTACCTTACGGTAAGTGACGATAAGGCTGACGGTGGAAGCGTGCTTCACCCGGATTACTGTACCACTAAGGAACTGACTATCTTATCTCTAAACTGTCACACAACAATGTTATTATGGCGCCAGACTTTAGGTAAGATGTTGGTAGCTAGCAAGGCGGACGAAGTACACAGAAGTGTAGTCCCACTAGGAAACCAACGCGCGTGGATCTGGGTCTAAGAGCGGTGGGTAGCCACTAGACCACAGAGGCGGTTAAAAGTCTGTTGAAAGATACGGTATTTTATAATATTAGGGCGAGTCACCGGTAAATGCGAGCAAAACTGTTTGGCTAGATCAAATGGTTTATGTATTTACTATTAAATTCCGCTGTTTAAAAAAATATATAATACACTAAAGTTAATAATAAAATTTATTTATTATTATTATTTATTTATTGCCTAAAGATTGTGCTTAATTGTTACGCGATTAGATGTACTTTACTAGATTATAAAAAATCCCGAAAACAAGCCATATAAAAGTCTAAAACGGATGATTTCTTACATTAAAAAAAAAATTTCGACATAATTTTTAGATGTACTTAAATATTTATTTTGAAGTACTACAGAGAACCTGCTAATTCTTTAAATCCTATAAAGTCTATATGGCCAAAAAACCTATAAATACCTACAAAACGTGCCTATTTGCGCCGTTTTATACCCGTCCCGTACCGTCGTACGTCGAGAGAGCGAGAGAGAAGCTTAAGTTACAATTACCAAAAACTCCGTAATAGTATAAATCTTTAAAGATTCACACTCTTTTAAAATGGTGTACACCCTATTATTTATTTATTTTATAATGTTATGTATTATGTTTTGGTTCTTTTTAATTTGCTTTTGTTTTTAATTGTTTTACTGTGGTATGCACCTCCGATCTTTGAGTGTATAAGTTCTCTCCATCCGAATGGTTGTCTGGCAGAGATCGCTTTAAAGCGATAAGATCGCCAAATTGTAACTTTGTATTTGTGCTCATTGTCATGTGTTATGTAAATGTTTGTAGTGTTAAGTTACAATAAAAGTATTGTCTATCTATCTATCTATCTATCTAAAGTGGGTTGAATGTTGCGGTAGGTATTATAAATACCGGGTCTGATACTACCTACTCGTATTACAAAAAACACCTTACGAGCTTTTATTTTTTTATTGGCAACGGGTAAGCGCTTGGCCTTCATCTCACCTGAGGATAAGTGACGATAAGGCCGAAAGTGGAAGCGCGCTTCACCCGGAATCCTCAACCACTGACGGACTGGCTATCTTATCTCAAACTGCCGGAACACAACAATGCTATAAACATCGTTGTTATGGCGACAGACTTAGATAAGATGGTGGTAGCTAGCCAGGCGGACTTAACAGCCCTACCACCAACCAAACCGAGCACACAAAAATGTACCCCCCGCTGGGAATCGAATCCGGGACCTCTGGGTCTGAAACAGGTAGCTTAGCCACTAGATTACAGAGGCGGTTAAAAAAGAGCTTTAAAGATCTCTTCACATATTTTCTTTTTACAAAATTTAATATACAAAATCAAATACTTTTTGTCTGGCAACATTCCGTCTGTAAACACGTCTTATTTGGCTTCCGATAATATTATTGTCAATTTTTTAATTATATTACTTTTATCGCCTGCATGTGTTGTGAAAGTGTGTTTCGTTAAGGAAGGAACCGGTGGTATTGTTGTCGGTGCATAAATCAAGCTGTGAAACATCAAAATACTTAAAGATTAGTCAACATTAACTACCTCTGATAAACAAACAATTTAAAAGTGGCACGGATACCCTCCTTTTTACTAACAAAGTAAATGTCAAAATCAAATGACATTCTTAAATTTGATTTTGACAAGTGCCAACTCCAACTGACATAGGCAAAGGTATTGCCACCTCAGAAATTTTACCCGAGTTCGGGGATTTTTTAAACCATATCGTACTACCTCGGAAATACTTGGGTACCTACTCGCAGCAATAACGCAGCTACCTAGAGCATTCTACGGGCGCATATCATTAGCGAGTGAAGCGATAAGCGGAGCGATTTTTCGTGATACATTTAATTGATAATTTTCTTGATATATTGATCATGAGTGTCTTACACTCTAACACAAAAGTGCTCAAGCTAAAACCATATCTGCAGAGGGAAGTAGCAGTTCACAGCCGGACCTGTCAAGAATAGGTACGGTCGAATTTGACTCCAAAATGGTTACTTCACGAAAAAGAAAAGCACCAGACAATGACTTTACTAGCCAATTTAGTGATTTTAAAAAAGAGATATTGGGGATTTTAAAGGAAACAAGTGCCTCGCAATTAGAAAACATGAATACAATTAGTCAGAATATCACAACATCAATTAAGAAACAACTACAAGAAATAAAAATAACGACTGAGTCATTAATTAATGAGAACAAAAGCTTAAAAGAACAGGTGGTAAACCTCACGGACTCAGTTCAGTCTAATAAAGAGGTCATAGCCTCTCTCCAAAAAGAAGTACAACGGCTTAAAACTGATACTCATTCTTCTCTTAATTCACAATCATCATTAAATGAGTATGATGAGATGATTTTTGAACTTCAAGAACGTGCGACAAGGAGTAAAAATATTATATTAGTAGGCATTCCTGAACAAAATTCTGACAATACAGAAGAAAGGCAAAAGTTGGATAGACACGACACTGAGAAAATTATGAATGCAATATATTTGGATATATTTCCAAAAGCTGCCTAAGTTTTGCGCCTTGGAAAATATGACAAAACTAAAAAACGTCCAGTTAAACTCTGCTTCAACTCGCAGGAAACAGTGAAGATCATACTGCGTAACAAATCAAGCTTTAAAGATGATAAAGTACGAATTTATTCCGATCAAACCCCATATCAACAAAAAAATTTAAAAGACCTTAAGAATCAACTAAAAGAACGCCAAGAAAAAGGAGAACTAGACACTACCATAAAATATATTAAAGGGATCCCTAAAATTGTAAAAAAAGATACAAAAACTGATTAATACAATTAATGCAAAACCTAGAAGAAAAGAAAGCAACTCTATAACATATGAAATTAAAAAGGAATATACAAATATTACAACTACAGAAAAATCTTTGAACTTCTTCTACGCAAATGTACGCAGTATAGTAAAACCTGGCAAGTTTGATGAAATAAAATGTGTGATAGAAACATTTCAAACCACAATACATGTCATTGTTTTCACAGAAACATGAATAAAAAACCAAGATGAAGCCGATAGATTACGATTACCACACTATACTCATTTCTATAACTACAGAACGACCTCAAGGGGTGGTGGAGTATCGATATATGTGCACAATAGCCTGAAGCATGAACTTATAGAACAGACATTTGAAGACGGTAATCATTATCTGTGGGTACATCTGGACAGATTTTCTCTTGACATCGGAGCCATCTATAAACAACCTGCGGCAAACGTAACCAACTTTCTTGAGACCTGTGAAAATCAAATTGCAAAAAGGAAAAGAGTCATAATCTTGGGAGACTTAAACTTAGATTTACTTACTAACGATAAACCAGTGAAGGAATACAAATACATGTTGCAGGAAAATGGACTAAGAATTTTAAACAAAATTGACATTAAGTACTGCACTCGTGAGACAGAAAATAAGAAAACCATATTAGACCATGTATGCACAAACCTACGAGAAAATAATACCTACCATCTGGCTATAATTGATAGTGCTCTGTCCGATCATAAACAAATCTAGTTTGAAGTTCAAAAGTGCCACTCGGAACGACCACATAAAGTTAAATATGAATCTACAAACTATCAGGGCCTTTACGGGACACTGAAGGAAAGTATGAATGACACAACTAACCTGTCTTATGAATATGAAAAATTTGAACACCTCCTTCTAGAAGCCATTGCTAAAAATAAGACTCAGAAGTTGAAATACCTAAACCCACCAAAATCTGATTGGATTACCAAAAACTTAATATCAGCTATAAACAAACGAAATGTACTATGGTATGACTTAAAACAGACACCCGATGATGAGAAACTAAAAGAAGAATTTCTAAAACAAAAACAATTAACACATAGAGATATACAAGCTGCTAAAAATCACTACTATCATAATGCTTTTTTAAATTGTAAGAAAAATCCTTTAAAAATGTGGCAGCTTATTAACAGCTTAACATCTAATAAAATAAAAAGTAACCAGATACCAGTCAAACTTATAGGCCCCATAGGTTTTATAACAAATCCTACAGAACTTTGTGAACACTTTAATCTGTTCTTTTCCAACATAGGTACTGAACTTGCAAATAAAATACCAAAACATCACTATTATCATTTGACTCGTGTGTTAGCTGAACAAAATCAATCTAATGGTTCGAATCTAACTTCATTAAAACATACTACTGCGGATGAGGTGTCAAAGATAATCGATAATTTAAAATCAAACTCTAGTGCCGGTATAGATAGGATGAATGCAAAAACTGTCAAATGTGTCAAAGAATTAATTATAAATAATTTAGCAAGAACCATTAATAAATGTTTTGATGAGGGCCAATTCCCTGGTTCTCTAAAACTAGCCAAAGTTAGCCCCATATTCAAATCGGGTAACAAAACAGATCCAGGCAACTATCGGCCAATATCGGTACTCCCTGTCTTATCAAAAGTTTTTGAAAAGATAATGCACAGTCGTCTTAATGAATATCTTACATCAATAAATTTTCTTTTTGAAAAACAATATGGTTTCCGATCAAAGGCAAATACTCTCTCAGCTACTACTGACCTAGTAACATCTATTAAGAACAACATAGACCAAAAAAGATAACTTTGGGTATATTTATCGACCTAAAAAAGGCGTTCGATACCGTTAGCCACGACTTACTGGTAATGAAATTAAAAAATATTGGTATTTCTGGTAAAGCTTGCGATTGCAATTTAAAAAAATCTTTTTAAATGTTATTTGCAAAATAGATTCCAAATAGTCAAACTAAACGAGTATCAGAGCAATCCTCAAAAAATAACTTGCGGCGTTCCTCAAGGATCTATCCTGGGTCCTTTGTTATTTCTTATATACATAAATAGCATACATGAAATTGGACTAAAGGGAGATATAACATTATATGCCAATGATACCAGTCTATTTTATTCAGGGCATTCTATGGAGTCTTTAACAGAAGATGCACAATATGATTTGGATCTCTTACACATATGGTTACAATCAAATTTGCTCAGTATAAATACATCTAAAACAAAGTATATTATTTTTGCTGCTAAAAGTAAACCAATTGGTACGTACAACAGCCTGACTATCAATGGAGAAGAGATTCAAAATATACAAATCGAAAAATATTTGGGACTTACTTTAGACCATAAACTCACATGGACTCCACACATAGAAAACATTAGGGCTAAACTTATATCTTTCAACGGAGCATTACATGGCATAGTGCGATGCTTACCAAAACATATAAGGTTAACCATATATAACTCAATAGTCAAACCACATATAGACTATCTGATTGAGGTTTGGGGATCTGCGGCCAAGACAAATTTGAAAAAATTGCAAACAGCGCAAAATAAAATAATTAAAACCCTTTTTCATTATAATTTTTTAGCATCCACCTCTAAAGTATATAAAGAAATTAAAATCATGAATCTGGCACAAACTTATAAATATAACACATGTATCTTAATTAGAAAAATACTTACTAAAGACATTCATACAAAAATTACTTTTTCAAAAAAAGTTCAAATTCAAAAACGCATCACTAGACAGGCTAATAACATATGCTTGACATTACCTAGGACTAATTACGGAAAAAGAAATATTATGTTTGAAGGAGCAAACCTTTACAACAAATTACCAAAAGATATAAAAGAAGTAAACTCTTTGCGCACTTTCAAGAAATTACTTAAACATCACATTCTAAAGGATTTTTCATTACTAGTAAATTGAATACATTCTTTATCAAATTCTGTTAAATTCATAAAACTATTATCGCTTAACTTAGTATCCCGCTAGTTACCGTAAAATGGGGTGAATAGAATTCAAGGGGTGAATAGAAAAAAAACCGGAATATGTTTGACATCTTATTCCTTCAGATCTATTGTATAATTTGTAGTAGAAAAAATAAACTATAAAATGGCAATATTTTTTCCTTACAATAGCAACACCAGCTTTGACGTCAAATGTGTTAAATTCGTAAAAAAACGTTCTCTTTTTAGCGCTCTTTTGCCGTCCTGTGATTGAGTGATTTAGAATTGAGTTTTAACCGAGAAATTTAAGTAATTAGAAGTTTTATTGTGTTCATTTGTGCAGTTAAGTGACGGAATTTTTAGAAAATTATAAAGGTTTGTAAGAATTTTCGTTATTAAAATGTAAAATAGTCTAAAAACTGAAGATACTTGTATTTTCACGAAACCTGGGGTTATTAAAATCAAATGAGGGGTGAATAGAATATTAGAATGGGGGCAATGGAAACGCTTGAGTGGTGTAAAGGATCATGAGAGGGGTGAATAGAATCATAAAGGGGGTCAATGGGTAGGGTTGTCACGAAAGTACTTTCTAATAAAATTGCAAATTGACACGAAAAATTATCGAAAAAATATATTTTTACAATGCCGTATTTTAATAAAGTGTACCTAGTACCTACTTAAGTATTTTTTATTTATTTTTAGGGGTACTTACCTTGACACATAATGCCGAGAACATATAAACCGGACCCTACAAAGAAACGCTACAAAAAATATGACCCCAACATTATTTCCGCTGCATTGAAAGATTTAGAACAGCCATATGCATCTCTTACGGAAATAGCATCAAAATACAATATACATAAATCTGTTTTATATAGACATAGTCAGAAAATTATGAAACCTCAAGGGGGGCAAACAGCATTATCAGAGGAAGCGGAGCTGCTTATTATAGAAAATATCAATGTGTGTGCTGAGTGGGGCTATCCAATGGACACGATATATCTGCGTTTCTTAGTAAAAATGTACCTTGATAAACTGGGAGTGGTCAACAGAAGGTTTAAAAATAATTTTCCAGGGGTGGACTTTGTTCAAAACTTTTTGATTAGACACAAAGATAAAATATCACAAAGAATATGTGAAAATATAAAAAGAGCCAGGGCGGCTGTATCCCCTGATGTGATTCAAGGTTACTTCAATGAACTACAAAAATCATTACAAGGGGTGGAATTACACAACATTATTAACTATGATGAGACTAACCTCTCTGATGACCCGGGACGTAAAAGGGTCCTAATGAAAAGAGGATGTAAATACCCCGAGAGGGTGGTTAATCACTCAAAAAGTTCCGTGTCAATAATGATGGCTGGTACTGCTGACGGCGAGTTAATACCCCCCTATGTGGTGTACAAAGCCCAACATTTATATGATACATGGGTTCTAAGCGGTCCAAAAGGCACCTATTACAATAGATCAACATCCGGGTGGTTTGAAGGAGCAATCTTTGAAGACTGGGTAGAGAAAATTACTATTCCCTTTTTTAAAGATAAACTGGGAAGGAAAATCTTGATAGGAGACAATTTGTCATCCCATTTGTCAGTCTCTCTAATCAAATTATGTAAAGAACATAACATTAATTTTGTATTTTTGCCACCGAACTCCACTCATTTGACACAGCCGCTGGACGTCGCATTTTTCCGGCCAATGAAGCGTGCTTTGGAGAGAAATATTCTTAAAGTGGAAGAAAACGGATGGACAAAAGCAGGCCTCTGTACCAAAGGGTTGCTTTCCCAAGCTCCTTAAACTTCTTATTGAACATCTGAAAAACAATGCCAAAAATAATCTCCAAGCAGGCTTTAAAAAAACAGGGATTTATCCTTTGAACATTGAAGAAATTATGTCTCGACTTCCCCAAGAACAAAACAACGACGATGTTAAATCTGCAATAGATGACTCAGTGTTAGAAATGTTAAAACAGATGCGTTACGGAACCATGAATGTAACAGAACCCAAAAAGAAAAGAAAACTAGAAGTAGTCGCAGGTAGAAGTGTTACAGCTGAAGATGCTGGAAATAATTTAGAAGCAAATAATGAAACGGAAGCAGCAAAAAAATCTAAATTAAGTAAAAATATAATAAAGGGGAAAGGTAAAGGAAAGACCACAAAAGCGCAAACCTTGCAAAAAAAGAAAAACCTAAATACAGACCTTGCCCAAGAAAATAAAGATTTACAAAAAGAAGATAAAGCAAATAAAGATAATCAAGGAGGGATACTAGACATTGAAAATATTGAACCTGTGGATAGATTTAATCTCAAAGAATTAGATGTTAATTCAATACCATTTATCTTTGTAGGATCTGAATGTGAAGTAATAGCCGAAGGTAAGGAATTTGCTACAAATGAAGAAAAAAGGTGTGATATCATGACTGAGGCAAATAGTACGGCGAACCTGATTGAGCATAAAAATTACCCGAATGAAATAGAAAGAAAGATAGAGACCAAAAATTCTATAGATATACAGAAAATTGTGAAATCAGATGTAAGTGAAAAATACACTGAACAACAGAAAAAAGTTATGTTTCAAAATGACTTTCAAACAAAAATAATAAATAAAATTACTGAAGATAAAAATAAAAGTAAGAGAGAGAACAGAAAAACTAATATAACTAAGAAGAAAAATACAGGAAGTTTAGCGAAAAATGTAAAATACTCAGCAGGTAGTGGAACTAGTTCAAAGACTGATATGGAGATAAAGAAAATAAATAAAATTAAAATAATTTCTAATGATAAAGGTAAAATTACGCAAAATGTCGATTTGAAAGGTTGTAAAGCAATAAAAATACAAGATATTATAACAGTTCCTAGCACATCTACCACAACTACGGCTAAAAGAAACGTTAATTATTATGATAACAGAAAAGAAATTTTTAAAATTTTAACAGATTCTGATTAAGAATATTTGATTTTAAGTTGTTTTATTGATTTTTTTATTATAAAATTCTAGAATTTTGCTTTATTTTATTAGGTTAAGTGACTGCAAACGTAACAAACATAATTATAATATATTTTTTGTTATTATTGAGAAGATATTTTTTTGTTTTAATGTTCTTTTATTAAATATGTAGTATTTGTTTTCTTGTTTTCTAGTAGCTACCTAAGAATGTTTATGTTTTATTTATTAATGTATAAAAAAATATTTAAATTTTGTTACCTAACATTAATTGTTTACATGCATAGTCACTTAAAATTAAGTAAAATTTTGTTAAAATATAGTTCTACTTGTAAATCAGCCATAAGAGGTAAATTCAGTTATAAGTTGTATCTTGTTAATAAGTAGGTACATACTCCGTTTTTTGTGATCTTTATAATAAATTAAGCTTCAGTGAATTAAAAAGTATTTTTAGTAAACTTATTATATTGATTACCTAGTGTAGCCAAAATTAACTCTCACATACCTAATTGAGTGCTAAAATCATAACTTCCTGTCGATGTCGTGATCTGAAAACTGTTTAAGTTGTTGACAACCCTAGCCAATTTTTCTATTCACCTCTTTTGAGGGGTGAATAGAATACAAGACGTTTTTTTAATTTTTAGGAATAATACGTTTATAATCTATGGTAAAACATTAGAAAAAAAGTTAGTTCTTATGTTCGGATACCCTGACCAGTAATAAAAAAGTCTGTTCTAATGGCAATTTTACTCGAAAAACGCGTTGAAAAATTGGAACTGGTTCTATTCACCCCATTTTACGGTACCGCTGATTGAAGCACTGTGTTAAAGACCTTACATTAAACAAACACTACGTTAGCGACCTCCGCGCGTACAGCGGTGCAAAGCGTCAATGTGTGTTATCTACCCACTATTTTTTTTGTATTAACTTGGAAAGATCGTAAATTGCTACATTTTATAGGAAGTACATTAAAATTGTAAAATTACGTTATAGATTGTGTTGTGTGATGTGAAGTTTAATATTGTTTGTTTGTGTTATGTTTGTATGTGCAAAAACTATGCTTGCCAGCAGTTAACTGTAAGTTTAAATGTTGTTTTTCTCTGTAAGTGAATTATTGTAAAATTCTTAAGAGAAATAAATTCTTTAACCGTAAAATCTGTTTGCAGCAAACAGTGGGTAGTTACCTCGTAGCAGCTAGCTACGTTAATCTGTGTGCTTAATTACAAAGCAATACTAAGGCTGTGTCCACGGTGCGGGTCGTCTGACGGCGCACATGCGGCCTGCGGTTGTGGTTAGCTAAACTAGCCACCGCGCCTGGCTACTACCGGCTAGCCAGTAGGACGTTACCTTGACGACTTAAATAGAAATATTTGTCGCATTTGTCAAGCACACAAATGTATCAAAATGTAAGTAACGGTTGAATATGACTTGTTTGAACGGATACAAAAGCCCTGGTGGTTTAAAAATACACATACTGTTTAAAATCGATTAAGGCCGTACGGGTCCACACCCGCTTTGCAAAGTACCACTACTTTGCCTACCAAAATTGACGGACATAGAAAAAAAACACATACAATCATGACTATTATCCCCGAAGGGTTAGTAGAGACTAGGCAATGAGGACCGCAAAAGCAGTTCTCTGCCATAGTCCACTTTTCACTTAATAGCGGCTACATGTGCTCAGCGTGACAGTTGGTGAACCCATCGTCGCTCTATGCTGTTGTATGGTGTGCAGTCTTTAGTTCCTTAGTCGCCTTTTACGACACCCAAGGGAAGGGAGAGGGTGGTAGTATTCTTTCACCGCTACGCGACACGGTTTCCTTTTATGACACCATTAACTATGTATATTTCATGGAAATAGTGTAAGTAACAATTACTTTACAACTCTTTCAACTGCTTTGAAAGCCCAGAACAGATCCTCAGACAGACATCTCTTTTTATTTTTATATAAGAAGGAGGCAAACGAGCAGGCGGGTCACCTGATGGAGAGCAATCACCGCCGCCCGTGGACACCCGCAAAACCAGAGGAGTCGCAGATGCGTTGCCGACCTTTAACAAAGGAATAGGGTTAAGGAAGGAATAGGAATTGTGAGGGGGGGGGGGGGGAAGGGGAGAGGCCTCCAGAACTCTCACTGGCCGGACGAAACACAACAGCACCTAGTGCCATTATTTCACGTCGGATATTCGTGAGAGGGTGGAATTACCCCGGGCGAGCCGGCCCAATGCATG
Source organism: Scoparia ambigualis (assembly GCA_963921215.1). Lineage (NCBI taxonomy): Eukaryota > Metazoa > Arthropoda > Insecta > Lepidoptera > Crambidae > Scoparia > Scoparia ambigualis. The sequence goes on from OY992507.1 coordinate 8,812,588, forward strand.
CTGCAACGCAGCGTGGCTCTACCACTCAGAAACTCTTCTGTTCTTTGTCTGAAAGTGTAAGTGTTCCTACTTGATTTGAACACGTTTTTACGCTATAACGTCCCATCTACATTCGTTCTAACGTATCCCATATTGGGTACTCTGCGTCGACTGAAATTGATTTTAATGCTTGATGGAGTGCAATTGATTACCGCCACTCCAAGTCAAGGTACAATCGGCCTCAGAAATAGCTTAACACTTTAGTACCTACCATAATATCACAACCAACTCGCACGGAGAGATCGCGCTCTGACCACCATTGGTATATGGTAGGTATATATGAACTTCGCATGGTAGGTTAACGTGTTATGAGGGTTTTCGCATTTCGGGTTCTCATTCAAACTTACAAGTTCTAATTTTTAAAAATCAATGAGCCATTTTTATTAAAACCTAGCTTCCTAAAGAAAAATACAGAGAAAATTTTAAAATACGTTTATTTAGCTGAGTTATTGCGATCTTAAACTTTTTATATTGGACTTTGAATCGCAATAACTCAGCTATATAACTTTTTTTATGATTTCTAAATGTAAAGTTTCAATAAAATTGCCTAATTGGTTTGTAGAATTTTGAACTTGGTAGTTTTTATGGGAAACCGAAATGCATACCCCCATCTTGAGCTACGTCTGAGGCCGGTCGTTCTACTATAATCAAGTAACTCCGACATTATTACATTGACGGTGCAGGCTAGCCGTATTTGCACGCCATTTCAAAAGAAATGTGTGGTCTGCTTATCTACTAAGTATAGTTTGATTAAGATGTTGGCGACAAATAGACATATAAAGCCTCTTCAGAGAAAAATAATCATTACCACAAAAAATATGTATAAATTGTGTTTTTACAGATACTAAGTAAATACTTAGTAGTTTTCATTTCAAAATTTTGATATAGTCTTGACTTTTTGACTATACCAGTAGTTCTTAACTGGTTGTCCGCGGACGACTGGTGGTCCCTGGAAACATCCCAAGTGGTCCGCAAAGCCATTCTAATAAATAAGATAAGGAATCAGAAGGGTTCAGAACCAACGATTTAGAATTTAGTATAGAGTATGGAATCATAAAAAATTAATAAAATCTGTAAATTGTGGGCAAAAATAATAATTTTATACGTGTTTTGTTTATTTAAGGATAGAACCCTTTAGTATCTAAATTTAAATACCTAAACTTTAGGTATTTATACATTTAGGTACTGTACATTATCTCTATAATACACACTCACCGATAGATGCCTGAGGTACGGGTAAACTAGTTCACCTAGGTATCAGTTCGGTTATTTTGCACTACTTACCAGTGGCGAAGCGTGAAATATTGAGAGAGGTAAGCCGGAGCAAAAAAAATGCTTACATACTCCGAGCGCGGGCACGCAGTCTTGAGTCCTTACCGAAAATCTGTGATTGGCATCCTGGCTTCAGTCTTGTATAGGCAGATGTATCTTCAGTCCACTTTTACTATACGTGTAAGCACTGAGATATTGAAACAGTGTCTTGCAAGCATAATAGAAGTGGCTTTGATAAAAGCCGTTTGTGGTGAAATGATGATATGATGTAAATTAAACAAAATTTAATCGACTAAGTACTAATAATACTACTTATACTCTAAAGATATTCGTCTATTCTTTCTTACAAAGTGCGCTTAGACATTATCATAAAAGCCGGGAAGAATCTAAAGCTATTAGTGCCGACATCTTACAATTCTACCGATTACTTTGCAAATCTACTTACTCTAAATACGTAATTTAAACTTATTACAATATCTACTTACCGCAAATATCTAATTACAACGTACGTCTTCGTAACTACTTTAATCACTACACACAACACAAATAAACAAAGTCCAACTACAATACTAATCATTCTAATAGGTGAAACTAACTAATAAATTCAAATACTAATAAAACACAGTCACGCATTCAATGATGAATTGCAATTACGTCAAATTATCTGTCAACAGAACACAAACCGAAAATGATATTCCTCCATCCCGCTCACGCGCACGCAAATTGTATTACTTTCTCTATCAAGTAACTCGGATAAAGACGGTTTATCGGCTGCTAATACGCGGGTGGGTTTATTGACCTTTATGTGACGTCATGACGTATATTTTGTACAAAAGTTTAACTGCCAAAAAGCCGATCGCGCCTGCGGCTTATTCTATAGCAATATGTTGTTGAAAAGCAAATTTTGTTGATTTCATGTCCATAGTGTAGGCGTTTTGTAATGTTTCTTTTATATATTTACTTTTATAATTACTGATTGTGCCACTTCTCAATTCAAGTAGAGAGTGGTTGTGTTCTAAACTTTTGAAGGGAAGCCGGTGGGAATCGAGTTGTATGGAACCTTCGTCACTGCTACTTACCTTAATTTTTAAACTTTTTAATTTAAGCGGCACTCTTGTAATGCATATTATTATGTAGGCAAATGTTATTTTATAAGTTTTATGTATTTTGTCTTAAGTTTTACATAGCATATAAATTTGTTCTAGTTATTCTAAAGCTTCTGGGTGGTCCATGGCATCGGTGAAATTTTGTCAAATGGTCCCTCATGACTAAAAGATTAAGAACCACTGGACTATTTAAGGTAACCACCAAAACTGGCATAAACATATCATAACAAAAATAATGATAACGGTAGACGAGTAGCAAAGCGCTATCCGATATCCGAAAGTCCGGGTTCTAATGGTCCTGGGTTCTATTACTAGGTCGGGAAAAATACGTTCTGGATTTTTCCGCATTTGTCAGACATAAAGATAGATAAACACTTTATTGCACATACACAAGAAACAGTTACACATGACACAATCTTAAAACTAGTTTGAGCAAAGGTGGCCTTATCGCTAAGAGCGATCTCTTTCAGACAACCTTTGGTTTATATTTCCAGCGTCGTGGCATTACTATCAGTGTCTCATAAAATTGTTCATAGTAGTTTTATGTTCTCTGTATTTGATGCTGAATTTATTTTTTTCATCCCACACATCCCACCCATCAATTATTGCTTTCCATGATGAAGCCCTAGGCTCGAAATTAATCACCTAACTGTTTTTTTGCTTAATACAGTTAAAAATTTTACAGTATTTGTATTATAGTGCCCAAATCAAATTTAAATTTTCGGCCGTTAGTGCCTGCTGTGGGACATTATGTAGGATAATAGTACATTGTTACCCTAGAGGTGAAAGTAGCTTATTTATTCCCGAGACGGGGTTTGGCACCCGAGCGTAGCGAGGGCGCCAATACTTCGAGGGACTAAATAAGTCTTCACCCGAGGTAAACACTGTGCTTTTCATTACGAATACAAGGACGGAAACTAAAAATAAAAACATGAATTAGCTAAAGAAAAAATGAGTGAATTTTATCCTACTAATATTATAAATATATAAACGCGAAAGTTTGTAAGTATGGATGGATGTTTGTTACTCTTTCAAGTAAAAACTACTGAATGGATTTGGATAAAATTCGGCATACAGATAGTTTATAACCTGGATACACATAGGATACTTTTTATCCCGATATTCCCACGGGAACGGGAACCACGCGGGTGAAACCGCGAGCGGCCGCTAGATAATTATTTTTTTTGAGAAAAATATAAAATTAATCAATTAAATAATTAATTTTTGAATTACATAAATCAACAACTTTTTTGAGATAATTATTTAAAGTTTATGGTAAAATTAGTAATCATTTGAATCTATGGACAACACAGACCACGCCCACGCAGTCCACGCTTCAGCAAGAAACAGCTGCACAGTCTGCACATGTGCTTAGGTGGCGAGCCTTTAGCCCGTTAGTCGCCTTTTACGACACCCAAGGGAAGAGAGGGGTTAGTAGTATTATTTTGATGAGCCCATCGCCGTTCTATGCTGTTGGATGTATGTGCAGTCCTTAGTCCGTTAGTCGCCTTTTACGGCATTCGCCGTGCGATGTCATCCTTCCATCTCATTGGTGTCTTCCTCGCGGTCTTGTGTGTGCTCGTGGACGCCACTCCAGCAACCTCCGAGTCCGTCTTTCTTTGGTCATTCGAGCAATATGTCCCATCTCCACTTACGCTCTGCAATTACTTTGACCACATCTCTAACCTTGGTTTTAGATCAAACGAAAGTATTTCTCTTCCGGTAGCGTAAGGAAATGCCGAGCATAGCTCTTTCCATTGCTCTCTAGGCAACACGGAGTTTGTCTGGGGATTTTCCAGTAAGTGAATATGGCAGAACACACTGCTCAAATCAAAAACTCTTCTTTTCAAGTGCGTGGCCATCTTGCTACGCAATATACTTGAGTTGACACTGAAAGCCGCCTACGCCCGGGCGATACGTTTCTAGACTTCTGCGGTTTGGTTTGCGCTGCCCAACTTGATCCTATGCTCAATGTATTATATACTCCGACGTGACTTCAACCGGTAGTCGATATTAGTCATGATTTTTGTTTTGCTCTCGTTGATTTTCAGTCCAACTTTAGCCGATTCATTTTTCTAGGTATTCAGCATGACGGGTATCATATCCGGTACTTTATCGGAGAATACCACCAAATCGTCTGGAAGCGTAAGTTGGTAAGATTTTCTCCATCCATGTTTATGCCCTTGTCGTTCCAGTTTAGATTTATGAAGACGTTATCTAGTGCGGCATTAAACAGCTTTGGAGAGATCGTGTTCCCTTGGCGTACTCCTCTACCCAGCTCAAATTTTTGGGTCTTCTTGTGCAGACTCACACATGCTGTAGCGTTGCTTTGTAGATTTTCCGAGTATGAGGTATGAAAAGATAATTTACTTTTATTTTATAGGTGATATGGAAACAAAAAGGTAGAAAAATATTAATAATTAGCAGACCGCCGGCGTCTTCGTTCGCGTGGACCCCGTACCCCATGACGAATTTTCAAAATGACTCCCTCCCAGAAACACTTATTGTGACGTAACTAAAATAGTTAGACATATGCTATTTCGACACTTTTTGTAGATAATGGTGTGTTCTGCAAAGCCATAGTACATTATTTTATTCTATCATCAATAGTTTTCTTAGCGCACGCGATTTAAGAAATTTATTTGAGTTTTAGTTAGGATCCCTATTTTTTTTTAAATTGTAATATAGCCTATGTCACCCGGAAATAGTGTAGCTTCTCAACGGTGAAAGAGTTTTTTAAATCGGTTTAGTAGTTTCGGAGCCTATTCAATACAAACAAACAAAGAATAAACCATCTGGCATTATGTTGTGCACCGCTAATGTTAAAACAAAACACTATTCCAATATCAAATTATAATCCGGAGTTTGGTTGATTCTCTTTGTGCATTATTCATGTCTCGGAGCAGCAAATAAGATGGGCAAGGTTTTCGTCCCGAACTATATATCACGAGGCATCTTATAAGAATATCATTTTGGTATTAAAATATCACGTAAGCTATTCAAAGGAGTATACAGCGGCTTTGTTTACGTATTACATTGTTATTATTATAATACTTACTTACATCTTTTCTGCTACTTATATTGAATATTAGTAGTTATTTATTAAATAACGTTTTAGCACCTGTAAAATGATATTGTTCCATACTGATTGAGTAAATTAGCAGCGACTAGGTTACACAGTAAAAAAATGTTTTATTGTAATAAATAATTAAAATGTTAATGTACTGAAAAGTATCCATTTTGTGCACCCGCCAGCGCCAGTTATCCTATCCATAATATCACGATTGTGGTAACATATTTATTTGCTTAGTTTTTAATTCGGGTCTGCGTGTTTTCTATGTAGGTACCTAAGTTTATCTGTTATCTAGATAACCATTTAAACAAGTTTCAAATGAAGCTTTACTTAACAAGGAATCTACAAAAAACATGTCAAATTGATGCTGCGTGTTGTCGTGAAAGAAGAACAAATGCAAATCGTTGCTGAAATCAAATGTCGCACTCTGTTCGGTGTTTGTGTTGCTAATTACAGTTTAAACACTGCAAGGCAAGCATATTTATACGGCCGACCCAATTGCACCAAGTTTGCTAGAGGATTTCAATTTTACATAATGTTATTGTTCCTTGATAACGCGTTGATTGTCTGACAAAATGTAATTATGAGACGTAAGCGATTTCAAGAGCGTTGAACTTTTTTATCATATATCAATAATTTATTTGCTAGATTACATGTGTAGTGCATGATCTCTTATTAAATATTGCTGTTGCAATAATCAATTGTGATCTGTGCCGGGACAAACCAAAGATGATTGTGGTTATAGCCGAAGAACAACAAAAAAATTAAGCAATAAAAGAAATAAAACTATTTGCATCCTCATTTAAAGAGATGCAAGAGATTACTGTTAAACAGTAACCTGTAGACATTTTACAGAAGTGAGCTGAAATACAAACGTTTGCTTCAAAACGGACAAGCTCAGACGACGCGGCGGTTAAAGCAGAAAAATAAAAAGCAAACTAATAAAAATACTGTACAAAAAAAAGAAGAAATAAACAGAAGTGGGGTGTGACTCGCGTAGCGGTGAAAGAATACCACCACCCCCTCTCTTTTCTTGGGCGAAACCCAAGGAAAGAGAGGAGGTAAAAGTCGGCTAACGGACTAAAGACTACACATAGATCATACATAGAGCGGCAATGAGCTCACTACCTGTCACGCTGAGAACATGTGCAGTCGCTTGTAAGGGTCCTAAGACTAAATAAAAGGCGGACTGTATAACATAGGGTTGGTTTAATGCCAACTAGTTACAAAAGGATAGGTCCCGGACAAACAGATAGTAAATTTAAAGAGGGTCGCGATTGTCGTTGGAGCTGTCCGAAAGCCGAGTGTCTTATTCGGTAGTCGATGCCGCGCCCGTCTCGCAGGCAGCGGGGGGCGACCGCGGCAACCGGTTCGATGCTCGCCGCGATGATGTCACGCCCTCCTCCCTCGCGTCTCCTCCCGTGCGTATGTAGGCATTAACATGCTCCCCGGGTTGAAGTCTATCGAGGGCTTCAAACATCTGGAAGAGGACATATATTATTAAAGGCCCTCCGAATAGTGCCTCTCTTGGTCTTCAGCTCAGCCACCCTGATGACGCCGTCGCTGCCAGGATAGACGTTGGTCACGCGTCCTAGCGACCAAAGAAGGGGCGGTAGAGCTTTGTCCTTTATGATCACAAGTGATCCCAGTTTAAGTTCTCCGCTCGTGCTATGCCACTTCAGTTTTTGTTGCAGCTGGTTGATGTACTCCAGCGAAAATCGACTCCAAAAGTGCTGCTTTATGTATTCTATCCTCACGAAGCGGTTAAGGCGAGTGATGTTCATGTCAGCCACCTGTGGATGTGGAATGGATATCAGCGGTCGTCCAATCAAAAAGTGTGCAGGAGTCAGAGCGGAAAAATCAAGTGGATCAGAGGATAGCTGGGTCAGGGGGCGAGAGTTCAAGACAGCCTCAATTTGGGTGAGACAAGTGGCCATCTCCTCGTATGTAAAGTGCGTTGTATCTAGGAGCCGTTTAAGGTGGTGCTTTGTGGAGCGAACAGCTGCCTCCGCTAAGCCATTGAAGTGGGGGGTGTAAGCAGGAACAAACTTAAATTCTATCCCCTCTTGAGCTACTAAACCTTCAAGATTAGATTGTGCTATAAATTTGGAAAACTCGTTATTAGTGCCAACAAAATTGGTTCCGTTGTCGGACGTGATGCTTTTAGGCTTTCCACGACGGGAAACAAAACGATTTAATGCGGCTATGTATGCTTCAGTAGATAGCGCCGTGACGAGCTCGATATGCACTGCCTTTATCGAATTGCATACAAAAATTGCCAAAAATGACTTAAGGAGCCTACAGCCTTTACCTTTTCTGTCTGCTATTAACACTGGCCCGGCGTAGTCAACGCTACAATATAAAAAAGGGAACTCTAGTTCAGTTCGAGATGCTGGCAACTGACCCATGATAGGCTGAGTAGTTTCAGCTTTATGTCTGCAACATCGAACACATTTTTTCACCGTTTTCTTCGACAAGTTGCGGCCACCTAAAGGCCAATAAAATTGTTTAATATTTGATAGTAAGAGCTGTGGACCAGCATGTAAATATTTAAGATGAAAATGTTGGAAAATGATGTTTGTAAGATTATGTTTACTGCATAAAAGAACAGGATGTTTCGCATCATAACTATAAGGAGAGTTATTGAGTCTGCCTCCGACTCTAATAATATCATTGGGATCTAAAAAAGGGGATAAAGCTATGAGGCGGTTTTTCTTAGGCACTGATTTTCCCGCTTTAAGCCACGCATATTCATCTGGAAACATTTCCAACTGCGCCTTTCGAATAATTAAATTTGTTGCATTCTGAAGTTCTTGAACCGAAAGATGACTAGACAATTTGTTATTTTTGTGTTTGCAGTTGTGAATGAATCTCAATAAATATGCGATTGAACGTTGGATAAATGTAAATTTAGATTTTTTGTTAATAAATTCACAAACTAAATCAGCATTAGTATTTTCATTTGCAAGCGCTACCGAACAAGAAACCATTTCTGGTAGATCGTGCTTCACGCTCTCGTTGGGCATTATTGGCCAAAAAGCCTCATTTTTTAATAAGAAGGTGGGACCTGACCACCACAAAGAAGAACTGCTGATGAGGTCAGCCTTCAGCCCGCGAGAAACAAGATCCGCCGGATTGTCTTTCGACGGTACGTAACTCCACGTGTGACCCTCTGTGCTCTCCTGAATTTCGTGAACACTTTCAAACCATAGCTGTTTTATTTCTTCTGATACTTTGTCGTCCCATGAGCATTGATCGATCCACAATCTTTGCATGATGATCTTTGCTTCTACTATGCATGGGCCAACTAAACCTAATGGATCGAATATCTGACTTATCACTGAAAGTATATGACGCTTGGTTACTTTTTTATTTAAATAAATATTAATTGAAAACGATAGTGCGTCAGAATCACAAAGCCAGTTGACACCAAGTGTTTTAGAAGAGACGTTATTATTTATGTTTGACATTTCTAAAATATTATTTGAGTTAGTGGAACCTGGGGCGATTTGATCTAAAATAAATTGACTATTTGATTTAAATTTTCTTAAGTGAAATTGAGCTGAATTTAATGTAGATATGACCCCTTGAATAATTCTAATTGCATCATCAATAGATGATGCGCCTCCTAAGAAATCGTCGACGTAGAAGTCTCTTTCTATGGACTCTTTTACGTCATTATCCACCGCACTCGATGCCAAGCTAACTAAACATTTTGTAGCTAAATATGGGGCACAGGCGGTGCCATAAGTCACAGTATTAAGGGTGTACGTTTTGAGGGGTTCTTTGGGACTGTAGCGAAAAATAATTTGTTGAAGAGAGCGTTGAGAAGGGTTAAGCTCAATCGATCTGTAAAAATTTGCCACATCTCCGGTTACGACGTATTTAAATTGCCGAAACCTTAATAATATGGAATAAAGATCTTCCTTTACAGTGGGGCCAACCATTAGGATGTTATTAAGTGACAGCCCTGTGCTGGTCTTGGCGGACGCGTCAAAGACTGTACGGAGCTTTGTGGTAACGCTCGACTCACGCAGTACACCATGGTGAGGCAAAAAATAATAATGCTGTTGCTCATTGTGAGCTGAAGGCTCCCTGTTTTCGGTCATGTGACCTAAGCGCTCATACTCGAGCATGAATTCCATGTACATATTTTTAAAGACAGGTTCTCTCATGAATCCACGTTCTAAAGACAAAAAGCGGCACTTAGCTTGTTGAAACGAGTCGCCCAAGACTGAAGCATCCTCCTTCAGTGGCATTGTTACGACAAACCGACCATCGTCTGTACGTGTAGTATTTAAAAAAAAACTCTGCTCACAGGCACGTTCTTCAGGGGACAGGGAGTGCTTTGATGCAACAGTGTCTAGTTCCCAGAACCGGGTTAAGTCTGGGTTGGGTTCCTCACAAGAAAGGTTACAAATAGGGGAAGAAGAGTGCTTAAGACGGGAAACATGCCCAGACACCAACCAGCCCAGCTTGGTTTCATATAATTTGGGTTGATTTTTACCCAAGTCGATGTGGTTATTACCTAAAACAGACCAAAATACGTCGGCCCCTACTAATATGTCTATGGCGGACGGGACATTAAAAGTAGGGTCAGCAAGACATATTCCCTTAGGAAGAGGAATATGTTCGACTTCTATGTATGAAGTTGGTAAACATTTAGTCAAATGAGGAAGAATAAGACAGTCCACAATAAGTCTATAATCGTCATGTATGGACATTATAGTAAGGCTGCAAGACTTTGTACTTTGAGAAGTATGATTGTTAATACCTGTCACCGTGGAGTACGCCTCGCGTCGCGACAAATCCAGCTTACCGCATAGCGAGTTCGTTATGAAGTTCGCCGTGCTCCCATTGTCGAGCAGAACTCGGGCGGAGTGCACGTCTCCCTTGCTATCGATGACTTTCACAAGCGCTGTGGAAAGCAAAACATGCGGAGGAGTAGTATGCTGTTGAAAATCATTTGAATTTGCAAAGTTTGTGATATTATTTACCGGCAAAGCAGGTATAGGCATTTTTTCGGGCTCATGCAAATGCAAAAGTGTGTTGTGCCTCTTTTTACAATATTTACAAGACGCAAGACTGCATTTGCTTTCAAAATGTCCTGGGCGAAGACAATTAAGACACACTTTAGATTCTTTGGCCTTTTGAACTCTATTTTCAATAGGAAGGGACCTGAATGTTTCACAGTTAAATAAAAAGTGACTTTCATTGCATAAGGAACATTTTACAATTTTTGTAGTATAGTTATGTTTTATTTTTGAATTTTTATTATTGTAAATATTAGAATTATTGTAATTAGGAGTATCTATATGTAAATTAGAATGATTAGATTTATGAGTTTCGAATTTTTGAATTTTATTACCTTTACTTTCTTGTATAGTCTCCAATAAGTCTGCCCTGTTGCTAAGAAAATCAATAAAAATGTCTAAGGTAGGGGGTTTAGTTAATGTATTTCTGTGTTCTTCCCAGACTCGATGGGTGACACTATCTAATTTTTCAGCCATCATACAAATAATTAGAGTATCCCAGTGTTCAGTGGGCTGATCTAACGTAGATAAGGCTCGCAAGTTTTTATTTGTAACATCTATCAGATGACGAATGGACGCACAAGACTCCCTTTGCATGCGCTCAAGACTAAACAATGCTTGAACGTGATTATTAACGAGCAATCTATTGTTGTCATACCTACTGCACACTAACTTCCAAGCAGCCTCGTAATTTTCGGCTTTAAAATCTAAATTATCGATTATAAGCAAAGCTCTGCCTTTAAGAGAAGCGCGAAGATAATGCAGCTTATTAATGCTATCTATATCATGTCTAGTGTGCAAAAATGGAAAAAATGTCTAGTGTTAATCCCGCTAACTCACTAATTTATCAAGCTTGGATGCTGCATGCAAGCACCGCCCTCCCGCCCGCAATGTATGCACATGCAAAGGGAGCGATGGATGCTAAATAAGGCATGCAAACCGAAACCCGACACGTGTTTCGCCCCTCCACGGGGCATCCTCAGGAGCTGTTGACTGGTCGAGAGCTGCGCGCCGACTGAAACGGCTGCGAAGCTCTCGGCCCCTTATATAGCGCCACCGTTTGACATTTGTAACGTACTACCCGCAATAAGACGCAATAATGGGGAGGAAACTAAATTTGTTTGGTCATTCAACAGTGTGTAATTATTATTGTTATAAATAAATAAATAAATCTTTCCTACAATCACACCAATTATCTAGCCCAAGAGAAGCTTCGAAGAAACTCGTTAAATGGTTACTAGACAACGGATAAACATACTTAAAATACTTAAATACATACTTATTATACATAGAAAACACCCAGACCCGAGACAATTCAGAAAACAATAATTTCTAAATTGACCCGACCGGGGTTCGAACCCGGGACCTCAGAGATGGCGACACCATGAAAACCGGTGTACAAACCACTCGACCAAGGAGGTCGTCAAAACGTCGTTATGTTTTATAATTTCTAACTGCTCCAACACACACAACCGGAAACTCTTATTACATACATGCAAAATATTATATGTGTGATTGTCGCCCAAGGAATGGCCGGTGTCAATTAGATGTTTTGCGAAATGTGACTTGTCTGGATGGCCATTCCTATGTGCGGCCACATGTTCCTTATATCTAATTTCAAAATTACGCCCTGTCTGACCTACATAGACCCCATTGCATTCATTACAAATTAACTTATAAACACCGGTCTATGTAGGTCAGACAGGGCGTAATTTTGAAATTAGATATAAGGAACATGTGGCCGCACATAGGAATGGCCATCCAGACAAGTCACATTTCGCAAAACATCTAATTGACACCGGCCATTCCTTGGGCGACAATCACACATATAATATTTTGCATGTATGTAATAAGAGTTTCCGGTTGTGTGTGTTGGAGCAGTTAGAAATTATAAAACATAACAATAATAATTACACACTGTTGAATGACCAAACAAATTTAGTTTCCTCCCCATTATTGCGTCTTATTGCGGGTAGTACGTTACAAATGTCAAACGGTGGCGCTATATAAGGGGCCGAGAGCTTCGCAGCCGTTTCAGTCGGCGCGCAGCTCTCGACCAGTCAACAGCTCCTGAGGATGCCCCGTGGAGGGGCGAAACACGTGTCGGGTTTCGGTTTGCATGCCTTATTTAGCATCCATCGCTCCCTTTGCATGTGCATACATTGCGGGCGGGAGGGCGGTGCTTGCATGCAGCATCCAAGCTTGATAAATTAGTGAGTTAGCGGGATTAACACTAGACATTTTTTCCATTTTTGTATATCATGGATTTCCGCAAAGTAACGCCTGATTCTATTAATTATGTCTAGTGTGAATTAACGAAATAAAGGTATCCCTAAACTCAAGCCAGTGTTGATAGTGGCCATGAAACACCGGTAAGTCAATCTTAGGCAATCTAACGCAATTAGATTTAAAGGAACTGGCCTGTACATCCTCGTAGCACGACACGGAGCCCTCAACTGGAAGGTTGCGCTGGTGGGAGCAAGCGCCAAGTAGACTGCGCGCTGATGCCACCAGGGAGTGATACAAGTCCTCGAACTGTTCGCGTTCCTTACACTCATCGTCGGGTTCCTCCGAAAGCATCTCGATGTCACACTGTAATTTATGGAAATCAGAGTATAGGGCATCAAATTTATTTAAACGGTTTTCCAAATCTAGTTGGAGTACGCTAGTAAGCTCTGTGCAGCCTTTATGTTTTGTAATAAAATTATTAAATATAGTCAGTTTAGACTTCATACAACTACGCTTTCTAATTAATTTTTCAATTTTTTCGTCTGACATGATAACTAAACAAGAACGCTTAAGCAAATAAAACAAAATAAATCTAATGAATGCGTGCGGCTATGAATAGAGTAATGTGACCTTGCTTGAATGCACCGGCCGATAACAAAAGAACAGCTGAGCGGGCGGTCAGCTACCTGCTGCACTTATAAAAAACGGGACTATAGCTATCTGTAAGCGATGCGCCCGCGCCACGCAGTCTAGCGAATGATGTTTGCAATACTTGATTTGTGATTGCAGTGTTAAGCTTAAGGTTTTAAGCAGTTTTAATGCAAATATGAATTAAAATGTAATGTTAAAAAAATAGAAGCCACCCTCACACTAAAAATATTGAAATGTCTCACTTAATTTAAAGCTATCGAGAACTTTTATAGTGGTAAGGAAGGAAAAAAGAAGGAATAAATTGGAACGAACTCACAAATACCCAAACCGTCCACTTGGGATAAGATGATTTGCACTTTTCGTCCGTTGGATGTCCGTTGAATTTGACTCGAGCTTCTAACAGGTTCAAAGTCTGACTTGCGGCGACCTTCTATGGTTTTGTTTCTTGAGCGGGCGTGGCTGCTATGGAGAAACTTCTGCAGGATGATGACTCCCGAAGATGATTTCGATGCTGAAGACCACACAACTGAAGAGCTTCAGAACAGGAATGGGGGTAGTCCGGCCCCACTTCTCTTGCAACCGTTAACAATTTTGACGGCGAGATGGACCAATGTAAGGGTCCTAAGACTAAATAAAAGGCGGACTGTATAACATAGGGTTGGTTTAATGCCAACTAGTTACAAAAGGATAGGTCCCGGACAAACAGATAGTAAATTTAAAGAGGGTCGCGATTGTCGTTGGAGCTGTCCGAAAGCCGAGTGTCTTATTCGGTAGTCGATGCCGCGCCCGTCTCGCAGGCAGCGGGGGGCGACCGCGGCAACCGGTTCGATGCTCGCCGCGATGATGTCACGCCCTCCTCCCTCGCGTCTCCTCCCGTGCGTATGTAGGCATTAACACGCTACTTTTGGGAAAAGTGGACTATGGCAGTGGATTGCTTTTATGACTAACACTTCGGGGATAATAGTCGTGATATGTATGTATATGTATGTATGAAATACAAACCTTTGCGTCAAACACAGACACCGTGGCGGTTAAAGCAGAAAAAAAATCAACATCATCATCATTCGCTTGCCCTGTTCCCATGTTATTTGGGGTTGGCGCAGTATGTCTTTTTCTTCCATACAACTCGGTCGTTTGTCATATTATTATAATCATCCAATCGCCTCTTATTCATGTCATCCCTCACACCATCCATCTTTCTTTGGTCTTCCTCTCCTACCTTCAACACTCATATATCCATATGCATCACTCGTTTTGACAAGGCTTTCGTCCCTTCTCATTACATGTCCATACTAAGATAAACGGTTCCCTTTCTTCTTTTCTAAAAATACTTCCTCTTATATATTCATTTATCCATTCTCCATTATTTTGTCCATCCTCGTCACTCCACACATCCGCCTTAACATTCTCATCTCCGTTACATCGAATCGTCTTTCATCTGATTTTTTTACGGCACAGCATTCAGATCCTTAAAGCAGAAAAACAATATACAAACTACTAATAAAAATAGGAAGTGTATATACAGTGCCACATGCGGCACTTTATGTCAATCGGTTCGGGAACCGTAAGTTTTGCGGTATAGGAATAGTGACGCCGGCTAATCTGCCGTAAAGATTTTATTAGACAACAGGAATACTAGCTGCCCTACTCCTGTAGGTCACGTGATAAGTTAGAAATTTAGGACAATCTCGAAGCGCAGCGTAGCGATTGTCTTGAATTTCGAGGTTATTTTTTTTAGACAACAGAAATATTACTCCATACAAAATATCTTTTGAATATTATGTCCTCTGAACATTATGGCAAATAAAAAATATGTTACGGTTCCCCAACAATGCTACATATGATACAATGCCGCTTGTGGCACTCTAAACACTATGTACTACGATGCCGTAATTACGGCATCGTAACTGATCGTACTAAAATGCCGCTTGTGGATAGAGATCCACAGCCATAAAAATAATGTACAAAAAAAAGAAAATAAACGATATGCGCCCTCCTTGAAAGATTTACGCAAGAGATTAATGTTAAGCGGTAACCTGTAGCCATTTTACAAAAGTTTTTATTACTGAACAGCGGCGTTCTTGAGACCGCGGTCGTTATCACCTAAGTATTGTGAAGCAGCGCTTTGCCCCAGCCAACCCGACAAGGCGTGTCTTATCTGAGATCGTGCTTGCGTTTCCTGAAATTGCTTATTAATGTGTGAGTCCCATAGATGTAGAGATTAAACATAAGAAACCGTGCACAATGGAATTGAATTCTGATTACTTTCGGCAGAATTATTTGTAAAAAAATTTGGATAGTCACAATGGAGTGAATTAGACTTAAATTGAAATGGAGACGCGGTAGAATAAATAACATGTTTTTTACTATTATTACGTCAAGACGAACAAAAATATTTTAAAATAATATAAAATAAAGCTTAAATCCAATCTCAGTTTACACAAAAACCATCAGGTTTGATTGTGACAAGGTTGTTCAAAACCTTACACTGTCAAAGTGTTATTAAACATTCCCTCCTCAACCGCTCTCACGAATGCGTATTTTTTCAAGAAAAACGTAGTTTTTTTACAAGCTTGTTTATAACTTAACATTTTCCAACTACTTAGTAATTTTAGAAAGTAGTACGAGTATCAGGTATAGAAAAAATGTTAAATGATATTCCTCCCAAACCACTTAATTTTCAGTAAAGATGTAGAGCTTTACTGGGATCCCAAACGCACTTTTCGAGAGACGTTGCCATGTGACGTTTTTTTTTTAAATTTCCCTACAAACATATAACGGCCAGCATGTTCATGGAACGTGAATAGTAATCCACTTTTCATCATATCGATTGCAATGCAATAAGAAACTTGAAAACTTAGTCGAAACATTAAAAAAGTATTTGTTTGAAAAACAGTTGAAACGCGGCATCGACACTCAACTTTATTATGTAAGCATACTGCGGAACGAGAAAGTGAACGTAAACACTCCTTTACGCCGCTGTAGATTCGGAACATGTTAAAGGAGCCATATTTATTGCTTAGATTAGCTGCGCGCCAGTCCGCGGCGCCTCATTTGTGCTCTGATATTCCGCTCGGCGGATCCAAAATGATGAATTGCCTGTGTACCAACCAACCAACCTAATTTCTTGGCGGTTCTCATTTGTTTCTGTTGCAACTCACTTTACCTTATAGTTATTCGAGCTAGTGTACAACCAATTAAATTCAATACAGGTTGATTGCAAGTCACAGGTTTAATATGTTAATTAAGGGCGGTGCAAGTGATACTTTTAGAAATAATCTTTTATCTATAATAATCAATTAAAATATGAGCTCCTGATATTTCATTCGACACGGAGTACCGTTCACCCTAATTTTGAACGTTCTTATTTCTGAACGTTCCAACTATCTTTGCCTTATAGTCAAGTCGACACAGTTACAATCAATTTATAATTAACATTTTTTGATTTTTTTTAGGTGACCGATATTTTAGGACGTAATAGATAGACTTAGATAGACTAAAGTTAAGTACTTTTTAATTTGAATGTGGAAAAGGAAAAGCCTCCTATTGCTGTATATAACATAAATAAATACATAGCTTGTCTACTTCCATTAAATAATCTATATTGTCTTAAATGAGAACTCCCAAGCATGCGTAAGTACTTGGCAATGAAATACAATGTTGATGTGATTATTTGCATAGACATTACGTCTGCTTGTTTTATTTATTTGAGCACATAACAAAATCACGTGTGGTCAACATAGTTGCCTGTTTCGATAAGACTGTCTGCATATTTGTTGATATGACTGAATTGTGTGTAATTAATAAACAATACTTGCTTTACTCATAAGATCACCCATATGTTAATATAATAATTATGATGAATCTGGTGATTAAAAACTTCCAACTGCTGGATGAGTCCTGAGGGCCTTCCCACATAAAAATAGAACATGAGGTCTTTTTTTTGTTTTTTTTTAATTTCGCATTTTTTTCATATAAGAATATTTCGCATCAATTTCGCATTTAAGTTCGGGCTGTTACGACGATATTGTACATTCTGAAGAACCGTTCTGCGTCTACACTTTTGGTTGGACTCTAGATGCTCTGTAAGGTTGCTTTAGCAAAGGATGGAAAGCAGCATTGTTTAGCGAGCAAAATGTCTTTCACATTGGGATCTTCGTTTCTGTGTATCGATTGAAGGATTACCCTATGAAAGTGAGTATATCCATCTATTTGCTCATTTCTTGCTAGTGTTCTGAAAAAATAAATTTTAGAAAACCTTTCTAAAAGTACATCCGGGTTTAAAGACACACTTGTAGCTACAGATGGGTTAAATAATTGTCCAATGTGAAAGAAAACCTCGTTTGTCTCGTTTAATGTCATGTGGAGTGCAATCATATCAAAATCATCTTCAGCTATTTATTGCTTATTTCGCGGAAAATTCTCAAAACGTTTATATTCGCATTTAAGTATATCAAAATTTTCGCATAAATTCGCATCTAATTTTCGCATTTTTTTTTAATATTCCGTACCTCTACATATAATAACACCTGTCTATGTATAGAATGTTCCACCATAAACACTTTTATGGCAGAACTAAATACAAGCCCGAAGCTACGTTTAAAATTCACGAGCAGAAGCAATTACATATTATAATGTTTTTAAGGTAAGGTAAGGTTAAGGTTTTCTTTTTAAGGCAATTTAGTTCAGCTTTTGCCAATGTTCGCTTACTAAAAGTTATACGCTGAGTCGCGAATACACAGTAGACCTTTTCCTTTGATAGCCTGCACTGTTCTACTGCTAAACAAAGGATTTTTTGGAGCGGAAAACTCGTTGTTGAGTAAGTACCACTGCGTCCAGGGAGATGCAGAAGGTTATGAGGCCCTAGCACCTCTCGTCTAGTCTAGACCCGAAGATCTCGGCAGAGCCTGAGAAGAAGAGTGGTGAAGAGGGTATAACCACTAAAAATCGCTGCTTTTTCTCATGGAGTATCAGTAGTCAGGGTGAGCCGTGACCATCGTCAGGCGTCCTGACTTGCATTTGCCCCAACAGCGGTCATTTAGAGGAAGTACACCCGAGGAAGTCTAGGTAGGTATAAATATCTAAGGTACTCGACGGACAAGGGTTTTTCACCCCCAGCCACAGCCAGCGATCGAGGGATCTTACCTTTTTTCTTTTTAAGAGAAGGAGGCAAACGTGCAAGAGGGTCACCTGATGGAAAGTAATCACCGCCGCCCATGGAAACCAGAGGAATCGCAGACGCGTTGTCGGCCTTTAAGGCAGGAATAGGCTCTTTTCTTGAAGATCCCTAAGTCGTAACGGTTCAGAAATACCACCGGACGGCGTTCTACTACAGTTACAACTACTACAGAACCTCGAACTACAGTTTTGTGGAACCAGTCGTTAAAAGCGCACAGTAGTAGAACGCCATCCATCAAGGTGATGTGGATGGAATGACAGTCGATTGCGTGTAGTGCGGTGGAGGAAATCAGCGGTAGGGATCAAGCCAAACAATTCCTCAGAACACTCCCATAATATATGCGGTACAATATACAGAGAGACGCAACGTCTCTCCGAAAAGCCAGTGGATCGAGCCGACGGCGGGCAAAACCATCCCTGCCTTTTCCCTGTGACCCATCTGTGTCAGATAGGGTTCGCGTGGATGGAGTCCTCGCGAATCCCCTCCGCGGTATCCTTATATGATATAACCCGTCACATTAAAGGGCCGCTTCCATCCATGACCTCTCACACCGGGCTAAGACAGGTCCCAGTCACAGTCCCGCAGAATGTGTCGCTCCGCTGCCCACGACTTTGTGCAAAGGCCTTCACGTCCTTCACTGTCTAGTGTGGTTTAGACTACCAATCTAAGACTCCGTCCCGGGTTCGATTCCTATCGAAGGTTACATGTTTATACTCGGTTTGGTTGATGGTAGGCTTGTTTGTCCGCCGGTTGTCTGCTTATCCGGAAGTCCGCTTGGATATGCCGCTTAAATATGTCGCCGTAACATCTTGCTAAGTAGTTGAGTAGTTCTCTTACTGTACCAGTCGGTCTGGTAGACATTGCATCCCCATCATATCACCACCTGTGTCTGGGCCAATAAAGCAAACTTAATTGTACAAGTCTATTTGTTTTACGTGACTACGGATAAATGCACTGTCAAGCAGGTGGCAGTTACAATATTTGCTCTCGTAACGTTCAGGCGCGATACAGTAAGTTTGTCATGTGATTCGAGCAAACTATCTCATATTTACAAACAACAAATATTTAATGATTAACCATTTTTGGGTTGTCTCCGTACACAGGACGTAGAGCACTCTGATTAGGTAGTTTTTAAACAAATGTGTAGTATGTCGTCACGTGAGCTGTTAGGATATGACGTTATTTAATTTCGTGTTTCTTAAGATACTTAATTGATTTGCGTAAGATCCTTAATTTTCACCTAAACAAACTTTACTAACCTTTTTGTTGATGGTGGTAAGTATGGTATTCATTGACATTTTCTTAGAAAGTTTATGCAAAAAGTACACATTGATTTCAATCAAACTTTTATTTTAGCATCATACAATTCATAAACTATTTCTCGTATTTTGAGGTTATTTCTACATATACCTATAAACGTCTTTCTGCTAGGCACAGGCCTTCCCACATAGACAGCAGCACATCTACATGTGTGTGAATTATCTACATATTGGGCCAACGGCTTATCGTGCCTTACGAAAGGACCGCAAGATGTTTTTAATTAGGTCAACCATCCATTGACCCCCCAGAGCAGAAGAAAGACGTCTTCTGTTCCGCGATTGACCCGGGACCGAAGATGCATAAAATTTATTCTTCCAGAGTAGGTTAATCCACGTAAACAAATGCAAAGCGAAAGCTGTGATTACTTTGCAGAGAGCGTCTTAAAATCTAAATACCCGAATGGAAACACATTTCCTGAAGGGCAGCCAAAGCTAAGAAACTCCAGTGCCGAGTGATAAATTAATGTTTCAGGAATGTAGTGTAACGAATGTACATCGCTAACTAGCTGGTTAATGGAGATCGTATCTGAGGAGGCAGATCGATGAATATTTATATCGACAACCTTTGAGTATCGCCCGCTGCGATATTAATTACGATGTGATGCAGCCAGAGCCTCGTAATGTTTAGATATGGCATTTGGAAATAATTACAATATGAAGAATTAAAAACCTTTAAGATGTTTATTGATTATTTGAGTTACCGCGCAGCTACAAAAAAAAACAGGTTTATATAGTATAGTTTCTTTCAATCAGTGCAATGCAGTAATTAGGCATGTTTATTAGTAACTTAGTATTTTATTAACAAGCGTAGAAAATATCTTTGTTTTCTTTGTAAAAAAAAACATACTACTTATCAAAGAAAATTATATTTTAGTCACACATTTTACTCCACTTGAACACTGCAAGTACTAAAGCTTGCTTTCGAAACTGCAGCGGCAACTAGTAATAAAATTTTAAATTATTATTTGTTTCTAAATACTTTTGAGCTTTTTTGTCATATCAAATCAAAAAACTAGCAAGTAAGTTGATAAAACTAACAAAACAACTTCATGTAGTAACTTAGTAACTATTGTAATCGTGATGCGCGTGTTACTAACAGCAAATCTGAATTAAAGCAAACTGATTTTTTTACATGTTTATCGGGATATTCAAATAAATGAAAATATATATCCACACAAGGTATTTTAAATGAACCGGGAGTTATCGCACTATCGTCAGCGAACATTTAAGATACAATGTTTTTACATTCCTAAAGTTCTATAGCCCATAAGACATCACGGCGCGGCGTTATGTGAAAGAATTCCAATAAATACTTCGAACTCCGGAACCGACACGTCACATTAACCCGACAGTCGACGCGTATCCACTACAAAATCAGTAGCGATATCACTTAGGTCCGTTTGACCGTTTGTAGGTCTATGGCGATGGTGACGTGGGGTTTTGCATGGCCGATTTACTTTTAGGGTTCCGTGCTCGATCGCTTTTTCTATATATCTGAGCAAATTTGTTTATATTGTTTTATAAAGTTGAGGTACGCAAGCACTACGTATTAAACCCAATAAAAAAAATATTTTTAGAATTTCAGTATTTTAGAATTCACCACACCGAAGTTCAAAAGATACTGTATGAAGTAGGTACATTTACTCGTACGCATGTAAAAGATGGGCATCGGATAAAGTTTTAAGTAGCAAGTTGCAAAATTAATTGTGAAATCCTGACAAACATCTCGTATCGCGCAAGTATATTCTGTGTAAAGTGTTCCATTTCAAACCCTTTTTGGCAAGTGTTTATTGTGTTGACACTCACCACCAACAATCAAGTTTAACATCTGTGAGCAAGCAAAGTACTAGGCATTGTTAAACTAAGAAGTTTGAGAAAAAGGTTATAATATTCATCGTCATATTAAGCCAATAAACGACACATAGGTAAAGCAGCTGTAAAAGAGTAAAAAGAACATAACAGTGGGCGAATAAAAATCATTAATAAATTTAAGTACTTACCTAAATCCGAGGTCTAACCTCGGTGACCAAGTGGCTAAGCGCTCGGCCTGTTAACCAGAGGTACAGGATTCAATTTCCAGGTCAGGTAAAATGTGATTTGGTTTCGATATACCTATGTATCGAGCTATGGCTCGGTCTTGTACTAGGCAAGCCCGCAGGCAGGCCTTTTCACTTTTGTTTTCCGCACTATTTTCCACTTTGTTCCACTTACACACACCATTGGAGTCCTCCGGTGAAAAGACCTCCTCAGTGTGGTTCTTAAAAGCTCCACGCCTTAATGGCATCTTTTGTAAAGTTTGTAGCCTTAAATCAAGTAACGCCAACATCACGGCTAGTGCTCACCACGCTTGCCCTAATGAGGCAAGCGTGGTGATTAAAATTGTAGCGAAGACTGGATTTAAATGATGGAGTCCTTTGCCTAGCAGTTCGACAGATATACTTTACTTTACTTAGCATTTCGACAGATATACTTTACTTTAGTAATGAAAGCGAAGACTGTA
Organism: Scoparia ambigualis; assembly: GCA_963921215.1. Taxonomy (NCBI): domain Eukaryota; kingdom Metazoa; phylum Arthropoda; class Insecta; order Lepidoptera; family Crambidae; genus Scoparia; species Scoparia ambigualis. The sequence continues at coordinate 8,834,989 of OY992507.1, forward strand.
TTTAAATGATGGAGGCCTTTGCCTAGCAGTTCGACAGATATACTTTACTTTACTAATGAAAGCGAAGACTGGATTTAACCTCTCAGCCCCCAAGCGGTCGCATGAGACCGCACCTACAAAGACACACTTGACTTTGTACCGTGTTTTCATAGACTTACAGACTACTTTAGTATGAACAAGGTCGATTATTTCGGTACTGTGGTACATTTTATGCATCGTGATTGCAAAATATCGCTTATTCCATGCTCGATTCTGTCAAATTCGACGTTGACAGTTGCGCCCATTTCTGTGTCTGAGGATTTCCACAAGTGAGTGGTATAATGGAGGCCTTTACCTAGCAGTTCGACAGATATACTTTACTTTACCTAGCAGTTCGACATATATACTTTACTTTACTTAGCAGTTGGACAGATATACTTTAAGCGAAGACTGGATTTAAATGATGGAGGCCTTTGCCCATCTGTTCGACAGGATATACTTTAGGTACTTTACTAATGAAAGTGAAACCAATTGCGTTCTCAACCTCCTTTAGTGAATCTGTGGCCGGCGTGCGGCGGCTTTTGCACGGCTGATTAACTTTTTTATTAATACCTACTGGCCACTACAGGCTCGTGCCGCCAAAGAGCTGATTTAATCCTGAACTGATACTGTACAACTATGTTTACTCCAGCAAACTGGCGTTGGCGGGAAAACGCTTTGAAATTTGCGCCTGGAAAAGTTGCGATAGTTTACACGATAGATTAAACGCTAAAATTGAAAACGCCTTACTAGCGTTTATATAGGATGTTAACAACTATGTAATGCCTCTGTAACTATGCAATGCCCCGGTGGTCTGGTAGCACAGCGCCCGATATTTATATTGGGAGGAGGAGGGTTCAAATCATCGTGTCGCGTTGCGGTGAAAGAAATACCCCCTTCTCTTCCCTTGGGTGTCGTAAAAGACGACTAACAGACTAAAGACTGCACATACATCCAACAGCTTAGAGCGGCGATGGGCTCGCCACCTGTCACGCTGAGCACATGTGCAGTCACTATTTGGTGAAAAATGGACTATGGCAGAGGACTACTTTTGCGGTCCTCATTGCCTATAGTCTCTGACTAACCTTTTGGGGATAATGGTCGTGATTATATGTATGTAGGGTTCAATTCCCAGATCAGTAAAGTACTTTTTTTACGTAGCATGGCAGATAACTCCACTCTACCTCTACCTGATGCTAAGTGGAAATGAGGTCCAGGCGCCAAGACAACTCGTGCAGCGTTAAAAACTTGTTCAGAATTTTTCGAAGGGTAGACCGTGTTGGTACGTGACCTACACGCATTTGGCCAGCTTGGTGAATAAACCAGTAAATCAATCCATCCATTGTAACGATGATTTGATTCCAATGACGAAGGCCTTGGCCTAGCAGTGAGAGTCTGGCACCAGAAGTTCCATCCGCCGAAAGCTTAAAGATGGGCGAAAGACATAATTTTACTAACCGAGAAAATCTTTCTCGACACTGTCTGTTCTATTTGTAAGTACAAAATGGTAGAAAAAGGAAAGATCACGTGTAAATGAGGAGTCACATACTCAGAAACGAGTGATTAGGCTGAAGAAGAAGAAAATACTATATGAAATGAAAAAAAAATGTTTAATATTTTCATAGTAGTTTAAGAAGACACTTTTAATTTCGTTAATATCTTAGTACATTTTGCAAATATAATCTAGGCGCAGCACTTTACTGCAACGAACTTTAGGAATACGACAATAATTACACTTCTTCGTAATGGAAACATTTAATTTTTGCTTCGCAACGGAGTTTGTGGAAGAGCTTTCTAAAATTATGAAATAAGTACGCAGCAAGAAGTTTTTGGAACGGTAAGATTTCTAAGTAGGTAGGTACATCGAAAGTGATGCGATCTCAGTTTAGCTTTCTTTACACTGTAGAATATTAAGAAAAATTAAGCTATAATATGCTAAAGCATTACTGATTGAAACAATATGACCCAATAAAGTGGCCGAAACAAAGCTCACACGTTCGCTACATAGTTTTGAGCAATTCGTTTCGCTGGTTTTAATTTCAGTCTTTTTGTTAACCCTGTTGCGGACGGGTTGTAGAATGGCAAATGAGTTCATTGTTTTGCTCCGTTTCACGCTGTTTTTTGGGAGTCCAATATGTGAACATAAAGTTTAAGCTAACGTTGCAAATACAAAGAGGATAAATACATTTTTTGTATAAACAAAAGTTTCGCGTTCACATCGGGCCGTACAATGTAACTTCTCATCGACAACCTACAAAAAAAAGATCATTTCAATTGAAAATTGTTAAATCGGTATTACTTATGTTTAAAGTTAATTATAAACAGTACAGCTGTATAATACATAATAACTAATAAAATAATAATTGTATAACTTCAAGCAACGAAAGGAATCACATTTTTAGGATACTTGAATGGTTCTTGTTTTAGAACTACACATCAAAGAAAGATTATCTTGAACTGTGCAAATTCAAGTAAGTATACTTAAGTTATTTACATACTACGCAAGAAAGACTCAGTGGAGCGCCTTGTAGTTCAAGGCAGAGTTTAGGGCAATAGATGCCGTAGTCGCTCAAAAGCCAATATACATAGTTTCCCCTTTTCAAACGATTCAATGGCTCCACCATCTGTTGAAGTGTGAACTGAAGTTCACACTGGTGATAATTGATCTAGCTGCCCTTTAAACACGATTTCACTTACAAAACAGAAGACATCTTTCTGCTGGTATGTTAATATTTAGTTTATATTTACTAGTAGACGACATACCGACGATACCCCATAGAATTAGCTTGACTACTAAGAAAGTAGGTATTTATTATTTTGATACTGTAAAATTAAGAGAGTGTAAAAACGTTCTACCTGAATTTTACATTATATCGGTGCAAGATTGCTCGCCATAGACTGAGGAACTGATGACGTCAAGAAAAAACACAAAATTATTTACTAAACCAGAATGACCATCTTTTTGGAATTTCGTTACAAAAGCTAGAAGCAACGATACTACTTCACAGCTACAAACACTTTTACAGTTTTATTCAAAACTAAATACGATGCGAGATCTGAATGAAGACAAAAATAAATACTGAAATTTAGTTTTCTCTGTAGTTATACCAAAGTTATATCGTCAAGCTTATACGCAGCTTTTGACTTTTCCATAAATTATTCGCAGCAAATTGAATTATTGAATGGATTTATTTTAAATATCGTTGCATTTAAATGACGCTTCGAAAATACGTTGTTTGAGATTCAATTTTGCGCATTCTGCATTCATAAAATGCTGGAAAATTGCTCTCCATTTCATTTTTTTTCTTTATTTGCTAGTGTGAATATTTTTAAACTTATGTCATTGCAGTAATAAAATTTTTAATTCTTGTTAATGTTAACCTGAGAATTATAAAATATCATTAGGTACCTGTTCTTATTAATTAGGTTAGGGCCTTACGTATAAACATTATTTAAGCATTAAATTGGTTAAAATAGTTTTGTCTCCTCTGCTCAAATTCAATATGACGTTTGTGTGACGTAAAAAAAATCAATGTTTAGCTAAATAACGCATAAATAGTGTTTAAGAGAAAGGCCCTTATTGTTTCAAGGGTAATCATTTAACCATCATTTAACTTATTTGGAGAGTCGCGACCAAGTCCGAATTTGGGCCTCGAAAGAAAAAAAATAAAAGCACACACAACTAGTTTATAACTTGTGATTACTTACCTTTGTAATTACTTTATTGTTACATTATTTTGATTTTAGTTCTTCAAGTTATTGTTTTGTTAGTTTTTTTTGGTTTTTTTTTTATTTTATTAGTTTCTTATGAAATCACTGAAAAGTGCTGCGATGTCTCCTTACATATCAGTAGAACCTGAGAGAAATATTGGTATTCTGACTGCGGGAGGGACCTGGGGCCTGGATGAACTCTTAAGAGGAAACACTACGTCGAAGTAGCATGAAAAATTCTCATACAAAACACAGAAAAACGACGTACGAAACGTCGTTTTTCCCCTCTTTCCTCCTTCAGAACTGGGCTTTAGCCCCTCTTTCCTCCTTCAGAACTGGGCCAATTTTTATTACTTTTTCAGCATCGGTTAAAGAAAAAGATTTTCTATGTCTTTAAGTTTGATTCTCTTTTTAAAACAGCCACTTAATGTTTCTGAACACTTAAAACGGAGTGATTTGGCTAAATTTTGAAGCCTGGTTATGAAATAAATGACTTAAGTCAAAAAAATCAAACATACAGACATAGAAAATCCTCTTTCTTTAATCGATGCTGAATAAGTAATAAAAATTGGTCCAGTTCTGAAGGAGGAAACAGGGGACTACGAAACGTCGTTTTTCTGTGTTTTGTATGAGAATTTTGCATGCCACGTCGACGTAGTGTTTCCCCTTAAAGCGGTACCTAAGTATTAGGTGCTTTAATTTTACTATATAAATTTTGCATGCCACGTCGACGTAGTGTTTCCCCTTAAAGCGGTACCTAAGTATTAGGTGCTTTAATTTTACTATATAAATTTTGCATGCCACGTCGACGTAGTGTTTCCCCTTAAAGCGGTACCTAAGTATTAGGTGCTTTAATTTTACTATATAAATTTTGCATTCCACGTCGACGTAGTGTTTCCCCTTAAAGCGGTACCTAAGTATTAGGTGCTTTAATTTTACTATATAAATTTTGCATGCCACGTCGACGTAGTGTTTCCCCTTAAAGCGGTACCTAAGTATTAGGTGCTTTAATTTTACTATATAAATTTTCGTACGAATTTTGCAACGTACATCAGGCACTAGTCTCTCACAAATACGGACTAACATAATCTTTGGAAAGTTTAGTCTTATGTCGTGTCGCGTAGCGGCTCGTCAATATAATACTACCACCCCCTCTTGCCCTTGGGTGTCGTAAAAGGAGACTAACGGACTAAAGACTGCACATACATCCAACAGCATAGAGCGGCGTGGCTCACCACCTCTCACACTGAGCAAATGTGCGGTCGCTATTTGGTGAAAAGTGGACTATGGCAGAGGACTGCTTTTGCGGACCTCATTCTAGTCTCTGACTAACCCTTCGGGGATAATAGTCGTGATTATATGTATGTATTATATATATGTCGTTTTATGTCATGACTTACATGACAAACATTCGTGGCAATCGATTTTTATTTATAAAGATTAGGTACTAGCGGCCCGCCCGCGCCTTCGTCCACGCTAACTTATAAAAAACCGTCATACTTCAGCCATTTAAAAAAATATCTACCAAAAAACCATCCTCAGTTAACGCTCTATCTTTTAGTGAAAACCGCATAAAAATCCATTGCGTGGTTTAGGAGAATAGTGACGGTGCCAGGTTTCCCTATTTAATCCCGAAAGCCGTTTTACCGATTATCATTTCCGAAAGTGAAACCGGGACCTCCGGATATCGAGCCAAGCACTTGATCACTCAGCCACTAAGGCGTTGACCGACGTACTCTTAAAATTCCGTGAAATTTTACATCGGTTAAATAATGTGTCAGTTATATGTATGGTCGCTGAAATGAACTTCTGTAATTGGTTTTTCGGTGAATTGTTACATCGGTAAATTAAAGCTTCGTACAAATAAGGCATCGTTCAATTGAGTGATCGGTTATTAGTTTTCGTTAAAATGATAATCGGTAAAACGGATTTTGGGATTAAATAGGGAACCTGCGGTGCCACAGACAGAGGAAAAGGGCGGCTTTACTTTATATTATTAGTAGTGTTAATTATTTTTCCTTTACCCTCCCAAATTAGATGAATTGAGCGAAACAGTCACAAATGATTCGCATGTTATTTTTAATTAGAACAGTTATCATATTACAGACTGTTTTATTGGTTAATGTTGTAATAATTTAATCAAATATATTTTATAAGCTTTTATAGGTGAGTCTAGCCTGATAAAGTATTCTTTACCTTATGTTTATTTGTGTAAAAGTGTCTATATTTTATACAGTGTATTGTTTACTTTATGAAATAAAGAAATGTTTAAAACAAAACAAAACTACTCGTATATAATACTAACGGCCGCTCGCGGTTTCAACCGCGTGGTTCCCGTTCCCGTGGGAATATCGGGATAAAAAGTATTCTTTGTGTTAATCCAAGTTATAAACTATCTGTATGCCGAATTTCATCCAAATCCATTTAGTAGTTTTTACGTGAAAGAGTAACATACATCATACCATACTTACAAAGTTTCGCGTTTATGGTATTAGTAGGATGTAATGATTATGATTCGTTGCATCGTAGTCTTGACAAGTCAGTGCAAACTTAATGTGCCTTAAAGTTATTGACTCAAACAATACTTCGGTGTTCTGTTAGCCAAATAAATGAAAACTTTATCTTGCTGATAGTAATGTTTGTCAAACAGTGCATAAAGTTGCTTCTCTGGGTGGCACGAATACGATTTAAGGCTTTATGAACTGTTGAGTTGAAGAAAATCCTAGATTTTAAAAGTGGGTACTGAAGGTTTTTGTGTTGTGTTCTTTGTTTAATCATTAACAGCATATAAACGTCCCACTGCGCTGATAGGTAGTTTATTTAATAATGGATGATAAATAGCCCATTACCCTCCCCCCCCCCCCTAAAAAGTCAAATACATACATATAATCACGACTATCTACCATATTCCACTTTTCAACAAATAGTGATTGCACATGTGCTCAGCGTGACAGGTGGGTGAGCCCATCGCCGCTCCACGCTGTTGGAAGTATGTGCAGTCTTTAGTTCGTTAATCGCCTTTTACGACACCCAACGGAAGAGAGGGGGTTGTAGTATTCTTTCATCGCTGTGCGACATGGTTAAGAAGGTTAAGAAGTCAAACACAAAAAAGAGCAACTTCACATTTCAAATTATCACAAGAAGTCCGCTTGAGGTATTGCACAGAGGTTCCCTTCATGTCGCAGACGAGGAACATAATGATATTTCAAAATTACGGGACACAGGTGTTCCACGCGTACAAAATTGCGGGTGATCGCTAGTAGAAAGCATAAAAAGTCACCTGTTTCAGGAACTAAAAAAATTTAAGTACTTTTTTATCAGTTGTCAAATAATAATGTTTTTCCACTTGCAAGGTGAAAAACACGTCAAAACAGTAACTGTGTTGTTACCTACGGTAGCATTGATGAACATCAACCAACAGAATGATACTGGCAGGCGCGTGTGCCTCCGCAAACAAGCACATGACCAGATCCCTCGCGGCTCTGTTGGCGCAGCCGATAGTAATGTGTGACTTTCCGACTGTGTGACCGGGTGATTCACACAAAATATTTGCTTTACTCCATTCCGAAGCTTTAGAACCACCTTTGACCGTATTTCTTCTGAGTGGTAGAGCCACGCTGCGTTGCAGCACGCATTTGGCCGGCTCGCCCGGGGTAATACCACCCTCTCACGAATATCCGGCGTGAATTAATGGCACCTGGTGCTGTCGTGTTTCGTCCGGCCAGTGAGAGTTCCGGAGCCCCCCCCCCCCCCTCATAATTCCTATTCCTTCCATAACCCTACCTATTCCTTTCTTAAAGGTCGGCAACGCATCTGCGACTCCTCTGGTTTTGCGGGTGTCAATGGGCGGCGGTGATTGCTCTCCATCAAGTGACCCGCCTGCTCGTTTGCCTCCTTCTTATATAAAAAAAAAGTATTGACCGATTCACGACTAATATCCCCTTGGTTAGCAGGGACTTGGCAATGAGAACCGCAAAATCAGTCCCTATCCCATGCCATAGTCCACGTTTCACCAAATAACAAATGCACAGGTGCTCATCGTGTGTGAGCCCATCCTTTGCTGATTGCTGTTGGATGTATGTGCAGTCATTAGTCCGTTAGTCGCCTTTTACGACACCTAAGGGAAGAGATGGGTCGGTAGTATTATTTTAATGAGCCCCCCCACAGAGCTCTGAGCCGCCACCACACGGCTCCGACCGACCGTATTCAAGTTTGAAATTTAAAAAATAGGTTGAATTTCATTACAAATTTCATTTTTTTGTCCAATTAGTTCAACTAGTTGAACTACCAGTTTAACTTTGTGGAATAGGTGATAAAGTTGCAGTTTGAGGTTTTTAGGGTTGGCAAGATATTTTTTAAATGAATTGGACCACGGAACACTCAAAAGGTGCTGTGGTCCAACTGTTGGACAACTGCCCCTAGTAAAGACCCATGGTCCAACTAGTTGAACAGAGCAGTTGGACCACTGCCCCGGACTGGATTTTTTTTCCGTCATCATAAATCTCCGCAATCCAAGTTATCATCAGCCTATAACGTCTCATTTCTGGGCACAGGCCTTCTCAGAAGTACACACAGATATTTAGGCTATAACCCACCACAATGGTTAACGCGGTTGGTGGGTTTTAATGACGGCCATCCTTCCAAAACACGAAGGAGCTCGAGCTGTTTTTAATTTGGTTACCCAAATAAATCGGCATATCAAAAGCTTAACTGCCAAGATCTCATAGCAAAGCTAAGGTACCTATTGTTCATACGAGTATCATTAATGTTATGATAAGTCATACGACCCCCCTTATAGTATTATAATTAGCGGTTACCGTTTTGACGTTTACAGTACCAAAGGCATAACTACTATAAAATTCACGCGTTGCCGAACCGTAAATTAAAATACATACATACATATTATAATCACGACTAATCCCATAAGGGTTAGTCAGGAACTAGGCAATGAGGAACGCAAAAGCAGTCCATTCTTCACCAAATAGCGACTACACATAGACATGTGTAGTCGCACGCTGAGACCAGCGTGACAGCGGTTAGCCTATCGCCGCTCTATGCTGTTGGATGTATTGTGTGTGCAGTCTTACCACGGGTGGAAATGTGCCCTACTGAAAAAAGTTGCTATAGAGAACGCATCTCAAGAATGATGTATGACAGTTTCTTCCCGATGCTAATATCACTACTGTCAAAATCTTTGAAAATGGCGTCACTTTCATCACTTGTTGTTTTGTGTCGAGGCGATCTTGATTTATTTCCTTACATATCTATTTCTCCAGATAACTTCTAAGTGTTACTTGAGTATTACTCAGATTATTCCGTATTAGGTTACGTTTTAGTGCTTTCTACGATGTTAAATCATTGCTGTGTTACCAACTGTGATAGTGTTTACGACAGACCGTTAAATTACATGTATTTCCATGTGTTAATGCTATTAGACTCAATAAATAGCTGGAGTGCATTTAAACAGTAAAACTCTTCGGGCGTTGAATGTTGATGAACTTTGAACTTTGTTTGAAAAACGCTTTGTTAGTCAGAAAAATTTTGAGAAGAGATTTATAACTTCTAAATCTCTCCTATTAGGCACTGGTGCAATATCAGGAGGCACTGACATCTGCAGGTTGCAGAAGAGAAGTCTTCCAATGATGTAAAATAAAGCTTTTATAAAATATATTTACCAAAAAATTAAAAAGAAAATAAATGTGCCTACTAAAGAAATGTTTGTTTTTATTTCAAAAGGTAACTATTAGCAATTACAAAATATCTTGCTTAATAGTTACCTTGGTAGATTCTGATGTTTCCTAATTTACCTAAGAAAAACTGCCTGGTATGTCGCTTCGGTTCTGGCTGAATGTAGAAAATGTTGTTGCCTTATTACATTTAAGATTAAAAAGTTACAAATGTCATACATCAATCTTGAGCTAAGATGGCGGCCAGCTCTAAAGCTTCATAGAAATGTACGATAGATGTCCGTCTGAACTTGTTCACTATATAGTCTGTGAGTCTTACTAAAGACGGACTACCGTTAGTTGCCTTTTACGATCCCCAAGGGAAGAGAGGGGGTGGTACAGTCAGCATCAAAAGTAACTGAACAAAAACAAGGTGGCAAAAGTAATAGTCACGTGTAAATAAATTTAAATATAAATAAATAAATTTTGTTTACGCTCACACCAATTATCTAGACCAAGATGAGTATTCTTGTGAAACTCGTTTATATGGTAAGATAACGGATAAATATACATAAACATAGAAAAAACACCCAGACCCGAAATCAATTTAGAAAAACAGTTTTTCTCTAAATTGACCCGACCGGGGATCGAACCCGGGACCTCAGAGATGGCGTCACCATGAAAACCGGTGTACAAACCACTCGACCAAGGAGGTCGTCAAACGTGTAAGTGTCTTTACATACTCATCATTTAACATTTCAGAATTATATGACATTTTTTGTGTTTATAATTATAACTTCTCTGTAATTACCTATAGTGACGGTCATGTACATTTGACTCAACAGCTATGTCAGACAATTCTGGTCATTTCAACCGTAACAATCATTTGAAAATTTCATATGCTAAGCTTCTTTTGATGCTGACTGTACTATTCTTTCACCGCTACGCAACACGGAATTTAAATGTAAGATTGAAATTTACACTAAGTTTAAGAGTCCATTATGACGAATGACAAAACTTTTTTTTAAATGAAAATTTTAATTTAAAATTTAAAATTAACTTTTTTTTAAATTAAGTCAGTAAGAGGGTTTACGCATTTCGGTTTCCCATACAATTTTCCAAGTCGAAATTTTTAAAGACCAGTAAGCCAACTTTAATAAAACGTTTCATGCTAAAGTAAAATACGGGAATCTAAATAGTTTGTTGAAAACATTTTAAAAAAACGGTTATTTCTATTTAAAGTCTAATACAGAAAGTTTAAAATCGCAATAACTCAGTTAAACTAACGTTTTTTAGAAATGTTTTCAACAAACTATTAAGATCTGTATATTTTATTTCGGCATGCCGAGTTTCATCAAAATTGGCTTACTGGTTTTTTTAAATTTTGACTTGGAAATTTGTATGGGAAACCGAAATTCGTAAACCCTCTTAATTACGTCTTAGCTGTAGGTATATACAATAGAGTCGTTTATCTTTGTTTGAAGAGAGATTATCACTAAGTCTAGATTTAGGATTACGAGATGCTTCGCTTTCTATTAAAAATACATAGGCTGATTTATTATTCACGTTGCGCGCAATAGCTTTCCGAGTAAGAATTTTCATGTAACCGACTAACTGAAAGATGAAACAGCAATGACTTACCTATATTACAAATGTTCTGATCAGTCTAATTCAATTTGTACTGGTAACCAGATAGATGCTCCGGTTGAATGCGAGAACTCGTGGTTCAATCTTCATAGACTACTGACTTCGTTAGACTACTGACGTGAAACCATATGTTATACAGGTGTATTAGCTTTCTAGGTGGATTAAAAAAGCCATTAATCAATGTTTAATAGGGTTTTATTAAAAAGGTCAGTAGTACAAATAACTGTACTGTTACTAAAAAGTTATATAATTTAAAAAAAACGTTATTTTTTTAAAAAACGCTTGTATTCTTAAAAATACTTAGTCGATAAAACGACAAACCTGAAGTAGTCGTTTTTTAAATGTTTTGCTATCTATTTTATCTTAAATGTATTATGTTAGTAAAATAGAAATTAAATTAAGTATATCTTAAAAAACATTGGTAAAAATTCTTACGAGTTTGATTTGACACCTTTCTTCAGGTCATAATGTTTTATAACACAATTCTGAAAGCGTATCACAAGAAATGAAAGGTGCATCGAAAGTCCGTAAACTTTTGCAGATTTTTATTAACATTGAAGTTCGGACGAATTTATTGTATTCCGTCGCCGCTGAATGTTGCAGAAAACAATTTTGTAGTTCGCAATGAGATTCCGTCATTGTACTTTCAAATGGTAATGTAATAATGTTATGTTTGAATCCTGTTTCCTTCGTCGGCATCGCTTGAGTGCCCTTTGCATCGAGCGCAATGCAAGTTTTGTATTCATTTCTTGGATCACACGTTTAGGCATTATTTGGTAAATATTGTATAAAATGTAATATTTTTTGTTATTACATTTTTTTTTATTCTACAACGGGTAAGCGCTTGGCCTTCATCTCACCTGATGGTAAGTGACGATAAGGCCGCGCGCTTCACCCGGAATCCTCAACCACTGAGGAACTGGCTATCTTAACTCAAACTGTACGGAACACAACAATGTTATAAACATCGTTGTTATGGCGACAGACTTAGATAAGATGGTGGTAGCTAGCCAGGCGGACTTAACAGCCCTACCACCAACAACATTATTGTATTCTGTTTTTAGTCTGTACAACATCATCATCATCATCATCATCGTTCCAAACGATCTATTGCTAGTTGTAGGCCTTCTCACATGGGGATATTGGACCGTAACCCACCACCCTTTTTTATATACAAGGAAAAATCATATTTACGGATACACAGCGGGCCTGGGAAAGCCCGCTGGTTATGTGGCGACTCTCCCCCCAGCGCTCGTTTCCCTTTCCAGGTCCGAAGGCCTTAGCAGGTACCAGAGTGAAGGAGGACTCTTCCCACTAAAATGTCTTGTACCATCCCATCACTTGTCGTCAGGGTGCGGTTCGGGACCGCGGACAGCAGACTCCGAATTCTACCCTACGAATGCCCGCCAATGGTTAGGGCGCCTGGAACAGTTTGGGCGCCCTCCTGACTTCCGTGAGGCTCGTGCAATGCAGCTATGGCGTCTCCCACCCCACAGTCACGGAATATCACTGCGGTGTAAGAAGGTGGGCAAACTTCCGCCTCCTTCTACCGACTCGCCTGCGTCAGATCTGATCCGCATGGAGTTGCTCCTCGCGGACCATCTCTGCGGCCTCCTATAGTGAAACGACTGCTTCACTGAACGAGGCCATGGCCCTTCATGACCTGTCGCAGCGAGAGGTCTCCCCCGACGACCGTCTTTAGATCGTGGCGCTGCGCAGCCTTCGACCAGCACTCCTCAAGGGTGTGCGTTTCTGTGTCCTGCGCAGCTCTACAGCTGTGGCACTCCGGTGTCGGTTCCCGTCTTGCCATTCGGTGCAAGTAGTGTCCAAAGCATCCATGCCCAGACAGCACGCAAGCAGGTTGATGGGTTTGTAAATAATTATTTGAGATAGGTTATAAGTTATTCAACTTGCAACTTTTTATACTAACGGCCTCTATGTGGCTGGCTAACTTCAAGTAATCTAAATTTTATTATATATTAATGATTTTTAGCTCTGGGAACAATAAGTTATTTCAACAGGTTTTTTTCTAACTTCCTCCATTGCGGTGCAATGTGGGGACCGGGAGAAGCTTTGAGTGAAACGACTGTTCCGTCTTATGTGTGATTTATTACTGGTTCATCAATTAGTTTTATGACATGTAATTGATGTAATGCAAAGCGTGCGGTGTGTCATACACTACAGCGGTGTTACTTTTTTAATTTTAATTATTATTATATAGCATTTATTGTTTAGTCTGTAAATATTATATAAAGTTAAATAACTATTTAAAAAGTATAAAAAGAAATTCTCGGTTCGGGCACCCCTAAGAATAAACTACGAAAGTGCAGATCATTCGATCCCTAATTCAACTTTGTCATTTCACCTTGATCTTGGACCTTCAAAGAAAAACAATTACGGCGAAGGTCAACCATGGTGGCTATTAATTTTTTTAAACGGTTGAAAAGGTGCTGACGAATTGGATTCGATTTCGTGAATCATTATTTTCATATTTACATAATGATATTAAGCGGAAAAAATTATCGAATCGGGAAGTGCCTTGAGCTCCGTGGTTCTCCAAAAAGGGTGTGAAAGTTTTAATTGGTGTTTCAAAGGTAGGCTACGGTAGTCGCTTACGATGGTAAGACGCAAGGCCCATGTAGGTTGCCTTTTGACAAGTTATGGTATACTTAAACAAACTTAAATCCATATTTTCAAAAATAATAGTTTACCATTATCCTATAAACGTCACACTGCTGGACACAGCCATTCCCACATGGACATCAGCACATGGGGAGTGGACTAAAAGAGAGGCAAAGAAACGAGTCAACAAATTTCTTTGTGCGCGAAGGAATATTGGAGACAGTAAATGGATGTATCCGGGGAGCGAACGTGTACTCCAATGGAGGAAGGGAGAATGTGTGATTCGCACCTACGCCCTTTTGGGTGATCGTGATTCCAATCAAGCAGCCGAGACACGAGTGCCTTTGAAAATTGGAACCCTGGAATACCGAGTTCGAAGGTTAAGTTGCGTTATCGGGTACCAATGCTTTAAAAATCGGCAATACAAAATAATGGTTTTGGTTAGAAATACGAGTTAGCGTTTCACCGGTCGGTTTCCTTGCTAGTCAGTCTCACTGATTTGCCGGTTTACTCAAAGTCAAAGTCAGATTATTATCAAAGAGAGATATTTATTCAACGTAAATCTTTACAGGCACTTATTGACGTCAATAATAATAATAAAAATACAGTTAACTAACTTGTAGTTAAGACTTAACAACTAATCTAACTTACTGACTATAGTCTGTGCCAGACAAACTAATTAGACCGCTAGTTTAAAAATTTCTCTAGTTTTTTCCTGATTCTTCAATTTCCTACTTCACCAGTTTTGTTAGGATGTCAGTTTCGTAAAATTGGTAGTTTTTCAATACGCTAGTTTTGTTCTTAGTCAGCTTCGTTAATCGACCGGTTTACCTATTGGTAAGTTACGCTAAGTAGACAATTTTGCTAGTTTGCTGTTTTCATAATCCTTCAGTTTACGCGTTCACTAGTTTTGCTAGGCTGTCAGTTTCGTAATCATGAGCGCAGACTATTTTCCTGGATCAAAAAAGGAAAAATACAAAATATTGGATTGTACGAATTGCCCGGCAAGCAAATAATGTCAAGTTCGACGGTATATTTTTCTGTGAAAACTTTTGTATAAAGTTTTGAGTCTATCGCCTGAAAAACATTTGCTCCCCGTATTATTGATACGCGAAATCTGCTCTCAACCCCCTTGTTAATTCAAACAAACGCTGAATTTAGTTTTCTGTACTTATGTATTCCGGAAATAACTTAATATGTTCTATCACATGAATATATTACATGACACGACGCATTAGCAAAACTGACAACATAAACTGTCTGACGAACAAGGAAACTTGCGAACAAGAAAAGTAACGGGTTAATAATATGACGGAGTAGCAAAACTGACAACATAAAATAAATGAAGAATAAATATGTTTGCGAACTAGGAAACTAACTTAATAGAGAAACTGACAACTTAGTGATACTGGCAAACATGAAAATTGGCGAATTCAGAAACAGTCTAATGAGTAATTACGAATCAGTGAAACTGACGAGCAAGGAAACCGGACCGGTGATAGAAATACCAATAAAAAATATTTTTTAACACATCTATCTATATAAATAAAAATCAATTGTTAAGAATACTATGTTCTTGCATCACTTCAGAACGGCTGCATTTATTGGGCTAATTATTTTATGCAGTGTTTGTAAAAAAATGTCAGGGCAGGGTTTGTTTAATTTTTTTTTGGAAATTCTGCAAGTGTCAAAACTAATAATTAAAAAACTGTAATAAAACACAAGTAACACACCCTACTATGCCAAGAGTCAAATAAAATTACGTTAATGTTTAATTACCTTTACATTGTGCCATTAGCCATATTTTGTCGTGATAATTTAATTTAACAGTGGGACAGTTTAATATAATCTATTTTCTTTACTTACCCACCCTTACGCGTCAAATACGTTTTATTGTAAAAAAAAACAAATATTATTGTTTCACCACTGACATATGCAAACACTTGTGAAGCGCGTCATTTTTCAAGAGCGTGAAATAATATAAACCAAAACAACTAATAATCACCATCAGACTTAATATCAGTTAATAATACATAATACAATCACAAACGCAATGACAGTCCCGCTGTCACCGGATTTGTGATTGTAAGTTGAGTAAGTCTAAGGGATAGGCACTAAAATATGAACATTGTAATAATATTGGGCATAGTAAATAGTTGACGGCCTTTTTTTATTAAACTTTTAAAACGTTATGGTCAATAAAAAAGGAGTAATTATTGACAGGTTTTTAATGGTAAGAATTTACTGCAGTACATTTCAATTAAACCTACACCGTGGAGGGTTATGGTCATAACTCCCCATGTGATATTGTACATGTGGTCAACATATGAAATTGTCAATGCGCGAGCGCATTGAAGAGAAGATGTAGTTGTTGTCGCAAGCGTTCATGGGCTGCGTTTTCCTGTTTTTATCAGGTCCTGTCTTGCCGGCTTAGTGTCATAAAAAATGAACTGAAAATTCTACTTATTACATAAGTAAAATTATGGAAATACGGAAAAAGAAAAGCTGTAAGACTAAATTAAAAATCGTAAAACAGAAGAGTGCCAAGTTTTAATGAAATTGGCAACGAACTGAATTTTTGTTTCATTAATGTTTTAAGACATCTATTCAACATTCATTTTTATCAAATCGTAAATAAGTTATAAAACTGCTCAATTTCCAAAGAAGCTGCCAGCATCTTTGAAAACTTTACAGATTAAGTATATAAAACTCATGAAAAATAGGGCTTTCCAAAAAGTCGGCGATGCGTTGAAAGGTTATAAAAATCATAACCTATAATGGGATAGAAGTCTCTGGAAGAAAGACGGATACATTTTTATTTATTCTACTATTTATTACGTGAGTAAGGACATCGGCTCTTGGCGTATGAAGACATACAGCACAGGTGAGTTCGTCTCGCGATAAAACTGTTATAAATACAACTGTCGCACTAAATCGTGATTAGTGCGTTCGCCAATTCGCGTCCGCCTTATTTGTATTAAATCAAAGCCTTTAAATAAAGCATTTAACAGTTATATAAAAATTAAATAAACATTCTGCTATTTCGCAAAACTCGTATTATAAGTAAATACAAAAATGGCACCAGGAGTGATTCAAAACCCTGAAACAATTCTTAATAACACCCTCGATGTTATTGCTACCAACAATGAAAGTCTCATCACCGAATTGTTGAACGAACCTGTAAAGAAAACATGTCCCATTGATCATTTCAATTACGAAGATGCTCCTATCAATTCGGAAGTCAAAGACCCTGAACCGGATAGCAAGGAGAAGAAAGTGGAAGTTAAGAAAGCGATCCGAAAAGTCATCAGACCGAAAGTGTTGAAGAATCATGAGTCCGTGGATTATTTGTACGACCGCCTCTACGAGTCGGAATGCCCGAGGGTGGTAAGTACCTACTTCAAGTTAATTATGTTTCGGATATGGTTGTGATAAAGGAGCTGAAGTTTAAACTTGAAATATGTATAGAGGAGCCATAAAATAAAAGATAAAATTAGTTGTAACTTTACAAATTATTAGGTATAGATTATTTTAATGAATATTGTCTCCCATTGACAATAACTATCATAAATGATTTAAAATAAATGTTATTTTCTCTCTTGTAAATTTTAAACAATTATTATAGAGTGACCCTAACGTATTCGATCTGTGCAGTATCAAGTAAAATATACGCCAGTGAAACCGTTTAATTTTTATGTGTAAGGAATTTGCTTTGTTCCTAACTGGACGTAATTAACTAAAAGTAGATAGAAAGGATAAGGTTTCTAAAGATCTTATTAACATATTTTAAATTTACTACTACTTGTAGATTTTGCATTAATTTCGTATACATTCCATATTTTTTGCATTATCACTATATTTGTTGGGTTTCCAACAAAAGCGTTTCCTGCTATATCTTTTTAAGGTACAAATTACCAATTTTTTTTTTGTGTATGTACGTACCTACAAAACTGTTGTTTTCCTAAATCATGACAAAATAATCAGTAACCAATACCACGCGTTCACTCAAAATTGTCAAAATTGACATTGAGCTTTTTATAACTTTGCTTGGAAGTCGTTTCTAAGTTTATGCGTTTTTAATTAAGTGTGAGACAGATTATTTGTTGGATTCTTGTTTAATGAGTGGCACAAAAGAGACGCGAGCAAATAGCTAGATTATCTTTGTTTCTCGAAGCCTTCTTTGAGACTACTGTTTGTCTTGTGAGCACGCGACCACTGAGTACATAGAGATCGCAAGATAAATATATGACTGGATAGCGTGAATGCAATAATATTACAGATAAGTGAAATTGAATTAGTTCATCAAAACCGTGTTGCGTACCGGCTATAGAATACTACCACCCCCTCTTTCCTTGGGTGTCGTTAAAGGCGACTAACGGAATAAAGACTGCCCCCTGAGTACGGATCTTTTATCGACCGATAAAGTGACATTAGACGATAAAATTTGACAGTTCATGTACAGCCGATGTCAATTTGTCGACGTCTAATGTCACTTTATCGGTCGATAAAAGATCCGTGCTCGCACTGCTGCACATACATCTAAGAGCATAGAGCGGCGATCGGCTCACCACGGTTTCCCTATTTTTTTGCATAATTTTTTTTGTCACAATTTAAGATGTCATACTTTTACTTATCCTAATAATAGTTACGCACAATATTAATTAGGCATACTTTTAAGGCACATTTTTTGCAGCATAACTACTCTTAGCATAATAATTGTTAAACATACTTTTCTAAAGCCTAAATTTGCTTACGCATAATGATATTTAAGCATAATTTTGATAGGCATAATATTTATATAGGGAAAAATAAGTTTTGGAAACTTTGTGTTTGCATTTAATAAAATACTATTTGTGTATAAAATAATCATGTTGGCGGCTTAGAGGTGGGCACCCTAACCTACTATCACACTACGGTATCCAATTTATATTTGATATACCTAATACCTACCTTTGGTTTTTCAGATTCAAATAGCTATAAATAAAACAAAAAATATTGCAAAAACAAATCCAGACAAAAAACAATCCTAATTATAGCGGATTTTGAAAATATAACATCACCTTCTGTCTTGTCTAATCTACTAGACTATCTTTATGCCTAATAACTATTAGACGAATAAACAATATATGTCTTAAAACTTTATGTAATCAAAATTAGGGCAATAAACATTAGCCTAAACCATATTTATGGCAAAATAAATGTGCCTAACTCCTTATGCTAAATTAAATTAGGACCAAAATTTTGGGGAAAAAAATGGATCCCGCTCACCACCTGTCACGCTCAGCACATGTGCAGTCGCTATAATAATATGGTGAAAAGTGGACTATGGCAGAGGACTGCTTTTGTTGTCCTCATTGCCTATTCTCTGACTAACCCTTTGGGATAATAGTCGTGATTATATGTATGTATGTCATAAAAAATACCATGGACAACAACAAACATACATACATACACACATGGTCAGATTGGGCCTTTGGCCACCATGCTGCTAGTCCAATGCAGGTTTGTGGGTTTTAGCGACTGCTATCTTACGACAGCCACCTAGACCAAGAGCTTTGCATGGCTTCCGAAGTACGGAGGAGCTCGAGATGTTTTTTATACGGTGACGCGGTGTAACGAAAGTTGCAAGATCGCAAACCGAACACCCTAGATCCTTCAGTTGATATAAGGACGCTTTCAATTTAGCAGGACGTTGGGGCACCGGGATGGATCATGTTATATTTGCTGTCCCTTGATTCACATAAAGTCTACACTGAGAGAGAGTGAGACACACGCACGGCTGTGGCCCGTTTGTTATATGTAGGCCAGCATACACTGTCTGCCTAGCATGCACAACACGAGATAATATGTCGTGGACGAGAGACCACAAATCATTTTAAGTTGTCATGTTAAGGTTTGTAGACAAAGTACCACAGTTTATACAAAAACTACTATTAAGTCTGTTTTAGACATATTATAAACGGCCACTTCCCGTGATCGGCTACTTCACCCAACGGCCACTTCCTTTGAACGGCCACTTTCCTATCGGATACATCCACAATCCTTGAACGGCCACAATCCGTGAGCGACCACTTCCCCTAGCGGCCACTTCCCCATTTGACCATACTTACATTGACCACTATCCTACCGTCGCCGTCAAAATTGGCAAAATACGCTAGCTTTCAAAATAAATAAATAAATATCATTTTTTTAATTTGTAAGTCACTACGATTTTGTTTGATAGGAATTTACAAAGTGATCTTTCAGGGAATTGGCCGTAAGTGACCGGATCCATTATGTAGAGTTTTAAACGCATTCATGTGTCTTTAGTGTCGATAGATATTAGAGAAAAATGCCGGCGGGTCGTTACTAATAAATTGTCTGTTTCAAGCTTCGATCAACAATACAACTAGTTAACGCGTCACGTACAAAATCAAAGCTTAATTCTGTCCACGTGAATAAATACTTATTCAAAGCAATAAATTACTCCTGTTACTTAAAAATAAAAAGACGTCAATTAATGAAGTGGTGAAATCTACCATAGAGGGCAACAAATAAAGTACTTTTTCTTGTCATTGTTTTGCGAGAAAATAAACGTTCACTTCTCAAGCGCGCGTTTATTTACCGAGACATATTTTTAGCGCCAACCTGACATCTAGTTGTATTGTTGATCGAAGGTTTCAAGTGTAACTTGAACCATGTTGGTCCTGCTCTAAACGTTTAAATTGAAAGTAGCCTAAGGTTTTCATAGAAGCCATACATACATAAAAAGTTTCACGACTAATTATCTCTTAAGGGTTAGTCAGAGACTATTTAAAGACCGCAAAATTAGTCCCCTGCCATAGTGTTGGACTATGGGAAAGGACTGACGTTGTGGTTCTTACTTCACCAAACAACAACTGCATTTGAATATTTGGACTTCTTGGCGGGAAAGTGAAGCGTCATGTCTGCAGTTTTGTTTTATTTTCTATAATTTGTGTGTTTTGTCGAATATTAATGTGAAATAATGGTGGATTATTTACTGTTAAGTGTTCGTGAAAGTACATGAGTGTAAGCAAATAAAAAAAAAGTGCAACATCACTTTTCAAATTCTCTCAAGAAGTCCGTGTGAGACCTCAATAAAGTCCTACAGCTTTATTGAGTCTCGAGGGGTTTGGGGGAAAATCATTAACCACTAAACGTTCATTAGCACTCATTATCATCCACTTAATGTAAAGAAAATAATAATTACTATTAAAAACTTGACACTGGCTAAATGTGCTGATCGCACGAAGCCATTATTTAAGAGAAAAAAAACTGCACATTTGCTCAGCGTGACCGCTGGAAAGCCTATCGCTGCTCTAAGCTGTTATGCCGCATCCGCACGCTTGCCACTTGCCGCAAACTCCAAACCTCCAAACGTTTGAATTTGTGATTTGTTCGAAGGATCGGCTACAAGCGCTTGCGAACCAAGCCAAACGCTCTATCCACAAGTTTGAATTTGTAACGGCTTATTGAGGTTTGACAAGCGTGTGGTCGCGGCATTAGATGTATGTGCTTATATATGTCTTTAGTCCTTTAATCGCCTTTTTCGACACCCAAGGGAAGCGATGGGTCGGTATATTCTTTCAATGACCCACCAACGCACAGCTAATTTGATAGGTTTTCATATAAGCCAACAATTTAGTGTTTTATTTACACTTTCGTGTTCAATAATAAACAAACATTTCGTGGTCAAACCGGTCGTGGCCACGGGAATGGTGCAACTCGGTGGAAACGTCGCGTCGGGTATAAAAAGGTGTGTGTAGCATTGCCTTTAAAAACTAGTTAGCGTTAATCCCCGGCTTAATGTCAGTGTTAGTTAATATAAATGTAGGATAAAATGATTACTAGAAAAAAAATCAATCAGTCTCAGGAAGCTCGAATGGGATATATAGCATTGTAAATGCAAAATTTCAATAATAAAGATAATAATAATATAAATGTTATTATTTGTTCATATCCAGTCAAACACTATTCAACGCGGGTGATGTTTGCACGGCACTGATATCATTCCGTTTGGGCGTCTCTGATTTTTATTGCCGTGCGATAACTATGTTCCGACCATTACCGGCATTTGCATAGGGCTCTTAGGAAAATGCCGCGGATAAACAATGGATGTTTTATGTTAGTTTTAATCGCATTCTTCACGGCAGATTAACAATGTCAGTGGTAGCTACGTAGTTTCAACACAGTAATACATTTATGTGAATCCATAACTCATTTAGTAATTAGGTAAGTACTTATTAGTTATACATTTATTTTTAAAATAAACTAGTAATTCGAACTTGGCACTTCTTTACTACTGTGCTCAAATACTCTAATAAACTTCTCTAATAAACTTGTATATCGAACCTGGCACATCTCTACTACTGTGCTCAAATACTCTAATAAACTAGTAATTCGAACCTGGCACTTCTCTACTACTGTGCTCAAATACTCTAATAAACTAGGAATTTCGAACCTGGGACTTCTCTTCTACTGTGCTCAAATACTCTAATAAACTAGGAATTTCGAACCTGGGACTTCTCTTCTACTGTGCTCAAATACTCTAATAAACTAGGAATTTCGAACCTGGGACTTCTCTTCTACTGTGCTCAAATACTCTAATAAACTAGGAATTCGAACCTGGGACTTACTGTGCTCAAATACTCTAATAAACTAGGAATTCGAACCTGGGACTTACTGTGCTCAAATACTCTAATAAATTAGTAATGGCACCGTCCGTTTTTTTAAGGCCGAGATAAGCACTTACGAGTTTGTTTTTGTTCTCACGGCCAGATGTTTACAATTACAGCGTCCCCTGTTACATTTCTAAGAAGGTGTTGAAACGAACTGTGAACTTATAAACCATGGAATGCTTATAGTTCATATTATTTTCTTATCGGGTCGTTTGAAACCGGATGCGTCAGTACGATAAAGTAAACATATGTTCGCTTGAAACAAAACGCTCGTAATACGTTTACAAGGCATGAAATGGTATAGAACTATATATATTTAGAATCTGCACTAATAGTCCTTTTGAATGCATGCATAATAAACGTATGTCCCCATATCGAAAAATTTAGAATCATAGGTATGTAGTAACCCCTTTTTTGCGTACGTTCCGCACGACGTGATTTTGAAAACAAAATTGTGATCGAACTACGGTTCCTATCAATATGATTTTACTTTTAACTTTTAGGCTATTTTTTCTTATTTATATTCTTTATTATGTGTCAAATAAATAACTTCTTATTCTTATCCCTTTCCTTGGGTGTAGTAAAAGGCGACTGACGGCACAGAATAACTAATAGTACAGAAGGTTCACTCTCTAACGACTTTCACGCGAAATTGAAACTTATCGTGTGACCCGAGCGTTCATATTCCGTTGAGCAACGCTGACTCAATATCGATTTGACGGTGAAGTATGATTACGATCGTGGAGCGTGTAAGCCGAGCGGAAACCTTAATACGCCTGCCTGGAAGGCGCGCCGACCGAACGGACCAATACATCTAACAGCATCGAGCGGCGATGGGCTCAACAGCTGTCACGCCGAGCACATGTACACACGGCGTCAGATCAACCTACCCAAAACTGTCAAATTTCTGCAATCAAATTTGAACTTTATTGCTTAGTTTTAAGGATCAATATTCAGTGCAGAAACTTGACAGTTTAAGGTAGGTTGATCTGACGCCGTGTGTACATATTATTTGGTGAAACATGGACTGTGGCAGTGGACTGCTTTTGCTGTCCTCATTGCCTAGTCTCTGATTACCCTTCGGGGATAATAGTCGTAAATATATATTTACGACTATTATCCCTGTATATGTATGTATGTGTCGGCAAAAGAAAGTGTATCCGTTTGCGCAGCGCTTTAAAGCTACAGCTTGTTACATCATGTGACAATATCTTGAGAGAGAGGAGATTAGTTAAGACCTACATGCAAAACGGGGCGTGAAGACGCAGCCGCGTGCAAATAAATTTATCCAGTTCGTTTAGCTTGAGACAACTATTCTCACATGCATTTTCTTTCGTCTCAATATTATGTTCAGTGGAGTTTTGAGACAATTTGAAAAGTTGCGTTTCACTGTTTTATTTACACAAGCAAAAAAACAAATTTTCAACCCAGATGTTACTGAATTTTTTTTCCGATCTTGGTGTTATTCGGATGATAGTTAAAACGACTCATAATAACTGAGAAAAATAGCAAAAATAGTTTTTTCGGGCCTTTTAAAAGTCCCTTCGCAGTATCTGGGTTTAAAATACTCTTTAGAGTAGTTAATGAAAATCTATCAAATATTTAAAATTTTATGAAACTATAAACATGACAATTCACTTTCCTGCCAAGAAAATTCAATAAATAAATAGAATTTGAAATCATAACCTAGCGCGACGTTAAAAAATAAACACGATCAACATTTTAAAAACGTATGATATATTTATGTTAACATGCAGACATTGAATCGAACAATTGCGATTCATGTTTCTTTCCCCTGCAATAATATTTGGATGTGCCTGTCATTGTATCGGTTACTTTTTTACACGTTCTTGGACGTGTTATGTCTGGGGCCTGGCAGTACATACCGAAGAATATATTTTTAAGGCACACTTTTTAAAGAAATTATGTTTCGTTATATGTAATCATGTTGTCACCTAAAAAAAACATCCTATTACTTTTGAGTGAGTTGTCCCCCTTAACGTATCTACTTTCTATTAAAGTCACCGACCGCAGCAGTGGGGCTTTCAAATTGTATGTTATTCTGTGCTTAAGTATAGGTTTTTTAACATAAACAATAGCGAATGGATAGATCATACATACATACATACATAATATGTACTATTAACCCTGAAGGGTTAGTCAGAGACTAGGCAAACGAGGATCACAAAAGCTGTCCTCTCCCATAGTCTACTTTTCAACAAATAGCGACTGCATATATGCTAATCGTCACAGGTGGTGAGCCCATCGCCACTCTATGCTCTTGGATGTATGTGCAGTCTTTAGTCCATTAGTCGCCTTTTACGACAAGGGAAGAGAGGGGGTGAATAGATTTCTTTTACCGCTACGCGACACGGTACCGTGTAAAAGAAATCTCCGGTTTTAAGAGACCGATGGTCTAACTACTAGGTTAGAGTCAACGTTTGCGTTATGGCATGATTTATCCATTAATAATTATTGTTGACTCCAACCTAGTAGTTAGACCATCGGTCTCTTAAAACCGGAGATCCTGGGTTCGATTGACCTGTCGTCATTATCTTTGTAGATAAGATAAAAGTTTCTTCTATCTTTCTAGTCAACCTATGTCTAACCACTGCCCAATTTATGCCACAAAAGTATAGGTTTATACAAATATCCACTGCTAATCTAAGGCCTTTTAAGAAAAACAATAGCAAATGGATAGATATTACCTACATACATACATGTAATCACGACTATTATCCCCGAAGGGTTAGTCAGAGACTAAGCAATGAGGACAGTAAAAACAGTCCACTGCTACAGTCCACGTTTCACCAAATGATAACTGCACATGTGTTCACTTGACCCCATCGCTGCTATGCTGTTGGATGTCTTTGGTCCGTTACGTCATCTTTTACGACAAGATGAGATGATAGGGCGGCAGCATTCTATGAGCCCACCAGCAAAGCAATGGTCAAAGTCAAAGTCAAATGCTTTATTCAATACAAACATAAAACTACCTACCTACCTACCTACCTACCGATTTAGATGACATGCCAAGAAAATTATCACTAAGTTTGGCTTTTGTTTTGCCCACAGCCCACGCTATGCAACGAGAAATCATGCTTGGGGAGTGTCATGGCCATTCCCGGGCGTGGCGACGTGCCCCGGGATCCAGAGGAAGTGCTCAGCGACGCCAAGGACTTCTTTGGCCAGTACTTCGCTTCTATCAGGCGGTTAGTATCATATTTATGCGCGATTGTGAACCGGTGAATATTCATAAAAACCTTGATATAAATAACAGCAGCAATATACAGCATGCTGCTTGTTTGCTTGCATGCTATGTGCTTGTTTGCATGCTGCAAGCTCCATGCTTGCTTGCATGCCGGGGGGTGCAGGGGGCCTGAGACCCCTTCTATAAAGAAAAACTTAGGTATGCAAAACTATAGTTCTGTCGGTTAGGTTAGATTAGACTTTCTATATCTTACTGCCGCATGCCGTACTCAGAGACGTCAATTAAATTTTTATGACAATTTAGTCTCATAGCTGTCACTTTCTTATGTATAGTGCTACAGTACAGTCTGTCTGGTCATGGACTAGCGATATTCTAAGGATTGTTAGAACAACTATTCTAATACACAAATACACCACATCATCATCAGCCTATTAACGTCCCACTACTGGGCACAGGCCTCCCACGTGGACAATAGCACGTGGGGATATTAGGCCATAACCCACCACGCTGGCCCAATGCGGGTTGGTGGGTTTTAACGACTGTCATCTTACGACAACAACCGGGACCAACGGCTTAACGTGCCTTCCGAAGCACGGAGGAGCTCGAGATGTTTTTAATTTGGTCACCCATCCAGCGACCCGGCATTGCGAAAGTGGCTTAGCAAGCAAGATCGCAAGCCGAATGCGCTAGCCGCTGCGCCATCGAGCTCCTCACCACATAGTTAAGTCCAAACAATAAATAATTTTAATTACAATAATTAGTTTATTTTCATTATTATTTTAATATTTTACATGAAATTCAATTATTTTTTCAAATTATGAACGTAACAACTCCCTGTTTCAAATTTTATACGATAGACTAGAGTTTTGTGCTTCGAATAAGCCTATTTTTATACCATTAACGCCTACACTTTGGGAGATATGATTTTTTTTGTGTCCATGTAAAGAATATTTCAAGAAAAAAACAAAATGGCTGCCACATAACTGATAAGTAGTTTAGACTTAACTATGTAGTGTCTTTGTGTATAAGAATAGTTGTTCTAACAATCCTTAGAATATCGCTAGTCCATGACCAGACACATTGTATATTACTAGCGCCTTCCCGCGACTTCGTCCGCGTGAACACCCCGTATACCGTGGCGAATTTCGAAAAAGTGTTTGTTTCATACCTACAAAATTTTTCTTTCTATTCGTTCATTTCACGACAGTATGGTTGCTTTTATGTGGCTTATTATTTTTTGTTGTGTTTGTAATTATTATTGTCAGGAGAAAGTTTGTACGGGACACTGTATAGGTATAATATTGTATCTATCAACCATTGATTTGAAAGAAGATGAACGCGTAAATGAAACCAAATTTAAATGTAGGACCTACAGTATTGTACAGCAATACCTTTTGCACAATGAAAGCGCGGGCGGACCAGCGGATTGAAATAGGGCGCGTGGCGCTCGCCGCGTGCTGGGCGGCGAAGCGTGGGTTTTCATAACGTGCGGTATCGCCCACTCTTTCATTGTGAATGTTTTCACGCCATTCTTATACTTATTGGAGACGCCCCGCAACATAGCTGATATCTTATTCTGAATCGGATACCACGGCGAAACGTTTTGAAATTTGAATAATTTGCCACATGTGTAGAAAGTATTATGAGGATGTAATATACTTTTTGATTCCAATTATTTTTCATACGATAGTAGATAGAAAACTTTATAAAAAAAAGTTTTTTTTCTATTATTTTTGGTTTGCAAAACCGAAATAGTGATAACAAACATACTTAGAAAGATATACAATATGGTTTTTTAAATCACATTTGTTCTAGATGTTAACATATCATGCCAATAAAAACTTAGTGAAACTATTGTAAAAATATAGAGAAACTACGGCTACGACTTATTACAATAACACGCCATTATAATAATGGGACTTCTTACAGTTTACATTTAGGGCTTTAACAATTTTCTGAGTTCAAAGGTGACTTTAGAGGATATTTAAATAGATTTGCAGGACTGTTATTGGGACAAAGCTTAAAAATATTACAATGCAGCTTAGGTTTTCATTGTGTAAAATAGAGGATAGGTATAAGTGGCTTTATCGCTCATCTATGGATAAATGCCATTCCAAAGTAATACACATTTCGTTATCCATATTTATGGAATAACTCTTATGCCAACTTACAATAAACAATCATGTATAGTAAATGGTAATTATCCAATCTTTTAGAGTGGATGTGGAATAGTGTACGAATTTTAAGCGTCGTTCATATTATTGTATTGCTTAATATCGTATCTATAAACGTCCATGTGCTGGGCTTAAGAGGGTTTACGCACTTCGGTTTTCCATACAAACTTCCAAGTCGAAATTTTTAAAAACCAATAAGCCATTTTTGATGAAGCTTTGCATGCTAAAGTAACATACAGAGATCTAAATAGTTTGTTGAAAACATTTAAAAAAAAACGTTTAAATAACTGAGTTAATGCGATTTTAAACTTTCTATAGTGGACTTTAAATCGCAATAACTCCGCTAAATAAACCTTTTTTGAAAATGTTTTCAACAAAGTATTTAGATCCCTGTATTTTGCTGTAGCATGCAAAGTTTCATTAAATCTGGCTTATTGGTTTTTAAAATTTTTGACTTGGAAGTTTGTATGTAAAACCGAAATGCGTAAAGCCTCCTAAGCACATAGGGAGATCGGTCATAGCCGACCAAAACGTTGGATTTATCAACTTCCTATCTGCGCGAACAAACGGGACTACTAACTTAACGTACATAGACATACATATAATCACGACTATTATCCCCAAAGGGTTAGTCAGACACTAGGCAATGAAGACAGCAAAAGCAGTCTTCTACCATAGTCCACTTTTCACCAAAGAGCGACTGCACATGTGCTTAGCGTGACAGGTGGTGGCCCATCGCCGCTCCATGCTGTTGGAAGTATGCGCAGTATTTAGTCCGTTAGTCGCCTTTTACGACACCGAATATATATATACCACAACGCGACACGGTTATTAAACTTAACGTGTTTTCTGATATACTCTTAATTTGATTGACACGGCAATGGTTGCTTATCTTGTAAGACTGTATTGAATAGCTTTATTCGAATAATATGAGTATAAAAGCTCCAAGAAATTCGGTAGAGCCTTATTACACAGATCGAATGAATCATTGGGACTTAAATATAATTTAACAGAAAATATAAGTATATACCGTATTCGTATTACGGAGCAGATTGGGCTCAGTGTCATGCGTTGGGGGAGCCCTACGTCGAGCAGTGGACTGATACGGGCTAATGTTGAAATTTTTGCATTCACAATGCTATATAGATTTAGGATAAAATATTGAATAGTTCATGATGCGAGAGCGAATAGGAAATTGAGAAGGGGAAGACCTCGCCGAAAGTACTTCTTCCAGGTCGGAGACGTTCACGTCCATCCCTGATCTGACCAGAGAGTAAAGGTCAGTTTAGGGATGGGAAACGAAGGGAATTGATGGATGAAGAATGTTATGAAAGTAAAAACTAAAGAAGTGTCGCGTTATAGCAAATAGTAAGCACGATATATAACACGTGTATATAACTGAAAAAAGTGTTAATTTGTTTGTTTAGAGCGAACACCCCAGCCCACGAGGCCCGCTGGAAGTTGGTGCAGGAGGAGGTGGCCAAGACCGGCACTTACCAGCTGACTACTACGGAACTGGTCTTCGGAGCTAAGCTTGCGTGGAGGAACGCTAGCCGGTGCATAGGCAGAATACAGTGGTCTAAGCTGCAGGTAAGATTACAGTAATAAATCACCAGGTATCGAAACATTAATTAATAGCACATGGATGCTTCGAGTATTTTGCAATTTGGAACAACTCTCTAACTGAGCATCAAGGTAGTTTTATTAATAAGGGAAATACTTAAACAAAAATTCGACACAGAAGCCAATATATCTTGTTTGCTCAGTTGGAAGAGCTGTCGCCCGGATTGCTAAAGGATTCCGAATCAAAGACACCCAGAAAGTTTATACTTTCAAATGCATTTGTGGATGTCTTACTTCGAGATGTTTTTGAGTTTCAATAAAAATATCGCATTATAATGTCAAAATAACAATTTAAAACTTACTTTACGTACGTTCGCTTATTTCACTCCTATGAATAGGCAGGACTTGAATCCGTAAAACTCTTCTACGCGCCCCAGAGAGGTTATGAGCCTAATTTGACAGATTAAAAGGCGCCGGCATCCGATTAGGGAGATGCTCTGGCTTTTTAAACGCCAAAATTCGCGGCTTGATCCCTAGAGCCGCGTTATGCTACGTAGAACCCTCTACAAGTGCATCCGCTTAGTTGGAGGCGATGGTCGAGTTATTAATGGAGTGTACTCGTATATAGCATAATATCTTATTGTTTTCTGAGGTTTAAGCGAGCACAACACATTGAAATGACACACTTTTTTACGGATTAACTCGCGTTTAATTTACAATTTACATGGTTTTTTCAATTCAATTTCAAGGCAATTTCAATCTTTATAGTGTTATGATTCCGAAACTATGTGTATTCGTTTGTTCTCTAAACATACTGCAACTGCTGTGTTTGATAACATACCGTAGATAGAGTTACTTTTTACTCCGGGAAAACCATCAATTCCTTCGAATGTTTAAACTTTAGGACATATGTGGATGTTGTGTAGGCAAAGCCGCGGGTGAAAGTTAGTAAATACCCTAAAGAAAAGGGCAGTCTGTATACTGTCCTTCTGCAGGGCAAAGGGCTTCGTCATTGAAATCAAGTTATCACTACAATTTGATGGGTATTGGCTTATCACCACATTTGCCAAATGCGAGTGGTGACAAACCCGGACTATGCATCGAAAAATCCGAGAACACACTTTGCCTGACCTGGGAATTGAACCCGGGACCTCCGGATATCGAGCCGACTTGACCACTCGGCCACCGAGGTGTCCCCTAAAAAGAGACTAAATTATCCTCGAGAGGGCTATGCTCGGGGTTTCTCTACGTAATCGTATCAGAAATGAGGAGATTCGTAGAAGAACAAAAGTGACCGACATAGCCCAAAGAGTCGCCAAGCTCAAGTGGCAATGGGCAGGGCACATCGCCCGTAGAACCGATGGCCGTTGGGGCAGAACGGTTCTCGAGTGACGATCGTGCACCGGAAGACGCAGTGTGGGCAGGCCTCCAACAAGGTGGTCCGACGATCTGGTAAGGGTCGCGGGTAGCCGCTTGATGCGAGCAGCACAAGACTGGTCGTCTTCTGGCTAATGATGATGATGATGATGATGCTTAATGTCACATTAGCGGAATGTCCTGGTGACGATAAAAGTCCCTGTAGCTGAATGTCCCTCTCGATAAATATCACACTCTCTTTTAGTCCCTGTAGCAAAATGTCCCTTTCGCTAAAAGGCACACTCGCTACAAGTCCCTTTAGCGGAATGTCCCCACTGAAGTGGGAACAAGCCTCTCGATTTATGATGCTGTTTACACGATGTGCGTTATGGCGACAATATACTCGTACGTTAATCACGTGACTGTGACATGTCCGTTAAACGTGAACGTGACGTGAATATTAGCACCCTTAAAAGCGAATTCAAAACATAATCACAAATTGATGTGTCAAAAAACCGGACCAGGTGCTCTTTCTAGTTGAGCTACCGTGGACTTATCCAGCCCGCCGAAATTAATCAACACTATTAATAACTTTTTTACTTTAAAGCCAAAGGCTGGTACTGAGTAAACATGTATACGAGGTGATTTTAGACATGTTTCCTGACTAAAATACAGAATGTGAAGCTTCGAAAATAATATAAATAATTACGCTTTCAACCATATCCTGAAGCTCTACCTGTAGGTTCGAAATACTTGCTGTTAGCTTTTTAATAGCTTTATTAGCATTCAGAACTAATTTGAAATGCTAAGCTCTGTATTTATCTTGCACACATTTTTATCACTTTGAACTCGGTATAGATATTTCTATAGTTTGATACCTTTTTCCTATAAGTTCATTTGTTAAGTCCATTTGTTATGAAAAAATTTGGATTTTTTGGCGTAAATCTATTTTTTCTTACTTAGTTTTCAAAAGTTTAGTTGTATAGAATGCGACGTTGCCGTACTGTGCGGTGTCCGGCCTATCGGTCGGCCTTAACCTTCACCTTAATTTTTACAAACATTAAAAATCAGTTAAGAAATAAGTTAGATGTATAATGTTATAAATATTGTTTAAGTATATAATTTTAACGTAAATTTAATTACGAACAAATTACAAATTGAAAAGCGACGAGATACTTTTCAAGTTGTAAATTGTTCGCAACAAATTATACAATATTCACAGCAAAACATAATCGTTAGAATGCATTGCTTTAAATATAACTAAAGGAACTACTGGTATTTCTTATGGCAGTCATTTTTCGCCAGTGAAAAAGTGATGTAAAAAGGTAGAGTGATAGGATGGGGTTAGACAAAGGTTCCCAATGGGTTGACGTCACAGACGTGCTACTGGACCTCGGCAGACCCCACTAAATTAAGATAAGATGCTGGGCCCTTACCATCAACTCTTAGATCAGTATTACTTTAATCTTACTATGCAAATTCCCATACGCATTTTGCATAGTAAGATTAAAATAATACTGCTCTTACACGTGACAGTAGGGACGCTGATCTTCATGCAATACTTTTTTTATTGGAAATTCTTTTGTATGTGTTGTGTTGTCTTGTAATCGTAATAAATGTTTTTTTAATGTTGTAATGAAAAATGTCCTTCTATGATAGGGAGGGCATTTTCCAATTTGTATTGACGCTGTAAAAGAAAGGGAGAAAAGAAATGCCCTTGCTGAGTTTCTTGCCGGTTCTTCTCAGTACAAGGCTCTCGCACTTTGACTTTGACTTTATGTCACACGAGACTCCCTCACGTATCCGGTTAGTTTTTACCCATAGGGAATGTGAATATGATAGGGTCTGTAAAGTCGATTTTTTTTGTGAGAGTTATGAAAAATATAACATCGTATTTTATGCAGAGCTTTTAATTTCTTTGAGCTTAAAAACGACTTGATTTTAAGTCGGATTACATTACATTGCCTTTGTTATAGAAAGCTTTTCATAGATTTTGTAAATCGTGATTTTGATCCAGACCGAACATGCTTTCGTGATAGGCTAACATAGCTTGAAGTCCAATATTCGGAAGATCTTGTCTTTTTCTAAAAGGTAGTAGGACCACAAAGGAATTGTAAAAAATCACTAAGAATTTTATACTAAAAATATCTTTATACCGATATAGGCCTAGTCTTTACATTGTTGGAACTACCTGAATAAAATCGAGGGTCGTATTCTTTCCCAATTCTTTGTATTCCATGTGCTTTGTATAGGGTAATCAAATTTTACATAGAAAAGCATTTTCTTCACAGTCATCGCAGTAACTTTATTGAGTTAGTGGTATTTGTAAGAGTTAGCTTTTTTATAACATGGGACCTATTATTTAATGCTTCTCCTACTTTTATATTTCACTTAATTAGATATTGTTGTTATGTAAAAATATCAGGGCCTCGGAAGGTGCCCGTTGGTTCCGACTGTTACCGTAAGATGGCAGTCGTTCATGTTAATAGGAACCACCATCATACACGGAAAGAAATTATTAGTTGGGTTTACCATATTTCAACAAAATTTTAGGGTTAATATAGCACCTACTCTTGAGTTTTGTTGAATGAACAAAAACTGTAGTGTTGTTCAGTTACGGTAATTTGAACTTATTACATATATCTTTTGTTGTTTCAACGTATTTATTTTGTAAATTTAACTTTAAAAATGGTTATTTCAACAACTTGAACAGTAAAATCAACAATTACCTTTTGAATTATGCATGAATTGTTACGCCAACATGTACAAATAGGTAAAAACAACTGTTTTCATATCAATAAAAACTTTTCTGTGAAAACAACAATTTGTTCATGTTGCTTTAACCCATCACTTTGTTAATTCAACTAATGTGTCGCCAACACGTGCAAAATCAACCTTTTTGTTCTTTCAGTGTACTGTGCAGAATATCAGCACTCGTACCAAAAAATTTGGCAAGTCGTTCCTCTGCAAGACCATTCGGCTTTGGAATTCTCTGCCGGCGCATGTGTTTCCCAGCTCCTACAGTCCCGGGTCTTTTAAACGGGGCGTGAAACGGCATTTATGCAGGCCGTCATGAATGGGTGCGCTTGTTACCGTGCTTGTTCCACGGTGAGGAGCGATCTCGTTATTTTGGACTGCATCGGCTGCTTACCATCAGGCAGGATTTAGTCACTATGACGTGTCACATAAGAAAAAAAAGCCCACTAATCTGCATTGGGCCAGCTTTGTGGGTAATGGCCCAATTTACCCATGTAGGGTTGATGTAGGAAAGTCTGTGCCCAGCAGTGAGATGTTTATAGTCTAATAAATGGTGATGTTATAAAACTATTGCCTACTCAATGTTTATTAAATTTTCGGCATACTCATTTTCGTACACGCACCAGACTCATTCATTTTCTGTTTACTCATTCATAAGTCCAATCAAGAAGGTTCGTATAGATCATGGCAATTAGTATGGTCAGTACCTTGGCCTCTTTTGACGCATGAACACATACCAATAGGAATGACGGACGCGACGACAATTCTATATTTTTCACGTGACATTTAATTTGTTTTACTTCATCGTACCCGAATAACACCGAGCACTAATACTGACTCAACTTGTGTGTTCAGCAATAACATTTATTTATTAAAAACACGTTGACAGTTACACTATTTTGTTAGTGGGACTTTATATAATATCATTTATCATTTTTATTGTTCAAAATTAAGTAATACGAGTATATACAAATGTTAAAATTGTGTTTAGAACAAGAGTTAAGTTAGGTCGTTTGTGTCCTAATAATTAATAGTAAATTTATTCTCGTTGTTAACCTTCGATAAATGTAGTTTAAGTTAATAACGTTGAAATTTTGTCACCTTAATTTATTATGATTCTATCTCAATTATTGTTCTATCTTGATTACACGAAGGAGAAATTCAAAAAATAAAGCTTTACTATTAATATACTTAGTATAACGCTTTCGAGAACCCCTTACGATTAGGCTCGATCTACCTTTCATCTTTTTCGGATTGTCTTTATCAAAAACTAACCTTACGGAGATAATTCTAACCCCTAAAAGCTCTCGTTCGTACGGTAGAGCGTTCAATCTCAATATTTTTCTAATTAGGGCGTCAAATCGAATTGGGGAGGCGCTAGGCGTTCGTCGCGGCTGTAACGACATTAATTCATTCGTTCGTTCGCATTCATTCAGTTTGCTCGCGGTTCGCGGGACTTATTTCGGCATTACCGGTCCTCAATGCCGACTCTAGACGGTGCTCGCAAACACGTTTTGTAATTACGCGGGTGATTTAGATTACCTGTGTTAATCAAATTGGAATGATGTGTGTAATTTGATGAATAAAAATACTGTGATGTAATGTTAGTTCCTATAGCTGGTATTTTACGGTCACTTTCCCTTAAAAAGAAAAGATCATTAAAGAGTTAAAGACAAATTATTACCTTTAGGTAATAACAGTAACAAAAAAAGTTACACATACATTAACATACGATGACGTGAATTATAATCAGTCTATAACCTTGACATTCCCACTTAAACAAAAGCACGTGGAGAATTTTAGCCCTTTTAGTGCTAGAGTCTGGCCAACGAAAGCTGAACCAGAAAAAATCCGGCAATTTAAAAAAACAAAAACGGGGTAACACAGGGTCACTCAGACAGCTGCAATTTTCTCAGAAAAATTTCAATTTGACGTACGACATGACACCTCAGATAGAGACAAAGTGTTGCCAATCAAATAACTACGAGGTGCAGCTATTGTTGGCCAGACTCTAGCAATTAATGGGTTTCAACAACTGTTCTATTAAAACAAAAACAGAGAATATCGGCTTAATGTATTCGAGATCCTCATATTTACCTTAATAAAACATTTTGTTATTGATCCTAATCTATAACAAAATGTTTTAATCAAAATAAAGCATTTTGTCATAAAGCAAGATTATTTGTATTATCACAACATTTGTGTTAAAAAACTCGATAGGAGACCGTGGTAGGGGCTGCAAGCTGCGTTTCGGTAACAGCCCAATTTGCTAATTCGACAGTGAATGATGTGACGTCACCGGGTGACGACTGCTCGCTGGGATCGTTATCGCTACCGACAACTCAATAATGAATTGCGGTTACTTACCGTAGACGTTTCGCTTATCTACAGCACATATAGTGTGCGTATGCGTTTTATAAGATTAATAGTTTCATTCATCTTAGGTATGTTATCATTACCAGTGTATATAAGGTGACTGCTAAAAACCGCAAGAAACTTCAAGGGCTGGTCAGGTCAAGTGTTTTAAACATGACAAAAATGACAAAAAAGGAGTTCGTGCTTTTTTCATTTTTAATGAATAATTCATTTTGTAAATTTTAATTGGATGTTCTTTAAGTATCTTATTTATTTTAAAGCATACGGCCGTCTGTTGACCCGTCCGCGTCAGCTGGGTGACAAGTACCTACGATGACGGGTCAACAGACTCGCGGCCGGCCGGCCGTTGCCCCCGACAGCTGGCCAATAAGTACCTACGAAAAAACACGAATTCCTTTTTTGTCATATATAAAACACTTGACCTGACCAGCCCTTGAAGTTTCTTGCGGTTTCTAGCAGTCACCTTATATATGTCCCACTGCTAGTCCTACCACGGAATAGATAAAATCTTCTTTAACTATTAACCGTGTCGCGTAGCCGTGAAAGGAGACTACCACCCCCTCTCTTCCCTTGGGTGTCGTAAAAGGCGACTAACGGACTAAAGACTGCACAAACATCCAACTGCATAGATGCGACGATGGGCTCGCTACCTGTCACGCTGAGCACATATGCAGTCGCTAATTGGTGAAAAGTGGACTATGGCAGAGGACTCTTTTGCGGTCCTCATTGCCTACTAACCCTTCGGGGATAATAGTCGTGATTATATGTATGTAGGTATATATTGTCCTGACAATTCCAAACACATCAAAAAAAGAATTGGCCAAATATATGCTGCTAAAATGATGCGCGAATATATTCGTGGCAACTTATTTTATATTTAAATTTTAATTGAAACTACACTTACTATTACATCAAAGCGTGCAGTTGGCCAATTACATTTTGTCAAGATAGATTAGATATTGTTTATTGCTTTATTTTTATAGATAGATGTTGAAATAACATCTCTGTAGGATTGTTGTGTTCCGACAGGTAATATTAGTAATTAGGTAGTCCTTGTAGGCTAGCCTAACAAGCATATAAAAATTTAATGTAAATGCGTAAGTCGCTATGTGCGGTTGTTAACACTTTGTCACTCGTCATTACAAAGTCATCATTTGACTACCTGCTACGTAGTACGCAAGTTCAAGGAAACAATTTAAAGTCTCACGTACAACTACCTATTACGTTTTACGATTGTACAAATTTTTATTGCCCCTCAAAAAAAATTTGATTTGAGTTAATACTATCGGTGAGTACGTACCTATGTTTGATTTCGGCTAATAGACCCATAGCTCGGTTGAATTGATGATAGAGAAGACGTGTGTTTTGGTTTTCACAAAAATTCTGTAAAAAATCTATATTTCTGTAAAGCTTTATACTTTAAACGTGACCCAAACATTTTTTTTCATAATATAAAATACATATAAAGCTTCACTACAATAATACCCGGCTAGTGGCAAAACGACAGACATCTAAAGATCCGGGTTCGATTCTGAAATCTGGCAAAGTTTTTTTCAAATGTATTAATGGGATGCCCTGGGGCCCTACTCACACCTCTTAGAGCAGTAAACCCCTCAGCCCCCAAGCGGTCGCATGAGACCGCACCTACAAAAACACACTTGACTTTAGTATGTACAAGTTTGATTATTTCGGTTCTGTGGTACATTTTATGCATCGTGATCGTAAAATATCGCATAGTCTATGCTCGATTCTGTTAAATTTGACGTTGACAGTTGCGCCAATTTTTGTGTTAAAAAAATTTCCACGAGTGAGTGGTTTTAATGTTACAATGCAAAATTCGTATGCGAATTTGCATAGTAAGATTAAAGTGATATTGCTCTAAGCGTTGTATGATAAGGCCCCAGCGGGTTTATCGGCTAAAAAATATGGATATGGACATGGGCTTCAAATGTCAAATGAAGCCCATGTCCATATTCATATTTTTTTGCCGATAGGGTAGCAGGTTTGCGTCGTGGCCGCATTCGAATAGTGATGTCTTGATTTTAATGATGTAGGACTTTGCCCAGCAGTGATACAGTGTGATTACTTGACGACCTCCTTGGTCGAGGGGTTTGTACACCAATTTTCATGGTGTCGCCTATCTCTGAGGTCCCGGGTTCGATCCCAGCAGGTCGGGTCAATTTAGAAATTATTGTTTTTCTAAATTGACTCGGGTCTGGGTGTTTTCTATGTATAATAAGTATGTTTTTAAGTATGTTTATCCGTCATCCAGTAACCATTTAACGAGTGCATAACGAAGCTTCTCTTGGGCTAGATAATTAGTGTGAATGTAGGAAAGTTTATTTATTTATTTATAAATTACTCTACTATTAGAATTACGTCAGACTACGGAGTCCTACTGGCTGTTCCCGACTTACATTTTTCCGGTTTACACATTGACCTGCCTGCGTCCAAATTGAATTCGGCCTGTTTATTCCAATAATAACGTCGGCCTTAATTAAATTGTTTCCATACAATTTTCACAATTTCAATTTTACCATGCGCAATAACGTATAGGTCCATACGCGTTACAGCGCAGTGCACTAATTAAACACATTTTCATATAACGTCACAAAATGGAAATGGCGTACACCTGTTTCGGCGTGAGTCGCGCAGCAAATGAAAACTGATGACGTCTTATATGAAATTGCTCAAAATCGAAAGTTAGTTCCTTCAGAAGCGAGAGTGTATTCGATTTTAATAATAAAAAATGGGTCATCTAGTATCAAAAATAAAATGTTTATCTATCTGAATGAAATGATCTTCGTGGTCGAGTGATTAGCACATCGGGTTTGGTGTTGCGCCATCTCTAAGGTCCCGGGTTCGATTCCCGGTCGGGTCAATTCAGAGAAAAACTGTTTCTAAATTGATTTCGGGTTCGGGTTTTTTATAGTTATTTTAACATAATAGTTTTAAAAGAATACTTAACTTAGGCTAGATAATTGGTGTGAGCGTAAACAATAATTTAGTTTTATATAATTTTAATTTTAATGAACAAGCACCGGAAAAGGGTTCATTTTAAGAATAGAAAAAGTTTATTAGTACATTTAGGTAAAAATAAAATACAATGATTGATATAAAGGAATATCTACTATTTAATGTAATAAGTGTTAGCACCGTTGTATTTAGAAATAAATAAATAAAATCAAGGTCCGGTTCACTGACCAATAGTACGAGTACTTTTGAAATTGGCTGTGTTATCAATTTTTCTGTCGAAATTAAATTTGTTATCAATTTTTCTGTCGAAATTAAATTGTACCCTACCAACGTCCCATGTGCCAACCGCAGCGCGTACGCCGGCAACCCAAAACCGTACTTGAGCACACCGAAGTTTTTAAGGCAAAGGTCAAGCGATTTGCCGGCCAAGGAGTTAAGGACGCCACTCACCTCCGTGTTATGGAAATGCTAACGGTACAAGAGTACTCTAATTTTCCTTATTATAGCGAAACCTGGCGCCCGCGTGGGCAAAGGAGCTTTTAGGGCTCCGTAGTTTACTAGGAATGCTAACAATGTAGCCAAAAAGTTTTTATGAATCATTGAGGATACGGGTGAATTAGTAGGCTTCCACGTTCGGCTTTAGCGTAAATTATGATCATGTGAAATCTTAGTAATAAAAAAGCTTTTACAGCTTTTTCTGCTGCCTGGCGCAGCCATTTTACAGGTAAACTATACATTTTAAGAAGCTACTTACAGATAATCTTAATCTCTATACGCCCAGTGTTGTGATTTTGCCCAGAATCCGATAGCAGGGACGCAGCAGCACATTGTATTAGGCACGTCTAAAGACCCAGGGAATTTTTAGGGCGTCGATTCTCTAACGCTCGATCTCCCTTCGACATGCAGGGCATATACAAATAATAATATACGTAACGGTCTATTGCAAGCGATACATGCATTACATTGTAATAAAAATAAAGTATTATATGCGGAACCCTTTCCAGTGCGAAGTGCGAGTCGTGCACTTGGTCGATTCTATTTATGACTAGAATTGTTGAATGAAACCGTTTTATCGATAAATATCCGAGTTTCTATCAACTCACAAATTAGATTCAACCTATTTTATTGCCAAATGGACCCGCAGAATTGTAATACAGTTTCCGTTACTCTAATTGACAAAGATAAAGTAACCATTTATAGAAGGGGTTTCTCTTTGAGCATTGTAATAATAATAACAGCGCAATCATTTGGTTTGGCCTTTCTTGTATCCCCGTGAACTGAAAAGGATGATTTCTATTATCATTAAAGCTAGGTGTTAGTAAAAAATTAAAATAACACGTTCTTAGAATTAATTTTTAAAGTAGTAAACAGTAAAATTAAAATCTGTTAAAATTATGAAATATTGTTGAGGCTTTATTTTGTAGAATATACCCGATGGAAACACGATTTAATAAAGTTAGCTCGATAGAATAAATTCACAAATTTACATATTTTTGTGTCATTTTATCTTCTTTTCTAGGTTATTATGAGTTATTTACCAAAATGAAGTTCATAGATAACTTGAGGTATTATAACCGATCGTTTGTTCGATCTGAATTCAGGCCTTCCCACGAGCATATGAGAAGATAACCCACCCACCACGTTCGTAAATCATTTATGTGCTATGCTATGACACTAAATGTACTACATTTTTGCAGCTGATTGTACGGTTTCAATGAAATTCTTTGAAGAGCAAAATTCCTTTTTGTGAATAATAAAAGCTTTGACGTATCAGAAGCGCGGCTCACATTGAATCGAAGTTATTTTTGGTTTAAATGAAATCCTTTGTTATCCATCGATATTGCTTGCCACACAGCAACGTATATTTTTATTTATTATGGTGACGTCAAAATCAATTTTTGTCCAAATAAATTGTGACGAGCAAAAATTATATACCGTATTTGCCGACCTTCATAAAGCTCATTGTATGTTCTATTGGTGCATAACTAGAGGCCTATATTGAATAATTAAAAAACATACTCCCATGGGTTTGTTCGTAAAACAGTCGCAACAGTTTAACCTTCAGGCTGCCCTTATAATTCTTGCAGTAATTGTAATTCACTGTTACATTAGACATGCGATCGATTGTACGATTGATGACAATGTCACCAATACTAGTATTGTACTTGTGCTAGAAACGGAGTTCCCGATGTGATAAAGACCCGGTTCACTGGTTTCTAATAACATACAGTGTCAAAACTGACTTGCGACTGTAGTTCGAAAATGTATCAATAAAATTCCTCCTCATTGCTTTGAGAAAATACGTTCTGTGGGGAGATGAAAAGTTACCTCAATTTTTGATAAACAAAAGTTATGTACCTACATTCATTTGCACATTATTTTAGGTATACAGGTTCTCTATTAAGAACTTTAATATTAATTGAGTGTTGTATTTGAGGTTAATTCTAAGACTTATCTTCTGCCATTGGCCTCGCCTGCCCCTGAAAAGGGGAAACTCGTACGAATATATCTTGCTTCTTTTTCAGGTAGCATTGTAATTTCCATTTATATTTATCGATATTCATTTTAAAACAACTCTATTCAGTAATTTTTGTGATAAGAAGAGTTGTTTACCCTCTATTAAAACTTCTAACAATAAGTTTCCCTTATGATTTATAATACCAATGATATTCTTGTCCTCTAGGTTTTCGACTGCAGGCAAGTTACTACCACAAGTGGTATGTTTGAGGCTCTCTGCAACCACATCAAGTACAGCACCAACAAGGGAAACATCAGGTTGGTTCACTTTTAGTGCAAATTAGTGGTTAGAACATTATAAATAGAAACTTTTTACTTTGAATAATCATAGATGCTTGGATCATTAACGTAGATTGAGACGTACCTTTCTGAGTGTGTCAGAGAATTGATTAAACATTGACATTTTGTTGCTCCCACTACTTTTTTACTTTTCCTTGAGAGAGATCCACAAGAAAACCACTAACAATAGTGTATTTCGCTGAGGCATTAGATAAAGGTAGTGACGATCCTAACAAATATGTTCCATGACCAGGTCAGCGATAACGGTGTTCCCGCAGCGCACTGACGGCAAGCACGACTACAGGATATGGAACAGCCAGCTGATCAGCTACGCCGGGTACAAGCAGCCTGATGGCACCGTGCTAGGGGACCCTATGCATTGCGAGTTCACAGAGGTGAGAACACCAAAAGAGAAACTCGATAGCAGCTAAGGCGTTTAATTTGCGATTTTGCCCGTGAAGCATCTTTCACAATGCCGAGTCAGTGGATGGGTGATCAAATTAAAATAAAACAAATGCCGGCAACGCATCCGCGATGATTCCTTTGGGTTTTCGGGTGTGTATGAGCGGCGGTGATTTCTTTCCATCAAGTACTCGTGCTCGTTTGCTCTCCTACGTACTTCGGAAGGCACGTAAAGGTCCCGGTTGTTGTTGTAAGATAGCAGTCATTAAAACATATCATCATAACCTGACTTGTTGCACGCCTTCGCGTTGCTGTAATTTTATTACTGCTACCTTGCTATCTACAACAACCGGGACCAACGACTTAACGGCCTTCCGAAGCACAAGAAGTAAGACGGAAAAGTCCTCTTATTAGAAAATGTTACCAACTTTGTTTCCTCTGCTAAATGATTGATACCGCCCTCTTGCGGGGGTAATAGCTTTTCATAGTACACTGTGCAAAGTTTTATTATTTTTGACATACCGGCACCGTTCACAGTCATAATGAATGGAGCGAAAACAAACAATATTGGATTTATGGCCGCTCCACAAATAAATCACTCCACATTTGACGTTCGTGACTTGCACCTAGCATTTTTTTAAACTCACTACGAAAAGTTTTTAATAAAAAAATATAATTCTTCCGTAAATGGAAGATTTAGGGGTTTATGCGTTCGGGTTCCATTGATAAAGTTCAGAAGCTTTCACGGTGCCGGGTCATCGGATGGGTTATCAAATTAATATGTGGAGCTTCTTTGTGATTCGGAAGGCACGTTAAGCCGTTACCAGTCATTATTGTAAATACAAAGAATAAAAAATTTTTCTTGTTGGTGCCTTCAAAATATCCGAAAGATTTTGGGTTTAGTAATTTCTGTACACAATTAAGTAAGTACTTGTTTAAAATATTGTATTTGTTTTTAGTTGTGCTTAAAACTGGGATGGAAACCACAGAACACTGCTTGGGACATCCTCCCTCTGGTGTTGTCGGCCAACGGAAAGGACCCAGACTACTTCGAGATACCCAGGGAACTTGTCATGGAGATACACATGACTCATCCTACGTAAGTCAAATAAAAGCTTCCAAAAACACAAATAAATTCGTCACTCCTGTGTGTCGCATAGCCCAACTTTATTCATTGAAATTGAAAGAATCTCCCAAAACCATGCAGGAATACATAAAGCACGAAATAGTTTGCAACTATTGCGTTACCCAGCTTTGCAGGTAGAAGGGTCTCGACAAAACCTTTACAGAGAACCCTGCGCCTTCGCCCTTACACGTTTCTTTCCCATCACAGATTTATGCGACATAAAAGCAAGAGAATGCATATTGCGCGAGGTAAGAGCCCACGTATAGGCGAATGTCCGCACATGCCGTCTAAATTGCTTATCGTAAAAATGTGGTCCAGTGATCTCCAATCTGAGTTTACCGCCCATAAATCCTAGCTATTCAATAATGTGTTGCTACTCGCGATTGATAATGTTAACAGGCGTTAACGCGATATAAAACAGCGCGATAACTAGTAATTGAGTGTTCAGACGAGGCAATATCCGCGCCCTAATGGCGATACCCGTTTCGGTCGGTGTTGTAAAAGTAAATGGCGAGTCTGGGTCAACTTTTAAGATGGGACTCTTGATGCTTGTACGTTTTAGAAGAGACTAAGTTGGGTTACAAACTGTGCGGTCCGCTCGAATATACGGCCTCGTAACACGACCCTAAAGGGATCCATTGTAGCTGTCATTAATCTGCTCTATTTGTTAGTAACTCATTTGTGGGTTCCAACAGGCACGAGTGGTTCAAGGAGTTGGACCTCCGCTGGTACGCCCTGCCGGCTGTGTCGAGCATGCGGTTCGATTGTGGGGGAATAGAATTTACTGGCAACGCCTTTAACGGCTGGTACATGAGCACTGAAATTGGATGCCGCAACTTCTGCGACACGAACAGATTGAATGTGATGGAGGTAAGGAATAGTTTTCTAAATCAACCGAATACGTCGATAGATGAGATATTGTGTAGTGCTGGGGTGCGTCGAAGGACCAAAATTCTGTACTACAAATTCAACTTTTCTTTATTATTACTTTATTCGAGTAAGTAAAATTAAAGATACAAAAATAAAGCTTAATATCTATAGTTACGATAACATTTTAGTAAATTTTCTATAGCAAGTGCACACAGGTATGATAATAAAATGTTGGTGCTCAACAGAAAGTAGCTCACAAAATGGGTCTCGATACTAGAACGCCAGTGACCCTGTGGAAGGACAAAGCTCTGGTGGAGGTGAATGTGGCCGTGCTGCACAGTTTCCAGCAACAAAACGCCACCATAGTAGACCACCACACCGCTTCGGAGAGCTTCATCAAGCATCTTGACAATGAGAACAGGCTAAGGTTAGTTTTACAAGTTTACAAGTTTTTGAGTTAGCGAATGTTATTTACTCACGGTTACAAATCACTTGTCATCTATGCCATGACAAAAAATCACAAATGTTAAAAAAAATATTACCTTCTTTAGAGAGTCCATTTTATGAGAAACAGAAAGAACGGCACTGTATGAAAAGTCAGTGGTGCGCTTCTAATAATATATTTATTTTACAAGTAACATAAATTCTGAAATTATATGTATTA
The DNA here is from genome assembly GCA_963921215.1 of Scoparia ambigualis. NCBI lineage: Eukaryota > Metazoa > Arthropoda > Insecta > Lepidoptera > Crambidae > Scoparia > Scoparia ambigualis. The sequence continues at coordinate 8,879,602 of OY992507.1, forward strand.
TCCAATATTTTATTTTTAAAAATGAACTTAACACTGAGCTTGAAAAAGCCAGAATTAATCGTAATTAGGTACATGAAATAAACATACATGAGAATTCTGGAGTTAATTGCAAGCAGGCATCAGGACAGCCCATTAAAATGTCGTCACTGTACGGCAGTTTGTTTGGACAGCCGCCTAGAACTACACATGGTTTCTGCACACGCGTTGTAATGCCCGCGTGTGATTGTTTTGGTCTGATGCTTCACTTGGTGTTTTATTAATTTCATGTTAGCCATCGGTCATAAATTTAAAAGTCGGATAACTAAGTCAAGGTTATAAATATCTACAAGACTTAAGGCGAATAGGTAAAAAATCACAGAAACATGTACAAAATATTTTGTGGTTTATTTATAAAAAATATTATCTTCTAGAGATATAGTTTAGTACCTGTCATCAACAAAATCATTTAGAAATACTTTAATTATTACTCTATTAATTCTCAAAACTGTCAAAACAATTGACTACTACTAGATGACTACTAATAATAGATGTGTGAACTTCATCTAGTATTCATGCAAATTACAAAATTACGTGCTCTAATCAACATGAATGCACATTCAATCTATGTTAATAAAAATCAATTGCCGAAATGTTTGTACGCGCAACACTTCAGAACGGCTGCACTTATTTGGCTAATTTTGTTTTTGTTGTGTTTGTAATTGCCAGGACAAAGTTTATATAAAAGAAAGTTATGGATTTCTTCACGGGGTACGGGGTCCACGCGGACGTAGTCGCGGGCGGTTTGCTAGTACATATACAAATAATTTGAAATTACACAGATCCGGATGTCCAGCTGATTGGATATGGATTGTACCACCAATGTCCTCTTCCATTACTCCAGTTTTTCATCAGGAAATGGCACTATACTACTTGAGACCGGCTTACGAGTATCAGGTTGGTATCTTTATACGAAGTTATAATTAGACCCTAATACATTTTAATAAAGAGCGCAGTCCCTCGACAGTTTATTAATTAACAATGTGGAAAGACGTTTTTACCCAAAAGTTTGCCGAGGACTCATTGTAATTACTAATGAACCTATCCTGATCCATTTTAAGGGGTTGTGTGTTAGTACAGATAAATTTATAATTTTAATCTAGTGCTGTTAGTTATTCGTATTTTAATATATTTTTATTGAACTGCACGATCATAAGAAACTAATCATTCTTATGTGTCGCCTTTTGAAGAATTGGTTTACGATTCGTTGTTAAGAGGTGTACCGGGCTTTACATTCATATTTTTTGTAGGAACCGGCATGGAAGACGCACCAATGGCAGAAGTTAAAGCCGATCACTGGAAAAAGGCCCATCAATAGAAAATTCCATTTCAAGCAAATTGCCCGCGCTGTCAAATTCACCTCCAAGCTTTTTGGCCGAGCGCTGTCCAAAAGAATCAAGGCCACCGTCTTGTATGCCACTGAGACTGGAAAATCTGAACAATATGCCAAGGAGCTTGGGGTCATATTTGGGCATGCTTTTAATGCTCAGGTACTGTTAATAATTTTGAATTCTAACAAATGAACATCGTTTTTTACATTTAACAAGAACTGTTTTTAATAAAGATATATCTGTTTTTAGGTTCACTGCATGGCTGATTATGATATTACTTCAATAGAGCATGAGGCTCTTTTATTGGTTGTGACTTCGACTTTTGGAAATGGTGACCCCCCAGAAAATGGTGTTGTGAGTATGAGTGCTAAATTAATGCTTCGGTATAGTGAAAACCATAAGTTTTTATATAATATAATGCTATAATTTATGTTTTAGGCATTCGGAGAACATCTCTGCGAAATTCTCTACACTGACCAAGTCGGAGATGAATTGGCTGGGTAAAAAAATTATAAAATTATTCTATTGAATTGTAAATTAAATTTGAAAACTTTAGAGATTATTTTCTCAATTATTGTCATGATAAATAACTTTTTTCTGATAAATATAATGAATAATAAATTTTGCACTCATGGTACGCCTACAACATCACATAATACAAATATCGACAGACGTATCCAAAGCATATAAAGTTACTTTCAAAACGTGTGGACGCGAAGCTTGTGTGTAGGAAGTTTATAAAACTAATTTCGAATACGATTTGTGGCTAACAGGTTCAGATTACGGATATCGTCAAAAATCTTTTGATGAAAGAACTCTTCTAAAATCATTATTCTAGTACTATCTATAAAATTAATCATGTTCGTTGTAGGAATCAAATGCTGACGCCGAAGTCATTTATAAATGCGAACAGCCAAATGGAAATGCAGCGTTATGCCTCAAGCAATCCGAAAAAGTTGAGCCGGTTAGAGTCACTGAAAGGTAAACTTTTGCACTTGACAGGGACACTTACTAGATAATGTTAATAATGTAAAATATCTGCAATAGAATTTAATCGTAAGTACTATTGGAATGAAACACTTATTTACGGACTAACTCGCTAAAACTATGTAATATATTAAATTAAACGCGAGTTAGACCGTAAAAAAGTGTCTCATTTCAATGTGTAGGTAGTGCTCGCTTAAACCTCAGAAATCAATATAAGTACTATTACTTTAACTAGAGATAAAAAAGTATTATAGTTTATAGATATCTTCACTATCACGGCTTAGACTTCAGTGAGAGTTCATTTATTAATAAATAAGGCGGTTTTTAGGAAGTACAACGGATGCAACGTCCATTGACAGCTTTGGACCCCTCAGCAACGTTAGGTTCGCTGTGTTTGCATTGGGGTCCAGTGCTTACCCGAACTTCTGTAACTTCGGGAAATACGTGAACAAACTACTACAGGACCTTGGCGGTGAGAGGATCCACGACTTTGCTACCGGAGATGAGATGTGTGGTCAAGACCAAGCTTTCAGAAAATGGGCTTCAGGCGTGTTCAATGTGAGTTTATGTAATTCTGTATTTAAAATTAAAATATTAAAAAGGTATTGAAAAAATAGATATTAAATAAAAAGGACCGTATACACCGAGACATTTTAGTGGTTGTTTTCCAGCGGGAGAACGATTTACCTTTAGTAGTTCGAATCATGCCAGCTTTTTTGCCAAAAATGACAAAAAATGTCGACCTCCCATAAAAAACGATCCGATCGGCTGACGACATCTGCCCCCTTACTCTTGAAACCGATCGCTATTGGATCGGATTAGTATTGTGAATTTTCGTACTCCTAAGTTACGACACCAGAGCTAATATGGATTCATATTGAGTAGATATTGAGTGAAAAAAATACAAAACTCAATGCCATTTAGTTCACCCAATATGAATCCAAATTAGCGCTTGTGTCGTAACTTAAAAATACGAAAGTTCACAATACCAATCCGATCCAATACCGATCGGTTTCGAGAGTAACGGGGCAGTATGGGAGGTCGAGTTTTTTTTGTCATTTTTGTCAAAAAAAACGTGTGTAACTAAAATGTCTCGGTGTAAAACTTATACAACCTTTGAAAATAAATTGTACATTGCTTATGCAATGTACAATTTATTTTCAAAGGTTGTATAAGTTTTGTAATTTAATTTAGCTGGTTTGAATTTTCTGAAAAGATTAAGTCGTTATTCTTAATACAACGTAAGTGGACCGAAACTCAGAAATCAGGCTTCACTGCGTTTAATCAAAGTTATTGTGATTGTTGCGCGAATAATCGCTGTCTGTAGACATTTAACAATTAGTTTTATATTTTTATTTTATGTTATCTTCAACTATTGTAAAAGGAGTCATATTTAATTATTTTAATATTTAAGAGGTGGTTTACAATTAGTATTAACGAAGAAAATCAGATACGATATTTCCAATCGGTAGAATGAAGTTGGAGTGTATAGAAACTCCTTAACTGTATTTGAGACCGTTATCAGAATGGTATTAATCAAAAACAGCTTTTTACTCTGCAACAATAGAGCTTACTTCAATGAAAATCTGAATAGAGCCTTAATTTAACATAGTAATGGTCCTAAATGGAAATCGATTTATTTGATTAGGTGTAATGTTATATTTACATGGAGCATGAATGAAATAAATTAGTAGCTACATCTATTCTGAGAAATCTCTGTCTGAGTCTGCTAATAACACGATTCACTGAATGAAACTCAATGTGGGAATTCAAAACTGAATTAATAATAGTATGTAATAAAAATGTGCTAGTGAACATTAAAATGATTTCTTTATTTAGGTGGCATGTGAAACCTTCTGTTTGGACGATGATGAGACTCTTCAAGAGGCTAAGAGGGCCCTGGGAACAGTAGCCCTTAGTGAGGAAACAGTAAGGTTCACCAGAGCGGTAGAACGCGCCCCCGCCCTTCCAGTGGCTCTGCAGTCCGCTTTCAACAAGCAGTTCGTTTCTTGCACTGTGAAAGCTAATAAAGATTTGGGCGATGCTTCCGCTGAGAGGTCCACGATTTTTATTGACTTAGAACCCAAGGTTAGTGGCTCCTACATTTTCTGTTTTTTTTTGTAATAGTCATTACCATAACATTATATTTTATAGATTTAACGTGTTTATTTTGTAGGATGAAATAAAATACGACCCGGGAGACCACGTAGGAATTATCGCTAGCAACCGCAAGGAACTAGTTGAGACCTTGCTAGCACGCCTCAAAGATGTTGATGATCACGATGAAGCTCTACAGTTGCAACTGATGAAGGAAACTCACACTTCTAGTGGTAAGTTAGTAAATATAAATTAAATTGCTTGGTATATATTTCGATCTATTCGACAATCCTCTATGCGACGATTAACGTATTTATAAAAACTTGAAACTTATTATTTTAACAAATTTTTTTTAAGAAGTCTTAACTCTTAACTTGACTATAGGATATTGTCGTAAAAAAGTTTACAACTTGAGTTATGGATGTTAACGTTTTAAGCACAATATTTTTTACCTGTCTTCTTTTATCTGAGATACCTACTTGTGCCGTCATATTCATTACAACATGATGTAGTAATTCTTTAAGAATTTCTCCTCAATATTTTACTCAAGTATAAGACGACATTGTTATTACATTAAAGTTTCCTGGATGTAACATTCAGTAAAAAAGTTCATTTTTTAAGATGTCATGATGAAAACTAACCAAGCTTTTCCTCAGAAGAATAATGCTTCTGAATGTAACATAAACTTCATGTCATTTGTGTTTTCAAAGGTCCAGTTAAGTCATGGGAACCTCATGAGAGGTTGCCTGTTCTGAGTGTGCGAGACCTGTTCACGAGATTCTTAGATATCACCACACCGCCGACCACCATTTTACTGCAGTACTTAGCAAACACATGTGAAAATGAAGAAGAGAAGAAGCAGCTCAACGCTTTAGCAACTGTAAGTTTATATACAATTTTCTTAATATTTGACAACATTAGACGTTCAAAGTTTAGTCATAAACATTTTTTAAAGGAATATAATGATAACGCATTTTCTCATTAGGTAGTAAATTACATAAAAAAAAAAGTTAAAAGAATTTGTCTACATTGGCGGCACATGAGCATATTACTAAATAATTCCCTTCTTATTAGGATCCCGGAGCGTACGAGGATTGGCGTCACTTCCATTTCCCAACCTTACCAGAGGTTCTTGAACAGTTCGCTTCGGCTAGGCCAAGTGCGTCTCTGCTGGCTGCATTGTTATCGCCACTGCAGCCGAGATTCTACTCTATATCCTCTTCACCAATTGCTCATCCAAAACGACTACACTTGACGGTAGCTGTGGTGACTTACAGAACTCAAGGTGCGTTCCCAATCTTTTAAACTTTATAAAACTTCACTTTTCTAAATTTTACAAAAGATTCGTTATAATATCACGTTTGTTTACAATTAATAATTTATTATGAGTAAGTTTTTGAAATTTGGTATATTAATAAGTAGTTAAAGTTTAAATAGAAATGTTGTAATCTCAAATATTCCTTCCTGTTTCGACGATGATTCAAATGTCATTAAAATTGCCATCCATTGTTGTGTTTAGTTTACAAATGTACCTAATGTACAGTTATTTATTATTGTAAAGTCCCACATATAGCACAAACATTTCAAAGAAATTTTGTCTAGCTTAAGTCCGACAGTATGATTAATGTGAAGACGTACAATCAATAATACATATCACATAGGTACTCGTATATGAACAATGAAACATTAATAAAATTAGGTTACATGAGTAAAATGATGTCATGTTAAAACAGATGGCGAAGGTCCTGTCCACTATGGTGTTTGCTCAAATTATCTGATGGATCGTAAACCGGGCGACGAGGTTTATTTGTTTATTAGAAGGTATATTAAACACATCGTAAAGTATGCTAACGTAATCTTGTATGTAGTTTTTGCGTGTTATATTGCTTGCGAACGTTTTATTAAGCTAGTGATTGCTTAATTATAAAGTTTAACGTAACAATTTTTAACAGCTTTGAATCACTCTTTGTTGGCTACGTGCTAAGTAGATATTTACATCAGAGTCAAAAATTTTCAGTGCACCAAATTTCCACCTGCCCCAAGATCTCTCGGTGCCATTAATACTGATAGGCCCAGGGACAGGCATTGCACCATTCCGAGGTTTCTGGCATCATCGTCGAGCACTACTCAACTCCCGCACTCGTCAGTCGGCTGGTACTGTTTGGCTATTTTTCGGTTGCCGAACAAAGACCATGGACTTGTACAGAGAGGAGAAGGAACAAGCTTTAAAAGAAGGCGTACTTTCAAAAGCATACCTTGCTCTATCGAGGGAGAAAAATATTCCGAAGGTAACAAATTGGACTGAGTTAGTGAGTGAAAACATTGTTCACGGTTAAAGCATCACTACAGTAAGTTATATTTTCACAGATGTACGTCCAAGAAGTTGCAGAAAAAGAAGGAAAGGAAATTCATGAACTGTTACTAAACCGAGGAGCTCACTTCTACGTTTGTGGTGATTGCAAGATGGCGGAAGATGTTCATCAGAAGCTTAAGGGCATTATCAAGAAGCATGGCAATATGACTGATGAGCAAGTGCAAAACTTCATGTATATGCTAAAGGTTAGTAAAATTATAAAATGTCCACTAAACTCACTTTATTTTCTCGTTAGATTACTAGTTACCTTTTTTTGTTCAGCATTTCCACATTTCTCCAATAACATACAAATAAAATAGATAGTTATAAGTGTCTTCTCAATGGTAAGTGATACTAAGGCCAAATATGGAAAAATACTCTAACCGGAGTCCTTTCACTGAAAAACTAAGGAACTCTTCCAAACCACTACTACTAAGGAACTACCTACCAAATTTATCACATTATTTGTTCTGAAATTCGAACCAAGGAATATTAGGCCAGATACATCCACTAATGTTTCCATATTTAAGACAATAGCCACTTGAACACGGAGGTAGCCAGAGTTTTCTATAATAATATTTCAATTGTCCAAAACCAGGAAGAGAATCGCTACCACGAGGACATATTCGGGATCACCCTTCGAACGGCCGAAGTCCACAATGCGTCCCGTGAGTCAGCCCGTCGCAACCGCGTCGCGGCGCAGCCATGACGCCGGTCCTCCTACCGTCCCCACACATTCACCTAGCCTCACAACTGCAACGACTGCCCTGAAACCAGTAGCTGCAACTGTGAGCGAGTTTGAATGTTCGAGAAGAATCTATGAAGCGGCATCATTGTGTTGGCTTGTCAATATTATTGATATTTTTGAAGATATCCTTTTAAGTATTGATATCAAAGCTTTGGGATCATGAAACTGCAATTGTACATTTTATGAAATGCTATTCTTATAAGACTCTACCAGCATTACCAGTCTAGTAATTATTGTATTCAGTTACCGAATTAGTGGCGGTAGAGTGCCAATGTTCCAAAATGCAGATACTCTTTTCATTAATACAGTCGAAAGCTGATGTAATGATTTTATTTAATTTACTGTCACTATTATTCTTAGTATTTGAACGCCGAATGTGTGCTATAAAACTATTGTAATAGAAACATGCAATTAAGTATTTTAAATTTCAGGTAAAGGAATATTCTCTATACTCGTATAAAACAGTATTATACAATAAAAATAGTTAGGTATATAACCAAGTACTCTTATAAATGTATTATAAAAATCGTTGGTGATCTCATAAATATTATAACGGTATTCTTTATACTTTATAATTATTGATACTGTGAAATAGTGTTAAAACATAAATATGAAAACTATTAACAACTGGTGTTTTAAAAAGAAAACCAAAACATATTCAAGCTATTTTGACAGTATTTCTCATTATATAAACGCCTCACTGCGTGACTCAGTGCTTCCCACATGGGGAGATAGGGCAATGACCCACAGGTTGACAGTTAGTTTTTCTATATTATATCGAAATGGTACTTAGCGAATACATTTTTTAATCTCAAAATATTTTGCTTAACGTCTCGTCGTGGGAAAATAAGTCAATTATATTTAATATCCCCTCTGACCACTTTGAGAACCAAGTTTTGAAACTAATTTGGTTAAACAATAATAATTCTTCCCCCAAACCGGTTGGAAAGGTAGCAGAGACATCTTACGAACTAGCTATGAATCTTGGTTTTTAGACTGGCCAAAGGGATTCTACGGTCACAGACAGGCCAAGTAATACAGAGGTTGTGCATAATGTGGGTCCTTTTGTGCATAATACGGGACTGGCGACCTCAATACAGTTACTATACATAATATAACATTCCTTTAGAGTATTATAATTTAAGAATTTAATCTTCGAGAGCAGCTATATTCTAATAAATGTAGAGATTTATTTACATGGATTAAAAGCAGGGTGAATTATAATAATAACGCACAAAATGCATTGACGCATTGGTATCATTTCAATCAGCTTCTGACCGTTATCAGATTGTATCAAATTCCAATAAAATTACAATATACCGCTTACATTATATAAACTTAGGTGTAATTTAATTCCATTTTAATCATAATTAACAAAAAAAACATAATGAAAAATTCATCGATATCATATTTATTATCAAATATTGTCCATTTAACGTTAACAAATATAAAAATATTGTACTTTGTTAAGAAACTTTTATATTTTGCAGAACCGTAAAAGATATACCTAAGCACTAAATGAAAATGACTGCCTTAGCAATTTTCATGGTGGTAGGTGTTATTTATCGCTTTCTATATAAATGTAGTATTGCGAATGAAAAAAATAATAATTTAACACAGTAGTCATTAACAGTTTTTAAATTGTAAGAAATAACTTTATTTTATTAGATCGGTAAATACAACGACGGTGTGAAATATTTATTATTGCCAAATATTGTACAGTACGTGTTATAGGTAGTTAGGTTATGTTGTGCTAATGTAAATAATATGTAATTCTAAGTTACTTATATCTTACGAGCGATTCAAAGAGAGTCCTCTTGTTTTATTACAAATTATACAATTATTTTCTATTACATTTTATATACTTGTAAAGTTATATAAAAATACATTTTTAGTATAAAAAGAGGTTTAGGCATTTTTTTATTTGCTTCACATTTAGGAATTTTTATTGTTTCGCTTTTATTGTCTTCAATTGATTTATATTTCATATAATAATAGGTAACTATTAGAGTGAATGTGGAATTTGTGATTCTATATCTAACTAGTTCTAAGAAATGTATTCATATTTTCTATGATTCATGTTACAAGAATTTAATATACAAAACTCTTTTCTGATATATCATATTTCTAATATTATATTAATATTATCATACTTTAATATCTGTCTTTACCGAATATTTACAAATTACGGATTTCCTGATATTCTAAAAATAAAATGCACACTTTGTAATTAAAAATGTTATTATTGAATTCATATCACACGATTGAATATTACTAAGTATGCACTATTTCATAAATTCGGCAATCTGTTTGCAATATTTATGGATCAAATCTAAAATTGGATAATTGCATTTTGTCTGTTGTTGATCAAATAAAGTTCCTTCATATGCGAAAAATACGTGTTTTTTTTATTTCACCATTCAAGTACGATGAGTTTTTCTTACAAAACCAATCATTCAATTGCTTGTTAATTAAACCACGAAACAAATATTTTTTCTTCGATTTCCTATACCATCAGTCTTGCTAATTTACCTCAATGTTGTTAAGAACCTGCAAGCGTGACAGGATAATTACTTATATTACTCTTAGTAATATAAGATTAGGATGTGTTCAAGTGTGTTAGGTACCAGTAAGTATTAAATTAACAGATGCAATATTAGTAGTTAAAATATTTTAGACTTTGAGATAACACAAGTTACTGTACTGTAATGTGACGACGAGTATGAGTATTATGTATTACTTCAAAACATGCTCAATACTTATGTACTCATTTAAACTTATTTACTTTAACGCGAAGAGCATATTATGTAAAATGCAAAGATTTAACGGAGTCAAGGTAAATCATATACCCTAGGCATAACCTTAATACTTGCAATAAACAAAAAATAATAATATTCAATCTATCTATTTCTTTATATATGAGAAGGAGGCAAACAAACAGGAGAGTCAACTGATGGAGAGCAATCACCGCCGCCCATGGACACCCGCAAAACCAGAAGAGTCGCAGATGCGTTGCCGACCTTTAAAAAAGGAATAGGGTTAGGGAAGGAATACGAATTATGTGGGGGGGGGGGGGGAGGGGCCTACGGAATTCTCACTGGCCGGACAAAAACACAACAGCACCAAGTGCCATTATTTAACGCCGAATATTCGTGAGAGGGTGGTATTACCCCGGGCGAGCCGGCACAATGCGTGCTGCAACGCAGCGTGGCTCTGCCACTCAGTCAGTGTCATTCAATTAGCACCACCCAGGGGTCACGTGTAGAGTCTCAAGCTTCGATCAACAGTTGTATTGTTGATCTAAGGTCTCAAGGGTAAACCTACGGACGCGAGTAATTAACCCCAAAAGTCTATCTATTGTTTTGCCACCTATATGGTATTTAAATGTGACATAATTTGTCTAAATACTAATAAATAACGGAGTTCTAAGGTAACATAAAAAAAAATAACATACCTATAACCGAATTGAGAACATCCTCCTTTTTTTGAAGTCGGTCAAAAACAACTAAGAAAATACAAATTTTAATCGGCAAAACAACTGATAGATCGACTATTAATTTCGGCCGTCAGTATGCTTCCATCAATTCGACGCTGCCTGTAGTACTTAGTTCATGCAACGTTTCGGCGACAAAGTGATGACGCGGCACATTCGAGCAATCAGTCGCGTTGTCGCGAGCAATCGGCACTCTTTCCGCGTATCTGTCATCCGTTGATGTATCCGATCCCATATGTATCTTATAGTCGCGGGGACGTATAGCGGTCGTAAAACGGCATCGTGCAGACGGTAAACTCAATATCTTTTTTTTATTCGTGTTTTCACGAATTCTACCTACGTGTTACTTTGGGTCTCGAATACTATTTTGGTAGTTTCATCCGATTTCTGTTTGTAACCAACACGTGTTGTGAGACTTCATTTTTAAAGCTTCTGCGAATTGCAAGCCAAGTCATCATCAGCCTATAAACGTACCACAGCTGGCCACAACCCATCATAGACAATAGCACATGGAGAGATTGAGCCATAAGGTCCATTACCCACCACCTTGACTAATGCGGGTTGGTGGGATTTAGGCAATTACAATGTCTAGGCATTCACGGTTAGGCAATCTCCTTCTTAGTCTTTTGCGTTTTAGGTAATAAAACAGCAGTGACATCTTGCATTTTAGGCACTGTGCTCATAATAGGTTTTAATGACTGTCATCTTAAAACGACCACCGGGGACTACGGCTTAACGTGTCTTCTTAAATGGGACCCATACTTTTTAATCACAATAATACCCTTTTTGTTTTAATCTAAGCAATAATATTATAAAGGCGAAAGTTTGGGAGTGTCTATGTTTGTTACACTTTCACGTAAAAACTACTGAGTGGATTTGGATGAAATTCGGCATACAGATAGTTTATAACCTGGATTAACACATAGAATACTTTTTATCCTGATATTCCCACGGGAACGGAAACCACGCGGGTGAAACCGCGAGCGGCCGCTAGTAGTACAATAAAATTGATTCTACTCTCGACTCTGAACAAACAGATTTCAGGTTTTGATTACATTCTCCTAATTAACACGTTGTATAGACAGTGTGTAAGGGCCGTTGCAGATGGCGATCCATAGTCTCTGTCACCCCTATGGGAAACAGACGTGAGATTATGTATGTACAAGCGGCCGCTCGCGGTTTCACCCACGTGGTTCCCGTTCCCGTGTGAATATCTGGATAAAAAGTATCCTATGTGTTAATCCAGGTTAATAAACTATCTGTATGCCGAATTTCATCCAAATCCATTCAGTAGTTTTTACGTGAAAGAGTAACAAACATCCATCCATACGTTCCCGTGGGAATATCGGGGTAAAAAGTATCCTATGTGTTATTTCAGGTTATAAACTATCTGAGTGCCAAATTTCATCCAAATTCATTCAGTAGTTTTTACGTGAAAGAGTAACAAACATACACACTCACAAACTTTCGCCTTTATAATATTAGTGTGATATTAGTAGGATGTTGTATAGATATATCTGTACCCCAAGCACGAACCATTATGGTACTAGTTAAGGTAATCGTAATCGTATTATTTTGTATGAAAACCATAAAGTTAGTAAACCTTTTTCATACAAAATAATACGATTACGATTACCTTAACTAGTACCATAATGGTTCGTGCTTGGGGTACTGTTTACGACTTAAAACAACAATGGTCTCTATGGTCTATAAACTTCTGTAAGCCATACAGTACTGGGCTAATCCAAAGTAGAATGAAGTGCATTTTGTTTGAAGTCGTATTATGAAAACATATTATATTAACGGCTTACAATATGGGTAAGAGGAACTTCGAAACGATGCCCATTAACCATACTTTGAATAAATTATCAACATATACCTACAATACAACATATACAATAACATCAATACATAGTCGCCAATCTTTTTAAGATATGGGTAGCAGACACAACTTATTCGAATCTTATTGGATTGGTCGCTAAAATAAAAAAAATATGGGTAAGACTGCAATTATACTTCTAATTGACAGAATAGCGTTCGAAAAAAAATGTTGGTGAAAAAAAATAGCAAAATTTAAAATAACGTAATACATACTGAGCCGATCCCAAATAACATGGGAACAGGGCAAGTGAATGATGATAATATAAATACCTAAAACGAAATACTGAAAGTATGATCTTTAAAAAATTATGGATCCAGGGAAGTAGATCCCTCGGGATACCTCGTCTCGTAAAGTATGGGAGGTAAATATTATTCTAAGGAAACAATATCATTAATGTTATGAAACACCGAAAACGAACAAATTAAAAATATCCTTTTCTCTTAATGTTTCGGACTTTCCCGTTAAAACCCAATCACTTGGATATGCATCCTGGTCATTGCTCGTTTGGGTGCAGCCTACGTGCCTTCGTCTGCGTCGTCGCATTCGGCCCTTCACAAACTTAGGTTCCGGGACTTTTTATGACTACCTAACATGGTGACTTAGCTGATTGCATCAATATTTAAACTATTATTCACTTACATACTAGTAATACAAATATTTATACACTTAAGTACCTACCTAAGCCAATGATCTCACATCGGAGGCCATCGGGGTAAGTAAGGCTCGAAATTAGGGTTGATGAGGATTCCTCTTCCGCTTCCACATGTTGCGGAAGTTCCGCAATTATTACAGTTCACCTACCGTTATCGCTTCCCCATAAATGAAAGTTAAAAATTCCTCATAAGCATCGCTTCCTCATAAATTAAGGAGGAATTGAAATTGCGCTCGAAATCTCCGGCCCGCAACAAATAAATAACAATTATATAAAATACTACGTACGTAGGCGTAGGTACTTTATTTTTATTAACCCTGCAAGGATCATAAGACCGCCAGCGGTCGCGAAATAATAGGTTTTCAATTGTGTCTGGTTTTACGGTGCTCCAGGGATTAATAACAAAAATTGGTTGCCTGTAAAGTCGGTATACGGGCGAAAGTTTTACGTGACAACGACTTTGAGTGGTAAAATAATTTTAATGTGAATATTCATTCGTATAGTAGGAAGAAGGATGAAATAATAGTGCCTTTCACTTTTTATGTCTGTCTCTCTCGCTCTTAGGCGGGCTAACCATGCCCGAGTGGAAGGGACGCGTGCCTCTCACTCGCTCTCATTGTGAGCGCATAACGTGAGCGGAGCGTAACGCAGTTTCTTGAAGTGTCACCCGGCAAACCAATTTATAAGACGTTGTCACGTCAAAAAGAAAAACGGATGGTGTGATGAAATACACTTAATAATGTGCATGTTTCATCACACTTTCTTTTTCTTCATCTATCTCATCCGCATCCTCTTTCTTTGTGCTATACAATTCCTCATCCCCTCCCCTCATAACCACATTCTCAACAACCCTACTCGAAATTAATAACGTATCTTTAGATTGTTTAGCCTATCAGAGTGACAAATTTGACTTAAGTTGTATGAAGCCTAAGTAAAAAAAATAATTAGAAGGCTAAAAATCTTTAGATACGTTATTTTTCGGGCGTAAGTAAGTACCGGAGAATTGTATAGTGCCTGGATAGATCCTAAGCGAAGTTATGTGACAGAGTCACCGACATCCCTCGCAGAAACAGCACCCTTAAGTGTAAGTGCCGGAAGGGCTGATCTTGTCTGCATTAGGTGCGCCAGACTATAACAGTAAGTAACAATATATCAGACATAGATTCACGACTATTATCCCCAAAGGGTTAGTCTGAGACTAGGCAAAGAGGACCGCAGAAGCAGTCTACTGCCATAGTCCACGTTTTAACAAGTTACTTACAATGCTAAGTATATAAGATGACTGCTAGAAACCGCAAGAAACGGCTGGTCAGGTCAAGTGTTTTATACATGACAAAAATATTAAAAAAGGAATTCGTGTTTTTTCGTAGGTACTTATCGCCCAGCTGACGGGGGCAACCACCGGCCGGCCGGCCGTCTGTTGACCCGTCAACGTAGGTACTTATGGCCCAGCTGACGCGGCCGGGTCAACTGATGGCCGTATGCTTTAAAATAAATTAGATACTCAAAGACTATCTAATTAAACTTCACAAAATGAATTATTTCATTAAAAATTAAAAAAACACAAATTCTTTTTTTGTCATTTTTGTCATGTTTAAGACACTTGACCTGACCAGCCCTTGAAGTTTCTTGCGGTTTCTAGCAGTCACCTTATATAGATATAGGATAAAATGTTTACTAGAAAAAAAACGCTCTGGCTTGCAGCCTATCACAAACTACTGGCAAAAATTCAACAAGTCTTCTGGGGTCTCGCTAGCTTAGCGGTTAGAGCAGTGGACCGGCAATCCAAAGGTCATGGGTTTGATTCCCATTCGAGCTTTCCTGAGACTGGTTGTTTTTTTCTAGTAAACATTTTATCCTACTATTACATACGAACTTAGCGCGACAGGAGATGAGCCCATCGCCGCTGTGTACTGTTGGATGTATGCGCAGTATTTAGTCCGTTACTCGCTTTTAGCGACACCCAAGGGAAGAGTAGCAGTTAGATAGTGAGCAGCTATCATACATGGCTCAAATAATATTAATTAACATATACATATAATCACACTATCATCCAAAAAGGGTTAGTCAGAGACCAGGCAATGAAGACAGCAAAAGCAGTCCTCTGCTATAGTCCAAATAGCGACTGCACAACATGTGCTTAGCGTGACAGGTGGTGAGTCCATCGCCGCTCTATGCTGTTATGTTTGTGCAGTCTTTAGTCCGTTAGTCGCATTTTACGGCACCCAAGATAAGAGAGGGGTTCGTAGTATTCAGTGACTCGCTTATAACACATGGCTCAAATCGTCAAGCAAGTTCCGTTTCAAAATCATGAAACAGCTCATGTAGAGTAACCAAAAATCTATTTTTATAAGTACTTACTTAGGTTAGTTTATGTACACACATCAAAAGTGTCTAGGGATCAACATATATTTTTGCAATAACTTTTCTCCTGATTGATATTAATTAAAATTTTCTTTAAGGATTCATCAAATAAAGTGTTTTCGTTTGTCTACAGTAACGATAAACCAAGTCACCTTTGCATTAATAAAGAAATTTGCCATTTTCCTAATAAAAGGATTTTTGACATTTGAACCACTAACATTAAAGTTCGAAAAAAAGACTGAAATAACAGTTTTCTTTAAAATTTTATTGGGTAACTTAAACAATTAATAATCCGTATTTCTACCGCGAACACTAACAACACAAGAACATCGGTTTGGCATACTCAAAATGAGTTCATCCAAATCACGCTGTGGAATGGCCGCCCATGTTCGTTGCAACAACAAAAAAAGGTCTTCTTGCGACTGGATACCCTCCATATTCGGCAGAGCTCTTCTCTGTAGCATATCCCATGCATGCTCAATCGGGTTCAAGTCTGGCGACTGAGCAGGCCAGGGCATGACATTGATGTTAGCTGCGGCGAGAGTCTGTCTTACAACTCTTGCGGTGTGCGGTCGTGCATTATCATGCATTAACTGAAATAAGGGACCGATTTGCACTTGTAGAGGAACGATGACGTCTGATACAATCGTCTCAGCATAAATTTGAGCGTTGAGGTTGCCTCTGATCCAAATCAACTCAGTTCTTCCGCCGATCCAAATACCCGCCCAAACCATGATGGTTCCACCACTATAAGGATGGACTTCCTGGCAGGATTTTAATCGCTGTTGGCGTCCAGGGGTTCTCCAGTGTCGTATACGTCTTGTATCCGGTCTCATACCAAAACGAGACTCATCAGAAAAGCACACGAAACGCCATTGTTCTTCTGCCCAATTTCTGTGTTCAAGAGCCCATTGATATCGAATCGATCGTGCATTGCTATAGGTGGTACCCTAAGCGGTCTTCGGGAATGAAGGTTCACTTCATGCAAGCGGTTTCTGACTGTTTGGTCGCTAATTAAGTTCCCTGAAGAGTGATGAAGCCTCACGGCTAACATCATGGCGGTTATTCTTGTCTCCGTGTGGTGCAGCGATACCGTCCTCCATGGCGCTCAGCCACGGTAC
Source organism: Scoparia ambigualis (assembly GCA_963921215.1). Taxonomy (NCBI): domain Eukaryota; kingdom Metazoa; phylum Arthropoda; class Insecta; order Lepidoptera; family Crambidae; genus Scoparia; species Scoparia ambigualis. Next base: position 8,896,666 of record OY992507.1, read on the forward strand.
CAGTGCTTCGGTAACGTGTCCAAAGTCGACTGATAACACTCTGACTTGTATTCAGAGCTAAAGCCACAGTACGTTGCCGGGAACCAGCTTCTATCATTCCCACGGCTCTGAGCATTTCTTCCCTGCTTAAATGACGTCGCCGCTCCATAATAACGTTGGTTTTAATCAGTAGTAGGGAAACAGTAGCACTAATAATGTCTTCAATGCGTTGTATGTTTTTATAGGGAAAATATTGACAGCTGATTTTCATCTTTTACTAGAAATTGATTGAAAGTTCCTGTTTCAAATTATGAAATGCACCAAAAAGGATCCATATAAATTTATAAAATCATAAATTTATTACAAAGCCACATCTCAATCTCAAGAAATCCGCATAAAAATGCTTGATCCCTAGACACTTTTGATGTGTGTAGTTTAATTAATATTGTTTTTATTAGTGCATAGTGTATTTACCTATAAGTGTTTGTTACATTAAGCTAATTTTTTTAACTGTTTGTTTGTAAAGAAACATTGTAAAGAAACATTGTAAACAAATATTGGTAATCTAATAAAAAAATAAAAAATAATAATAAGAAGAAGAAGAATAACAATATTATAGGTAGTGGAATTGGCAATGAGACATTACGTTAGGTCAGTAAGGTGTTCGAGCCCGTAGTTCCGGTTAACTCGCTCGTCATAATTATGGGAAAACACCGACGCACGTGAGACTGCAGACCAACATACAATTTAATTAGCAGCTACAATTACAAAGGCACACCTAATTACGTGTGTGTTGTGCGTTATTTTCGTTTCTACCGTTGTTCTACACTTTCGTGCGCTGCCAAAACAAGGCATTACGTTTGTAACAGAAAATATCAAGCTATTTTAAAGGCTGTTTGTTTGATAAAGAGGTGTTCAGCGATTGTCGTTGCTGTCTGTTACCGGAAATGTATGAAATCTATGAATTGTATACAACTCTTAAGTAATGTATACAATTCTAAAGCTATTTAGGAAATGTGTAAAATATTGTTTTAAAAATAATTTAATACGTACATTTATCTTGGAAACGTGTACATTTCCTAGGAATTCTATATAATTCCAATATCGTATTAGGAAATGTATAAAAATAATGCTTTCTGTAATAAAACACGTTGTTAAAATGAGAATAATAATTTTTATTAAGGCACTCGTTGAGACAATCAGGTAACAATCTTACCGTACAAAGTCTTAAATTTCTGTTCTAGTATTTCTGTTGTCTGATAAAAAAAAATAACTTCGGATTTTTTTAAGAAAAACATCAATATTATTAATATTATTAATAATAATCATCATCAATATTCTTAAATTTCTAACCTATTCGTGACCTACAGGAGTTGGGCGGTTAGTATCTTAAATGTTTTACATTTTCTGTTGCTATTTAGGAAATGTGTCTTATATAATTTATTTAAGTAACACATTTCCGGGCGATTTTAGGAATTACATACAATTCCTAGGAATTGTATACAATTACGGATTACATACATTTCCGTTAACATATCCATAAACGTATATAAGTACATAATGGATTGGATTGGATAAAAATCTTGATAGGTATATACCTACACATGCGACAAAAATAAGTAGATAATACATTTTTCTCTATTTTTTTTCCAAAAAAAGTTTGTGAAACTCTATATTAAGGGCTAGAAATTAAAGGAATTGATTTGAAACATAAATAAAAGAAATCTGTATGAAATAAAAATGAAGGCGTTAGATTATTAATTACCTACTAATTGTTCTTTTCATTTAATAAGATGGCACAGATGCACTATGTAATGTGGGACTAGGGTTGCCAACTATACTGTTAAAAACAGTATTATACTGTTTTACACTACATTATACTTTTTACTGTTGAACAAAAATAAAGTATCCAAAATACTGTTTTAGTATCACTGTGCACTGGTAGCCATATACATGTTTAAAAAGTAAAAAAGTTGCGAACGTTGTCCGCGCGGTGGAGCGCAGCCCTAATCAATAAATCTTTGAAAAAATAAAATACTGTCCATTCTAAAATACTGTTTATTTTTTTTATCTTACCTTAAAATACTTTTTTTTTAAGTTGGCAACCAAGTGGGACTTATTTTAATGACGTCAATAATAATATACACATTTTTTCTATGGAAATTCTTCACGGGCTGCAAGTCTTTGCCTGCGTTTTACTGCCACTAGTAGTAATTTATACAGTAGTTATTGTTTTATATCTACCAAAGTCGTAATACACATTACCTAGATGGATTCATATTCGTTGGCTTCAGTTATTCATATAGCACAGTGTGTACACACAGTATAAATACAGCCGGTTGCACCAAAACTATGTAGAAGTGGCATGCAAAATTCTCATACAAAACACAGAAAAACGACGTTTTGTAGTCGTCTGTTTCCTCCTTCAGTACTGGACCAATTTTTATTACTTTTCAGCATCGATTAAAGAAAGTGATTTTCTATGTATGTGTTTCATTCGAGTGTGTGTCTGTATGTTTGATGAGTGATTTCGCTAAATTTTGAGGGCTCCTGGTTATTCAATTAAAGACTTATTGCAAAAAAATCAAACACACAGACATAGAAAATCTTTTTCTTTAACTGATGCTGAAAAAGTAATAAAAACTTGTCCAGTTCTGAAGGAGGAAACAGGGGACTACGAAACGTCGTTTTTCTGTGTTTTGTATGAGAATTTTGCATGCCACGTCGACGTAGTGTTTCCTCTTAAATCTAACATAGGATGCGATTCTCTAACACTTGATCGTACACTAGCGCTACACCCTCACGTTCCGACCAAGAGTGGTATATGTAATGTTAGCGTAGAGACGAATTTAGAGAATGCGGATTTGATAGTAACAGGATTCAGAAGGTCGACATTAACGGTAAAAGATCTCCGGGATCAGTGGTTACAATGGGAGTTCCGCAGGGTTCAATTCTTGTTTTTGGTTTATATTAATGACTTACCTTATTTTGTAAAAGACAGTCATGAGATAGTATTGTTTGCTGATGATACTTCACTTTTATTCAAAGTGAAACGACGACACCCAAATTATGACGATGTGAATAATGCGATCTCAAAGATTGTTCACTGGTTTAGTGTAAATAACTTGCTATTAAACGAGGGAAAAACCAAATGTGTAAGATTTGTATTGCCTAATGTTAAGCAAGTAACAACTAGTGTACAAATTAAAGATAAGAATGTGAATCCTGTGGACACCACTGTGTTTCTAGGCATCACGTTAGATGCCAAGCTTCAGTGGGGCCCACATATAGCTAAATTGTCGAATAGACTTAGCTCTGCGGCTTATGCAGTAATGAAGATCCGTCAGTTAACTGACGTTGATACATCCAGATTAGTTTATTTCAGTTACTTTCATAGTGTAATGTCGTACGGCATTTTACTGTGGGGAAATGCTGCCGACATTCAAACTATCTTTGTGCTTCAGAAGAGGGCTATTGGAGCAATCTATAACCTAAAGGCTGGCGACTCTCTCAGAGAGAGATTTAAGAATATAAATATAATGACAGTTGCATCACAATACATTTATGAAAATTTGATTTTTGTTCATAAAAATACTGGAATATTTTCAAAAAACAGTGATATTCACAATGTAAACACTAGAAGTAAGAACAAATTAGCAGTACCTTATACTAGGCTCCATAAAATAAATAATTCTTTTAGGGGTCTGTGTGTAAGATTTTACAACAAAGTACCAAATGATATTCAGAAATTAGATCTTAATAAATTTAAAATCAAAATCAAAGAAAAGCTTTATAAAAAAGCTTATTATAAAGTGTCAGATTACACAGAAGACAAAACAGCTTGGATCTCAAAATGCTCCAAGCACTCCAACAGCTATTTCTAATTGTCTTTATTTAATTGATACTACATTGTATGTATTGTAATTTTGTATTGCATCATTTTTTTTATATTTTTAAATTCATATTTTGTATTGACCTGGTAACGACATACTCTTTTTTTTGTTTGTAAATGTCGTTGCTTTTGTGCGCTGTGGTTTCTTGCGCCTATTCTTTGCCACAGTTAAAAAATTATGTCCTGATGGTAGGTTAAAAAAGATTTGGACGATTCAAAGTACTTATTAATTGAGTTTATTGAATAAATATATTTTGACTTGACTTGACTTGATAACGAGCTGCTGATCTGGCATGTCGTCATCATTATCCGTTTTCTCTAAATTCACAAATGTCACTTTTGATCGTAACGTGTGGGTCAAAGTGAGCGCGAGTGTACAATCGAGCGTTAAGAAAGAAGATTCTTAACATGCAGTTTTCAAACATTTCGTCAAAATAGTACATATAACAACCGCTAATATAAAACAGCTGTTTTTTATGAATATTCAACTTAGTTTAAGTATATTACCAATTTTTTATTAGTCGTGCTATTGACCAATCAATTAGTCGCACGAATTAGTGTGACAATGTGCATGTTGCAATTGTGATAAATTGAATCTCATGCTGCAGTAGATTCACGCAACTCGTATTTATTGCAGTTATTTAACCTTTAGTTTCTTTTAACCGCCACAAAGGAAACGTTATGGGGCTTACAATTTTGAGGGAGCCAGTAATGTTTTGTATTAATTCCAACGCAAAGTACGAGTAGGTACTTGGTCTTTATCTCACTTGGTGGTAAGTAACGATGAGGCCGAAGGTGGGAATGCTTTGAGGGAACTAAAGTGCGAATAAGTGACGTAAAATAAAAAAAAACAATATTGTCAAAATAGTTCTTATAGCGATACAATAGGTAAATGAAACACTTTTCCATCCTGAAACGAAATAAAAATATGCAAAAAAAACTAAGTACTTTTTAAACACTGAAAAAAGACTACAACCTCAGGCGGGAATCGAACCACTCACCTTCCACATTCCGAGCGGCTGCCTCAACCACTTGGCTACCGAGGTCTGGTTTTCACCCGTCGAAATTTGTCAGTGCTTGATGCTTATGTTTTTTTTTAGTCAACATTTCTTCGTCAAATCTTAGAAGTATTCACCTCTGAGATCCGAAAGAAATATTTTTACAATTATTTGAACATTCGGATGTCTTTTTCAGTGTTTAAAATTTTACTTAAGTAAATTTAAGCATTATAATACATTAATAAATAAAACATTAAGTAGGTACTTTTGTTTATTACAAAGATTCTTTTAAAGATTTTGACATCAATTTTATATTCTTATAACAGTGAAATTTGCTTTCTTTTTGAATGAGAGCGAGTTTTGTATGAGACTTGTATTAGACTAGCAGCACCACTCATGATCAGTTGCAATTTCATCAAACGAATTCATGGAGTGGTGAATAAAACTATTCAGTTTAACGAGGTGTTGTGAAACCGGCCCTTCATAAATCTATCAATCAGCTGGAGTGGTTAAACAATTGAGCGGGCAGATAAGCTGGCGCTTAGTACCACCGCTAATAAAACCATTGTCTACTGCCACAGCAAAAACTGATTTGTGTTTCTTCAGAATCGCCTAATGGACTTCGCGTGAGTGCAATCAGTTGATTACATGGTAATTGTATTAAAACATTTCTAATGAGATCTTAGTATAACTTGAGTAAAAGTGTCGTTGCTATGCACACAGAGTTCCTTAAATTTCATCATTAGCTTAGGAATGTCTCACAGGGGTGCGAAGTTGGGTGACCTCCACGTGGTGCACCCTGGAAACGGGCAGCTTCAACATTCTCCCCTCCGGGGGAGGGTGCCTTGAGACTGGCCGGCTAACAACCCAGCACAGGCAGGACCCCTTCTGGGCCTGCACCCCCTTCAACGCGCGTCCCCTCTGGACCGCACAGCGGGTCGCTCGGGCCTGCGGGGGGGATCTCCGCGTGCGCGCCCGCTCTGGGCCGCACACTCGCCGCTCCTTCTGAGCGGCTTTGAGGGGAGTTTTGACGGCGCCCCTTCTGGGCGCTGTTGCGCGGGGGGGAATGGGGTAGTCCGGCGCCCCTTCTGGGCGCCGTTTCAGCGCAAAGGTTCCGTCGTTGCGGGGCGCGGCGACGGGCGCCCGTTTTCGGACGGGTTGGTGGGCGGCGAACAGCCCACACCCTAGCGACCAAAAGGGATGGCAAACCTTTCTTTTCCACACAAAATGAAAGGTCAGCCTAAGGAGAAAAGTTTGTCATGTTCTGCGGCTGACGCCCGCCGCTTGGAGATACCCGGGTCTCCAAGTGTGAAATTGATTACCGAAGACTGCCCTGAGGTTCCCGACCAGGCCTCAGGTGCCAGTTATGTTACTGGGAGGTCGTCATGTGACGCGGCTGACGCCCGCCGCCAATCGGTTTCCGGGCCGATTGGTGCCAAGTTTGTTACCGGGAGGTCCGAGAAGGACGGAGAACATGCCGGGGACGCGACCGGTGAAGCGAAGGAGAAGGCTAATGGCTCTCTCTTCGTGGAACCGGCGGTGCCTGGTTCTGGTGTCGATAGGAGGCTACCGGTGAGGGTAGGGTCCGAGAAGGACGGTGAACATGCCGGGGACGCGACCGGGAAAACGAAGGCGGGGGCTAATGGCTCCCCCTTCGCGGAACCGGCGGTGCCCGGTCCTAGTGGGCTGAGGAAGCCCAAGACCGGACCCAAGGTGAGGTCGAGGGCGCGTCGCGGACGCAGCCGTGGCCGGCTGGACAGCGACGACGACGGGCACACAACCTGCTCGGGGACGCTGGGGCTCGATTCTGACGAGTTCGAGGGGACGTTTACGTCGGATTGCGGTTTCTCCGGCCGTTCAGCGATGGACGAGTGGGCCACAGAAGACATGGTGGCTGCTGCCAAGGGCCACTGGGCGGATGTGGTGGACCAGGTCAGGGACCACACCAATCCCTTTACGACCTTGGAGGTGAGCCGGAAGCGGCCTCGCCATAAGACCGATTCGGACCCGTCGGAGGAGGAGGAGACGCTGTCCGCGCCCTCCAAACTTTCGACCGCAAGCCGAGGGCGTTCTGCCGCCGGGTCCCATGTCGGGATGTCGAGGGCGCGCCGCCGTTTGAAGCGCCTACAATCGGAGGCGGAGGTGGTGGAGGCGCAGGCGGTGGTCGAAAGGGTCCGGGAGACAGCTGGCCTGTCCCCGCCCCCTGTCACGAGGTCGCAGGACATGCAGCCCACGCCGCGGGTCGCGCCGAGGGCTTCTGAGCAGGTGCCTGCGGAGGTGGAGGAGGCGCCTCATGCGGCCGACTACCTTGGACGGATGACTGCCGCTCTGGACGGGATCACCGATGTTGTCAAAAAGAGCGGCAACATCAAGGGGACCCTGATGAAGGCGGCGTACGCGCACATCAGGGCGGCCTCCCTGGCAGCGGAGGCCCTGGCGGAGACGACGCTCGACGAGGAGACGAGGCGTCTCCGCGCCGAGAACGACCGGCTCAAGGGCAAGATGGCGAACCTGGAGAGCCAGGTCGCTGCCATGCGGCGTACCTCCGTTGACCGGTCGCCGCGCAGTACCCGGACGAGGTCCCCAATTCTGGGCCGTCCGGCGCCACAGCAGGACAGGGATGCGGCGCTCTTGGAGTCTTTCCAAGCCCGCATCATCTCGCAGATCAGCGCAATGCTGAATGCCCGCATCGAAGGGCTAGAGAGCAGGCTGCTCCCTGCCGTGCCCCTGCGCCCGCCTCTCGCGGCGGAAACAAGAAGGGAGGAGGTCGCGCCGGTCCGATCGGCCCCGCCGCCTGCAGCAAAGTCGGGAAAGAAGGCCCCGCCGCCTTCCAAAAAGCCGCCCAAAAAGGCAGCAGAGAGGGCCGCCCCGGCAGCCAACCCGTACGAGGACCCCAGGCCGGGACCCAGCAGCGCCCCGGACCCTCCGGCGGAGACGCCCTGGACGACGGTGGCCAAACGCGGCCAGAAGAAGGCCCCGCCCGCTCCCCCGCCGGCCCCCCCGCCTGCGAAGACGGCCAAGGCAGCGGCCCAGCCGGCGAAAAGGAAGAGGCGCTCCCTCTTCCCCCCGAGGACGGCAGCGGTCACGCTGACCCTGCTTCCCGAGGCCGCGGACCAGGGTATGACGTACGCCCAGGTCATTGTGAGGGCCAAGGCGGCGTTCAGCCTGCCCGACCTGGGCATAGAGGGGGGTGTACGCATCCGGGACGCCGCGACTGGCGCCCGGATGTTCGAGGTGTCGGGGGAGGACAGAGGGGAGAAGGCCGACGCGCTCGCGGCCAAGCTGCGGGAAGCACTGCAGGGGGTGGCCAGGGTGGCACGGCCCTGCAAGATGGCGGGCCTAAGGGTGGTCGGCTTGGACGATTCCGTCCAGCCGACGGACGTGGCGGCGGCTCTGGCCGCGGCAGGAGGCTGCTCGGTGGACGATGTTCGCGCGGGGGCGGTGGCGCTGAGGCCAGGGGGGAGTGGCTCCTGCCTGGTCAAGGTACCAGTGGTGGCGGCCAAGAAAGTCTTGGGGGCGGGGAAGCTCCTCGTAGGCTGGAGGGCGGCCAGGGTGGAGGCCCTCGATCCGGTGCCCATGCACTGTTACAAGTGCATGAACATCGGGCACACGCGGCAGCGATGCCCGCTGGAGGTGGACCGCACGGGGTCCTGCTATAGGTGCGGGGCCAGCGGGCACAAGGCGGCAGAATGCGCGGCCAAGGAGCTGCGGTGCGCGGTGTGCGAGGCGGCGGGGCGGCCGCATGGGCACTACATGGGGGGCAGGAACTGCCGCCCGCCCAGCGTCAAGCCCAAGCCAGAGGTCCCGGGGAGAGCCCGGCAGGCAGAGGGCGCCCTCCCCACCGGGGGCATGGAAGTCGAGGGAGAGGTTGCGCGAGGACATCCTGGCGCCTCCTCTCCTGCGCAGGCGGAGGGGGGGTCGAGGGCGGCGACATAGCACCGCTCTCTTCCCCCCCCCCCCACGGGAGGGCCGCGGCCTAGTGTAGAGGAGCACTAGGCTGCATTGCACAAGCCCTCCACCCGCTTGGGAGCAGTCGGACTTACCGGACTGCTCCCCCTGGCGGTGCAACTGGGTCCGTAGCGTGGGGCGTTCGCGGGGCGTAGTACCACGGTACCGCGGCGCCACTATACGCTCCAGACGGTAGGTGTCGGTTCTTTTACCGGGTCGGGCCCGTATGTCCTTACTCACCCGTTTCCCCCACGGGGGGGCGGGTGAGGACATATGGGTTCCAGCCCCGGACAGTGCATGGGGTGTCTCACGTTCCTCTCGAGGCCTCATGCCAGTGCAGAGAAGCATTTTCTCCGACTAAAACAAAGAAAAAAAGGAATGTCTCACAGGTGGGCACAGGCCTTGCCACATGGAGAGCACTTGGAGAGATTGGGCTATTACCCTCCACGCTGGCCTAATGCGGGTTGGTTTTATTATTATATTCACACATATCATCATCAGTCTAAAACGTCCCACTGCTGGGCACAGGCCTCCCACGTGAACAATAGCACGTGGGGATTTTGGACCATAACCCACCACGCTGGCCCAATGCGGGTTGGTGGGTTTTAACGACTGCCATCTTACGACAACAACCGAGACCAACGGCTTAACGTGCCTTCCGAAGCACGGAGGAGCTCGAGACGTTTTTAATTGGTCACTCATCAGGCGACCCAGCATTGCGAAAGTTGCTTAGATACATATAATCACGACTATTATCCCCGAAGGGTTAGTCAGAGAAAAGGCAATGAGGACAGCAAAAGCAGTCCTCAACCATAGGCCACTTTTCACCAAATAGCGACTGCACATGTGCTAGCGTGACAGGTGGTGAGTCCATCGCCGCTCTATGCTGTTGGATGTATTGCAGTATTTAGTCCGTTTGTCGCCTTTTACCGACACCCAAGAGAAGACCAGTGTGGTTTCTTGCATCCCGTTCTTTGCCACAGTTAAAAAATGACGTCCTGAATGGGTGGTCGGTTAAAAAAGATTTGGACGATTCTAAGTACTCATTATTTGAGTTTATTGAATAAATGAATCTTTTGACTTTGACTTTAAAAGAGAGGGGATGGTTGTATTCTTTCACCGCTACGCGACACAGTTGATTATTACCTGTATAATCTAAATTAATTGTACCTGGGACCAAGGTTGGTAATACTATTGGTCCCAAACGCAAAGGGGTTTAAGACCAATTAATAGTCTTGCCAATAAGCCACGAAGGCTTAGTTAATATCACAGTAATATTCTAAGTATACAATACGTATGTTTTTGTTAATGCCAAAGTATATTGACCACTTACGTATTCAGCTGATTTATTGCGATTTTCAACTTTCTATGGTGAACTTAAAATCGGAATAACTCAGCTAAATTACCGTTTTAGGGTTCCGTAGCCAAATGGCAAAAAACGGAACCCTTATGGATTCGTCATATCTGTCTGTCTGTCCGTCCGTATGTCACAGCCACTTTTTTCCGAAACTATAATAACTATACTGTTGAAACTTGGTAAGTAGATGTATTCTGTGAACCGCATTAAGATTTTCACACAAAAATAGGAAAAAAAAACAATAAACTTTGGGGGTTCCCCATTTCTTAGAACTGAAACTCAAAATTTTTTTTTCATCAAACCCATACGTGTGGGGTATTTATGGATAGGTCTTCAAAAATGATATTAAGGTTATAAATATGATTTTTTTCTAAACTAAATAGTTTGCGCGAGAGACACTTCCAAAGTAGTAAAATGTGTCCCCCCCCCCCCCTCCCTGTAACTTCTAAAATAAGAGAATGATAAAACTAAAAAAATATATGATGTACATCACCATGCAGACTTCCACCGAAAATTGGTTTGAACGAGATCTACTAAGTAGTATTTTTTTAATACGTCATAAATTAATAATTTTAAAAAATACACTATTATCAAAACATCGATCAAAGTTACAACGAACTACAAGAACTTTTATATGATGTTACTTGCTGCTACGGAACCCTTCATGGGCGAGTCCAACTCGCACTTGGCCGGTTTTTTATAAATGTGTTTAAGTTGCTATTTAGATTTCTAAAAATATTTGACTGAAGCTTGCAAAGTTTCATTAAAATTTGTATTTAGAAGTTTGTATGGGAGACCGAAATGCGTAAAGTCTTTTATCGTAGACTAAAAACTAAGTCAACGGTGTCATTTGGTTAAAACAATGCATTTTTGATTTGTTGCTGACCATACTCTAATTCCGTTAGCCTCCGAGAATACGTCAGCAACAATAGTGAGCTTAGTGCATTCTTTTTGGCGCCGGCTGGGACAGCTGGAATAAACAAGCGAGCAACATTTCAAAAAATACCGTACGATGAAACCTTTTACAGTGGCCTTACCACGAGCCCGTTGAATGCACATTATCTTACTAATTCGACATCAGCCTATAAACGTCTCACGGCTTTCACACATGGGATAACGCATGGGTGTTATATGTCCGTACCAGAGGGCCTACTCTCTTTCTCCGAAACGAAATTACGGCCGATTTTCGTTTGCTATTTATAGAGCTTCTATTATTTTTGAAATTTCCAACTATTTTCTATAAATTATAAATTTATTTGTATGAACGAAATTTTGGAAGGAATGGAATCCGGTGTAAATAGCAAACGAAAATCGGCCGAAATTTCGTTACGGAGAAAGAGAGTAGGCCCTCAGATACGGTGACACCAACAACAGTGCAGGGACCCACAGCTGTACGGACAGCTGCAATACGAAAAATCCGTACAAATCCGTACAAATCCGTACGAATATATTAACTGTAAGACCTTATATAAGTTACTAGATTAAGTTGAACTGTCTGTCTTTTTTTTAATGCTATAATAAAGATTGCTCCAGTTCCCACAATCCTGCCCCGATAAGGACCCACGCCGCGTCATTTCTATCTCCATTCCAGCAACCCTATATATAATAGAACATTCCCTTTAAACTAAGACATTCTGTATTCTGCATTCTACCTCTGTACTAAGTCTTCGTAATATTTATAAGTTTATTTTTAAAAACACAATTTTCTTCTCACTGCGTCACATTTTTTTTAATATTAGAAGGAGGCAAACGAGCAGGCGGGTTACCCGATAGAGAGTAATCTTCGCCGCCCATGGACACCCGCAACATCAAAGGAATCGCAGATGCGTTGTCGACCTTTAAGGAAGGAATAGGGTTTAGGAAGGAATAGGAATTGTGAGGGGGGGGGGAAGGCCTCCGGAACCCTCACTGGCCGGACGAAACACAACAGCACCAAGTGCTATTATTACACGCCGGATATTAGTGAGAGGGTGGTATTACGCCGAGCGAGCCGGTCCAATGCATGCTGCAACGCAGCGTGGCTCTACCACTCAGTGTCACTCATTTAGCACCACCCAGAGGTCACGTGGAGGGTCTCAAGGGTAAACCCACGGACGCGAGTAACTTTAACCCCCAAAATGGGTAAATTGAACCATAACGCTCGCCCAATGAGGGTCGGTGCATTTCAACGACTGTCATGTTACGACGACAACCGGGACCAACGGCTTCACTTCCGAAGCACGAGGGAGGTCGAGATGTTTTTAATTTTGTCACAACGAAATGCTTAACTGACAAGATTGCAAACCTAACTGGCTTTTTTACATGAACAATATCAAAATGAGGAGGTTCTGCTGTTACCCATAACGTAGTTGGATAATCCGGGTGAAGTGAAACGGTTTTATCATCGTTAGGTGATGATCAGGTGTGATGAAAGCCAAGTGTTTAACCGTAAAATAATTAAATAAAAAATGTAAGGCTCGTGGTAGGGACACGGAATCGTGGCTAACTTTTAACGAATAGAGCTTTCGTGCTCTCAGCTTCGCAGTGTTCGATCTGGTCAAAACCATATATTGGCAAAATTTCAGACGGTAGAATTTCACATAATTTGTAAAGTAGGTACCTATTAGCAACATTTACTATCGATTGGAGTGTGAGAAGAATATAATAGAGATTGAGGGTCATACAAAAATGTTATCTCACTGTGTGTTAATATGCGGTTTGTTTTGGCGAATATTAGCGCTAGCTACCTACTTTCTATAAAAACAGGTCTTTGTTTGATATGGATCTGACGACTACGTATAACTCCTTCGCCATTTGCCCCCTTACTTATAAACAAACATGTTTAAAATTTAGCTTACTATATAATACTATACTTAAAATAAATAAAAAAAACTTACTTTATATTTAAACATTTCAAAATTGGTCAGGAGCGAAGCCATAAATAATTTATTTTAATATTTAATCTGTTGCTGCTGTAGTGTCGGCTTATTACGAATGCTATTAACCCATCTCTTTTTTTTAAATAATGGCTACGTGCGGTCAAGCACATTCAGCCAGTGTCAAGTTTTTAATAGAAAATTATTATTTTCTTTACATTAAGTGGATGATAATGGGTGATAATTAACGTTTAATGGTAAATGATTTTCCCCCAAACCCCTCGAGACTCAATAAAGCTGTGGGACTTTTTTGAGGTCCTACACGGACTTCTTGAGAGAATTTTAAAAGTGATGTTGCACACTGATGTTTTGTTTTATTCGCTAACACTCATGTCGCTAACGTTCACGAACACTTAACAGTAACTAATTGATGGTTAAACAAACTTACCTGAAGTGAAGTTTGACCGTAATTGTACGAGACGTTGCATCCGAAGAGATTTATATTCACGAGGTAGTCCACTCTTCAATGTACCAGGCATCCAACACATATTAAGAGCTATCTAAAAGAAATTTTATTTAAAAAAACATAAAACGTTACCCATAGTATAGACACAGGCGCCATCTAGTGAATACCAACCGAGTGCACGAGTTTGTCACCCGCGCTGTCATCGTCATTCACTTTTAGAGCTTTTTTGCAAAATTAATTTTAATGGGGCCAGCATGTAAGGGAAGGGAGGGATCTTTATTTCGACGTTGACGTTGCATCCTCGAGATTTATATTCACAAGGTAGATGTTTAGAACACAAATTTTGCGAAATAATTTAAGTACCTATATGATTTAATTCAACTATTATAATTGAGTATTTACGAGTATAACCGATTAAATATAATTAGGTACCATATTAGTACAAACCAGTATGATATATTATAATCTTATAATGAATGATAAGCTAGAAATTAATCAATGTAAATAGCCGCTGCAAAGCATTATCGTCATTCTTAATGGTAAGGGGTCGATTGTAAAACCGTGCAAACACCAGAGAATTACCAGTCCATCCTGCAGTTATTAAAAGGCCTTTTCTGTTTGCTGCCGAGGTGGACGTGGACGCGTGTCTTACACGTGTGTGCTGAGAATAAAGAAGTGTCAATACCGCTGTTAAATAGGGTGTTTTTAAACTAACGACTTAATGTAGAACTAGTTGCATTATGAATAGGCTTCAGGTGAGCAATAACCTTTCCGTTCTAGGTTTATCTCTGTAAACTTTAGTCATATCTAAGTAGGACAGTAATGTTTTTGCAGGGCAGATCTCAATCTTATTTAGAAAAAATGGTATAAATAAACAAGGCGGTCGTCGCCCTGGAGCAGATGTATTAATTAAATCATCCACAATGGTTTCGACATAGTTATTATTTATTTTTAAATTAAAATTCAAAGATAACGTCTGTACTCGTTGTGCGGTTGACAATGCGAGCAGAGTTACTAATTTTTTAGTAATAAACTCCAGAGCAAGTTCCTCATTTGGATATAAATTAATAAGGTGATCGATTACAATCTTTGAATCTCACGTCTCCGAATATTTCGGATGACTAGGTTTAGTCCTGTAAATACCTTCAAAAAATCAAACAACTAAATCAGCTTCACTATAACCTTTGCTCTAAATAGCTAGAGCAGAACGATGCATATTTAATGAACTACAACCAATTTTTGCTGTTAACAGTTGACCGTAAGGAATTTTGATAGAATTGGAAGTGGGGAGTTATAGAAATCAACTTTATAAATATCACAATAACTCCACCATTTCGTAAAAGCGACATTGTATTGTTTTAGTGAGGATGTAGACAATGAGGAAATCATCACCTCGATGGTTTCATTACATAACGATTGTCTTTGAAATGCTTTTCTGATAATTTGTATGCTACCAGGATAGGTTTCTTGCAAAGGGGGTGCTGGGTCCTGAAAGGTGATAATAACATATCGTCACTTGGGCCGAAGTATATTGGTGGTGAGCTACTGAGGTAAGTAGGGGATACCAGGGTTGACTCGGCCAATACGATACGACTAGTACACCAGTGGCTTCGTCGTTAATTATTTTCCTGAAGCATTTTAATATGAGCGAGAAAGGGGAAAAGCATAAAAATAAAATATATTCCAATTTAAGGTGAATGCATCTATGTTAAAGGCTCTCGTTGCCATAAGACGTATTTATTGCATTTATAATTTTGGTAAGTAGCAAAGAGATCTTTAAGAGGTGTCTCAAACGATTGAACAATTTTATCGAACACAGATGCCGACATTTGCCATTCTGTATCGATATTCATACACCGTGACTCCTTATCCGCCTCGAAGTTATCTTTAGATTTTATGTAGGATGCAAAGACAAATATTTTGCGTTTCTCGCACCATTGCCATAGACGACAAGTGATATTATTTAAAGGAACTTATTGTACTCCACCCATTCTATTGATATTTATTTGTTCAAGAATGCGTTTTCGTTTTCCTATTGGCAATTGCAAACACATATTTTCTGAATTTAATTCAAAACCGAGAAATTTTCTAGTCTTTTGTGGTTCCAAGCTACTCTTTTTGAAGTTTTTATCAAAGCTTAGATTTTGTAATAAACAAACAGTTTCGAGAACAAAACTTTTACATTCTTCACAAGAATGGCCAAGGCACAAGATCTAAATATATTAGAATTAAAAAACCTCTGTTTCTAAGATAAATCCGGTAGATAGACCGGTTTCATGAGTTTCGTAAAGACATAATAAGGTGCTGAACTAAGTCCAAACGGTAGGCACTAAAATTCATACGTATTACTTTTGTGTCCCAAAAATTTGAACCTTAAATACTTTTTGTAGTTTTCATCAATAGGAACTAAAAAAAAAATACGCGTCTTTGATATCAACATTGGCCATATAACTGTCTTGGAACAATAATTTGCTTCTGTCCGTATGTCCTCCATTTTAAAGTGGTATGAGGCGACAGCTTTATTCTATGATTTTAGGTTCAAGATAAATCTGGACGATCCATCACTTTTAGGTGTTAAGAATATGGGAGAAATAAATTGGTCTTTGACATCCTCTCATATGCATATTACTCCTGACTGGCACAAGTCAAATATAGCTGTGATTAACTTACTTATTTCAGCCGAAGAAAAGTTAGGAGTGATAGGTTCAGTAGCTTGCTTTACAGTATTATTAAATGGTATTTTGTAACCCGTAACGTACTGTCAGACTACCGGGTCATTTGCGATTGAACACCATGTGTCAACAAAAAAAAAAAATTATACGACCAGCGTGTAAGGTTACCTTGGATGTTATTTACGCAACATCGGTCTGTATGACGGTCTCACTGATGTCGTGGTGTGATAGCGGGCGGACGTCGGTGCTTGCGCTGGTCGCCTCGGAGGTGGATACGGGAATCTTTGCTTGCTCCCACCCGGCCTGGCAACCCATGACCTTGTTGCTTGGATGGGTCTTGCCACTTTCCCTGCTGGGCGACGTAGTTCTTAGTGAAGTTGACGGTCCAATGTTGTTAGTATTCCGTATTTGCAAACCAGATTTTTCAGCGGCCTTAGCAGCTTCTATCTTTTCTCCCAAATTTTCTCCAAAAGAGTGTGCGTCTCTTTTAACATCTTGTGTCATTGACAAGAATTTTTAATCAAGAGTAGGCAGGTAGCGTAAGCATTTTCCTATTCATGGTATTTTCATAATGTAAATGCAGCATAATTTGGCCAACTTTAAACAGGTATCAAAGTTGTTGCTAACAGTTCTTTTTTATTATCTTTGTTCATACCATCTATGAGGATTTCCCTAGCGTTTAGAGACCACTTCTGGTATTTTGGGTCCCAATGGTACCTCCTTCACTTTAGAAACTCCAAGAACGTCAAGAAAATCCGATGATATTGGATTTACAACTGGCAACTCCTCTGCTGCGCTTGGATTATTACGACTAGGTATCCCTAGCGTCCTGGATGGTCTGGGTAAGATCCGGACTGTGTACTTGTGCTACGGTCATGACAGATCGTAAGTCTTTTTCAATATTAGATTTATATACGTCCGTTATTTACGGTTCTTTATTGAAATCGGAGTCACTAAGCCTTGTGGTAGGCGAGAGGCCTCGCGCAAATAAAGTCATATGAAAGGAATGATTAAAGAATAGAATTGCCGCAATCGCGTCACAGCATAGGGTAGGTACCCGTAATATCGATCGTAATCGTGTCACGATACTAGATTTCATATTAGCACTGACCGTAATCACGTCACGGTACTACATAAGGGTAGGTACCCGTAATATCGATCGTAATCGCGTCACGATACTATATTTCATATTAGCACTGACCGTAATCACGTCACGGTACTACATAAGGGTAGGTACCCGTAATATCGATCGTAATCGCGTCACGATACTAGATTTCATATTAGCACTGACCGTAATCACGTCACGTGTTACTACATAAGTGTGCAGTATGTAAGGCGGAACTGTAAGATGTTGTAGAAATCACTTGCACACAAAAAAACACTCCAATAAAAAGATTAGTAAAAAATTTAATAGAATGTAGGTACTGCCTCGCGCAAACGAAGCGTCATTTGGAAGGAATGACCGAGGAATATAATTGTCGTAATCGCGTCACAGCATAGGGTAGTTACCCGTAATATCGATCGTAATCTCGTCACGATACTATATTTCATATTAGCACTGACCGTAATCACATCACGGTAATACATAAATGTGCAGTATGTAAGGCGGCACTGTAGGATTTTGTGGAAAACACTTGCATACGAAAAAAACGCTCCAATAAAAAGATTAGTAAAGAAATAAAATAGAATGTAGGTAACTACTGCCTCGCGCAAACAAAGAGTCATTTGGAAGGAATGACCGAAGAATAGAATTACTGTAATCGCGTCTCAGCATAGGGTATGTACCCCTAATATCGATCGTAATCTCGTCACGATACTAGATTTCATACTAGCACTGATCGTAATCACTTCACGGTACTACTTATGTGTTTTTTACTTTTTATTATTATTTAAAAAAGCTAAACGTCTTATGTATTCTTGCAAATCGATAAATAGTAAAAAAGTCAAAAAATGTGGGTAACCAGAAAGGCACTAGCGAAAGTATTAATCGAAATTAAGAAGGAAACGTACTATGAAATATATTTCAATAACGTTTCTACTTTGAATGTCTCACTAAGAGGTTCTGAGTCGTATATTCGCTAACGAATTACATAGTTTTTAAAAAATCGTTTGTCTTTGTAATTTAATCATAACATCGACAAAATGTAATATTTAAAACACTGACTGACCTGATTTACTTGGCGATCGTCGTTTACGCAGTTTTTCCACATGCGTATATAATGATTATCCATGCTTCCTTTTGCACATAGTTTTTTGCTACACAAAACACTTTTAGGGTAACGATGTGCGGATGCCCGAACACGAAAAGCGAATGACGATGACAGCGCGGGTGACAAACTCGTGCACTCGGTTGGTATTCACTAGATGGCGCCTGTGTCTATACTATGGGTAACGTTTTATGTTTTTTTTAATAATATTTCTTTTAGATAGCTCTTATTATGTGTTGGATGCCTGGTACATTGAAGAGTGGACTACCTTGTAAATATAAATCTCGAGGATGCAACGTCGAAGTACAATTCACCAATATTTCACATTAATATTAAACAAAACACAAATTATAGAAAATAAAACAAAACTGCAGACATGACACTTTACTTCTCCGCCAAGAAGTCAACCCATCTCTTCCAATGTATCCGAAAGCTTTTTTTTTAAATAAACTGGGCAAGCATTTGACCACCAACCTGCTTGGTAAGCAGGTGTAGTCTAATGTGACATGCTTACCCAGGAAAATGTAAATCAATCAAATAAGGCGGTAGGTATATAATATAATAATTTTATTCATTAAACAAGCTAATAACATTTGATTACCTATTTAAATAACCATTAAAATTCTTTGATTACTACCGAACGACATTTACACCAATACCTTATTTAATTAAGCAATAATTTCATTGTAATTAATTCTTAACGTCGCTCAAGGAGCTCGATGGCGCCGCGCGGCTAAGGGGTTCGGTGTCCGATGTTGCCAGTTAAATGATTTTCGCAATGCCGGATCACGGAATGGGTGGCCAGATGCAAAACATCTCGTCTCGTGCTCCTCCGCCCTTCCGAAGGCATATAAAGCCGTTGGTCCCGGTTGTTGGTCCCTGCAACGGGACGCTTATAGCTGACAATGACGATGATGAATGTCCTCCTTATTTACTGAGGTACACTATAACATCCCTTAAAGCGCAAGGATAGGATAAGCATAATTTATGACATGGAGTAATAGTTTAGTAAAATTATGTATGTTTTAATTATTTTCGTTAAGTTAACAATATTGTATAAATGGTTCAGTAAATTTAAGTTTTCTCCGTTTAAATTTTGCATGTTGTGTCCGCCAATAATTAGTTCGCACATTTAGCTTAAGTAACATAAGCTTAAGTAACTTTTACTTTTTATTAATGTGGCAACCGTTGGCTGACCAAAATAAATAAATAAAAATAAAATAAATAAGCGGCAATCATATCAGGCTTAAGAACTAAAGTTTTAGGGTCATCAAGTTGCACTTGACCTTGACGAGCGTTGCACGTCTCCAAGGGCATGGTTGCTATCCATCAGTCGGGCTGTGGTGATTGCTATCCTTCAGTCAGGCTGTGCTCTCGTTTTCCGGCTCAGTGACGCAATAATCCAAATAATAATAAACCAGTTCGTTCCACAAAAACCCACTTCACAATAAAGCTCGCGTCGCCACTTATCCGTTCTCTAATCTCATTACAAGCTAATGTTTGAGTTTGGCTTGCCAAATCGTCATGATACCTACCAGTCGATTAGTCTGTGTCCTCTCGGCTAGCGTGCTAAGCGCCGACGCCTGCTACTTCCGACGTTTGTTGACAATATTTGTGGCTACCTGTGTTTGGCGACAGGTGACTTTAAGGTAAAGTTTAAAAAGTTGTTTCTCAAATTCAGTTTCTTATTAAGTAATAAAGGTTAAATTTACCACTGATAAAGTTAATTAATAATTTATCAATCTAACTTTTGTCTGGTCTAGTAAATGGAACATAACTATAGTCTAACGTACGCTAATGAACTCGCAAATCTCACGCGGAGTCCGTGGAAACGTTGACTAGCTCCTTGCAATCACTAGCCGATTCAGTATCGAAACGACTTCCCTCCAGTATACTTATATACCATGCCGTAGTAACGCCGAGCTCAGTCAAACCGGCTCGCGCGCGTTTCTTAGATCCGCATTTGTTATTGTCTACACACGAACGCGGGACGTTCGATATTCGTAAAAAATATATATTTTTAAATTGTGATGTCAAATATTTTTAATTTCTGCTGTGGTGTAGATCAAGGACACGTGAAAGACAGTTTGAAGAAAATGGAACAGATGAACGGACATTATGTACCCGCTTCGTGCCCTATAAATGGTGAAAGTGAGGTGAAAGAGGACAATCAGAAGCAAGTGAAACCGAACCTCCGGATCAAGGTTCCGCAGCCGATAAAGCTAAAGAACCACCAGTTCCAGGACGAGAACTTTGACACGTTGCATTCAAGAATCAACGAAGTCACTAGCTGTGTGAGTACTTCAAATTCAAACTATTATGAAACTACTTGAATTAGAATATGTTATAAATAAATATGTGACAGACATTTGTAATGATAATAGATAAACTATAAATATTACTCATTCAGAACACAAACTTAACAATATGAGCTGTGATTAATATAGAGTCAGTGTCATCGTTTCAAAACTTCATTACAAAAAGTCATAACTAAGTGTAGGTATAACTTTAAAATGATGTACGTTGAAATTATACAAAGCTTCTGGTCCATTTCCAGTATAGTTTGCAGCAGAATTTTAAAGTTCAAAGTCACACCAACACTTCCTTAACGTATGTAAGTGGATCCATTTATTATTAAACCCGTTTAAGCTGGGATTTGCATAAGTTGAATTCTTTAATTCGCTGTGAATCTTAACACTATAAAATATTATTACCCTATATATATAATAATATAACAGTTATATTTCTTTAGTGTGGATAAGAAATGGTTTTACTTATCGACGTTAACAATAAAACACTTATTAGACTTTGATAAACATGTAACAATAAACAATTCGTCTCGTTAATTTTCTCAAAAATATTTATACATTAAGCCACAATCACAACACAAACTGCTCGTATCTCAATAAATAAGTGGTTTTAACAATTTCATACAAATTATCACGTGGGTGACAAAAAGATATTAAATCAAAGGTGTATGTATGATTCAGATTCCGGAATACAATCTTATCTTTATTGTGAACATGAAATAATCAGTCGGCATCTTTGTACTTAAATTAAAACATGAAACCATTGGAGATAAATACTGTTATCTCAAAATACTTGAAGTTTGAAAAACTCTATTTAAATCTGTATTATTTAATGGTTCGAAGTAGGAATATACTCCATAATATTATATATCGGACACGGAATGCTTTCTAACACTTGTGTGCCCTTCTTCCTAGAATATGGGTCCTACAAAAGAAGCACATAGAAACAACCTTTTTTATTTTTATTCTATAATGGGTAAGCGTTTCGCCTTCATCTCACCTGATGGTAAGTGACGATAAGCCCAAAGGTGGAAGCGCGCTTCACCCGGAATCCTCAACCACTGAGGAACTGGATATCATATCTCAAACTGTCGGAACACAACAATGCTAGAAACCTGAGGGGCGACAAAAGAAGACGACCAGCTCTTTATAATCTTTATTCATCACTTTCTTTGCATCTGGTTTCCGCTTCCGCTTATCAATAGGTGGAGCGATCATTTGCCTACTAAAAAAAACCAATCGATCTTCAACTACTCCGTCTCACCATCTCAGTCACATTGATGGTGATGGTGACAGCTATGGATGATCAAAAGTTCAATGTACCTATAGAGTAGTGCTTCAGACATGGGCTTCAGATGAATTTATGTGCTTGACAGTACTAGCTCATGGACTTTTATAGAATAGTTATTAGCAACCATATTGTCATCGATTTAAATGGTAGGTAAAACAGCATTAAATTTTTTTTTAAATATTTCTTCGACTGTGTGGTCTAAAACCGAAAAATACAATGTATTTAGATCAAGTTAAGAACGTAAATGGCGTCTATTTTATTTACCTAATACGAGATACAGGTTTGACCACTTATCGAGTTAATTAAAAACAATGAATAAATTAATAAGCTGTTACACAACTCCAATAGAGCTATTGATTAGTAGTTGCCATGTTTTAATACTAAATCTTTTGGCTATAAAACTAAATTGATACGTAAACCGATCCAGACATTTTTTCAAACTTTTTGGCTATATTAAAATAACAATTTCTTAATTGCAGGCAACTACCAATCATAATTGCAAAGTAAGAAGTTTTAACAAACATAACGAACTTAAGGCAATTTTACGTTGAAAAGCTAGAGCAAGCTTTTTTGTTAGAGACCAAGTAAAAAAAATGTACTTTTCTTTAAATAATGTTCTTTGATGTTAGGCATTTTTAAATTTGTAATTAAACTGTTATAGGTCAATGTTCCCTAAAAGACGATCTTTATGATTAAACTCTTGTTTTGGTCGGGACATTATACTGTGGTTTTAGGGAGTGTGAAGCAATAGTGATGTTGAAACAACACTAAGAAATTCCAAATCTTTATCTACATATAATATAAAGATATTTATCTCTAGATATATTGTACCGATTTCAAATTTATTTGAGTGATAAAAGCTACAAACACTATAGCTGAGTTTATTGAGTATTTTTCTATTTAATCTCATCTCTCTTCAGCCTATTGCCGTTCACTGCCGAACGGAAGCTTTCCCTAATGAACGCCAACCCTCCCGGTCTTGGGCAGTCCGC
The DNA here is from genome assembly GCA_963921215.1 of Scoparia ambigualis. Lineage (NCBI taxonomy): Eukaryota > Metazoa > Arthropoda > Insecta > Lepidoptera > Crambidae > Scoparia > Scoparia ambigualis. Next base: position 8,919,632 of record OY992507.1, read on the forward strand.
TTCCTTCCATTGCCTTTGCCTACCATCTTTTTTATGCCGTTGGTTCATCGCGCTGCAGAACGCGCAGTAGTCCTACACTGCGTTTACATAGACGCAGTCTGCACTTTATAGGAAATGCCTGCTCCGACGATCGTTCTTCTTTCTGCAGGCATAGCCGGTTCACTTTCAATTCTAGGTGATGAGCGATGTCGGTAACTATAGTTCTCTGTCGAATAATTTTGTCGGTTCATTGCACTACAGGGTGTCCAACTAGCGTTTACGAGGAAGACAAGGTCTAAACTTTTGGATATGCCTGCTCCAACAATTGTCCGTCTTCTGCAGGTCTATGGCCGGCCTACTTTCACTTCAGGATGCTCAGTATTGTCACTATCTTTAGTTCATTGTCAAACAACTTCATTGCGGACTTTATCCGCCTTAGAAAAACCCCAGGCATCACGCGCCTCCAGCGCACCATGAGTGACTTTGGTAATAAATATTTAATACATTATTATACAGGATGGAATTTTGTAATGCCACCTGAAGGGAAAGTACTCATAACACTGTAGACAGAAAATTTTACTCAATAAAAATTCCTTTATTTTTGAAACGAAAAAAAAATTGCATTCAAAGATTTTCGAAAATTTGCTTGCCACACCCGGGAATCGAATCGACTAAAATCTGTAAAAATTACACCCTGTACTTTTATTGCATCGATCGTTAGGGTCAATAATTATACGGATGAAATGTCTCTAACAAACTTGATAAATTAAATGAAAGGAAACCACACTGAAAGAACAAAAAGGTTGATTTTGCACGGGTTGGCGACACATTAGTTGAATTAACAAAGTGATGGGTTAAAGCAACATTAACAAATTGTTGTTTTCACAGAAAAGTTTTTGTTGATATGAAAACAGTTGTTTTTACCTATTTGTACATGTTGGCGTAACAATTCATGCATAATTCAATAGGTAATTGTTGATTTTACTGTTCAAGTTGTTGACATAACCATTTTTAAAGTTAAATTTACAAAATAAATACGTTAAAACAAACAAATGATATATGTAATAAGTGCAAATTACCGTAACTGATCAACAATACAGTTTTTGTTCATTCAACAAAACTCAAGAGTAGGTGCTATATTAATCCGAAAATTTTGTTGAAATATGGTAAACTCAACTAATAATTTCTTTCCGTGCATGAAAGCTGGACGTACAAATTCAATGGGTCAAGTTAAAGCACTTTTACTCAAAGATCCATTTGTTTACTTATGTTAGTAATTCATAATTACATATACCAGTTTCCTTTCATTTAATTTATCAAGTTTGTTAGAGAGATTTTATCATTTTGACCCTAGCTATCGATGCAAGTACAGGGTGTAATTTTTTCGATTCCCGGGTGTGGCAAGCAAATTTTCGAAAATATTTGAATGCAGTTTTCTTTCTTATCAAAAATAAAGAAATGTTTTCTTTGAGTAAAACTTTCTATCTACAGTTTTAAGAGTATTTTCCCTTAAGGTTGCATTACAAAATTCCGCCCCATATATTTATATAATGTATGATATATTTATTAAATGATGAAGAAATACCGTTCACCTATTAATTGACTAACTAATTACGAAATCTCATCGCGAATGTCTCTTCAAAATTAACGACGCCATCTAGGGACGCCAATGGGAATGATCGTGTGATCGCATTTACTCCTATAAAACTTCCGAAGTTTAATTACGGTTGAGGTGAAGTGAGGATTCTCACCACCGAAATACCTGATTATGCTATTAACACACAATGCGCAAAAAAGGAAGGGGCATAGGTATAGGTACTCAGTAAAGCGCCGTCTCAAGTCTCAGACGCCATAACAAAGTCTGTTTGTGAAACCCGAGCAACTACGCCTTACGCAAATGATACACCTGTTCAAGTACAAGTTCTCCAGAACGTAAACCATTTCTTTATTTGACATAAACACGAACTTCTGTAACATAAAACATGATGTAGTTATTATGTATTATACACCCAATTTAGTATAATAATGACATCATGCCCGCTTTTTTTTAAACAATGACTATGGAAGAACCACGTTGTGTCAGTTTTTATATTTTTATTTATGAATCAACTACTGAGTTACATCACTGTTGCTGAAAATTTTCCTTGTTTACTAACCTGTAAACGTTAATAACTTTTTATAGCTTAAAAGAGCAGTTATTTTTAAAAACATTTTACAAAAAAAATACTTTTAGTCAAGCCCAATTTTATATTTAAAGGTACTTTCGGGAGCGATCACGAGAGTTTAATATTTTTTCTTGAAAAATTAATATTATTGAAATTATTTGCAAACGACCGCGGATGGCCTTTGAAATCTATTGTGTGCACGTAATTAGACGAGTGTTAATATTAGACCATACACACAGGCCCGGCGTATGTTTGAATATGTTTGTTTGGCCTTGACGCGCCCACCAATATCTTGTCATAGCAAAGATTAATCACATTTTGCGTGCAATTACTAAATTACGTTTTAAGTAAATCATGATGATGATACGTTCAAACTAATGATGCTTCTGCTGTAGACGTAGTAGGTACTTACTTCATTCTGTTGGTATCAAGAAAGCATGCGATAAGCACGTACATTGGAACATACTTCTCACAGTACCGCTGAGACCACAGACATAATTACATGTCTGTGGCTGAGACAATCATGTTACAAAAAAATAAAGATCGGTTGGTGATCGAATCGGTTCGGACGAAGGTATGGCTTTCTAAGACTATCTTTAAATATGTTTTGTAAAAGTACTGTAACAAATCGGAAATATAGCTTTGTTGAAATATAACGTTAGGTAGCGCTGCTTCAAAAGGTTGGTAGAGGTCTCCAGGGTTAGTAGAATTCATGGCACGCTGGTGCAGACTATCATGTACAACTCGGTTTTTCCCTAAGGCTGGGGGGCGATCGCGCTAAAATTTTTTAACCAAACCACCACTGATCCGCAGCTGTTAGTAGTGCTGTCGCGTTTGACACACGCGATGGCGCTATCGAAGACGGCAGAACGGCTGCGGGTTTGGTTGAGATTATTTAGCGTGATCGCCCCCAGCTTAAACTAGAAAACATTAAACTATAGACTACACGAGATCGCAAGAAATGTTGTCAACTAACCTCAAAACTGCATTAAGAAGATGGCACCCATTGATGGTAACTCTTGATAAGTTCATAAAAAATTAACAAACTTTAAGATACCTATACCTACTGATTTCTAAAGTTTACGCAAAAACTACATGCACATTGATTTCATTAGAACCGTACCTACAGGGAGACAGGACTTAGGACACATTAGGTAGGTACTACCCATAAAGGATACGACCTCTTAAAAACCAGTTTTGAATCTAACCACTAATTCAAGCGGTTGTTAATAAATAATATTAACGTGGGATCCTTTTATTATCGAGTGATCAAAAGCGAGGTTGACCCGGTGTTAAGCCCTTATAAGATATTCGAAAAAATATTTTGCCTATCCATCCGGTTAATTTTCTACCTCAACCTACGACCGTTGCAAAGAATGCATGACCCCAGCTCAGCTTTCAATTAACACAAAGACATAAGACAGTTTAGAAACGTTCGTTGTTATACGGAATGTGAATTGAATCGCCTAGAACAGTGATAGCGGCGGCGGTAGGTGTGGTAAGATTCTGCCCAGAATCCGAATTAAAGGCGATTCCACTAATACTTCTGTGTTCCTCCAATTTGCATTGTTTTGCATAACTTTTTTACAAAAAAGGGCGTTAGATCCAGTGAAATTACAGGACATAGGACATTACAACCAAAACTTAAGAGTCGGCAATGCGCAAATATCCTATTTTCTTGGTGTTGCAATCTGCTTGTTTGTAATGCTCGTTTGCCAGTTAAAAATATGTCCAGAAATAAAAAAGAAAAAGAAATGTGTGCCAACTACTAAACTACGAAAGTTGTCAATTAAAAATGAATTTTGCCGAAATGAGTCGTTTCGCGCTCACTGTTTCGCCATCAGATAATGCAGACTTTGTATCGCACAGCGACTCATTGTGCCGATACTAGATAATGGACGCTTTGAGGCACAAAGGGACCAACTAACCACAGGATAAACCTATTATTATCTTCGCTTGTCTGTGAAACTCTAACGAATGTTGCAAAGCAAAGAAATCTAATGAAATGGAGACTTTTTGTACCAATTTCTTACTGCCATAAAAATGTATCTGACACTATGCTATAATGTTAACAAGTCTTACGACAATAATTATCTAAATATTCTTGCTAAGCTTGCTGGCAATCCTATTGTCATCATAGCTTACCAAACTGTAATTAGACAAGGTTAACGTCCCGTAAAAACTCTATTGCAAAGAACGAACCATGTCTAAAAATGTTATGGCCATTTTGTATACGTATCAAGCGACCTCTAATATTCATAAATGTAAGTAATTACTGTGACTAAGATTCTAAACTTCTAACAAATTGTACGCTCATTGGTGATATTGGAACGTTCTACGTATATTGTCTGTAATATTGCAACAACTTTAGATCTATCATAAAAAAGGAATCAGGACATAAAGATTTTTATTTTTTTATTCTTTAAACTTTGCCTTTTTTAATATCTGATGGTGAACAACAGGATAGGTATCACATGAATAATTAATTATTAAATTATTAAAATTAAAACCTTAGAGCCAGCCACCAAAGCGCAAATTACTTACTATACCATGGACCGGTCGTTATTTGCCAGCTCTGTCAAATAAAAAAACAAACAGATAAACCACACTATTTAAATAATGTCAAATTATTCAGATCTTAAATAAAAAAGAGATCCAATAAGGAAAAAGATCAAAGAACAGCAAGGTAATTAAGAAGGTGTTACTCTCATTTATAAAAGGGTTACTAGGCTTCCGAAGGGAATGCCGCATTAATATGGAACAGTGGGATTTCATTGACAAATTAGGTTCTAATGCTACTGTTCGTTTGCGATTACAAAGCTTCCACAATTTAATATAGACACTGTTTCCACTTATACCAGCTGTTTAACTTCAAACGAAGTATGACTTGATATAATAGAGATACGTATATTGCGTATAAAACGCCCATGTCTTGAGCACAAATACTCGAGTAATCACACTTACAATTCTGCCTTTTGCGGGATTTGATACCACAACTAATGCTATTAGGTTTTGCAGCTAGTTGAACTGTACAACACAGTTGTTTGTTTGAAAGGAAAAGTTATAGACAACACAAGACGGCAAAAACCAGCTTAACTTATTAAATAATATAACCCATTTGGGATTAAAAGATAAAGCTATGGAAAAAAACAAGCAGTTTGTAAAACTACATCAAAGGTGAGAAACATTTTAAAAAAGTTGCAAAACTATTAAATTACTATTATAATAACCCCTAAAAGCCTTGGTGGGCTAACATGGATGGTTATGTTATGGCTCAATATCTCCAACTGGTGATTTTGATATGGTGTGTGACGTTTATATGGATGACCTAATGATGAAGGTGACGAAATAAATGATACATAAACTCACACAGTAAGTTGCTGTTGTAGTTTTGTTTTAACAATAGCTAAGAACATTTAAATTAAAAAATCAGGAAAATAATGTCAATTATCTTACTTTAAATCTTTACATGGGTTAGGTATACAGCTACCAGCAAAGGCCTGCCTTGATCATGCATCGAGCACTGTTTCGATGTCAGCAGTCTCACGATTTCGCGGTCGTGAGAACGGTACGCGAGCGAATGACGTGTTAATTTTATAACAAAGCCAGCTTGTCGGCTCAGGCGTACTCGAAATAATGAACGACTTCGAGTTCCTGTTAAATTAGTGGGCCATTATTAATTTATTGCTTAGAATTCGCGGCTGTGCCACCGCTTTACCTTTAATTGGGACTGTTCAAATAATATTTGTTTACATAACACATTCGCGGCATGTTAGTTAGCGTGAAACCGCGAGACAATCAACCTTGAAATGATTTGGTGTTGGTCAGCCGTGTTATAAATGCACAAGTTTTTTATCTGTGGTAACTATAATTGACGGTTTCGTAAGCAAACCAGTTTTTCTACTGATACCTAACTGTAACTGTTGTGCTGCATATTAATGTGCTATTGTGGATAGTACATTTGCGCCCTTCATCTGTGTCTCTGTAATTTGATGCTTAATCTTAACCATAAAGTACCAGTTTTATGGATAATCCCATTGTTAATTGTAACCCATTCCCACTTTGTGAATTTGTTGACCTTTTAACGAGTAATTTTATTGTATCCGTAATTTCGTATGTTTTGAGCAGTTTCCCTTCACATTCCGTGACCTCAAATTAATTGACTCCCAAACTTCAAAAGAGACTATCCTGGGTAAATCAGAAGGTCTATGCAAATATCAATTAATGAACTTTGGGAACTATCAAAATCAATTATGTAAAGCTATCCTCTGTATCAAAAGCAGTAATTATCACTCAAACAAAAGCCGTAGAAACCAATTTACTCATAGGAATAAGATTTGTGTTCTGGATACAGATCCAGCAAACGATTGCGAGCTACTTTCTGTAAATATAATTTCGTGGAATGAAACAGTTTCAACTTACCAAGTTTATTTTCAAGGAATCGCACTATTTCATTATTACGCAGTTATAAGATCCAGTTTCATGGCTATGCTACTACAGTTTTATGGACTTATTAAAATTGTTAATCGTATTTGAATTATTGAATTAATGTCGCCACATGTGTGGCACAAAGTTATTGACAGGTCTGTCTCATTTAACATTTTAAAGAAAATAGCAAATTGTCTGTGTAAAAAAATTCTGCAACCAGTTTTGAAATTTTAAGATTTCATTATAACATATTGAAACTTTTCAAATGAGCTGGATGTTATCAAAATTTATAAATTGTCTCTGTTTAAAATGTGGATGTTTTTTATAATAACCTTCATAGATTTCAGTCTTTGACTATATAATCAAAGATTTAAGTTATCATTCTATAGCGAGTACATAAGATTTAAAGAATATTATATAAATAATTCTCAACGGGTATTTAAGTAATGTTGATCAAATCAACACATTATTAAAACAATACCACCATTACGATCCGGCTATGATTGTTTAGTGATTCGATTACAGGTTATACAAAATGCAGGCTTCATTTAATGCAGTAATAAGCTTTATAATTGCAGGCTATGCGACCTATTTGGTAGCATAAAAAACTTTTTCTCTCACATGTTCCTTTTGATTCGGAGTAACGTTACGTTACGTTTAATTCCCAAATTACTTTCATCAAAATTTCTATAATAAATTCGATAATAGTAAATCATAAACAATAATGTTAGGAACTGGAGAATCCGTTGTTACCTCAAAATTGTATTCTCCCAAAATAGAAGCGTCGGCGTGTGATAAATAAAATGTAAATAAATACTCAAAAGTCATGTTATCACGCTCGGATTTTGAAATGGATTCAGACTGTTAGTAAGTAGGTAGTTAATAAGCATGTCATTTTCGGCATCTACAAAGGTATGGTCTATTGTAATATCCGGCTGATAGATATCACTATCTGATACAATGTAAACGACAGGGCTCAATAAAAAACGGGCTTTGTTTTAGTCGTCCGTTGTAAGCTGATCTTTTGAGTTCTATTTTTTACCCACCGGCAATAAATTACGAGTATAAGATTGAATGGTTTTTGTGAGCCTCTTGCCGTAGTCAATGCTGTTTGATTAATGTGTTTGAAAGAATGTAAAGAACCTTTGTAAGTGCTGCTCTACTTTTAAGATATACTTTAGTCAGGGTACCAGCTTAACCAGACCTTTTGCAAATCTCATTATATAATGGTACGAATGTACGATCAGCAACAAAAGTTGCTTCACCCTTAAGGCACGGTATATTACTGTGCTTTAGGTTCAGAGAACCTAGTGCGAGTTTTATTCACTGTACGTTAACGAAAACGAAAAGTATGGAAAAATTGTAACGCGCCTCACTTTGTCAACAGATGCGCTGTTTCAATGCTATGCAAATTCTAATACCATACGAATGATGATTGAAAAAAAACATAGGTATAACCGAATTGAGGACCTACTCCTTTTTTTGAAGTCGGTTAATAAAACAGTTAATTTACCTTGTATGAAATTACACTTTGTTTAAAATGGCTAGGTGAACAAAGGTGAATTTATAGTGTCCTGATTTCACCAGGTATATTATTAGTGCCATTGTTGAATTTTGCGCCTAGCTATATTTTAGTTAGTCGCAGAGTGCATGCGGATGCGCATCGTTTTCTAATTGTTTCAATTGTTTTATTACATGTAAAATGTCTAAAAGACAGTTTTATCGTTCGTCATTGCTTTTTAATGCCATGAGGGCATTTTTAATGCCATTAAGTAGGTACAATAAGATGTAAAAGAGAACAGAGGGGTAAGAAGCGACGCTGTAATAGAAATGTGATTGAGGAACATTGAGCTTCAATCCTGCAGTCAGTCATTCATTACTCATTACAGACGAAGTAACGCTCCACTAGCTCGATATTTACCAAGGGCGTTAACTCTGAACTTCATGTTAAATGATTAAAAAGAAGAACCCTGAAGTCTGTAAATGTTCAAAAGAGGTATACCGGCAGACATTAAAAGATATGAATATTTCCATTAAATTTCCAAAGGGAGATAAATGTGTTGACTGTGAAATGCTGGAAGAAGAAATGAAACAGTATAGTTCAATAGATATTCAAGAAACCCTTACAACTAAGTATGAAGCCCACAATGCTAAAGCCAACAAAGCCATTTGCTAATATCAATTGGATGCTGGAAAGGAAAACAGAGACACTATTCGTTATTATTGCATGGATCTGCAAAAAGTTATGCTTTTACCTGAAATGCCAAAGGTAAAGGATTCCTTTTTTTTTAAACAGACTGATTGCATTCAACCTGACATTCGCACCTTTAAAGAAATTGACCAATGTCAAAAGCACTTGTGTTCTCTGGCACGAAGCTTGGGCAGGAAGAGATGCAAATAACATAGTGGATGCATTTACAGCTTTTATGGAAAAGCAAAGGGACTTGCAACATTTGGTTATATGGTGTGATAACTAACTGCACAAGCCAAAATAAAAATTGGGTTGTATAATATACCGCCCTTGTAACTCTTTTAAACTGTAAACTGTACAACAAAGGGATATACATACTCACATGACTGCCGATGGTGTCCATGGTAACATAGACACACACATTAAACGGCAAGATGCGGTATGACTTCGAAGATTACTATCCGATTATATTCAAGTGCAGAAAGAATATTGAAATTGTAGAAATTGAGAAATCGTATCAATGGTCTAAGAAAAACGAACTCCAAGACGTAATGCTAACAACGACATGTTAATAGCTTTTTACTGAATTCAGTCGTCGAGGTGAAGTGTGTTAATGGCAGCAGTAGTTTGTTTTATAAACAAGAATTTGATGAGTCTTTTGAGGAACTAGATTTCTTGATGAAAAAGTTCAATTAAAAATTATTTCCTGTAGTTTCAAATTCTCCAAGAGGCATAAAAACAAACAAGAAAGAGAAATTAATTGATAATTATAGTTCCACTAATGCCTTTAAATAGGCGTAATTTTGCTTAATAAGGAGTTAAGAAACATTCGCAATAGGAGTTTGAAGTCAGTGTGGTTATTAATAAATTATCATTTTCAGAAAGTGTCCAATGTAATATGTAAGTACCCCTTAAAAACGAAGTGTGAATTTTGGGAATTGATCATCAAAGGAGTTAGGAAACGTGCACCGAAACGATCATTAGCAATTAATCACAAAGTAAACGACCTTGTCACTAGCGCGCAAATCGTATGTGACTGATTAAACTTTATCCTTACAGTTCGTTGCACTGTTTAACAATAAAGTTTACAAAAGTCCAATTAGCTTATTTTCGATACACATTTTTTTTCGTTATAATTTAACGATTAACCCAATTCACCCTTTAATATTTCAATTGTATTTAAATGATTTAACTTTATCTGAAATACTTTTGCCTTTTTAGTTAATATGCTAATTTTAGTTAATATATGTATCTTTATAATTATTATTATCAGTTAAAATTGTAATATTGTACTTATGTTAGTATGTTGCTTTAAAAGGTATCCTTTCTGGAAATACAAATTTCTTGCAGTAATATAAAGCTACACTATCCATGAATGAGTGACATTGGCTAGGTTTTATTCTGGAATTCCCCCGGAATCAAGAAAGTAACGCGACTGAAATGATTTACCCTTTGAAAACCAGATCAAAACCTAGTGTAGACTCTTACTAGGTTTATTAACCAGTCGATCCGTTGACATGTAGCTTTTCGAAACTAGATCAAAACCCTGGTAAAGGACGTTGCTAGTTTTAAAATGGTTTTCTGGCCATTAATCACACATCAGAAACAAGTTTACTCTTAGTAAGTGCTTTCTAAAGTGCATTATTAAAAATATATAATAAATATTACATTTATATTAAAGCCAAGGATATCCCGCAACTTTTAAGCTAACTCCCGTCAACCGGAGCTTTATAATTCAGTTGTGGCACGCTTTTAAAGTGGAGAAGACGTTTTTTCGCTCTTCTGAAAAATTTGTCTAAGGTCCTTTGCTATGTTTTAAAATTGCACGGCTCCGTCGTCGGTCGGGCATTCACCTCTTAACAGAAGCTTAGCCACCAGAAAGAACATATTGCGATGCGGCAAGCGGCTTTCTAGTTCATTGCGCGTTATACTTCGGAAATCTTAATAGACAGTAATAGAAAGAACGCAAGGAAGTAAGCAATGGCGCAATGCGTCGCATACCACCAATGGTTGTGGTCGAGCGATAAAGCTGTAATAGCTAGTGTGGCGTCATGGCAAGTGTTTATTCTCTGGTCATGGCGTCACATGAGCGTCATCGTTACCAACATCAGTCACCTGTCAGTATTGATGTATTATAACTTGAGTAGCGGCACATGTGTTCCAAGCGCCTCAGAGATTGTAGACTTTGCGGCAGCAAATCGGTGCGCGAGATATTGCTTCGCCGTATCGTCTCTAGTAATAATATCTGGTGCCTGTCAGCACCCAAATTACCTCAGATCGCGCACGAATGAATCGATGGTTTTGTTTTTTTTATAAAAATATTTTATTGCTTATTTTATTTAAAAATACTGTAAAATTTTTTAACTTGGAGTTAATTTTTATTAAGTACCTATTGTTAAAGTAATGTTACGTATTTAAAATTAGAATAATAAAAACATTTTATGGAAAATAAAATATTATCAAATTATTTCAAATAGATGTCCAGTGGTCTCTATAAAAATATAAAATTTTATATTTTCTTGATTTTACTAAAATAATTATTTATTAATTAAAATAAAATCAAATAAAAAGTTAAATATTGTTTTTATAATATTATTGTGAAAAACCTGGTAAATAACGCAAAAAGTTATTTGCCGAAACCAGGGATCGAACCAGGGACCTTTAGATCTTCAGTCTAACGCTCTCCCAACTGAGCTATTTCGGCCATACATGACATGACGAAATTAACATTTCCATTCCAAGAAGACAATGGTTATTTAAAGTTTATGATAAAATCGTCATCAAATTATGCATAACAGCATAGCATTCTATAAATATGTATGTCTGTACTATAAAGAAATATAAAAGATTTTTATTTTCGTTCAAAAACGTACACTCGACCACAGAAGTAGCTCAGCACTTTTAGTACCTTGTTACAGCTCGTCACGATCGGCTCGTGCAACTATTATTTTGTTATGAACGTATGCAGTAGTTGGTAAGGTACTAAATTATAAGCTATTTCTTTGGGAGACTACCTACCTACATTCAAGGTTCTACTTACAAGTGGTTATTTTTAAAAAAAATCGAAAAATTAATTAAATGGGAACGATGGCAGATACATCACTCGATACTTCTAATATTCTAAATCAGGTTCTTACAGAAAGAAAACATGAAAAATCTTCACGGTTTAATTTTGAATCAAAAAAATTGAACAGGACGACAACGTCAGTCAGGTCATTATTTTAGAAAAAAAGCCGGCCAAGTGCGAGTCGTACTCGCCCATGAAGGGTTCCGTAGCATCAAGTAACATCATATAAAAGTTCTTGTAGTTCGTTGTAACTTTGATCGATGTTTTAATAATAGTGTATTTTTTTAAATTAATTAGTTTATGACGTATTAAAAAAAACTACTTACTAGATCTCGTTCAAACCAATTTTCGGTAGAAGTTTGCATGGTAATGTACATCATATCAGTTTTGAAGACCTATCCATAGATACCCCACACGTATGTATGTATGGGTTTGATGAAAAATTTTTTTTTCAGTTTTAGTTCTAAGTATGGGGAACTCCCAAAATTTATTGTTTTTTTTCTATTTTTTTGTGAAAATCTTAATGCGGTTTACAGAATACATCTACTTACCAAGTTTCAATAGTATAGTTATTATAGTTTCGGTAAAAAGTGGCTGTGACATACGGACGGACAGACAGACATGACAAATCCATAAGGGTTCCGTTTTTTGCCATTTGGCTACGGAACCCTAAAAACGATGTAGGTACAAAAATAAAATATTGACATGCTTTTGATAATAACAAACACTTATTTTTATAGAAACTATTATTAACCAGGCAGTCGTGTATTGATAACGAAGGTAATTTTGGCGTACTTTAATTGGCTGTTGTAGGCAATGGTCAAGATAGTAAAAGAAATTCGATAATCGAAATACAACTAACAAACTGGATTTTATGGTCATTAGGTATGTTAATGCGAATTCAACTTAGATAATCGGTCAATATTTAAATAACGTCTCGTCACATGTTGGGAAATTAATAAAAAAAAACACAGTTCGGAACTAAAACACCGGTTTTAAAATAATTCCACCTATTGGAAAACCTCTTTGGGATTTCATAACGTAAACATTCTAAACTGTGCTATTATTAGAAACCAGTTAGCCGTTTAATAACATAACAACATAACTATGATACTGTCTCATTTAAATTTTCCCACAACAAGTTTAAGAATTCTTCATATTACACAAGAAAATTAAAAAAGTGTCAGAACAACCCAAAGTTTTAATACTAATTTTAGTATTAAAAACTGCAAATACTATTCAACTTGTTGTATGGAACAACGGGAACAGATGTTTTGATGCATCAAAGTTGCTCCAATACTTATAGTTGTTTTTTACACCAATGATATTTTAATAAAAAGGGGATAATAAAGGAGGACAGATAAAGATACGTAATAGGATGGCTAAGTTGCGGGGATAAACAAAACAACATACTCGTATACCCGAAACCTTGCTGTATGCAACTTTACTTAGGGTGGGTTCGACCAAACTGGAATAAGGTCTTATACCTAGATTAAGCGCCAAATTTGTATAGACTAATCTCGGAGTAAGTCTTATTCCAGTTTGGTCGAATCCACCCTTACTGTAATATCGGATACTCCTTCAGAGGAGTAAGAGTAGAAATATTTTTTTGTATATCTCATAAAAACTATGTGACCGAAGTGGAAACATACTCTTTTCCGTTGTCTCTACAACACAAACTTATTATTAACTTATAATCTTTCTATACCAACGCTACCATGTGAATTTTATTCTATTTATTCTATTCTAAATATTGATCGTCTGATTCCTCTATTTCTTGGAATGAAAGGCGTAAATTATTTGAAATAGTTTTATAACAACAGTATCACTAACTCCTTTTAAAACTAATTTGAATACCTACGGATGTAAGTACTAAACTTTAAAATTCGATTCACACAAAGCATTTAAGTAGTTATCGAATCATCTCATTCGCGCTGGCATTGTTTGTACCGCGAGGTCCCCGTACCAATAGAGCCTTTCAGACGCGTATTTCCCACATCCGTTTCATTGAGTGTTGCCATGAGAAAAAGTCTATAATTACACGCGTCAATCGCGTCAGTTATACGGGTAAAAAAGTTTGGGCTGCCATTGTGTTCCTGACCGATGAATCGATTCGTAAGTATGCGAATATCTATTAAATCGAGGACGTGTGGAGATGGCCACGCCGGAGTCGAGATCCTTGATCCTATCTTGAGGAGCTCGATGGCATAGAGCGCAGAAGCTGACGCCCAAATATTTTTTTTAAATAAAGATCGATCATACTTATAAAGATCAAAAATAGGCACGACCGCGGTTCATAACATCCTACAATTCATGTTTTACCGCTCGTTATACAGTCGTCACTTGCGGATAATGGTGTTATAATAAGAGGGTCTTGTACACTGGCACACTTGAAGTTAGGAATGATACAATGAGCAATTCCAGGAGGAGGCAAACGAAAAGGCGCGTCACCACCGCCGCGCAAGACCCCAGCAAAACCACAGAAATTGCAGATGCGTTGCGGGGCTTTAAAATTAGTAACCTATCTTTCTGTGGTTTTTCCTAGGTACAGTAAGAAGTACAGTGAGTAGGTAAGAAGTAATTTGTGTAGAGTTTATGTGAAAAAATATACATTACTTAGTTGAAAAAACATTTTTAACAATTACCTAACACAAAGGTTTGGTTTGCGATCATGCTAGTTAAAAACACAACACAAAGACATACCGTACAACGGGGCTATTTGGTAAGAAAGTAGGGATAAAATTTGAATATTTATTTTTCCTTTAATATTTAACAGACAAAGAAGTATGTGTTGCATAATACAGATATAATTCTATAAAAATACAAAAATAAAAACATAGAATGAACAAACAGTAATGTTTTATTTTAAAAAAGAAGGTGCCATTCCAAATAACCCCCAGGGTGGGGTTATTTGGTATGAATAAAAAGTGACATAGAAAATATCTTTATAAACTGTTTTTATTTCAATATAAACACGGACGGCGATATTTGGTAACATACAATTAAAAAAATAACAAATAAGTAATGCAAAAGTCAACACTAAATAATTAACATTTTTACATAAAAACTAATTTGGAACAAAACTGACAGACTCTCGCTAAATGTAGTTCATAACATCACACGCGCGGTGTTCTTTTCTCTGATTGGTCGAGATTGACAGATAACGGAGTTACCAAATGTTAGAGAATAAAAAGGTTGCGTTTACGTTTATTATTTTAATTTGTTTGCGTTCGTTCAAAAATATTTTTTTTCCAAAAAGCCTCACGGTTACCAAATAGCCCCTTTCTACCGGTACTTACTTCATAAAAATCATAATATAGATAAAATAAAAATAACTTTTGTAATTCCGGGTTGACGCTTCCGACGACGAAGTTGACGCTGCCGAATTGTAATTTATTCGCAACACAACTGGGCGTTAATTTATATACTATTTTTTTAGACGCACGTTAAAGAGATCAAACACAGTCGTAAAATCACGACGATAGATAAAATTACAACGTACTGATACCGATACGACAATACTTTATTGATCGCTTGGTCACACGGTGTAATGCTGTTATTCTTATCACTAACCTTATCACGCAGATTTGTTTGTTTTGTACACGATAGTAATATTACAATTACCCGTGATTTACGGCGTACCTTTCCATCTTTCCGGTAACATCGCCGCTTACGGACTCTCGGTCTTGTGTTCAATTCCCAGAGAGGGTTTTGTTGGTAGGGCTTTTTTTATTAAGTACCTTTTTTGTTAGTAGGTACTCGTATGTTTACCGATGCATTCCTACGAATTATTTAATGTTGTTAGAATTTTTTTTAAATATCATTCGAATTAGCTCTACTTTATATAAATTTGTTATTTTTTACATAACAACCATCTCATTAGAGATATCATTCAAATTTGCTCTAACTTTAGACATAAATGGTTATTACACGTCATAATAACCATTCCGATACAATGTTAAAAAAACTGTATTAAAAATTGCGCACAACACCCACAAAAAGTTTATTAGCTAAATACGGCTTACTATTAAAAACTCTAAAAAAACATAAAAAATTAACGTAAGTACCTACTTACATATTTAGTTTAATACAAAATAAATATAAAGATTTCCACAGAACTGGTAATAGATGGGTATCTCTCACAAAAATATATATTTGTATCTCTAGCTATCCCAAGCATTGTGAAATAAGCTCATAGGCTTGTAGTGACCTATAAACAGGTCACAAGGGAGCAAAAGGAGTTCATCCCAGTGGCAGGACGAAGCGCATAATAGGTGCTGATTGCTGCGATGCTCCCATCCGATCCCCCTTTTTTCTTAAATAATGGTTTAGTGCGGTTAGCGCATTCAGCCAGTGTCAAGTAAGATAGATAATAGAAAATACTTTCTTTGCATAAAGTATACATCCTCATTTTTTATTCGTTTTAATAAAATTAAGGGTGAGTTCTACCCATGAAACTGAACAACTTTCCCCAAGAAACCTATGTGCAAAAATGCCAAAAAAATTTCGACCTCTCATACAAAACTGTCCGATCAGCTAACGACAATAGTATGGGAAGTCGAAATTTTTTGTCATTTTTGCACATAGGTTTCTTGGGGAAAGTTGTTCAGTTTCATGGATGGAAATCACCCTTAATTTCATTAAAACGAATAATAAATGAGGGTGTTTAATAGAGAGTGATAGTATGAATGTTTAATGGTAAATGATATTTCCTCCAAACCCCTTGAGTTTCAGTAAAGTTGTGGGATTTTACTGAGATCTCACACAGACTTCTTAGGAGAATTTGAAAATTGATGTTGCACAATTTGTTTTATTTGCCTCGTGCGTTCTCGTGCGTTTACAAACAATTAACGGTAAATAATCCACCGTTCGACAAAACATAAATTTTAGAAAATACTACAAAACTCTAGACACGACGCTTTACTTTTCCGCAAAGCGTCATCCAGTCAAGCCCTTTTTTCGCGGTCGTCTGTGGACGCCTGAAAAGTACAAAAAATTAAATATTTTTACAATAACATTTTCCTTTGTAATTAGTTAAGTCAATCAATTTTGAAACATTGGTCGACATAGAATTCTAAACGATATTAAACAAAATACAAATTCAAATAAATAAGTAAGTAAGATTTTTTATTGCAAACCAAGTTAGGTACACAAAGATGTAAACAGTATAAATATAATTTCATACTTAGTTTCCCTTTTTGGACAGAACAATTTTGTGGATTAATTGTGTTATTAGTGTGTGATAGATCAAATCTTTATCATTCCATAATCTAAACTCAAGTGGTAATGATTAAATGAATAAGTATATTATTCAAAATAAACTATCATATCCACTCATGCACTCAGTCATTAGAAAAGCTATGTCGTCACATTAGAGTACTTACAGCGGACTTTTCGAAAATCACAGACGATAACGCTAACGTTAACAAATCATAAAGATAAGCAGATAACAGGAAAAAGTACAATACCTATCTTTGACAAGCTAACACCCTATACAAGTGTAAAGCTTTATGATAGCTTACGGTGTTCTGCTAATATTTTTTGGAAAGTTGCTTAGTCAGTTATTACGAGGCTTTTATGATAGATACCATTGTAACGGTAAATATTTATGCAAAAAACCAGAAGAGAGTTTCCATTTTAAATTTTTAGGAATATCAGCTTGACCAGCGGTGCGATTCTGTAAAGTTCGATCGTAAACTCGCCTCTCACTTCGACCCTCACATTCCAATCAAAAGTGACGAATCGAATTCAGAGAACACCGATTTGATAACTCGACTGAATTTGCAGTGAGTTATCAAATCCGCAATCTCTGAATTCGACTCTCAAAGGTCACTTTTGATTGGAATGTGATGGTCGAAGAGAGAAGCGAGTTTACGATCTAGCTGTAGAGAATCGCTATGCAGTTTATTTTATTGTTTTCAAATATTGGCACTCGTTACGTAATGAAACTGTTTAAAGGAAGATAACATGATCAATGTTTTAATGTTAGAAACAAACAAATGGCTTCTACGGCAACTAGGATTCTCGGCTATCGTGCTCGGGTAACGATCACAAAAACCATCAAGTGGTTTAAGAAGACGTTAAGCTGAAGAACCCGTCTGCCTTTTTGCAAAATGGCAGTCGTTACACCTTGTTAGCAAAGTATAATTCGGAAAATGATAAAATGTTCTTTTTCACGAGCGTAATTTTATTCTGCACCTAATGACATACCGAGTCAGGTGCATCACATGACATACCGAGTCAGATGCATTAAGTAGGTACATTACATACCGAGTCGGGTGCATTACCAATTAATTATGATATCCGGCCTCTGTCCAGGCCATGCAAATTTAACAACTCTAACTTTGTAGGCCAAAGAAGCCAAAACTTTTTCAAATTGTAAGACGTTCGCAACAAAATTTGCGTAGACCCATATTTTACAAATTTGTGGGTATATAAGTTTAACATAAATTTGCCAACTTCAAGAATGGTTCGGTTACAACGTTATATTATAACAAAAAGAACTGTTGCCTTTCATTATGGGTGGCGCTAATTATGATTATAGTAATTCATGTGTCATTAGAAAGGATCTAATTAAAACACATTACTTCTTCTTACTGTTGCATCTCAATATATTTATATTATGTATAGTTTTTTGGCGTTGCCAATATTAAGTCATTTTCTAAACACGGTGATGTACAATTTCAATACTAGAAGTAAGTCAAAACTAGTAATGCCACTGTTTAGGTTACACAAGGTTCTCGGCTCTTTCTTGGGGCAAGGTATACACTATTATAATAGAATACCAAGTACTGTACTAGATTTACTTTTAGATAAGTTTAAAAATCATGTAAAATCTTGTTCACTTAAGAAAGGTTTTATACAGTATAATATTTAGAAGACAAAACAGCCTGGCTGTAATAAAATATTCACATGATATTATTTTTTTAGTCCATTTTATTTCTATCTAATTAATTTTACGCTGGTATTACAGACAATAGCTATAATAGGTAGGCGCCTACTCATTTATGTTGTGTGTAACATTGTCTATATGTTTTCTTGCTTTCGTTGGAGTTGCTCGAGTGTGTCATGCTATCTCAAAGTGTCTCTGCGGTCGTGACATGTGCGTCGGGTCGTTACGTTCCCTAAAACATGGTTGAGCGAAACGATGGCTGATTCACATATCATACTCGTGAATGGGTGCCGCCTGTGGAGGCTGGTCTGCTCTTGCAATCATATTTTTATTGGTAGTATTTAATACCTAGTCTTTCTTTCTCTTTTTTTCAAAGATACTGTAAGACGTTGTTAAGTTTATTTTAAAATGAATAATACCTGTTTTTTATTAGATATTCTTTTGTATGTTGTTGTCTTGTCTTATACTCGTACTAAGTGTTTTTTTAATGGAGAATGTCCTTCTATGATAGGGAGGACATATTCCAATTTGTATTGACGCTGTAAAAGAAAGGGAGAAAAAAAATGCCCTTGCTGAGTTTCTTGCTGGTTATTCTTAGTACAAGGCTCCCGCACCATAGTTAGACTAACGAACCGATGGCATAGTGACATTCATAAGTGCTCAATTATTATAGCCTAAATTGAATAAATAATTTTGAATTTTGAATTTTTTTTGAACATTTTGATCACTGTCAGTCGACACCAATAAAAACTCATAATAGATTGGCTACTTATTACAACGATTAAAATAAATTGGAAAAGTCTTTAAAAATCAAGGAAACACGTGATCATCTCAAATTAGTATTTGCTTTAAAAACCTTCCTGCATTCCGATGACAAAACCGTTGTTAACTTTACCATGTAAGTAATTGCTGAGATTTAATTTGTTTGCACATATATAAAAGGCAAATTTACTCAGCTCCTTGGTGAATATAATGTAGGTATATTAATTAACAGCTAGATGACAAAACCATAAGTAGAGAATTCACAATCACATAAAATAAGTTTTGTACACGAAAATGACGTTTTATTTATAGGTATCCATATAAGTATGTGGCAGGTACAAAATAGTCTATCATCTTTAGGTATTATTATCATAACACACTCGAAAACTTAGATTTAAATAAAAAGTTGAAGATAAAGTTTAGAGCTCTTGCAGACGACACGGAGATTCACAGCATTTTTTTTATTTTATTTTTATTCTGCTACGGGTAAGCGCTTGGCCTTCATCTCACCTGATGGAAAGTGACGATAAAGCCGAAGGTGGATGCGCGCTTCACCCGGAATCCTCAACCACTGAGGAACTGGCTATCTTATCTCAAACTGCCGGAACACAACAATGTAATAAACATCGTTGTTATGGCGACAGAATTAGATAAAATGGTGGTTGCTAGCCAGGCGGACTTAACAGCCCTACCACCAACCAAACCAAGCTCACAAAGATGTACCCCCCGCTGGGAATCGAACCCGGGACCTCTGGGTCTGAAACCGGTGGCTTAGCCACTAGACCACAGAGGCGATTAAATATGTTTTGGCATTTGAAAATGTTACAACGCTGCGTCCACTGCGCTTGAAAATAATTCCATGTAAATGAAACCCGTAAGTAAAATTAGAAATTCGACAACAATCTAGATAATCTGAAGCAGTAATCATTATTTTATTTTACTGACTGCTTCAGCACACATGCTCTTCCATAACACTCTTCGTGTATAATATGTCTACATTAGTATATTGTGTCCATTCCTACATTGCTAGTGTGTGTTATGTTGTAGTAAATAAACAGTTTACCTATCTCTCTATCTAGTCTAGCTATTAATGAACCTGTATTGCAAGGAGCAACTGAATTAATCACAATTGAACGTAGGCGTCAATGCTAAGCTCAAAGACAATGTCCAGAATCAAGTGAACGACATTAGGTAAATGGATTGACCGAAACACATTACGAATACCAAATGGTCGGTCTTGACAATGACAACAATCAACCGGCGACTCGAGTGAGCCGTAAATTACTAGCCGTAACTAGGCCCATCGGATGCTGTATCATAGCTAAATTACTATGTTGTGCTAACTACAACCGTACTATAATATGACCCTGAATTTAGCGGAAATGGGATAGCAAATTGGCGGATCATTGACAAGTTCTGTTTGAAACGTTCATGATTGTATTTATTTTGCTGATGATTGTACGAGTGGGAGAAACGTTTTAAAACGTATAGGTGGGTCAATGGTCACACAGTGTATTAAAGTTATTATTATTCATATTATATTATCACATAACTTATGTGAACAAATTTAAAAGGACACTTTTGCAGTAGTTGTTTTGGTTGATTGACACGGAATACAATTTCTGCAAATTATTAAAAGACGCAGCGTAACTTCTACAGTCATTATGTAAACAAAAGCCTTTAATAGGTCAAGGATCATACGACCGTAAGCGGTCGCGAAACAATTGATTTCAATTGTGTCTGGTTTTACGGTGCTCAAGGGGTTAATGCAAATACAGTAAAAAAAAACAATTACGCTAAATGTGTATTGTAAAAATAAATTATAAATCTGCCTGACCTCGGAATTCATCATAACATACCATAAACCGTACAACCGAACAGCCATGAACACTACTACAACACGATTGTCTGTTGTTCATATGGTGCTGCGCAAACGCTTTTGGAGGCTGGTGTGGGATACTGGCTACCAGTGAATATTTTATTTTCTTATTACAATTAATATTTTTCTCACAGTAAATATGAAATCAACCACCAACCGCGCAGACTGGCACCGGTCACCTAGCGATCGGAAATCAATTCGGTGTATTCGAATCGAATCTAAAAGTCGTCAGTTGCCGACTCAAGCAACATTAATAAATCTTACAATTTCTTAAAATCTTTACATGACATACCAGCTACCGTTTTCTATGGTGAGCGGCGTCGGTAACAGGCGACCGGCGCTGTGTCCGGTAGCCGCTTCAGGATACAGCAACTATGGTTTCCTGTGATGGTATCCAGTGTCAGCAACACGATTGCGCGGTGACGGCTACACGTTTGCACAGCGCTTAAAACATCAGACGGTGTAGAGATCATGATTCCAGCAAAGGCCTCACAATTACGGCAGGATAATTAGTATTGCGCAAACAGAATACATCGAAGTCATTGGTATAAAATTCGCAGTAAATAATGCAAGTAATTGTCCATTGTTAGAGACAGGATTTATAGAGTTGACCGTCTTCTGACGAAAGTATGATCATTGTCTAACAAGTGTGTACAGATAGGGTATGAAGAGTTCGTCACAAAAATAATAATGTTATTAAATTGAGGAAATTTATATTTTATTTAAGACTTACGTGTACTTAAAGTAATCTTTTGAATATATATTTAGGTATATCGATACGACAACGTAAACGATTTTGTTAGACATAGATTTGAAAAATTAATAAGTATTTAGCACAATTTGAATTCGCAGTGACCGAAATGGAACTGAATTGAATCTCAGAACTGATACCCGGATCTTGACAAAAGGATCAATAGACGTGCACTTATTTCTTTTTTTGTTGAGTCGAGACATGATTCATCGCCTTTTAAAGACTGGTGATATAATTATCTTAACAACGGCGTTAGGAATATAAAATAATTATTAAAAAAACTGGAGCAATGACAGGTTATAGGTACAGTCTTTAGTTCCGATATTAACTTTAAGTCAATAAAAACTGCGTTCGAAGACAATAAAATCAGCCCTGAGTCTAGACTTTTTAATAAAAATTAGTTCTTTAGCATGTGTTATAATTATAAACCACCCCACGTGTTACTTTCATAACATAAATCTATCTATTGTAACGGCAACCATTTATTATTTTAAGTCTATGAGCCTTCGATCAACAATTGTTGATCGAAGCTATGAGCATATAAAAGTGTAGGTAGGTAATAAAAAAGTTATGTACCTTTAAAAGATAACATTGCTTTACTACAGTAAATTTTCAAACTAGTTAGAATTTTAAAACTTTACACCAATTAAAAAATTACAAAAAAAAATAAACTAATGTTACTGACGTACTCAGAGACGTCAATTAAGTTTAAATGACAATTAAGTCTCTTGATGTCACTTTCTTATGTATAGTGCTAAATAGAGAAGGAAAGACATTTAATTGTCATTAAAACTTAATTGACGCGTCTGAGGATGGCAGATAATCTTAATCTAAGCGCTGCCTTACATAAATACAGCCACGGCATGCAAATGGAGACTATTTTGTTTTTCTTTAAAGCGTAAAAAGAAAAAGAAGTTTAAGCATCTTACGACCATTTTATTGCTTTATTATAATTTTATTTTATCGTTTATTGTTACAGAACACAAAATGCACGGAAAAGATATGCCAATCCAGCATTATGGACATACCCAACCGGGGAGACACGCCGAGGACAGTAGAAGAGGTCTACAAGGACGCAGAGTCCTTCTTACGGCAATATTTCGCTTCTATTAATAGGTGGGTTTATGTCTCAGTATCTGTTTCACTAAACAGTAAACATTTTTATTTAATCATTTAGACTTACATCAAAACACCAACTCGCATTTGGCATGCGTTTTCTTACCCATTCAAGGTAAGACTTTATTACAATGATGGATACCTTTGCCCTGCAAATCAAAAACATTGTCATAATATTCATTATTTTACATAGTATTCGTATCATGATGGACTTGACTCAAAATGGCGGATGGATTTAAGTCCCGCTCGAGGATTTTTCAAAGATATTCATCATCCGAAACAGTTATATCTCAAGGCTGCAACATTTCTCCAGAATGAAGATTTTGTATGTGTACTGCAGAAAAGGGCGATAGCTCAGTGGCTGATTTTGCATACACAAAAAATACTCAGTACTAGTGTATAAGCAAAGCACTGGTATTCTGCTATAATCCAAAAGAAGGTATTTACGGCAGACAAGCGTAGCACTTAGGTACTTACTCTATTACAAAAGATTAATAAAGTATCTATTGGAAAAACCTTTAATGATTATTTTTAGCGTTATCGTTACTTATGGACTTTATTTTCAGAGAAAACACAGAAGCTCACACGGCAAGACTGAAATATATAAAGTTGGAGTTAAAAGAAACAGGAACATATCAGCTAAAGACCTCGGAGTTAGTCTTTGGAGCAAAGCTGGCATGGCGGAACGCAGCTCGGTGCATAGGACGGATACAATGGAAAAAATTGCAGGTGAGTGCAGTTCAGTACGTTATTTCTATTACAGTTATTAATAAATAAGTAGTTGTCTTTATACTGTGCTATAACTGCCGTAACATAACGCGCAATTAATTAGAAATACACTGGTCGCATTGCAAGACACCCGCGCGTGATCATGGTTGAGCCACTTCATATAAAATAGTTTGAATTCGCTGATTTTTTTTTATGAATAAGTTTTTATTGCCGCATAAATATTAAGTTAGCATTTTAGTTATTCCTACTAATACCTACATCACGCTGCCCATTCCATCTTAGGTTGGCTGGATGAGATCACTTTTACAAATTTTGTATTGTTTTTCTGTAATGTGTTCTCTCTGTTTTTTTGTGCAATAAAGAGTATTTTGGGGGTAAAAAAAAGAATATTTTAATATAAAGGGGAATATAAAGGAGAATCTGCCACATTATTACTATATACAAAATCACTGAATTTGGCAAGTCGTTTGCTTTGGAATTCTCTGCCGGCGCATGTTTCCTATAATAATAGGAGCTCCTATAGCCCCTAAATAAAACGCCCCTAATCGGTGAGTTTGTTACCGTGCTGGTTCCACGGTGAGGAGCGCTCTCGTTATTTTGAACTGCAACGGCTGCTTACCATCAGGCAGGATGTGGTCACTATGATGAGCCACATAAAAAAATACTCTAAGATTACTTGAATATTAATTTATTACTTAGCGGTTTATGCATTAAGCCTATTTTATGTACTAACGGCCCGACCGCGACTTGTCTGGGTAAATCCCCGTATCCCGCGACGAATTTCCATTAACTTTTTTCATATAATATAAACCATGTCCTGACCTTGATATCTATTCAAAGCAAACCACTTCGGTTAGATGCATTACAGTTAAAAGCTTCCAAACCCATTCATGGACAGAGCCTTACTAAGAATTTACAGAACAAAAATAAGGGAACCCAAAGAATCTCCATACAACCGACTTGAACTAATCGTAGGGATAAATTTAGACGGTTCTAACAAGACTCTGCCCACGTCCAAATGACTTGCGTGTTCGGGCCAGCTTACTCAATTCTATGACCAGCAAAAAAGGACGCTAAAAGATGTCAGCTCATTACCGCTGGATATGTACTCTAGAGAAATAGAATTGGGTTGCCTTCAGAGAAATCTTGTTAAGTTCCCATTTGGAATGTAGAATTTAATCATTGTCGGAACTGTTACTTTATTATCTGCGAATTGGTATTTTGTGATCGAAGGGTGACACTAATTAAGGTAATGATTGAGTGATGGTCCACTTTAACTTTAAATTCAATATCCATGAGGCTAAACGTCCCAATGCTGGGCTCAGACCTTCTACATGATGATTGGGTCATCTGAAGATCATAACCACCCACACTTGCTCAATGAGGGTTGGTGGGTTTTACGATTCCTATCACAAAAATCGAGACAAGCGGTACCTTTCAAACTATCACCCGATCTGCCTATAGCTTTATGCACTGCGTTTGCACATACTGGAGTTGAACAAAACTGTAATAATAATCACTCGTTACGTCATTGATGAATTGTAGTCTTTAATAGAAAAGTCAGACAAAAGTAATTACGCCAGTTTGTTATATTATTTTTATCATTTTTCAATTTATATAATAACCAGAAAACAAACAAGCTAAGGAATGTACGCAAATCGCTCACAATATTTCGTGCTTCGAAAGGAAAGTTAAACCGTTGTTTCGGTTGTTGTTGCCAGATGGCAGCGTCAAAAATTAAAAAGATTCGATTGCATTTAAAAATGGCCTACACATAGAGGCCTTAAAAATATAAACACTGTACTTACCTAAATAGCTGAAAGCGAAAGAGCATCACACACTTGCGTTCCTAACTTGTTTGTATTTCTTTCAGCCGCGAGAGCCGCTTGTAAAGTTTTAATTAGAGCCTTAAGCGTTGTCAACTTTATAACGAGATCTAAATGTGATGTCGTTAGGCACTTTCCTTGGCTTAGAGGGCGATAATGCGGCTGTTACTTGAACGACGCGAGCACATGTTTACACAGGTTCATAAGTAATGTATCTACATTTTCTATTTTTATGGTAATGTTACATCTCGTGGCTTAGCGTTACTAGTACCTATTAGTTATTCTGTGCTAGTACTAGAATAATATATTTAATAACCTGTAGCTTGGAGTACTGCTCTTTATTTTATAGAAATTTATCGCGTCAAATGGCCTGGTCTGTAGTTATAACTATATACTCGTTTAACTTATAAATTTATAATGTACGGCTTCAGAAGTAGTTTAACGCTTTACCAACTGCTTAGTTCATACAAAAGGTTGCACGAGCGTGATCCGTCGAAGCGAGTACCATGTCGTACTAAAGTATCGAGCTGCTAAGATATTGAAACGCTGAAAAATAAAATGACTCCCTGAGGTGGAAATCGATATTTCAGGATATAAATTCTAAGAGGTTTGATGAGACACTAATTCTAAAAAAAAAATAAGTCAAAGTCAAAGTCAAATTCATTTATTCAATTTAGGCTACAATAAAAGAGCACTTGTGAATGTCGCTATGCCATCGGTTCATAAGTCCTAACTATGGGGCGGGAGCCTTGTACTGAGAAGAACCGGCACGAAACTCAGCAAGGGCATTTCTTTTTTCCCTCCCTTTCACAGCGTCATTTTTGATTACAACATAAAAAAAACATTTAATACGATTACAAGACAATACAACACATACAAAAGAATATATTGCTCAATTTAAAATAAAATGAACAATCTTACAGTATCTATGAAACAAGAAAAAGAAAGACTATAACTATTACAATTAAAAATAAGATTGCAAGAGCAGACCAGCCTCCACAGGCGGCACCCGTTCACGAGTATGACATGTGAATCAGCCATCGCTTCGCTCAACCATGTTTTATAAAGTCCGAAGCGTTGAAAAATCTCCACAGGTCTGACCAATGCAATGCCTCGGTGGCGGAGTAGTAAACACGGCCGCCCCGGATTGCGGAGGGCGTGGGTTTGATCTCCACTTGAGGTAGTCATTTTTTTCAACGTTTCAATATCTTAGAGTATATTTGAGCGTTATAAACGCAAACAAACAACAAACATTACGAATCATTTCAAGCTACTTCTGAGGAATACTGTATGTTAGTCCGTAGAAATATATTATACTTCACAACTATTATCCCCGAAGGGTTAGTCAGAGACTAGGCAGCAAAAGCAGTCCTCTGCCATAGTCCACTTTTCACCAAATAGCGACTGCACATGTGCTCAGCGTGATGGATAGTGAGCCCATCGCCGCTCTATGCTGTTGGATGTAAGTATGTGCAATCTTTAGCCCGTTAGTCGCCTTTTTGACACCAAGGAAAGAGAGGGGGTGTTAGTATTTTTTCACCTATACGCGACACGGTTAATTTATACACGGTTATGCTATACTATACATAATAAATAATAATAATAACAATGTTAGTATTATTAGTTCCGACAGTTAGAGATAAGATAGCCAGTTCCTCAGTAGCTAGTTGTTCCGGGTGAAGTGCGCTTTCATATTCGGCCTTATCGTCACTTACAATCAAATGAGACGAAGGCCATGCAATCGCTTCCCCGTTGTGGAAATCAGCATAGCCTATTGACGAATAATGTTATTAAAACCATTATAACAAATCTGATACAATTGTTTTCTAAATATTACTTTCATAATATTTTACGTGGGAATGAAACGATATAACAGTAAAATTTTCGAAATAGACCCTAAGTCTAAGAGTAAGATTGTGAGTTAGCTTTTATACCATAATCATTATTAAGTACATCCTACTAATATTATAAACGCGAAAGTTTGGAAGTATGGATGGATGTTTGTTACTCTTTCACGGAAAAACTACTGAATCAATTTATATGAAATTCGGCATACATATAGTTTATAACCTGGATTAATACATAGAATACTTTTTATCCCGATATTCCCAAGGGAACAGAAACCACGCGGGTGAAACCGCGAGCGGCCGCCAGTATTATTATAAAGTAAAGATGCCGTTTTCCTGTCTGTGGCACCGCACTATTCTTCGAAACCACGCAATGGATTTTTATGCGGTTTTCACTAAAAGAAAGAGCGATAACTGAGGATGACTTTTGTTTATTTTTTGTGGATATTTTGTACAAAATAATTGAAGTGTGACGGTGTTTCAAGTAATCGTGGACGAAGGCGCGGGCGGGCCGCTAGTACAATATAATATAATAAATTTCATTAACTCAATGAGCTCGAACGAGTTTAAGACCTCCCCCAAGAATTATGCCACCTGTTCACTAAACCTGTTGTTTGTTTCAGATATTCGACTGCAGAGAAGTAACGACAGCAAGAGGCATGTATGAAGCACTTTGCAATCACATCAAATACGCCACTAATAAGGGAAACATCAGGTACCTACGATTTCACTTTAATGATTTGCGCGCGCTCGCATTTCAACTTCGCGGCTTCTGCGCTTGCGTGGTGATTTTAGAAGTTAGGCAACTTGCTTTGCCGTGTCACTGGATAGTTGTAAAAATTGAAAAAAATCTTGTACCACTCCGAAGCAAGTTAAACCGCTAGCTCCCGATTGTTGTCGTAAGATGGCACACACAAAACCCACGAACGAACCCACATTTGGGCAACCAGATTGGTTATGGCGCTCGATCTCATGTGCATGGAAGATGGCAAAGCAGTGGCACGTTTTTAGCCAGATGACGTGTACAATGTCAAATAGTAGTTAGAAATACAATTAATCAGAGCATTTTCCATCGCCAGGTCAGCAATAACGATATTTCCACAACGCACAGGCGCCAACCGTGACTACAGGATATGGAACCCGCAGCTCATCAGCTACGCGGGGTACGAACAGCCCGATGGCAGTGTGCTCGGAGACCCTGCGAGGGTTGAGTTCACTGAGGTATCTCATCTTATCTTATCTTAACGGGACCTGTCGAGGTTTCCCACTCACAGTAGCACTATAACCCCCATCCGTTCACTCTACATCCTCATTGAAAATTAGGTACTGCTAAATGTTTGGCAATGTCTTTGAGGGCAGGAGCCTAAAGTCTTTTGGTTTCGGTTAAGTCGATCGGATAAGGTGACTCATTATATTTCTAGCAAGAGAGTGCACTGTAAGTGCTACACATTAAACCCTATCTATCTTCTCTGCACAAGCCCCACACAATCTTTTTGTTGATTGTTACATTCACTGAAAGGTCATTTAAAGTCCCTATGACTTTTGCGATACGGAAGCTTCTAGTTCTTTGGTTCGAGACCCTCCTAAGACAGTTGCTTCTGTGAGATGTAATATCAATCTTGATAAAGAATACAAACATGCATATAATTACGACTATTATCCTCGAAGGGTTAGTTAGAGACTAGGCAATGAGGACCGCAAAAGCAGTCCTCTTCCATGGTCCACTTTTCACCAAATAACGACTGCACATATACTCAGCGTGACAGGTTAGTCGCCTTTCACGACACCCAAGGAGAGAGAAGGGGGGTAGTATTCTTTCATGCTACGTGATACGGTTTATAAAGAATGAAGCGTTGTAGCAAATGTAACCATATAAGAGGGTTTACGCATTTCGGTTTCCCATACAAACTTCCAAGTCGATATTTTTAAAAACCATTAAGCCATTTTTGATGAAACTTTGCATGCTAGAGTAAAACACAGAAATCTAAATAGTTTGTTAAAAACATTTTTAAAAAACGTTTATTTAGCTGAGTTATTGCGATTTAAAGTCCACTATAGAAAATTTTAAATCGCAATAACTCACATAAATAAACGTTTTATAAAAATGTTTTCAACAAACTATTTAGATCCCTGTATTTTACTTTAGCATGCAAAGTGTCATTAAAATTGGCTTAGTGGTTGTTAAAAATATCGACTTGGAAGTTTGTATGGGAACCCGAAATGCGTTTACCCTCTTAAAACCCTCTCTAGCCCGCATTGGGCTAAAGAGGGTTTTAAAGTTGGGGCCTAGTGGAATATGGCCCAATGTCCCCATGAGCAGTTCTTCATTTGGGAAGTCCTGTGTCCAGTTGTGGGACTATAAATTGATAATTCATTTAAACATAAATAAATAAAATTTGTTTACGCTCACACCATGTATGTAGCCCAAAAATAAGTTTCTTTTTGAAACATGTTCATTCGCTTACAGATATGCGTTAGGCTGGGCTGGAAACCACAACACACCGCGTGGGATATACTGCCGCTGGTGCTGCAGGCCGACGGCAAAGACCCGGAGTTCTTCGAAATCCCCCGCGAGATCATCATGGAAGTCCACATGGAGCATCCGAGGTATTAACATAACGACATAAAAATTCAAAATCATAAGTATTTAGGTAACCTTTTCGATTTGTTGTCTGATTTAGATTTCCAAAAAAGTAAAAAATTTTATAAACTTTTTGATAAAAATGTGAATGGCGTTTACGAATTACTGCGGACCCCGCACCGCGCAATACCCGCGAGGGCCCAGAATTTTCGCTGACCGCCTAACCCTCCTTAATGTATTTATCTGTGCGGGATCTAGACATTTTGTAATAACGTTGAATTTGTTCACAGCTACGACTGGTTCAAGGAATTAGGTCTGCGGTGGTACGCGCTGCCGGCGGTGTCCAACATGAGCATGGACTGCGGCGGGCTGGAGTTCCCCGGGACGGCCTTCAACGGGTGGTACATGGGCACCGAGATCGGGTGCCGCAACTTCGGTGACGCTTACCGGCTTAATATTATCGAAGTGAGTATTTTTCGGTAATAGTACCAGATAGAGACATATGTACAGACCTAGCTCTAAGTTATGCTAGATATAAGTCTGTGCTCAGCTATAAACTGTAGGAGGTAGTTGTATCATTCGTAGCTCCGCGTATTTTCAACCGTATTTTTATTTTTTTAAACCAGTCCGGCAAATGACTCCACTACCTGATGTTAAATGGAAATGGAGTCCAAACGCGAGGACAATTGGTGCAGCGTTAAAAAGAAGCAAATCAGTCCCTCACTCTGGCCGACAACAAGTTGCCTCTTCATGCCTCGTCTAAATCGTATGATAAAGTGTTGGAGTAGAAAATACTGCGGAAGGGCGTCGCCAGAGGGAGCAGGTAGGGGCAGCTGGCCCCCCTCCCTTAAAATTAAAAAATACGTAATTAACTGTTAAAAATCACAAGAAAATAATGTTGCCCTACTCTGAACCTTAGGCACGTCTCTATGTACAGTGAAGAGGTTGTAGAGTTTACACAATGGAACTTCACACCGTTCTTATTACAATCGCCTCCTTCATTTATATCTGCTTGCCCCCCTCCCCCCTTCTGGGCTATCGGCTGGCGACGCTCTTAGATACGAATTTGCCAGCGGTATTATAAGCCAAATCTAATAGAGCTTTCACTCAAAGGTGGTGTGGCGTAGCCGCACTGCAGTCGCTACGCCGTAGCATAGAGCTGCGCAACCAAAACGCCAAGTGAATGCACTCTTACATTCATGAAGGCTTATTGTGACGTCAAATCCAAACAGTGAACAAAACTTTTTACTTTCGCAGAGTGTCGCAACAAAAATGGGTCTGGACACAAGTTCGTTCGCTTCCCTGTGGCGAGACAAAGCGCTGGTGGAAGTAAATGTAGCTGTGCTGCACAGCTTTCACAGGGACAACGCGTCCATTGTGGACCACCACTCCGCTTCGGATCAGTTCATCAAACACGTGGACAATGAAAACAAGAGCAGGTATGGTATTTATCAGTGACGCTGCGCGCCAGCCAGAATTGTGAAAAATGAAGACAATTTCCTTTTCTGAATGTCTGCAACTGTTTTTATTTTCGCACTGGAAATATTCAGTCGTTTGTTTAAAGGAACTTGAATTTAATGGTGATGACACACTAGCTACAAGTGGATTTTATTTTAAAGTTTTTATTTGGCAAAGAGTGTGCGTGGCGCTGCGCAAACGTAGACACTTTCTGTTGCCGACACGTGGCACCGCAAAAAAATGTGCAGTGCGTTCAGTTTTCGTTGGAATACCTACTTCAGTGTGAAAGCCGTATCATCGAATGTTGTTTGTTCGAAAACCTTTCATCGACATGTCTATACTGTGACGCCTAGTTAAATCGACGTCTTTTTACTGCGATGTTTCGTTACATCGAAAAACAGCACTGCAAACGATTTTACTGCGAAAATATTATACTGCGAAGCCTTGTTTAATCGACGTCTTGTTACTGTGATGTTATGTTACATAAGCAAAACTTACTTTGAACGATCTTACTGCGAAAACCAAGTACCTACATAGATTTTCTTCTACCTAACATCTCCATAACACTAAACGATAAACACTACAAACATGCATGTCAATTACATTATATTTCTTGTCATTGATTTTTTTTATCTACCCACTATGTTCATAGAACCCTCACAGCAAACCTCAAGCGCCAGTATATTCATTATTACAAGAAAAACCCTGGCATTCCATTTTTGCTGATGAACTATGCACAGGCTCTCTGGTTGGCTAAACATGGTTTCGAAATGTAATATTTTTGCAGTAAAATCGTTCGCAGTACAGTTTTTCGATGTAATGAAGCATCGCAGTAACAAGACGTCGATTTAACAAGGCGTCGTAGTATAGACATGTCGATGAAAGGTTTTCGGAGAAACAACATTCGATGATACGGCTTTCGCACTGAAGTAGGTATTCCGTTTTCGTTACACGCACGTTCTCACTCACACACACTCTCGCTCAAACCACTGCTCAAACTCTAGCTCAAACTCTAGCTCAAACTCTTGCTAACACACTCGCATACTCAATTTTGCTCACTTGGTTGTTCGCACGCGCGCACATGCGCACACTACACACACACTACACTACACTACACTGCACTACACTATTTACACAACACACAAATACAAAAAACTTACAAGAATAAAATGAAACGATGCCTATTCTACTATTAAAATATTATTATTTGTACTATTAATGCTTCTTTAAAGATGTGCTTTTAAAGAGAATTCAATAATTAAATAGGTACTTACTTTTAGGTATTTAGACTTAGAATTTACGGCTAAGAAATCCAAGTCTAAGAAAATGCTAACGTATCCTTTTGAGTGTGACGTTTATATGGCGAAAGGAAGTTGTAGAGCCACTCCAGTGAATTTATGAACACTAGAAAACCTCTGATTTAATCTGCGGCAAGATTTACAGATAGTTTATAACGTTCACCTTGGCTTATATTAACTGAATACGGACAAAGTTTGCAAGCAGAATATCCCAACCAAATCGAAATAATTCATTTAGCAATGTTGTGAAATAGTCTAATAACTTACAAGGAAAGTTTATAGATGTAAACAATCAGCTTTACATTACCTAAGTTACTTAAATTAATTTAATGTATTATGTTCATGAGGAGCTCGATGGCGCAGCGGCTAGCGCGTTCGGCTTGCGATCTTGCCCGCTAAGCAATTTTCTCAATGCCGGGTCGCCTGATGGGTGACCATTAAAAACATCTCGAGGTTCCTCCGTGCTTCGGAAGGCACGTTAAGCCGTTGGTCCCGGTTGTTGTCGTAAGATGGCAGTCGTTAAAACCCACCAACCCGCATTGGGCCAGCGTGCTGGGTTACGGCCCTATATCCCCACGTGCTATTGACCACGTGGGAGGCCTGTGCCCAGCAGTGGGACGTTTATAGGCTGATGATGAATGATGATGATGATGATGATTATGTTCATAATTTAAGTAACGTTTTTGTGTAAAGCGGAATGTGTTTAAAAACAACACAACACACAACACACACAACAACAAAAGTTGAAACTAACGAGTAACAGTATATGGAAACTTTTTCTAAAAATCATAAAAGTTTTATACAAACCGCAATGCAACAATTTCACTTAAACTGGAAAACAATAAAGCACTCACTACATTAAACATAGAAAATAAATTAATTTACCTAATATGGACCCTTCGTACTAAATAACTCAACATCGTGTCACATTTGAAAAGGATTAGGTACTTGGCTCTCTAATTTTCTAAAACTAGCAAATGTTTAGTTTAAAATTACTTAATTAAAATAAATACTTTCAAAAAAATAAGATATTTGGGGAGACAGGTATCATCACCAGCCACCATAAATTTTCTACGTCTTTTAACATACTTATCAAGTAGATACTAGCTGTACAAGGCATGCGATGCAATGACAATTTTTATCGCTTCAAAAATGACGGTGTTTCATACAACCTTTTAGCGGCTTTGGCTCTTAGCTTTGACGTCATACCAATTTAAATGCATTTCTGTTGTTGTCTAGTATAACCTATATAATTGTCTTACCAGTGGCCACCTGTTGGGCTGTGGTTGTATTTTTAAGTATTAACTAAGTATTAATTAAGTCTTAATACCTATACCCACCATAATTTGATTACTTACCTTAAGATATAAGACAAATGGTTATATTCACTTGCCAGTGGGCGCCTTCCGCTCCCTACCATTTTTTTTAAATATGCTTTCCGTGGCAGCTTTTAAGTAAGGCAGTACCTTTGTTACATAATATAAAATATAATGTTAACATATAAGGTGTCTTGTTCCAAATAAATAAATAAATAAACCTTACCCCACCTTTTTACCCCCTTAAAGGACGAAAATCCAAAAATCCTTTTCCAGTACTCACCTACACTATAAAAGGAAGCATGGTGCACACAATTTTATGTTTGTAATCCTATTAGTTTGGGCTGTGCGTTGATGTCAGTTTTCCTTTTACAATAGTAATAACCTAATAAGGTACAAGCTTTTATTTAGGAGTCCATTACATCTCGACTGTGATTTTTGCGTAAAATGAACATTTTCGCATTTTGTAGTAATTTTGCAGTTGTATTTATCGTTTTTATCGAATTAGAATAACCAATTCATTATTAAATCTTTATTCCTCAAGAAGTAACGATTATTCAAGTATAAATTTTGCTCAATAATATTATCGTATTTTGAAAGTTTTTTGGTTTATATAAAAAAAAATTCTAAATAAAATCAATGATTCTAAAAATTCCGAGGCCACTACACTATATAAAAGATAACATTCTAATGTTTTTATTTCATTTGTTTAGAACAGTAGTTAAATGTTCCTACATTTAACTCAAAAAAGTGCCTTCGCGCGTTTTATGAAAATCTTTCTCTGCCATTTTGGGTTTAATTGAAAAGTTAAGCAAAATTTACAAAAGGCGAGACTGCTACAAACTATGCCAATAGCTATTCTATACTATTCAATAAGTCAAAATTGTTAATTTACTTTATTCCTCATGAAGTAACGATTATTCTGATATAAATTTAGCTAGACTGAAAAAAACATACTTGTGAAAAACCCCAAGTCTCGCAACTCAGTTCTTCTACCGTAAAAAGTTGTGAGATCCATGTAATACCAAGTCGGTTGACTTGGCAATCGCACTAAACAATCTAATTTCAATTATTATATGTATCACTTGTGTTTTCATGCGATGGCCAAGTCAACCCACTTGGTATTACATGGATCTCACAACTTTTTACGGTAGAAGAACTGAGTTGCGAGACTTTGGTTTTTTACAAGTATGTTTTTATAGAATTTTGTGTGTGTGTAGTCATTCTAAATCCAAGTTAACAGACTAATTATTTTTAATGCATTCCTTCAATATTGGTATCAAATGAAAGGGCTTGGCTCGAAAGTTCTTCGCTGCTGGTCAAGCATATGTGGCATTAAGTAGGGTAAAATCATTAGAAGGTCTCCTTATTGAAGAGCTAGACTGCTCGAAAGTAACCGGCAAACGACCTTGCAACAATGATGCGTTGAATGAGATGATAAGACTGAGAAACGTGTCCAGGGATAACTAAAATGTAAAAAATAAATTAAAAGTAAAAAGCCTTTTTAAAAAACAAGCCTTTATTTAAATGCGCTAAAAAGAAAAAATAAACTTTTTCTTTAAAACTTTTACGATCAACTTATATGATAGGTATAAAAGGTTGTCGCGAGATTTACTTGTGTAAATAAAATAAAATAATAACAAGTAAATTAAATAACTTGATGTGATTGATTTTGACTATTAAAATTTTCAATTGAAGTAAATACGAGTGTTAGAGAAAATAGTCATGATTTATGTATGTAATATACCCACCAACCCGCAAAGGGCCATCGTGGTGGGTTATGGCTCAATCTCTCATGTGCTATTGACCATGTGGGAAGGTCTGATCCCAGAGCGGTTGGACATTTACAGGCTGACGATGATGATATCTGTCTGTAATTAAAGCAAAAGCTTATATTTTAGCCGAATAACGGTAAGTTGGAAATAATTTGTGTTGGTCGCCTATCCGATATTGAGAAAGATGACTGGCCGGGCACCGCACAGTACGGCAATGTCGCATTCTATACAAATAAACGCCTAAAAACTTAGCAGGAAAAAATAGATTTACGCTAAAAATCCTAATTTTTACTACTGTTCAAGCTATAGAATTATCTACATCGAGATTCGCTTTGAACGGATTTGTCAACTGGTAAAAAATGTGTGCAATATAAATACAGAGCTTAGCATTACAAATTAGTTCTGAGTGCTAATAAAGCTAACAGAAAGTATTTCCAACCTACAGGTAGAGCTTCAGGATATGGTTAAAATCATATATTATTTTCAAAGTTTCACATTCTATATTTTAACCAGGAAACATGTCTAAAGTCACCTCTTATACATGTTTACTCACCCTTCGCTTTAAATCTCAAGATCGCCTTGCGAAAGCGCTTTAGTCTTCTTTATCCCTTTGTCTGTCAGGAAGACCCCTAGAGCTTACTAACAATTGAATTTCTATCCTTTTACGGCAGCTGAGTTCATATATTAATTCTTTGTCAAATGCCAAGTAAGCTGAACGAAGGTTGTTCATAATTTCCTTGCCCTTATCCCTAATCAGGGTCGGCGCAGTTGTCTTCTTCTTCCATTCGTCCCTATCAGCCGTCAGTTCCACGGTCCCTCCTTTCTTCACCATGTCATCTTTCACGCAGTCCATCCATCTTTTTCTCGGCTTACCTCTCCCCTTGTATCCATCCACGGTCATGATTAACACTTGCTTCGTCAAATGGCATTCATCCTTAGATTAAAACAAAAAGGGAAGATACGGCCCCTCCGGAACCATCGGTCTACTTCCCCGATCGGTCCACTTTTGCAAACCGTCTACTTTTTCCATTTGGTCAACTTGTTCAAACCGTCTACTTTCCCGATCGGTCAACTTGTACAAACCGCCTACTTGTAGTCAATCAAAATATAGTCCTACTCAACTGACGCGCATTGACGTCTCGGTCGCTTCGCAACAGACGAGTACGTACACGTCCGATTCCGACTGAAGTGAAATTGTGCCTTTAGACCACAGACATAATTATGTCTGTGCTTTAGACCTAACTTTAGAGGCCCACTTTCTATACGCTAATGCCGTATCTTCCCTTTTTGTTTTAATCTCAGCATTCATCCCTTCTCATTACATGTCCATAACAAGACAGTTTCTTTTCTCTTAACTTCTCTGTGACTGGTGCTACTTTCGTACTCCCTCTGATACCTGACCAGAGGTTATATTAATACATGAAAATCGATAGGTATGCGAGTTTAAAATACCCTTGTTGCAGGGGAGGGTGCCCGGCTGACTGGATCTGGATCGTGCCGCCAATGTCAGGGTCACTGACCTCGGTGTTCCACCAAGAAATGGCCTTGTATTACATCAGGCCTTCATATGATTATCAAGTAAGTATGAAGATCAGCTTCGTATGGTACTAGCACAGTATTATGCTGGTAAACGTAGTTAGTAGTTATAATTAATAGTTTTTACTGCTGTAAAAATATCTATGTGTTTTTGTAATGGACTGTAAATACGAAAAGTAAAAGTAAAACGAAAAATATACTCGAGAAATATGACGACAACAAAATTATGTTATGTATAGATTGTTTCACCGCACTCACCTTTAGAACTGCTGGTCTCTGCCTTGAGGTCCAGGGCTGATCGCCGACGAGTCTTGAGCGTTACGTCAAGGATTTCGTGGCCACTTACCCGTCAGATCAGCTTAAATACCTCGAAATGCGATAACCCCCTTTTCCACGTGTTCCTTTGTAATGAGGCTGTGACACAATCTTGGTAACCGCGATAACTTAAACGACGAATAACCAACTGGCGACGGATTTCATTGGTGAACTTCACTTTTATATGCAATGATTAGGACTATTTCGAAAATTAGCGACTTATTTAGCGCGCGCACTAAAACCTCAAAAACGAACTCGAACCAATTCAAAAGTGGCAATGTTGCCATAACAAAAGGTACAAAAATTCTCCCAAATAGGCTAGGTGTGGCCTACTTATTTTTAGGAGAACTTCTAAAAGTGAACATTCCGCCCACTTAAATGCGAAGTATTTATAAACTATGCCATACGAAAACGAAAACTAACTTAATCCTACGAAAACTATTGCTAAATATTTGTTACGCTATGTTGCATTTAATGCTCGAAAGGCAAGGGGCATAGCTTCACTACCGGCCTTTTGTATTGACCAGCACAAGTCTTAACAGTCACTACTCTGCAAACACCGTCTGCTCCCGGATGTAGAGCCACGATACGACCTAAGGTCCAATTTAAAGGTGGGATTCGTTCATCTACAATAAGAACCAACGATCCCAATGTTATGTTCGCGTGGCTTTTATTCCAGCTAGCTCGTTGCTGCAGTGTATGTGTGTACTCACGTTGCCAACGATACCAAAAATCTTGGTGCATTTTTTGTATTAATTTCCAGCGCTGGAATACACTAATGTGACTGTTTACAAAATTTTCCTCAGGAATGATAGAAAGTGGTTCCTGAGTTAAGAAATGGCCTGGTGTCAGAGCACCTAGGTCATTAGGATCTGCACTTAGCGGCCCTAGTGGTCGAGAGTTTAACATGGCCTCGATTTGAGTGAGCACCGTGTAAAACTCTTCGTAAGTAAGACGCTGGTTTCCAATGACGCGATATAAATGAGTTTTCACCGACTTTATGCCTGCCTCAGCGAGACCATTAAAATGTGGCGATCCAGGAGGGCTAAAGGCAAATTTTATTTGCTGAGATTCCGACGCTTTCTCCATTAAAGAAGCAAGATAGTTACTGGCTCCGACAAAATTGCGTCCTTGGTCTGAAACCAGACGGCTACATCGACCACGACGAGCGACAAAACGTTTTAATGCCGCCAAAAATGCTTCCGAAGTCAATTCAGAAGTCAACTCTATATGCACAGCTTTGGTGCTTGTACAAACGAAAACACAGATGTATCCTTTATAGGTTCTTACACCTCGACCACGCGCTAGCGTTAGATCAAAGGGTCCTCCGCAATCTACGACAGAATTCGAAAAAGGCTTAATTTGATTAACTCGATACGACGGCAAATTCCCCATGAGTGGAGCTGGTGATGGACGAGGATTCACACGGTGGAATTTCATACAGTCTGAAATGGCAGAGCGGATGGCTCGGCGAGGCGATAAAATCCAAAAGTCTTGGGACAACAACCCTTGAAGAGTCTGTGCACCAGGGTGCATAAAACGGTTGTGGTACTCTTGAATAACCAAGGTAGTCAAACGATGAGCTCGTGGTAAAAGCAAAGGATGTTTTACTGAAAATTCAACCCTGGCGTTGACCAAACGACCGCCCACTCTGAGAAAACCCACGTCATCTATGAACGGCGATAACTTCCTAAAGCTCTTAGTTAAAGAGTTAGGAGAGCCATTTCTCAACATTCCCAGCTCCTGAGCGAATGAAGATTGCTGCACATGTTTGATAAGAAACATGAGAAAATCATTCAACTCCGAGGTCTGCAAAGCACCAACAAATTTTCTCTTTGCAGAGGGATGCCTACAATTATTTACGAAACGAAAACAAAACGATAAAACTCGCTTTAAAGTCGAGAGCGAAGAGTACTTACTAATCAAGCAATCTACAAGATTAGAATCGATAGAGTCTACTGTTAAAAGGGTTACAATTCGCTGCTCTTCTTGTACGACAGATTTATCAGAAGCGAAAGACGACAACGACACTGGCCAACATTCTTCAGACTCAGAGAGCCAAGATGGGCCTTTCCACCAAATCTCGTTATGTGTGAGATCGGCAGGGAGCGAACCACGAGAACCTACATCTGCTGGGTTTGAATGCGTACTAACATGACGCTAACGATCAGGAGCGATAATTTCCTGAATGTGACTGACTCGATTAGCAACGAAAGTTTTCCATCTTGATGGACATGACTTAATCCATGACAAAGCGACTGAGGAGTCAGACCACGCGAAAATTTCATCGACGGCATGAAAAGGTTTTAATGCATTTACAACAGCATTAATTGAATCAGCAAGCAAAACCGCAGCCTGTAGTTCCAATCTTGGTACCGACAATTTGCGAAGAGGTGCTACTTTCGATTTACCGCAACACAGCGCAACAGAGCAAGCACCTCCTGCATCTACGACACGACAATAAATTACAGCGCAATACCCACGCTCTGAAGCATCACAGTAGCCATGAAGCTGTAACCCGACAAAAGATTGCACCATACGACGAGGAATAGAAACTGACGTTAACGATGGCAGTTGTGACTTGAATCGAGACCAATCTGCAGCTACATCTTCAGGGACATCGTCGTCCCAGGACAGACCAGCAGTCCAAAGAAGTTGCATTATATATTTAGCATAAAACGTCACAGGACAGAGAAATCCTAAAGGATCATAGAGGCGCGCAATTTCCGATAAGATAGTCCGTTTAGTACAACGACGAATGTTATTATTAGCAACATTAAAGCGAAAGCTGTCAGATTGTGGTTGCCACAAAAGCCCTAATATTTTTAAAGAAATGTTAGAGATTTCCTCAAAACACTTAAAACTCTCTGAATACAAATCCGAAGATGGAAGATCAGCGAGAAAATCCTTGCTATTAGAGGTCCACTTCCTAAGATGAAAGCCACCGGACGACAAGATATCGGTGAGCTCCTTTCGGAGAAGTAGAGCCGATTCGATAGAGTCAGCGCCGGTCACGACGTCATCAACGTAAAGGTCGCGCGCGAGAACCTCAGATCCAGTAGGGAACGTTTCGGCCCAGTCTTTAGCCAGCTGTGCCATTGTACGAAGCGCCTGAAAGGGCGCCGAGGATACACCGTAGGTGACGGTCAGGAGACGATAGTCGCGCACAGGACCGACAGGTGACGGCCGCCATAGGATGCGAAGATACTCTGCATCTTCTTCCGGTACAAGTATTTGACGGTACATCTGACGAACGTCCCCGGTAAAAACGACATTATGCCACCGAAAGCGAACGAGAAGATCAAATATACTAGTTTGTAATTTTGGACCTGGAAGTAGAGTATCATTCAATGACACACCATTGGCATCCTTAGTACTGGCATCGAATACCACACGAAGAGGGGTGCTGACTGAGTCTGGGCGTAAAATTCCATGATGGGGAATGTAGTAAAAATTCCCTTCTCTACATAGAGGGGGCTCAACTTCTTCTAAGTGACCTTTAGCTTGGTAATCTTCCATAAAAACCACGTAGGCATTTTTCAGATCAAGATTAGTATTGAGTTTGCGTTCAAGTGAAAAAAACCTCTTAAGTGCAATGTTACGAGAGGCCGAAAAAGTGGGTTTAGTCATGGTGTCCGCAAAAGGCAACGGCACTATGAACCTACCTTCATCATTTCTGGAATGATGTTCAACAAAATTATTTTCGCACCATTGGTCATCCTTCGACAAATAATTTTTATTTGGAGAACCAATGCTCTCTATTTCCCAAAACCGTTTGATAGAGTCATCCAACGAAAAATGTTCTTGCGAAAGATTTGACGAAAAAAGACAATTAATTTTAGTCTTACGAGAAAAACGACAAATTGGAGGCTGACTTACATCACATTCTCCCAAAAGAATCCAACCGAAGACAGTGTTGAGTGCCCTCGGCTGTCCTGCTTTACCGCGTTTATGACCAGGTAAAAGCGAGGAGGCGAAAATATCTGCATTCAATAATAGATCTACCGGGCCCGGACTAGCAAAGTCAGGGTCAGCAAGCGACAATTTTTTTATAAAAGACCAACTTGACATATCGACAGGTTGAGTCGGTTGATCTGTGCAAATAGAAGGCAAGACGAGAGCTTCGAAAGTGATATTTGGTGCCAATGACAAATTTTTGTTACGCGGTTTCACTTCACATGAAAGTGAACCGAGGGGTTCAGCAACTGACTGACCAATCCCGCTGACTAACTGCTGACAGTGATTAATATCAAGGCCTAATTTTTTAGCACACGATTCTGTAATAAAATTACTAGCACTTGCACTGTCAAGTAATGCTCTAACAAGTTGGAATTCCCCTGAAGAGTCCTTCATTAAAACCTTTGCAGTCGAAAACAAAATTAAATTATCATTGCTAAAAGAACTCAAAACTGTTTTATTTAATTTTGGAGAACCACCCTCCTGCGAACATGCATACGTAGGATTTTCACCCTTTTGTGGTAATTCACACTGTTGAGTCTCCATCGGTTTAGTAAAATGTAATAATGTGTTGTGCGAGTACTTACACACATTGCAACGATAAGATACATTACATTTCCCTACCCTATGCCTAGGCGAAAAACAAAGAAGGCATAGACCTTTATTTTTAACAAAGTTAAACCTATCTTGAGTAGCTAAGTTGGAGAACTCCGAACAGGCGGTGAGACCGTGCTGGCCCGAACAAAAGGCACAAGAAGGTGACGAAACGATAAGTGTGGATTTGGGTTTCTTAATGTTGAAGGCAGCTGCTGACCGTATACTAGGTTTGACAATCTTAGAAGAATTATTTGACACAGATGTTTTCAAGTCTGACATCTGTAACGCCTGATATTGACTTTCTACAAACTTTTTAACCCTCTCAAACTGAGGTATTTCATTAGAACCAAAGTCGATTTGGAATGCTTCTCTAGTGGATTTGTCTAATTTAGTCCACAATAAGTGAAACAATATAAAGTTTTTATCCAATAAGTCAAATTTATTTAAAATGGTTAAATTCTCATGGAATGTCCGATAAATTCGCTCTAATTCAGCAGCCGTCTTCATTTTCACCGGTTCACAATTTAGCAATTTTTCATAGTAGTAAGTGGCAATCTGTCTTTCATTATTGTAGTATTTACCTAATGTGTTATAAGCGTCTATATAGCTGTCTTCCGTAAGTGGGTAATTTTTTATAAGTTCATAAGCGTTATTTTGTACTAATGTCATCAAGTAATGGAGCTTCTCAACATTAGATATGTTAGGCCGGTCATGAATTAATGAGTTGAACAATTGGATGAACGAAATCCAGTTTTCCAACGTTCCATCAAACGGCTTTATATTCACTTTCGGTAGACGAGCTATAGCACTATGATTGCCAGAACCCTGTTCGGTCTTCAATAATTGTGCATCCTCAGACATTTTCATGTTAGATTGCGACTTGCTACGGACAACACTAAGAACTCTTTGATATTCTGTTTCGAATTGTAAACATACATCTTTCTCATTAACTCTGTCCCCAGGATTAAGAGAAACCAATAATCTGCACTGTGCTTGGCGAAAACATTCTGCAATTTCCTTTAAATCACCTTCAATTACATTGTCTGAATTTGCTACGAGTTCCAGTCTTAATATTTGATAGTCTCTATCCACGCGTAACGCGTCCGCGGTTTCATCATTCGTAGGTGCCATTTCATACGAAAATAAAACTATAAAACTATTCTTTTAAAGTTACGACAAAATAAACAAAGCTAAACGAAAAAAGTAAACAAACACTAATGTCACTCTGACACCCCGAATGAATGAATGATTAGTGATGGCACGACCAACGACAAAAACTAGTGCGACCAACAAATCAATTGGATCACTCGAAAACGATAACTAGATGTGAATCAATTGAAGATTGGTGTACAACACTATTAAGTAGTGCCAACATACGAAAATTAACGAAAATTATGGCGGACGGATTTACGTCACTGCAAACAAAAGTGAAGGCAATCAAAATACTTTTTGCAAATTACCTACAAAAGTTTTACTAAAATTTTTTAACTGCGATAAAAATGCTTAAAAACAACGAAAAGTATTTAAGATTTTTACGAAAAAGGCACCGTTTATGAAATCCGGCTCAAAGGATCAAAATGTTTTTGTAATGGACTGTAAATACGAAAAGTAAAAGTAAAACGAAAAATATACTCGAGAAATATGACGACAACAAAATTATGTTATGTATAGATTGTTTCACCGCACTCACCTTTAGAACTGCAGGTCTCTGCCTTGAGGTCCAGGGCTGATCGCCGACGAGTCTTGAGCGTCACGTCAAGGATTTCGTGGCCACTTACCCGTCAGATCAGCTTAAATACCTCGAAATGCGATAACCCCCTTTTCCACGTGTTCCTTTGTAATGAGGCTGTGACACAATCTTGGTAACCGCGATAACTTAAACGACGAATAACCAACTGGCGACGGATTTCATTGGTGAACTTCACTTTTATATGCAATGATTAGGACTATTTCGAAAATTAGCGACTTATTTAGCGCGCGCACTAAAACCTCAAAAACGAACTCGAACCAATTCAAAAGTGGCAATGTTGCCATAACAAAAGGTACAAAAATTCTCCCAAATAGGCTAGGTGTGGCCTACTTATTTTTAGGAGAACTTCTAAAAGTGAACACTATGCTATATTTATTTATATGTGTTAATCTTCTTGTTTTAAATAATATCGTTGGTGTGAACCAATGACTTATTTGTTTGTTATCTTTAAATTAAGATCTGTTGTTTTTCAAAAAAAAAAAAAATAATATTCAGGAAAAATGTTTATATTTAAGTATTATGTATTTTTTTACTATTAGATACAACTTTTATCTTTGCCTGGCCTGTGAATTGATCTCATGACATTCGGGTATCGGGCCGAGGTATTGCGTACACAAACAAATAATTTCTAAAACAAAACAGGAACCTGCATGGAAGACGCATCAGTGGACCAAGGCAGACAACAAGGTTGGACACAGAAAGTTCCACTTCAAGCAGATAGCCCGCGCCGTCAAGTTCACGTCCAAGCTGTTC
This sequence comes from Scoparia ambigualis, assembly GCA_963921215.1. Taxonomy (NCBI): domain Eukaryota; kingdom Metazoa; phylum Arthropoda; class Insecta; order Lepidoptera; family Crambidae; genus Scoparia; species Scoparia ambigualis. Next base: position 8,964,600 of record OY992507.1, read on the forward strand.
GGCCGAGCTCTCTCTAAGCGCATAAAAGCCACCATCCTCTACGCCACCGAGACAGGCAAATCTGAACAGTACGCCAAGGAGTTAGGAACCATTTTCGGGCACGCCTTCAATGCGCAGGTAAAGTTAGCGAATTCAATGCGAAGCTCTTGAAACAAGCATGAAACTATTATGGTGGACGTACACTAAATCGCAGTCGTTAACGTGAGTTCTACTTTTACAGTTTACAACAACTGTAAAGCTTCGAGAATTTTAGATAACTACAGCTGTAAAATATAGTGTTAAATATTTATTTAATGTACGAGATCCATTAATAAAATTTATGTGCAATAAACAATGCATCATTTTAAAAATTTGTATGACAAAATTGCTATCCACCCCGTTTGTCACCTACAATGTCATGCAGATTTTCTGAAAGTTCGTAGAGTGTTGAATAAATCTCAAACTAGGCAATAATTACAAAGTTTGAACAATATTGTGGCGACGTCGGGACGCACAATACAATAAATGTGCCCCATTAAAAAATCGACAAAAATATTATTATTGTTAATGTTTTAACTTTCTACACAGGTCCACAGTATGGCAGATTACGATGTATTTTCAATAGAACACGAAACACTACTGCTCATTGTCACGTCTACATTTGGGAACGGAGAACCTCCTGCCAATGGAATGGTATGTTCAAGATAACAATAAATATAATTTTTATCAAGTGAAAAAGGGATTATTGTTAAAATTTAAATAAAAATTACAAATACTGAAAAAAGACGACAACCTCAGGCTGGAATCGAACCACGCACCTTCCGCATTCGAAATTTGTCAGTGCTTGATGCTTATGTTTTTAGTCAACATGGCTTCATCAAATCTTAGAAGTTTTAACCATCCGAAAGAAATATTTTTACAAATATTTGAACACTAGCGGTCGCTCGCGGTTTCACCCGCGTGGTTCCCGTTCCCGTCGGAATATCAGGGTAAAAAGTATTCTATGTGTGAATCCAGGTTATAAACTATCTGTATGCCGAATTTCATCAAAATCCATTCAGTAGTTTTTACGTGAAAGAGTAACAAACATCCATCCATACTTACAAACTTTCGCCTTTATAATATTAGTAGGATTATAATATTAGTAGGAAAGGATTCGGTTAAGATGAAGCTGCGTTATAGATTCATGTTTTTTTAATGTATATTTTAGCGTTATATTAACGCATAAATATACTTAAGAAATTTTTTTTATAATCGATATGATTTTTTTTATTTTTTTTTTAAATATCGAGACGGAATGCGAAAGGTGCCTGGTTCGATTCCCGCCTGAGGTTGTCGTCTTTTTTTAGTGTTTCAAAATTTTACTTAAGTATATTTAAGCGTTAATAAAATGCTAAAATATATAAAAACATTACTCATATTTCAATTTAAGGACTTTGCTGAACATCTCTTCAAACTGTTTTATAACGAAGCTAAGCATCGCGGCGATCAAACAGGAGATGTCCTCTCTGGGTATGTTTTCTCAACATTTTCGTTTTCTATAAATATTATTTTTTTTTAATTCCATATTGGGATGCGTTTGGCCTTCATCTGATGGTGGAAGGTCAAAAATAAAAGTGTTCTTAATCCTAAATTCTCAACAATAATTTTAACGTTAAGAACGTTAGGGCTGGCTGGCTGGCAAATAACATTGAAGAAATTACCTAGCTAAACGGATTTGGAACAAACCTTATCACCGACCAGACATACTAATTGATGTTACATTTTGTAGAAACATCAAAGTTCCAACTCCAAAATCTTTGATGAGAACAAACAGCATCATGACACCAAGTATTGAATACAAGAGACAGCTAACTAGATTGGAATCAAATAAGAGTAAGTATTTAATACATCCATACATTTATAAAATCATGTCCATTTCTTGGTTGGCAGAGATCACAGCTTTTCATTTGCTATAATCCTAACAAATTTTCTATTTAATGACAGCAACTGTACTCCATCTCCAATGCTCTTTGATATTACTATTATTTTATTTATTTTTATAGGCAGTATAGGAGGTTCGTCATCAGTTGAACAAATCGGTCCTCTAAGCAACGTCTGTTACGCAGTATTCGCCCTAGGATCTAGTGCATATCCCAAGTTCTGCCATTTTGGTAAAACAGTAGACAAAATATTAGGCGATTTGGGTGGCGAAAGACTATTGGAAGTTGCTTGTGGTGACGAAATGTATGGGCAGGAGCAACAGTTTCGCAGTTGGTCTTCGAATATTTTCCATGTAAGTTTTATATTAACAATTTTTAATTTTTAACCGTGTCGCGTAACGGTTAAAGAATACTACCACCCTCTCCTCTTTTCCCTTGAGTGTAGTAAAAGGCGACTAACGGATTAAATACTGCACATACATCCAACAGCATAGAGCGGCGATGGGCTCACCACCTGTCACGCTGAGCACAATGACATGTACAGTCGCTATTTGGTAAAAAGTTGATAATGGTAGAGGACTGCTTTTGCTGTCCTCATTGCCTAGTCTTTGACTAACCCTTCGGGGATAATAGTCATGATTATGTATGTGTGCGCATGTATTTTTTTTTTAATCATACCAAATAAGGTATTAAATAAAATTGATTTAATAATGATATGCTAAAATACAACTTTTTATTAAAGGTGGCATGCGAATCGTTTTGTTTAGATGAAAATGATATGGTTAAAGATGCGAAGAAAGCCTTAGGTACAGTGCCTTTAACCGAAGACACCGTTAAATTTGGCAAATCTCAAGGTAGTATGACACTGAAAGGTGCTCTTGAAACTGGCTTTAGGAAACAACTTGTTCCCTGTACCGTCAAAGAAAATAAGATTTTGGGAGACTTCACTGCAGACAGAGCCACTATATTCGTCGATATGGAACCAGAAGTAAGCAGTCAAGACATTTTTACTGTTATTTCATATTATTGACATTGATTGTATAATTGATAATTATAATTTATGATGCTATTTGATTACAGCATGAAATAAAATATGACCCAGGCGATCACGTAGGTGTTATGGCATGTAATCGAAAAGAAATAGTTGACGCTGTATTAAACCGATTAAATGTAGACAAATATGATGAGCCGGTGCAACTACAAGTTATGAAGGAGACTTTAACGCTTAATGGTGAGAATTACGAAACTGTAACACTATTATAATAATACTACTATTATAATAATACAACTTAAGCATTTGCTTATTTTTGTGATCACTCTTTTCTATAGGTGCTAACAAATCTTGGGAAAGACATGAACGTTTACCGCAAGCCACAATAAGGGACTTGTTTACGAGATTCTTGGATATTACAACGCCGCCATCAACAACAGTATTAAAATATCTCGCCCATAAATGCACCGACCAAAACGAAGCAAATCAAATACGAGAATTAGCTACGGTAAAAAGCAATTAATTATATAACCATAATATTAATATTTTTGAATTAAACTATGTAATTCAAAATTTCAATGATTTCAGGATTCTAATAAATATGACGATTGGAGACATTTCCACTATCCTCATTTAGCAGAAGTGTTGGAACAGTTTCCGTCGTGCCAGCCCCAAGCATCATTACTGGCAGCTTTGCTACCGCCATTGCAGCCCAGATTTTATTCCATCTCATCGTCACCTTTAGTACATCGGAATAGAATACATGTAACTGTTGCAATAGTTACGTACAAAACACAAGGTGAGAACTATAATATATTCGCAATGAGTTACAAGTTTAAAATAAAAAAAGGTGATTCAATGACGACTTATACTGCTGGAATTATTGCAGATGGCCAAGGAAACACACATTATGGAGTCTGTTCAACGTATTTAAAAGAGTCAAAGCCTGGCGACGAAGTACTTATATTCGTAAGGCGGTAAGTTACCGTTGTATTTTTACAAAATATACAATAAGAGAATGTCTTGTTCACCTAATTGTATTGTAAAGTCAAAGCTACCTCCGTACCTATAGGACATTGCTTTTTCTATGTTTAAACAAAATGACGGCTCTAATTTTAATTTAATTTTAGCGCTAATACTCTTTAACTACTTACGTTAATTTTTAGTTATTGGGAAATGGAAAATACAATCAAGCCAATAAAATAAATTTAGTTTCATAGTGTATATCACTATAGTTTGTGTTCTGTCGTATACAACACTCAGTACAAAAAAACTGTATTGGCTCCAACCTCTAGGTACCTACGTTATTTTTGATCATATTTATATGTGAACAAGAGGCCCGACAAAATATCGTTTGTCCACGCTCAGACACACTGTGTATAACAAATAAAAATATGAACTTACAGAGCACCAAGTTTCCACTTACCTAAAGACCTAGCGGCACCACTTATTCTGGTGGGACCTGGTTCGGGTATTGCTCCATTTAGAGGGTTCTGGCATCACAGAAGACAGCAAATGAAGAATCTCATTCCTGGGAACAACAAATCCGGACCTGTTTGGTTATTCTTCGGGTGCAGAAATAGAGGCATGGAAATATACAAGCAAGAGAAAGAAGAAGCTTTAAAAGACGGAGTTTTGAGCAAAGCTTTGTTAGCTTTGTCAAGAGAAGAAGGTATTGATAAGGTATGCACAAACACCATCAACATACTACTGTATACCATGGTGTACAGAATTTATGATCATGATTATAAATTCGAATAAGTAACCCTCATAAAAAATACTATTTTTTTTCAGAAACATGTACAAACTCTTTTAGAAGACGAGGGTGCAGAAGTAACTCGAATGCTGGTAGACCAATGTGGACATTTTTACGTGTGCGGCGACTGTAAAATGGCGGAAGAAGTGCAGCAAAAACTTAAAGCCATATTTAAGAAACACGCTGGAATGTCGGACCAGCAAGTTGAAGATTTTATTCTGGAATTAATGGTAAAAGCTTTTTTATTACAACAGACAAGCTTAAAAGCTATTAAGCTAAGGTATTAAATATATTTTAATGTGTTTTACAGGATGAGAACAGATACCACGAAGATATATTTGGAATTACTCTTCGTACGGCGGAAGTTCAGAGTGCATCGAGAGAATTTGCAAAAAAAACTCGACTGGCGTCTGCACAATCTCAATCTTGAAGAGAACATAGGTTTTGTTATTTCTCAATATACTTAGGTAGGTACTGAACTTGCGAAGTGATTAGTGAAGATTTTCAACCAACTCTTTTATGGTTGATTTATTAAACGATTCACTAGTACTCGTAAGTACCATGAAAAGATTTTGTTAATTTTAACAAACTATTGTACTGATGTATATTGTTTTTAAGAATATTAAATGTGATCATGTCAGTAGGTACATACCTATTAAGAATTTTTCCTTAATCACAATAATTATTTTGCATTTAATGAATAATTCAGTACACAATTTCTTAAGTAATTTTAAAGTGAGTTAAAATTATCCTGAGTACTTGTTAACTTATGAGTAAGTTTTATAATTTAATGTGATTCGCGATGCAAAGCAATTAAAAGATGATGTAAAAGTTTATTTCGACTTCACTAAACAATAAAACACAAATATAGCACTATATTTACAAATTTACGAAGAAAAAAACGATGTCTTTTATTCATGTTGTTTATTTATTTCCCTCGATTGTTTAGGATATATAATATATAAAGCTGAATTTTGAATCGATATAAAAATACTTATTTCATTGAGACACGCCTTCAACAACAACCTCCACAAATGATTCTGTCATTGAAGTCATTTCGTATCCAGCAATTAAGTATTAAGTCATCTTTCGAAAAAATGGATACCTTAATGTGGTTACTTTTGAATCAAGACTAACATTTACTATAAAGATCCTTAAAAGTAGCTAATAAAATAGTTATACCTACCGTTCCAGGTGTCTCTAGTGTGACTACCTCTAGAACTATATCAAAGGTTGGCATTTGCATGTACGAAACAGCTACAAGGAAAAAAAGTTATTTTCCATAACCGACATAACCGTAGTAGGTACCTACCTAAATATGCTAAAATGGGTGTCCCTATAGATCTCTGCTTATTTAGTATGATTTTCATGTTGCAGACAAAATGTATTCCGTGGTCAATGTTACATCCGATTCAAAAGTAACCTCATCCGATAACACAAAGAACAGAGTATCAGCTCTTGCGCCTCACAACGTGGTCATAAATCTCTATCTGGGCATACCGGGGGGAATACACTCTCTGTTTGGTGGTGTTCTGTCCAGGATCTTGCTGCGGATCAGGGCAGATAATTTTGTGATCGTGGCGATTTTGGTACAACAGTCCTTTATCTGGATCCATGATGGGCTGTAAAGATACGGTTGAAGAATCAAACAAATCTAATGAGCATCCATGCGAAAAATATGATCTACGAGTTCTAAGTAGCAGCTTATAAACTTTAGCATAGAAGTAGGCTTCTGGACTGAGGCCTCATCAGAGCAGACTCACCCTAGTGGCATCTGTGTCTTTCCAGGTGCAATACATTTTTCCTGTATAAAGCATAGCATAGCAAGCATAGCTACTAAGTAAAGAACCGGGACCAATGGCTTAACATGCTTTCCCAAAGCATTAAAGTGCCAGAGTTATTATAATTTGGTCACCCATTCAGTGACCAGGAATTACGAAAATTATGAGATCGCAACTCGAACGAATTTCTATTGATTATTAACTACTAGTAGGTACCAAACTATAAGCTTCGTAACTGTTTGATTTTCAATCGACTTTTTTAATTAAAAATAATTATCAATGACCTCTGTCATCGAGTCGCTGTACGCCCCGGTTCTGGCGTCGCCATCTCTGAGGTCCAGGGTTCGATTCCTTGTCGGGTCAATGTTGTTGTAAATTAACCTGTTTTGTAAATTAATTTGATTTTGGGTCTAAGTGTTTTCTATGTATATTATCTAACCAATGAAATGAGTTTCTAAAGAATTGAAACTTGGGCTAGATTATTGATATGAGAGTGGAAAAGTTAGATAGTGTATCGCGTCACATGAAATAGCTTCTAGCCGCAGAACACCAAGAAGGTTAGTTCACATTCGCGAAGAATTCACAAACTAAGTTCGGTAGTGAGTCAAGAATTATACAACTATGCGGAATCAGAAACTGGCGTCCGAGTCGATACCAGAATTGTTTCGAATAATTTGTGCTTCACGATTCGCGCGTGACGGAATTTTTCATATTCATACTTTTTATATCATAGTATCGGTTTAGTTGGAACTGTATGGACACAAGCTATTACTTGATATTTAAGTTTTGATTTTTACTTGACTCGCAGAATAGAAGATAGATAGGTAGTAGTACTTACTTTAAGTAAAAACCCAGTATCCCGTAACGGATTTTCAAAAAAAATCTATTATACAAACCTTGATCAGACAATTACAAACAACACAAAAAAATTAGCCAAATAGGTGCATCCGTTGATCCGTCATGAAGCGTCATGGGCGAACATATATATTCGTGGTAATTAATTTTTATTTATTATATATTTCTTTTTTCGTTATTCTTCTATCATAGGATGGATGACTGAGCTAAACATCAACATACTACTCTGTGTAAAAAGTATCGGGAATATGTCAATAAAAAGACCCGCGTAAAAGAGTTCGTTTTAATTTTTTTACTGCATGTTGGTAGCACTGTACTGATTTACCGCGCGAAATTTGAGTGGGATCTGTCATTTACTTTGTTTAAAACTGCACTTTTTGTTGGTCATAGTTTTGAGTCCTCGGCGATTTTTACAATGGAAAATATTGTTGAACAAAGAGTGTGCCTTAAATTTTGTGTTTCGAATGATATTTCATGTGGAGAATCGCTCAAAATGTTGCAAAAAACCTACGGCGAATCTTGTATATCAAAAACAAGGGCATATGAATGGTACAAGGCTTTTAAAGAAGGCCGAGACGTAGTAGTAGACTTGCCTCGTTCTGGTAGACCTTCAACCGCTACGACCAAAGAAAACATCGACAGAATCAAGAAGCTAGTGCTCGAAAATCGACGTATGAGTTTGAGAGAGTTGGCTAGTGAGGTGAACATATCTTTTAAGTCCGTCCACAACATTCTCATTGACATTTTAGGCATGAAACGCGTCGCCGCTCGATTAGTTCCAAAGGAGCTCAATTTTGTTCAAAAAGCGCAGCGAATACATGTTGCTGAAGACATGGTTTCCCGAGCTTCTTCGGATCCTACCTTTATGAAACGTATAATAACTGGCGACGAGACATGGGTTTATGAGTACGACATGCAAACAAGCCAACAGTCTTCAGAATGGCGTCTCGAAAACGAGCCGAAACCCAAAAAACCGCGGCAAAGTCGCTCCAAAATCAAGGTGATGCTGTCAGTTTTTTTTGACTACCGTGGTGTGGTTCACTCCGAATTCCTTCCAGAGGGAGAAACAGTAATAAAGAATATTATTTAGGCGTCATGAAGCGTTTGCGTGAGAGTATCCGCCGAAAACGTCCAGATTTGTGGCAACACAACTCATGGATGCTGCACCATGATAATGCACCATCACACACAGCCATTATTGTGAAAGAGTTTTTAGCGAAAAATTCAACAAAAGTTCTCGACCAAGCACCGTATTCACCTGATATGGCTCCGTCTGACTTTTTTCTATTTCCCAAGTTAAAATTACCACTTCGAGGAAAACGTTTTGAGTCGATAGAAGCCATAAAAGAAAATTCGCTGAATGAGCTGAAGGCCATACCGCAAGTAGCTTACGAAAAATGTATGGAGGACTGGGTGAAGCGGTGGAGATGTTGTATTGCAAGCAATGGTGCTTACTTTGAAGGCGATAAATTAAATTAAGATGAATAATTTGTATTTTTTGTTTTATTGAACAATTCCCGATACTTAGTACACAGAATGTATATACCATCTAAGCACACCTTTATTAGTGCTTCTCTCAACATCTACATTAATTTCACGCTAGTTAATTGGTATTAAGTTTAATGTTTTATATTTTAGCGTTTTTTTATTAACGCTTAAATATACTTAAGTAAAATTTTAAACACTGAAAAAAGACGACAACCTCAGGCGGGAATCGAACCACGCACCTTCCGCATTCCGGGCGGCTGCCTTAACCACTTTGCTACCGAGGTCTGGCTTTCAACCGTCGAAGTTCTTTTTTCAGTGTTTAAAATTTTATTTAAGTATATTTAAGCGTTAATAAAAAAACGCTAAAATATAAAACATTAATCTATAAACGCAGCTTCATCTTAACCGAATGTTCAAATATTTGTAAAAATATTTCTTTCGGATCTCAGAGGTGAAAACTTCTAAGATTTGATGAAGCAATGTTGACTAAAAAAAACATAAGCATCATGCACTGACAAATTTCGACGGTTGAAAGCCAGACCTCGGTAGCCAAGTTGTTAAGACAGCCGCCCGGAATGCGGAAGGTGTGTGGTTCGATTCCCGCCTGAGGTTGTCGTCTTGGTATTAAGTTTATCTACTAATCCAGTTAACAAGAGGAATTACCTTGTAGTTTCTGCTCATGTTGCAACGAACGGTGCCGTGCCGCCAGTGGTAGTAGCCGAGGTCGGTGTCCCGGGGCCACAACATCTTGTTGGACTTGAAGAAGGGCGCCCAGTTCTCAGAGATGAGCCGGTGCGCGTAGTCAACGTAGCCTGATATCTCGAAGCCGCCCTTCGTGAAGTGCCTCACGAAAATTATGGACTGTGAATCGTAAACGACACTCTCTGTTTGGACAACGGTCAGACTCTTTTGTGGATTAACGTTTTGCAACAAACTAAAACGCAGCGTACAGCCTATTTATCGTCAGTTTAAAAAACGTCATACTGCTAGTGACAGGTCTTCCACACACATAGCACATGGGGAAATTGAACTATAGGTCATAACTCACAACGCTGGCCCAATGCGTGTTGGACGAGTTAACCGAGTGCTGTCTTACGCCAACAACCGCGACCAACGGCTTAACATGCCTTTCGAAACACCGAAACTACGGAAGCCGTTGCTCCTGGGGAAGGATAACGGAAGGCTCAAGACATTTTTATTATTTGGTTATCCATTCCGTGACCGGGCATTGCGATTGGGAAGATAACGCAAAGCCTAAAGTGAATCCAACCGTTGCGTCATATAACTCCGACTGAATAAGAGTTAAATACTAAGTCAGTATACCTACTTCTGATCTCCTTGGTATACGTTCAATATTATCAAAGAGATCAGAAGTACAGTACCTGCAAAATGGCTTCCTTGGTATAGTACCTGTAAAATGCCGACTCGATTGGCCCTCTCTCGTACCACCAGCTCTCGGTTGAAGGGGTCATCCATAGAAGCACCCTCGCTGACCAGCACATAAGACTTAACTGTGGGGTAAACCACCTCGTGGATCACGGCTCGACGCTTGTAGAACTCTTTCTCGGTTAGGGTGTCCCCATTGGCTCTGCAGCGATACAATTTAAACGTTTTCAAAATATTATATGCCCTATTATTCACAAACTTGAACTGAAGTCAAACCTGGTTTGGTTATATTCCATATTATTCGCAAAAAGTCAAACCTGATTTGGAACAGATGCCGTCTCATTTTTGTAAAATATATTAGGCAGATAAAATAGCATTAGTTGTGAACCAGGATTTACTTTTTGCGTTTTGAAGTAACAGAGACTAGAATTAAGCACTTGGAACGATTTCCAGAGCTTCTGTGTAAATTCTCAAAGGTCGGGCAGAGTGTATTTCAGATTTTTCGATGTATTTGTGATCATCAACCCCCGTTCTGCAAACGTGGTGATTATGGTATAATACTCGGTAATATTCATGGCCTGTGGAGGACTTTCCCATCAGCATATTAGGCTATAGTTTATTATTACCTTACCTATAACCGAATGCTGCTATAGTCCGAGAAGAAGCGATACTTCGCAAGTTCCTGAGATCAGCTATCTCAATGAGGGAATCCAAATAGTCTTCCCAGGTTTCGAAGGGCAGTAGTCGGCGGTCTGCCTCCACGCTGGGAGAGTACTCGTTCTTTTTCTCTGCCATCGCCATGATTGCAGTAAAAAATATAAAAAACAGTCCTAAAATAAATTTAAAAGATAAGGATACGCAACGTAAATTTAAAAGATTTTGTACAATTTGTAGATTGGGATAATCATAATGGCTAAATGCCAATCCCAACGATTTGACGTTTGACAACACACACCGATGTAGATTATAAAATCTTTTAATAATAAATAGATTTAATGCATAAAGTTTTATCACTCTATTTACAAAACCTATAGCCACCTGCCCAGTTCCCTATTTTTTGGGCAGATGCAACATAATATTTCTTATCTTATCATTTAAGTACTTATTTCCACTTTTTGTTTTTTGTACTTATATTTTTTTTATTGAACCCATCAATAATACAAAAAATGCGCAAATCTCTGGAGACCCGGCGTTTTATGCTTAAGTTGTATACTTTTTTAATTTTTAAATCTTTTATTCAATATCTATCTGGCAATATCTGTCAACAAATGACAGTTGTTGACACAACAAATGACAGTTGTTGACAAATGACAGCCGCTAGCTGTCAAATCAAACATGACGTGACGGCATTGTTGACATTTCCCGTTTTTAAAAGCAAAAGAATTATGGTTTATGCAGCCACGTTTGATATTTTAAAAGTACCATGTCTGTTTTTTGAAGAATTAGTGTTTCCATAAATAACTCTTTTCCGCGATTCGATAAAAATAAGACAAAACTTAGTTTATGTAGCAAATAATATTAGCTTTACTTTATGACCAAATTCTTTTGTATACAAATTGAGCATTTTTTCTGTGGAAAGTGCCGTTTCTCCTTTTGTTTCCTATTTTATAATAAGTAAGTACCTACCTACTGGCTAACCATATTTATATCATAATATCACTCATGTGCTTGCAGAACTGCATTGTAGATTTCACAGAATAATAACTGATAGGAAGTACTTACATTTTACACATTTTATTCAGCGAATATAAAATGTGTCATTTCTCAGACGGAACTTGGATATTCCACCCGTAAGCTGCTTAGATAGTGTTTGTATGACAGACTATTTAGTAGCAAGCTTCTTAACCGTAAAGTTCTTAGACTGTTTCATAAAACATCTACACTTCAGAAACTCAGGACAACATTTTCACAAAGGTACTGTGAAAAATCTTCTGTCTTCTAAGTTGTTATTTCTAAAACTTTTTGGAGAACTGTTCCATTTCTATAAAAAAAAATGAAATGCTTTTTCTTGGAAATCGCATTACTTATGAACGCGTAAAATAATTTGCAAATAAAATTGCACAAAAACAAACCAAAACCCGAACTAGAACATTTAATACTTTTTGTAACTTTAACATGTTCCTGTCGGATGTGGAGTGTTGTAATGGCGAACGTAGTCGTAGTTATACATCACGACTATTAACCCCGAAGGGTTAGTCAGAGACTAGGTAATGAGGATAGCAAAAGTAGTCCTCTACCATAGTCCACTTTTCACCAAATAGCAACTGCACATGTGCTCAGCGTGACAGGTGGTGAGCCCATCGCCACTCTATGCGGTTTGATGTATGTGCGGTCTTTAGTCCGTCAGTCGCCTTTTACGACACCCAAGAGAAGAGAGGGGGTGGTAGTTTTCTTTACGTGACACGGTTACCTCTAACAATTATACTTTGTTTAGAAAACGTAAGTACATCTAACGAAATATCCGTGCTTTAAAAAGCACATGCCGGTTCTGGTTGTTGTTCTAATATTGCAGCCATCAAACACACCAATTCGTATTTGGCTCTATAATAATAAAACTTCTTGGCGGGAAAGTGAAGCGTCACGCGTGCAGTTTAGTTTTATTTGACGAATATAATGTGAAATAATAGTTTGGTGGATTATTAACCGTTAAGTGTTTGACTGTTGGCAAATCCTACTAATACGTATTATAAACGTGAAAGTTTGTAAGTATGGATGGATGTCTGTTACTCTTTCACGTAAAAATTACTACATGGATTTGGATGAAATTCGGCATACAGATAGTTTATAACCTGGATTAGTACATAGGATACTTTTTATCCCGATATTCCCACGGGAACGGGAACCACGCGAGTGAAACCGCGAGCGGCCGCTAGTAAAACATAATCGTCACATCACTTTTCAAATTATCTCAAGAAGTTCGTGATCTCATTAAAGTTCCACATACCTATTTCCTGAAACGCAAGGGTTTTGGTGGGATTATCTTTTACCATTAAACGTTCTTATCATCACTCAACATCATCTACTTTATGCAAAGAAAATATAAAAGACAAAAATGAACGCTACTGGCTTAGCTACTGGCCATTGAGCCTTTTCTTTCGTTTATTTGGGAAAACATTCTCTGTCTACGGGAAAAGCAGCGGGATTTTTACAGGGTGATGATGATAATATATAAAGTATTAGCGGCCGCTCGCGGTTTCACCCGCGTGGTTCCCGTTCCCGTGGGAATATCGGGATAAAAAGTATCCTATGTGTTAATCGTTCTTAATCGGTCTTCTACAGGTTACATTTTGGAGAGTGTGCTCAGGAGTTACATAACCTCATACCTCCTTTCCCGTTCCATCATCGGACTACTAGACGGAGAGAGGGCTTTCATCCCTATCTTGTAGATATTCCACCCGCCCGGACGAAGCGATTTGCTTCTAGTTTCCTTATTATGACAGCTAGGATGTGGAATGACCTCCCTGCGTCTGTTTTCCCCGAACGCTACAACTTGGGCGTCTTTAAGGCCGGAGTAAACAGGCATTTACTGACTGCACGTGCTCCATCTTTGTCCTCATTATCACTTTCCATCAAGTGAAATCGACGACAAACGCGCAATCAGTCTACAATAAAAAAAATCCAGGTTATAAACTATCTGTATGCAGAATTTCATCCAAATCCAATCAGTAGTTTTTACGTGAAAGAGTAACAAACATCCATCCATACTTACAAACTTTCGCGTTTATAATATTAGTAGGATAGGATAACTCACATTTACTCACAAAATATTGTTGAGGAAAATGTTATGTCTCCTTCTTTATGCTATAAAATACCAGATAGGGACAACATATTGGCGTTTTATGCAAATACTAATAGCGTAATTACATGGCGCTATAATGCCATGCAATTTGCATGGTCAATTTCTTGACAGTGTCCTTTGGGTTTTTTTAAAATAAGTTCCTTAGGATGTACTTTCAAAACACCTTGCCGATTTGAAATCCCGTATACCTGCTTTTCTATCGCGCCATCGTTTTTATCTTCAAATAATTCTTGTTAATCTGTTCTCATAGATAACGTTAGCGGTTTTTATAACCGCATCGCGTAGCGGTGAAAGAATACTAAAACCCCCTCTCTTCCCTTGGTTGTCGTAAAAGGCGACTAATAGACTAAAGACTGCACATACATCCAACAGCATAGGGCAGCGATGGGCTCACCACCTGTCACGCTGAGTATATGTGCAGTTACTATTTGGTGAAAAGTGGACTATGGTGGAGGAATGTTTTTGCTGTCCTCATTGCCTATATAGTCTTAGTCTCTGACTAACCCTTCGGGGATAATAATCGTGAATATATGTATATATACTTATGTTTAAATTTTTTTACCTCTGTTAGACGAGATTCCATTCCAGTGGTTAGACGAGACCTCTGATATTTCTCCAGTTATCATAGAGGTTCTCGGGTTTCATAATTCTAGGAGTTCCTAGGCCCTGTAAGTAAGTAAATGTAATTAAACTCGGTTTGTTTGGTAGTCATATATTGATGATTTGATTGATAGTCTGGGGTGTGATTCTCTAACCTTCGATCTCTCGCGCTCACTTTGACCCTCACTTTCCCATTAAGAGTCCCGTCACATAAGTCACTCTTCGACATGCTGATAAAGATGGTGAAAGAGGGAGATGCAAAGTGGTGAAATAGAGCAAAGATGCAGCAGTACCTAAGTAAATAGAAGCAGGAGAAGATGATGGCGATGAAGGTAGATTTTATTTCATTTTAGCCCTTTAGCCATTTTGTACAAATTAATATGCAAATTATACAAAAAGTCCTTAAACGATCTTTTTGTCAATGAAAAAATCCGTTTAAAGATCTTTATGTTGACTTTTGTGCCGGATGGATACAATTGCGGCTTTCAGTGTCGTTCGGAGAGAATTTTCAACCCCTTCTGAAATAAAAGGTGATCACAATAAATGCTTTGTTAAGATAAATTATTCCTTGAGACTGTTAATTAGAAACAAATTAACTCCCTAAAGAACACAGAAGTTTCTGTCTTACAATGTTATTGACCAATTACGATGTCGCAACGTAATTTTCGCTTGTACGCCCGTAGGACACACGTTCGGAAATACCTTCAAAAACAATGGGAAAGGCTATTGCACACAATCAGCTAACAGGAAAAGTAATTAATTGAGCATCAGCACGTGACACAAGGGAGCATCACGTTTACAATTAGTGCGAGGCCAGGATTTAAGATGTTCACCTCGTACTAAAAGTGATAAGTATAAGGAGGCGGTGGATCAAATGGGATCTTAGAGCATTCAACCAAAAATGCTCTAAGAATGGGACAGTTATAAGTTGACGACCTCCTTGGTCGAGTGATTGTGAGTGAGTGAGTGAGTGATTTGTACACCGGTTTTCATGGTGTCGCCATCTCTGAGGTCCCGGGTTCGATCCCCGGTCGGGTTAATTTAGAAATTATTGTTTTTCTAAATTGTCTCGGGTCTGGGTGTTTTCTATGTATAATAAGTATATATTTAAGTATTTTAAGTATGTTTATCCGTTGTCCAGTAACCAATTAACGAGTTTCATAAGGAAGCTTCTCTTGGGCTAGATAATTGGTGTGAATGTAGGAAAGTTTATTTAATTATTATTTATTATAAGGAATCTATGGACTACTGCGTACTGTGGTCATATCGGAGACTTTCTCGTAAATGGTTAAATAAAGAGTGCCCTACGGTACGGAGAATACTCTACTTTTCACACTATCTACGAGACAATAAAAATCAATAGTGTAACAATTTTCAGTATTCGCGCCTCTTTTTTATTTGTGTTCTGTGTTTCTTTTATTTATATTCTACTCGTAACTAAGAGTTAGCCAGAGACTTGGCAATGAGGACCGCGAAATTAGTCCTGTGCCATAGTCCACGTTTGACCAAATAACAAAGATACATGTACTCAGCGCGAAGGTAGCCCGCTCTTTGCTGTTGGATGTATGTAGTTACAGTCTGTTAGTCGCCTTTTACGACAACCAAGGGAAGAGATGAGTTGGGTATTCTTTAATGAGCCACTACCACGCAGCCCTAACTATGAGTAATTAACTCTCGTATGGGCCGATTTTTCAATTATCGGATCAAAGTTATTCGTTTGTTAAGTATTACACAACCAATAATCATTGACAAGTGACATTTTATTTTGGTCGCGGCATTAATACTTTATCAGATGGATAAGTTTTAGCTAGACTTTCTCCCGTGTTCTTTTCGCAACAACACGTGTTGTGAGACTCCATTTTAATTCAATCTACCGTACAATAAATACTAAATGTACTATAAATATAATACCACTTGAAATTGGCTTAATGTTAAACGCGATGCCATTAATTAAGCTATAATAATAAATAATAAGTTTTATCTAGGGGTTGGAGAATTATCCCTTGATGTTACAGCCTGTAAAGAACAGATCTAAGTTTATAAAAAAATCGTCAGCAAAGAGAAAAACTTAATTCCACGAATCGTTACCTCATCTGTCCTCAGACTCAGTGTAGAAAGCTATTTACAAATTGCTACAGGGAAATGTCGCCGCGCCCTTTAAGCACACTCGGCGAATGAAAATTCAGTCAACATTGGATCAAAATTACACGCGAAATAGGGAAATAAATTTAACGTGAGGGCGCGACTCATACGAGTGCACCTGCCGGAATTGACGGGGGTTAACGGTTTATACCAAATTGTTTTTATTTCTGTATGTGACGAATTATTTTTTTGTAAACAACTGTGTTGATATTCTTTAGAGTAGACTGGTAGTCAATTGTGTCATATTTTATTTCTGTGTTTGTGTTGGTGATCAAATAAATAAAAATATAATTTTAGTTTGCTTTCTACTTTCCAATAAGGCATACCATTACTTTACATACAAAATAAATGACACATTCGGTAAGAAGAAACAAACTTTATCGAAATGATATAAAAATACCGGTCACCCTTGAGGTAAGCTTTTGTTAATCATGTACTCCTCAGTGTACTGTAAAAGCGAGTTTCTTCAAAAATATATTTAATCTATTATTTTCCAACAATCATGTCACGTTAAATTACATAGATAAGCCAAAATATTTGAGATTAACACATTTATAACCGTTGAATTGACTGATTTATTCAGACTTTTGCTTGTAATTATGATAAATTGAACAAACGACATAATTATTTCGACTTCACGCTTATAATTTAGCTGCTAATTTGCCAGACAAAGTCACCGAATTAAGGTAGCTCTGATTTTTAAATTCGACTTTGTACAACCTGTAGAATATAGGTGAGTGCTGTACATTGAGGAGTACAGACGACACCGCGAAGCTTGGCTTTGCGCACTGAGTGTGGCTCATGGGTTGTGACCTCCTCAGTAATTGTGAGTGATACAAGCGATTGTGGACCTTGCGGCTGCAAATCAGTGCGCAAAGAAGTGCTTTGCGGGGCGTCTCTAGTTATTTACCTTAATTAGCGATGCGCGATTATGAATGATACTAACTGAATCATTCGATTATTACATTCATTCGAATAATTCGAATGACTTCCAAAATGTATTACTAATTACTAATCAGTACTAATCGGGAGCTAATCAGTCAGTAGTGTAGTAGGAGTCAACCACTAACGAATACAGAATTTTGCAACTGACTGAATGATCATTCATTGATAATGAATGATACTGCAAGTAACTCATTTAGTAAAGAAGACCCGCGGATTATTACGAAACTAAATTCATTGGCTCTGCGATACTATTTTCAAAAATTTCATTCATTTTACCTACAGCTAGTAATATTATTCTGTTCCTACAGAACAGTTGCTGGGGTGGTATAAAAGCAAGTAACTAACTTCTTTTTCTAATTAGGTACACATATTGATCCCCTCTCGCTGTGTGTAATACACTGGTCGCCATTTTCGATTATAGCAGACCTCTCTTAGTAACCGCTATAAGCCTTATGTTGTGGCGTTAAAGTACATTTTAGCTTTCTTTCTTTCAATATCAATAATCGTTCGATTTTATTACTAATTAGTAATACTTATTCGATTATTGAAATTAGTATATTACTAATCTGGTATTCGATTTTTGAGATTAGTATTAGTAGTCAATTCGATTAATGAAATTAGTCATAATCGCGCATCGCTAACCTTAATGGTACTGTAGGTCTTGCGAGCAATTTGTCGAACGCCACTTGAACTTCGATTTCGTAGAACGTCTCACTTGACAACCAACACGATTTTAAGGAAACCCTCACTGCTCGCAGGGTACCGATCACTCGTGTAGAAGTAAGTACGTGATTTTCTTGAGACTGATGGAGATTAGAAAAATGTATAGTTCGTTAGCAATTTAAATCACTTAAATCACAACTTGGTTTCTATAATGTTCTTAAAACTAAACGTTTTATGAACGATTCTTTGGGAAAATGTTGAGATTGGATATCGTCGATTGATAAACGGATACAAATAGGGCCCGCAAGAATAGAAAGCTAGAAATATATATTTTTTTCGCAAAACTACTTAGTAAATGCATTCTACGCATACCTTTTTATACCCGACGTTTCGACCGAGTTGCACCGGATCATTGGATCGAATTTCATCGTACGCAAGTCCTCTCCACAGATCGCCACTTTTATTCAAGAGTAGTGCGTGAAGCGATTGAAATTAAGAAACATCCGAACAATTTCAATCGGGAAGATGGTCACAAACTATCATCAGCGTGGAATCCAGTGTTTGCAAAAACGCCACTTCGTTTTAGTCTGCAATCGGCTAACTACCAGAATAAGGCTTGTATACGGAATAGGGACACCGTTAGTGTTGTGTGTGACGGTAGTTGGATAAATAATGTGACGGTGGATGAAGACTCAGCGACGCAAACGGAGGCGATACACCGCGACAGCAGTCCACCCGTGACCACGGCCGGTGCAACGTCGGGTATAAAAAGGTATGCGTAGAATGCCTTTACTAAGTAGTTTTGCGTTAAATCCCGTCTAAATATGTGTGCATAATGAAACGCGAAAGTTTAAAAGTGTATATATTTTTTTTCCGAATCCCTCTTGAACTAAAAAAATCAAGACTATTTCCTGTGTTTAAACATATTCGCGAAAGAAATGTTAATAATCTACGCAGAGCCATGACGCTGATTTAAAAAAATCTTCCTTTTTATGGTAGCAAAGTGGAGATTTAAAGAGCTTAGTCCCGTGCGCTCCAAATCTATTGTTCTCCAAAATTCAACTTCTGTACATTCATTCCCAAGAGCTACAATGATTTTTATATTAAAGCTTAGTAAATAACGGTGCACTATCAAATGCTATTGATATTCGTTTTATGTCAGTATCTTGTTACTAGCGATCTACTTTTACACAGTGAAACACAAAAATTTACCTTTATTGAATGCAATGAGATGCATTGTTTCAGAGTGATACTATTCCAAAGTCAAATATGTATGAGACATAGGTAAGTAAACATTACACAAAAAATAAAATACGCACTCCTCGCTACGAGCTCCACTTTATGCAAAATCAATTTTCTTTCACATGCAAATATCCGTTCACCACAGACATCTCTGCCCCGTTCACGGTGGAACTTTGCCCTATTAATATTCGTATAATACAGACAACCCGCCCGCGACTCTGTCTACCAAAATAACAAGATCTGATATGATTCTAACAATTTACTACAAAAAATAAGTTTGAGGATTTTTGGGATCGACGTTTATTTGGAAAATTGTAGTATCTACTTTTAGGTTTCAGGTCAATTCACAAGTCTATGATCTACAATTTTTACAATTCTAAACTTTTTCATCTCGTCTAAAAATAACGTCATTCTCACAGTAATCTGTTCTGTGGTCATTCCTACAATCTTTTGCACAAAACCTTAGAGCATGCTCTATAAGCACAAAACATAAGGAGTCCTGCTATGATATGATACTTCAACAGACCAACGAACACTCTATTAAATGTATAAAGTAGTTAATATAAAAGAGAAAATATAATTAATATTTTTATGTTCAAGTTATGTAATTCTGTAATTAGACGCTTTAATTAAGGCACTGACTGAAGTGGTAATTGACGGTTTGACGGATTGTCGTTTATGGGTTCCACTCCATTTTTCTTAGAGCTTTAATAATTATGCTCGTGTTGATTTGTCTACTAAAATGCTTCAGTACGAATAGATGTTTTAATACGCAAATTGACACTTACTAACTTACTAACGTACCTTGTGAAATATATGCGCATGCATTCTATACACGTTCGCCAAAGTGGATGATATTATGTTTATTTGTAAAACGTTTACGGAGGGGAAGATTTTACTTGTCTTTGTTTTGTCTTGTGCAAGCATTGTGGTTTGTTCAAGAGTGGCGATTGAGAATACTGCTATATGAACCAATTGTAGCAATGTTATGACTTATTTAAGAGGCCTATTACATCTCGAATGTGATTTTTGCGAAAAATGCCCATTTTCGCATTTTGTAGTAATTTTGCAGTTGTATTTATCGTTTTTATCGAAATAGGATAATAAATTCATTATAAAATCTTTATTCCTCATGAAGTAACAATTACTCTGATATAAATTTTGCTCAATAATATTATCGTAGATAGGAGAAATTCACAGTTAACTTATAGCGATTTTCGAAGTTTTTTGGTTTAGAATAAGATTTTTTTCCTATATAAAATCAATAATATTTAAAAAATCCGAGGCCACTACGCACTATTCGACTACTAAGAGATAACATTATATTTTTTTTATTTTACTTGTTTAGAACAGTAGTTCAATCGATGAGCTCAAAAAAGTGCCTTCGCGCATCGCATGAAAATCTTTCTCTGCAATTTTTGGTTTAATTAAAAAGATAAGCAAAATTTACAAAAAGCAAGGTCGCTACGCACTATGCCAATAGCTATTCTACGCTATTGAATAAGTCAAAATTGTAAATGTTTTTTTGTTTCTGAGATCAAGAACGCCATAATCGGCCATTTTACGCAAAAATCACAGTCGAGATGTAATAAGCCTCTTAAAAGTTGGAGGTATTTTCCCAGCAGTAAGACAGTACAAGCTATTAACTAACGTATTTTCCTACTCTGTCCCTCATATGGTTAAAAATTGACGATGGACTGGGTTAAAATTAAGCGGAGGCAAAGTTAATCGCCGCTATTGAAATTATTTTGTAAAGTAACAAGCTAACAAAATTAGTTACATTAACACGTAACATTTTGGTATTACATAATTTTCTAAGTTTTCGGCTCTTTTGTTTTTTTGTAAAAGTTTTCCAATGCACGTACTCGCAATATATTACTCTGAACTCGAAAGATTCGGAATAAGTAAGTCATCGAAAACAAGTTTGCAGTTAGTTGTGGAAGTCTCGAGTTAGTTGGGAGTTTCTTTTGTAATCTACTTCAGCGCGCCATAATTTAAGAAGAATATTCCTTAATGCCTTGAACGCGTCAGATATTTTTGGGGACTTTGCTTCAATGTCCAGATCGGGGGAATCCATCATTTTATCGCAATTCCTTTCAATGATTTTTATTACCTATAAAACGATTCGCAGAACTTTTTGTAGAACATTTAACAAATTCTATAATATAATTAGGTTACATCGCAATGTCATTTCCTCAAATATTAATTATCTACAAACACAGTTCATCGTTATTTCTTTTCATGTTTTATACATTTTCTCGAAATAATGTTAAAGTTTTGTTACCCATATTTTTGTTTTATCGTAAGTTTCAGTTGGCAAAATAATTTAAATATCAATTTTATTTCAATAAATCAATGTAACTATATCAAAAATACGATTTCATGCAATTAATTAGTTTTGTGCGTAATGTCTTTTTAGAGTATTATTTAAAACTAAAATTAGGATACATGTAAAAAAAGGTATTTAAATCGGTGACACATTGAAATACAGAATGTTTATTGCCATAATTTTAATTGACATATACATAATGTGGCATACAATTCAAAAAGCATAATAGCTTGTAGCTAATTTTTAATTACGCATAAACATAATAGAAAGCCATATTAATAAAAAACTATAATCATTAAAATCTATATTATTGTTTGTCATATTTTTATTAAGCATACTTTAAAACGCATAATTGTATTATTCATAATATTGTTAGACATACTCTTACAAAGCCTAATTCCATAGATGAATGATTGGCCTCGCTGCACGAGCGCAGCGAGACCAATCATTAATCTAAGCCTAATTCATAAAAGTCATAGTTTTATAAAGTATAATTGTAAATGTCCATAAATTTATTTTCTATTATTACTATGATGTATACTTACGTACGTTAAGCAGTAAGTTTGTGCTTAAAAAGTCTGTGACAGAAACGAATCGCGGCAAAACCGACTCCACGTAGTCTTGGCTGCCCTACACTAGAGTGTAATTCAAGCCCGCGTAGGCGCGGAGAGGCGAAGCGGCCCGCGAGCTGAGGAGCAGGTGGGTTTAACGCTCGCCGCCGTGGCTGAGGCTGGCCGGCCAAGCCGGCCAGCAGGCTGGAGCCGCGGAAATCCATCTGCGACGATAAGCTCGCGTGGGACCGCCGGAGCCTAGAATCGCCGGAGCCGTGACAGAAAACATGCCTGCTGCAAGTAAGGAGCCGTGATAGAAAGCTTGCCTACATGCTGCATGCTTGCCTGCATGCTGCATGCTTGCCTGCATGCTGAATGCTTGCCTGCATGCTGCATGCTTGCTTGCATGCTGCATGCTTGCTTGCATGTTGCATGTTTGCCTACATGCTACACGCTGGTTTGATCATATTATCAATAAGTTTTATATCATTAGATTATTATTATTATTTTTTTTAAAATTATTATAAAATATTTCTTTCGGATCTCAGAGGTGAAAACTTCTAAGATTTGATGAAGCAATGTTGACTAAAAACATAAGCATCAAGCACTGACAAATTTCGACGGTTGAAAGCCAGACCTCGGTAGCCAAGTAGTTAAGGCAGCCGCCCGGAATGCGGAAGGTGCGTGGTTCGATTCCCGCCTGAGGTTGTCGTCTTTTTTCAGTGTTTAAAATTTTACATAAGTATATTTAAGCGCTAATAAAACGCTAAAATATAAAAAAACATTAATAGATTATTATAATTATCAAACGTACGAGTATATTAAATAAAAATGTACCAAATGTATGCTTTTTGAAATTATGGTAAATAAAATAAGTGTTTCCATGTAAGAGTTTAGGGATTTTGTCAGTTAGTCTTATTGCATGTATGCTTTTTGAATATTATGTCTTCTGAACATTATGGCAAATAAAAAATATGCCTTTTGTTACTTACGCTTACCAAAATTATGCCTTTCTATGGTTATGCCTTTTCAATTTTGGCCATTCATGTTATGCGTAATGAAGTTATGCTTTAAATATAATATGGCAAATGTCGATTAAGGCCATTATCATGATGCATTGTCAGTTTATGGCGAAAAACTTCGTGCGTTTCAATAGGTAACCATTTAAATCGACTCAGTTTACCCCGACTTCACGTAGTCTTATCTGCCCTACCCCTAGAGTGCAATATAAAAGCGCATAGGTGCGTGGGACCGTCGGAGCCCTGCAGCGCCGAAGCCGTGACAGAAACCATGCCTGCTGCATGCTGCATGTTTGCTCGCATGCTGCATGCTTGCGTGCATGTTGCATAGTTGAAGCTGTAGTAATTAGGGAAAAAATATTAATATAGAACTGACCGCAACACAATTTATCGTCAACAGGCGAATGCATCGTTCGATGAAACGTTACTGCGATAAAAAGTTGTTAAGTGAAAAAGTATTATGGGTTCCGATACATATTGTAATATGTTTTATGAATAGTTTCATCGATAACTTAATACTTTTATGAAATGTAAGTTCGATATACCGTTTTTCTGGTAATAAGACAAATTTATAAGATTTTTTTTAAGAAACGTTTTTGGATTATATAATACAGCGATGATTATATATTTGATGAATTGAAAAAAATATATATTAAAAATCGTGAAATAGTTTTCGGTAAAATGAAATTCGATATCAAAAAAATCTGTAATCTAATAGACACCCCCAGATCGGACCTACTTTAGGTTTCTATTTTTTTTCTTATTTGGGATCACTTTAGCGATGACTTCATTGCAAAAATGGGGGTTTTGACTAGAACTAAGCAGGCTATTGACTTATTGACTTTACTACTAACTATCGGCAATTATAGGCGAAAATAAACGTCACGTACAAAAAAAAAATAGGCAAAGTTGAGGACTGGACTAGCATAAGTAGTTTCAATAAAATATAATTCTGAATAGTTTTGTCCCGTAGGGATACAGTTTAAACCGAAAAATGTTATTTTTACATCTTAATCTTTAAAACATCAGTTCCTTTTGCCGTAGAAATAGCTTAAATTAAAATATAGCTGCTTTGCAATTAAGTGGCTAACTCAAAAGCTGTATCAAGCCGGAGGAAGCTCATTAATCAGTTCTGAAAGTTCTCTTGGGTATAATTTTTAAACCGTTTTAGTCGAAAGATAAGATCTAGGTTGATTAAGATAACCCGCATTGGGCCAGGATGGTAGGTTATTGCTCAAGCTCCCCATCTACTATTGTCCATGGGAAGGTATGTGTCCAGCAGTAGTACTTTTATAGGCCGATGATGATGATTATGATCTCGAGCTGATTGTCGTAATATTGATTACATTTTAGATCTGCATTTGCTACGGCAAAAAAAGAAAGGACTGAACGAAGTAACCAACTGACTAAGAAAAACTTAACTTACGTTGCAGCCGGCATGAGGGAGTAGGGATTAACACAAGTTAATGGTGATTAGGGATGCAGAGTGAGGAATTTCTAAACGATACGTGCCGTACAAAGTAGTACTCTATATGCAACTTTTTAGCGAGAGCTTCTCTAAATGTCAACAGTGTCGCGTAGCGGTGAAAGAATACTACCACCCCCCTCTCTTCCCATGGGTGTTTTAAAAGGCGATTAACGGACGAAAGACTGCACATACATCTAACGGCATAGAGCGGCGATGGGCTCACCACCCGTCATTCTGAGCACATGTGCAGTCGATATTTGGTGAAAAGTGGACTACGGTAGAGGACTGCTTTTGCTGTCCTCATTGCCTTGTCTATGACTAACCCTTCGGGGATAATAGTCGTAATTATATGTATGTGTTTAAATGTTTATCATCAGCCTATAAACGTCCTACTGCAGGCCTTCCTACATGGACAAAATCACTTGGGCCATAACCCACCACGCTGGCCCAATGCCGGTTGGTGGGTTTTAACGATATCTTTCGACGACAACCAGGAACAACGGCTTCACAAGACTTCCTAAGCACAGAAGATATTTACATTTATTATTATTATTATTATGGGTATCAAACTTCTCTAAGGATAATTTGAAAAATAAAAAGCAAGTAAAAACTGCACTCACCGGCTTTTGCCCAAGTAATTATAGTGTGAGTTTGAGCTAAAAATATTTTCTCAAGCTGCCGTAACTTTCTTAGACATTAATTATTTTAGTTTTTTGTATGATATACATATTTGCTTTTAAATGTAGCTTTGAACTATGACTCTAGTGGTCCAATTGATGTAAGTATAGGGAAAAACGTTAACTATCGTACATATTACATTACACAACAATATGGTTTTTTTAAAGAGTGCTTTTCCAATAGTCACATATTTCTAATTCAAGTATTTTTTTGGATAAAGATCATTGTATTTTAACACATTGTATTTAACTAGAAGTCCTAAAACCGTGAACAGTTTAGAACTTCTATAAAATCACAATTTGCGAAGATTGACAATGTAGAAATGAACATCATACATTGTAGGCGAATAACTAGCTAGACGAGCTCATCAAGTTGCCACTTATTTAAAGTTGCAGCGATGTAACTCAGTTTTGAACAATGTTAATTAATCACGAAGCTAGCATTTGTTAGTTACGAGCCCATTCACACGTGCACTTACATTAAGCAGACAGTGGAAAAGCGTCATATTCTACATTATATAAGGTGACTGCTAAAAACCGCAAGGAACTTCAAGGGCTGGTCAGGTCAAGTGTTTTAAAACATGACAAAAATGTCAAAAAGGAATTCGTGTTTTTTTCAATATCATATCATATTCAATAGCAAGATCATATAAAAAATAAAAAGAAAACAATTAAAAATAACGAAAGGTGACTGCTAAAAACCGCAAGGAACTTCAAGGGCTGGTCAGGCCAAGTGTTTTAAAACATGACAAAAATGTCAAATAGGAATTCGTGTTTTTTTCAATATCATATCATATTCAATAGCAAGATCATATCATATAAAAAATAAAATGAAAACAATTAAAAATAACGATTATTTACGAGTCAGTACCGTCTGTTGACCCGTCCGCGTCAGTACCTACGTTGACGGGTCAATGACCTGCCGTCTGTTGACCCGTCCGCGTTAGTACCTACGTTGACGGGTCAACAGCCGACCGGCCGTTGCCCGCGCGTTGTAAATAATCGTTATTTTTAATTGTGTTTAGTTTATTTTTTTTATGTTATTGCTTTTAAATAAGTTAGATACTTAAAGACTATCCGATTAAAATTCACAAAACGAATTTTGACATTAAAAATATTAAAAAAATAGGATATTATGTTTACTAGAAAAAAAATCAACCAGTCTCAGGAAGCTCGAGTGGGATTCGAAGCCACGACCTTTGGATTGCCGGTCCACTGCTCTAACCGCTGAGCTACCGAGACCCCAGAAGACTCGCTAAATTTTTCCTAGTAGTTTGATTACGCTGCAAACCAGCGGTATTACGTCACTGTGAAGTACTACCCTCACATCCGTTATCTATAATAGCATTGTGAATGCAAAATTTGAATAATAAAGATATATATAGATTTTGGGGGTCAAAGTTGCTCGCGTCCGTAGGTTTACCCTTGAGACTCTACACGTGATCCCTGGGTGGTGCTAAATGAGTGACACTGACTGAGTGGTAGAGCCACGCTGCGTTGCAGCACGCATTGGGCCGGCTCGCCCGGCGTAATACCACCCTCTCACTAATGTTCGGCGTGAAATAATGGCGCTTGGTGCTGTTGTGTTTCGTCCGACCAGTGTTCCGGAGGCCCATTCCCCCCCCTCCTCCCAACGGCAACGCGTCTGCGATTCCTCTGGTTTTGCGGGTGTCCATGGGCGGCGGTGATTACTCTCCATCAGGTGACCCGCCTGCTCATTTGCCTCCCTCTTTTATTAAAAAAATTACGTTGAAAACACTTGACCTGACCAGCCCTTGAAGTTTCTTGCGGTTTCTAGCAGTCATCTTATAATACAGTTTAACTGTGTCGCGTAGCAGTAAAACAATACCTACTACCACCCCTCTCTTCCCTTGGCTGCTTCGATCAATCAAAACACTAACATAATTAGCGCTTTAAAACTGACGCCTCGAACCGATGCTCCAAGTAAAAGGGAGCGTTGGATTGCTGTCAGTTTTTTTTTTATAATAGAAGAAAGCAAACGAGCATGCGGGTCACCTGATGGAGAGTAATCTCCGCCGCCCATTGACACCCGCAACACCAAAGGAATCGCAGATGTGAAGAAATAGGTTTTAGGAAGGAATATGAATTGTGAGGGGGGGAGGAAGGGCCTCCGTAACCCTCACTGGCCGGACAAATCACAACAGCACCAAGTGCTATTATTTCACGCCGGATATTAGTAAGAGGGTGGTATTACGCCGGGCGAGCTGGCCCAATGCGTGCTGCAACGCAGCGTGGCTCTACCACCCAGTCAGTGTCACTCATTTAGCACCACCCAGGGGTCACGTGTAGGGTCTCATGGGTTAACCTACGGATGCGAGTAACTTTAACCCCCAAAAGTTGTCATTTGACATTGCCGTCCAAATTTAATACTTATTGTGGTGCTGATAGAGCCGAGTATCAAAATTAGTTGCGATGATTTGAAAACAAAATTGTCCTATCCTACTAATATTATAAACGCGAAAGTTTGTAAGTATGGATGGATGTTTATTACTCTTTCACGTAAAAACTACTGAATAGATTTAGATGAAATTCGGCATACAGATAGTTTATAACCTGGATTAACACATAGGATATTTTTATTCCGATATTCCCACAGGAACGGGAACCACGTATAAAATAATTGGAACCACTTTTTCTAACGTATTTTTTATATGGGATTGCGTATCTAGTGTTTAGGTGATCGAAGCTTGGGTGTCGTAAAAGGCGACTAAGCATACTAAAGACTGCACATGCATCCAACAGCATACAGCGGCGATGGGCTCACCACCTGTCACGCTGAGCAAATGTGCAGTCGCTATTTGGTGATAAGTGGACTATGGTAGAGGACTGCTTTTGCTGTCCTCATTGCCAAGTCTCTGACTAACCCCCTTCGGGGATAATAGTCGTGATTTATATGTCTATGCAGTAGATTGGAGTAGCAGTATTATATAGAAAAGCTATTAAAATTAATACCTGCTCACGAAAATTATTTAATTTTGTTCCTATTACCTTACCAGGGTCCTTAAGTTTAGTATAATCCCGCAGCTGGGCCTTCATACTATGTGCAAAGTCCAATTTGTATGGGAGGAACTCTTATGTTGCGAGAAAATTTAATTATCTGTTCTACACATTTTGGTTGAACAGTATTTGCCATTTTGTATGGAACAGCTGAATTGTCACTGTTCAAACTCGTGTAAAGCCCTCCAATAGTTCCCTCTACAACTATCCTCGCGTAAACGTGTTCAAACACCACATTACGGTCGCATCATCAAAGCTAACAAGTGTCAACTATTACTCGCTTCGTTACAAGTTGTTTGACGTCGAATTGTTTTCCTCTCTTACGCAAACACGCAAACAAGACGCCCAGGCGTGTATGCCTTTTTTGTAGCGCTCGGTCGAAAGGAACCTTTGTCGTATAAAACAAAGACTCGGGCACTTTTATATCTTGCAGGGTTAGAAAGGAACGTCACGGCACGACAATGCGCCACTTAACCCGTGCCAAGTACTTCGAAATCAAAGTTGTTTCAGAAATTTTTTATTTATATATTATCTAGGTACATAAACCGTGACCTAACCGCGACCTAACCGTGTCTACTACCACCACCTCTCTTCCCATGGGTGTCGTAAAAGGTGATTAACGGACTAAATACTGCACGTACTTCCATCAGCATAGAGCGGCGATGGGCTCAACAGCTGTCACGCTGAACACATGTGCAGTCGCTATTTGATGAAAACTAGACTATGGTAGAGGTCTGCTTTTGCTATCCTCATTGCCTAGTCTCTGACTAACCCTTCGGGGATAATAGTCGTGATTTTATGTATGTAGGTATGTATCTTAATATTACTCGTATAACTATTAGATCTCTCTCTTAGGGATAACTTCATCTTTGATCACCATCATTTCTTTGTATAAACACTGTTTTCTGTGTGATGCTGATCAGTAAATTAAGTTCCAAGACACATTGTGAACTAGAAAAACTTATTAAGAAAAGGCTATAACTTGAATGATTCAAGTACAGCCTTCTTAAGTTTACATCTTCTTATGCCTACATCTTACGCTAGCTGCCTTACGCTTCCCACACTAGGCAAGCAAAAGCGATGGTGATCCAAACTCTTCATGGGAATTTGCTTTTATTCATGTGGGAAGGCTACCCAGAAATAGAACCTTTAAAGGCTGATGCAGACAAGTGACGTATGGATCTGATTAAGTCAGGCTATCAAACAAGTTTAAACAGAATATTTCCAAGGAAATGGCCTAATTTTAAAATTTCGACAGAAGCAAGACTTTCCGGCTACTTATAAGTTTTTAAGCAGGAAAAGTATGAAAAGGCGGTTCATAAATTCATCTTAAAACGTGGAACTGGGCGGCCGTAGCATAGTTTCCGTAGGAAAAATATGCAAGAACAATAAAAAGTTAAGTTAAAAATACGGCGAATACCTTAACTTTTAAGAGCGGTTCCCCTCGCCTTCTCTCACGGTTGAAAGAGGCTATAAAATAACGGAGTTTCTTACTGGAAAATTCAGTAAATTCGTAAATTAGGTAAATTCGTACACGCATAAATAAAATTCGAAGAATGTCTTCAATAACATTCTTTCCAAACCGTCACCCGAACTCAAATTCACTATCGTAATAAATGTAGCTAAAGAAAGATTTAAGACTCAGCTTTCCTTGCTGAAGTTAAAAAAAAAACAGTATTAAGCACCTGCTAGGAAACAAAACAATCGTCCTCTTTGATATTAATAAGACAGCTGATCATTCGTGAAATAAGTACTGCCTAAAAATATTCAAGTATACCTCCCTTCATTTTCGTCCAAAGTTTACTTAATTACGAAGTTAATTAATTTCTTTCGAGTATAATGGAAAATTACAGACTCGACAGTGTAGCGGGTTTTTATGGCGACAGATGAGCGACTTTTGAATGCTCAGTATGGGGATCATATTCTACATCGGTGGACAGCGGTGACCTTCTCGTTAAAGGTCAGGTCAAGAGTACCATAAACCGATGAGCATGTATGAAGAATGTTATGAAAGTAAGTAAAGCAAAGGATGTGTGGCAGAATGTATGTATGTATAAAAAAATAAGTTTATTTAAGAGGGTTTACGCATTTCGGTTTCCCATACAAACTTCCAAGTCGAAATTTTTAAAAACCGCTATGCTAATTTGGATGAAACTTTACATGCTAAAGTAAAATACAGAGATCTAAATAGTTAGTTGAAAACATTTTTAAAAAACGTTTATTTAAGTGAGTTATTGCGATTTTAATTTTTTTATAGTAGACTTTAAATCGCAATAACTCAGTTAAATAAACAGTTTTTTAAAATGTTTTCCACAATCAATTTAGATCCCTGTGTTTTACTTCAGCATGCAAAGTTCCATCAAATTTGGCTCATTGGTTTTTAAAAATTTCTAATTGGAAGTTTGTATGGGAAATCGAACGGCGTAAACCCTCTTAACAACATTAACATACAAAGACAAAGTGCTTTCAAATTACAAATGAAGTTTATACATGCTAAGGTTGTATCGACTAACGCTTCTAATTTAATCTAGTGAGATCGCTTCTAATTTAATCTAGTAGTTACAGAGATCTCTAAGGCTAGGTCTGTCTTGTAGACAATATATTGCTACAAGTTGTCAGAGTCTGTTTACGCGACTTTCTTCAGACAAAATACAATTAAAATTAAAGTTGACCAAACTTAATATGTAATGAACTATGAAAATGCGAGAAAACAAAAATAATGATAAAAATAATAGTAAATTATGGATGTATAGATACATTCAGACAGACATTCAGGACAGCGGTAGGATCTTCAGATCCAGAGGCTTCAATCCTCAGCTGTGGCACATTATTTAACTCAGTTGAGTTGTTGTTAAGGCATGTTCTAATTTATTTTAACTTTTCAACTATACATTACATGGCGGTCTTTATGTCTGAGGCATTCTCTACCGGCCTTAGTTGCTGACGTAATATCGTAAATTGAGGGTGCGGAGCTAGAAGTGGACATTTATCTATCACTATATAATAATAGAACATTGTTTTGTCTCTTTTGCTCAAATTCAATATGAGATTGGTGTGAAGTAGACAAAACAATGTCTAACTAAATAAAGCTTAACCTTCCGTGCACCACGTGCATAAAAGTTACACGGCAAACCATGTGGGATTTCTCAAACCCCAAGAATTATCTGGGCAAGGAATACGTAATTTGTAATTATCTGTTTATTTTATTTGATATTACTATTTTTTGGCTATTATAAAGTAAAATAAAACGTTACCAAGTGAAATAATCAACAAGTTTAATCTTTTACAACAAAAAATCAAAACATAGTATTTTTTTATGAACTAAAACATAGATTCTACTTTACCTTAACTTCCACCATAAAAAAGTAATCAAATATTTCTCACATTGCTTTATGTTTAAAACTTACTTTATAAGGCACAGAAACATAACAATATTAACTTAATTTTAATCAGTATACACTTTTTCATATTATATTACAATAAAATATCTACTAACCTTTTAGACGACGCCCCGAACTACGAAAGGTTAAAAACACTATTTAAGTAAAGTCATATGTTGTGAGAATTTTTTTAGACTTATTCTAAATGACATTATATTCATTGCTTATTCTAAATATTTTCCATCAGTTACATTTAAGTAAATTGATCGTCTAAAAACGGAACGAGTGCATCAACATAAAGTTGGTCCCTTAATGCACACTTACAGTTTGTTGAACTGCTTACAAATGTGGCAGAGCGTTCTGGAAGAAAACACTTTATAACTTTCGAAACCTGTTGGAGAAAGTTTTGTGAACCATAGCTCAGTTAACATTGTTCCTTACTATTTTATCATCATCATCAGCGTCATTAGCATATCATAGACCACTGCTGGACAGAATCCTTTCTCTTTCGGTTTGATAAGTCAGTAAAGACGGATTCAAACTTCCCACCTTAGATTGTTTTAATCTAAGTTTCCCACTCATGAAAAACAGCACATGAGGAGGGCCATGGGTTAGAGGGTTGATGGGTTTTAACGACTCCATCTTACGACAACAACCCTGGTTGTTACCATACCAACGGGTTTCCGTGCCTTCCGGAGCACGGAGGAGCTTGAGACGTTTTCAATATGGTCACCGCCATCCAGTAACCGTATCACGTAGCGGTGAAAGAATACTACCACCCGATCTCTTTCCTTGGGTGTCATACAAGGCGACTAACGGACTAAAGACTGCACATACTTCCAACCGCATATAGCGGCGATGGGCTCACCACCTGTCACGCTGAGCACATGTGCAGTCTCTGTTTGGTGAAAAGTGGACTATTGTAGGGACTGCTTTTGCTGTCCTCATTGCCTAGTCTCTGACTAACCCTTAGGGGATAATAGTCGTGATTATATGTATGAATGAATGACCCATCCAGTGACTTAGCATTCATTGCGAAAGTAGTTAAGTGGTAAGATCGCAAGTAGCGTTAGCCGCTGCACCATCAAGCTCCTCGAACCTTTTTAGAAAATACTGACACATTTTATAAAACTAAACACAATTAAATAAAAATATCAACATCAGTTACTGATTGAAAGCCAGACCTCGGTAGCCAAGTGGTTAAGGCAGCCGCCCGGAATGCGGAAGGTGCGTGGTTCGATTCCCGCCTGAGGTTGTCGTCTTTTTTCAGTGTTTAAAATTTTAAAAATTTTAATCAGTTACTGATGTTTGAATGAATCACTGACCACCATTCTCGACCTCGTGGTCGAGTGGTTAGCACGCCGGGTCTGGTGTCGTGCCGTCTCTGAGGTCCCTGGTTCAGTTTCGTGTTGCGTGTATTTTCTATGTTTGTGTATATTTATCCGTTATCTTACCATATTAACGAGTTTCAAAAGAATACTTATCTTGGTCTAGATAATTGGTGTGGGCGTGGTTATTTTTTAAATTCTTATTTTATCTTAATGGAACTTCTTAATAAAGGTTAGTTGGTTAAGGCATCCTACACAGTCAGCCCGTGGCAACGGCCGGTGCATCTTGTACGAAACTTCGTCGGGTATAAAAGGTATGCGTCATGCCTTTACCACAGAATACATAATAGTATATCCTCTGAGGTGGCACGCAGTCATATTATGACATAATTTTATCTTTACTCTTTGTCATTGGCATTCATACGAGTATAGATATAGGTAATAATTAATGTATTTCTCAGTTATTTTACAAGATTTTGCTTTTCTGTCAGTAGAAATTAATGAGGCTACAATTCTGAATATAGTGTTTGGTATAAGGAATCGCGAAAGTTTAAAAGTGTATGTATCTGTAAGTACTTTACTTTTTTTACTGTCCTTTCGTAAAAATGTGTTCAATCCAATGCCGTACATTTCTGCCGCTGCAAAATGTTTCCCCGGCCAAAATCGTCGCCGTTAGATTTACAATGAAGCAGAGGGGATGGGAAGTAATATTGTTTGTGTTGATTAAAACCAAAGTTGCGGATAGCGAATTCACTCCGAGCGTGCTGAGGTAAAGCCTGGAGTCCACTAGGCTAGTGTGATTTATCTAAATAATAAAAATATCTTCATTTTATGGTTTTAGTGGAATAAGATAGCTTTATACTAAAACTGTACAGAGTATTTAATTGAAATCTTACTAACACTAGCTCATACTAAAATTCTACGCTAGTTACAAAACCTTACACTTACATACAAACTCAATAAAGTAGCTTAGAAACTTCACTTAAATCATTATGTTTTTGGAAAATAAATACTTAATTATATTATTATAACACTGAAAGATAGTTTAAGATTGTACTGTACTTGCAAACCGCAAGTGGATTATCGTCCTAAAATTTTAATAAATTTAATGAAAACTTCGTACATTTGAATTAATAGATTTGTGTATGTCTGATTTATGCCTTTCTAACTAATGCATTTATTAACCATCGTAAGTTCCTTCATTGCATTTTTTACAATTTAAAAACATTAATTGAGTAACAGCCTTTGTATTGTAACATGGTCAGTAAGTATAGAAAAAAGAGCAAAAAACTTTTGGACTCCAACTGCAAAACTTATCTCCAGTTTGTCAGTCAGACCACCTCTTTCTTCTGTTCTGTGATCAGAACAATACAATTTTCCAAACATGTTGCTAAGAAGAGAGATCTCGATAATAAGGTAGAAGCTGATAGCTAGACGAGCGGACGTTTAACGAGCGTTTCCACTAACTAAACTAAATATATTTAATACTAGCGGCCGCTCGCGGTTTCACCCGCGTGGTTTCCCGTAGGAATATCGAGATAAAAAGTATTCTATGTGTTAATCCAGGTTATAAACTATCTGTATGCCAATTTTCATCCCAATACATTCTGTAGTTTTTACGTGAAAGAGTAACAAACATCCATCCATACTTACAAACTTTCGCATTTATAAATATAAGTAGGATAGGATAATGTAACAAATATGCAGTGCAGTGTGGGAACACATGTAGGTACGTTTAAGTTTATAAAAGGCACATCGGACACAAAGGACAATCGGTTTGCGATCGTGCCAGATAAGTAAGTAACTTTCCAAATGCCGTGTCTCTGGATGGGTGACCAAATTAAAAACATCTCGAGCTCCTCCGCGCTTCGGAAGGCACGTAAAGCCATCATTGGTGGTTGTAGTCGTGAAGAAGCCGTCGGTAAACCCATCAACCAGCATTGGGCCATAGCGTTGCGGTTTATGGCCCAATCTCCCTTTGGGGGAAGGCCTGTGCCCAGCAGTGGGATGTTCATATTATTATATTAGTTATTTATGTTATGTTATTAGTTGACCTCCTTGGTCGAGTGGTTTGTAGACCGGTTTTCATGGTGTCGCCACCTCTGAGGTCCCGGGTTCGATCCCCGGTCGGGACAATTTAGAAAGTATTGTATTTCTAAATTGTCTCGGGTCTGGGTGGTTTCTATGTATAATAAGGTATGTATTTAAGTATTTTAAGTATGTTTATCCGTTGTCTGTAACCATCTAACGAGTTTCATAATGAAGCTTCCCTTGGGCTAGATAATTGGTGTGAATGCAGGAAAGTTATTATTATTATTATTTATTTATTCATACACAATACAAAAATATTTTACAAAAAGTCTCGCAAACCGTTAACCATGTCGAGTAGCGGTGAAAGAATACTACCACCCCCTCTCTTCCCTTAGGTGTCGTAAAAGGCGACTAACGGACTAAGACTGCACATGCATCTAACAGCATAGAGCGGCGATGGGTTCACCAACTGTTTCGCTTAGTACATGTGCAGTCGCTATTAGGTGAAAAGTGGACTATGGCAGAGGACTGCTTTTGCTATCCTGCTCTGACTTACCCTTCGGAGATAATAGTCGTAATTATATGTATGTTTAAAGGCCTCGCCAGAACCAAATATTGGATTAGTCTGCGGGTACAGTAGGTATAACCTGACGATGACACGTTTAACAATTTAAAAATAATTCATGAAAGTTTCAAAAACAAAACAATAGTATCTTTACGCTACTTAAATAATACTTACGCAAACTTTGTAAAACGCTAAAACACCGACAAGACGTTTTCAACAATATCATTCAAATCTAAAAGCTATCAACAGCGCCGGAGCTGTAACTAAATTAACTGACTATTATTTCCCTTTCTGTCTCCGAATTTGGAGAAGCCGGTTCTTTGTTGCCTGAATTTATCAGCATATTTTATGATAATGCTGTTTAATAGAGGCGTGGATCATTAAAATAATTTTGACGTGATTTTTTGCAATGATTATTAGAACCTTCAAATGGTCCATCTTATTTATGTTAAAAGCCTTAATTCTGTTTAGTATTTAAAACAAACATCGAAGTAAAAATTTCTGTATCAATCAAACCGCACCTTTAATAATAAACTGAAATAATCCAAAAATCATGATTGTTGGGAAATGGCGTTTAAAGTTTTGCGAGTTAGCCGTTGATTACATTTTATGAGAGCATTAGGTTTGTAGACGCTATAGTTAGAATGCAACAAATGTGACATATAGTTAACTAAAAGGCCTTTACAATGACGTTTTAAAGTAATCCCTATATTTTATACATTTAAAGATATTAAGACTCAAACTATATATTAGCGACTTAATACGTTTTATGATGAAAAAATCAAGTTAGTTTTAAAATTATACACGGCATAAAGTCTATTGATGCAGTTTATGAATAACAAAAATACTTATATTTCATGCCTATATGAAATCTTGCATTTTTATAGTAATCAAAATTTAAAGCACATGATAAATTTAGGATTACTTCTCTTTTTTATGTTAATGACAATGATAAAATGTTAGCATAATTACTAAAAGCGTAATTATAATAATAATTATTGCTAATATTAAATAATTATATTTAGATTAAATGAAATAATTGTTTGTTTTAATGTTTTTTAAGTTTTTAAACACAAACAATATTAAAATAGGAAATTTGTTTCATACCAAATTGACTATCATAATAATATTTACAAAACACTGTGATACTTTTTATTTTTCATTGGCATTCATGAATGAGATCAGATTTTAAATCTAATTAGGAACTGTTGTGTTGTAATTATGTTTAATCTAGTATTCATCATCGTCATCATCATCTACCGGAGGACGTCACTCTTTAATCTAGTATTAATATTAAGTAGGTATATATTATTATGTACTTCTGCATTAAAAGCTTCGCTTTCAGTTAACAATCAACATCGAAAACATAAATCTACTTAAACTAAATCTAAAACCGATTCGCTGCCGTTGAAACCAGAAATGCTCTTGATGTCAACCAGGCCCTCGAAACTGGAATCCTCAGGAAAGTTTGAGATTATAGCGAACGCGAAATTAAGTGTAAAGGCAAGATGTCAAAGTGAAGAAACGCTCATGCTCATGAAGAGACAGCGCGAAGACCCACCTGTCACTTGGTGGATTGGCAAACCGGTGGCACCAATGCTCCAACACACTCTTGACTAAACGAGCAATTGAGCAAAATCGAGGGTCAAAAGTGTTTGTCCAGTCTCTTGGTAGAAGCCACTTGACGAAGTTGACTACGGCCAGTGGAGCAGTCGTTGCTTCAAAGTCAGACGTCCTTTCGGAAATAGAAAACTTCTACAGCCAGCTATACGACTCGCATAGTCATCTCAATCTGATCCCGAAAAGGATGAGGATACCATAGCCACGTTGAGCCGCCACTTTACCGAAGACTGGCCAGAAATCAGCCTAGGCGAAATTGAGTTTTTTTTTATAATTAGCCCGATAAATGACCCCACTCCACCTGATGTTAAGTTGAAGTGAAGTCCAAGCGCGAGGACAACATGTGCATCGTAAGAGACAGTCACCGTCACTCTGCCGGCTCTCAAAGTGCCTCTTCACGCCTCGTTTGAAGGACCTTATGTCATAGGTAGGAGTAAATACATGTGCTGTTAGACTATTCCATCTTTTGGAGGTGCGACAAAAAAACGAGGCACCAAATTTCTTTGTGCGTGATTCAATATTAGAGACTGTAAATTGGTGACGCCGGATAGCAGCACGCGTACCTACTCCTATGCAGGAAGAGAGAAGGAGGGATGAGGTCAAAGAGTTCTTCAGAGCACACAGTAAAAGACGCTGAGTGACGCAATATCACTACGCAAATGCAATTGCAAAGATTGCATAGATGGCTTTTAGACAGCTTAAAAACGGGAAAGCCCCTACATTTAAGCTCCTGAAAGCTGGCGTTAAATTTGTGTTAAAGGAGCTCCAATATATCTTTAACACCGATCTCTTTGATGGGAAAACTTTGGAGTCGTGGAGTAGGAGTGTCGTCGTGTTGTTTTTTTTTTTAAAAAAGACCCTACTGAAGAACTACCGATCCATTTTGTTATTGAGCCACGCCTACAAGCTGTTTTCAAGGGTCATCACAAACCACCTTGTGCTAAGACTTGATGAATTTCAACCCCCGGAGCAGGCCGGGTTTCGAGGAGGATACGGCACCATAGACCACATTTCGACAGTGCCGCAGATTAAACTGAAGGCCGATGAGTATAATCGGCCCCTGTGGCTTGCATTTGTGGACTATGAGAAGGCATTTGACTCTATCAAGACCTGAGCTGTTCCAAAATCCCTGCAACGATTCCAAGTGGATTGGCGATATTTACAAGTGTTGAGGTGTCTTTACAATGCCGCCCCCATGGCCATCCAAGTACAGAACCAGCAGACAAAGCATATCTACTTACATCGAGGGGTAAGACAGGGGGATGTGATATCCCCAAAATTATTCACTAATGCCTTAGGGGATTAGTGAATAATTTTGGGGATTATTGTATACCTCGTAAAAGGTGGAAATGTAGTGAAACACCTAAAACCCAACAACAGCAATCTATGTATACTAACCTACATTTCACAATAAAGAGATTTGTATTTGTATTTGGATATATATAAGACGCTGGACCCGAAACTACGTGGATTAACATCAACGGCAGCTTACACTGCGATTTGTAGACGACATCGTTATCATGGCCGAAACGTTGCAGTAATTACAACCCATGCTGAACGGCTTAGCTGATTCTTCTCGTCGTATCTTCAGATGAACTTGAACAAAACCAAGGTTATGTTCAACGAACATGTCATCCCGAAACCGCTTGATAATCCTGGGGCAAATTTCACACATAGGTAGAAAGAACTTCGACAAAGAGGCCAACAGTCGAGTCTTTACGTCACCAATTCCACAATATCCAAAGATGAAAGTCTTCAAACAGTGCATCTTACCCGTCATGACATACGGAGCCGGAACGTGGACACTGACGATACGACGGGCTGGTGCACGTTAAAGTCGATCAGCGTGCAATAAAAAGGGCTATGCTCGGAGTCTCTCTGAGGGATCGGATTTGAAACGAGGTGATCCGGCGGAAAACCAAGGTAACCGACTTAGCCCACCGGATTAGTAAGATATAGAGTCAATTTGGTCAAGTGGCTAAAAAAATGTTCACATTATTACCAAAATTTAAAATAGAATAATGAGGCTATAAATCGAATAACTAATTGCAATTATGTAGGTATTTACTATGTCACCAATTTCCATTGCCCCACTGGTTGTAACAATGTCATTACCTTTTTTAACTGTATCCTAATGTGGGATTAAAGCCACCATCTTTCGGCTTCTCCAAGACATAATTCTAAAGACAGTAATACCTGGTTAATTCTAACGAGAAACAAGTCAAAATATTCCGCATAACTAAACAATCAAATAAATGATAAACTGCAGTAAATATTAAT
This sequence comes from Scoparia ambigualis, assembly GCA_963921215.1. NCBI lineage: Eukaryota > Metazoa > Arthropoda > Insecta > Lepidoptera > Crambidae > Scoparia > Scoparia ambigualis. Next base: position 9,004,415 of record OY992507.1, read on the forward strand.
CAAAACATAGTTTTATATAATAATTTCATAATAAACTGGTGTATAAACTATTGATTCCAACAAATGGAAAAGTTTTCAAAAATAAAACGTAACAAATAGAATTGTTTTTAAAGCCTGCTTTTAGTTTTAACTATAAAATGCATTAAATCGAAATCGTCCGTACATAAACATACGACTTTAAAAAATAAAGCGCAATAAATCGAACAATTCCAGTTTAAAATTAAAAAAAATTAATGGATGGCTTTACCTGTTAATAATATAGCGAACTATCTCAAATTCGTGCATAGTGCACTCTGTTCACCGCCGGCGCAACACTGAATGACTCTCTTTATGAATAACGACGCGACCGACATATTAATCAAAAAGAGGCGGCCTGTCTTTTATTTCACCTGTTTTACTCCAAATGCAGTGGCTGTGAAACTGTACCTATTCTTTCCGAGTAGTTAGTTCGTTTTATTATAAAATCTCCGAAAACCATATTTTTTAATTATTTCGGTTTATTATTAAAGGTGCGAACTATGATTATTATGTATATTTTAGAACAAAAAGTAGCCATTACGTTAAGCCGTTGTCAAGAGACGTATGTTAACTTAGGAACAGCATTTCATTTTTATTTATATAGATAGAGCATCTTGCTCTGCTATGTATTAGAAGTAGCACATAAAGTACAATACGAACGTTCATAAAATACTATATCTAATATACCTACAGTATAATTAGTTATACGTAGCAACCGTGTCGCGTGGTGAAATAATACTACCACCCCCTCTCTTCCCTTGGGTTTCGTAAAAGGCGACTAACGGACTAAGGACTGCATATACATCCAACAGCATAGAGCAGCAATGGGCTCACTACCTGTCACGCTGAGCACATGTGCAGTCGCTATTTGGTGAAAAGTGGACTAATTGTAGAGGACTGCTTTTGCTGTCTTCATTGCATATAGGCAAGGCGGCTATTATCGGTTATTCACGGCTATTATCCCCAGAGGTTTAGTCTCCGACTAAACCTCTGGGGATAATAGCCGTGAACCGTAGTTATATGTATGTATGTATAATTAGTCATAATATAATTAAATAAACAATACATTTATCAAAAACCCAAATATTGAAACGCTGTTTCGAAAGGAAAAAGGAAAACTATTTATCTGGTTTTAACAGCGCACTATTTGCATACCTACTAGCAAAAAGCTTACCCTCCCATTTGCGCATTCAAATTCCACTCAGTATCGGAAATTAGCTCGTTGAAAGCTAATACTCGTTGGGGAAGTTAATTGTGGACGTGTTGCCGGTCGGCAATCATCAGCTAACAGCTGCGTAGGGGCTAGCAACTTTAACGTTTCATTTGATTGTGTTAAACAACTAGGTGTGGTATAATTGAAACTTGTACAACTACAAAGCTTATACTGATAATCAGTACGTAATCTGATGGCACAGATTGCGAGTGTGGGGACTTCCATAAGTCGATGCAATACCTACTTACCTATCACTTATGCCTCAGTTGTTGAGGATTCCGGTTGAAGCGCGCTTCCATCTTCGGCCTTATCGTCACTTACCAGAAGGTGAGATGAATGCCAAGCGCTTACTCGTTATAGAATAAAAAATGCCCTACTTCATGCTCTGTGGATGATTTAGTCAAGGCTAACCGAAAGGCTGCTGACCAGGCAGCTTTTGAGTCAGGTAGAATCGAATCGCTGACTCGAAACGAAGAAGAGAAAAATAGTACTTACTTAGAAGATCGACGGCGCAGCGGATTACAATCTTGCAAGTTAAGTAACCTTCGCAATGCCTAATGCCTTGACTTAATTATAAAATCTAGGGCTCATTCGTTCTTCGGAAGGCACGCTAAGTTTTTGATCCCTGTAAAAGTCGTAAGATAAAACAGCCAGTTTGAAATGTGACAAGAGTTCGTGATCGTGAGTAATACAATTTCACAGTTATTACTGTAATAAATAATAAGATAGAACCAGGTATATTCAGAAACTAGTTAACTGTTAAAGTTTATTTTTCATACATACTTTTGTGCGCCATTGTCCATTAAATTATTTTACACTGTTTATTTTGTGTACGCACTTTAAAAATAAATAAACTAGCCCGTTAAAAGCCAGTTAGAGCGTTTAATTGTGTGCGGACACGTTGCAGCGGCCGATCGGCAATCATCGGGTTGTTCATTAGCGGGCTGTGTGACGAGACCGTGTCGTGAAGCGACATTTAAAAAAGAAAAGATGATAAGAAATTAACAAATATTTATAAGACAAAATAAAATTACAAACAAAAGTTAAAAAAAAAGAGTGAGTGAGGATGGTGAATATGGAGGTGATGATGGTTAAGATGAAGGTTGATGATATAAAAAGTGAAGGGGTAGGTGCAGCTGACGTGGAGGCAGGCGAAGGTGTGGAGGCAAGCGCTGAACTTGGCAGTCGTCGTCGAAGGGCGCAGGCAAGTGAAGACAGGCAGGCGCCGGTAGGCAGGCGCCGGTAGGCGAAGGCAAGTGAAGACAGGCAGGCGCCGGTAGGCAGGCGCCGGTAGGCGAAGGCAAGCGAAGGCAGGCAGGTGCCGACAGGCAGGCGCCGACTGTCAGCCTGCACCTTCGCCTGCCTGCGCCTGGTGATGCCTGCCTGACTGCACCTTCGCCAGCCTGCGCCTGCTGGCGCCTGCTGCCTGCGCCTGCCTGCGCCTACCTGCGCATGCCTGCGCCTACCGGCGCCTGCCTGTCGGCGCCTGCCTGCCTTCGCTTGCCTTCGCCTACCGGCGCCTGCCTACCGGCGCCTGCCTGTCTTCACTTGCCTGCGCCCTTCGACGACGACTGCCAAGTTCAGCGCTTGCCTCCACACCTTCGCCTGCCTCCACGTCAGCTGCACCTACCCCTTCACTTTTTATATCATCAACCTTCATCTTAACCATCATCACCTCCATATTCACCATCCTCACTCACTCTTTTTTTTTAACTTTTGTTTGTAATTTTATTTTGTCTTATAAATTTTTGTTAATTTCTTATCATCTTTTCTTTTTTAAATGTCGCTTCACGACAACCGGCGCAGTCGCGTGCCGATTACCGTTAGCTCGCTAGATTTTAGCTTTTTGTCAAACATAATGCTAATAAAGTTTGTGACTATGCGATAAAAATGTAGAAATAAATCCACAGATCTCGTGCTCTACACGACTTGAAAGGGCATTGAAATTGTACCTACTTTTTATGGATTATTCAAAAAATAAAATATTTAACATTATTTTGAAACCCGTCGAATGCAATTTTCAGTAAGAACGCGTAATTTTTCTTTCGATAATTTTAATTTTTTTTCCGAACCAAAGAAAAATTTATTTTTTCAAAACCAACTTTTCCAAAATATTTTTAGATCATCTGAAAACCCTTCGAATTCCGCGTCGCGAGGTGCGATATCACGCGGCGGGCGGCTCGGGTACGTAGCCGCCCGCCGCGTGATATCGCACCTCGCGACGCGCAAACTCGTGGCTAAGGGCACCTCTACAGCCTCAACCGTCACTAATATCAAAAAAGTGTAATAAGCTAAAATGTTCCTTAGTTCAATACCGAGGTGCTTTTTTTTAATTCCGCCCCGTTCTCGCGATATCCGGAATTTTCTGGGAAAACACACGATTTATCGGTCAAAAAAGTCGTTTTTTTTTCAATTTCCAAAAATGTTTTTTGACGTTCCCAAAACCTTTTTATATAATTTAAACCCCTTCGAATTCCGCCTCTTTTGAGTCCTCATACGTCTAAACCTCAGGGTATCACGGACGAGTCGCACTTTCAGCGAAAATGGGGGCCCTACTGGAGCGAACGAAAAAACATTTTCAATGTTAAAACACGAGTAGCATTCGAACCAGCACCCTCTGATACACCCAATGCATTTTATTTTTAACCGTGTCGCGTAGCAGTAAAAGAATACTACCACCACCTCTCTTCCTTTGGGTGTTCTAAAAGGCGGCTAACGGACTAAAGACTGCCATGTAATGGCGTTGGGACGGAGACCCGAAATGAAACAATGTCTTGCGTTGAATCAATCTCTTTATCCTCTAGTGTATCATCTTAAATACTAATTAACATCACATCTATACGTGACTAGAGGAAGGACGCCTTGTCAATCAGGAAGACCTTAATTATCACGTACTATTGAGTACGTGCTGATAGTGTAATTCACTATATCACAACATACATCCAACAGCATAAAGCGGCGGTGAACTGATTCATTACCTGCACGCTGAGCACATTCGTGCAGTCTCTATTTGGTGAAAAGTAGACTATAGCAGAGGACTGATTTTGCTGTCCTCATTGCCTAGTCTCTGACTAACCCTTCGGGGATAATAGTCGTGATTATATGTATGTATGTTATGTTATGATAAGGCCGAAGGTGGAATGCACTTCATCCTGTGTCCTCATCGGATAGTCATTTAAATATCATTAGACAACCGCTTTATAGCTTTTAGTTGTTTTAAAAAATTATACAATATCAAATTGTGTTATAGAAATTTGCGAAAAAAGTTTAGGTACACATTTGTTATCTATTCTATATTCCATAGATTACAATTTCTCCTAAGGACATAATAACATCTGCTTATTTCCCGATTAAACATGGTAAAACAGAACATATTTTCTCTTACACATTTAGACGGGGATTAACGCTAACTACATATTATAGGCATACTACGCATACCTTTTTATTAACGTAGTATGCCTATAATATGTAGTTAGCTAATCTCCGTCTAAATGTGTAATTATAATGGAACGCGAAAGTTTAAAAGTGTATATATTTTCTCTTGTTAAACACGTCAACCCGAATTTACTGGGAAGCGTCTCCCACGGCGCAAAACACGCAAATATCCCGGACGCCGCAAAATAAATGGACCCAAATCCGATCCGATTTACCTTTCCACAGGCCGGGATAAATGTAGTTTTGTCCTCGGCCGATTCAGCGGAAAGCTACCAACTTATTGCAACCCCGGATCGTATGGAACTGTTTAGTGCGGTTACTGCGGGCGACCCCACCTACTTGTCCAATTTAAAGAAACGAATTTTATATGGTTATTCTATTGTATTCTTTTCAGACAGGCATGTGTAAAATTATAATTGAACTACCAAACTACAATATTAATGTTGTTTTTCAGAAAAAAAATGATATAAAATAAATGTAATATATATACATAACTTTATAAAAATATATGAATGAACAAATCCTACCAATATTATAAACGCGAAAGTTTGTAAGTATGGATGGATATTTGTTACTCTTTCACGTAAAAACTACTGAATGGATTTGGATGAAATTCGGCACACAGATAGTTTATAACCTGAATTAACACATAGGATACTTTTATTACCGATACCGATATTCCCACGGGAACGGGAACCACGCGGGTGAAACCGCGAGCGGCTGCTTGTCAACAATATATTAGACATAACTGGACATAACTAATACCGATTCGATTTACCTTTCCACTGACCGGGATGGATGTAGTTTAGTCCTTGGCCGACTCAGCGGAAAGCTACCAACTTTTTGCGGCCCGGTAGACTTAATTCACCTGGAGCAAATTACCTGGGTGCATTAAGTGCTACGCACGGTAGACTTAGTGACCCCAAGTGAACTATAATCATAGCTTTCAATAAACCCAAGGTAGACTTTATTCTCCTGTCTTAGGAACCTACAAAAAAAAGTAACGATAATTGTAATTGTATTATGTCTATTGACAAAATGTCGGTAAGCTTTGGTCTGGCGGTGATTTAACTTCGTGCTTGTGCTTCGTGTATCGTTATTTTTTTTTATATTTTATGACAGGTGAATAAAGTCTACCTTGGGTTTATGAAAGCTATGGTTAGTTCACCTGGGGTCACTAAGTCTACCGTGCGTAGCACTTAATGCACCCAGGTGATTTGCTCCAGGTGAATTAAGTCTACCGGGCCCTTTTTGCAACCCCGGATCGTATATGGAACTGTTTAGTGCGGTTACTGGGTGACCCCACCTACTTGTCCAATTTACAGACACGAAATATTACATAGTTTAATAAAATGTATTTAAGTTCTCTTGTATTATTTTCTGAGGTGTGTATTATTATAGGTAATTATTGAACTATCAAATTAAATAAATAAAAAAAAAAACAACTTTCCTGTATTCACACAAATTATCTAGCCCAAGAGAAGCTTCGTTATAAAACTCTTTAAATGGTTACTAGACAACGGATAAACATATTTAAAATACTTAAATACATACGTATAAGTATTTATTATACATAGAAAACACCCAGACCCGAAACAATTTAGAAAAACAATTATTTCTAAATTGACCCGACCGGGGATCGAACCCGGGACCTCAGAGATGGCGACACCATGAAAACCGGTGTACAAACCACTCGACCAAGAAAGTCGTCTTTTAAAATTATAAATGTTAGACCAAAAAAGATGATGAAAAACATGATTTGAATTAATAGTGATAATAAAATAAATGAAATAATATTTAGACATAAAATTAACATAGATTCACTATAACCACTAAAACTGATAAATGCATTTTTTTGTTTGTTATACCCATTGAGGATACGGCCTATGAACGTTTGCAACACCAGAAGCTTCAATTACGTTACCGGCTTCATAACCATTTCATGCATTCATAATAGAAGAACCCTAAGCAGTACTCCAGTAGGATGTGGAACTAATTGTTAATTTAAAACATTTAAAACAGCTGATCTGTTTTTGTTTAAAACAAATAAATTCAAATAGACCTGATAAAAGAACTTCCTCAATTAGAACTCGTACCCACGATACTTCGTGATCCGGGCGACAGCTCTTCCATCTGTCTATCCTCATTACTTAAAGGTGCTTAAAGTCTCGCTTAACATCTCTAGAGAAGTGGGTGTGGCTGAAAATGAGTACAGCCCGTGATTCTGGTTTCGGGTCAGTATAAATAAGCTAAGGCACATCCGTTTGCTTTTATCTTGTGGTTTTTTCACTCTGCCTAATATGTATAACCGAATAATTATATCATTTGTATCATGTAGGCAAAACTCTTGCACCTACTGGTTGTGAAGAGCAATAAATGCTTGATTTTTTATTTATTTATATCTGTGCAACAACAATTAAATTTAAACTAATAATTTTATTAGACGTGTCTAGAAAAGTGATGTTTTTATGGTTGATAATAAGACGTGTCTTGAAAAGTGACTTTTATCGGTATACGCTAAATGTAAAAATAAAAAAGTTTAGTGAAGTAGGTAGTCAACGAACGAAGCTCGTATAGGTAATAAAATGGTTTTGTATAACTATTCTCAAAATCCGTTGAAATAGCGACACAGTGTTAAGCAACTAGGTATACGAGTCGCGTGTAAACTCCCCACTTTCTTCTAATCTGCGTCTGCACCAAACAGCGCTCTAATTCGAGGAGTCATGCGACAGCCAACTGTCTCCGCAATTCCTTTGGCGTCTCCATCGGGACGTGCGACAATAGGCACCTCCACAGTATTCCAATTACCAGTTACTCGCATACATTAAAGTGGAGAGAATAGCTTATTACGAGAATTCGCTCGTTGGTTAACTTTGTTTTCTAGTAGGTAATGATATCTTGGTCAATGCTGGGCCAATATAAAGGTTAGGAACTCACATACTATGATGGGTATGAATCAACGGGTGATGATAAGCATAAAATATTGTCATGTAAAACGTCATTTTGATAGAGAATAAGCCTGATAAATTAAAACCGCGAAATTGAAGAAACTTTGTTAGATGCTTATCACATAGTGACTAAGCTTATTCGTCCGTTTTCTATCTAGTCTGACTGAAATTCGTTTTTGTCGTCTTTGTATATTGCTAGTTGACAAGCCAGGTATAGCAAATTAAAGATGAAAATTCATTAATGTTCAACATTTTGAAGATCCTTGATCCTTGATGATTGATTGATCCTTGAAGGAATTCTCCGGTACTAGAAGCCGCGACCACCGGCGGTCTTTATGATCCCTAGAAGGTCTGCTTATATATCAATCGATATTATGCGAATAATGGTCGAGCTCATGCACTACAACGTAACTAAAGATTTTATTATCATTCATATAAACTTTTGTAACAATTGTTTAAACAAGCCATGTTTTTTTGTGTTCAAACATTTTTAATCAACTGTATACCTAACTAAATGTTTTTGAATGAAAATGTCAAAAAAGATCGAATGGTATTAAAATTACTTGTAAAGATGTAAGTGTATCAGCTTACCTTGCATAGAGATAAACAACATCATACAATGGTAGTAAGTATAGCATAGTAATGTAATACTATGAAATAAAATCCCTGTTTAATCAATGCCATTTCCATAGCGTAAACGTCTTGGTAATTTAGCTTATTTTCTACTGTCAATGGGTACTGAACTGTTGTGTCAGTGTCATTCAATTAATCAAACAATTTTTTTTTTTACTCTTTACATATACATATGTACTTACAACACAAATTTACACACGCCTAAGCAGGCTATTTTTGTAGGCGCCAACACTAGCGCTCCGCCTAGCCGTAGGTATATAACTCAAGCATACGGCCCAGTCAAACTACTGTATATTATGTGTCTTTGATTATACAGTTTATAATCAAAGATTATGTGTATTGTGTCGATAGGTTTGCTCTAAACGAAAGCCTTGTTGAGGACAACTTTTCAGGCTTTTGTACATCATCCGCTTAGAAACGTCTCACGTCTGGACACAGGCCTTCCCATACGGCTAACAGCACTTGGAGAGATTGAGCCGCTGATGGGTTATACCCAATGATTATAAAAGGTCATTGGTTATACCTTAGTTATTGTTCTGAGGTTATACCGACTGTCATCTTACGACAATAACCGGCACTAACGTCTTTACCTGCTAACCGAACTTCAAAGGAGGTCGAGTTGTTTTTTTTTTTAAATTAGGTCACTCATCCAGTGCCTTAGCTTTGCGAAGCAAGATCGCAAACTGAACGCCACGCCATCGCCACTCTAAAGTAAAGTAAAATACAGCCTGTTAGCATACTGTCCCACAGAAGGGCAAAGGCATTCATCATTAAAAACAAGTCATCGCTACAACTACATACATTCACACGGATCAATCAATTAAAGAAAAAAAAACAAAATAAAAGTACAGTGTAAGGGAGAATATACACTTATACATATCACTTTACCTTATACATATTACGTACCATGTATATAACTGTGTGTTGCTATTCAGTAAACAGTCTATTACGAACGTTTTTCTTTCGATCATCTCCTAACAAATTTTCATACAAAACAGAAAAACGACGTTTCGTAGTCCCCTGTTTCTTCCTTCAGAACTTGACCAATTTTTATGTTTTTTTTTCAGCAAAGGTTAAAGAAAGAGATTTTCTACGTTTGTATGTTTAATTTTTTTGCATTTAGTCATTTATTTAACTACCAGGAGCCTTCAAAATTTAGCTAAATCACTCCGTTTTAAGGCGTATTCAGAAACATTAAGTGGCTGGTTTAAAATAATACTCAAACATACAAACAGAAAATCTCTTTCTTTAACCGATGCTGAAAAAGTAATAAAATTGGTCAAGTTCTGAAGGAGGAAACAGGGGACTACGAAACGTCGTTTTTCTGTGTTTTGTATGAGAATTATTCATGCCACTTCCATGTAGTGTTTCCTCTTAAAAGTGCGACGCGCATGTGTCCCTTATAAGGACTAAGTGTAACGCACCTTTACAATAACGTTTTTTTTTGTTTTATATATTTTTTTGTTTTTTTTTGTTTATTCTGTAATTGGGTTAATCACCAGGCTTAGCAAATGCGCGTGATTACAAACCCCAGCTATGCATCGAAAACTCCGAAAACATACTTTGCCCGATCTGGGAATTGAACCCGGGACCTACGGATATCGAGCCGAGCTTGACCACTCAGCCAACGAGACATCGAGCTCTATTCAAGTGCAATTTTATATTTGAACTAACTTCGGATCGCAATAAAAATACATGGAAACAACGAAATAGTTACAGTTGAGCAGAAACGAACCTTTGAAGCTCCACCCTTCACTAACAGGACGAGCATAAAATTTTTGTAGAAGCAATCAAATTCTCCCTTTCACAATGCTTAAATGTAATAAATGTTTTTCAGTTTGTACAAAAGCTTAAGACGCTCACAAAGACTCAAAGGGCCGGGCGGGGCATAATAGGAAAAATCCCTTGAACATAGATTTGGGTCGTGTGTCTGTCGTTTTATGAGCGGCTCGCTTGACACTCTACATTGCACGACCTTTGAGCAGGGACGTAATAAGATACAACTGAGAATCGAACACGAAAACACTGAGTATTACAACGGAATCGCGACTCAATAGGGTTTGAGTGATTACAATTTCAGAATAAACATACGTTATAAAAAAATATGAAAAAGTGTTATTACTATGTATTTTTATAACGTTCTTTTTTAGTTTGGTCCGTTTCGTGGTTTTGTGAATGTGGCCAGTGTCAATTAATAATAAAATACTCATACATTTTCTTAGCTGATAATTAAGTAGTGATAAAGTTTTTCACATTCATATTATTATAATTTTTTTATCAAAAATACTAAAACATTTAATTAAAATTTTGTTTAAAACATTTTTTTTAGTTTTGATCGAGTAAGGGTGGCAACACTTATCAATTACCTACACCCTGTGATACACATGTACATATTTAAGGTGTACGCAAGGTGTTGTTTTTTAAGGAACAGCTGATTTCTTTCCGCAATGTCAGGGTTGCACTTAAACAAATATTGTTCATTCCATCTAATATTCTAATGGGAAATATACAGTTGCAGAATCATATACCTTTATCAAACACCGCGTAGTTATTTCATCAAGCTCATCACACAATTAGCACATATTCATTTGTCATCGTCAATTTGTACATACATCCACTGTCGGTCGCTCGCAATCATTCGGCGCTAATTAACGGGCTAATGTCCAGCTTTATTGGCGGTGTATGCATCGGCCGCCGGCTTTATTTGGTTAAAATACGCAAACGTTGATGGATTTGCTTGTGGATTTTTTGTAATTGTATTATTGGCGATGAGTGCGTGTGTTGTTGTAAAGTTGCCACTACTCATAACAATGTATGGAGAATTAATGTTTTATATTTTAGCGTTTTATTAACGTTTAAATATACTTAAGTAAAACTTTAAACACTGAAAAAAGACTAAAGTTTTACTTAATGTATGGAGAAATATAAAACTCAGTTGCTTTTCGTTATAGCCTATTCAAACCTGGGCCCTTATTCTGTAACGATTCCTTGTTTCAAAACCACGTTAATTCCTTAAAAAGTTACGATATCTTCCCAAAAACGTATGCGTTTGACGTTTGTGCGCGGTAAGGTTTAGGTGTGAAATCTATAGATTGCGATACAGAATCAGGGCCCTGAGCGGTATTCGCTGCCGCTGTGGGTAAAGGTATATACCGCGCGGGTTTCGCTCAGGTATTTAGTATCATGTTCCGCGGCTAGATCGACCTTTGAATTTGATCGAGGTTTGAATACTTACTCGAAAGAGGTCCGACGTCCGAGAGTAAATGGTTGATGATATTATTATCAATCAGTGGACTAGACTTGGCTATCGTCAGTTAAAACTTCTGCCAACTGATCTCCAAACTTCTTTTTGTACATGATGATGGTACTTACACAAAAAAAGCTTGTTTAAAATATATTTTGACGTGACAACGTCTTAAATTAGGTTGCGGCTGGGAGTCACTTATGAAAAAGTGTAACGCTCGGTAACGTTACGATGAGTCACCGAACGAGAGAGAGGCCCGCCGAATGCCTTGCGTCTCTCTCCCACTCAACTATGTTTTAAATATAATTCTTTGTTTAAATAAATGTTTTAAATTGTTACTATTATTTCATCCTTCTTCCTACTATACGAATGAATATTCACATTAAAATTATTTTACCACTCAAAGTCGTTGTCACGTAAAACTTTCGCCCGTATACCGACTTTACAGGCAACCAATTTTTTTTGTTTTGTTTTATTTCAGGGGTGGTTTAGCAAGTAAAATAATAATAAAGATGTAAAAGATGGTTTTAAAAAATAAAAAAAGGTTGTGCAATGTATTAATTTGGTTAATAAAAACTCTTCGCTTACTTACTTACTTCTTTTTCGCGTCATGTATCTTTTATTTTGTAAGTTAAGTTGTCATTATGATTTAAATAGTAGAACAACAACCTACAACGTCTGTCGGGTCTATACTATTTTGTAATAAATGTTTTGTTCTTTGCACTAAATAGGACGGCCCAGTTGCAAAATTATATACCTAATAACAAACACCCTGTATATTTTTATTTATTGACGTGACAACGTCTTAAATTAGGTTGCGGCTGGGAGTCACTTATGAAAAAGTGTAACGCTCGGTAACGTTACGATGAGTCACCGAACGAGAGAGAGGCCATGAGAGCGAGTGAGAGGCACGCGTCCCTTCCACTCGGGCATGGTTAGCCCGCCTAAGATTTTGTTAATATGAAATTCAGTGCGAGATTCTTTGTATAAATTAATGTTTTAAATATAATTCTTTGTATAAATAAATGTTTTAAATTGTTACTATTATTTCATCCTTCTTCCTACTATACGAATGAATATTCACATTAAAATTATTTTACCACTCAAAGTCGTTGTCACGTAAAACTTTCGCCCGTATACCGACTTTACAGGCAACCAATTTTTTTTTATAAAAAATTGTTCTTCCATATTTTTGCACATTTGAAGATATATGATTGTATGAGATGTATGAGTATGATTAATAGTTAAATATATAGATACCTAACTTATTTGCAAACTCTAGCACATAATCTTAGTGAAATGTGATGTGTTTTAAATGTGAATGTCAATGTAAAACTTTATTGGTTAAAAAAAAGATCTCTGATTGAACTTTTTGTTGCGAAATTAGATTCATACAATTTATAAAATTTAGCACAAAAATAAAAATGTAGGCAGTCTCTTTTAAAACGGTAATAAAGTGAGGTTCTCATTATTTACGTAGGCATCATTTTTCTTGCCGGCACCTCGTCCGCCGCAAATTGGGATGCGTGGGAACCTTCTTTTATAAAAACAAAGGATTCGGAACATGCAGCCACTAATACTGAATGTAATCTCGACGAGGAAGCTGTATAATAGAAAGGAAAGTAAAATTCAAACGAAGAATTAAGTTACATGAAGGTAACATTCATTAACAATAATATGTGTTGCTCTCTGATCAATGTTTAATTATTTTGTATCCTAAAACTCATATTTCTATCTTTCTTATCTTTTAATTTAATTCATTCTTATTTTTAAAAGACTTAACCAACCGTGTCGCGTTGCTGTGAAAGAATACTACCACCCCCCTACCCCCTTGGGTGTAGTAAAAGGCGACTAGCGGACTAAAGACTGCACATACATCAACAGCATTGAGCGGCGATGGGCTCACCACCTGTCACGCTGAGCACATGTGCAGTCGCTATTTGGTGTAAAGTGGACTATGGTAGAGGACTGCTTTGCGGTCTTCATTGCCTAGTCTCTACTAACCCTTCGGGGATAATAGTCGTGAATGGAATGAATGAATGAATTTTTAAAAGTAATAGCATTTATTAACATATCACGATGGCGACGCACAGCAGAATAAAATAATTAAAAACAACGAACGAAAATTATATTACTACGCTGGCTACTTCAATGCTGGTAGTTGGATGTCACTAACCTGAACGACTGGTATCTAGCAACGGCTTACTGAGCACAGCTAATGCTGGTTTCACACGAGGGCAGAACAGTGGGCAGCACAGTACTGCTACTGTAAAGTACTGTCTAGACAGTAACCCAGGCAGTAGTACTGTTCTGTGCGTTCAAACAGTAGCAGTAATGTGCTGCCCACTGTTCTGCCTCACTGTTTTGCCCTCGTCTGAAACCGGCATTACAGAGCACAGCACAGCACAGTTTAAGATTTACTTGACTTTCACGCGCACATAATAAGTAACCCGAAGAATAAATATATTAAGCCAAGTAACAGGCATCCTATTCCTTCCTTCCTTGACGTTTCCGTTTTAATTATGCTTCTATAAATCCACCCTTTAGATTAATCGTAGCGAAAAATATCCATCACCTTCTTTCTTCAGTTACGAGATAAGTACTCCTTTAAAAAGGGATTGTTCTACCAAACAAATAATTCGGAGGAGCCACTCTCAGATATCCATAAATACACATTGTTTGACCAGTATTCCTGCAAGATATAGAGTAATTAAACATGTGGGCGGTTTCCAAGCCTATCTCTTTGAACACAAAGCTTTATTTCGACTGCAACACTTGGGTAGAGTAGGAGTATTGTGTGTGAGTTGTGTTTAAGCCGTGTTAAAAGCAAATAGATTGTAGTCGACCGTTATTTTTACTGAGTAATTGATTACATAAGTGTAACTGGAAAACAATTTGAAATTGTTGTGTTTTATTTTAGAATGTGATACTATTATAGTGAGATATGTACAGGATTTTTTTTTTCTGTGCGCACAATTTTCTAAATTATACTTAGAGTAACTTAATCTAGAGCTACAGATTTAATTTAATTTTTTTAAGTGAAATATAAAGTAACTAATATTGATTAAACATATCCACAAAAATACCGTTGGTCAATAAATAAATCATCGTCAATCGACCGGGATCGCGTAATTGAACTCTGACACATTACGATACCACAGAATACCTAGGATAGGTTACCTTTACGTTACACGTGACCTTTCGTTTGCCCGGTTTCCACGAGTTAGTTAGGTTACCTCTCAGAATAATAATGCTTTAGTTATTATTTTATGGGTTACCTTTACGAGTTTTTTTTATTGTGCAGGACAAATTAAATAAATAATGAAAAATAAATTAATTTAAAAAAAATGAAAATTATGTATATTAACGTTACTGAATGATATAAAAAACTACTTATGTGGAAAAATAAAAATAAAATTTCTTGTAAGTATATCTTTGAAACTGTTTTAGTAACAAGTTTGACCATTAAATGAAAGAAACCTATTGCGGTTTAACAAAATATTAAAACAGAGTTAATCACACAACTGTTTAAGTCTACTAGGTACTACTCTTCCCACGGAATACATAAAGAATGTTTAACTGTTCTGTGACTCCTACAACTGAGTCGAAACGTCGGCGCGTCGCTCGTTGGGTATAAAAACGTATGCTTAGAAATGCCTTAGCTAAGGAGTTGTGCTTTAAAGTTCGTTCGTTTTTTTTGTTTTATATTGAATTTTCAGACCGTTCAAAAAGGAAAAGAAAGAAAAATTGGTTGCCTGTAAAGTCGGTATACGGGCGAAAGTTTTACGTGACAACGACTTTGAGTGGTAAAATAATTTTAATGTGAATATTCATTCGTATAGTAGGAAGAAGGATGAAATAATATGGAAGGGACGCGTGCCTTTCACTTTTTATGTCTGTCTCTCTCGCTCTTAGGCGGGCTAACCATGCCCGAGTGGAAGGGACGCGTGCCTCTCACTCGCTCTCATTGTGAGCGCATAACGTGAGCGGAGCGTAACGCAGTTTCTTGAAGTGTCACCCGGCAAACCAATTTATAAGACGTTGTCACGTCAATAATGAAATCGGAACTCAATAACGCAGCGATCAAAATAACTTGCGATTTGTGCCAAGTCACCGAATGTGTGATCAATAAAAATGTGTCGAGCTCCTCAGTACTTATAAAGGCATGATAAGCCATTGGCAAAAGATAGTAGTCGTAAATACTTAACCACATTGGCCAGCGTGGTGGGTTATGCCCAATCACCCTTTGCGCTGTAGGAAAGTTTAAGTCTAAAAGCGGGACGGTTAAAGCCTGATGTTGATGCTGACGGAAATTGAACACAAAGTTTTGCTGATATGACTGAATGATGAACTGCATCAATACACCCTCATTTTTTACTCGTTTTAATGAATTTAAGGGTGAGTTCCACCCATGAAACTGAACAACTTTCCCAAGAAAAATATGTGCAAAAATGACAAAAAAATGTCGACCTCCCATACTATTGTCGTTAGCTGATCGGACAGTTTTGTATGTACTAGTAGTGTTTGTATGAAAAAGTTGTTTAGTGTCATATGTGGAACTCACCCTTAATTTATTTTAAACGAATAATAAATAAGGGTGTAAATATAAATAAAAATCAATTACAATTAATGTATTTGCCCATCACTTTAGAACATACATACATACTACACATACAATATCCCTGCTTCCCAGAGGGGGTTTTTTTTATAGCAGAAGGAGGCAAACGAGCAAGCGGGTCACCTGATGGAAAATAATCACCGCCACCCATGGACACCCGCAAAACCAGAGGAATCGCAGACGCGTTGCCGGCCTTTAAGGAAGGAATAGGCTCGTTTCTTGAAGATTCCTAAGTCGTAACGGTCCGAAAATACCGCCACCGAGAGCTGGTTCCACAACACTGTAGTTCGAGGCAAGAAATTTCTTGAAAAAGGCACAGTAGTAGACCGCCATCCATCAAGGTGATGTGGATGGAATGACAGTCGATTGCGTGTAGTGCGGTGAAAGAAATCAGCGGCAGGGATCAAGCCGTACAATTCCTCAGAATACTCCCCATATACGGTACAATATACAGAGAGACGCCACGTCTCTCCAAAGAGCCAGTGGACCGAGCCGACCTGAAATAACCACGCCGTCGACAATTCGAGCAGCTCTGCGTTGAATGCGGTCAAGTGGAAGGAGTTGGTGTTGGGGTGCTCCAGCCCAAAGATGGGAGAGCAGTATTCCATAGGCGGCCTGACCTGTGCTTTATACAGTTGTAAGCGGTGGGCCGGCGTGAAATACTGACCCGCTCTGGGCCCACCGCTTTAGCACACCCAGCTTTTTCGAAGCTAATTTAGCTTTACCTTCCAAATTACCACGAAAATAAACGTCACTCGAAATATCGACGCCAAGGATTAATAGTCGGATTGGTATCAAGGGGAGCTCCATCAAAGTTCAGAGGTACGACGAAGGTATGTTTTTTCGCGGTAAATGCGCAAACTTGTGTTTTGGTGGGGTTAAAGTGGACTAGGTTATGTCGGCCCCAATTCGAGACATGACTTAACATAATAACATTTTAAACTTTCATGGTCAATACAATTATTTTTATGAAAAAACAGGATTTTTACCATGTCAGTTACTCCGTGATCATAGTGCATGCAACTGCGCCGAAATATCGGGGACTCAAAATCAACAACTCAGACATGGTAAAAATCCCGTTTTTTCATAAAAATAATGACTTAACATGTTCTCGGTGTCAGTCATAAGTTTATTCCGGCTCTCGATGACGCTTTCCAGAGAAATATTAGCTCGCCCGGTGTAGAGGTTCTTGACCATAGTTTTCTTAGTATGTATGTATCCCAACTAGCAAAATTTCCTCTTACACACATCCCAAGAGTATAATTTTACCAGTCTTATGGTACTCCGATAGACTGCTATAAGTGTGGATTTGGGCGCAATTAATAAGTCTATTTACCCTTAAATATATCTTAAAATGGTCTCGTGAAGTGTATTTCCAATCTTACAAAATTCTTGTTGATGCTTTAATAATACCAAACAGACTTACAAATGATTTACAAAGGCATTCTTTATGGGCATTTACCCTTATAATGCCCTTACTAATGCTGTTCTAAGTGTGATATTACTTGTAGTGCTCTTTGCGAGCTTTTAGTAAGACATGTAATCAGATGTAATCACAGTCCGCCGAAAGGATTGCCAAGTGCTCGTGAAACTTTGAAGAGTATTAAAAACGTAAGTATTATGTACTGTCCTGTTTAATTCACTTTCCTACAAAATGTGTAAGTATAATTTCATGTTTATTACGCATTACTAACTGTTATTTAATTGCGACGTCGATTTTATCGAGTATTTTGAAATAACAATCACAATATTTTTACGGGCCATTTCAACAATGTATCTTTAATAATAAAAAATATTATATTAAAAATGAAAAATATGGAAATGTCGCCATTATCAATAATCATGCCTTAAAGTGGCTTTAACAGAACCAATATAAGTGCATTACCATTGTTAAAGGTTTACACCGCACTTCTAAAATATAATTCAACCACATTTTTTAATCCACGCGGCCATTGCTCATAACCTTTAGGGTTCCTTATTAAAGTAAAAGTAGGCTAAAAGACAAACAGGGAAGTTTCTGGTCGACCACCTTTTGAATTTTTTTGCAATGCAATAGAATTCTAATTGCTATTATCTAGTTTCTAAGACATTTAACGTGCTAGTACTCTTTACTATCTTTTACAATAGTCACTTCTAAGATCGAGTGATCTTATAAAATGCATTCATAAGAGTTTATTAAGAATCAAGGGTAATTAGGCTTATAAAGTGCGCATATAATACTACTATTCTTACAAATGTTTTATAAAGTAAGCTTATATACATCTTTAAGAATAAGTTATAAGTAACAGATGATATCTAACAAAACACTTAGTAAAGTCACTTCTAAGATTGAGTGGTCTTACAAAGTGCATGTATAAGTGTTCATTAAGACTCAAGGGCAATTAGGCTTATAAATTGCGTGTATAATACTATTGCTCTAATAAACATTATATAAAGTTTGCTTATATACGTCTATAAGAATAAGTTATAAGTGTAACAGCCGATATCTAATAAAATACTTTGATAAGTCACTTTTAAGATTAAGTGGACTTACATAGTGCATGTATAAGTGTTAATTAAGAATTAGGCTTACAGAGTGCGTTTATAACACTACTGGTTTTATTG
Organism: Scoparia ambigualis; assembly: GCA_963921215.1. Classification (NCBI taxonomy): domain Eukaryota; kingdom Metazoa; phylum Arthropoda; class Insecta; order Lepidoptera; family Crambidae; genus Scoparia; species Scoparia ambigualis. The sequence continues at coordinate 9,023,128 of OY992507.1, forward strand.
ATGTCATTTCTCGTTTTCTTATATGCTTCTAAAAGTATTTTTTACAAGTATATATGCTCTTATAGCTTAAATAGACTTATGATATGCCATTATTAGAGTCTCTATCTTAATCAGAACGTATATAAAATTTATTTAAGGACATAGCTCTTAAAAGCTTTCGTTTCTAAGGGTATTTTGCTAGCTGGGATGTTTTATGTATAACATTTGACATAAATTTCTTCCTAACAGTAATTTTACACCTTCACCTCACCTTAGTCTAAAGGCAACCGAGCCATTGAAACTTATTTCAAATTTTAATTCAATAGGAAAACTTTTTCTGCTCAATCGCTTTATAAATAGAGAGGCCAGCCATTCAATTGTTCCTCAAATATTTGAGAACAAGATTTTCCTTCTCTGCCTAACAAAGGGGAGACTTTCTTAATAACTGCGGAAATGATTTCATTTTTATCAATAATTCTTTTCTGTACGTAGCCCATCTCAAGATAGCAAATAAAGAAAGCTACGAATATTTAAAATAATACTACCACCCCTTCTCTTCCCTTGGGTGTCGCAAAAGGCGACTAACGGACTAAAGACATACATATAACCAAAAGCAAAGAGAGGCAATGGGTTTACCACCTGTCACGCTGAGTCGATAGTCGATATTATGTATAAAGTGAACTATGGCATTACCTAGGCTCTGACTAACCCTTCGGGGAGAATAGTCGTGATATACGAGATGTATGTATGTGTTATTTATTTATAAATATTGTAATTACAGTTTCTTGCCTTGAACGGTTTGTCGATTAGCCGCATATCTCACGTATAAAATAACTAATTTTCGTTCTCGTCGCATTTCATGTGGACTAAAAACCAAGGTGATGCTGACTAACCCTTCGGGGATAATAGTCTTGATTATTATGTATTCGCCCACCCGAAAGAGATAACGCTACTCAGGAAAGAGACGGAGAACGGCGTCGCCAAGTTCAAGGAGAGCGAGGAGAGTGTGAAGCTGCAGTGCGATACTGTGCTGCTGCCGCGGTTGAGGGGCGCGTTGCACGGGTGAGTGTTATGTTGTGGTGTTAAGGCGAGGTATTCCGAGCGCTTCTCTCTCGCTCTCTTGACGGTGCGACGGTAAGGGACAGCGGCGCGAATAGGCACGTTTTATAGGTTTTTTGCATATAAAGGAAAAAATATGTGAAATAAAAAAATGTGTCTTTTGCATTCACTAGATAATAAAAAGTTTCTTCTATTGGTAAAAAAATTAAGTCATTTATTAATGTCTTATCTGACTTACAGCTGTTTTAAATGTTGCTATCTTTGATTTTTTTTCCATCGAGTGAAGTATTAGCAATCATGTTTCTGTCTTTAAGAGTCACTCGGTACAATCAATCGAAATTGTTAAAAATGGAAATATAGCGCCTTAAGAGGGTTTACGCATTTCAGTTTCCCGTACAAACTTCCAAGTCGAAATTTTTAAAAACCAATAAGCGAATTTTAATGAAACTTTGCATGCTAATGTAAAACACAGGGATCTAAATAGTTTGTTGAAAACATTTAAAAAAAAACGATTATTTAGCTGAGTTATTGTGATTTAAAGTCCACTATAGAAAGTTTAAAACTGTAATAACTCAATTAAGTAAACGTTTTTTTGAAAATGTTTTCAACAAACTATTTAGATCCCTGTATTTTACTTTAGCATGCCAAGTTTCATTAGAATTGGTTCAACGGTTATAAAAAATTTCAACTTGGGAGTTTGTATGGGAAACCGAAAGGCGTGAACCCTCTTAAGGTTCAATTATATGTATGTATGTATGTATGTAAGAATTTAAACATTATTTCCCGAGTGACTGCAAGAAAGAAGCCGTGTGGTATAACGGGTTACTAGAACACAAACAACCCCTCTGTTCCCTTAGGTGTTACATTTACACGTACATCCAGCTGCATAGAGCGGCGATGGGCTCACCACCTACCACGCTGAGCACATGTGCAGCTGTAATTTGGCGAAACGTGGCAGTGTACTGCTTTCAATAGTCCTCATTGACTAGTCTCTGCTAACTCTTTGAGGATAATAATAGTCGTGAGTCGATGTATGTGTATGATATGTGATTTCAACAACAGCCTAATTATTAGCTATTTATGGAGAGACTAGCGGCCGCTCGCGGTTTTACCCGAATGGTTCCTGTTCCTGTGGGAATATCGGGATAAAAAGTATCCTATGTGTTAATCCAGGTTATAAACTATCTGTACGCCGAATGTCATCCAAATCCATTCAGTAGTTTTTACGTAAAAGAGTAACAAACATCCATCCATACTTACAAACTTTCGCGTTTATATATTAGTAGGATGAAAGCCTTAATGCTTAGCCGTAGTAAATAAATGTGTCAAATGATAAGTTAATTTGTCAGAATAATAACTTTATTATTTTGAGGTTCATTTTTGATATAAAAGGTCATGACATTGTCTAGTTGTATAATTTTTTATTAATATGTATGCTTAAGTATACGATTTTTTATTTGTTATTAATCTTATAACAATTACATAACTGTAGGTACGTTATGGTAATGGTAAATATAAATCATCATCAGCCTATAAACGTCCCACTGCTGGGCACAGGCCTCCCACGTGAACAATAGCACGTGGGGATATTGGTCCATAAAAAAAAATGGTAACTAGCAATTAATGTTAGGCCAAAAACTTAAAAACATGCTTTAATATAATATACTAGCTGACCCGACAGACGTCGTCCTGTCTTAATTATAAATATTGAAAAAAATATTTAAAAAAAAGTGTTATTTTTTTATAAGAACCTTCTCCTGACAATAACAAACACAACTAAGAAAGAATTTGCGAAATCTGTCAAGCCGTTTTCATGTTATGTCGTGACAACGGAAAACGGGTTTCATTTTTATATATATATAGATTATTTTTCAAATCAATACGCCACAGCCATAGCCATCCTACTTTAACTTTTTTCTTTCTTTTCTTTACACCAAACTCGCAACACCAAAGAGATAAAAACCTCTAAAACTCAAACAGCGTCGTAGCAACCAACGTAGCACCCGTAGCATCTTTCTGCGGACGTGATTCCAATGGTTTCAATTTAAATTGCAAGAAGTTTTAATTTCTCTGCCGCGTGTTTATGACTAGTGGGTGGTGACACGTGTTTTGTGTTTTAATGGCCGGCGTGAACATTTGTATTAGCTTTGTAATAAGTTTTTTGTGTGGTTAACCTAGCTACCCGTATCATTATTAGGCTCTCAACGTCCCACTACTGGGCACATGATTCCCCCACAGGGATAATAGCACATGGGGAGTTTAGGTAGGTATATGACATTTACCACAGACAAAAAAATTGTAATTGTACTATTGTCATGTAAAAATACTGCTAACAACGAAGGCTTCAAGAGAGCGAATCTTTTTCGCAGGAAAAAGTATATAACCGTTTTCAGGGCTATCTGTTATACCAAAATTGATCAATATCCGAACAAACTCATTTTCGCTTTTATTAGTTAGGACTAGTAAGAAAGTTATAGGATAAGTACTAGTTTTTTTTAATCTTCCTCCATATATATCAGTGATGGCCAAGAGGTCGACCGCGGTCTACCGGTCGACCGCGAAGGCGATTTGGGTAGCCCGCGAGATAATATAAAAAAATAACATTATTGTCAAATGTATTTGCGCGGGAGTAGGTACTCACACGCTTCGATCGCAACGCAATGTAATGGTAGTATCGTTGCGTGAGCGTCGGTCGTGTAAATGGTCGCGGCTCGTGCCTCCCTTTTCGCTGGCTCACCGCGCGTATATCGCTGTCTCTTTTCAATTTCGCATTGTTTCTCGCGGCTTTGTTTCGTAGCTGGCCAGTTTAGCGCTAGCCAGTAATAGTTTCGACTTGAGTGCGAACGGATTACAATTGATTTGTTGCGTAGCGATAATTACGTAGGGACCCTGTGACTTTGTTTCTTATTTATTATTTATATATCAGAATGAGTGGGCCATCTAGTTCGAGTGCGAAAAAAAGTAAAACTTACCATTATCACAGTGAGTGGGAAGAGGAATTTTTTTTCGTTATGGTCAAGGACAAATGTGTGTGCTTAATTTGCAACTCAAGTGTAGCGTTACCGAAAAGAGCAAATGTTGAAAGGCATTTTAAAACTACACATTCCAAATACGCCACAGATTTTCCATTTGGCAGTGAAAACCGAAAGATAATGGTACGTGAATTAAAAAGTAGCTTAAGTGCACAACAATCTTTTTTTACGAAACCAGACTCGAAATCAAAAGCTGCAACACTGGCATCATTCACTGTTACAGAAATATTGATAAAACGAAAGAAACCATTCGAAGATGGAGAAATGATCAAGGAAGCCATGCATAGAGCAGGAGAAGCGCTTTTTAATGACTTTAAAAGTAAGAAAGAAATTATTTCAGCAATAAATGACATTTCATTGTCACGAAACACAGTAATGCGACGCAGTGAAGCCATAAGTGAAAATTTGGAACATTTACTTAATGAGGACTTGCAGAAATGTTGTTTTTTGTCGCTACAATTTGATGAATCCACCGATGTAACCGATATTGCTGAATTGTGCATTTTCGTGCGTCTAGTTTTTGACGACATGACGGCAAAAGAAGAATTATTGACAATGATTTCATTGAAGGGGCAAACCAGAGGCGAAGACGTCTACAGATCTTTTAAGAATTTTGTAGAAAAAACTGAATTTCCGATTCACAAAATAGTTGCTATCACGACAGATGGAGCACCCGCTATGCTGGGACAAAGAGTTGGTTTTATTTCATTGTGCAAAAATGATGACGACATTCCAAGTTTCACCAACTATCACTGCATCATACACCAGCAAGTTTTGTGCTCTAAAATTCTCGAATCGGATATTATTATGAAAATTGCCTTTAAAATAGTTAATTCTATTCGAGCCAGAAGTTTACAAAGGCGTCAATTTCGAGCTCTTCTTGAAGAGACTGAAGCCGAACACTGAGATCTTTTGCTACATACAGATGTTAGGTGGCTCAGCCGTGGTGCCTTTTTGAAGAGGTTTCGCCAATTACTGCCAGAAATCAAAACATTCATACATTCGAAAGGAGAACATGTACCTGAGCTTGAAGATGAAAACTGGCTTATGAAGCTGGCCTTCCTTTGCGACATAACAGAGAAACTCAACGAGTTGAACCTGAATCTTCAAGGGAAAGACAGAACCGTCATTGGCATGATATCTTTGATTAAAACTTTTAAAAGTCAAATTCAAGTGCATGCATCTCAATTAAAACGAGGCGAACTAAAAAATTATAAAAACATGGTAGAAGAATGTATGCACAATTCAAATCGTGACTTTAAAACTTTCGCTGAACAGCTGGAGAATTTGCACCTGGAGTTCGAAAGAAGATTTGCGGATTTTGCCGCTCTCGAAGAAGTACTAAGTTTCATGGTATTTCCTTTTAATGAAAATATTGACATTGACAGCTTGACCGTTAAAATCGGCAACTTAACCGATACTGAATCTGTTGTGGTCGAAGAAGAAATAATTAAAATGAGAAGCGACATATTTTTGAAAGCAAGAGCATCTGGTAGTACAGATTTTTGGAAAGTGATTTGCAAAGAAAAGTTTCCATGCCTATGGAAAGTAGCTTTATATTTGACTTCATTTTTCGGTTCTACGTATCTTTGCGAATCAACATTTTCAACAATGAATGCAATAAAAACCAAAAATCGTTCCCGCTTAACAGACGCCCACTGAACATCCTGTTTGCGCATCGCAGTTACTTCGTACACTCCCCAATATGACAAACTTGTTTAAAGTAAAGATATATAACATAACAGAGAATATGCAGTGTCAAACATCTACCCAAAAACGTAAAGCGGAATGAAATAATTTAGTATGTAATATTTCATTAATAAATACTTACTTTATCACAAAAATGTTTAATTTCTCTCTTCTAAACTCTACATTACAGTCGACCGCAAGAAATATTTTTGAACACAAGTAGACCTAACAGGTCAAAAGTTTGGCCACCCCTGATATATATGGTACTACTACCGGGTGACAAGGCCCACAGTTTTCCAAGGCCCGAGCGCAGGAAACTATGTTTATTACATTTGATCCGTGCCAACTTCGTAGCATGCATGAAACACATCAATATGAACGCCGAAACGCAGCAGCGGACAGCGAGCGGCCACCATCTTGTCACTGTTCGCCGACATCGGTCACGGCCGCTCATATTACTAATTTTGGCTCCTAAAAAACGTCAGTTTTTACTTGTTTATACTATGATTTGTTAGTAGATTTTTATTTATTGTGTTTATTTGATCATTACTCTTTTGATATTTACATAAACATGTGCGATTTTATAGCTTTTTATTTTGTAAATATTCAATTTGTGTTGTAAAGCCCACAACGGTTAGGAAGGCCCAACGAAGTAGTTGCTTGGGCCTTAATAGGAATATAAACAATAATTACTTAATTTTAGCATAAATAACAATAATTTATATGTAAAATCTAATATTAATACAATAAACACTTAAAAATTCGATACTTCGGCTGTTTTATTACACAGTGGAAAAGTATTTTTTTTTAACAAAATATTGATCATTTTAGTATCCGATTGCTTTTATCGAAGTTTATGAATGTTACAATTTTTATGTGTATTTAACCTTATGGTCTTTAATGCTTACTTAGCTCCAAAAGACTTAAAAATGGCACGGGCCTTATTGGACACACCATGTTTAGTAAAGCCCAAAATAAGGTTTTTTAAAAAATGTTTAAAAACCTAACTAATAAACCTGAGCTAACTAACTAATATATTTTTTATTCCTGTTCTATATTATCTTATGTCTAAATATTCAAGGGAAAATAATTGGGTTCCTTGGAGTTTATACACTTCACCTCTTTAACGTCTTATAACTGTTACTATTACTTACATATTTTCTTATTTACTAATTACATTTCTTCTTGTTCTATGTATAGTATATTCCCTTTATTGGATGTTCCTTACTTAATTACATTTTTATTACTTAGTAGCTGTTTCTTTGTTTCATTTTAAACTCTTAAAACTATACATTTTTTGCTTGATCTATACAATGTGATAGAGGTGGTACTTCTAAAACGTTAAGGCTAAGTACTACATCTAAATTCATCGACAAAAAAAATAATATGGGGGGTCCTACCCCCTCCCCCTATAATTTATGACTATTTTTACTTTATGCAATATCAAAGGTTTCATACGTCGGAGAAACATAATAAAAATGGCAAACGGTAGCTAATGACACTGGCTAACTAATAAATTACTTTGTTTCGTATGTTTGAGATTATTTTGGTGAGAAAAACAATCATTAAGTACTTAATTATTTTGTGATATAAAATTACTTTTTTTAAGTCCATATTATTTTTTTAGTCGATAAATTTAGATGTAGTACTTTGCCTTAACAGGTTAGAAGTACCATACCACCCCTATTTGAAAGTAGATATAATTATACACATACGTATATATCATTCCAGGTTAGCATACTATTTAGTCTTATATTTAAAGTCTTATTCCTATTTTTTACTGTTGGATAAGGACTAGTTAGGACTAAGGATTAGGATTAGGATTTATTTTTTTATTAAATGAGGTAACCACACAATGACGCAGATTACAATCGTTAACTATTAGAACATACAATGAGCATACAACCGTAGGTCGTAACTCTTAAATAGTGTACAGTCAGCATCAAAGTAACTGAATAAAAACAAGGTGGCAAAAGTAATAGTCACGTGTAAGTGTCTTTACATACTCATCATTTAACATTTCAGAATTATATTGCAACTTTTTTGTTCATAATTATAACTTCTCTGTAATTACCTTTAGTGACGGTCATGTACATTTTGACTCAACAGCTATGTCAGACAATTCTGGTCATTTCAACCGTAACAATCATTTGAAAATTTCATATGCTAAGCTACTTTTGATGCTGACTGTACACGGCATGAATAAAGTTTAGGTTCAGTGGCGGCGGCCGGCGTGTTGCAGGATTACCTAAAATTACGGTTTCTGCTAATCTCTCCTAGGCCAAAGTGCGATTTTTCATCGCTATTTTCCCGTTCCGCTTTCCGCAGGAATCTAAACGTTGGCCCTTGAATTATTTTAGCTTCTCACACGTAGCGTAAAATTGGGCGATTCTCGTTATGTACGGAACATTTGTTACGACTGCTGGACCGTTTTATTGGTTCATTTGTTACTAACTTTTGCCCGCGGCTATGCTCGCGTTAGTTTTTAGAAGAAGTAGCCATAACAGTTTCCAGGATCCTGTATATCTCTACACAAAAATTTATCAAAATCTGTTTAGCGGTTTATAATTATAACATACAAACAAACTCACTTAACATTTGTAATAATAGTAATAATATGGATAATACGTAATAATATGGCTTAGTTTGCTCATTTAGCCAGTGTTAAGTACCAACCTCAAAGATATAAATAAACCCTGGAATTCTTAGGTAAGTAATATGTTGAGGATCGGGCTACCTTATATCCCAACCAACGTAGCACAACTAACTTCTAACAACGTTGTTGTATTACAAAATAATACTAATAGAAATGCAACTAATTCATCAAATTAAAATTGCTCAAAGCTAAAATATATAATGGATCAAAGCTATTTCCAACACGTTTATAAGTGATTGGATGAATTAAGCGTGCATCAATTATTGTGTTTAGTTGATTGGTAGGTATTGGGTGATTGTATTGATGAAATGTTGCTTGGGTAAATCACAAACCGTGCATCGAACACTCCGCAACAGTTTGCTAAGCATGGAAATTTAGTTAGGAATCTCACACGGATTTCTTGAGAGATTTTGTGAAGTGACATCGCACTGTATTTCTTTTATTTGTTAACTCATGCTCGTTCACGAACACTTAACCGATCCACCATTAATTCACATTATTATATAAAAATACACAAATTTTAGAAAATTAAACAAAACTGCAGACATGACAGTTCACTTTCCCGCCAAGTAGTCCGTAGATATCCCAACTCAGCAGTACATACAGCAGTGCATGGTAGGTACCCAACCCTCTGGTGTCTTACGAGTTGCTGGTCCTGGAAAATTCATATCACGCCCTTTTGAAGAACTACATACACACTCACTTGATATATACAGGGTGGAATAAAAGACCGTGGTTGGAGGAAAAGTATACCCTTAATATTAATGATGGCAAATTTTACTGGAAGGAAACATTCCTTTTTTTACGAGAAAAATAACGAAATATAACGAATTCAGTCGAACCATACGTCTGGCATACGTGAAAATGAGTCTCACGGAACTATTTTCTTTAGATAGTAGGTAAGTAAGCTTAACAATAAAAAAAATATTTTTCTTGATCTTTCTTTAATTTAAGATATTTACTATTGTTGTTTAAAATAAATCGATCCTTAAGAATTACTCTTTCGGTTGGTACCTATTATCAGTATACCCAATGACGCGCAAAGAGTCTAAAGTAAAATTATGAAAATGGCTACAGGAAATAAAATATGATGACCAGAGGCTTTGTTAACTATTATCTACTAACACACTGGCACTTGAAAATAAACACTTATAAAATTTTACTAAAATCAAATTTAATAAAAACAAAAATTCTCCGCTCGCGGTTTCACCCGCGTGGTTCCCGCTCCCGTGGGAATATCGGGATATAAAAATATTCTATGTGTTAATCCAGGTTATAAACTATGTGTAGGTATGCCGAATTTCATCCAAATCCATTCAGTAGTTTTTACGTGAAAGAGTAACAAACATCCATTCATACTTACAAACTTTCGCGTTTATAATTATAGTAGGAAGTAATAGTAAATACAAAGAAATCGAATATTAAAAAAAATATATTTATATAAAATACTTATATTAGACTGATTGCTGGTTACTCTCTAAATATGGTTAAAGCGACACTTTTTTTTTGGTTTTACAACAAATATTAGTACAACACTATAATCCGGGATGTGGAGGCCAGGCGACCTGTAAAACGGGTCTTTGTACCTTTGTACGGGCACCAGTCTCCACAATAATTTTAATATAACCCAATTGTATTGTACAAACCAAATTTATTGTTTATTATTGTGTTTATTCATAAAATACAAGATTTTTTTTTCACATTTCACCGGTTTGATTCCCGGCTCAAACAGGTGATTTTTCAAAAATCTTTAAAAACAGTTTTAGTTATTTTTAAAAATAAAGGAATCCTTCCTTTCAGTAAAATTTTGCCATCATCATTATTAAGGGTATTTTTCCTCCAACCACGATCTTTTTTTCCACCCTGTACCCCGCACCTACCAGAACTAGCAGAAATGTTAAATATTTTCCCAACTCGCTATTTGCACGCCGAGTTCAACACTGAAACGGCCTTTACGCGTTTTAAACAGAATGCGATAAATTTGAATGCGGTCCCAAAAATATTGACACGCGAAAATTGCTTCGTTGATATGCATGGAGTTCCGTGCAAGCATATGCACATTTTTATCAATTATGGCGGCGCCAGTACGCTGATGACAGTAACTGTACGCTGTAATTAAATAAGTGAGCAAGTGGCTCCAAGTATTATTAATTAAGTGCTGAAATATCATATTGATTGGTTGATGTCCCACCCTAGCCAAGTTGCAAAGGCTCCATGTTGTTTCGTTATAATAAATTTGTAGACAAGTTTACAGATACTTAGCAAATGCTAAGTATGCTGTGTCGTGTAGCGGCTAGAGCTGTTTCGTGTAGCGGCTAGAGCTGTGTCGTGTAGGGGCTAGAGCTGTGTCTTGTAGCGGATAGAGCTGTGTCGTGTAGCGGCTCGAGTTGTGTCGTGTAGTGGCTCACTAAAAGAATACTACCACGCCCTCTCTTCTTTGGGTGTCGTAAAAGAGGACTAACGGACTACAGACTGCACATACTTCCAACAACATAGAGCGGCGATGGGCTCACTACCTGAGACGCTGAGCACATGTGCAGTCGCTGTTTGGTGAAAAGTCGACCATGGTAGAAGACTGCTTTTGCTGTCCTCGTTGCCTAGTCTCTTACTTACCCTTCGAGGATAATAGTCGTGACTAAATTAGATAAATTAAATTAACTTTACTTATACTTAATTTTTATTTATATACTTAGATAAAATAATGATACCGTCATAAAAATATGCTATTACTCAGTTCTACCAAAGATGTTAATGAATTTTGGGAACCATTTATGAGCGATGATAACAAAGTGTTTGTCGAGTGGATGACATGGGTCATAAAAAGGACACATAATGACCGGATATCCATTTGTCAAGCCATGTTGTATTCGTATATTCCGTCGAAAATTATTTTCAAAGATATAATATTTCGGCAGTATAAAACACCTCGGTGATCAAGTGGTCAAGCGCTAGGCCTTACCTACCTATATCCGGAAGTTTCATTCCCAGGTCGGGCAGAGCCCTCTACCAGCCCGAACCCCCAGAGGATCTGGGGGGATCGGAGACTCGCTTGCGGCGAAATGCCATACCCCGCCGGAAACTCTCTGGGGAATTTCGACCTCACGGCTTGAGGAACCTGTAAGTTTCTCACCGCCCCCAAACAAGCCCGGTAAAGCTGTAAAGGTCATCTGTTTCTGCGACCGACAGCACTCACACTCAAAAAAAAAATATCGGGCAGACTGTGTTTTAGATTTTTCGATGCATAGCCCGGGTTTGTGATTAGGGTTGCCACCCGTACTCTTAAATAGAGTATTGTCCTCTTTTTCATGTAGGCGTAGGTACTTTATAATCTACGACACCAATAAAGTTCGCGCTAAAATACTCTATTTACTTACGTAAAAGAAAAATATTTGTTAAATGACGCAAAGAGCAACAAAAAATACGTTTTTAAGGACAAATAAATAAATACTCTTTTTATGTTACACTTTTCTTTTTGTTCTAACAAAATGAAAAAATACTTTATTCGTCCTAAGAAAAGGTGGCAACCCTATTTGTGATCGACCCGGCATTGCAAAGTTTACTTAAAAACCTCTCGAGCTCCTCCCAGCTTCGTGCACGTAAGGCCCGGGCCAGTACTAGTCGTAAGATGGCAGTCGTTACAACCCACTAGCCCACATTGGGTCGGCCAGAGTGGTGAGTTATGGCCCAGTTATGTCCCCAGCAGTGGGACGTTTATAGGCTTGGTCTGGAGTGAATGCCACTTCTCTGATAACGTTGTGTAGGACGTCCTCCGGCAAGGTAGAACGATGAAATACGCAAAGTGACTGACAGCAGTTGGATAGAAAACGTCGTCTCTTTTTAGGGCAGATTAGGTTCAAGGGCATGCATTAGACTCTCCCCAGCTAGCAAAATACCCTTAGAAACGAAAGCTTTTAAGAGCAATGTTCTTAAATAATTTTTATATACGTTCTGATTAAGACAGAAACACTTATGACATAACATAAGTCTTTTTAAACTATAAGAGCATATATACCTACTTGTAAAAAAACTTTTAGAAGTATATAAGAAAACGAGGAAAGAAATCAATAAGAACAGTAGTGTTATAAACGCACTATGTAAGCCTAATTCTTAATTAACACTTATACATGCACTATGTAAGTCCTCTCGACCTTAGAAGTAACTTACTCGTATCTAAGTATTTTAGTAGATATCGGCTGTTAAACTTATAACTTATTCTTACAGACGTATATAAGCAAACTTTATTTATATAAAGTTACAATTATAAGAGCAATAGTATTATACACGCACTTTATAAGCCTAATTGCACTTTAGCCTTAATTAGCACTTATACATGCACTTTGTAAGACCTTAAAAGTAACTTTAATAAGTGTTTTATTAAATATCGTCTGTTACTTATAACTTATTCTTAAAGATGTATATAAGCTTACCAATTGGACATTTTTATGGCTGTACAATATTATAGTTGGTCATGTATAAGGTTGGTTGTTTCTATAGTTGGACATTTTTATGGCTGGACGTTATTATAGCTGGTCATGTATCTGGACGATTGTTTCTATAGTTGGACATTTTTTTGGTTGGAGGTTATTATAGCTGGTCATGTATCTGGTCAGTCGTTTCTAGAGTTGGACATTTTTATGGCTGGTCAAATAACTGATTGGACTATTTTGAAACGATGGACGTTTTTATTTTTAGACATAAGTCGTGCAAAGGCTAAGAACAGTAGTATTATACGCGCTCTTTATAAGCCTAATTACCCTTGATTCTTAATATACTCTTATAAATGCATTTTGTAAGATGACTCGATTATAGTACTAGCACGTCAAATGCCTTAGAAACTTACATAAATTGCAATTACAATTTCTAAAGCATTGCAAAAAGTCAAAAAGTGGTCTACCAGGAACTTCCCTGTTTGTCTTTTAGCTTACTTTTACTTTAATAAGGAACCCTAAAGTTTATGAGCCATGGCTGCGTTCATAAAAAAATGTGGTTGAATTTAATTTTAGAAGTGCGGTATAAACCTTAAACAATGTTAATATGCACTTATATTGTTCTTGTTAATGCCTTTATAAGGCATGATTTTAATATAATATTTTTATTATTAAATATACATTATTGAAAAGGCCTGTAAAAATATTGTGACTCTTATTTCAAAATACTCGATAAAATAGACTTGGCAATTTAATAACCGTTAGTAATGCGTAACAAACTGATAAATAAAAGACGTGATGCTCAGTACCCCTTTATTCCGAGAGTTTCTACCCACATACCACACTATATTAAACTACCTACATAAATTCTCAAACAGGATAATACTTAATACTTACGTTTTTAATACTCTTCTTATTATTCAAAAAGTTTCACGAGCCCTTGGCAATCCTTTCGGCGGATTGTGATTACATTCTTACTAAAAGCTCGCAAAGAGCACTACTAGTGACATCACACTTAGAACAGCATAAGTAAGTGCATTATAATGGTAAATGCCCATAACGTACGCTTTTGTAAGTCAGTTTGGTATTACTAAAGCATCGACAAGAAAAGGATGCTTTTGTAAGTCAATTGTAAGTCTGTTTGGTATTTTAAAGCATCGACAAGAATTTCGTAAGATTGGAAATACACTTCTCGAGACCATTTTAAGGTATATTTTAGGTTGAATAGACTTATTAAGTGCGATCAAATCCACACTTATAGCAGTCTATCAGAGTTATATAAGATTGGTAAAATCATACCTACTCTTGGGATGTGTGTAACAGGAAATTTTGTTGGTTGGGTCCTCAATGCCTATCTTTATCCAGCAGTGGAATGGAATGTCACTGGCTTATAAAGATATTCACTACTTACAGCTCGTTGAGATTACCTAATGACTTAATGAGTAATAATTTTATCAATGAACAAGGTAGGCAACCCTACCGTCCCCTCTTAAAATAACTATATTTTCGTAAACATCTCCAATTGCCCATTAAAATAACAGATTGTCTGCAGTTTATTATCATATTTGATGCCCGATTCATCACGGCTTTCTTTCGGCGCCTGTTGAGATCACAATTTTGATTATTTTCCCGCTTTATCCATCACCCGTTGGCATATTCACCGCTTTCCGCCTTAATTCATCATACGCCTGACTTTAGACGAATAAGCTTCGAAATTATTTTATTCAAACACCAAATTATAAGTATGTAGGCAAAACAATGTATGTATGTTTGCAAGTAGATTTGACTACGAGTATCTAAACCACTTACAGTACAAGTACATGCGGAGTATCGGTAGCTGCTTTACTTTTGTTAATTGTTAATGTACTCGCCATGGGCGCGACGTTTCTTCATAGGCGTATTAAAAATACGCCTAGCGCCGCCTAGCGTTGTGTCGCGAAGTTGGCGCGCGTGATGAGTGGGAAACCGACGCGCGCCCGCGCCACTCTGTCTGCAAGCAATCGCGAGACGTACGCACGCATACGCGCCCTGGTGTCGCCTTGGACTACCTTTATTGATATTGCCTGTGATGATAGTGCCTGTGATTTCGTGAAGTGCTCAGCTCGTGCTCCAGTTGCCCGCTCACCCATTATCATCCCAGGTAAGCCTTCCTACCTACCTACCATTTTCTTACGTCGCGTACTCGCGTACCACTCAGACGTGGCGAATACATCTGGTCCAATCGAGCGCGCCCGTTATTACCCGCTAATGTTCAGCCCTAATCAGAACCTAACTTTCTTTTAACTTTTAACTACAGTCCGCTAAAAATAACATATTGGTCACTCTAAGTCAAGTGACCCATCACCCGGCACATTATTTAGACCCTTTCGGCCCTTTTAAACTAGTAATATTATTCTGTGCCATAAGTTCACGTAACAATTACTTACGTAGAAGTACAATCTGCTCATAACGCAGTTTATTTCTTATTGTTCGTTGCGAAACATTATTTTATCTACCCACCTCAATAAATATTTCACAGACTGTTAACTGCTATAACTATAATTACCATTCAATTTTAATTATTATTCCATTGCGATAAACAAATTTGCGAATATTGTTGATTTTATGGATGCATCCCATTATCATTTTATGTATGCATAAGTGATCTGCGTGCGCGCTTGTGTGCCTAATTCGTGCTTGAAATAATAATTCAACTCAGTTATTTTGCCTTTGCCTTTTTTCATGCTACGAGTACGTTTATCGGCTACAGATCTAGTTAATTGTATGGTGATTATAACAAGAGATAGTCTGCAAGATTGTTTTTTTTCCCTTTGTCGTTTCGGCTGCGCTTGTTTAGTGTTTTATTTTTTAATATTTTTTTTGTTCTTGTCGTGTTAAATCCGCTCAGTTCTCGTGCATGCTCACCACGCGTGCCAAGTACCGTGCTTTATTTTTTTTGGTCGTGTTAATTTTTATTTTCTTTTGTTTTTAATTTGTGCCTTTGCGATCGGCTCATTATTTGTGCGTGCTCACCACATGTGCTCAGTGTTGTTTTGTTTTCAGTTTTGTTTTAACCGCTTACAATTATTTTTTTAAAGTCTCGCTTGGCGGCTATTTGCTTGCGTCGCCTTCGCTTCCACACACGTTTGCCCACCTGTGGGACATGTACGGCGTGCTTTAATTTTTTTAACGTGTTAATTTTTTTATATTTGTTTTTAATTTTTGCCTTTGCTAACGGCCTACTCTTTGTGCACACTCCCAATATTTGCCCACTTGGGGGACAACGATACGGAGTGTCCCAATTTTTTTACTATATTCTTATTTTTTTTGCGACCGATTCATTCTTCGCGCTCATTTCCGCTACAGGTGTGCCCAACTGTGGGCTACGTACAACGTATACCACTCTTTCTTTTTATTAGATTTTTTTTCTTTCTATTTTCCTAACGCTTTCCCGGCTGATTGGATGCGCCGCCATCGACTACGCATGCGCTTGCCCACTAGTGGGCTACGGATGACGTGATTTTTTTTTGTTTTTTTTTTCTTTTGCGGTCGGCTAATCTTACGTACGCGCGTCCAATAAACACAGGCATACACATACACATGCGTTTGCCCACCCGTGGGCAATATACAAGGCGTCCCAACTAAGTTTTTATTTTGTTTATTGTTGCATTATTTTTAGCTCATTTGCCCTTACCATGGTAAACAAATACGTCCAGCCCAACTGTAGAATATATACAGGGTGTAGTCCTTTTTACTGCCTTTGAATTTTTTTATTTTTTTTTATTCTTTTTTTTGTCTCTTTTAAATCATCGTGATGCCGACCAAGTCACAAGCCGCGATATTTAGGGAGGCCGCTAAAGCTATACACCAGCTCCTAGAGGTGGGGTCACGGATCATTGCTGGCGACACCAAACATTCCATAACGGAATTTAACGTGCGTTTCGCACAGGTATAGGGTATTAAGGAGAAGCTGGATTCAGTATATTGCAGCATTCTTGACGAGGAGAACTTAGACGAGGGGATTGAGAGGACATACGCTGACAACCACACAAAAGCCTCCGGGGCGTACCTGGGGATACTTATGGCTAGGGAGGAAATCTCACCCTCTTCCACTTCGTCCCCAAACCATAGCGCTCAGCCCAGTTTCGGCGTCAATACGCCCACAGCCGTCCTCCCCAAGATAGCGCTGCCCAGGTTTAGCTCAAAAGTGGAGGACTGGCCTTCCTTCATTGCGCTGTTTAGGAGTCTGACTGACGACATGGCGACCCTGTCGGACGCAGTCAAGCTCCACTACCTTTTCTCGAGTCTCAGAGGTGAGGCATTAAGTATGGTGTCCCACTTATAGGTCACCAATGAGAATTTTGCCGTGGCCATGGACATCCTCACCAAGCGGTACGAGGACCACCGGGTTCTCATCGATAGTTTCGTCGACATAATCCTGGGGCTGCCGAGCATCCACACGCGCTCTAACATACGCACACTTTTCCTCACTCCGCTCGTGTCCGCCCTAAGTAATTTGGATCTGCCCATAGGAGACGACTACGTGTTTGTGTCGATAGTGGTGCGAAAGCTTAAGGGCGAGCTCCGCACGTTATTTGAACGCAGACACGGGTCTAGCAGCACCCTGCCCACGTTGAGCGACCTCATCTCCTACCTCGAGAAGCACGCGCGCTGTGTGGAGACAGAGTTCTCCAATATAGCCCAGCCGCAACCCATTCAGCCCCAGCCCGGCCCTTCTCGTAGCCGCGCGCCTCCTCAGTTGCCCCATCGCACTTATGCTCAGATGGCTCAGCAACAACCCGACCATTACCGTGGCCGCTCCTCAGCTCCATCACCTCACCGCGCCTATGATCAGCCCACTCACCAACCGTTCCGCCCAACGCAGCAAATGCGTTACCGCCCATCCACCTCCCCGGCTCGCAGTCAGCCCTTCCCCGTCTACTAGGCCTTCCAAGCAAGCTGCTCCTCATCATCATCCTCGTCCTCTTCCTAACGCTCGACGCCCTACTGTCAATATTGTGCACTAGGGGACATAGGCTCATGACGTGCAGATGGTACAATGCCCAGCCAACACAGGGCCGTTGGGACTTTGTACAGGCACGCGAGCGCTGCCAGCGTTGTCTCGGCCCTCACTACGAGAGCGAGTGCAGGTCAAGCGGGGCATGCAAGGACTGTGGGAGCTCCAACCACCACACGTCCCTTTATCGACCAGACGACCCAACGCAATCAGCTCATTCGTTGTCACACATATACCCCCACCACAGCTGAGGGAGCACTCGAGGGAGCGTCCCAGAAACAGCAGGCGGCACGAACCCGCACATGCTAAACAGGTGCAACCCAGCTCTGCTCACAGAGCCAGCCCGCCCAGGTCCGGTTCGCCAGGTAGGCCCCGCGAACGCCGCCAGCAATTATGACTCCCAACTATTACGGAGCACCCTAGCGAAGAGGTAGATTCAGCCCATGCCCATTCAGACCATGCCCATTTAGCCCATGTCCCTTTAGCCCATGCCCAGTCAACCCATGCCCACACAGCTGATACATACTCAGCTCATACAATCTCGGCTGCTACTCAATCAGCTCACTCACCTTTTGTGCCCACTGGCACACCCATTTTATTGCCAACCGTCTCACTAAGAGTCGCGGACGTACATGGCTATCTTCACACAGCCAGATCTTTATTGGACTGTGGCAGTATGCTGACATTAATAACGTCACGCATGGCTCAACTTTTGAACTTGCCATAAAAACCCACTTCTTTAAAAATTACAGAGTTGGGAATCAGCACAAACATGAGTCAAAAGCGGCAATAATAATAGTATGCCGACCCACTCACAATGATACTCCTACAATCACTGCCACAGCTCATATTTTAAAAAACGTCACTGGCTACCTTCCCTTAGAGAAGGTACCAAACATTTCCCACATACTAGGCCAGCCACCCGTGCCATTGGCAGATCAGCTCTACCACACACCAGCCCCGATCGACCTCTTATTGGGGTCGGACGTTCTTGGCCAGGTGTTGGACGGGACTAAGGTCTCGTTGGGCCCGGGCAAGCCCATAGCCTTCGGCACGATTTTCGACTTCGCGTTGATAGGACCCATTGAGGACTTGTATGCGCAGCCCGCGCAGCAGGTTAATTCAGCTCACGTCGTCAGCTCACAACCAGACTCAGCTGAATCAGCCCAGGACATACGTCAGAGTCTGGAAAGGTTCTGGAAGTCTGAGGAGCCCCTGCCTCAACCTCACACTCATAATGATCCCCTGGAGGAACAATGCGAGGAAATCTTCCGCTCTACAACTACACGCGATCCCTCAGGCAGATATACGGTCGCTCTGCCCTTTTTAAAGGACGCCCCTCAACTGGGTAAAACTCACCCTATCGCATTACGCAGATTCCTCAATATTGAGAAGAAGCTAATGGCGAACCCGTCTCTGCGTTCTAAATACGTCGACTTTATGGCCGAATACATCGACTTACGGCACATAGCTCCCTGTCACCCAAATACATTCGCCCATAAACCTCACTTCTACATCCCCCACCATGGCGTATTTAAGTCAGGGTCGGACAAGCTGCGCATTGTTTTTGATGGTAGCTGCAAAAGCTCCAATGGTGTCAGCATAAATGAATGCCTACACACAGGCCCCGCCCTTCAACAGGACATTGTTGACATCATCATGTCCTTCAGAACGCACCCAGTCGTTTTCAGCACTGACATCTAGAAGATCTTCAGAAATGTGCTGGTAGCCCCAGACCAGAGACGGTATCAGCTCATACTGTGGCGGTCCTCATCAGATCATCGTCTGCTCACCTCGCCCTCAATACAGTCACCTACGGCTTAAGATCAAGCCCATACCATGCAATCCGCACTCTGCTTCAGCTAGCTGATGATGAAGGTCATCGCTACCCTGAAGCCGTTCAGGTTCTTTGCAAGTCTATCTTCGTTGATGACATCTTGTGTGGTCATGACACAGTTGAATCCGCCCAAGCACTCCAGGACGAGTTAATAAGTACTAAACCTAGGCGGCTTTCAGCTCAGTAAATGGACATCTAACTCGCCTAAGCTGCTCGAGAGATTCCCCAACAACCAATGCGACATGCCCAAGGACTTCGACATGAACCCAGACTCCACGTCCATTAAGGTCTTGGGTATACAGTGGAGCCCTCAGTTAGACGAGTTCACCTACCGCATCTCTCTGCCCCCCATCACACAGGTCACAAAGCTGTCGATTTTAAGCACCGTGGCCTCACTTTATGACCCAAACGCAAGTCGCACCAATCAAGAATCGCCTCACAATCCTCAAGTTAGAGTTGTCGGCCGCCACCCTACTCTCCCAGCTCATGATCCGTGTGTCAGTTCAGCTATCCGCCCATATCAGTATACAACAACACATATGTTGGTCAGACAGTACGATAGACCTGGCCTGGCTCAATCTTCAACCATTTGAAGCCAACAGGGTAGTTAAAATCATCTCAAGCTCACCAGAATGTACCTGGCGACACGTACCTTCCGAGCTCAACCCAGCAGATTGCGCAAGCAGAGGAATATCTGCGCAATCCCTGTCAGCTCACGACCTATGGTGGGCTCCCACGTGGCTTAGACAGCCTTGTAAGTATTGGCCTGCGATGCCCTCAGCTCTGGGCCATCACGCCCTACCAGTCCTTAAGCCCAAACACATCCCGTCACTGGTCACAGTACCCGGTCTTGACTTTGACCTGCTCACTCGGTTCAGCTCACTAGACAAGCTCGTCGGAGTGACAGCTTGTCAAAGACGTTTTCTGCACAACTGCAAAACCAACCCAGACTTGCGACGCTCAGGCCCCTTGTCCGTCAGTAAACGTAGGGAGGCCCTACTTTACTGGGTACGCAGAGTTCAGCACAATGTGTTTGCAGAGGACATTCACCGCCTTCAAACTAGCAAAACATGCTCCGTCAGACTTCAGCGGCTGTCACCTCTCATTAAAGATGAGCTCCTTAGAGTTTGTGGACGACTGTCCCATGCGTCTATCCGATATGATGCGCAGCATCCGCTCATACTTCCCAGCTCTAGCCCACTTGTAGATCTCATCATTGACCACTACCACAAATTACACTGCCACCCTGGCGCTGACACCTTACATGCAATCCTACGCCAACAATTTTGGATATTGTCCGCGCGCCGTATTATTAGGCACCGAGTCTTTAAATGCATTAGATGCTTTCGATGCCGGGCCTAGCCGCAAGCGCCCTTCATCGCCGACCTGCCAGCCGATAGAGTTACGCCTCAGCCCGTATTTAGCCAAGTCACGACCGATTTTGCCGGCCCATTCCTCGTTAAATCTAGTACCCTACGTAACGTTAAACTCTGAAAAGCGTACTTTTGTATATTCGTGTGCCTCTCCACTAAGGCGGTTCATTTGGAACCGGTCTCGGACCTCAGCACGGAAGCGTTCCTCGCGGCATTACAGCGTTTTATAGCACGGCGCGGTGCCCTGGTTCTCATCCGCTCGGACTGCGGTACAAATTATGTAGGCGCCAGAAATCAGCTCATTGAAGTACAAAACTTTCTTGCTTCGAATAATGACACGATCGCGCACAAGCTCGCTGATCAGCACATTACTTGGTTATTGAACGTCCCTACGGGACCATGGTTCGGTGCGTTACATGAGATCAATGTAAAATCAACAAAGCAACTTTTATATCGCGTAATTGGCGAACAACACCTCACATTCGAGGAATTCTCTACACTTTTAGCACGAATCGAGGCTGTACTTAACTCCAGACCTCTCTGCCCACTTTCGTCTGATCCGTCAGACTTCTAGCCGCTCACAGCCGGACATTTTATTATAGGCCGCCCACTAACGGCCCTTCCCGAACTATCCGTGGAAGATAGGCCGATCTCCACACGTAGGCGATTCCAGATGGTACAGGCACTTTCCCAGCGCTTCTGGACGCTGTGGACCCAGTCCTACCTCCACACACTCCAAACCCGCTCCAAATGGTTGTCCCCATCCTCCCCTCCCCGAGTTGGCGAGCTCGTCCTCATCGAGGAGGACAACCTCCCTGCCCTTCAATGGAGACTGGGGCGTATCACCCGCACCCTACCTGGGAAGGATGGCGTCGTGCGGGTGGTAGACCTGGACACCGCCAATGGACACCTCCGGAGGCCTGTGTTCAAGATTGCCAGGCTCCCTCTGGATGAGCCACCCTGGGCCCCGGAGGATGTACTCGCCATGGGCACGACGTTTCTTCATAGGCGTATTAAAATTACGCCTAGCGCCACCTAGCGTTGTGTCGCGAAGTTGGCGCGCGTGATGAGTGGGAAACCGACGCGCGCCCGCGCCACTCTGTCTGCAAGCAATCGCGAGACGTACGCACGCATACGCGCCCAGGTGTCGCCTTGGCTTTTTTTTTTTTTATGCCAAGCCCGGCAAATGACCCCACTCCACCTGATGTTAAGCGAGGACAACTGGTGCAGCGTAAGAGACGTAGCATCAGTCATCCTCACTCTGCCGGCCCACAAAGTGCTTCTTCACGCCTCGTTTGAAGGACCCTATGTCATAGGTAGGAGGGAATACGTGTGCTGGTAGACTATTCCATCTTTTGGAAGTGCGGCAAAGAAACGAGTCACCAAATTTCTTTGTGCGTGATGGAATGTTAGAGACTGTAAATTGGTGACTCCGGAGAGCAGCACGCGTACTCCTATGGAGGAAGGGAGAAGGAGGGATGAGGTCAAAGAGTTCTTCAGAGCACTCGCCATGGTATAAACGGTAAAAGACGCTGAGTGACGCAATATCTCTACGCAATTGCAAAGGCTCGAGAGTTTTAGTGACCTCCGCATCGCCGATAATGCGCACAGCGCGGCGCTGCAATCTGTCCAAGGCATCGAGAAGGTACTTTGCGGAGCCGTCCCAAAGGTGAGAGCAATACTCCACGCAAGACCGCACCTGTGTCTTGTATAATAGACACAACTGATCAGGCGTGAAGAATCGCCGCACCTTGTTCAGGACACCGAGTTTACGTGAGGCAATTTTAATCACGGTTTCGATGTAGTCCTTTTGGTTCAGATCGCAGCGGATATCCATACCGAGCATGTTAATACTGCTCTGCAGGCCTAAAGATGTACCCTGAAGAGAAGGAAGGGGAAGGAATGGCGACTTTTTCGCTGTGAACGCGCACACCTGTGTTTTCTTGGCATTGAACTCCACTAGATTATCGGAGCCCCATTTAGAAATGAGATCCAACACCCGATCGAGCTCAATGACAATATTTGCTCGCTTCATTTCGGTGTCTACCCGCCCAGCCGTTGGGTGACCAATTATATCCCCCATGCACTGTGCTATCATCTGCATAGCAATGAATGTTTCCAAGAGGAAGCATGTCATTGATATGCAGAAGGAACAGCGTGGGGGATAGAACGGAGCCCTGAGGAACACCAGCGTTCACTGACATGAACCGCGAAGCGCATCCATCCGAAAGGACACGGATTCTACGCTCATGCAGGAAGCTAGCAATCCAGGTACAGAACTGAGCGGGCAAACCGTATGCCGGGAGCTTCGAGAGAAGAGCTTTGTGCCAGACCCGATCAAAAGCCTTGGCTATGTCAAGGCTAACTGCCAGTGACTCGCCACGCTTGTCAATAGCCTCACCCCAGAGATGTGTTACGTACGCTAGAAGATCACCCGTTGACCGTTTTGGCCGAAACCCATATTGACGATCGTGAATTAGGGAGTGATCTTCTAGGTATCGAATAAGCTGTTTATTCAATATTCGTTCTAGGATCTTACACAACACTGAAGTTACGGCTATAGGGCGGTAATTAGTCGGATCTGACCGATCTCCTTTTTTAGGGATCGGTTGCACATTAGCTTCTCTCCAAGATTCCGGCACACAACCCGAAGAGAGCGAGAGACAGTACAGACGCGTTAACACAGGGGACAACTCCGCTGCACACATTTTTAGAACTATTGCTGGGATGCCATCAGGACCGTTAGCTTTCCGGACATCGATTGACTGCAGCTCCGCACGGACATCACACTGCCTGATTTTAATATCAGACATTGTGTGGCCACAGTGAGGAACTGAGGGTGGCTGTGCATCACAGTCATCGATCCGGGAGTTAGCCGCAAAGAGTTTGGCCAGGAGATCGACCTTTTCCTGCGGCTTGTGAGCTAAAGTTCCGTCAAGGCATCTCAGTGGTGGCAGCGAGGGTTGGCAGAAGTTGGATTGCACGGCTTTGGCCAGACGCCAGTAGCTACGGCTGCCCGTAGGATGCGTCAGGAGTTCTTGGCCTACTCGTGCAACGCGCTGGGCATCCGCTCTAATGTAGGCCCTCTTACACGACTTGGTGGCATTATTATAGGCTGCTTTTAGCGAGCGAGTTTCGGGATCCCCATGAGCTTTAACTCTGATCCAAGCGCGGTATGCCATCTGTTTGCTTTCAACAGCGCTGGCACACTCGCGATTGAACCAGCGATTGCGTCTGCCTTTGCTGATGACATAGGAGTGTGGAATATAGTATTCCATTCCTAATACTATCTCATCAGCAACGGCAGTGGCGCTAGCGGTTGGGTCCTTCTCACTAAAGCAGCGCTGCCTCCAAGGGACGGATGCAAAATACTCCCGCATACCGTCCCAGTCTGCCGATGCGTAGTGCCAAATCTGGCGTTTCGAAACCGCCCGTTGGCGGGCGCGATGCCAAGGGCACTGTGCTGGATATCAAGCAGTGATCCGAGGAACCTAAAGGAGCTCGAATCTCCACCCGGTATCCAGCTGGGCGACTCGTCAGCAGAAGGTCGAGCCGCCGATGGAAACTGCTCCTGCGCATCATCTGCTACCCGACTAAGATGTTCAATTAGTCGAGTTGTCTCCATGTCGCCGTTATGGGATCGGTAGACGCAGACGTAGACACGGCAATGAGAGCCTAAGTCGACGTGTACCACTAGGAGGGAGAAGGAAGGGTCCTCCAGGCAGCGCAGACGGCGACAGCAAACATCCACCCGAACGAATAAGCAAACTCCGGCTTTGGCTTTGAAGGATTCTTCAAGCACAAAGCCGGGATAGTTCAGGTAGGTGGTGTCAGCTGGGCGGATTATTTGCGTCTCCGTCAGGAACAACATTGCTGGCCGTGCCGTCTCGAGATGGTGGTGGACGGCATTGAGGTTTGCATGGAGTCCGCGGATGTTAGCGAACTCCACCTCAAACGGTAAGGTTGTGGTGGGGGTGTGCACCGCTGTAGTACCAGTTTTGTTGTTAGGCGCTGTCATTTTAGGAGTGGAAAGAGAGAGGCGTGAATCGAGAAAATGATGCCGCGATGCGAATGGTCAAAGTGTGGTGGCCTGTTTCCCCAGGAATTTGCCCACAGACGAGTATTATTAACCTGCCGAACGGAAGGGCCCCCGAAACCCCCGGGAATGGCCGCCGGGACCCCACCTTCTGGTCACCAACCGGCACGACGGACCACCCCGAGATTATGCGTGTCACGAAGTCCTCCTGGCACTGGTTTGACGGAAGCCTCCACAGACCAAATACATCGCAGCATCATCCTCTCGAGCTCTGGTTATACGCTGGCTGATCCCGAAACGCGACCGACAAGCAGTCACTTGACGGGTTTTACACCATGCGTACGGTGGTCACCAACCAGACGGGTCAAGCCCTACCACCAGTGGAGCAGATCATCGCTCGAAAGAGTCCGTTAGTCGCTTTTTACGACACCCACCGGACGGAGAGAGGGGCGGCGATTGGTATTCTTTCTCCGTCACCGCACGGATAATTACACAGGCACTATCATCACAGGCAATATCAATAAACTACCTTTATTGATATTGCCTGTGATGATAGTGCCTGTGATTTCGTGAAGTGACTGTGCGTCAGAAATCGCCTACATCGCCGCCCGTCAGCTCGTGCTCCAGTTGCCCGCTCACCCATCATCATCCCAGATAAGCCTTCCTACCTACCTACCTACCATTTTCCTACGTCGCGTACTCGCCACTCAGACGTGGCGAATACAGTTAATTATTGAATTATTATAAAATACTATTTTAAATGTTTTATGAATTAAATTGTAATAGAATATTGTATTTGTTGGAACCATGTTTTTGTATTGTAATTTTAATTTTTGTAATTTTATTAAATCTATTTCTGTGTATTTAATACTTTACTGACATATTTATAAGAAAAACTGTTCCTAACAAAAATGGATTTTGGTTATCTGCAATAAATAAATTATTAATTAATGAATTAAATCTTTTTTTCCATATATTAGGTATATTTATTCTTTAGAAAGTGTCGCGCGATCGCAAAAACTGACATTATAGTCTCTTATTGAACTTCAAAGCGAAATCAATCATATTGATGTCATGCGCTTGTGTTAAAAATTAAAATTAACTTTTTATAGAAGGGGGTGCCCTGCGGAATATATTGATATTCCGCAATTAATTCTTACATGAAAATATCTGTATTGACAGATATTTTCATGTAAGAATTATTTTTTTATGCGTAAAATTAAGAAAGTTGTCGAAAAAATAATTATGTTTTTAGGAGTCATTAGATTGATGTATTGTTTGTTATTGTTTAAAGAATTTGTTAAAAATTATAACAAGGCCATGACCTTGTGCAATGATCAGGCTAACTTAGTTAAGTTCTTGTAATGTATTTAACAAATGCAGCGCATAGTACAAATGACTTAAAAATACGAAAATTTTCACAATTTCGTGCAGGACCCCTTAATTATTCTGTAGTAGCGATCGACTAGAGGACTAGACAGTTAAACTTAGTAGACAGTTCCTCAAAATTAGACCTCATTTTCTGATAGAATCACGCTGGGAATCGACCCCAAGACCTCCTGTTTTGAGACTGGTGATCTTGACAGACCGCAGAACAACTTCTTTTAAATACAATTTAATTAGTAAATAATTATAAAATGATGCACAATAAGAAAGAGCAATGTTAACAAAAATTAATGCAAGCGGTTTTAATTACTCCGCGAGGCGGAATGATTAATGGTGCGGAAATGTAAGGAAATAATTAAGGGTTGCCTCCGGATGTTGCTCTCCAGTTCACACTCGAATTAAAATACAGATTTTTTGTTAGGGTTGCTACCCTATCTTATCCGGGTTATATATCCGGGTTATCTAGGTAGATATATAACCCATCGAGGATAATATTATATGTATGTATGTAACTAGGTAAATTGCGTAGGTATAACTAGGCATACACCGAGAACAGGGGCGAACTTGGATTATGTGGAAGTCTCCTCTCCCTTCCCCGCCCAGTCAACCACTAAAAAACCAAGCTTCATCCCTTCCATGCCACGGGGATGGCTCGGGACCACAATTGGCAAACACCGAGTTCCACTTGTTGAGTCCACGAAAATTAAATAATTTAATTGTAGCGCTCTTACTGACTACATGATAACATGCATAATTTACCATTGATCTCTATTAGCACAGAATGGTAGTAGGTACTTAGCTATTAGTCCATGTCATGGACCAACGGCTTTACGTGTATTGCGTAGCACAGACTATTACTAAGTATTTTCAGTTTTGAATAAGGCGACAATAAGCCTGCCTGGTCATTACCAGGTGCAGGTTAATTCACTCTGAAATAAAGTCCTTTCTTCTTGTACTTTCTTTCCTTATTTTTTCATTCTTCTAAAGATTCAAATTCACAAGCTCGGAACAGTTAAAATACCAAGTTTTTTTGAAATGTTCCCGACACGAGTCTTGTTGTTTGATGCGATCCATAGTTCGAATCGCACTTTTTTTCTAGACAAATGCTTTGTGTATATTATATTTGGGTAAGGCCCGCTAACTTTGTAGAAAATAACACACTGGAAAAGTAACACACATAGGTGGCAACACACCAAAATAAGGTAAGATATGGTTTACATGCCCGGTTTGTAAGTAGGTAAGAAGGTCCTTATAAATTAAAAACCAAAATACTATAGTGAAGTAATTAAAACTGTTTAATTAATTAAAAAACAAGATGGAAACAAAATATAAGAAGGTTGGTTGTATGGTATAAATAATAATGAATGAGAGTAGTTTACGTTACAAACATAGCTTATGTTATTGCCTCTAAGGGAAAACTAGGTAACACATAAAACAGATTGGTCAAAGTATATTTTTTACGACAATGGAGCCCTTTTTATTATTGACCTGCCTACTACCAGGTTTGTACTACATACTTACATTACACAATATTTAAAGCCACCATGTAAACCAGGCCTAAAGTAACACACAGTAACACACGGTAACACACGGTATCACATAGTACCACACTGGAAAAATTCACAAGACAATTTTAACCTATATTTGTATAAATAACTTAAAAATAAGTGCATTTTCTACGATCTTTAAACGATAACTGTCTACTGCCTCTAAGGGAAAAGTAGGTAACACATAAAACAGATTGGTCAAAGTATATATTTTTTTACGACAATGGAGCCCTTTTTATTATTGACCTGCCTACTACCACATTTGTAATACATACATTACACAATCTTTAAAGCCACCATGTAAACCAGGCCTAAAGTAACACACAGTAATACACGGTAACACACGGTATCACATAGTACCACACTGGAAAAATTCACAGGACAATTTTAACCTATATTTGTTTAAATAACTTAAAAATAAGTGCATTTTCTACGATCTTTAAACGATATCAAAACAACACTAATGTTTTCTAGGTTATGGACCAAACATATCATTGTTATAATGACTTCACTTGACAAAATTCTCCCGTTTGCAGTATAAAAATTAATGTCTGAATTTTCTCTCCGCAGGTTAGACGCGTATTGCACTTGCAAAGATGGTGAACTGTCATATCTGTCTAAAGAAACGTCATATACACATGTTGTTAGACTAATAAAACTGATTGGGGTAGTCGTATTATAAAAAATCAATACTAAATCGTAGTCACACACTCGAAAGTATCATACGGGAAAAAAAGGAGTCATACACTTTCTTACGAATTTTAATATTAAAAAGTTATAAATAATGTCTTATTAATGCATTAAATTATGATTTAACTAATAGCTAAAAATATAGCATACTTTATTTCATAATATAAATGCTTTTATATTTTTAACAGTTATTTAAACCTTTAAAAATGCCTTGGGGTCAACGAAATTTTGTATGGAGCATAAAATTTCAAAAATCGAATTCTGAGTTCCAAATGAATGTTTAATACATTATTATTGTTGTTATTTTATTAATAACGTAATCATCTACAAAACTGATTACAAAGGAAAGTGATAGGATCTTTAGATAAATGTGTATTATTGATAAAAGTGAGGCGTCACATTATCATCACAAAATGTACAAAGTTAGCGGGCTTTACCCATTTATAGCTCATTCCCCAAAACAATACCTAGGCTATAGCGCAGTCTCGATTCCACCAATGCATAATATACCAGCATGAGTTGTGTTATATCTACTTCGTCACGCAGGCTTCTCAGTACGTAGCAGGCAGAGCTTATTTCCCTTTATGTCTTTCCATTTTAACAAATTATCGGTATAAACTCCTAAAAATTTTGTAACCTGTAGGTACTGCATGCACTTTTTCTCCAGCTAGTTTAGCGTTCAAAGTAACATTATTCCTGACATTATTTTGAAATAAAATGACATTTGATTTATTAGTCTTAATTAAATAAGGCTATTAACAGCAAACCAATTGTACATAGTATCCAGAGTCTGATTTACACTAGACTCCAAACTCTCCAATTCCCTAGCAGAGATGACTGCATTCGTGTCATCTGCAAATAAGATTAACTTCACAAAATTAGCAGAGTTAGAAACATGATGAGTCAGACCATTTATGAAAGTGATGAATAATGTAGGACCCAGAATAGAGCCTTGCGGTACTCCTACTTTCATATCTACCATCTTCGAACTTGTTACAGTTTCAGGCATATTATCATCAATTGTTTTAATATCCACAAACATTTTTCTATTCTGCAAATAAGATTCAAAGAGTTTCAAAGCCTTTCTGCGAACACCGTTTTGATCTAATTTATCTAAAAGTAACCTTAGATAAATGATTGCTGATGATAAAAGCGCGAGCGCAGCGAGACCAATCATTTGACTTGCCTATGACTAACGGTATCAAAAGCAGAGCTCTAAAATAAGTGCAGCTACTTTCAACCCTTTCATTTATTCTGCCTAGCACATCACTAAGTAGCGTGTTGATCGCATCCTGTGTTCCCACCATTCTTCGATGACCAAATTGAGATTCGTAAATTAGACTTTGAGTTACGAAAACTAGCAATATTTTTAAATTAGATAAGTCATTATTTATCACTGTTCAAATTATTAACACTATTATTTTCTGTTTATTTGGAGCCGACATAAAAGTTACAATGAAAACTCACATGGTGACAGATTTTTTTTGTTTTGTTATTTTTAAGTACTGCGTGGGTGAGTTTAGTACAGTGCTGAATGAAACCCGTATTCACAAACATTTACTTGTCTAAGCCTCAGAACAATACTGCTTTAGTTATTGTTCAGCAGTGCGATTCTCTAAGTTAAATCCTTGGTAGTAGCGGCTGCCGCAGCGCTGAGAATTGAATTTGCCTCTTTCATATTCATAGAATTGGTAAGAGACAGCAATCACAGCGTCTATGTGTCGCTTAGAAAATCACGGTCTAAACAAAGTAGAAATGCTACGCGAAGTAAGTCATTTCTCAGTGCGTTTCGTATGACCCTGACCTGGTGATAGGAACACAGAATAATTGACTAAATGAACGTCTCAATTTTCTTTTCTAACTAATAAAAGTAGGTAGTCGTAACTTATGTGAAAAAAAATAACAAGACGGAACCCTTTAAACTTTATCAAAAATAAATAGTCGAAAGCGGGTGGAGTCAGCACAATAGGCACAAAAATACTAGGCTCACAGCAGAGGCAAAGGAGGAAGAAACACTAGACAGAGTTCATTACTCCAATCAGCTGATTGATAGTGTTGTCATAATGTCGATAAACTCGTATTATTTTTAAAAGTATGTACTTCCACAATGCCCGAGATATCAAGAAATGTTTTTATGTGTACCAGCTCACTAAAAGTAAGTGATTAGGTACGTGAAATATGGCTGGCCCTGCTTGATATAAGCTGTATAGAAGGTGCTTTTACTTTATGAAATCCGGCAAAAAAAACGATAGTCAATATTTTAGAAAACATGGATCTTATTTATAAGAAAAATAATTATAATCAATTATAAAACTGATATTAAACTTCCTCGTTACGTATATACACCTATTAATTTCAACAAAACTAAAAGTAATATGTAGTAGGTAGAGGTACATAATATGAAATTTAATAATATTAAAATTATTATGAGTTCGCCTGTACCTCATGTCAATGTATGTAGAAGTTTGTTACCAAATTTAATGACTTTCTAGTGTAAAAGTCAAACAACAATTACACTGTTAGAGGGTACTATTTCCGGTACTATTTATTGAGATAGAAATGAGAGCCATTGCTGGTTCTGTTTTCGCGCTACGAGGTGAGTACGCTAGGCGTAGAACCTACGCCTAGCGTACTCACCAAACTATGTCTATAACTTTTGAACCATAAGGATACTATTTATTTCCTTTGGGCACTATTTGGTACTATTTGGGTACAGTTTTTTGGCATTCTTGAAATAACAGAATTCCATGGTGAGTACGCCAGGCGTAGGTACACCAGGATTCTACCTTCTGTAGTTACCGAGTACCTAATCAAATACCTACTTTTCGTCAAAATTCCTCCGAAAAGTAAGTTCTAGTTGAGGTATAAGAAATAAGGCTACATTCATGAAATTTAGGGAAGATTTAGTTAACTCTGAGAAAAAATTTGTTAGACATAAACGAGAACTCTAGCTACAGTACCTATACATCCTGAGATACAACGTTAATTTATTATGGTTATCCCGCTAGGGTCACGGTGATGATACCTTAAACATGGTTTTTCCACAGGAATGGAGCAAGTAGCGAATTTATGAATACGTATAGCCAAGATTTTGTTGAAGATTTTGGTCGGCTTATACGCGTACTTTTAGTATGAAAAAGTCATATAAACTTTAATTTCTCCTAAAATACTGTACCCAGGAAACTGAAAAGTAGGAACTGGTTACCCACCATGTTCTAACTCCGCTTTTTATTATTTTATGGTGCATTATTTTTTATTATTTTTTATTTATTTTATTTTATTTGGAGAGCTTACAGCATCATTTACAAAAGAGACATAACACAGTAACTTACAAATTAATAAAAAGCTACCGCATCTAAAAATGTGTTTATTTATGTTTTATTCAATAACACCTGTGTGTTAAGTGAGCTTAGTTTTTTGCAACTTTATTTTATACCAGCAGTATCACCCAGCCCATTGAGTTAAATTCACGCACTTTTAGTGCTCGTAATATATTTTTATCTTAAGCGTTACCTAATTCTGTAGCAAGGACTTGACTTTATTTTTACTCACCCATCAAACAGCCATACATAGCCAACCCATTTAAGAGTTTTATTTATGTACTTACTTACATCCCCAGGCCAGGCCAAGCTCAGCTTAGTGTGGGGGACAGGTAAAACTATAATTTTACGTAGGTAAATATGTTTATTGGAAAATATTTTTTTATTTTATTATTTCTTTATCTCTAATATTAATATCATAGATATTTTTGTGTTATATTTTAATTTAACGATTATCTTTTGTTCTTATAAAACTTAAAAATAATGATAACAGTAATAATTTTTTAATTTATGTTTTTCACAGCCCTACAGCTAACTCCGTTTTTGTATGAAAAGTTTGTGATACTTGCTACAACTTTACCTATAATTTATTAAAAAAAATATATCACCAGAATGCCAAATTCCGTGTTCGAGCGGTTAGCACGCCGGGTCTGGCGTCGCGCCATCTCTGAGGTCCCGGGTTCGATTCCCAGTCGGGTCATTTTATAGAAAAACAGTTTTTCTAAATTGATTTCGGGTCTGGATGTTTTTTCTATGTTTATGTATATTTATCCGTTATCTTACCATATTAACGAGTTTCATAAGAATACTAATCTTGGGCTAGATAATTGGTGTGAGCGTAAACAAATAAAATGAAATAAAATAAAAATAAAATGGCAATAATGTAACTGTCGGGAATAGGCACGGTGTGTCATGAATACGTAAAAAAACTAAGAACGTCAACATCCTATTTATCGAGATACTCTTCTAGGCAAAGTTCTGTCTTTCACCTACAACTTTGCCATTGACTTTGGGCACTTGTAATTCGGAAAACTCGTATGATCTATAAAGAGTTGGGTCGTATTGGCAAAGCATAGAGTCTATTTTATCATTGACAACTTGATAAAAGCTATAACAATAAATAGGTTCAGAGATATTTACAAAAAACTTCAAAATCCAGGAAAAGTAGCAGCATTTTACGGTACGATGATGGTAACTATCAAGGCGGACTTTTAAACGGCTGCTATCTTTGATAGCATGACGACCATAATATGACAATCTCAACCCACTGCGCCATTGCGAGCTCGTCTTATACGACCTACGTATGTATGTATGTAATTAACACAACATTTGTACCTATTTTTCTAATAAAGCGCATGCAGTTCCTCATGTTATCGTCAACATTAATACTTACTTGTTTAACAATAAATTGAGAGGGCTAACAGCTTTCTAAAAACGGTTACAAAAATCGGGGTCGTAAATGTAACTAACCTTAACCGTGTCGCGTAGAGGTGAATGAATAACTTTACTAATAAGTATACCAGAACTAATAAGAATACCAGACGATAATGTAGTACACTGTAAAATAGATCTTAATGGTTTGTCAGATGGACATGCTGGACTATTCATGCAGTGTTGGTACCTAACAAACAACATATTTCTAAGAATCCAGCGGTATTTGGTATGAAACGGACTTTCTAAAAATAACAAATTACAATTTAGGCAGCACCTAATGAACGAAATTTTAATGAAATGGGTATAAATGCTTTCATAAAAAAAAATATGAGCTGTTTCATAGTTACGTGCATGAAAAATAGGAAAACGACAATTAGATTGTATCGCGATAGGGAATTACGATGGGCTACCAAAGGCGGCAAAGTATCTAGCCAAATTAAGCGTTTCCTATGCATTGGTAAAGGATATTTGAATGATGTTTCAGTTTCTAGGAATAGGAAAAAATATATTTCAATATACAAGGAAAGTTATATGGCAATTAAGCCAAGAAAATAGCAGTGCAAGAGCAAATAACTCATTCTAGAAACTTATTCAAAAGCGTATGGAGACTTATAAATAGACACAGAAATCAGACGGGTAAAGAGCTGTCCCAGCTGAAACTAAAATAGGGTAGTAAAGTACTGACCCTAATAGCATTTTTTGTTGGCATTAAGTTGGGCCACGTACCTTCGATTAGTTGGCCAACAAGCATAATTTTATTGGCGCGCAGTTTATGGCTTGGGCCCATAACTGATGGCCAAAGTAGGATTACCTACAAAGGCCCAACTATCAGTAGGGCCAACTATGGACTAGATTATTTAAACCAACTTATGGTCGATCGATCGAGTATTAGATAACAGGTGCACCTAGTAACAAATTTACCTAGTACGAGTAGCATGAACCATCTCTAGTAGGTACTGTCCCATCACTCCCATCCAACGAACGGCCACTTCCCAGAAAGGAAGGAGTGAAGGACGATGGCGACGGATGCAATCCTCAAAAAGAGAGATCGTAAATTAAAAGTAGGAATGAAGTCTCGAGCTACGGTTCCAATTCCAATTGACGCGACACCCAGATGCAATAGTCCAGAGTCCAGCGAGACTTGATAATTCGAATATTACCATGGGTATATAACTAAGGCCACAAAAATCTTGTCACCGCGATTTAGAAATGGTATAAAACAGTACAGCGCCATCTCTGAAGAAATATCGGAACTAAATACTTTAAGGATAGTATCTAACTTTTTTAAATTTTGTCCCCTGTCCCCTCCCTCCGCCCCTCTACCCTCCGCTCTCCTCCCCTGCACCACATCCTTCCGGGTCTCAGCACTACCGTATTTGCGAAATTCCACATTATTTTGCTGAAATGCCTACAGTAATTACCCGGCGGTAGGAATAACATGATAGTAATAGATAAAGTTTTTTTTGTTGGCGTAATGGTGTTATCTTATCTTTGATCCCTACGAAAATTGCCCAACTGTAATAAAATAACATCAGGCCCGTGGTAGGCTATCCGTTGGTTAAATTGCGCAAGTTATAACCATTGGGCCTCTTTTGAATTTAAGTTGGCAAGTAAACTAACCATCTGCCAACAGTTGGCGAATGGAAGCCAACGGCAAATGTTATTAGGGGAATGACCCGAAAAAGATTGCTGATATTTTTGCTCGACAATTTGATCATAGCCTAAACAAAGTTTCCATTAATTTAGATACGGCTTTGAAATTTCTCGGTCAGGGCGTAAATAGAGTCACAAACGAAATGACTCTGAGACCTACTGATGCACAGGAAGTAAAGAAGATCGTTCAGGGAATATTACTTCACCATAGTTAAGGAGAATAATATGATATCCTTGCAGAGCCTCTTAGCTTTTACAATAGATGTATAAAGGAAGGCAAATTCTAGCTAAAGTGGTACCGGTTCATAAAAAGAGATCAAGAACGGACCCAAAGATGTACAGGCCTATTTCTCTATTACCGACATTCTCAAAGATTTTTGAGGTTTTGAAATAAAGGTTAATGTAGTAATGTAGTAAATTGAGATTCACCTTATTTATCCCAAAGTACCACTTTGGGATAAATACTACATTAACCTTTATTTCAAAACCTCAAAAATCTTTGAGAATGTCGGTAATAGAGAAATAGGCCTGTACATCTTTGGGTCCGTTCTTGATCTCTTTTTATGAACCGGTACCACTTTAGCTAGAATTTGCCTTCCTTTATACATCTATTGTAAAAGCTAAGAGGCTCTGCAAGGATATCATATTATTCTCCTTAACTATGGTGAAGTAATATTCCCTGAACGATCTTCTTTACTTCCTGTGCATCAGTAGGTCTCAGAGTCATTTCGTTTGTGACTCTATTTACGCCCTGACCGAGAAATTTCAAAGCCGTATCTAAATTAATGGAAACTTTGTTTAGGCTATGATCAAATTGTCGAGCAAAAATATCAGCAATCTTTTTCGGGTCATTCCCCTAATAACATTTGCCGTTGGCTTCCATTCGCCAACTGTTGGCAGATGGTTAGTTTACTTGCCAACTTAAATTCAAAAGAGGCCCAATGGTTATAACTTGCGCAATTTAACCAACGGATAGCCTACCACGGGCCTGATGTTATTTTATTACAGTTGGGCAATTTTCGTAGGGATCAAAGATAAGATAACACCATTACGCCAACAAAAAAAACTTTATCTATTACTATCATGTTATTCCTACCGCCGGGTAATTACTGTAGGCATTTCAGCAAAATAATGTGGAATTTCGCAAATACGGTAGTGCTGAGACCCGGAAGGATGTGGTGCAGGGGAGGAGAGCGGAGGGTAGAGGGGCGGAGGGAGGGGACAGGGGACAAAATTTAAAAAAGTTAGATACTATCCTTAAAGTATTTAGTTCCGATATTTCTTCAGAGATGGCGCTGTACTGTTTTATACCATTTCTAAATCGCGGTGACAAGATTTTTGTGGCCTTAGTTATATACCCATGGTAATATTCGAATTATCAAGTCTCGCTGGACTCTGGACTATTGCATCTGGGTGTCGCGTCAATTGGAATTGGAACCGTAGCTCGAGACTTCATTCCTACTTTTAATTTACGATCTCTCTTTTTGAGGATTGCATCCGTCGCCATCGTCCTTCACTCCTTCCTTTCTGGGAAGTGGCCGTTCGTTGGATGGGAGTGATGGGACAGTACCTACTAGAGATGGTTCATGCTACTCGTACTAGGTAAATTTGTTACTAGGTGCACCTGTTATCTAATACTCGATCGATCGACCATAAGTTGGTTTAAATAATCTAGTCCATAGTTGGCCCTACTGATAGTTGGGCCTTTGTAGGTAATCCTACTTTGGCCATCAGTTATGGGCCCAAGCCATAAACTGCGCGCCAATAAAATTATGCTTGTTGGCCAACTAATCGAAGGTACGTGGCCCAACTTAATGCCAACAAAAAATGCTATTAGGGTCAGTACTTTACTACCCTATTTTAGTTTCAGCTGGGACAGCTCTTTACCCGTCTGATTTCTGTGTCTATTTATAAGTCTCCATACGCTTTTGAATAAGTTTCTAGAATGAGTTATTTGCTCTTGCACTGCTATTTTCTTGGCTTAATTGCCATATAACTTTCCTTGTATATTGAAATATATTTTTTCCTATTCCTAGAAACTGAAACATCATTCAAATATCCTTTACCAATGCATAGGAAACGCTTAATTTGGCTAGATACTTTGCCGCCTTTGGTAGCCCATCGTAATTCCCTATCGCGATACAATCTAATTGTCGTTTTCCTATTTTTCATGCACGTAACTATGAAACAGCTCATATTTTTTTTTATGAAAGCATTTATACCCATTTCATTAAAATTTCGTTCATTAGGTGCTGCCTAAATTGTAATTTGTTATTTTTAGAAAGTCCGTTTCATACCAAATACCGCTGGATTCTTAGAAATATGTTGTTTGTTAGGTACCAACACTGCATGAATAGTCCAGCATGTCCATCTGACAAACCATTAAGATCTATTTTACAGTGTACTACATTATCGTCTGGTATTCTTATTAGTTCTGGTATACTTATTAGTAAAGTTATTCATTCACCTCTACGCGACACGGTTAAGGTTAGTTACATTTACGACCCCGATTTTTGTAACCGTTTTTAGAAAGCTGTTAGCCCTCTCAATTTATTGTTAAACAAGTAAGTATTAATGTTGACGATAACATGAGGAACTGCATGCGCTTTATTAGAAAAATAGGTACAAATGTTGTGTTAATTACATACATACATACGTAGGTCGTATAAGACGAGCTCGCAATGGCGCAGTGGGTTGAGATTGTCATATTATGGTCGTCATGCTATCAAAGATAGCAGCCGTTTAAAAGTCCGCCTTGATAGTTACCATCATCGTACCGTAAAATGCTGCTACTTTTCCTGGATTTTGAAGTTTTTTGTAAATATCTCTGAACCTATTTATTGTTATAGCTTTTATCAAGTTGTCAATGATAAAATAGACTCTATGCTTTGCCAATACGACCCAACTCTTTATAGATCATACGAGTTTTCCGAATTACAAGTGCCCAAAGTCAATGGCAAAGTTGTAGGTGAAAGACAGAACTTTGCCTAGAAGAGTATCTCGATAAATAGGATGTTGACGTTCTTAGTTTTTTTACGTATTCATGACACACCGTGCCTATTCCCGACAGTTACATTATTGCCATTTTATTTTTATTTTATTTCATTTTATTTGTTTACGCTCACACCAATTATCTAGCCCAAGATTAGTATTCTTATGAAACTCGTTAATATGGTAAGATAACGGATAAATATACATAAACATAGAAAAAACATCCAGACCCGAAATCAATTTAGAAAAACTGTTTTTCTATAAAATGACCCGACTGGGAATCGAACCCGGGACCTCAGAGATGGCGCGACGCCAGACCCGGCGTGCTAACCGCTCGAACACGGAATTTGGCATTCTGGTGATATATTTTTTTTAATAAATTATAGGTAAAGTTGTAGCAAGTATCACAAACTTTTCATACAAAAACGGAGTTAGCTGTAGGGCTGTGAAAAACATAAATTAAAAAATTATTACTGTTATCATTATTTTTAAGTTTTATAAGAACAAAAGATAATCGTTAAATTAAAATATAACACAAAAATATCTATGATATTAATATTAGAGATAAAGAAATAATAAAATAAAAAAATATTTTCCAATAAACATATTTACCTACGTAAAATTATAGTTTTACCTGTCCCCCACACTAAGCTGAGCTTGGCCTGGCCTGGGGATGTAAGTAAGTACATAAATAAAACTCTTAAATGGGTTGGCTATGTATGGCTGTTTGATGGGTGAGTAAAAATAAAGTCAAGTCCTTGCTACAGAATTAGGTAACGCTTAAGATAAAAATATATTACGAGCACTAAAAGTGCGTGAATTTAACTCAATGGGCTGGGTGATACTGCTGGTATAAAATAAAGTTGCAAAAAACTAAGCTCACTTAACACACAGGTGTTATTGAATAAAACATAAATAAACACATTTTTAGATGCGGTAGCTTTTTATTAATTTGTAAGTTACTGTGTTATGTCTCTTTTGTAAATGATGCTGTAAGCTCTCCAAATAAAATAAAATAAATAAAAAATAATAAAAAATAATGCACCATAAAATAATAAAAAGCGGAGTTAGAACATGGTGGGTAACCAGTTCCTACTTTTCAGTTTCCTGGGTACAGTATTTTAGGAGAAATTAAAGTTTATATGACTTTTTCATACTAAAAGTACGCGTATAAGCCGACCAAAATCTTCAACAAAATCTTGGCTATACGTATTCATAAATTCGCTACTTGCTCCATTCCTGTGGAAAAACCATGTTTAAGGTATCATCACCGTGACCCTAGCGGGATAACCATAATAAATTAACGTTGTATCTCAGGATGTATAGGTACTGTAGCTAGAGTTCTCGTTTATGTCTAACAAATTTTTTCTCAGAGTTAACTAAATCTTCCCTAAATTTCATGAATGTAGCCTTATTTCTTATACCTCAACTAGAACTTACTTTTCGGAGGAATTTTGACGAAAAGTAGGTATTTGATTAGGTACTCGGTAACTACAGAAGGTAGAATCCTGGTGTACCTACGCCTGGCGTACTCACCATGGAATTCTGTTATTTCAAGAATGCCAAAAAACTGTACCCAAATAGTACCAAATAGTGCCCAAAGGAAATAAATAGTATCCTTATGGTTCAAAAGTTATAGACATAGTTTGGTGAGTACGCTAGGCGTAGGTTCTACGCCTAGCGTACTCACCTCGTAGCGCGAAAACAGAACCAGCAATGGCTCTCATTTCTATCTCAATAAATAGTACCGGAAATAGTACCCTCTAACAGTGTAATTGTTGTTTGACTTTTACACTAGAAAGTCATTAAATTTGGTAACAAACTTCTACATACATTGACATGAGGTACAGGCGAACTCATAATAATTTTAATATTATTAAATTTCATATTATGTACCTCTACCTACTACATATTACTTTTAGTTTTGTTGAAATTAATAGGTGTATATACGTAACGAGGAAGTTTAATATCAGTTTTATAATTGATTATAATTATTTTTCTTATAAATAAGATCCATGTTTTCTAAAATATTGACTATCGTTTTTTTTGCCGGATTTCATAAAGTAAAAGCACCTTCTATACAGCTTATATCAAGCAGGGCCAGCCATATTTCACGTACCTAATCACTTACTTTTAGTGAGCTGGTACACATAAAAACATTTCTTGATATCTCGGGCATTGTGGAAGTACATACTTTTAAAAATAATACGAGTTTATCGACATTATGACAACACTATCAATCAGCTGATTGGAGTAATGAACTCTGTCTAGTGTTTCTTCCTCCTTTGCCTCTGCTGTGAGCCTAGTATTTTTGTGCCTATTGTGCTGACTCCACCCGCTTTCGACTATTTATTTTTGATAAAGTTTAAAGGGTTCCGTCTTGTTATTTTTTTTCACATAAGTTACGACTACCTACTTTTATTAGTTAGAAAAGAAAATTGAGACGTTCATTTAGTCAATTATTCTGTGTTCCTATCACCAGGTCAGGGTCATACGAAACGCACTGAGAAATGACTTACTTCGCGTAGCATTTCTACTTTGTTTAGACCGTGATTTTCTAAGCGACACATAGACGCTGTGATTGCTGTCTCTTACCAATTCTATGAATATGAAAGAGGCAAATTCAATTCTCAGCGCTGCGGCAGCCGCTACTACCAAGGATTTAACTTAGAGAATCGCACTGCTGAACAATAACTAAAGCAGTATTGTTCTGAGGCTTAGACAAGTAAATGTTTGTGAATACGGGTTTCATTCAGCACTGTACTAAACTCACCCACGCAGTACTTAAAAATAACAAAACAAAAAAAATCTGTCACCATGTGAGTTTTCATTGTAACTTTTATGTCGGCTCCAAATAAACAGAAAATAATAGTGTTAATAATTTGAACAGTGATAAATAATGACTTATCTAATTTAAAAATATTGCTAGTTTTCGTAACTCAAAGTCTAATTTACGAACCCTAAAAAGTATGGGCGGTATTAGCTTATTGGCGGTATTGGTACTAGGATTCACTCCCGGTATGGGCGGAGTCACAAGAAAGCGTGCGCGTGCGTCTTTCTTCTTAATGGGTTCTGTAGCTCATTTTATTTTTCTAACCGCTTTGGTTGACCTGCTATAAATGTAAGCATTCCTGAAATCCTAACTAGTGTGATACAACATAGTTAAACTTTAGTAACTAACTAAGTTTAACGAGGTTGTATCACACAAAGTTTCAATACTGAACACATTCGTTTTTGTTTACAACAATAATGGTAATAAGAAAAACATTTTTAAACATCTGTGACATGTACTAAATAAAACTTACGTGTGATGGAAGATTTTATCACTAATTGACCAAATTAATGGCAACAAACCTAAAAATAATACGCAGCGCTTAAGCCAGTTTACACTTTGGTAATATTTTGTGATGATTTCATGAATTGATGAATAACTTAACTAATTTAAAAATATTGCTAGTTTTTGTAACTGTAGTGTAAATTTCGAACCCTAAAAACTACTAGGGTTATGAGCGGTATTAACTTCTAGAACCCCAAGCGGTCGCATGAGACCGCAGTTGATATGTCCCCATCCTCCCCTCCCCGAGTTGGCGAGCTCGTCCTCATCGAGGAGGACAACCTCCCTGCCCTTCAATGGAGACTGGGGCGTATCACCCGCACCCTACCTGGGAAGGATGGCGTCGTGCGGGTGGTAGACCTGGACACCGCCAATGGACACCTCCGGAGGCCTGTGTTCAAGATTGCCAGGCTCCCTCTGGATGAGCCACCCTGGGCCCCGGAGGATGTACTCGCCATGGGCACGACGTTTCTTCATAGGCGTATTAAAATTACGCCTAGCGCCACCTAGCGTTGTGTCGCGAAGTTGGCGCGCGTGATGAGTGGGAAACCGACGCGCGCCCGCGCCACTCTGTCTGCAAGCAATCGCGAGACGTACGCACGCATACGCGCCCAGGTGTCGCCTTGGCTTTTTTTTTTTTTATGCCAAGCCCGGCAAATGACCCCACTCCACCTGATGTTAAGCGAGGACAACTGGTGCAGCGTAAGAGACGTAGCATCAGTCATCCTCACTCTGCCGGCCCACAAAGTGCTTCTTCACGCCTCGTTTGAAGGACCCTATGTCATAGGTAGGAGGGAATACGTGTGCTGGTAGACTATTCCATCTTTTGGAAGTGCGGCAAAGAAACGAGTCACCAAATTTCTTTGTGCGTGATGGAATGTTAGAGACTGTAAATTGGTGACTCCGGAGAGCAGCACGCGTACTCCTATGGAGGAAGGGAGAAGGAGGGATGAGGTCAAAGAGTTCTTCAGAGCACTCGCCATGGTATAAACGGTAAAAGACGCTGAGTGACGCAATATCTCTACGCAATTGCAAAGGCTCGAGAGTTTTAGTGACCTCCGCATCGCCGATAATGCGCACAGCGCGGCGCTGCAATCTGTCCAAGGCATCGAGAAGGTACTTTGCGGAGCCGTCCCAAAGGTGAGAGCAATACTCCACGCAAGACCGCACCTGTGTCTTGTATAATAGACACAACTGATCAGGCGTGAAGAATCGCCGCACCTTGTTCAGGACACCGAGTTTACGTGAGGCAATTTTAATCACGGTTTCGATGTAGTCCTTTTGGTTCAGATCGCAGCGGATATCCATACCGAGCATGTTAATACTGCTCTGCAGGCCTAAAGATGTACCCTGAAGAGAAGGAAGGGGAAGGAATGGCGACTTTTTCGCTGTGAACGCGCACACCTGTGTTTTCTTGGCATTGAACTCCACTAGATTATCGGAGCCCCATTTAGAAATGAGATCCAACACCCGATCGAGCTCAATGACAATATTTGCTCGCTTCATTTCGGTGTCTACCCGCCCAGCCGTT
The DNA here is from genome assembly GCA_963921215.1 of Scoparia ambigualis. Taxonomy (NCBI): domain Eukaryota; kingdom Metazoa; phylum Arthropoda; class Insecta; order Lepidoptera; family Crambidae; genus Scoparia; species Scoparia ambigualis. The sequence continues at coordinate 9,066,098 of OY992507.1, forward strand.
GGGTGACCAATTATATCCCCCATGCACTGTGCTATCATCTGCATAGCAATGAATGTTTCCAAGAGGAAGCATGTCATTGATATGCAGAAGGAACAGCGTGGGGGATAGAACGGAGCCCTGAGGAACACCAGCGTTCACTGACATGAACCGCGAAGCGCATCCATCCGAAAGGACACGGATTCTACGCTCATGCAGGAAGCTAGCAATCCAGGTACAGAACTGAGCGGGCAAACCGTATGCCGGGAGCTTCGAGAGAAGAGCTTTGTGCCAGACCCGATCAAAAGCCTTGGCTATGTCAAGGCTAACTGCCAGTAACTCGCCACGCTTGTCAATAGCCTCACCCCAGAGATGTGTTACGTACGCTAGAAGATCACCCGTTGACCGTTTTGGCCGAAACCCATATTGACGATCGTGAATTAGGGAGTGATCTTCTAGGTATCGAATAAGCTGTTTATTCAATATTCGTTCTAGGATCTTACACAACACTGAAGTTACGGCTATAGGGCGGTAATTAGTCGGATCTGACCGATCTCCTTTTTTAGGGATCGGTTGCACATTAGCTTCTCTCCAAGATTCCGGCACACAACCCGAAGAGAGCGAGAGACAGTACAGACGCGTTAACACAGGGGACAACTCCGCTGCACACATTTTTAGAACTATTGCTGGGATGCCATCAGGACCGTTAGCTTTCCGGACATCGATTGACTGCAGCTCCGCACGGACATCACACTGCCTGATTTTAATATCAGACATTGTGTGGCCACAGTGAGGAACTGAGGGTGGCTGTGCATCACAGTCATCGATCCGGGAGTTAGCCGCAAAGAGTTTGGCCAGGAGATCGACCTTTTCCTGCGGCTTGTGAGCTAAAGTTCCGTCAAGGCATCTCAGTGGTGGCAGCGAGGGTTGGCAGAAGTTGGATTGCACGGCTTTGGCCAGACGCCAGTAGCTACGGCTGCCCGTAGGATGCGTCAGGAGTTCTTGGCCTACTCGTGCAACGCGCTGGGCATCCGCTCTAATGTAGGCCCTCTTACACGACTTGGTGGCATTATTATAGGCTGCTTTTAGCGAGCGAGTTTCGGGATCCCCATGAGCTTTAACTCTGATCCAAGCGCGGTATGCCATCTGTTTGCTTTCAACAGCGCTGGCACACTCGCGATTGAACCAGCGATTGCGTCTGCCTTTGCTGATGACATAGGAGTGTGGAATATAGTATTCCATTCCTAATACTATCTCATCAGCAACGGCAGTGGCGCTAGCGGTTGGGTCCTTCTCACTAAAGCAGCGCTGCCTCCAAGGGACGGATGCAAAATACTCCCGCATACCGTCCCAGTCTGCCGATGCGTAGTGCCAAATCTGGCGTTTCGAAACCGCCCGTTGGCGGGCGCGATGCCAAGGGCACTGTGCTGGATATCAAGCAGTGATCCGAGGAACCTAAAGGAGCTCGAATCTCCACCCGGTATCCAGCTGGGCGACTCGTCAGCAGAAGGTCGAGCCGCCGATGGAAACTGCTCCTGCGCATCATCTGCTACCCGACTAAGATGTTCAATTAGTCGAGTTGTCTCCATGTCGCCGTTATGGGATCGGTAGACGCAGACGTAGACACGGCAATGAGAGCCTAAGTCGACGTGTACCACTAGGAGGGAGAAGGAAGGGTCCTCCAGGCAGCGCAGACGGCGACAGCAAACATCCACCCGAACGAATAAGCAAACTCCGGCTTTGGCTTTGAAGGATTCTTCAAGCACAAAGCCGGGATAGTTCAGGTAGGTGGTGTCAGCTGGGCGGATTATTTGCGTCTCCGTCAGGAACAACATTGCTGGCCGTGCCGTCTCGAGATGGTGGTGGACGGCATTGAGGTTTGCATGGAGTCCGCGGATGTTAGCGAACTCCACCTCAAACGGTAAGGTTGTGGTGGGGGTGTGCACCGCTGTAGTACCAGTTTTGTTGTTAGGCGCTGTCATTTTAGGAGTGGAAAGAGAGAGGCGTGAATCGAGAAAATGATGCCGCGATGCGAATGGTCAAAGTGTGGTGGCCTGTTTCCCCAGGAATTTGCCCACAGACGAGTATTATTAACCTGCCGAACGGAAGGGCCCCCGAAACCCCCGGGAATGGCCGCCGGGACCCCACCTTCTGGTCACCAACCGGCACGACGGACCACCCCGAGATTATGCGTGTCACGAAGTCCTCCTGGCACTGGTTTGACGGAAGCCTCCACAGACCAAATACATCGCAGCATCATCCTCTCGAGCTCTGGTTATACGCTGGCTGATCCCGAAACGCGACCGACAAGCAGTCACTTGACGGGTTTTACACCATGCGTACGGTGGTCACCAACCAGACGGGTCAAGCCCTACCACCAGTGGAGCAGATCATCGCTCGAAAGAGTCCGTTAGTCGCTTTTTACGACACCCACCGGACGGAGAGAGGGGCGGCGATTGGTATTCTTTCTCCGTCACCGCACGGATAATTACACAGGCACTATCATCACAGGCAATATCAATAAACTACCTTTATTGATATTGCCTGTGATGATAGTGCCTGTGATTTCGTGAAGTGACTGTGCGTCAGAAATCGCCTACATCGCCGCCCGTCAGCTCGTGCTCCAGTTGCCCGCTCACCCATCATCATCCCAGATAAGCCTTCCTACCTACCTACCTACCATTTTCCTACGTCGCGTACTCGCCACTCAGACGTGGCGAATACAGTTAATTATTGAATTATTATAAAATACTATTTTAAATGTTTTATGAATTAAATTGTAATAGAATATTGTATTTGTTGGAACCATGTTTTTGTATTGTAATTTTAATTTTTGTAATTTTATTAAATCTATTTCTGTGTATTTAATACTTTACTGACATATTTATAAGAAAAACTGTTCCTAACAAAAATGGATTTTGGTTATCTGCAATAAATAAATTATTAATTAATGAATTAAATCTTTTTTTCCATATATTAGGTATATTTATTCTTTAGAAAGTGTCGCGCGATCGCAAAAACTGACATTATAGTCTCTTATTGAACTTCAAAGCGAAATCAATCATATTGATGTCATGCGCTTGTGTTAAAAATTAAAATTAACTTTTTATAGAAGGGGGTGCCCTGCGGAATATATTGATATTCCGCAATTAATTCTTACATGAAAATATCTGTATTGACAGATATTTTCATGTAAGAATTATTTTTTTATGCGTAAAATTAAGAAAGTTGTCGAAAAAATAATTATGTTTTTAGGAGTCATTAGATTGATGTATTGTTTGTTATTGTTTAAAGAATTTGTTAAAAATTATAACAAGGCCATGACCTTGTGCAATGATCAGGCTAACTTAGTTAAGTTCTTGTAATGTATTTAACAAATGCAGCGCATAGTACAAATGACTTAAAAATACGAAAATTTTCACAATTTCGTGCAGGACCCCTTAATTATTCTGTAGTAGCGATCGACTAGAGGACTAGACAGTTAAACTTAGTAGACAGTTCCTCAAAATTAGACCTCATTTTCTGATAGAATCACGCTGGGAATCGACCCCAAGACCTCCTGTTTTGAGACTGGTGATCTTGACAGACCGCAGAACAACTTCTTTTAAATACAATTTAATTAGTAAATAATTATAAAATGATGCACAATAAGAAAGAGCAATGTTAACAAAAATTAATGCAAGCGGTTTTAATTACTCCGCGAGGCGGAATGATTAATGGTGCGGAAATGTAAGGAAATAATTAAGGGTTGCCTCCGGATGTTGCTCTCCAGTTCACACTCGAATTAAAATACAGATTTTTTGTTAGGGTTGCTACCCTATCTTATCCGGGTTATATATCCGGGTTATCTAGGTAGATATATAACCCATCGAGGATAATATTATATGTATGTATGTAACTAGGTAAATTGCGTAGGTATAACTAGGCATACACCGAGAACAGGGGCGAACTTGGATTATGTGGAAGTCTCCTCTCCCTTCCCCGCCCAGTCAACCACTAAAAAACCAAGCTTCATCCCTTCCATGCCACGGGGATGGCTCGGGACCACAATTGGCAAACACCGAGTTCCACTTGTTGAGTCCACGAAAATTAAATAATTTAATTGTAGCGCTCTTACTGACTACATGATAACATGCATAATTTACCATTGATCTCTATTAGCACAGAATGGTAGTAGGTACTTAGCTATTAGTCCATGTCATGGACCAACGGCTTTACGTGTATTGCGTAGCACAGACTATTACTAAGTATTTTCAGTTTTGAATAAGGCGACAATAAGCCTGCCTGGTCATTACCAGGTGCAGGTTAATTCACTCTGAAATAAAGTCCTTTCTTCTTGTACTTTCTTTCCTTATTTTTTCATTCTTCTAAAGATTCAAATTCACAAGCTCGGAACAGTTAAAATACCAAGTTTTTTTGAAATGTTCCCGACACGAGTCTTGTTGTTTGATGCGATCCATAGTTCGAATCGCACTTTTTTTCTAGACAAATGCTTTGTGTATATTATATTTGGGTAAGGCCCGCTAACTTTGTAGAAAATAACACACTGGAAAAGTAACACACATAGGTGGCAACACACCAAAATAAGGTAAGATATGGTTTACATGCCCGGTTTGTAAGTAGGTAAGAAGGTCCTTATAAATTAAAAACCAAAATACTATAGTGAAGTAATTAAAACTGTTTAATTAATTAAAAAACAAGATGGAAACAAAATATAAGAAGGTTGGTTGTATGGTATAAATAATAATGAATGAGAGTAGTTTACGTTACAAACATAGCTTATGTTATTGCCTCTAAGGGAAAACTAGGTAACACATAAAACAGATTGGTCAAAGTATATTTTTTACGACAATGGAGCCCTTTTTATTATTGACCTGCCTACTACCAGGTTTGTACTACATACTTACATTACACAATATTTAAAGCCACCATGTAAACCAGGCCTAAAGTAACACACAGTAACACACGGTAACACACGGTATCACATAGTACCACACTGGAAAAATTCACAAGACAATTTTAACCTATATTTGTATAAATAACTTAAAAATAAGTGCATTTTCTACGATCTTTAAACGATAACTGTCTACTGCCTCTAAGGGAAAAGTAGGTAACACATAAAACAGATTGGTCAAAGTATATATTTTTTTACGACAATGGAGCCCTTTTTATTATTGACCTGCCTACTACCACATTTGTAATACATACATTACACAATCTTTAAAGCCACCATGTAAACCAGGCCTAAAGTAACACACAGTAATACACGGTAACACACGGTATCACATAGTACCACACTGGAAAAATTCACAGGACAATTTTAACCTATATTTGTTTAAATAACTTAAAAATAAGTGCATTTTCTACGATCTTTAAACGATATCAAAACAACACTAATGTTTTCTAGGTTATGGACCAAACATATCATTGTTATAATGACTTCACTTGACAAAATTCTCCCGTTTGCAGTATAAAAATTAATGTCTGAATTTTCTCTCCGCAGGTTAGACGCGTATTGCACTTGCAAAGATGGTGAACTGTCATATCTGTCTAAAGAAACGTCATATACACATGTTGTTAGACTAATAAAACTGATTGGGGTAGTCGTATTATAAAAAATCAATACTAAATCGTAGTCACACACTCGAAAGTATCATACGGGAAAAAAAGGAGTCATACACTTTCTTACGAATTTTAATATTAAAAAGTTATAAATAATGTCTTATTAATGCATTAAATTATGATTTAACTAATAGCTAAAAATATAGCATACTTTATTTCATAATATAAATGCTTTTATATTTTTAACAGTTATTTAAACCTTTAAAAATGCCTTGGGGTCAACGAAATTTTGTATGGAGCATAAAATTTCAAAAATCGAATTCTGAGTTCCAAATGAATGTTTAATACATTATTATTGTTGTTATTTTATTAATAACGTAATCATCTACAAAACTGATTACAAAGGAAAGTGATAGGATCTTTAGATAAATGTGTATTATTGATAAAAGTGAGGCGTCACATTATCATCACAAAATGTACAAAGTTAGCGGGCTTTACCCATTTATAGCTCATTCCCCAAAACAATACCTAGGCTATAGCGCAGTCTCGATTCCACCAATGCATAATATACCAGCATGAGTTGTGTTATATCTACTTCGTCACGCAGGCTTCTCAGTACGTAGCAGGCAGAGCTTATTTCCCTTTATGTCTTTCCATTTTAACAAATTATCGGTATAAACTCCTAAAAATTTTGTAACCTGTAGGTACTGCATGCACTTTTTCTCCAGCTAGTTTAGCGTTCAAAGTAACATTATTCCTGACATTATTTTGAAATAAAATGACATTTGATTTATTAGTCTTAATTAAATAAGGCTATTAACAGCAAACCAATTGTACATAGTATCCAGAGTCTGATTTACACTAGACTCCAAACTCTCCAATTCCCTAGCAGAGATGACTGCATTCGTGTCATCTGCAAATAAGATTAACTTCACAAAATTAGCAGAGTTAGAAACATGATGAGTCAGACCATTTATGAAAGTGATGAATAATTTAGGACCCAGAATAGAGCCTTGCGGTACTCCTACTTTCATATCTACCATCTTCGAACTTGTTACAGTTTCAGGCATATTATCATCAATTGTTTTAATATCCACAAACATTTTTCTATTCTGCAAATAAGATTCAAAGAGTTTCAAAGCCTTTCTGCGAACACCGTTTTGATCTAATTTATCTAAAAGTAACCTTAGATAAATGATTGCTGATGATAAAAGCGCGAGCGCAGCGAGACCAATCATTTGACTTGCCTATGACTAACGGTATCAAAAGCAGAGCTCTAAAATAAGTGCAGCTACTTTCAACCCTTTCATTTATTCTGCCTAGCACATCACTAAGTAGCGTGTTGATCGCATCCTGTGTTCCCACCATTCTTCGATGACCAAATTGAGATTCACCTTATTTATCCCAAAGTACCACTTTGGGATAAATAAGGTGAATCTCAATTTACTACATTACTACATTAACCTTTATTTCAAAACCTCAAAAATCTTTGAGAATGTCGGTAATAGAGAAATAGGCCTGTACATCTTTGGGTCCGTTCTTGATCTCTTTTTATGAACCGGTACCACTTTAGCTAGAATTTGCCTTCCTTTATACATCTATTGTAAAAGCTAAGAGGCTCTGCAAGGATATCATATTATTCTCCTTAACTATGGTGAAGTAATATTCCCTGAACGATCTTCTTTACTTCCTGTGCATCAGTAGGTCTCAGAGTCATTTCGTTTGTGACTCTATTTACGCCCTGACCGAGAAATTTCAAAGCCGTATCTAAATTAATGGAAACTTTGTTTAGGCTATGATCAAATTGTCGAGCAAAAATATCAGCAATCTTTTTCGGGTCATTCCCCTAATAACATTTGCCGTTGGCTTCCATTCGCCAACTGTTGGCAGATGGTTAGTTTACTTGCCAACTTAAATTCAAAAGAGGCCCAATGGTTATAACTTGCGCAATTTAACCAACGGATAGCCTACCACGGGCCTGATGTTATTTTATTACAGTTGGGCAATTTTCGTAGGGATCAAAGATAAGATAACACCATTACGCCAACAAAAAAAACTTTATCTATTACTATCATGTTATTCCTACCGCCGGGTAATTACTGTAGGCATTTCAGCAAAATAATGTGGAATTTCGCGAATACGGTAGTGCTGAGACCCGGAAGGATGTGGTGCAGGGGAGGAGAGCGGAGGGTAGAGGGGCGGAGGGAGGGGACAGGGGACAAAATTTAAAAAAGTTAGATACTATCCTTAAAGTATTTAGTTCCGATATTTCTTCAGAGATGGCGCTGTACTGTTTTATACCATTTCTAAATCGCGGTGACAAGATTTTTGTGGCCTTAGTTATATACCCATGGTAATATTCGAATTATCAAGTCTCGCTGGACTCTGGACTATTGCATCTGGGTGTCGCGTCAATTGGAATTGGAACCGTAGCTCGAGACTTCATTCCTACTTTTAATTTACGATCTCTCTTTTTGAGGATTGCATCCGTCGCCATCGTCCTTCACTCCTTCCTTTCTGGGAAGTGGCCGTTCGTTGGATGGGAGTGATGGGACAGTACCTACTAGAGATGGTTCATGCTACTCGTACTAGGTAAATTTGTTACTAGGTGCACCTGTTATCTAATACTCGATCGATCGACCATAAGTTGGTTTAAATAATCTAGTCCATAGTTGGCCCTACTGATAGTTGGGCCTTTGTAGGTAATCCTACTTTGGCCATCAGTTATGGGCCCAAGCCATAAACTGCGCGCCAATAAAATTATGCTTGTTGGCCAACTAATCGAAGGTACGTGGCCCAACTTAATGCCAACAAAAAATGCTATTAGGGTCAGTACTTTACTACCCTATTTTAGTTTCAGCTGGGACAGCTCTTTACCCGTCTGATTTCTGTGTCTATTTATAAGTCTCCATACGCTTTTGAATAAGTTTCTAGAATGAGTTATTTGCTCTTGCACTGCTATTTTCTTGGCTTAATTGCCATATAACTTTCCTTGTATATTGAAATATATTTTTTCCTATTCCTAGAAACTGAAACATCATTCAAATATCCTTTACCAATGCATAGGAAACGCTTAATTTGGCTAGATACTTTGCCGCCTTTGGTAGCCCATCGTAATTCCCTATCGCGATACAATCTAATTGTCGTTTTCCTATTTTTCATGCACGTAACTATGAAACAGCTCATATTTTTTTTTATGAAAGCATTTATACCCATTTCATTAAAATTTCGTTCATTAGGTGCTGCCTAAATTGTAATTTGTTATTTTTAGAAAGTCCGTTTCATACCAAATACCGCTGGATTCTTAGAAATATGTTGTTTGTTAGGTACCAACACTGCATGAATAGTCCAGCATGTCCATCTGACAAACCATTAAGATCTATTTTACAGTGTACTACATTATCGTCTGGTATTCTTATTAGTTCTGGTATACTTATTAGTAAAGTTATTCATTCACCTCTACGCGACACGGTTAAGGTTAGTTACATTTACGACCCCGATTTTTGTAACCGTTTTTAGAAAGCTGTTAGCCCTCTCAATTTATTGTTAAACAAGTAAGTATTAATGTTGACGATAACATGAGGAACTGCATGCGCTTTATTAGAAAAATAGGTACAAATGTTGTGTTAATTACATACATACATACGTAGGTCGTATAAGACGAGCTCGCAATGGCGCAGTGGGTTGAGATTGTCATATTATGGTCGTCATGCTATCAAAGATAGCAGCCGTTTAAAAGTCCGCCTTGATAGTTACCATCATCGTACCGTAAAATGCTGCTACTTTTCCTGGATTTTGAAGTTTTTTGTAAATATCTCTGAACCTATTTATTGTTATAGCTTTTATCAAGTTGTCAATGATAAAATAGACTCTATGCTTTGCCAATACGACCCAACTCTTTATAGATCATACGAGTTTTCCGAATTACAAGTGCCCAAAGTCAATGGCAAAGTTGTAGGTGAAAGACAGAACTTTGCCTAGAAGAGTATCTCGATAAATAGGATGTTGACGTTCTTAGTTTTTTTACGTATTCATGACACACCGTGCCTATTCCCGACAGTTACATTATTGCCATTTTATTTTTATTTTATTTCATTTTATTTGTTTACGCTCACACCAATTATCTAGCCCAAGATTAGTATTCTTATGAAACTCGTTAATATGGTAAGATAACGGATAAATATACATAAACATAGAAAAAACATCCAGACCCGAAATCAATTTAGAAAAACTGTTTTTCTATAAAATGACCCGACTGGGAATCGAACCCGGGACCTCAGAGATGGCGCGACGCCAGACCCGGCGTGCTAACCGCTCGAACACGGAATTTGGCATTCTGGTGATATATTTTTTTTAATAAATTATAGGTAAAGTTGTAGCAAGTATCACAAACTTTTCATACAAAAACGGAGTTAGCTGTAGGGCTGTGAAAAACATAAATTAAAAAATTATTACTGTTATCATTATTTTTAAGTTTTATAAGAACAAAAGATAATCGTTAAATTAAAATATAACACAAAAATATCTATGATATTAATATTAGAGATAAAGAAATAATAAAATAAAAAAATATTTTCCAATAAACATATTTACCTACGTAAAATTATAGTTTTACCTGTCCCCCACACTAAGCTGAGCTTGGCCTGGCCTGGGGATGTAAGTAAGTACATAAATAAAACTCTTAAATGGGTTGGCTATGTATGGCTGTTTGATGGGTGAGTAAAAATAAAGTCAAGTCCTTGCTACAGAATTAGGTAACGCTTAAGATAAAAATATATTACGAGCACTAAAAGTGCGTGAATTTAACTCAATGGGCTGGGTGATACTGCTGGTATAAAATAAAGTTGCAAAAAACTAAGCTCACTTAACACACAGGTGTTATTGAATAAAACATAAATAAACACATTTTTAGATGCGGTAGCTTTTTATTAATTTGTAAGTTACTGTGTTATGTCTCTTTTGTAAATGATGCTGTAAGCTCTCCAAATAAAATAAAATAAATAAAAAATAATAAAAAATAATGCACCATAAAATAATAAAAAGCGGAGTTAGAACATGGTGGGTAACCAGTTCCTACTTTTCAGTTTCCTGGGTACAGTATTTTAGGAGAAATTAAAGTTTATATGACTTTTTCATACTAAAAGTACGCGTATAAGCCGACCAAAATCTTCAACAAAATCTTGGCTATACGTATTCATAAATTCGCTACTTGCTCCATTCCTGTGGAAAAACCATGTTTAAGGTATCATCACCGTGACCCTAGCGGGATAACCATAATAAATTAACGTTGTATCTCAGGATGTATAGGTACTGTAGCTAGAGTTCTCGTTTATGTCTAACAAATTTTTTCTCAGAGTTAACTAAATCTTCCCTAAATTTCATGAATGTAGCCTTATTTCTTATACCTCAACTAGAACTTACTTTTCGGAGGAATTTTGACGAAAAGTAGGTATTTGATTAGGTACTCGGTAACTACAGAAGGTAGAATCCTGGTGTACCTACGCCTGGCGTACTCACCATGGAATTCTGTTATTTCAAGAATGCCAAAAAACTGTACCCAAATAGTACCAAATAGTGCCCAAAGGAAATAAATAGTATCCTTATGGTTCAAAAGTTATAGACATAGTTTGGTGAGTACGCTAGGCGTAGGTTCTACGCCTAGCGTACTCACCTCGTAGCGCGAAAACAGAACCAGCAATGGCTCTCATTTCTATCTCAATAAATAGTACCGGAAATAGTACCCTCTAACAGTGTAATTGTTGTTTGACTTTTACACTAGAAAGTCATTAAATTTGGTAACAAACTTCTACATACATTGACATGAGGTACAGGCGAACTCATAATAATTTTAATATTATTAAATTTCATATTATGTACCTCTACCTACTACATATTACTTTTAGTTTTGTTGAAATTAATAGGTGTATATACGTAACGAGGAAGTTTAATATCAGTTTTATAATTGATTATAATTATTTTTCTTATAAATAAGATCCATGTTTTCTAAAATATTGACTATCGTTTTTTTTGCCGGATTTCATAAAGTAAAAGCACCTTCTATACAGCTTATATCAAGCAGGGCCAGCCATATTTCACGTACCTAATCACTTACTTTTAGTGAGCTGGTACACATAAAAACATTTCTTGATATCTCGGGCATTGTGGAAGTACATACTTTTAAAAATAATACGAGTTTATCGACATTATGACAACACTATCAATCAGCTGATTGGAGTAATGAACTCTGTCTAGTGTTTCTTCCTCCTTTGCCTCTGCTGTGAGCCTAGTATTTTTGTGCCTATTGTGCTGACTCCACCCGCTTTCGACTATTTATTTTTGATAAAGTTTAAAGGGTTCCGTCTTGTTATTTTTTTTCACATAAGTTACGACTACCTACTTTTATTAGTTAGAAAAGAAAATTGAGACGTTCATTTAGTCAATTATTCTGTGTTCCTATCACCAGGTCAGGGTCATACGAAACGCACTGAGAAATGACTTACTTCGCGTAGCATTTCTACTTTGTTTAGACCGTGATTTTCTAAGCGACACATAGACGCTGTGATTGCTGTCTCTTACCAATTCTATGAATATGAAAGAGGCAAATTCAATTCTCAGCGCTGCGGCAGCCGCTACTACCAAGGATTTAACTTAGAGAATCGCACTGCTGAACAATAACTAAAGCAGTATTGTTCTGAGGCTTAGACAAGTAAATGTTTGTGAATACGGGTTTCATTCAGCACTGTACTAAACTCACCCACGCAGTACTTAAAAATAACAAAACAAAAAAAATCTGTCACCATGTGAGTTTTCATTGTAACTTTTATGTCGGCTCCAAATAAACAGAAAATAATAGTGTTAATAATTTGAACAGTGATAAATAATGACTTATCTAATTTAAAAATATTGCTAGTTTTCGTAACTCAAAGTCTAATTTACGAACCCTAAAAAGTATGGGCGGTATTAGCTTATTGGCGGTATTGGTACTAGGATTCACTCCCGGTATGGGCGGAGTCACAAGAAAGCGTGCGCGTGCGTCTTTCTTCTTAATGGGTTCTGTAGCTCATTTTATTTTTCTAACCGCTTTGGTTGACCTGCTATAAATGTAAGCATTCCTGAAATCCTAACTAGTGTGATACAACATAGTTAAACTTTAGTAACTAACTAAGTTTAACGAGGTTGTATCACACAAAGTTTCAATACTGAACACATTCGTTTTTGTTTACAACAATAATGGTAATAAGAAAAACATTTTTAAACATCTGTGACATGTACTAAATAAAACTTACGTGTGATGGAAGATTTTATCACTAATTGACCAAATTAATGGCAACAAACCTAAAAATAATACGCAGCGCTTAAGCCAGTTTACACTTTGGTAATATTTTGTGATGATTTCATGAATTGATGAATAACTTAACTAATTTAAAAATATTGCTAGTTTTTGTAACTGTAGTGTAAATTTCGAACCCTAAAAACTACTAGGGTTATGAGCGGTATTAACTTCTAGAACCCCAAGCGGTCGCATGAGACCGCAGTTGATAGTGCGTGCATTTACGTGCCTTTGTGGGAGAGGGCGAACTACATTTTCCGAATTCTAAGTACCAGGAGTAGGCGGCACACCCCACCATAGCAACGCCCAATGGTACGGTAGGTTTGTTTGCATGTTTGCCTACAATTTTTTCGCAGTTGTTTGTGAAAGCTTGCAGATTGCATACCTACTTTTAGTTATTTTTTTGCTGTTTGGTTTCGATTCGACTACCTATTAAATTAATATGGCATTTCTAAGTAATCAGGAGTATTACGAAATTATTATTTGTGTCGGAGCAGCTAATGGCAGTCTCCGTGGTGCTCGTGAACTGTACCGCGAGAGATTAATCGACGGCAGACCAGAAGCTGAGCAGCGACGCTTGCCATCGGCGGATTGCTTTCGACGAATGGTTTTGCGTCTCCAGCAGACTGGATCCTTTCATGGGACGAGTCCGGAGGTCCAGCCAAATATGCGGGACCCGGGTTTTGAGGAGACTGTGTTGGAGCCACTTTTGTAAACTGTTTATTGTGAAGTGCAGTGGACTACACGTGCTTCGCTTTACCTCTCAAGCCCCAAGCGGCAAGAAGTGAATCTTTGTGTGCTGTTTTTATCAGATTTATCTAATGTAAGTAGGTACTGTTGTTTATCAGAAAATTATTATTCTGACTAATGATTAGTAGGTAATAAGTTGTAAGAAATACATCGAAATACGAGTAAAATAATACGTGGTGTAATCCGTTAGCATTTTTTCAATTTCCGAGTGAATTGTAACAATATTTGTTTTGTTTACTGTTACATGATAACTTTGTTATTTTTAATGTTTTAAACAGTTTTTAGCTTGACAATTTTTTTTATTGACTCACGTGAGCGAATTTCTCAAATGAATATTGATCCTTAGAACCTAACAATAAAGTTCAAAATTGATTGTACCGGCCGGTCGAGAACTGATGAGCCAGAGTGACGCCTGTGAGTGGTGAAATCTTGTTGGCGTAAAACCATTTGGAGTGACGACACAGTTTTAGGCTGATTTCACAGTCACGCGTTTGATCAGCGCCGGCCACACGCGCGCGCTACACTACATAGTAGTTGCGCGTTTGAACTGCGTGATGACTATGCAACGCAACTACGTGGCCGGCGCTGATCAAACGCGTGACTGTGAAATCAGCCTCACGCCAGGACTGACGCGCAAAACTGATCGTCAGTGGCCAGCTTAAGAGTAGTACGATTATCTATTCTGTGACTACACCTCAAAGTGCTTCGCTTTAGTTGTATTGAGTTATTTCAAAAATAAGTCATTTTAATCTAAGACCTATGTAGGTACCTACCTACTCGTAAGTAAGTGTACCTATCTACTTTAGAGTCGAAACAATGTGACTGTAAAATGGAAATATTTTTATTACTTACTTTGATAATAATTACTCTTTTTAATTCTTCTAAAAATAATTCTTTTCCGTCAGATGGCGTCATGAAGTTAACATAAGCTCCGTACAAATCTTTACCTAAAAAATACCAATTGCCTTCTAAGTTAATTTAAAGTAGCTATATGAGTGCCGAAAGTGATAATAAGTGTAGTAGAACATAACATAGTCAAACAGTGTATGTAATTATTCAAGGTGTGAGCAAAAACAGTGAACATTTGTGAACAGTAAACATAACTGTTTATATTAATTTTGTGAACATTTTCGTTATAAGAGTGAACCATAAAAGTGCTAAACGGAAAGTTCACAGTGACTTAATACTCTAATCCCAGGAATAGGCAAAAAGAAAAACATTTTAGCTAAGCGTTTTTAACAGTGACAAAAAAGACGGTAATAGTTAAACAAGTGTTAGCAACAGTGAACTACATTCAAACAAGACTATTCAACGTTATTTTACCTATATCCCGGCTATTTACATAGATGCACAAATTTCGCCGCCTCGCTTAATGCAACCGTGGCGCAGCGGATAAGACTGCGCTTTATAGTGTAGAGGTCCAACGATCAAACCCTGGCGGCGTCGGAACTTTTTGTGGATTAAAGTTTATTGTTATATTGTTGTTTTCAATCTAACAGTAACATTCACCAGTCGGGTATCCAGCGTAGAATTATAATTATGACTTCATCAGAAAAAAATAAGTGTACTAAATGCAAACGCTATTTACCAAACCGAGAATTTATAGTATGCTCAAAGTGCAAACTATTCTATGATTTGGTTTGTGCTAATATAACTGTTCAACGTTTCTATAGCAGTCTCACACCAAACCATAAGAAATCATGGAAATGTAATACTTGTATAGATAAAAATCGTAAGATTATAGAAAGCGAAAATAGCGTAGGAAAGAGTAGTAGTACTACAGAAAAGGCACCACTTTCTGATCAGTCTAAGCCGCAACCTATAAATTCTGAAGCTTCAACGAGCACACAATCTGTATACGTTACCCACCGAACGAAAAAGTTACCTAATGTTTCATTAAGTAACTCGTTGGAATCGCTGTGTATTGACAGGGAAGAAGAAGAAGAAGATACAACACTTTCTTTTTCTGAAGCCCTAAATATAACTAATAGAAGCTGCCCCGATTTCACGTCTACAATCAATATAGACGTGTTAAAAGAAATGGAAAGCCAAATCTTAGCTCTTAATGAAAAGTTAGCATCCGCTGACCAAGAAATAGAAAACTTGCTTACTGAAAATAGCAAACTTAAAGGAAGCATTGCAAAACAAGAACTAAAAATTAATCGACTGACTAAGATTTGTGGAACAACCAAAAGGACGCCGCGACGGAGCTCTTGTAAAAAACAAATTACACATCTACCATCGAATCAGCAGATAGAAGACCCCGTCGTCGTTTCAGATACTTTACAAACCGTGAATAGTGAAAAGCTTGTTGCTGATGCTGCACTTAACATATCTACAGGTTGTAAACAGCACAAAACTATCTCTAAACCTACTCCCAGAAAACATGTAATAAAAATACTAGGTGATGAAAACGTCAAAGGATTGTCGGCTGCATTAATAAAAACAAGAGCTGGTAAATGGAATGACGACTATCAACCATCAGCGTTTATAAAAAATGATGCTTCTAGCTCTCAAATTCTTGCCGCTTGTGATGATTCACTAATTGGTCATCTGACTAAGGATGATATAGTCATACTCAGTGTAGGAGGACACGATGACAACTTGATAAAACTGGAGGCACAAATACATGTAGCTCTTAATAAACTTAAGCATCAAACTGTTTACATAGTTCCTATTTTCAACAGTAATCATTTTAATGTTTCTTTGTTAAATTACAGATTAATGATGTGTACTAAAATCTACCCTAGGTGTCACTTTTTAAATATTTCCTCATTTGATTGTGACAAGTTTAGAAGTTATTTGGAAGTAGTTTGTAACCAAATTAATATGAAAATAGACAGTGAAATGTACAGTTCTATATTTTTAAACCCTAAAAATCTATTTAATAATATTGTTAAGCGAACTAAAAAAATTAATAAATGTAACGGAATGAAACAATCATCTATTTTAGACTACTTTCAAAGAATTAAACATTTGAGTGAATGTAATAATGATGTATGTAGAAGCACTGAGACTGATGATGGTAGGTCGATACACGCGGAGCAATCTCTTTTTCGAGACTAAAAAGATAATCTTATATGATAAGCCTATGAGACCTAAATCACTTGTTTCAGACTGTGTTCATCTTAACGTTTTTCATCAAAATCTATGTGGTTTAGCTAATAAAAAAGATGAATTAGAGTTGTATATCCAAGAGAAGCATTTAAATTCATTGCATTATTTGTGTGTAAGCGAACATTTTCTCAACAAAGATAATGTAACGAATTCAATCTTGCGAACTACAAAATTGCTTCATACAACACAAGAACAAATAAAAAGAGAGGGGGAACATTGATACTAGTATGTAAGGATAGAGATATTGAAGAAATTAGTCTATGTAAAAACTTGTATATGATTGAATGTTTTGAGGTATGTGGTGTTAGAGATATACTAACGGGTATTTTTATATGTTGTTGCTATAGAACCCCTAATGATAAAAATTTTGATACTTTTATAGACAGGCTTGAGCAACTGATGGAGCACTTTTTCAATAAAAAGTGTGTTATTTGTGGAGATTTCAATGTAAATTTACAGACTAATAGCAAAAACCAGACCGATCTATTGAACTTGTTGAAGTGCTATAACTATAGACCTCTAATTAAAAGCAAAGCAACTTTTAAACGGAACAATTCTGAATCTTGCATAGACAACTTTTTTACAAATGTACCTGAGGACCAAGTTAAGAGTATTGATGTGGACCATAACGGGTTAGGCGACGGTCACGCAAGTTTAATATGCAACATGGTTGCAACTCTGCATGCACCCGGTAAACGGATAGGAAGGAATATAATGTACCAAACAAAAAGAATATTTAGTTTTAAAAACAGAACTACTTTCAGAGAGCGTCTGCTGCTGGAAGTTTGGATAAATGTGGGAATCAATACCTTTATCAGAAAGTTTAATAACATCTTTCAGCAAAGCTTCGAGAGGAAAAAAATATCTATTAAGTTAAGTAACACCGTGGCTATGCGTTGGCTTACAAAGGGTGTGAAAGTCTCTAGTAAGATGAAACGTCTACTATGCGTGGGGAAAGGTAAGAATTGTGACATTTCAATAAAAAACTACACTGCTAACTATATAAGGTTGTACAGGAGGGTTATTAAAAATGCAAAGAGACTAGCTGTGCAAAACGAGATCGCTAATTCCAAAAATGTTGGGAAGAATATTTGGAACATAGTTAACAGGCACAGAAATAATAATTTAAAACTAAAAACAGGGTTTTGTTTAAGGGTTGATGAACGAGTAACTAGAAATACTTCTGAAATCGTAGAGATATTCGCTAAACAGTTTGATATCAATTCTTGTGTAACTGGGACCAACTCTGCAGCAGCAATAATACTACTGCAAGATCACACAGCAAAAGTATTTGAAGAAATGACGTTTGACCTGGTTACTCCAGGTGAAATTATTAAAATTGTCAGAAGTATGGAGTATAAAACTTCTTGTAGTTATGACGAGATACCTATTACTGTAATAAGAGATAACATTGATGTTTTAGCAGTCCCATTAACTTACTTTTTCAATGAATGTTTTGATGAAGGGCTATTCCCAGATCAACTAAAAATTGCAAAGATAGTACCAATACATAAAAAAGGCTCAAGAAAGGATCCAAAAATGTTTAGGCAAATCTCATTACTGCCAACTTTATCCAAAATCTTTGAGAAACTTATAAAGATAAGATTGATTCATCATTTAAATTTAAACAAAATCCTAAACGAAAGGCAGTTTGGTTATCGTAGAAATGTAGGAACGCAAGATGCGGTGGCTACGTTACTAAATGATGTAATCCATAAATTAAATAATAAATCAAAAGTAGCGGGTCTCTTTTTGGACCTAAGTTCTGCTTTTGACACGGTTAAACATGATGTTCTGCTAAAGAAACTCGATTACTACGGGATAAGAGGCAGAGCTCTAGAACTGTTTAGGTCATATCTGAGTAATCGTAAAATGTTTGTGGAAGTAAAAGCTGTCGATGAAGAAAGTATGTGTGAAAGGGCTACTCGATCCAAGTTAATCGACATCAAAATAGGTGTACCACAAGGTTCAATATTAGGCCCAATCTTTTTTAACATATTCATGAATGACCTACTAAATTTTTTGACCAATAAATTTCCTGAATTTCTAACTATGGTAGTGTTTGCTGATGATACAAATGCTATTGTGTCAGCTAATAGTATGGATCAACTTGATGCAAGAGTAAATGAGATTTTCATAGCTTTCAACACTTGGTTTACTAATAATAGCTTAAGAATTAACGTAAGCAAGACATCTGTAATGTTGTTTAAAACTACAAGTAAAAACACAGCAAAATTAAGTGGCATACTTAATGGAGAAAATGTCAATACAGTGGAAAAAGTTAAATTTCTAGGGGTCACAACATTGATCATCTTTTAAACTGGAAGCAGGAAATTGCAGACATAGAAATCAAGGTCAGTTCGGCTTGCTACGTACTGCGAAGTCTGCGCGAGGAAGTGGACATTAACCATCTTAAAATGGTATACCATGCGTTAATAGAATCGAGATTTCGATATAGCATATTGTTTTGGGGAAAGAGTTACTTATATAACTTATCACGGGCGTTCATACTGCAAAAAAGGGCCATAAGAACAATACTTACAAACTGACCTGTATTATGAAGTTGCTAAAGATCAACATTGCAATTCACAACAAATTTGCTTGACGCCGCGGTGGGAACGCATAGTTTTCGGCAACCGATTTTTTTAGTCGTTTACTTTGCCTTGCCACCGCAATTGCAAAAGTTTGCGAATACTTAGTTAATTTGTGAAACAGTTAATGAAAAAACTTGTGAATTTTGTTTCATTGTGATGTGAGTGATCTTTAAATGAGTAAGTAGATACCTATGTATATTTCATCTGTAATAGCTCAATGTCTGTAATAGCATTTTATGTTCATGTCGATTTGCAGTAGATCTTTCATTGCTAGGTAGTTAGGTACCTACTCAGTTTGAATATATATATATACTTACCTACAGAAATACGTTATTGTTTTTTATTAATCGTAGATTAACATATTCTTAGTTTTCTGGACTGTATAAAGTTTAACTGTGCCGCGTACTTACCGGTGAAAGAATACTACCACCCTCTCTTCCCTTGGGTGTCGTAATAGGCGACTAACGGACTAAAGACTGCACATACATCCAACAGCTTAGAACGGCGATGGACTCACCACCTGTCACGCTGAGCACATGTGCAGTCGCTATTTATGTAGGTATGTATCTATATTAATAAAAATCAATTGCCAAAATCTTTGTATGTAATTTGGCTAATTCTTTTTTGTTGTAAGTATTTGTAATTGTCGGGACAAGGTTTGTATAAAAATGAACATTTTTGGAAATTCGTCACGGGGTAAGGGGTTCACGCGGACAAAGTCGCGGGCGGGCGGTCATTCACGATCAACAAATCATAAATAAGCAATGCTTGATACATAGATATAAGTTGGAGTGGGTCTCATTCACCCTCGACTACAAATTTTGTGATTTCTAACAGTTATCACTAGATTTATAGTCGAAGTAAGAATCACCGCTAAAAACCAGCCTTCATATAAAAAAATCCGCATCCAAATCTAGGATTTTTAGGAGCTACGGTGCCAAAGACAGACACACCAACCTCAGGACCCCCCTTTTTTGGCCACCCTTGGTTTACTGTTATTAAATATGTACCTATTTTATTTTAGGTCGTCGTCTATTAGTGAACTCCATAGTTATTCCAATCTCAATTCCTTTGGTAATAAAAATAATATTTTACCATTCACTGTGCTCGACTGTGTACCACACGTAATTTTTGTATGTAGAAGTTTGCTATCAAATTTAATGACTTTCTAGTGTAAAAGTCAAATAACAATTACTCTCTTAGAGGGTACCTACTATTTCCGGTACTATTTATTGAGATAGAAATGAGAGCCATTGCTTGTTCTGTTTTCGCGCAACGAGGTGAGTAGGGTAGAGGCACCAATAAATGAACGTTTAAGGGTTTTCGGCAACTTTCAATTCCTTTTTCTCAGCCTTTTCAAGCTATTGGCACTTGCTGATTTTTGTGTTTTTGTGTTTCCGAATTATCCTCAAGATATTAATAGTTCAAGAAAATGATTCCTTAAATCTACCAGTTTTTGATAAAATATATTTTTTTATAAAATTTATGGTGTTACCCCTGTAGTTGAACGCTGTGTCCTAATTATGAACCTTCTGAACCCAATAGTTGAACTAACATTTGAATAGGAATAACTATAGGGTGTACGTTATTTTAATTCTTCAATTGGTAACTAAACAAGTTCTTATGAGTAAGTGTTTCTATTTAACAAGTATGATAATCTAAAAATCATAGATATGGTTAATTTAATAATTCTTTATAGGCGTTCTAAATTGAATAACCTCTTGTTTGGTTCAACTTTCATTATAAAACTAAATAAACTAGTTAAAATATTAATCAGTCTTGACCAGTGCCACTAAATCAATAAAGTCATACAACCTAATTGTTGAATCAAATTCTAGACTAACAAAATTAACAACAGATGAGTTACTAAAAATCTGATTATGAGTCCAAGACGAGTGAGTAAACTTAACATTTTTATGAAGTATTAGATAATTTAAACTAAAAGATTCTGTAGTTAAGGTATTCACACAAATTGAGATCAAACCTAGTGTTTTCAAATGTAATCAATACTCTTCTTCCGATTCGGGGGGACGGCAAATCGTTTATTGTGGCTGATGTCAACACTTCTGTCAAATCTGCAGTAGAGGGCTCATTGAAATATGTCAAAGGACAATGGGCGAAAGTGGTCCAAGAGCTGAGACTAGATCCTCCACTGATGAGACTTGCGGGAAATGAACGGTTATACTTGTCATATGATTCTGGCAAAAGATTATTAAAATCCGTCCCGGGAATTTTTTTTATGGTCAAGTTAACCTGCCCATAATTAAAAAGATTTTACGTTTTGTGTGGCGCATGTTTGGACATGTTTATGCCTGTCTAAATAAGATACGGTATCTCGTTTCTTCGCCCCTAATTGAACAATAAACGGTTTCATACTAAAATAATAGTCGTAAAAATTAACAAAAGCGTACAAATTATGTTCAACTTTTGGTAACTAACTTCATAATATATTTTTAAACTAATTTGAACGGTTTTGGCTTGACTTTAAGAATGATTTTATAGGTTATTGATGTCTGTAAATATTGGCACTTTCTCCATTAGTTGAACGCCGTTCATTCATTGGATCCAACGTACAAAATGAAATCCTTTACTTGAACAGCATATTTCTCTAAAAATATAGTAAATTATGTAAATCTGATACAACGTTATACAAACTAAACATATCAAGATTTTATTTTAACCAAATCCATTAAAATATAGCTGTTATTATGTGTTTGATGTGACATTATGCTTAAACATGGAGGCTACTTACCTTAAGTAGGTTTCCATAGAAAACTGATTTTTCGCGGGAAGAGCTTGCGCAGCAGCCGACTGTGAGCGCGTCCGTGACGTTTGTGTCAATATTTTAATGGCGCCGGGTAAAAAAAGTATTACCCTAATACTTACAAGATAAAATAATGCACAAAAGTAAGCGGCAGATTTTTTTTTCTAAATATTTCGATCGAACGTTCATCTATTGGGGGTCGTTCATCTTTTAGTGCCACTACCCTACACTAGGCGTAGAACCTACGCCTAGCGTACTCATTAAACTATGTCTATAACTTTTTAACTATCTTTATAGTAAGTACCTTTGTACTATTTATTTCCTTTGGGCACTATTTGGTACTATTTGGGCACAGTTTTTTGACATACTAATTAAAGTTGTAAGGTAACGGCACCAATGATGGTCAGCTTAAGGACATGGTTGTCTTTGTTTGGTCATAACTAACAAGGTTTTGGATCAATAGGTGATCAGATTTAAATATAAAATGAAAAACCATTAAGGAATCGTTTTACATACTTTTAATTTATATTCTTTGAACACTTTTTTAATAAAAAAATAAATACTTGAAAACTCAAAATACACCAATGATGGTCATTCAAAATCCATTAATAGGCACCCAGTAATGGTCATGAGTTAACTATAAAGAAATGTACTTACAGTAGGTATAAAATGTGCGACATAGTGGTAGGTAAGAATTGTTATGTAGATATGTATGGATTTTGCCCCAGCCTGTGACCCAGCAGTGGGGATATCACAAAAGGCTGATGATTATGGATTTGGTAATCGTAATTGCCCTGATGCAAGTCTTGGGATCAGCTTTTCTTCTAGGTAACCGCTAATTTTACTTATTATTACAAGCTTTTACTGTAAAACTATTGAATTGAGCAAAGGCAAATCTTAATCTAAGTTACTTTTTTTATATATAAGAAGAAGAATATTTATTTATATAGGAAGTTTCGTCTTGGGGTTTGCCAACGAACTGACAGAGTGCGTAATAGTGACCTGCGTTCTACTCGGCTACAAAACTGCCAAGCTCAAATGGGATTGGGCTGGTCACGTAAGCCGCATGCATCCCGACCGCTGGGCAAGGATCACTACACAATGGGTCCCTGGAGATGGACGCCGCCGCCAAGGTCGGCCTAGAAAGAGATGGCGTGGCGATCTGGACGCACACCAGACTGACTGGCTTAAGGTGGCTCAGGATAGAGATGGATGGAGGGACTTGGGGGAGGCCTTTGCCCAGCAGTGTGACAGTATATGCTAGCAAAAAAATATATATAAGAAGGAGGCAAACGAGCAGGCGAGCTGCCTGATGGTGAGCCGTCACCGCCGCCCATGGATATCAGCAACATCAGAGGTGTTGCTTTTGCGTTGCCGACCTGAGAAAGAGTTCTGAAAGAGTCCATGTCGTAGTTTAATGGGAAAACTTCTGATGGCAGCTCATTCCACAGTTTAATAATGCGTGGAATAAAGCACTTCTGGAAGCGAACCGTTCGAGAGAACAGTGGCTCCAGGAAATGTGCGTGTGCTTTGTTCCAATGGCGAGAAGTGCGATGGTGGAAGGAAGAAGTGGGCACCAAATTAAAGAGTTCCTCAGAGCATTCTCCATTGTACAGGCGGTAGAACACACACAATGAGCCGATGTCACGTCGCAAAGCTAGGGGTTCTAACCGGTCTGTGAGTTTGGGATCGTTGACCAATCGAATGGCGTGTCGCTGCAAAGATTCCAGAGGGTCAAGCTGGCATTTAGGAGTTCCGGACCAAAGATGAGAACAGTACTCCATGTGAGGTCTAACTTGGGCTTTGTACAACTTTAAAAGCTGGTTAGACGTGAAGTACCGTCTCGCTTTCCTAAGAACTTCTAATTTCTTGGATGCCATCTTCGCTTTGTCCTCTAGATACCTGCGGAACTGTAGGTACATCACTTGATATGTCAGCACCAAGGATCCCAATGCTGCTTGAGATGTTTAGTGGAGTGCTCTGGAACTGTGGTGCTACGACAAATATATCCCTTTTGGCGGTGAACACGCAAACCTGTATCTTGGAGTGGTTGAACTGAACTAAGTTTGATTCACCCCATTTTGACACCCTTTCCAAGTAGTAGGTACTCAACTTTGGACACATGTTTCAGCCGATTCTCCTGTGTAAAAGTCCAAGGCACATTAGGTCTTACGATGTACAGGGCGTCTATCCCGTATTGTCATCCGCATAGCAATGCATACTCAATGTTGGCCATATCATTGATATACAGCAGAAACAGCGTGGGACACAGAACCGAGCCCTGGGGATCGCCAGCATTTATGGGCATGACATCAGAGCAGCAACCGTCGACAGCGACCTTAATGATGCGCCCACAAAGAACGACCCATTTATATATTCCCTCGGGTATTCCGTATGCTGGTAACTTCGCGAGAAGCGCTCTGTGCCAGATCCTATCGAATGCCTTTGCAATGTCTAAGCTAGCTGCTAGAGCTTCACCTCGACTCTCTATGGCCTCTGCCGAACGGTGTGTGAGATGTACCAGGAGATCACCCGTTGACGCCCACGACGGAAGCCGTGTTGGCGGTCGGAAATCAACTGGCGATCCTCGAGATATAGGACGAGCTGCATGTTGATGATGCGATCTCTTTGACCTTTGATAGGAGGGATGTGATTGCTATGGGCCTGGTGAAAGGGTTGGGCTTATTTCAATCCATACTGATTCTTTGGACGCTGATCCCTAGTCATAGGAAAATGCTTGTCTTGATAGAATGGTGCTAGGTCCCATTTCCATTGGACTTTTTTCAGTAATTTTATTGTGGAGTCATACGGGGGAACACCATACTGCTTTGCAGCTGCAGATACTTTTTCCCCTCGTTGTACTGCTGATATAGCCTTCAGCATTTGGTCGCTCGAATATCTCTTTTTAGGTGCCACCTAAAAATAATTAAAACAGGATCTGGGAAATTTGAAGAATGGTTAAAGTCATAAGTTTAACTCGAAGAATAAGTAAAATCTTTGAGACATGCTTTAATTTTTTGGCCCCGCTGGAGTATCAAACCCGGCACCCCTGGATCTGATACAAGCAGTCATACCACTAGACCACAGGTGGTTCAAAATTATACTTCGGGTCTCTACCGAAGACGATTACTTATTACATGCAGCAGTACATGAGATGGTGCTATCTTCTTCACACTTTTAGATATATCCTAAAAAGAAATATCTTATTTCCGTTCCCTGCACTGGCAACCCCGCGTCACGAGACGTCATTACGTGTTTTTGTGTTATCGGAATCACACGTACTTTTCGTAACGAAATTAAATTTGTATTTAATAAGATGGGAAAATGTTAATGTTTGAAGTTGAGAGACAGTGATCATTATGGTATTCTTCGTAAAGTAAAGAAATCATTATTAATTCAAAAAACGTAAACGTTTATCATCATCGGTGTCGGTGAATAGTGATAAATGTCGTATCAACGATATTACGACACGCAGGTATTGGAACATAACGCTAATTTACCTGGAAAATTAACTATTAAGGAATGTATCATAGTTGTAAGGAACTAAGATCATTTATCATTAAAATTATCTACCTTCATATTTATTGGTTTTTCTTGGGTTCTATAATAATGATTGTAACAAAATTAAAAGCCATTTACAACAAGAAATTCTTTAAATACTAAACACTCACTTAGACATCACTGTTACAGTGTTTAACTTACTAAACGTGTGATGTGTCGGGGATATATAACTGCTCAACTGTGTTGATGCTTTATTTTACTCAATGACACTGATTGTCCTTGATTTTACTCCATACAAGCCGTATCGAGGTTACTTACACCAATTAGACAGTGCTGAGGTTCTATTTTACTCCACGCAAGACGTGTCAAGGTAACTTACTCCACTTTAACAGAGTTGAGGCTCCACGCATGCCGTGTCAAGGATAATTACTTCACTTTAACAGTGTTGAGGCTCCACGCTAGCCGTGTCGAGGATACTTACTCCACTTTAACAGTGTTGAGGCTGCACGCAAGCCGTGTCGAGGATACTTACTTCACTTTAAAGTGTTGAGGCTCCACGCAAACCGTGTCGAGGATACTTACTCCACTTCAACAGTGTCGAGGCTCCACGCAAGCCGTGTCAAGGATACCTACTCCACTTTAACAGTGTTGAGGCTCCACGCAAGCCGTTTTGAGGATACTTACTTCACTTTAACAGTGTTGAGGCTATATCTTACTCCAAGCAAGCCGTGTCGAAGATACTCACTCCACTTTAACAGTGTTGAGGCTATATTGTTGTTGTCAATTGGTGGATACATCAAGAAAGAAAATTCCAAGGAGCCCCTCTGGATTGGAAGCAAAGGAGTCGCCAAGCGGTTTTCAGGTCAGACCTCAGCATTATATATACTTATTAATTGTATTAGAATAAGAATTAGACTTTCTCCGTGACACAGCGGCTACACAAGCCGTGTCGAAGATACTCACTCCACTCTACCAGGGTTGAGTGAGGCTATATTTTATTTCACGCAAGCCGCTTTGGGAATATGTACTTAGTACATTTTAACAGTGTTGAGGCTTTATTTTACTCTACGCTAGCCGTTTCATGGTTTCTAACTCCACTTGAACTGTGTTGAGGATTTTCTACTTCACATAAACCGTGAGAGGCCATACCTATTTCACCCTAACAGTTTCACGTTTCCACGACCTCTGTGGAACAAAGCAGAGTCTCAACATTGTTGAGGACGTGGGTTCGATTCCCACCTGAGGTGGACATGTTTTCAACGTTTCGTTATCTTCGGGTCTACTTATCAATAATTATTTGGTGAAGGCATCTTAAACTATGTCATTGATGTTTACAATGACTCAACCAGTAGCGGCAGAAACGAAGCTTGGCCATTCGCGCTGCTTGCAGCGCTAGCGCCTGTGCCCGTGCCAGCTGCGCCACTAAGATCGTCGATCTGTCCCCGTATATGACGGTCAGTCCGACGATAGCCTGCTTTCATTGGACACCCATAGATTCTACAATTTCTCAGAGAAGAACCTCATAAAAAATAAAAAGTTACTCATATTAATTTAAAAAAAAAAGTACTTACCTACTTAAATAAATGGAAAAAAATAAAATAATAATAATAATAAAAAAAATGGTAATAATGTACGTAAGCCTCGAAGCTCCAAAACTAAATTA
Organism: Scoparia ambigualis; assembly: GCA_963921215.1. NCBI lineage: Eukaryota > Metazoa > Arthropoda > Insecta > Lepidoptera > Crambidae > Scoparia > Scoparia ambigualis. Next base: position 9,093,355 of record OY992507.1, read on the forward strand.
GGAAATCGAAATAAGAATAATAATAATAATAAGCTCTGTTCGAGGTAAATATCAATAAAAGTTTAAAAACTTCACTTTCTGCATAATATAGCATAATAATATTGATACCCCTAATGCCATAACCAAGTTTGATTCGGAAAGAAAACAAAAATCCAACGCTCTGTACAGGGTCCCGGGCCGAAGTTGTGATCAACTTCGAGGTTCTTTAAACTCTCGGGGGGGCGCCACTGCGCGTAGTAGTATCATCAGCTATCGAGCTGCGATCAAGCCCACCAGCACCATTCACACCGCCAAGGGACTGCCGAGGTTCCGCCGGATATCTGACAGGGAGACGTTGGAGTCAGAGCTCCCGCAGTCGCTTGACCTATTTTTGTGACTGAATGACAGAAAGTGTGAGCTCACTAGGGATCGTAATGTTTTACATTGGATTTGCAAACCTATACAAAACAACTATACCCCAAAACAATGTCTGTTACTTACTATCTCAATCTATGTAGAAGAAAATGAATCGCCAAATGTGTTGCTATGCGCACGAAAACGGCTTGACTGATTCGTCTGATTCTCTTTTGTTGTGATTATAAAGGTCAGGAAAAGTTTACAAAAAAAAAAAAATATGTAAAGGATCTCACAGATTCACTTAAAATTTAAAGCAGCTTCAAAATAATTATATTTTAAAGTATCGAACTGCCCTTAAATTATTAAATCACAACTACTATTGTCAACAATTGATATTCAAGATGCTTATTTTTAATTAAGTATTTACTGCAATTAAAGCTGATGGGAAAAAGTTAAGGTTTAGCTTGAGGTTTAAATTAATGTTCTTCTGTTCGGCCTATTTGTGTTTGCGAAATTACTGGAAACGGTTCTAGAACAATTGCGCATAATATTTGATTTTTCTACAATAATTGTTTAGTTTATGTTTTGTGCCTACGCACGAAAAATAAGCTAAAACTATGACGAGTGTGTATTGAATAATAAAACTACGAGTACAAGCACCTTTTTGGAGTCATAGGGTTTGTCACAAACACTTACAAAAGCATTACTAAAAAACCGAGCAACAGAACTTGTTTTTATACACAATTGTATATTAAGGGATTTGGATGAATTCAGGAATATTGACTACGGCATGCACAGCGGCCGTTGCGGTTTGAATTATCTACCTACACCAAGTTGTTTGAATAAGAGAAGTTCTTAATTGATTCAGAAACTTTTTTGTATTCGCATCCTACATCCAGTCTTGTGAACACATTATACGGATATACTTAGATACGGAGTAGGTAACTCTCCTACCATGCATTTTCACATATTATTAGTTCATTGGCAAAGCCATAATTTGACCTTACAAACCCTTACAAACGCAGAATGCATCACGAAATCCTGACCAAGCCATAAAAAAAAACCACTTACATTTAATATAAATTGAATAAAGGTATTGTTGTGGTTAGATTAGAATTTACATCCTTTGTATACAATGTGGCCCAAACTTGTTGTCCAAGAAAAAATGTTCTTCGGCCCTAAATAATATTTGTTATACCTTATTTCCTTTCAAGGCGAGCCATCCACTTCTAGATTGCCTTATCCAGGTGGCGCCAAATTATTAGTGAATCGCTGACCAGACATGGTTTACTACGAGCATCTTGAGATATATGTTTACATCTCTTGCAACAAAATCAGTAACATTAAATCAGTACTGTATTTGATAATATCTTGGTAGCTTTATTCGAAAAATAATAACTTAAATCTTTTCAAAGCTGATAGTTATAAAGTTATCATTTCTAACCAAAAAGTTTGAGGAAGGTTCTATGTTGTTTAAATACGCATAGGTCCACTATACCTGTCATCTAAGGGAAGTAATTTACTTTACATGAATGACTGTGTTTAACACAGATTTGTTTAGTGTACACTATCTCAGATTTATTGCTCCAAATCAAAAATACAATTCAACATGGGACACAAATGTCATGTTAATTAAACCATATTTCCAGGACTATCCTTAGAATCAGATCATAATCATTGATTTGTCACTTATGATTCTTACACTATATTTTCTATTATTTCTGCTCAAAAAACGCAGTCTATTAGTTTAATCAAAAATAATATATCAATACAAAATTATGTGATTGTGATTGAAATTACTGACTTCAGTTAGACTTCAGGCCCCGATTTTGGCAACCGCTCATCAGATTGTCCAATATTTGTAAGAATCCCAGTTATTTGTTGCTGGCTGTGCCAACCTCCTAAAAAGGCGGTCACAAACATTTGTTGCAAATAAAAAAAATAAAAAAAAGTAATCGTAGACAGTAGACAGCTCGGACCAGATATTTGGTCCGAGGTAGACAGTGACGTGAAAAAGGATTCCAAGACAGTGAACGAGTGGACGACATGCCGATACCGATATTTGTCTGTATTTGGAGCTCACAGTCACGTAGTCGCTCGGCATTTACTGCTCACACTGCTCATAGATCTAGTCTGGAGGTGTTTCGCAGAGTTGTTGTCGGCTGAGTCACTTAAATGTATTTGTTAATACTGTTGGAGAAATGCTTAGGTACAAATCAGAATTAATTTTTTAATGCAGTATTTACACAACAAAATAATAATACATAATCAAATAAATAAATGAAATTGTTAAAGTCATTGTTTAGAAAACGACCAATGCATCGATAGCCATTAAATGCATCTTTTAAGGTTTAAAGGAGGCTTATGCACCTATAAAAAACTACCTACATAATTGTAAAGTTTAAATTGACATAATTTTTTATTTTTATTGTGTTAACATTACAATGCTCTAAACATCTGCATGTAATAAGTAATCGTCTTCGGTAGAGACCCGAAGTATAATTAAGAATCAAACGAACTTACCTTGTGAAGTTTGATTCCAATTATGCGAGGGTCTCAACCGAAGACGATTACGTCAACCCATCCCTCCCAACCCAAAAAAATAAAATAAAAAATTGTGGAGGATAACACAAAATTCTCTGAAATAATGACGTCTCGTGACGCGGGGTTGCCAGTGCAGGGAACGGAAATAAGATATTTCTTTTTAGGATATATCTAAAAGTGTGAAGAAGATAGCACCATCTCATGTACTGCTGCATGTAATAAGTAATCGTCTTCGGTTGAGACCCTCGCATAATTGGAATCAAACTTCACAAGGTAAGTTCGTTTGATTCTTAATCATAATCATTAGTCGACAACAGTTCTGAGAAAGTTTCATTAGAAAACTCGAGCAATATTAATATATTGCTAAGATAATATTAAAACCAGTAATGGTCATCCATTTATGGGCGTTAGGACAATGTTTAAACATTAAAGCCAGTGATGGTCATGCAATAATGGGCATTCGGCCTACGTTTGAATATTAAAGCCAGTGATGGTCATCCAGTCATGGGCATTTTGACCATTATTGGATAATAGACGTTTGCCTGAACCAGTCATGGGCACCGGCTCCAAATTCAACCCTGAGTTAATTTTACATATCCTAATAATCAAAACGCATACTATGTTTCATTAGGAAATATGGAAATAATCGCAATTTCACAAACATGCCACCAAAGCAAAATTGTAAGCCAAATTAATCAGTGATTTCCTTTAAAAAAAGAGTATTTCTAAGTTTTTTCACTCTCGACGTTACGGTTTAGTTCGTGTCCATGTCTACAGCTTCCTCATTCGATATAGAGAAATTCTAAGCATGCCATATTTTTGTGCATATTATGTGCAATCAAACGTATCAGTCCTAATTTTTGTGCCACCACAACTTCGTTACTATGAGTTGTTTTATGTGTGTAAGCTGGAGACACGTGTCACCAGCTCGCACACGCCCGTTAAGACAAACCAGTGAGGTTAGGGTTTTGGACTATAGCTAGAAATTTTGTGCATAGTTTGTGCACTAGGAACAAAAAAAACTAACCATCACACTCAAATACTGTTGAAACTACGATCATAAAACTGTGTGCGAGCTGGAGACACGGGTCTCCAGCTCGCACAGCTGTATCTTCGTAATTGTTCAAGCTACGGTTATGAATTATACCTCAAAATTTTGTGCAGAATTTGTGCATAAGGCACAAAAAATTTCAAAACTTTAACTCAAAAGGTTTTTGAGCTACGAACCGATAAGTTGTAAGCTGGTGACACGAAACACGGGCTAACACATGGTGAATTATTGTAACTGTATAAGATAGCGCTTCGTTTTAAAGATCAAATAATACGTTATAATTTGTGCACACACGAGGCAAAATTTCAAATCTCTGGGCCTCTTACTTTATAAATTATAAGCCAAAAACTGTTTTCCCGCCAAAAAATTCAAAATAATGGCTCGGAAGCGGCTAAACGCGCGCCGACCGCGCCGTTGCCGTTCCGTGCGCTACACTATTGCAATCGAGTTTGAACTTGAGAGCTAGCTCAATTTAGTGTCATTTTAATTTGCGCTCTCGATCGTTTCGTTTCTATACCGAGAATTTTAGACTAGGAGACTGCTGATATAGGAAATTGGTTAATTTAAAATAAAAGCAGTCTATTTTATTTATGAATGTTCATAAAATATCGCTATGCTTAGTTTTAAGTATTTACAATAACCTCATTAATATGATAAGTAGTGATAAAATTAGTCTGCCTGTATGTTTTTATTACCACGTTTTTATTAGGTAGCTTTCTCGTTTATTTGTTTATTTATTTGTCGACAAATGCAAACGATTTTATACTAGCTTCCCGATGAGCTAGACTTGCAACTTTGAACATAGGTCAGAACAGGATGACAATGCAATATTATGGTGTCATTGAACTGATCTGATGATTCAGCCGGAAGAAGGCCACAGGATCTCTGTAAGAAAACCATGAAACCCCATTCAGGCTCATTTGATTAGTTTTGATGAGCACTCTGACGGGAGACGACTAGACGAGGTCCATGGTCTGATGATGAACCCGAAAGAAGGCCACAGGAACTCAGTATTGAAACCATGCAACCCCATCAAGTTTGGGCTCGTTTGATTCATCTTGACGAATACTCTGTTAGAAAAAAGGGTCCAGGGTCTGATGATGGAGCCAGAAGAAGGCCACAGGAACTCGGTATTGAAACCATGCAACCCCATCGAGTTTGGGCTCGTTTGAATCGTGTTGACGAGTACTCTGTTGGGAAATAGTGTTTAGGGTTTGATGATGAAGCCGGAAAAAGCCCACAGGAACTCTATAATGAAACCATGCTACCCCAACGAGTTCGGGGTCGTTTGAATCGCCTTGACGAGTACTTTATCGAGAAATAGTGTTCAGGGTCTGATGATGGAGCCGGAAAAAGGACACAGGAACTTTATAATAATACCACACAACCCCATCGAGTTTGCGCTCGTTTGATTCGTCTTGGCAACTACTCCCAAGAATTTTTAGTTATGGCACGTTAACTAAAAAACAGTTACTACGCTACGATAACTAAACCATCAACCATTCTGACAAGGGGTCGGTCAGCCATCAACACATAGAAGAATTGGTAACTTGCAAACTTTTTAACTTGTAAATAGAAAAAGTAAGAATTACTTACTACTGGTAAAATAAAAATTTGAAATAGCTTTATTAAAAATAATAAAAGTATCTTTTTTTTCGTTATCTGTGGATTGGGTTTGAAATAGGTACATATAAAATTTAACATCTACCTACTTACTAGCATTTGAAAATAACTTTAGGTACTTACTCATAAGATAACAAAGGTACGCCTACTATTGAATCTAGGTGATCTACTGCGGATGGACAACATCTACATAAAGAAGCCATAACTGGAGGTTAGTATAGGTAAGCAGCAGAACGATTAGATAGAACACAATTAAATTAATTTTTATTATAGTTCTTTTTCTATAGAATTTACAATAATGACGAAAAAGGCCGGCGCACAGGAAGATGCGCGTAATAAAATGCCCGCTTGCAAAGTGTTAAACTATAGCTACATAAATTTAATATCGGTGATAACAGTATCGACCATATCTACGGACTATTAAAAATTCATGCAATATCGTGTTTTTTTCCACTATATAGTTTCCGAACGCATCAAACGTTTATAATAATTTTATTTTATTAAACTTTTACAAGCACATTTGTTTGTTAAAAACTACAGATTATTGATAACTCAATAAATATCAGGGATACGGTACAATATTCTTGAATCGATCACGTACAATATAGTGATCTCAACGCACACCGCATTCCTGACGCGATATAGTGTTTTCCAAAATAGGTATAGTTTCAGAACGCATCGATATCGGATTTGACGATATTGATGCAATAAATACGTTTCAGTAACCTTATACGATTTGTATCGCCTACTCCTAATTTTATCGGAAAAAATGGAAGAGGTGATTGCGCTTTATTACATGTCGGCAAATAATTACTATTTATTGCATCTTTATTATTTTTATTAATTATTAATTCGTAATACTGTATTATTACTTTTAATACTTTATCGTTACTCCAATCCATTATTATCGAAACAGAATAATATCGATAGTCGTATTTGCAACACGTTCACACCTCTAGTTGTCTAGCAGTCAACTAAAGTGTGCTAAGGAAATGTAGCCGCACGAACATTATCGCGACAAAATCCTTGATGTGCGGCAATTTACCAACAGCGCGGCGCGTCAACGCCATGATACAACGCGCAAACGCGAAGTGTTTGGCCAGACGTGTCGCGAAAACGCAAATCTTCGCGCTAGCGCGATAATGTGGCCCTAGCGTTACATTGGGATGCCCAAGCAGACTAATCGCAAAGTCATCGATCACCATAGAGTACATTTATTTTTATTTATTTATTTACATTTAACCATGGGAAGTAATACAATCTAATATTAAAATAAATTACTTTCAATGGTTAAAATTTATTCTGTGACGGTCGATAGCGATTAGTTTGCTGGAAAGCATCCGTTCTTTATCGAATTAGGCTCAAGTATTCAACCATTTTGTCGTTCTGCACTCCTCCATAATGTTTATCATTATGCCAAATCTAATTATTTAATTGTCTCAACAACAAAAAATAACTAAGACATTCGTGTGTGAGATATCTAAAATAAAAAGTTGGGTAGGTTATTAGGTACCTGCCTATAGTAAAACTAAATTAGTCGCGTCGCGCATCGCTTTAACAGACGGCTCCTAGTCTAAAAGTGGCAATAGTGTAGCGCACGGAACGGCAACGGCGCGCTTAGCCGCTTCCGAACCATTATTTTGAATTTTTTGGCGGGAAAACAGTTTTTGGATTATAATTTATAAAGTAAGAGGCCCAGAGATTTGAAATTTTGCCTCGTGTGTGCACAAATTAAAACGTATTATTTGATCTTTAAAACGAAGCACTATCTTATACAGTTACAATAATTCACCATGTGTTAGCCCGTGTTACGTGTCACCAGCTTACACATACTTATCGGTTCGTAGCTCAAAAACCTTTTGAGTTAAAGTTTCGAAAATTTTTGTGCCTTATGCACAAATTCTGCACAAAATTTTGAGGTATAATTCATAACCGTAGCTTGAACAATTACGAAGATACAGCTGTGCGAGCTGGAGACCCGTGTCTCCGGCTCGCACACAGTTTTATGCTCGTAGTTTCAACAGTATTTGAGTGTGATGGTTAGTTTTGTTTTGTTCCTAGTGCACAAATTATGCACAAAATTTCTAGCTATAGTCCAAAACCCTAACCTCACTGGTTTGTCTAACGGGCGTGTGCGAGCTGGTGACACGTGTCTCCAGCTTACACACATAAAACAACTCATAGTAACGAAGTTGTGGTGGCACAAAAATTAGGACTGAAACGTTTGATTGCACATAATATGCACAAAAATATGGCATGCTTAGAATTTCTCTATGTCGAATGAGGAAGCTGTAGACATGGACACGTTTAGTTCGCCGTTTTTATTCTGGCCGACACAGATCATTTTTTGTCAAATGACAGCTGACAGTCTAAGCTCTATGATTAAATTTTGCCGGTATTGAAAGACGAAGATTTACTTCAGCTAGCAATAATTTAAATTAAAACTGACCATGACTGGTGCCATGACCAACATTGGCGCCACTACGTTAGCTTGCTCAGATTTCCCAAACTGAGATGAGTACGCTAGGCATAACCTACGCCTAGCGTACTCACCAAACTATGTCTATAACTTTTAAACCATAAGGGTACTATTTATTTCCTTTGGGCACTATTTGGTACTATTTGGGTACAGTTTTTTGGCATTCTTGAAATAACAAAATTCCATGGTGAGTACGCCAGGCGTAGGTACACGAATCCTGGAATTTTCAATGATGGATTCGTAATTGAATCAACAAAATCTTAGCACAATAACTATATCAGTAGTCTCGTTCCTGCTCGTTTTAGGTCAAATAACTTTGACGAGCGTGACGCCAGCGGGATACCTTTTAACATGGGATATCTCGATAACGATTGATTAACAAATTTTGGAATTTGCTAACAAAATTAAACATATTATCAACTAAATCGGTGCGTAATTTGAAGCCGATCTGCATGGGTTATCCTGCTGGGGTCACGGACATTCATTCCGGCGTTCGTCGAGCGGTGAAAGAAGTATATTCATTCCCCCAAATAAATTAAAAGCGCTTATGAAGCTTCACAAACTTTAGAAAGAAATAGTTTTTAGATGAAAAATACTAATTGCAGTTTAACTGTTGTACTGGGTTAACTACTCTACATGACACGCTTTGCAGCACCACCAAAATGAAAAAGAAAACAACATTTTATGTATTATAAATCATTTATTACGCCCAGTAAGAACATCAATAGAACAGATAAAGAGCGCTGAAATATAAATGTAATCACTCAACAATAGCTTATATTGGCCACAAACGATCTACATTCAAACTTGTATAAAATACAGAATAATAGTAACAAAACAAGTATTACAAATCTAGCTTTTCAATATTAGAATAACATTTGTTTTTTTCTTGTACAATAAAGCCACAATAAGCATAAGTCGAGAATCATTATTTTAATAGTTAACTTATGTTGTAGTCTTACATTTATTCGTATCAATTTCTTGGCATGTTCAAAGCATTTAATTCGTAACAATAGTAAAATGCCAAAATGATCTGAATCCGAGGTATAACATTCGTTTCTTTGTGACTATGTTTAGATCAGAGAGCTGAGTGTAAGTTTGTAAATGTGCAAACGTTACTTTCGCGTTTGTGTTAAGAGTTTTGATTCTCGATCTCATTTACTTAGCATTAAGATCTATCTGTCAAAGCTTAACTCAAACGCGATAGTAACGTTTTCACATTTACAAACTTACACTCGGCTCTCTGATCATTTTCTCACTCTACACTAAAAGTCATTTCAAGCTACACTAAATCCTGCCTAAAACGCAATTATGTCAAGTCACATTCAATCAACTGACCGAGCCTTTAACAATACTTAACACATCAATTTGATTGAAGCATCAAAGATGGTCAAAAAGATCTCCACATTATGGCAAATTAAATCTTAACACGTAGGCATTGAGTCTATTTTTACTTGTACCAAAAATGTTCACAATATTAGTTAAAAATATACTCTAATCGCATACAAGAAGATTATTTTAATTTTTTTACCACACATGCTGCATTGATGAATTTGACTATTTAACGTTTTATGGAAGATTAGTGATAAATGTAAAAAAAAAATATATGAAACTCGCCTCGTGATGAGATAAAATGTTGAAGCAACTGTAGCTTGCGGGACACCAAAAGCATTTTTAAAAACTAATAATTTCATCCAAAGATTAACATCATCAATTACATAAGTACTTTTGACTTCAACATTCTTTTTTAATAAATAACTTCAAACGTCTTAGCCCAGTTTCAATATTATACATTTTTAATCTTTCGCGTTCCATTTTAAATTAAATATTTAACGGGGTTTTAAGCAAACTGCTTAGTATACATATCCTAGGCATATCATTTCAAGTATAAAACGTTTCAACCCGTGACCACGGCCGGCGCAACTCGGTCGAAACGTCGTAAACTTAAAAAGTCCTAGGATAATAATCTAAGCTGATTTCATTAGCTCGGTAAAGAAGTTACAATATTTTAGTTGTAACAATATAGTCATCATTTAAGGCCGTGTAAGACACATTAGTTCATATTGAGGCTATAAGGTGGGTTGTCGTGATTGAGATAATAATAATATGACAATGACATTTTGTTTTTTCCGTTCAGAAAAAAAACATAATGTTATAGGTATATAGGTAAATATGTCTAAACTCTGTCTAATAGAGTGGTTGGAAAACGGGAGTTTAATCGTTGGCTAGACAGTGGCGATAAGCCACCTTAAATTCAACCGTATTAATTATTCCTCTTAAAATTGAAAAGCAAAGAATAATTTCTCTGATTGGCTTTTGAATAACATCTTTTTGATCTGCATACATTGCAATTAAGGCACGAACGTTACCTTTGTAGGTTTTTCAGACAGATAGTATTTTTATAACAACTTAAAAAACAAGAACTTAAATGAACAAGTTTGTAAATGCAAACTGTGTAATAATGTGAGTATCCTGAAATGTGAACTTAATAAATTAGTAATTAATACAGATAAAAATGAGAGATTCATATATTATTAGAAAGAATATCGGAAAATACAAAATTCTGCAAAGGAACTCGATTATTTTAGATGAAAAGTAATGTACACACAACAGCACTGTCAAAATTCTCCAATAATTTTCAACTTTAGATGTTAGGTGTTAAGTTTAAAATCGGTTGCAGAATTCTTCGTTTTGTCTGATGTTGTTGTCTGTACATTAAAATCTTCAATAAATCAGAAGTTATAGAATTAACAATTACAACGTTTAAATATTAAAGACAACATTTTCTTTTTTTACATAAGTAATTAGTTACATATTTTCTTTATTTGAATGTGGTTGCGAGATTCATAAGTATTTATTACAATTTAATTACTTATATAATTGCATATAAATTTTTATCGTTCTAATGAAATATGAGAACTTATAATTATTTAAAAGTATCAAAAATATGTAAAAAGCACTTGTACTTAAATAACTGGTACATGACATTTATGAATCAAGTATACATTTTAATAGTAAGTGAATAAAATTTTCTTTTTACATCATATACTTACACATTCAATACACAAAACACAACATGGATGGAACACCAAATTGGTAAAAATAATTTTAATTATTTTCTGTTTTGATAGCTTGCTAGTGGTTTTCTACCATACTACCAAAATCGCGTTATCCGAGACGTAAGAACGTACATAAATAAAAATAAAGATAGGATAATATTTATTATGTATATAACTTTTTATATATGTTTTTCTTAATCCCTTATACCTTATTTACTTGAATATTCTATATTCATCAACATTCCAAATACCATGTAAATATTTTCTTCTTGATAAATGAGAAATTCTCTAATCTATCACTCCAAATGGAAAAAAAACATTGCATTTGTTAGCAAACAATTTTGTATAATCTTATTTAGACAGCCGAAGTTTGACTTCAAATAAATTAATATTCAAATCTAATATCATAAGAGAAATCTTTTAAATCTATTGAGATTTTATGCGACAACAGATCGTACGGACGGCTTTGTATAATAGAGCATTAGCACAGACTGTAATTTAGGAAACAATTTCACATAAATATTGTTGCAACTTACATTACTTTGAAATTATAAAATTGGAAACATGTGACGAGATGTAGAATACAATAAAGAGATCCATCGAGAACATTGTTGTCCAATCCATGATTTTATATGCATTAATGTTGGTTTATGCTTCGAACAATTTCACATAAATATTGTTGCAACTTACATTACTTTGAAATTATAAAATTGGAAACATGTGACGAGATGTAGAATACAATAAAGAGATCCATCGAGAACATTGTTGTCCAATCGATGATTTTATATGCATTAATGTTGGTTTATGCTTCGTAGTTTCGATATCTTAATGTGCGTCGATGCTTTCCTTTCTATCTAACGGTTTAATTCGCACTCATGAGCTAAATCAGCAATCGAAACAGATTGTAAAAAAGCGGGTAAAACATGTATATTTTAAAGGAATCATTGTTTAAGTAGGTAGGTAGTAGAAAATAATAGAAACAAATTTTCGTCGATGCGACTAAAATTAATGATAAATCATGAAATGGCTTCATAAATCAACATCTCGTAACATGTTTCCTTTCAATATTAAAACATTGAATTAATCATTTTCGAATGGAGTATAATTTAAAAATCTATAGTATAGCATCGTATCAAATTATGCTTTTTAAAACACTATGTATTAAAGAAAATTATGTGTGCATACCACTGATACGTGTAAACCATTAAAAAGACATACATATAACGATGTGTACAATCGCAGGCTGTGGTTTTGTAAAACGGTCCTCTTATGACGAATACGTGCCGTCCAGGAGGCTCAACAAACATTTCTTGTAGTGGCCGGAACAATCGCCCTGAAAACATGAAAGATACCGATTACAATTGAGTTTGCAACTATACTCCAGCCAAATTCGATGACGAATGATTGTAAACAGATTACTGTCATTTTTTTGTGCAAATATCTAGTTTCACTCGGATTATTACTTTTTCTTGAGAGAGAGTCACAAGAAAACAGTTAACTATTGAGTCTTTCTTCCAAAAAACAGTAAAAATCTGAGTGAAACTAGATATTTGCACAAAGAAATTATAGTAATCTGTTTACAAACATTCGTCATCGAATTTGGCTGGAGTATAAGTAGTAAGTTTGCACAAAATAGTTCGACGTGCTACTTTGAAAGGGAGACCTCGGCCTACCCCACTAATGTAAGATAATAGTTGTAATATTTGTCAAGTTGAACACAAACATTCTAACTAAACTAAATAAATAAGCAGACATTCTATCATGAAAATATCTTCCTTCATAATACAACCCAATGTTTAGAGAGCCTAGTTTTACTTGAACAAAACATGTTCATAGTGCTCATCAAAAACATACTTTATTCATATCGTAGTAAGGTTCGCTATTCCAGTGTTTTTAATGACCATTTCAGTTCTTAGATTTTCTTAGTACTGTCTCATGTTTATCGGATAAATATTAATAATTTGCGTGATTGCGCCCAATGACCGATAAAACCATTAGCAAATGCTAATGCTAAGCCACTATCTACTTCGTAGCTAGACGTAGATAGACTAACTAATTTAATTCATATTAATGTAATCAAAATATGGACGGCTTGGTTGGTTTGTACAATTTTTAATTTATCATTTATTATACATCTATTATTTTACAGTCTTTAAAAATGGCCTACTCCAGTCTTAATCCGAACTTTCGCTTGGACAAGTCAAATTCAGATTAGGCAAGTAGTAAGTTTGAATTCGCATAGTTATTAGTAAATATGGAGAGCTTGGACTAACAAGTCATTCCTTACGCATGGATTAAGAGGCCTGGAGGCCATGGATTACATCTCGAATGTGATTTTTGCGTAAAATGCCCATTCGCATTTTGTAGTAATTTTGCAGTTGTATTTATCGTTTTTATCGAAATACGATAATAAATTTGTGTATAATATTACAAATCTCCATTCTGTGAGCATAAGTTGAATTCGGACGGCCGGCGCATCGCATTTTGTAGTAATTTTGCAGTTGTATTTATCGTTGTTATCGTAATAGGATAATAAATTTATTATAAAATGTTTATTCCTCATGAAGTAACAATTACTCTGGTATAAATTTTGCTTAATAATATTATCGTAGATAGGAGATATTCACAGTTAATTAAAGCGATTTTCGAAGTTTTTTGGTTTAGAATAAGATTTTTTTCCTATATAAAATCAATGATATAATGGCTATTTAAGAGATAACATTATATATTTTTTTATTTCACTTGTTTAGAACAGTAGTTCAATCGATGAGCTCAAAAAAGTGCCTTCGCGCCCTTAATGAAAATCTTTCTCTGCAATTTTGAGTTTAATTAAAAAGTTAAGCAAAATTTACAAAAAGCGAGGCCGCTACGCACTATTCCAATAGCTATTCTACACTATTCAATAAGTCATAATTGTTAATGTATTTCTGTTTCTGTGATCCATAACGCCAAAATTAGCCATTTTACGCAAAAATCACAGTCGAGATGTAATAGGCCTCTCAACGTGTTTTCAATGGCAACTGTTAAAGCTAAAAAGTAAAAAAGAATGAGTTTTGAATGAACTCCACGTTAATAATTTTGACATTTAGAGCTACTAATAATTCTACGTTGTCATGACAACGAATGGCCAGTACTCGCGGCCATCCTGCATGCTCTATGACAGCTGTCACATAACAGTCACTACCTGACAGTCCGACGTAAAATAAACAATTACTGATTTGAATTTTTTGAGCTGTTACTTACGGTTTTTACTTAGAATACCTACAGGATTTTTTATGAAATATTGACAAAGCAAAATCATATTGGAAAAAAACGGATTGGATGTAATTATACTCGTAAATATAAAGCTTCAATAAACCGTGCTTCGATATCGTAAGATCTGTCTGACACTACGAATCTCATATGAGTTCATGCTCTTGACTTCCCACTTCCCACCTCCCCGCGCATACCTAAGGCCCGGTACAGCGGTTGCGGTCAGGCTATAGTACCAGTACTTATTAACATATTCATCATCATTTGCTTGCCCTGTTCCCATGATATTTGGGTTCGGCGCAGTATGTCTTTTTCTTCCATACAACTCGGTCATTCGTCATCAAATCATCCAATCCCTTCTCATTCATGTCATCTTTCACACAATCCATCCATCGTTTATTATGGTCTTCCTCTTAGTAATAACATATTAAAGTGGTAAAAACAATATCTCATCTCACCTCAATCCACACCTGCAGCGACTCGCCATACTTGCTATAGAACATGTCCGCTATATCGCCCAGGTCGAGCTCGCAGCGCGTCACCATCACGCGGATGAGCTGGCGGTCGTTGGTGCCCAGACCCTTCATGGACTTGTGGAGGCGTTCCGCGAAGAAAAGCGGCTTGTTGCGGACCACTTTCACTGAATATAACAAACATAGTATAAAATTAAATAAATTAAAAAAAAAATGTTTACGCTCACACCAATTTTCTAGACCAAGATGAGTATTCTTTTAAAACTCGTTAATATGGCGAGATATGCGGCGTGTAGCGGACCACTTTTACTGAATATAACAAACATACTTAGTAATAAATTAAATTAAAAAAAATTAAAGGTTAAAAATTATTATTATCTTTTATCAAAATATTCAATGCTGACTTTTTGTTTTAACTTCTTTATTTTAATTTATTAAAAAACATGTTTTATTAAATAAAAGAGTTACGTACTTACATTAGTTATTACTAGTAGTCCCCAAACTAGGTAATCCTGTCTATGGGGACTAAAGAAAAAAATTGTTTACGCTCACACCAATTTTCTAGACCAAAATGAGTATTCTATTAAAACTCGTTAATATGGTAAGATAACGAATAAATATACATAAACAGAAAAAAACACCCAGACACTAAATCAATTTAGCAAAACAGTTTTTCTCTTGAATTGACCCGACCGGGAATTGAACCCGGGACCTCGGAAATGGCGCGACGCCAGACCCGGCGTGCTAACCACTCGACCACGGAGGTCGTCGAATATCGCCGAAAAGTGGTCTACCGGAAACTTCCTCGAAGGTCTATCTCCGCTTTCTTCATTACATTACATAAATTCACGGCTATTAGGCTGTTTTCAATATAAGCGTTTAAGTAAATAATAAGAGCAGGACCTGTTGGTCCAGGTTCAAGTTACACTTAAGGGGGGTTAGGCGGTCAGCGAAAATTTGGTTAGGCAGTCAGCGAAAAGGACATATTTTTTTTACTATGAGGCTTGGTACTAAATTCCAAAGTCTTTTAACTTGACGCTAATGCATAAATACTTGAAGAATACATTATTATCAACATATTTATGACCGTATTATTAATTTAAAGACCTCCGTTTTTTTATATAAATTAAAAACCAACATTGATTTCTACTCGAAAATGGCAACATTATAGTAGGATTGTCATACTTTCTGTTATTAAAAATGAAAAAGTGACGCTTGTCTGACGTTTTATATGTCAATACTCATCGTAGACAGATGTCAGACTGTCAGCAGAGCCGCCCTTAGAACAATAAATTGTTCTGAGCAGCTGCCAGACGATTCCCGGCCGCGCTTTCATTGTGATATTTGTGTGTATCGTTGCTAAATACTTTATGTGCGAAAAAGATAACTGTGTTAGCGATATCGTTTCTACATTACCATAGACTTCATAAACTTACCTACTTAATAACCCTGCGTTCGCTAACATTAAAAAACCGGAACTTTCGTTCAGAAACGTACAAATCTTATCAAAATACAGTATTATTTAACGGAGGTAATTAAAAATCTAAAAAATATACAGAATGATAGCATTTAGTCTCTTGGACAAGGAAGTATAAGAATTGTTACAGTTAATTTTTCTTTTATTTTAGTCCAAAAAAAATGATGTCCTTTGGATGTTGCGCGGGGCCTCGCGGGTGTAACGCGGAGCGGGGTCCGCGGTAGTTCGTAAGCGCCATTCACATTTTTATCAAAAAGTTAATAAAAATGTTTAGGTTTTTGAAAATCCAAATCAATCACGAAATCGAAAAAATACCTGTGTGTTTATGATTTTATAGGAAATTTTAGAGGTAACTTCAGGATTTTTTTCTATCGAGCCAAATGTCTCTAATCGTGTTTTGGCGTCGTTTATCCCCTTAAACATACGCTCTGTAATACACATTGAAAATTTCAGTGCGAAATATCTAATATATTTTAAATAACAGCTAATAGAAAACAGCTAATTTTTCC
The DNA here is from genome assembly GCA_963921215.1 of Scoparia ambigualis. Lineage (NCBI taxonomy): Eukaryota > Metazoa > Arthropoda > Insecta > Lepidoptera > Crambidae > Scoparia > Scoparia ambigualis. The sequence continues at coordinate 9,110,158 of OY992507.1, forward strand.
GATTTCACCGCCTAAGGCCCCTTAAGACAGACTATTTATTAGTAACGACCATGGTATTCTGGCCTACGAACGAAACTCAGCCGTGCGTGTCTCAATAGTGTAGACTCTAGATATGAATCAAGGGACAGCAAATATAACATGATCCATCCCGGTGCCCCAACGTCCTGCTAAATTGAAAGCGCCCTCATCTTCGAAAGGTTAGTTAGAGACCAGGCAACCAACCACGCATGTGCTCAGCTTGACAGGCGGTGAGCCCGTCGCCGCTCTGTGCTGTTGGATGTATGAGCAGTCTTTGGTTCATTAGTCGCCTTTTACGACACCTAAGGGAATTGATGGGGCGTTAGTATTCCATGAATGAGCCTCTACCCAGCACAGTATTTTGGCTAATGCAATAACTTAATTAATTCCCTTTTATATTACATTATCAACCCCGTGTCGCGTAGCGGTGAAAGAATACTACCACCCCCTCTCTTCCCTTGGTAAGAGAGGCGACTAAAAGGCGACTAACGGACTAAAGACTGCACATACATCATTCATAGAGCGGCGATGTTCTCACCACCTGTCACGCTGAACATACGTGCAGTCGATATTTGGTGAAAAGTGGACTGTAGAGGACTGCTTGTTGTCCTCTTTGCCTAGTCTCTGACTAACCCTTCGGGGGTAGTCGTGATTATGTATGATATACATCAATCAAGTATTGCCCGCTTCCTGAAATTTCAACCACAACTTTATCTCCACAAAAACAATATCTCACCGATAGCACGCAGAGCCTTCTCGATGTCGCCCGAGAACTCCGCCTTGATCGAGTCGTCGATGTCGTGGCCGGTGAGGTAGTGGTACTCCTGGAAGATGGCCGCCAGCTGCGGGAACGAGCGCGAGCACAGGATCGCGTTGAACACGGACTCGTCGGTGCCCAGGCGTAGCTCACCTGAAACAGAGAGGATTATGATGATGGTGATGATGATCCGATCGATTTCGACCAAGGCGGACTACTTCAACGCCGCTGTAACTGTCGCTCGTGAGATTTAGACAGGTTTTTCCTATAGTTTCAAAAATGTTACGAATTTTGAAACTGTAGGAAAAACCTGTCTAAATCTCGAAATAAAAACAAGTTTAAAAGGCGCGTAAATTACTAGTTACTGCTGTTCTGTTTAGGGCAATGACGACGTTTTATTTATTTTTCCTCTTAGATAAAGGCTTCGTGCGGTCAGCACATTTAGCCAGTATTTTAAAGTGAATATTTTAGTCTCAATAAAGTAGATGATAATGAGTGATAATTAACGTTTAATGGTAAATGATATTCCCCCAAACCCCTAGAGACTCAATAAAGCTGTAGGACTTTATTCAGATCTCACACGGGCTTCAAGAGAGAATTTGAAAAGTGACGTTGCACTGTTTTGTTTTATTTGCCAACACTCATGCACGTTCACGAACACTTAAGAGGCCAATTACATCTCAAATGTGATTTTTGCGTAAAATGCCCATTTTTGCATTTTGTAGTAATTTTGCAGTTGTATTTATAGTTTTTATCGAAATAGTTTGTTTCTGAGATCAAGAGCGCCAAACTTGGCCATTTTTAGCAAAAATCACAGTCGTGATGGAGTAGGCCTCTTGACAGTAAATAACCTACCATTATTTCACATCATATTCGACTTTATAGGCTGATGATGAAATAGGCACAATCATCACAGGTTATTTAAGTTTAATATTTAGTATTTAATTTTTAGTTATAGTTTTGATTTTTTTTTTCTAACGTTGGTAAACGTACTCGCGTTTACACTCACGGTTGTAGCTGAAAACCAGCGATTCGCGGCTAGCGAATATGACGATGAGCTGCCACCCTTTTGCTGCTGCGGCACACACACACATATTTATTATCTTCTTTTTTTTGTACTATGTTTTTTATTGTGATTTTGTGTACCAACATGTGTGTGTCTTTTAGCAGTAAATAAAGTTTTTATCTATCTATCTATCAGTAGCTTAGTCATAATATTGAAAAAACATTACAAAAAGGGGTAACTTTGGGTTTTTTTTTATTTATTTTATTATTATTATTTTTTTTTTATCGAGTGATGTTTATTGGATTTTGTAACTGAATGAGACTTTGAATAGATTGGATCCATAACTAATACATAGTTTTTTTTTTTCCAGAATTTGAATTATTATTTTCTATGTCTCAGATGGTTTGAAAAAACTTAAAGCGCGATCTATCTAGCCTTGAGAGGAAACACTGCGTCGGCGTGGCGTTCGGGATTCTCATGCGGGGCGCGGGGGAGCGGCGTTTCGTGGTCCCCTGTTTCCTCCTTCAGAGGTGGACCAATTTTTATTTAAGCGTCGGTTGGGGGAGGAGGTTTTCTGTGTCTGTGTGTTTGATTTTTTTTTTAAACGAGTTACCTAATGTTTCTGAAGACGCCTTAAAACGAAGTGATTTCGCTTAATTTTGAAGGCTCCTGGTTATTAAATAAATGACTTAATGCAAAGGAATCAAGCATACGGATATGAAGGGTCTCTTTCTTTAACCGTTGCTGAAGGGGTGGTGGGGGTTGGTCCGGTTTTGGAAGGGGGCTGCGGGGCGTCGTTTTTCTGTGTTTTGTGTGGGAGTTTTGGGTGCCGCGTCGGCGTGGTGTTTCCTCTTAACTCGTAATCCCTACGCGCGCGCGTAAACCCTGCGCTCCTGACGGACGTCAAATCGATATCGAGTCGGCTGTGCTTATCGGAATATGAACGCTCGGGTCACGAGATAGGTTTCAGTTTCGCGTGGGGGTCGTTGGAGGGTGAACCTTCTGTACGGTAGTAGTATTAGTTATTCTGTGCTTGTACCAAGACGAAAAACGAAACAATTTTAAAACACACAAGTTTATGCTTATTAATTTTTGACGTTTTTTTATGCTTAAGTTTTTATAAAAAAAGATATTTGAATGATTAAAAATGTCAACCTTATTGGTTAGGTACTAATGTTTTCCAAAACTCATTTCAGCCGCTACTTTATTTTACTTCAAAAACTCTCCAATTTTTATATTACTTACCACAGTATCAATACGATAATTGGAAATCATATTACACAATTCTATGACCACGGCTTATATTTCGGTTCGACGCGATTCTGTTTCGGCGTGCAGTGGTACTGGGGGTAGCAATGCGCATTTGTCTGGCACAGACTATAATAGCTAGTTAGATTAGTTATTAAGTCTTAACTATAAGTTAGTTAACTGTTTTTTTTATTATTATTAGTATTGACGGCAATAAGTGCCTGTAAAGGTTTACATTGAATAAATAATTTGACTTTGACTTTGATGATGATGATAAAATATCTTAAAACAAACAGCTAACACAATTTAATAATTTGTTTACAAAACAGACAATCAAATAAATTGTTCAACTATTGTAACAACATAATCTTGTTGAACTATGACGCGGTAGCCAAACGAAGTTGGATGTGAATCATATAAACAGTAGCGATCTATACTATTAGGCAAAGCGGTTCGTGGCTGAGTCATTGCTACGTAACAAGATGACGTTATTTAGGAAATAGGTACCAAATGGCCATTATGTTTATGATATTGCCAAATAAGATTAACTAAGCTATTTCGAGATCTAAAGGATAAAACGTTATGTTACTATCCAAAGTTAATAAGCTAAGAAAGTACAAAATGGTGGGACCACGCTAGGAAAAATTAAGTAAGTAAATGATTTTATTATAGTAATGTTTATTTAAAATTTTACTAATACTTACTAGGTTATTCTGACAAATCAGAGAATTCTAAAAATAAATGTTAGCGCGTGTGGGAAAAGGCACGCATACGCGCCCACGCGCGCTTCCAAAAACGAGCTTGTATGGAAATTCCAATACGAATTTTGCATAGTAATATTAAAGCAATAACTGTTCTAAGAGTTGATTGTTAGTCGATAAATGAAATAAATATTTGCCAACATATAATAAACTAATAATTACCAGCTTGAAGCAGGCTCCTAGCGTCTTCCCGCGCTTTTTCCTGGTCGACATGGAAATCTTCAGCTCTGTTAGCCTAAAAAGTAAAAAGTTAGGCATAGTTACTGTAGGTACCTATTTGATGTGTAGTGTACTGTCTCTTTCTGCATTTATTAGATAACAGTTTCAAATGAGGCTTTTGTAAATGAGTTTGAATAAAATAACAAAATGTTGAAATGACAAATTTTTTTTCAACCTTTTGTTGTCTTTGAGTTTATTTGTGAGCAAATAGTCAAATATTACGGTTTTGAATAAGTAGTAATAGTGTATCTTTTTCTAGTAAGGCATTCTTTGAAAATGTTGTTGTGCATACATAACGCATGCATCATTTTAAAACTCTTATCAACACCATCTACTTTATCATGAATTGCTCCACGGAAAAAAATAATATAGGTCCATGAACATTTCTTATAATGAGTCCAATTTTTATTTTTTCACGAGACCGTATTAATTCCATTAAATGTAAGAATATATAGGTAGGTAAGATGAATTCATATTTATTCCTGTTTTGTTTCAGTTTAGTGATGGGTGGCGCTAGTTTCGTAGTGGCATTTAAGGTGGTAAGTATCCGAATACACTCGTCGATAACAACTGGCGTTTAGTTTTGTTATTGTAAAAAATAAAAATCGGATGTTTTTACCATCAAATTTAGGTATTTTAGGTCATAGCTTTACTTTCCATGGACGGATTTTTTGGCGTCTTAACAAAAATGAATGAACTGTGCCCAATCTTTAATGTGACAATCGTCTTATTCCGGCACAACGACTTTTTTGGGGCCCAAATCACTATGCATTATTTGCATTGTCATTTATCGGATCTACGCCATTTAGATAAAAACAGTAAACTTAGGATTCTACATTAGATAGAATTAAAAATGGAGTCTCACAGACACGTGTTGTTATTTGTTACAAGCACTGATGAAACTCCGTACCAACATTAGCCGGTAAATGTTTACGTCCGTAAACGTGACAGTCATAAAACGTCACAGATCGTTGTCATCCCACAACAGCCTTGTCATCGAACATTCTACGATGGCCTAGCCCGTGAATCATCAAGTACCTACGTTTCACGTTTAAAAGTATATCGACCAGTATCTACGTCATTATCTAATTGTTCTTTGAGCGTCTTACCATGACGCACTGCTATGCATCTTGAATCATTGAGTTACAATGTACTACGTCTTGAATGAGTTTTATTACTATAATAAATATGCTTACAACTTGATTGTACCATTTGCATTTTAGTTTAAGATAAGTAATGGCCATTAAAACTGGTTAAAACATTACGTGTAGGTCAGTTTATGCCATTGTTTTTTAATTAATGATAGACTATCTAGTTTCCGATAGTGGAATCGCCCGCGTGAGATTCGATTTGTCATTTAAGAAAGTGATATTTCCGGGAATAAATAGTTACTTGTTGGTTTGGCTTTGAAACCATACTTGCAAACAAATACATTTCGCACAAACCAACTTCACTTTATAATAATAGCTAAGATGAATCATAGGAAGTTAGTATTTATGTAAACAAGAGTATGTTATTAGCGTAATTTATCACGTGACAGGTACAATAATTCAAATGTATTTGCTCGCAAATAAGCATAATAATGTGTTATATCGCCCTTTTCATAGGACAAACATTCTATAGTATTACTACTTTCCTTACGTTAGATCAATATTTTTGGGCTGAAATACAAAAACATTATCCAAGAGAAAATTATGATTTCACTTGGATAACCAAAAGTTGTTTAACCTTTAATACTGTTGAAATTCACATAGCAAACTCTTCAATACTAATGTTATAAAAATGTATAGTTTGTCTGTAGGACAATCTCCGAAACTACTGATCCCATTGTCCAAAACGTTGCAACCAATATCTAGATTGGACCATCAAGGTGAAGTCCACCCGGTGGACGTATATTGTAATACAACAAGTATAATTGGTGACACGCCTAATTTTAAGCAGGCGATATCACGGGCAGAAGCAAGTAAGTATGAAATAAAGGTGCAACATCAGGCTGAGAGAGGTCCTTTTCGTTGAAGCAATGTATTAGTATTAAGTTTAGAAATGTAAGCCTAATTGTATAGCTTTTTTTTTCTGCAACGGGTAAGCGCTTGGCCTTCATCTCACCTGATGGTAAGTGACGATAAGGCCGAAGGTGAAAGCGCGCTTCACCCGGAATCCTCAACCACTGAGGAACTGGCTATCTTATCTCTAACTGTCGGAACACAATATGCTATAAACATCGTTGTTATGGCGACAGACTTAGATAAGATGGTGGTAGCTAGCCAGGCGGACTTAACAGCCCTACCACCAACCAAACCGAGCACACAAAGATGTACCCTCCGCTGGGAATCGAACTCGGGACCTCTGAGTATGAAACCGGTGGCTTAGCCACTAGACCACGGAGGCGGTTAAAGGCTACATCGAATAAATGTTTTGAGTTTAAAATGAAGTTAAATATTTAGCGACTTAGCGTAGCTATTACGTTGGAGTAATTATGTCTTTTTTACCAAACTAGTTTTACGTAGGTATAGCGCGTAGGGCGGGCCAGTGTGGCTCTCTCGCTCGGTCAATATACTCGTACTAGTGTTGGATATCGGTAGACTATAGATAGTTTATCCATAGGGAAGGCATATTGACGACCTCCTTGGTCGAGTGGTTTGCACACCGGTTTTCATGGTGTCGCCATCTCTGAGGTCCCCGGGTTCGATCCCTGGTCGGGTAAATTTAGAAATTATTGTTTTTCTAAATTATCTTGGGCCTGGGTGTTATCTACGTATAATAAGTATGTATTTAAGTATTTTAAGTATGTTTATCCGTTATCTAGTAACCATTTAACGAGTTTCATAACGAAACTTTTCTTGGGCTAGATAATTTGTGTGAGTGTAGGAAAGTCCATTTATTTTTTATTTTTTTATATTAAATACTAACTGCAATCTATCGATACCATTTATAGTATTGCCATTATCAATACTATTTATTGCTCATAAAGCGCTATCAATATTATTGATACGGGGGACATTGTCGATAATATTATGTGAAAATTTTTCTGCCTCAACTATCGAATCAGTTAAACAGTCGATTGTTCTACAACACTAGTCGTCAGTCAACAGGAAAACACTTACCACGCACAGTGACGTCATCAGCCTCTTGAAGTTCCCTGACGTGTCGCCGCGAAGGTCATCCTCCAAGAAGGTACCATACACTGTAAGTAAGACATGCATACTTTTTATATCAATTACATTTCCATAAAAAACTTATACTTACTTAGCAGAAATGACTTTTTTTCATTCGTGTTACTACGAGTATAACTTCTTACTTAAAGCAAAGCCTCTGTGTTATATTCGCAAAGCGTTAAGCTTGAATCCGGAAGTCCTGGGTTTTACCGTTGGACCAAAGTGTATTTCAGAATTTCCGGTGCATGCACAGTTTTAGGATCACTAATGTGCATTTGGCTACCGTGGTACTCGTATATCTGCCAAATGATTAATTTTTTTTTTATAGTAAATGTTGCGATGACTAGATTTCAATAATGACGGTATTTACCTTACAGTAATTATAAAAGGCTAATTAGAAATTTAGTATTCGTTATTCACTTTAGCCCACAGAAAAAACAATAAGGCCAAGTAAAATACGAGACTTTCATTAAGTTAATGTGAAATAGCAATAACCAGTCATTCATTCTTCATTAGACACTTAGTTCAGGTTAATAGTCGAGTTTAATTATACAGGACTAATGCTAATTGTTTATCATTAATTTAATCATAATTTTTTCAATAGTTTTTAATGCCCTTGAAGGACTCATTCGAGGACATCATTTAATTCTTAAGGCTTTATTGTACTTGACACTAAATTAACTATTGTAGAGATAATCCCTTAAAAAAGGTATAAGGTTTAAAGGTGCATACAGCGCGTTTAGGTTCGACAACGACAACATTCCAGAATCAATACATAACGAGCGTCCTTTGACGTCATTGCTTACTAAGCAAAAAGATTTGGCTTCGTTCCAAATCTTCCATGCACAACCAAAGTTATATTGCGTTTTATCGAGACTTTATGTAACACGGCGCAAAATATCACACTAGATCGACAAAAACACTACTAGTACGATGATAATAATAACAAATATTGATTCTTTCGTATATGGAAATATAGTTCATTGTTGCGATCGCATTTTTTGGGTGCGTATTTTTCACATACTAATGTACCTGTTTAAGTCTTATTATCGGAAGTCGGAAAATATTTCTCATAGCATTTTACATCATAATGATATCACTCTTCATAAAAAGATTTCAAACTAACGACCGAAATCATCCTAGACGCAGCATAAGTAGACTATACTAATTGTAGTAAGTATAAGACGGTAATACTTGCCAAAGGACAATGACCTTTTTACTCAAAGACATACATTGTTTTTACTATGGGAGTTAGGCTAGTTTTTTAGCTAGCTGGCGTAACACAGCGCTTTAATGAAATAAATAGTAATAAATAGCAGCAATGCTTTGAATTATGAAGAAAAAATTACATTACAATACCATGCGGGAGTTTGAAGCTATCTTCATTTTTAGCTTAAGACTAGGTATTTTGAGGTTATGACAACTGTTATCGTATGACTATTAGTTCAGTTCAGCATTTATTTATCACTTGACTCTTAACGCGGCGTTCTATAGAAAACCTTTTTTAACAGTAATCATTATAACTTAAAAGAACACTTTTGATATGTGAATTATTAAGACGCAATACCAGACAAGACATATCGAATAGGCTGGTTTGGTCATCCTTTCATAGTTCTAGGTCAACGGAAAATACCCTATAAATTATGATTTCCTTGAGATATACGTTTTGTTGCGGCATAAACGGCCGTATCTTTTTTTGACGTTAACTTAGGAGTTTGATTTTTTTACAGCTTCAAGAGACTGTGGACCTAAGTACTTAAATAGTTTTAATTTCAACTCGATACCTCCACGCGTTCCTGAGATAAAGGGTCTTGACAGACAGACAGACGGACAACAAAGTGATAAGTGTAAGAGTTCCGTTTTTTCCTTTTGAGGTACGGAACCCTAAAAATAGGAATAATAGTTTTATGGAGCCAATATGGACTCCATTTTTTATTTTGTGTTTATCAAGACACGATTACGTATCCATTTTCTCTGATAATAATGACAGTTGAAAGAGGAAGATCTCGGCGATCATCGTTCTCCGACCAGATCGGAGACGTTTTCGTGAAAGGTCAGGAGTCAAAGGTCAAGAGTACCTACCCTAAACCGAGCATTTATGAATAATGTTATGATTATTCAGAAAAAGAAGTGTGTCAGGATAGTAACAAATGGAGAACTTAAAGTAGTACCTTTGGGGAGGAGACACGAAGAATATTATTGATTATTTTTCTGTATTTAAATTTCGCTCATTTGTTTATTTGCTCCAAATCATTTCTTTGCATTTAGATTTGCAATGCTTACTAAAGGTTGATAAGTTTATAAGCACCAAAATTATATTATATTTTTACGTAACACATTGTTATGCTAATGTTTTAGTTTGAACCCTTTGTAACCTTTTAATCAACAACAAAATGTAGCCACAAAAGTAATATTTGCGTCGGAAATGCAGTAAAACAGGAAGGTAAACAAGTACATAAGTGTCAGGGAAACAGAATGGATATAAGCACCTGCTTGTCGGAAACAATTCGTTAGTCGTTCACATGATCACACCTTCAAGGACGTATAACGCCGAGAATCTTGTGTTTCACAGTAATTCTGATATTAATGGCGTCCCGCAATGAATAAGGTAATTGGATGGTTGCATCTGCGATATATGATCTTGCATCTTTATTGAAAGATTGATGAGAACAATAACATATATTGTTCTCATCTAACATACAACAATGTATCAACAGTATAATATTATTTATATTGCAATAAATTTCTTGATAAGTAGGTACCTCCGCATAGCGGCTCGCCTGACCACAATATTTTATCAGCATTTTATGTATACCTACAACTACAGTAAAGCACATTAACTGTTTACTGCTCTCAATATTTTAGTATCCTCGCAGGGTTCATTTGAGGACACTATTATACCGATCGAAGTATAATATAAAATAACATGAAATTACAATATGAAATGAAACATAATATGAAATTAAATGAATGTAAAAATAGCTTTAGTAAAAGCCCATGTCAATCATTAAATTTAAAAAATGTACAATCTTTAAACATTGTCCACCAGAACATCCAAGGAATGTGGGCAAAGATTTGGAGATTGAATTGTTCATGAACTATAATAAAATTGATATTCTTTGCATAAAAGAACACTGGCTTAAAGACCATCAGTTCATGTTCAATTTTAAGAATCATTTGGTAGGAAGTTCGTTCAGTCGAGGAAATGCAATACATGGTGACTCCTTAATTATTGTTAGTAAAAAGTTTAAATTAAAGGAACGCAAAGACATAGTGAGCCTCTCGGTTGAGCGAACAATAGAAATAGCTTGTGTGGAGTTGAAGCAGTTTGTTGTATTAAGTGTGTACAGACCTCCTTCAGCATCATATGGTTTTTTCGAAAAAGTTATGGATGAGGCATTACATAAAGTCCGTAATGTAGGTAAAACAATAATTGTTTGCGGGGATTTAATATTAATTTGTTAGAAAATTCCACAATGTCAACTAAAATTAAAAACCTATTTCTATCATACAACTTAAATCATTTATTTTTGGAGCCGACAAGAATAACTGCCACTTCGGCCACCTGTATTGATAACATTTATACAAATGTAAAACCACTGGCTAAGCAAATTATTAATAACCTGGACTCTGATCATTGTGGCCAAATGGTCAGCTTTCCACACCAGCGTAAACAAGTGACGAAAAATAATATCACTGTTGTACCAAAAACTGCAGGTCGGCTGGAACGCTTTAAAAGCAATCTAGATACAAAATTAAATAATTTAGAATACAATGACAACCCTAATGTCTTTTATAATAATTTTTTTAACATTTATTGTTCAGAATTTAATAAAACTTTTATTCCAAAAAAGATCTAAGTTAGTGGTAAGTACTGTAACTTTTAATGAATGGGCTACAATTGGTATTCACAGAAGTAGGAAACGCCTTTATGAACTTTATGGTGAACGCAACTATAACACCAGCGACGACTTCAAATTATATGTTAAAAATTGTTCAAAGTTATTCAAAAGAGTATGTCGATTAGCCAAGGCAAACTATCTGAGTTCTAAGATTAAGAATAGTAATGACAAAATAAAAATGACATGGAATATTATAAATAGTGAAACAGGAAAGGTCAAAAGTGGTAATAATGAGTACAATTTAAATTGTGATAATAAAACCTTGACTTCTGATGCTGCAGCATTTGAGAGGTTTTTTACTGACATTCCAGTTTCAACTACAAAAGCCTTGATTTCCTCCCCCACTGTAGCTGAATCTGTTTTGAAGGAGAATGTTAAAGATTGTGAAAGTAATTTCAGTTTTCAAAAAATTTGTGTTATAGATATAATAAAAACATTTAACACTCTCAATAAAAAGAAAACTGTTGATCTGTGGGGTAATTTCGTGGACGTCGCTAAATCTGTAATTATGACAATAGCTCCAGTTTTAGCTTGCATATTTAATGAATGCATTGACTGTGGTGTTTTTCCTGACCTAATGAAATATAGTAAAATAATTCCATTATTTAAATCAGGTAGCACTTCTGACCCCTCTAATTTTAGACCTATTTCTGTGCTACCCACATTTAGTAAAATTTTTGAAAAGTTAATGCTAGACCAAATGCAAATTCATTTTTATAAAAATAAACTTTTACATTGTAAACAATATGGTTTTACTAGGGGTCGCTCTACAACTGACGCCGGTGTTGAGCTTTTAATCCAAATATTTGATACCTGGGAGGAATCACAGGATGCCCTAGGGGTATTTTGTGATTTATCCAAGGCTTTTGATTGTGTTTTACATGAAACTTTGGTCAGGAAGCTTAACCACTATGGAATTAGGGATGCTTCTTTGAGCCTTCTAATCTCATACTTGAGTAACAGGATTCAAAAGGTCGACATTAACGGTAAAAGATCTCCGAGATCAGTGGTTAAAATGGGAGTTCCGCAGGGTTCAATACTTGATCCATTCTTGTTTTCGGTTTATATTAATGACTTACCTTATTTTGTAAAAAACAGTCATGAGATAGTATTGTTTGCTGATGATACTTCACTTTTATTCAAAGTGAAACGACGACACCCAAATTATGACGATGTGAATAATGCGGTCTCAAAGATTGTTCACTGGTTTAGTGTTAATAACTTGCTATTGCCTAAACGAGGGAAAAACCAAATGTGTAAGATTTGTATTGCCTAATGTTAAGCAGGTAATAACTAGTGTACAAATTAAAGATAAGAATGTGAATCCTGTGTACACCACTGTGTTTCTAGGCATCACGTAGGATGCCAAGCTTCAGTGGGGCCCACATATAGCTAAATTGTCGAATAGACTTAGCTCTGCGGCTTATGCAGTAATGAAGATCCGTCAGTTAACTGACGTTGATACAGCTAGATTAGTTTATTTCAGTTACTTTCATAGTGTAATGTCGTACGCCATTTTACTGTGGGGAAATGCTGCCGACATTCAAACTATCTTTGTGCTGCAGAAGAGGGCTATTCGAGCAATATATAACCTACAGGCTGGTGACTCTCTCAGAGAGAGATTTAAGGATGGATATAAGTATAATGACAGTTGCATCACAATATATTTATGAAAATCTTGTGTATGTTCATAAAAATATTGAAATGTTTTCAAAAAACAGTGATATTCACAAATTAAATACTAGAAATAAGAACAAATTAGCAGTGCCTTATACAAGGCTCCATAAAATAAATAATTCTTTTAAGGGTATGTGTGTACGATTATACAACCAAGTACCAAACGATATTCAGAAATTAGATCTTGATAAATTTAAAATCAAAATCAAAGAAAAGCTTTATAAAAAAGCTTATTATAAAGTGTCGGATTATACAGAATGCAAAACAGCTTGGGTCTGAAATGCTCCAAGTACCTACTCCAACAGCTATTTCTAATTGCCTATAATTAATTTATATAGAGCACCATATTTAATTAAACTATTTACATTCAAATTCATACTTTGTATTTTGTGACCTGGTAACGACATATAATATATATATTTTTTGTAAATGTCGTTGCTTCTGTGCGCTGTGGTTTCTTGCCACACTTCTTCTTGTTTCTTCTTTGCCACAGTTAAAAAATGATGTCCTGAATGGGTGGTAGATTAAAAAATATTTAGACGTTTCAAAGTACTTATTAATTGAGTTTATTGAATAAATATATTTTGACTATTGACTCTTTGACTATTAACATGTTTATGAAATTTTTGTTGTATGTTGATTTTATATTTTTAACTAAAAAGATCCCTCCTGGTTCTTCTAATGCAATACACACCCAGAAACACTACAGATGCATACAATATATATATATATATATATATATATCGCTGATGCACATGTGCTTATTTCAGCGGGTTCATTTAGTGCGTCACTATCACTATGTAGTGCATTAATACTATGCACGCATATTCGCGTCTGGACGGGCTTTTAAAAAGCTAAACCGCTCTAAGGTAAAAAATGACAAGTTTTGTCCCATAGAGGACTGAAAAGTAAAATTGCTATTAGACTCACTGGCAGTGTACGCCTGCTTGATGACCTGTATCTCATGGTTGGACATGGTGCACATGACTTCTATGAGGACGTCCTCATCTGTGCCGATGCCGGCGGTGGCGTCGTGCAACTCCTTCGCGTAGAACTGGGGGAGGGGCGTCATCAGCGCCACTAGCAGGTCCTCGAACTTGCCGCTCGTCTCGCTCTTCAGGTCCGATATGAGATCCTGTGGGTTAATAAATTTTGTTAGTTCATACAATGACATACACACATCACGCGGCAGGCAAAGACGCTTTACTAGATTGTTTTTTAATGATAACTGATAAAGCTTTGTAATTGTTTCATATTAAAAGTGGGACAAACATAAAAAATAAGGAATCCATTAGAAATATTGAAGAAATTGAGTCTTGGGGTTCAGTATTGACTTAAATAAGAAGACAAAAGAAATATATATATATAAGGTGACTTCTAGAAACCGCAAGAAACTTCAAAGGATGGTCAGGTCATGTGTTTTAAAGATGACAAGAATGAGGTCTCATTGCAGACTAACGTAGGTACTTATCGCCCAGCTGACGCGGACGGGTCAACAGACGGGTGGGTCAACGGCCGCCCGCTGCCCACACGTTGTAAATAATCGTTATTTTTAATTGTTCTTTATTTTAATTTTCTTATGTTATTGCTTTAAAATAAATTAGATACTCAAAGACTATCCAATTAAAATGTACTTACTAAATAAATTATTTAATCAAAAATTAAAAAAAAACCATGAATTCCTCTTTGTTATTTTTGTCATGTTTAAAACACTTGACCTGACCAGCCTTCGAAGTATCTTACGGTTTCTAGCAGTCACCTTATATTATAAAGCTACATCTAACGTTACAAAAAGACATAACGTTAAACCAAGGACAGTCAATTTCATCTATACGTATAATGAACTAATTAATTACACATGAATTAACCTGATTGTGTGACCTGCGACCTGCGTGCATCCAGGGACAACAACCGCACGCGATCAACAACAGCATACAATCGGTAACACGACAAATGTGACAAAGCAAATTTCTAAAAATCGTAGCGGAATAGTGGAGCTTCGACATAAGTATACATTTGGCGTATATGTGTTTTGGCAGATTGTTAAGGACCCTATTATTACATTTCGACTGTGATTTTGGAGTAAAATGCCCATTTTCGCATTTTGTAGTAATTTCGCAGTTGTATTTATCGTTTTTATCGAAATAGAATAATAAATTCATGCTCCAATTGAATCTCCACTCTGCGAGAATAAGCTGACTTCGGACAGCCGGCGCATCGCATTTTGCAGTTGTATTTATCGTTTTTTATCGAAATAGGATAATTAAATTCATTATAAAATCTTTATTCCTCATGAAGTAACAATTATTCTAGTATAAATTTTGCTGAATGATATTATCGTAGACAGGAGAAATTCACAGTTAACATAAAGCGATTTTCGAAGTTTTTTGGTTTAGAACAAGATATTTTACTAATAAAATCAATGATTTCTAAAAATTCCGAGGCCGCTACTAACTATACGTCTATACAGTGTCTAACAAAATCAATAAGCAAACGTTTAAGGGCTGTATCTATACATCATTCTGAATAAAATGACAAAAAATGGGTTTCAGTTTTATAGTGATTTTTCAAAATTATGTTTTCTAACACACTAAATCAATTAAAATAATGCACATCATGAAACATGCTGTATGTTTACTAACACGCACGCAAGCGTAAACGTTTGTTTATGTTAGTTCAGTGTGTTCCGAATTTAGTTTGCATGTTCGGCTATCTTTGTGTGCGTGCAGTACAGCGGTACGGGTTTGGAAAGGGTGTATTTTTTGGTGAATTATGAAAATGTTTTGTTGATGATCTCGGTAACGAGCCTGTAGTTTTGGACCAAATTTGGTGAGCATGCTCAGTGTGATGTATAGATGCTCCCCTTAAACGTTCGCTTATTGATATTGTTAGACCCTATAGCTATTCTACACTATTCTATAAGTCAAAATTGTTAGTGTATTTTTGTTTCTAAAATTAAGAGGGTTTACGCATTTCGGTTTCCCGTACAATTTTTCAAGACGAAATTTCTAAAGACTATTAAGCTAATTTTAATAAAACTTTGCATGCTAAAGTAAAATACAGGGATCTAAATAGTTTGTTAATAACATTTTCAAAAAAAGGTTTATTTGGCTGAGTTATTGCGATTTAAAGTCCACTATAGAAAGTTTAAAAAAGCAATAACTCAGTTAAATAAACGTTTTTTGGAAATGTTTTCAACAAACTATTTAGATCTCTACATTTTACCTCAGCATGCCGAGTTTAATCAAAATTGGCCTACTGGTTTTAAAAAATTTCGACTTGGAGTATGGGAAACCGAAATGCGAACGCCAAAATTGGCCATTTTACGCAAAAATCACCAGTCGAGATGTAATAGCGCCCATAGGAGCACTTCGTAATATTTACTCCGTTATTTTCAGAACGACTACCTCCGTGGTCGAGTGGTTAGTAAGCCGGGTCTGGCGTCGCGCCATCTCTAAGGTCCCGGGTTCAATTCCCGGTGGGGTCAATTTAGAGAAAAACTGGTTTTCTAAATTGATTGCTGGTCTGGGTGTTTTTTTCTATATGCATAATATTTATCCGTTATCTTACCATATTAAGAGGGTTACAAATTTCGGTTTCTCATACAAATTTCCAAGTTGAAATTTTTAAATAGCAGCCAATTTTGATGAAACTCGGCAGGCTGAAGTAAAATATAGAGATCTAAATAGTTTGTTGAAAACATTTCTAAAAAAACGGTTTTTTTTTACTGAGTTATTGCGATTTTAAACTTTCTATAGTGGACTTTAAATCGCAATACCTCAGCCAAATAAACCTTTCGACCTTCGAAAAAATTTCAACTTGGAAAATTATATGGGAAACCGAAATGCGTTAACAACGAGTTTCAAATTAATACTAATCTTGGTCTAGATAATTGATGTAAGACTGTGAGCGTAAATAAATTATTAGGTATATCGACGACCTCCTAGGCCGAGTGGTTTGTACACCGGTTTTCATGGTGCCGCCATCTCTGAGGTCCCGGGTTCGATCCCCGGTCGGGTCAATTTAGAAATTATTGTTTTTCTAAATTGTCTCGGGTCTGGGTGTTTTCTATGTATAATATGTATGTATTTAAGTATTTTTAATATGTTTATCCATTGTCTAGTAACCATTTAACGAGTTTCATAACGAAACTTCTCTTGAGCTAGATAATTAGTGTGAGTGTAGGAAATTTTATTTATTTATTATTTATTTGTTTAATTAAAAAAAAATACAATTTACTCGCACACTATTAAACGAAATGCGTAACTTTTTTATAATAGATATAAGCGAGCTTGCCCAGAAAAGCAGTCTATTCACTCGGCCTTTAAAGATGTTGGGGCTATATATACACCATCATTTTTTATTCGTTCAAAAGAAATTAAGGGTGAGTTCCACTCATGAAACTGAACAACTTTCTCCAAGAAACCTATGTGCAAAAATGACAAAAAAATGTAGACCACCCATACTATTGTCATTTCGACCTCCCATACTATTGTCGTCAACTGATCGGACAGTTTTGTATGGGAGGTCAAAATTTTTTAGGTGAAAGTTGTTCAGTTTCATGGGTGGAACTCACCCTTAATTTCATTAAAACGAATAAAAAATGAGGGTGTATGCACTCGAGAACACAGAAAACACCTACCTAAACATTTAGCTAGATAAGTACTCTTTTAAACATACCAAACAATGCCTAGGTATAGGAAAAGTTGTCTGACTCCTTCTCAGTATGGCAAAACTTTAATGTTATAACTTTAAATCTTACAAAATATAAGTGTGGCAGAAAAGAAACGAGTTTGTCATGCCATGCCTAATAATAAACTAAAAAAACGTAAAGTAAGAACTAGAACGGTTCTTAATTTACGAAATTTTCCTTAATTATCCTGAGAGATATGATATGAGATTTATGTATAGAAAAAAATTAGCACCTGATAGGAGTGGCATATTTTATACCTTTTTGATAAACTTAAGGCTGTGGATAGAGTGCCACAAGCGGCATTCTAGTACGATCGGTTACGATGCCGTAATTACGGCATCCTAGTACAAAGTGTATAGAGTGCCACAAGCGGCATTGTATCTTAATCAGTTCGGGAACCGTAACATATTTTTTATTTGCCATGATGTTCAGAAGACATAATATTCAAAAGATATTTTTGTATGGAGTTAGATTACTATTGTCTAATAAAAAATATAATAACCTCGCAATTCAAGACAATCGCTACGCTGCGCTCCGCGATTGTCTTAAATTTCTAACCTATCACGTGACCTACAGGAGAAGGCAGCTAGTATACCGTAACATATTTTTTATTTGCCATAATGTTCAGAAGACATAATATTCAAAAGATATTTTTGTATGGAGTTAGATTACCTACTATTGTCTAATAAAAAACATAATAACCTCGCAATTCAAGACAATCGCTACGCTGCGCTCCGCGTTTGTCTTAAATTTCTAACCTATCACGTGACCTACAGGAGAAGGCAGCTCGTATTTCTGTTGTCTTATAAAAAACTTTACGGCAGATTAGGTCACTATTATACCGAAAACTTACGGTTTCCGAACCGATTGAAATACAGTGCCGCTTGTGGCACTGTATAGACTTCCTAAACTTAATTTCCTAACCAGACTATCAAAATGTAAACAATGGAACCTAGATAATGGTATCTACCTGTCATCTTATAACGATAAGGGAGCGATGCTCTATAACGATTAAGGTTGATAAACAATTAAGTAAGTAGCTAACCGTCGTAGTCATAAGTGATAAATGATAATGATTTAAACTAAACTAAATATTTACTCTAAAACTTACTTATAAAGAAGAATGGGCATTTTTGTATGAAACCCGTCCCACTCCTTGTAAATTCCCACATGGTAAGTTTCGAAATAAATAGTGTATTTTGTTGTAAGGACAGCAAATATGAACGAGCGAATAAATAATGGAAAAAAAGAAAATAAGGGAAAATGTAAAAAAAAAATTAAAAATCCTTTTTCATTCTTTTTTTCATTTTATACGACTTATATAAATCAAAGGAATCTGCGAGGAAGAAGTTTAAATTCAATAAAAAATCTGGACTTCAATTTTATATTATCATTTATTATTTTAATTTTCTTCTTCTCAATAACTTTTTTCTCCAATACCCGACAGATTTGCCGTTATACAATAAAATGCTTCACTTTTCAAGTACTTACTTTTATTTGTTGCATAGATGTAAGTGTTACAAGGAAGGGGGACGTTTTGCCCATTCTTCTTTAATGGGTGACCATACAAATGAATAGATTTCCAGCTATCAACCAACAATTCAAACAATTATAAATAACTAAGCATAAAATTATAACCGGAAAAACTTAACCTAGGTATCTTTTTTTTCAATTTATTTCAATGAACCACAAACAAGTTTACAATGCACACTTACAAAATTATCCTTATTTAAAATATTTCATTATTGTAAACTCAACAACAATGGTTACAGTTAACATAAGTAAAAATATATATTGACAGTGAAACCCAGTCTAACTTAATAAAGTAATAGTGTATGATGTGGTGTGAGTATGGTGTACCACTTTGAGTAGGTATTGTGTAAGAATTTTGTGTAGTGTTAGAAATACGAAATCAATGTATAATTATGAGTGTGTGTGAGAGTGTATGTATGAAATCAATGTTTAAGTGTGTGCGAGATATTGTTGGCCAGGACTCGAGTTCATTAAGTCCTAATTTAGGGACTTGACTAACTTTGGCAGAGCTCGCAAGACTCCGACTAAAATGAGTCCTGAGTTCTGAGTTCGGTTAGAGTTTGTGAAAGTAATTTTAGTTTTCAAAAAATTTGCACTACAAATATATTAAAGACATTTAACACTCTCAATAAAAAGAAGACCGCTGATCTGTGGGGTAATTCCGTGGACGTCGCTAAAACAGTAATTCTGACAATAGCTCCAGTTTTAGCTTGCATATTTAATGAATGCATTGACTGTGGTGTTTTTCCTGACCTAATGAAACATAGTAAAATAATTCCACTATTTAAATCAGGTAGCACTTCTGACCCCACTAATTTTAGACCTATTTCTGTGCTACCCACATTTAGTAAAATTTTTGAAAAGTTGATGCTAGACCAAATTTAAATTCATTTTTATAGAAATATACTTTTACATTCTAAACAGTATGGTTTTACCAGGGGTAGCTCAACAACTGACGCCGGTGTTGAGCTTTTATTTCAAATATTTGATGCCTGGGAGAATTCACAAGATGCCCTAGGAGTATTTTGTGATTTATCCAAGGCTATCGATTGTGTTTTACATGAAACATTGGTCAGGAAGCTTAACCACTATGGAATTAGAGATACTTCTTTGAGTCTTCTAATGTCATACTTGAGTAACAGGATTCAGAAGGTAATATGAGGGAGTGTAATGTCGTACGGAATTTTATTGTGGGGAAATGCTGCCGACATTCAAACTATCTTTGTACTGCAGGCAGAAGAGGGCTATTCGAGCAATATATAACCTAAAGGCTGGTGACTCTCTCAGAGAGAGATTTAAGGATATAAGTATAATGACAGTTGCAATCAACATTTATGAAAATCTCATGTATGTTCATAAAAATATTGAAATGTTTTCAAAAAACAGTGATATTCACAATTTAAATACTAGAATTAAGTACAAATTAGCAGTAAGTTATACTAGGCTCCATAAAATAAATAATTCTTTCAATGGTCTGTGTGTACGATTTTACAACAAAGTACCAATTGATATTCAGAAATTAGATCTTGATAAATTTAAAATCCATAACAAAGAAAAGCTTATTATAAAGTGTCAGATTACACAGAAGACAAAACAGCTTGGCTTTGAACTAAAATGCTCCAAGTACTCCCAAAGCTATTTCTAATTGTCTATAATTAATTTATAGTACCGTATATTTTACATTCAAATAATTATTTTGTCTTTTATGACCTGGTGACGACATATCTTTTTTTTTCTTGTAAATGTCGTTGCATCTGTGCGCTGTGGTTTCATGCGCGTGTTCTTTGCCACAGTTAAAAAATGACGTCCTGAATGGTAGGTTAAAAATTTGGACGATACAAAGTACTTATTAAATTAGTTTATTGAAACAATATATTTTGAGTTTAGTTTGAGCCTTGAGTCCTTTCGTCGCGACAGATCGCCGTGCCGGTTTAAAGTAAACATGTGGACGGGAATTTTGAATGGTAATGTTATTGGTCCAATCGAGCTGCCGGAGTACTTAAATGTCCAGGCTTATTTGGACATCTTACAGAATCAATTACCAGATTTATTGGAAGAAGTGCCGCTGAACATTTACGGCAGCATGTGCTTTCAACAAGATGGCTGCCCAGCGCATTATGCTCCTACATTACGAGTTTCTCAATCGATAATACCCCGATAGTTTGATCGGGCGGAATGGTACAATTCCGTGGCCTGCCCGCTCACCTGACTTAAACCCCTTATATTTCTTTTACTGGGATACGATAAAGGAAAAAGTGAACTTTAACCTTTTCAAGATTTACACGAGCTGCGCCAAAAAATTGCCGAAGCCGTTGAATACATCAACTTGAGAAGATACGCCCGTCTTATTATGCGATCATTTTCAAAGAAATGTAGAGCTTGCGTTGCAGCTCATAACTAAAAGAATCAAACAACTGATTTTTTTTCCCAATTAAGAAGTGGCAATGTAAGTGTCATACCATTTTAGAATCCAGACTAAACGGCATCTTTTAATGTTACTTGCCAAAACAATGTAGTACATTTTTTTTAAAGAACAGTCGGTTAAATTTGGTTGATGTAATTATTTTGAATCAATGTTGGGCACAAATCTAATATTTTATTTGAAACTGATGCAGTTATGTTTCAACTTTTAACTGTAATTTACAGAAGGGTTATTCAAGGTTACATCACAGAAAAAAAACCGACGAAAAGTCAATATTTGTAGTCACAGGACTTAAAAGATCATCACAGTAAAGTTAAATCCAGTTAAATCCTTATAATTTGAGAAGTACAAGACCAAGATTTTTTATCATATTTTTCTAATAACTGACACGACTTGGCCTATTGCCCATTTTCGGTTTGACTTTGATTTGGAGTAGGACACCCTGTATAATCGAGTATAATAAAAAAAGTAAAAAAACTTATTTTTTCCTCTATGGCGCACTCGTCACGTTGGGTCGCTTGTGGATGTGGTTGACGAACGCCTAATTGTATGTAACACTATAGCCTAGAAATTTATATCAACAGAATGGATATGGAACTCACAGTTTCTAAAAAGACTTTGGCAATAGTAATAAACTCGTCTTAAGTCTCTATATTATTGTAAAAAGACTCGAGTTCTCGAGTCATATTGTAAGGACTCGTGAGTCTTATTACTGACAAAAAGGCTTGAGCTCTCATTAACGAGTCCAGCCTCGTAAAATCAAGTCCAGTCCCTAAAATAGGACTTAAAGAACTCGATCGAGTCCTGGCCAACACTAATGTGAGATGCAGTAATTTCTATTTAAGAGATATGTGCGTTAAGCTAAACTAGGTATAGTTGCATGCATCCACCTTAGATAGGTTCGATTGTGGATAACTTGTCGATTATTATTTTTTTTATAAGAACCTGCACTACATGCAAACATATCAAAGTCGTTAAATAATTTATTATAAGAGTCAGTCATGCGATGTAGTAAGTGGAGATCGAACACCAGCCTTTGTACGTAGTGTAGTGACTGCAAATAATGACTTGAGGCGTGAAGAGCGGGCATGAACCCTAGACGGCACTGAGTCACTTATTTGTTTCACTACATCAATGCAATCATATACGTTATTACATAGATCGTATAGTAACGTTGCTTCGAGTTGTGTGCGTCTAGATCTTAAATTAAGAAGTTTGTATTTCTTTAGAATGTGAGTACGACACTTTTTTATGTCTGCATTTATACTTAGTGCATACGGCGCAAATATTTTTTTTGTACCATTTCAATACTATTATGATATGTCTCGTATAGTGAATTCCATGTTGGTACAGCGTATTCTAATTGCAGCCTTATCAATGATTTTAGTAAATAAACGTATGTCGATGGGTTTTTAAATTCTGAAGTTGATATAATTTGAATGCTTTATTGACTATATTTTGTATGAATATCTAAGTGTAATTTACTGTCAAGAGTTATCCCTAAGTCCTTTATATTATTGACCGGTATCGGTATCCTACGATTAATTGGAGTAATACCACAGTATAAATATGAGCTTATACTGTGGTAATACTCTATTCTACTACCTACCTAGTTATGTTTATTAAATAACTATGTAACAGGAATTTTTGAATTACTTGACGTTTAGTCACTACTCACTAGAGATATTAAAATCTGATTGGTTGGCTTTAATAGCAAATGAACAATCTAAGACAGGTAATTAAAATTTTGTGTTTAAATACAAAGGCAGTCAGGACTGAGTAAGCTTGACTGACATGTAAGGTTCTTAATACAAGGATGTAAGAGTTCATTATAGAATGAACATTGACTTGTTGCGACTAAACAAGTCTCCCATGTCATGGAACCTTACCAATTATGAATAAGTACGTAATGTTTATAAATCTGAATAAAACACATTTTGTATCACCTTCACAGTGGATCACCTTCTTTCAACGAACAAGATGTGTAAGAAAGTTTCTAAGAAAAGTGTTAATATCAGGTTTATTTTTAGAGTACCTACTGAATACATAGTGTTCATGCCCATTGGCAGTATGCCACTATTCTGAAACTCACTTATTCTCGATTCCCGATCCCCACTGATGAAGAATCTATACAAGCCATTGTTCATAATTGACATTTTTGTTTTGTATATATAAATAATAAATTATCACCACTATTGGGACAGAGAGGCTATGGTTAATTAATGAGTAGATTATCCTAATAAATGGCTTCGCTGTCGGAAAGAAACAATCCTTGCTAAGTTTCTTGCGTCTTGAGGATTTACGCATTTCGGTTTTCCATACACTAGACACGATGAAGAGACAGCGATGCAATACTTACTATGAAAAAACCGCTTACCTTTCCATACAGAGTTTTGAACTCGAACGCAATCCTGAGACGCTGTTCATTGCTGCGCCTGGTGACAACCTGGATGATCGCCTTCTCGTTGGTGCCGAAGCCCTTCATCGCCTTGCGGAGGACCGCCGCATCTTCGCGAGGGTCGAAGGGGTTCGCTGGCACTACGGTCGGCTTGGACTGCAACCAATGAGGTTTGTTATGAACAAGACTTGAAAACAGGAATTGTTTGTACTTACACACGCCTGCACGTCAATTTATCCAAATCTGTCAAATTTCTATAAACTTTATTGATCCTCATACCCAAACATTAAAATTCTAAATTAACATTTTGGTGGTAGGTTTGACCTGCTGGAGTCTGTAGGTAAGTAAGTACATGAATTTGCCTCAACTAAGATTTTATTATACTTTTTTGCGAATAAAAGAGGAATTGAAGAGGTATTCAGACATTACCAACCAATTAAGGAGTTGCTATAATTATTGGTTTTAAACTGTGACGACGTTTGTGTGCTCCTACATAAAAAAAGTGAACTGTGCAGAATGCGAGTGTGAAAGCGGCAGATTAAAAAATGTAAGCATCTACGTTCTTTGCTGTAGAAATTACAAAGCGTAAACAAAATTTATTAATAATTTCCACTAATGATAAGAGGACATAGTTATCTCATGTGTTATTTTGAAGATTTGCAGCATTGTTATAGTGACTGGATAGCTATCCAGCTATACATAATAAAACCTTAACATTTGATTAACATCGTAGTTTATGGAGCCCAATGAAACCACACAGCAGCGCAGGCGCATAGCGTACCATATGAAGGAATTTAGCGCGTGGAAAGCATAAGCCTCAACCTCAACCTCATTTTAACGTAAAACAAATGATGGAGCAAAGCAAAAACAGCTTCGTACCGTTATGCAATGAATGAGAAATAGGTTTATTCTAATGAGTTTGTAGTACAAAGCGGGTATTTTTTGTGACACGATAAACATAACAGATTAGCATTACAATATGTGCGACAGACACAAGTCTACATCCGGCCGGCGTTATTAATTTAAATGTTGTTAAGCGCAAAACGGACGGTTTGTGATTGATCATTAATTTTGGGTTAACTACTATGTTAAGTACTATGCGGATAATACTTAGTAGTAGGAAAACTGAATGGTTTCCTTTCGTAATGAAAATAATTTTCATTCAGACATTCATTCGTTCAGTCTAAAGCGTACATACTGCTAGGATAGCTATTAAAGACACTGCAATCACATTACTATACTAAGTATATATATTGCAACTGAAAAAGCGGTCGAGAAAAGATGACATATTACAGGCCACGGTGGGACTCAAACTAACGACCATACAGGACGACAGCTCCACCCAAACCGAGAACCACGAGACAATGCTTGCTGGAATCGAACCCGGGACCTCTGGGTCTAACGAGGCTAGTGTTACTACTAATCCACAGAGGTGATATAAGCTCCAAGGTATAATATATGTAATCCGTATTTCAGAAGGCACGTTCAGCCGTTGATCCCAGCTGTGGTCGTAAGATTATTTATAAGTTAACGTACGTGCATTGCTATATAGCTAATAGGTTATGAATGGCTCTATGTTCTACTGTCCATGACATGAGCTAAAGCCTTGTTCACACTGTGCAAGTAATTTAGTCTAGTAGTAAGTACATTTGCTTTGCCACTATGCTTAGTAAAAACGAACTAACGAAACAATGTACTTACTCGTTAGGTAGCCCGACTAAATTATTCGGCTAGCGCGAACGATGCTAAGGGGCCTTGACTCTTTTTATAAAAGTTCAAAACCATGTCTCATGTTTTCTCATTTTAACATTTTTCCCATAGTCCAAATGTCAAAAGAAGAGTACTAAAGAGACGAGAGAGTGAGAACGTTTTAAAATCAAAATAGAATCGAGGGCTGCAGTGAAACAATAAGGCCCAGTATACACGGAAGCGGAGATGCGAGGAGAGGACTGGTGTCTTAAACAACCAATAACATTTCGTGTTTATTTATCACCTCTCTGCTTATTGGTTACTTACAACACATCTTCTCTAGAAGATCCTAAGGTCTACCTTAGGACCGGTATCTACTAAAGTGAAGATGGGCCGAGAGGTGGGGTTATGTTTTAAACAAACATTCAAATTTCGTTTGTAGCAGCTTTTATTGGTTGCTTACAAGTTACAAGATATATTATCATCCGTAACTTAGGTCTGGTATCCACGAAGGAGGAGAGGAGTTAGATATAATATTGTGTCTTATGGCCGGTTTTCAATTGCCTGCCAAATGAGGTGACATTTTTCGAAAGGTCGCGTAATACTTTATCACACGGATAAATTTTATCTGATGATTGAAAAATCAGCCCAAATAATAAGCTTTTGTTTTTGACCCATCTCCGCTTTATTGTATACCGATCCTTATAGAGTAATGATCGTATCTTGCTGTCGCTATATCATCAACAAGCATTTAATAGCGTCAACCGTGTTCCACACATACTAATGAAAAATATGGTCAAACATTAATACCGTATAACGAAACGATTTGAAACCACGCCGTAGACCAATTGTTGCTCGGTAGGCGCTGCGCATACTTGAATTCGACGTTACAGAGGACATATTAATTATACTCGACACGAAAATCCACGGACGTAGCGATCTATCTCGTAATACAACACAGTCACATCACTTTACTGAGCTCTATCGTAACATGGGGCCTGTCAAGGCGATACGAAGGTGAAAACTGGGGTGTATACCGAACGCACCACATCCATTTTAGTGGCGACCAATGCCAAGACTGAATTACTGCGGCAGATGTACGAGAAGTGACCATAACAATGTAATTGCCTCAAACTGTTCCTTGAATAGAGCCACTGTGCATTTAGGTACCGAGACCACAGAGCCAACCTCCTATGCCAGTGGGCTGTGTATTATTTACCTAGTTGGCGACAGCCGCGACAGACATATTGGATAGTCACCAATATAAAAGTTGGTTGTGGCTTCCGACAGTTCATCAGTCTCATTCTAATGTCAAGGTCATGGCTGGATACACTCAAACTTTGCATTTTACAATTTAACATATACAAGTTATTTAGTTAAAGGTTAAGTCGACCTATATCCTTTAAGGGGATGTTTTCATCATTTATGACTGATTTGGTATACACCGCTGTGCTTCTGTCAAAGGGATGATACACTTGGCGCTCAACGTGTTAAACATCGTAACCCAAACTAACCCGTTCTCAAGTTATAGTAATTTAAAGTTTTTTTTATAAAAATTGCTGTTTTCTTCCTATTGTTATCTTTTTTTATGTTTTGTGCCTCTAACTTAATTAGTTTTGATATTTCCGTGTAGAAGGGTAGTTGTTTAATTATTCTGAACACTAAAATTGCAAGTAGTTGTACCAACTGAGTCGTCGTAGTAGAGGATGAACAGTTTAAAAAAGAAATAAATTCGGAAATAAATATTAAGTATTTCTATCTTTATTAAAAAAAAGTCTTATGAATAAGTACTTATTTATTCTGTGCCCTAGCTTGTTTGTTATACCTTGATAGAAAGCTAAGGAACCGTAGATATTTTTACGATTATCTGCAGCACAACTGTCATAAGACTTTTTTTTAATATCTAAGAAAGAAATAACATTTTTTTCCGAATTTATTTCTTTTTTAAACTGTTCATCCTCTACTACGACGACTAGGGTATTATCAGGATTCTCGGAAAAAACTTTGATGAAAGACTCCCAGGTAGTAATCAAAATAACGGTATTACATTAAGTTACTCCCTGTGTCTATTGTCCTTTATGGGATTTGTACCGTGGTTTGGGGTACAGTGTTTCATAGTCAAACCAGTCCGAACTGATGGAAACTACTTCCCCTTAAACAAAGGGGATATAGGTCGACTTAACCTTTAACCTTGAATAGGTATATTATATTAGTTTGTGCACAACAATAATTAAGTTAGTTAATAAATTGCATAACACAGTATGTTTAATGAGTATTTAAGAGCAAATAGATTGTTTACCTCATGTCATGAAATAATCATGTCTTTATTCAAGTAAACATAATATAAGCATTTTTGAATCATCTAAACATAATTATATATATAATATTAACAATAATTGAACTTCTATTGTGTCTTAACTGTTTATTTTATTGTTGCGTTTTATACTAACTTTTTTTAAATTGCCAGACATTATTAAATAAATATTACCTACACTGTTTTTGACACAACAATAAGTATATTAAACAATAGATAATTGTAAAAAAACAAACAAAATCTATAAGCAAACATTTGACTAATTTACTGTTTTTTTTTTTCTATTAGAAAGAAAACAATAAATTAGTCAAATGTTATTTATAATATTTAGAAGAAAAAGTTTAAAGATTACTGATGTTATAAGTAAAATGATATTTTTTTTATAAATGCAGTAAAAAGTATGTTACTTACTTAAAATAAAGGGTGGTATATTATTTCAACACCAATATGATTATGATTTCATAAATTAAATACAATAAGCAACCCAAGTTAAGACACAGTATGTGGTTAAGAATAATCAGATGCTCAAAATTGTTTTTTAAAGTGTATGTTATTAATTATGCAAATTTGAATACATTATTTATCTATATATTAATATTATATTCCTGATGAAGGATTCAGAAAACCTTTATTGGATTACCTAAACATAACCACCATTCGTCTTTTGCCTTGTTTGAGTTTAGTGTAAAACATTTTCCTCTTTAATTCCTCATAAGTCAGCCATTGTTTCATTAAAAACTACACATAACATTATTTTTTATTTTTTTTACTATGTCACTAACATGCTTTTCACTTATCATTCCACATACTGAAACAATTACCTCAATATATTAAATATTATGTTTTAGATTAAATCAATGCAAGTCAATCTATTAAAAATTTTAGAATTCCATGTTAATTGTGAAGTGCCAGCAATTGTGACTGTTATACTTTGAGTTAGCACTAGCAAATCAACTCATTTTTTATGATTTTTCAAATGAGAAACTCTTTAGACAAGAGTTGCATACTTTTGGAGCTACATCATGAGAAAACAAATTTTATCAAAAGATTTTACTATAGTTATAACTTAGACTTTTAAACTTTTGGGTTTGCATTTACAAAATTATTTAAAAGAGGTTTAACGTAAAACTACTCAGTAAAAGCATCCTACGCATATCTTTTATATACTAAACGCTTTGACCGTGTTTCACTGGTTATTGTTATGGTCTGCCTGACATCCCATCCGTGACTACAACTGGTGTGTAGCATGACTAAGTAGTTTGGGTTAAATCTTGTTCAAATAATAATAATTGTGGTCAACTTGAGAAAACAATAATCATTTAGATCAGAAGCTCAATGTTTTGCTTATCACAATAACATACATTATAAATTAGGACAATAATATTTATAAATAGGAGAGTGAATGAATAACTTAAAAATTTCAAAGATAAACACATTTTGAACATCAGGAGGAATGCAGATATCCACTCAGGGTCATCAAGTAACAAATAAAGAAATGTACCGCCAACGTGGTACCACAAGCTTGCAACTGACAAAATTAGAATAGAAAACAATAGTAAATGTCAACATACCTTAGGTGTAGAAGGCACAGGATCACTCGAGACACTGTATGCCTGACTTTGAGCAAGGGGTTGGCTCGGCGGGTACCCTTGGTATTGGTTCTGTTGCTGATAACCTTGGCCAGCTTGGGGATAGCCTTGACTAGCTTGAGGGTAGCCCTGACTGGGCTGCTGATATCCAGCACCCGTTTGAGGATAACTTTGAGCTGCCGGGTAGCTTTGGGACTGATAGCATTGAGCTGAAGTTGGGTAACCCTGACTGGTGGGGTATGCCTGAGTAGGGTATGCACTAGGTGCAGCATAACCCGCGTTCGCTTGAGGGTAAGCCGTTGGATAGCCAGGCTGAGCCTGAGGATAGCCCATGGTAGGGAGCCCTGGCATCGGCATCGGGTTCCCAAAGGACTGCGGAGCCGAGTTGCCCAATCCAATATTGTGTAGATACTGCTGCTGAGGATAACCTTGGCCCTACGAAACGAAAATGGTAGCAATAATGATTTACAATCGTTAATGTGATAAACAAAACAATGAAGTCGGTATAAAACCTACACTTTTGTATTGATTAACAGTAACAAACTTACTTGCTGGTAAGGATTCATCTCGGAAACGGTTCGCTTTCACACTAAACAGAAACAACTGTTAACAATCACCGGTGAGTAACGAAATAATACTGTTTAATGAAAGCACTGGCAATGACGAATTGATCAATACAAGCCTATGACTCAGTCGGGTTTTTATAAACTACTTGAATTAAATCGTTTGCGATTGCAACAACGGCTTTTTGATGGTGATTGGTGATGACGAAAACAACTTTTCAAGTCGTGCAAAATGAGCAAGACAAGGCAGGAAACTAGAAAAAAGAGAACACGTTTGTCACACGATTTGACTTGACTGACACTGACAAGTGACAGTTTGATAATGATTTTTTTTATTATTTCGTGACCATGGACACTAGTCCTTCAGACGTATTATTGGATTTCATTAATATAATTAAGCTTATACTGATAATGAGTGATGACAATATGAACGTTTAATGCTAAATGATATTCCCCCAAACCTCTTGAGTTCCAGTGAAGATGTGGGACTTTACTGAGATCTCGCACAGACTTCTTGAGAGAATTTGAAAAGTGATGTTTCATTGTTTTGTTTTATTTGCTAAACACTCATGCACGTTTACGAACACTTATCAGAGGGCCTAGTCAATTGGCAAACAAATTAAACGCTACGAAATCTTCGCTACGATAAACCGAATGTATGGGATTGACATAAGCAAAAGTTACCTACGACGTAAAATTTACGCTAAAATAGACCTAATTGACAGTTTGACAAGCCAAGAATCGCTAATCTAGCGATCACTCAAACATTGAAGATAAAAATTCACACAAAATGGCGATTGTTTGATCAGCTGATGAAGGAATAGTTGTGTTGTGTTGAAAGTTTTGTTTAAAATGCTCTTTTTAGGGCTATTGTGGACTGCGATAATCAAGTGCTCAGGCGCTAAGGAAGAAATGTTTCCTTACGTTACTTGGAGCAAATTAACGAAATCGAGTTTGTTGTACTTGTGAATAGTTCTCGGAGTTCTCGTTTACGAACTTTCAAATATCTAACTAAGGTCTGCCGGGAATTGCATGCTGATATAGTTGTTGCGATGTGAGTGACCAAATAAATGTGTGTCATGCAACATTTTCCGCAACGAAGAGCAAGTCGCTGCATAACAATTTGTAGGGGCTCTCAAACCATACAAACATTTGGGCCAAATAAATCCACTAGTACCTTTAATCATGACAAGAAAGGTCAAGAATAAGACAACAGTAAGGGACTTTTTGTAAAAATATTAAATGTTACCTATCCATAATGTCCATTTATCAATTTATAACTTAGATTGCTTATTTGTTTTACAGGTTCCAATGAAGATTTAATTTGCCAGGTAGCCAAGGCTCTAAGTGTAGTAAGGTGTACCTATTGACTATACCATATAAATCCCATATAAGTATATTATTCTAATTGCTTAGGAGATTCTGGATACCTTCAAAAAGCATGGTTAATGATAATAACAACAATATTTAATGCTGCATCAGACTCACAAGAAAGGAGGGGTGTGTACCACATGTCATATCCAACAATGAAACTGCATTGAACATGGCTTTGGCATCGTTGAATTTAGTTATTTATATGATTTTTTTTTGTGGAGCTCTAATGTTGACAACGTTTTTATTCTACAAAAAGGAGCAGTCTGTGCCATAAATATATTTATCCATAAAATAGTAATTTGGTTTATTTGATAAGGAAAAATTAAGTATAAAGTTAATTTAGTTCTAAGTTTATTGTGCTTTTTTTAAAAAGATTTACTTATGTACAAAAAAACAGTACCTTCGTTGACAACATTTTTATTTTAAGAAAAGGAACAGTGTGCCATAAATATATTTAACCCATAAAATAGTGATTTGGTTTATATGATGGGGAAAAATTAAGTATAAAGTTAATTTAGTTCTAAGTTTATTGTACTTTATTAAAAAGATTTACTTAGGTAGGTACTAAAAAACAGTACCTTCTTATACACACAATTGGCATTTATTTTTATACACATATAGTTTTAATGTCAATAAGAGAAAGTGAAGCCTCATATTTAATAAACTTTGACTTTGAGAGAGTTAGGTAAGGAAATAAGAATATATTAAGAAATACAACATTAATGTTATTTTTTACTTGATATTTAATTTTACTTGCAGTAGGTACCTATAGAAAATGTTTAAGTACCTACTTATATCAATTTCTACTAGTCATAACGTTAAGCTATTGAAGTTGTACTTGATTCATTATCAACATACAAAAGTAATTATATGTATAAACTTGCATTATTATTATCCGATTATTAAATCTGGTGGGTTCTATTGTGTTTGTTATAATATTGTTTTTTCTTTAAATAGGTGGCTTAACATAAGGTGGCTTGTTATACATATAATACAAATTAAGTTCCATATCTATATACTCTGTAATAGTTTAGTTATTATCAATTTGGCGATTGTGAAGTAATCGATTGTAATTGTTGCTTGAGTTTGTAATGTTACTATCACATTTTTATTTGTGTGAATCTGTAAATGGTTTGCTGTTTCACATTTTCAGTGTTATACTTTTATAGAACTGTCGATTCACCTGTGAATATAAAATAAATAAATAAAACTAATTGTTTTTAAATTATTTTTGGTAAATATATACTACCTACTAACTTTATATTGTTCCAATTTCTTAGGAGATTCTGGATACCTTCAAAAAGCATGGTTAATCATAATAACACCAATATTTAATGCTGCATCAGGCTCACAATAAAGAAGGGATGTGTACCACATGTCGTATCCAACAATGAAACTGCATTAAACATGGCTTAAAGTTGTACTTGATTCATTATCAACGTACTAGGGTAATTATATAAAATTAATTGTTTTAAAATTATTTTTGGTAAACATATAAATAATCCTGTTTTATTTCGAAACATTATCAACCAACTCATAATGAATGGCAGTGAAATAAATAATGTAAAATAAATAAATATTTTAACTTGTCGCGTAGAGACCACGATCATGTCATTGTGTCTGTGAAGGCGTATATTTAATAAATGATTTGACTTTTAATTTCAATTATTTTCGGTACCTACCGCTATAAATAAGTAACAATGAAACAATCCTATATTAAGGCGATGTTGTCTTCATCGTCATCCTATGAACGTCCTGAACGTTCCCACATGAACGACAGCACTAAGGCAGACTGGGCTATAACAGGCTTAAGCCCTGAGCCAATACAACCGCAGTGTGCTTTACGTGCCTTCCAAAGCACGGAGGAGCTCGAGACGCTTTTTATTTGGTTACCCATCCTTTAGCTCGGTAATATGAAAGTTGCGTAACTAACTGGCAAGATCACAAACCGGTGCGGCGCGGGCGGGGACTTTTTGCATTAGTTGAACCTCTAGCATTACCTTTCAAGTAACAGTAAGTACATTGCTTCGCTAGTTTGCATATTTTAAAATTAGTTTTAATTTAACTAGCAAAACCATGTACTTGGAATGTTTTTTATTTTATTTTATTTAGGACAATAATCAATTAGAAAAGTAATGTGATAGGTGTTGTAGTTAGACAACTAAACCCGAAAGCCTTAGCCGCTACGCCATAGAGTTACTTTAGGCGATGTACTCATACAAGATGCAAACGTTTTAATCACTACCTAATAGGTACTCGCATCTAAGATCAAACTGTTTAAATGTTCGCGCGGTTTGTAACATTTAGTGTTATCACTTATTTTATTACAGACGGACGTCAAGTTGTTAATATTTGAGAAATTCTTGGCAGCAAGCGTTTGCTTGTGGTCTTCAGTCTTAATTTATTTATATTATAAGCTGAAAAATGGGTTTGGTCTCATATCAATATCATATTATGGTAGGTAAGTCACTCGTCATCATTATAAGTACTTATTTACAAACGTGCTTGTCTGGCGAACTTCCGGCGAAAAAAGCGATTGATTCATTTTTCAAATTGTCTCAAGGAGTCTACCCGAATTTCTTAGTAAAGTGACATTCAATTCACTAAAACTCAAAAGGATCGGTGTGGTTACTACCTATTTATTAACCATAGGTAAGCGTTACATTATCATCAAACAAAAAAATACTAAGACAAGCCTGTATGTTCTATATCCCTTAGCTTATCGATATCGATGTAGCCTAGCGAATTTGATGAGCGATTTTGACGCTGTCACCGGTCGAGCGTTTGCCAGTTGACTAGGCCCTCAGTAAATAATCCACCACTATTTCACATTAATATTCGCAACGTAACGCTTGGTTCGTTCCATCCGTCAAGGAAATAAACACTCTAAAAAATAAGGTTGGATGACATTTTTAGTTTCAAGTTGTTTGATAATGTTGTTCATGTCGTTTTTATTTCTTTATGTAAAGCAGTATGCATGTATATATGTTGAATACTCTAAGATCTATATACAATTTTACACGTTATTTTAAAATCGTTGAGGTATCGTTCGTTATAATAAGCTGGAAAAAAGTTAATGTTTGGTGGCTCTGTAATTTGTATTTCCCCTGTTCGTGAAAAGAAACATATTATTATTATGGAAGTGTATATACAGTGTGTAGGTACAGTGCCACAAGCGGCACTGTATCTCAATCGGTTCGGGAATCAGGAACCGTAAGTTTTGAGGTATAATAGTGACGCCGCCTAATCTGCCGTAAAGTTTTTTAGATTGATGACTACACCGTACTCATGCAGCCTCTTCAAAAGGGTTTTTAAATGCTGTTTGTGTACGTTGTGATCTTTTGAAAATATTAAAATGTCATCAACGTATGCGAAACAAAAGTCAAACCCCCTCACCACTTCATCAATAAAGCGCTGAAAGGTCTGTCCAGCGTTTCTGAGCCCAAATGCCATATGTGTAAAATCAAAAAGGTCGAATGGCGTTATAATGGCGGTTTTGCATATTTCGGTTTCGTTCACTGGAATTTGCTGGTAAGCCTTAATGAGGTCTACAGTACTGAAAACCGTACAACCTGATAAGTTATGTGCAAAATCTCCAATGTACCGAACTGGATATCGGTCTGGGACAGTCCGCGCGTTGAGCGCGCGGTAGTCACCACAGGGGCGCCAGGTGGCATCTTTCTTGGGGGCCAAATGTAGCGGTGATGACCACGCACTGCTGGATGAGCGTGCCGTGCCCAAATTCACAATATCTTCAAATTCTTTTTTAGCGGCAAGAAGTTTTTCAGGCGCTAATCGACGTGGTCGAGCAGTTACTGGAGGACCGTCCGTCGTGTCAATGAAATGAACGGTATTATGTTTAGGTTGTGGTGGCGCGCCAGGAGGTCTTATAACATCAGGAAATTCCTGTAAAATTGTGGTATAAGGTGAGTCAGGCAATCTTACCATTTTTACACAAGGCTGATTAACTAAAGAAAAATCAGCCAAGATTGACCGACCAGTTCTACCATTGCTAAGTTTACCCTGCCTGCAGTCAGGTAGCAAATCATAATGCGCTAGAAAATCTGACCCTATGATAGGATGACTCACATCGGCTATGATAAAGTTCCATTTGAATTCCTGCCGCAGTCCTATGTTTAAATTGAGTTGGACAACACCATAGTTTCTTATCTTGGTTCCATTTGCTGCTAATAGCTCATATGACAACGGTTCTTTGCGGCCCCGAATCTGATTAGGGGGAATGCAACTGCTATCTGACCCAGTGTCTATAAGAAAGCGACGAGTTGAGTTACGATCAGTCACAAAAAGACGACGTGTTGAGGTTCCGCAGTCAGCAGAAAAGGTCGTAGCTACTGACTGCTTTTCTCGTTTCCCTGGTTAGATCAGGAGCAGGGTTTGACACATTTTTGAGCGCTCTCGGCGTAATTGCTGTGATACCAACAAATTTGTTGGTTGTTAGAATTCCGTGAATGAAACTGGAATTGTCTGCGAGGAGTATTTTGTTCTTGTGGCCTATGATTCTCTATAAGTGAAGTAACTAAATTAGCCAAATGTTCCACCTTTTCATTAAGGGCCTTCAATTCGCAATCCTGATTACGCGATGATGAAGGTCTATTTACTGCCTGCACATTAAATGTTGTTTGAGGTCTAATTTGGTGTAGGTCGTCAGCTAAAATACCAAGTTCCTCAAGAGTGGCTGTTTTTTGGGATATAAGGATACCTTGCATCATGTATGGTAAGCGGTCGAGCCAGAATGTTTTTAAAATATTCTCCGGGAAATTTGGTCCCGCAAGTGATTTGAGATGGTTAAGAAATGACGATGGCTTCCTGTCCCCTATTTCTTCCTCTTGATGGAGACGACGAGCTTGAATCGTCCTAGGAGTGCCTGCTTTAATGAGGCATAGGCATCATGTTTGGGTTTGTCCAGGATCAAATATTCGATTTCCGCTGCAATATTTGAATCTAAATATTGCACGGCATGGTAAAATTTGGTATCCTCTTGTGTGATGTTGTTAAGAGCAAACTGTGCCTCCAACAACGCAAACCAAAGAGCTGGTCTGTTGGACCAAAAAGGAGGAACACGGGTAGCAACTCTATCTACAGAATTGCCAGTTGTTCTTGTTAATGTTATTTTTCCAGCCTCTTGTTCCATTGTGAATTTATTAATGTTTTATTTGATATTAATTAAGTGGGGAAGTTGTGTTATGAATAGACACAAAAGCAGAATGTAAGTGACTTAATAAAATTAAAATCTTAACACAGCATCTATTTTTTACATCTATTTTTTACATTTACATTTTTTAGCATGTATTGTACATGCCAGGCAATAAAATAGACGAATGCATAAATTAATCCTAGTACACTAAACAAATACAAAAAAATAATAAAATGCAATCACACATTGAATTAAAAAACTACTAATAATTAGAATTTTCTATGAATTGTAGCAATTTGAATTCATAATTAATTAAATCTTAGTAATTACATTATTGTTACGAAGTAGTAGTTTGGGGGATTTTTACCTAACACATAATCAGCTTAAATCATATTTGCTCATGATTAAAAGTTATTTTTGTGGTGCTGTTCTAAAAAATCTTTGAATAGCTATGCATAACAATAAAATAATATAACTACAGGAAACTACAGAAAAATTGTCACAAGGCAAAAGAAAATCAATCAAATGTTGATCCACTTTAAATTTTAAAATTTTAAATCAGTTAATAATGTTCGTTGATAAAACTAGATATTAAATTACTTACAGTTAGTAGACGTATTTCATTTGGGTAAGCAGTAAGCACTCACTTTATTAATGTTCATGGTATAATTATTATTAAGCACTCACTCCCGCACGTTAGCCTTCTTGAAGTTTGTTGTCAAATCCAACCTGACGCCAAATTCGCCGCTCGCTCGCAGTAGTTCCTTGAAACACCGTCGGTAGAAAAAAATAGCGCTGCTGTCGCAATGTAGTCGCAATGTATGGAATTATCAGTACTGCACTTCATAAAGCTTTATGAAACTGAGATGCAAACTTTAGCTAAGATGTTGATGTGTTGATAATGATGTTGTATCTTGATTTGGTAGCTTCGAGTATTGAATGAACACCCGTAGCTAGGCGGAGGCAGGGAACTTTTTAAGTCTGACTGAAGACGCAATGATGACGCATTTGGAGACAGTGGTGTGGTCGTGATAATGTAGGCACTACTAAATTCAACCAGATTTTCATTGAATGCGTTAGAATAACACTAGATAGTCTGTTTCCACGGTGTTTGTTTAGTTGTCGGGGTCACCAATATGAGACTTATTCTTCGTCCCATCTAACGAACGGATGAATAAAACATATTGATATAATAGAACCGTTATAATCATCAGTGCACAAGTTTATGGTCATTATTATTACATTATAAATCACATACTAAATTATAATTCCTTGACATTACCACGACACAGTTGTTATTTTTTGAGACTTGCAACTCCCGGGTTGCCAAGGTGACGGCGCTGCCAACATAACTCCTATGACTATGGCAGCGGATGAATGGCTTTTTCGCCACAAACTATTTATCTTGATAACAATATTGTATACGCATGCCAAAACTACATACGATCCCATAATATTAGCATTTCGGAGAAAAAAGTATAAAATCTTCGACAGAAGTAAAATTTTGTCATCATTCGCAAAACATTCCTAGCCACTAGGCAATTCTCTAAAGCAGAATAGACCAATAATTGACATGTACTCCATGACACGTTTAAAATGTAAACTAGCTGTCACAAAATTTTTACTTTGTAATGTTATATGTTATATAATATATTTTTAAATATTTTTAAAAGTTTTGGGGTTATGATATTACAAACAAAAATGTTGGTTATTTATAGTTCGACTCGAGAATCTTGAACTTTCTAATTTATTGGGACACTTTATCTAGTGTTAAGGGGTAGAATGTGGTATGTATAGTAAATTATGTCGGTTGGCTTTTGAATCGAGTCGCCTGAATTTGAAGAAACTAACACTGTGGGGAGGTCTAAGTGGCTTATTAACATTTTACCTGCAGCTGTTGCGGTAAAATATTTAAAAAACCACTTTAAAGTTTTGTCAAAATTGCTATAAATCACGAAAAATTACACGTTTTTAGGTAATACAATACCATATTAACAGAACCGAAGTGTGGGGACGGGGTGGGGGGGGTGGGGGGGCAGCTCCCCTGCGAGGGGGGCGAGGGGGGCTAAGCCCCCGCCATGAAAAAAGTCTAAAGAGTTAATTAGGTTAGGTTAGGTTAGTAAGTATGTTGACCAAAAACGCGCGAGCCGAGCGAGCGAGCGAAGCGAGCGTGCCGCGGGAGCGGCCGGCAAAGCGCCAGAAATGAGGTTTTTGTAACTTTCCATTTTTTTTTTAAAGTTACATAACTTCAAAATTACTTGTCTGAGGCAGGAGGGGTAAGTGGGGGGTACTCCTCTCTCGTCCCCTCCCGTTCCCCCACCGATTAAGGAGACTCGATTCAAAAGTTTTACCATGATACATAACCTCAAAATACAAATATTAACATAACTTAAAAACTACTTGTTTGCGGCAGAGGGGGGGGGGGGTAAGTAGGGGTACTCCTCCCCCACCCCTTACCTTCACCACCCCCAGCCCGATTCAGGCGATTCGATTCAAAAGTTTTACCAATTATGTTAATAACTCAGTCCATAGGACTGAACAATTTTGGTTTTGTTTTTTTTTTATGCATATATGTTTTTATTGTTCAAGGTGTGTCTGAAAGTACTGTGCGGAGAATAGCTAAACAAGGCTCCGAAAATGGAGGAAAATTTTCGACTCCTGCTAAACACAGAAAGGGTCGACTTGCAAAGGAACTCGATGACTTTGATATGTGTGCAATCCGTCAGAAAATGATTTTTTTTACACTGTAAAAAAAGAAGTACTAACAATATGCAAATTAATAGCTCAATTAAGGCAACTTATTGGCTATGATGGAAGCCGCGAGTATTTGCAAAACTTGAAGAGTATCTGGACTTTAATTTATTAGTTTTGTATCTAAATAAAAATAAGTTATGTACAATGGCTGTTTTCATTTTTACATACAAACTACTCAAATTAATTATTTTGACGACCTCCGTAGCCGAGAGTAGAGCACTCCGGACTTGGCGTCGCCATCTCTGAGATCCTGGGTTCGATTCCCGGTTGGGTTAATGTAGAAAACCAACTTTTCTATATTGTCTCGGATCTGGGTGTTGTGTTACCGTCGTTGTTTCTGATTTCTATAACACAAGTGCCTTAGCTACTTCCTTTATATCAGAGCAATGTGTAAGTGATGTTTTCCAATTATATGAACATATTAAATAAAAACAAGTATCAAGACCAATTTGCTCGACCTATCAGGGTTGCTATGCTAACGACAACAGCGCCCTCATTTAATTTCTACTCTTTTATGTCGCACTGTAAGTACATTAAATATTATTTGTTATTGGAACGCTTTCAAAGTTTTTCTTTTTTTTAAACTGATGTATGATTTATAAGAGCGTGAATAAATGTCACGGTTCCTATTCGATGCTGAATGTTTGTAAACATATTACTGTCATTTGTGCAAATGTCTAGTTTCACTAGGATTTTTACTGTTTTTTGAAAGAAAGATACAATAGTTAACTGTTTTTTTGTGTATGTCTCTCAAGAAAAAGTAAAATCCTACTGCAACTTGGGCTGAAGTATAGGTTGCGTTCTAAAACAAAAAAAAATATTCCTACTGTAATATTTTATAATACTATTATTATAAATTGTTATTGTGGTATGGTATCGATATTCGAAATGAAAAAAATATTATGTTTGAAATGGAATGTAATTACGTAGTTAAGTATTTATGTAAGAAGTGTGTGTATATGTATGTAGGAGATGGTAGTATGTATGCTTCAGAGCTCGATGGCGCATCGGCTAGCACGTTCGGCTTGCGATCTTGCCCGCTAAGCAACTTTCGCAATGCCGAGTCACTGGATGGGTGACCAAATTTAAAACATCTCGAGCTCCTCCGTGCTTCGAAAGGCACGTTAAGCCGTTGGTCCCGGTTGTTGTCGTAAGATGACAGTTGTTAATACCCACCAACACGCATTGGGCCAGCGTGGTGGGTTATGGCCCAATTTTCCTACGTGGTATCTCCACGTGGGAATCCTGCGCCCAGCAGTGGGACGTTTATAGGCTGATGATGATGATGACGATGTTTGAGAAAGTGCGGGTGTATGTTTGTACCCCTAAAAGGTCAATATTTCTCGTCTTATGTAAACTATTGGACACGGATATTGATGAGCAGTCATCACAATTATGTAACCTTTACAACCGTTCGACCACATAGCAAACATTTTAATTTTCAGATTTTCTACTGATCCGGTAGAAAGAACTCGTTGTCAAAATATTTAATTATAAGGTTTCAACATAATAAAAAATTAGAGAACATGAAAAATGATGTAACATCCATACGAAAGTTATTTAAAAAACAAATACAAAGAGAACGCCATTAATCGTTTTAATTTTAATTTAAAATATTTAAATTTCTATTTAAAAAATCCATTTTGATTAAGTATTAAATGTAAATCATCCTGCCTGTTGCTTCTATTTCGTCCCTATTACAAACATATCACACGCGCGCAGGCTTCCATTAGCGCATTACATATTTTATTTTATTCGCCCTCGCCTTCAATCATCCATTTCTTCTAAACACACCAGCTTCTTTTATGCGTTATACCTACATATACGATAGACATACCTATTTTAAAAAGTTATGTTACGTTATGAATCATTTTAAAATTTTATTGTGCATAAATATTTTTTCCCTACTTTATCGGAAATTAGGCATTCGCTGGCAACTATTCGCGCTAGTGTCAGTCATACGCGGCTGACACGCACACTTCAAATTCAAAACAAAAACCGGGCGGATTTTGAGAAGCGTTTGTACTGCGATGCTCCGTCTAGATATGTATATAGTCAAAGATTTCCAACTGATCCGGTAGAAAGAAGTCGTTATCGAAATATTTAACAATAAGGTTTCAACATAATAATGAAATGAAAATGAAATATATCTATTCACAGAATAATTATACTTAATGTTCGAATTTAATTAAATTGTACGTCTATTTTGCCGTCACAGAGGGTGTGAATCTAAAAAATTAAATGATAAGTAAAATTTAAAAAACTACTTAAAACAATTTAACTATGTCCCAATTTACATTTTAAATAATAATAATGAGAAAATAATAATAAAATTTAAATTCAATGGACGTCATTATTTATTACACACAACATTAAATAGGTAGGTATATCAGTTGTTAAAAAACTTGATATGTCAATATTTGTGTCAAGATATTCCTTAACAGAGTAAAAACATTTTTTTATAAGAAATTTCATTAATTTACTTTTAAACAATGGTAATGGAAGTTCTGTGAATGGAAGTGGTAATTTATTTTATAATTTTATGCTGTTAGGGTAACAGTTTCTCTTTTATCGTAAAATGGGGTGACTTTGAATAACGGGGCGAATTTGACGATAGCTTTTGTTTTTAACTTTTTAAATTCTAATTTAATAAGTTTTGAACGTATCCTTTTCGTTTTTGTTCTGTTGGTAGCCTTGACAGATCAGCCATTGTTTGCAGAAGTCAGCGACAGCGCGCTACAATAATTTCGATGTAAAATAAAATCCCAAACTTGTAGTTAAATTTTTGTGAAAAAAGTGGTGTAAAAAACTTCTTGTGTGGCCGTAAGTATAAAATTCATAGTAATGATAATAAGGTCATGTTATATTGACATGCTTTACATAATCGAAAAGGTTTTTGTTTTTTACCTAAGTCGGC
Organism: Scoparia ambigualis; assembly: GCA_963921215.1. Classification (NCBI taxonomy): domain Eukaryota; kingdom Metazoa; phylum Arthropoda; class Insecta; order Lepidoptera; family Crambidae; genus Scoparia; species Scoparia ambigualis. The sequence continues at coordinate 9,152,302 of OY992507.1, forward strand.
CATTTTGTATTGCACAACGAAATCTGTTATAGGGGGCTACTTTGACTAGAGCTACGGGCGACATTGATAGTTATCAATATCGCCCCAATGGGTTTTGTTCTAGAGATATACTTGAAATTGTATTGAATTACAAAGTAACCCCTACTTTTTTTTTAGGTTCCTAGTGTTGGTTGGCACATACAAAAAAGTTGCGGGAAGTCGCAACTATAAGAATTATACAGACGAGGCACTTGAAGAGGCCCTTGCGAAGATCACCGATGGTGATCTCTCTATTTTTGCTGCTTCTTCAACATATAACATCCCATACATTTAGACTAGAAGAGAGAAGAAATTATTAAGACTTTTTGTTTAGTTATTAAGACATAAATTTACTAATTTACATGTTCCTATTATGTTCGTACCTCAAGTAAAAAATATTAATACACGATATTATTAATTAGAAATGCATAGTTTTACTTAAAATGCCACAATTTGCTATCACAAAATGCCAATATCAACTTCGCCCCTTGTGTCAAAGACGCCCCGACAGATTTCAAAACCCAATCATTCCTAAAATACATTATCAAAAGATTTTTTTTTGTGTTAAATTCCAAATTGGTTTTTGTGTTAAATTACTTTCGGCATCAATATTAAGAACATCGGGTATCAACCCACCCCCATTTTCAGTCTAAAGTTGATAGGCCACATTTAATTTTTTTTCTCCAAAAGTATCAAGCCAAAATTTTTGATTAAAAAAATAAAAAAAGTTTGTAATGAGTCGTCACTAAGATTTTTTTTACATGTCTAGTACGTAAATTGAATGAAATAGAAGCCTTTCAATTTATAAATTGATCAAAGTCACCCCATTTCACGGTACAAATGAGTTTGCATATTGGGTAACAATACCTTGCCACAAAACCTTGTCGACTTGAATTGACTATTATTATCATTCTTTTTTATAAATAAGTTTGGATGAGTCTTTACAAAGACAACATTTCATAAAATACCTACATAGATGGTAAAGTGAGTAGATTTAGTTTTGGAAACAATTTCCTACAAGATGACATTGGTGGAACATCACATATTGCACAGACACATTATTGTTTCTGTGCTATAAATGCTTTTGGTGCATCTACTGAGTTGCCCAAAAGTAAGAACCATATTTAATTTTAGATGCGACATAGCCATGATAAGCTACTAATGCAGCTTTTTGATTTATTTGTTTTGTGATAAGAAATTATAGAACATGAAAAATGATGTAACATCGAAACGACAGTTATTTAAAAAACAAATACAAAGAGAACACCATTAATCGTTTTCATTTTAATTTAAAATATTTAAATTTCTATTTAAAAAATCCATTTTGATTAAGTATTAAATGTAAATCATCCTGCCTGTTGCTTCTATTTCGTCCCTAACACAAACATATCACACGCACGCAGGCTTCCATTAGCGCATTACTTATTTTATTTTATTCGCCCTCGCCTTCAATCATCCATTTCTTCTAAACACACCAGCTTCTTTTATGCGTTATACCTTCATATACGATAGACATACCTAATTTAAAAAATTTTGTTGTGTTATGAATCATTTTAAACTTGTATTGTGCATAAATATTTTTCCCTACTTTATCGGAAATTAGGCATCCGCTGGCAACCATTCGCGCTAGTGTCAGTCATACGCGGCTGTCACGCACACTTCAAATTCAATACAAAAACCGGGCGGATTTTGAGAAGCGTCTGTACCGCGATGCTCCGTCTAGACATGTATTTAAGGTGACTGCTAGAAACCGCAAGAAACTTCAAGGGCTAGTCAGGTCAACTGTTTTAAACATGACAAAAATGACAAAAAAAGAATTCGTGTTAGGTACTTATCGCCCAGCTGACGCGGACGGGTCAACAGCCGGCCGGCCGTTGCCCGTGCGTTATAAATAATTTTTTTCATTTTATTTTTCTTAGATTATTGCTTTAAGACAAATTAGATACTCAAAAACCCAATTAAAATTCACAATATGAATTATTTAATAAAAAAATAAAAAAAAACACGAATTTTTTTATTGTCATTTTTGTCATGTTATAAACACTTGACCTGACCAGCCCTTGAAGTTTATTGCGGTTTCTAGCAGTCACCTTATATAGTCAAAGACTGACACACAATACAATCTCAGGTGTGAAAATCGGATTGTTAGTGGAAGCCGTTTCTTTTTTCAGCTTCCGATCCCAAGACCACCATCGCAAGGCTAACACACAAACACAACACACTAACCTAAATAAAAGCATGATGCTCACCAAGCACACCCACTAAAATAAGTTATTAAAATCTAAATTGTATGGGGGGCCGAAACTCATTAATTCAGCACTGGTTTCGCTCCTTCACCATGGCAATTTTAATTAAGCATTATATAGTAGATTGTTATACAAGGGGCTAAAATGACCCATTATATACGAGGTAGTTTTACCGAAACCGAGTTTTATTGGGTTTTAGCGCCGTGTGTTACACTCTGCTTTTCACTACGAATGCGAGAAAATAAAACAATACAATGCAATACGAATTGTATTGTATTGTAAATAATAATATAAAAAAAATATATTTAATTAATTTTCGGCTCTTCAAAATAATACTACCAACACCTTTCTTCCCTTCGGTGTCGTAAAAGGCGATTAACGGACTAAAGACTGCACATACATCCATCAGCGGTATAGAGCGGCGATGGGCTCACCACCAACCCCTTTCTTCCCTTGGGTGTTGTAAAAGGCGACTAACGGACGAAAGACTGCACATACATCCAACAGCATAGAGCGGCGATGGGCTCATCAAAATAATACTACCAACCTCTCTCCCCTTCGGTGTCGTAAAAGGGCGATTAACGGACTAAAGACGGCACATCCATCCAACAGCTTAGAACGGCGATGAATTCATCAAAATAATACTACCAACCCCTCACTTTTCTTGGGTGTCGTAAAAGCGACTAACGGGCTAAAGGCTCACCACCTAAGCACATGTGCAGACTGTGCAGTTGTTTCTTGCTGAAGCGTACTCTGTGTGGGCGTGGTCTGTGTTGTCCATAGATTCAAATGATTATTAATTTTACCTTTATTAATGATTTTTATTTTTACTTTAATAATAACTATCTCAAAAAAGTTGTTGATTTAAGTAAACAAATAAGTCGAGTCTTTATTCATGATTATTCTACATAGGACTGAAGACTTTTTCGTTTTTGTAGGCTCATTGTCATGTGACAGACAAAAATAAAATAAAAAATACTTTTTCCCCTAGGGCAAGAAAAGCTATTTTATCCTCACTCTGGAATGCTACAATGACGGTCTTTTTGAGCAAGAGGAGTGAAAAAGTAGATTGTTATACAAGGGGCTAAAATTATATACGAGGTAGTTTTACTCCCGAGCTTTAGCGGATTATTCGTCTTAGGACAGATTCTGGTTTGGACAGATTCTGTTTAGGACAGATTTTTTTTACGGCAGATTCTTGTTAAGGAAGAAGTAACATTGCCAACAAAAGTAAAAACCACACAATTTAAGTATTGCTATAGGTATTTAAAAAATAGAACTTAAAACCTTGTAATGCTATATTTAAAAAAAAACAATATCAAACTAAAAACTCACAACAACACTGACTGGTGATCAAACTAAAAACTCACAACAACACTGACTGGTGAAAGTCAAAAGTCAAACCGAGTTATATTGGGTTTTTAGCGCCGTGTGTTAGACTCTGCTTTTCACTACGAATGCGAGAAAATAAAACAATCTAATACATTATCAATTTGTTTATTTTATAAAAAATAACCCGTTAGTTGTTTTTACGACACCCAAGGGAAGAGAGGGGTTGGTAGTATTATATTGATGAGCCCATCGCCGCTCTATGCTGTTGGATAGTATGTACATGTATTCTCCCTATGAATGATGACTTCGCCCAGGCAATGTCCCTCTTAAAGGACCTGGCGGCTATGTTGTACCGCTTTCTGAGCACCCTAGTGTTTGGATTTGTTTTATATTAGAAGGAGGCAAACGAGCGCAGGCGGGTCACCTGATGGACAGCAATCACCGCCGCCCATGGACACCCGCAAAACCAGAGGAGTTGCAGATGCGTTGCCGACCTTTAAAAAGGAATAAAAGGAATAAAAAAAAGAAATAAAAGGAATTGTGAAGGTGGGGAAGGGAGGGGGGGGGAGGAAGGGGCCCGCTATTTTGGCTGGGTTTTTTGTTCTTTTGTGTCTATTTTCTTGTCTTTTAAAGTGATTAATTAAATTAACTGGAGCTTTATGAGCTCTACTTTATTTACTTCTTTTCTTTCATTCTTTTTTATCATCATCATTAGCCTATTAACGTCCCACTGCTGGGCACAGGCCTCCCACGTGGACAATAGCACGTGGAGATATTGGGCCATAGCCCACCACGCTGGCCCAATGCGGGTTGGTGGGTTTTAACGACTGCCATCTTACGACAACAACCGGGACCAACGGCTTAACGTGCCTTCCGAAGCACGGAGGGGCTTAAGATGTTTTAAATTTGGTCACCCATCCAGCGACCCGGCATTGCGAAAGTTGCTTAGCAGGCAAGATCGCAAGCCGAACGCGCTAGCCGCTGCGCCATCGAGCTCCTTTTTTATCAATTTTATTTTAAAATCTTTTCTTTTCATTTATTTTTTTTTTACTTTTGTACATTTCTTACTTTTTTTTTCTTTTTTTTTTGTTATACAATTTTACAATTACATGTTTCTTAGTATCTTATACATTGTTTCCTTTATGCTTTACATTGTTTTCCTTACATTTATTACCTATTTTCTTATTATCTATTACATTTTCTTACTTTATATTTACTTTTTCTAATACATTTATTCTAGTACTTGATTATTTATTATTATTATTGTATATTTCTTCTTCTTTTCTTCTCTTTTCCAAACCATGGTTGGGACCTGCCGCCAATGGGAACCACAGAGTTTGGAATGAAAAGTTCCTTTACATCAACGACAGAGTCAGCGGCGACATCAGGATCATCCAGCGAGAAGCAAACTCGCCACCACGGGTATGACGCAAAGAAACTTCACATCCCATCCAAGTCCGCTGACCTATAATGCCAGACTCGACGGCTGGCTGCTGGTTGCGTTTTTGAAGATTCTGTGAGAGGCACAGTGCTACAAATTAGACAATGGTCTGATGAGCCTAGTGGTGCATCAACAGAAACTTGATAGCCGTCTGGGTGTGAGATCAGCAGAAGGTCCAATAAGGAAGGTGCATGGCCCTCCACATCTGGAACCCGCGTAGGTTCGGTTACCAGTTAGGACGGATTGTAGGCTAAAGCGAAGTTATGAACGGCTCTATCCGCGTGGTCAGTTGTGCGTGAACCAAGCCATTCGACGTGGTGGGCATTGTAGTCTCCCAATACCACAATCTCCGCATAGGGGATCCGTTGAAGAAGGGAGTCTGTCGCCGTTTGGACGCTCTCGATGAGTTGGTCAATTCCGATGTTACCTCTGTGGGATCTATACAAGCACGCGTAGACGCGAGGATGGCGCCCGCAGTCAACGTGTACCCATAAGATGGAGAGGTTCCTATTTTCAAGATTGCCTAGGCGACGGACGCACATATCCTCCCTGACGTAGGCACAGACACCGGCTCCTGGCACAAATGCATGTTCCAAATTGTATCCCGGGCAGCGCAAGTAGGAGATGTCAGGTTTCGTTGCCATATCAATTGTGGGAAGGAGGGGAAGGGGATCCTGAATCCTCACTCGCCGGACGAAACACAACAGTGCCGTTATTTCACGCCGAATATTCGTGAGAGGGTGGTATTACACCAGGCGAGCCGGCCCAATGCGTGCTGCAACGCAGCGTGACTCTACAGTGTCACTCATTTAGCACCACCCAGGGGTCACGTGTAGGGTCTCAAGGGTAAACCTACAGACGAGAGTAACTTTAATCCCCAAAAATATTCTTAATTATCTTTATAGACATGCCCTATAAATCACCTGTGTTTTTCATTTTTAGAGATTTGAAAGTTTAGGTAATAATACTTTTAAAGTCAATATATTGAAAATTAAAATAATATTACATTAACAGTTACATACTGTTGTGTTCGTAATTACTATTGTGGGGACTAGGTTTGTGTAAATATTTTTTTTGGATATACGTCACGGGGTACACAGGTTGTTCACGCAGTCCCGGGCGGCCGCTAGTTTTCAATATTTAAAACTATCACAAAACCACAAAGAAAACAAAAACCACAAAACCAGACACAATTGAAATTTTATTGTTTGTTGGTCACCGGTGTCTGCCATGACGGTTAAAGTGTTAATTATAGTTACTTATATACCTCGTTTAAATTGTCATGATTTGCAATAAAAGAAGTTATTTTAAAGATATTAATGTGGACGTTGACCCTCAATACCTACTGATAAATAGATAATTCTAAATGACCATTCCATTTAAGGTTTCTCACCAGACTTTGACCCTTGATTGAACTTTAACCAGTGTTTTTTATCTATTGATTTGCAATCTGAATTGGTGTGAAAACAGTTTATTTATTTTGTTTCTTTACGCCTTCTGGTATTGGCCTTTTTACACATTATTATTAGATGAAGTTGGCTGAGATTTGGAATGGGAACATTTTTTAAGAAAGATGGCTAAAAAGATATCGCTATATGCGTTGATGCTGGATGGCTTCAAGACTCACTTTTTATCACTCTGCTAGGCTGTTTTGGATTTCAAATTTTCTAGATTTTCTGCCTTTATAGACAATGACAAGTCTGATAGCAGTTCCTCCTCTGCTGCCTCGTAGATGTCCCCCCCACCCAGGAGCCCCCTGTTAGCCCCCCGTAGCGAGGTGATCCCGTATCATTGTTATGGCTGATACGGCGGTAGCTACACCCCTAACGCACAAATAGCGCCGTGATCATTACAATTACCACGTAGGAACTCATATCCGAAATTTTCATGAATTTTCAGTTTGTCAATAGCACAATAAATACTACTTACAGTTATTTCCACAGAACTGTTTGTAGTCATTTCATAAAATTATAACACGGAATAGGTAATCTTTTTAACTGTTCCGTGTCTTTTAACGTGTCGACGCTCTGAAGAACTCTTTGAGCTCAACCCTCCTTCTTCCTTCCTTCATAGGCGTACATGAAAATGAAAAATGATTTAATACTTTCTAAATGAGTTAGACTAAACAGAACTTGAACATGTTGTTAAATTAATCTTATATCTAAGTTTTATCTTGGTAGTAACAGGAGATCCCAAACAAGGCACAGCCTGATTCTTGGGAAACCAATGACAATACAGTAACAGAATTTTGAAATTTAAGTCTGTACTTAAATAAACAATATACATATACTTACATATATTTTACATAAAAAAGCAAAACTTACACGAAAACAGAAAAGTTATATAAAAAACTAAATTAAATTAAGCGTGGCATGTGATAGTGTGCTTGTGACAAGTGTGAAAAATGAAGTGACTGGTCATCATACTCTAAAAAGGTAAAATATCTTCATACGCGTGCTGCTCTTCGAAGTCACCGGTAATGAACAGTCTCCTATATTCCAGCGGGTGACTCGTTTCTCTGTCGCTCCACCAAAAGATGGAATAGTCTACCAGCACACGTTCTTCCTTCTTTCTATGACATGGGACCCTTCAAACGAGGCGTGAAGAGACACATGTGGGCCGGCAGGCTGAGGGTGACTGATGCTATGCTACGTCTCTGACGCAGTGCCTTTCTTCGCGCCTGGGGCCACTTAACATTAGGTGGAGTGGTGTCATTTGCCAAGCTTCTTATAAAAATAAATAATCTATACAATAAACGTAAAGTAGTTATAGTACGACGTAAACTAATAAAATAATAAAATACGACCTTTGTATTGTTTTTCCTACATCAATGTACAAAGTACAAGACTAGATTACAGCCCTCAGTCATGAAAATGACGTTATCTTCTCTGTTATCATATATATCATAGCCTTTAAGCGTATCTTGTAAAAACAGTTTTTTTTTGGTAAAGGTAGCCTATCAAACTTCCGGAAATTTCAAAATACTATGTACTGGTTATATTTTTTTTATTATGTACAAAGATTTTTATTAAAAGTTTTTTTATTTTGTGTTATCTAATGTTTTATAGTAATTTTAAAGTCACGTTAACTTATTAAGTACCTACCTACCTATAAAATCTTTTTAAATTTTTTTTTAAATAAAATTAATTTGTTTGAAACTTTTTATTGCGTCGTCCGATTTGCTTCTAACTTTGCAGAAATATTGTTTAAAATTTAAATAATCAGATAATTTACTTTTCCTTTTAAAAATGGGTAAATTACAATACCATTAAGAACTATCTTTCTTTCTACATGAGAGCAATAAATGATTTAGGACTGTCACGTTTAAATTTGCCATCCTATAAATAGCAAAGGCCTATGCATATCTTTCTTTAGTTACCTATTTTCTTTGCCTGCGGCAAATTGTTTCAGATAAAGAAAAACATGACATAATAATAAACATAATCATAAAATCTAAATGGTAGATCTGTCGCCAAATAAATCGATTATCGTTCTCAGAATGCGACTTGTTTTTTATTTGTAATTTTGTCAACAGTGCAGTAGTTACATATTATAAAATATTACTTTCAGTGATTAAAATAGTACTGTTACTGTTAGTTACCAATTTAATAGAAAAAATTATAAATTTAATGCAAAAATGTTCAAAGGTGCGGAGCCAAATTGGCGCGCTATGAAAAACCAACCGGCCTCAACGAAGGGTCGTACGATGCGCGGTTGTTTACTTCATTCGCTATTTTATTGCTATTTTATTTAACAATAAAGATATTGATTATTGCACTTGAAATGAGTTCTGTGTTTCATTTATTATTCTACTAGAACATTATTTTAATATAATTTTATATTTATTATCTATGGAAGAAAATATCTTTGGAAGAGGCCTATTTCCAGCAGAGTCTTTTGGCTGAAACGACTACGACGACGACAATAATAACATTTTGTAAATTGTAAAATCAAAAGTAAGGAACTGGGATTTATAAATGGGGTACCTTCTGACCATAAAGCTCAAAAGATAGAGTTATTTTGCAAGGAAAAAATATCGGAAAATAAAGTAATTCCTTATTGACCCTTAACTTGTAGAAGATCTGCAATATTTAAAGATAAAATCGTTAAGAGACTCTCTCGTTATTTGATTGCAATTCTAACGAATCAAATAAATATTACAATAAATCATTTGGTGTGATTACTAAAGAATTATACACAATATATACATACACAATATATAGATATATGTATATACACACATTTAAACTTTCGCGTTCCATTATAAATAGACGTTTAGACGGGGATTAAAGCTAACTACATATTATAGGCATACTACGCATACCTTTTTATATCCGACGTTTCGACCGAGTTGCACAGGTCGTGGTCACGGGCGGACTGCTGTCGCGATGTACTGCGGATATCAAGTGATTGGACGACGGAAACTGATTAAACGCAACAAACATCCCGAGGTTAGCAGGCAACCGGCCTACAAGCCTTATGTCAAAGGAGTCACGGACAAGATCGGCCACATATTACGTGGGTACTCCATACCGACCATATACATTCCAGGCATAAAGGTTAACAACATCGTGGGCACTCTGAAGGATGTTTTGCCACTGCAAACACCAGGCGTCTACAAAATAGACTGCAGCTGTGGTAGTTCCTACTTAGGCCAGACAAAGCGGAAAATTCATGAAAGGGTCAAAGAACATATCGTAGCTGTCAAAAGCCGCCAGTCTAAAAAATCAGTGATTGCAGAACACCTACTTAAAAGAGGCGCAAATCACTGGATTGAATTTCATCGAACGCAAGTCCTCTCCACAGATCGCCACTTTTATTCAAGAAAACCCAGTGCGTGAACCGATTGAAATCAAAAAGCATCCCTAATAATTTCAATCGGGAAGACGGTCACAAACTATCTACAGCGTGAAATCCTGTATTTGCAAAAACGTAACTTCGTTTTACTTCGAAATCGACTAACCACCAGAATAAGGCCTGTGTACATAATAGGGACACCGTTAGTGTTGTGTGTGACGGTAGCTAGATAAAAGATGTGACGGTGGACGAAGACTCAGCAGACTCAGGCAACACATCGCATCAGCAGTCCGCCCGTTACCACGACCGGTGCAACTCGGTCGAAACGTCGGGTATAAAAAGGTATGCGTAGTATGCCTAAAATATGTAGTTAGCGTTAATCCCCGTCGAAATGTAAAAATAGGTACAAAAAAAAGTTAATGTAAAGCAAAAGACAGTCTGTAGTGACTGGGCTACGAAGGGAATAAGAAAAATTGGGGATTTTCTTTATGATCTGTATGATAAGAAATCTTTCAATTCTAATCCAGCTTTTCACGGTTTTGTTAAAAGATATTCCAAAATATTTAAAATGTATGTTTTATTGCAAAGTCTAAAGATAAAGTTTAGTCAAAACTACAGAAAATTATTAATTCAGAAACTGACAAAGTGAGTAAAAATAAGTCAGGCTTTTTGCTTAAGTTGAATGATGAGCTTATTAAAGATAATCATTAAGACATTAAGAATCGTCCTCTACTGTATGTAGCACAAAGTTTATTAAAACTTAATTTTAATAAAAAGTACCAATTTTAAGACAGCTAAGATATTTAGACATAATAAAAACGTACAAAAGCTTGAAAAAGAAAAGAATGGAAGATTTATGGGAACTCTCTGTGACAGTTTTGGAGCTTATTATAGAAGTAATCGTACCGTTTTTAGCAGGAATATTTAATAAATGTATCGAAGTAGGTTCATTTCCAGATTTAATGAAAAATAGTAAAGTAACTAACATCCCGCTATGGGAGTAAATCTAGGGTAATGATTGCCAAGAACCCGTGGCGGATTCACGCAATTTTGGGTTCGGTTTTTATAATGTATTAAACGCAATAGAGCATAGTTTAACGTGTTAGCTGCACTAACGTCAGATAATGAAATAAGCCAGCGATATATACTCTTTTCACTCTAGTACGCGTTCATTGAACTTTACAGCGGGAAATTCAAAATTAGTGTTTTTGTTTTTTTCGCGCGGATTCTCTTGGCACGTTGACTTTTTAGATAAATATTATAGTCTTTTTACAATTAAACTATCTTATTTTTATTGTTTTCTGTAAATATAGTTAATGCACTATCGAATGATAGTAAAATATAACACAATATATAATATTTTTTTTATAGATTTTGTGATATCTCTCTTTAGTATTCATACGCATATGGTTTACGTACACCGTTAATTAGATATTTTAACGGCATCGCGAAAAAAGTCTGGCAGTAGAAGGGAGACCGGTTTCAGTTCTTCCGGCACCCAGTAAAATTTTCGAATCTATAATCTATACGCAAATGAATGCACACTTTAGAATGAATAAAATTTTATACAGTGATCAGTTTGGTTTTACGAAAGGACGGTCAACTATAGATGCTGGAGCAAAACTAGTCAAGAACGAACTTGACACTTGGGAATCTTCGCAGGATACAGTACGTATTTTCTGCGACCTCTCTAAAGCCTTTGATTGTGTTGATCATTCAACTTTACTTGGTAAACTATTTCAATATGGGGTTCGTGGTAATGCACTAAAATTAATTAAATCTTATCTGTACAATAGAAATCAGAAAGTAGGTATAAATGATGCAGTATCAGAAGGTTCGATAGTCAAAATGGGGTACCCCAGGGATCTATTCTCGGTTCATTTCTGTTTCTTGTTTATCTTAATGACCTTCATGATGAGTCAGCGTTGCTTATCGGAATATGAACGCTCGGCTCACTTAATAAGTTTCAATTTCGTCTGAAAGTGGTTAGAGAGTGAACATTCTGTAGGTACGGTAGTACTATTAGTTATTCTGTGCTTGTACCAAGACGAAAAACAAAACAATTTTAAAACACACAAATTAATGTATTAATATTTGACGTTTTTTTATACTTATGTTTTTATAAAAACATATTTTGAATGATTAAAAATGTCAACCTTATTACTAATGTTTTCACGGTTTTGTTAAAAGATATTCCAAAATATTTAAAATGTATGTTTTATTGCAAAGTCTAAAGATAAAGTTTAGTCAAAACTACAGAAAATTATTAATTCAGAAACTGACAAAGTGAGTAAAAATAAGTCAGGCTTTTTGCTTAAGTTGAATGATGAGCTTATTAAAGATAATCATTAAGACATTAAGAATCGTCCTCTACTGTATGTAGCACAAAGTTTATTAAAACTTAATTTTAATAAAAAGTACCAATTTTAAGACAGCTAAGATATTTAGACATAATAAAAACGTACAAAAGCTTGAAAAAGAAAAGAATGGAAGATTTATGGGAACTCTCTGTGACAGTTTTGGAGCTTATTATAGAAGTAATCGTACCGTTTTTAGCAGGAATATTTAATAAATGTATCGAAGTAGGTTCATTTCCAGATTTAATGAAAAATAGTAAAGTAACTAACATCCCGCTATGGGAGTAAATCTAGGGTAATGATTGCCAAGAACCCGTGGCGGATTCACGCAATTTTGGGTTCGGTTTTTATAATGTATTAAACGCAATAGAGCATAGTTTAACGTGTTAGCTGCACTAACGTCAGATAATGAAATAAGCCAGCGATATATACTCTTTTCACTCTAGTACGCGTTCATTGAACTTTACAGCGGGAAATTCAAAATTAGTGTTTTTGTTTTTTTCGCGCGGATTCTCTTGGCACGTTGACTTTTTAGATAAATATTATAGTCTTTTTACAATTAAACTATCTTATTTTTATTGTTTTCTGTAAATATAGTTAATGCACTATCGAATGATAGTAAAATATAACACAATATATAATATTTTTTTTATAGATTTTGTGATATCTCTCTTTAGTATTCATACGCATATGGTTTACGTACACCGTTAATTAGATATTTTAACGGCATCGCGAAAAAAGTCTGGCAGTAGAAGGGAGACCGGTTTCAGTTCTTCCGGCACCCAGTAAAATTTTCGAATCTATAATCTATACGCAAATGAATGCACACTTTAGAATGAATAAAATTTTATACAGTGATCAGTTTGGTTTTACGAAAGGACGGTCAACTATAGATGCTGGAGCAAAACTAGTCAAGAACGAACTTGACACTTGGGAATCTTCGCAGGATACAGTACGTATTTTCTGCGACCTCTCTAAAGCCTTTGATTGTGTTGATCATTCAACTTTACTTGGTAAACTATTTCAATATGGGGTTCGTGGTAATGCACTAAAATTAATTAAATCTTATCTGTACAATAGAAATCAGAAAGTAGGTATAAATGATGCAGTATCAGAAGGTTCGATAGTCAAAATGGGGTACCCCAGGGATCTATTCTCGGTTCATTTCTGTTTCTTGTTTATCTTAATGACCTTCATGATGAGTCAGCGTTGCTTATCGGAATATGAACGCTCGGCTCACTTAATAAGTTTCAATTTCGTCTGAAAGTGGTTAGAGAGTGAACATTCTGTAGGTACGGTAGTACTATTAGTTATTCTGTGCTTGTACCAAGACGAAAAACAAAACAATTTTAAAACACACAAATTAATGTATTAATATTTGACGTTTTTTTATACTTATGTTTTTATAAAAACATATTTTGAATGATTAAAAATGTCAACCTTATTACTAATGTTTTCCAAAACTCATTTCAGCCGTTACTTTATTTTACTTTAAAAACTCAGTTATTTTCAATTTCTATTACCACAATATCAATACGATAATTGGAAATAACATTTATTTCTTAAAGTGTTAACTTAAGTTAACAATTCATTATGATTTATCATTCTTCACATTTCATCCCAAAAAGCGATAAATTATAAGTTTTAGCCGTTTATGTCGCTAAGGGAGAAACCATAGAATAATAACTAAAGCATAGAAGGAGTCCAAATGAGAGTCATATAGTTGTCCAATTTTTTTACAATGGGCCATAAATGTTAAAAGGAAAGAGACAAAATAAGTTGCTAAGACGTCAAATGTAAAGTGAAAATAAAAAAACGGTAACCGTGGTAGCCATTTAAGATACCGAATTCAAAAGCAATCTGCACGTGTGATTCGATATCAAATATTTTGTAATATTTGACATTGGCAAGGGGCAACGCGCCCGTATAATTTAATAAGGTTATAATATTTTTGTGTGTGCATGTCACAATTTGTTATTTTGTAAAATTTAATAATCTAACTAAAAAATAATTCAGTGCTTGTGCTAGTAAATCCAAGCCCAGCATACAAAGAATGCCCTGCATTATTGTGAGATGCAAATCACATTCTTCCCGAATGAAAAATAAAGCTGAAACCATCGGCTTCCATCGGTGAGTAGACAACAAACCAATAATTTACTAAAACTCTGCACAGAAGTTCAATAATGTCTAGTAATTAAACTTTATTGTGCTGTAGTCATATTTTAAACAAGGCTGCAGGCCATTCGCTTTAGTAATTTGAGAACAGCAAATCAGTTCGACAACCCAAAAGTGGCAAAAATTCTATTCAATGCTTATATCCGCAGTAAACTATAGTACGGAGCTGTAATCTGGGATCCTTATGAGGATAAATACGTGCGGATGGTGGAAAAAATACAACGGAAGTTCGCACGGTGGCTGTATAAAAACGTTACGGCTACTACCCCTATCTATATCCCTCAATGTTTGTTTCCGCCATGGTCGATATGGACACCCTTAAATTTAGGAGACTGATGCTGCTCCTAAAACATTACCTGTCTTTGATACACCACAAGATAGACAGCCCGGCGATCCTGGAGAGAGTGTGCTTATTGGTTCCGAACAATATACCTGGCGTGACGCGCATGGGCAAATATGTAGCATCGCGCCGCAGGCCCCGGCTACTGGCCCGTCCGGTGATACACTAAACGCGTTATGTATGCGCCCACTGCCCGTGCACTACACTGCATTGGGGATTTGCTCGCTCAGCACAATGACATCGACATTTTCTTTGACCATTTTGGGAAAATTATTAATAAATATCGTGAATATTTAACTGACATGTGAATCCAAATTTGTTGATGACATAATTCTACGAAGTAATTCAATTTGACATTTATATTGTAATCTTGACATTCCTATCCTAGTTTGTATTTTAATTGTTAGTACTAATTATTTTTAATTGTGACATGTATTGTATATTTAATTGATTTCTTATTTTTGTTATTTTGATTTTTAGTTTCTTGATATTGCTTATTTTATAATGTTTATGTAGTATGACGTGCCGACGTGTTGGCCAAACTGTAAGCCGGCATGCAATTGATTTAAATAAATAAATAAAATGTCATAGCACTCTTTCTATGCTTTAGTTATTATTCTGAGGGAAAGACACTTGCCCGCCATTTTTGTCTCGTACCAAGATACGTTTGTTTACACAGAATTCTATCGCCACGGCTTATATTTTGGTTCGACGCGATCCTGTTTCGGCGTGTAGTGGTACTGGGGGTAGCGATGCGCGTTTGTCTGGCACAGGCTATAGTTCGTAAGATTTGTTGTTAAATCTTAACAAGTTAGTTAGTGTCTGTAAAGGTTTACATTGAATAAATTATTTGACTTTGACTTGGATTTTTTTTGGAACTTTATGATTTTTTTAATTATCGTTTTGAATTAATTTGATTATTCAGATATCAGACTAAGCTATTATAATTAATACAAAAATAATTATTTTCCACTTGATAATATATCCCGATGATTATCTGTGATTATTCTAGAATTGTTTTTACATTGTTTGGCAACTACATTTTGCCTACAGATCTACTATTTTGCGGAAAATCCCTATTATTTAAAATTTGCAAACCCAATTAAATTGGCGATAGCTTAAATCATAGCAATATAATTAAGTATAAGCTATCCTAAAAACGGGAAAACAATACGTAGCCATATTTTATTTGATTTATCAACATGGCGTTATTATCTGTAGAGATACAACAACTACAACCGCAGTAGGTATATTTATTATTACCTACATACTTTTAAGTTTATTGCCAAGGCTAGGCTGTTTTTGGGTTTAAACACGTAATGCCTCAGTTATGGTTTGTGGTCGGTCACGCACAGACCCAGATAGCGTTGCTATTGATAACTAATTAAATTTTAAGATTACCTACTAGCTTGCAATGTTTCTTTTGGTTTTAAAAAATTGGTTTTTTTATCAAATATGCTCACTCAATCGTTCAATCAAATCGCACTATTCTCAAATCGATTTATTATTATAGCATAAATATGATAAGATAAGATAATACATTTATTAGCTAGAATACAGTAAATTAGGATGTGACATTTATAAATTTAGTACATTGTGTTCAACCTGCAAGCAGACGGGCAACAGTCTTAATTATTGTGACAAAATTATTACATTTTGTGATTTAAGAATACACTGACGCTACAAAAGCAATGACCCAATAGCCATTTTGTTAATACAGTTTTAAATCGATTTATACTAATTAGTTTTATAGGTATCGTCAGGATGCTTGTTATTAAATATAATGTTGAAATTAAAATACACATATTAAAAACATTTTTGTCGTGCTTATATAATATTATGGCTAGGAGGCTGATATATTAAGTCATGTATCTTGTTTTATTTTGCCTCGGAATGACCACTAATTTTTTCCAATACTGCAGATGATACTTCACACAAACACAAAATATCTCTGATATACATACATGCTAGTGGGAGTATGTTCAATTTTATGAAAAGAGGAGTGCAGTTGTCGTGATAGCGTAGGCGTTACAGATGGCTCGAACACACTTTTTTGAACTTTAAATGCTCTATCTGTTTTGACTTTCCCCTGATCAAACCTTAGTACAGATGATACGTACCCATGATAAGCTACCTGCGCAGCTTCTGGTGAAACAGTTTGTCTTAGTTTGCCAAGGGCAAAGACAAAACGGTTTAACGTACTACATACTTGGTCTATAATAATATGACATTTCTATTTAATGTTTTATCTAAAATTAATTCAAGAAATCGAAACGTTTCCACGGTTTCAACAGGAGTACTTTCAAATTAAACCTTTATATCTGAAAGTGCTACATTTGGGCTTGATTCAAATGTGGCTTTGGAGTCACATTTCACGACAATGGTGGTATCATCGGCAAATAAAACCGTTTTATGAGCAATGCAATTTGAAAGATCATTTATTCATTTACAGACCAGGAAGAGCAGAGGGCCAAGTATACTTCCTTGTGGAACTCCAGTATTATTATTTCTGTAAGCCGATGTAACTGTTTCCATATGAGCAACGTTTTTAGTATATATAAATTTTGTGATTTCTGTGCATTGGATTCTGTTACCTAAAAACTCTCTATCCAATCAAGTGACACCGTAAAAAGCAAGCTTATACAATAGCTTAGTGTAATCCACGAAATCAAAAGCCTTAGTCATATCTAAAAAGAGCGATTTATCCGGATATTTATTGTTTAAGCTTTCTGCTACGTATTTAAGAATGTCGAAGCCGGCTAAAGTAGGCATTTTCCTTTACGAAATTCGAACTGTTGAGTGTGAAAGGTATGACTTTTTTCAAAACCCTAACATACATTGCCTTCTCAAATACTTTAGACAAAATAGGTACCTACTAGAGTTATAGGTCAAGCTGATAAATTGTCAGGATCCAGCTTATCGCCCCTCTTACTTTACGACAGAAATTTTGAATTTTTCAGTAAAAATACCTTGTGAAAATGATAAATTAATAACATGAGCAAGTGGATAGCATATTTGTGTAGCAATCAATTTTAACATTTTTGTAGTAATAAAGTCATAACCTAAACATTTGCTATTATTTAATGGCATAATTATGTTAAATATTTCTTTTTGTGACACCGGTTTAAAAAAAATGGTATTTACTTACATTAGATAAATTGAGAAATTGCTTAGGGATAATGTAAGTATTATCTTTTGCTTATTGGTCAGGTATCCTTATTTAATAAAAGTAATTGGGTACAGTACAGACGCCATCAGTTCAACATACCTCAAAATATCTCTTCAATTTTAAACTTTATGATTTAGGTACCTATACCTAAGGATGAATATCGATGTAATTATAGGTACTATACAAAAAAAATAAAGAACCAAGATTTTTTTGCCAGATAGGTACTTACTTACTTCTTGATCCTACGGACTAACCTAATAGTTTTCTTGGGCATTTAAGTAAATTTGTTTTTTTAAAGATGAGATAATAAATAAATAAGTACTTAATAATAATTAGGTATAACAAATATTTTGATTTAAGTACCTACTTCTCAGATCGACTCCTGTCACGCAGATATACGTGTA
The DNA here is from genome assembly GCA_963921215.1 of Scoparia ambigualis. Classification (NCBI taxonomy): domain Eukaryota; kingdom Metazoa; phylum Arthropoda; class Insecta; order Lepidoptera; family Crambidae; genus Scoparia; species Scoparia ambigualis. The sequence continues at coordinate 9,170,581 of OY992507.1, forward strand.
TTCGTTTTTATACTTTAAACTTGAAATGTGACTGAAACTTGTCACTTGAAATTTAACAGGTATGCAGTCAAACACTGTTTTTGGGTCAGGTCTAAAATCAATTTAAATTAACATTATTAGTATTTAACACAAAAGTGGTATTATAAATTCCCGTACCTACACCTATTTGATAAGATTTGATAAGATTTGTGACATGTCAGTAAACAATAAGTACATTTTTTTGCAAATAATAATCTCAAATAAAGATTAACAAACGCACTTATTTTCTCTAATAAAATGGATAATATGGATCCTCATACCCAGAAGTTAAAGTTCATAATTTATTGAAGTAATTTGACATTTTGTGGTAGGCCGACCAGCTGATGTATGTACTTTAAGTGCGACTAAAGATTAGGTACCATTATCTCTATGTACTTACCTACATAAACGCCGATCGCGCATTTTACAATGTCAGTGTTTTAGCAGATCTGTCATCAGCGTTCTTCTTTGTTCACACTCGCTAATTCAATTTAGTAACACAACACTATTTGAAATAGTCAGTAACCGCTCGAGTCACGATGGTGTACGAAGTGAAAGATAAAGTATTTTTTGTGACGGGCGCAGCTAATGGTATCGGCGCTAGTACCGTCAAAATTCTGGTCGCGGAAGGAGCAAAGGTAAGTTTTAATTTTTTTCTAGCTTTTGCCCGTGACAGTTTTTTGAGGGAAATAGTACCATGATACGTTTTACTGTCCCTATAACTGTCCCCTCTTTATCAAAATATGCCTATAATAAATTTTATCAAAACCGGGTCAGCGTTACACACATACAAACTTATTTTCTGTTTTCATACTTAGTCATTAAATTATTGCATTGCACTAAGAGCGGCAAAGACTTTATTTTTAAGTAAAAAAAAATGATATGACTGAATGCATAATATCTACTTATAAAGTAATTGTTGGGCCAAAAACAATTATCTACTTACACATTATCTGAAAACAAATGCGTGCTTAAGAATGTAACCAATGTTTAGCAATATGAGTAATTGATACTTCAAAAGTAACACATTTTTATTAGTAATAAAAATAATAATAATAATATAATATTATTAATGTGTAATTAGTTTCTAAGTGTATATATGTATTGCTGTAAGTGTGCCTATCTGAATAAATAAATAAATAAATAAATAAACGCGAAAGTTTGTATGTATGGATATTTGTTACTCTTTCACGTAAAAACTACTGAATGGATTTTGATGAAATTCGACATACAGATAGTTTATAACCTGGATTAACACATAGGATACTTTTTATCCCGATATTCCCACGGGAACGTATGGATGGATGTTTGTTACTCTTTCACTTAAAAACTACTGAATGGATTTGGATGAAATTCGGCATACAGATAGTTTATAACCTGGATTAACACATAGAATACTTTTTATCTCGATATTCCCACGGGAACGGGAACCACGTGGGTGAAACCGCGAGCGGCCGCTTGTTATTAATATGTTGAGCATTGGTCACACAGTCATACTTACACACACAGATACACACATCCATCACACACTCTTTTTCCCTTTTTATATTAGTAACGTATTTGATTATTGGAGTTTTTAGATTTTTTTTTTAAAGTTAATTTTTCTTTTTCAACATTTTTATTGTTTAGTTACCTATTTACAACTTAGCAATGTTCGAACTGTGTGTCCACCAAAAAGTGGTTTTGTAAATTTTGCCTGGCTGCTGCGTATCAAGCTTGTCTTAGTACAGAGGCCGCTAGAATTAAGGACAATTTGTAATACTTGCCACAAATAAATAAATAATTATTAATTATTATTATTATTAGGTATATTTTTAATTCACTGGCATACTGGCTGGCATACATTAATAAAATGGTACATTTTTATTTAACTACGGGGAAGGTTTTACTCAACTGTGGTGGTTATGGCGATATCCATCAATTGTAGCGTTGACTTAATTCTCCTCTGAAGTGCAGTGAAACAGTGTAAAGCTGTACTTTTACAGGGAAGCGTTACGTATACATAAGAAACTTGCTGTCTTATCTTCAACTGTCGAAAACAACAAGTGGTTATAAAACAGATAAGATTAACTTATTATGTCAATTCTATATGTATATAACAGGCTGGCCCAAACGGTGACACAAAAATTATTTTTTTGGATTCCTGACGTTAAAGTTAAGGTACGGTTAAAACGTAAGTTACAAAAATATTGATCGAAAGTAAAAAAATTAGGTGAAAGCAAGCCTATTGAGAACCACTTTTTTGTATTATTATTAAAGATTAGGGTCTTGCAAATTTTTTAAAATTACTTTGAAGTCATGGAACTTTTTTTAATTTTAAGTTGAAAATTTAACTTTGATTTGCTTTCATCTAAATTTTTACTTTCGGTCAATATTTTTGTAACTTACATTGACGGCAGGAAGCTGGGTATTTTATGTGTGGAAGAACAAGTCATGAGGTCTATTTTACAGAAGAAAAATTTAAAAAAGATATTATTAAACACTTGACCGTCATTAGAAGCTTATAATATTGAGATAGGCATATCCGTTTCCCGTCGTATTTTCCTTCTCTTTCTTCCGGTATATCGCTGTCTCTCTCGCTCATCCCACTCAGTGGCGTCACCAGGTGGCGCGGTGGGGGAACCAGGAGATTTCACACCCGTGCCCATTTGTTCATCATTGGCGTGAAATTTCCCGTCGGCGTAACTTGTGCACTACATAGTGATCAAGTGACAAAGAAATAGAATTATTTTTATTTAAACTGCAACACAGTTCTCGTGAGTTTCTACAATACACGTGAGTACTTAGAATAGTTTCTTAACTTAACGGTGTTACCGTTCGCTGAATTTATAATTTAAACTTATCTGGTATATCAAACTTTTTATTTTACCCGCCAGAGATGTAGATACACCTTTTCTTTTAAGATAAGAAAGCATTCGAGTAAAGATAGTATTTTTAAAAGTGTTTTTTGTGTTTAATACGTGGTATCTACCCTCCAGGCACTTTTTCTTTTTATTTTAGATAAGAAACCGATAATTAGTGCTTACATTAGATAATGAGAAAAACGAATTGTAGCTAAGCGGCTACAGCTAGTCCTTCTAACAATCCCGATCGCATCGGCGAAGGTTGAGTTCGAGTTAGTCGTCATCGTTCAAAGAAGCATGGTCATCGTACCTACCCGCCTTTCATGACGATAACGACAATGTGTCTGCTTTATCGGACGTTAGAGGAAATCTTACAACGATTGTTGCACCTCGCAGGTGTTACCAATACTGACTAAAACAGTTAACAATTTAAATATTCCGTGTAGTGATCTAGATTTGATTTTTGATTTTAAAAGTAAACTAAAAGAGCCAGCTAGGCCTTAAGCACCAATATTCTGATAAATTGGTGCACAACCAATAACTTTTGGTATTTTAAAACTAAAAAGATATTTCTAATAATTGTCTGCGCAGTTTACTAGTTAGTCGCAAACATCTGATGCCTCTCATAAAGGTCTTATTTTCAGTGGTGATTAGGTTGTAGCCTGAAACTATAAATATACGAAAAGAGGATAGGTATTAGGTACTCATAAAAATGTAAAAGACCCTCTAATGCTTGCTACTTTGAATAAGATTCTACCTTCAAACACACATTTGTTTAATTCTGAACAGATTACAGTTGCATTATTATTTTATGGCAATAAAAATTTATCTTATCTTATCTTAGAAAAAAAAATAAAAAAAAAAAAAAAAAAAAAAAAAAAAAAATTGTCCTGTAAGAAAACTTTTTGGCCAGTTATTAAATACTAGTACTGGGAATGCCTTGCAAGTAAAACCTGTACTAACAACAAACGGTTACCTTTCGCAAGGGCAAACTTCTTATAGTGTACTATCGCGTTGTTCTTCTGGTTCATGGGACAGACACACGCACAGCATGCTGTGAACCGCCCTCGCAGGGCGCTTACCAAAATTAATGTCCTCCGCAAGAACATACTTATGGCAGCCACGAACCATATCGTGGCTATAATCTGCCCGCCCTCGCAGGGCGCTTACCAAAATCAATGTCCTTCGCAAGGACATACTTATGGCAGCCACGAACCATATCGTGGCAATAATCTGCCCGCCCTCGCAGGGCGCTTACCAAAAACAATGGTTATTACATGAGTGTTCGCGGTTTTGCGAGAAGATGCAAATATGTTAATATAATGCTAAATGTACCTTATTTAATTTAATTTAATATTGAATGATATGTTTAATTATTGTAATTGGTATTTAACCGTTTTAATAAAATTTAATAAATAAATGTCCTCCGCAAGGGCATGCTTATGCCAGCACGAACCATATCGTAGCTATAAACCGCCCTCGCAGGGCGCTTACCAAAATCAATGGTAATATTACTTGAGTGTTTGCGGTTTTTGCGAGAAGATGCATGTATGTTAATGTTATGCTAAATGTCCCTTATTTTATTTGAATTTGAATAATACGTTTAATTGTTGTAAATGGTTATGTAACCGTTTTTAATTAAATTAAATAATAAATGTCCTCCGCAAGGACAGGCTTATGCCAGCCACAAACCACATTGTGGCTATGAACCGCTCTCGCAGGGCGCTTACCAAAAACAATGTCCTCCGTAAGGACATGCTTATGCTAGCCACGAACCACATTGTGGCTATGGACCGCCCTCGCAGGGCGCTTACCAAAAACAATGTATTCCGCAAGGACATGCTTATGCCAGCCACAAACCACATCGTGGCTATGAACCACCCTCGCAGGGCGCTTACCAAAATCAATGTCCTCCGTAAGGAGTCCTTACGGACGATCCTTACTAAGGACATGCTTATGCCAGCCACGAACCACATCATGGCTATGAACCGCTCTCGCAGGGCGCTTAACAAAAACAATGTCCTCCGCAAGGACATACTTATGCCAGCCACGAACCACATCGTAGCTATAATATAAACAACGGAGGCTGTTCTTACTTTCGATCCCCAGGATCATAGGCTTGGCAGCTCTATCAATCAGGACAAAAACGTCCATCTTCTCTGCTAACAGAGGTAACAAAAGACGTAGACAATGACGCTCCGAAATTTCGAGCCGGACAATTTGCACTTTATCGACACCGTTGGGACTAAATAGGTGCTCCAAGTTTTCTATCATAACACAAAGGTATCGAATACCGTTTTATCTGAAGCCATCGCTCAAGGTTCCAAACGTTACAATCGACAGTTGTTACACGCTTGTATCGGACAAAATGTCTGCAATGCTGACACAGATGAAGGAACATGTTTCTAGAAACAGTAAGTTTTTTTTTTTCCAAACTTCATTTTAACCCAGTTCTTAGTACCAAAGAGCACTCAAGAAAGGTCACTCCGTCCAAATTTTTAACCTGAAGTCGTTAAATTATTATATGAATTCCGAACTGTGTACGGCCAAGAGACGAGATGTACAAATTACTTTTCTCAGACCTAGGTACTACCATCTGACTATAGCCAAATCCCACAATGGTTTCTTCGTCTGTTCTACAAAGGCGAATTACTAAAAATTATATGCCTTCCATTTGAGATGAGCACGGCAATGTTTTCTTAGACTATTATCTTATAGACATAAAGACCAGATGGTTCTGTCCAGACATGCCAACATTGTAATAGAAACACTTACTTATTTTGGTGTCCACATAAACTTCAAAAAGTCTGTTTGACCGCCCTCGCAGGGCGCTTACCAAAATCAATGTCTTCCGCAAGGACATACTAAGGATACATGGAGGAATCACAAGCGTCCATACATACCTACATATACTCACGACTGTTATCCCCGAAGGGTTAGTCAGAGACCAGGCAATGAGGACCGCAAAAGCAGTCCTCTGCCATAGTCTACGTTTCACTAAATGATAACTGCACATGTACGTGACAAGTGATGAGCTATCGCCGCTCTATACTGTTGGATGTATGTGCAATCTATGGCCCGTTAGTCGCCTTTTACGATACCTAAGAAAAGAAATTGGGCGGTAAAATAGACTCTACCTTACGATGTAGTTAAATGTATTGGTAGCTAAAAATTATCAGAAACACCAATACATATACCTCCACCAACATTCTTTTTGACAACCGTTGCTTCAGGATTGGGGGGTCACAACTCAACAATTCTGCCCTATCGGAAAGGTGGAGTGCATCCGAACAAAAGCTGCACTGCAATCAAAAAGAAAAGCGGGCTGTTCTAAGTCTTAGAATTACAAGCATCGAACACGAAGCCTGCGACAATTTTATTTTAATCCTCCAAATTGCCAACCAACAAATGACCACCAACCAAATTGTGGTCAAAATTCATTACATTCCAGGGAAATTGAACAGCCATGCAGATGAACTGTCTCGACATAGCCAAGCTCTAGAGTGGCATCTACTGCCAGAATTCACACAAACGATATTCGCGAAGTGGGCCTGGCCAGTAATTTACCTGTTTGTATCCAAGAACGCTCGAGTAGTGGGTAAACTATGCAGATTTATCTCAATGATTACGAAGCGATGTTTCACAATGCTTTCAGCCTAAAGTAGAACGCTTCCCTCTGCCTTGGAAATTCGCACCACCTTCCCTAATCCCCCGGGTGCTAGCACACCTCAACAGGAATTTATCTGATTGTGGTACCCCTTGCTGCCTCATTCACAGTATGGAATTCGAAACGTAGACGCCTGGTAGACATAACCACAGGCCTGCCAACCCCCAAGGTTCAAGACATGACGTTGAAATTTGGTGTGCTTAAATGATATATCGTTATGGAACCACAAGCAAATTTCCCTACTCAAGCGTCCGGTTATTATAAAACCATATGAGCACTTGTGCTTGGTCCAGTAGTACAGGAAGGGCGTTAGCAGCAGCAGCGGCGCCATCCACACGCGGAACGCGTACCAAATCGGTCCAGTCAGTCCAGTTTTTGGCAGATTTACACTTAATATTTTAAATCTTTCTTACAATACTATACACTACCATAAATTGTCGTTTCTACTTTATGCAGCGCACAATTGTATGGAAATCTTAGTGACGAGGTAATAGTTAAACATGTTTTTAAAATCAATCTCAATTAAACATTTAAAAACAACAAAACCTCCTTTTTTCCAGGTTTTAGTAATATTAGTCTGTAGACCTTTGTAATGTATTACAAACCTAGAATCAACTAGTTCGTAACACTGCAATATTATTGTCGCATTGCTCCTTTGTTACCTTGCTGTGGACACCAAACATTATTTTGTTCAGGACAATGCAGTAATATTATGGCGACAGTTTGGGTCAAAAACTGACTGTTGGGACTACAGACAAACAAGCTAGAAATTGCTACTGGTTAAAAGGATCAATAAATATTGTACAAAATGGCTAAACTAATTTATTTAAAACTTCGAGTGGTTCACCTGTCACCTGTTTCATGCACTGTGGTAGCTAGATGGATATTACAGCCACACCTGGTTGTGTTTTGCTCCGCTGTAGCATCTACAAACTAGATTGATAAGATTTACCCATTGAGGATATACTAACTATTGGTAATTGGAGATTAGTTACTTAATACTTTTCACAAGGTTTATTGTTGTGAAATATTGATTCAGGCGTCACGAAGTTTTTCATTTTTTATTTTTACCCTGTAAAGTGATTGAAATTAAATAGTAAACAATATTTATTTCCTAATAATAATGTTCGTTTACATGGTTTACAAGCTAAATTATTTGATTTTTCATCAATGACTGGCCAATTATTTTCTTACATGACTTAAATTGTAAATAACCTTTTGTTTAAACCATAATCATATGATTAACTCTCTCGCACTTATTGTTTAATTTATTTCTCACATTGGCGTTTTCACCAGGCGATAACAAACAGGTCTCAATATTATAAGCTTCTAATGACGGTCAAGTGTTTAATAGACGCGTTTTACCTGAAATAAAACGCATATTAAATACTTACCTCATTAGAAGCTTAGTTTTTATTTCCGCCTGGTGCTTAATGCATATTTCGACGCAATGATGAACAAATGGGCACGGGTGTGAAATCTCCTGGTTCCCCCACCGCGCCACCTGGTGACGCCACTGAGTGGGATGAGCGAGAGAGACAGCGATATACCGGAAGAAAGAGAAGGAAAATACGACGGGAAACGGATATGCCTATCTCAATATTATAAGCTTCTAATGAGGTAAGTATTTAATATGCGTTTTATTTCAGGTAAAACGCGTCTATTATTCTCAAAATAAAAAAATAATCATAGCTCAAAAACTACAAAAATTCGCGGAAGAGACATGGGGTATTTCCGGATGATATACCTACACCTGGATGTCAGGAATCCAAAAAAAAATACTTAGTGTCACCGTTTGGGCCTTAGACTTAGATAAGATGGTGGTATCTAAACTGAGTAGGTAATGTAGGTAGGATATTATGTGCCATACCTTGGGGAGCGAACCCGGGAACAGCTCTAGGTCTAAAACGCGTTTTAAGCACTAGACCATCTACAGTCGTGGTTAACTAATTAGGGACATTCAAGATAGTGAAGAGCAATAACCGGTTATGTACATATAAATATAAAACCCTATTGATTTTTCAGCACCTATTATTTGCATAATTTGGTCCGATTACTATACTATAAATGGCTGTAAATAAGAGAATAATTAAATAGAAAAAAGTATTTAATATCAAAGGTTGAACATGTATTAAATTTTAAGGTATAATTATGTAGCTGGACATTTAATTAAGGACAGTAAAGTATAATGATGAATAGAGTTAAACAAAACGAATAATCTCCAGTATTATAATATTTTTAAAAGCTCCATTTTATTACGTGTAAAATCAGTACCCAGTAGCAAAACCTTTGTTAGTAATTACCGCTTGACACCGATGTGGCATAGACATTATCAGTTTCTGACATGTTTCGATAGGAATGTTTGCCCATGCCTCACAAAAAGCTTGATTAAGTTGATCTAAAGTTGTGGTACGATAAGTTGAAACTTTTTTCTTGATTTCGTGCCAAAGGTGCTCAATTGGGTTGAGGTCCGGGCTAATTGCTGGCCAATCTAGCACCGATACTGACTGACTGGTAAGAAACGACTTGACTGAACGGGCGGTATGTTTCGGGTCGTTATCATGCTGAAACGTCCATATAATAGGGAGATGCTCCTCAGCATAGGGAAGCATAGTTTCCTCCAATATTGTTTTGTATTGATGTTGGTCTAAGTTACCCTGAACTTTTCTCACAGGTCCCACTCCACGTCCAGAAAATGAACCCCAAATTTTAATGTTTCCACCGCCATGTTTCACCTGCTTTTTTGTGAATCTTGGATTCATTTCCGCTTTTACAGGACGCCGTACGTATTGCCTTCCATCTGAAGAAATTAAATTAATCTTGGTCTCGTCAGAGAATAATACATGTTGCCATTGGGCGTAGGTCCAATGTCCATATTTACGTGCAAACGCCAAACGAGCATTTCTATGTTCTTTCTTCAACAACGGTACTTTGCGAGCCACTCTTCCGAACAACCCTGCTTCTACCAGACGTCGTCGAACGGTCCTCGCTGATACACCGGCTCTTTCGTCTGCCCCAAACACTTCGTGTTTAATTAAAATAGAGCCTAGAAACGGATCTTTCTTAGCTAACCTGGTTATCATTCTATCTTCTTGCGGAGTTGTTTTTCTCGATCTTTTTGTCCTGGGCACATTTAAAGCTGTGTTATTGCGCCTGAAATGTTGCACTGCATTGCATACCATAGTTTTTGAACAATTTAAATGTTCTGCTATCCCTCGGTATGACCAACCACGCTCGACAAACTTCATGATAATTGTTCGTAGTGTTGGATCGCAACTTTTATTTTTGCCCATATTTCTTCAAAATAATTCTCAAAACTTAAAATTAAAAATCTGGATTGCCGCCAAAACTACCACAAAACAATAAAAGAAGAAATAAAAAAGTATTGAGATTCAAATTTTGAAAATAGAACGCAATATCTCAGTGTCCCTAATTAAATGGCCAGCCAGCATTCTTTGAACAAATAGCACACTGATAATCTATCAGCTATACTGTAAAGAGGTTTAATGTTTAAGAAGTTGTTATTGTTTGTATAATCGGGCACATCAATGACTAATTATACTTACGTGTAAAAGATATGGAATATTGTTAAGACTCGTTGGAAAATAAAAAATAAATTCACAATTTGGCTTAACTAGAGATTGTCCCTAATTAGTTGACCACGACTGTATATACCTTATGGTAATAAAAGAGTAATAAATAATAAATGTATAAACATAAAACCGAAAAAGCAGTACACTGCCACAGTTTACGTTTGCCCAAATAACAACTGCACATGTGCTCAGCCTGATAGGTGGTGAGCACATCGTTGTTTTATACAGCCTTTAGTCGCCTTTTACGACACATATGGGAAGAGATGGTTGAATGTAATTATGTACATTTAAATATAAAATAATTAATGATATTAATGTAAATAAAGACTAAAACACTTTTGTATTCACATTCACCTGTCTTTTTTTGTACGAGTTTAGTTAAGCTTATCTATGAGAATGGCACACGTAAATATTCGGGTGAAAACGAAACTGATTCATAGTAATTAAAATTTGTAATATTTTCGGGTGAAAATGAAACTGGGAAAAACGCCACTAACCCGTTGGTAGTACCTACCTATTTTCGTTGCTATAACAATTGAATATATTAAAATAAATTAGGATTAAAGAGCCCGGTGGAAGGATTTTGCCCAGAATCCGAATGTATATAATTATATTCTGGTTCAAACACTCGATTTAGTGGAATTACTCGGAATTATGAACTGAAGCTTCAGGTTCGGCTTGAGGTTTTGTTTAACCCTTTTACGAGCACAGCATGTTGTAATTTTTCATTGGATTTCGACCTTATCTCAATTGTATAAAGTTCAAAATATAGTGTCAATATATTTGACACTGCCCTATAAAGGGTTAAATCTGTTGCTCCCCGCTTCTTGGCAGGTTTCTTTTTGCTTTTTAGTTTTTCTTTTCTCACTTTTCTATTGGGGTTAATAAACATGAGCTTGAAGTGCTCTAATCTATTTTTTATTTTTAATTATATTCTTTCTTTTACTCTTTACATATCTTTCTTATTACCATTTATTCTGTATAAGTTTTCCTATTTCTATTACATTAATTCCCCTAATACATATCTATTCATACCAACTATGTCGGCTTGAGGTTGTGAGTGCAAGGGTTGCGTTGCGGTGGGCACCTTTTACAAGGCGTTTTGCCGGTTTATGCGAGTGGACTGTGGGTGACGTATTCGCGGCGAGCCTATAACATTCTGCGTGTACAATACAACAACGCCTTCAGGATGCTGTTGCGGCTACCGTGGCGCTGTAGCGCTTCAAAAATGTTTGCTGACTCTCGCACAGACGGGTTTCATGCTATTATGCGCAAAAAAGCAGCTTCTCTACTGCAGCGTTTACGTAAAAGCGGCAATAGTATCCTTAAAATGATTGCTGCTAGACAGGACTGCCCCATTCAAAGATACTGGGTAGAGATTGCAACGGGGCTTAAGAAATAATACATGATATAATTTTTAATATGCTAACAACACTAACATAGGATTAAGCCCAATTGTTACTAACATTTACTTATATAACTATGGAACAAAATGGTCTGAAATTAAAATTTATTATTATTATTATTACAGTCATGAAAAATTCTATGATTCTTTAATGTAATCATCTCTAATAATAACATCTATTAAATGCCCACATGGAGGCCCCTTCCCCCCTCACAATTCCTATTCCTTCCTTAACCCTATTCCTTTCTTAAGGTCGGCAACGCATCTGCGATTCCTCTGGTTTTGCGGGTGTCCATGGGCGGCGGCTTCTTGTACTTATAAAAAAAATGTGATCATGATCCTAGCACTTAATTGTAATATTGCAAACACATGCACATGTGCAGTTGTGTTATGGTGACACGTGATCAGTGGCAGTGAACTGATTCTGCGTTCTTCTCCTCATTGTATAGTCTTAGACTAACCCTTTAGGAATAACAGTTCATAAGTATGTTACCTACAATAGCTTGCACAAAAGCATCACGCGGAGGCATTCTGCTAGACCTCTGAGCGGAATGCTGCCACCGCATGTTTCTGATCCAGTTGACGTAGACATTTAATTCTTTGTTTAGCTGAAATGAATGAAAGAATGTAAAATTATCACTCGATTTTCAAACCTAATTCCATTATATTTTTATCATTTTATGTATTACTATTTTTCAATTACAATAATGGTTATTGTTTGTTTTTATGTTAATTGTATTTTTGACATTTTATAAACTATTCAAAATTTAATTATCCAATAAATGTATTAATTTCTCTACTTTTGTAGAGAAATTAATACATTTGTATATAACTGTTTTATTTAAGTTTTCATACGGGACAACTTTGCTAATTTTCTATTTTTTTATTCTATTTGATTGTTTTCATTGCTATCGTGTAACATCTTTAATTAAGATTGCATTCGGAATTATTAACTGTTTTATTTAAGTACTTATAAATGATTTTGATGTTAATCTTGTTGATGTTCATAAATAAATAAATAATTGTAAAAGAAAATAAAAAAAAACGTGTTCTAAAAAATACACTTAATTTCTTACAGCATGTGGCCATTTTAGACGTCTCCGAAGGCCAAGGTGTCGCTTTAAAAAATGAGTTGAACTCACAGTTTGGTGTTAACAAGGCTAAGTTCTACAAGGTTGACGTCACGAATGAGGAACAGCTGTTCGCCGCTTATGCAGCAGTCACAGAAGATCAAGGTTATATAGATGTGGTCATTAATAATGCTGGTATCATGAATGATGGCATGGAGACATACAAAAAGGAAATTCAGATCAATTTGGTGAGTAATGATTATTTTATAAAATTACGTAAGACAAAGGTCACCAACCTCGTCATATCTTTTCACAACATTCTAACAGATCTTGCAAAATTAACGAGATAATAAAACTTTAATAAGACAGTACACATTCGTTGGAGTCGGGGGTCATCATATTAGCTTGTTTATCGTTTCGTTCTTATGATAAGTTTATAATTATCTTTTGTATTATTACTGGCTTCGGTCCCTTTTACTTTTTGGGACAAAGTTGCCTGTTAACCGTCTATAGGGCCCATCTCTATTTACCAAAATTCATCAAAATCTGTAATTCGCTTTCGCATTTATATTGTCGCAATAGTCGCAATGGATATAGTGAGAGTGGGACAAACAATACATAATCATCATTCGTCATCATTCGCTTGCCCTGTTCCCATGTTACTTGGGATCAGTGCAGTATATATTTTTCTTCCATACATCTCGGTTATTCGTCATCAAATCATCCAATCCCTTCTTTCATTCAGGCCATCCCTCACATAATCCATCGATCTTTTATTTGGTCACCTCTTTCTTTCCTACCTTCAACACTCATATTCATCACACTTTTAGTCACATCACAAACAATAATAGATATAATAATGCGTTAAATTGTGAGCAATGTGTTACGGATCACAATTTTTAAACAGTTGACTTACAGTCTCGCGAGATAGATTATAATCTATATGTCGCAGGGATATGATAAAACCAGAGATTTGGTCAATTCCCTAAGTGATTTATTTGATCAAATCACGGAGGATGTTAAAATAACAACACGATTTTATCATTTCCCTAAACCAATCTAGGGATTTGAACAAATACCAGAACTGGTTCCGTGAAATGACCAAAACATACAGGAGTAGGGCAGCTAGTATTTCTGTTGTATAATAAAAAAAAATTAACCTCGAAATTCAAGACAATCGCTACGCTGCGCTTCGCGATTGTCTTAAATTTCTAACCTATCACGTGACCTACCGGTTTAGGGTAATTTTTGTTCTAGTGGTGTTCAAATCCCTAGACTTGTTTAGGAAAATGATAAAATTGTGTTGTTATTTTAACATCCTCCGTGATTTGATATAATCACTTAGGGAATTGACCAAATCCCTGTTTGTATCATATGATTGCGATATAATATAATAATATACTATATAGTAAGTAGGTACTGTACTATAACTATCTGTTGGACGTTTATAGGCTGTTGTTGACAATGATGATGTTTTTTACAGACCGCCTTAGTGTCCAGTACATACAAGGCGATGGAATTGATGCGCAAAGATAATTTCGGCAGAGGAGGTGCCATAATCAATATTTCCTCTATAGCTGCGTTGCATCCGTCGCCCGTATTTCCTGTTTACTTTGCTACCAAGAGCGCGGTTCTTCAATTCGGCAACTGTCTAAGTGTAAGTACCTGTTTTTTATATTATAACTAAGCGTAGCGGTGAAAGAATACTACCACCCCCTCTCTTCCTTTGGGTGTCGTAAAAGGCAACTAACGGACTAAAGACTGCAAATACATCCAACAGCATAGAGCGGCGATGGGCTCACTACCAGTCACGCTTAGCACATGTGCAGTCGCTATTTGGTGAAAAGTGGACTATGGTAGAGGACTGCTTTTGCTGTCCTCATTGCCTAGTCTCTGACTAACCCTTCGGGGATAATAGTCGTGATGATATGAATGAAAGAATGACTGTAATGAATAACATAAACAAAATTGCTTTCGTGCCTTCTGAGCTAGGATAGCATAGTGCACTTGATTTGGAATATCAAAAAGGTGCAGTTACGAAAGCATCTCGTGGAAATTTTTTCAACATTTTCCAAATTAAATAAAAAAAAATTATTTCTTTTAAGTGTTTAAAATTTTACTTAAGTATATTTAAGCGTTAATAAAACGCAAAAAATATATAAAAACATTAACGCAGCTTCATCTTATCCGAATGTTCAAATATTTGTAAAAAATATTTCTTTCGGATCTCAGAGGTGAAAACTTCTAAGATTTGATGAAGCAATGTTGACTAAAAACATAGGCATCAGCACCGACAAACTTTGACTGGTGAAAACCAGACCTCGGTAGCCAAGTGGTTAAGGCAGCCGCCCGGATTGCGGAAGGTGCGTGGTTCGATTCCCGCCTAAGGTTGTCCTCTTTGTTCAGTGTTTAAAATTTTACTTAAGTATATTTAAGCGTTAATAAAACGCTAAAAATAATATAAAAACATTAATTTTCCAAATTGTAAATTTTTTGCAACAAAAAATGTTTTAAAATTATATATTTACTTATAAATTATATCAAATGCCGCATACTGACATATAGATATGCGAACCCCTTCGGAATGACTGCAGGTGCAGCAGTTCTGTAGGGTGAAAAAAAAATTTCGACAAGTAAAGCTGTTGGTCCCGGTCGTTCTCGTAAGAACTCACTCTGGCTTAATGCGGACTGTCAATTAAAACCCTACAACCGGCATAAGGCCAGCGTGGTATGGTATGGCCCAATCTGGGAAGACCTGTGCCCAACAGTTGGACGTTTATAGGCTTTTTTATAATAGATCGGCTTGCTCTTGGCCACATTCTTATCTGTAGTAAGAAGAGGCCGACGATGGAGCGAGCTTGCCCAGAAGCAGCCTAATCAGGCTAATGATGATAATACTATATTTTACAGTCTGATGAGTATTACAAACATACTGATGTGCGAGTACTGACGATGTGCTTCGGGGTGACCGACACGGCGTTGTACGACAATCTGAGTTGTTTCGATAAAAGGATAGAGTCGAAGATCCCGGAATACATCAAGACATATCCAGGACAAAAGTGAGTACCTGATAGTTGCAAAAACAAAAGAAAAAAAAACCATAATATTATTTACTGTAGTTTATAAAAATAAGGACACAGAAGCAGATACGTATGTACCACTGAGTAAAAATATGGTGCACGGTCGGTCGTAAGATTCTGCCCAGTATCCCAATGGATGGTCACTGCCTTAATACCTGTTTCTGCTGCCAAGCAGTATTAATTTACATTGCTACGTTCAGGTTTGAAGGGTACTAGAAACAGTGAGATTACAGGACATAGAAGCAAAGGAACTAAAGCTTTAGAGTACGCGTGATGCCCTCGGTGTCACGTAAATTGAATATCATTTATTCAATTTAAGCTACGATAATTGATCACTTTTGAATATCGCTATGCCATCGGTTCGTAAGTCCAGTACAAGACTCCCGCCCCATAGTTAGGACTCTTTAACTATGGGGCGGGAGTCTTGTACTGAGAAGAACCGGCAAGAAACTCAGCAAGGGCATTCCTTTTCTCCCTTTCTTTTACCGCGTCAATACGAATTGCAAAATGCCCTTCCTATCATAAAAATTCATTTTCCATTACAACATAAAAAACATTTAAAACTATTACAAGACAACACAACACATATATTCCTCCAAGCTGCTTTCTAATGAACACAATGTTGTTTCAGGGTGGAGACCGCAGCTAAAGCTCTGGTTGCAGCTTACAGGGTTGGGGAAAACGGAACCATTTGGTTGTCCACGTCATCGAAACCGGTTAAAGACGTCACCGACATTGTGAACAAAGCGTACGGAATTCTCACCAGACTTGTATACGAACAATAGATATAGAACTTTTTATAGTTGGAAGAAAATGTATATTTCTATTATTTTATTACTTAGGTAGTACCATTTTATTTACACTTGCCTCGTTTACTCTATTCTATGGTATGATCTGATTCATCATAGAGTATTACCGAAGTGTACTGAAATGTGAAGACGTGACTGTGTCGTGTGTAAGCAAGCATAAACTTATTTTTAGTGCATAATTAGTTTAAAGTCATAATTTATTTACAAAATAAAAATTGTTACCGACTCATCTATTCATTGTTTAGAAAAGTAAAACCTGTTTTGTATTTAGAATTAAGTCTAAATATACAATGTACTAGGCACAACATTCAGCGATGAATAAAAAAATCATCAATATAAATTTGAGGATTTTATTGGTTTTTCCTGCTATCATGGCCGCCAAGGTTTGTTATTTGAATGCTACTTAGGAACTGCTTAACATACATACCTACTGAGCACCTGAAAGATGTGATTGTCAGAATTTTTCAGATGTGACCTGCGCGAGTATGAACATGTCTCGGATTTAAAATGGCTCAAAATCATCGATCACTTGGGTATTAAAACTGGATACACAATCCTACAGAACGGAACGGAACGAAACTGTGGCAACTTTGACATGCACATTTGCCAAACACTTCGTCTTGTTGATACACTACTACTAAACGAAATGAATACCTAAATATCGCGCTAGATACTACTTTTGTTGGGACGTTTGAAGAGCGTTTATTGTGCTACTAGTTTACCCGTGTACTAGAAATAAGATAAAACAGAGAAATGAATGGTGATGGATGAATGTGTGGTATGCGGAAAGAAAGTACGAGCAGAATTATAGCGAGAACTGGAATGAAAGAGAACTAGCGCAAATAAGGGCTCCGACGACTGTAGTTGGAGGTCGATAAATAAAAAAAAAAAAAACTAGTTTTATACGTGATCTTAATCCGACTTTCGCCTAACCCTATTCATCCAATGAAAACAAAGTTTGTAATATATGCTAAGCTTGGACATCAAGGACGTCTTGTACCACGATACGCTCGACTAGTCCCGTTTAGCGATGGTATCCATACAGTTTGCTCATATCGTTATAAGAATGAAGTGCATTGGTAGAAAGGCGTTAATGGCATTTGATGCACGATTATCAGTCACGGATTATAGATATTTACTTTATCTAATAAGTAGTACCTACATGATAATAAGTGATAATATAATGGCTTTATTATGGTGAATGTCGTTGTTATTCCTGCCTTGAATTTTAGTAAAGATTTTGAAAAATTCACGTTGCACTGTTTTTGTGTCATTTGCTAACTTATGCACGTTTATAAACACTTAACGGTTAATAATCCGCCATTATTTCATATTAATATTAAATAGAAACAAAACTGCAAACATGACGTCTCACTTTACCGCCAAGAAGTCCGAATGAGACACAGAACAGAACACGGAAGAACCTATTTCTGTTCAGTGTGTGGTTGGATAAGTAGATACTTACCTAAAATATTTTAAACTCCAAAGATGTCACATTACGTTGGCCCAATGTCTTGACCTTGCCAAATGCATCATTCTCTTCTGTCAAACTGAAAAATATTATTTTTGGCGGAATATATCAATTTTGATACTATTGTAAATGCGCGATGTTAATAAACTTATCTCATACGCATGCTGACACTGACTATGTATAAATTAAAAATGTGTAATTTACATACATCTAGTTATGATACGGGCTGCGACTTCGCACTCACGCCATGTTGACAACTTAATTAATTGTAGAGTGCTACTTTTTCTCGACTTCCGGCTCTCCTCCGTGCTTCGAAAATTACGTGAAGCCGCCGGTCACCGTTGTTGTCTTAAGAAAGCATTCGTTAAAACCCACCAACTACTCGCAATGGGTTAAGCACGGTACGAAGACTCACTCAGTGCGATCGCTAGAATAAATAATTTACAACGAGAGACTAAGGGTGTTACCAGACCAATCAATCGATCGTCGATCGACGGCATCGATCGATGGTAGAATGGATTAGTCGACGTCGATCGATAGTTTCTACCAGACCAATCGATCGATGGTCGATCGACAATCGAGCGGTAGAATGGATTGGGTGTTAGATCGAGCTGTTTGAATAGACGCGCCGGCCGCTTCACTTTTTTTTAAAAATTTATTTCATGACCATGGATACTAGTCGTAATAATAGAGTTAATTGATTATGCTTAAAGTTGTTGATAATGAGTGATGAAAATATGAACGTTTAAATGCTAAATGATATTCCCCCCAAACCCCTTGGGAAGCACTTAGGATTAAGCAACACAGAAAAAGGGGGAGGGGGAGCCAAAGTGCGGAAATGCATAGTTTTCAAGATGTTTTTATTTTGAGGTTATGTTAGGTTATTTAATTAGGTTTTTTTGGAAAAAAAAAACAAATATTCTACTAAGTTACCATTACCGTACCCCCTCCATCCCCGTCCCTTCCCCCCCAAGATATTTTTGAATGGAGCTAGTTTTCTGATAAACAAGTAACCTTGAAATTCAAGACAACTGCTACGCAAAAAAAATACAAAAACAAAAACCACTAGGTAATTAAAATGTCATTTGGATAAAATAAGCAACCTTTAGCTTTAAAAAATTTAAGGATCGCTAAATTACATAGGTACTTCAGTACCACGCTCCTGCTTCCATACCACGCTCGCGCTCTGTTGTTAATGGACGTGTTATCGATTTTTAAATGTCGATTTAAATATTTGATAAGTAATATCATCTTTAAGTTCAACAGTGTTAAGTATTCACAGTATATCATCTAAGATGGCGAAATGCGTAAAATGTTTAAAGTTAGTGTCTAAACGAAATGCAGGATTGCAGTGTGGTGCGTGTAATAAGTGGATACATGCGATCTGTGCATCACTATCAAATGAACAACTAGCTGCGTTATCGGCAACGGACGCGATTTGGAAATGTCGTAACTGCACCGGCTCCAAACCAAAAAGGACATCGATAATATTACCTGAACGTGAACCTGAAGAAGATGATGCCAACAGTATCGACAACCCATTATCCGAATCGTACAGTGGCCAACTCATTACGGAGATTCGACGCCAGTTAAAAGACGTTATGAAGAACGAGTTTAAAAAATACCTACGGGAAGCGATCCAAGAAGAACTAAAAAGCTGCTTACAGTTTTATTCGGATAAGATTGACGACTATCAAGAATGCATAGATAAATATGAAGAAAAAATAAAAATCACAGAAAATGAGAATAAAGAATTAAAGAATAAATATACCCACATAAAAAATAAAGTCGAATCACTCGAACAAAAATTACAGACTGTGGAACAAATACAAATTGGGAACCATTTGGAGGTGTGTGGAATTCAAAAAACTGAAGGCGAGAATCTGCGGGATGTCATGAAGAAAGTAGCTGGAAAAATACAACAGGACAGCAAAGACATTCTAATGGTGTACAGGAAGGAAAGTAAGGCTCATTTAGGACAGAAAAGAAACGCATCTACCCTGGTCGTTACACTCCGTGAGGGACGTCGTGATTCCTGGCTAGACAGCGCGAAGACAGTCACCATGACAGGTCAAGACATAGACCGGGAGGAAGCGGGCAGGATATTTTTGCGTGAGGCACTGACTCCATCAAATGCGTTTTTGCTATGGAAAGCGAAATCCGAATTAAAGGCTACTAACTTATGCAAGTATGTATGGTGTAGGAGAGGATGTGTCTTAGTGAAGAAGGATGATACGAGCAAAACACATCCTATCAGGTCAGTGAGTGACATTGAACAGTGGGCCGCCTCGGCGTCTAAGGACAGAAAGAGCGAGTAGGCAATCCTTTTAGTATATCCTTGTAATGTACGATTAAATATTTACTCTAATGTTGAATGTTAATGTGGGAAAATAATAATGTAATAGACGAAAGGAATTTCGACTGCTGGAATGAGTACATAGAAACACTTCCAGTAGGACACCAGTCTTTTAATATATTTCATGTAAATATTAGATCAATGCTACAAAACTTCTCTCATTTGGAATTTATTGTTATGAATAGTAATCGCGTCATAGATCTCATTGTATTAACAGAAGTAAACATAAATGATTCATGTAAATCATTGTTTGAATTACCTAACTATAATATGTATAATAACCTTAGAAAAAACCGCAAGGGAGGCGGAATTATCATGTATGTTCATAAGACCTATCCATTTGCATGTGTTCCAACTGTCACCTTTTATTTTGAAACATTATGCGGCCACATAACCTTAAAAACAAACAAACGTTAAGTGTGTGTGCCGCGTATCGACCACCTGAACTGTGTAAAAAAGGGTTTATCCATGAAGTTGATTCGGTTTTAAAAAAATTGTCAAAAAGAAATAATTTAATGCTCATTGGAGATATGAATATAGATCTTAAAAAAAAGGATAATAACACAAATATGTATTTAAATAAAATGTATGAATTGGGTCTAGATTCCGGAATAAATCAATACACAAGAGTTGAGAAAAACGGTCAAAAAGTATCACAATCGTGCATAGATCATATGTTCATTCGCTCCGTAGACTGCCGTACAGTTCATACGGCGACGATAAACATAGCTATAGCTGACCATTATATAACTGGCTGCACAATAATAACAAAGACGGCCGATAACGCGGCGAGCTCCGGCGCGCGATTAGTCACTAAACTAGATAATGAAAAAATACAATCTGCTTTACAACAGGTGGATTGGGACGCGGCGCTCACTTTAAATTGCCCTAATGAGATATTTGAATTTGTTAAACATAAATTTCAAGACGTATATAGTAAATGCAAACAAGTTATTAAATGTAAAGGTTATGGTGAAATGAAATGTAAATGGATAAATAAAAAAATTATTTTAATGTGTAAACAAAAAAGTAAATTATATAAAATATGGAAAAAGGATCCCAATAATATTGAAAATAGAATATTGTACAATAAATATCGCATCAGAACTAACAAATATATTAATTTTATAAAGAACAGGTTTATCAGGACGGAAATATGCAAAAACTTTAGGAATTCGAAGGCTCTTTGGAAGATTGTTAATGAATTGTGTGGCAAATGTACGAAGTCCATTGATGAAGTTATCTCGAAATATTTTAAACTGCAAAACATGGAATTAACAAATAATTTTGCTAAAGCTTTTCAGAAAAATGTTGAAGATATTTCTTTGTTCTGTAACCATGTCATACTTGACCATTCCACCTTGTCCGGGGCTCCGGAGGTAGCAATGCGGCTCAGAAAAGCAACTTGCAACCAGATATCAAAAATAATTAACAGCATGAACGATAATAAGAGCCCAGGTTATGACGGCATTCGGGCGTCCGATATAAAGAAAATAAATATCCAAATAACACCTTTATTGACACACTTGATTAACACAAGCATCGCCGCCGCCAGATACCCGGACGACTTAAAAATAGGTATAATTCGTCCTATTTACAAAGGTGGAAGTCACACAGACTATAATAATTATAGACCAATAACAATTTTGTCATGTGTGGACAAGATAGTTGAGAGACACATAGGCAACGAAATAAATAGTTTTCTACAAGAATATAAAATCATCAACTCAAAACAATTCGGTTTCCAAAGAGGAAAAAGTGCCTCACAACTACTTTGTCAATTTACCAATGAGGTCAACGAGCTCATGAATGAAAAAAAACATGTGCTCGTTGTTTTCATTGATTTTAGCAAAGCATTTGATATGCTTAATTATGAAACATTATATAAGAGGTTACAGCAGGGTGGAATACAGGGCCCTAGTCTGGACTGGTTTAAAAATTATCATACGAACAGATGTAATAGCGTTAAAATTAATAACACCCTTAGTGATCACATACAAACTATTAAAGGAACGGCCCAGGGGTCAATCATTGGTCCAACCGAGTATTTAATTTACGTGAATGATATGTGCAACCTGATTAGGCAGGGCTCTGTGTACCAGTTTGCGGACGACACGTGTCTTGTGACGGCCGACCGTGACTTGGCTAAGGCTGAGCGAATAATGCAAGAAAATTTTGATAAACTATGTAAATGGGCGCATGACGTCGGACTCGTGATTAATGCAAAAAAAACTAAAGTGATGCATATACATTCCGCGCACAACAAAACGAGCCACGTGATTAATATCATTGCTCACCAACATGACTGTCTTCACCAACCGGTCGGACAATGCACGTGTCAGCAAATAGACGTGGTCGGGGAACATATATACCTGGGCCTATTAATAGATAACAGATTTAACTGGGGTCCACATGTTAATTATGTATGCGATAAACTTAGATCTATACTTAGCAAGATGTCTATTCTAAAATATAAATTACCATACAAGGTTTTAAGATTGTTATACCTTGCATTAGCAGACTCTGTTGTTGAATATGGTATAAGCAGCTATGGCAGAACGTATAAAAGCTATTTGGGAAACATAAATAATTTACAAACAAGAATACTAAAAACTATTGTGGCAAAAAATGTTAAGGAAAGATATAGTAATAATTATTCCGAGATTTTCAAACATTGTAATTTATTGTCAGTACAAAATAAAGTAAAATTAGCTATTTTAAAAGATGAACACATTAACGTAAAAAAATTAGATATGTATACACGAGATGAAAGATTAAGAAATGTAGGTAACAATTACCAGTTTAAAATGAATAAGTATAATAACTTGTACGGCGCGAGAAACTATAAATATATATTACCTAAAGTACTAAATACCTTACCACAAAATATGCAAAATATATACTTAAATAACCCTAATTTTAGAAAATCATTAAAAAAATATTTTATAGATAAAAATGAACCTGATTTTATATTATGAATGTGGTTAAAATAGTATTGTTTAGTGTGAGGAGCACTCGCAGGAACATCGGTCATCTCTCATCGGTCGTCTGCTTACCATCGTGCGAATTGTAGCTATAAACACTGACCACGGCCGCTGTTGGTGCGAGTGCTCCGGCAGATGTTGATATTGTGTTTTTATTTTTATTAAGATTAAGTTAGTAAGTAGAAAAAATTTATTTCGAACTCTCCAAGGCACATAAACCCACGAGGTTTTTGCTGAGGATATTAAATGTAAAAAAATTGTATTTTATATGT
The DNA here is from genome assembly GCA_963921215.1 of Scoparia ambigualis. Lineage (NCBI taxonomy): Eukaryota > Metazoa > Arthropoda > Insecta > Lepidoptera > Crambidae > Scoparia > Scoparia ambigualis. The sequence goes on from OY992507.1 coordinate 9,194,149, forward strand.
TTTGAACAATAAAAAAAAAAAAAAAAAAAAAGTAAATTCAGTTGGCTTATAATAGGCTCATAGATACATTCATAATTCTATTCTATCTTAAGCCTTATGCTAATTAACAAGGTTCTCAGATCAGTTCAACACTTCACGCTTTGCCCCTTACAGACTTGCTGTTTAAAAATTAAATTGTTTTTCTACAACCAGCTAACTAACTAAAAATTAAAACGGACAGACAAACAATCTCTAAATTGATATTGGTTATTATTATTAATATAATATAAACATGTACCTATTTAAACCACTGATGCTTTTGGATCATAAACAGTGTTGGATACAGTTGCCACAATGGTGTACAACGTGACAGATAAAGTATTTCTGGTGACGGGCGCCGCGAGTGGTATCGGCGCTGCTGCCGTCAGGATTCTGGTGGCGGAAGGCGCGAAGGTACCTACAAAGTTTTATTCCCGATATTAGATTGAGTAAAGATATTAGATATTACATTAGGAAAGTCGAAAAGGTTGTGGAGGCATATTGGATTTAAACAACATTTTTTTAATAACATTATCTTCATATTTATTTATAATTCTAATATTACAACACATACCTAAAAACCTCATGGTAAGTCTATCCATGTTTGCACTTCAGACCAATCTCTATAACTAGACGTTTTACATTCTAATTTAAAATTTTAAGTAATTCATAAATTTGTTCAACGTAGAACCTGCCAGTGCACTAACGGGTCCCGTACGTAGTATCGAATGCCACTGTAGCGACAAACGCTGTTGCGAATTTTTTTTCCACTGCCTCATAGGTTCGAAAGCTTACGGACTCGAATGATGTAGTCGCGAACGACGCTGTTTCAAAAAACATTTTCACTATCTCATTCGCTCGAATGCTTGTGACTTCGATTTATTAGTCATAATGTGTATAAAAAAATATCTAAGAAAGTAGTAAATAAATAACGTGCTTCGGCAGGCACGTTAAGCCGTTGGCCCCGGTTGTTGTCGTAAGTTGACAGTCGTTAAAATCCACCAACCCGCATTTTGCCAGCGTGGTGGGTTATGGCCCAATATACTAATACCCTCACATTTTTAAATTATTGACATTGGCTTTGTATTGAAATCGATGCAACCGAATATGAGCCTAACATGTTTATTTACATTTATTGTATGCATAATATTATCTAGGCAGGAACGGGAAGCAAAACTGCGAAATTATAATACCTATAAATCTATGTCGCGAGACTCACGAATAGGTGAGTATACAACAAAAACAACATACATAGACATAGTTAGACAGAGATTAAGCAATTAATCAGTCCTACCATAATCCACTTTTCAGCAAATAGCGACTGCACATGTGCTTAGCGTGACAGGTGGTGAGCCCATTGCCGCTCTATGATGTTAGAAGTATGTGCAGTCTTTAGTCCGTTAGTCGCCTTTTACGACACCCAAGGGAAGAGAGGGGGTAGGGTAGTATTCTTTCACCGCTACGCGCGACACGGTTACTTACAAACAACAACAATACAATAAAATTAAATAACGTTTTTAATTAGATCCTAAAGCATTATTATTTTACATTTACCTACATTTCACTCATTTTATTATGAATTACTGGTATAAGTAGGTACCTACCTAATAAATGATGATTGACACTGAAATTTTGTTTATAAACTGTTTTATTTAGCTGAACCGTTTTGTTAATGTTGATGTTGGGTAAAATTTAGTACTTAAAATTTTGCCCCCTCCTGTTGACCGATTGATCTGAAATTTGGTACACACCTTTAGTTCTGATGACAATACAACTATCTATATTCACAGTATCATTGTAAATTCCAAATGGCCGCTTCCACAAAATGATGGATTACAATAAAAATAAAAAACTTAAAACTTTAAATAAAAACAGTAAAAACATTTTTGTTAAATAGAAATATAGTGATGATTAAGATAAATGTACTAAAAGCTACAAAATAATAAAAAATAAAATCGTGGGGCGTAGCATAACCTGGATAAGAACGGTTGACTGTTGACAGAAAATTTACGCGCCCTACGATTTTATTTTTAATTAAATTTTTATTACTTTGTAGCTTTTAGTACAATCTAAATCATCATTATCATTCTTTTTAATAAAACCGTTTAACTTAGAATTTTTTTTTTACTTATGTTCTTACTAATTACTTGAATATTATTTATACACATTATGAGTAATAAGTCAATCGAAGTCACAAGCATTCGAGCGTATGAGGTAGTGAAAATGTTTTTCAAAACAGCGTCGTTCGCGGCTACATCATTCGAGTCTGTAAGCTTTCGAACGGTATGTTCCTGATTCGCCGGATTCCTGATTCGCCGGATTCTTGTTTCGCCGGATTCTCGTTTCGTAGCGGATTCTTGTTTCGTCGGAAATATTAACATACAATAATATCACTTACGTAAAGAAAATATGTAGTTATATTTATTATTGTATGAATTATTATTATGTTGCCACTATCGGACATAACTTAAATTACCTACCTAGAAATGGGTTTGATTCATATTTTCAAAGAAATTACGATTTTGCTTTAAACATTTGTATCTGTTACGTTATCTGTTATCGTAACAGAAGTTATGAAATTAAGAACAAATAAATATTTTCATTAATGTACCGAAATATCTGCCTTTTATTTAATAAATAGGTAAAGCCTCAATATTTCTATAGTTTTCCTTCAACAAAAAAAAACGACGAAACGAGAATCCGGCAAAACAAGAATCCGGCAAATCAGGAATCCGGCGAGTCAGGAACTAATCTTTCAAACCTATGAGGCAGTGGGCCAGTGGAAAAAAAATTCGCAACAGCGTTTGTCGCAACAGTGGCATTCGATACTACGTACGGGACCCTGCACTAACATAGCATCATGGACGTAATGTATACTAACATAGCATAGACTCTACAGTACTAACCCGCATTTTATATTTTTTATTTATAACCCGCATATGATATTTTTAATTTATTTACGAGTTGTAGTCCTGGCTTCTTTCTTCTTATCTCTATGACGGTGGAAACAACCGACAGTCGGCACACAACAATGCTAATAATATTGATAGTTATTATAATGGCGACATCTTAGGATGTAACCTGGCAGACTTTAAAATAAACCCTTACACCAAACCAAGCACAAACATGTGTCTACCACCCGCTGAGAAACCAAACCAAATATAAACATGTAAATAGCTAGGAATCGAACCCGGCACCTTTCTTTTTACAGTATGCATCTTAACATTCTCACTACTGCTACATAAGTACAATCTTCTTAATTTAATTATGTAATTCAATGAAAAACGACTTAATGTTTTAATAAAAGACATCGTGTTTCACTAATAAATTGTACAGTGTCACTAATAATTTTTACAGCATACAGCCATATTAGATGTCTCTGAAGATAAAGGTGTTAATCTACAAGATAAACTAAATTTAAAGTTTGGTGCCACTAAAGCGAAATTCTTCAAATGTGACGTCACGAATGAGGAACAACTAATAAGCGCTTACACAGCAGTAAAAGAAGAGCAAGGCTATATCGATGTGGTCATTAATAATGCTGGGATCATTAATGACAGCTTAGCGACCTATAAAAAGGAAATTCAGATCAATTTGGTGAGTGTTGTTGATTAAGATGTGATCTTATCTTATTTTATCTGAGTGAGGCTAGCAAGACCTGCTGAGATGTTACCTTCAATATACTCCAGACATCTTTAGTGCTGCCAACATTTCACTATTGATCCTAAATGAGGACAAGCCTACAATGTCTTTCAGGTTTCTTTTTGATTTAGACAATCTTATGAGTCCCTCATTATTTTTCTGATCAGACAACGGACATTTTCATGTATTTGCAAAAGGTGAAAACATGCGTAAATAATAGCCTATTAATCACAGATCATGCAGTCATCTTGATTTGAAAAAATATATTATTGTAAATGGTAACAAAATAAGTCACGTAGGTCTTGTTATTAAATAGTGGTCCATGAACATTTCTCACAGAATCATGTCAAAAACCTTATTTTTTCAAGATTCTTGATGGATATTGAAAATTACGGCAATAGTAGTTTATTTTAGTTTTTTCCCTAGTGTGATTGATGTCTTTTGGCTTACTGTTGTGGGGCTCCGCTGCTAATTTGACGATGTATTTATTCTACAGAAAAGGGCAGTCCGCGCCATATCAAGTCAAGTCTAGAGACTCACTCAAAGAAGTGTTAAAATAAATCGATATATTAACTGTTGCATCACAATTTATTTTTGGAAACCTTATGTATGTCAAGAAGTATGAAATGACATTTGTTAAAAATTGTGATCTTTATAACTTAAACACTCTTAGGAAAAAAAAATAAGCTTGCCGTCCCTAGTTTTATACTTCTTACAACAGGTGGCTCTTTCTTGGGTAAATGTGTAACGTTTTATAACAAACTTCTACTAAATATTACTGAAATGCCTTTACATACATTTAAAGCCCATGTTAAAAAAACTCTCATGAGTGAAGGTTATTATAAAGTGGAAGATTATGTAAATGACAATATGTATGTACGAGCATAACATATTAGTAATTTGTGTATTGTATAATTTGGTAACGAAATATTGTTTTGTAAATGTCGTTACTTCTATATTATTATAAATCTGTGGAGTTTCTTGCGCTCACAGCTAAAAGACTTCCTGAATGGGTGTTGCCCATTTATCCAAATAAATTTAGACGATTCAAAATGCTTATTTTAAGTTTATTGAATAAAGCAATTTTGAATTTTTGAATTAATAGAAGACTATACGTTGTAATTAACAATATTAATTTCAATTCAGGTTTATTGCAAGTCCGATTCCTATTCCAAAGAACAGCTATACCTAAGACTAAAAAATACATGTTTTTCAGACTGCTGTAGTGAGCAATACGTTCAATGCACTGGAACTGATGCGTAAAGATAAAGGCGGCAGAGGAGGTACCGTAATTAATATTTCGTCTATAGCTGCGTTGCATACGTCGCCTATATTTCCAGTCTATTTTGCAACGAAGAGTGCGGTCCTTCAATTCGGCAATTGTCTAAGTGTAAGTCTGTCTATAAATGTCGTCAAATGCTTGATTTCTTTCAGATATATCATAAAAACACCAATTATAAAACATGTCATTATATTACAGTCTGATGAATATTATAAAATCACTGGAGTCCGCATCCTGACGATATGTATAGGAGTGACTGACACGGCGATACACGAAAATATGGATAGTTACGATAAATGCTTTCATGAACGTATTATGGAACATTTCAAGAAATAACCATTACAAAAGTGAGTAAAATGGAAAGTAAATGGAAAGTAAGTGCCGACAAAGTGGAAGGCAGAAGTCCACTTTACCCTAACCCCCAAACTATCAAGGATCTTTAATAAGAGTCGCAATTGTGGCCAAAGAGTCATCATCAAACTTAAAATCCTTTCCAGTGCTGGGCACAGGCCTTTCCAGCTAGGATGTGCAGATTAACATAATAGCACCGCGCCTCCACCAAGAAGGGCTCCATTATGGTGGGTTTTGACGACTGTCTTCTTTCGTACGTCACTTACCAGTACACGTGTTTTCATACTTTAAAGAGGTATGAAGAGGCAACTTGCAAATAGGGCAAGGTGAGGATGGCTAGTGCTCCATAAGTTTGCTTCATTAGGTGTCTTCGCTTCTGGACTTCGTTTTCACTTAATATCAAGTGGAGTGGCGTCCTTTGCACTGACTGGCATAATCCTTTACCTTTACTTACCGCCTTTTAACCAGCTTTTGGCCAAGCCACCGGTTTCAGACCCAGAGGTCCCGGGTTCGATTCCCAGCGGGAAATACATCTTTGCTTGAGGATTCCGGGTGAAGCGCGCTTCCACCTTCGGCCTTATCGTCACATAACATCAGGTGAGATGAAGGCCAAGCGCTTACCCGTTACATAATAAAAAAAGAAGCATTCAATGACCCTACAATACTTGATGATAATTACACTATGTTGTTTCAGGGTGGAAGTAGCAGGTAAAGCTCTGGTTGAAACTTACAAATTTGGGGGAAACGGTAGCATTTGGCTTTCCACGTCGGGGAAGCCGGTCAGGGATATCACCGACATTGTGAAGAAAGCATACGGCATGCTCACCGAACTTGTGTTTGAACGATAAATTCTTCCAACACGGAGGTGTCAACAGGCTGCGGCTTAGGTTAAAACTGAAACTACAGCATCGGTGTCGGCGGGGAGCAGCGTAGACACAGTACCTTACCTATGGCTCCGTTTCTTGGGCCGATTCTTATTTTATTTAAAGAAGGAGGCAAACGAGCAGGCTGGTCACCTGATGGAAAGTAATCACTGCCGTCCAAATCACTCCGGAAATACCGCCGCCGAGAGCTATTTTCACAACACAGTAGTTCGAGGCAAGAAATTTCCTGAAAAAGAAAGAAAGATAAACCCTTTATTGACTGTCACAAATAAAAAAACAAAACGTAAAAACAGAAAATAACAAACAAATACTTATCAAATTACAATAATAAAACTACAGTGTGACGAGCCAATCAGGACCCTACCTCAGCATATGCCGCTACGGTGTGACAAAGTCACATCGCAACGGCGATGATATCACAGATGATATTCTAGCAAGGTCTGTACGAGAAGACGTTCCGTAACAAAATCAATACATAACTAAAATGTGTATGTGGATATATACATTTGATATATAAACCTAGACACACACATGGACATGACATGGATCACGGATATTTGCCTTATGTCTGAAATTGAAAGCTCAATATTGTGCAAGAACAATCTGTTACTTTTGTTGATCATAGTGCAACTTATCGACGCGCGACAGCGATGCATCTTAGTATGAACAAGTTACAATAGATGGCGCTTATCACACTTCTTACTTTAGTTACTTACAAACTGACCTGTATGAAAGTGTTAAAGATCAATATTGCAATTAACAACAATTTGCTTGACGCCGCGGTGGGAACGCATAGTTTTCTGGAACCGATTTTTTTAGTCGTTTACTTTGCCTTGCCACCGCAACCGCAAAGGTTTGCGAATAGTTAATTTGTGAAACAATTAATGAAAAAACTTGTGAATTTTGTTTCGTTATGATAAGAGTGATCTTTAAATGAGTAAGTACCTATGTATATTTCATCTGTAATAGCATTTTATGTTCATGTCGATTTGCAGTTGATCTTTCATTAGCTAGGTAGGTACCTACTCAGTTTGAGTATATTATATGTACTTACCTACAGAAATTTTGTTTCGTTATGATAAGAGTGATCTTTAAATGAGTAAGTACCTATGTATATTTCATCTGTAATAGCATTTTATGTTCATGTCGATTTGCAGTTGATCTTTCATTAGCTAGGTAGGTACCTACTCAGTTTGAGTATATTATATATACTTACCTACAGAAATACGTTATTGTTTTTTATTAATCGTAGAAAAACAAATTAAATCATATTCTTAGTTTTCTGGACTGTATAAAGTTTTTAACTGTGTCGTGTACTTACTGGTGAAAGAAATCTACCACCCCCTCTTCCCTTGGGTGTCGTAATAGGCGACTAACGGACTAAAGACTGCACATACATCCAACAGCTTAGAACGGCGATGGGCTCACTACCTGTCACGCTGAGCACATGTGCAGTCGCTATTTATGTAGGTATGTATCTATATTAATAAAAATCAATTGCTAAAATGTTTGTACGCGCATCACTTCAGAACGGCTGCACCAATTTGGCTAATTCTTTTTTGTTGTATTTGTAATTGTCGGGACAAGGTTTGTATAAAAGTGAACATTTTTGGAAATTCGTCACGGGGTTTCACGCGGACAAAGTTGCGGGCGGGCTGTCATTCACGATCAACAAATCATAAATAAGCAATGCTTGATACATAGATATAAGTTGGAGTGGGTCTCATTCACCCTCGACTACAAATTTTGTGATTTATAACAGTTATCACTAGATTTATAGTCGAAGTAAGAATCACCGCTAAAAACCAGCCTTCATATAAAAAAATCCGCATCCAAATCTAGGATATTTAGGAGCTACGGTGCCAAAGACAGACACACCAACCTCAAGACCCCCCTTTTTTGGCCACCCTTGGTTTACTGTTATTAAATATGTATCTATTTTATTTTAGGTCGTCGTCTATTAATGAACTCCATAGTTATTCCAATCTTAATTCCTTTGGTAATAAAAATAATATTTTACCATTCACTGTGCTCGACTGTACCACACGTAATTTTTGTATGTAGAAGTTTGCTATCAAATTTAATGACTTTCTAGTGTAAAAGTCAAATAACAATTACACTCTTAGAGGGTACTATTTCCGGTACTATTTATTGAGATAGAAATGAGAGCCATTGCTGGTTCCGTTTTCGCGAAACGAGGTGAGCACGCTAAGCGTAGAACCTATGCCAAGCGTACTCGCCAAACTATGTCTATAACTTTTAAACTATAAAGGTACTATTTATTTCCTTTGGGCACTATTTGGTACTATTTGGGTACAGTTTTTTGACATACTAATTAAAGTTGTAGCTTACACAGATTTCCCAAACTGAGGTGAGTACGCTAGGCGTAACCTACGCCTAGCGTACTCACCAAACTATGTCTATAACTTTTGAACCATAAGGATACTATTTATTTCCTTTGGGCACTATTTGGTACTATTTGGGTACAGTTTTTTGGCATTCTTGAAATAACAGAATTCCATGGTGAGTACGCCAGGCGTAGGTACACAGAATGGACGCCTGCTAAGAAAAAGGAGCAATTTCACAAAGTTAGCCCGTTAAGGTCAAACTACAAGTTATACAGGATTTTGCGGTTATTCCATTTTTTATTGAAATGATGAAGGTACTTAGATAAAGATCTAACGTAAACACATCTTGAGTAAATCGTTAACCCATTTGTATTGTAATAACCCATTATAGCCTAGCGGTGCCGTTTGGCACCCAATTTAATGCGTTCATATTTTTGCGCTACTAGCGCATCTCATTCGATGAAGGCCGGTGTTTGTCCATCGATGCGATGCTAGAGACAAATAGCTAATAGTTTCATCACTTTATTTGAACCTATGTACTTGTTGCGACGAGCATTAGCGTTTATAAGTTAGTATTGTTCGCAATTATTCGCAAAAATGGATTTTACTCTCAAGTGGGTAATTTACATATTTTGTGTAATTTAACAATGAAGTGCATTTTATTTTGTTGTTATATTATTATCGGACTACATGATATTGTAATATTATAAAGATTTGTTATTATGTTGGTTTATCGTTCGCGAAAAGTCATGGGTAGCAATTTAGCTCTGAGCAGCGGGAGTTGAACGCTATCATAAGCAGCTGACACGTCTAGGAAGCATGCAAAAAGATTTTGATTTTTGGATAGTGCCAGATGGATATCTGAAGTAAAAATTCCTAAACTATCCATGGTACTTTTACCCTTTCGGAAGCCAAATTGAGTTTTTGGAACTGGAATAAGGTCCTATACCTAGATTAAACGCCAAATTTGTATAGACTAATCTCGGAGTAAGTCTTAATCCAGTTTGGTCGAATCCACCCTAAGTAAGTAACTAAATGTAATGTAACTTTTTACAAAAAATTTAATGGGAATAAAATAAATAATTTAATGATTGTATGAGGGATGACATGAATGAGAAGGGATAGGATGATTTGATGACGAATGACCTGTGGCAGTGGCAGTGGCACCTCTATAGGCCGATATGCTGTATTTTAGAAATATGTAAGTCAGTGTTTATTTCTTGGTTTTCCGTGGGTAAAAGTATTTACTTGTCACCATACAGGATGTACTTACACTGTATGAGGCACTCGCCTTCAGAAGATAATGATGAGCTTAAGCCTCGGTTGCACTATATTGAACCTCCAGAGCCTGCAATCTATTACTTTTGTATAAATTCATAAAATAAATGCTGCTTTCCTTCTCGTTAAAGGTTAGGCCAAGAGCATCCTAAACCGAACCGAAGACCCACGAACACAATTTCTCAGGAAGCCCGTATTATGATGAAAGTTTAGGGAGAAGAGCTCTGTGCTATACCCGGTCAAAGGCTTTCGCTACGTCCAAGTTAACTGCCAGTGCCTCCCCTTTACTCTCGACTGCCTCCGCCCATCGTCGGCGTCGGTGAGGTACACTAAAAGATCGCCAGCCGAACGACCGCCACGAAAAATATATAATAATTTATGATTAGGTATTTACCACTGTAAAAATTCACTCTATTTTATATTTTTTTTGTGTTATTGCTTATATATAATATATAACATAGGATAAGATACTATAAGATTTAATTTTTGTGTACTAACAATATACCTAGGTATGGACTCATTTTGGTCTAAAATAAAAGATTTTTATTTTTTTATTTTATTTATATCGCAATAAACTTTTCCGACACACTGTGTAATATTTTGACATTTATACTTTATACTGAGCACGTGTATAGCGGCCCACTGAAATAATACTTACTACGAATCCGTTGGGTGTTGTAAAAGGCGACTAGCGGACTAAAGACTGCACATAAGTCCAACAGCATAGAGCGGAGATCGGCTAACTACCTATCAGGATGAGCACATGTAAAATTGTAATTTGGTGAAACGTGGACTATGGCAGTAGACTGCTTTTGCGGTCCTCGCCTAGTTTCTGACTAACCCTTTGAGGATCATAGTCGTAAATCCATGTATGTATGTCCCTGCAAGATATATCTCTTAGGCATAAGGACAGCCTGTGTATCCAATACATCAAAAAAACTGATAAATCTATAGTAGGTACAAGCTAGTAGGTTAGTTTAGAAAAAATACTAAATTCATACTGTTTTTTTATATAAGTAGGAGGCAAACGAGGAGTGACCTGATGGAGAGCAATCACCGCCGCCTATGGACACCTGCAAAACCAGAGGAGTCGCAGATGCGTTTCCGACCTTTAGGAAAGGAATAGGGATAAGGAAGGAATAGGAATTGTGAGGGGGGTGGGGGGGGAGGGGCCTGTGTGGAAACAGTGTGAGAGATATCTCTTCTATTAATTTGTGTGTGCACCTGTACCATTTTCTTTATTTTAATAAATCCGTCCCTTTGAGAATATGTCTTTTTGAGAATCTGTCCATAAGAGATAAAAGGAAAAATGTATCATGTCTGCGTTTTGTGTAGCTCTTCTGTTATGAAGTCGTTAACAATACAAACATTCGTGCAAACAAATTAGATTTCATAATTGGCACTTCCCTAATTGCCTATTACGGTCATTCTTATTATTGATTATAACGAAAGGAAAAGAAACGGTTGCGTTATACACGCCCTTGAGAGGTTTCCCTCTGAGCGTAGATATCGAGGCGTCTCGGCACGCAATGTAGAGGTACTTAGTTAAGACACACATACTTGGTCACCCATCCAAACACTAAACTCTACGTGGGATGAATATTTTACGCTTTAAATGTATTTATTTTAAAGCCATTTAGAGGTGTTTTCAGAGTGTGCAATTGTGGCGTCGACATACACACTTTTTACAGTAGGTACTTGAGAGGCCTATTACATTCCGTCCCATTTATGCATTTTGTAGTAATTTTATAGTTGTATTATAGTTTTTATCGAAATAGGATATTAAGATTCATTCTTAATATTACAAATCTCCACTCTGCGAGAATAAGCTGAGTTCGGACGGCCGGCGCATCGCATTTTGTAGTTATTTTGCACTTTTGCAGTTGTAGTTATCGTTACGATATAGGATAATAAATTCATCATAAAATCTTCATTCCTCATGAAATCACAATTATTCTGATATAAATTTTGCTCAATAATATAATCGTAGATAGGAGAAATTAACAGTTAACTTAAATAAAATTACAAAATAAACATAAACAATACAAAAAGATGACAACCTCAGGCGGGAATCGAACCACGCACCTTCCGCATTCCGGGCGGCTGCCTTAACCACTTAACCAGTTAACTTAAAGCGATTTTCGAAGATTTTTGGTTTAGAATAAGATTTTTATAAAAGCATGATATCTACAAACAAATAATACTCATAATAATTAATATACCTTTCATGCTTTTATTCATAATTAAATTTATTATTTTATATTAAATCGGTGGAAAAAAAGTACTTTCACCTACTTTCACTTTATCATACATAGCCAGATAGCTTTTTTAATAAGGATTCCAATGATATAAGTTTTTTATATAGTCTCTTTAAAAAAAATTCATGAAAATCGTCATTAGACCTAGACCGGATATAAACAAGAAGTAATACGGAAGTAGTTTGACACATGCGGCCATTTTGAAAAAAAAAATGGCCTTAGCACATAAGAGGTTATAATAGATAACATTCTAATGATTTTATTTCATTTGTTTAGAACAGTAGGGTTTTTTGGGTTTAATTAAAAAGTTAAGCAAACTATGCAAATAGAGTTAATAGACTATTCAAATAAGTCAAAATTGTTAATTGTATTTTTGTATCTGATATCAAGAACGCCAAAATTGGTAATTTTTCGCAAAAATCACAGTCGAGATGTAATATTGCTCTTAATCAAAGCAACTATTATAATATGTGGTCACCCATCCAAAATCCAGTGTTGTAGAAATTTTTATATAAAATATTATGTAATATGTTTTAGAATTTTTTTATTAATTCTCGTTTACCGCATTAATATGAAAGTTTTCTTAATTCCTCCAAGAAACTACATTTTAATAAGTATTATGTGCTCGGAATAGCGTTACCACTCTAATTATCGTTACCAAGAGGTATGCAATTGGCGAATAAATCTGTCCTACGTCACTCTTTCTATTATTTTCGTTAGTTGGCGGTTCAAGTTAATGGTTTACAGTAATGTAACAAAAATATAACTTTTCCACTCAACACCAATTATTATCCAGCCCAAGTTAAGTTTCTTTTGAAACTTGTTTTTATTAGTTAGATAACGAATAACCATACTTATTGTACAAATAATACACCCAGACCAGAAATCACTTTAGAAAAAAATCTAAATGGACCCGACCGGGAGTCGAACCTCAGAGATGGCGACGCCAGAACCGGCGTGCCAACCACTCGACCACCGGTGGTAGTCAAAACATAGTGTAACTGGAAAGACGGTAAGTATCTTGGTAAACTTAAGCCTTGGTGGCTAAACTACGTACCTACACGGAAAGAAATTATTAGTTGGGTTTACCATATTTCAACAAAATTTTAGGGTTAATATAGCACCTACTCTTGAGTTTTGTTGAATGAACAAAAACTGTATTGTTGATCAGTTACGGTAATTTGAACTTATTACATATATCTTTTGTGGTTTTAACGTATTTATTTTGTAAATTCAACTTTAAAAATGGTTATTTCAACAACTTGAACAGTAAAATCAACAATTACATGATGAATTATGCATGAATTGTTACGCCAACATGTACAAATAGGTAAAAACAACTGTTTTCATATCAACAAAAACTTTTCTGTGAAAACAACAATCTGTTCATGTTGCTTTAACCCATCACTTTGTTAATTCAACTAATGTATCGCCAACCCGTGCAAAATCAACCTTTTTGTTCTTTCAGTGTACGTATTGAAAGTGGGAGTGGTCTGTAAAGAAAACGAAAAATAAAGTATCGGCCTACATACTGTCCACTGTCCCACTGTCCCACTGTCGCGAGTCAACCGTGTCGCGTAACGGTTAAAGAATACTCTACCCCCTCTAACCCTCTCGGACCTCCTCTAACTCTCTCGGACCTCCTCTAACTCTCTCAGACCTCCTCTAACGGACTAAAGAGCTAAGCACAATGTGCAGTCGCTAGTTGGTAAAAAGTGGACTATATAGTAGAGAACTGCTTTTGCTGTCCTCATTGCCTAGTCTCTAAAAATAGACGACGCGGTGTGCAAGGGATTTTGATCTTTAGACTGGTAAAGCGACGGAGTCCGCCATTGTACATTCGGCTAATGTGCTTCGCCCAATATTCTCTCTCTATCCCTCTTTGGCACTGATAAAAAATATTTAAAGCAGTATTATATTTTATGTTTCCCAGATAAAGTAAAGTAATATACGACCATCATAAACACCCTATAAAACACATTTAATACGCCTAATGGCCTAACGCAGGCAAATCATCTAGTCACTATACTTAAACTGTGCAATCAGGGTTTAATAGCAGTCATTGTCTGTTGCGTGCTGCAAACAACCGCTAGTGTTCAGTGTCAGTGAAAATGTACGAAGTGAAAGACAAAGTGTTTCTGGTGACTGGAGGAGCGGCGGGCATCGGCGCGGGAGTAGTCAGGGCATTCCTGGAAGGAGGAGCCAAAGTATGGTATTTTCAGTAGCAAACTAAAGAAAGTGAAAAGAATAACAAAATAATTTTACGTCTGGTGGGAATCGAACTTACGTCTTCCGCATACTGGAAGCAGATTTTTTTTATATATAATGTTCGGTTACCATAATTTTATTTGAGGTTTTAAAGTAAAGATGTTGCCTGCAATTCACCGTTTTTATATAAGTACATGTTATTTGCTATTACTACACTAGTTTACATGGGTTGTAGATAAAAAGAGCCATTTATAAATTATTTCCATTAGATCCGATTGTAGTGCTTAGGTAGATAGATAGATAGATAAAACGCTTTATTGCACACGCAAAAAAATAGAAAACATAAAATAAGCAAATTAAAACTAATGTGGGAAAAGGCAGGCAGTTTTCCTTGTTCTTCGTCTCCACATCGCTCTGTCCTTGACACAGACAGTCCTTGACGACATCATCTGGAAACCCTCTCATGTCCTTTATTAGACAGATGTTCTCATTGTACTCCATTCACGTGTCACACTGAAACTATGTTTTTAATAATTTACGAGTGAACGCTCGGCATACATCAGCTGATGGTATAAATGACGACACGGCCGAAGTTGGAAGGGCTCTAAAGCTGGCTCTAAAGCTGGATCTAAAGCTGGCTCTAAAGCTGGCTCTAAAGCTGGCTCTAAAGCTGGCTCTAAAGCTGGCTATCTTACCTGTCTTTGTAATCTTACCTGTGTTTGATGGAAATACAATGGTGTTACCATTTTTGTTATGGATACAGATTTTGCTTGAGATGGTGGTAGTTAAATGGGTGGGCTTAACTATAACAACCTCTATCACCAACCAGCAACGAGCACAATATAAATCCCGATGAAATATTTCAGCATGTAGCAATATTGGATTTCGACGTGAAAGGAGGTGCTTCGTTGGCGACCGACCTAGCTTCGAAACACGGAAAAGACAGGGTGAAGTTCTACAAGTGTGACGTTACCACGAGCGAGCTGACTGCTGCGTTTGACAGCGTGGTCGGCCATTTTGGATGCATCGACGTCGTGGTGAACAACGCGGGCATAATGAACGACCACCCCGAGGTCTATGTCAAGGCTATTCAGGTGAACGTGGTAAGTAAAGAAATAAAGTACCTAAAAGAGATTTTTTTCACGATCTAACTTAATTACTCTTGCATTAAATGAAGAGGTCGTGGATTTACCACATCGGTTCGGAACGGAGTCATATATCGAGAATGCCCGGCAATATATTACATAAATAATCCATTGATCTAAGTGTACAAACATTTGGTGAAATCCATTGATCTAGGTAAGTGTACAAATATTTTGTGAAAATAAAACTATTCCAACACCTTATCTGTACCTACAGATGGATTGGGCTGGATGGTTTGGGCACTACTTATACGCAAACTGATGCGAAAACTGCGTACTACATAAAAACGATCTAACTTTCTACTGTCTACCACCATCTTTTTTAGTCTGGCTGAACAAGTTTTTAGCAAGTTCAAGTAGTATGATTATTCTGTTCAAGCAATCAGGGGTAACATTCCAGATTTGATTGTTAATTTTTTCTTGGCCGTCGTCATGTCAAATTATGTCTGTGACGAAGCGGCCTTTCACCCGGAATCATCAACAAGTGAGAAACTATATAATATAACCTTAATATTATCATTAAATATATAATAAAATAATCTTCTCTTTAATAGTCGTTAAACAACGCTATTAACATGGTAGTTGCGATAGACTTACATAATAATAATTGTAGGATAAAATGTTTACTAGAAAAAAAAACTGGCTAAGTGCGAGTCGGACTCGCCCATGAAGGGTTCCGTAGCAGCAAGTAACATCATTTACAAGTTCTTGTAGTTCGTTGTAACTTGATCGATGTTTTAATAGTAGTGTAATTTTTTTAAATTCATTAATTTATGACGTATTAAAAAAAAACTACTTACTAGATCTCGTTCAAACCAATTTTCGGTGGAAGTTTGCATGGTAATGTACAACAGTTTTTGTTTTTAGTTTATCATTTTCATATTTTAGAAGTTACAGGACACACACACACACACACACACACACACACACACACACACACACACACACACACACACACACAAACACACACACACACACACACACACACTCACACACATTTTACCACTTTGCAAGTGTCCTGCAAAAAAAATATATTAAAAACCTCAATATAATTTTTGAAGACCTATCCCAAACGGATGGGTTAGATGAAAAACAAAATTTTGAGTTCAGTTCTAAGTATGGGAAACCCCCAAAATTTAATGTTTTTTTTTTCTATTTTTGTGTGAAAATCTTAAGAGGGTTTACGCATTTCGGTTTCCCATACAAACTTCCAAGTCGAAATTTTTAAAAACCAATAAGCCAATTTTGATGAAACTTTGCATGCTAAAGTAATGCACAGGGATCTAAATAGTTTGTTGAAAACATTTTTAAAAAACTTTTATTTAACTGAGTTATTGCGATTTTAAACTTTCTATAGTGAACTTTAAATAACAATAACTCAGCTAAATAAAGTTTCATCAAAATTGGCTTATTGGTTTTTAAAAATTTCGACTTGGAAGTTTGTATGGAAAACCGAAATGCGTAAACCCTCTTAATGCGGTTCACAGAATACATCTACTTACCATGTTTCAACAGTATAGTTCTTATAGTTTCAGAAAAAAGTGGCTGTGACATACGGACGGACAGACAGACAGACACGACGAATCCATAAGGGTTCCGTTTTTTGCTATTTGGCTACGGAACGCTAACAACCAGTCTCAGGAAAGCTCGAATGGGATTTGGAACCATGACTTTTGGATTGCCGGTCCACTGCTCTATGGTCTCACTGCTCTCACCAATGGTCATAGGTTCGAATCTCATTCGAGCTTTCCTGAGACTGCTTGTTTTTTTCTAGTAAACATTTTATCATAAATCTATATAGCACTGTGAATGCGAAAATTCTAATAATAAAGATTATA
The DNA here is from genome assembly GCA_963921215.1 of Scoparia ambigualis. NCBI lineage: Eukaryota > Metazoa > Arthropoda > Insecta > Lepidoptera > Crambidae > Scoparia > Scoparia ambigualis. The sequence continues at coordinate 9,211,398 of OY992507.1, forward strand.
ATAATGGTTAGATAGCTAAGGGTCTTATTGGCCCTTCGACCAAACTGGAATAAGGTCTTATACCTCGAATTTGTATAAACTAATCTCGGAGTAAGTCTTATCCCAGTTTGGTCGAATCCACCCTTAATCTACTACTAACTAAACGAAGCATAGCCTATACATACATACTTGTGTATATTGACGACTATCATCCCCGAAGGGTTAGTCAGAGACCAGGCAATGAGGACCGCAAAAGCAGTCCATTGCCGCACAGTCCACGTTTCACCAAACGACAACCACCCACCGCTATAAGCAATGAATGAGGATGAAAGAGTCCGTCGTATGCAGTACGAGAGCTAAAAAAACGAGAAGTTGTAGGAAAGAGAATTAGGAAATAAGTAGTAGACTCCGATGATGTTGGAGTTGTGAGCAAGTAATAAGAAGAAAAAAAACGACAAATGTACCAACATTAACAGCGTGACCGATGATAAGCCCATCGCCGCTCGATGCTGTTGGATGTATGTGCAGTCTTTGGTTCGTTATTCGCCTTTTACGACACCCAAGTGAAGAGAAGGAGCGGTAGTATTCTATTAAATAGCCACACTATACATAGCTCAGCGTAGTACTTATGTACCCCGCTGGGAATTGGATCGGGTCTGAGACTGATGAACTAAATTATATAGAATAGATAATTAGACAAGCAAGGAGGACTGCTTTTGGTGTCCTCATTGTTTAGTCTTTGACTAACCCTTCGGGAAAAATAGTAGAAAATGGTGAAATTCTTAGAAACAAAGAAAGAAAGATATTGAATTGAATTTATGACTGAAACTAAACCCACGCTGTCTTTTGATAAAGTTAATCTCTTTAAAGTGCTGTCTGTTTAAATACATTATCAGTTCTTTGTTACTAGTAGGTACTTAACTGCGCTTCGAAATAATATTTTATCTATAGTCAACAAACCACAATAGTACTTTGTACCATCAAACTTAAGATAAACATGTAGATGTTTATCTTTGTTTCAAAAGTTAAGTAAATATATGAAGTAAATATTAATATAACGCTTGATAAAATCGAATATTTATTTATTTCTACAAACTTAGTACACAGTACGATTAGTGACAAAAAACCCAATGCGACAGTGCAAGCATTTATAAAACTTGTAACAAATGACAAGCAGTGCAACATTTGTGAACTCTTTCAACATATCAAAATGTTGAAGGGCTTGTACAGTCACGAGCAAAAATATGTAAACAATTGTAACTCTTAATACAATGGAATAAGAGTCAAAGTGTATACATATTGGAGCTCGTGACTGTACGTTAAAATTGTAGTAGGTACCTTTGAACATAAAATAGAAAACGAACAATAATTATAAAGGTAAAGATCAGTTGAGATAAAGCGTTACAAATAAATTAACGTTATTTATTTAAAGAAAAAGACTTAAATCGAGATGTGTAGTAAGTACTGTTCGCATTGGCAGTATGGATAGTAATTTTCTTTTAATATTTCTCAGTAGCTGAGGAACGTCCAAAAGACGTGCGCCTCCACCACCGTGGAATCCCTAATAACAGGTGAAGGCCAAGGGATTACAGTAGTTGATAAAAAAAGAATAAATAATAATTGCGGACCGCCTTCATCTTAGTCCTGGTGATAAGTAATAAATCCTATCGGAACATAGAAAGATAACTACTATTTACATTATCTCTATATATAGCAATTAAAATACACTTAGATTGCTTCACAGAGTTAATAGGTCGATCACAGAACAGGTGGTATGATAGAGAGTTTCTTAAAAAAGTGTACAGAAAAAGTTACGAAAGAAAAATGTTATGAGCCAAAACTAGAATGGCAGGCGGTTTCTTTGTGTGGTTAAAACTTAACAATTAAGTAAGTACTGTAAGGTTATAGAAGAAGATGAGAAAAACTGACCCCAGTTCTCTGTGTTATAATTTTAAAAATATTTAAAATATGACTTTATTTTTTTCAGACAGCCTTAATCACCAGCTCCCTGAAAGCTTACGAGCTGATGCGCAAGGACCGCGGTGGCAAAGGGGGTACAATCATCAACATAGCATCCATCGCCGCGTTGGTGCAGACCGCGCACCTTCCAGTTTACAATGCCACTAAGAGCGCTGTGCTGGAGTTTAGCCATTCACTTGGGGTAAGAGCGCTGTGCTGGAGTTTAGCCATTTACTTGGGGTAAGGATTTAGCTATTCATTTGGGGTAAGAAGACTTTAGGCATTCCAATAGCGACTTTGCGACCGAGGAACTCCCGGGTCGACCAATTTTCCTTAACCCTAACCATCTGGGAAACGGACGCGATGTACAATCGAGAAAAATCTCAGTCGACCATTTTTCTGTGATATTCGCTTGTAAATTCCGATCGCGCGTATGTACAGTCAGCATCAAAAGTAGCTTAGCATACCTATCAAATTTTCAAATGATTGTTACGGTTGAAATGACCAAAATTCTCTGACATAGCTGTTGAGTCAAAAGTACATGACCGTTACTATAGATAATTATTATTATGTCATATAATTCTGAAATGTTAAATGATGAGTATGTAAAGATACTTACACGTGACTATTAATTTTGCCACCTTGTTTTTGTTCAGTTACTATTGATGCTGACTGTACATACAGGATTAATTTTGGGACCCCCGCCAAAAGTAAATATGGGGTAAAAACATAATAATAAATAATTGACGTAAAAATAATGAATGTTTTCTTTTTTTAAATACAATTTTTTGCTTGCTTTTTATAACCTATTTCTAGGTGCGTGCGCTTACCCTCGCGGTCAAAAGCGACCGACGACGACGACGGCGCGCTGTCATTGGTGCACGGGGTGAATAAAAGCGGTCACGCGCATGCGCTTTGATAACCGCGATAGGCCGCGCGATAGGTTACAATAATATTAATTTTCTTAAGAAAAAATTGAGACAAAATTTTTAATAAAAATAAAGTTTTTTTATTTAATTATTTGGTTGTATTGCTGCAATAGGATCACGTAAAAAAAATTGTCGGTGGTCCAAAATTAACCCTGTGTACAGTAGCGTGCGCATTGATGCTGCGTTAAGGTTTACGCATTTCGGTTTCCCATACAAATTTCCAAGTTGAAATTTTTAAAAACCAGTTAGCTAATTTTGATGAAACTTGGCATGCTGAAGTAAAATATAGAGATCTAAATAGTTTGTTAAAACATTTCTAAAAAACGTTTTTTTTAACTAAGTTATTGCGATTTTAAACTTTATATAGTGGACTTTAAATCGCAATGACTCAGCCAAATAAACCTTTTTTTTTTAATGTTTTCAACGAACTATTTAGATCCTTATATTTTACTTTAGCATGCAAAGTTTCATTAAAATTGGCTTATTGGTCTTTGAAAATTTCGACTTGGAAAATTGTATGGGAAACCGAAATGCTTTTCGCATTGCCTCTGAAGCGGGCCCCGCATACGCATTGCTCACATTTTGGGTTGTTTCTGGAAGAATGGAGCGATGCTCTTCACTCCGATTTAGGGTTTTTAGGTCTTGTTAAATGTGTTATGTCTTAGTTTGTTTAAAAAGATAACAACTTGGGATTTACCTGTTTCAATTATTATTGCATTAGGTATGTCAGAATCATGGTTACCAAAAACATACTAAAAGCCAACGTTACGTGTCGTTAAACCACGTTAAGATATGAGAAGACAAAATGTTAAAGGCGGTACTGTAATTTTAGACAAAACCATAAAAAACATTATCAACTTTTAATAAAAAAACATACCTAAGTTATCTTATGGCATTAAAAAACAAGGTATCTTTTGGCTATAAATACACCTTACCATCTTATCGAAACTGTCAAACCGTTGTTTCTTTAAAATTTTTCATAAAAAGTTTGTTAACTATTGATCAGCCTATAAAATTTTATTGAACAATGAATTCATGTTTTTTCTAAAATTTTTATTTTAAAATCACTACGCAAGCTTTAGGTCACAAACACCATTTACACGTAGCAATTTTAATGTTAACGTAATGTACATTTCTTATTTTAAACATCTCGAGCTCCTCCGTGCTTCGGAAGGCACGTTAAGCTGTTGGTCCCGGTTGTTGTCGTAAGATGACAGTCGTTAAAACCCACCAACCCGCATTGGGCCAGCGTGGTGGGTTAAGGCCCAATATCCCCTCGTGCATTGTCCACGTGGGAGGCCTGTGCCCAGCAGTGGGATGTTTATAGGCTGATGATGAATGTACACTTCTATTTAAAGATGGAACCTACATACTCAAGGACGGGCGTCCGCGTGATCACCCTGTGCTTTGGATGCACGGACACGGCACTGCTGAGCAACAGCAAGGCTGACGTCTTCGACCCCGATATGAAGGAGACAATGTTCACAGCGCTGGGCGCGACTAAATTCCAGAAGTATGAACACACTTTTTTTTAAATCAATACGGGGGACCAATACGTGTTAGACAAATAGATGTTGGGCGAAATGTGTGTTTCACTATATACGAGTCCGACGAAATGATCGTTGAAATACAATTTGGATGATTTGCGTATTGGACCTATGGCTAACAAATCCGGGTAAGCACTTGTTCTTCATCTCACCTGATGGTAGGTGACGATAAGGCTGAAGGTGGAAGCGCGCTTCACCTGGAATCCTCAACCACTGAGGACAACCCTTTGTTACATTTGTAGGAGCGTGACATGGTTAGTTGTGCTTATTTGACGACCTCCGTTACCTGGTCGAGTGGTTATCAGGCCGGTTCTGGAAAAACCCGGTTGGGTTTATTTAGAAATAACTGTTTTTCTAAATTTATTTCGGGTCTGTGTGTTTTGTATGTATACCTAATAAGAAAGTTTATCCGTTATCTAACCAATAAAAATAAGTTTCGAAAGAAACGGGGGGTTAAAATTACTCGCGTCCGTAGGTTTACCTTTGAGACCCTACACGTGACCCCTGGGTGGTGCTAAATGAGCGACACTGACTGAGCCACGCTGCGTTGCAGCACACATTGGTGCGTTGCAGCACGCATTGGGCCGGCTCGCCCGGGGTAATACCCTCTCACGAATATCCGGCGTCTAATAATGGCACTTGGTACTGTTGTGTTTCGTCCGGCCAGTGTGAGAGTTCCGGAGGCCCCTTACCCCCCCCCCCCCCCAACCCTCACAATTCCTATTCCTTCCTTAACCCTATTCCTTTCTTAAAGGTCGGCAACGCATCTGCGACGCCTCTGGTTTTGCGGGTGTCCATGGGCGGCGGTATTACTCTCCATCAGGTGACTCGCCTGCTCGTTTGCCTCCTTCTTACATATAAAAAAAGGAACCTGGGCTTATCTTTAGATAATCAGTGTAAGAGTGGTAAAAGTTATTATTAGTGACTTTTGCGAAGGTTGTCACCTTATTTGCAAATAAGCAGTTTCTACACCAGCATACCTGATGGACTGTTTTTGCTGTGCTCATCGCCTGATCTCTGACTAAACCCTTCGGGGATAACAGCCGTGATTACATGTATGTGTGTATGGATGTATACCTGATGGAAATCAGCCACTACAGTATATAACTCGCGTATTACTGATCCTTGAACCTTAGATATTATGCCTCTATGCTTTTGGATATGAGATGAGTAATCATTAAGGATATTAGATACTGGAAATAATGCACAGTAATGCAGGAGGTTATTGATAGGCGGCCATAATACATATACGGGTAGAAGCATTTAGATTCTGTTACGAATCCGAAAAAAAAGGAACTGTACCTATGCAGTGCCACAAGCGGCACTGTATCTCAATCGGTTCGGGAACCGTAAGTTTTGCAGTATAATATTGACGCCACCTAATCTGCCGTAAAGTTTTTATTAGACAACAGAAATACTAGCTGCCTAAATACTCCTGTAGGTCACGTGATAGGTTAGAAATTTAAGACAATTGCGAAGCGCAGCTATTGTCTTGAATTTCGAGGTTAAATTTTTGGCTGTGGATAGAGTACCACAAGCGGCATTCTAGGTACGATCGGTTACGATGCCGTAATTACGGCATTTTAGTACAAAGTGTAGGCAGTGTATAGAGTACCACAAGCGGCAACATAGTACGATTAGTTACGATGCCGTAATTACGGCAACTAAGCGGCATTGTATCTCAATTGGTTGGGGAACTGTAACATATTTTTTATTTGCCATAATGTTAAGACATAATATTAAGAATATATTTTTGTAATGTGTTAGATTTCTGTTGTCTAATAAAAAAAATAACCTCGAAATTCAAGACAATCGCCACGCTGCGCTTCGCGATTGTCTTAAATTTCTAACCGATCACGTGACCTACAGAAGTAGGGCAGCTATTTCTGTTGTCTTATAAAAACTTTACGGCAGATTAGGCGGCGTCACTATTATACCGCAAATCTTACCGTTCCCGAACCAATTGAGATAAAGTGCCGCTTGCGGCAATGCATACACTTTCTATTTTTTTATTAGACAACAGAAATGTAACTCCATACAGAAATATTACGGCTGCGCCAGATGATAACCTAGCAAGGGACATTTTTGACAAAAATGTTTTTATTGCAGAATCGGTATAAACTAGTAAGTCCCTACAAATTTTAAAAGACACCCGCGCATAAATCTCACAAATAACCAGAGTTTTGAGAACTCAAAACCTAGTAAGTACACTAGGTATCATTCCAGAACCATTCACAAACCTAGTATGTCGCACTGACCATTATCAAACCTAGCAAGTCTCTGAGACTTGCTAGGTTTTAAAGTGGTCGATGCGTCTTGCTAGGTTTATGAAGTGGTCAACAAGCATAATGAATGGAGGGGACAGCGCGCGGGCGCGGGCAGCAAGTCACGACACGATCAGTCGGTTGGGTGCGTTGGCGCGTAAATTGACTTGTTTGTTTGTTGTTAGTGTTTCATTACGTAGAGGTACAACATTCACACATCGAATTTATAAGTAAATAGCGATTATTAATTTACTAAAATGAATAGTTTACGATCGCATCGGTCAAAAATAATAATGGCTGCAGTTAATATGAACAATTACAGTGATGAAGCTGCTGAACATAGTACTGAGACAAATGAGTGGTAAGTTTACTAGGCATAATAATGTATCTCAATTTTTTTTGTACCTTTGACTAACTATCATATGTAAATTTTGAATGATGGTTAACCTATTTGTTCACTGTTTGAGTTCAGCTTTTTCTATGCTTAATTTTTAATGGGTGGTTTTGTGTTTCCATGCAATGATGTTATAATATACCTACCAGGGGTCGATATTAGTTACGAGATCACATAATTAATGAGATAATTTAAGTAAATAAGATTTAGATAACAGTTAGGTTAGTTATTTTAGTTATTGGCATTTTGTATTCGTTTAGTTTAATAGCTAAGAAAGAATACCTACTTTCTTATCACGATCAGCAAAATAGCCTATACTACAACCTACACAAAATTCAGATGATTATATCTAATGTAGGTATAAATTATTATAACATCATTATTATATAAATTATGACTAACATTTTCAAATGGTTTGCGGTTGTGTATGTGTGTTGATTTTTCCTTTTGCTTGCTTCAGTTTTCCCACTCATGAATGTTCGCTTGAACCAAATGCACCGTCCACTTCTTATGCGCACGTTAATCTTGCTACTGACATTGATAATTTAATTACTATGAGTGATTTAGACGACTCTGTTGAAGATCCTAATTTCCTATTATCAGAAGAGAACGAATCTGATAAAGACACGTCGATGTCTGAGAGCTGTGAACCTACAGCTCTTCGAGACTATGTTTTGGCTTCCTCGTTGAATCTACCTCCAAACAATCAATTTAAAGCAAATTTTGTAGCTGCTTACCCCGGCCCCTTGTATATTTATGATGAAAATTTACCAGACAGCGAAATTTCAGTAATTGCACCTCCACCATCATTACAAACTTCTCAACAAAAACGTAAAGCTAAGCATCTTAAGATTGAAAATTGTTGCGACAACAGCAAATGTAAAAGGCAATGTGCAATGTTTTCTCTTGAAAGTAGAAAAACTATTTGGGAAGAATATTGGAACCTAAGTTTTTTATCCAGGCGTAGCTTTCTTAATAAGTGCATCCAAATATCTAAAATAAAGCGACGAAAAGTTGAAGTTTCAAATGAAACTTTTTTCAAAAACGAAAGTCGTTTTTTCTTTTTGCCAAATTCTGATGGGATACTAATTTCAGTCTGTAAAAAGTTTTTTTTGGCTACTTTGGGACATAAAACAGATGGAGTAATAACAGAGCTGAGCAAGGCGGTAAAAAAAGGAAAATTGTATGGGTCAGTTACGAAAGATAAGAGAAGTGGAAGAAAAAAGATTGATGGAAGCATAATAATTAATCACATTATGAGTTTTCATCCAACGGTAAGCCATTATCGCCGACATAATGCGCCTTTTACAAAATATTTGCCAAGGCACTTAACGTTACGACAAATGTACACAGACTTTAAACAACAAAATCCTAACTTCACTTGTGGCAGAGAACTTTACAGGCAAAAAATAAAAGAATTAAAAATATCTTTTCACATGCCTAAGGGTGATAAATGTGTAGATTGTGCATTGTATGAAGAAGAATTGAAGAAGTACGATGATGTCACTTTAATGCCTGAAGAAATGAAACAAAAATCCGAAGATCATAAGGCTAAAGTTGAATCATCTATTCAAAAATACAGATTGGACGGAAATAATAAAAATTCGAATTTAGTTAAATTTGTGTCAATGGACTTGCAAAAGGTTATTATATTACCAGAAATGCCCGACATCAAGGATGCATTTTTCATGAGCCGATTAATTACTTTTAATTTGACATTTGCTCCTATTGAAAAAAAATCTGATGACAGTTCCACTTGTGTGCTCTGGCACGAAGCAATAGCTGGACGAGAGGCGAGTGACATTGTAAACGCCATATATGCTTTTATAGAATCCAATAGGGATATGCAGCACTTGCACCTATGGGCAGATAACTGCACAGCGCAGAATAAAAATTGGACCTTATACTCCGCAATGACAATGATAGTCAATAATCCATCAAATAGCCTTGAATCGGTAACTATTAATTATTTGACCAAGGGACATACTCATATGTCTGCGGATGCTGTACATGGCAATATTGAAATGAAAATGAAGAGACAAAAAAACGTATACGATTTCCAAGATTTTAAAGATATTGTGATGAATTCGCGAAAGAATATTAAAGTTATAGAAGTAACAAACAAATTTGAATGGCCAAAAAAGAAAAGAGCTGCACGTCAGAATGAACCACTGAAAGAATTTAATTTAAACTCAGTTGTTCAAGTTAAAATGATAGCTGGATCAAGAAATTTATTTTATAGGACAAGGTTGAAACATGCCATGCCAACAAACACAATATTGATGATTTTTTAAATTTTAGTTAATAATATTCTAGTAGTAATTTATTATTTATATGTAATATAAAAACGAATACTTATTTATATTTCAATGAAAAATTAATTATTTGTTTTTCAGTTTCAGTGAACCTGGTCCTGGCCTGGTGGAATTAGATTTTCTAATGAAAAAATTTAACTGCCAGCTTCCTCCTGCTAGCAACGACAGCCCAAGGGGCATAAAACATGAAAAAAAGCATGAAATAATTACCAAGCTTGTGAATCTTATGCCAGAATCCAGAAAGACCTTCTGGTACAATTTACCAGTTAATGACTTATCTGCCGACTTAACAAGTCATGGACAATTGGATAGTTATTAAATTTCTTTATAAATAAATCTTATAATAAAATTATTTTCACTAAGTTGTTGCTTTTAAATACACCTATCGACTTACTAGGGTTAAATTCATAATATCTACTGTTTACAATATTCAGTAAACCACATTCAAACATAGCAAGTGCTCATACTAGGTTAATTACTGGTTTCTAAAAGGGGGAATCGATTGTCGATTATTTAAATGAGTTAGTAAGGGGTATAAATTATGCAATATACACAAATATTATAATATTTTTAATACATAGTCATCGTTTATATTTATTTTATATAATAAAAGCGTTTTTAAATAGTTTATGTAAAACTTCTTCAACGGCTAGCTTGATTTACGTTTAGGCGCTCTCCTGTAAAATGTTGGTTTGAGCACTTGCTAGGTTTTCATCTGGCGCAGCCGTATATTTTGAATACCTATTATGTCTTCTGAACATTATGGCAAATAAAAAATATGTTACGGTCCCCGAACCGATTGAGATGCAATGCCGTTTGGGGCACTCTATACACTTTGTACTAGGATGCCGTAATTTTACGGCATCGTAACCGATCGTACTATGCTGCCGCTTGTGCCGCTGCCTACACTTTGTACTAGGATGCCGTAATTACGGCATCGTAACTGATCGTACTTGTATGCCGCTTGTGGCACTCTATCCAAAGCAAAAAAAAAACTAGGTAGCGTTAGTAAAAAAAATCGTTATCCCATGTAACAGGTATCTCTAAATTAGTTAGTCAGACTAATAGATAAAAGTAGACTAAGCAATGAGGACCTCATCTAGGGTTGGTAGTATTCTATTGACAGTAATGTAACACCTTGAAAGTAATGTAAATATTATTTGTTCCAGACCACAGTCGGCAGTGAACGGTCTGATGGAAGCTTACAAAACAGGAGCTAGTGCATCCACCTGGCTAGTGGCAGCTGACAAACCGGCGCTGGACATTACGGAACACATTACTGAGGCCCATAGAATCATGTCTCAGGGCCTCGTTGAACTAAACAACCCCAATGTTTATATTCGTTCATAAGCACGCTACCTTTAGATATGTTATTAGACGTATCCTCGACTAAGCTACCCCAGTATCGCCTATGATTGACTCCCTTGTAAAATTTTACTAAATTTGTTAAGTGTTTTTTGTTTTGTTTGCGGTTGCTAATTTTATAATTGTTTTGTTCCACTTTTAACCAATTTTATTAATTTTGATTGTTAATTTTGATTTTTAAGTGCTGTATGTGTAACTTTGTTTTGTGTGTTTCTTGCTTGTCATGTTGTGCGTACACCTTTTTGGGTCATAATCTGGGACCTTTATTAATGGGATTTTTATTTAATAATAACAATGATTGTAACCTGTCGTGTATGCCTATGTTAAATAAATAAATAAATAAAATGTTAGGAAATAGGAGTATTTTATGATTGAGGATACTGAGAGGTGTAATGTAGCACTGTTACCGTTCGTTGCTGGTGGCTAATCCTCGCATTTCCTTAAAAAAAAAAAAACAGTTTTTGTGTTTTTTAAATACTATAGAATTATCCTGAATTCGGCACATCATACGTACCCTACTCTATACATTCGTATACCAGAAATTCTGACGGATAATCCTCATCTCCTGTTTATACTGAAAACTGCTACGAGTTTTTTCTGCCATTCTAAGTTATAGCACAGAATTAGTAATAGTACTACCGGTTATAGACACCGAGTACATTGTAAAGAGCGAATTGCGAATAACCTATTTGTACTTTGTATTATTATTATGTTTTGTTACGCCAATAAAGACGTATTTCACTTCTCGTTATTTTCCCAAGCTTCTTTAATCTTCGGCACTTACTCATCCAAGTTAATTGATTTAGCAGCTCAAGAATGGTACTATTATTCATAGATCAAGATACTAAAAGTTTTGTAGGGTTCAGTCGGTTCACTACATCTGTTGCGTATCGCGTGTCACGGCTTTATCATAAAACAACCCTTTCTTCTTGTAGGTGTTTGACCTAAAAAAATCACTCACACACGCGAATATCGACAAGTGCAGACTTGTCGCAAAAAATAGCTGGATAATACACAGAAACAGTAGTAGTTCAGCTGGTACATTGTGATGTTTTTTGTATTGTAATCTAACTATTATCTTATTGTCTATGCTAGTAGGTAGCATATAGTTTTTTTAACATTATTGCTTAAATTATCATCATTATCATAGGCCTCTTACAAAAAGAAGATTAAACCATAAATTTAACTTAGTAATTGATACAGTTTGGACGTGAATGATTTAACTCAAAATATTCGCACTTGATTCAATAACAACTTTTGTAATTGTAAGGATATTAAAAATAAAACAGAGTATTCATGCATTAAATAATTTTATTTTAAAAACTTCTTATATCATCGTAGTTAACTTTTCTTAATCATTGTTTCAAACTTGTAATAAGGTTATCTCTGCTTATTCGTCATTATTGTCTTCCAGACTAAATCGTGTTTTGTTTAATTATTTATTTCCAATTATCTTTTTCGTATATTTTGATATGGCATAACCGCTGAGTAAAAGAAATCCGGAATTATCGTACATAATGGAAGACGATACAAACTTTAGCTACCCAGTGAGACTAAATTACTTACAACTCTTACTATATTCACTAAAAATAAATAATCAAATTGCCCCTAATAACGACGAACTGATAAACATATCCGAATATAGTTAATGCCATCATATACTTACAACCTATCAGAACGAACAAAAATATAGAAACTAAAGTAATATAAAAGAACACTTTCATTTTTTATATACCTAAGTTAATATTTCTTCACATTGTCTATCTAAAAATTCAAATACCCAATGTCTAGTATCTATTTTGAGTTAAATGAGATTCAACTTTAACTATTGACACAGCTATTTTCGTATTCACAACACATCTTGTTTCAGTTCTAGAATAGTTACGTACTCGTATTAATGCTAATCTCTTATTTGCATAATTTCCATATTATTGGTGATAGTAATGGCAGTGTGAGTTATAATAACTTCAATTTGGCAGTGACCATCACATGAATGTAGAGCATTAGCAATGTCATCAAAAGTATCAAGTTGCTCTCATTTAAGATCAAAAATCTACATTTTTTCTCTAATAGTTAACGCGATATTATAAACTTTAATAATTTCCTCGGGAAACAAATATAATATATCACTTTAATACACCTCTAAGATATGAATAGTTTAAGTTCTATTTACAATGCTTTTATTCGGTTAGAATACCCCGTTACTAATATCTCTAAAATATGAAAATTAGTATTTCTTCATAGGAATTTTTGAAAATAATTCTTATCTCTTTGCCGTAACATAACAGAAAAAATGTCAACATCAAGACGAATACAATTTACACTAAAACAAATAAATATGTAAATAAAATGGAAACAATCAACTTTACTAATTGCATGTAACAAGTAAATTTGATCATACTAAAATGGCAGTTTCATATCACGTATACGAATTTAGAGCAACAATTTGGAACACAGGTCAACACTCCGATTAATTTAAACAAATTTTATTGCCGTGTCGTAACCACTAACACCTATAATTATCATTTTATTTAATTTCTGGTAACGAACCTTGAGTAGGAGACACTACAAAATCTTAATTTATTTACATCATGTCCGATCACAAGTGTAATTCAATTTGTGCTTCAGGTCGATCGGTCGAACCTATTTGGTATTAACATTGTGCGTTTAAAATTTTTAATATTAAGTTCACTGTGTTTACTTTTTGAAATATCACATCGTTGTGTAAGATCTCCCTTTGCCTTTCTTAACAATTAACCAGACATTATTTCCAAAGACGTGAAAAGCTGTTATGTATCTGATATTGATGCGCGAAACAGAGCAAAGTGAAAACAACTGAGCGTTTGTTTAAAGTGCAACGTTGCTAACATCAACTATCAATAAACAATTAATGTCGCCACGCCATAATAAGCCATGTTAGTACTTTCATTATTGTGTTTTGGACAGTAAGGAGATGAGATAGCTAGCCATTTTGAAATTGTCATTTTCGTCAAAATTGTAGTAAATATTAACAGGAATATTACCATGTCTTTGGTCATTCGATATTTTGGGGTTCAGTTGTTGCAGTAGGATGTCTATGAGCAGACTAGCCTCCATTTAATACTTACTCGAAGGTACAGAATAGCTAAAGTTGGTTACCATATTTAAAATTGCTTACACCTTATTGTTTTAGCTTTATGTTTCCTTATCTATTGTTCTTTCTGGTTTTGATTGAGTGGCAATAATATTTTATATTAGGTATTCTAAGCATCAAACAACATTTTGTTTGGTGTTGCTCTTTTTAGTTCGTTTTAAGAAATGCTTTAACCTGTCAATTATGTTATATATAAATACCCTTCGTCTCACATAAAATAGAATAAGATTTACGTAAATAGCTCGGATTTTACGTTTGTGATCGTAGACTCATTTTGCTTAAAATAAATTAAAATAGTCGTTTCTTTGTACAGAAATATGTTACATAAAAATTCAATTTTTACTTTTTCATATTATTTTTGAAGTTGTCACAAGGTTTGGCCACCGATCGACTGCACTTGGTCCGTAAAATATTCTTTCTCGCTAATATTCTACTACAATCGCAATTTTATTCGTATTTACAATATTAAAGACAACATGAACGGTTCTCTTATAATTATACAATTCACTGAATATTGAATCTGAGGATCGTCCACGATTTTTAATTAAGTATCTCAAAATTACTTGAAGTCCATTAACTTTTACTCATACTAAATAACCTTGACAAATCGTTGAGCCATTAGAAAGTTGGTGAATTTTATTATCATAAAGCTATCATAACTTTGAAGTTGTTTTATTCACTCACACAAATTACGATTTCACAGCATCGACAATCGCTCGCTGCCGAAACTTATTTCCGTTCAACATTATCAATTCCTACACCAAATTCAACATGAACATTTGAAACAGTCGAACGTTGAAATCACCACGTTCCTCTTTTGTCTATTAGGAAAATCCTCAGTTTAACACTAAAGTAACTAAACTTCCAACAACGTAGGTAAAGGGACCCCGCGCGGGCCGGTCACACAGTGGTGACTCGGTCGATCTCCACGTATCGCACGGAGTCCTCGCTGGGTCAGCAAATCACCTCCTTCTCGTCAAAGATGGCGGTGTCCGAGGACAGGCTCTTGAGGCGCTGCTGCAACGCGGAGCGCCTCCTGCGACAGGAGCGTGCTACTGCAATCTGGAACGAACAGGGTTCTAAATAAGTGGTTGATGTGTAACATCGTAAGATTGGGCCTCAATCCACACGCTATGGCCCTAATGGCCCATAGCGTGTGGTTTGGTGGATTTATGGACTGCCTAAAACAAATGGGACCAACAGCTTACGTCAACTGGGGCTCGAGAAATTTCCCATTTCGACCCAGTACTGTAAAAGTTACTTACCTTGACCCTACCCGAACCAGTAAGTCACTACATTACTGATCTACTTGTCTATTATTTGCGTCGTTTAATTTGCTTCTAATTTTGCAGAATTATTGCTCAGAAAAAATAATATAAGTCTGCATTTTTTTTCAAACGAACCTTTTAAATGGGGGGTAGGCTATATATCATCGATGGACAACCAGAATTGAATAATAAACTCCATATTAACGCGAGCAAAGCTGCCGGAAAAAACTAGTTTATAAATAAAAACAAGACGTCGGCAAAACGAAAGAGGTAACATACCACAGCGAAAGCAGTGAGGATCGTGAATCCCAACATGGCAGCCGCGTAGTGCGCTGGCAGCCGCAGCAGTGCACTACACTGCGCCAACCGCTCGTCTTCGCCGTGCGGACACTGCGCCACTCCGTCGCACCACAGCTCCGAGGATATGCATGCATCGAGCGACGGGCAGCGGTATTCGCACTCCCCTGACAGGGCGAAGACGCCGCCCCGAGGGTTCGGGTGCCTGTAATGATGATGTTCTTTTAGAACACGTGGAATGTTCGAAAGATAGTGAGAGACTTTCTTTAATGTATGTGGCTATATTGTCCCGGGAAAACATCACATACCTACCGGAGTTCACGACAAACGTACTAAATATCATGCAGATGGAACCGCGGGTGAAAGGTATAGTTATTAATAAATTCAATTATAGTGTAGCTTCGTAAAAACGAACGATAAAATATCTCACCTTCTAGAAAGCTCTAACCAAGTAATATAATAAGAGCCGCTGTCTACGGGTATGAGTTCTACAGTCAACGACCTCGGCAAGTCGAGGTCAAAGCGATCCGGGGAAGGTGGTGGAGCCATCACGTGCTTGGCTAGGGGGTCAGCCTCTCTCAACCATCCATCGGAAAAAACTTCTACGACGTCGTCATTCTGGAAGCAAACAATGTTTAAGTCAGAATAATTTAGGCACATCCCTGAGGGCCTTTCTTTCTCCGAAACGAAATTTCTGCCGATTTCTGTTTGCTATTTACAGCGGTTTCCATTCTTTCCGAAATTTCGTTTATTATTTTGTATAAAGGTTGGCATATAGATTATTAATTTTTAGAAAAGTATAATTTTTTAAACACTGAAAAAAGACGACAACCTCAGGCGGGAATCGAACCACGCACCTTCCGCATTCCGGGCGGCTGCCTTAACCACTTGGCTACCGAGGTCTGGCTTTCAACCGTCGAAATTTGTCAGTGCTTGATGCTTATGTTTTTTAGTCAACATTGCTTCATCAAATCTTAGAAGTTTTCAACTCTAAGATCCGAAAGGAATAGTTTTACAAATATTTGAACATTCGGTTAAGATGAAGCTGCGTTTATAGATTAATGTTTTATATTTTAGCGTTTTATTAACGCTTAAATATACTTAAGTAAAATTTTAAACACTGAAAAAAGACGACAACTTCAGGCGGGAATCGAACCACGCACCTTCCGCATTTCGGGCGGCTGCCTTAACCACTTGGCTACCGAGGTCTGGCTTTCAACCGTCGAAATTTGTCAGTGCTTGATGCTTAATATGTTTTTTAGTCAACATTGCTTCATCAAATCTTAGAAGTTTTCACCTCTGAGATCCGAAAGAAATAATTTTACAAATATTTGAACATTCGGTTAAGATGAAGCTGCATTTATAGATTAATGTTTTATATTTTAGCGTTTTATTAACGCTTAAATATACTTAAGTAAAATTTTAAACACTGAAAAAAGACGACAACCTCAGGCGGGAATCGAACCACGCACCTTCCGCATTCCGGGCGGCTGCCTTAACCACTTGGCTACCGAGGTCTGGCTTTCAACCGTCGAAATTTGTCAGTGCTTGATGCTGATGTTTTTTAGTCAACATTGCTTCATCAAATCTTAGAAGTTTTCACACCTCTGAGATCCGAAAGAAATAGTTTTATAAATATTTCAACATTCGGTTAAGATGAAGCTGCGTTTATAGATTAATGTTATATATTTTAGCGTTTTATTAACGCTTAAATATACATAAGTAAAATTTTTTAAACACTGAAAAAAGACGACAACCTCAGGCGGTAATCGAACCACGCACCTTCCGCATTAAGGGCGGCTGCCTTAACAACGTTCGATTCCCGCCTGAGGTTGTCGTCTTTTTTCAGTGTTTAAAATTTTACTTAAGTATATTTAAGCGTTAATAAAACGCTAAAATATAAAACATTTATTTTAGAAAAGTGTTTGAAATTTCATAAATTATGGAAAGCAAGTAGGCCATCTGATCGGATCAAGTTAATAATAAGTTTAGCAAACTTTATGTAAGAAATAATATTAGCAGTTATTTGTATAAATTATCTCCCTCTGCTGGGCAAATTATGGATATTTTCTTAATCATTACGCTTGCTACATTATGTGTGTTGGTGATCACAGACCTGTCTTCGCTAGCCATCTGAAGATCACACATTAAGCGGCTGAAGAATCAAACCAGAACCTCCCACGTATTCAGGCTAACCGCTTTTGCCGCTCGGCCGATAACTTCCTGTACTTTATAATAATCAATAAACAGATAAGAAGCAGTAAGTACATTAATTTAGCAAAAGAGATACTTAAATAATTTTACCTGTTCGTCAGGTGGATCTGGACAAATGAAAACTGGAGATAGTCCCCCAGTGTAAACTGCTATCCTATTCTGTGTTCTACACAGGTGCCTTAGGTCGGGAGCAACAGTGATGTTGTTGAGGAGTGTGAAGTTATCGAGTTCTGGTTCCCTGATGATGCTACCGCGGATTTGAAGGTAGAGATAGTGGCCGGGTGAAGGGTCGATCAGCCATGGTCTGCGCTCGCATCGATCCTGTAAAATTAGTTAGAGAATTAGAAAACTTTAATATGTCGCACTCTTCTGTGCTTTGAAAGAACGTTTAGAAGTTGGTCCTGGTAGTAATCGTAAGGATAAAGTCGTTAGAGCGCACCACTCGCATTGCGCACCTACTTTGAGTTATGCACCAACAAATGGCCCATTTCCCATTTGCATATTGTTCCTGTGAGAAGGCTTGATCGCAGCAGTGAGATGTTAATATACTGATGATAAGTAAACATAAGTTACTTATGTTTGTTGATCGGCCTTTAATGGTTTTTACCTATTATTTTCGATCAAAATTTGGTGAACATTTCATGAACTCTTTTTATTTTTATTAATATAGGCAAACGAGGAAGCGAAGGTCTATGAGCTAGCAAAGCATTTTGTGTCTCCCTAGCCATTATATCTCCTTACCAACCCATGATTTGGCTCTTCGCACCTTGTTTGAACCACCTAATAAATACTTACTGCCTCTGGTGATACAGGCTCCGCAGTGGATAATCTCATTTCCCCGCTTGCTCCGTACACTCGATGTGAACTGTCACATGTTGTGTCCAGTCTGACGAACTCCACGGACGCTTCGAAGCCAAAAGACCTGAAGTCGTCTGTCGCTGACATGTTGACGACGTCAAACTTGAGCTCGGCGACGGTGGACGTTGACGTGAACTCGTAGTCTCCGATGTCACTGAAAAATACCAGTTTTGAAAGTTAATTTCTGTAAAATATTAATGTGTTTCTGAAATGTTTCTGTAGTTGTTAGCGAACAATTGTTTATTTTTCTTATACTATCTACTCCTCAATAGGCACAATGATAGTATTACTATCTATATGTTGATGAGAGAGTAATGAATAGTGATGATCTATACAATTTTTATGTAAAATGAATTTTTAAATTTTAAAATTACAAAAATAAAGCTCAAAAGATGTTAGTTAAAATATATAGTTTACCTGCACAAGCAATCCCTAGGGATGCTTGGTCCCACGTTCTTCCAAGGTCTATCCAAAACCCTAACAGCAGCAGTAATATCACCAGCGCATCGAAAAAATGGTGAATGCGCTGAATGAACAGATCTGCAGACTCGGCCGCCGCTGCGAACTCCCCATACTCGTAGACGGACTACTTCCCCAGGGTTAGCTTCGAAGCGATATGTGCAACTGGAAGAAGATAAGAAAACGTTACTTCTTCATTCTTAATTCATACATAACAATGAATAAAAGCCTCCCCATATTAACATAAATCAAAATTTAGGTTGCTACTAACTATTCTAAGATAAAAACAATGAAAGTATTGTTATAATAAGTACCTATATTAAGTACCTACCTAGTATTAAGGAACCTTACTTTTGGTCTTTGTTTGTTATGTATGTGTGTGTATGCTGTTAGTAAACCTATTCATCATCATCATCATCATCATCAGCCTATAAACGTGCCACTGCTGGGCACAGGCCTCCCACGTGGACAATAGCACGTGGGGATATTGGGCCACAACCCACCACGCTGACCCAATGCGGGTTGGTGGGTTTAACGACTGTCATTTTACGACAACAACCGGGACCAACGGCTTAACGTGCCTTCCGAAGCACGGAGGAGCTCGAGATGTTTTTAATTTGGTCACCCATCCAGCGACCAGGCATTGCGAAAGTTGCTTAGCGGACAAGATCGCAAGCCGAACGCGCTAGCCGCTTTGCCATCGAGCTCCTCCTCGAAACCTATCAACATAAGTAAAATTTTAAACACTGAAAAAAGACGACAACCTCAGGCGGGAATCGAACCACGCACCTTCCGCATTCCGGGCGGCTGCCTTAACCACTTGGCTACCGAGGTCTGGCTTTCAACCGTCGAAATTTGTCAGTGCTTGATGCTTATGTTTTTAGTCAACATTGCTTCATCAAATCTTAGAAGTTTTCACCTCTGAGATCCGAAAGAAATATTATCTATGTTGACTAAAAACATAAGCATCAAGCACTGACAAATTTCGACGATTGAAAGCCAGACCTCGGTAGCCAAGTGGTTAAGGCAGCCTCCCGGAATGTGGAAGGTGCGTGGTTCGATTCCCGCCTGAGGTTGTCGTCTTTTTTTAGTGTTTAAAATTTTACTTAAGTATATTTAAGCGTTAATAAAACGCTAAAATATAAAACATTAATCTATAAACGCAGCTTCATCTTAACCAAATGTTGAAATATTTGTAAAAATATTTCTTTCGGATCTCAGAGGTGAAAACTTCTAAGATTTGATGAAGCAATGTTGACTAAAAACATAAGCATCAAGCACTGACAAATTTCGACGGTTAAAAGCCAGACCTCGGTAGCCAAGTGGTTAAGGCAGCCGCCCGGAATTCGGAAGGTGCGTGGTTCGATTCCCGCCTGAGGTTGTCGTCTTTTTTCATTGTTTAAAATTTTACTTAAGTATATTTAAGCGTTAATTAAACGCTAAAATATAAAACATTAATCTATAAACGCAGCTTCATCTTAACCGAATGTTTAAATATTTGTAAAAATATTTATTTCGGATCTCAGAGGTGAAAACTTCTAAGATTTGATGAAGCAATGTTGACTAAAAACATATGCATCAAGCACTGACAAATATCGACGGTTGAAAGCCAGACCTCGGTAGCCAAGTGGTTAAGGCAGCCGCCCGGAATGCGGAAGGTGCGTGGTTCGATTCCCGCCTGAGGTTGTCGTCTTTTTTCAGTGTTTAAAATATTACTTAAGTATATTTAAGCGTTAATAAAACGCTTAAATATAAAACATTAATCTATCAACATAAATCATAGGAATCTAAAGTTACAACGAACCTTATATTTCTGGATCCACCTCGGCCATACAAAAATACGTCTCTTGGGGATGAAAAAGTAATAGGAGGATCCGATGGTGCTTCAGGAAAGGATCGAGAAGAAAATCTTCTGGAGCACAAACCGCGCCCCCACGGTTCACCGTCTTGGTGAAGATCAACGAACTCATATAAAGCTTTGAAAAAAACTGGTCTGAAATGCGTAATATGAAATTACCATTAGTTCCAAATGATAAATACATAGGATCAGACTTAAAAATATCTCTTACTTGAGAGCAGTTCCTTGTGTCAACTTTAACTCTAATGTCAAAGAGTCTCCTTTGGACAAAAAACTTTCTGTTCTAGCGCAGGCTCTGGACTTCCTTAGCAACGCATGCTCACAAGTTCTAGGAGCTCGTTCTCGACAAAATCTGGCTACTAGAGTAGCATTTGTCGGTGGACGACCGACGATGACTGACTGTGGTGAAGTAGCTCTTGACATTTGTACTGATCTTTCCTTGTCGCTGAAAGAAAGAAGTCATATAATAGTTTTCTATACAATTAGACAATGTATCAGTACCTATATTCTAGGGAGATGAGTATTCTTTGCATGAAATTAAAGTTGTAGAATCATTAGATCGGTGACCCAAATTTTATCCTGAGCAATAAACTTATTAAACGCATCTACAGGACGTCAGAATTTAGCAAAACCATACTATTCGATATTTAATTTGATCAATCATCGACGAACAATAAGTAAATAAAGTATTGTAGGTATTGTTATGACGGTATTTTTTTATTACAATCACTCTGACTGAAGGTCCTCGGAATCATGATAACTTAACAATATGCACATCAAACAGAATTCACTAATGTTTATCTAACTTGACACACCACCATCATTATGTAAATATAACACATTCGTGCTCGGTATAATATAACGTTGTTTACATTCAACGTTGGATTTGAATGATAGCTTACCAACACTCAAATTGTACTCCGCTTACCAAAATATATCGCTGCAGCCAGGCGATATCCTCATTGGACCATCCCATATATTCAAATGGCTTCCACAGTATTCATCCTCGGGCAAATTAGGATTAAGAGCATTGGTTACATAAAATTTCAATACAGAAAACCACACTCTGAATCTGGGGGCCGAGAATGAAGGTCGTCTGTATATAATGTTCCTTCCCGATGGCCCGGAAGTATCGATTCCTTGCATGTGGTATAGGCATGTTATATTAGGCGGCAGGGAATGTTGCGGGTGCTCCAAAATACCCTTACCGGTCCCTCTTATCCAGAATTCGCAAGCCCTTTTGTTCTTGGCATATGTTGGAGACTGTTGATCCACGAACCTAACCTGAAATTGATTAATTATGTGAAAATCTAGTGGAATCTCGATCGTTAATCAAAGCCAATGAGAGAACGAGCGATATAATCTCTTTGTTTTCGTAAGTCTAAGGATCAAATCAAGATATTGAATGGTTGAGCTTACTTGGCAGTAATTTTATTAATTAATTTTGAAATTGTTCGTTAAGGGCTGGCTATTTTATACGTTTCATGAGTTATTTGAAAAGTAAGTTTAGTAAAAAAGGCTGTTGGGGTAAAAAATAAGGGTCACGTCCTAATTTCTGAAGTTGAAACAATGTGGGCGCTTCAGTTTGGTTCCTCCATTATTGTGACCGTACGAGCCTACGGTACTAATTATACTTTGGCAGGGGCCCAAGCGAAGCCTCTGGGGCACTGCTTGATTTATTATTGTTCACTGAGAACGAAACACTTTAAATAACACTTCACGATGATATATGACTCCATTAACCCAAATTCGGGATCAAGTGTAATGATTTAGCTAAAGATGTGTGGAATGGAATTATAAATAAATTATTACCGATCGTTCCTAAAGTTTTCCCTCAATTGCGTCCATATTGCTTAGATACAACTGTGGATTGAAACTGATGAAATTTAAGTTAAATGAATTTCAGAACAATACTTCAAAGGAACCCGATCACTTAAGTTTAGTTAATTGAAGTGGACTTTCAGTGGGGAAGTTTCTTAAATCACGTAATCTTGGCGAAATGCTGAAATCTTGAGGAAAACGCTGATAAGGCGCACAGAAACTTAAAAAGGCTTACATCGTTGAATATTATTTCAAAAGATAGTTATTTTACTGATTTTCAGATATTTCCAAGACCCTGCTTGAAGTTAAAAGTTTCATAATTTAAAGTCAAACCTCCATAGCTTTTTATAATAGTAACGACTTTATAAAAGAATGTGTTGGTGGCGCGAGGGTATTCACAATTTTCGCAAGGTGTACACAATAAGGTATCTCTAAAGGATTTTACGACAAAATTGCCACATCAGCAATATAAAGCGCGGCAGTAAACGGTGTCTCGCACGTACCCTGCCTTAATGATAATAAATCTTCTCAACAACTACTAGGGAAGAAATTGAGACATCGTGAAGAATATAAACGACTATGTGCAGATTGCAGGCTTATAAAATAACAAGGATATAACCACAGCTATATTGTAGCAAAATACTAGAAAGTATCTACACATTGAGCATTTGCCTAGTGATAGGGTTCTTTCTGCCCAAAAGCTTGGTGGTTGTATTTTGTTTAGAATCCGACTGGATTAAGTTTACCCCTATCCTAAGATCTACACTGAAAGAACAAAAAGGTTGATTTTGCACGGGTTGGCGACACATTGGTTGAATTAACAAAGTGATGGGTTAAAGCAACATGAACAAATTGTTGTTTTCAAAGAAAAGTTTTTGTTGATATAGAACAGTTGTTTTTACCTATTTGTACATGTTGGCGTAACAATTCATGCATAATTTAATAGGTAATTGTTGATTTTACTGTTCAAGTTGTTGAAATAACCATTTTTAAAGTTAAATTTACCAAATAAATACGTTAAAACAACAAAAGATATATGTAATAAGTTCAAATTACCGTAACTGATCAACAATAAAGTTTTTGTTCATTCAACAAAACTTAAGAGTAGGTGCTATATTAACCCTAAAATTTTGTTGAAATATGGTAAAACCAACTAATAATTTATTTCCGTGTACGTTTGATTCAGTGAAAACACAAGGCATTGTTGCTTATGAATTAGAAATTTAGGGTTGGCAACGCGCCTTATACCCTTGATTCAAAACACCATACATCTATTGGCTATATTATTAAGGTGACAGTCTTTCAATCAAGAATATTTCAACAATTCAACAATAATACAGGCCGTGTTCTCGTTTACCGGTTAAGTACTTTAGAGTAAATACACTCCTAAAGTCTTACATAAAAATACTACGCACTTCTTGTAACGCATACGCATGTTTGGAAATGTTTTTTTTTATAATACTATTTTTTGTATGCGAATGACCGTGGACAAGTAGGTAAAAGAGATCATGAAAGTCCTATCCAACTATTTAGAAGGTTAGTATACAGATCAAAACTGCATTAATTAGCTGTATGAAATGGATATCATTATGCAGAAGAGAAAAGTAATTATAGAGTGTTCAGCAATCTCACCTCAACTTCTAGTTGGAATCCGTGCAGTGATTGCGAACTCGCTGGCTGTAAGAACGTCCCGAAGGGCGAAGTTGTGAACTCTACTAATAACTCGGGACCACTCGAGATCGCCTCTGGAACTGACACACCGCCTCCACAGAATCTTAAGACAACCGGATCTCTAGTTGTGTACCCGTCATATACCGTGACGTAGTCTTGTACCTCGTCACATTGCTGCCAGAATTTCAGTTCTCTCCCGCTGCTACCCCTATCTTGTTGTGCGGCATATAGTGCTTTTTGACTTCTAATTGATACAAGTTGTCCGTTCGGTTGTTTCACTACGATCAAAGCGTGTTTCCCTGGAGGCACTTCATGTTGCCGTACAGCGTAGTAGCACGTCAAATTTCTCGGATAAACGCCGGGGAAATTTGGCGATTGTAACCTGCAGTTTTTACGATCGCAATCGCTAAAGATACGGGAGCAGTATGTCCCAGATATCAAATCCCCGAGGTAAGACTCGGCAGTTTTCGCCGTCCTCACTATATTCGTATCTTCGCCGCGTGATATGTTTACGGGAAACAGAGGTGGCCTCATCTTGAAGAAAGGGCGTTCTGAAATAAAACGAATTTTTTGGATAACTTTCATTTATGTAGGTACTCTTCTTATGAAGAAGTGAAAATTGAATAGGTGCTGTTTGGAGAATCAATTCTCAAAGTTTATCTTGCACTCGAATACGATAATTTCAGACAGATATTTGACAAATCGGAATAGGTTAATATTTATTTTTCGATCAACTGGCTATTGAGTGGAGAAATAGGCTGAAAATTTAATGTTACGCCAACAGACGTCTCAATGATTCTTCAAAGGGAAATAAAGATTTCGATTCGGGAACGAAATAAAAAATCCAGAGACCGTATCAGAAGCGTCGACACACGGCCCACGGCACATAAAGTATGCGATGGAGAAATCCAATAGGGAATCATTCGCTACATTTTATCCGATTTACATACCCGATGGCGGCGTGCCTCCGTATCGAACTGTTGCAAATTCTCTCCTCAAAACTTTGTATGCCATTCTAAAGTCGAAGTTATAGTTGTTCTGCTCTTTGGATAGGTGTAACAGTCTTATTATGAGAGTTATGGACTTCGTTTCGCTGTAATATATTGATGGTCCCCATGAAGTGCCACACCAGGAGCCGCCCACTTGTGGTCTGCTCGCTTCTTGAATCTGCATGTAGCCGTCTGGACAGCCGTCTTCGGTGAAGGATGTGAAACGGCCTAGTGTAAAACTGTCAAACAACACCTGTGGACAATTGAAAAGAATATGATTTAGTTTCTTTCTTAACAGACATTCTAGAACATAAAACTAACTCTTATGAAAGAAAAATACAATAATACGACATCTTCCTGAAAGGGATAACAAATATGCTTTTTGTTTGTTTATTAGTCCTGTTTCACGTTGTTTGAACAGATGTGTCCCGTGGGTGGAAATGGAATGGTAATGGCATTATTCCGTACAGAAAATTATCTGCTTGGATGGGTTAGTGAAGATAGAGTGGTTATTTGTGATGTGATACGAGTGGAAGTCTGAAGAATTTTCATTAAAAGAGATAGAATAAGAATGAATAAAAAGATTCCTGTGGTATAAAATATGATACGCTGAATAATGATTTTACTCATATGTTATCGCGAATGTTAAATTTTTTTATGATGTAGGTGTACGCACTAGTTCCTATATTTATATGTTACTTATGGCAGCTGTTAAAGCTAATAAACCAAACTGAATATAAATCTGCTTCGAGTGGTATTTTTTATTTGTTTATGTTTACGCAGGCATAAACTACCATAGGATTAAATATGTCCCTCGTGTTAACTAACACGCTGTATAAATTTTAATCTCGAACAGCAATATTTTAATGGAAAACATGCACGCACACACCTTGTCATTTCCGTGACGACATGGGAATGCAAAAGCATAATCCCATTTTAATTTAATTAAAATACCACACCGCATGTATAAAATATAACTAAAATCGCGGGACACATTCCGCAGGCGAGTACGCTCGCGTAGAAAATACAATTCCGTCGCCTAGGGTTGTCCCTCGCGAGTTCATGATGAAATTTAAATGTGACGCTTTTGCAGGGACGTGTTGTGGCATTTCAATTATTCTACGAAAATGTATGTCACACAGCAAAGAATATTTTCGTGTGGAAATAAGTGCAATATTTAGAAAACAAACCTTTAGCTTTGAAAGAGCATTTAGACACTTCCACTTTCCACATCGTTAAATAGAAATATAATTAAAATAAGTATAAAAAACGTAAAAATTTAATTTTAATAATTTTGTCGTTTTAAGAGTGCTACTGATTTCAAGTTTTATTCTTCATTCCACCATGACTACCGTTTTTACCTCGTTGGTCACACCTGGAAGCACAATACTAATTCTAGTTATCGATATCTATATTATGTAAGTAATAATTAATTAATATTGGCATGGTTATCTGGTAATTTTTTATAAACTGACGGCCTAACTCGTAGGTTCCTTACATTTAAGCGTTAAATATTTAAGATTTGACATCTATACTGTATGAATGTCAAATATTACTAAGAAACACACCCAAATTTAAAGTAAGCCAGTAATTATAATGCCCTATATGGGTAACTGTTACAACCGACAACTACAATTACACTTAGTTAAGATACAATTTTTTTTTAATGCGAATCGTCATTGTTACTACGTCCTGCCTGATGGTAAGCAGCCGATGCAGTCCAAAATAACGAGAGCGCTCCTCACCGTGCAATAAGCACGGTAACAAGCGCACCCATTCATGACGGCCTATAAAAATGTAATAGCTTTGCAATAAAATTTTCTATTCTATTATAACGGAAATAAAACTCGCACTACTCTTAATAGGTTCAAAAACTTTATTTAAATTAGCTACAATTAACGCTGCGTTGCAGTGTTTGCACGTTATGAGCACTCGTTTGTTTAAGCCCCACTTTGCGGGAATATTTTCACAGGCGAGTTAATGTTCAAAACGTTATGTAGTGAATGAAAAAAATAACTCCTACTCTTACGTAGTGTTGCTCTTTAAACAAAATTGTGGAAGTAACTATCTTTGCCAAGTTCTACGAATGCGACATTACTGTTTATAACGAAACGTTGACTGTTTATATTTTATCAGAGTCCATATTATATTGAAATAAAATATAGGAAACTTATGAAGTCATCAATGAAATCACTGATCATTTTAAAATTTGTTTGTAACTTTTTATACAATTATTTTTATCAAGTGCGTTCCATAAATTAATGTTCCACACATTAGGTTACAGGGATGTACAAAATAGCAGTTTTTTTCGCAAAATTTAGATTAAGTCAGTATATCTAAATAGAATAAAAAACTATTTGCTTAAAAATAGCTGTTCTTTGCACTTAATAAGATGGCTTCGTCGCGGGGTTTAACTTTTTCAGTTTTTAGAGCCCATGTAAGACCGAGGATAAAACAAATCGTTTTGTATTATCATGTTAAGCCTAAGACACGTCCCAATGAAGAGCAAAAACACTTATAATAAGTACGGTAAAGTAAAACTAAAACGTTATTATAGAAGCAACTTCTATCTCAGCAACATTTTTAAATCGTGTCGTCTACCACTTATAAACGCCAAGCGTTTCCCAGTTGTGTAAAAATAAACTATTTACGGCCAAAGAAAATGCTTCGTCGTTTCTTTATCAAAAGTTTCCAACAAAGCAGTGTATGTATGGCGAGGTCGCTTCGTGTGTTGCCCTGTCTCACTTAGAAAAGGACAAAAGGACAAAGGACCCTCAGCGGCGACCGCGAGATTTGTTTGCAAGCCCTAGGTAACAGTCGCGACGCTTTGTCTGGGGTTTTAAACAATTTCAGAATAGAGAAACACGTCGTGTCGTCGCCTTTAATAATAATATTTTGGCATTGAAAGAAACACTTTTACGGATCAAACTCGCGTTTAATTTACTTCATTACATAGTTTTTATTTATTCCTGACGTCTCGAATTCTGTAAAGGGTCAACGCGAGTTTCATCCGTAAAAAGTGTTTACGTAAACCTTAGAAAACAAATATAATATCTAAGCAGTTAAGCCTTTTTTGAGTAATTTAGGCGTAGAAGGCGTTGCTTCGCTGATTTGATGGTTTTAAAATCATTTTAAATGAGCAAAGTAGCGGAGTAGAACGTATCGCCACTCGACTCTTCGCTCCTTCTTCGTGATAACGTGATAATGATTTAGGTAGGTATGTATGTCTGTGACAATGTTCATATTATGATAAAGTACCTACACACACCTACTTGCTCTTTTATATATGATTATAATTATGTGATTGAATTGACTATTTTGATCAGTTATTTTGAAATAATTGAGGCAAATAGGCAACGGGCAGCTATAACTAGAAAAATAATCATAAGTAAGTGAATGATTACGAGCTGTTAACGCTTCGTAGGTATTCTTGAAAATTTAACTACGTCGTAGAATAAAGCAAGTATGTAACAATTAGGAAACTGAACCAACTTTGTAGTTCTTGGCAGTGTAGAAACGTTTCGTACGTAATTAACTATGCTAATGTTGCATCATTTTCCGTCGCTCCTCATTATTCTAACTAGCAATTTATTTATATTTTTATAAAAAGTACTTTATTTCAGTAAGAATTAAAACGTTTCCCATAATATACTCGTACAACGCTTTTATTTAGACTAGAAGTAAAGTAACGGTAAAACAGATTTTAATTATGTAAGCATGTAAGTATGTTACTCTCACAAGTATTTTAAATAGTTTTAAATACTAGTAAACCGGCTAGATCATAGCAATATCATTTTTTTATTGTTTAATTTCTTTGGTAATCTAATCCGATGTTACAAAAATTTGATTTATATCATCATCTGTTTAATAAACATGCTGCTTGGTTATTCCTGTTATTTTGTTAAGACATTCCGACAATAACAATGCACAGAACGTGGGGAGATCGGACCAACAATGCGTAGATTTCAACGTTCACAGTCATACGACTACAACCGGAAGTAAGGTAGTTGAAGATGCCTGGTGAAGTGCGCTTGTCCCTTCGGCTTTATTGTTACTGGCAAGTGACAGACAGGTAAGACGAAAGCCAAGCGCTTACTCTTTATCGAATGGGAACAATACGGGTTAGCGGGTTTTAAAGATTTCCGTTTTATGTACATCCCGTCGGGATATGTAAAATATTTCACCAATCCAGTGACCAGGAACTTCGAATGTTGCTTAACTTCGAACATCGCTAGCCGAACGCGTAAACCGGTGCTCCTATCGAGCTTCTGCGATAGTATTTTCCCAGTCTATATATATAGTCTTACACTTTTCCATTATTGAACATATAGCCCAACTAACCATTTAATATAATCAGATGCAAATCGCTCGCCGGCAGTGCAGTGTCCGCATATCTTTAGTTAAATTAGGGTTGATACGCTTCTAGTGCAGTTAGCACAGAGCTCATTAGCTGAAGGAGCTCACTGGAAAGGCTGTTTGTTATGCTATGTTAGCATTGAGAGTGTGGTGCGCTGATTACATTTTGGGACTTTGATTTGAAATTGCCTATGGTCTATCAACGTCTGCTACGATATGCGATAGATTTGCGTTTGGCTTTTGAGATGGTTTGTAATTGAAGTGGAAAGTGTGTGACTGTGAGTGTGGTACACAGAACTGAAGACCTCCTTCGTATGTTCTGTGGTAAGGTACGTTGGGACTTAGATTTTAATGTGTTTGCGGGGCTCCAAGTACGGTTAATAAAATAAAGCGTGTTGCTTATGACTTTATGAGCCAATGTTTTGATGAGGTTCGTGATCAAAAAGATACATTGTTTTTGCTATATTATAGCGCTAGGTTAGAACAGTATTTATCATTTTTAATTAATGTATTCTAGTATCAGGACTCATTTGTCTTAGAAAATGTGGTACTATGCATAGTTGCACTACATAGTACAACTGTTACACAGTGCTAACATTAGTATTAGTGATAGATTAGTACAATATAGAACACAGAAATAAAAAAAATACGAGATACTGTTGTACCTCATAATTATATTTTTTAGAATTTAAAAAGTTTGGATCAACGTTAGCAGAGTATAGAAATTTTATAAATGTTCTTCCATTTTTGAGTTAGTGTTTTAGACAGTGCTGTAACTGTAAATGAGGAAATAACTTTTTGGGGGTTAACAATGCTCAAATCCGTAGGTGTGTACCCTTGAGACCCTACATGTAAGCCCTGGGTGGTGCTAATTGAGCATTTGGTGGTAGAGCCTAGCTCGCCCGGTTATCGACCACCGTGCGGTAGTGTACGCCCGCCAAGTGGTCTGTGCTCGTCGCAGGTCGCGTTCCGGGAACAGCGCCGCACTACCGGAGCCAGGGGAGCGGCTATTGTTGCAAACTGTGAACCAGAGAGTTCTGCCGTGGAACCATTGAGCGGGAGACGAAACTCGACACGCCGGCCAGGGAGACCCGTAGAAACGGTGGTGCCGCTGGCCGCCCGCGGCATAGTACAGGGGCCCGATCGGGGCTAACCACCTCGGGAGGCTGCCTCACCAGGTCGCACATAATCTCGGAGTGGATCGTCGTGCCGGTTGGTGACCGAAAATGGTGGGACCCGGCGACCACTTCCGGGAGGGTATGGGGCCCTTCCGTCCGGCGTGTCGGCTGTGGTTGCAACGCTCTTCCAATGGTAAAGCGGAAAACTCTCGCTTTGTTCATTTATTTGCAACAGTAGTGGCTCCTTGTTCACGTCCCTTCCTTCACCTTTTCCAATGACAGTGCCTAAAAAGAATGCAGGTAATACAGCGGCTTCCTCCTCTCCCACCACCAATTCGCTGTTTGAGGTGGAGTTCACTAACATCCGTGGGCTCCATTCTAACCTCAACGCCGTCCACCAACACCTCGAGACGGCGCGGCCTGCATTGCTTTTTCTGACGGAGACTCAAACTCGTCGCCCTGATGACACGTCTTATTTAAGGTACCCTGGCTATCAACTAGAGGAGCAATTCCGCGCGAAAGCCGGAGTATGTCTGTACGTGAGGGCTGACATTTGTTGTCGTCGTCTGCACTGTTTGGAAGACCCCTCCTTTCCCATCCTTTGGGTGCGCATTGAATTCGGCTCCCGTTGCCATGTCTTTGCGTGCCTCTATCGGTCCCACACAGACACAAGCAGCCTTTTTGACCACCTCGGCTGAGTGACTGATGTCGCTCAGGAGCGATTCCCAAACGACGAGGTGGTGGTTTTGGGGGACTTCAACGCCCACCATGAAACATGGTTAGGCTCCTCCAAAACTGATCACGCTGGTAGAGTTGCTCATGCCTTCGCTCTGACGCAAGACCTGACGCAACTGATAGACCAGCCCACCAGGATGCCAGATATCGTAGGTCACGCGCCCTCCTTGTTGGACTTATTGTTGACGAGTCGCCCTGCAGGGTATAGAGTGTCGGTGCTTGCACCTCTAGGCTCGTCAGACCACTGCTTGGTCATTGCCACAGCACCGCACAGCGTTGGTCCACCGAAAACGGTGGAGACCAAGCGTCGTCTGTGGCACTACTCGTCGGCGGATTGGGACGGATTGCGTGATTACTTTGCATCCGTCTCATGGGGCCAGAGCTTCTTTCATGGAAGGGACCCATCGGAGCGCGCTTCTGCCATCGCTGATGAGATCTTGTTGGGTATGGAATATTATATTCCATTCACAGATCTTGCCAGCGTTGGCAGTCAGCGGCCTTGATTCAATCGCGAATGCGCCAAAGCTGCTGAATGCAAGCAGGCGGCGTATCGTGCTTGGACGAGGGCTTGCGCTCTGAATGACCCTAGTACCAGCTCCTTGAAGGCGGCCTACAACAAGGCCTCTAAGTCTAACAAGAGGGCTCTCGCAGGAGCGGATGCACAAAGAGTGGCAAGGGTGGGGCGGGAGTTGATCTCGCACCCTGTGGGTAGCCGTAGCTATTGGCGGCTCGCTAAGGCCGTGTAGGCCAACTTCTGCTCTCCCTCGCTGCCCCCGTTGAAACATCCAGATGGCTCGTTGGCTTACCAGCCGCTTGAGAAGGCGAACTTGTTGGCTGAACTTTTTGCGGCCAAATCGCGCGTCGACGATTGTGGCGCCGCTCCACCTACTATAGCACATTGTGGGGCCACCATGCCTGATATTCGTATCAGGCAGTGTGACGTAAGTGCCGTGCTGCGGTCGCTCGACATGCGGAAGGCTAGCGGGCCGGATGGTGTTCCGGCGATTGTGCTGCTCAGATGCGCGGCTGAGTTGTCTCCTGTATTGACACGATTGTTTAGGGAGTCTTACGATACTGGTATTGTGCCGGTGTCTTGGAAGGAGGCAAGCGTCCAACCCATCCCCAAAAAAGGGGATCGCTCGGATCCGGCCAACTATCGACCCATCGCTGTAACTTCTGTGCTGTGCAAGGTGTTTGAGCGGATAATTAATTCCCAGCTCATTCACTACCTAGAGGATCACTCGCTGCTCCAAGATCGCCAGTATGGGTTCAGACCAAAGCGATCAACGAGTGATCTTCTAGTGTACGTTTCTCACGCGTGGGGTGAAGCGATGGACGAGCATGGCGAATCCCTAGCTGTTAGCCTTGATATCGCCAAAGCTTTCGATAGAGTGTGGCATCGTTCCCTTATTTCCAAGTTGCTGGCCTTCGGTGTGCCGCCCCGTTTGTGCGCCTGGGTTGCAGACTTTCTAGAAGGGCGGAGGATTCGTGTCCTTTGTGAGGGTAGTTTCTCCGCGTTCTACAAGGTCAATGCCGGAGTGCCGCAGGGTTCTGTGCTCTCATCTATTCTATTTCTTCTGCATATTAATGATATGTTGTCCTTGGGCAATATTCATTGTTATGCGGATGACAGTACGGTGCATGAGCGGTACTTGGGACATCCTGCGGCAAAGCAAGCCGATATCATGGTGAAAAGGCAAGAACTGGTTGCCAAAGTGAACCTGACTCTCGATCGTGTCTCTAAGTGGGGATCCAAAAACCTGGTAGAGTTTAATGCTAGCAAAACCCAGGTTTGTGCATTCTCGTCCAAAGTAACTTCCTTCCTTACTCCTCCCTCTCTTCAGAACTCTCCGTTACCCATTTCGGTGAACCTCAGCATTCTTGGCATGGACATCGGCCAGGAACTGAATCCAAAATGCTACATCGAGAGTGCTATTTTAACTGCCTCCCGGAAGTTGGGTATTCTCAATAAGGTGAGGCGGTTTTTCACTCCCGAGCAGCGCTGTTTGCTGTACAAAACTCAGGTGCGATCGAGTATGGAGTATTGTTCCCATCTATGGGACGGCTCCGCTAAATACCTCCTCGATGCACTTGATAGACTGCAAAGGCGAGCGGTACGCATTATTGGAGATGCTGATGTTACAGCTTCACTAGAGGACCTCCAGCTGCGTAGAGACATTGCTTCTCTCAGTGTCTTCTACCGGAACTACTACGGAGAGTGTTCTGAAGAACTTTTTGATCTTATCCCGCCCTCTCCTTTCCTCATCCGGACTACACGTGCTGGTCTTAGGAACCACCATCATACTGTACAGACTATCAGTACTCGTACCAAAATATTTGGCAAGTCGTTCCTCTGTAAGACCATTCGGCTTTGGAATTCTTTGCCGGCGCATGTGTTTCCCAGTACCTACAGTCCCGGGTCTTTTAAGCGGGGCGTGAAACGGCATTTATGCAGGCCGTCATGAATGGGTGCGCTCGTTATCGTGCTTATTCCACGGTGGGGAGCGCACTCATTATTTTGGACTGCATCGGCTGCTTACCATCAGGCAGAATGCAGTCACTATGACGAGCCATTATAAAAAAAAAATTCTATGAAAGAGCTGTTGTATAACATTAATGCCATTTTAAACTCTTTACGAATACAAACATACAAGTATTCTAGAAAGTTGCGGAATAAAACTTGAGAGGCCAAGCCACAAAGCTATGCATACCTACATATTATACCGTGACTGGTAAGAATATTTGACAATACATTTATGATTTTTAGCTTTCCGCTACAGAGCACGATACCCGCAGGAAGTACGGCCGTGTCATGTGCAGAAGAGTAATGTCGGCATTTCGCGATTGGCCCACATATATTTCACGAAACTTATGCTAAAATCTTTTAGACGGTTTCGTATACGGATATGAATGAACATTTTTATGCAGCATAATGTAGATTTACACAGTACGTTTAAATGGATGAGATCTAGCTAAAACATTCGTGCTATGAATTCCAAAACATATAGAAACCACAAAAATCTACTTCCGCGAACAGGGTTATTGAACCAACTCTCTTTGTTAGTCTGAATTAATTCTATATAATTGTGTTCAGAGTATGCTTTATACATTATCTAGTCATCGATTTTTTTACATCGTCATCATCATCAAACGTCCCATTGCTAGGCAAAGGCCTTTTTTATTCTATGTTAAGATTTCTTTTTTTGTTATTTTCTGTTTTATATTTTTATTTTCTATTTTTATTTTTTTGTGACAGTCAATAAATATTTTCTTTCTCTCTTTCCACGTGGACAAATGCGTAAGCGTATTATGTTTTACATATTATAATACATACATATTCACAACGTAAAGCCGTTGGCCCCGGTTGTTGTCGTAAGATGGCAGTCGTTAAAACCCACCAACCCGCATTGGGCCAGCGTGCTGGGTTACGGCCCAATATCCCCACGTGCTATTGACCACGTGGGAGGCCTGTGCCCAGCAGTGGGACGTTTATAGGCTGATGATGATGATGATGATGATATTCACAACTATTATCACAGAATAACTAATAGTACTTTCTACTATTACCTCGTAAAGGTTAGTCAGAGCCTATACAATGAGGACCGGAAAAGCAGTGCATTTCCGCTGTCCACGTTTTACCAAATTACTACTGCACATGTGCTCAGTGTGATAGGTGGTGAGCCCATCGCCGCTTTAAGCAGTTGGAAGTTCCGTTAGTCGGTTTTTACGACAGCCAAGAGAAAATATGGTTTTGTAGTAAGTATAATTTTAATATTGAGCCGCCATGCGCCACCTTAAGTTTTTATATATATACTTATACTAAACTAGCGGACTGCTCGCGACTTCGTTCGCGTGGACCCCGTACCTCATGACGAATTTTTGAAAATATTTTAAAGCCTAGTCACCCGGAGAAAGTGTAGCTTCCCAACGATAAAATAATTTTTCTAATCGGTCTAGTAGTTTCGGAGCCTATTTAATGCAAACAAACAAACAATCAAATCTTTCCTCTTTATAATATTAGTAGTAGTATTAGTAGTGTAGAAGTATTTTTTAATTTTTTTTTATGCTAAGCCCGGCAAATGACCCTACTCCACCTGATGTTAAGTGGAAATGAAGTCCAGGCGCGAGGACAACTGGTGCAGCGTAAGAGACGTAGCATCCGTCACCCTCACTCTGCCGGCCCACAAAGTGCTTCTTCACGCCTCATTTGAAGGACCCTATGTCATAGGTAGGAGGGAATACGTGTGCTGGTAGACTATTCCATCTTTTGGAAGTGCGACAAAGAAACGAGTCACCAAATTTCTTTGTGCGTGATGGAATGTTAGAGACTGTAAATTGGTGACTCCGGAGAGCAGCACGCGTACTCCTATGGAGGAAGGGAGAAGGAGGGATGAGGTCAAAGAGTTCTTCAGAGCACTCGCCATGGTATAAACGGTAAAAGACGCTGAGTGACGCAATATCTCTACGCAATTGCAAAGGCTCGAGAGCTTTAGTGACCTCCGCATTGCCGATAATGCGCACAGCGCGGCGCTGCAATCTGTTCAAGGCATCGAGAAGGTACTTTGCGGAGCCGTCCCAAAGGTGAGAGCAATACTCCACGCAAGACCGCACCTGTGTCTTGTATAATAGACACAACTGATCAGGCGTGAAGAATCGCCGCACCTTGTTCAGGACACCGAGTTTACGTGAGGCATTTTTAATCACGGTTTCGATGTAGTCCTTTTGGTTCAGATCGCAGCGGATATTCATACCGAGAATTCATAGAGATGTACCCTGAAGAGAGGGAAGGGGAAGGAATGGCGACTTTTTCGCTGTGAACGCGCACACCTGTGTTTTCTTGGCATTGAACTCCACCAGATTATTGGAGAACCATTTAGAAATGAGGTCCAACACCCGATCGAGCTCAATGACAAGATTTGCTCGCTTCATTTCGGTGTCTACCCGCCCAGCCGTTGGGTGACCGTTATATCCTCCATGCACTGTGCTATCATCTGCATAGCAATGAATGTTTCCAAGAGGAAACATGTCATTGATATGCAGAAGGAACAGCGTGGGGGATAGAACGGAGCCTTGAGGAACACCAGCGTTCACTGACATGAACCGCGAAGCGCATCCATCCGAAAGGACACGGTATAGATAAGAGTTAAGTTTATTCCTTCCATAATATGTTTACAGTTTCCAAACAGCTTAGATCCTACAATATTATAAACGCGATAGTTTGTAAGTATGGATGGATGTTTGTTACTCTTTCACGTAAAAACTACTGAATGGATTTGGATGAAATTCGGCATACAGATAGTTTATAACCTGGATTAACACATAGAATACTTTTTATTCCGATATTCCCACGGGAACGGAAACCACGCGGGTGAAACCGCGAGCGGCCGCTAGTAGCTTCATAATAATACATTGTTTTTTGCATCACGCTCGTGCGCAAATAAGACAGCGGCATAAATATTTTGTTCTAAAAATGTTTCTTTGCCCTCTACAAATATTTTTATTCCTGACACCCAAGCTAAATGTTTTTTCCTTCATGCGAGCGGAATGAAAACCTTTTTTACATGTCGTTGGTATCTAGCTACTAAAACAATAGAGCTGCCTGTGTAACCAGGCGTCTGTTAGATTTGTTAGCCCACTAGGTGTGAATGATACGAAAAGCTTTGAACAAAAAACCATCGCTACGCTACGCAAAAGGATAGTTCAAACAAAAGCTTAGTTAGTTGAACCTTGTTTGAGTTTGCATCCAAGCCGCAATTCAATAAAACAGAATGATTGTTGGAAGGGCAAACTGTTACCTAGTAGAATCATAGTTATAAAATTTTTTAAACACTGAAAAAAGACGACAACCTCAGGCGGGAATCGAACCACGCACCTACCGCATTCCGGGCGGCTGCCTTAACCACTTGACTACCGAGGTCTGGTTTTCACCTGTCGATGTCAGTGCTAGATGCTTATGTTTTTTTGTCATTGACTAAAAATTTAACTTAAGTATATTTAAGCGTTAATAAAAACGCTAAAATATATAAAAAACATTAATCATAATAGTTTTAGTTATCACATTAGCTTTAATTTTTTGTAATAAATGTTAATCTGAAATTAAGATGTCCATTATCAGCCTATAAACGACCCACTGCTGGGTACAGGCCTCCCACGTGGACAACAGCACGTGGGGATATTGGGCCATAACCCACCGCTCTTGCCCAATGCGGGTTGGTGGGTTTTAACGACTGTCATCTTAGACAACAACCGGAAACAACGGCATAACGTGCCATCCGAAGCACGGAGGAGCTCGAGATGTTTTTAATTTGGTCACCCATCCAGCCGCCCGACATTGCGAATTTGGCTTAGCGGGCAAGATCGCGAGCCGAACGCGCTAGCCGCTGCGCTATCGAGCTCCCCAAGATGTAATCTATTATATTTTGGCATTCGGTAATCAGTATTAACAAGTATTTATTTATTGGCTTACCAACTTTTGATAACCCATAAATATTCTTGTATTTTCTCAAAGTAAGGGTGGATTAGACCAAACTGGAATAAGACTTACTCCGAGATTAGTCTTTACAAATTCGGCGTTTAATCTAGGTATAAGACCTTATTCCAGTTTGGTCGAATCCACCCTTAGTAACATAATGTTGCAAACCTTTTGGCATATTATGTGGTTTTTAAGCCAACAATATAATCAATTGTAATGATGACTTCATTTACAAATGTGGTAGCCTTTGCTCAGCGGTTAAACAGTATAATTTAGCTTAATAACCCATAACCACCTACCACCGGTCACCATGACCGCAACCATTTTTCATAGTCAAATTTTGCAAAGTGTGTGTGTCGTACGGTAGTGTGCGGCTATGTACCTTTTGTGCACCTTCAACACTGTCGCCCTTGCAATTGGCAAGTGTGTACGTGCGTGCGTTCTACTTGGGTAAGTAAAAATATTTCGTTAGCGGTCTCTGTGACCGCACGTAGGTGGTTGCGTGATTTTTTGAGTTAAATTCGTTTTATTGTTTTAGTGCTAAAAAAATTTAAACGACGAATAAATTCAAATCTGGCAGCAGCAAGAGATGTCCGATGAACAGGATATGCCGGGCGAGGATATTAGTGACGTAGAACCTCAAGTTACATCTACATCCACCCCTTACAGTGATTCTTCAGATAATAAAATTCCTCTTGCAATATCTAGGCAGCACAATATGCACCATTATTACGAAATCGCTCAGAGGGCTTACGTCATAAGTTTGAGCAATCAAGCACAAAAGACTGAAAGCCGATTCAAGTTTCTGAAAAACTTGACAGTACAGTTTACAAAACAAACCAACCCGCATTGGGCCCGCGTGGTTGGTTATGGCCCATCCTCCCAATGTGATGTTGTCCATGTTGGAAGGCCTGTACCCGGCAGTGAGACGTTTATAGGCTGATGATAATGATAATGATGATGATGATGATGATGATGATGATGACAGCTTACAAGACCGCACAAGGAACGTGGCGAAAGAAATTATCACATTCCGACGGTCGACAAAATTGCAATTCGTCGTATTCTGCAGATCAGGGAAGATTTTCCAAGAACTTCTGATGCAATGAACTTGAAACTTGCAAGACCTGTTTGCTCTATTTGCGATCCTAACAAGAAGTGCAAAACATTTCATGTGTGTTTTATGTGCACACTACCAATTTCAGTGAAATGTTCAATTCAAATATGCTGAAACAGCCGCGAAAATTATAGAATTTTGAGAGTTTTGTAATTTTATTTCTTATTTTTTTGTTAATTAAATAGTTTCAATTTAAAATAATTAGTTACTTATTTTTTATAAGAAATAGTACAAAGAAGTTATAATTTTTAGTTTTACATGCTACAGATCTCATTTTCCTAAGGTAATTTTTGTTGCCAAAAATGTTACATCTTGAAGATTTATAGTTTTTTAAAAGATTTAGTCGTGTTTTGCATTTATGTAAATTCTAAAATAAAGCTCTAGTGCCTTACAAATAAACAGATAATAAGGTCGGAATAGTTATTCTGTGTTTTGCCTCTTTTACTGTAATTTGAAATTACGTTTACATGACAGGAACAAAACACGGAATAACTATTCGTAGCTTATTCTTTGTTTATTTGTAAGGCACTTAGAGTATAAACAAGGTATTTCATTCTCTTTTATGTTCAATTATACATGTAGATTTAAATCAAGGATCATCGCCTGTCAGCGGTCACCCTGACCGCACGTAGGTGGTTAAGGGACAGAAATTGGAGGTAGGTGGTTAAGGGTTAAACTTTACTTTCCTTTACAAATATATTTTACATTTCATGACAATACTTGACTTAATTTTAAATGAATAGTGATAAATATCTAATTTGTATGAGTAAACTAGGTTGATACATTGATTGCTATTTTGCTTGCTATTAACGTACACAAGGTGATCTACTGCGAATTCTGCGGCCTAAACATCAACTCTTGGAGCAGTATTACTTTAGAATAGAATAGAATTGACTTTACACACGGGGGTTAATCTTATTATGCAACTTCCCATACTAATTTTGCGTTGTAACCTTAAAGTATTACTACTACTGGGCGCATTTTCATTGGTCCTTAGCGGCCGCATGCGGGGTGCAAGAAGATTTTTGAAACGCATGCCATACGGCCTAAAGTTTTATACTTACATTCGAAAAGGTCTTCTCTATATTTCTGAATCCAAAAAGGAAAAAAAAAATCCGAATCCCATTAAAAATTCATCTACTGTTGTAAACCATGAAACCTTCGGTTAGTTCTAATGCGGGACCTTCTCGCATTAGGACTAACGACCGACTTATCGACCAATGAAAATGCACCTTAAGAGGTGACAGTAGGCCCCCAGCACTGCAGAGTCCTAATAGGTATCTCGTCTGTTCCTCTCGTGATGGGTACCTGAATCTTTTCAGTGCGCGGCTGTATTCCGACCGTGAAGCACCCTTTGTCACTGTTATTATTTTACAAATGTTAACAAAGGTGGAATGTGCGAACATGCACGAGATAATTAAAGTAACCGTGAATTTTACTCCTACATTTTAGAGCAGCGCAGTCTGGGCGCGCTCCGGGAGCTACGGATTTTTGTTCTCGTCAAAAACACCGCAGTATTTCAAGACTTCAGAAAGTTTTCGACCAGAGTGCGCTGCCAGTGTTGGAAGCGGTACTGAAAAGTGGTTCTCTTACTAAGGCTCTGAGTCAAATAGAAGTCGATGCGAATCTGGGTGTAAATCAGAAACGAATACCTATATCCGCAAAAGAACGATAACATTAGTGTATTTGGTTCCAGAAATATATAAATGCTACACAAAATCCTACTTATTCTTTACATTACTTCGGCATTATCGTTACCTAGCATCTGCCCCAATAGACAAGTGGCAACCGCTTCATGTCGATTTGTTTGCGTTTGCCAATAGTAAATTGGTAGACTTTACAGATACCTAATAGGCGAATCCGCTACCACGACACAAGTCGATCCTGTACATTTATCATTCTATTCTACAAGTGTTCGTGCCACTTGTCTTGGCTCTCAGTTTAGATAATCGCCAATCTCCTCATCTACATCGTCAGCTAGAGGTGAGATAGTCTCAATGATTGAGGCTTGTGATCAATCACATCAGAGGTTATAGTGCATTTTCGGTCTTCGGGCCTTATCATTGATCATGACTTCCAGGAATAAAAACCCTGATAAAATTAAACACACATTATTTAGACGGGGATTAACGCTAACTACTTACTATAGGCATACTACGCATACCTTTTTATACCCGACGTTTCGACCGAGTTGCACCGGCCGTGGTCACGGGCGGACGGACTGCTGTCGCGATGTGCTGCTTCCGTTTGCGCGGCTGAGTAAAATTGTCAGCTAAATCGGCTAAAATTATTTAAAAAAATAATGTGATGTTCGCAAAAAAATATGGCCCATTTTTTATCTTATTTTATCAGAGATAAGTGGCCTTCTCCATATAACTTCGTGTACTCGTATTAGTCTAAGATCCGAGTATAGAACGACCTTCACCGAGAAGGTTAATGGATGAAAAGTATTTTATATCAAATTTAATATGTTAAATAATATATCGCGAGTGGGTTGGCTGAAAAATTTCAGTCCAGTACCATTAATAATTAATTTAATATTTATAAAAAAATATTTTTTTACATTGCACTGGTTTGGTGTGTGTGTGTTTGTAATGAGCTTATCTTTATATAAACATAAATTTTATTTATTTAACCAGACGGTTGGAAATTACTAATATTGACTTGCCTGTTTACACCTGCCTACCCAATGTTATGGCAGGAAAAAAATAGTCAACCCAACGTTAGCATATTCTATAGGCTTCATACTTTCGAATGGTACCTATCTAATTTATCTATTATCGAAACAAGTGCAATATTTAAAAAAAATATATTTTTAAATATTTAATTAATCATATACTGGACTGAAATTTTTCAGCCAACCCACTCGCAATATATTATTTAACACATTAAATTTGATATAAAATACTTTTCATCCATTAACCGCTTGGTGAAGGTTGTTGTATACTCGGATCCTTTTCTATATGTACATGACAAATGAAATTTTTGACTCCCAACAAAAGGACTTCTTCTAAGTATATTTATTAATGAAATAATAACTTTTCGCTTTGCCGCGCCCAAAGTCTCCACCTCGAGTGCGAATCCCTTTGACATATTACGGCGGCGACCCTTCAACGGATGATGTATCTAAGTCCTCACATTGAGACACTCTCTAAGGGATCTTTTCGGGCAAAGGTTGATATCGCGACTTTGCTAAGCGCTATGCAATATTGCCGCTGTCGATTATAACCTTATCTATTTAAACAGGGTAAGCAATCTGTATGGGTCGAATGTGGATTATTTCTACGGAATCATGTAGGTATTATAAAGTTTTTCATAAATAAAATCAAGAATTGAACTCGCTTGAGTTTCATTTAATACCCATAATTCTTCTTCTTCAACTTAGCCATACAAAAGGGCAAAGCTGCCAGCCATTTGGGGACTTTGCCGCGCTTTATAAGATATTTTTAGGTTTTTAGCTGTTTAAGTTTATAATCCATTGTTTTTGTTGTTCAGTTTTGTGTAAATAAAACTTTTCTGTTACAAACGGTTGATCGGTTGCAGTCCAGAATAAATAAATCATATTCCGTCGGTTGCAGTAAGTCAGGTTTTCGTAGAACTCAAGACAGATGGGGTAAAATAGTTTTTGAGTAGGGATCGCACACCGGAAGGCGCAGTGTAGGCAAGCCTCCAACAAGGTAGACTGATGACCTTCTGATGGTCGCGGGTAGTCGCTGAAAACCTGGTCGAGTTTGATGCCAGAAAAACCCAGGTTTGTGCATTCTCGTCCAAGATAACTCTTCCCTCTCTTCAGAACTCTCCTTTAACCATTTCAGTGGACCTCAGCATTCTTGGCATGGCCATCAGCCAGGAACTGAATCCAAAATGCTACATCGAGAGTGCTATTTTAACTGCCTCCCGTAAGTTGGGTAATCTCAATAAGGTGTGGCGGTTTTTCACTCCGGAGCAGCGCTGTTTGCTTTACAAGACTCAGGTGCGATCGTGTATGGAGTATTGTTCCCATCTATGGGACGGCACTGCTAAATACCTCCTCGATGCACTTGATAGACTGCAAAGGCGAGCGGTACGCATTATTGGAGATGCTGAGGTTACAGCCTCTCTTGAGGACCTCCAGCTGCGTAGAGACATTGCTTCTCTGTGTCTTCTACCGAAATTACTACGGAGAGTGTTCTGAAGAACTTTTTGATCTAATCCCGCCTTCTCCTTTCCTGTCCCAGACTACAAGTGCTGGTCTTAGGAACTACCATCATACTGTGCGGAATATCAGCACTTGTACCAAAAAAATTGGCAAGTCGTTCCTCTGTAAGACCATTCGGCTTTGGAATTCTCTGCCGGCGCATGTGTTTCCCAGCTCTTATAATCCCGAGTCTTTTAAACGGGGCGTGAAACGGCATTTATGCAGGCCGTCATGAATGGGTGCGCTTGTTACCGTGCTTGTTACACGGTGAGGAGTGCTCTCATTATTTTGGACTGCATTGGCTGTTTACCATCAGGCAGGATGTAGTCACTATGACGTGTCACATTAAAACAAATGCAAGCAGGAACGCCTATGTCTAGCAGTAGATGATTTTCGGCTAATGATGACGACAACGAAACGTCGGGAATAAAAGGTATGTTTAGTATACCCAAAATGATGATGAAGTAGGAAGTGTCTGGCAGTTATCATTAGTCTAGTTACTAGACTACTAAACTTTAGTATAATATGACAAAGAAAAGTTACGCAATTAAAAGTTATATCTAGTTATTTAAAACAAACAGGTTCTTGTGTTAATTACAATACATTGCATTTGCCGTCATTGTAGCGTTGTAATAGCTGTAGCCTTTTGGCTGCCCAGTCCCGTTTCAGCCCACAACAGAACA
Organism: Scoparia ambigualis; assembly: GCA_963921215.1. Classification (NCBI taxonomy): domain Eukaryota; kingdom Metazoa; phylum Arthropoda; class Insecta; order Lepidoptera; family Crambidae; genus Scoparia; species Scoparia ambigualis. The sequence goes on from OY992507.1 coordinate 9,255,376, forward strand.
ACAAAAATGAACCCTCGCTAAGATATCAAGTACATCCAAGTGCAAATCGAGCTACACAATTACAGCTCTTATTGCATGGCCATACAGTTCAATATAAACTAAATGGGTGAAGCTTGCTCTCCACTTCTCTGTACCTGTGAGATACCAACGTTGGTTGGAGAATCTTTCAAAGAAATTCACGAATTTACTCTGTGAAGAAATTCGGTACATTTTTGTAGCTAAATTTTTCCTTGAAATAGAGTCCATTATCTGTATGAAAATGTAACGATGCGTGTTCTTGCAATATAAAGAGTAATGACGGATATCGTTAAAAATGATAAGAAATAATAGAGCACATAATACATTTTTAGCTTTTAATTAGTTTTCCGTTAGAGAGGTATCGACTCCACAAAACGAAACTGAAGCCCCTTTTAATTATTCCCCCGATAATTAGACATAATTTAATTCTTTACCTTTTGCCTTACAAATTAACTGACATTATAAATAGAACTCCGTCCTAATTAGGTAATCTCGAGTTTGCCAGCAGGGTTTGCTAAATTAAACATAATATAAGTTCAATCTGCTACCACAAGAGAGTTAACAATATTTGTGTACGGGCCATTTCGTAAGTAAACTTTGTATTTCTAAATAACAATTTGTGGTAGGTAGTCCTTATGTTTGCAGTAGTAATATATTACTCTGTAAGGACAGAGTAAATACATGTAAGGGACACCGCAGTGACAAACAGGAAAGTATTAATTACTCACGGAGAAGGGAAAATGTCAAGAAATTTTATAGTATCATGTAACCGACACGTGATATGTTATATTTTATTATTCCGAAACTTAATAAGACTTAAGCCAATTACAGAGTTCCATAACGTAGATGAAATAATACAAGAATAATAGGCATTTGACAACATTAAGTATAATTATAGCCCCGTGTGCTCTAAGGTAATATTACCTTGCTTTAAGGTAATTCCGACCTTTGCATATGCAAAGGTCAGAATTAGGTAGAGTTATTTATGTACTTGCATCAAAATGTTGATATTAATATGGATCTTCCCGGGATTTCTAACGGACAATACCGTGTGGCCAACAATATTACAAATAAATAATAATAAAAACCTCAGAGATAGTTATCACAAATAAAACAAAGATAATTTAACATACAATTTATATTAGTATTTATGTTAACGGAAATGTATGTAATCCGTCATTGTATACAATTCCTAGGAAATGTATGTAATTCCTAAAATCGCCCGGAAATGTGTGAAATAAATTATTTATGACACATTTCCTAAACAGCAACCGGAAATGTAAAACATTTAAGATATAAATGGGTACGCGGGGACAGTGGGGGATACTAGCTTCCCTACTCCTCTAGGTCACGTGACAGGTTAGAAATTTAATACAATCGCGAAGCGCAGCGTAGCGAATGTTTTAAACTTCGAGGTTATTTTTTTATTAGACAACATAAATACTAGAACAGAAATTTAAGATTTTGTACGGTATGATTGTTACCTGATTGTCTCAACGAGTGCCTTACTAAAAATTATTATTCTGATTTTAACAACGTGTTTTATGACAGACAGCATTCTTTTTATACATTTCCTAATAAGATATTGGAATTATATACCATTAAAAGGAAATGCATACATTTCCCAGGATATGTATGTATTAAATAATTTATAAAACAATATTTTACACATTTCCTAAATAGCTTCGGAATTGTATACATTTTCTGGGAGTTGTATACAATACCTAGATTTCATACATTTTCGGTAACATTTACATTAATTCACAATACAAATTATTAATATTCTTATGCAAATTCACATACTTATACTTCGCCTTTTTTATATTTTTTTATTTATTAAATCACGGGAATTTTCTGCTCTTTAAAATTAATTTTGGGATTTGAGGCACATCCACTTTAACCTTTCGCTGTTTGAAATCAGTGTAAGTACAAAAATAACTCTACCTAATTCCGACCTCTGGTAATAAGTACCTATTACAGTCTTATTTGAACTATGTACGTGCTTTAGAATATAATTAAACAAGCGGCCGCTCGCGGTTTCACCCGCGTGGTTCCCGTTCCCGTTGGAATATCGGGATAAAAAGTATCCTATGTGTTAATCCAGGTTATAAACTATCTGTAAACTGAATTTCATCCAAATCCATTCAGTAGTTTTTACGTGAAAGAGTAACAAACATCCATCCATACGTTCCCGTGGGAATATCGGGATAAAAAGTATTCTATGTGTTAATCCAGGCTATAAAGTACTTGTATGCCGAATTTCATCCAAATCCATTCAGTAGTTTTTACGTGAAAGAGTAACAAACATCCATCCATACGTTCCCGTGGGAATATCGGGATAAAAAGTATTCTATGTGTTAATCCAGGCTATAAAGTATTTGTATGACGAATTTCATCCAAATCCATTCAGTAGTTTTTACGTGAAAGAGTAACAAATATCCTTTCTTACAAACATTCGCGTTTATAATACACACATCAAAAGTGTCTAGGGATCAAGCATTTTTATGCGGATTTCTTGAGATTGAGATGTGGCTTTGTAATAAATTTATGATTTTATAAATTTATATGGATCCTTTTTGGTGCATTTCATAATTTGAAACAGGAACTTTCAATCAATTTCTAGTAAAAGATGAAAATCAGCTGTCAATATTTTCCCTATAAAAACATACAACGCATTGAAGACATTATTAGTGCTACTGTTTCCCTACTACTGATTAAAACCAACGTTATTATGGAGCGGCGACGTCATTTAAGCAGGGAAGAAATGCTCAGAGCCGTGGGAATGATAGAAGCTGGTTCCCGGCAACGTACTGTGGCTTTAGCTCTGAATACAAGTCAGAGTGTTATCAGTCGACTTTGGACACGTTACCGAAGCACTGGTACCGTGGCTGAGCGCCATGGAGGACGGTATCGCTGCACCACACGGAGACAAGACCGATACATTCAAATCACAACTCGAAGAGCTCCAACAATAACCGCCATGATGTTAGCCGTGAGGCTTCATCACTCTTCAGGGAACTTAATTAGCGACCAAACAGTCAGAAACCGCTTGCATGAAGTGAACCTTCATTCCCGAAGACCGCTAAGGGTACCACCTATAGCAATGCACAATCGTAGGATTCGATATCAATGGGCTCTTGAACACAGAAATTGGGCAGAAGAACAATGGCGTTTCGTGTGCTTTTCTGATGAGTCTCGTTTTGGTATGAGACCGGATACAAGACGTATACGACACTGGAGAACCCCTGGACGCCAACAGCGATTAAAATCCTGCCAGGAAGTCCATCCTTATAGTGGTGGAACCATCATGGTATGGGCGGGTATTTGGATCGGCGGAAGAACTGAGTTGATTTGGATCAGAGGCAACCTCAACGCTCAAATTTATGCTGAGACGATTGTATCAGACGTCATCGTTCCTCTACAAGTGCAAATCGGTCCCTTAATTCAGTTAATGCATGATAATGCACGACCGCACACCGCAAGAGTTGTAAGACAGACTCTCGCCGCAGCTAACATCAATGTCATGCCCTGGCCTGCTCAGTCGCCAGACTTGAACCCGATTGAGCATGCATGGGATATGCTACAGAGAAGAGCTCTGCCGAATATGGAGGGTATCCAGTCGCAAGAAGACCTTTTTTTGTTGTTGCAACGAACATGGGCGGCCATTCCACAGCGTGATTTGGATGAACTCATTTTGAGTATGCCAAACCGATGTTCTTGTGTTGTTAGTGTTCGCGGTAGAAATATGGATTATTAATTGTTTAAGTTACCCAATAAAATTTTAAAGAAAACTGTTATTTCAGTCTTTTTTTCGAACTTTAATGTTAGTGGTTCAAATGTCAAAAATCCCTTTATTAGGAAAATGGAAAATTTCTTTATTAATGCAAAGGTGACTTGGTTTATCGTTACTGTAGACAAACGAAAACACTTTATTTGATGAATCCTTAAAGAAAATTTTAATTAATATCAATCAGGAGAAAAGTTATTGCAAAAATATATGATGATCCCTAGACACTTTTGATGTGTGTATTAGTAGGATTACATTTATACATCACGCTCTTTTGTCGGAGGGGTAGGGAGAGAACCCAACTTTTCATCAGCTACAATCCTCACACTTATCATTTGCTTCATTTAGTGGGTCTGAGTTAAGGTTTCTCGTTTCGTTATAATTTTATTATGGATTAATTACGCCTTCATTAGTGAAATCCAATCAGCTCCGTATTTATGGATGTTGACTCAATCACCACGGTCGCCAGCCAAGTTAACCCGTGCTATTCTATTTTATTCTATTCTATTCTATGTAACAAACATTTTATTGCTTTTATTGTTTAGTACATTTTGTGTACCAAACAATAAAAGCAATAACTCGGGTATAGATGGGTATTTTTCATGAAATTTAAAAATTTGAGTTTAAAAAAAAATTAAATAATATTTTATTATTTACTTAGATATTTTTTTTGCAGATATCAAAAAAGTCGCTTTAAAAGATCTATTTAGGAGTATTGGTCTTCCAAATTTTTGTATATAATCTATAAAACAATGAAAATTACAAATAAAAAAAATAGAAATAACAGCATCACTCAACTTCTTTGATCGTGCCGTTTTTCTTCCACATACATACACCTGTTTTAAATTAAATACCATGAAATACAAGTTTTAAGAAAAAAATAAAAAATATAAAAGAACCGTAGAAAAGTGTATAAATTATTTCCTCATGCAGCCGTTATTCCCCACTCCGAAATACAGCGAGGGAATGACCGTGAGGGAATGACAAATTTTAACTTAAGCTACAAAAACACCGGCACAGAACCGGAATTTGCTTGTTTTTCTTTTCTTGAGCGTCGACTTGCCGACTATCGACAATTAAAAATTCTATTGTGTCTGGCGCGCGACGCGCAGGTTATATTTCGAAAATGCATTTTACTCCCAAAAACGCATAAAAACAACAAATTATTTACATTTATACTAAAACGCTTAATACATACATGTACAGTGAGGTAATAATTGCTATAAATGTAACTCTTAATTTTTTTTACATAATACCTAAGTTTTTTCACAAACTCACCTACGGTTGAGAAGAAATCGCCATGTTGAATCATTTGAGTGTGTTACCAGGTATTTTAAACTTCAGGTTGCGTTCCTAAATATCGTTCAATACGTGCAGAAATCGAATATTCGTAATAGGGTGAGGGAATGATTTTATTTGGCGGGACATAAATTCGTCGTTGTAAGATGGAATTTTTTATAGACAATAACAAACATCTTTCTAACATATATACTTTCTATAATATTAGCATAATTTCATTTTTAAGAATATTGATATATTAGAGACAATAGGCATTTTAGTTAAGTTTTTGAACTAAGGGACAAGGTGAGGGAATGACTTTCACGGTAACAAAGTAGCCATATCTTTTTTTTCTTTAGAGGGAACATGTTTTCTTTTTAAGCAATAGTAAAATAGACAGCGAGCATTGAAAGAAAAAAGACTTACGTAGTTAATGATATGACTCGGCAATAAATGACTCTGGAATCAAATTTCGAAATTTGATGAGAAATACCCAGATATTTTCCAACTTAGTCTTTCAGTATTCCAGAATTGCTTAAAAGTAGAGATGGGCCGGATCTTGGTTTTGCCGGGTAATGGGTAACGGGTACCCGGCATAATTTTTGCCGGATCTGCCAGGTAACCGGCAAAATTACCTGTCATTAAAATGCCTTTAAAATCCACCGCTCTTAAGGGTTAAGCGGTGCGGGGTGAGGCAGAGAGGAGAGGAATGGAAATACTTGTGTTTTTTACATCACAATCTGCCGAATTTGAAGTTTGATTTATTGATTCACTTGACATTAACTTTCTTAATTTTACGCATGAAACAATAATTCTTATATGAAAATATTTTTATTGATATTCCGAAGGTCACCCTCATCTTAAAAAAGTTAATTTTAATTTTTAAACCGAGCGCGTGATGGTTTTGTACACCGTGTACACTATTGTCGACCGATAAAGTGATATTAGACGATAAAATTTGACAGTTCAAGTACTGCCGATGTCAATTTGTCGACGTCTAATGTCACTTTATCGGTCAATAAAAGATCCGTGCTCGCACTGCTGAAACTTCAAAGCAGAATTGTTCTAATTTTAAATATCAATATGATTGATTTTGCTTGGAAGAGACTTAAGTCAGTTTTTGTGATCGCGCGGCACACCCTTAAATAAATGGATCTCAAGGACGAGTTACCATAATAACGATTATTAAATGCGAAATAAAGACTTGATTTAATTCTTAAAGGAAAATGCCGGTTTTTGTATGGAAGCCTGTACCAATTGCTTTTAGATGAAACAACCATTTTAAGCCAGCTTATAGTTTAATATTACCGTTGGCAATTTTTGTTTTTGTTTTCGAATCCGCAATTCTGAGACTTTTCCTAATAACTATATTTATAAAAAAACCCGCCTAAAATATTGCAAAGATACCATTCACTATAAAAGGGGAATACGTTTCCATTTCCAAGTGTTTATAACAGTTTAAATAAATAAAATAATAAACAATCAGCAACGCAATATGGCTATAGGTACCTGCAAAAAGATAGATTACTTACCTAAAACCGTAGTTATGTATATTTTCAAGAGATACCAAATAAAGAACTCATAAATGGTAGAAACTACCATATATGAGGCGGGTTTAAAAAAAAATATAGTACCTTTTGATAAAAAATCTCAGCATAGGTATGTAATCAGAATACTTTTATGATATACATGAGAGACTTCTGCCCTGCAGTGGTCATCTAAGAGGTTGTGTTAATAATCCCTACCTTTAGAAATTATGTGGAAAACTACCAGGTGTCTAGATATTAACAGAATAATATGAAGGATAATATTAATTAAATAAAATGCAAACCTTATGACAGTTGTTTAGGACAGTTGCTATCTTGATTAAATATGTCTAAAATCGATATCGCCTATGAAATAATTGATTAATGAATAGATTGATCATTCAAAGTCTGAAAAAGAGTTTAGCAGCCAAATCGATGTACCTCTTTCTATTCAAAATAAGTATCACAAAGAACATAGATTTTTTATTCACTATCATAATGCCTTATAACGAATGCAAAATTATTTTAATCGTCTAACTGCCTTACTCAAAAACTATTTAGTCTCCGGCTGTCACTTTCTTATGAATAGTGTTAAATAGAGAAGGAAAGACATTTAATTGTCATTAAAACTTAATTGACGTCTCTGAGTACGGCAGTAAGCAATCGCGGTGCATTTCTCTTATAGATTTTTTGTTGCTTGGAATAGACTTTTTTTGTGCTGGCAATGAATAAGCATCTATCTAATTCTTGACTACCGAAAATGCATTCGGAAGTCAAAAACTTGGGCTATCGAACTTTTTTATTACATTTCGTAAACGCGGATTTAATAATGTTTCATATTTTGGTAACGGCAGTCAAAAAGTATTGAAGTATTTATGGGAAATCATTTTTTTATAAGCAATTGGTACAGGTTCCGGCATTCTCCTTTGTTAAAATTATAAGTTGATTTAAGATGTACAAAGTTTATAAACATTTTCCTATGAAAACAGTTGGTTACTTTTATTTACCCGGCTTTACCCGTTATCCGGCAGCATTATCCGGTATCCGGCCGGATCCTGAAAAAGTGAAACCGCCGGGTACCGGATCCTAGCTGGGTACCACTCTCTACTTAAAAGTCTCGATGAAACATTCTACTGTAATTTAGTTTTAGTTTTAAATTGATATTAATTAGTTTAAATTGTAACACAGGAAACACTTTTATAGTTAGGATATTTATGTTATGATTGTGCACTAATTATCGGTTTGTGGTTTAACAAAATACTTTATATATTACTATGTATACTGTTCATGTTTTTGGCTATAATCTGTGTTTTGTATCGTATATAAATAAATAAATAAACAATGCGATCATTTTCCTACCTGGGAATTGAACTCTGGTTATCCGAATATTGACAAACGACGCATTTTTACCCAAATGATGTATATATTTGTTTACAAATCAAATATTATTAGTAGCAATAAAAGTTATTAGATGAATTAAGTTGGGAGCACTAATGCACAAATACGGTTCAAGTATTTGTCTAACACAATTAATCACCTATCCTGATAATGAGTAAGGACTGACTTCATCAAAAAACCCTATGTACCTACCTAAATTCAAAACGGTATAAGTATAAAAACATAAAATATTCCTATTACTCACATTCAAACACAGACCTGTCGGTGACCATACATAACTCATTTACTTACTATCAACTGATAACGGATATCAAAATGGTATTATTTTCGTTTATCGGAATATTATGTCGATCGATTGTTCTCAGACAGGATTGATCGTGGCTAGTACTTCACGCCGTTTAGTTGATAGGCATTTGTTATTAACATTAAATAAACAAATGAAAATCGAAATTGTTAAAGTGATAAGATAAAAAATTTCATACAAGTTGATAAGTGTTTTTTTGTCAAAATGCCTTTGGGTCCAGTGAAAAAATTGGAAAATGTGAATGATAAAGTGTTTCTAGTAACTGGAGGTGCAGCTGGTGTTGGTGCAGGAATTGTCAGGAAACTCCTTTTGGAAAATGCTCGAGTGAGTTTCAAACTGTTAGAAACAACTGAAATCAAAACTATTAGATAACGATTGAAATTCTGTTAGGCCAAATTCAAGATAAGTTTTATGATGATGTCATACTGTAAATCAGTTTTAATGCGATAAGCATAACAGTAAAAGTAACCAACATACAAAGAAAAGAATTCAAATGTTTTTGGAAATATTTTTGTGGTCTATTTCTTAAGGCACCCGCCGTTTCGTTCTTCAAGTTTAACCCTGCAAATGTTCTATTTTAGTACGTGGCTTTCCTCGACATAGCCGAACGGGAGGGTTCAGTCCTCGAGTCTGAACTCCTCCGCAAGTTCGGTGCACTAAGAGCTAAGTTCATAAAATGCGACATCACAGACGAGGCCCAACTTTCTGCGGCATTCAAGCAAGTGTTTGACAAATACCGCAGACTGGACGTTGTTGTGAACAATGCAGCGGTGTTAAGTGCCAAAGATAGTGACTATAAAAGAATAGTTGATGTTAATATGGTAAGCAATGTTTTTTCACATTTGCCCTAATCTTATTTTACTAAACACTTCTGTACAATTGTCAAATTAATGAAAGGAAAGACACAAAAAATGAATTATATAATACCTATCATCTATAAAATTTGATTGCGATTTGCTGTCTTAATTTGTTAAAGAAAATAAATTGCACAACATTTGTGATTTTTACTAATGCCTGTTGTATAAAAATAGACAGATAATGTTTTCACAACGTAAATTAAATTTTAATAAGCACATCAAGACTATCGTAGATTGCTTTAGAACTACGAAGTTTAGACATCAAGTTTCGAATCTGATCAAGTTTTGTATTTAACGATAAGTTAACTTCGGAAAGTTAGGCTGTTATTGGATTTCTAATTTGATTAGACTTCACGTAGGAATTACTCCATACTGCTTTACACCCACGAGTCATCACACAAATTGGGTTTAGTATGTCAAAGAGAATATTCTCGTCTATTATATAACTTGATCATTATGATATTAATATTATAATGGTCAACTTCTACGATTCTAATTAAAAGTCAATGTTATTAGTGTGATAATTATTTTCGAAAATTTTAAAATGAATTCTTATATTATTATTATGTTGCATTGCATTAAAAAAATCATATTTTTTATAATTTCCATGAGAATCTATGTTTTTTTTTTATTGTAAATTTTTTACATCAGTCTGTTTCTTCAGGTTTTTAACAGTTGCTACAAAACTTTCATGAAACTCTCTACGTTGTAAACATATTTCTGTACATTTCAGACAGCAACCATCAACAGCACATTAAAGGCATTACACTTTATTGGGGTAGATACAGGAGGGTGTGGAGGAGCAGTAGTCAATGTGTCGACCCTTCTGGCCCTTAAACCTAGGCCGTATCTGCCAGTTTACAATGCGACAAAAATAGCGGTGTTGCAGTTCAGCAATTCTATGGGAGTGAGTATAGTCTTCTAAATATTGGGCTAGCTGCCATTTGCGAGTTGTGAGCGAATTGATATGTCACAAAAGTCACGAGCTACAGAAACGTTGTATTTGGATAAAAATTAGCTTCAGGTATTACAAGCTCCGCTCTGACAACGACGTGAAAGAAGGACAATTATGGACACACAAGTTTGCTTTTACAGTGTAAGTTGATGCTAAATGTAGGAATAGGTTAGGATTTGTGACGATGGCACAAAAAATTGGTAATACTAAAAGAAAACTTTTTAAGACCGCTGGCTTGCAGCGTAAATCATCAACTAATAGAAAGAATTCAACGAGTCTTCTGGGGTCTCGGTAGCTTAGCGGTTAGAGCAGTGGCCCGGCAATCCAAAGATCATGAGTTTGAATCCCATTCGAGCTTTCCTGAGACTGGTTGATTTTTTTTTCTAGTAAACATTTTATCCTGTAACTTTTTAGGAGATATAATTTGCTAATTAAGAAAATTTCTTGTTGTAAAATTTCGATTAGTAGTTTCATCACAAAAGTTTATTTAGTCTCCATGAAGACAGATGAAGCAATTTGCCGCAAAGTAAATTTAAAAGAAAGAATATTTTTAAACCGAGTCTGAGCAAAATTAAGCGGGCGCACCAGCCGCAATTTCATAAAAAGGCAAACTTTCGAATGCAGCGTTTTTCTTGAAGACTTCTTTTACTTTATTCCAGAACGTAGATTGAAAGCTCGGAGCTCCATCGAGCTGACGGTGTAAGCAGCCAGAATTTAGTAACTTGATAGTTAATGAAATCTCTAGAAAAACATTGATATTATAAATTATGGTTATTACGTTTAAGATCATTATCTTTACACGTTACACGAGGACCTCTAAGATGCTGGCCCTGAAGTTCTAAGTTTGCTTTCATACATACTCAAGATCGATTAAAAAAACTGTTGAAGTTGTAAGCCTGATTTCAATCAAATCTGACATTTAATAACTAATAATTAACTTTTTCCCTTTAAACTGACAGGCCGAAACACACTTCTCCAAGACCAAAGTTCGGGTCATCACTGTGTGCCTGGGGCCCACAGACACTGCGATGCTCCAAAAACGCTGCATTTCTAACTTGGACAAGGATTTTGGACAAAGCCTAACATCCAGTGTCGACGGACGACAAAGGTAATTATTTAGTGCGACGCAACTGACACTGCAGTTTTACATTGTTTTTAGTAATGGGTATTCTTGGTCGCGCTGCATTTCCTCCAACATCGCCAGGTACTCAATTCGTCTGCATAACTACGCGCCGTAACTGACACTCCCGACTAGGGATGGGATTTTACCCGGAAAAAACCCAATCGGACCCGGCTGGTTGGATCATATTTTGTAGTTTTTGTAGTTGTGAGAGGTCTATGATGATGATGATGATTATTAATATTGTTCCGCAACTGGGTCATCTTATTAGGCGTAGGCACTTTCTGTGGCCATGATGTGACACCACCATACGAAAAAGTGGTTTGCAATGTCCAGTAGCGGCACCTAAGCGCGACGCCTTAACTGCGAAGGACAACTAATTGTACGGACGCAACTTTAAAAGTGCTATTGTAAAATCAGCGGTTCTAAAAACGTTGATCGAATATGATTTGCAATGTTGTATAGAACAGCAGACTTTAAATTGCTAATTGGCTATTTGACAGTTGTAACAATAAAATATAAAATATGTCGGATATGGTAGTTTTTAATTTAACAATAATTATCCAATAGTTTTTTTTTTAATTTTAAGATAATTTGTAAAGATTTAATTTTTACAAAATATATTTGCGATTTTTATTTGCGGATCTACAAGACCCGAAACAAAATGATTGAGCTTCGTGTGACGTCACATTTTACAAAATAAACTTAAACTGTCTGTCAGGTTTTAAGATAAAATTTGTTTGTTGAAGTGTGACGTCCCAGGGCAAAATGTCACGTGACCAACCGTTTACGCGCGAAATTTGAAATTAATGAAGAAAAATATATGATTTTTTTTCTATTAAAAAGCTTTTTCGAGAAAAAAAATATTGAGGTATAAAATAAGCGTTTGTAATTTTTAAAATACTTTCCGAGAAATGTCAAGTAGCCAATTCCTAACAGAACATGACAGGATGATTAACAGGACAATTAGTTATGTGTTTTTAAATAATAATGTACTAGTCTTTAAAAAAAGTGCCACGGTTATTGCCTAAAGCAGGTTAGGTATATAAAAGGTTAAATAAAATGTGTCACCTTATGTAACACAATACGGGTATTGTATCACATAAGGTAGGCACTAAACACACACGGGAGACCTCCGGTACCGAAATTGGAAAACAGAATTAAATTTGACTGAGGCGCGGATGTTTACATAATGAAGGCATTTTGGCTTATAAAATGCCAATATAGGTATACATGAATAAAAGATGAAAATATTATTTTAGGAGCGCCAAAAACAATATTGTGAAAAATGTAGGCTTTTATTAGACCTTGAATGTACATTATTAATAGCTCAAAAACTGTTTTTTTTTTTTTTTATAGCAGAAGGAGGCAAACGAGCAAGCGGGTCACCTGATGGAAAGTAATCACCGCCGCCCCTGGACACCCGCAAAACCAGAGGAATCGCAGGCGCGTTGCCGGCCTTTAAGGAAGGAATAGGCTCGTTTCTTGAAGATCCTTAAGTCATAACGGTCCGGAAATACCGCCGCCGAGAGCTGGTTCCACAACACTGTAGTTCGAGGCAAGAAATTTCTTGAAAAACGCACAGTAGTAGACCGCCATCCATCAAGGTGATGTGGATGGAATGACAGTCGATTGCGTGTAGTGCGGTGAAGGAAATCAGCGGCAGGGATCAAGCCGAACAATTCCTCAGAACACTCCCCATGATATATACGGTACAATATACAGAGAGACGCAACGTCTCTCCGAAGAGCCAGTGGATCGAGCCGACCTGAAATAACCACGTCGTCGACAATTCGAGCAGCTCTGCGTTGAATGCGGTCAAATGGAAGGAGTTGGTATTGGGGTGGTATTGAACTTGGCTAAGTTTTTGTGACAATGAAACTTCAACGTAAAATGGCTTCGTTTAATTATCAAAATGATAGGCATGCAATTTTTAGTTATGTTTTAAAATACTATTTGAAATATATACAGGATGAAATTATTTATAAAACAAAAAATAACAACTTTTAATGACTGTAGTCACAAAATAAACAGGGAGGTCAGTCTCCCGGTGTAAGTTATCTCATAAACAATTTTGATACAAAGGACAATGGGCAAAAATGTATGGAACTTGGTCCAAGATGAAACTGATCCTCCACTGATGAGACTTGTGGAAAATGAAAGTGCTGTCATAATGACTTTTGCAAAATATTATCAATATCCGTCCCGGGACTTTTTTTATAGTCACGTTAACCTGACAAGGGTGGAGGAGCGGGGAGGAGTGGGGAGGGGGCTAATTAGGGGCGAAGAAACGAGATACCGTATCTTATTTAGACAGGCACAAACATGTTTAAACATGCGCCACACATAACGTAAAATCTTATTATTTATAGTCAGGTTAACTTGACCATAAAAAAATTTCCGTGACGGATTTTAATAATCTTTTTCCAGAATCATATGACATGTATTAACTATAATTTCCCACAAGTCTCATCAGTGGAGGATCTAGTCTCAGCTCTAGGACCACTTTTGCCTATTGTCCCATCAATGAGATTTTTCTAAATAATGACATACAGCGAGACACTTTCATTAAGTCAACTATCTCGTGACAGGAAAGCGTATTTCTAGATCATTAATTGGGTGAGACAAGTGAAGATCATAAAAATGACGCAATGAAAAGAGAAAGCCCGTTTAGTCCACTCTCGTCCCCTCGACCCCCAATAAATAATGTGTTCACTGGACCCCTAACTACAGTGTATTCTCGACCCTCGGGAGTCGAAAGTAGATTTTATTTTCCAGCCAAATTCAAGTTTCCTCTCGACCCCCAAGATACAGTTATGATAATAAATGATTAAAGAAACGTTGAAAAAAAATTCTACCTCAGGTGGGAATTAAACCCACGTCCTCCGCACGACCGACGTGCGGTCGTGCTTCGTTATCTAATAATCAAATATTAAATAATAATGATATCAAATAAGTAAAGAGTTTTACTTTAAGTTTGTTATATTATTATTTGTTGTAATTTCTTAGCTATTTTAACAGACTGAAAAGGGAGGAGGTTCTCAATTCGTCCGTAGCTTTTTTATGTATATTCCCTGCTTTGTCAAAGACTGTTGAACCGATTTAGATATATTTTTTTTTTAAATTTTAAACACTGAAAAAAGACGACAATCTCAGGCGGGAATCGAACCACGCACCTTCCGCATTCCGGGCGGCTGCCTTAACCACTTGGCTACCGACGTCTGGCTTTCAACCGTCGAAATTTGTCAGTGCTTGATGCTTATGTTTTTAGTCAACATTGCTTGGGAAGGTGCGTGGTTCGATTCCCGCCTGAGGTTGTCGTCTTTTTTCAGTGTTAAAAATTTTACTTAAGTATATTTAAGCGTTAATAAAACGCTAAAATACAAAACATTAATTAATTTTTTTGTTTGAAATTATGTTCTATCTTGTTGAATTTTCATCAGGTCAGGATCCTAGAGAAATTGAGGGAACTCTTCGAATATTATAGGCATACCCCTAAAGCGATTTAGTTGATTGATGAGTTTATTTGCAATAAACTCATTTGTCTACGGAAAGTACCATTTAGTTAAGTGGAACTGACAATAAGACCACAGACGGCCACGGGAATTACGAAATATTGCTGTACGATTACAAACTTTAATAAAGTTTTATTTTCACTTTTTTCGACATTTTTACCATGATTATGCTTGAGTTTGTCCTCCTGATATTTCTATATAATATAGTTGCCAAGCAATTTATGTTCGCCACAATGCATCATGGTTAAGTAGAGCTAATGGTGAACCATCAAGAGAGTATAAAAGCAGGCATTAAATAGGTATAAAGGCAGAGGCAGGATATATTTCGAGCCTTGGCACCGACTTCAAAAGTATGTAAGTTTAATTATAGCTGTAGGGATATTTAGTTTTTTTTATTTATTTTATTTTTTTGAGGTTGGTTCTTTATTTTGTTATATATATATTTTTTTAATTTTAGGTCTCATATAACATTACATTACAAAAAAGTCTCATTTAGACCTCAGCTGAGAGTCGCCCGGATAGCGAAACGTCCTGGGTCGAATCCCAGCTGAGGGCTGAGTTATATTAGATATAAAATTATACTTCAAGTATTCTCTTATATTGCTAGTATATTATTTTTTATATCAAATTCCTGCCTTTATTCTGTACCTCACTGTACCAAAATATAAATTTTAGGTACTTACCGAACTAGGGGTTGAAAGTGGACAAGGTATGCCTGTCCTTAGTATGAAAATTCAGTCTCACCCCCTGGGGGTCGAGTGTGAACTATGTTTGAAGGTTGAGAGGAAACAAGTACACAAATCTTTTTTTAGGTGTCGAGGGGACGAGAGTGGACTAAACGAGAAAGCCGGCATTGATAGTCGCCTAGCGCCAACTTGGATAATCGTTACAGGAATGGGCTTGATGTAATTATTGCTTTTCATTTTCAGAGTGGATTCAGCGGCCAATGGAATACTGCATGTGATAAATAGTGGGGAGAGTGCCTCAACTTGGATGATAGCAGACGATAAGGAGCCAGTGGACATCAGTGAAAACATTTCCAATGGTTTTGACGCTATGTGTTTCGGTATTAAATATACTGATTGATAAGAGATACAAGTTTCTATTGAAATATATACATACATATAATCACGACTATTATCCCCGAAGGGTTAGTCAGAGACTAGGAAATGAGGATCACAAAAGCAGTCCTCTGCCATAGTCCACTCTTCACCAAATAGCGATTGCACCTGTGCTCGGCGTGACAGATGGTGAGCCCATCGCCGCTCAAAACTGTTGGATGTATGTGCAGTCTTTAGTCCGTTAGTCGCTTTTTACGACACTCAAAGAAAGAGAATGGGTGATAGTTATATTGAAATATTGAGACAGTTTTCTTTGTAGCACCTTCAAAAGATTGAATAGTCATACGTTTTCCCTCCTTCCTACGATATGGGATTCTTCAAACGAGGCGTAAAGAGGCACCTTATGTACGGGCAGGTTAAGGGTGATTGATTCTACGTCTCTGACGCTGAACCAGTCGTATTCACGCCTGGACACCACTTCCACTTAACATCAGTTAGAGAAGACATTTACCGGGATTTTTATTAAGAATAAAACTTTTCCCTGTTATAAAAAAAGGGTTAAGTCTCAGAATATTATCTAAATCATAGAAGGAGTGCTGTGTCATTTGAGTGTGCTTGGTCACCATTCGAATTACATTTGTATAGGTCGCTTTTAAATTCGGCATTATTTATGGTATAAGGTTTTAGCAACTTATTTTGTCTCTTTTCTTTCAATGTTTATGGCTCACGTGCAAAATTGGACAACTATTACGAGTCTCATTTAGACTCCTTTTATGCTTTAGTTATTATTCTATGGGTTAAGTATTTGCATTGTTCTGTACTATGTTTAATGTTACTTTTGTCAAAAGTGGATAGACGAAGATATTTCTATTATTCCATAAAGCTTCACAACGGTTTGTCAAGCATTCGTTCTGAAAGAATATTTATTAAATTCCAGGTAAGCAACGGAAAATGTACTTAATTAAGAATAAGCCTTTGATTTCAGGCTTAATTATTAATGGCTGGTGGTTTTAAACGGCTCCAATTATGACTGTAATTTAGTGGCAGCCCGCATGTGGCTGGCACTTGGCACCCGAAATTGATTCAACGGCGCATCGCTTATGTTCTCATTATGGAAGTATTAGTATGTCAGTTGCGTCTTATGCTACTTAGTTGAAGCATTATTAAAATACATGCAGGGCTTATATTATCTAACCTGTCTCTCGGTAATCATCGAATATCCGAATGCAATCAAATTATTAGAGTTATCATTATAATGATAAATCTAATAATTCGATTCATTGCTCCGGCTTACACCAAGTGTAAAGGGCAACTGATCAAAATCCGACGACAGCCGAAATACGAAGGTTGCCGAAAATATTAAGAAATAGTTTTCAATTATCGTCATTAACATAATTGAACGTCTCAGTGCTGGGACATGGCCTTCCAATAGACCATTCGGAGTTCGGATAAAATTGTACCTAGTTCTCTCTTTTACTCGAGATATTTAATTTCGGTTACACGGATTGCCGTATAACCGAATGCATGCATTCGGCATGCATCATGCAAGTAAGCATCTTACGCATTGGCAAAAGGAATATTTGCTTGCATTGCATGATTGCATGATGCTTTACATTGCATGATTGCAACTCGACCGCGCTCATAAGGTTGAATCTTTAATAGGTTTCGATATATATTTTTATTTGCGAAAAAAAAACTGTTTTTCAACGATTAGTAGGTATTTGCAGTTTTGCACGAAATAGCTAATATTTTTTTCGCATTTTCAGAGTTGCTCTCATGTAAATAGTTGTTCTTTGCAATTAGGCGGTCAGAGAAAATTTGGATGTTGCGCGGGGCCTCGCGGGTGTTGTGCGGGTCCGCGATAATTCGTAACCGCTATTCACATTTTTATCAAAAAATTTAAAAAAAATATTTTTTTTGAAAATCCCGTATGGTAGGAAATCGGAAAGGTAAATAAATACCTATGTGTTTATGATTTTATAGGAATAATTATTGTAAAACACAGTCGTAATGTGCATTTATATGAAATTTTAGAGGTAACTTCAGGATTTTTTCTATCAAGTCAAATGTTTCCAATCGTGTTTTGGCTTTGTTCATTTTGTTTTGTCATCCCATCACACATACACTCTGTAATACATATTGAAAATTTCAGTGCGAAATATCTAATATATTTTGAATAACAGCTAATTGAAAACAGCCAATTTTTCCGTTTTCACCGCCTAATCAAGGCCCCTTAGGTTGGCCCAGTAGCGGAATTATACCCATATCTAGTACCAAACACCCTGTATATTCTATGGTCGGTAATCTACATTTTGTGACATTGTCGCAATTATATAAATCCAAAGAGATATAAATAGTAATAGAGCGGCTATTGGACACTATTTCATACAAAAACTTTGAGCTGGTCCTCAAGTTACGCCATCTAACGTTGAAAACAATTAGAATAAGTTTCACCTACCCCACGGTAGGTGTCGCCCTGCAGTAGGGATGTTCCGTTAAAAATTCGACGTACCTATCGATAAGTTTAATGAAGATTAACCAAAATCGGTATAATGTACAACATTGGAACAAGCAAATGACAATAAGCTTGGGAAAAGTATTTTTATTAATTTATTTAAAAAAAAAATATTTTAACTTAAAATATGACATTAAATTTTTTTCTGTGGCCCTTCAAAATACTTCACAATATTTTTTTAAAGATTCATAAAAATGACCACGTGCTATTGTTTTTGTTTGTTTAATGTCTTTGTATAGATCAAACCCTTAGAATGCCAGACCTCTGTACTCTGAGATCAAACCATATTCGAGGTGACACAGCAAAATATCTACATTGAACCAGACTCCTGCCAGAAGTGCGGGGTTGAAGTGGCAACCGCACTGCAGTATATAAATTTAATCTTCACACCGCAAGGGTGCGCGCTCTGAATACGATTGCGGTGCACGCGGCGTTGCGCTCGTAAAGTGGTGCTGTATTTCAATATTGGAAGTTCAGGGTGGATGGATATTAGAGAAAGATAATCTATAAGATTCTTGGTAAATACTTATGTTTACCGCCTCGGTGGTCTAGTGGCTAAGCTACCTGTTTCAGACCCAGAGGTCCCGGGTTCGATTCCCAGCGGGGGGTACATCTTTGTGTGCTCGGTTTGGTTGGTGGTAGGGCTGTTAAGTCCGCCTGGCTAGCTACCACCATCTTATCTAAGTCTGTCGCCATAACAACGATGTTTATAGCATTGTTGTGTTCCGGCAGTTTGAGATAAGATAGCCAGTTCCTCAGTGGTTGAGGATTCCGGGTGAAGCGCGCTTCCACCTTCGGCCTTATCGTCACTTACCATCAGGTGAGATGAAGGCCAAGCGCTTACCCGTTGCCAATAAAAAAAAGCCTATCTTTATTATTGATATTTATTTATGATATATAGATATAAGATAAAATTTTTACTAAAAAAAAATCAACCAGTCTCTGGAAGCTCGAATGGGATTCGAACCCACGACCTTTAGATTGCCGGTCCACTGCTCTAACCGCTGAGCTACCGAGACCCTAGAAGACTCGCAGCATTTTTCCTACTAGTTTGATTTACGCTGTGACTTAATACCGCTGGCTATCAAACTACTTGGAAAAATTCAGCTAGTCTTCTGGGGTCTGGGTAGCTCAGCTCAGTTGATTTTTTCCTAGTAAGCTTTTATCCCAAAAAGCTTATGTCTAGGGACAGGTAAAGGCTGTTGATGGTTACCATTCATTCTAAACTTATTTTTACTGTGACGTATTTAGGAATTGGCGATTAATTTGCGATTAATTTCCCTCGCAACGTAAATACGAGTATGATATCTATCTATCAACATTTACGAAACGGCGCGGCGGCTGGCGTGACGGGAAGGGAGGAGAGTATCACGTAAGTCACGTCGGTATGCAACAAACCCCGGCTCATATGTCACGCATTTTTCCGTGCTGTACTATAACTGTACGTTTGTAAATCAAGCCATTGATTTCCCCGTCGAATGTTATTAAGTACACGCAACAGTAATTCAGGCATATACATATACAAAATTGTAAAAAATCTTCAATTATTTTTTGAAAAAATGTAACAGTAGTTAAAAATTAGTTAATTAATATTTTTTTAACTACATCTATCAACACCTAACGGTGTTGAGTTTAAAATGGATGGCAGATTTTAGACGTTTTGAAGTAGTCTGACGTAGGTAGGTATTACTGTTGTCCGTTAGCCAGCGTTTTTGTTATACCACAAACATTTTGATTATTAATAACGTGGTAATAAGGCGACGACATAGCAACAACGGAAAGTCTAATAGTTTGTTTGCATATAAAATTATAGATAGTGCGACTTACAACAGAAATAGATAACACAGAGTAGTAAACAAGATAAGTTCAAACATTTAAGTAGGTAGTTATCTCATTACGTTGATGTTGCAGTTAAATCCTAATTTGTGTGCCACTTGTATGAGTTTTACACGCGCGTAACAGTACGAAAATATTTTTATCAAAATTTAAAATCTCGTTATTAGGCTGTAAACATCCCACACAGTTTATGCTCATCCCTTTTTACATAAAATACGCTCATAAAAAGGTCAGCCTTTATCCCACCACATTGGCACAATACTGAGTTTTAACGACCGCCATCCTACGGAAACGACCGGAACAACGAAACTCCGGGCTTAAGATAGTTTGATTTGGTCACCTATCCGGCGACCCGGCATAGCATAATTCGCTTCACTAGCAGCATCGCAACTTAACCGCGCGAACCGCTGCACTATCGAGCTATTCGCTATGAAATTCTAAATCTCAATGTAGACTCTAAAATTCGCATTGCGGGACACACTCGTTAAAAGTCCGCCCGCAAACCGGGTTGCTCTCCACAAAACGTTTGTTTGGCAAACATTTTTGCGTCACACAGCGGTGCGGTGGTCACTAAATTACCATCAAGTCCTCGGAACGGCGAGGTCCCTAATTAATAATTCACCACCGCTAAGCTGGCGCACATCTGATGCACAACAACCAGGGCTGTAGCTAGGAACGGATACATACATACAGCGTGTTAGTTAACACGAGGGACATAATTATTTAATCCTATGGTAGTTTGTGCCTGGGTAAACATAAAAAAATACTACTCGAAGCATATAACATAATTCAGAAAATCGATGTTAAAATTTCATAAAATTTTCTGTAATGTTTGGGCGTATGGTATTGAATAAGCTGTCGTGGTTGGTGTGACCCGTTTTTCCATGATCATATTTGATATTTTCCCGCGCATAATGTATACGCTAACATTATTTAATTTCTATTAAATAATGTTAGCGTTAGTTAAACCGAGGGACATATTAAGGGAGGATATTAGGCAGTCAATTTCCGATACTATTCATTAAAAAAAATCTTATTTTTTTTTACTACCTAATATCCTCCCTTAATATGTCCCTCGGTTTAACTAACGCACTGTATAATCACGAATATTATCCCCGAAGGGTTAGTCAGAGACTATGAAGACAGCAAGAGTGGTCCCTTAATCCACTTTTCATCAAATAGCGACTGCACATGTGCTTAGCGTGACAGGTGGTGAGCCCATCGCCGCTCTATGCGGTTGGATGTATGTGCAGTTTTTAGTCCGTTAGTCGCCTTTTACGACACCCAAGGGAAAAAAGAAGGTGGTAGTATTCTTTCACCGCTACAAGACACGGTTAACCAAAGGAACGGACACCAATATTATATTAAGGATTACAAAAAATACATAGGAATAAAAATATATTATTAGCATATTATCCACAAAATTGAAGATTGACAAAAAGAAACAGAGAATTACCACATATTATATAAATATATTTAGAATAAAGTTAAAATAAATAATAAATCAACCTATCGTACAAGTGGAGAGGAGGAAAATAAAATCTTGTGTCAAAGTGTGTTTAGGATTTTTCGTTGTATAACCCAAGTTTGTGATCGCTTACCTGAATTAGGCAAACGTGGTGATCGTAGTGATGACTTGATAATTGATATCAATTATGGAAGCCTTTACCGTTTAAGACAGATCTCTCATATCCGCTCATATCCGCTTTGTCGGATACCGGGCTTTTGACGCGCCCCTAGATACGGCGCTGTCAGCAGCCGAACACTTGCCAAATCCGACCTTCACTGTTTAAGTATTCACCGCCATGTTCCGCCGAATCCAAATTAGAGCACTGATTCAGAGTAAACTGGAGATTTAAGTGCAAACGCTGAAAAGTTGAGAAGTCTTTGCTAGCTTTTAATACATAAATAATGTGCGATTTACTTAAACCGGGCAGGTTTTGAGTTTGTAAATTTAGTTAAGTTAGACATCGCCCGAGTTCAAAGGCTCATCTTTAGACACTTTTTGTAATGCACAAACACGCAAAGCTTCATCCTCACAAAAATAAATCCTAGCTTTTATTAATATGAAAGTGCGTTTGTTTATAAGTTCTTTACATTGTGGAGCGTCAAATTGACGCGACGTTACGTTTGGCGAAGATTAGTTAAGATGGTTTACGCATTTCGGTTTCCCATACAAACTTCCAAGTCGACATTTTTAAAAACCATAAAGCCAATTTTTATGAAACTTTGCATGCCAAAGTAAAATACAGGGATCTAAATAGTTTGTTGAAAACATTTTTAAAAAACGTTTATTTAGCTGAGTTAATGCGATTTAAAGCCTACTATAGAAAGTTTAAAATCGCAATAACTCAGTTTAATAAACGTTTATTAAAAATGTTTTCAACAAACTTTTTAGATCAATAAACGTTACTTTAGCATGCAAAGTTGAATTAAAATTGGCTTATTAGTTTTTAAAAATTTCGATTTGTAAGTTTGTATGGAAAACCGAAATGCCCTCATAAAGAATCGACACTGCAACAAGTAATTGGACCAAAAACTGTCCCACGACTGGACTAAGGTTGCCATCATAGAAGTCATGCCATCGCTAAAATTTGGGAGGTTGGCTTGGCTTGGCTTGACCACAACGCTTGCCAAATGCGGGTTGTACTTATTGAATACCACAAACCCGCCCGGGTTGTATGCAGGTAGGTATGAATGTATCGGAAAATCCATAACACACTATTGCCCGACCTGCGATTCATTAAGGACCTTAAAATTAAAAGTAAATGTGATAAACTTTACCAATCGAACAGTTTCGCCTAGTCCAAACCGTTACAGTCCTAAATTGATATTAGTTAAATTGGTTTTTGACTGTAACATTTAGGTAGTATACTCGTACATACTATTTGTTTGCTAAGCTAATCTCCAGTCTCCAGTAAACGCTCTGGTACACAAAGTCGGGTCGGTGAGTAAACAAATTTCCGTTATTGGAAGAGCATCTTTCACCAGTAGGATGTCAAAAACAAGAACATAAACCCAGCAAAATATGTAGGTACTATATTATATCGCGGCCCGGTCCAATTGGGGAAGCGGCGAGCTCGAAAATTACATCAAATTACTTCATGAGAACCGTAAATAGGGTCCCTATGTTTCCAAAGTGTTTCGTAGACGAGAAATTAGGCCAATAAATTTACAATATTCCATTTGTTTATGGAGTTTTCGTTTGAAAATTCGGTGCGGGGCGACCGGTTGTTTTGGTGGATGAAAGTTTTGTACTAAATGTACTCGTAGGAAATTTGTTAGAAACATTAATTACTAAAACTGTTTTTCACACAAATACACGTACATGATATTTATGAAATAACATACAATTATAGCTTCTAATGGGCTCAAACCGATCTTTTGCAGTCTAAACGAACGGTTCGCAACCCACTTAAGGTATTTTAGTAATCATACTTTCCCAAAGTGAATCTTATAATTCTCATTGCTTTTACGAGCAATTTCTGATTGAATAAACCCTCGTTCGCGTATAAAGATCCGTAAAAAGGGTAAAATAATTTGCAGTAAAAAGAATATTGTATGAGCTCGTAAGCTCAGTCCTTATTGAAAATAGTTCATTCGCCACTTAAACGGGAAATCTTATTACTGTGTACTTTCGGTTATAATAAAAATCGAAACTATATTGCTTTAATTTTGGTATTCCTCGGGAATTAATGATCATTATCATCATCATCAGCCTGATCCTGAGCCCGGCGGACTTAACTAGCCCTACCACCAACCAAACCAAGTAGGTACCTACACAAAATGTACCCCCTGCCGGGAATCGTACCCAGGACGTCAGGGTCTAAAACCGGTGGCTTAGCCACTAGACCACAAAAACGGCTTAAAAGTCTGGCGCTATAACAACAATGTTAGTGCTCCTCAGTGGTTGAGGATTCTGGGTGAAGCGCGCTTCCACATTTGACCTTAACGTCACTAACATCAGGTGAGTTAAAAGCCAAGCTTACCCTTAGTTGATGACCTTAACAAAATCGATAGTAGATTTAACAAAACTCTAACGTTCTTATTACAAATCGATCTAAATTAGTAGTCAAGAATTCAAGATGGCTACAAAGGCAAGAACGCCTGATCAAGTTAACTCTTGTAATTGCATGCAAATTAAAGGGTGGTTTCTAAATAAACGGACGGGTTAGGGCAGTATTAAAAGAGACACAAATGCAAGATTACGTAGTCGGTAATGAGACACACCGTTTGTGTATAAATTACGACATAATTAGGGAGTAAACGGAGAATGTGGATGTCCTCGCCAAGCTCTCGCCACGTGTCCCAGCCATAAACTCGCCACGTCCCGCTAGGTTCTGCTACGACCTGCCACGTTCAGGCACGTTGTGGTACCGCCCGCCATGTTCTCGTCACGTCCTCGCCACGACCTCGCCATGTCCTTGCTATGTCCATGTCAGGATCATCGCCACTTTGCTTAATGTTTCGGTACGCACAAATAATTTGTTGCCGTAACGTGAAAGCTTTTTGGACTTCTCGTATAGACGATTTACGTATATACTGTTACTGGGGAGGGAAGGAAAGTGAATATTTAAAATTAATATGAAAAGTGCTGAGAGTTATTCGTACAAAGTTTTTAATATCGTAATAAAAACATGTCAAAATAGATATCTTTCAAAAACTTTTGTAATAATGACTTGATACCTAGTAGAAACTTTTCAGTATAAATGATCATTATAGGTTCTCGTATTACCTACACCATAGCAAATATTGTTTGTAATAAACCAACTTTCCTATTGAATTTCCTCTCTCATCGATTGAGATGTCGAAACTTTTTCCAAGAAATGACATTTCCTTCCATCCATCATTCATTGGGAACTTGAACAATAGGTATTAAGGCTAACTTTGAAAGTCCCCAGTTTAGAAGGTAATCTTCTAATTGACGTTATAAATTTTGCTTCATAATACAAGAAACAGCCTACCCATCTAATTTAATATTTCCAAAATCTTGAAAGTATAGTGGTTTGTTATGAGTTAATGTCTTCTCAAGACATTGGGCTTATAGGCTTACAGTACTTACCTAAGTATACATTATTCCCGTTTTCCGGAGGAATTAGGCAATAATAAAAAGGATAATGTAAATTATAAAAATATTGCCTAATTTCTGTTTAGAAAGCCCGGCAAATGACTCCATTACACCTGATTTTTAGTATAAGTGGAGTACAGGTACGAAGACAACTGGTGCAGCGTCAGAGACGTAGCATCAGTAACCTTTATCCTTGCTGGCCTACAATGTGCTGTAGGCCTAGCATGCGCACAACGACATATGTCGCGGACGATATTCTATCTTCCTTTGATGGCGGGAACGACAAACTATCTCGGTTCCAGTAGTCAAAACTCGATTAAATTAAGTTGTATGTTAGGGTTTGTAGACAATCCCGTGGTTTAATTCCCTAGTGGACAGGTCCCACGGTTTCCTCTTTTTCTCGAATTGCTGTTCCCCAGTTTTTAGTGGGTAAACTCCCTCCCTCTTCCCTTTCTGTGGAAGGGGTATGGAAAGAGCCCCATATAACCCTGGCTCCCCTCTGGGGGTGGGGTATCCATAAGGCGGATTTACTGGAAAAAAAAAGGGTTTGTAGTATTATTATGTCTATTTTTGACATATTGTGTATAGACACGAGAAAACGGGTCGAGAAAATTTTCTCGTGTTGTGCATGCTAGGCCTACTGGTAGAATATTCCATCTTTTGGAGGTTCGACAAAGAAACGTCAACCAATTTCTTTTGCCATGAGCATACACATCTTTGTTTTCTTGGCATTGAACTCTACCGGATTATTGGAGCCCCATTTAGAAATGCGGTCCAACACCCGATCGAACTCAATGACAAATTTCGCTCGCTTCATTTTGCAGCCGCTGGGTGACTGTTGTGCTGTCATCTGCATATTTATTTAATTATCATTTATTTCAGATAAATTACATCCATTTACATAATTATTTAATTTATATAATTGTTGTGTTAGCAATAAACCTAACCTAAAACCTATGTTAGTATGAATCTAAAATAAGGTACCCCACAATTTACGATCCCTTCAAACGGTCTGACCATTTAAAAAGATCGCACACTGTGCGGCACTGGCACGTGTGGTGATCGTCTTAAAAATGGACCGTCCAAACGGTCTGCGACCACAGCTAGGAGACTGTTTTGGCTGCCCCGCATCCGCATTATGCATAGCAATTAATATTTCCTTCAAATATCATTGATATGCAGAAGGAATAGCATGGGGGATAGGGCGGAGCCTTGAGGGACTGCGTTCACCAGTGTTCACTGACATGAAACGCCAAGCGCATCCATCGAAAAGGACACGGACTGTACGCTCATGCAGCCCATGCAGAAAGCCCGAGATAATGTTGCAGAAATGAATTAATTTCATTTTCGATTTTATGAGTTGTCACCTTGTTACACACACATTAAAAATTGCCTCCTAGAATCTATGAAGCTCATAAACTCGAAGTTTTACAGGTCCTTTTGTGGGCATTTATATTCACTAAGAAAGGGTTCATCACGATTACGGGATACGTGTGTTTGCGTAGACAGAGTCGCAGGTTGGCCCCTAGTTAAACATGAGATTGTAAAATCACTCACATTTTCGTGACTCACGCCATATTTGCATTTTATGCAAAATAACCACTAGTTTATGTGGTTCTACCGTCAATCGGCTATAAAATTTGTATAACGTAAGGCTTTTAGTGATTAGGATTAGTAAATTTGTAATTTTGACCGCCTTTGCGGTCTACTGGTAAGGCGCACTTGGTTTTTAGGCCCAGAGATCTGGTCAATGTTCAGGTAAATAAAACCAACAACAACTGAAATGAAAAATAGGTTTTTGCTAATATTTAACAATCAATTAAGATTAAACTGCAAATTTTATGTTACTTGTGTTACGAGTACGTCATTCTAGGAAAGAGTGAGGAGCTCGATGGAGCAGTAGCTAAGGCATTTGGTTTGCTATCTTATCAGTAAAGTACATTTCGCACTGCCGGTTCACTAGCATCTCCTTGCTTCGGAAGGCACGCAAAGTCATTGCTCCCGGTTGTTGACGTATAATAGCTGTCGTTAAAACCTACCGACCTCCATTGAGCCAGCGTGTTGGGTTATTCCCGTCTCCCCACGTGTTGTTGTCAATGTGGGAAGGCCTGTGCCCAGCAGTGGGATGTTTATTGGCTGATGAATTTTGAATTTTTTGAATTTTGATGATGAGCACCCAGTGGATTGGGCCTTAGTAATTATGATTAAATATCTAGTGAGTAAACTAGTTCTGCTGCTGTTTACCGCCAGCAGTTGGATACGAGGGCCAATTTCACACCTCTCTGAACAGGGAAAACAAAATGTCAATATTTGTTCAATACTGTTTTTTACAGAACACGCCAAGATCGTGGTTTATTATTCTAACCAAAAATGCAAATAAAGTCTTAATCAAAACTACTGTGGTTGAAATGTGGTTGCCTGGAAGATTGGCTCAGGTAACAGGACAGACAGGTGTCATAGCATTCCGGTTATATGATAGCATTTTACCACGATGGTAGCGTCCTTAAGTATGAAAAACTAAGTTAGTTTTTGAGAATAACCCTCAAGGCAACAGGGGAGCTAAACATTCCATTTCGCGAAAATCCGACGATGGCGAGACGACAGCTGGCGAGACGCGTTAGTGCGTTCAAGCGGCATCCTTGACAGGACTGGGAGATTGTTGCCTAAGGATATGAGTGCTGCTTTCGGTTAGACGGTCCAGGATCGTCGAGCTTTATCTTTCACATCACAGGTGCCTTACCATCAACTTAGAACAGTATTACTTTAATCTTAACATGCAAATTCCCATACGAATTTTGTATTTTTTGCCATTTATATACCACAGGTGTTATAACACCTGGTAGGAATATCCACGTCTAATATATTTTGTATGTAGTTTTAGGGTATGACCAAACAGAGCGTTACGGTTTACTTAAATATAGCAGAATTATTGAAGAAAGCGGATGATGATACAACCTTGCCAAGTGTTATCACTATTTTTCCCCCTGATAATGCAAATGCGGATATAACAGCGGAGGATTCGGGTTATGAAAAGTTGGAGTTTGCGTAATCTTCCCCGTACAAATGTATTTTGATTCAATAAGACCTTGCTAACACTTGTCATTGTCTAAAAAAAACTGTATATCTGCTTTTTAGGCCTTAGTAAATGAAACGACAATAAGCGAAGTGGCTGTTGCGTCCAATGTAGATAGCGTTGAGCCACTACATCAAAATAAATTTAAATTGATATAATAGAAATATTATAAGAATATGGCAGGTTTATAAATCAGATTAAAATATAGGCTTTTACCGAATTTCTATTCTTGGCAATAAGTGGTACTTTCCGTGTATTTTGCCATTGTTTAGATATTGCCGCATACAAAGCTTTTCATCTACATAGACAATAACGGAGAAGCATGATTGTCTACTTTTGGAGTTGTTGCAAGTTATTTGTTATAGACCTACCTACGAGGAAAAACAAATGCGTGAACCTTATCCCATTACAAATACTCATACGTAAACTTTTTGATTCGATAGATTGCATCATACCATTAACTTGTTAATTCTGCAAAAGATTTCTTTTCAGATTTTCGTTATCTATAAGAAATCAATTTCATTTGTAAGAAACGTGTTTTTTATTTACGTCCCAAAACGTGTTGTGTGATGTGTCAAACTCCGGCTTAAATTTATATTGTCAGAATAGTTAGAAACATTTCAATCTATTTTATTTTTTATTTATTCTTGAAACCCCTTTTATTACCCCCTCAGTACTTGGTATAGTAGTGCATCCTCCTACCAGGTGTTATAACACCGCCCATTTTCCGGCTTTCCAAGTGACTTTGAATTTTTTCGTTATTTTTCCTAAAACTTTTGGGTCTTAAATAACAACATACTAAAATATTTTAAAAATCCGAGATGATAAATAGTTTTAGGGTTATCTGGGTTAAGACAACTAAGGGAAGAAACGGGGTGGTGTATTCTTTCACTGCTACACGATACGGTTAAAAAAATATTACTGCTTTGTGAGGTGACAGTAGAGCTCCTAGTCCTGTGAATTGAAATATATTCTAATGCCACAGTGGCTAAAGAGACTGCAATGTCTAGTAAGGTATACTAAGACTTTCATGATTGATATTGGTTACGAAAGTTACTAAGATGAAAAAAAAACAATAAATGTCGTCACTCTCTGAATACAGTCCGTGCCAATGATGTTACAATAAAAAGAGGATAATATCATTGGTCCGTGCCACCAGAGAAGTCTCGCTGACGTGGTGCGATGAATATAATGTGAGTAAGCGTACCAACATTTGGTTTGAGGAACTGTCTAAAAAGCGTGATAGACGTCACCAACGCGCTGCACTTCCTCCAACGTCACCAGGTACTCAATTCGTCTGCCAAGTATGCGGCCGTTGTTGTCGCTCCCGTATTGGCCTTACAAGCCACTAAAGAAAATGCCAAACCTCGCAATTGGACGCTGTTTAAATAATCTTTTATAAATGTAAGAGGCCTATGATAAGTGTACCAAAAACCATTACTAACTCAAAATCTGACCTAGTTGGATAATGTCCTAGCTGGAAAATGACGTACTTAGAATCTGACCTTCATCGCCAAATCAAAAAAAAACCTTACATACCTCACGACTATTTATCCCAAAAGGGTTAGTCTGAGACTGGCCAATGAGGACTGCAAAAGCAGTGAAGTGACACAGTCCACGGCACACCGAATAATAACTGAACATGTGGTCAGCACAAGCTTTTCTTCCCTTTTAATGCTGGTTACAAGTAGCGAGCAGGCCTAGTTACGTATAAAGGACATAATTTTTTTAATATGGGGCTTGGTACTAAATTCCAAAGTCTTTTAACTTTTTATTTATAAATACTTGAAGAATACATTATTATCAACATATTTATGATCGTATTGTTAATTTAAAGACCTCCGTTTTTTATATAAATTAAAAACCAACATTGTTTTTCTACTCGAACATGGCAACATTATAGTAGGATTATGACACTTTCTGTTATTTTAAATGAAAAAGTGATGCTTGTCTGACGTTCTATAAGTCAATATGCATCGTAGACAGATGTCAGCCTGTCAGCCGGCAGACGATTCCCGGCCGCGCTTTCGTTGTGTTAGTTGTGTGTATCGTTGCTAAATACTATAGTGCGAAAAAGATAACTGTGTTAATGATATCGTTTCTACATTACCATAGACCTCATAGATTTACCAACATAATAACCCTGCGTTCGTTAACATTAAAAAAACCGGAACTTTCGGTTAGAAACGTACAAAACTTATCAAAATACAGTATTCTTTAACGGAGGTACTCAAAAATCTAAAAAAATATAAAGAATGATAGCATTTAATCTCTTGGACAAGGAAGTATATGAATTGTTGCAGTTAATGTTTCTTTTATTTTAGTACCAAAAAATTATGTCCTTTATAAACACATTCCAGTTTTAACCCAAACCAAGTTAGTAGGTATTACAATAGTTTAGGCACCTGACAGCAAAAAAAACTTATATTAAATATCGGCATATGTCATAGTACTTACTACCTTTAAAAGAATACTCCCTCTATCCATATCTTCATCCGACGGCTTCATTATGTAACAAACAGCCTTTGCCAGCCTTTCTGTGAGGGCCATACTACCTACAACTCAAAGGTGGATATAAAACCACTCTCTGACATAGCATTTTTCATATTCCGACCATTCCGCCCCAGAGAAGGCTCAACTTTATTTCCCCTCCTTGGCACTCGCCAATGCCTCGGCGTGGAATAATTTTGAAGAGAGAACAGTAAATCTGAAGAAAACTTTGTTAGAATCCATTTTCGTTGCTTCTTTCTCTTTGATTTGGATAATGTGTATAAAAAATGTCTTTCATTAGGTGAGGTCGCCATTTAAAAGGTTAAGTTACCGTTTGGGTACACTTGGGTACATTACAGTAAATTTAATTTAGACGTTGGGTCAAGCATGAAATAATTTCGGTGCCCGTCGTTGTAAGGTATCTTTAGCCTTACCATGCCGTTCGAATTCGTTGGCGGCTTTCAGAAAGTTTGGATAGACAAATACCTATACCTAAATATGCACTTTTAAACTTTTGCCTTCATTTAACTTGAGATTGTTAAATATATTGGTAAAATCATTTTTCATCACCTCTACTATATTTAACCTGAAAATTGGAGATGAGTGCCAGTACAGAATAAAAAACAACATATAAGAAGTTAAGCTACTAATAGTTGCAAGTAAAGTTGTATAACAAAAATTACATTATTTTAAAATTTATAAACAAACATTTAAGGAATGTTTGTTTGAAATGAAACACTTTTTTACGGATCAACCCGCGTTTAATTTACTATTTACATAGTTTTTTTATATTATCCTGACGTTTCGAACCCTTTAGAGGGTCCGTGGTCACAGGGAGTCTTCCTGTGATCACGGACCTTATAAATTTTCATTTTAATCTGTAGTGCTCACATAAACCTCAGAAAACAATATAATGTTTGTTTATAAATCTTCACAATTAATTACTTTTAAGTTAAAAAATATATTAAATGGAAGCAGGCCTCCTCACCGCTTTACAATTTAGTATAAGTACCGTAGATAAAAACCTGACATAAAAACTAACGACCCGTGCACTCCACTTCCTTTGTTTAATCACATTAGGTAGACTTAGAAGTGAGATGGGGCATATTTTCAGTATAAGGTTACATTTTCCGATTACAAAGTGGCCGTATTACGGAACCGATGGATTAGGTATACCTACCTCGGTTTTAAGCCGGCCAACAATCCCACGCAGAAGATGCTTATTGAGTACAAGAACAAAGTCGCTTATTTTTTTTATTCCACTAGATAAAAAAGCGAAGCGCTTTCATCTCACATAATGTTAAGTGACAATAAGGACGACGAACGGAAGTGCATTTCAACGTATATCTTGAGTCGCTGAAAAACTGACTACCCTATCTCTATGTATAGACATAACAATGCAGCATTATAGCCAGTTAAACTAGAAAACTGACTAGAAACCGGCGGACTTAGAACAAATCCTGACATATACACATGCTAAAATACACGTGCTTGAGTTACGACCTGCTGAAACTTTATAAATTTTTATTAAAAACACTCGGACAGATAACCGGAAGTTAATTTCCAAGTCAGATAGATAAAGTGTGTTTCGGATTTTTCGATACATAGCCACAGAATAACTAACAGTACTACCGTACAGAAGGTTCACTCTCTAACGACTTTCACGCGAAATTGAAACTTATCGTGTCCCTCCAGCGTTCATATTCCGTTATGCAACGCTGACTCGATATCGATTTGACGTCAGGAACGTGTGTTGAATGGGTTTTCACTCATAGATATATTTAAGTACGATTACGATTAAGCGACGACGCGCGACGTGGAGCATGCGAGCCGAGCGGCAACTTAGTGCCATATGCCTGCTGGGAGGCGCGCCGGCCGAACGTACCTAAACTAAGGAGTGACACCCCTGACACAGCTTTGGAAGATTTACACCCCAGATTTGAAATCACCAACCCGCATTTGACAAGCGTGGTGATAAAGCCAACAGTAATTCATATTGTAACGGAGACTTCACATTGAGGACTTGGCCCAGCAGCAGCAGTGGGACCGTATCACGAGCAAAAATATGTAAACAATTGTAACTCTTAATACAATGGAATAAGAGTCAAAGTGTATACATATTGGTGCTCGTGACTGTGCATAGGTACTAGGTATATTTGACGACCTCCGTGGTCGAGTGGTTAGCGCGCCTGGTCTGGCGTCGCGCCATCTCTGAGGTCTCGGGTTCAATTCCAGGTCGGGTCAATTTAGAGAAAACTGTTTTTCTGATTTGATTTCGGGTCTGGGTTTTTTAGATGTTTATGTATATTTATCCGTTATGTAGTTATACCATATTAACGAGTTTCAATAGAAGCTTATCTTGCGCTAGATATATGGTTTGAGCGTAAACAAATTTTATTATATTACTAGCGGCCGCTCGCGGTTTCACCCGCGTGGTTCCCGTTCCCGTCGGAATATCTGGATAAAAAGTATAATATGTATTAATCTAGGTTATAAACTATCTGTATGCCGAATTTCATTCAAATCCATTCAGTAGTTTTTACATGAAAGAGTAACAAACATCCATCCATACTTACAAACTTTCGCGTTTATAATATTAGTAAGATTATTATTATTTTATTATAAGTATTAAAGGTATGAAACCAGACACATTGTTAGATTGCGCTCATTGTATATTTACATAGAGTGTAATCTTACTTGGTGAACATTCTCATTTTGGGCGCATACATCGCCTGATAAGGACGTGCCAACTTTTGTGTTACTTAAGTCTTTCAGCGCGAGCCTCCGTAATGATACAGGGTTCATGTACTTACGGGCGCCCCGGTAGGGGGTTGCAAGGGGTGGATAATATCTCGCCTCTTACAGAAGAATATACACATTAAATAAATGAGAATTAGTTGATGTACTTCACATTATGTTGTTTGTTGTTTTCTAGTAGTTTTTTGTAGTAGTAGGTCGGTGTCTCAGATTTAGAAGTCGTGGTCCCACGTTTGATTCACAGCGTACCATATAATATAAAAAATATCTATCTTCTTACTGAATCTTCGTTGTTTTGTTGTTGTCGTCTTAACTACAAAATTAATGGCATCATTTGATTTCCGACACATAAAAGATGAAAGTCAGTCCTCTTTACGGATGTAGGTACTGAAGTTACTGGGCGGGAATGTTTTTGAGCAGACGAAACTATTTTTCCTCTCTTTTAGTCGTTTTTTTCTGTTTCCTAAGTCACTATTCACCCGAATATGTTCTGGATACGAGTGTAGTGACACTCACCAGGCCTAAGTCTACTGTCTCAGGACATCCAAAACTTCGTTAGCCCGTAATATGTCGGACAATGCAGTCGCTGATATTTTTTTCACAATGAAGGGGTAACTAGTATCGTTTTAGTTGGTCGCCGTAAAACACGGCTCTGTTTTTTCAACATTGTCTAAATTTTATTGTAATTTGATAGTAACAAAAGCTTACGCTAATTGTACTAACCTGCACTAGGTCTCCGTGCATACCGCCGGCGGCAGTGATGGTGATCAGACAGACGTACGGCACCAGGTCTTCTCTAGGACGATGCAGCTCCAACTCGTAAGTCCGGCCAATGTCTCCATAGTAAGTTCTGTTGCAGCCTGTTAACAAAAAACATATTCATAATAATACATTTATATAATCACGACTATTATCCCCGAAGGGGATACACCACATTATATACCACATTTCACCAAATTTCGATTGTACATGTGCTCAGCGTGACAGGTGGTAAGCCCATCGCCGCTCTATGCTGTTCAATGTATGTGTAGTCTTTAGTCCGTTAGTCACCTTTTCCGATACCCAAGGGAAGTAGTAGTAAGATTAGTAAAGTGGTGTTAGGAAGGTGGTAATGTTCCTTTAATGAGCTGCTACGAACCACGACTCTAACTACGCTACTACGCTAACAAAAACATCAATAATTATTATAATAGCAATCAAAAAATAAATAAAATAAATAGCAATCGAAGAAGAATTTAAGGCTCTTCCCCCTTAAAGACATAGCGATGCATACGGCAGTCATCTTCACTGAGGAGGCAGAGTGATAAGACGGGGTTGCACAAAAAATTCCAATGAAACGAAGTGCTAATGCGAAAATGAGACGTCTACAAGCCTCACTAAGATAAATCAAAGAAAAAGCAGTTTAGTACGTTGAAATCGTCTCAACTGACATATTGAATTTCGTCTGTGTTCTCATTGGTTAGACTGACGGTATTTGACCTTGAAATACCCGGATTAAATAGCGATACGAGTAGTACCTGTCTACGTGCTGTCTACTCTATTTGAGTGATGATCCATTTATCTAAACTTGAAGCCAATAAGAACAACGTGAGTAGCATTTTAGGTTCTTAAAAATATTTTTTTTTGTATTTTTTTGCCTCAAAAGTGTGTTTGTAATCCCGATAACCACGGTTTCAAAACAATAATAATTGTTATTTATTTTGTATTGCATTTTCGTGTTCGGAAAACTAGAGATGAGATAGCAACCCTAGTAGTAAGGATTCCGGATGAAGAAGCAAGACACGTGCTTCTTTGTTTGTGGATTTCATAACACATTTATGAAATTATACACTTTACCATCAGCAGGATGCAGTCACCATGACAAGTAATTATAAAAAAAAGGAAATTAACAGAGAATGTACTAGTTTGAAGACACAATGTTTATTATGATTACACTAATGTTATCATTAACAATATTGATAATATTTATATAAATGCAACACTTTTAAATATAGGTATATAAGTGTTACTTAAGAGTTACATACGTTTTTGTATAGATGTCAAATCTTCAGGAATGTATAAATTTAAGTAACGTTTATCAGTGAAGCTGTTTATAAATAGCTTCACGTTTACAATACATGAAAAATTCATACTTATTATAAATTTTATCAAACTTGCTCTTAACTTGTAATTTAAATTGCAACGCTGTAGTGTGTGTAGAGTATATATTATGTGTGTGTCGGTTATACTCTACAAACACTACAACACGAAACCGGAAAAAGGAATAGCCCTTTCCCAGTTTATGTGACGGTTTCTCGGAACTAGGACAACCGTAGACCGCGGTTTACGAGGCTTAGATATTGGCTTTCAAAAATAGTCACTATAAATTCAATATTGAATTAAAATAATGTTAGTTTATTTTATTTATGCCAGAAAGTTTGCATACAAGTCTTTGTGAAATATCAGTAAATATCCTCCGAAATATTTGTTACGGTTCCAAACGACATGTGTTATTTAGACGTAGCAAAGTTCTACTCAAAAGCAGTGTAACTCTAACGAAAGAGGAACCGTAGCTCGGAAAGTTCTAGAGCTTTCCAGTTGATTGCCCAAACAATAAATACTGGTCTCAGACTTAAACAGCGCATCTTGGATGGACGAAACAAGTACCGTAAATCCTAAATTTGCATAAAGATTTGTTCAAAAGAGTTCTGTTGAAAGCTAGAAACTAAAAATGCAAAATTTGGGTGGCAAACTTTTTGAAAAATACGATGCGATAGAGTTACAAAACTCTATTGTGATTAAACAAGATCATTATTATCAGTTTGTACGTGATTAAAAGTCATTTGATTTAAATATTATGTTTATTTT
The DNA here is from genome assembly GCA_963921215.1 of Scoparia ambigualis. NCBI lineage: Eukaryota > Metazoa > Arthropoda > Insecta > Lepidoptera > Crambidae > Scoparia > Scoparia ambigualis. The sequence continues at coordinate 9,291,781 of OY992507.1, forward strand.
ATCAATAAGGCTTGTTTAAAGGTAAGTTACAGATATTAACAAAGCTCTTAAGCTAATTAAGCTAATTAATCCGCCTCTGCCAATACTAGTTTTAAGATTATGACATTGTGTACCAACTGCTTCTTGTGTATGTACAATGAAGTGTTTATCTATTTATCTATCTATCTAATTTATATTCACGAGTTTCTTTTCACTTTTTTTTGACGAGTATGTATATAAAAAAACATTGCGCATCACCTTAAAAGGTTGTATATATTTGGCTAATGTTTTTTTATTGTATTTGTAATTGTCTTTTCTCGTCTTTCTAGTGTTATAAAGGACCTTCGTGTTTTTGAATATTTTGTAATACTTGCATGCCAAACAAATCCTTGCCACTGTCATAGCACAGCAAATCTGTAAGCTGCAGATTTAAATTAGCATTCGTTATAAATGCGGATGCCGGTCCATTTGTTCAGCATGCAGTTAGCTTTTATTCGTCAGCGCAGCAAGCCTCATCGCCATTACTTGCAACGCGCTAGCTAATAAGTAGAAGGATGATGACTTTTCTGATGGTTTGTTTAAAAATGCCTTCTATTTGTGAATAATTTGAAAACAATTGCATGCTAAACAAACTCATGCCGCTTTCATAGTGAATCTGTAAGCTGCAGATTTAAATTAGTACGCGTAACAAACGAGGAAGCCGGTCCATTTGTTCAGCGTGCAGTAGCTCAATTTATTCGTCAGCGCAGCAGCCCCATAGCCATTACTTGCAACGCTCTCATTACCGAATACCGCACACCCGGTCGGCTGGGCACGAGTCGACATCGGGATTGCCGTATTGTTCCACAGCGAAGTCTGACAATGAATCGTGGACTTAATTAGGCGGAACGGTTTATATATTTTATTTGTTTTGTTTGTTTGTTGTTAGAACAACATTTTTTAAGTAAGTACACTACATGCTTGCAGTGTGTGTCTGTAAAGCTCGACCGTTCGTTCCGATCAAAAGTGACCTTAATGACGTTAGCTTAGAGTCAAATTTAGAGAATGCAGATTGATATATTTTCATAACTAGAGCCTTGAGCCGCATTGAGCTTTACTGAATTGACATGCTGTTTATTTTTTATTGAATACTGAATAATAATGATAGGATCAACAATATCTTAAATGTTCTAATATTTTTTTGGAGTTGGTACGTATATTCAAACTTAGAGGTTTGAAAACTTAGTATTTAGAAACAATATCAAAAAAATTCAAAAAAATCTTTGTATTTTCATTGATATTATATTATATCATCATCATCAGCCTATTAACGTCCCACTACTGGGCACAGGCCTCCCACGTGGACAATAGCACGTGGGGATATTGGGCCATAACCCACCACGCTGGCCCAATGCGGGTTGGTGGTTTTATAATACTAAATACTTTTAACAATAACCAGGAGCGAGATTCGTACTTTTTAGTATTCCAGGAATGATATGACTGAAGTAAGACTAAGACTGGTGTGTTGAAGACTAAGACTGGTGTGTTGTGTTAAGTGTGCTACTTGTGTTACCTAAGTGCATGGCGTGGCCGTCTATAATTAGAGTTAGCAATTTTGTAATAGTTTAGTTTGCATTAGTAATGTAACTCTGTTGATGGTCCATAAATAAATAAATGAAGCTCCATGCAAATTTTGTCAAATTTAGAACTCTAGTAGGCAAAACAACAGACTGATTGATTATTAATTTCAGCCGTTAAGATACCCAATCTTAACGTCTAACCAAATAGTATTGGTTTCCATACATCGTATCTTCGGGCGTACGATGAATTACACTCCGTAGCTCCGCACACTATCGCTTCACGTACCAATTTATCATTCAACCAAAGCACTACACTGGCTACCGTAATCCTACTAGTGCTGGAGAGAATGTCGGACGAAGTGGAAAACTGGAATTGTTGGGCGCAGATTTTCAGTAATGGACGCCGAGTTAATATCCGGAATTAAAACGGCGACGATTAATGCGTAATCACTCTTTTATTGGTTTCTCGTTAATAAGTGATTTAGCCGTTTTCTTTGTAGAAATATTGAAATCATAGTTTCATTCAAGTAATTTAAAACTCTAATAAGACTAATTTTATTTATATTTAAAATTTAGTATTATTTGCTTTTTTAATTATACTACAAATAACCGAAATTAAATAACGAATTGTTACCAACAATAATAACTAAAATTGGTATTCCCAGTATCCATAAAAAATACTAAGTGAAATAAAATTCATCACTCATTGTTAAAAGTCAAAAGCCAATACTCGTCTACTAATAATAAATCGTCCTCCAATGGAATTATTGTAGTCGAGGAGACATAAATAGATTAATTACTGTCCTCATCCAAACGGTCAATTTGGTACACGCCCGTAAATTTGATTGAAGTGGATAAACATCGGTATCTCCATTGTCACTCCTTGGAACAAAGACGTAGAAACTTTCAGAACACATCGTTCTAAAAGCTCTCAGTTTGATTGCCGCGATATGATACTTCGTAGTGTTGGAGCTGCGACAGTGATATCGCTTTGATATCACACTGCTACGGCGTAGCGTATCTACGTGCCGTAGCAGTGTTTGTGCTTTAGGATGCGCCACTTGGCAGCGGAACGGGCTTGCGGCTGATGCATTTTGGCCCTCGAGTGGCGTTCCGGAATTCCTTCGTTTTTCGTGACTTACATTCAGTACTTTTGTAGTGGAATTTTCGTCGCTTGCTCGGTAGTAGTTTGCATAAGTAATGTCCTTTTTGTTATTCAAGCAGTACAAAAACGTTATTTAGTTACAAATTCGCTCTGCTGAGAATGAAAGACAAAAAGAGTGATTCAAGCATTTGATATCAATGAAGACTGCACCATAAAAAGAATTATAGTGACATATTTTTTGTTAGTGCTTGCTTAGCAAATATAACTCCTTGTTTGTCAAGAAGACTCCTAATGGTTGCTAACAATTTAATTTCTATTGAATCTGGTATTACGAGAGCGGCCGTGCGATTCTCTAAGCAAAAGCCTTTGGTAGCAGCGGCTGCCGCAGCGCTGAGAAATGCCTCTGCCTTATTCATATTCATAGAATTGGAAAGAGACAGCAGATCACAGCCATGCGCGCAGCGTCTATATGTCGCTTAGAGAATCGCATAGCTGAGCTCGTATAGTTATTATTACAGTCGTATAGTTATTATAATAATGTAATAATTTACCAGTCCGACTCCTTCGCAGTCTTGGCAGCCTTCGTTCAGAAAGTAACAGACGATTTCGTACGGTACACAGAAAAGCTAGATCTCATATCTACAAACAGAACTATGCAATACATTCCGCGAATAGCCACTCAGCTTGCATTTCGGTCGGAAAGTTTCGAACCGTAGTGTGTATTGAGTCGAAATGCTGTGTTTACCAGTCAACAGATTTCGACTGAACTGAAACACAATACCTCAGCGCAATATGTATGACAGGCACCTATAAAGCAATCGAAACATTCGGGGACACTGTAACCTAGTGTGGCATTCTTCGAGCATTTTATTGAATATTTCTGCAGCAACTCGCTTCGATGTGCGCTTGAAAGATGTTACAAAAGAGAATGTATCAAAAGATATCCGTTTCTCAGTAATAAATTTATCGGATCTTTGGCTGAAATACACTGAATGAAACGTCGGGTCTATTTCCTGTCTGTAACTTACTTAGCAATTTTCGAAGACCCATGTTCTAGTCTTTAACATTTTGTCTGTACTGTGTTTTTAGCTGAATATAAGGTACCTACACATAAAAACCCATAATATTTATGCAGTGAATATATGACATGTTATGAACAAGTATTACATTATCAGCCTATAAACGTCCCACTACTGGGAACAGGGCTTCCTGCATGGAGAACAGCATGCTGGTCCAGAGCGGGTTGGTTGGCTTAACAACTGTATTTATTAATTACTAGCGACCCGCCCCGGCTTCGCACGGGTTACTACTACCCGTACCCTAAAATTATAGCCTATAACCTTCCTCGATAAATGGGCTAACTAACACTGAAAGATTTTTTTAAATCGGATCAGTTGTTCCTGAGATTAGCGCGTTCAAGCAAACAAACAAACTCTTCAGCTTTATAATATTAAGTATACTCGTAGATATAACTGCACCAAAACTTAACGTTTAATCTATTTACCATTATCTTCATCATCACAAAAGCGTTTCAACGCCATCCTACATGAACTCGGGACTCAAAAAGATCGAGCCATAACCAGCTACATAAATTCTCTTTCTAAACTCTTCTTCTCTTCTTATTCTTCAGCCCTTATCTACCCAATGCTGAGTAAAAACCTCTTCCATGCTTTTCCAAACTGTGCGATCCTGGGCTTTTTGCATCCAGTCCTTCCCCGCTATTTGGGTTAGGTCATCGGTCCATCTCCTGGGCTGTCTTCCTACGTTTCTGTGCCCGTTCCGTGGCCTCCATTCTAACACCTTCAACCCCCATCGTCCGTCAGACCTGCGGCATATGTGGCCAGTCCACTTCCACTTCCTTTGGGCTATAATCTTAGCTATGTGGGTGAGTTGTGTTCTACTGCGGATTTCTGTATTGCTAATTTGATCGCGGAGGGAAATACCCAACATAGCTCTCTCTACTCACAATAGGTACTCGTTTTTTAAAAAAGTTCATCAATGGTTAAGTGGTTGCGGGTGCGCTTTTATCTTCTACCGTATCATATCATCAGGTGAGATAAAGGCCAAGCACATTTCCGCAGCGCGCGGCGGATTAAAAAAACGAATTAAGTCACGCAATTGCTAATTTAACTTTTATAATAAGGGGAAAAGGTTCAACCTTACGGCGACGCTGTAACGCGCTCGCACGGTTTTACACCAGGACGTAAAGAAAACACTCGATATCCATTTTTACGGTCACGATCCCTATTCGTCTTATCTTGGCGGGTTTATAGGGACCTGTAATGGTGTTTACCAAACGAGAGCCGTTATCCAGCCCTCGAGACACGAGCTTTTTTTATTTATTTATTTGTAAAGTATCTTCATTTCCCACCCCCGCTGTTTATTTTGTCCTGTGGCATGTGACAGTTTTATTTGATAACAGCAATAAAGGTCTATTTTGGCTAACTCACACCGCCTTCCGAGAATTATGTTGCATTTTAAGCGGTATGATTGATACGCCGTGTTATCTAGTATGTATGTGACATTGGCCGACTTGCCTTGAATATATTTAATTGAAGCTTTTGAACGATGGGAGTGTTGCGCCGCTCGTTCGTGGAAAACGGCACCAATCAATCTATTGTGGTGTGCCAAATCGAATTCGGGTAACGGTAGGTATGGAAAATATTTATCATTTCCGTTTGATATAATGTAATTATTACATTTATTTGTATAGACTCGTAGATACGGAATTGGTATGGTGACTTTTAGCTTTTTTGTAAGTAATCGTTTTCGGAAGTCATATTTTTTTTTGCTGTATATATAGTGTAGCTGCTCACTGAAAGAATACTAACAACCCCTCCATACAATTGGGTATCGCAAAAGGCGACTAACTGACTAAAGATTACCCTTTAGGTATAATAGTCATGCATCTATGTATGTATGTATGTGTGTATGTATGAGAGTGAGTAAGAATAAGGATCCTAAGAAATAGAAACCCGTGGTTTCTGCCTACGCCTTCGAGAAACGGGCATGACATATGTATGTTATAATACTCATGTATGATAAGCAAAGATCTGCTTGCTTTTGCCTATGCAAACAACTGAAACGCGATGTAAGCAAGTATTCCCAGGCTTTGTTTAATACGCTGAGGCAGCTCTAACGAGCTAACTCGAGTTAGCTTCGTGACCGGTCTGACTACGACGTAGCGTATAGCGTATATCGTGTTTCGAGCACATTTGAACATGCTATATACAGGCCTTCCAGGCGTATGCCAGGCACATAAACTACGTGAAACCATGTTTTAAGCAAATAAATAATTTTCATTCACACTTTCATTGCGGATTGGGTTTGCATACATGCTGTATAAAATTTAAAAAATAAATAAAAGGGGCTGTTTATACGAGCGTTTGACTATCTTCAAGACAAGCCATGAGTCACTGGTCGATAAGTGTAAGGCCAAGAGAGGAGAATAATTAGTGTATTATGGCAACATTTAAATTAAATGAATTGCACAAATGTAAATACTCCCCCTATTATAATCACGACTATTATCCCCGAAGGGTTAGTCAGAGACCAGGCAATGAGGACCCTTAAAGCAGTCCTCGGCCATAGTCCATTTTTCACCAAATAGCAACTGAACATCTGCTCAGCGTGATACGGGGTGAGCCCACCGCCGCTTTAAGCTGTTGGATGTATGTACAGTCTGTAGTCCGTTAGTCGCCTTTTACGACACCCAAGGGAAGAGAGGGATGGTAGTATTATTTCACCGTTCCGCGACACGGTTATTGCACAAATGTAGGTAGAAAATAATCAACTGTTACTATTGGAAGGAAATAGCCAGAAGTATAATTTCCATAACAAACTATTATTTAAACGTGTTTACAACTTCGCAAAATGTACGAATGGTCCAACTCTGTTTAGCGGGCATAAAAAGTATGCGTACTAAAGGTATCCTTTAGTAATAGCACAGATTAACTAATAGTACTAGTAGTACAGAAGGTTCACTCTCTAACGACTTTCACGCGAAATCGAAACTTATCGTGTTACCCGAGAGTTCATATTCCGCTAAGCAACGCTTACTCGATATCGATTTGCCATCATGACGTCATAGAGCGTAGGGTTTACGCGCGCGCGCAGGGTTTACGAGTTAAACGAACGACGCGCGACGTGTTCTGTTCGTCGCGAGCGGCAACCTTTACTTCCATACGCCTAGGCGGCCTGCCTTGGAGGCGCGCCGGCCGAACGTACCTAAACTGCGGAGTGACATCCCCTGGTAATAGTAAGTAGTTTTTGCGTTATACTCGTACACCGTTCCAATAATTTGTTAATAACCAAAAGTGTTGTATTTACGAAGAAAGAAATTGAAATTTAACATATCAACATTAATCTCGATATTATATGTTTTTGTAATTGATTTTACCTTCATAATTTAATATAACGGCTATGTAATTTTTATTTTAATGTGTAGGTACTTAGTAATCAAGTAAACTCTAGAACTAATAATTGTAATCATTAAAAATGGAGAAAATTTGGATCTGACAATCCGGATTAGGTTTTTTTTAACACATACTTACCGAATTGTAATTTGTTAACAACGAAATTTGCAATAAACTAATAACCTTAATTTGAAATGTATCAGATGTTAATTTTACTATGTAGTTGATCAAGGTTACTGATGAGTTTGCTGCTATGTTTGCCGATCGTGGGTGAGAATGTATCGTAGAATAATTAATGTGCCCTAACGAACCGCAAGCAATGTTAACGAGGCTGTGATGTGAATTGATGAAAAGTACTTTGTTACATTATGTACAAGGGCATGTGTTAAGAATTAAATGAAGGCATCCATCTTTTTCCCGTTTCTCGATACCAATGAATGTTAAAGTACGCTTGCAATATAAGAATACTATCAATATTACTTTAATACTATCTCTTCCCTTGGGTGTCGTAAAAGGCGACTAACTAAAAGGGGGTTAAAATTACTTTTTACTAAGTTAAAGTTCGTAGGTTTACCCTTGAGACCCTACACGTGACCCCTGGGTGGTGCTAAATGAGTGCACTGACTGAGTGGTAGAGCCACGCTGCGTTGCAGCACGCATTGGGCCGGCTCGCCCGGGGTAATACCACCCTCTCACGAATATCCGGCGTGAAATAATGGCACTTGGTGCTGTTGTGTTTCGTCCGGCCAGTGAGAGCCTATTCCTTCCTTAACCCTATTCCTTTCTTAAAGGTCGGCAACACATCTGTGACTCCTCTGGTTTTACGGGTGTCCATGGGCGGCGGTGATTGTCCCCATCAGGTGACCCGCCTGCTAGTTTGCCTCCGTCTTTTATTAAAAAAAACAACGGACTAAAGACTGCAGATAAATCCAAAAGCATAGAGCAGCTCACCACCAATCACGCTGAGCATATGTGCAGTTGTTATTTGGTGAAACGTAAGCTGTGGCAGGGGACTTCTTTTGCGTTCCTCATTGCCCATCTACCGACCCCTATAGATAGGGTATCGCAGCTGGAACTACGGGTCCGACTGTGTTTCTCAGGGGTATTACGGGATTTCTGTTCATGCCCCCCGCTGGTTGTGCCTTAACCGGCGCCTCCGGCGGGATTCCGGACGTGGGTTGGACTCGCAGTGGCTTGTGGTTAGCTGTAGAGCTTGGGAATGTTCGTTTGTCCTGGTATTGTGTGCCAGGACTTCCAAACTCGCACACAGCGAGCGGGGCCTAGTAGCGGTCTCTGTGGGGCCAGCAGCAAAAAGTCCTGCTGGGAACGTGAGTTTCCCTTTAAGTTGGCAACTTTGTCCGGTGGTTCTCATTCGACATTGGTGTTGACATCTCCAGTACTAATCTGGAGCACTAGTAGAGGCGGCTCCCTAGATGCCGTAGCCTCCAGTCCAGCCAGCCGAGTAGGACGTGGGAACTGGCTAGGCGCCCGGATGGGTTCCGAGAATTGAGTGTGCTTACTACTCCGCGACCAAGGTGGACACTTGGGAGTCGACTTTAGAGTCGACGACCAGAGCAGTGGCAACTGCGAGTTGTGCCCTTCGTGCAACGAGAAGTGAGCGTGCTTGACAGCTCCGGTTACCTATCTGGACAACACGTGTTCACGAGGAAACTCTCCCGAGACACTAGTCTATGAGTACCGAATGAAAAGCGCGCTTCGGCGGGCACTAATTTGGCATCAAGACCTAACGCAGATGGTCTCCTGCGCGAGTAGTTTACTGGCGCAGGGACGTCTGGCATGTCTTTTTGCATAACCTAACGGTTGGTCTCGAGGTGCCAGTACAAATAAAACTTAGTGAGTAAGGAGAGGGGATGCCCATGCAGTCTCTGACTAACCGTTCGGGGGTAATAGTCGTGATTATTATGTTTAGAGAATTATAAAATTCGTATGCTAGTACTTTTATTCGGCGTTTAATTTAGCTTCTAATAACTGAATTCGACCAGTCGCTAATTTGAAACAATTATTATAGAAACTAGAACAGCTGACCGTTCCACAACGCGATGCACACAACGTTAGCAACGCCCTTGGCCTAATATAGTCCCATTGTAGCTAGGATCAATAACGATGTCTACAGTTCGAGACTGACAGAAACTCGATACGTCTATGTTTTAATAAAAGACGTCATTAATAATACATCTAAGTATTTTATGTATAGCAGTGGGAAACTTTGAGAAGCATCGATAGCGGATGTCCCCAGCAGTGGGACGTTTATAGGCTGATAATGAATGCGAGAAATTGTGGTACAAACTCCATAGCTCCGTTAGACTACTAACGAGAATCCTTCTATAACATAAGCGAATTAGCTTTCTAAAAGTGTGACGCATCACGCGAAAAAAAGCATAAGAATAATTAAGAAAAAGATGCAAATTATCATCATCATCATCAGCCCACGTGAATAGTAGCACGTGGGGATATTGGGCCATAATCCACCACGCTGGCCCAATGCGGGATGGTGGGTTTTAATGACTGCCATCTTAAGACAACAACCGGAACCAACGGCTTAACGTGCCTTCCGAAGCACGGAGGAGCTTGAGATGTTTTTTTTAAATTGGTCACCCATTAGGCAACTTGGTACTGCGAAATTTGCTTAACGGGCAAGATCGCAAGCCGAATGCCCTAGCCGCTGCGCCGTAGAGCTCAGATGCAAATATCAAATACAAAAACGAAAGACAAAAGACGACAACAAAAGACGCTAGCTCTTAACGTCACCCTTTCTAAACCGTATACCTATAACGACATACAATCAACTCATCTAATGTAATGTGGAATAACAAAAAGAACATTGTTCATCATACAAAACTCAAATCTGTTTGTATACGATCCGTGAAAAAGCTGAATCTCTGCGTGAAAAAAAGAGACATATTTTTAATAACTTTAAAAGCGCCCCTGCGGCGTGTGGCATGCCAAATACGAAAATATTTGCTTTCAAAAGTCAAGTCAAACAACTGCATTGTTGATTTGATGGAGGCTTGATTTGTATGGTGTGATTTTAGTGCACTGGAATTGAAGCATGGTTAAATTCATGATGGTATTCCCTTTTATGTTTATTAAGTAGAACCGAAAGAACGTAGAGAAGAAAGTTAGAACCGTGTCGCAAAGCGGTAAAAGAATACTACCACCCCCTCTCTTCCCTTGGGTGTCGTAAAAGGCGACTAGTGTACTAAAGACTGCAAATGCTTCCAACAGCATTAAGCGGCGATGGGCTCACCACCTGTCACGCTGAGCTCAGTGTAGTCGCTATTTAGTGAAAAGTGGACTGTGGTAGAGAACTGCTTTTACTGACCTCATTGCCTTGTCTCTGGCTAACCCTTCGGGGATAATAGTCGTGATTATATGTATGATATGTATGTATGTATTTATATTTATTAAGTATGTATGTATGAGTCGCTTGGCCCGGAAAGGAGGAACTGGGTTCAATTTCCAGAAGCATGTTTCGTATATTTCGATGCATAGCCCGGGATTGTGATCGCCAACCAATTAACTGGCAAGCGCCCATTTGGTAAGATGACAAAGCCAACACCAACCTATTGTATAGTGCGTTTAATCAAATAGTTCCTATGCCGTCATGTTGGCATTCCTGTCTTTCCTGTCAGTGTTGCCAACTTAGTGGATTTTCCACTTAAACTGGTGGTTTAGACCCCCCCCCCCCCCCCCTTTTAGTGGCAAAATATTGCTTTTAGTGGCTAGTGGTTTTTCTTGTTGATTTATATAATTTAATTTTCAGTAGGCTGAATCAATCATCCACTTGATGACAAGAAGAAAAAGTAATTAATTTAATAATAATTAGTTTTAGTAGAAAATCTACGAGTACTAAGTTGGCAACACTGCAGGAAAAATACAAGAATGCCAACATGACGGCATAGGAACTATTTGATGAAACGCACTATAGCAATGACTTGATTTCAATCATGGAGGCCTATGCCTAGCTGTTTAGGCTTTACTTAAGAGCCACCGCACACATGATACTTTTAGCATCGGCGATCGGCGATTTTTCGACTGGCATCGCGTTTTGGCGACTATGCGCTTGATTGCAGTATCGGAATCGCGCGTTTTAGCAATTCAGTCGCTGCATTCAGCTTCTAAAAAGCGTCTAAATCGCCGATCGCCGCTGCTAAAAGTAGCATGTCTGCTCTTGCCTTTTAAGTTTTGTCGTTTGAAGAAAAAAACACAACTAGAACCTTATAGAGCTTTTTATTGTTTTTAAAGTATTCCACTACGTAGCTTAATACACTTTTCCATTCGCTCAAACCAGGTATTATAACATTTATGCCACTCTAAAGTGGGGGTGTTCAAAATGGCTGACTTGAAAGCGTCGACTGCTTCTTCAACGGAGTGGAACCTTTGACCACGAAGACTTTTCTTAATTTTAGGAAATGTAAAGAAATCGTTAGAGCGTAGGTCAGGACTGTATGGAGGATGGTCAAGAATTTCTACTTTTTCCTGCTTCAAATACTCAATCGTTTGACGAGCGCTGTGTGAGCTTGCGTTGTCGTGGTACAGGTGATGCGTCGCTTTGAGTTAGATTTTCGAAGTTCGGCGATGACTTGTGGTAAACAAACTGTGGTATACCTCTCTGCGTTAACCGTTCTACGATCTTCAAGTGCAATAGTCGCAACATGGCCGGTTTTTCCAACGAACGTGGCCCCCATCTTCTTTGAAGTGCTTCGAGAACGAACAACTTTAGTCGGCTTTGGCTCGTCTTGAAAGACCCAGATTGTAGATTGTTGTTTGGAATCAGGATCGTAGGCATAGATCCAAGATTCGTCACCACTGATGATGTCGTAGACGTGATTTGACTCTCCTCGGTTGAACCTTTTCAGAGTTTTCTTACACCATCTGACGCGGGCCGCCTTGTGATCTTCGGAAAGCAGATGCGGTATCCAACGGCAAACTAGCTTTCTCACACCAAGCGCTTCATGCAAGATCTTCTAAATGGTTGTCCCTGAGATGCCTAATAGAGCCTCTATCTCTCGATTGTCACATGACGATCTTCGAGAATTAGTTGTCTCACAGCTATGATGTTATCTTCAGTGAAGGCGGATTTTGGGCGTCCTTCACGAGATTTGTCACTAACACTAGTATGTCCACGCTGGAATTCTAAATACCAGCGTTCGACAGTCCGCAGACATGGGGCTTCATCACTGAACACAAATGTTAGCTCTTCAAAACACTAAGACGTGTCAGGCCTCTTCTAAAGTTGTAGAAAATTATTGCACGAACATTTTCCTTAGAAAGATTCATTTTCGTACGTAACCTGACAGATTCCAATCGACGCTGTGACTAAACAATAGCATTAATCCTAACATTTTCAACTGTTTTGAGGTTCAAAATTTAAACACATTCGAATATAGAACAGTTCCAGATTCAAAATTGCCGGGAAATATGGAAACGACAGAACTTAAAAGGCATGCCTAGTATGTACTCAAAAGTAATGAATCCGAGTCACCTAATCAAACCTATTATAGAAACCTGTAAATCTCGGAAACTAGAATGCTAACTTATTGAAATTATTTGTATTTAATAGAAAATTAAAAACTCCTTAAATTAAGGTATTAAAACTTCTTAGTTATTGTAAAGTTATGTCATAAAAAAATCAAATTTGAAAAGGGAGACTTTAGGGAACTTGGTGTACAGCATGCTAAACCGCGTAAACGCAGTAATGGAAGCACGAGGAGGCAATACGAAGTACTACCTATAAAATTTAAGAAAATCGTAACGTTGTTCAAAAATGTCCTGTTTCCTATTTTTGTTTTTTTTTTCGTGAATAAAACGTAGTGACTCATCAAATTTATTACTTTTATATATGGAGTATTTAATTGCCTATTAAACACAATTTATTTCATTAAACTAGCATTCGTAGTTTTTTAGGTTAGTTATATAGGTTTCTTTAAGTGACCTGGATTCATTGCTCTCGAGGTATAAATCTATTTAAATGAAAATGAATCGCCAAATGTGTTGCTAAGCTCAAACTCGGGGACGACGGCTCGAACGCTTTCACTGATTCTATTTCTGTTGTGTTTGTAAAGGTCAGGACAAGATTTATCTAAAACTAGTGACCCGCCCCGGCTTCGCACGGGTTACTACCCGTACTTAAACAAATTGTAGCCTATAGCCTTCCTCGATAAATGGGCTATCTAACACTGAAAGAATTTTTCAAATCGAACCAGTAGTTCCTGAGATTAGCGGGTTCAAACAAACAAACTCTTCAGCTTTATAATATTATATATAAATAGAGTACAGATAAAAAATTTAAAATTAGTCATATAAACATTCTGTATCATGTACAGGATGTTTATGTGGACGAATTCGCGGGCGGGCCGCTAGTATACCAACAATAAAAGTAATATAAAAATTTAATAATAAGGCCTTGTTTTGTCTAAATATAGTACCTACTATTCACAAACTGTAAGATTTCCAAAAAACAGCCACACCCTCTAAGAGAGGATATTAAAAATTCCCTAGGGGCCACGGTATAAGGGTGTTGCGGGCTGGCCGCTAGTAAAATATAAATAAAAGAATACACGCTCACGCTCTATACCCTTTTCTGGCTATAATCGTAAGTATGTACAGTCAGCATCAAAAGTAACTAAACAAAAACAAGGTCCCAAAAGTAATAGTCAAGTGTAAGTGTCTTTTACATACTCATCATTTAACGTTTCAGAATTATATGACATTTTTTGTGTTCATAATAAATGGTTAAGGCAATAATGTAAAAGTATATTGTCATGTTCTTTTGACCCAACAGCTATGTCAGACAATTCTGGTCATTTCAACCGTAACAATCATTTGAAAATTTCATATGCTAAGCTACTTTTGATGCTGACTGTACGTATCTTAGACAGCATAACAAAATGAAAATCAATCTTTAAGCAAGGTGATAACGAGCAAATGGGTTACCTAGTAGGGAGCAATTACCACAACCAATAGACAACTGAAATTTAACTCGAATCGCTGGTATCGTTCGTCAAAATCGCAAGTCAAATAGTTCCTTTAAGCATTTGAGAAAGGAGTTACTTTAAGGTCTCTAACAATAATATAAAATTGGGCCAGAGTACACCGCGGCACACACACTGGCCCAATGCGGGTTAGAATGGTTTGCACTAACGTTAATAGAATGTCAAAGTTTCCATCAGCTCAGGTTGACTAGCTTATAGCCACAACACCGCCAAATAGGAACTTCACATTTATTCTATTACTTTATTGCGATGCTGCAATGGAAGTATTAAATATCTTTTATTTATAAAATGACTGGCCTTTTCTGCTTAGTGACGCACTGGGCAGCCTGAGTTTGAATGGCGTTTGAAGATCACGTGACAGCTTCAGCCCACGTAACTTCCACAGTGTAATGTCAAAATAGGACTTCTTGGCGGGTAAAGTAGGTACGGTACATACATAAATATAATCACGACTATTATTCCCGAAGGGTTAGTTAATGACTAGGCAATGAGGACAGCAAATAAAGCAGACCACTACCAAAGTCAACCTTTCACCAAATAGCGACTGCACAATGTGCTCAGCGTGACAGGGGGTGAGCCCATCGTTGCTCTACGCCATTTGATGTATGTGCAGTCTTTAGTCCGTTAGTCGCCTTTTACGACACCCAAGGGAAGAGAGGGGGTGGTAGTATTCTTTCACCGCTACGCAACACGATTACGCGGCGGGTAAGTGAGCGTCGTAATGTCTGCAGTTCTGATTTATATTTTAACTCGCAGTCGCTCGAGGTTTCACCCGCGTGGTTCCCGTTCCCGTGGGAATATCTGGATAAAAAGTATTCTATGTATTAATCCAGGTTATAAACTATCTGTATGCCGAATTTCATCCAAATCCATTTAGTAGTTTTCACGTGAAAGAGTAACAACCATCCATCCATACTTATAAACTTTCGCGTTTTTAATATTAGTAGGATATTTGTGTTTTGTCCAATTTAAATGTGAAACAATGCTGGATTATTAACCGTTAAGTGTTCGTGAATGTGCAAAAGTGTTGGTAAATAAATTAAGGAACGCAATATCACTTTTCTAATTCTCTCAAGAAGTCCGTGTGGGATCTCAGTAAAGTCTCTAGTCCAAATCTTTACTGAAACTCAAGAGGTATGGGGGAATATCATAGATCATGAAACATTCATATTATCACTCGCTATCAAACTTTATGCAAACAAAATGATATTTGCTATTATCTTGATATACGTGACACTGGCTGAATATACTATCCGCACCAAGTGATAATTTTATAATATTTCGTAATTACATGCAACCGTTCAAAATCCTACTAATTTTATAAACGCGAAAGTTTGAAGTATGGATGAATGTTTGTTACTCTTTCACGTAAAAACTACTGAATGGAATTAGATGAAATTCGTCATACAGATAGTTTATAACCTGGATTAACATATAGAATACTTTTTATCCCGATATTGTCACGGGAACGGGAACCACGCGGGTGAAACCGCGAGCGGGCGCTAGTCAGCCAATAAACGAACCACTGCCTTCACATGGCAGTTTTGGCCATAACCCACCACGCAGGCCCAATTTTTATTGAGACTGACGAAACAAACTTCACAGGTGCACGTTTGAATGATCCTCGTAAAAACTTTTCGATTTGTTTTCGTGCAAAAAGTCATACAACCTCAGCTCAATTAATAAAACTGGTAATAATAATCACGTTAACGTATGCTAAAACGAAACGTTTCGCGCACGCAACGCATTCGCTAATTAATGCGTTGCATAATTTTCAAATATCTGTGAAAGCAAAGCTCATTTTCTGCAATCAAATTTGGGTCCGAAACGGGCTAACCCCCATGTGTGTTTAAATTTAGGTCGGGTTTTGTTCGCATTTCTGTCCATTTGTATAAAACTGTGTCAGTCGGCACACCCGCCTTTTGTTTCGGCGCTGCTCCATTTGGAATTTCCCATTTAAATTCCCACTCTCTCGCACTTAAAGCCCTTTCGAGTTATTAAAGCCATAAATATATATTTATAAAGGTATATATCTAACAATACATAACAAAGTATATAGTATAATATGTAAATAAATATAGAAGATAGTTTACGGCTTAGATATTGTCGTTCAAAAAATAAGTACATACTAAGTATGTATAAAGTTCATTTAGAAAAAAAAGACTTTTAAAGAGTTGTAATTTTACTGTATTACGTCAGAAGCTCAGCTACACACAGTATGACATGTTCCTGATTTTTTTATGAAAACTCGTCACCTAAGTGGACCCTGTGACGTTTGCGCCAGTTGCCTCCATTATTCTTGCGGAGATCAGCCACTGCCATGCCCTTCCAACAAACGGGGGTGGCCGACGTGACCCTATTTCTTTTTCTACTTTTAAATAAATACATACATATACATATACATATACATATACTCACGACTAGCATCCCCTAAGGGTTAGTCAAAGACTAGGCAATAAGGATCACAAAATCAGTCCTCTGCCATAATCCTGTTTCACCAAGCAACAACTACAAATGTAAAATTTTTAAACACTGAATAAAGACGACAACCTCAGGCGGGAATCGAACCACGCACCTTCCGCATTCCGGGCGGCTGCCTTAACCACTTGGCTACCGAGGTCTGGCTTTCAACCGTCGAAATTTTTTCAGTGCTTGATGCTTATGTTTTAAGTCAACATTGCTTCATCAAATCTTAGAAGTTTTCACCTCAGAGATCCGAAAGAAATATTTTTACAATTGTTTAAACATTCGGTTAAGATGAAGCTGCGTTTATAGATTAATGTTTTATACTTTAGCGTTTTATTAACGCTTAAATATACTTAAGTAAAATTTTAAACACTGACAAAAGACGTGCATGGTTCGATTCCCGCCTGAGGTTGTCGTCTTTTTTTCAGTGTTTAAAAATTTTACTTAAGTATATTTAAGCGTTAATAAAACGCTAAAATATTAAACATTTAACTACAAATGTGCTCAGCGTGACAGGTGGTGACCCCATCGGCGCTCTTTGCTGTTAGGTTATGTGCAAAAGTGCTACAGGTGCTAACAGTAGCACAGGCTAAAGGCTTTTAGTCCGTTAGTCGCCTTTACGACACCCAAGGGAAGATATGGGTCGGTAGTATTCTTGTAATGAGCCAAATAAAAATCAGTTCAAATAAAAATACTAAATGAAAATTCGGTCAGACCTCTTATTCACAGTTTGTTAATATAAAGTTTTGTTTATACCTAATTACATACTATAGTCATAATATAGTCACGACTTTTATTAGTTATTCTGTGCTATTATCCTCGAAAGGTTAGTTAGAGACTAGGCATTGTGGACCGCAAAAGCAGCCCTCTGTCATAGTCCACTTTTCACCAAATAGCGACTGCACATGTGCTCAGCATGACAGGTGGGGAGCCCATCGCCACTCTATGCTGATGAATGTATGTGCAGTCTTTAGTCCGTTAGTCGCCTTTTACGACAACCAAGGGAAGAGAGGGGGTGGTAGTATTCTTTTAAGAAGCCGCTACGCGATGAAGTTTTTTTCCCTCTCAAATGGTCCTACCAAGTAAGACAGGCGTTGTCTTCCAAAATTTCAATTTAACTTGTTGAGCAAACAACAAAAGTTGGGGCAACTTGTCGAAATTAACTGCTGGCCGAATTTCCCCTCGTCAAAATGGATTTTTATGGTGAACGTTATTCTGCTGGACGATTTGGAAGCAGCGTCCAAAGTTTTATACGTTTTTCTCTCATGAAACTGGGCGAACTTGATCCGATGGACTTGGGTCAAAACACAATAATTTTCATACTTAGAACTATTTTCGACGTATTTCAACGTGTATGTTTTGAAAAAGTTCTGTGTTTTATTTATTATCAAAATAATGCCAAAGTATCGTAACAGCCATTTTTTTAATATTTTCTAATAAAAACTTGTAAATGAGCTCAGTCAAAATTCTTATCCAGTTACATAATTGTTCATGGCAAATAATATGACTATCTCATAAATAATAATAATTGCTATATCTTGTTCTCCACGACCTCCTTGGTCACCCGACCAACTCAACAAACACCGGTTTTCATGGTATCGCCATCTCTGAGGTCCCGGGTTCGATCCCTATCGGGTCAATTTAGAAATTATTGTTTTTCTAAATAGTCTCGGGTCTGGGTGTTTTCTATGAATAATAAGTATTTAAGTATTTTAAGTATGTTTATCCGTTGTCTAGTAACCATTTAACGAGTTTCATAACGAAGCTTCTCTTGGGCTAGATAATTGGTGTGAGTGTAGGAAAGTTTATTTATTTATTCGTAATGAGTGAAATATCTTTAATAATAAAAATCAATTTCAGAAATGTTTGTACGCGCATCACTTTAAAATGGCTGCACCTATTTGGCTAATTCTTTTTTTGTCGTGTTCGTAATTGTCATGACTAGGTTTTCGTGAAATATTTTTTTTGGAGTTTTGTCACGGGATACAGGGTGTTCACGCATACGAAGGCGCGGGCGGGCCGCTAGTTTTAAATAGATACCATTTAAAATATTTGAAAAATTTTCTACTCTTAAATAAGATCGATTACTTTATCTGGTAATTGGAACCAATGATATTATTTAGATAGCACTTTATACTTTATTATTTACAAATATAATTCTCACCGAAACCTTAGAGGTGCTCTTGAATTAACAATCTGTACTGAAACTTCGGAATAGTCACCACTTAAGTATGACGGCTCTTTTAAGACTCATTAAATAACACTTAAGTGCTTAAGTTGGTGTTAAAATCTCAAAAGTTTGTGTTGCTGATCTTAGATAAATAAAAATTAAAAAAACATTATTAAAATAATAACACAGAACATGTACAAAGTTACAATTTAACAGTCTTTTCGCTTCAAAGCGACATCTTTCTGACTACCAGAGTTAAGTTAAGATATATTTTTTTAAATTATGATTAATGCGTTTCTTACTTCACGTGCTTTAAATACATACAGCGGGTAGTCCTGAACGTTAGATGGCAGTCGATATACCAAACCAACCCGCACTGGGACTGCTGGGTGGGTTATAATATGTTATAGCCCAATTTTATCATATACTGTTACTCTCATAAACCACGAACCCGCGTTGGGCCAGCGTGGTGGGTTATGGCTTAATCTCTCCATGTGGTGTTGTAGACGTGTAAAGGACTTAATAATAATAATGTTTATTTACTAAGATATCACAGATCCATTGGTTAGTAGGTGTACATATGACTATGAATTATGCCCAATAAGGGGAGAGTCATGTGTCTCCACAACGGTCCCTAAGAAAAAAAAACACTACATGGAAGTGGCATGCAAAATTCTCATACAAAACACAGAAAAACGACGTTTCGTAGTACCCTGTTTTTTCCTTCAGAACTGTATTAATTTTTATTATTTCTTCAGTATCGGTTAAAGAAAAATATAGATTTTTTTGCATGAAGTCATTTTTTAATAACCAGGAGCCTTCAAAATTTAGCAAAATCACTCCGTTTTAAGGCGTCTTTAGAAACATTTTGTGGCTGGTTTAAAAAAAAACAAACATAAACACCTAGAAAATCCCTTTCTTTAACAGATGCTGAAAAAGTAACAATAACTGGTCCAGTTCTAAAGGAACAAACAGGGGACTACCAAACGTCGTTTTTCTCTTTTGTATGAGAATTTTGCATGCCACTTCCACGTAGCGTTTCCTCTTAAGATGCTTTTGGGGGATTTGTTAGATCATTTTCACAAAAGCATATTTTTATAGAAGCAAATTTTCACATCGATTTTTATCATACTCATATTTTTTTTATTTGCGAATTTTAATGTAGCGATTTTTCATCAAGCAATATTTCATGGTCGCGTTTATTTTAATCGCTAAAAGATTTTTTTATTATCTGCAAATATTTTCAGCAGCATTTTTTCTCAATCTTGGTTTTTTACGTTGATTCTTTTATTAGAAAACTTTTATACAATCATATAATATCCCACGATAATAAAAAAAGCTTCTGGTAATTTAAGCGATTAAGGGCTACCGCGTCTACACCCAGCAGTGGGACATTATAGACAGATAATGATAAATTTGCTATGCCACTCAGCCTCCGAGACTGCCGAGACATTATTATAGCAATAACTTTTATACAGTATTTCGATTTTCTCGTAATTTCTATCAGCTTTCTATTCGTACTGCGAGAAACGATGCAAGCTTAAGCGAATTGTGATGTCGCCCGCTTGGTGCTCTGTCCCGTCCGAATTTAATTTAGGTACTTTAGCAACTGGTTCGGAGAGATACGTAAATTGTTACAGCATTCCAACTGCATGACGATAGTATTGTTCTAACTATTTTACATCTATCGGCCTTACTTAGAAACACTACTTTTGCTGATTTAGTTTAACGTTGTTTTGTTTTTTTTGCTCATATTCAAAATGATGTTAGTGTGACGTAAACTAAACTACATAATACAGAGTTAATTTGGACCCCCCGCCAAAACTAAATATGGGGTAAATAAACTAATAATAAAATATTTGACGTAAAAATAATGAATGTTTTGTTTTTCGACGATCTCCTTGGTCGAGTAGTTTGTATACCGGTTTTCATGGTGTCGCCATCTCTGAGGTCCCGGGTTCGATCCCCGGTCGGGTCAATTTAGAAATTATTGTTGTTCTAAATTGTCTCGGGTCTGGGTGTTTTCTATGTATAAAAAGTACTTATGTATTTTAAGTATGTTTATCCGTTGTCTAGTAACCATTTAACGAGTTTCTTCGAAGCTCCTCTTGGGCTAGATAATTGGTGTGATTGTAGGAAAGTTTAATTTTAAGTTTAATTTTAATTTTTAATTTTTAATTTAATTTTTAATTAGAATTTTAACCTCGCGGTCAAAGCGACGCGACGGCGCGCTGTCATTGGTGCATGGGTGAATAATAGCGGTCACGCGCATGCGCTTTGATAACCGCGGTAGACCGCGCGCTAGGTGACAATAATTTTAATTTTCTTAAGGAAAAATTGAGACAAAAATGTAAAAATAAAAAAAGTTTTTTTATTTCATTATTTGGTTGTACTGCTGATATAGGATCACGTAAAGAAAATTGGCGGTTTGTCCAAAATTAACCCTGTATGTATAACTAAATAATACTTGAAAAAAACAACCAGTCTCAGCAAAGCTCAAATGGTTAGTGGTCTAGTAAACATTTTATCCTTTAACTGTATACATAGTCTATATTAGGCGACTGCTAGAAACCGCAAGAAACTTCAAGGGCTGGTCAGGTCAAGTGTTTTAAACATGACAAAAATGATTTTAAAAAAATCGTCCTTTTTTCATTATTAATTAAATAATTCATTTTGTAATTTTTAATTAGATAGTATCTAATTTATTTCAAAGCAATAACATAAGAAAAATAAATGAAAAACAATTAATAATCATGATAATATACAACGCGCGGGTAGTGGCCGGTCGTTGACCCAACCGTCTGTTGACCTGTCCGCGTCAGCCGGGCGATAAGTCCTATTACGAAATGTGCGTATTATTCTTATGTTATTGCTTTAAAATACAGATACTCAAAGACTATCCAATAAAAAATCGAAAAATGAATTATTTATTCAAAAATGAAAAAAGCACGAATTTCTTTTTTGTCATTTTTGTCATGTTTAAAACCCTTGACCTGACCAGCCCTTGAAGTTTCTTGCGGTTTCTAGCAGTCGCCTTATATAGCATTGTGAATGCAAAAATTTCAATAATAAAGATAAGTAGGGAAGCATATCATTATGTATATCGATGGTTAATTAATAAAAGGCTGGCTTTAAATAGTAGAAATAAGTCTAGCGCGTTGGTGGCCGAGTGGCAATAAGCTCTCGGACCGATATCCGGAGGTCCCGCGTTCGATTCCCAGGTCGGCCAAAGTGTGTTTCTGATTTTTCCATGGATAATCCGGGTCTGTTGTCACCCACCCGCATTAGGCAAGCGTAGGTATTAAGATAATAAACATATTTAATTGTAGCGATTTCTTGATTACAATAATAAAGGCTTTTGCCCTGCATTAGAAGAGTACCTATACACCGAGATTTTTCATTGGTTTTGGAGCCGAAACCCTGTTCATGTTTATCATCAGTAGAAGCTATTTAGCATGTAAAACTAAAAATATAAGCATAAATAAAACATTTAAAAAAAAAATTCATAAAAAATGTAAGAACACTTAGTACCGGACGATCATACGAAAGTCAATGACCGAGGCGCTTCAAACGCTCCGCCTACCCCCCGCCCCGCCGCCGGCGCAGGCGGCCGGCCGGGAATGTTCATAGGGGTCACGGTGTACTCGTAGATAAGGAGAACGTTACCACGTCTTTTCGACAAAAAGTCTATTTTACAACTTTTTTTTCTTAACTCGTAAAGCGATAATTATTTCATAAATAGGTACAACACTAATTGTTTTGTATTATAACGTTTTCGGCTCCAAAACCAATGGAAAATCTCGGGGTATAGGCTATTACTATACTTAGCTGTTTTTATTTTAATATTGGAATAATATTGTTTATTCATATTTATCTTCTATAATACAGGTAATACGAGTACGTGTGCGCTTGTCATTTGGGGAAATAAAGACTGTGGCAGTGGACTGCTTTTCTGGCCCTCATTGCCCTAGATTCAAGATTTAATATCATTTATTCAGGTTAGGCCATGTTTAGGTTACAGCACTTATGAATGTCATTTATACCATCGGTTCGTAAATCTAACTATGGGGCGGGAGCCTTGTACTGAGAAGAACCGGCAAGAAACTCATATATTAATAAAAATAAAAAGTTCAGGTATTCATCAATATAAAATAATCAAATGTAATCAATGTCTTACAGTACAGAAAAATAAAAGTAAGACTACAACTACTAATATACTAATAATAAAAATAAGTTAGCAAGAGCAGACCAGCCTCCACAGGCGGCACCCGTTCACGAGTATGACATGTGAATCAGCCATCGCTTCGCTCAACCATGTTTTAGGGGAGACTAATCTCTGAATAACCCTTTATAATTAGTCGTGACAGTTTCAGTTTTTCAGTATGTAATATGTTGTCTAACACCAGCCCCACACTTCAATGGCGCTAACACACACACAAATTCATTAATCTAAAATAATGAGTCACTCTTATGAAATCACGACTATTGTCCACGAAAGTTTAGTCAAAAGGCAATGAGGACCGCAAAAGCAGTCCTCTACCATAGTCCACTTTTCACCAAATAGCGACTGCACATGTGTCAAGCGTGAGAGGTGGTGAGCCCATCGCCACTCTATGCTGTTGGATGTATGTGCAGTCTTTAGTCTGTTAGTCGCCTTTTACGACACCCAAGGGAAGAGAGGGGGTGGTAGTATTCTATAACAGCTACGCGACATGGCGCAACACACTAGAAAAAACGAAACAATTTATAATGGGTTGTAGTAATTCCTGCTGGCTGAATCTCGTTCATGCCTGTTGGAGCTGGTAGGTAGGTACAGACCCGAGTGCAAAATGACGGCGCCCGTCCAAATAAAATTAACTCTAGCGACTGCTTTGTGCGGATTCCCCAATTGCGACTGCATTTAATTTTAAGTTTTATATTGCTGTACAAATTAGAGTTTGTTTGTCAGCAGAAAATGCATTTCAGGCAATAAAACAGATGTAAAACGAAACAGGCGTTGACCCTACACATACTCGCACTTGCGCGAAGGCACTTTTCTGAGCTCATCGATTGAACTACTGTTCTAAACAAGTGAAATAAAAAAATTATAGTGTTATCTCTTATATAGTCGAATAGTGCGTAGCGGCCTCGGAATTTTTAGATATCATTGATTTTATATAGAAAAAAAATCTTATTCTAAACCAAAAAACTTCGAAAATCGCTATAAGTTAACTGTGAATATCTTATACCTACGATAATATTATTGAGCAAAATTTATACCAGAGGAATTGTTACTTCATGAGGAATAAAGATTTTAAAATAATAATAAATAATAATTAATAATTTATTATCCTATTTCGATAAAAACGATAAATACAACTGCAAAATTACTACGAAATGCGAAAATGGGCATTTTAAGCAAAAATCACATTCGAGATGTAATAGGCCTCATAAAACGTCTCAAAAATTTTTCGAACATAAAGATTACAATAAAAATTTTGCGGCTTGCGCGTTCGGGCCTTGCATTGCATCGTGCAACTTTAAGCGTCTTTTATAATGCAGAGGATCTGGATGGGTGACCAAATTAAGATATCTCAAAATCACTATGCTTCTGAAAGCACGGAAAACATGTTTACTTGTAGCGGTTTATTTATTTTGATTAATTATGACAATTTTATTGAGAGTAACTGGCATGATAGGAGCCGAACGTCCCTAGCTGCGCCATCGAGCTCCCCCGTGAAATGAATAATTTTTTTTATCGCTTTTAATTGCACAGAACTCCTTAACCGAAATCTCTATTAATACTGCTTTTGTAATGGCGTTGGGACGGAGACCCGAAATGAAACAATGTCTTGCGTTGAATCAATTCTCCTTTATCCTCTAGTGTATCATCTTAAATACTAATTAACATCACATCTATACGTGACTAGAGGAAGGACGCCTTGTCAATCAGGAAGACCTTAATTATCACGTACTATTGAGTACGTGCTGATAGTGTAATTCACTATATCACACCTCCCCTGAAAAGGCTAGGCATCCCTTCCCTGAAAAGTAAACTCTTATTTTCTAAATATCTTAGTCCTATTCTTATGAACTATATATTCTTTATTATTCTTTAATATTTTTACATTAGTACCTAGCTCTTCTAAAACTTCAAATGGACCTAAATACAAGTCATTCAATTTATTATAATTTTCATTCTTATACAAGAGTAGATCACCTTTTTTGTAGTGTACTTCCTTACAATCTAAATCATAATTAGTTTTTCTACTTTGTTTTGATATTAATAAGTTGTTCCTGGCATCATTATGAGCTTTTTGCAATCTAAATTTTAACTCCGATGGATAATTGTCGTATACATATAAGTGATGGCAATAGCTAATTATATTATACAGAGGCGCACATAGACTTATGCTATTCGTCCCGGTTGATGTCGTAAGGTTGATGTGGTAGAAACTAATACGGTGGGTATTAGTTCCACTGATTCAGCATAGTGGCTTGTGACAATCGCCCAATCCCAATGTGCAATTGTCCATTTTTTTTATAAAAGAAGGAGGCAAACGAGCAGGCGGGTCACCTGATGGAGAGTAATCACCGCCGCCCATGGACACCCGCAAAACCAGAGGAATCGCAGACGCGTTGCCGTCCTTTAAGGAAGGAATAGGATTAAAGAAGGAATCGGAATTGTGAGAGGGGGGGGGGGATGGGCCTCCAGAACCCTCACTGGCCGGACGAAACACAACAGCACCAAGTGCCATTATTTCACGCCGGATATTCGTGAGAGGGTGGTATTACGCCGGGCGACCCGGCCCAATGCGTGCTGCAACGCAGCGTGGCTGTACCACTCAGTCAGTACTTCCATGTTGGAAGGCCTGTGCCCGTTGGACGTTTATAGACTAAAAAAGCTGAAGAAAACTTAGTTAATTTAAAGGTAAAGACCGTGTCGCGCAGCGGTGAAAGAATACTACCACCCCCTCTCTTCCCTTGGACGAACGGACTAAAGACTGCACATACATCCAACAGCAGAGCGGTGATGGCTCACCACCTGTCACACTGAGCACATGTGCAGTCGCTATTTGGTGATTAACTATGGTAGAGGAGTAGAGGACTGCTTTTGCTGTCCTCATTGCCTAGTCCTGACTAACCCTTCGGGGATAATAGTCGTGATTATATGGACCATAACGATTTTCAATGAGACCAGTTCTTTACTGGAACCCAACTCAGCAACCTGAGTCGCAATGTGCCCATTCTTTGCTACTTCGTATTCCTAACATCATCATCATCAGCCTATAAACGTCCCACTGCTGGACACAGGCCTCCCACGTGGACAATAGCACGTGGGGATATTGGGCCATAACCTACCACGCTGGCCCAATGCGGGTTGGTGGGTTTTAACGACTATCATCTTACGACAACAACCGGAACCAACGGCTTAACGTACCTTTCGAAGCACGGAGGAGCTCGAGATGTTTTTAATTTGGTCACCCATCCAGCGACCCGACATTGCGAAAGTGGCTTAGCGAGCAAGATCGCTAGCTGAACGCGCTAGCCGCTGCGCCAACGAGCTCCTATTCATTCCTAACAATGTATTATAAAATATTTATCCGCAAAGGAGTCCAGATAATAGTACTCAGAACAAGTTCATACAACAAACAGATGAACTCGCATCAAACTTCGCCTTCGACACACCATTCGGTTCGGGAACTTCACAATACTTCGCACTTCGATACGCTTCAGTTATAATTACTCTTGGACCGGGTTGGACGTACAGAGTTGTGAATTAAGTTTGGATTCGACAGAACGTCTAGATACTTACTAAACTGAAATTTATTGTAAAGGAGTAAAATTTAATATCATTGTCTGTGTATTATTACAATTTAAACAGTCTATCCGACTGATGAGCAAAGGCCAAGTCCCATAAAGAAACTGTAAAGAGGTATTTTTTAATATGTATATTATCATTATTTATTTAGCCTACGCTGTGCCACTGCTAGGCAAAGCCCTTTCCAATTCCCCTATTCTTTGATCTTCCTCTGCTTTGTACGTGCCAATTGATAATAAAAAAAATATATATAATTTGTTTACGCTCACACCAATTACCAAGACAAAGATAAGTATTTTTTGAATCTCGTTAATACTGTAAGATAACGGATAAATATACTTACATAAACATAGAAAAACACCCATACCCGAAATAAATTTAGAAATACAGATTTTCTCTAAATTAACCCCGACCGGGAATTGAACCCGGGACCTCAGAGATGGCGCGACACCAGACCCGGCGTGCTAACCACTCGACCACGGAGGTCGCCAATTAAAAAAATTATAAAAAAATACAGCAGCGCGCGCATTGCACGTCGAATTACGAATAAACAGGTAGGCGGAACGTCTGTCAATTGTCCTGGGGGCCTGATCATCTTGCCACCTGTTTCTAAGCCGATCCCAGCAGCATGTTTCGCTATTCGTACTACTACTACTAATCACTTACTTTATTCAATAAAAAAAATATCTTAATTGGAACAACAGCAACATTTCTTCGAATCTGCTTTTTATGGTTCCGTAGCCAAATGGCAAAAAACGGAACCCTTATGGATTCGTCATGTCTGTCTGTCTGTGCGTCCGTATGTCACAGCCACTGTTGAAAATAAGTAGATGTATTCTGTGAACCGCATTATGATTTTCACACAAAAATCGAAAAAAAAATTTTTTGGGGGTCCCTATACTTAGAACTGAAACGCAAAATTTTTTTTTCAACAAACCCATACGTGTGGGACATCTATGAATAGGTCTTCAAAATGATATTGAGGTTTCTTATATATTTTTTTCTAAACTGAATAGTTTGCGCGAGAGACACTTCCAAAGTGGTAAAATGTGTGTGCCCCCTCTGTAACTTCTAAAATAAGAGAATGATAAAACTAAAAAAAATATGTAATGTACCATGCAAACTTCCACCGAAAATTGGTTTGAACGAGATCTAGTAAGTAGTTTTTTTTTAATACGTCACAAATTATTTAATTTAAAAAAAATACTCTATTATTAAAACATCGATCAAAGTTACAACGAACTACAAGAACTTTTATATGATTTACTTGTTGCTACGGAACTCTTCATGGGCGAGTCCGACTCGCACTAGACCGGTTTTAACATTACTTACCGTTAAATTACAAAAGATGTTAAACCAGGAAAAATGTTTTAACATTTAATTATCTTCACTTTAATCTGTATAATGTTCAGATTTAATTACACCGTTTAGCTGACATAACAAGATGATACCTACATCAAATTCAAATAGCAGCCCAAATAATATTTTCCTTCGCATATTTTCAAGATGAAAGTAAGAAGCGGAGCACACAAAGAGGAATCTTTTTATAATCTTCGAATCCTTTTCTCTGTGCAAATTTACTTAAGCCTCGATAGGCGCCACAAGA
Organism: Scoparia ambigualis; assembly: GCA_963921215.1. Lineage (NCBI taxonomy): Eukaryota > Metazoa > Arthropoda > Insecta > Lepidoptera > Crambidae > Scoparia > Scoparia ambigualis. Next base: position 9,319,898 of record OY992507.1, read on the forward strand.
GCCTCGAGGCATGAACATCTGAACAGATAGGGAGTGAGAGTTTCAAAAAATTCACAATGAAAAATGGATTGGCACAAAATCATGCTACGGAAAGTATTATTTTCCGCTCGTTGGAGACAAGTGCGATAGTGGATTGATTAAAGCGGATGAACGTAGCGATATTACATTCCATATTCGATCTTATGTACCGGATTGGTGAGAATCGATCGATATGAGACATATTCACAATTTTTATTATTGTATCTCCGATAGGGATAGCACGAAGAGAAGAAACATTGTGTATTTGCTATGATTAAAAATACAGAACTTGCCTCATGTTTTCGTCACTGTGAATACTCTGTTACCATTATTACTTGTCAAATGGAGACCTTCACCTATCTACTGGCTGTTGATAATTTAAACGAGTATTACTCATCGACCGCATTACCTATAAAAAAAACTTTCCTACAATCACACCAATTATCTAGCCCAAGAGAAGCTTTGAAGAAACTCGTTAAATGGTTACTAGACAACGGATAAACATACTTAAATACATACTTATTATACAAAGAAAACACCCAGACCCAAGACAATTTAGAAAAACAATAATTTCTAAATTGACCCGACCGGAGAGCGAACCCGGTACCTCAGAGATGGTGACACCATGAAAACCGGTGTACAAACCACTCGACCAAGGAGGTCGTCCACCTATGTATTAAGTGATCCTTCATTTAAACTGCCCACGTAGTGAAATAAAAAAAAACAAAAAGTTATTAATTTTTTTTCACTTCTTCGTAACACAGACACGCGATGGTTTCCCAGTAGAGTTCTGATGTTACGTGTTTGTACGTCCACACGCTAGCTTATTTAACAAATAAGTATGGTAAAAATACAACAAAAGTTACTTACTACAATATCTGGGTTTTCTTCTTAGTTTTTAACAACAAAGTGCTGGGCTGCCATCTCACATGGTGAAAACTAACTTGGTAACGAAGGTGGAAGTGCACCAGGAATCCACAACTGCTGATAAACTGGCTACTTCATCTCTAACTATCAGAACATAGTCATGTAAAAAGAAGAAACGAGCAGGCGGGTCACCTGATGGGAAGTAATCACGGCCACCTATGGACACCCGCAAAACTTCCTACAGTCGCAATGCGTTGAGGATGGAGTAATCACCGCCAAATTTGGACACCCGCAAAACCAGAGTCGCATATGCGTTGCCGCAGATGGAGTAATCACCGCCTTATTTCACACACTGGACACGGGTAACACCAAGAAAGGTTCATTAACCCCTTAACCAGCACTTCATGTTGAAATTTTTCATTGGTTTTCGATCTTATCGGACTTGGGAAAAATAAATAAAGGTTCATTTTTACTTTATACCATTATAGAAGTCGTTATTCTAAAACCAATAGTTTTTTTTATTTTTATACTAAGCCCGGCAAATGACCCCACTCCACCTGATGTTAAGTGGAAATGAGGTCCAGGCGCGAGGACAACTGGTGCAGCGTAAGAGACGTAGCATCAGTCATCCTCACTCTGCCGGCCCACAAAGTGTTTCTTCACGCCTCGTTTGAAGGACCCTATGTCATAGGTAGGAGGGAATACGTGTGCTGGTAGACTATTCCATCTTTTGGAAGTGCGGCAAAGAAACGAGTCACCAAATTTCTTTGTGCGTGATGGAATGTTAGAGACTGTAAATTGGTGACTCCGGAGAGCAGCACGCGTACTCCTATGGAGGAAGGGAGAAGGAGGGATGAGATCAAAGAGTTCTTCAGAGCACTCGCCATGGTATAAACGGTAAAAGACGCTGAGTGACGCAATATCTCTACGCAATTGCAAAGGCTCGAGAGTTTTGGTGACCTCTGCATTGCCGATAATGCGCACAGCGCGGCGCTGCAATCTTTCACTTCGATACGAGAAGTATTTACAAAGTTATTGTACATAAATAATTGCATAAAACACTACTACCTCGCTTAGTTCGCTGGCACTCGACTGACGTGACGTGACGTCATCGTATCCGATAACCCCCGCCGCCGCTCTCGCCGCCCGCACCCGGCGGGCGTCCGATTACTTATTTGACATACATACAATTCTGACTACATATTAATAAAAAGAAATCGCGCGAGTCGCAGCACCCGTGCGAGAGAATGGAATCCGATGACGTCACGCCGCGGGTTTCGCGCGTATTTTGATTGTCACAAAAACAACAGCGCGTGGTCATTTTTATGAATCTTTAAAAAATTATTGTGAAGTATTTTGAAGGGCTACAGAAAAAAATGTAATGTCATATTTCAAGTTAAAATGTAAATATTTAAAAAATAAATATATAAAAATACTTTTCCCAAGCTCATTGTATAAAGTTCAAAATATGGTGTCAAAATATGGCCACTGCCCTATAAAGGGTTAAACAAGTCGCGTACAAATTATAGAATAGGGTCTTTATGGACCTCGATGGCGCTCGGCGTTCGGTTTGCGTTCTAGCCAACTGGCTACCAACCTTTCGCAATGGCGGGTCACTGGATGGGTGACAAAGTTAAGAATATCTTGAGCTCCTCCGTGCTTCTTTTTGGAATATACGAGTACTTGCGCTATGTATTAACATAATATTATCACTCATCAATACATCTCTCACTCAGGGGCTTGTTACATTAATCTTTAGTTTTTATATTTCTTTTTTATAAATTTTTTTTATATTAATAAGCAATAATGTAATAGTTATAGTTAGAGTCCGTGGAATGCGGCACTGGTGATTTGTGGTCTACGGGTTTCTTCAAACCTATCGCAAGCACCAGTCTCTCACAAGGGGTACTTATGGGTTCCATATACTTGATGTGTCATTCTCTCTGTACAACGTATACCTTGTAATGATAAAAAAAATTGTATTGAATTGCGGAAATTCCTGTCGCAAAATGGCAGTTAAAACCCACCAACTCGCCTTTGGCTAGCTTGGTGGGTATGACGTAATATAACTTTTGGGAAGGCCTATCATGGTTATCATTATCATGGTATATACGAGAGTAGTTGTACCCAGCATTGCAATGCCACAACTTTTATCGATTTCCCCCCTTTATTTACCCCCTTAAAGAGCGAATTTTCAAAAATCCTTTCTTAGTACTCACATACACTACAAAAGGAAGCGTGGTGCTAAATTTCAAATTTCTTATCCTAGTGATTGATGTGTCAGTCAGTCAGTCATTTTTCTTTTTATGGTGATCCAACCGCTAGAGCACGAACGCTCCAATGCGAATCTGTCTCCAACCCACTAACTTGAGCACTGATTAAAAGCAGGGGAAATGTTTACTTAGCAAAAGTTCCCTGCTCCAATGCACCAGTTTCGCACAGTTCGTTCCATTTGTTCCCTGACCGTATCTTTATTGCAGCACTGCTGTCCACTCGAGGAATAAACAAGAATAAAAGTTGTGAGAAACAATTGGCAAGTAATTGGATCCGTATTTCTTTTTGTGAACTGCCACGAATAAATTCTTTTTAGTGCATGTCAAAACACTGTGTGTGCTAGCGCGTTCCTGTGGACCTTCTTTATAATCCATGTCGCTTCTTTATAAAAAGTAACTTTTTTAAAATCAAAAATTTGTACTTGGTAGTTTGTATGGAAAACCGAAAGGCGTTAACCCTCTTAACTCTAAATATGTAAATTTAAAGAACAAAACAGTGAACATACTAAGACCCTTAGCATGTCTCGAAGCATCGAAGTTAATCCTTTAAATAAGTTAAGAATCCTTCATTCAATTTCGTATCAGCCCGTCTGACGTAATTGGAAAAGTAATGTTTTATAGGATCCGTCAGGCCTACGCGAGTAACAATATGGGGAGAGCGAACTTTTTGCGCGTTTAAATGTGCTCGTAATCTCATTTTTATGAAAATCTTCACGTTCAAGCCGTGTCGGTCGTCGTGGGACGTCACAGCCCTTTGGTATTACGTTTCGGTATCGGTATTTTTACTGGAACGAATGTTGCAGTTAAATAATTTATATTTTGGGCTGTATTTTTAATATTTTGAAATAAACACTTTGAAACAAAGTAACTATAAAAAACTAAATAAAAATCTTAAAATTGATTTTGTAAAAAAAGACGTCGAAACTCTACGTTTTATATAAATCAAACCAATGGTCTGTAAAAATGACGTGACAGCATTTTGTTTACACCTTACTGTGTAAACTTAGATTAAATTTTTGTTTTAATCTAAGTGTGTAAAGGATTATTATGCCAAAGAAAGGAGTAAATGTTGAGATGACAGCTTATATCTAGAGGAAACTTGGAAAACATATTAAAATTGATTACCTAGAAACAATTAAAACCTTATAACTCGTACACGTTTATGAGATCAAACCAACAATTAAATATACTCGTATTCATGGCGGATGGCGGGCAGTGAAATTAATTAAACGAACCTATTAGTATTAATTTACGAAATTCGTTGGTTCAATTATTATTGTAATTATGAAACATTTAGTTTAATTGCCTCGAAATCAATCAACCGTCCGAAATAATTAAATGGTTTGAACATTATTTGCGAGTTGTACAGTTCAGTAGTTTCATTTCAACAACGACGCCAACAAGTATATTAAATTGGAAATGAGAATACAGCGTATTTTGGAAGCGAAAAACTATTTTATTGAGTGGGTAGTTTCATGTTACTACTGGGCTGGTAAAAGGTAGGGAGGTAGGTACGTTTATGGTAGGTATATTCGGACTAAGGGAAACATGACAGAATCAGGCTGTTGTGGCACGAATGTGGACGTTTTAAAATATTAGAATTAATTCGAACACTGGGCCAGCAAACGAGCTTAGTGGACTGCTGATAGAAGGTGGCACGTCACAGTCCATGGAAGCCCTGCAATGCTGTCACATCATTGTTTGCATGCATCGCATCTGTCACAGACCATCTAGTTAGATCCTAATCAGAATAATAAATACCACCAGCCCATGGCATTAGGTTTCTTGGCAGTATTTTATCGTATACAGAAAAAGGCTGCCGAAAGCCATCTCAACGTAACTAAATAAGAATAGCGGGAATTCCAAAAGATTCTCAAGACTACCAAGACCTAAGCTACCTAATAATCTGCTTATACAAACTTGTGCCCTCGGAGGTTTTCTAGGGTAGGTATTTTCGTATGGGGGTTCCTGATGACACTGGAGGTGAATCGGAGATCTGTCTCCTGTTTTTCAATGACCGTACCCCACAATAAAATAACATTCAACAGGCAAATTAATACTTTTTTTATATTTATTTATTTTTTTACAATAAATACACGTAGTTAGGATAGATAAATAGCAACAAAAAACCACTAAGGTTTAACCTTGTACTATCATGAGTCTACGTATAAACCAAAAACATAGGAAGGTCACAATAGTAGTTATTTTTACATTCTCTTTCAATTATAAAATAGCAAATATTATAATATAAAGGATAAACATGTCTAACGAATCCAAACAGCACTGTTTAAATCAAACCGCTGCTTTAACTTGAATTTAATATTTGTATCTGATATACTTTTTACACAGATCTGAGGGTAGGTTATTGTTAAGTCGAGGAACAATATAGCTGGTAGTCCGCTCACCGTAGGCATTGTCGGCGACCCTCGGAGACCGCCCGAGTGCATATAGGATGTTCGGTAATCATTTTTAATGATTCGTTTAAAAATTGTTCTTTGAGTAGTATGAACTTTACTTTACTAGCCACTCAGTCTTGTATTTTTTTTGACACTTTTTTTGGCGCATCTGTCAACGGCACATTTGACAGAATCGAGCATAGACTATGCGATATTTTGCGATAACAATACTTATAATGTACCACAGAACCGAAATAACCAAACTTGTTCATACTAAAGTAGTCTGTAAGTCTATGAAAACACGGTACAAAGTCAAGTGTGTTTTTGTAGGTGCGGTCTCATGCGACCGCTTGGGGGTTGAGGGGCTAGAGTATTTACTGGTAAAACTTTACAATGTTTAAAGAGACCGTTTTAACATTTTTTTTTACCTAATTTTACAATTTGCCAAGGAAGTGTTCATTATTTAACCACCTTTTCAGTCTAGTGGTTAGACCACCGTTCTCATAAATGCAGGTTCTAGGTTCGATTCTTAACTGCAGTTAGATATTGTAAAGGTTGCTTGGTGGTCTACGTTTAGTGATGTAGAGATGCACAGTTTTCGTTTTATAGAGTGCTCGGAGTTTAGTGTGTATGATGGTCCGTAATAGTAGGTACTCACAATAGCATCCTCAATAAATAACAATAATAGAAATAAGAAGAACGTAAATTCCTTAAGATTCTCTCTCCTAACGATCTGCTTGTACCACTTACAAACTTGCACTGTGCAACATAGTTCGCTTTTTCTGACTTTTACTATAGATATGCACTGCAATGCGAAATCTTTATCTCTTTTGAAAGTGTCAGAGATACGAGTCCTCCATCACACTGCCACTTGACACTACTTATTTCTAAAACCTCACCCGTGGTTGACGCAAAGTCAATTTAATAACTGGCCGTATTCGCCAATCCAGGTCACAGGTTCAAATCCGCGAGAGTAATCCGATTGTGAAGGATCTGAAGGACGCTTTGTAGCCGGCCCGTCGCGTGCCCGACGCTAATTCGATTACGATAGCCAACGATGACCTAATGGGTCACCTACGGTGTGTACGTTAAGTGTGAAATGCTTTGAGCGCCGTCAATCGGTCGGTGACTTGACTTCTATCGATTGTCAAGTTTTTTTTCGAGTTCACGCTTTTGTTCAATGAATTATAATAGTGATACCTAGTTATGTTGGTTGGACTGCTAGCTCGTCTATTTAATGCCAACATTCAATTAAATTGTTAAAGGATACCTAGTCAAATCGTTGAATACAACATTAGACCTAATCTAACCAGTGACCGAGCTGGCAGCTACTCTGGCGGTCGAATTAGCTTAGCCATACAACAGAGCCACGATGCCAGCCATTTGGGGACTTTGCCGCGCAGCAGCGGTTCTCTTATTTATTTATTTATTTTCAATTAATTACCTGTTGCACTTACAGCAACGCCAAGGCGTATAACAGGTCATCACATAACATAAAAAATTACAAAGCAAGTAATTAAGCTTATAACATAATTTACAAAAAAAAACAAAAAAAAAGATGGACAGCTAAACAATACAATCATATTTTTAGGTAAAAATATTTTTTACAAGCTTTTATTTAACTTGCAATATATGTTTGTTCGGGTGAAACCATGCAACTCAATTTTGAAGCAGATAATATCTTCAACCGATTGAGCTGAATTTTTTATTTATAAGATATTTATACGTTTTTAGTTTTTAAGTTAAGTTTACTTATCATTATTTGTTGTTTATCTTTCTGTTTGGTGTTAATAAATAAATTTCACCTAACCGTAATTAAATTTTAATCAGCCGACTACCTTTCCGTCGCCTCAGGGCCAGCTTTCGATCTGCGAACTCTTTTAATTTAGTAACGTTATTCAGTAGCAAAATTCGTTTATTGAATGCCGGCATATAATAAACAGACTAGCCGTCCAATCAACCGATTGATTAAACCAGACGGCTGCGGCATCTACTATTTAAAACGAATGTTCTCGTCATCAGCCTATAAAACGTCTCACTACTGGGATGATGCGGAGGTAAGGCCATAACCCACCACGCTGACGTGGGTTCAAACGGGTTTCTTTTACGGTAATAACACTAATAACAATGGTAGGTAACTGTGTCGTTTATAGTTTCTATAAAGTTTTAGTTACAAATAGGGCCTTGGATCACGTTTACGCGAATGAAGTGTAGTTACGTAAAGATCCAATCCACCATGACCTAAGCCAGTTCAAAACAGTTTGTACCATTACTATTCCAGACAGGGTTCATATAGTCTGCAAACACCGTCAAACCACCAATATCATTAAGACGTGCCCCGTAAAAGATATGAAAAGGAAAACTTGCATACCAGGCCGTTACGTGACCTGAACAGCCAAGTTTCCATCCCGCAGCGGGCAAGAGGCCAATATAGTTACAACGGACATGATATATTCCGTTTTGACTTACGTGTTTCACTTTCCGTGACTTTTACATTCGTTTTATAAGGAGTGCCTTAGCGCAACTGCAAAGACGGATTGCGAACTGGCCAGTTAAGCAACATCTGCAATTTATTTTTATTTATTCATTTATTTCAAGCAACAATGGCATAGCAACATCTTACAGACTAATATACATACAATAATCACATAAATCTAAAAATTAAACTAATTTGTACGTAAACACGGGACGCAGCGCGGTGTCCGGTAGCTGTCCACGGAACCGCCGGAACATGACACGATTCGGCCAAAATTCCACTTTCATCAGAGTCGACAGATGGTCGTTCAGTACTCTCACCTCAAATGAATTATAATGTCGGGTGATTAAAAGTGACCAATTTAAAAACTTCTGAGCTCCTCGGTGCTACCTCTTCCTTCTGTTCTGTGTTACTACGGGAGACGCGTAGATTGAAGATTCAATATCATTTATTCAGGTTAGGCCATGTTTAGGTTACAGCACTTATAATTGTCATTATGCCATCGGTTCGTAAGAATAACTAAGGGGCGGGAGCCTTGTACTGAGAAGAACCGGCAAGAAACTTAGCAAGGGCTTTTCTTTTCTCCCTCAATTTTCCCTCAATCATCTTTTACAGCGTTAATTAGAATTGAAAAATGCCCTCCCTATCATAGAAGGGCACTTCCCATTACAATAAAAAGTACGTAGAGCTTAATTGGTCCCGATTGTTATTACATACATATAATCACGACTATTAGCCCAATAACTGGCCGCAATTTTGATTTTCGTAAATTGTAATTTTTTTTAGGAAAAAATTGGGATTTTGTAATTGCGGATTTGTAAAAAAAAAGATTTATGTGTTATTTATCGAAATTGTGACATTCAGAGTTATGAACCATTCGAAATTATAAAATTCGGAGTTTTGAAACACGTGATCAAGAGTTTCAGAATTAAGTTTTTCGTATTTATGTAGTGTACCCAGAAAAAAGGCTGATAGGTGTAATAAATTATTTACAAAATTAAAAACACCGTAATGTAAATTGATTATAATGGACATGTGAGCTTCTTAATAAGTCACAAGCTGGCCAGTCACAGAAACGGTTACGTGTTGGTATTACAATAAAAAAAGACATCGTCATCATCATCTACCTATAAATGTCCAACTGCTGGATACAGGCTAGGGTTTGGAAAATCTCGACAGTTTCAAAATCTCGGGACACGAGACAACCCACGATCAAAGTCCCGAGACAAAACACGTTCCGGGATCTTCACACAAGGACAACTGTCCTTAGGGAGGTTGGGACATCATGGGTTTGTTGTTGGGACATGGTGGGCTTTAGCGACTGCTATTCTATGACAACTTTCTGGACCAACGGCTACACGTGCCTTAAAACCGGCCAAGTGCGAGTCGGACTCGCGCACGAAGGGTTCCGTCCTATTTATTATCTATACAACATTTAATTTGAATTTAATTATTTATTTTTTAAGTGAATACACAACTATATAATCGGTGAAAAGTGGGTTATGGCAGAGGACTGCTTTTCCGGTCCTCTTTGTCTATATACGCTTTTAAACCTTCGCGTTCCATTATGCACACATATATAAACGGGATTTAACGCAAAACTATTTAGTAAAGGCAGGATGCCTTTACTAAAATCAACGAACTAAAAAACATACCTTTTGTACCCGACGACTCATTGCCTAGTCTCTGACTAACCCATCGGGTGTAATAGTCGTGATTATGTGTCTGTATATTCTGAGAATATTTCAAACATCAGCTACCTGTTGCCGTTATCGTATCGAGCACTAAACAGCAAAAAAATCAAGTTTGTCGTATGGGAGCCCCTATTAAATATTTATTTTATTCTGTTTTTAGTATTTTTTGTTATAACGGCAACAGAAATACATCATGTGTGAAAATTTCAACTGTCTAGCTATCACGGTACATGAGATACAGCCTGGTGACAAACAGACGGACGGACAGTGAAGTTTTAGTAATAGGGTCCCGTTTTTACCTTTAGGATACGGAACCAAAGAAAAGCACGGAGGAACTCGAGATGTTTTTAATTTGGTCAGCTATACAGTGACCTGACATTGGGAGCTGCTTAGCTGGCAAGCTGTGCTATCGATCTCCTCCAAAAAGAACCTTAAATCAAGTCACTGTACTTCTTAAAAAGTAAACCACAAGCCACCCTAACGGTATTAATTCAATTACTCGGGACATTACGTCTCCGCCATCGTCGAGTGATTCTGAAGGCAGTTTTTTACCAAAGCTTTCATGGATTGTGCCTTTGGAAAATAATAGAGCAACAAAAATAGACTTTGAATCGTAAAAAAACACTTCGGGCAGGCTCTTTAATAGGCCGCGTTGGATCGTAAAGTGTAAAGTTGCCTTCGGAAGTGCTTCTGTTTTCCGACTCGCGCTGCCATGGGCTGACGCTCAACTCGTAAAGTGCTCATAACGCAATCGTTGGAAATGAAACATTTTTAACTTGAGATCTTTGTTTTACACGTCATTTTGACCTGTAATACCTGGTAATAAATGGTGGTAATAATATGGTAATAATAATATGGTGCATTTTGATTTTGAAGTTCCTACTTATAATGTAGGTAATGCTTTTTTACTTTCTTATTGCTTTAATAATGATTAACCGTGATGATGATAAACCGTGTCACGTAGCGGTGAAAGAATACTACCACCCCTCTCTTCCCTTGAGTGTCGTAAAAAGCGACTAACGGACTAAAGACTGCACATGCATCTAACTGAATAGAGCGGCGATGGGCTCACCACCTGTCACGCTGAGCACATGTGCAGCCACTATTTAATAAAAATTGAACTATCCTCGTAAGGCCTACTGTCATTATATGAATACATAATCAACATCGTCATTCAAGACCAACTAAATATTTCAAGTAAAAAATTTGTGATCTAATGTTGTCAAAATTGGGCGGCCATTACAAAAAAAGTTATTTTTTTGTAACATTGGCCCAATGTAATTATAAGAAGACAAAAAACGCCAAAATTTTAAGTCCCAGAGACAATATTGAATAGTAAAAAAAATATCAAGTAGATATATAGAGTATAGACTTCACAAAATCACCTCTCTCTAACGATTAGTTGTCGTGGGCGATAACTACTATAATCTTAGATTAAAACAAAAAAGGGAAGATACGGTACCCAGCAGCAGCGCATGAGACACTAAAACTGCGTCTAGCTGACGCACTAGCGTCAGTACCTACTCAGTTGTCAGTGGAGACGTGTCTCGTAAGTCTCGTAACTCTCCCTCGCGCTGACATTGTAACTTACCGCTCTGTCCCGCTCGCTCGCTAGGTTTACACTTTATAGGCGTGCATGTGTGAGTCTTTGCATAAGTAGTTAAGTCGGACTATATTTTGATTGACTACGAGTAGGAGCATGCCGTATCTTCCCTTTTTTGTTTTAATCTAAGACTATAATACATAACTTTATTATTGAAATTTTGCATTCACAATGCTATATAGATAACGGATAAAATGTTTACTAGAAAAAAAATCAACCAGTCTCAGGAAGCTCGAGTTGAGTGGTGGGATTCGAACCCACGACCTTTGGGTTGCCGGTCCACTGCTCTAACCGCTGAGCTACCGAGACCCCAGAAGACTCGCTGAATTTTTCCTAGTAGTTTGATTACGCTGCAAGCCAGCGGTATTAGTCACTGTGAAGTCTACCCTCACATTCGAAAGAAATACTATTGCAAGTATTTAACAATCGAAAAAGACGTAATTGCTTATAAATATCTTTATTATTGAAATTTTGCATTCACAATGCTATATAGATAACGGATAAAATGTTTACTAGAAAAAAAAACCCACTCGAGCTTCCTGAGACTGGTTGATTTTTTTCTAGTAAGTAAACATTTTATCTATCTATAATACATGAGTTGTCAGATAAAAACATTGGGTTATAGCTTCTTCTAAGTCATTTTAATCGTGGGCCATACAATGCTATGGTAGAGGACTGCTTTTGCTGTCCTCATTGCCTAGTCTCTGGCTTCTTCCATCGGGGATAATAGTCTAGATTATTACATGTATGTATGCTTTAACACCAACCCGCATTATGACAGCGTAGTGCGTTATTGCCCAATCTCCCCATTTGCATATGGGAATGCCTGTGCCCAGCAGTGGGATGTTTAAAGGTACAGATATACATGCTCATTACTAGCACTAAAGCATGCCACTATTGAGCAATTGCTACCTATATGTGTGTCAAAGCGCTGCTAGTAATTAGCGTGCTTATTACGTATACGCTTGTAATAGCATGCTAATAAGCATACTTATTTAGTAGCATATGTATCAGTACTTTAGACTAACGAAGAAAATTATAAATGGTATCCTATCCTACTATATATCACTCTAATATTATAAAGGCGAAAGTTTGTCAGTATGTATGTTTGTTACTCTTTCACGTAAAAACTACTGAATGGATTTGGATGAAATTCGGCATACAGATAGTTTATAACCTGGATAGGATAACACAAAGGATACTTTTTATCTCGATATTCCCACGGGAACGGGAACCACGCGGGTAAAACCGCGAGCGGCCGCTAGTTTAAAATAAAATAGAGTAGGTCAGTATCAAAAGTTTAGGAGTAAGACCATCGATCAACAATACCAATAGTCTAAGTATTATCTTATACTACGATTGTTCGTCACAAACAACGTGCAAAGCAATGATTACCCTGTAACTTAGAAATAAAAGACATCAATAACATTTAGTGGTGAAATAAACCTTAAGGGGCAACAAGTAAAGTACTTTTTCCTGCTATTGCCTTGCGAGATAATAAGAGCTCACTTCTCAAGTGGGCTGTTATTTACCGAGACATATTTTTAGCGTCGACCCGACATCTAGTTGTATTGATGATCAAAGAGGCTAATGAACTTTGGGGGTTAAAGTTACTCGCGTCCGTAGGTCCACCCTTGAATCCCTACATGTGACGCCTGGGTGGTGCTAAATGAGTGACACTTTTTTTTTTATTTTTTTTTTCCTACAATCACACCAATTATCTAGCCCAAGAGAAGCTTCGAAGAAACTCGTTAAATGGTTACTAGACAACGGATAAACACACTTAAAATACTTAAATACATACTTATTATACATAGAAAACACCCAGACCCGAGACAATTTAGAAAAACAATAATTTCTAAATTGACCCGACCGGGGATCGAACCCGGGACCTCAGAGATGGCGACACCATGAAAACCGGTGTACAAACCACTCGACCAAGGAGATCGTCAATCCTTCTACACTGACTGAGTGGTAGAGCTACGTTGCTTTGCAGCACGCATTGGGGCGGCTCGCCCCGGGTAATACCACCCTCTCACGTATATCCGGCGTGAAATAAAGGCACTTGGTGCTGCTGTTGTCTTTCGTCCGGCCAGTGAGAGTTCCGGAGGCCCCTTCCCCCCCCCCCCCTTCACAATTCCTATTCCTTCCTTAGCCCTATTCCTTTCTTAAAGGTCGGCAACGCATCTGCGACTCCTCTGGTTTTGCGGGTGTCCATGGGCGGCGGTGATTGCTCTCCATCAGGTGACCCGCCTGCTCGTTTGCCTCCTTCTAATATAAAAAAGTAGAAAAATATAAATGCTGGTATTTAAACTAAATTAGAGTAGGTCAGTATCAAAAGTTTAAGAGTAAGACAGTCTAAGTTTTTTATTTTTGCTACATAGCACCCCACCCACATTCACATTGTAAATAAATTACATCGCACATTTAACGCCTAAGTAGTTGATAGGCCAAGCGTTCGGCTCGATATCCAGAGGTCCCGGGTTCAATTCCCAGATCGGGCAAAGTGTGTCTTCGGTTTTTCGAAACCCGCGTTAAAAACATCTCGAGCTCCTCCGTGACTCGGAAGGCACGTTAAGCCGTTGGTCCTGGATGTTGTCATAAGATGACAGTCGTTGAAACCCACCAACCCGCATTGGGCCAGCGCGGTGGGTTATGGCCCAATATCCCCACGTGCTATTGTCCACGTGGGAGGCCTATGCTCAGCAGTGGGACGTTTGTTGGCTGATGATGATGGGTTTGTTAACCAACCCGCATTTTGTAAGCGTGACGATTAATCCATTATCCATCAATTGGCTATTTGACAGTTTTTGAAAAAGTATTTTAAAAATTGCGTACGGTTATGTTATACCCCGTACAATATTTTCTTTCTCGCAAAAGCTTTATTTTTTCTTGATTAATTTTTAATTTTATGCGAAAACGGCTTGTCACGTGACATATTGCTCTGTGACGTCACATTTCAATAAATATAGAAATTTATCTTGAAACCTGACAGATAGTTTTTGATAATTTTGTGAAATGTGACGTCACATGAAGCTCCATGATGGCCGCCTGTGTTTCGGGTCTTGTAATCGACAGATAAAAAAATCGAAATTTTATTTTGTAAAAATTAAATATTTACAAATTATCTTAATAAAAAACTATTGGACAATAATTATATTGTTAAATCATAAACTACCATTTCCAACATATTATTACATTACAACTGTCAAATAGCCAATTGTAGTGATGACTGGATTTCAATGAAGGAGGCCTTTATCATTTAGTAAAACAGTATAAAGGCTGTTCTTTATTTTCTAGTAGGTACTTTATTTTCTAAAATATTTAAAATCGTTCTAATTCCATAATACTAGCGAAAATTTCCTTTACCATGAAATATACCGTGCATTATAATCCATTTAGCACATCAGGAAGAAATATTAAATCATTACCAAGTCCTGAGCGTAAGTCAAAATGAGAGTAATCGGCCGCTCGCACAACGGCCTGGCGGGGAGCCAACGCTGCAGCTAAGAGCTATTATTCTTTAATACCTTTATCGTCAAACTTAATACGTGAAACGACCCGACCTTCTACAGTTGAACTGAGTTTTATGTCGAACGGTGCAAGCGATAGTGAACCGTGTCAGTAAGGAAGTGGCGGGTAGAGAAGAATTGGTAATAAAGGTGAAGTCATCATATTTCTAGTCTCGTAATATTTGATGACCTCCGTGGTCGAGGGGTTAGCATGCCGGGTCTAGCGTCGCGCCAACTCTGAGGTCCCGGTTTCAATTCGTGGTCGGGTCAATTTAGAGAAAAACTGTTTTTCTAAATTGATTTCGGGTCTAGGTGTTTTTTCTGTTTATGTACTTTTATCCGTTATCTTACCATATCAACGAGTTTCAAAAGAATACTATCTTAGTCTAGATAATTTTTGGGAGCGTTAACAAATTTAATTTAATTTTATTATTTGCGTTATTAGTGCTCAAACAAATCCAAAGATAGTCGCTCGATTGGTCAAGCGCTCGGCTCGATGTCCAGAAGTCCCGGGTTTAATTCCGTCAAGGTCGGGCAATGTGTGTTTGCGGATGTTACGATACATAGCCCATGTCAAACAAACGTCAAATAAGAGTAGAATGCCAATTTATTCCACAACTAGCGGCTGCTCGCGGTTTCACCCGCGTGGTTCCCGTTCCCGTAGGAATATCGGGATAAAAAGTATTCTATGTGCCTAGATTAGGTTATAAACTATCTGTACGACGAATTTTATCGAAATCCATTCCGTAGTTTTTACGTGAAAGAATAACAAACATCCATCCATACTTACAAACTTTCGCGTTTATAATACACACATCAAAAGTGTCTAGGGATCAAGCATTTTTATGCGGATTTCTTGAGATTGAGATGTGGCTTTGTAATAAATTTATGATTTTATAAATTTATATGGATCGTTTTTGGTGCATTTCATAATTTGAAACAGGAACTTTCAATCAATTTCTAGTAAAAGATGAAAATCAGCTGTCAATATTTTCCCTATAAAAACATACAACGCATTGAAGACATTATTAGTGCTACTGTTTCCCTACTACTGATTAAAACCAACGTTATTATGGAGCGGCGACGTCATTTAAGCAGGGAAGAAATGCTCAGAGCCGTGGGAATGATAGAAGCTGGTTCCCGGCAACGTACTGTGGCTTTAGCTCTGAATACAAGTCAGAGTGTTATCAGTCGACTTTGGACACGTTACCGAGGCACTGGTACCGTGGCTGAGCGCCATGGAGGACGGTATCGCTGCACCACACGGAGACAAGACCGATACATTCAAATCACAACTCGAAGAGCTCCAACAATAACCGCCATGATGTTAGCCGTGAGGCTTCATCACTCTTCAGGGAACTTAATTAGCGACCAAACAGTCAGAAACCGCTTGCATGAAGGGAACCTTCATTCCCGAAGACCGCTAAGGGTATCACCTATAGCAATGCACAATCGTAGGATTCGATATCAATGGGCTCTTGAACACAGAAATTGGGCAGAAGAACAATGGCGTTTCGTGTGCTTTTCTGATGAGTCTCGTTTTGGTATGAGACCGGATACAAGACGTATACGACACTGGAGAACCCCTGGACGCCAACAGCGATTAAAATCCTGCCAGGAAGTCCATCCTTATAGTGGTGGAACCATCATGGTATGGGCGGGTATTTGGATCGGCGGAAGAACTGAGTTGATTTGGATCAGAGGCAACCTCAACGCTCAAATTTATGCTGAGACGATTGTATCAGACGTCATCGTTCCTCTACAAGTGCAAATCGGTCCCTTATTTCAGTTAATGCATGATAATGCACGACCGCACACCGCAAGAGTTGTAAGACAGACTCTCGCCGCAGCTAACATCAATGTCATGCCCTGGCCTGCTCAGTCGCCAGACTTGAACCCGATTGAGCATGCATGGGATATGCTACAGAGAAGAGCTCTGCCGAATATGGAGGGTATCCAGTCGCAAGAAGACCTTTTTTTGTTGTTGCAACGAACATGGGCGGCCATTCCACAGCGTGATTTGGATGAACTCATTTTGAGTATGCCAAACCGATGTTCTTGTGTTGTTAGTGTTCGCGGTAGAAACACGGATTATTAATTGTTTAAGTTACCCAATAAAATTTTAAAGAAAACTGTTATTTCAGTCTTTTTTTCGAACTTTAATGTTAGTGGTTCAAATGTCAAAAATCCCTTTATTAGGAAAATGGCAAATTTCTTTATTAATGCAAAGGTGACTTGGTTTATCGTTACTGTAGACAAACGAAAACACTTTATTTGATGAATCCTTAAAGAAAATTTTAATTAATATCAATCAGGAGAAAAGTTATTGCAAAAATATATGTTGATCCCTAGACACTTTTGATGTGTGTATTAGTAGGATATTCAACATTGGAACCATAAAGTTACTATACCTAGCGGAAGTATAGTAACTTTGTGATAGGAAGTTGGAACACGATTGAAGAGCAGACTAGCAAAATAGTCCAATAGCAGTTCAATGAAAAAAAAAGCGATTAGAAAAATTAGACAATTAACAGATGTTGAAACTGCTAGGACTGTTTACTTTAGTTATTTTTACAGTGTCATGTCGTATGGCGTATTTTTGTGGGGAACAGCGGCTGAAGTTAAAACTATATTTATTTTACAGAAACGAGCAATAAGAACCATTTATAGACTTGAATCACGAACTTCTCTGAGAAATATTTATAAGGAAGTTGGGGTTCTTATCGTTGCATCGCAATATATTTATAATTGTATAGTTTTTGTGCGTTGCAATTTAAACTCTTTTTCTAAACACGGTGACGTACACAAATTCAATACTAGAAGTAAGTCAAAACTGGTAATGCCACTGTTTAGGTTACAAAAGGTTCTCGGCTCTTTCTTGGGGCAAGGTATAACTATTATTATGAAATACCGAGTACTGAATCATGTAAGATCTTGTTTACTTAAGAAAGTTTATTATACAGTCAAAGAATATTTAGAAGACAAAACAGTCTGGTTATAAAAATATTCTCACATTATATTTTCTTAGATTAATGTTTTATATTTTAGCGTTTTATTAACGCTTAAATATACTTAAGTAAAAATTTTAACACTGAAAAAAGACGACAACCATAGGCGGGAATCGAACCACGCACCTTCCGCATTCCGGGCGGCTGCCTTAACCACTTGGCTACCGAGGTCTGGCTTTCAACCGCCGAAATTTGTCAGTGCTTGATGCTTAAGTTTTTAGTCAACATTGCTTCATCAAATCTTAGAAGTTTTCACCTCTGAGATCCGAATGAAATATTTTTACAAATATTTGAACATTCGGTTAAGATGAAGCTGCGTTTATAGATTAATGTTTTATATTTTAGCGTTTTATTACCGCTTAAATATACTTAAGTAAAAATTGTTTTTTAACACTGAAAAAAGACGACAACCTCAGGCGGGAATCGAACCACGCACCTTCCGCATTCCGGGCGGCTGCCTAACCCATTGGCAAAAAATTAAAAAAAAAAATTTTACTTATATTTTCTTAGCAATTATTTTTATAAATAATTAATTTTACGCTGGTATGATAGCCTTTAACAGCAGTATCTTACAGACAAAGATACCTATTCAAAATTTATGTTGCGTTTAAAGTTATCTGAGTTGCTCGAGTGTGTCATGCTTTCTCAAAGTGTCTCTGCGGTGGTGGCATGAGCGTCGGGTCGTTACGTTCCCTAAAACATAGTTGAGCCACATGAGTAAAGAAACGGTACAGAGAGAAAGCTTCTAGGAGCATACGAAAATCCTTACCTAAAGTAGTAGGGTTGCCAAAGAAAATAAAATAAACTAACTTTTATGAGTTTTTTATTAGGTATGTAGACAAGATAAGATATTAAGTAAGTATAAGTATTTACAAATTGATACTCTAAATATAGCACGTGGGGATGTTGAGCCATAACCCATCACGCTGGCCCAATGCGGGTTAATGAGTTTTAACGACTATCATCTTACGACAACAACCCGGCCCAACGGCTTGACGTGCCAACCGAAGCACGGAGGAGCTCGAGATGTTTTTAATTGGTCACCCATCCAGCGACCGGGCATTGCGAAAATCGCTTATCGAGTAAGATCACAAACCGAACGAACCTAATACTAAGTAAGTTTATTATTTTATTACTGCATAAGAAATAGTATTACCTACCGGAACCATTGGCTTAAAGGTGATATTGTAACAAAGGTGTAAAGGTTGTGTTTACTTGAGTAAGTATACAAATATTTGACGACAAAGGCGGCCCATGTAAAAAAATACTTACACTCTGAAATTAATTTATATTGACGCGAGCATTTTGAAATGAGATACAAATTTCTTATTGAAATACAAATATATTTACAATTATTACTGCATAATTAAATCGATAAAAGTGTGAAAATGGGTGAATTTACAAAAAAAATGCGGTTGCTTTTTCGATGCTGTCCGCTTCCTCACACGAATTTCATAATTTAAAATATGTTTACGCTCACATCAATTATCTAGACCAAGATTCTATTGAAACTCGTTAATATGGTAAGATAACTGATAAATATACATAAACATAGAAACACATCCAGACCTGAAATCAATTTAGAAAAACAGTTTTTCTCTAAATCGACCCGACCGGGAATTGAACCCGAGACCTCAGAGATGGCGTGACGCCAGACCTTACGCTAACCACTTGATCACGGAGTTCATCATTACCAGCCGTACGTATGCAATCGAATATTTACCTACATTGAGGAACACTTGACATACCTACTTCATTATTTCGTTCGCATAATAATTTCAAGCTTGCAAATGCAAACTATTATAACGTCAGTCGGTGATAGATAAGGCTAAGGTAATGACGATTCGTAAACAAAACAGCAAAATATTTGTAGATTCACCCAATTAGTTATATGTAATAAAAATAACAATTAAGTACTCATGTTAAGCAGAGTATCCTGCGACACTGTTTTCTGATAACCTAACCTAACAACAAACATCTAACAAATTAAACGATCATATTTTGTTAGATGTTAGGTGTTAGAAAACACAAAACAGTGTCGCAGGTCGCAGGAGAACTGTGTGTGACCCGGCTTAACATACATACCTACATAACATAAACATAAAGCGTGACCTACATAAACGTATCTTATTTTAAATAGGTATAATCTGGTTTCGATTTACTTACCTAGTAGACTCCTTGGGATAATTGTAATATGAAATATCTTTTTCTTCTATTATTATTCATACAAATGGTACAGTAAACAACCATTTTACAAGTCCAGAACTAATTATTTACACTTTCATAACTATTTACAGTTTATTCTACTTAAAACAATTTCGTAAGTAATATACAGAAGCACAAAACAAATAAGACGCGTGCTTTGTGCAGGCCCTCCGTTTGTCCACTGGCCGAGTGAGCGTAAACCGGTTTTATCCAGTGGCGGCGCGTACGCGACACAGCGGCTAGTGGACACGCACACATGCGCCGTATGCTTGTAGTAGTTGACTCGCGACGGCACGGTTGTATGTAGCTTTCACTCTGTACCGTTTCTTTACTCATGTGGTTGAGCGAAGCGATGGCTGATTCACATGTCATACTCGTGAACGGGTGCCGCCTATGGAGGCTGCTCTGCTCTTGCAATTTTATATTTTATTGGTAGTATTTAAAAGTCTTTCTTTATGTTTTAAAGATACTGTAAGACGTTCGTTTTATTTTAAATCGAGCCTGTTTTTTTATTGAATATTCTTTTGTATGTGTTGGGTTGCCTTGTAATCGTATTTAATGTGTTTTTTGTTGTAATGGAAAATATCCTTCTATGATGGGGAGGGCATTTTCCAATTTGTAATTTGTATAGACGCTCACAATTTGTATATTGTATGATTTGGTAACGACATATTGTTTTGTAAATGTCGTTACTTCTATATTATTATAAATCTGTGGAGTATCTTGCGCCCGTTCTTCTCCACAGCTAAAAGACTTCCTGAATGGCTTTTGCCGATTCATCCATTAACTTTTGACGATTCACAATGCTTATTTTAAGTTTACTGAATAAAGAAATTTTGATTTTGATTTTTGATTTCAATGTCTATCATCAATGGCCTTTGCCGAGCAGTGGGACAGATACAGGCTGTACTTTTTACTTGAATAAATGTATTTTGACTTCGACTCAACGAAATTAACCAAAACAAACTCGATCGGCGTCCGAGGAGCATCGATCAGCAACATTTTGCGGGAGCGATTAAGCGAGGCGTGAGCTTTCGCGGGCCGAGCTAAATCCGTGACGTTATCTGGGGCAGATGCCGGCCAACCCAATCAGGCATGCCTGCGATTAGGCCAACAAACATTGTGTTCGTTTGTTTTGGGCAAACTTGGTAATGAAGAAGTTTGGTTGGTATCTGTAATTCGGACTTCGAGGGCTGTAGGTAGATGCGAGATTTTCACCGTTGTTTTGATTTGTTTGATCTAATCGAACAGTTTTGAATAGGAAGGTTACTAATTAGCGTCCTTGGTAGCGGTATGGATAGATGATCGGGAGAAATGAATCGGTGACTGTTAAAAGCCCGCAAGTAACATTGAGTAAATGTTTCAGATGAAGATAAAAACATTTATTTAAATATATATTGTATTGTATGTGTTTGTAATTGATATTATGTGTCAGTTAAAACATATGCCTGGCCATAGCTTATCTTTTTTTTACTTTCCTTATGTGTTAAGACCATAGACAAGAAAAACAAAAATGCAATAACACGAATTTAAAAAAATGGTTGCTTGTATGGTTTGGATGATTCAAATGCGTAAAACGTGGTTCAACCCCACAGCTTTGGAGACCACTGACATAATGATACCTGCATCGTGACTATTGTCGATGTATTAATAGCGCAATAATAATTCATATACATTTTCTGAAACAGAATGTCATTGTTCTTTTGGTCATCCGCAACCGGAAGCAAAGATAGAGAAACAATTATAACATTAAAATATTCTTACTTGTTCGTCATTAGTTTGATTTTTTAAACTTTTAATAATGTATTTATGAGGATCTTATACAAAACACTTTGTTGTGTATATCGTTGCTAAATACCATACCTATGTGCGAAAAACATAACTGTGTTAACGATATCGTTTCTACATTACCATAGACCTCATAGACTTACCAATTAATAACCCTGCGTTCGTTTACATTAAAAAAAACCGGTACGATCGTTTAGAAACGTACAAAACTTATCAAAATACAGTATTCTTTAACGGAGGTAATTAAAAATCTAAAAAATATACAGAGTGATAGCATTAAGTTTCTTGGACAAGGAAGCATATAAATTGTTGAAGTTAATTTTTTTTTTTTTTACTACCAAAAAAATATTATGTCCTTTATTTAATAACCAGGAGTCTTCAAAATTTAGCGAAATCACTCAGTTTTAAGGTGTCTCCAGAAACATTCAGTGGCTGGTTAAAAATAAATCAGACAGAAAATCTCTTTTTTTTTTCTTTCTTTAACCGATGCTGAAAAAGTAATAAAATTGGTCCAGTTCTTAAGGAGGAAACAGGGGGCTACGAAAAAGTAGTTTTTTGTGTTTTATATGAGAATTTTGCATGCCACTTCGACGTAGTGTTTCCTCTTAGGCTGGTTTCAGAGTCACGCTGACCACCCGCGCGGGTGTAAGCGACGCGGGTTACAAGCTAGGTGTTGTCTTGTACCGTTTTATAGTGACGCTTACCACCCGCGCTGATGGTAAGCGCGGGTGGTAAGCGTCACTCTGAAACCAGCCTTAAGTAGCCCAAGAACAAAATGTACCTACCGTACTTATTATATTTAATATATTTTATTAATATATTTTATAAGACATTTAATTTTGAATAAGGTTTTAAAAGCGTAGACAAAAGATACTTTGATCTCATCTCATTTGAACGAAATTCTCATTTGAGTTGAACGAAACGCGCTTAGTTAAAAATAATAATTTGACGGTGACATGTTACAAATTAATTTTGAGATCACACACTTTTTCTGTGACTACCAACTCTGCAAAGAGTATAAAATAAAGAAGTTAAAAGTATAAACCTAAATACCTACTGCCCCACTGTTGAAACGCCATCATTAAAGGCAATAGCCATCGCTATAACTGATGAGTATTATTGGCAGAACAATCACGCTTACTTGTCAGACCAAAGCCAGGCATTGGCAATTGATCTGCCTGACCTGTTCTGGGTTAAAGCGGGTCAGGTTCAGGTCCAGCCCAGCCCCCTTACTCTTGAAACCGATCGCTATTGGATCGGATTGGTATTGTGAATTTTGGTATTTCTAAGTTACGGGATAACTAAGCTAACACCTTTAAAGGGTTAACCCCTTGAGCACCGTAAAACTAGACACAATTAAAAATCAATTGTTTCGCGACCGCCGGCGGTCTTATGATCCTTGACCTATTAATCAACTGTAGCGATGACTTGATTCCAACGATGCGGGCCTGTCAGTAGTAAGGTAGATTTAACCTAATTTATACTTTTACCAAGATTGAGCCGATGTTTGATAATCTAAAGTACCAAAGTAGGGCGTGACGACAAGCACCGTTCAACGCCTCCAGATATCGCTCGCGGGTCGGCTGAACAAAGTTAGACGTTATCGAGCTCACGCGAAGCTAGTTTCGAACGAAGCCAATCGGGCGAAAATAGAGATCGGCAAGTCGCACTGTGGCAGCCCTACCATGGGTCTGAAAAGAAAACTTAACAGCGTTTCAATATCGTTTACTAAGGTTTCCGCAAGCACTAGGTGCTTACACATTGAAATGACAACTCTTTTTACGGATCTAACTCGCATTTATTAAAACTTTTTAGGGTTTTGTTTTCGTTCAAAGCGTTTCAATTATAGCAGAATCTTTGCTACTGGGGGTTTCTTGCTGGCGAAATTGAAAGTGGGTGAGGAGCCTCCCCTCAGTCGATGCAACATGATTTGGTTGGTGGTAGGGGGGTTGGCGTTAAGTCCGCCCGGCTAGCTATCTCTATCTTATCTAAAGTATGGCGCCATAACAAAAATATTAATAGCATTATTTTGTTCCGACCGTTTAGAGATAAGATTAGCCAGTTCCTCAGTGGTTGAGGATTCCGGGTGAAGTGTAATTCCACCTTCTCTTTATCGTCACTTACCATAAGGTGAGATAAACGCCAAAAATAATTTGGAAAACGCGGTTTAACCGTTGTTCACCCGGATAATGTCACTGACAGGTTGCTAATAGAGAATAAATTACATTTTATACTAGAATTTCCTGTGATGACAAGCCCAGTGTAAGGTTTCAGAAAATATCAGGCCAAAATAATAAGCTAGAAAATATAAGCGGGTTACCAAGTGCCTAATGGGTCATGACGTAGACTCACCATATGGGTGGGTAGGCCTAAGCCCTGCTGTGACACGTTTATCTACTGATCATGATTGGAACCTTGTTAATCATTACAACATACAGCGTCTTATATTTTGCACGTGAAAAGCGTGCTTTAGTCACCCTACGTTCAAGAACCTTTCAAAATATAACATACGATGTTCTACTATGCGCCCCGTCGTAGTTAACATTGATGTACGACTTCACAAGAGACTATATTGAAATAACACTATTGCTAGTAATAGCGCACTCCATTATGTTATTATGCATAATATTAACGTCTTCTCCAGCGAGTAGTGAGGAGGTAAACTGGTGGTAGGGCTGCAGATCCGGTAAATGCTGAACTAACATGTTAGCAAAATGATATTGATACGAGATTGTGGGTGGTTTAAATTAATATTATAACAGCTTTTGTTGGGTAAGATGTTGACGTTGATGAAGTGGATTATTATTTAGGAAGCAGACGGTATTAACATTCGAAATACTGAGATATTTCAGCATGATGATTAAAAAAAGGCATTTTGTGTAAAATTACTTTCATACTCGTATTTGGACGTTTTTTTGTTGATTTGTTGGAACTGGGTGCCCGTCTATTTCAGTCAAGATTTGTCCAAATTGTCATGGAGCCCCATTTCCTTTCACGGATTTTTTTGGTTACACAATCACGTACGATGGCTAATGAAGAAAAGTTGGTGCCGTCGAATGAAAATGTTCTCTGTAATCGAAAACAAATTAACTATTTCATATAGTATACGCAAAGTACTTCGGCTTTATTTAAGAAGTAAAACTATGCAATTACTTATTTAATCTGTTGCTGTGCTTGCAGTAACGATATAATAGGTATATTTTTTAAACTTTAACAATGCTGTATTTAAAGCAAGGCTGAAATAGCACTTGCCTCAGGTAGGACTTAAACCCAGGACCTTTCGCAATGTAAAAAAAAGTTTACTTTATTTTGGAATCAATTGATAGTAAAACTTTTCCTGAAACTGAGAAGTTATGACTTTTGGAAACAAATACATTCACAACAAACATTCATTTCGATAAAATAGTTCAACAAAGTTCATCTTAAAATTAACAATACCTACGTGGTTTTACTTTATGGCGTATTCTTTGTTTTTTCATTATTTTTAGTTTTTTAGTGAGATTTTTAGTTTGAATGTCAAATGCATACAACCTACTTTTACGGTTTGTGTACTAAGTTTGTGAGAGATTTGTTTTCGGATTAAATAAATCTGCACTGCTTAACTTTTTATACCTGGCATTAAGCTGAAAACGAATTACTTGAGCGTTCCCTTCGCTGAGTTGAGCGGGCAACTAAGAAACTAATAATTAGATTTCATTTCAAGCTGAAGTCGCAAGAGTGCTTAATTGGTCTCATACTTTTTTTTCATGGATTTCCTTAACAGCTGCAATGTTACGATGCTTGAAATATGATTTTCTCATTCCGTTATTTAACTAACGACACTATTAACGCTAAAGTCAAAGAAGAAATTTCATTATAAGAGCTTAGTCAATTTAAAAGCACTTTCGTGTTGTTCAAAATTCTTTACATTTCTACCCATTCTGGACGTCTTTTGGCTGTGGAGCAGTAGGTACTATCATTCAATCTGTTATTAAGGGGAGAAGAAGAGGGGCAATAAACTGCACGCAGTTTATTTTATACGTAATAGTAAAACAAACATAAGGCGTTTAATGATTTGTTTTCATCATCATAGTCAGAGTCAGTCAGTGTCAGTGTCAGCCAGGGTCAGTCAGTGGAAAGACCAACAGTGGGAGATATAAAGACCTAATATGCCTATGTACTGTTGTCAGTACATGGGCATATTGGGCCACCAACCACCAACCCGCATTAGGCTAACCCACAACACGTCGCGTGGTTTTAACGACTGCCATCTTACAACAACAACCGGGGCCAACGGCTTTATGTGCCTTCCGAAGCACGGAGGTGGTCGAGATGTTTTACTTTATTTAGTCACTCATCACTCATTAACGTACCTTCCGACACACGAAGAAGGTCGAGATGTTTTTTTATTGGTCACCCATCACACATCCATTGACCCTTTAGAACACCATTTGTAAACAGAAAATATAACCTAATACCAGACATAGTAATAGGTGCAACCTAATAACCACAACGGAATGATACTCGGCAAATGTAATTACCACGTCCAATAATCATGATTTGGAATTGCATACAATTGCGAGGTAGTAGTAAACGTAACATTTTAATGAGACGTGAATGCGTCCAAAAGCAATATGTGGCAGGCGTTTAATAACCGCCTCTGTGTTCCAGCTGTGGCGGTTCTAGATCGTAGGACTCGGTTTTTGTTTCCAGCGGAAGGAAACAATGAATATCACTGTTAAGTAAGTATTATTACCCTTAGATTTCTTAGCTATGAATGTTCTAGTTGCGGAGGTCCGTGGCCTCGAAGGACCGATTTCGATTTTCAACGATCTGTAATAATTTTATATTTATTATTAACACTAATTATAATGTAACGCTAATTTTCTTAACCTTGAGAAGCACACGCTCTGTATCTTCATTATCATTTTGTGAATTTACATAGGTATATAAGATGACTGCTAGAAACCGCAAGAAACTTCAAGGGCTGGTCAGGTCAAGTGTTTTATACATGACAAAAATGATAAAGGAATTCGTGTTTTTTCATAGGTACTTATCGCCCAGCTGACGCGGACGTGTCAACAGACGGCCGTATGCTTTAAAATAAATTAGATAAAGACTATCCAACTTATTCACTAAATGAATTATTTCATAAAAAATGAAAATAACACGAATTCTTCTTTTGTCATTTATGTCATGTTTAAACGCTTGACCTGACCAGCCAGAAGTTTCTCGCGGTATCTAGCAGTCATCTTATATACTTCGCGCCCTTTCCCGGAAAAGTAGGCAGAGACCACAGCTTTCCATTTGCTGCGATCCTGACGTACATTGTTCATGCTTCATTTACTCTCATAACGTGAATTTAATTTACTTAAATTTCTAACATCTGTACCACCACTTTCTGAACTAACACGCTAAAGATAAATATCGCAGTGAAACCTAGGGTTACCGTTAGTTGTGTTTTCATGGTATTTAGTGCTGTATTTACGGTTGTTCCATATAAGTTTGAAACTTCAACAATGTATCTATTTAGCTGGTGTGCAATTTAACTTTGTCGACTGACTCGGGTAGATGCTCCACTTTGGCAATTAATTTAATCGCGTCCTTAGTTGTGAATATACTGAGAGAAACGAACAAGGGGCTATGCCGTAGGAGAACAGTGTTCTATTAAGTTATCCGTCTCGAAGGACCAATTGTAACTTAAGTCTTTTGAATACTACCAACTGATTATAATTTATTTGTTAAGCGTTCATATAAAAGTAGAATTATAGTATAGCCTGTATACTGTCCCACTGCGGGGCAAAGTCTTCCATCATTATAATCAAGTCATCGCTACAAATTGATGGGTATTGACTTAATCACCACACATGCCAAATCATAAGCTCGAGCTATTCATCGAAAAATCCGAAAATACACTTCGCCCGAACTGGTAATTGAACCAATGCACGTACTATATGAACTCACGCCATGTAGTAGGCGAGCGTTCATAGACATACATATAATTATGTCTTATGTCATATCAGGATGCAATGCTATATATCTCTTATTGCCATCTTTATTGAAGGACGACTGCCTAGCATGAAAGCAACAAGTTGCTTACATTTTATAAAAAAATTATATGTGTGTTTAGGCAGCATTTTTGCAATAACATTGCAAAAATGCTGCCTAAATCTGTTTTTAAGCTTCTAAAGTAAGGTTGCAAGGAATTCTAGTCTAGAAGCCATTAATACAACTACTAGCTACTTTGAGAATTGCCTGCATCACCGCCTTATTGGATCTTGAACCTCGAATTACAGCTCTATTGTATAATAACGGCAGAATTTGATAGCTCGTCTCCAGACGTGCCATTAACCCTTATTCTCTTGCAGGGTGTTATTAAATTTAAACGGCTAAAGCTCAATGTGGCTCGGCGCGAGAAACGCCTAATGGCTTGAGTGAGGGGGCTAATAAGATCACGTAGTTCGTTAATTTGGCCTCCGCTTGCCTCACTAATTTACCAAAAGGTGAGCTAACTTTAAATGAAATAATAAACTTTAGAACCCTTTTCGTGATTTCTTATATTTTGCACATCAGCAGCAGTTGTTGGATAACAAATGGACGTGAATAAAAGCTTTTTTCTTAAGCAGGACATTAATTAATCTATTCTATCACTCAGAAACCTTAGACGTGCCCAAATAAGTGTAATTTTCGTATATTCTATGAGTATGTAAGTACAATAGCCACGTTATACAAAAAGTGAGGTCCAACGAGCAACTTTTAATTGCTAAAAAAAGCCATTATGTCTAAAATTACCCATCTCATACCGACCCAATCTACGATTCAAATACAACCTCACCGGTTTGCCAACAAATCGGTGTAATGAAAAACGTGGGGCATCCAATAAAGATTGGAGACATTAAACTCAATTACCTGGCTGTCCGTACACAGCTTGCGTAAGCGAAAAAAAAGCTAAACAAAACAGATACTACAAAGAGTTTCCCCCATTTCCACAATAAACACACTGCTTGCCAGCGAAGCCCACGGCGGATTGAATCCACCATTATTAAGTTTTAATGACGACCACCACAGCCTCAACCCCGGGGGCGATAAACAAAGGATAATGGACGCTACGTAGCTCGTAATAAGATAAATAACTGCTCCAGCAATCTGCCGTTCAGCTGGAATGTAATCTCGGGCGGTGGGATTAAATATGAATGAAGTCGAAACGAATTGAAGAAGATGATGTAATGTCGAAGTGACAATTATTGTTTCATTGAAGACAATTATTTAATTATGAACAACCACAAAATATAAAAAATATGTATGTCTGGAACAAAATGGCCATTTACGGATGGCAACCCATTGTAGTTTTAATTTGTATTGACAGACGGCTGTCAGTGTGACGTGTGTCACTTAGTACACATTTTTGTGAGGTTATCATCGCGAGGTCATGTAAAAGTATTAATTTGTATTTTGCTATGTGGCGGCACATAACTTAAATCGGCGGACCGTAGTTATAAGAAACAGTGTAGAACATAAGTTTAATGGAAACCAGGGCGGTCTAGCTAAAAACAGTTATTTGTTTGGATTACAACACGTAAGCACGTGGCGTGGAGTGAACGGTGCGTATTTGTCTGGGATCAGTACTGAGGGGTAGCCAAATGGGTTGGATTAGGGCCTTTCCACCACCACAGCACCAGCTCCAGAAGACGCGCAGGAGCGCGGTCTACCAACACCACAGCAGCAGCCTGCGACCAGTGACAGCCGGCCGGCGGGGCGGCGAGCCACCAGTACCAGCAGCAGCCTGGGCGCGGCGGGCTGCACCGGTCGAAAGGGAAGCTTAGATGTAAGTCATTTCACATTAATTATAGTTAAGGTAGTGTAGGATGTAGGGTTTAGAGGTCCTCGATTGAGCCCTCTGGACCATACATTTTTACATCGGTAGCAGAGTTAGTGATAAGTCTTGTCTTGCTGTAGGGAGAACAGAGCAAACAATGTAGTTAAAATTAAAATTATTTAAAATTGATAAATCAGGACTGATTTGTCTTATAAGCGGTTTACCTTTTGATAGTAGAAATAACACAAACAAAACCAGTATAATAATAGCAACCGAGGACAAAACAAACCACTTTCGCAATGTCAGAGCATGGGTGACCTAATTAAAATATTTATATCTATAACTAAGTCAACTAAAAACCGTTAAAGCTGTACATTTTTAATATATAATCAAAAACTCAAAGCCTCAATAATGTTTGATAATGTTTTTCACTTCTATTCAATATTGTTACTTGTAAAAATAGTTGTAAAAATAGGTCTAATCCCGCCCTCTCCTTACCTGTCCCGGACTACACGTGCTGGTCTTAGGAACCACCATCATACTGTGCAGAATATCAGCACTCGAACCAAAAAATTTGGCAAGTCATTCCTCTGTAAGACCATTCGGCTTTGGAATTCTCTGCCGGCGCATGTGTTTCCCAGTTCCTATAATCCCGGGTCTTTTAAACGGGGCGTGAAACGGCATTTATGCAGGCCGTCATGAATGGGTGCGCTTGTTACCGTGCTTGTTCCACGGTGGGGAGCGCTCTCATTATTTTGGACTACATCGGCTGCTTACCATCAGGCAGGATGTAGTCACTATGACGTGTCAATTTAAAAAAAAAGGTGATACCTGTAAAAATAGTTGTAAGCTCCTATAAATAAATAATAAAAAAATAAAAAATTCGCGTTGGACTAGCGTTGAGGCACATGAATGATGGCCATGATTTTACCATTATCTCGCAATTTTCACAAGTATGCCTTTATCCGGAACAGAAGTATAAAAAAGACGAGCTATTACATGCTCAAACCTCCCACATTAATAAAATATATTACATCGGGGGATCGGCCGTAACGCAACAAGCATTGTGCGATAGGAAAAGATAGAGTTTAAAAACTCCCTTTCTGAAAATCAACTAGAACTAACGTGCCTTTTGAATCACAGAGAAGCTTGCTATATTGCAATTTGTTCGCCCTGTGACTCGAAATTGTTTAACATTTCATTTGTACAAGCTACTGCGCCATCGACTAACTCCTATAAGCTATAAATGTATAGCCTATAGGCTATTATGTGTATGTATATAGAGTTAGTTGATGGCGTATAAAAATTATAGTAATGTATCGTTACTTCGATTTAATCGATAGGCAGTAAGATAAAGCTTGGTAGGTAAAAATATGTCATTTGAGAGAATGTTACAGATTTTATCATTTCTCCAGTTTATCCAGGCGGCTCGGAGTTGATCCCGTTCAGGGTTTTAACCATTTGCCGCACTGCACCAGATGCGACATTTTTAGAGTTTGCAATCTCGTTGGGGAAAACAGGCGAGGCCAATAAAATCTTTTGGGCTTAAAATACGATTCATATATTCGCTCGAATGCTTAGATATAAAAATATCATGAAAGTTAGTATAGGCTAACATTAGTGTGTATTATGATGATATATCATTACCTATACATTATAATACATCTTTGTGCTTAAAATACAATTCATATATTTGCTCGAATGCTTAGATATTACAATATCATTAAAGTTAGCATACGCTAACACTCGGATGTATTGTATTATAATGAGATATCGTTACCTATTTATATTATATTACATTATCATTACCTATATAGCTGTACATATAGGTGTTTAAAAATAGTTTAAAATAAAATGTTTTTGCTAAAAGGGCACATTTTCTGAAACATTTTTTTGAGTAAATTAGAAATTGGCTTCATGTAATGGAAAATTTTAAATAAAATAACTTGCAATAAATTGTATAATTACTAATGGCAATGTTCAAGTCAAATCTTGCAAAGAAGATTTTAATTAGTTCAAGTTCACAATTAAAATATTATGGCGTCAAAATCTATATTTTTTACATGTTTATTTCTTGTTAAAGTTTCATGTTGTCTGAAATATGTTAAAAAAAGAATGTCTTATAAAAAACTTTTTTCATAATAATATGAGTAAGTACTACATGAAAAATATGATTCCGGGGTATTTTATTAGGAGATGCTCGTTTGTACACCTTTTTAAGAGAAATCAATCAGCACATATCAGTGGAAATATTGTAAGAAGTATTGCAATGAATTTTTAATTTTTTTTTAAATTATAGTCATGTGTCGCGTAGCGGTCAAATAATACAACCACCCCCTATCTTTCCTGGGGTGTCGTAAAAGGCGACTAACGGACTGAAGACTGCACATACATCCAACAGCATAGCATGGCGATGGGCTCGCCACCTGTCACGCTGACCACAATGTGCAGACGTTATTTGGTGAAAAGTGGACTATGACGGAGGATTGCTTCTGCGGTCCTCATTGCCTAGTCTCTGACTAACCCATCGGGGATATTAGCGTGATTATAGTAAGTAAAATTATAAATGATATTGTATGTGCGTTACCCTTGAAACTAAATAAATAAAAAAAGCGCATTATTCGATGAAATAACCAGTTCAGGTTCATTGCGACAGGCAATTGCATGTCATAGGAATAGTACTTGCAAAAAATGATAAGCGCCATGGAAACCAATCAGATTAATCAAATTATTGACATCATCATCATCATCATCCACAGCCTGACTTCACCCACTGCTGGGTATAAGCCTCTCTTCGTATGTGCCACTATTGACGGTCTCGTGCCAATCTCATCCAGGTCTTGCCTGCGATGTTCGCCACATCGTTTATATTGACATAATCATTACTAATGGTGTTTTACCTCAGTTAAAACAATGATTTAAAATTGATACTCTAAGTTATAAACAATGCAAAGGACAAAAGAAAGACAAAAACTTGATTACATCACTTGCAATCGAGTCAGTGTAGAGTTAATCAAATAAAGTCCTCGTTATCGAAAAAGTAATTAAAACAAAACAAAGCCAATACTGACAACATCAATCGAATTTTATAACAAAGGGAGCTGCTGGTAATAAATCACTAGTCGACCGTTTCAATAACGAACAGCTATTTGAAAATATACTGCTCTTTATAGTTATTTCGAAAAAATAAGTTTTATAAACAGGGATATATTAAAAATGAAAAAACTTTCCCCAGTTTGTGAGCGTGCTTGTAACTGATGGGAGAAGTTAAAATTAGTTTGTACTTTACCCTTATTGACAGCAGTGCAATTTCAGTGAAGTAGAGCGGCTTCATAGACGATAGTTCTTGTTTATAAACTCCATGTAGCTGATACATATACGGAGCTCCTTTATAAAACTTAGAAAAGTAACCGAATATATTATTATTTATCAACACACTTGCTAAATGTAATTAATGAAGAAATAATAGCATTTCTTCCACTAGGAAAAAAAGTTTTTTTTTTAAATTTTTGTCTTTCTAATGACAATGAGCCTACAACAACGAAAAAGTCTTTAGTCATGTAAATATCAATATCGTGAATAAAGGATCTGTTCGGCACTTGCCCCCTTTCTGCTTTTGCCTACTAACTGTGAGGTCCATACTATTTGTAGAGATTTGCCCCCCTTTAGGAAATCCTTACTTTTTAATCGTATTCGTATTATTTGCCCCCTTTTAGGAAATCCTTACTTACTATTTTGATGAGCCCATCGCCACTCTATGCTGTTGGATGTATGTGCAGTTTTTAGTCCATTAGTCGTCTTTTATGATATCGAAGAGAGGGGGTTGGTAGTATTATTTTGATGAGCCCATCGCCGCTCTATGCTGTTGGATGTATAGTCGCCTTTTACGACACCCAAGGGAAGAGAGGGGTTGGTAGTATTATTTTATTGAGCCCATCACCGCTTTATGCTGTTGAATGTATGTGCAGTTTTTAGTCCGTTAGTCGCCTTTTACGACATCAAAGAGAAGAGAGTGGTTGTTAGTATTATTTTGATGAGCCCACCGCCGCTCTGTGCTGTTGGATGAATGTGCAGTCCTTAGTCCGTTAGACGCCTTTTACGACACCGAAGGGAAGTGAGGGGTTGGTAGTATTATTTTGATGAGTTTATCGCCGCTATATGCTGTTTGATTTATGTGCAGTCTTTAGTCCGTTAGTCGCCTTTTACGACACCCAAGGGAATAAAGGGGTTGGTAGTATTTAATCACCCCATAGCCGCTCTATGCTGTAGGATGTATGTGCAGTCTTTAGTCCGTTAGTCGCCTTTTACGACACCCAAGGGAAGAGATGGAATGATTTCCTACCTTTCACATACCTATATTTTGTCGATTCATACATCGGATTCTTGTTCAATACTTATTACTTTGAAAGTTTAAAAATTAATATGTCTAGTTCTAGTAATGAAGAACTAAATTTACAGTCAACACCGCCGGAAATATTGAGTGAAGCACAAAATGTTATTGACAGCCTATTACTATTTAGGTCGAAAGAAAAATATATGTTGGCTTACCAAAGATTTATACACTAGAAAAACAACAAAAACACGCAGTAATTTTCAGAAAATGTGTTTTCCTCACAAGTGTGTTGAAAAACGTCGTATGAAACGCGTGTGCATTGGTAATTACAATCCTCGGCTCCATTAAGCCCTCGCCTTCGGCTGGGGCTCATAACCCGCCTCGATTGTATTGACTAACGTAGCACACTTGTATCATAATGTACTAATACGAACACCCGTATTCACAAACATTACTTGTCTAAGCAAAGTAGAAATGCTATGCGAAGTAAGACATTTCTCAGTGCGTTTCGTATGACAAGCCTGGCTATCTTAGCTATGCGTTCATTTTAACCTCAGAACAATGCTTTAGTTATTGTTCTGAGATTTTAACCTACAGTCTTGGCAACGAAATGTCTTAAAATTTTACAGTAGGTGCGATTAGGCGGGAATTTAAAATGGCGGAAAAGGAAAAAAAAAAAATTGAAAGCAGTTCATGTTAAATTTTGCGTTCACGATGCATAAAATGTACCACAGAACCAAAATAATCGACATGTTCATACTAAAGTAGTCTCTTAAGTGTATCAAAACACGGCACAAAGTCAAGTGGAGAGCGCGGCCAGAGCGGCCATGTATGGCCGCTTGGGGTCTAACGGAAAAGCGAGTTTTTAGGTGCGGCCAAATATGGCCGCTTGGGGCTTGAGGGGTTAACGGACGCATAGCGCCGGTGGCCACTCAAGTGCTGTTTAAGAATAGAGGTTTTTGAGACCCTGTGCCTCAGAGCGCACTGTGAGA
The DNA here is from genome assembly GCA_963921215.1 of Scoparia ambigualis. NCBI lineage: Eukaryota > Metazoa > Arthropoda > Insecta > Lepidoptera > Crambidae > Scoparia > Scoparia ambigualis. The sequence continues at coordinate 9,354,858 of OY992507.1, forward strand.
CCTCATAGTAAAGTTTGTGAATAATGGGTGTTACCGTCCCACTGGTAGGGAAATGCCTGCATCATTAAAAACAAGTCATAGACCAATTTCGACAAACCACGCTTGCCAAAATTCAGGTTGGTGATCACAAACTTGATAATTGTACCCACGATCCCTCACGATATTGGACTTGCTCATTGCCGCCGGCCATCGAGGCGTTCATAAAAGTAGTAAAGAGTAAAACACCATGAGCTAAAGAAATCTATGGATTAATATCGTCTCCATACGACATCGTACTAATTCCGAAGAATTCGTATCTTGCTGGGAACTTCAAGCCACTTATAAGTAGCATCTGCTCGAAATATTTATTTTTAATCTGGGATTTTTTTACATCAATCGCTGTCATAAATGGTGATTGAGAATGCACCGTTTCTTTATAGCTTTTGATCCAGAACTAGAGCACATAAAAACCTAGAGTTATAAATGTTGAAAGCTTCTTTGACACTTAACCAATTTCAAAGAGCTAAGATGGATAAACTAAATTGTTCCTTCACAATCACAAACATCCAATTGTAAGAATCAAGACTTGTGGTAAACCAGATTCTTGGTTCACAATGTCCTTAACGTTGTACTAGAAATATTGGTATTTATCCATTTTCTATATAGTCTAGTTTCTGCTTTAGAATTTTTCCAGTAAAAGTGGATTTATTCATATTGAATTTACAAAACTCGTTACGAAACACACAATGATCAACCGGTTTTCTCTAGACAAAACGCCACTTTTACATTAAAAAATCTGATAACTATCATCAAGTGAGAAATTTTTACTTTTAAAAACAATACTATAAAATTAAGAATAATACTTTAAAAACAAATAAAATAAAATTACAAAATAACTCATGTTAATTAAAGAACAATAGTCATGAAAAGCGAACGACGGAGATCTTGTAGCAAATGTAAACCCGAAATGGGTGCAGAATCGAATTGGGGCAAAGTTCGTGTCGTCGCATCCCCAAACACAATTACCCGGCGCTATTCCCGCGCCGCGCCGCGAACGACATTTATTCGACACCCCCGGGGCTAAAGCAAAGAATTTTAAGAACTAACTTTGTATTATTCTGTTGACCTGCCACTGAATGTGATGTGCCAGTTTAAATTAGCCCTTTAGCTGGACTTAACCTAATGGGTGACGAAAAATGCTACATACATACATATTTTACGTTATATTTTTTTTTGTAAAAGTAATTTTTTAATTAGGATATTGTCTGTATGTTTCTGTTGTTACTTGTGAGGACCTGTATATGGCCATCTGTTATTATTATCACTACTTATACTGTTTGAATAAGCTGTTGGTCTTCCTAAGATATAAATAAATAAATAAATTATAATCACGACTATTATCGCCGATAAGTTAGTCAGAGAATAGCCTATGAGGACCGCAAAAGTAGTTCTCTGCCATTGTCCACTTTTTACCAAATAGCGACTGCACATGTGCTCAGCGTGACAGATGGTGAGCCCATCGCCGCTCTATGCTGTTGGATGTATGCGTGCAGTCTTTAGTCCATTAGTCGCGTTTTACGACACCCAAGGGGAGAGAGGGTATGGTAGTATTCTTTTAATGAGGCGCTACGTGACACGAAAAATACTACGTGACACGAAAAATGCTAACGTAGATTTAAATGTGATGACTGGAATGTAGGAGGGCTGCAAGTTCAATCCACGCCCGTGGATTTTTTCAACATTTTCCAATTTGTAACTACCTAGGTACCTAAAAGGTTTTAAATATATATTTATTAAATATTCCTTGATAACATCCATTTTACGTTTTTGTCATCAGATCTTTTTCCGCAAACGCACTTTCGACGCTTAGGCTTATCCTCATCGAAAAACTATCTTATCTTATCTGAATTAGGGAAGTTATATTGTTTTCTGATGTAAATTTCAGACTGATACGCTGTGTTTCATTTAAATTATTATTCTTCATTTAATTTAAATTCAAATTACAATGTATGATTCCCAGAATGTCGCGATGTTTTACAACCAGAAGGCGGTTTCACGGTACTTAATTTTACCGTGTTACCGTGTATATTCAATGATCAAAACTCTATTCTGTAAAAGATGAATCATGGCTTAAGTATTAAACTAATACTTAGTCCACGGAATATATAAAGTTTCTACCATCGTGATTCGATTTGCTTGTTTTCTTTTTTGCTTGAATTGATCGTTTTGTTATTTGTTCTATGAAAAATGTATTAACGGTTTGCTCATTTATTTCGTAGACGAATAAATCTAAAGCTCTCGCTCTCGCTACATTAAAGATAATAATAAAATAAAACTACCTCAATTTCCATAACAGCATTAAATTTAACAAATTAAACTAACAATATCGCAAAGCATAAAGAGGGCTTAGTAGATAAATCATTGAAATAGCGCCCCGCATCAGTGAGCATTTTCAATAAAAGGCCAAGGGGCTATTTCTCCTGGGGCAATTCGCTTCGTATCGAATGGAGGTCAGATCGGATCGGTCAGGTGTAATAGTTACGAAGCCTTTAGGAACGATGTTGATATAATAAAATGAAAGGATTGTAGAAGAAAGCTTTTAGCCGTTCTGTAATAACTTGGTGCGAAATAAATTATACTGAAACATTTTTATAACAATATTTTTTGTGTTGTGTAAAAAAGGTTGCAAAAGTTTGTTATAAATAAGTAGGTATACAATATTCAAAATCCTTCAACGAGACTTTTCATGAGCGATATCGATTTTACGTCAGATTATCTGACCTATATCCCTGACCTATATATGAATATGATACTAAAATAAACCTTCAATGTGTTTGCAGTGTTAAAATAGAAGCTATTTTAAGATTGGATTAAAGAAAGCAGATAAGGTTATTCGCGTAAGGACTACAGGTACAATGAGATTGTATCACAATAGCTTTGGATTGTAAAGAATTCAAATAAACATTATTCTACTCACTCCGATCCATTAATCTCGGCACAGGAGGGCTTACACCAAGCTTTTCAGCTTTTGTTACATAGCGGTGAAATAAACGTGGTATGATCCTAAACAAATTGGAATTTATAAAGAAATGTCCTTTCGAGAACTTACACAAGACATTGAAAACATGTTGTTTATTTTAGTAGCCTATATTGTGTCCCACTGCTGGGCAAAGGAATAGAATGTAGAATTTAAAGTCTTTTTCTTACAAGACGTCGCGGTCCCTTGGTGTTTTCCTTGTTGACGTTAAAAGTTTTCCAATAAAATTTGTCATTTCCAAGTTAGATTTTGTCGCAGTAAAGTGGGAAGATTGTCAAATATATTTCAATTTATATTGACACTCTTCGAAAATGCTTTGAAATTTACATCTGATATCTTACAAATATGACATACTCATAAGACTGCATTATTATTAATAGCCTTAATTGTCCCACTGCAGGGAAAAGGCCTCCCTTCCCTAATTCCATTCTTCCCTACTAGCAGCGATCTGAGAGCAATCCTTCTGGAAAAAGTCCAGCTCGTCCCGCCATCTCCTTCTGGGCCTACCACACCGCCGGTTCCTGTTATTCGGTACCCAGTCTGTGGTTACTTGGCCAAGAGTTCGTTTGGCATGCGGCAGACATGGCCTGCCCAGTTCCATTTTAATTTGGCAGCTGATTAACCCACGTCCGCAATTTTTGTTTATGAACGAAGTATGCTATTCTTTATACTGTCTATTTCTTTATTAGACTGTTAACAATTAATTAAACATTAAAGTCTACTCACGTGTACAATGTCGAGGTTCGTCGGAAGAGTCTCCACAATCATTGCTGCCATCGCAAAATCTGTTTATCGGTATGCATTTTTTACTGGCACACATGTACTCAGAGATTCGGCATCTCGTGTCGTTCCCGTGCATGACTGGTAGTAGCTCCGGTTCGGGTATAGCGTTAGATAAGCCATCCCGCTGGTAGATTTCAATTGTTTTTCTTTTGGGAGCATCCGTGACTACGTCACAATCAGTCAGGTGGAGAATGGCAGCAACGACGAGACAAATGTCGGCGAAGACATTGCCGTAATCTGCAAAAGAAAGAGCTTATTTAGATCAACTTGTAGTTAGGAAACTACCTTGTCAGAGGAATGTGTGATAATAACTAACTTAGAATATTATTGTTATTATTTTAAATACGTTTTTAAATAGTTTATAGTTTTTGAGTAGGTATTAGTTTTAAGTAGGAGCTCTCGTTATGCCAGTTATACCAGGCATAATAGAAATTCAATTGTAAGCGCGTTAGAACTTAAAACGTGTGTTAACTGTATCAATCAATAAGCAATTCCTAAAAAAAAACCTAGTCCTGACAATACAATTCTGCCGTTCTGAATTCGCGCATCACGCGGTCATACGTTCGTGGCAATTTTTTATTTATGTGTATAAAGATAGAAAGCTCTAACATTAATCTGAAATATCTCAAACATTAAACAAACATATTACACGATAGTTTATTTTCTGTTGTTTTGTTTACTTGGACCGTAATGGAATCCACAGCAAATATCTGCGGTAGCTCTGATAGAGAAGTTGATTAGAAAATGAAGCAAACAACATACCCGATCGTGTTTAACTTTAATTTCCTTTTGTCTAGCGCCACTGTTTGATTGTTCCGTATTCTCTTTGCTGTTACTTTCCTAGTTTCTTTTCTATACAATGGTATATCTAGCTACTATTGTGCTGTCTTTTTTTTCTGCTTTTATCGTTAGTAGTAGGCTGCTTATTTGGCTTATCATATTTTTTTAGTGTTTGTTATTGTCAGGACAAGGTTTTTCAGGAAGATGTTTTTAGTCTTCATAGTTACGGGATAGCCGGGAGTACGTGGACGAATTCGCGTACAGGCCGCTAGTATTTCATACATCCTACTAATATTATAAACGCGAAAGTTTGTAAGTATGGATGGATGTTTGTTACTCTTTCACGTAAAAACTACTAATTCGATTTAGATGAAATTCGGCATACTGATAGTTTATAATCTGGTTTAACACATAGGATACTTTTTATCCAGATATTCTCACGGGAACGGGAACCACGCGGGTGTAACCGAGAGCGGCCGCTAGTACATACATATAATAACGACTATTATCTCCGAAGGGTTAGTCAGAGACTAGGCAATGAGGACAGCAAAAGCAGTCCTCTACCATATTCCACTATTCACCAAATAGCGACTGCACATGTGCCTAGCGTGACAGGTTGCGAGCCCATCGCCGCTCTAAGCTGTTGGCTGTATGTGCAGTTTTTCGTCCGTTAGTCGCCTTTTACGACACCCAAGGAAAGAGGGGGGGTGGTAGTATTCTTTCACCGCTACGCGACACTGTTATGCTGCTGGTATTTCAATAAATTACAAATACTTAGAACACACCATGTACATATGTCAGCTAAGAGGGTATACGCATTTGAGTTTCCCATACAAACTTCAAAGTAGAAATTTTTAAAAACCAATAGGCCAATTTTAATGAAACTTTGCATGCTAAAGTAAAATACAGAGATCTAAATAGTTTTTGTTGAAACATTAAAAAAAAACGTTTAGTTAACTTAGTTATTGCGATTTTAAACTTTCTATAGTGGACATGGTGGATTAAATCGCAATAACTCAGCTAAATGAACGTTTTTTAAAAATGTTTTCAAAAAACTATTTAGATTCCTGTGTTTTACTTTAAATGCAAAGTTTCATTAAAATTGGCTTGTTGGTTTTTAAAAATGTCGACTTGGAAGTTTGTATGGGAAACCGTAATGCGTAAACCCTCTTAATGGAAATTGAATAAACCGATTTTGCATAAACAAACCTTATTATTGTTGTAGCATTATCATTGCTTAAAAAAAGGGATTGAATTTAAAATACAACGTCATAACTTTGGATAAATTGGACACTTCACAATATACTAGGTATTAATGTAGATTAAATGAAACACAATGTATTTTTATACCATTGTAAGCATTTATTCAAATATGCATAAAAATTATTACAGCAGTACTCCTATGAAGTATACTGAAGCATTATATTATTATTTAGCGGCAGCTTTCATCTTGACTCGCAAGAACTAGCAAACTTTTTACTCCCCTCATCTTTTAACTGAATGGTGACGAGGTGAAACTGTCATCAATCTTGCTTGGTCCTGTCTCAATGACACTTTTCATGCTTTCCATCTTCCTTTTGAAAGGAGAGTGGGAGCAGCTAATAATAAAAAATTGTAAAGACCACACACATCGACACTTCTAAGTTTCTAATATTAACCGCTCATTCATCATCGTCATTTGATTTTGTTTCAAGATACGGAATTAATAATTGTAAATCGATGTTCAAAATTTTTCCACCGAATTGTACGACAATTCAAAGGACGTCTTTTTGCACTTTATAAACAGCATAAACTGAAAATGGCTTACAAAAATGAACTTGTAATAAGGGTTGCCTTTCAGTCAATCCCGCTCTGTATAAATGTTATGTCATCAAAGTATCATCCATTGTGACGCGAGCTCTTGGCGATAATTTGCTATGACTTTCAAAGATATTTTCAATCTTGATGTTATAAAAATATTTGCACTAAAAACGATATTTGCAAATTCTCTTACTCGTTTTTGACAGGCTCACTTAGACACAGGCCCTCCTATATGGACATCAGCAATTGGGTTATTAGGCCACAAACTACCACTCTGGTCCAATGCGGGACTACAACAACCGCGACCAAAGACTTTACGTGCATTCCAAAGCAGGAGCTCGAGACGTTTTTAATTTGATCACCCATCTCTATAACCCTACTGACCCAGGATCGCGAAAGTTGCAAAACTAAACGATTTAGCCGCTGCGTCATCGTGCTCCTCGATGTTATACTAAAAGCAATATTTACAAATCTGATTCTCGAGCTTGTTTCTTACTTAAGAGGGTTTACGCATTTCGGTTTTCCATACAAACTTCCAAGTCGAAATTTTTAAAAACCAATAGGCCAATTTTGATGAAACTTTGCATGCTAAAGTAAAACACAGGGATCTAAATAGTTTGTTGAAAACATTTTAAAAAAACGTTTATTTAGCTGAGTTAATGGGATTTAAAGTCCACTATAGATAAAAGTAAAGTAAAAACATTTTCAACAAACTATTTAGATCCCTGTGTTTTACTTTAGTATGCAAAGTTTTATGAAAATTTGCTGATTAGTTTTTAAAAATTTCGACTTGGAAGTTTGTATGGAAAACCGAAATGCGTTAACCCTCTTAAGGCGTCCTACCACTACTTCCGTAGGTACAAATCTACTAATCTCAGAGGGTGTAAGTTACAAACGCTAACACCACAGAGACCATTCATCAAGCGACACCTGCCGAACAATAGCTCGCAGATAGGACTTGTCAAATAAGGCCTTGTTTGTGAACCCTCGTCAGCAGTCCTTGATTTCGGCCCGATAAGTCACCGCGGCCTACTCTGCACGCCCGGAGGGAAATCTATTCACGTGCAGACAGCTGCTTATCAATAATAAAGGAAACTTGACTACACAAATGTTATTTCACCTACGCTTTCTATGTATGGAGTTTGAGTTGGGCTTGTTAGGTCAATGGCTGTTTATAGGAATTTGTTATCGTTATCGTTGACGACCTCCTTGGTCGAGTGGTTTGTACACCGGTTTTCATGGTGTCGCCATCTCTGAGGTCCCGGGCTCGATCCCCGGTCGCGTCAATTTAGCAATTATTGTTTTTCTAAATTGTCACGGGTCTGGGTGTTTTCTATGAATAATAAGTATGTATTCAAGTATTTTAAGTATGTTTATCCGTTGTCTAGTAACCATTTAACGAGTTTCTTCGAAGCTTCTCTTGGGCTAGATAATTGGTGTGAGTGTTGGTAGTCGTCGATGCAATAAATAAATCTGTTTCAGGACTGGATATGGGAAGTTTGGTATATGTATTAGCGAGGGGTCTGGTATGCTTAATGTAGTTGTAACAAGTATCTCTGCTTCGATAACATTTTAGATTAATTACGTTGCAGACAGAAATTTGTTGTCGATCTTCGATTGATCCAATAACGAATGTCGATCCATAAACGTCTACGGAATATTACTTTACATAGGTAGTCTGAATTTTGATGGAGTTTGAAGTAAAAATAATCTAAAACTATAGGTTTTATGCCACATAACATCTGTTCTGTGATTTACATTAATTAACATTTATACGGATCTACGGTAAAAGTGAAAAATGTACCAAAAGCTTTTTCAAATAATACCCCACCGGTTTCAAATCTGAAGTACTAAATAAATAAATAACTTCTTCTCATTATTCTTTAGGGTTATTTTTGACTTAAAACCATTTTGATTAATGTCATTACAATCTGTAGCGCAATAGAACTAAAAATAATCTGTTACTACCAATGCGTTTTAAAGTCAATCAAAGCGAAAGAAAACACAGCTCTCCATTGAGTTGAAGTGTTGATTGTGTGCGGTCTGCGGTGAATAGGCACGTTTTCATCCCGTCGAGTGTGTTGTGGCGGGAGGCAGGTGAGCACACTCTCTTGATCGACACAGATAAAATCTAGATAAATTTGGTTTGGCGGCTTCGATCACATATAAAAAATAGATATTATTATATGATCCTATACTAAATCGTAGCGGAATTGGCAGCTTTGACTTATACATTTGACGTAATGTGTTATGGCACCATTGCAATATTTGAAGAAGCTCTTCGTCATTAGTTTGCACTCTACTGAAAGAAACTCATTATTATTTTGTACCGCCCCTTAATTTCATGTTAATAACCAATTTGTGTACAACGGGGTTGGCTATAATTGTATCACCACGACCATTGTAAAATTAGTTTACTAAGCTGTAAATGTAGCTGTTTGTTGTACCTATAATAAGTAAATTTAAAAAAAAATGAGTACCTAAACATCTCGCTTAGTACTCTTTTTGTACAGACGTTTTGAGAGCATTGAATGTGCATCTATTTTTATATTTGATTCAATTTGGTGTACAATAAAGATCCGGATGATGCAATAACGATTGCAAACGCGCCAAAGCCCGACTAAACTTGCTCACTAGTTTAAGACTAAGACACCGCACTCGTAGAACAAGAGTGCGTAGACCCGGTTCACACCCGCTCGACAACAGGTTACATTCGTAATGTACCTGATTCTCGCGTACCCCCCACGACACGGTAAACCCGAGCCGAGATACCGTGCCTCTTAGGGGCGCTTTCCCGCTCCCTACCGGCTCGAACCCCCAGAGGATCTGGGGGGGATCGGAGACTCACTTGCGGCGAGATGCCATCCCCCACCGGAAACCCTCTAGGGAATTTTGACCTCACGGCTTGAGGAACCTTTAAGTTTCTTGCCACCCCCAAACAAGCCCGGTAAAGCTGTAAAAGTCATCTGCGACCGACAGCACTCACACTCCAAAAAAAAAGTGTAGTTACAATAAATAATTTTTATTTTACCTTCTAGTTTAAAGAGCGCTGTTTGGATGAAGGCTTTAACTTTATGTGACTTTTTAGCTTAAAACAATCGAGCAAAGCGAACAGATTAAGCGTCATCTGGTGTGTGCACCGGGTCGTTACATTCATAATAATATATGTCATGCCCGTGAACGGATGTCGCCCGTGGAGGCGGGTCCGCTCATGCCTGCTCACTTTAATGAGTTATCGTTTAACTTTATTTTCTTTTGCCATTATCAATTTTTGGTGTTTATAAATTCCTTTTATCAGTAAGTGAAGTAGGTAACTTTAAATTAAATCAAAAAGGGAAGATACGGCATTAGCGTCTCGTGAGTAAGCCGCTAAAATTAGGCCTAAAGGCACAATTTCACTTCAGTCGCAATTTGCCGAGCGTACAGGCTACAACGTACTATTGCGGACATTCTGCTGTGACTGTGATAAAAAGAGAAAGACGCTACTCCGCAGTGGCGTCGGAATCGGTCGTACGTACTCGTCTGTTGCGAAGCGACCGAGACATCAACGCGCTACTCGCTGACTCCCTCGCGCTGACGTTGAAACTTACTGCTCTGTCTCGCTCGCTCGATTTACACTTTTATAGGTGTGTGTGTGTGAGTATTTGCATTGCATAATATGTAGTTGAGTAGGACTATATTTTGATTGACTACAAGTAGGAGCATGCCGTATCTTCCCTTTTTGTTTTAATCTAAGCTGAGGGGTTAATAATTTGCAAGGTTCATCATTACAATTATTTGTTGAATTTGATAAATGAAAAAACTATCTATGATAGGGAGAGCTGCAATATTCTGATGCCGTCTATAAAGGGAGACGGCCCTTGCTGAGTTCCTTGTCAACTCTTTCCAGTACAAGGTAGAAAGGCAGAAAGGGCATTTATGTCTTGCACTGAAAAGCGCTCAAAATTGTAACCTAAAATGAATGAGCATAAAAATAAGTTTCGGAAGTTATATCGTATCACAAACGTTAATAACTTCAATAATCGCAATAAAAATTTGTCACTTTGTAGTCATTCCGTTGAACACAATGTTGTGCGGCAGTACCGTACTTATGTAAGTATAGTTGCTTTTTTTCCGCAATTGCGAACAACTCCAGAGCTGTTCGCGTGTTCGAAATAATTATAAACGCTTTACAGTGCTAACCTACATTTGCGGTTCCAATATGGCACACTTTGTAATTATGCAATGGGACACAGAGGAGCGTTGTGGCAAGTTCCTTGTGTTTGTTCTCACATTTCAAAATCTAATTGCACTTGTTAATGTTTTAAAGTTTTGAGCTTCAACTGGCATGTTAAATAGAAATCTTGTTTCTTGTCTTTATATAGCAGTAGTTAAAACGTACCCGTATTGGGTCATCGTTTGTTTTGACCCGATCTTCCCCTATACTTGCGGTCCAAGGACACTTTGTGTTTAAGTATGCAATGGGACTCAGGAAAATTGTGGCAAGTACATTTCTCGTTGTTCTTGTAATTGTACTTCCCACATTGCAAAAGTTAATTGCGTTTGTTAATGTTCCAAAGTTTTGTGCTAAGTATTGCACGTGCACTCAAGTAGTTGGTCTAGCTAGGTTATAATAATAATAATAATATATATTTATTTGCATGAAAAGTGGTACAAAAGATATTACAGGCATTATTTGTTTAGTCTCACACTATCCACCAGAAACTGGCATGCAAATTTTGAATAATTTATGAGCCTCATCAGTCATCATAGAAATCACGCTCAAAAAAAAATCATAAGAAAATTTATACATTTAAATTAACATTATTCTCTATGGTCGTCTTTTACAGTGGTCAACATATTCCTCAATAGAATAAAAACAGTTCTCAATTAACCAAGATTTCAGTTTTCTTTTAAACACGTTTAGTGGTAAAGTCTTAAGGTTATATGGCAATCTATTATAAATACTTATTGACATACAATATGCATTTCTATGGAAAAGAGCCGTGGTTTTTAAAGGGAGAAGTAGATTATTAGGATATCGAGTGTTGAAATTACAGTGATCTTTTTTCTTAGTGAATAACTCGGGATGAGATTTGGCAAACATGCATACCTCGTAAATGTACATGCAGGGTACTGTCATCAGCTTAAGCTGTTTATAGAATGGCCTACAGGATGTTAGGACATCAATGTTGCAGATAGCTCGAACGCATTGTTTTTGTGCTATGAATGCTTGGTGTGAGTGACATGAATTACCCCAAAGAAGAATTTGATATCTTATTAAGCTGCCTATGTACCCGTAATAAGCCTGCACAGCAATTATTTTGCTACTAATCTTAGTCAACCTCCATAAGGCATATACAAACGAATTTATTTTTTTGCAAAGATTACCTATATGCGCTTTCCAAGAACATTTGTCGTCGACTATCAATCCAAGAAACTTTGTTTGTGTAGATTCATTAATTGGTTATCATTAACATTAGCAGTCGTTAGATCATTTGGTAGGTGTGGTGGGTTAAGGCCAAGCTAGCGAGATCTCCTCATGAGCTAATTGTTTATGTGGAAATACCAGAAGGCCTACACTCTTTCTCCGAAACGAAATTTTGGCCAATTTTCGTTTGCTATTTATAGCGCTTTCTATTATAGGTCGCTCCCCCCACCCCTTCATTAACCTCTCATATTGGCAACGACATGTCAAAAGATTTTGACAGCAGGTGCGATTTGGCGGGAATTTAAATTTTCGGAAATAGAATAAAAAATAAAAAAAAAACGAACGCAGTTCATGTTAGAGAATGATGGCGAGATTTGTACATAAAAAAATAATTTAGAGAAAATGATATTGATATGTTTTAAATCCTTACCTTCAGAACAGTAACTTCCAGCAACATTTATATTTTTAGAACCCGGGGAAGATGAGTTATTTAATTTTGTATTTTATTATACTTCTGTGAACGAAACGCATATTTCACACTACAAACACAGCGAGTCGCAGCCATAAAAAAAACAGCAACTGTCATCTGTCTGTGACTGTCAATGTCATGTCTTGTCTTTTGTCACTTCAAAAAGACAATCAAATAATCATTCCTTTTACTTAATTTATAGAATTAGAAACTTACTTAAGCCTATGATGGTAGTTTTATGTGATGGGTATATTGTGGACGGTTTGTTGGGACCATATAAAGCTATTAGGTACTGAGATCCGATACTGATGCTGAGATCATATTGTTGTCCCTTAATAATGATGAAAATAGTCCAGTAAGAAACGTTTACAGAGAAAATAATATATTCATCTTGGATAGAGGTTTTAGGGACCCTATACCATAACTGTTACAATGTGGTTATGAAACACATATTATGCCAGCCTCTTTAATTCAGGGTAACAATCAGTTAACGACAGAACAAGCAAATCGAAGCCGCTGTGTCACTATTTGCAGATTGGCTAGTAGAAGTGGTTAATGGGTACCAGATAAGGGACTTTAAACTTTTCAGGCATGAGTATAATAATAAAGCCCTGCTCTTAGAATAATAACACTATAGAAACCAAGTCCGCGCGCTTATTTTGAAGCACCTTAATCGGAGCCATAAATGGATCCAAACGCCGGACCGCTCCGTAGTGTTCAATGTCAAAGCGCGCCGAACGTGTCTCGTAAAAACAAAAAAAATATGACGGTTTGTGCAGTTAAATTATGTCACAACACATCTGAAAAACAAAAGAAGTGTAATAACATCACTTTTCACAGGTAAGCTTTCAGTATTTCATAGTATCTTGTAGTTAATTAGGTCAAAATATAAACGAACTGCAGTGTGATTCTCTAAGTTAAAGCCTGGGTAGCAGCCGCTGCCGCGCTGAGGATTGACTCTGTCTCTTTCATATTCATAGAATTGGAAAAAGACAGCAGATCACAGCCATGCGCGCAGCGTCTATGTGTCGCATCGGTTTAGTGCTTCATTTTTGACAGAGCGCTTGTATGAAGACTATCTTTCTATAGTGTTATTATTCTAAGGCCCTGCTACATCTTATGCAAGTTAATATACCTAGTTGCAGCTTTGTTATAATAGATTTGCTGTGAGATTAAAAGACAGGAGTGATGCTCAAAATATTTTTTATGTAGTTGTGGAAACATTTGGGCTGCCTAATAAACGGGCAGATGTAGTAAGCTCCTTGAATTTAAATAGACGGTCAGCTAATTTATTAAGCATTAAGTACAGCTAATTGGAAAAATGTGTTATTTTTTCCCAGATTAAAGCATGATTAACTAATTTTGACGTGACAACGTCTTAAATTAGGTTGCGGCTGGGAGTCACTTATGAAAAAGTGTAACGCTCGGTAACGTTACGATGAGTCACCGAACGAGAGAGAGGCCCGCCGAATGCCTTGCGTCTCTCTCCCACTCAACTATGATCGGTCTGCATATTTGTTTTAAATATAATTCTTTTTATAAATAAATGTTTTAAATTGTTACTATTATTTCATCCTTCTTCCTACTATACAAATGAATATTCACATTAAAATTATTTTACCACTCAAAGTCGTTGTCACGTAAAACTTTCGCCCGTATACCGACTTTACAGGCAACCAATTTTTTATTTTCTTTTATAAGTACAGAAAGCTAGCCTAGAGCTTTCGGTCCTTTGTCTTGTCGAAGTTCAGTCTTTCGTAGTGTCCGCCTATCGGCATTCCATCCATCCGCGACAGTTGAACTTGTCTCTTGCTTCTCTTGGTTAGAAGGTACTCTAGTAACAAAGTCTGCTTGCTTTTTTGTTGTTGCCTTAAGCTCGACGACGACGACGGCAAATCTGTTTAACAATATCGACTCTACTCCATTCTACTTTTCTTCGAGAGTTCTAGGTAGGTAATTATCTGTGTACATATTTCTCATGAGATAAGGATATGTGCTCAGACCAAATATCTGAGGTTATGTGACGAATAATTTGGTGATTACATTACATTACATACCCCATCTGTGTAAGTATATATTTCTCATGAGTTATTAGGCGACGAATAATTTTGTTATTCAGGCATCGGCCTATTTTTAGCAATGTTTTAGCATTATGATGAAAGGCCTACCACTTCACACCACATGCACTGCAAATTGCTAATAAGTACCAAACAACAAACGAACAAGATACAACGATTTATTTACATAGGTACAACTTTGCAGTTTTCATTTCTATTTCAAACAAACAAAACAAACAATTTTAGGCCGAAAAACCAAAGAAAAAAAAAGAACCATAGAGAACGGCACGTATTTTGACAGCTTATTTTTGTAGGCAATGGAATTACGCTATACTTATTAGTTTTTGTTTATTGTAAATATTTAAATAACCCCGGGTTTTAAAAATATTCTAAAGGAATACACGTATTCCCAGTAAGATTACTTTTCAATTATATAAAGTTTCAAGCTCTCTATGTTTTCTGTTTTTTTTTGTACAAAATGTTGTATGGCACTCGCCATCATTCTTTCATTCACGATGCATAAAATGTACCACAGAACCGAAATAATCGACCTTATTCATACTAAAGTACTCTCTAAGTGTATAAAAAAAAAGTGGTACAAAGTCAAGTGGAGAGCGCGGCCACCGCGCGGCCATATATGGCCGCTTGGCGTCTGACGGAATAGCAAGTTTTTAGATGCGGCCAAATATGGCCGCTTAGGGCTTGAGGGGTTACGTACTTTTTTAATTCATACTTCATACATACACACTTACAGTACAGTACATTACAAAGGTATAATGACAGTTGCATCACAAAACATTTATGAAAATCTGATGTATGTTTATAAAAATAATGAAATGTTTTCAAAAAACAGTGATATTAACAATTTTAACACTAGAAGTAAGAACAAATAAGCAGTACCTTATACTAGGCTTCATAAATAAATAATTTTAAGAGTCTGTGTGTACGATTATACCACAAAGTACCAAATGATATTCAGGAAATAGATCTTGATAAATTTAAAACCAAAGAAAAGCTTTATAAAAAAACTTATTATAAAGTGTCAGATTACACAGAAGACAAAGCAGCTTGGGTCTGTAATGCTCCAAGTACTCCAACAGCTATTTCTAATTGTCTGTAATTCATTTATATAGAGCACCGTATTTAAATATACTATTTACATTCAAATTACATAACACTTAAACATACTTTGTAAACACACATCTAGTCAGTAACAAATTGATTTATCGAATTCGATATACATTTGTCTAACTGCAAATACTTATTGAAACAGTATTTAATTTAAAATAATGAATATACCAATACTTTAGTTTTTGTACTTTGTAGACTCTGAATCTGAAATCTGAATTAACAGTCATTGTAATAAAATATCTAAATAGAAAAGTAAAATACTAATTTTAATCGATTTTCAAAACGATTGTTGGATGTCATGTCAGGTCTTAATTATGTCATTTGTCAATACGATTGTCATCCATTCATTCATTCTCTTTGCTCCATGCATTGTAGAATATTTTGTGCCGGCTTTTCTTTCTAAATCGTTATTT
The DNA here is from genome assembly GCA_963921215.1 of Scoparia ambigualis. Taxonomy (NCBI): domain Eukaryota; kingdom Metazoa; phylum Arthropoda; class Insecta; order Lepidoptera; family Crambidae; genus Scoparia; species Scoparia ambigualis. The sequence goes on from OY992507.1 coordinate 9,370,717, forward strand.
TCTCACGACATTTTATGTTAAATTATACCCTTAAATACAGAATTTAATCTAGATCAATAAAAAATAAGCTTCAAATCCTTGTAATTACACAAATAACTAAGACATAGTGTAAAAGCAGAACAAGGCATCGAGGCAAGCAACTCACGTGAATCCTCTATAACTCTTATCTGCGGAGTTGTACATGCAAAATAATGATACATCTGTAATGCTAACATTATTCCCTTCAAAATGCAGTAGTTGTTATGTCTGTAACACAATTTAATATAATGGTTTCCTAAGTACCACTGTTTCCTAAGTAATTATTGTATTATTCATAATCATAATTTTACATATTGTTGACGTACAGACCGAATCAAAAGTAACTGAACAAAAACAAGGTGGCAAATATAATAGTCACGTGTAAGTGTCTTTACATACCCATCATTTAACATTTCAGAATTATATGACATTTTTTGTGTTCATAATAAATGGTTAAGGCAATAATGCAAAAGTATATTGTCATGTACTTTTGACTCAACAGCTATGTCAGACAGTTCTGGTCATTTCAACCGTAACAATCATTTGAAAATTTCATATGCTAAGCTACTTTTGATGCTGACCGTACATATCGATTTGAATTATATTGATCATCTTGAATCAATCGATACTTGGTTTTTTGCAAGCAATTGAATTATCGTGAGCTTGAATACAGTTGTAAATATTGTGACGTTGTGTATTATAATCATGTTGGGATATAAAAGTCGCTGACATTACGTCGTATATCAAAAGTAGATAACAAGAGATAATTTTACAAATTCATACATATATTTATAATCACCACTATTATTCCCAAAGGGTTTGTCAGAGACTAGGCAATGAGGACAGCAAATTAAAGCAGTCCTTTATCATAGTCCACTTTTCACCAAATAGCGACTGCACATATTACTCAGCGTGACATGTGGTGAGCCCATCGCCGCTCTATGCTATTGGAAGTGTGTGCAGTCTTTGGTCAGTTAGTTGCCTTTTACGACAGCCAAGGGAAGAGAGGGGGTAGTAGTACCTAATCTTTCACCGACACGCGACACGCCTAAAGACAATTCATTCGTTAAAATATAGATAGATAGATAAATGATTTATTTGCACCAAAAACATGCACACATTAAAACATTAGGTATTAAATAAAATCGCAAAAAAGTAATATAAAATGACAAAATAATAAATTAACTTAAAACAAATATTTTAACGGTGTGTGTGCCGCAGCGATGCAAATAGGCAGAAACTCAGCGAGATATTTACTCAGAGAGTAAATCACTGATTTTCAGTTTCCACCTTAATAACACCTGTGAGGTCCCTCAAAAAGTAGTTTATACAATAAATTTTAATTAGTTCAATCAAAATTTATACTTACAAATTAAAATAAATAATTCATATTATAATTTATGGTACAGAAAGAATTAATATAAATTATAAAAACAAACGAATAATTGATTCACATTCAAATACTAACATAACAAAAACTACAAAAAACTGTGATAAAACAACTCAAATAATTCACAATAAAAATTTAAATAATCAATTTAAATCATCATTACAATAATAAACAAAATAAAAATATTAACATTCAAAATAACTTGCAATTATTTATAGTTACAATTTTTATACACAGATACAATTTATATAAAAAATTTAAACAAGAACAAAACATTGATTGATATTCAAATCTTATCATCACTAATAAAAACAATTCTAGAGGAATCCACCACCGAAGCAACTATTTGCTGCAAGTCCCCATTTTTTGAACTTCAAGTATAGCCGATCTTAGATGGACTTTAAAAGTTTGTCTGCTAGCAACAAGCCTTAGGGGGAGGTATTTCGGGCGCTTCTCTCTCGCTCTCTCGACGGTACGACGGTAAGGGACGGGTATAACAGCGAAGCGGCGCGAATAATCGCGTTTTATTTTTTTTTTAAATTGATAGATGTATTAAATAAAAAACGATCGGTTATAATTCCTCAAGTTATCTATGAACTTTATTTTGGTAAATGACTCATAATATCAAATCACTTACTTTAAGAATAAAACCTGGAAAAGAAGATAAAATGACACAAAAATATGTAACTTTGTGAATTTATTCTATCGAGCCAACTTTATCAAATCGTGTTTCCATAGGGTGTATTTCACAGATTAAAGCCTCAACAAAATTTCATAATTTTCGCAGATTTTAATTTTACTGTTTACTACTTTAAAAAGTAATTCTAAGGACGGGTTATTTTAATTTTTCACTAACACCTAGCCTTAAGGGAGGGGGTATATCATTCCAGCATTTAGTCGCCTGGTAGCGGAAACTTCCCGTGAAGCCCACAGTCCTATGACTGTAACTTGCTAGCGGAGCTCGAGTAGACCTGGGTACTCCCGACCCATAGTGATAATGAAACGTAGAGTGCTTTAGTTTGTCATATAAATATTCTGGGTTTTTAAACTTTACAAGGTCGAACATAAGCATAGCTAGATGCAAACGCCTACGTGACTTCATATTTAACATGGACGCATTATTTAAAAATGGCGATACATGTGTGCGCGGGGATAGGTATGTTAAAACAGAATCGACCACATGCATTCTGTACGCGCTGTATCATCCTCTGGGTCTTGTACAACAAACGCGGTCCATACACTAAATCACCGTAGTTGAGTCTCGATAGTATTAGCGATTCGCATAGTGTGATTCTTGACTTTTCAGAAAGAAAGTTACGTATCTTGTAGAGAATCTTTAGGCGATAAAAGCAAACCCTAACAAGACCAAACACATGGTTCTCAAAGCGCAATTGGCAAACTACTCCCAGATTTCTTGCCTCATGAACACGTTCAATTTTTGTACCCAGAACTTCGACCACCGAACCGACAAAAGAAATCAGAAATGTTTATTGCGAATATAGGTGTTAGTAGATTTTACAAAAAGTACTCATGATTAGTTCTGCCATATTCTGTCTTAATGACATGAAACCTCGAATATAATAATCGAGTAATATAATTTACAAGAACAACATAATATGTCAAAATACAATTAAATAATTACATTACAGTGAAAATAATTAAATTAAATTACAAATCATGTCACGTATAACGCTCACAGTACAAAATACGAGTAAGTATGTCAAAATATATACTAATGTTATTCAAATTATAATAATTTATCCTTTAAATATTCGTCAATTGTATAGTATGCCTTTTCTACTAATAGTTTCTTAAGTGCTGCTTTAAAAGTTTTGATGCTAGCTATTTCTTTTAAACTGTCTGGCAGATGATTATATAGTCGCGGTGCCATACCGAATATACTTTTATTAAACAAAGCAGTTCTATTGGAGGGAAAGCAGATATTGTTTCTATGTCTTATGCTTCCAAACCTATGGAACATGCCTATATTAGATTTAACAAAGGCTGCTACCTCATATATGTACAAAGAAGATAAGGTCATGATTTTAATCATCACTTTTGTCACGGCCTACTCTTCTGGCAGACTCGTTCTCTCAAGGATCCATCTTACATTTTTGTGCTATTTTAGCTACTACTGATTGCAAGTTCTCATTTACCAGCTTTTCGACACCTACAACTTCTACCCTCTTCTCTAAATTTCTTTCTTCTAGGTCATGTATGCGCTCTTCCAGTGCTTTATTACATTTATCTAAGTAGGCGTTCTTTTGCTCTAATGCCACCAACTTTCTTTCAGCAGACTCTTTGAATTCCGTTAGTTTTTTATATTGTTCAGCGTAGAAATCGACTGCGTCGGAAATTTAATTTAATTTATTTTCCATTTTATACAAAATAACAAAATTTTTGATTTATATTTAACAGTATATTTTCAATGTTTTTGATACCAGTGTCTATTTCAGTCCCAATATCAGCCTGTTTTGGACTTCTGATGCTGGTACAACTATCACACATTTCCGATTGCGAAAATAACTTTAAGTTTTTTACACACTTCTTGTTAAAAATCCCTTCACAGGCACCCTTACATTTCACCATATCATCCTTGCTTTGGGATAAGAAAAGCTTGAACTTTTTACACTGCACCATTTCTAGATTTGTTTAATGATAGTTAATGTATGTAGGTAGGTACACAGCACACAGCAGAAAAAATTACGTCCGCTCGCGGAGTGCGCGCGCGTGAAATGAAAATGAAAAAGAAAATGAATGAAATTAAGTAAACAAGATTTTACACGATTTTTAAACTTATCTAAAGGTAACTCTAGTGCAGTACTTACTTGGTATTTTAATATAATAGTGTATACCTTGCCCTAAGAAAGAGCCGAGAACCTTCTGTAACTTGAAAATGCCAGGGTAAAATGAGTTAGTTACAAAGAAAATGGACTTAAGGAAATAATAATGTGATTATTCTATCATTTCCAGACTGTTTTATCTTCTAAATATTCCTTGACTGTATAATAACCTTTCTTAGGTAAACAAAATTTTACATGATTTTCAAACTTATCTAAAGGTCTCTAGTAAAGTACTTACTTGGCATTTTATTATAATAGTGTATACTTGCCCTAAGAAAGAGCCGAGAACCTTTTGTAACTTGAAAAAGGGGAATCATAAGTTTTGACTTATTTCTAGTATTGAAATTGTGTACGTGTGTGTTTAGTAAATGAGTTAATATAGATGAAAAGACGCTAAATAATATAGTGTTACTAAATTAATGATTAAGATAAGGAAGTAACTGAAACTATAATTAAACTGTAAATATTAAAGTGAATAATGTTTGTTTAGAAAATTAAGATTAATGTACTTAAGTAATTTTATAAATGTTTACTTTCTCGGCAATCTTAAGCAGTCAAGAAATCGAAAAGGTAACAAACATGTGTTACAAATACAAATCAGTAGGGCGGACTTTTATGTGGCTACATTTTTAAATACAATGTTTTATCATTATTCGTTTTCTTTTTTGTATTCTCCCTGTTTTTGTTTTAATTCTCAATAACGAAATTCATAACTTCATTTAGTCTCCAAATTTTTAATATCTACAATTACACAATTAACATTTTTTATTATATTCTATTCATTATTATTGAAATTTTGCATTCACAATGCTTTATAGATATAGGATAAAATGTTTACTAGAAAAAATACAACCAGTCTCAGGAAAGCTCCGTTCGAGCTTTCCTGAGACTGGTTGTTTTTTTTTCTAGTAAACATTCTATCCTATATTCTTTTCAATTAAGATGCATTAATACGTTGCCAGACACACAAAAAAATAGTTTTGCCCTGTGGCTTTACGTTACGCAAATCAAAGGAAAGTAAAGAGTGATAAAATAAATACATACAATGTAAAATAAAAATGCGTAATTAATTAAGTAAAATAAAAAAATAACACACAAAACATGTCTAGGTCTATGCAAGAAGGTTAGTGAGACCAATTAATGAACGCGTCCTATTCTTAAGACTTAAATAAATGATCTAAGAGCTTTGCTTTACGCAATAAAAGACGAATATTCTACCCCCTTAAGAGGGTTTACGCATTTCGGTTTTCCATACAAACTTCCAAGTCGAAATTTTTAAAAACCAATTAGATAATTTTGATGAAACTTTGCATGCTGAAGTAAAACAAAGGGATCTAAATAGTTTGTTGAAAACATTTATAAAAATTGTTTTTCTAGCTGAGTTATTGCGATTTAAAGTCCACTATAGAAAGTTAAAAATCGCAATAACTCAGTTAAATAAACATTTTTTTTAAATGTTTTCAACAAACAATCTAGATCCCAGTGTTTTACTTCAGCATGCAAAGTTCCATCAAAATTGGCTCATTGGCTTTTAAAAATTTCGACTTGGAAGTTTGTATGGGAAACCGAATGGCGTAAACCCTCTTATGGCAAAAAGCGGTATCTCAAAAAAACTTAAATTCTGTTTTTGCTGCATCTGATAGCTTAATCAATTTCCTACAGGTTATACGAAGCCAAATAGCCCTCTCTCACTTAGAAAGCACTGTAAACCCACTAAGAAATTATGGCATATCTCAAATTAACACAAAATTATTAAGAGGCTTAGAGGTATACCATTATTTTGAATCACAATTGCCGTATATTTACTTGGTGGAATAACTTTAAAAAAGTACTTATGGACGCCAGACAACATTTCTAAGGCCTTTAGCGATATCCGTAGAATGCTAAGAAAAGTATGCAGGCTTAGTAAAAACAGGAGAGATAAGTTCGCAAAATGTAAGATGCCGCTGCAGTCGCACAGTTTGTCGTATAAAAATAAAGGTTACCTCGTGAATATTACGGGCAAAATTCAAGTGCAAACAATTTCACAATTAAATGTTAGGCACCAACGATTTTACTTGTCGGTTCTTGTTTGTTTTACTTGAAGTCACAGGTCATGCAGTGGTAATGATCGGAATTAATTAGTAATTGGTTATTGTTGAAATAAAAGAAGGAAAACTTCTGAAAAACACTTTTCGATTTATTTTAACCATTTGCATATTTTTAATATTCTACAATACAACCACAGAGTCCACAGTGTAACCATGCCAAAAAAAAAGTCTTCTAATATAGTAAGATGCCACAGCAAAAAAACGAAATAAAAGGTGACATCTTGCGCTGCTGAAATACTAGATGGCGCTACGTGTATTAAGATTACAACATTTAGTGTAAATTTCAACACGCCTCCTTAAATTTATAATCTTAATCTTTTACAACAATAATTAACTTATTACTTAAGTACTAAACTAATCTTAACTCTAATCTGTTTTACAAATATTTTGTTTTTTATTAATTTAGTATCAATTTTTACAATTCAATTATTTTATTTTCATAGTTCTCGTTTATATAATGGTACTGCAATTCGATGTGTTTTGAATTTTTTGTAAAGTTACTTGTAATTGTTTATTATCATATATATATATATCATTTTTTAAATCTATGTGTTTTTGATTATAATTTTTGAAATAAACCTTGACAGTACCTACTTTAGTTGCTTTTAACATTTTGCCGTCGGGTAGTTTCACATAAAAATAAAATAAAAATGAGTTTATTTCAGTTCCTCAATCAACATTATCACACAATTTATTGGGACACTCCTTTTGAGTATTTTGAAAACACTTGTGTAAGGAGTATCCGCTCTTCCTAATTCTTGTTTTTAACAAAAGATTGAGTTTTGAGTTTCTTAATATAAGGGGTAACTTAACAATACAAAGCTATAACTAATAATTAAGTTGGCGAGTGTGGTGTGTGTGTGTGTGTGTGTGTGTGTGTGTGTGTGTTTGTTTTAAGTACTATACGAGGACGTGGGCCTGAATACACAAGGCACATCCGAGGACGTTTTCAATCCGAGGACTTTTTCGTGGGTCCTCGGTTTGACTTGACTACGGCATCGTACTCTACGTGCGATTGTGAACCTTCCTGTATACTTAATAAGGAAAAGTCAAGAAATCCTCGGATTGGTCTTGAAAATTTCGGTTCACACACCGACAGAGTGTGAACACTAGGCGGCGCCACTATCGATTTGTACACACTCGCTATACACTCGACTCATGTTTGTTGTACTGTGTGAGGACTTATGTGTAAATTTTACACTCAAGACCTCGTATTGGTGTCAGTACCTGACAGTGTGTATTTAGGTCCTCATATGGATACATTTTCACGTCGTGATCAAAGAGTGTTGTTTTTCCGTCTTTGTTTTGTAAGAACGTAAGCAAAGTAAGTATTTTTACAAGCTTTTATTTAAGTTTCACCTGTCCGTTTGCAAATTAAATTTCATCCACTTCCCGGTTACCGATAGAGCTGAAATTTTGCATACATGTGTAAATCGCGTGAGAATGCAATATTATGATGACATGGTGCTGATCTGATGATGGAGCTGGAAGGTGGCCATAGGAACTTTGCAAAAAAACGACACAATCTCATCGAGTTTGAGCTCGTTTGAATCGTCTTGACGAGTAGTTTGTCTTTCAATGGTAACCACGGTCTGATGATGGACCTGGAAGGTGGTCATAGGAACTCTGTAATGAAACGACGCAACCCCATCGAGTTTCGGCTCGTTTCATTCGTCTTGATGAGTACTTGCTTTTTAGATTGTTACCAGGGTCTGATCTGATGATGGAGCTGGAAGATGGCCATAGGAACTCAGTAAAGAAACGACGCAACCTCATCGAGTCTCGGCTCGTTTGATTAGTCTTGACGAGTACTTTTGTGCTAGATGGTAACCAGGGTCTGATGATAAAGCTGGAAGATGGCCATAGCAACTCAGTAAATAAACAACATAACCCCATCGAGTATGGGCTCGTTTGAATTGTCTTGACGAGTATACTTTTGTGCTAGTATAAGTTTAATACTAACTAATAATAGGTAATGTACCTATCTCACGATATGTGATTATTGTGACGTAGACGAATATGGTTAATTATCGTTAAAGATTGCAATGTAGGTACTTATACAATGATATTTTTCTTATCAGGTTTAAATTATTATTTTATAAAAAGAATTTTTTCTTTAAATTTAAACGGTTTATTTAGCTTGCCCTGTTTATTTCTTTGGGTCAAATCTAGTAATTAAAATTAGACCCACTTCCTGTTGACGGATTGATCTGAAATTTGATACGCACCTTTAGTTCTAATAAGAATATAATTTAATTTATTTGGTATCATTGTAAATCCAAGATGGCCGCCGCTACAAAATGGCGGATTACATATTTTATCACTACATCCTCAATAGGAGTATCAAATGAAAGGGCTTGATTAGTAGAACAGAGTTCTCTATGAAATAAAATAAGAATCCAATATGGCCGCCAAAAAATAGCAGGTTCATTTTTCTTATGACAACGCCTTCAATATTGGTATTTAATAAAAGGTCTTGCCTAGTAGAATAGATCACACTATGAAAAAAATTAAAATCCAATTTGGCCGCCAACAAAATGGCAGGCAAATTTTTTTTTTACTACCCCTTCAATATGGGTATTAAATGAAAGGGCTTGAGTAATAGAATACTGTTTAAAAGTTTTGATATATTTTTAAATCAAAGATGGCCGCCGGAAATGCCAGATATTATGTTTGTTTCAATATGTGTGATGGATATCAAATGAAAGGGCAAGTTGAATAAATTAAAAAGAATGAGAAGTATGATATACTTTTCATTCTTTTTAAATCGTTCTAACAAAATTAAAATAAAAAATAAAGATTAAAATGATGTAGACAATGTACTAAAAGCTAAAACATAATTCTGTAGGTCTTAGGTACCAGTCATCAAACTACTCTCCTCATCATTCTAGAACATTGATCAGACAAAAAAATAAAATCGTTGGGCGTGTGAAATTTCTATCAAGTGAACGATTTTTTTTTTTTTATCAATTCCCTAGAATGCCCTAGATTGATGAGGAGAGTGGTGTGATGACTGGTACCTAGGACCTACCGAATGCTTTTTTAGCTTTTCGTACATTGTCAACATCATTTTAATCTTTATTTTTAATAATAACCTCAAAAATTTATTTACTATTTTTTTTTAAATAGACGATCATAACTTTTAGTTCAATCTTCATTATTGACGACCGCTCTAGTCGAGTGGCTCGCACTCCGGCGGACTCTTATGTCGCCATCTCTGAGGTCCCAGGTTCGATTCCCGGCTGGGTCAATGCAGAATCAGAGCAATGTATGTGATGTTGTCTAATATTTTTAACGGACTTCTGAAAGGAGTAGGTTATCAATTCGGTTGTATATACTATGTTTCTTTAATGTATTTTCAGGTTACACTGATTTGAATGATTTTTTTTGTATCGATAGGTTTTAATCGTTACATTTAAAATATGGTGAAGATATGATGAAGACCCTTGGCGACAGGCAACAAAACTCCTCAATGACGAATGATCAAGTTGTGATTGGTTATTGTATTAAATACAAAGAAAGTAGCTGGTACCTATGAGTAGACAAGGGATCACAGACTTCGTAGATACCTTATGGAACTCCTTAATAACCGACGTACATATATTGTGATTGATTATTATGTTGAGTACGAAGAAAAGTAGCTGATTAGGTAACTATCAACGAGCTAAGTATCCCAGACTTCATAGATACCATATGGAACTCCTCAATGACCGACAGTACACATATTGTGATTGGTTATCATGTTGACTACGAGAAGAAGTAGCTGGTTAGGTAACTATCAATGAGCAAACGGATCTTAGACTTCACAGATACCATATGAAACTCCTCAATTACCGACAGTACACATATTGTGATTGGTTATCATGTTGAGTACGAAAAAAAGTAGCTAGTTAAGTAACTTTCAATGAGCAAAGGATCACAGATACTCTATAGAACTCCTCAATGACCGACAGTATACATATTGTAATTTATTATAATGTTGAATACGAAGAAAAGTAGCTGGTTAAGTAACTATCAATCAGCAAAGGATCACAGACTTCAGAGATACCCTATAGAACTCCTCAATTACCAATAGTACACATATTGTGATTGATTATTATGTTGAGTACAAAGAAAAGTAGCTGCTTATGTAACTATCGATGCGCAAAGGATCACAGACTTCAGAGATACCCTATAGAACTCCTCAAAGACCAACAGTACACATATTATAATTGGTTATTATGTTGAATACAAAGAAAAGTAGCTGGTTAGGTAACATTCAACGAGCAAAGGATCCCAGACATCAGAGATAGCATATGGAACCCCTCAATGACCGACAGTAGACATATTTGGATTTAATATTATATTAAGTACAAAAAAAGTAGCTGGTTAGGTAACTATCAATGAGCAAAGGATCCCAGACTTCACAGATACCATATGGAACTCCTCAATCACCAACAGTACACATATTGTGATTAGTTATCATGTTAAGTTGGAAGAGAAGTAGCTAATTAAGTAACTATCAATGAGCAAAAGATCCCAGACTTCACAGATACCATATGGAACTCCTCAATCACCAACAGTACATATATTGTGATTGATTATTATGTTGAGTACGAAGAAAAGTAGCTGCTTATATAACTATCAATTCGCAAAGGATCACAGACTTCAGAGATACCCTATAGAACTCCTCAAAGACCAACAGCACACATATTATAATTGGTTATTATGTTGAATAAAAAATTGGTTGCCTGTAAAGTCGGTATACGGGCGAAAGTTTTACGTGACAACGACTTTGAGTGGTAAAATAATTTTAATGTGAATATTCATTCGTATAGTAGGAAGAAGGATGAAATAATAGTAATAGCTAACTGTGCTCGAGTGGAAGGGACGCGTGCCTTTCACTTTTTATGTCTGTCTCTCTCGCTCTTAGGCGGGCTAACCATGCCCGAGTGGAAGGGACGCGTGCCTCTCACTCGCTCTCATTGTGAGCGCATAACGTGAGCGGAGCGTAACGCAGTTTCTTGAAGTGTCACCCGGCAAACCAATTTATAAGACGTTGTCACGTCAAAAGAAAAGTAGCTGGTTAGGTAACATTCAACGAGCAAAGGATTCTAGACATCACAGAGAGCATATGGAACTCCTCAATGACCGACAGTACACATATCGTCATGGGTTATCATGTTAAGTACGAAGAGAAGTAAATGGTTAGGTAACTATTAATGAGCAAAAGATCTCAGACTTTACAGATACCATATAGAACTCCTTAATGACCGACAGTACACATATTGTGATTGATTATTATGTTGAGTACGAAGAAATGTAGTTGGTTAAGTAACTATCAAAGAGCAAATTATCACAGACTTCACAGATACCACATGAAACTCCTCAATGACCAACAGTGCACATATTGTGATTGGTTATCATGTTGAGTACGAAGAAAAGTAGCTGGTTAAGTAACTATCAATGAGCAAAGGATCACAGACTTCACAGATACCCTATGAAACTCCTCAATGACCGACAGTACCCATATTGTGATGATTATTATGTTGAGTACGAAGAAAAGTAGCTGGTTTTCGTACCTATCATTGGGCAATAGATTATAAAGTCATAGTCAAAATATGTTTATTTAATAAACTCAATTAATAATTACTTTAAATCGTATAAATCTTTTTAACCTACCACCAATTCAGGACATCATTTTTTAACTGTTTCAAAGAACGGGCGCAAAAAACCATAGCGCACAGAAGTAACGACATTTACAAAAAAAATGTCGTTACCAGGTCATAAAATACAAAACATACTCATCATATACCAGGTCATATAATATTTATATAGATACAAAATACAATAAATATATAATAGACTTCAATGGTAACTTATGGAACCAAATAATTAGCTATTGTACAAAATATATAACAACGTCGGTGGTTAGTAGTAGTAGTGGACTACCTAGCCGTAGTCAACTAACAATCACTACGACGAAAGCATAATATGCATAAGTTCGCAATGTAGAAAACAACAATGCTAATAACATAGTCGTCATAGCGACATACTTAAATAAGATGGTAGCGGTAAAACTGGTGGTAGAATGTCATAGCCTGTCATAAAAAATATCAACATTTTTAGTAATTTTAACCGCCTCTGTGGTCTAGCGGTAAGACCTTAAACCACGAGGTCCCAGGTTCGATTCCCAGCGGGGGTACTAACTATGCTCGGTTTGGTTAGTGGTAGGTGTGGCGGCCTGCATCGCCACATAATTTATTATCCTCACGTATGGTTAAAGAGTTTGTAAGCGCATTCCTAAACGCGTGTAGATCCAATAAAGATAAGACGGCATCCTCCCTCCAACATCTACGTAGTATAAATCGTCTTGTATGTTTTAGAGACAATAAGTTAGTTACAATGTAGTCACTATAAATATACAATATCACATAAAGAGACGCAGTCGTTATTAACCATCACCAAGGAACCTTCCATCATCACAACCTCCTATAACAGTAGGCCTTGTTCTAAGTCCGCCTGGCTATAGCTACCACCAACTTATCTTAGTATGTCGCGTCGCCGTAACAACAATGTTATCAGCAGTTCGAGGTAAGAAAGCCAGTTCCTTAGTGGTTAAGGATACCGGGAATAACGCGATTTCACATGCTTTATCATCACTTAACATAAATCAGGTCCAGTCAAGTAAAGAGCTTATGTACATAGGGCCACATCGAATGTTAATTACAAAATAAATGTTCTCGAATGGTACTTAACACATGTTATGTTTACACATTAGTGGTCCTCGCTTTGTACATGCGGGACTCGGAAAAACGTCCTCATATTGTTTCTGTTCAGTCAAACACACGGTCCTCGAATTGTATTGGATTCAAGAGAAAGTGTGTGAAAATTAGTCCCCGGATTGCCATCTGTAGTCAGGCGATTGGGTCCTCGAAAGGTACACACAGACGTCCTCGGAAAGATGTCTCCACAAGCTTTGGCAGTGTATAATAAGTCCACGCATTGGTCAAGAACAGATAATAAATAAAATGCTGCAATAACGTTAGACAAATAGACCTGTTCATTAACAAAGTGGTTTCTGTTTCTTTCTATCGTTTTAAAGTAACAATACAAGGTCATTAACATGGTTTTTGAGAGAGTCCTCGGATGGGTCATATAAAACCATAGTCCTCGAAAGGCCGTCTGTACAAACAGGGGTGTGTGTGTGTGTGTGTGTGGGTGTGTGTGTGTGTGTGTGTGTGTGGGTGTGTGTGGGTGTGTGTGTGTGTGTGTGTGTGGGGTGTGGATGAGTGTGTGTGTGTGCATGCGTGTCTATCTAGAGTGTTTCAAATGACTACATTAGTATTTAGAGAGAATATTAGATTCAATATCTTCATAAGATAATTGTTTTAACCAGACCTGTACTTTGCTTTTACAGTCATAAATCTTTAATGGGTAGATATGTAATTTTGTATTTATAATATTGTATAAACGTGCAGATTGTCTACTGTACTGTCTACTAGCAAACACTGTTTTTGTGGGTCTCGATGTTATTACATTTTTTCTCCTCTTCTTAATTAGAGTGAGATCAAATCCGATTGAGCTGTGAACCTTCAGTATGACATTTAGTATATATAATTTCCGAACAGAAAGTAGGTCAGCAAATTGGTATAGAGTGTCTGTGGAAAATCGACGAGGTTTAAAATACATTATTTTTAACAATGTCTTTGAGCCCTTTCCAATTCTAACATTTTCATTTTTGTAGAACCACCCCAAACCGGTATACAATATTTTAATATAGACTGCGTTAATGCGATATATATTTTATTTAAGAGTTCTTTGGTAGTGACGTGTCGTAATTTTTTATAAATCCAAATAAATTTACGTACTCTATTTATAATTAGGTCTATATGTTGATGCCACGATAACCTTTCGTCCATTATAATACCTAAATATTTGGTACTACTGGCTTTATTTATAGAGGGACAATTGCAATCAGGTTGTTGGGGACAACATGTATGTATCTTTAGGGAGAAGTTGTCCTGCGGTTGTGTTCTTTTGTCTATTGTAAAGCACGTGTAGTTGGACTTGGTTACATTTAAAGTGAGGAGGTTCAGATTTAGCCACTGTGCTATTTGCCTCAGACCTTTTTCTGCAGAGTTTTGCACGTCTTCCCAAGAGCTGCCAGAAAATACAATGGCTGTATCATCAGCATAACAAAAAACTTGTCCATTTTCAATTGCGAGATCGCACAAGCTGTTTATGTAAATTAGGAACAAGGTTGGGCCAAGAACACTCCCTTGTGGAACTCCGTAGCTTACTTGTTCCTCGTCACTTATATACTCACCAATTTTTACGCGTTGAGTCCTTCCAGACAAATAACTTTCGAAGAGGGCGAGCGAGTTACCTCTTATACCAATAGCTTCCAGCCGTTGTAGGAGGATGGGGACAGAAACGGTGTCAAAAGCCTTTTTCAGATCAATGAAAACTGTAAGGCACTTTTTACCCTGGTCTACATTGGAAATAATCAACGAAGTCATCGCTGTGACTGCATCCTCAGTTGACAAACCTTTGCGAAAGCCATACTGAGCATTAGACAAAATATTAAATTTATTTAAAAAATTAAATAACCTATTATTCACAAGTTTTTCCAATATTTTAGAAAACGCTAACAACACAGAAATTGGCCGATAGTTATTAACATCGTCTCTGTTACCACCCTTGTAAACTGGTGTGATTATGGCTTGTTTAAGAAGACTCGGAAATGTACCAGTGTTGTAACATACATTTGCCAAGTGTGTAATAATCGGGACAATAATGTCTTGACATTGTTTAAGAAACACAGTAGGTCATAATAGTAAATATTGTCCCAACCAGGAGCACTACCAGAGTCCAGGCCATTTAAAATCGCTCTAACTTCGATTTCGTCTGTCGGAAGAAGAAAGAATGACGTTTGTGACGCTGCTGTATTCCTGACAGTTAAAGATATATTGTTAGCAATAATATTTTCAGCTAAAGTTTTTCCAATGTTGGCAAAGAAGGCATTAACATAATTTACTGCATCAACAGGCAGAGACTTAATTAGAAGAAGATTTGTGTTTGTTGTTTTATGTGCTTTAAAATGGGTTACAGTATTAATGGTATTCCACATTTGTTTTGAATTTTTATATGCATCGCATATTTTTTTCCTTTGGTATTGCCTTTTATGTTTTTTTATCAAATTGCTACAGAAATTGCGGAACCTTTCAAATATTAGTTTTAATGTCTCGTTGTATCGTAACACACCTTGTGTAATCCAGGGTTTGAGAGTTCGTATCGATCTATGAGTGATTATGACTTGGGTATTATCTTTGAGCGATTTTTTAATGTTGTAAATCAAGCGGTGGGCTAGTATATTCGGGTCCTGGATAAGTATTAGTTCAAATGGATTGGTCTTCGTAAAGCTTAAATAAGCCTGCTCATAATCAATCACAGTTTTGGCTCTTCTGGGGTTGGATATATTACTATGGGTATTAGAGATGTTTAGTAATACCATAGAATGGTCTGTTATGGATGTATTCATAACAGCAATAAACGCATCATGCCTACTTTTTTCAATGTTTAAGTTAAAATGATCGAGGCAGTTATTTGCTCTCGTTGGCAAGAGATGCCCTGGTAAGATCCCATGAGTGGACAATATGTTGAGATAGTGAAACCTGTTGTGATGTTCATAGGATGTTTCTTTTTCTTTTGGAATAATATTAATATTTATATCGCCCGTAAGAACTATGTTTTTATGTGTACTAATAGTTTCTAGATGTATGTCTAGAGAGTCTATAAATTGATCTGCGTTGTTGTTTGATGGAGAGCGATAAATACCTAGTATGATAATATCAGTTAATTGAATTTGAAGGCAAGAAGCATGAGTTAACGTAATTTCTCTGACTTGTGTTATTTGTACATTATTTTTTATATATGCAACCACGCCATCATTCTGATTTATGTGCCGGGTTGTAGCATGTGCTGTGTAATTCGAAATATTTGGAGGGCACTTATTTTTATTTAGTCTACATTCTGTTAAGATTAAGATGTCAACTTCAAATTTTAACTCTGATAATGTTATTTGTAGATCGTCTATATTCTTGTGAATACTCCTAATATTTTGAGTCAGTATTGTTAAATTCGATGATTTTATTACAATAAATTTCGACAGATCCTGTATTGAACATTCAACTGAATTCGCAGTCTCGGTGTTGTCTATTTCGTTCATAATATGTATTGAGTTATTATCCATTTAAAGCAAGTAAAGTAATGCATTCTTTCCAGTATGGGTATGTACTTTCTATTGTGTCAAGATCAAAAGTTCTAATATAGATGTAAGTTTTAATAGGTTTGGTCGATTCGTAAACGTATAAATTTAATATGTTAGTGTAGGTTTTCAGAATGATATAATTTAGTGTGGACTCGTATGTTAGATAGTTATAGTGTTTATTTTGTTTGCAAATTATTGCGTTGTGTGTAGTATGTGTGTGTAATCCAGTATTTTGTGTGTGTTTGTGCAATATTAATTTTAATTTTATATAAATCTGTATTTTAAAAGTAGATTTGAAAAGCAAAGCAAAACAGCAACACTTAGATATAAATCTTAGTGTATTTACAAAATCATATAAGGCAATCTGACAAGTAAAGCTCATGGTATCTAAAAGCATTTTTAAGCTTTTTAAGCTAGACTTAAAAGTTATCAGGCAATACAGCAAAAACGTATCAAAACAGGAATTTTTAAATCTATACAATTATAAAAATGGGTTTCATTATATGATCAGTGCACCCACTATCTAAAAGCCAATTAATTTCATTGTTATTGTTATAATCTTCCTTTTTAATAAACTCAGATACCTGATTAATTTTCGAATTACATACTTGAGCTGTCCATGACTCGGATGAAAAGTTACTTGATGATTCACCTCTGAAATGACCCTGACCTCTGCCTCGGCTATGACCTCTGTAGAATCCACCTCTGTTGTGACCTTGACTGGATTGATATCTTCCTTGGTAGCTTTGTAGTCCTTGGCTATTTCTCTGTGCGTGACAGCAGTCCTTCTTTATATGGCCGGTCTTTCCGCGGATAAATCATCGGGCTTTAGTTTTAATTGCAAATGTACTCACATTGCTTTTCTTGTTCGGTTCAGTAGTAGTCATATTTTTCTCTTTTATTTTAGACTGTACGTAATCAACTGTTCTTTGTTCTTCTGGAATTACATCAAGAAAATCTCCAATATAGCTATAGCTTGGTGGAAGCGCTCTGAGCAGATATCTCAACTTCTCGGGTTCATTTAGCTTTCCTCCGGCCACTATCAAATCATTTATTGTTTTTACATTCACTTACATCACTGACATATTCTAATTGTTTATCTGAGTTTGTGCTTATTATAACAGTCCTTGCTTTTAAATCTTTCTTTCTCCATTCCGCCTCTGCATTTTCATTTATAACAGACATAGGCACCATGCCGATGGCTGGCTCGTTGCATTCTTTGTAGTACAAAAAGGTTACCAATCTTAATTTCCAGCTATAAATACGTTGATAATAATGTACTTCTACAATATTTTTTTTCGTAGCACATGTGACGCGGTCTCTAACCTCAATCGTTTTTTCATATTTTATCGTATCTAGATATTTTACTGACATTACATAAGCACTGAGTTAACTTGTAAACGACGCTCTACTTCCATGTTAATTTAAAAGAAGGAAAACTTCTGAAAAACACTTTTGTTTTATTTTAACCATTTGCACATTTTAATGTTCTATAGTACAACCACAGAGTCCACAGTGTGCCCATGCCAAAAAGAAAGACTTATATTATAGTAAGATGCCACAGCAAAAAAACGAAATAAAAGGTGACATCTTGCGCTGCTGAAATACTAGATGGCGTTACGTATATTAAGATTACAACATTTACTGTAAATTTCAACAGTTATAATTTTATAGTAATAGCCAGTGTTTCATGTTATCAGTGTTATTTTTTGGTGTTCAGGTAAACTACCATGTAGTAATTTGAAGTTATTGTTTCTTATTTAGAAATAAATCAAAATTTAAATCCATTTACTTGAACTCCTTTGACTTTTCGTCTGTCTAAACGTATGCAATTAAATAATAAATGTTAAATTTCACCAACCTGCTAATGACATTATTGATTCGAGTACCTACGGATGTTTAGTGATATATTATACTTTTTGGTTTTAGCGATTTCGTTTTGAATCCAGGGTCGTTTCGTACACCGTACTACATATTTAAAGTATTTTATTGAATGACATTGATTCTTAAATTTCGCCAGAAAACCGGACAAGTGCGAGTCAAACTCGCGCACTGAGGATTCCGTTCAAACTTGTATGAAAAGCACCGCACATTGCTCAAAACTTTGTAAGTATGTAGTGAATGTAAGTTTGTGATTATAAAATAGGATTTTTAAAACAAATGGTCTTCCACCCCCAAAGAAGAAAACCGTGCCTAAAGGCATTTCGCAAGCCAAGAAGAATAATATCTTGAAATCCTATCAAAATATAACACCAGACAATAGGCTATCTTTCTGAACAGAGCTCTCTACTTTTAAGTGATTTTTGTCATAGATGCCTGTATTTAAAATTTACACTTTTGTAGTTTGTTTGTATGAAATACAACAAAATTATTTTAAAATGCATTTGTTTCGTTTTATTATTTTGTATAATAAGGATTTTTAGTAAATATAAATATTTGTATGGAAATTCCTAAGAACACACTAAAACTAAAAGCGATAACTCATTTTATAAAGCAAATAATTTGAAGGCAAATAGCCGTATCTATTAATATATAAGGCAAAAAAACACAATAAATCAATATTTTGAAAACATCAATGAAAACTTTGGGTTTGAATATCTAATTTAATAAATATATATATAATAATAAAAAATTATGTTTGAATAATTTAAATAACTCTCTTCTAAGTGGACGCGATCTCAAAAAAATTAAAACATCGATTTTCTCGAACGTTACTTTTTTTAAATAGCGCTTTTTGGCTTATGAGGGCAGTATATCTATTAAAAGTTGCATAATGTTATAAATTATATTGATAATATTGAGTAAATCGATACTGGTTTTTTGCAATAAATTGTATTAATCATGACCTTGAATAATACATTGTGTAATAATCGTATGGAATAATAGTCGCTCATATGTCGTATATCAGTAGTAGATAACAAGAGATAGTTTAACAAAATTATATATATTCTGATAAAACAAAATTCATTCGTTGAAAGGAGACCGAATACAGCAGATATGGCTTTTAAAATAAATTGTTTAGTGGTGTATTTGATAGTTTTAGTCACACAAAACGAAGGTGCTAGAATATTGGCTGTTTTCCCGATCCCTTCCATTAGTCATCAAGTTGTGTTCAGACCTTTGACTGAAGAGCTTGCAAGACGGGGACATGAACTTACAATCATCACAACAGATCCAGTTTATCCAAAAGCCCAAGCACCAGCAAACTTTACTGAGATCGACCTCCATGATATATCATACAAAAAATGGAGAGATGAGTTTGTATCAAGCTCTACAACAGCATTTGCAGGAGATTGGCCTTCACAAGCATTAATATCATTCAAAATTATTACATCTCTAATTGAAAAGCAACTAATGTTAGACGAAGTGCGAAGTGTAATTTTTGATAAAACTAAGAAATACGATCTCTTAATTTTAGAAGCGTGTGCATTTCCAATATTAGCTGTTACAAGTGTGCATAAAGTTCCAGTTATTCAAATAAGTTCCTTTGGTGCACTGCAAACTAATCTAGAGGCCATTGGTGCTCCTTTTCACGTTTTCCTACATCCTACCTCTTCACAACAACGAGTAGGCAACGGACTAACGATGTGGGAAAAGTTAGTCCAATTAGTAAATCGTTACAGATTAAGTAAAGTATTTGAACACATCTTTTTAGACTCTGATGAAATGTTAAAGAGGACTATAGGTCCAAATACTCCACCGATGAGTGAATTAAATAAAAATGTGGATATGTTGTTTTTGAACGTTCATCCTCTTTGGGAGATGAATCGACCAATGCCTCCCAACGTTATATACATGGGAGGCTTACACCAAAATCCGGAGAAGGAGTTATCATTCGTAAGTACAATTTTTAATTTGTTATTAATAGAATATGATCATCCCCTTTGAAAACGGAAAAACCATAATAAATTACTGATCAAGTAAAATTATGACATCAACCCTTACAAAATTGAATTTTATTTCATTAAAATTACAAAACTAACATTGACAAACAAAGCGGACGGCCTGCATTTCTTTTTAATCAGAATCAGTCCCCAACAGTACTACTATATTACGTTTTTTTTTATTGGTCCTAAAAGAGGGTTTACGCATTTCGGTTCCTTATACAAACTTTCAAGTTGAAATTTTTAAAAACCAATAAGCCAATTTTAATGAAACTTTGCATGCTAAAGTAAAATACAGGGATCTAAATTGTTAGTTGAAAACATTTTTTATTGCGATTTTATACTTTCTAAGGTGGACTTTAAATCGCAATAACTTAGTTCAGTAAACGTTTTTTAAAAATGTTTTCAACTAACAATTTAGTTCCCTGTATTTTACTTTAGCATGCAAAGTTTCATTAAAATTGGCTAATTGGTTTTTATAAATTTCGACTTGGAAGTTTGTATGGGACACCGAAATCCGTAAACCCTCCTAACACGACTATTATCCTTTTAGGGTAAGTCAAAGGCTAGATTATGATGACAGCAAAAGCAGTGCACTGCAACAGTCTAGGTTTTACCAAATAACAACTGCACATCTGCTCTGCATGGATTGGTTGGTGGTAGGGCTGTTAAGTCCGCCTGGCTAGCTACCACCATCTTATCTAAGTCTGTCGCCATAACAACGATGTTTATAGCATAGTTGTGTTACGACATTTAGAGATAAGATAGCCAGTTCCTCAGTGGTTGAGGATTCCGGGTGAAGCGCCTTATCGTCACTTACCATCAATAAGGTGAGATGAAGGCCAGGTTCTTACCCGTTAAAAAAAAGAGCTCATTGCCACTCAATGCTACTGAATGATTGTGCAGTCTTTAGTGCGTAAGTCGCCTTTTACAACACAAAAAGGAAGAGATGGTTAATAGTAGTATTTTTATAATGAGGCGCCACCACACACCTTTGATATGGTACGATAATTTAATTTTAAACTCAAACTCAAATTATATTTCTTCAATAAACTTAATTAACAAGTACCTACTTTGAATCGTCCAAATCTTTTTTAACCTACCATTTAGGTCTTTTTTACCAGTGGGAAAGGGCCGCAAGAAAACACAGCGCACAGAAGCAATTTAAAAGCTGAATATACAATTATGTATAAATATTCAGATATAGAACATACGTCCTTGTACACGAACAACAGATTAAATAGAAAAATTATGTTATCGCTTAACAAACGATTTTATTACAACAAATAACATGGCTTACTATCAGTTTTAAGATATTGTGTTTTTTATAGATATGCTATGGGTCATAAGCGTGATAAGTGACTAGCGAATTTTGGCATTAACAAATACATTAACGTTTTTTCACCTGTTTTGTTTAAGGAACTCAAATCATACCTTGACTCTTCTAAAAACGGCGTTATTTATATCAGCTTTGGAACTAATGTTGATCCTTCGTTACTACCTGCTGAAAGAATACAGACCATCATTGATGTGGTTTCCAAATTGCCCTACGACATTTTATGGAAGTGGAATAAAGATGAGTTGGAAGGTCGCACCGCCAACATTCGAATTTCCAAATGGTTGCCACAATCTGATATGTTAAGTAAGTATGAAGCAAATCAGCTCGTTTTCAAAAGTGACACCCTTAGAAGTTATATCCTGAGTCGTGATAAGCTGACTATTATCTTTTTTAAATCGAGAGATAAGGCTAAGTTCATATGACCAACTACTAAACGCGCGGTACAAGATCAATGTAAACGGTTATTATCATCTACATCACCGCACGGTACAAGATCAATGTAAACGGTTATTATCATCTACATCACCGCGCGGTCAGAGAATATATACACTACCGTGAGGCGCGGTATCGCGCGCCAACACGCGGTTAAAGTTCTACGTACAGTCGACCAAATTGAATCATGACCCACCTTAAGGTCATTTTCCTACATTCATTCTAATACGAGTAGGTTGAAATTCGCTTGAACATACATTACACGTAACGCATGTAACGAACCTGTTATCATTTTATAAGACACTGACAGCTGACAAGGCAAATAAGAAAACCATTATGCGACGTTGCCGATTACGTCTCATCTCATAATGCCAACTTCGCAAAATGCCAACCGCTCGCAAAATGACAACTTCTCAGAATGCCAACTTCTCGAAATGCCAACTTCTCAGAATGCCAACTTCTCGAAATGCCAACTTCTCAGAATGCCAACTTCTCGAGATGCCAACTTCTCAGAATGCCAACTTCTCGAAATGCCAACTTCTCAAAATGACAACTTTTCAAGGGGCAGACCGGTAGGGGTTATGTGTTTTGACTTTTGACCCTACATTTGTTAAAAATATACATTTTCTATTCACTTTTTCTTAACTGGTTAACGAACAAGAATATATTTTCCATTTTCATAACTATTTAAAAAAACTAGTTAAGAAAATGGAAAAAATATTCCTGTTTATTAACCAGTTAAGAAAAAATGAATAAAACTTCTGCTTTCCTAGCTGGTTAAGAAAAATAGTTAAGAAAGTCTACCAAAGGTAAAATCATACATTTTTGTATCTTTAGACCGTATAAACAAATAATAATACGTATTATTACTAGGTAATGGGCAAAAAAATTAAAAAGTCCCAAATCAAACTCAATCAAATTGTAATATGTCATACGACTTGTAGTTTGGTATGCAGAAACTCAAAAAGTAAATAATTAACATTATTTGTTACTTATAACTAATTACACAAAGAAATCACATTAACTCAAATAATTGTAATATGAAATATAAGTATTATAATTGGTATACATTATTTTGTTACTTTTTTATTATAATTAACATTGATCAATATTTATTTTTTAAACAAAGAAAGTCTCAAATAGATAATTCTTTTTATGAATCTTGGTATATCGAGTTCACTGTCTAGCACAACGAAGACCCGTTCTTATTTGATTTATTTTTAGTGAATCTATGCCCATCACTACGAATCAACATTGAACCACCTTTTTGATTTTTAATAATTTCGAATCCTCCTTCCATGTTTAATTGCAAATTAGATAATTGTATATAACATCATCAAGTCATGCGTAATTGTATTTAAATGCACTTAATTTCCTTCCTCAATAATATGCACTTGAACAAAACTAATTCTCCGTAAATGACGTAAATATGACATTAGAATTTGAATGACTTTGATTTGATACTTTTATTATTTGTTGCCCGTTATCTAGTAATATGATGGTCTATAGGTTACATATGTGTGATTTTTTAGATTATGAATCTTGGTATATCGAGTTCACTGTCTAGCAGTTTCTTTAAATTTTTGTGTGATTTTTTAGATTATTGTACTTGACGACCTGTTGGTTAAGATACTAGCTTATGCTCCAGAGGTCCCGGGTTCGATTCCCGGACAAGACAAATATTGCGTTGTTTATTTGTCTTGGTCTGGGTGTTTCCTATGTATATTAAGTATTTATTTACAAAAGAAAAGTTCGTATATGTATGTTTATCCGTTATTCCAGTATCACTAACACAAGTTCTAAATGAAACTTACGTACGTGTACGTGAAAATATATTTATTTTATGCCTTTGGTAGGCACAAAAAACACTAAAATCAGCCCCTTGAAAAGTTGTCATTTTGAGAAGTTGGCATTTCGAGAAGTTGGCATTCTGAGAAGTTGGCATCTCGAGAAGTTGGCATTCTGAGAAGTTGGCATTTCGAGAAGTTGGCATTCTGAGAAGTTGTCATTTTGCGAGCGGTTGGCATTTTGCGAAGTTGGCATTATGAGATGAGACGGCCGATTAGTGCAATTGACCATATTGTGCTGTGTTGTATGCGCGCGATAACCGCTCTTGCCGTTCCGCTGTCGGTGACGGTGAGCGACTGAACCTCAGAACAATATTTAGTTATTGTTGTGAGAACTGAACAAACGGCGATCAGTTGAATTGAATTCATCTGGCTCACTACTCGCGCTTGAATTATCTGAACGACTATTCGAAAAACTACCTACATTATTTGTAAAAATTCATATGCCACGAAATCAAGCTAATTTGGGATGGTATTTTGGCCACATATTTTAGACAAATTCGTACTTGAAATTCCACTCGACAGCGACAGTTCACATGTTGAACGCACGAAAGGTGTGATGTGATTCGTATCTCGAATATTTTTGGGATTTTTTGTATGAACGAGCCCATTGTCGGTCTTTTAAAATTCCAAAATTTCTTATATATCTGTCAAATCTAAATCAACGGGCCCAGTTTCTTTATAAAATCACATTTGGAACATGTGGTGGTCACTATATAATAAAATAGTAAAGTTGAAGAATTATAAACTTCATTTTATTAATATCATCTATAGGTTTAATTAAGTTTAAAAAAATAGCATTCACTTGGTAAACTGAAAAAATAGAAAATAACTTTATAAAAAAATTGTGGGTTTGATCTTCATGTTGGGTAAACCAATTGGAGACAATTCTGGCAGTATGCTCTGGACAGTTATCATGAACGTAGGAGAATACTGGCACTTCTTCACGCGGGTAAACTGTTCGCAAAGTCGGTAACATTGATTCTTCCAATAAATCGACATAGTTCTTAGCATTTTGACGAGGATAAATTTGAACAAGTTCGCCTACACTTCCAGCATCCATCCAGGCCCACATGTTAGCTGAAATTCGGCCATATAATTGGTTGGGCACTACGTGATGCTCTGTGTATCAAGTGTTATCGTAACGCCACAAAGTTAAGCGACCATATTGAGAAGAGCAAAACGATTTTTCGTTTGTAACGATGGTGTTTGTCCAGTCGAAGTCTAAGTAATTACGTGCAAAATTTAATCTCGCAATTTTGTGTGCATCCGTTAAGTGAGCTTTCTTAGCATAATGCCTGTAATGCAGCCCAGTGCGGTGCAAATTATTTCTTATTGTTTGTAGACATACGTCGTAACGTGCCGCAAAATACCGGGTATCAGTAAAAGGATGTTCTTCGTAATGGTGTTGCATTTCCGTTCTCTGTTGGTTCGTGATCCGACGAACGCCATGATTATATCGTCGTCTGTCTTCAAGGGTACCATCTTCAGCGTGCCTTCTGATCCAGGTTCTGACTGTGTTCCGACTTATATTTAACTCTCGTAATATTTCCAGAATGCTAGAGCCTTGTTCTCTGAGCACTACTATCCGAGCTCTTTGTTCTGCCAATAGGCCATTATACGATTTGTTTTAATTCAATTCAATTATTGTTTCAATTTTTTCAGACAGACTACAACTTGACATCAGACACAACGTCACTTTATTTTTAAAATTATAATACCTTTTCTCCGTAGTGAAAAGAGTTTGGATTATGTATGAATGACATCTTAATAGAAATTCAAATTAAGACTGCTTTGTCTAAAGCATATCTAGTTCAGTGATAACAAAGGTTAAAATTGCATACATTTCTGACCCGTAATGACGCATTTTTATTCATATTTAAAACGTACTAAGTGCAACATGAATAAAAGCGAAGAAACCTAACTACATTTATGATTTTAAAGGAATGATCGGCGAAGTGGGTCTTGATTCAGTTGGTTCGACTGTACCTGGTTCAGTTGACCCGCGCGGGCGACGCGCGGCTTCGCGCGGTCATGTGAACTAAGCCTAATCCTACTTTGAGCTGTTTTAATGTTTCTGTGAACATTAAAAAATGCTGAGGTTTGGGCATAATAAAAATTATTTTTATAATTATCATCATTAAGACAAAACCTTGTCCTTAATAGCTAGGCAACGAACAGTGCTTGTCCCATGTTATAAGCCCTAAACAAGCCCACAAATAAGACTTGATATTTAGTGGACAAACTTTTATGATCTATGAAATATTTTACTGTACATTTGGATCGATCGAACCAAAAAAAATATCTAGGTCGCGATTGGCGACTAAAAATTAATTTTTGATATTTCTTTGTGCTTCATGGTAAGGTTATAAGATACCACTATAACAATTCATAAAAGATAGAAAAGCCAAACCTAATAATATTAAATTAGTAATTTTAAACTTATCATTAGACTAAAAATTGGCTAAAAATTGTACACAGGGCACCCGAAAATAAAACTGTTCATAACACAAGCAGGCCTACAATCAACAGATGAAGCTATCACAGCTGGAGTGCCACTGCTTGGTATACCAATGCTTGGCGATCAGTGGTACAATGCGGACTTGTATGAACATTACAAAATTGGTAAACGACTTGATTTAGAAAGGATTACTGAAGACCATCTCAGAGATGCAATCATCACCATCATTGATGATAAAAGGTGGGTAACTAATGTGAAAGAGAAAAATGCAATAAAACATTACATAAACACCGAGATTTTTCATTGGTTTTAGAGCCGAAACCCTGTTTATGTGTATCATCAGTAGAAGCTATTTAGCATGTAAAACTAAAAACATGAACATAAAAAATCATAAAAAAAACAATAAAAAATGTAAGAATCCTTAGTACCGAACGATCGAAAGTCAATGACCGAGGCGCTTCAAACGCTATCCCTACCCTCCGCCCCGCCGCCGCGCCGCCGCCGGCGCAGGTGGCTAGCCGGAAAAGTTCATAGGGTTCACGGTTTACAAGTAGATAAGGAAAACGTTACTACGTGTTTTCGACAAAAAGTCACTTTTACAACATTTTTTTCTTTGCTCGTAAAGCGATTATTAGTTCATAAATAGGTACAACACTTCTTTTTTATATTATAACGTTTTCGGCTCCAAAACCAATGAAACATTTTGGTGTATACGCCCGTTTTCCGGAGGAGTAGGCAGAGACAGCTGCTTTCTACTTGCTACGATCCTGACACAAACTATAATAATTAAGAGGCCTATTACATCTCGAATGTGATTTTTGCGTAAAATGCCCATTTTCGCTATTTGTCTTAATTTTGCAGTTGTATTTATCGTTTTTATCGAAATAGGATAATAAATTTGTGCAAAATATTACAAATCTCCATTCTGTGAGCATAAGTTGAATTCGGACGGCCTGCGCATCGCATTTTGTAGTAATTTTGCAGTTATATTTATCGTTTTTATCGAAATAGGATAATAAATTTATTATAAAATCTTTATTCCTCATGAAGTAACAATTACTCTGGTATAAATTTTGCTCAATAATATTATCGTAGATAGGAGAAATTCACAGTTAACTTATAGCAATTTTCGAAGTTTTTTGGGTTAGAATAAGATTGTTTTCCTATATAAAATCAATGATATCTAAAAATTCCGAGGCCGCTACGAACTATTGGACTATATAAGAGATAACATTATAATTTTTTTATTTCACTTGTTTAGAACAGTAGTTCAATCGATGAGCTCAAAAAAGTGCCTTCGCGCACTTAATGAAAATCTTTCTCTGCAATTTTAGGTTTAATTAAAAAGTTAAGAAAAATTTACAAAAAGCGAGGCCGCTACGCACTATTCCAATAGCTATTCTACACTATTCAATAAGTCATAATTGTTAATGTATTTTTGTTACTGCGATCCATAACGCCAAAATTGTTCATTTTACGCAAAAATCACTGTCGAAATGTAATAGGCCTCTTAACATTATTTCTAACTATATTGCAACATAAACATTGTTTTCATTAGTGATCGCTAACATTACGGTGTATAACTGTTTTAAATGGATTGTTTGCTTCATCTATAAAGACAAATATTTTTCCTTAGCTACCGCCAGAACATTGCTAAAATGCGTGCAGTGATGACCGACGAGCCTCAGAAACCACTAGAACGCGCCGTCTGGTGGACGGAGTACGTACTGCGGCATGGCGGAGCAAAACATCTTGCCTCCCCCGCTGCCAACATCTCCTGGACCGAATACCTGGAGCTAGAAATGGTCTTATACCTATCTATAGCATTAATCTTTGCACTAGTCAGTTTTATAAGTTTTATTTGTTATCTAAGGAGACTATTTGGATCAACATCCAAAGTAAAAAAGAGTTAGGCAAAATATTGTGAATTTTTGTGAAGAAGCGTAAGTCTATGATAATACAATAGAAGAATTCAAACAGACATGACAAAAATAATATACACCGACTTTTTACATTACGCTTTTAGTACCAGTTCAGCATGCTTGCAGTTGATAAGTAACAGCGTGAGTTTTAGAGTGAGTGTAAGTGTTTGTTTGAGTGTGAATGTAAGTGAGAGTGATGAGTAAGTGAGTGTGAGTGAGTAATGCCTAATAGTTCAATAGATGCTAAATAATATAAATTATTAGGTTGGAAGAAACTGAAAAGTATAATTAAATTGTAAATATTGCAGTAAATAATAAAATGCTTGTTTAAAACAATAAAATGATTGTCTTTTAAGACTATTTTTTATGTGGCTTAATTTCTTATTACATGTTTTTTTCATTATTCGTCTTTCTCTTTGTATTATGTAAACGTATTGCGTAGCGGTGAGAGAATACTACCACCCCCTCTCATCCCTTGGGTGTCATAAAAGGCAACTAACGGACTAAAGACTGCACACACATCCAACAGCTTAGAGCGGCGATAGGCTCACCACCTGTCACGCTGAGCTCTGTGCAGTCGCTACTTGGTGAAAAGTAGACTATGGTAGAGGACTGCTTTTGCGGTCCTCATTGCCTAGTCTCCGACTGACCCTTCGGGGATTTAGTCGTGATTATATGTATACGCGATGTAGCAAGATTCTTAATATTCTAATATTGTATTCCAATAAATTCTGCTATTTATGACGAGTTTGTGAAACACAAAATAACACAAAGCTTAAAGGAATTGTAATTAAAAATATTTAGTTATTATCTCTTTCACAACACCAAAATTCCGGTACAATCTGTACTAATCTAAAATTAAATTCTCGCGTTTAAAAATATTTCTCACCCAGATAATGTAATTTAAGGGTAGATATTCCGTTGGCAATAATACTACAAAACACAATCAATTAATGAGAATTAAGCGAAACCTATGGGATGTCGGCTTAAAGTTCTGACAATAGCAATATCCTACGTTTGAATGGTTAACTCAATTTCGAATAGAAATTGCATTCTAATTGTAATGTTGTAGAATGTTGGATATCAAACTATTTTTTTTGTACGCCTGCTCCCAAATATCTATCCCAAGAAAAGCTTCTATTGAAACTCGTTAATGTGGTTAAGCTAGATAACGGATATAAGTACATAAACATAGAAGAACAACAATTTCTAAATTGACCCGACCGGGGATCGAACCCGGGACCTCAGAGATGGCGACACCATGGAAACCGGTGTTCAAACCACTCGACCAAGGAGATCGTCATCAGAGATCTGGCTGATACATCCTCAGAATATTATCAAAAGCATAGAAGGAGTGCTATGACATTTGAATGGGCACTCCATTTGGTCACCATTCGAATTACATTTGTATATTATGTCGCTTTTGAATTCGGTATCATAAATCTGCCCTCATAATATATGATCAAACGAACTTGCAAAGTGAAGTTCGATCGATATTATATGAGTACGCTTCATTCGAAGATATAAACAACATGTAGTCCTTTTAAACTGCAGGTAACTTCGCATTTTTAGATACTAAAAGTAGGTAAATTGATTTTTTCTTCACCTATAAACGTGCGGCGGCAGGCGCAGCTCGTCATTCTTTAGAGAGGAAAGCATAAAATTTTTTGAACTGGGTTTTGGGTGGGAGGGTGTTATATCTTCGAATCGATCGAACTTCACTTTGCAAGTTCGTTTGATCATATATTATATTTCGTCGCTTCATTCTTCAGATATAAACAACATGTAGATGTTTAGAGACAAAAATTTTGTAAGGTAAAATTGTGAAAAAATAAAAACAGCAAAATAATTAATATTGATTTATCAAAAAATCATAATATAAATAATGTCTTCTTATACCGTGTTTCATTAATTAACAATTAAAGCACTTATTATAATAATTAATCAACCTGGTTGTTGGTTACAAATAGTTTTATTAGATAATACAGATATGGCAAAGGTACTATCTTCTAATACCTGGCGGTGATAGAACCTTGCGAAGGATTTAGACCTGTTAGTCCAGCCAGCCGCTTTGCGGATCGCATCAAGCGAGAGGCCAGTAGCACGCGCTGCAGATGTAGCAGCATGTCTGGTACTGTGCGCGCTAAAAGTTGTCAAATCTATGCCGCTCGTACCCAGAACCTGCTTGATCCGTTTGCTGATGGTTTAAGAGGTTGCTGGCTTGTGCGGGCGTTTTCAAGTTAGTACAAGGTGACCTGTCGTTGCAGTTCTTAATTGTTTTGTCATTAATATGTAATCCTCTACAGCTGTAGCAGGACAGATAGCTTTATTTTCTTGAAAGTAAGGAAGGTGCAAAATTGGTTGTTCGTGTCCTATTGCTGACGTATTTATTATATCTGTGATACCTATACTAATGCCAGAATTATTAATTTTAATGTTTTCTAACTTTATAAGAGAAATTGTTTGTACTCGATGTGCTGTACATAACGCAAGTAATACAACCAACTTTTTAGTGATTTTTTCTAACGAGAGATCTTTATTTGGCGTCCACTTAGAAATAAAGCTTAAAACCACTTGAGGATCCCATGTATTAGTATACTTTGGGGTTGCAGGCCTTAACTTATAAACCCCTTTGAGCAATCGTTGTAATGCCTCATTATTAGTGAAACTACTCCCTAGCAATAACGACAACGCGGAGCGATGACTATACAATGAACCATATGCAGCTTCAGACATCAAATATTTGAGAGAACCATGGTAAGGATTGCAATTATTCGTATAACAAAATTGCCACCATAACTTATATGTCCCGTTATATTGAAGAAGAGTGTTCTTGGAGAGCGATGCCATCATTAAATCTAGCGCTTCGACTGGGGTTCCTCGGGCTGTGAACGCAGTCCTGACAGCACTGCTGCAGCCAGGATAAACTGCTTCTTGTAATGGTGAGTCCTAGAAGAGGACGAATTAGGAGTAAGAAACAAAATATCTGAACGGATTAATGTGTTTAGCAAGGGGAACCAAGGTTGGGAAGGCCAGTAGGGGAAAATAAATATACCTTCAGCCTGTTCATTAATGATTTTTTGGACACACTTTAAAATCACACTAAAAGGAGGAAAAGCGTAAAAAAACATTGAACTCCAAGATACGGTGAAAGCGTCCGTTGTTAGGGCATCTGGATCTTGTCTCCACGATATAAAAATTTTGCATTTTGCATTAGTGCGAGAAGCGAATAAATCGATTTGTGGTTTACCAAAAACTGCAACTACCTTTTGAAATTCTACGTCAGATAAATGCCACTCAATATCAGGGTTAACTCTACGGGATTCCCTGTCTGCTTCAACATTATCTTTTGTGTTTATGTACGATGCAAAAATCCAAATGTTTCGCTTCTCGCACCATTGCCAGATGGCCCTGGTCAATTCATTTAAGTGAGGAAACTGAATCCCGCCTATCCTATTGACGTAACTAATAGCAGTTGTGTTATCAACGCGTAATAATATGTTACTATTCTCATGTTCACGTGTAAAACACTTAAGACCCAAAAAAACAGCTAACAGCTCTAAATAGTTAATGTGAAGGTTTCGCTCACTGTCTGTCCAACCCCCGTGTACGCGTTTATTTTGACAACAAACACCCCAACCGGTTTTTGAGGCATCAGAAAAAATCTCTAAATCAAATTTTGGAACGTTAAGTGACTTTGATGAAGAAAGGACGCTATTCGTCCACCACTTTATATCAGATAAGATATTATCAGTAGGTTTAAACTTAGCATCGTATCGGTGGTACTGGTTAAGAGCAAGATATTTTTTTTCTAATAATTTAGTGTATAACCAGACGTATTTAACGGCTGGACATGCAGACGTTAAAACACCTACTAAATGCGCGAAATCCCTAATAGTGCAAAATGGTAAATAAGAGACTTTTTTAGCTAACTTTAATATCTTATTCCGTTTATCCAAGGGGAGTGAAATAGTCACGTCTATCGAGTTGTAAATAAAACCTAAATATTTACAGCACTGTTGTGGATGGAGGGAGCTCTTGTCGTAATTGACAACAAAACCTAAACAATTAAGTAAAATAAGAGTTGCTTTAACGTTTGCTACACATTCCTCTAACGTATCACCAAGGCAGAGAATATCATCTAAATAAATTACTGATTTGAACCCACGATATCTTAAATGACTAAGTACCTACCTCATTATTTTTGTAAAGGCTAACGGAGCCGAGGATAGTCCGTAGGGCTTGGCATTGAACTCATAAGTTACTTTTTCAAACTGAAATCTTAAATATTTTCGTTGCGATTTAGAAACTGGCACTAATAAGTAAGATTCCTTTAAATCCATGGTCGCCATATAACCATTTTAAGAAATCATTTTAGACGCGGTTCTAAAATCTTCCATCTTAAAATGAGAATAAGATATATTTTTATTCAACTGTTTAAGATTTTGTATAAATCTATGACCACCGTTTGGTTTAGGCGCTAGAAAAATGTTAGAAATAAACTGATCTTGTCGGGGTTCACATTCGCTAATAGCCCCCACTATTAATAAATTCTGTAAAGCTAATGCCATGTCCCGCCTTTCTTTATTTGAGATAGAATTGTGCGGGGTTTTGTTTTGTATTACGATTTGCTTAAATGGCCATCATACTATAGCCATCACGAATCCACCTTAAAATATAAGGGTTATTAGTAACACGTAGCCAACATTGATAATAGTGTTGTAGCCTGCCGGCATGTACCTGTTTTACTGCCGAGTTGGGGCACGCCTGGATGCCGCCGCCGCCGGCGACGCCGCTGCTGGCAGGCGAGTCGGCGCAGGGAGCGCTGGTGGCGCGCGCCGGTATTGGTTCCGGTACGGTTGTGCCCGCCTCCCCCTGCTCGAGGTATGGTAGCGAGAGGGGCCTGACCAGTTTCCCTGCTGGGGGCCGCGAGCGATAGTGCGCCGGTGAGGCGTTCAGTGTCGATGCCTTTGGAATAGGGGGCTTCTTAATTTGGAGTCCTTGTTTTTCAATGGCCTTAGATGCTCTGATTTTATCTGGAAGTGTGGTACCAAAAAGAGTTTCGTCTCTATCTTGATCCTGTATGACAGTTAAAAAGGATTTTTCTAGTCCCGGTGTTATCAGTTTAGTTCTCATTCGCGTCTTCGTGAAATGCAGATCAGTGAGCATGCGGCAACTGTCCGACAATATTTTAATGGCTTGCACCCTATCCTCACCAGTCAATAGCAGTGTCATTGCCCTATTAACAGCTGTAATGGCAAGGCAAGGTTTTTAGAAGTTGGCCTTTCGCATCTACGTGTAAACCTTTTTTGAGGATAGGAAGCCAACGTTGAGCTAGAGTATCGTGTATAGCCGGACCATATACGGGCATTTCCACAGAACCGTCACCAGTTGGCGCGTGTTCATCATTAGCTTCTCGAATTGGAGGTGGCGGCGAAGCCGGATGCGGCACCGAAGGTGGTGAGGGCGACGGCTGCAGTGGTGGCGATAGCAGCGGCTCCGACGCTGGTGAAACCGCTGCGTGCGCCTCGGATACGGGCGACTCGGGCCGTGGGGTCAGGCGTGGAGTCGGCGTCCGTTTTTTACTTGGACAAGGGGCAATCGACGTCGTGTCATCGTTTTTCGTTTCATTCCGATCTGGTTTGAAGAAAATAAAATAAAAAAATATCTCTTGAGGGTATTTTTCTTTTTTATAAAATCAGCGTAAATCAGAATTTACAATGTCGTTTATCAAATTACAACCTTTGTGTTGGCCCGCCGCAGTCAACCCCTAGGTCAAATTTGTGCGTCATGCAAATCCATATGTTAACTCGTGACGGTTAACACTTAGGAAAGCTTACGAACGCTTGCCCGCCAATTCTTGGGAAATACTCGGCCACCTAGCACTCCATTATTATAAATTCAAACTTAAACTCACCATAATTATCTTCGGAATCCGACGATGAGTACACTATCAGACGACGACGTTTTTTCTGACTTTTTAACTTTAAAAGTTTTTTATTATAGTATTTAATTTTATCTTCGTAAGTTCGTTTCGACATATTCCTTTTTTAAAAATATTAATACGTTACAAGCTATGCTTTCCTTAGAAGGTGTGCGCGTTACCTCGCAAAATAAAAGAATGTCGAGCTGCGCCTGCCGCCGCACGTTTACCTATAGGTAAAGAAAAAATCAATTTACCTACTTTTAGTATCTAAAAATGCGAAGTTACCTGCAGAATAAAAGGACTACATGTTGTTTATATCTGAAGAATGAAGCGACGAAATATAATTGCAAACGCAGCACTTGCAAAATGGCGGTTTCGATATAAGCGCGGTAAATTAATTTTTAAGGTTCCGTAGCCTGTTTTACGGATTATGGATGCCCTTATGGATTAATCATCTCTGTCAGTCTGTCTGTCCGTCCGTATGTCACAGCCACTATTTTTCCGAAACTATAAGAACTATACTGTTGAAACTTGGTAAGTAGAGGTATTCTGTGAACCGCATTAAGATTTTCACACAATAATAGAAAAAAAACAATAAATTTTAGGGGTTCCCCATACTTAGAACTGAAACTCATTTTTTTTTTTTAAAAGCATACGTGTGCGGTATCTATGGATAGGTCTTCAAAAATGATATTGAGGTTCCTAACATCATTTTTTTCTAAAATAAATAGTTTGCGCGAGAGACACTTCCAAAGTGGTTAAATGTGTGTGTGTGTCCCTGTAACTTCTAAAATAAGAGAATGATAAAATTAAAAAAAAAATTATTATGTACATTAAACTTTCTAGAACGAACATAAAGGATTTTAATGGTCTAGTCAAGCCATCTGGGAACCAGTAAAATCCCGAGAAAATATTACTTTGTGTCGAGGGTAGGGCTCCTGGCAGAACCACGACGTCAGTGCTCCGCCAATAAGTATGAACAAAACACGAATGCAACTTATACCCCCTCGACCGGAGATTTATTTATTTGACTCACAAAACATCTATGTACACAATAGTCAATACACAATATATAACAAGGTTACACGCACATAAGGTAATACACACACACACACACAGTAGGTAATACACATATGGTCATGCACACACAATACACGTAAGGTCCATGCAAATTAAAGTCAGGCACAAAAGTTATACGCACAAGGTTATATACACGCACACACACACAGGTACATAAATGGTCAAATCCAAGTTAGTAATTACACGTCAGTCAGATACACAAAGCACAATTTATACAGCGTTTATAAAGTTTCCCAAAATACTCAACTTCCCACACTGGCTCTAAACTTTACTAGGTATATCTAATACTTCTTCAGTTTTCTGATTTTCCATAAGTTTCTGGTTCATTAGCTACTATAAGCTACTCGGATTGCTGCTTGAAGTGAACACACACAAAGCACAATTTATACAGTGTTTATAAAGTTTCCCTAAATACTCAACTTTCACACTGGCTCTAAACTGCTCTAGGTATATCTCAATTACTTCTTCAGTTTTCTGATTTTCCAAAGGTTCCAGCTAGTTGCTGCTCGGTAGACTGCTTGAAGTGAACATGAAGACCGAAATCCCGCTCGGCCCTTTTATACAAAAAAGCTTCTAGAAGATTTGAATTATTCTAGTCAATTAGAGAGCAGAGAAGTAGAGGTAGTCGCCCCTTTTTAATTATAAAAATATTCTGAATGCACATTCAGATCCACTATGAACTGACACTTTAAAATCGACTAAAATTCCATTTATATCCAAACGCTCTGATTCTAAGTTATACAACAAAATATAAGTCTAGACCTATCTTAAAGTATATTTGCGTATGCGATCCGTTAAAACACATCTAAGCAATTGCATATCTTAAAGCGCTAGTCTAGTTTTTGCGAGAATTATTCCTAAACAATGCTACGTGCAGATTACAATAATTCCGCGCGGCTAATTTTGACTTCACCACCACGTCGGGCGTTATGTCTACCATAATTCTAGATAAACGCCATTCACGTGGGCTTAGCCGTTTCGGAGGAACAATACAATACGTTGTCCGACCATAAAACATTTACAAGTTTACCACGATCGCCATGTTAGTTTTATCTCCTATTGTTATTCCGTTCGTACTATGCTTACATTGTATGACTAATTATCATTTAAAGAGGCTACTGTTAAGCTGCCCATCAATAACAATCGATAACAATCAAATTCGTGACAATTATTAAAACTTTCAAATTACGTAAATAGCAGCTTCATCTACT
The DNA here is from genome assembly GCA_963921215.1 of Scoparia ambigualis. Taxonomy (NCBI): domain Eukaryota; kingdom Metazoa; phylum Arthropoda; class Insecta; order Lepidoptera; family Crambidae; genus Scoparia; species Scoparia ambigualis. Next base: position 9,407,412 of record OY992507.1, read on the forward strand.
CATCAAGAGAGGGAGCTGTAGCAAACATGCAAATTTCTAGATGGCGATGGTAACTTTTTTAACCGCTACGTAAATACGACGGCTAAAATTTTCTAAGTTTTTCTTTTATTCGTATACAATCACACGCAAACGGCTATGCTTACATGGTATGAATATCTATCCTCTACAGAAGCTACTTGTAAATTTAAACATCAATACCAATCAATTTCGTAACAATAAGTAAAACTTCATAATTACGTAAATAGCAGCTTCAGTTTTTTATCAAGAGAGGGCGCTGTAGCAAACGTGCAAATTTCTAGAAGGCGATGGTAACATTTTTTATTCGTTACATAAGAAGTACCGCAGCTAAATTTTTTTAAGATTTTATTTTATTCACATTGTATGCGTATACAATCAAACGCAAGCGGATGCGATGCGGTATCGCCCTAGATATGAGTCGTTACGCGATTCTAAAGAAACGAAACGTAACCAGTTATTCCGATGTCGTCACCTGTTTCGAAACGAGTGATTTTTCGTAACCAGTGATTTTTACAAGTGATTTGACAATGATTAACCTAATAACAGCCTGACTAGTGACACCACATGCATGAGTATGCTGTAGCTTGTTACCGTTATTTAGTTATTATCGGAACTTAGTGACAATGTAAACAAGTTTTATATATTTTTGTGTGTACAAATAAAGCGTTATATCTATCTATCAATATAATTATTGTAGAAGTAAGTAAGCATTGATCTAATGAACTTTCCTTCATATTTTATCCAGGCTTAGGACTAACTGCATTAACTATGTAGGAAAGATAAATTGTATTTAAAAGTTCATTCTATACAATGATTTGAAATTAATACAATAATATACAGTTTCGAGTATTTAAACATTTTCACTTAAAGGTTTTAAAAGTTATATAAAGAATCGTTTCTGTCTTTTTACACCTTTTAATTATTAACAAATTTTCATAGTTCTTTCTAGCCTTTTACACATTTTTACATTAATAACGTTTTTTTGTTCTTTGTTTCATTACGTTTTTTTGTGTCAGTCACATTTGTCACCGGTCGGCGTTACTCGCGCTTTGTGCATAACGTCGTTGCTCTATGAAACTGGTTACGAAAAATCACCGGTTCATTGTTCAAGCCGAAACTAGTGATTCCGTTACAGGCTGCTTAACCTGTTACTGAAACTGGTTACGTTAAATAACGCCCATACCTATATCGCCCTATTGTTTATCAAATCAATCATTATACAAATTCCAATCCGTAATTGATTCCGAATTTCCGAACCTAATAGTTACATTTCATTAACTTCTAACTTGTTCGTTCTCTACGTACCTAACCATTAATTTGATCACCGATTAATCTGTCCGTTACACTTTGTTTGTGAGAATTGCGCACACGTGTAAGGTAATTTGCTGTCATTCGAAGACATTATAGCCACTGTCAAAATTGAACGCACCTGCATTTTATGTGTTGTGTTAAAACTTGACAATATTTAAATTATTCTGTTTATTTTAAGCACTGTCAGTACAACCAGCAGCACGGTCGTAGAGCTACAGGTAGACTGGCAACTGGGCAATTGAGAAAGTGTGTCTTTAAACTATTTATATTTTTTTCAAACTGTGGTAAGTCTGTTTCTTTGTCCAAGCATAACACAAAAACTACTAGGCCGATTTTGAAGAAACTTTTGTGTTGAAAGATCATGATTAATTGAAATACGATGACGGGAGCTAGAGATATTTTATTATTTGTAAGTTATACAAAATAAAAATAATTTAATTTTAATGCACTATAGTAACGGTTCATTTCATTGATTTCTCTTAGAAGGCTTCCACTGCAGTCCAGGCTCCATCTTCGTCATAAGCTTCCTCACCAACAACTTCTGCTATCCACCGTAACATCAAAGGAGCGGAACTGACGAAGGATGCTGCCGACAGCCTGCAGAAGTGGTTAGAGGAGGCCGAAAGTTACGATGAAATGGACATGGACGACATGACAGACGGACAAGTTGACTTCCAACACGACGCTTACTTAACGCCAGCCCAGGTTGTAGACGACTGTGACCAGTTAACACACAACTTTGGATACAGACTGAAGACTTAGACTCTGACCGTTTAATCCAACAGTTAGGTACTTCCAATTGACCATTTAACGTTCGATTGGAGCTGCGACCATGAGACTTTTACAGGCCAATGAGAGATTATTTTTTTGTAAAATACTTATGTAAAGAAAACGCTACTGTGTAATGTGAAAAATAATTTAATAAAAGTTCCTCTTGGTGAGTAACCTTTTGTCAAACACATTCCTTTTGAGCTAACATAATTATTAATATGCCCTAATTTTAATATCCTTTTAACAAATTATACCTAATTTTATAATGCTGTTTATATAAAAAAGAAATGTTATGACCAAACTTTGAATTAACCTCCGCTAATAATGTTTTACGTCGGTGGTGCAACCCTAGCTAATGATCCGCCATCTTGCGAGCCGTGCGGCTCGCTAAACGTCATTGCAGCGTTTTTTGGAATGGATTATAAATATAAATCTACTATCAAAAAATATATGTTTAACATTAATGTAAACTATATGATTTGATATAGTTATCACATGAATGAAACTAGTTTAAAAATCGTTGACGTCCTCGTTATTGTAAATTAAAAATCAACTTAATTTTGTTATGACTATGGTCTAAGTTTTCTTTTCTTACAACATAGGTAGGTCTGGAATGTATTAAGTGATGGGAGAACTTTTCTGTTATTATTAAAGCTGATGAACTGGCCTTGCCGTTCGTAGTTATATTTTATTTCTACGATTTATAGTTTTTGTGTAAATCGGCTTTGATTGTACATTAGTGAAGTTGTTAAATTTATTCGTATGTTAGGCAACTCGAGTAGTTAATTTATTTTGTTTACTATATTTTTCTGTATAGATTGTTATTCTTTTAATCCAGATAGAGCAAATAACTATTCTAGTATCCAAAAATGATGAAAAACTATATACCTATTGCGCATTTTTTTCACAATTTCACGTTATCTGTCTGAAACCGGCAAACTATGCTCGACCCTTTTTTAAAGCCTCATTTATAATATTATACTCTTAACTTTTGTCAAAAAAAGCGACAGTTTGTTTGTTTCTTATCTTAGCGTATATACAAAGCATTAAACATAATCACGCTAGGCCAATCAGATCGATTGTATATCTACTTTAAATGACGGCGGCCGCGCCGAGTGTATGGTGTTAAATTCTATGAGCAAAGCCCGACGGTTTTGTTGCAATCTTAAGCAAGCGAGCGGGTAACGTGATTTTCATAAATAACAAAGGTGACGATTTCATTCTCAAACACACGAGCTACATTACTTCAAAATTGTTTTGTCATACATCGTGTTAGGTGATATTGCGCAAAACTTGGAATCAGTTTGTTCAGAATTAAGAGTAGAATCGATTCCAATAATAAAAAAATAGGTCACATTTTAACAAATAAGTAAAATTTACTTTAAATAATTGTTAAAATTTAACCTATACCGGTATACCGCTATACCTAAGAAGTTGAGATCACTATTAATTTATGGATACCGATGTTACCCATTTACCAGATTGCTTAATATAGATAATAATATCTAGTTAAGTTACACCTAAAAAGCTGGTACAATGATTGTGTGAGTGTACTATCTAATACCAAAATGCGATAAAGCTGCAATTATCTTCATATTATAACTGGATTTCCGTCCGTGAATTCGCAATTTTTTTTATCAAAACAACTCTATTATTCAACAAAATTTTATCTTTATTTGATAAACGGAGCATATTGAAAACGGGGAAACAAACAAACATTATATATGTATAAAATTACATTACCCAAAAACTTTATAATTTAACAAAATTTTATCTTTATTTGATAAACGGAGCATATTGAAAACGGAGAAACAAACTAACATTATATATGTATAAAATTAAATTACCAAAAAGCGATAAAGCTGCAATTATCTTCATATTATAACTGGATTTCCGTCCGTGAATTCGCAATTTTTTTATCAAAACAACTCTATTATTCAACAAAATTTTATCTTTCTTTGATAAACGGAGCATGTTGAAAACGGGGAAACAAACAAACATACATTATATATGTATAAAATTAGATTACCCAAAATCTTAACATTAATCTTTTTTAATTTTCAAAAACATAGTAATAGAAATAGACTCAATTGTTCACTTTTTAATGCCAGTTTTTTCATCAGCTCCTAAACTTTTTTCTGTTTAAGAACAACCAAAACATGGAGAATCAGCTGTAAGTCACCACTCTGCCTTAACTAACGAATATTGGTAAGTTTCAACTGCTGTATTATTTATTATCAACGTGTTATTACTTAAAAAATCCAAACTCCCGAAACCCCGAAAGCACATGCCGCTGCATGTAGTGTAGCTATATTTAAATTGTAAATTAATTATTAGACAACCATTTCAGTCATTATCAACAAAACGGTGTCTAAGAGCCGAAAATATTAATCAATCTACTTAAGTGTCGTTTTACGTACAAAAGTTAGTAATTTGTCTCCAGCACTAGAATAGATTATTATTAATTAGAATAGAATAGAATAGAATAGTTATTTATTGTTCACTGTGTACAAATAAGGTCTTAAATAGTAATTAAATTCCGTAAATCCATTAATAAAAAAATTAAGGTTTTATTTGATTGTCCCGTTTACGTCTCGTCGTCCAATAACTTTGTTAAGTTGTTGTTTTTTTACGCCTGCAAAAGATTCTGAGTTAGGAAATACAATATATTCACGCAGACGAATCGCGGGCGGGCCGCTAGTCTTAAATCTATAAATTACTCGTATCTATGCTCACGAGTCATGAAGCTAAATTGGATGACAATCAAAAAAATCAGTTAGCGCTTTATATAAGAGTACGAGCCGTGTGGACTATTGATATCATTTTACTATTGTATCATCAATACACGTTGTCGACCTAATAATGTTTTGTTTCGTGTTGATTTTAGTATTAGGCATAACTGCAAGTGATGCCGCCAGAATATTAGCTGTTTACCCAACACCATCCATCAGTCATCAAGTGGTGTTCCGACCTCTGACACTGGAGCTGATAAAGAGAGGCCATGAAGTGACTGTTATCACAACGGATCCAATTTTCTCCAAAGAAGCAGCACCAGCTAACCTTACGGAAATAGACGTGCATGACGTATCGTACAAGTTGTGGTCAGACAAGATTGTGTCGGGTACAATGACAAAAGGTAGCAAAGAGGATTTCAAGATGCAACTTAAATCTTTTTATGAAGTTTTGATCGATGTATTAAGATATCAAATAACAACTGTGGAATTTAGAAAAATAATGGACGACAAAACAAAGAAGTTTGATTTACTGATACTAGAAGCATACGTTAATGTGGCGTTAGGATTGTCGCATGTATTTGATGCACCGGTGATTCAAGTGAGCTCTTTCGGAGCTGTAATAGACAACCTTGAGGCAATCGGGGCGGCGATGCATCCACTATTACATCCAACATTTTCTCATCAAAGAGTGTTTAACCTCACGTTTTGGGAAAAAATAAATGAACTTTATTTTCAATACAGTTTCTATAACATTATAAAAGAAACAGATGTAACCGCTAATATTATGCTGAAGCAAGTATTAGGGCCAGATGTCCCGCCTATCAGTGAATTGAAGAATAATGTTGACATGTTGTTTTTGAATGTTCATCCAATCTGGGACTTGAACCGTTCTGTACCTCCCAACGTTATTTACATGGGGGGAATGCACCAGAAACCAGACAAAGAATTACCAAAGGTATTTATTTTATTACCATGCCTAATTTCTGCTCATAAAAAGCTCAGTTGTGGGGTGTTTAATAATAATGGTGAAAATGATAATAATAATGACATTTTCTTTTAAAGGACCTTAAGACATTCTTGGACTCTTCTAAAAACGGTGTGATTTATGTAAGCTTTGGAACAAATGTGGACCCATCATTGTTGCCTCCCCATAAAATACAGACGATGGTAAATGTTTTTTCCAAAATGCCATACGATGTTCTGTGGAAATGGAACAAAGATGAACTGCCAGGACGGAGCGAAAACATAAAGATTTCTAAATGGTTACCACAATCTGACTTGTTACGTATGTATTAATAATCTAATTAAGATGAATGTTTTTATACTTACATTATTTTTATTTTTAGAAAGTTAGTATGCAACATTGAATAACAACTGAATTTATTCGATTTTAATCAGTAGTGATTTGATTATTTATGAAACTGATGGAATTAAAATCCCCTTAAGTTCGTTCAGTGCACGATTTTTTAAAAGATTTTTATTCACTAATTTTTGAATTTAGCTTACTCATACTAACTTGTATATGGCTTTACTTAAGTTACATAACTCTACTACTGCTATGGTTTATGGAGAGATTTGCAAAGGACAATGCTCATTTTGGACCTGTCTTCTTTTGAGAATGTATAAATATAAATCGTATTGGCAAAAATAGCTCACCTTTCCCTAAATCTAACCATGTTGTCATAGTTTCACTTTAAAGTCAGGAAAAAATACAATACTAAGTTTTATATCGCCATGGCAGTAACTGATTTAAGGTTTTTGAACGCACTCTGCTATTCAACGTGTTTCGTTACGCCTTTCAGCTGTTAACGTAAAATATATAATTAATTTTAAGTTTATACAACTATATTATTCTAGTAAAGTTCTCTTTTTAAAGTATCTGAATATCATGGCATTAAAATATACGCTTAACGAGTTATGAACAGTTTAACACAATAGATCATAATTTTGAATTGATTGAACGACTATACATATCAAGGGTAAAACCAAACGTATTTTTGACTTGTCCGTTGTCAGCTCTTTCTGTCACTATGTGGTTGATTGTCCGATTCGTTATTTTAAGTTTATTGAAACTCATTTATAGTCTTGAATATTGGTTTCTTTAATTATAAATATGTGTTTTGGATGATCAATTTAAATAAAAGTGGTATAAATATTTTTAGCTATTATTGTATGTCGCCGAAAAATTTGAAAAAAAAAATATCCGACCGCATATTTAAAATTGTTATTTTTAAACTTTCTGTCACAAAATCTGACTTTAGACCAATAAACAGTAGGTAATTAGATTACATTTTCCTATTAGAAACATTATAAACAAGCTAATTAGTAATTCTCAGGTTTTCAAATGTATGGGCTGTGGGCATTGTCCTTTTTAGTTCGTTAACAAAATCGAACGAAATATCTCCAATTTTTTTCAGGTCACCCGAAAGTAAAACTATTTGTCACACAAGGAGGTCTACAATCAACAGACGAGGCAATCACAACTGGTGTACCATTAATTGGTATACCACTGTTAGGAGACCAGTGGTTCAATGTAAACCATTACGTGAATCAACAAATTGGCGTGCACGTTGATATGGAAACGATAACGGAAGACAAATTTAAGGAGGCCCTCCAAAAAGTTCTTAGTGACGAAAGGTAAATGTACTCGGTAGTAAACATAAATATTTCAAAACGAAATATTAGTTTTCTAAATTGATATAAAGTCATATTATTAAAATAGCCACTTAGCTCCATGACCGTATATATAGTGAGTATAAGTTGCGATACAGCAGCAGTATCTTGAGCTCCTGTGCGCTTTAAAAACGTAACGTAAAGCCGTTCGCCCTGGTTTGTCGTAAGATAGAAGAAAGTAAGTAAGAAGTAAAGAAGGAAGGAGGGGAAGTAAAATAATGAGTAAACCCACGACCGACGCCGGGATTTAGGACCACGAGGACTTAGGTGACATAGAGCTAGCACTGAGTTCCCTCTTGCAACGGCCCTCCATAGATGAGACGGCAATTGTATAGTTTGGACAAGCCCCAAATTCCCTTCTGGCCGAGCTTCCTAGCTGCCCATTTTTATACCTCACTGCAGAAAAAGGAGGCAAACTGTTCTTGAACTTTCTCCCTAGTTGTCTTCAACAGAGAAGGTTGGCATGGATATCATTCTCGCGGGAAACTGTTAAGCATTCATAACCACGACTTGCCACTGTCCAAGAATGGTTTTGATCAAGCTGGGCAACGTCAAGTCCAAATGAAACATTCGGCATGCACGGCATTATTAATTTTTTTTTAATTTCCAGCTATCATCGCAATATCTTGCGATTAAGGTCCATAATACGAGACCAGCCCCAGACCTCCTTGGACCGAGCTGTTTGGTGGACAGAGTACGTGATACGTCACAAGGGCGCGCGTCAACTGCGTTCCCCCTCCGCCAACATACCCTGGGCGCAATATTTTGAGCTAGAGCTAGTTATCTGTCTAGTTACAGCTTTTGCAACTGTGATATTATTTCTTTTATTAATAAGTTTTAAATTGTATAAGTTTTTGTACAGCCAGGAACTGACTGATAACAAACTTAAAAGTAGCTGATAGAAGTTGTGAATAAGTAAAGGATCATGCCAAAATTAAAAATAATTTAGTAAGAATTAAAATAATTAACTTGAATTTAAGATACCTACATCATTATTTATTAATTTATATAATTGCAAAATTTAATTTATGACAATTAATAAGATTAAAAAGGACACTGTTTTATCATTTTTTTATAAATATAGTTAGCAGCTATTCCGCGACTTTCACGCGTGAAAACCCGTATCATTATAATGGTTTTACAATGTCTTAAACCTAAGCATGCATGCACACAACTCAAGCAATCAGATAAGAAGAGCCGAATATCGGGAGTAGTGGCATACATAGGGAGAGGCCTATATTGTTGTAAATGATTAGAGTTTTATCTACATTTTGAATTTTTGAATTCAATAATTTTCCTTTTGTCATTCTGTCTTAGGTAGAATTTGATTTGTGTACTGAATTTTAATTCTGCAATTTTTTTTTATACTTACCTGCGACCATGCGAAGTTGGTCGAAATGAACGCATTTTATTTATTATTTATTTATATACTGATTATGACGATGGAAAATAATATAATATTTTACGGAAGATAACGACACGACGCACAAATCACCACCGCAGTGTTAGTAAGAGAGCATGACACAGATAAACTAATTTAGGTTATCAATGCATTCGCAAAACATATTTTTTATCTGTAACACACTGCTGATAAAGGCTATATAACAGCTGAAATGTGGATTTTATTGTGACTAGGCTGTATTGTAATCTGAATGTTCTTTACGAAGATAATAGGCGTGTGTCCTCTAAGAATAAATCGGATGGATTGGCATTTCTAATGATCAATTATGATTTATAGAAACAAAATATCTCAAATATTCATTATAAAAAATTTGAATTATTATTATTTTTAAAGAAAAAAATTAGTCATAATATGACATTAAACGGAAATTAGAAGCCGTGCCAAATGTCATTTTATTGTTGTGACATTTCTATAGAACACCCAAATAACACATAAGCAAGATAACAGTACACACACTTAGAACTTTTAACAGTTTAAAGATGAATATGGTTTGTGTAAGAGCTTTCGGAATAGTTTTGACGACCCCTTGGTCGAGTGGTTTGTACACCGGTTTTCATGGTGTCGCCATCTCTGAGGTCCCGGGTTCGATCCCCGGTCGGGTCAATTTAGAGAAAAACTGTTTTTCTAAATTGATTTCGGGTCTGGGTGTTTTTTCTATGTTTATGTATATTTATCCGTTATCTTACCATATAAACGAGTTTCACAAGAATACTCATCTTGGTCTTGATAATTGGTGTGAGCGTAAACAAATTTAAAAAAAAAAACTGAATAAGGTTGAGTACGGACCCTTAAAATACTTAACGCTTAATAAATTCTGCATTTCAGTCCTTCCCTTCTTTACGCTTAATAACCAATCTCCGTAAGATTATTAGACAGACGTTATTAAGCATTACGCATTCCAGGTGGCTTAAATCTGAAAAACAGTACCTTCGGCAGCATTTATTTGAATAACAATAACCTATACTGCTATTATTAAAGCAGTACTAAGCTTGTAGCGTTTGAAACAGCTAATTGCTGAATATAGTATCACCTTCTGAATAATATTGTTTATATAATTCTGGTATACAGCTTGATACTGAATAATTGTTTTTACTTTATCTTTAAACTGTATAAGATTCTATGTTTTACTAATTATTCAGCTGCTGAATAAACAATATTATTTGTATTTTTAATAAGCTTTTTGCAGTATAATAAAGAGTCTCAAGTAACTTTTTCAAATTAAAGACCACATTTGTATTGATAAAGCGCCCATAGGTTAATACCAGCTTTATTAAAATATTTTTGTACGTATTTATTTTATGCGTTGTTTGAATCATGGATCGAAAGTCGTAGCAAAAGCGTAAAAGAACCGGTCATATAAAAAGATAATTCTTAAAAGAATATTTAAATATCAGCAGTAGTAATTGTCCAAGTGTCATCAGCAGTAATGACCATGAAATGATTTGTGAAAATAGTTTAAACAAAACTGAACCCGGTCCCAGTCGGCATGCGTGTTTGCCCTGCAATGAAGAGGGTTCCGTCCCCCAAAAAAATCTAACAGATTTTGGGATTGGAAAAGCGAAAGATATAAAAATCTATACAGAAGATTTTATTTCTGAAATGGTTATTTTGTTAGCAGAAGGTATCGCAGTACAAGAAAATAAAATAATCGTTGTGATAAAATGTTTTATTTGCGTTGTTTGTTTGTTTCATCGTAAGCCAATCTGCCCGAGGTTGGACACTGCTGTCTTTACTTAATTAATAAATCCGCATTATATCTTGGCCATCGAAATTGTCCTTTGTTCTCCCATTGGGTCAGCACAGTACACAAATCTGAGCGACCCTTACGACATGTTGAAATTATTTAAAACGTCATTTTTCTGAAACGAAATATAAATTATAATAATAAGTCCGCCATTTGTAAATCCTATTAATGTGCAATAAAGATTAAATAAACTAGGGCCCAGTGCACACACTAAACATGCATTTTTTTAACATAATAGATACCTATACTTATGATAATAATTTTTTTTTAACGAAAAAATAATCAATGATGCTATAATTTTAAATGTAAGTAATCCATTTAGTGAAAGCCGGACGGGAAAGTTACACATTATAAAAGGTTTTAGTTCGTTCGATTAGAGAACCCTAAAAATCTGAGTACCTAATACAGAAATGTGGTCAACTATATAAATGTTATTCAGAAGTTAGTGTAAATAGACTACTCTTTTTCAAGTTATAGTTTAGTAACAAAACATGTGTGCACTTTTATTCAGCATTATAAAACAAAACATCGATCGCCATTGAAATCTTTGTAATTTTAATACTTACAAGGAATTCACGAGATCACCAAAATGATTATTAATCATAAAACTACAACATTTCCAACTCGAGTCATGTTATTTTGTTGGATAAAATTGCTAGAATTAGATAGTTCATCACAAGTACTTTTGTCAGACCTAGTATGTATGTATGAAAATACTATTTACAATTAATTATCTTGATTATTCACGAGGCGCGTCATAAAAATGAAAAAAATACACATACTATTCACGACAAAATTACTTGCGCACTAACAATTAACATGTAGCGGACCTAACTTGGAAATTAATAGTTACTTACCGAATAACTTAAAGTTTACGTAATGTCAAATAAAGGTATCGACATTAATTTATTTCTTCTTTTCGCAATTTCTATGAATATTGCTTGCATAAATGTAAACAATAAATTAAATATTAATAAGTTCTGAATAGTCTAACCAATTCGACGTAGCTGAATAACTGAGTTGTAAAAGCTTTATAAAAACAATGTGTGCAGTTATTCAAAAGTTATTAAGCTAATTGAAACGTTAATAAGCTCCTACTCAATTGTTACTCAGATATTATTAAGCGTTAAGCATTCAAAATTGGGGCCCTTTTTGCTTGAATAACAGCTGAATAGACGGTACTCAGGCGTTATTCAGCTTAGTATTCAGCTTGTGCTCTTGATGAGTGCTCTTAATCAATCTTTATTCAGCACGTCTGTGTTACTTGGGGCAAGCCTCGAACGAAACAAATGTTTGGCACGGTGTGACGTCATTTACTCAACATGGCGATCTTAAGCGTTTTTGCGGTAAAATGAAATCGGAATATAAAAACGCAAAATAAATATTGTAAATAATCGATTTTTTTCAAAAATAATCTATTTTTAGGATAAAATAGGTAAACAGGTATCGTTTTAATATGATAATAGGCCTTTTAAAGTTTAAAGGCTGTTCTTTAACAGCTTTAAATGCGGCAACGAAGTTAGTAAACAAAATACACAATGACTCAAGAGCTAATAAAGTCATCTAAAGGTAACACAAATACTTTTTAACAAGAAAAAGCCAAGAACCCAACGCTGCCTCCGTGGCCGTCGCTGCAGCCTCGGGCTCTGGCCCAGGCAGCTTCATACTGCTGCAGTTCAGCCATTCCTCGACATGGGAACGTACTGGCGTCAGTATTTTTACTAAATTGTGAACGACTTCTAGACCGATCGTCGTCGTCTTCGTTAATCAGAGCTACATTAACTTCTAACTGTTTATCAATAAGCTGCATCTCGATTTTTCTTTAGCTTGAGCAGCCTCCAGTTCAAGCTGTTTGCGGCGAGCTTGAGATGACGTCGACCTTTTAGACGAAAATATTGATTCATTTTTAATCGATTGCTGCGTATGCGTCACTTTCGTATATCCTGGATGTATCTTAAGCGATACATTTTCACTAGCCATCGGCACTGCCATTTCACTGCTTTTGGCGAGCACGTGCTCGGAAGCGCACTCTTCGTTTTACTCAACCTTTCCGTTAACTTTAGCCGGTCTTTATACGTAACTTTATCGCGCGGTGGTGTTCGCTTCATAATTACTAATTACAATTGTAGGTACTGGTAAAGGTTTGGCTCGATGGATCAGCTTTATAAGTGATAGAAATAAGAACACGGATTTTAGATCCAGAGCATACGGAAAGCTGTCGCGGCGATCGTGGTGAGGAAGCTACTAGCAGACTGCAAGATGGGAGCGGCTCTATTTTTGTCATCAACAAATATAAAACCTGTTTACTACCTGTTTTACTGCCTTAATATGAAATCACCGCCGAAAGCTACCCGTGTTTGCTTTTTATTATGAAAATGTGATGAACAATGTACAATATTTATTTATTATACCGAGATTTTTCATTGGTTTTGGAGTCGAAAACGTTAAAATACAAAACAAGTGTTGTACCCATTTATGAAATAATAATCGCTTTACGAGCAAAGAAAAAAAAGTTGTGAAAGTGATTTTTGTCTAAAACCTACACCGTGATCCCTATGAACTTTCCCGGCCGGCCGCCTGCGCCGGCGGCGGGGCGGGGATAGGCGGAGCGTTTGAAGCGCCTCGGTCATTGACTTTGATAAGATCGTCCGGTACTAAGGGTTCTTACATTTTTTATTGATATTTTTTTAATGATTTTTTTATGCTATATTTTTTTGTTTTACAAGCTAAATAGCTTCTACTGATGATAAACACGAACAGGGTTCCGGCTCCAAAACCAATAAAAAATCTTGGTGTATATCTAGAGGTAGGTATGAAGTTAATCAACAACGTTATTTTGTTTATTTAAGTGATGGATGAATGAGTGTGTGTGTGCGTCGCCTACATTGCTATTACATGTTCTTATATTCTATTTACATTTATATTCGTAATAGGTCAAGGATCATAACAACGCCGGCGGTCTCATAACAATTGATTTCCAATTGTGTCTGGTTTTACGATCTATGCAGTTCTTACGCTACTTTACATTCTTATTTGCTACTTTTTAATTTTATTTATAACAGTTACATTTTCTTAAAACTTTAATTTTTTTTAACTTAAACTTAATATTGGAAATTGATGTATATACTCGCAGGAATATACATCATTCTTGTTTTGCAAACTTTTTTTATTTCTATGTATTGTTCCTATTTTTACAATTGTAACTATTTTTATACAGAAATCTATGAACAGTTTTTTATTTTCGCCTTTTATTAGGTCAGCGAAATTCGACGTTTCTGCCTTGACACCTGTTGGATCTCTAGGTTAAGCATCTCCAGAGCGTGTAGAGGGCACTCGAAGAGGATGTGTAGGAGTGTTTCTGGTGTGTCAGGATCACAGACACACGACGGGTCATCCTTACACCCGAACCTGTTCAGGAATGCCGAAAACCTGCCGTGGCCCGTAAGACCCTGTGTGGTGTGGTGAGTATGTGTCAGCTTCCGGGTGGTCTGGTAAGCTGTTATGGCGTCTGGGAAAAAGGTTGACTCGCCCTCGATAGATGTCCATAAATGTTGGCTGCTTTCCTATGTACGCTGGTGACGTGGTCGTTAAAAGTTAGTTTAGCGTCAATTGTGAGTCCAAGTAGTTTGATACGATCCTGGTTTTGACGGTTCAAAAGTGGAATAGCGGTCTATTCCACCCATGTTGAGGCGGGGCGTCGAATTTGAGCTTGTTGGTTATGGCCAAGCAATTAGTTTAGTGTGGTGCGAATTTCAACTTATTTTCGACGCCCCACTACTCAACACGGGCTAGAATAGGGTTTGCCAGGTTTTGCATCTCCCTTCCGGTCACTCCTACAAAGACCAGGATGACGTCGTCTTCAAAGGCTTGGGCTTTGACCTGTCGTTTCTTCAAGTCTTTTAGCAGAGGGTCCAAGAGCAGGTTCCATAAAATGGGCTCTGCGATGGACCCTTGGACGCTTTGTTTGTCCCCCTAACTACTTGTTCGCCAGCGTACCTCATAAAAACCCTCCTCTCGCACATGTAGTCGTCATAAACCCTCCTGAGTACACCGGGTATCCTTCCTCCGCCAGCCATACCTTGATGGCGGGCTACCATGCGCTGATGAAGGCCCCCTCTATGTCCAAAGAGACTAATCTTTTTGTTTTTTTAAGTTCTGTCGAATGGTTTTCATAAGTACATAGAGGGAGTCTTCGGTGCTTCTTTAAGGTATGAAGTCATTTTGGTGGGGGCTCATCTTAGGTAACAAGTGGTATTTTTGCCTGCCAACTAACATCTTCTCGTAAATCTTACCAAGGACCGAGAGAAGGCCGATAGGTCTGTAAGATTTCGGCTTCCCGAGTGCATTAGCCCCAACATCTTTAAAGCCAAAGTGAATAGGCTGCTTCAGGGCAAGCTCGCTCCATCATCGGCCTCTTCTTAATCCTACGGATAAGAATGTGGCCAAGAAAAAGCCGATTTAATGATCAATTATTTAAAAAAAAACGCGACACGGTTAAACCTTAACACTATAAAACATCATATAAACAATTACCTTTAAGTTCTTTTTTAAACAAAGAAAAGGCGTTTGAATTCAAAAATCATTTTTTTTGTTACAACGTTACAATTTTTTTTTTTTTTTTTTATAAAAGAGGGAGGCAAACGAGCAGGCGGGTCACGTGATGGAAAGTAATCACCGCCGCCCATGGACACCCGCAAAACCAGAGGAATCGCAGATGCGTTGCCGGCCTTTATGGGAGGAATAGGTTTAAGGAAGGAATAGGAATTGGGAGGGGGGGGGAGGGGAAGGGGCCTCCGGAACCCTCACTGGTCGGACGAAACACAACAGCACCAAGTGCCGTTATTTCACGCCGAATATTCGTGAGAGGGTGGTATTACGCCGGGCGAGCCGGCCCAATGCGTGCTGCAACGCAGCGTGGCTCTACCACTCAGTAGAATTATTCATTATTGTTTCTGAGGTTTAAGCGAGTTCTACACATTGAAATGAAACACTTTTTTCAGGGACTAACTCGCTAACTCTCATACATCGAGCAAACAAAGAGAAGTGTAGGAACCCGCGTAAAAGAACATATAGCCGACGTCAAGCATAGGCGCGAAAATAAGTCTGCAGTGTGTGAATATGCTCTCGAGGGACCCAACCATTACATCAGATTTGACAAACCTCAAACACTCGCCAAGGAACAACGATTCATTCCTAGGATGATACGCGAGGCTATTGAAATTTTAAAAAAACATCGAAATTTCAATACAGAGCATGGTTGGAATTTACCACCTGCCTGGTACCCCATCATACAGATCATCAAATCCCAGCCCCAACAGCAACACATTTCCAGACCTAAAAATATTGTTAGCTTGTATTGTGTAAACCTGAACGCAGCAATGATTGACGGTAGGCAAATAACTTAGAACTATGAGACGACGAAGACCGCTCAGTCTCCCTGTGACCAAGTACCCTGTAAAGGGTTCGGAACATCAGGAAAATAAAAAACTATGTACCTAAATAGTAAATTAAACGCAAGTTAGTCCGTAAAAAAGTGTTTCATTTCAACAAGTGATAAGATATGATGGTAGTAGATAGCGAGGCGAACTTAGCCCTTCCAAAACCCAACCAAACCGAGAAGTACTTACGCTGGGAATCGAACCTGGGCCTTATAGGTCCGAGAACGGCGGTAGCACCACTTGACCAAAGGCGGTTCAATTATAATCCAGTGCAAATAAAATTGTGCGAAATTGCCACCATAACTAACAGAGCACCGACAGGGTGCTTTAAAAAAGTGTAGCTCTCGCGTAACGAGTTGAATTTAACAGGTTGGTTCGCATTACCGCCCATTAACCAAATTGGATGCTAAATTGACTCCATTCAGTGAATTACGCGAATTTGCCGTGCTCAGCTCGAAACATATACAACATTACAATATCACATGTACGAGTGTTGGTCTTCGCTACGGTAACTTGAGTTACACAGTTTTGGCTTAGTTTAATTAAACAGCATACATTGTGAGCGTCAAGTTAGCAGCCTCACCACCGAATTAGATTGTTTTGAATACGTCAAAAAATTGTGTATAAATAGTGACGTATAGCATATAAATAGTTATACATATGGTTCAAAAGATATTTGAGTATCAACCTTATGAAATACAGTTCGGATCAATGTGATTTATATGTCAAAAAACTGTGCATAAATAGTGAATCGTATACGCAAAATTTCAATAATAGTACTTCAATACAAGCTGAGATATTACGGTATGTAGGTATCCTGCTAACTTGACGTTTCTTGCGATGGCGATTCCAGAGAAACGGGTACAAGCTTTAAACAAATAATTACATGAAAAATTGTGCGTGAAATAGTGAATCGTACGGTTCTTTCTATTTTCTATTTTCCAAAAATCTAATAAAAACTTCTACCATACAATTGATTTTATCGTGCACTATCTTATTTGTTGACATACTGCTGACATAAAGTCTAATTATTGTAACTTCCAGTTATAATATGACAATTAAATCTATCGTTGTAATTGTAATGTCAGTTTGATATTATTTCTGTGGAAACTTATGTCAAGCAATGTCATTTTGTGACTCGAATTAAAAGTCTCGGATAGTGGTGGAAGAACGAGTGTCGCTGACGTAGTATCTTCAAAGAAACACCGAGAGATGGCGTGATTTTGTTTAAGTGCGGTGATACGAGAATGGTGCGCGAAAAGTATGATTTGTTTGTATTAAAATTGGTAAGTAGTTAGTACATTTTCATATTAAGAAATAAAAGTGTTTAAATCGCTTAATAACAACCTAAATTTTTAAAGGTACGCAGCTTATTATTAATCTATTTTGGTTTTTACAAAAAAGATATAGGTACCTACCTAATCTAAGGTAGATATTTTCTTATGCGTATCACTAAAAATAAGACTGATTTACACGTAATGTTACATTCTAAATGTAAAAATAATCTGATTTATTAAAAATGTTTTATCCATTCAATGTAGGTATTAAACAATACCGGTTTTCATTCAAAGTCAAAGTCAAAATATATTTATTCAATAAAGTCAATTAATAAGTACTTTGTATCGTCCAAATCTTTTTAAACCTACCACCCATTCTGGACCTAATTTTTTAACTGTGGCAAAGAACGAGCGCAAGAAACCACAGCGCACAGAAGCAACGACATTTACAAAAAAAAATATGTCGTTACCAGATCATAAAATACAATATATGAATATGAATGTAAATAGTTTATTTAAATATGGTGTTTTATCTAAATTAATTATAGACAATTAGAAATAGCTGTTGGAGTATTTGGAGCATTTCAGACCCAAGCTGTTTTGTCTACTGTGTAATCTGACACTTAATAATAAGCTTTTTTATAAAGCTTTTCGTTGATTTTGATTTAAAATTTATTAAGATCTAATTTCTGAATATCATTTGCTACTTTGTTGCATAATTGTACACACAGACCCTTAAAAGAATTATTATTTTATGAAACCTAGTATAAGGTACTGCTAATTTGTTCTTACTTTAGTGTTTAAATTGTGAATATCACTGTTTTTTAAAAACATTTCAATATTTTTATGAACATACATCAGATTTTCATAAATGATGCAACTGTCATTATACTTATATACTTAAATCTTTGAGAAAGTCACCAGCCTTTACGTTATATATGTGGGAGATTGGCATTTAAATGTAGATTACTATTAATGTTAGCATTAAAAACAAATGTTTGAAGAAAGTAAATTCACCGCAGTAATTAATACGAATATGAAAACACGTGCTTGCCCATTGCCACGCTCCCCACGCCATGCGTCATTAACGACTTGTTTGTGCTTCAGTATAAAAAGGTCATGCGCTAGCGCCTTCCGGGCATTCTGTACTCAACTGCGGAGCATGACGGAGCTCTGATCGTCGACATAGTATTGAGGTATGCTATGATGGTGTAACTAAATTATGTATTGTAGTACATAACTGTGTATCTTACAAGAAATAGTAGTAAGTACCAATTTGCATTATGTAAAATGCGAAATGGCTAATTATTTTAATAAATTGATATTACTGTTATTATAATTAACACTAAATGTGTGTATATTGTTACTGTCTGCCAATTAATCTGGTTTTATGAATATAAATTGATCAAAATCATTACTCTCTTTTCTTAATCTCCCACATATATTGCTCGAATAGCCCTCTTCTGCAGCACAAAGATAGTTTGAATGTCGGCAGCATTTCCCCACAGTAAAATGCCGTACGACATTACACTATGAAAGTTACTGAAATAAACTAATCTAGCTGTATTGACGTCAATTAACTGACGGATCTTCATTACTGCATAAAGCCGCAGAGCTAAGTCTATTCGACAATTTAGCTATATGTGGGCCCCACTGAAGCTTGGCATTTAACGTGATGCCTAGAAATACTGTGGTGTCCACAGGATTCACATTCTTATCTTTAATTTGTACACTAGTTATTACCTGCTTAACATTAGGCAATACAAATCTCACACATTTGGGTTTTCCCTCGTTTAACAGCAAGTTATGTACACTAAACCAGTGAACAATCTTTGAGATTGCATTATTCACATCATCATAATTTGGGTGTCGTCGTTTCACTTTGAATAAAAGTGAAGTATCATCAGCGATCAATACTATATCATGTCTGTCTTTTACAAAATAAGGTAAGTCATTAATATAGACTAAAAACAAGAATGGACCAAGTATTAAACTCTGCGGAACTCCCATTGTAACCACTGATCCCGAAAATCTTTTAACGTTAATGTCGACCTTCTGAATTCTGTTACTCAAGTATGAGATTAGAAGACTCAAAGAAGTATCTTTAATTCCATAGTCGTTAAGCTTCCTGACCAATGTTTCATGTAGAACACAGTCGAAATGGATAAATCACAAAACACACCTAGCTAGGGCATCCTGTGAATCCTTCCAGGCATCAAATACTTATTTGAAATAAAAGCTCAACAACAGACGCCGGTGTTGAGCGACCCCTAGTAAAACCATACTGTTTACAATGTAAAAGTTTATTACTATAAAAATAAATTTGAATTTGGTCTAGCATCAACTTTTCAAAAATTTTACTAAATGTGGGTAGCACAGAAATTGGTCTAAAATTAGTGGGGTCAGAAGTGCTACCTGATTTAAATAATTGGATTATTTTGCTGTTTCGTTTAGGTCAGGAAAAACGCCACAATCAATGGATTCGGTAAATATGCAAGCTAAAACTGGAGCTATTGTCATAACTACTGATTTAACGACGTCCACGGAATTACCCCACAAATCAGCGGTTTTATTTTGGTTGAGTTTGTTAAATGTTTTTATTATATCTATAGTGCAATTTTTTTGAAAACTGATATTACTTACTTACTTAGCTACAGTAGGGGAGGAAATCAAGGCTTTTGTAGTTGAAACTGGAATGTCAGTAAAAAATTTAAATGCTGCAGCAACGTCAGCATCAGAAGTCAAGGTTTTATTATTACAATTTAAATTGTACTCATTATTACGACTTTTGACCTTTCCTGTTTCACTTTTTATAATATTCCATGTTATTTTTATTTTGTTATTACTATTCTTAATCTTAGAACTCAGATTTACCTTGGCTAATCGACATACTCTTTAGAATAACTTTGAATAATTTTTAACACATAATTTGAAATCGTCATTGGTGTTATAGTTGCGTTCACCATAAAGTTCATAAAGGCGTTTCCTACTTTTGTGAATACCAATTGTAGCCTATTAAGTAAAAGTTAGAAGATTTGTTAAATTCTGAACAATATGTGTTAAATAATCATTATAAAAGACATTAGGGTTGTCATTGTATTCTAAATAATTTAATTTTGTATCTAGATTGCTTTTAAAGCATTCCAGCCGACCTGCAGTTTTTGGCACAACAGTGATATTCTTTTTCATCACTTGCTTACGCGGGTTAGGAAAACTGACCATTTGGCCACAATGATCAGAGTCCAGGTTATTCATAATTTGATAAGCCAGTGGTATTACATTTGTATATATGTTATCAATACAGGTGGCCAAAGTGGCAGTTATTCTTGTCGGCTCCAAAAATAAAAAAATCAAAAAAAATAGAAATAAGTTTTAATTTTAGTTGACATTGTGGAATTTTTAACAAATTTATATTAAAGTCACCGCAAACAATTATTGTTTTACCTACATTTCGGACCTTACGCAATGCCTCATCCATAACTTTTTCGAAAAAATCATATGACGCTAAAGGAGGTCTGTATTCACTTAACACAACAAACTGCTCCAACTCCACACAAGCTATTTCTATTGTTTTATTTAACTTTTTTGCTCGATAGTACCTACCCACCTCATGATTAAAATAAAGTTTTAACCTTATTACTGTGGAGCAAAGTTCAACATTGATCGACAGCCAATATTTAAAGTATTATGTGGAATTTTACATTAATTTTTGGAAAATAGCAAAGAAGAATTCTTTTTATATTTATATCGTAAGATTCACAATTTCACACAAATTTTTTTCATGTATATAGGTATTTGTTTAAAACTTGTACCCGTTTCTCTGGAATCGCCATCACAAGAAACGTCAAGTTTGCAGGATACTTAGAGACCGTAATATCTCTGCTTGTATTGAAGTACTATTATTGAAATTTTGTGTATACGATTCATTATTTATGCACAGTTTTTTGACATATCAATCACATTGATACGAACTGTATTTCTTAAGGTTCCTGCTAACTTGACGTCAATTTAGCAGCCCCACCAAGATACTCAAATATCTTTTGAACCATAGTATCACTTTTTATATGCGTCACTATTTATACACAATTTTTTAACGTTGTCAAAACCATTTAATTCCGTGGTGAGGCTGCTAACTTGTCGCTCACCATAAATTGCATGTTTACTATTATTCTGTAGCTAACTAAAAACTAAGCACCAGATCTATCTATAGCAAGGTCTATAGATCTTTAAGTTAGTTATGAGACTAGGCAATAAGGACAACAAAAGCAGCCTTCTACCAAAGTCCACTTTTCACCAAATAGCGACTGGACATGTCCAGTCGCTGTCACAGTCAGTCACGATGGCGATTCCAGAGAAACGGGTACAAGTTTTAAACAAATATATATATTTGTTTGAAACTTGTACCCGTTTCTCTGGTACAACATGCAATGTACTGGAAATGTTCAGTCGCTATTTGGTGAAAAGTGGACTTTGACATCATGAAAAAATTGTGTCAAATTGTGAATCTTACGATATAAATAAAAAAAGAATTATTTTTTGCTATTTTCCAAAAATTTTATGTAAAGTTCTACATAATACTTTTAATATTGTCACATGTGCTCAGCATGACAGGTGGTGAGTCGATCGCCGTAATACATGATTTAATAATAAAAATAATTGAAATAGCGATTGTTTCTTTAATTTCTTGTGAATATAATAATGTTGTTACATAAAGTTCTAAGATTACTGTTATTTCACGGAAACACTTAAAAGTATGATGGAATCAAAAGTGGTTAATGACGAACTAGATGATTGAAAGAAATAAAGCAAATCGTTGTTGTAGGTTGGCACGCGATTCCGTAATAAGAGTCACTGGCTACAAAAGTTTGTTAGACTTTGGATACAAAAAAGTTTTTCATTTTCATTATTACTTCATTTCCCAAGAGTTGATAAAATATGCATTTCTTATTAATTGGATAAGTATAATTCAAGTCAAGTAACTCATAAGCAATAAAGAGTTATTCAATATGTATGAAGAATGTTATAAGAGTAAATAAAGCAAAAGAAGTACTAAATGAAAGTTCTCTGCCTATCTCTCCGGGAAATTAGCGGAATGTAGGTGACTAAGTATTAAAATTAATTTGAAATTCTCCTTTTTATTAGCACGCAAATCTTTTCGTAGCAACTAATTAATACTTTAGAGAGAATGGCAGACTGACTGAGTCATCAACACAGATTTATATTGTTACGAAATTTTCCCCAGCTATTTTAAATCCTAAACATTTTTATTTTTACTCCTAAGTCGGTAAAACGGGAATAACATTTGCTAGAACTTTTTTATTTTTGTTTTGATCCACTTGATCATTGATAATTGAGTGTCTGACGACTTCAAACTTGATAATTAACTCTAATTTGGCAAAGAAGATTTAAATAGACGAAAGGTAAAATGCCAAGGCCAATATTCTCATGACATTTTCACTAATTACATCAAAGAGAACTATTATTAGCTGACGACCTTCATCAAAAGCCTGAATAAAGGTGTAATAAAACTTATAGGCAAACTAGGAACGTGCTATAATCGTAAACTAACTATGTCTTGTCAAGCCTGTTTCCGCAATAAGGCCATCTGTTTGCGATTTTGCCAACTAAGCAACTTTCGCAATGCCAGGTTACTTGGATGGGTGACCAAATTAAAACATTTCGAGCTCCTCCGTGTTTCGGAAGGTACGTTAAGCAGTTGGTTGCTGTTGTTCTCATAAGATAACAGTCGTTAAAACCTACCAACCAGCATTGGGCCAGCGTGATGGATCATGTCCCTATCTCCCCATGGACTGTTGTAGATGTGGAAAGGCCTGTGACCAGCAGTGGGACGTTTACAGGCTGATGATGATGATAGATTCTTAAGTGGCTGTGAAAATTCGTGACTCTAGTGTTGGTCTTAGTTAGCTACGTCTAAGTTGTCCATGGTTTTTAATATTAAACATTTTCTTTTTTTGTCAAATTTTAAATACTGCACATTTTTGTTAGTTAACTTAGTGAACAGTTTAGTTTGGAAATGCGATTAATTAATGTATGATAAATCGCATTTCTATCAGCGTTCAATACAAATCGTCAACATCTAACATTCTAGGCTTCTCCAGTGTGACTACGTCAAAAATCATACCGCAAGTTACATGATATTTAAGAGAGCTCTAAAGAAGATCTGTGATCAATGTTACGCTCGACCCAAAACTAACCCTGTTCGAATGTATGTTGGAATGATGTTGGATAATAATATATCCTCTTTCCTCAACGACATCAAAAATAGGCATCTTATTGGTAACTTGTCAACGTCGGCAAGACGGGAGACATCTCGGAAATGTCAATTGCACGAGACATGTGCCGACGACGGTCGCGTCCCAGTTCGGGCGGGTATCGATATTTCAACTGGATTAACTTAACTCCTGTTGGCATTATGGTTATAGCTATACGGATGATACTTTTATTAATCTTGATGTTGTTTTATGACCGTCTAGAGTTAGAAATTTGACGTATACAGGGTGTTCGGCAGACGGTTGAATATACGAAAATGGAGGATAGGTGGAGCCCTCAGCTACATGCTCTGCCCTAAAAATTTGACCTAGTTCACACGGATTTTTTTAAAATTATATAACTATATTAAATTATGCCGAAATTCATTAAAAATAAGCAAATTTCACGCCGTTGAAATGAGCACTAACTAGAGATGTTTTGATAGAATTAGAAGGACTCGATCACTTATTCGTTTTTTTTAAATTTCGTTGTGAAGTTAGGCTTAAGTGAAACGTCTAACTTGTAGGCGAGACGACAAAAATATTGATTATCATTTTGGCCCCTGTGTGTTAATCGTATTGTACAAAAGAACTTATATTCTTGTCTTGTCTTGTAGAGAACTTATATCTTTTTATAATATTAAATATTTTTTTAACAAGAAACCATTAAATAACAATTAAATAAAGTTGCAAACAGATAAGTAGGTATTCAAAAAACTTGTTAGCCCATGACCAGATCGGCAAAACGTCGAGGATAAAAAGGGTCTACCTTTTTCAAAAGAAAATTATGCTTTGCGTATTCTTTAATTTATTATTATAAAAGCGAAGACTATTGCATGCTAGTAGTAGCCTACACCTCATTATTATTGAACGGAATTCGAACCCTCAGACATCATCTGGATCAGTTGCAATAACAACTAGACCCACAATAGCCTAATTGTTTTTGTATTAATTGGTAATTGTTTTCAAAAACATAAAAATACATACTCAAATTAAAAAATAACAAAAATACATACTTTTTTTTTAAAAAAAACCCTTTCACTTATCGCTTTCAGTGAAGATCCACCGGATCCACATTTGTCTCGGGTGTTTATATGTCTCCGGGCCCAGCTAAATTAAATTGTTGTCACCTGTCACATCTTAACTATTAGTCCGAGCGACACTTTGAAACCCGACCTAGGGTGTGATTCTTTAACATACATACATAATTACGACTGTTATTCCCAAAGGGTTAGTCAAAGACAAGGCAATGAGGACCGCAAAAGCAGTCCTCTGCCATAGTCCATTCTTCACCAAATAGCGAATGCACATGTACTCAGCGTGACAGGTGGTGAATCCATCACCGCTTTATGCTGTTGGATGTATGTGCAGTGTTTAGTCCGTTAGTCGCCTTTTACGACACCCAAGGGAGGGGTGGTAATATTCTTTAAACGAGCCGCTACGCGACATGGCTACTCTTTAACCCTCAATCGTAAACTCGCAATCACTTTGACCCACACGTTCCGATCAAGAGTGACCCTTGTGAAGTTAAGGCGTTATTTGACGACGACATGCTGTCAGCTTGACACGCCGAGTTGTCAAATCCGTATTCTCTAAAATCGACTCTTACTTTGCTGATGTCACAAAGGTCACTTTCAAAGGAGCATTGAATGTACTTTGTACAGGAAATCGAGCCGATGCTGAGCTGAAGATTCTGCTGATAGCAAAGAACTTATACGGTACAGTTTCTTAGCTGTTAGCGATGGAAGTTTACGGGTAGGTACGTGATGACGCATGCAATGTCACATTATACCAGCAGAGATTACGGCAAACACATAGAGCCTGCTGAGCAGACCGGCTTTTTTCATTAGAATCTCCACGGTCGAACATACGACGTGGAACAAAATCCGTATGCCCATTTACCGGTTCGATAACACAAAAAAGAAAAAAATTATCTACTACCTACACATTCTAACTCAGCACTGAAGCACTTGCCTGAATATGATACAACAGCCAATACGAAATGCACATCTGCAGCAGTTAAGGAACTCGAGAATCTTGTACCATTCGTCGTTAACTCGTGTACGTCGAACGCAGAACGTCGAGTGGTGAATATTAAAATTTCAAGCACTCAAAGTACTTCGCTTACGCTAAACGTCTGTCGTTCGCCACGCAGATCAAATACGGAGTTATTTAAGTATTATGGTTCTTGTTTCTATTTCGTATTTTGTACATTACAAACACTTCTAATATTTTACTTTACTTTAGATTAAATCACGACTATTATCTCCGAAGGGTTAGTCAGAGACTAGGCAATGAGAACAGCAAAAGCAGTCCTCTGCTATAGCCCACTTTTCACCAAATAGCGAATGCACATGTACTCAGCGTGACAAGTGGTGAGCCCATCGCCGTTCTATGCTGTTGGAAGTATGTGCAGTCTTTAGTCCGTTAGTCGCCTTTTACGATACTGAAGGAAAGAAAGAAGGTGGTAGCATTCTTTACCGCTACTATATATATTATCGCTATTTTATATACTTATTATCTATATTTTATCGACTCTTGTATCGTCTCGCCACCTTTTTCTGGGCCAACCTCGGCAGCAGCGTCCATCTCCTGTGGGCCTAACATGCCCAATACGAGAAAATTCTCGACCCGTTTTCTCGTGTTATGTCTATACACGATATGTCAAAAATAGACATACTTAATAGTAGTTTTTGCTTGTCCGTGGTATTTTTTGTCTACCAACCCTAACATGCAACATAATTTTATCGAGTTTTGACAACAGTAACCGAGATAGTTTGTCGTTCCCGCCATCGAAGGGAGAGAGAATTATCGTCCTCGACATATCTCGTGTTGCGCATGCTAGGCCTACTGAGGAGCAATCGCGTTAAATAATCTCAACCAAACTATAACTGCGTGTGCTTCAAGCTGTAATCCTCATATTTGAAATCTTAATGAAAACGAATTTTGACAACGCTAAAAAATAGTCATGAAATAGTCATAAATAGTCGTACATGTAAAAAAAATAGTCGCATTATAGTTTCGGCGTTATAGCTATAGGTTAGTGAGGATTATGGCTTGAACGTCAAGCTGTAATCCTCACTTCTGGTGCAAGCAAACGGTAAAATCTTTCGGATTGGTTTAGGTTCCAAAAATAGTCGTGAAATAGTCGCAACGACATGCCAAATCTCAGAAATAGTCCTTAAAAGATTCCAGAGATATAAAGGTACCCTGGTGAGGATTATGGCTTGAACATTTGAAAACTTCAAATTTCTCCGTAACGCCTACGATTTTCGGTTTAAAATTTGTACCAAAAAATAGTCATGAAATAGTCGTATTTATTTATTTATTTCATTATTTGGGAAAACATACAATACAATGAAGCATAAAGATATTACATAAAAACAGTGCATAGATCAGTAAAGTTTCCACTAATTACTAAATCGTTTAAGTTAGATAAAACTGAATTTATATAATTAAACCACTAAATTTAACCTCTAACAAATTTTAACCTTTAACAAGACAAAAAAAAGAAGAAATCCGTTAACAATTTTACTATTCTCTGCAACAACGTTTAAAAGTACCAATCGTGTCATTAAGAATATCAGTATCCAAATTGAGTTTATTATAAAGTGAACACAACCGATATAAGAATGTGTTTGACAAATACTTGGTACTAACAAAGGGAACACTAAATATGTTTTTATTGCGTGAGCTTGCTCGGGGACATCTGAAATTTACGCAGCTTAAAAGGAAGGGTGAATGTATATTGTTATTTAATAACTTATATAAAAACATCAAGTCACGTTCTGTGCGGCGTTTCTCAAGCGATTTAAGATCGGCATGGTTACAATGTTTACACTTATAGAACAATTTTTTTTTGTAAGCGTTCAATATTGTTAATATGTATCTTATACTGAGGGTTCCAAACTGTTGATGCATACTCCAGAATCGATCTTACATATGAATTGTACAATAGTATCAAAGTTGAACATTTTTTGAAATCTTTTCCAATTCTTTTATGAAGCCGAGCATTCGGTAAGCCTTTGATGTAATATAATTAATATGGGTTTTAAAAGTTAATTTCTGGTCAATATACAAACCCAGATCTCTCACTACCACCACCCTTTCTAAAACACAATCACTTAATTTATAATTATAATCAATAGTATCTCGTCTTCGAGAGAATGAAATAACATGACACTTTTGAGCATTCATATGTAACTTATTATTTTTACAGTAATCACTCAAATCATCAAGATCGCTATGCAGCAATGCACAGTCTGAAGGATAATAAATTTAAGCTGATTTAATTTCAAAATAAAAAGTTTTTATTTTCCCTACATTTCTATGGATGTACAGTCGTGTTCAAAATTTGTTACTTCATTTGATATGATTGTGAAATATTCCGCTTAATATATAACATTACTTCCAATTAGGCGTTTTCCATGGCAGCTGTTATAATTAAACAAAAAACAAACATTGATGTATATTTTGTTTATATAATAGAAGGTGGCAAACGAGCAGGCGGGTCACCTGATGGAGAATAATCTTCGCCGCCCATGGACACCCGCAACACCAGAGTAATCGCAGATGCGTTGCCGGCCTTTAAGGAGGGAATAGGTTTTAAGAAGGAATAGGAATTGTTGGGGGGGGGGGGGGGGGGGGGGGAAAGGCCTCCAGAACCCTCACTGGCCGGACGAAACTAAACAGCACCAAGTGCTATTATTTCACGCCGGATATTAGTGAGAGGGTGGTATCACGCCGGGCGAGCCGGCCCAATGCGTGCTGCAACGCAGCGTGGCTCTACCACTCAGTCATTGTCACTCATTTAGCCCAGGGGTCACGTGTAGAGTCTTAAGGGTAAACCTACGGACGCGAGTAACTTTAACCCCCTTATCCTTATTTATTACAATTCAGTATATGTTTCTAGAAAATTTCAATAGATGGCGCTGGTAGGTTGAGTGCATATTCTAAAATCACGAATTCAAATAAACGAATCAGACACCAACAATATCAACAACTTTTAATTACTTACATTGAATAAAAGTATAATACTATGTAATAGTATGTTTAAGGTATCACTAATGTTAAAAAGTAACAGAACCTTCCACTCCAAGAGTAGCGTCTGTTGTATCCACAGACGTTATTATACGTCTGTGGTTGTATCAATCCGGGATCGACCAAATAGCGATATATCCTTGTCTCTATCGTTAACGGACGAAACCGGACGGGCGGCTTGTTAATTGTAATCTAAGTCGAAAGTACGTTTTATACTCACAATAACTTCAAAAACGACACCCCGTCTTCGTAAAAGTTAATAAATGCATTAATACGATTTCTTTAGCAACTAAAAATCCTTCACCAGAGTACCCATCACAAATTATTTCATGATTTCAATATCACTGGACCAAATAGCCATTTTTTTCAAAAATTTTGCGAATGCAACATCCGACGAAACACGTGATCTATGACCTTGACGTACATTCAACTGAACTTGATAATAACATACACAACACAAGCAAAACAAACTTCGGCTCATCGCACTGCGGTCGATGCGTTTGAGTGGAGACAAGGATAGCGCTACATGACCAATCCCGAGAAACAAAAGCGCGCTACTCAAAATGGCGCCATGGACCCAGATTTTTTGTATTTATAGGTACTTACTGGTTATTGTTGGAATAATATATGTTAACATAGTTATTTAATAACAACAAATTTGTGTTACATTAATGTTTCAAAGAGACAAATAAACTTTTTTAAACTAAATGCTGTTTTTCTTCATAACATGCATAGGTATAAAATAATGTAAACATCTTAGAAAGTTTCACCACCCTGTACCACACCTGTACCTTGCTGCCGCTTTCAATTTCAAAAAGTATTATCTAGAATGCGTTGCCGTTCAAATCTGAGCCTTTTTGTAAAGTTGCTATTAACATAAAATATTTCGTTGTTTATGCGTTTCGTTGTGCACTACTAAAAGCGGTCGAACTTAACAATACTAATTGTTTGGAACAAAATGGCCACTTACGGCTGGCAACTTTTGTCGTCATAATTTGTAGTGACAGACTGTCAGTGTCAGTGTGACACACACTCACGTTGGAAAATTGAAATAGGTTAGGAACCTTGGCCGCGGGGTCGCGTAGAGAATATTGACTTTGTATTGGTAATTTTGATGTGTAGGGCACAATTGATCATTAAATTTGGCGGACCATAGTAATTAAGTGAAGTGAGAACCATTAGTTTAGTTTGAAACCAGGGCGGCCTAATTGGATTCGGTGATTTGGGTGGGGTGCGACACGTGGAGTGGGTGGTGCATATCATCACGTATGTTTTCTGGGATTATCAGTACAGAGGGGTAGCCGGGAAGCTTAGGGCCTTTCCACCACCATAGCACCAGCCCCGAAGACGCGCCGGAGCGCGGTCAACCACTACCACGCTGACAGCAGCGTGCCGAAGACAGCCGGCGCGGCGGACTGCAGCCGAGCAGAATACCACGAGACCGTAAGGGTGTGGCACACCGTCTTCTAGTACGTAAGTCGTTTTAGTTTAATTATAATTTAAGTTTAGTTAGTATATCTTTAAGTCGAGAGGGTGCGGTCCCGGTCTACAGGACCTCGGAACCAGGCCTTCTCTGGTAGCAGAGTTGATGTAGACCTCTATATCAAACAATTTTTAGTGAACCAGAGCGTGGTTTTGTCTACGGACCTCAAGTAATTAGTTATTAGTTTTAGTTCTAAGATTGTTTGCTACCGCATATTAAATTGCATTCAGAATGCAATGTTAATAGGTAGGTTTTGTTGTGTGATTATTGTGTGATCATAGCAAGTAGGCACCTAGTGTAAGATTTTCTCACTGCGGTCAGTGTAATGGTAATTATCTTGGATCCGTTGTCCCGCATTTAGAATGTGTTTAATTGTGTAAGATTATTCCACTGCGGAAAGTTTGATTACACATTTAGAATGTATTTATTTGAGTTAGGATATGTATAGTCAATTGTTGAAAACCTAATTTAGAATTAGTCTTGGTACAACAAATAAATATTTTGATGTTAATTGTTGCATTTGTTTTGCAAACGGAATTTCAAGATTCTAGCGGTTTGCAAATAATTAAACATTTTGTTTGTTCCTTGATGGTTTGAAAAACTTTATTTAAAATTTAGAGTTAATCATTGAAAATTGTGGTACTTTTGATTTGGTTTGTTGTTTTTATTTTGAAAACATATTTAAATATTGTAGGCATTTGATTCACAATATTTGTAGTTTGGTTGTCTAGCGATTGCAAAGCTGTAGACACAATATCAATATTGCAGTTATGTTACATTATAAATTGATTAAAATTTTGTTTATTGTAGTTTTATTTGGGAAATCAATTTGAGTTCCATTTATTTGTAACATTTGTTTGGTAAATGACTTGTTTACCTAGTGGCGTATGTAATAATAATATCAAGGAACATTTTTATTTTATTTTTCTTTGGAAATCAATTTGTTTACATAGTAAATTTTAATTGAACATTCAATGTTTATTGTGGCTGCTTCAGAATCAACTAGGGTTGATTTATTGCTTTGTTTTGATTGCATGGCAGTCTGTGCAATACTTGTTATTGCATTTCATTTGGTATAATCATATTGTAGTCACATATCAATGTTGTAGTTGCATTATACATTGTGTGTTAACATAGTTGTGTGTATGACCTATGTAGTAGTAGTAACCTATGTAGTATTAAAGAACATTTCTATTTTATTTTTATTATTGTTTTTTCTTTGGGAATCAATTCAAGCCTGATTACTGGTTCATCCTTGTGTGATGTTAGTTAAACATTCATTTTGTTTACTCTGGTTCTTTGGAACCGATTAGATTTGTTTTGTTCTACACAGCGGCATATGTGAAATTTGGTTGGATTATTATATAACGGTTTATACAATAATAATGGCACATTTTGTTTTGTTGGTGCCTTCATTTTTAAAACCAATTTTAAATGTAATTTTTTTTTTTTTTTTTTTATAATAGAGGGAGGCAAACGAGCAGGCGGGTCACCTGATGGAGAGTAATCACCGCCGCCCATGGACACCCGCAAAACCAGAGGAATCGCAGACGCGTTGCCGGCCTTTAAGGGAGGAATAGGTTTAAAGAAGGAATAGGAATTGGAAGGAGCGGGGGGGGGGGGGGGAAGGGGCCTCCGGAACCCTCACTGGTCGGACGAAACACAACAGCACCAAGTGCCATTATTTCACGCCGAATATTAGTGAGAGGGTGGTATTACGCCGGGCGAGCCGGCCCAATGTGTGCTGCAACGCAGCGTGGCTCTACCACTCAAAAAATTTGATTATTACATTGGTTTAAATTGGTTGATTTATGCATAGGGACTATGTAATAATAATAATTGCACATTATTTGTTAGTGCGCTTCTTGTTACAAACCCGTTTAAGTTTTTTTATGTACTTATTAATTTTGGTTGTGGCTACATTGTAATTAAAAGGCTACATTAGTAGGGAACATTGCCCTGTCTTTGTGCTATTGTTGGACATAGAATCTAATTCGTCGTTATTTGTTTTTTGTTGACAACGCGATGGCGGAGGCAGTCTTTGCAACGCAGCTGCGCTGGTTCGTGCATACGCAGGATCTGCTGTCTCGGAGGGGCTGCGATGATGACATCCTCGAGCGAGCCAGGCAGTTAAGGCAGCGGGTGTCTTCGGTTGAGACCGCCATGGTGGTTTTGTCGGAGACTGCTCCAACATCCCACAAAAAGGTATGGTCGGCATACGAGGATGATTTCGACCAAATCATGGAGATTAATGATAATGTCGTCCAGGCGGCCTGCGACATTAAAAGGCGACGGATAGGGGATGTCCAGCCATCCACACCGCCACCAATGGGAGGGCCCAGGATGCCTGATAGGCTTCCTACCCATCAGTTAGGAAGTTTGGATGGCAAAGTGGAAGAAGGGTCATTGGTAGACGCACACGCGCGCCAATTGTTGTCGCTACCTAAGGTAGCCAATCGGGCGGACTTAAAGACGCAACTGTTGATGCCAGTCACAGTTGCGTGTAATGCGTTGCGACAGTTAGGGTTGCCAGTAGCCGAGTGGTCGCTCCTACTGATGCATATTGTTTTGGATAAGCTGCCAACGGACGTTCGCTCCCGGTTTGAGCGGGGAACGGCAGAGAAAGGGGGGACTACTCTGCCGGGATTGGAGGAACTTTTAAAGTTCCTCGGCGATGAGGCGGGGGTCGTAGCGACCTCCCAGCCTGACCTGCCGCCATCAGGGGCGCCGGCCTCAACGGGACGCCAGGCGAATCCCACTGTACAGCTGCAGCCAGGACACACTACGTCACGGCGGGCGGCGCTGACTACAGCAGCCGGCATGGACCCGGCTTGTACTCACTGTGGCCAAAAGGGCCACACTACGACGCGGTGCCAGGACCGACGAGGGCTGCGTGTAATGACGAGGCGCCGTATAGCAAGGCGCAGCGGCCTTTGCTTTGGCTATAGGCCTCAACGCCGCAGTGCATTTGGTGGACCACACCATTTATTATTGTTGTGTGTCAACAGGTCGGGAGCGGCTTCACCGACTACACAACAGCGGTGGCAGCGTTACACGGGCAGGGGTGCTCCAGGGCGGAGTACACATCTACCAGCGGACTGGAGGCCCAGTCATGCGCGAAGCGCGCCCCCACAACGGAAGATGAACCATGCACTAGCACGCAAACCCGCGCCTGCAGGTCACCATGCCGCAGGCCCGTGTGCGATTTGGGTATCACACGGGCGGGGGCCCGACGGTGATACGAAGGAGGGACCCCTCTCTGCACGGCGCTCTGTGCGCGCTTGCGTGAAGCAGCGCGATCGAGCAGCCGCAGCGGTTCTCGCCGCCACAGCGGTTCTTGTCGCCGCTCTACGAGCACCCGCGGTTGTAGTGCCACCCGCGGTATCACACGGGCAGGGGCCTTCTTTGGGGTGGGGAACCCGGTCAGGCCATAGCTAGCCTGCCCCTTTTGCGAGAGCAAAACACGGACGGTTTTGCTAACTACTGCGGCGGCCGCGTTTGGGAGATTTTAAACAAATCTTAGATTTGAAATTTTTAATTTTGCGCCGACATTGTTTGGTAACAGGCAATTTGGGGTTTGACAGGGCAAACACAAGTCACCCTCACATCGGTACATGTATTTAGTATGTGACGATTTCAATTTCGCTAACGGTAATGAATTTACCATTGTAGGTTAACAGCCTTTTACCGATTCGCCCGCAGGGATAACGGCACAGACATTGGTCTAGATCGGGCAGACCCACACTTTGTCACCTGGCCCAATTGACCTACTTTTGGGCTCGGGTGTACTAGGACGGATCCTAGTAGGCACCTAGACAGCTCTGGGTCGCTCTACACTGCTGGCAGTGCCAACTATTTTGTTTTTTGTTTCTATTATGTACACAGTTAGACGTCTCGACTCCGCATAGTCTAGAGTCATTGTATTTGTGTCTCTTTCCATAACTATGCACGAGTTTGGGAAATTGAGAAATCTCCCATGGTCTACATGGTAGCCCATGCCCATGAGGAGTGTAAAGCCTTTCAATAGGCTAGTACGTTACGGTTGACGTCTGTTGGATGTGTTACTAGGTAACGTAATTTGTAATTTTGAATATTGTTTGTCCAAAGAGCTTTATTTGTGTAGTGCTCTTTCGGTGTTTATTTTGTCACAGTGGACGTCTTCACCCGTGCAGCCGCAGACGGGGGGTCTGCCTTCGGACCGAGTCACTCAGTCTCGTCCGTTTTTGGGGGTCGCACGCAACGGGTTCTGCTGGACCTTTCTCGGTAAAACCGATCAACCTGCGCAACGTCCGGGTAGTGGGTATATATTTTGTGTTTTTTTTGTGCCTGGCTACTAAGGCCGTCCTCTTAGGACTCTCTTCGTTGTCCACGGAGGCCTTCGTCGTCGCGTTGGATCGTTTCGTGTCGCGTAAGGGTCTACCTTCACTTATTCGCTCCGACAATGGCACAAAAGGGCAAGGGCACGGGTGTATTTAACTGATGTTTGTAAATTTTTAGAAAATAAGCTTTGGTAAATACGATAATTTAAAATTATTTTAATTTGGCTAATTAGACTTAGTATGTTGTTGAAGGAGAATAACTTGCTCTCCTTGCTTGTAGCTAGGGCAGCATTGTAAAGTTGTTAGTTGGCGAGCATGGGACTGCGGTTCGAGTCCGCGATGAGCCACAGCAGCTGTCTCTCCTTGCCCGATGGATTGAGCTAACGATCGGAGCCTTCCGATCGGGGCAGGGGTCTGTTTGGAACAAAATGGCCACTTACGGCTGGCAACTTTTGTTGTCATAATTTGTAGTGACAAACGACTGTCAGTGTCAGTGTGACACACACTCACGTTGGAAAATTGAAATAGGTTAGGAACCTTAGCCGCGGGGTCGCGTAGAGAATATTGACTTTGTATTGGTAATTTTGATGTGTAGGGCACATGATCATTAAATTCGGCGGACCATAGTAATTAAGTGCAGTGAGAACCATTAGTTTAGTTTGAAATCAGGGCGGCCTAATTGAATTCGGTGATTTGGGTGGGGTGCAACACGTGGAGTGGGTGGTGCATATCATCACGTATGTTTTCTGGGATTATCAGTACAGAGGGGTAGCCGGGAAGCTTAGGGCCTTTCCACCACCATAGCACCAGCCCCGAAGACGCGCCGGAGCGCGATCAACCACTACCACGCTGACAGCAGCGTGCCGAAGACAGCCGGCGCGGCGGACTGCAGCCGAGCAGAAGACCACGAGACCGTAAGGGTGTGGCACACCGTCTTCTAGTACGTAAGTCGTTTTAGTTTAATTATAATTTAAGTTTAGTTAGTATATCTTTAAGTCGAGAGGGTGCGGTCCCGGTCTACAGGACCTCGGAACCAGGCCTTCTCTGGTAGCAGAGTTGATGTAGACCTCTATATCAAACACTAATAATAATAACTTAAAAATAAATATTGATAAAACCTGCTTTATAAATTTTAATCATTCATTAAACACATTAAATATAAGTTACAACTTTTACTGTCTTTGTTTCAGGCCCTTAAACCGACCATAGACGTGTCTGCCCAACGATTGTCGGATCAAGTGCGGGTGACCCAGCGTAACAACTTGCTGGATTTTGGACATGACTCAGAATGGATGTAGGGTTGGGTCCCGTGGTACTAAGAAGCTTCTCCTCATTGACATGACCATATGTCAGAAGGTTCGGCGTGGCACGGGCTCCTCCACAGCCTGGATTGACTATAAAAAGGCCTATGATTCCGTGCCGCATTCATGGTTGGTGAGGATGTTAGAGTTATTTAAAATTGATATAACTTTAAAATCCTTTTTGATGTCATGTATGCGGTAGTGGAACACGGTCTTGTGTCAACCAGGATGTCGAGATCCTGCCACGCAGGATTTTATAAGGATAGAGCGTGGCATATTCAAGGGCGACAGCCTGAGTCCTTTATGGTTTTGCCTAGCTTTGAATTCTCTCAGTACTTTGTTGAGAAATTCAAGGTTAGGTTAGGCTAGATAACAATACCATTCATTGAAAAATACCCTTAAGACTACACGTGACCCCTGGGTGGTGCTAAATGAGTGACACTGACTGAGTGGTAGAGCCACGCTGCGTTGCAGCACGCATTTGGCCGGCGTAATACCACCCTCTCACTAATATCCGGCGTGAAATAATAGCACTTGGTGCTGTTGTGTTTGGCCCGGCCAGTGAGGGTTCTGGAGGCCCTTCCCCCCCCCCCCCCCCCCCCACAATTCCTATTCATTCTTTAAACCTATTCCCTCCTTAAAGGCCGGCAACGCATCTGCGATTCCTCTGGTGGTGTCCATGGGCGGCGAAGATTACTCTCCATCAGGTGTTCCGCCTGCTCGTTTGCCACCTTCTATTATATAAACAAAATATACATCAATGTTTGTTTTTTTGTTTAATTATAACAGCTGCCATGGAAAACGCCTAATTGGAAGTAATGTTATATATTAAGCGGAATATTTCACAATCATATCAAATGAAGTTACAAATTTTGAACACGACTGTACATCCATAGAAATGTAGGGAAAGTAAAAACTTTTTATTTTGAAATTAAATCAGCTTAAATTTATTATCACTTCATACGACTATTTCATGACTATTTTTTGGTACAAATTTTAAACCGAAAATCGTAGGCGTTACGGAGAAATTTGAAGTTTTCAAATGTTCAAGCCATAATCCTCACCAGGGTACCTTTATATCTCTGGAATCTTTTAAGGATTATTTCTGAGATTTGGCATGTCGTTGCGACTATTTCATGACTATTTTTTGGAACCTAAACCAATCCGAAAGATTTTACCGTTTGCTTGCACCAGAAGTGAGGATTACAGCTTGACGTTCAAGCCATAATCCTCACTAACCTATAGTTATAACGCCAAAACTATAATTCGACTATTTTTTTTTACATGTACGACTATTTATGACTATTTCATGACTATTTTTTAGCGTTGTCAAAATTCGTTTTCATTAAGATTTCAAATATGAGGATTACAGCTTGAAGCACACATAATTGCACCTCAGCCGTTATACAATGTGATAGGGGTGGTACTTCTAACCCGTTAAGACTAAGTACTACATCTAAATTCATCGACAAAAAAAATAATATGGGGGATCCTACCCCCACCACCTATAATTTATGACATTTTTACTTTATGCGATATCAAAGGTTTCATACGTCAGCGAAACATGAAAAAAATGGTAGCTAATGACACTGGCTTACTAATAAATTACTTACTATGTTTTGTATATTTGAGACTATTTTGGTGAGAAAAAAAATCATTACTTAATTAATTTGTGATTTAAAATCACTTTTTTATAAGTCCATATTATTTTTTTTGTCGATGAATTTAGATGTAGTACTTAGCCTTAACGGGTTAGAAGTACCACCCCTATCACATTGTATAGTGCTATCGCGTTTGACACACGAATGGCTGCAGTTCAGTTGTGGCACAGATAAAGTCGTGGTTTGGTTGTGATTATTTAGCGCAATCGCCCCCCAGGAACCCATTTTGTAGTGACCTTTGGCAAGCGGTCGGGATGCATGGGGCTAACGTGACCCTCCTAACAACATTTGAGCTTGGCTGCTTTGTAGCCTACGTCTTCATCCTAGTATTAACGTCTTTTTTCAATTTAACTAACCTAAATATTTTCTTGTATGGCCCTTTTCCACATTTGCATACAGAATAAAACGACACCATGTTTGTATCAACTCCCCAGCGTTACGGAGCATAAAACAACACCGGCTCATATTACGTAGCGGGAGTATTAAGCTACGGCGACCAAATAGCATGACATTTGAATAATCCCCACACTGTGGGCACGGCGGAATAGCAAAATATATTACATTTGCAAAATAATAGGACGCATTGTTAAAGAAACTTGACATTTTATGTGTCGTATAATAATATGTCAACCTGGTGGAGATCGCTGATAGCCGCTGGATGCGAGCAGCACAATACAGCGGATCGGTGGTGGAGATCCTTAGTTAGGGAGGGGAGGGGGGGGGGCTTTGTTCAACAATGGACGTCCTTCAGCTGATGATGATGATGATTATTGTTCTATCTATCTATAATAAGTATGTATTTAAGTATTTTTCTAGTAACCATTTAACGACTTTCATAACGAAGCTTCTCTTGTGCTAGATAATTGGTGTGAGTGTAGGAAAGTTTATTTATTTATTTATTTATTAGACCGAAAAGTACTTTGTATGGAACATAGGTAATTACTTTATTATTTAAATGTTTACTAGAAAAAAATTAACCAGTCACAGGAATTTCGAGTAGGATTCAAACCCATGACCTTTTAGATTGCCGCTGGCTTGCAGCGTAAATCACAAACTACTAGAAAGAGTTCAACGAGTCTTCTGGGGTCTCGGTAGCTTAGCGGTTAGAGCAGTGTACCGGCAATCCAAAGGTCATGGGTTCAAATCCTTTTCGAGTTTTCCGGTTGATTTTTTTTTAATAAACATTTTATCGTGTAATTACTTGTTTAAGATCTTTTCTTTGCACTTAGTGAGATATATAAAGTAGGTATCAAACACACTGTAGACGAAGAAAAAATAGCCTTCTGAGATACTTGCCAGTTTTTCTCAGTTGTAGTCTCTCCTAAAATCCAAATTAGTGGTAGATTCAGTATAGTTAAGATTTAACAAAATTTTACATATCTTGTTATTTTATTAGTTTTGACGTCAATAAGTGCCTCTGAACTTGTGAAGCTTTTTATTATTGAATTTTTTGCATTCATAATGCTATAGAGATATAGGATAAAATGTTTAGTAGAAAAAAAACAACCAGTCTCAGGAAAGCTTGTGTTAGTGCAGGTTTATATTATATATTATTTGACTTAAGTTCCATACAAATTATGTCAATTTTTTAACTCTAGTAGGCAAAATAACAGATATTCTTTTCGGCCGTTACATAATAGGTATGACAATCGACCAGTAGCCTAATTCACGTAACAAAACTTCAACGACATTCAAGCGATTTGATCGCTGAAGTCACTTTTCGTATTCACGTATCAATCGCACGATTTTGTTTAAGTCGGTTTTGTGTAAGCGTATTCACTTGCATTAATCGAAGTTCAATCGTTGCCTCTGCGGTATTCACCTATTATTTTGACGTTTAGTTTGATCGGATTTCAGCGATTACACGTCAAATTAGACAATTTCCAAGTCATGAGAAAAAAATAAAATACATTTCTGCATGTTTTGTTAACAAAAAGTATTAGAATTTATTTGGTAGAATTGTAATGGCAACATTAAGTTTAAATAGTTGACAAATCGCTGAGTTGCGATCCTATCGAGTAATCGTTCTATCGAAATGACAGGTGAATACGGATTTATGACTGTTTTTCAATAGGACGACTTCTAAACGTAAGCGACATTTTGACTATTACGAAATACGTGAATCAGGCCACTGACCACCTGCCTACGAAAACAAAAACTCTAGATAAAAGTAAACATAGATGAACTCAAAGATAACGCAACGTTGAAAAAAATGTCTACCTGAGGCGGGAATCGAACCCTCGTCCTCCAAAATCCGCAAAATAGATGAACTGTTTATTTTTCGTGACACAAATTTAAAAAAACGTCACTCTAAAAATAACTAAAAGTAATGAATATAGCACTTGAATAAAGACGGCTATATTGTGAATGCAAAATAACTCGAGGAAGCATCAGAATCTATCAAGATGCACACCGAGTTAAAATGTTTGCCGTAGCCGTAGCAGCTACGAGGTTTTCCTTTACTGCGGCCGCTACGAGCGTAATATTTAAGAGAGCCGCCACCCAGAAACAGCCACCCAGAGGCTGTGAAGCTGATAAAGCGATACTAAATCTGGATGGGAAACCACTAGAGGAGGTATCACACTTTAAATATCTAGGTAGCAATATCCGGCACGATAACACCTTAGCTTCGGAGATACCTTCGCGCATCGCAAACGCTGCTGCTAGTTTCGGACGACTCATGGATCGTGTCTGGAAGTCTCATGATCTCAAGCTGGAGACGAAGATTAGCGTATACAAAGCGCTAATCTTACCTGTCCTACTATATGGTTCAGAGACATGGTGCCTTTACAGAAAAGACATTAAGAAACTCGACACATACCACCTTAGATGTCTTAGATCCATCCTTAATATCAAATGGCAGGACCGTGTGCCAAATACTGAGGTTCTGCGTCGCTCCGGAATTTATGGCATGGAAGCTCTTCTCATGCAGCGTCAGCTCGGGTGGTGTGGACACGTCTTTCGCATGGATGACCGCCGGTTACCCAAAATTGTCTTTTATTCTGAGATCACAGAGGGTAAACGGAAACACGGCGGTCAGCATCTGCGTTATAAAGACGTTTTCAAAAGACACCTAAACGCCTGCGCTATTGACTCTACAGGTTGGGAAGAGCTCGCTTCTAAGAGGTCTTCATGGCGCTCTACCATCTTTAAAAATATAAAAACTTTTGAGGAAAATCGTCTCAACTCACTCGACCTAAAACGCCAAATCCGCAAAGAGAGACCAAATGCCTCCTATACATATACATATAACTCACAAGGGCAACTCTATTGTATATCTTGCGACAGAGTCTTTAAGACAAAGTTCGGTCTAGCGAGCCACATTAGAGCTCACATGAGAAAATAAATTATTCTTACATGTTATTTTGATACCAATTTAGGTTAATTAATATAATAATTATTATAGTCAGGGTCACCGTCGTCGAAATCGATGAGGAGGACTATATAATATTTAAGAGGAAACACTACGTAGAAGTGGCATGCAAAATTTTCATACAAAACACAGAAAACAAAGTATCGTAGTCCCCTGTTTCCTCCTTCAAAACTGGACCAATTTTTATTACTTTTTCAGCATCGGATATAGAAAGAGATTTTCTATGTATGTATGTTTGATTTTTTTGCATTAGTTAATTTATTTAATAATATCAAACATACAGACATAAAAATTGGTCCAGTTCTGAAGGAGGAAACAGGGGACTACGAAACGTCGATTTTCTGTGTTTTGTATGAGAATTTTGCATGTCACTTCGACGTAGTGTTTCCTCTTAATAAAAAAAATATTTAAAAAATGTTTATTTTACATTATTAGGTACTTTTCTAGTAGGTATATATTCACAAAAATCCAATGACGCCCAGTAAAATTGTATTTTAAGATTATTTTGTTTTTTTTCATTTAGTAAAATAAGTGTCAATTCGTTAAAACTATTATCGTTTACACAGCAACAAAAACAAAAGTTTACTATAAGAACTTAATCGTTATTTATTTACCAACACAGACCGTGTGATCTGCGTAAAACTGCGTTAAATAAATATACAAAGTTAATGCTAACTTCATAAAGATTCCTTTTAATTAGGGACCGGTAGGTTGTTTACAGAGAAAAATACCTCTTATTAGGGCCGTGCCAGATTAGCTATCAGTGTGCGAGGACCTCCATATATCCAGTTCATTTCATCCGGGTGTAATCTAACATGTCAGCTACGAATAGGGTGTGCAAACTTTCTTATCTTTGAAACATTTTATAAGCAAAGGTAATGAAAGTTACCTTTATTATGTGTGTTTGAAAATATATTAGCGCTAATAATTTTTTTTTGTTAGTCATCATTAGTCTATAAAAATCCCACTGCTGGGCACAATGAGCTTGGGAACAGTATTTTTATTTATTTATTTTTGAAATATTTACATTTTAACTTAAAATACGACATTAAAAATTTTTCTGTAGCCCTCAAAATACTTCACAATATTTTTTTAAAGATTCATCAAAATGACCACGCGCTATTATTTTTGTGACAATCAAATTCGCGCGAAACCCGCGGCGTGACGTCATCGGATATGTAATCGGACGCCCGCCGGGTGCGGGCGGCGAGAGCGGCGGCGCGGCGGGGACTATCGGATAAGATGACGTCACGTCACGTCAGTCGAGTGCCAGTGAACTAAGCAAGGTAGTAGTATTTTAACGAATTATTTATGTACAATAACTTTGTAAATACTTCTCTTATCAAAGTGAAATAAAAACTATTGGTTTTAGAATAACGACTTTTATAATAGTATAAAGTAAAAATGAACTTTTTTTTCATTTTTCCCAAGTCCATTTTCCCACATGTACGTCATAAACATCACAAATGGCCACACATGTTCGAAATACAGGGTTGGAATGCTGCACTTTAGTTGACAGATACACTGCACTATTTGTGATAAGTTTTTTTTGCTCTAATGGCTGAGTCGCGTGAGCGCGTCTTGTTCGCGGCCGCAACGCATTGCTTCTGATCTGACTTCTGTAGCATAGTAGATGTCTGTAGAGACAGGTGTTGTGGCTCGGGCGGATTGGTGTGCATGTGTGTTTGTTGTTATTGTAGTTTTTCTTTCTATTTCTGTTTAGTTCGATTTGGTTTTAATATTATTTTTGTAATTTTTGGTTTTACTTTTGTTTCTTTTCTGTTGATTGTTATTTTAGGGAACTGTATGTTTATTTTAATATTAATTTATGTATACAATTATTATTATAAATTGTGAGTAACTGTTTGTTCCTGAATAAAAAAATAAAAAAAAATAACCCACCACACTGGCCCAATGCGGATTGGTTGATTTTCTATTCCTTGTGTGTTTGTATTTTGTGGAATCAACCGGTTGATGTCGTAGATGTTGTCGTTAAAACGTATAAATCCGTATTCACCAAGCGTGGCGTGGCGGCATATCCTTTTATAAGCTCTTTTCCCTGTGTGAAGTCCTAACCTCCGAATATATAAGGTGACTGCTAGAAGCCGCAAGAAACTTCAAGGGCATGTTAGGTCACGTGTTTTAAACATCCCAAAAATTACAAAAAAGGAATTTGTGTTTTTCGTCAGCTGGGCGATAAGTACCTACGTTGACGGGTCAACGGGTATTTTTAATTGTTTTCATTTTATTCTTCTTATGTTATTGCTTTAAAATAAATGAGATACTCAAAGACTATCCAATTAAAATTCACAAAATGAATTATTTAATTAAAAATTTAAAAAACACGAATTCCTTTTTTGGTCATTTTTGCCATGTTTAAAACACTTGATCTAACCAGCCCTTGAAGTTTCTTGCGGTTTCTAGTAGTAACCTTGTATTGCTACGTTTACAGGCCGCTGCTGATGACAATGATATTAAAAAATCTTAGTAACTTAATTAGTTCATTTGTTTGAATTCAAATTCAGATACAGACAAAAAACTCTACCCGAGCGGAGTCGTGGGCTTTACTAGAAAAAACATAACACCTCTCATAAAATATTCAAGGTCCATCGTAAACGGTTTTATTTTACGAGTTATCATTAGTTTGTCTTACGGAACCCGCTCTTTTGGGCACCCTAAACAGGCAAAAGGTCCCACTGGACGCTCACATAGAACCTTTAGCGTTCG
The DNA here is from genome assembly GCA_963921215.1 of Scoparia ambigualis. NCBI lineage: Eukaryota > Metazoa > Arthropoda > Insecta > Lepidoptera > Crambidae > Scoparia > Scoparia ambigualis. The sequence goes on from OY992507.1 coordinate 9,451,014, forward strand.
CTTCCTGAAGTTAAGGATGTTCCTTTTAATGGGAGGGATCGTCCCCATAACGGCAATGTTCAACCGATAGAATTTGCTCGAATGTGGGATCCGAATAGGTTACTTTTGCTCTTATGTTTTGGTTGTAAAAGGTTGTTGTTAGAAAATTATGTACCAGTTTCGTCGCTTTTTCGTCCGATAGCCAAACTTATCTTTTTCGGTTAGCAATTAGGGGTCTAATTAGGAGTAATATTTTTTTTAGTGATACACAGTCCGTATTTATTTTCACAAACCTGCACTTGGAATTAGAAAACACTAGCGGCCGCTCGCGGTTACACCCGTGTGGTTCCCGTTTCCGTGGGAATATCAGGATAAAAAGTATTCTATGTGTTAATCCAGGTTATAAACTATCTGTTTGCCGAATTTCATCCAAATCCATTCAGTACTTTTTACGTGAAAGAGAAACAAACATACACACTCACAAACTTTCGCGTTTATAATATTAGTAGGAAGTAGTTCTTCAAAGCAATTGCGTTGTAGCGATCGATGGCTTATTTCAATGAATCTTTGTCATTTGTGCATCAATGCTACTTAGGCTATTTACTACTATTATTCCTGGTATAATCCCTGATGTGGCTGGCGTGACCTAGAGTGGTGATAAACACCAATAAGTTCTAGAAGAGCCGTCTCAAACACAGGTGGCAAAACACCAAATCATTAACCTCTCAAACCCAAAGCGGTCGCATGAGACCGCACTTACAAAGACACACTTGGCTTTGTACCGTGTTTTCATAGACTTACAGACTACTTTAGTATGAACAAGGTCAATTATTTCGGTTCTGTGGTACATTTTATGCATCGTGATCGAAAAATATCGCATAGTCTATGCTCGATTCTGTCAAATTCGACGTTGACAGTTGCGCCAATTTCTGTGTCTAAAAATTTCCACGAGTGAGTAGAGATGTCGTTAGTCAACTAACTAGATTATAACTAAAACCATGGCATAATCACCACCATCATGGCAAGAAGTTGGCTGCAATTCAACGCTGTGGACGAAAATTAACATTTACACCTTTTTCTTGTTATTTAACGCTGGGAAAACTTCATAGTTCTCATCAATTTTCCTCCGCGATCGCGTCGTTAATGCGGACATACTGGACTCATACTAATTTTCGTTTTTCGCAAGAAGCCTAACTAACACACGAACTAACTCAGACCAGGAACTTAAGCACCTGCACTGTAAATAAAATTGAAAGGGTAGACTTCACCCAAAGAATGGATGATGTAAAAATATTGAGAGGCGATTGTTGTAGCTATGGGAAAATGCGAGAGAACAAGATGGATGGATTGGGTGAAGGAGACAAATGGAAAGGGTCGCCCGAAATGATTGAACACGTTTTCGCACGAGGACGGCTTGAAAATCAATTGTTAGTGAAATGTTTAAAATATTAGTACAACGACCCACTTCGTTATGAACAGATGAGTGACGGTAGTGACAGGAATTAAAAAAATCCTGAGAAGGGTAAGATAGGATTAGGCATTAAGCCAATTATGGGATACATACATTGAGCATCAAAATATTAGGCAAAAATATTAAAAAAGGAACAAGTCTTAAATTAAATTTGATAAAGGAGATCAGTGTATGTTTTCACAGAAGACTTACTTATTATGTTGGTAAGATTAATACGTAGGTAACAAGGCTAGGATTTCAATATTAATTACGATATCAGCTAATATCACTTTAATTTAGAATCCGAGTATTATACTGTCTGATATACAAAACTTAAGATAACACTAAAATTTAAAAAAAAGTCTGTAGAAAAAGAGGTAAAATAATAGAATAGTGCAATACAGTGCTTTGAACTTCAACCTTGTGATCGAGGACTTAAAAACTACGACGCCAGCATTAAGCACGCAAGCCAATGTCCGAACAGAAAAATTTTGTTGTTGTCACTCCAAATCGGAGTGCTCAATAAAAATAAAACTTTGTCAATTTCGAGGTGTGAATCAGTCCCGCCCGAGTTTCGGTACAAAATTATTTTAGAAATTGGACGGGAACGTTCGTTATGGCGTTGTAAACAAAGTTCGATCGCCCGATTGTTTGTGAAAGATATTCTTGCGTATCGAACTTTCGTCGTTTGTTTTAGAGATAAAGTTATGATCGGCGCATTGTCTCAAAAGGGAATCGGATGGTCTTCTAAACAGTCTATGACACAAGTTTACCTTATAATAGGAGTTGCAGTAGGCAGCTGGCTAATTTTAAATTGGGGAGTATCCCTGCCTTATTGTTTGTTGTGGGTGCCCATTTACAAAGTTCCAATTGGTTGATGGGTTTTACAAGTAAGTATTCTTCAAGAGAAAACACCGGGTATAAATAGATCCGATTTGCAACTGTACCTAGTATTACTGTCGTGCTCCCTTAAATCTTTATTTAATGAAATAGGTTTCAAAAGAGCCAAATGCTACGACTACGTCCCCTGATAGAAATATAAATAAATTGATTATTAAAAATATATGTACTCTACTTTTATTCAGCCTCCCCATTCCCTAGATATACCATCTAGGGAGGATTTATAAGTTTGTATGAAATCTCTTAAAAAGATACCAAATCCTACTATACCTACTTCTTTTACAAATAGTACAGTTCCTATAAATTTAATTCGACTACAACAATTACTTAAGCGCCAGTGATTTGTCTGACAGTAAAGATTTCCTCTGACGGCACGTAAAGTGTCCTGCACACTTGGTTTGAGTACTTTGAAACTACCCTCATAACGATCGCGGTGCTTAATAGGCCGTTACGCTATGCACTAACCGTTCCTGTTATGGACAGTTAACTGCTGTTACGGGAAGGATGGAGATACTGTTGGTGACGTCACTGTATCTAGTTGCGATAGCGACGTCTCGCCGCGTGAAACAAGCACGTAGGTAGCTAAATTAATAATATTTATTTAATAGCTCATTATTTAGAGCTATGTGATGGCGGCTTATTATTAAAAGAATACGATACAATTTAGGAAAAATATTTATTTCTAAATTGATCTGACCAACAGTTGAACCCAGGACTTCAGAGATGGCGGCGCCAAAACTAGCGTGCTACTCGACCACAGCGGTCGTAAATTTTTTTGAGCCTACCATCTAATAGTCATTTAGGACGTGTTTTGTATAGATGTTAAAGCTTAATTAACGTTTTTCACACAGCCATTAATCACGACTATTATCCCCGAAGGGTTAGCCAGAGACGACCGCAAAAGCAGTCCTCTGCCATAGTACACTTTTCACCAAATAGCGACTGCACGTGTGCTCAGCATGACTGGTGTTAAGCCAATCGCCGCTCTATGCTGTTGGATGTATGTGCAGTCTTTAGTCCGTTAGTCGAAGTTTACGACACCCAAGGGAAGACAGTGGGTAGTAGTTTTCACCGCTACGCGATACGGATAATTTAAGTAACGTTTATAAGTATGTCTGACAAAGTCTAAGCATACGCAGTCGCGGGCACAGCTAGTTATGAAGAAAGGTCCAAAAAGGTTCCGTAAACGAGATAGGTTATCGGACGAAATTGCTATTCAATGACAGGCAAAATAGAATTAGTTGATCCTTAAATCCCGCCAAGGGATCTATAAGTTTACACAGTATATGCCGCTAAGAAATTGCTGAGTAATCCATGCTTGTCAGTTTCCTAAAACTATTTTAGAGTGATTAAGCCCCAGTGATTATCCCTGAGGAACTCGATGGCGGAGAAGCTCAATGGCGCAGCGGCAAGTGCATTCGGGTTTGATCTTTTGAGTTAAGCGACTTTTGCAATGCCCGGTCACGGATAGGTGACCAAATTGGAATGTCTCAAGAATTCTCCGTAGTTTGGTAGGTACGTTAAGTAATTGGCCCAATCTCTCCATGTTGTTGAATTTGAGCGAGCAATGGGAAATTTATAGGCTGATGGTAATAAGTGTTACCTTGGTGTAAAATAGTACTAGTTCAAATTCACCATTCAAATGACAAAACATGGGGGCTTGTTGGAAGTCCGCCTGTGTATCTATTTAGGTCTGACAACAACATAGCAACAATGTTTCAACATTCTTTGGATCTGATAGAAAGGAGAAAAATAGCCAATTTTCAGTAGTTGACGATTTTGGGTGAATTGTGGTTTTTTCAACCTTGACGTCAATTGCTATCATATAACACCCTTTATCCATAAATATCTCCAGACTTCTTCTAAGGGGACGAAGGGGCTAAAAAGGGCTTACAGAGCTATGACTTAGATTTTGCCTTAAAAAGTACTTAGCTATAAATTTATTTTATTTTATTTTTTAATATTAAACTTAACTCTATTTTTTTTCAATTATTCTTTCAAATAAAGTGTCAAACTGATTGCTTTGTGACGCGACACTGTGGGTGTTGGCTGTCGTAAACTACCTTTACAATGGTCGACATGTTTAATAGGTCATATATTGCCGCAGTAGCTGACCCCGTTATGGTCAGTTGACTGCGACTGCGTTAGGAACTTACCTATTGGTGCAAATTCATATGTTCCAATGTAAGCGACCCGGAACCGCCGAAATTCCTCTTTATACAAATGCATTAAATTCACATTGTGGCTGGACTTCAACCGCTCGACCCTCAAAGTAATTTTGCTCCTTAATCCGTATGTACATTACGATCTCCTCTGCCTTCGTAGAGTAACGGAGCCAGCACATATACAGCAGCATCGTTGGTATAGCTGGACGCAGCAGGTGGTTCGGTTCGGTCGGTACAACACCGCACAGCGTCGGGCTTCTTTTTTTTTATGTTTAATGGGTCGGGGCTTCTTCTTTTTCTTTTCCACTTTGATAAAGCCTTCCTTGTCTTAACGACGGCGTTGAGGTGTCGCAGTTCGTTCGTTCATTCGTTCGTTCCTTACTTGAATTGGTATTAGCCACTAACGTTGCGGAGCGGATCCCAAACCTTAAATTTTTTTTCGATAGGTCATAAAGGTACATACTTAAGTACGGTATAACATAAGTATGTAAACATCATGACTCCTCTTGGTTTGAAGTATGGACTTAGTTTATTATACTCTCCACACATTTTTTTCCAAATTATTTAAATTCATTAGTTAAAACTGTTAGATCTTCAACGAAAATTATCAAAGCAGATAGAACAAACGTAAGGTGAGCCGTAGACTTGAACCGTCCAGGGAGTTCCAATGAAAGTGACAAGAAGTTAGGGTAGAATCCAATCCAGGCGAACTTAATCCGATGACGCCCCAGAGAATTGCTAACAGCAAGGTCGTTCTCGTAGCGGAAAAAAGCGATCGAAATTCTCTTAGATTTCGGTAACGATGACAAGGAAATAATTTTAAGTATTCTCTTGAACATTGACGTCGCATTTGATTTAAGCAGATACATTTTCGTTTGAGTGGCTCTTGTTTTCGTTTCATTGGATACTTTATTAGAAAAAGCGCTGTCAATGTTTGAATATGTAATAAACGAATCTAAATAATAAACATGGTTCGAGACAACAATTATACTCGTTATTTAATTATTTGTGAATCAATTAATGGTAGAAGTGATGTGGTTAAATAGCATAATTTAAATTAAAAAAATATATCTTAGGGGATAAGGATATTGAACTGTTTGTTACAACTAAACTTACTATTTAATCGTGAGGCTCATGACGTGTTTTTTAATTGTTGAGCAAGTGAAAGGAAGCATGTGAAGTTCTTTAAAGTACTTAGAATAACACCACAGTTTGATAATGTCCGTTATATTTAGGCATCCCACACTACTCATAGTGTAATGCTCAGGTTGAGCTGGAACTTACGTGATCAGAAGAGCACTTTAGAAGCTTAACGAAAGTGGCTAGAAATTAGGTCGAACTTAAAGTTGGGGACAAGTTTATCGTCCCACGGAATATTTCGGTGCAGAAACCACGGCGTTGTTGGACAAACGTATTAAAGCTTTTTTTAGGAAAGTTTTGTGAGTAGTGTTGAAATTTGCATGTTTTATAATAACACAAATTATATCACCGCAAGAATCCTTTACCATCATCATCATTACATATTATAAAGTAAAGTCGCCGTTTTCCTATGTCTGTCACCGCACTATTCTCCTAAACCATGCAATGGATTTTTATGCAGTTTTCATTTAAAGATAGAGCGTTAACTGATGATGGTTTTTGATTATATTTTGTAGATATATTTTTTTAAACGGCTCAACTTCATATTTTTCCCAAAAAGCAATTTCTTCCAGGCAACCATTAATATATGCTCAGGACAAAGAGCGTTAATAAGCTAAGCTAAGCTAAGCTTTATTAATAACTAGCGGCCCGCCCGCGCCTTAGTCCACGCTAATTTAGAAAGACCGTCATCGGCCTTAGTCCACGCTAATTTAGAAAGACCGTCATCGGCCTTAGTCCACGTTAATTTAGAAAGACCGTTATCGGCCTTAGTCCACGCTAATTTAGAAAGACCGTCATCGGCCTTAGTCCACGCTAATTTAGAAAGACCGTCATCGGCCTTAGTCCACGTTAATTTAGAAAGACCGTCATCGGCCTTAGTCCACGCTAATTTAGAAAGACCGTCATCGGTCTTTTTAAATTAGCGTGGACGCAGGCGGGTCGCTAGTTATTTATAAAGCTTAGATCAATATTAACGTTTTTTGTCCTGGGGCCCAAGTCTGCTAATTTACGAATGGCATAAGTGAATCGCAATTGGATCGCATTGTAATTGTTTGACACATTTGGTATTCTCTTACTCATTTAAGAATACCAAATGTGTCAAACAATTACAATGCGATACAATTGCGATACAATTGCGATTCAATTATGCCATTCGTAAATTAGCAGACTTGGGCCCCTGAGCATACATTAATGGTTGCCTGGAAGAAATTGCTTTTTAACGATAACGCCGCCAGTTGTGTATACTATGCGTTTGTCCTTTTATATGTTTCTGTGGTGTACAATAAAGCATATTTTATCTTTTTTTATCTTTATGTATGAAAGAGTTTTGGCGCTGGACCTAACCAGCGTTCAAATTTTTAACTACCGCCACAAGGATTTCAGGGAAAGTTACACTGTTCACAAATGAGAGCAACAAAGATACTTCTAAAAGTACTCGCAATATCCGAGTCACGTCTATCTACAGCAACACGGTCACACCCTCGTGAACAACTGGAAATATTACCTTTGTACTGGTCCACTTTATTTAGATTAGTCTTATTAGTCGACTCTCTATATTCATGACGGCATCCATCGTTACTCTCTGCGACGTCTATAGACGATCTACAATGCAAACAAATCTGGTATTTGAGTGATCATTTGTCTGAAAAATTTGATCTAATTAATTTTTCTATAAAAGACTGTTTCAGTCATATTCAATAATATATTATACAGCCTTATTATTCTATGATACCTACAGCCTCAGTCCAGAATATTTCACAGTTTTTCCCGAGACGCTAGTCGCTAATATAAAACAAGTGGGTTATGAATTATGAGATCATACCCTTTTCAGAGGTGTATATTAACACGTAGCTTCCTCTATATAAATCTGACAAAATAAAAGTTTTGCCGTTACAAAAGAAAAAGCTTAATTTATTGTCCGGGAAAATTATGAAGGTAGATTCCGTAGATTTTTTTTTGGATTATCCGTGATATGTGTATTATGTAGGTAAAGCATAAAAATAAATAATTTACAAAGTATATAATAATATAATATGTTTCGAAAAGAATTTTGTTTTTATGTCTGAAAGACAAAGTTATGAAAAGCAGAAGAAAGTCATGAACAAATATCTATCTATGTATCTAATGAGCCGGTTACACCCACTGCTGTGTAAAGGCTTCATGAGAAAAAAAAACCTCACTAGTCAATGGATCTGAGATTGAACGTATTTTTTCCGCCACTCCATCCGATCCTGCGCTAGCCGTACTTACCCATTTTTAATATGAACAAATAGAAAAAAATTATGTCTGTTTCAAATTAATTGTCGTTTATTTATTTATAAATATTATACAGCAAATCAAAAAGATATGTTAAGCAAAAAAAAAAATTGAAATATCATTAAAAATGTCCGCTTCATATTCCATCTGAATTTTACCCTCCCCAGTTATGCTGACATTACAAGACGAAATTTTGTCGAGTTTCGAGGATTTACGTGCGCTCTTTGCCTCCATAAATCAGTGCCCTGCAAGGTAGACGTTTTAAATCAGGTCCCTCGAGGAGGTTCGGATCTATTTCGTCAAAAGTATATTACGAACAATTTTTCTTCTCTTCAAAGTGTTACGAAACGAACGAAGGTACTTAAAACCTCAATCGTTATGCCTAAAGCTATGAAAAAGGCAAAAACTAGAGCAATTTGGCGCCGTTACTCTACATTGGCCCTTTCTTTATGTCACTGATTCCCACGCCGTTTCTATCGAGAACTTCGTCCTTCTTATTATACGTTTGTGGTCATCAACCTGTCACAGCTCACTCTTAGACATAAGCTTATCCCAAGGTGCGCCATTCAGCCTGGTCTTCGGCTTTCTGAATCCAGTTACTGGCAGCTGCCCTACAAAGATCATCGCTCCATCTGCTCGGGGGGCGTCCCCCAAGCCATAATTAAGGTCTTAAACTGAATGACAACGGCAGAAGCGCAGCACCATGGCATTTTCTCGATTGTGCCGTGCCCCGCCCCGCATCCGTCAAAGTCAGAGTCAATGTCAACACTCAATACCTAATTCAAGTATCATACATACATACTTAAAACCACGACTATTATCCCCGAAGAGTTAGTTAGAGACTAGGCAATGAGGACAGCAAAAGCAGTCCTCTACCATAGTCCACTTTACACCAAATAGCGACTGCACATGTTCTCAGCCTGACAGGTGGTGAGCCCATCGCCGCCCATGCTGTTGGATGTATGTGCAGTCTTTAGTCCGTTAGTTACCTTTTACGACACCTAAGGGTAGAGAGGGGGTTGTAGTATTCTATCACCGCCACGCGACACGGTTAATAAAGGTAATTCAAATAACCTTTTTGTAAAGTGCTTTTGAGTCGTCCGAACATTTTTGACTACTATTCGACGATTCAGTATGTAATTTAGCTGTGTAAAAGAATAGGCGCAAGAAACTCCACAACTTTACATAGAAACAGAACATCAGAACATCGAGAATGTCGTCCTCATCAACCTGTCCCAGTCTACCGCTGGACATACGCCACTCTCAAAGCTATAGCTCATGCGAACAGCAACTAATTCTTTACTAGCAGGCCGCCGGCGACTTCGTTCGCGTGGACCCCGTACCCCGTGACAAATTTTCAAAATGACTCCCCTTCCGTAGTGTTGCCTACATCGCATTTGACGACCTCCTTGGTCGAGTGGTTTGTACACCGGTTTTCATGGTGTCGCCATCTCTGAGGTCCCGGGTTCGATCCCCGGTCGGGTCAATTTAGAAATTATTGTTTTTCTAAATTGTCTCGGGTCTGGGTGTTTTCTATGTATAATAAGTATGTATTTAAATATTTTAAGTATGTTTATCCGTTGTCTAGTAACCATTTAACGAGTTTCTTCGAAGCTTCTCTTGGGCTAGATAATTGGTGTGATTGTAGGAAAGATTTATTTATTATTTATTTATTTATCGCATATTATGGTGCTGCCTTGCTCTAATACTTACATTTTTAAACTTGAGTAAGGATCCCTAATGTTTTTAAAATATAATATAGCCTATGCCACCACATGTTTTGAAAATGCTCCGAAACTACTAGACCGATTTAAAAAAAAATTAACACTGTCGAGTAGTTTCGGAGTCTGTTCAATGCAAACAAACAAACAATCAAATCTTTCCTCTTTATAATATTAGTATAGAAGTATAGATTAACCCTTTTGTTGGCAGAGTACGTTAAATTTTTTACTGATTTTCAACCCTATCTCAAAGGAATACAATAAAAAAATTATGGTATAGATACTAGCGGTCCGCCGCCGCCGGCCGCGACCTAATCCACGTACAAACACCCCGTAGGTACCCCCGTTTTCATACAAACCTTGTCTGACAATTATTATTAAAAACAATTTAAAAAAATTAACCAAATAGGTGAAACTTCTAAGATTTGATGAAGCAATGTTGACTAAAAACATAAGCATCAAGCACTGACAAATTTCGACGGTTGAAAGCCAGACCTCGGTAGCCAAGTGGTTAAGGCAGCCGCCCGGAATGCGGAAGGTGCGTGGTTCGATTCCCGCCTGAGGTTGTCGTCTTTTTTCAGTGTTTAAAATTTTACTTAAGTATATTTAAGCGTAATAAAACGCTAAAATATAAAACATCAATCTAGGTACAGCCCGTTTTCTAGTGATGCGAGAACATGCATTCATTGCAATTGATTTTTTTTTATATAGTTTTTATTATTGTATCGTTTCGGAAGAAATGTAAACGTCTTAAAAACTATTTCCCAGTAATGTTCCATTAGCTTCAGTTCCAATTACGAGTACAATCCCGGTTTAGTCCAGCCGTTTGATCAAGAAACTCAAATAACTCACCCGCCTGCCAGCTGGGTATAATCTGAATACAAAATGTAATTTATAACTTGAGAATTGATGGAATATTGATTGTAGTCGATACACACTTTTACTTTGCAAATGTACTTTAGTTAATTGTTTTGTCAATAAATCGTTTCTTGTTATCGATTTCAATATTTTATGAACTCAGTCATTGCTTGACTTAGGGCTTTCCACGTGAATGATTATCAAGAAGAAGGGATGGCTCATGGGAAAAACAAAGTAAAATAGAAAAAAATATTTGATAGGCTCTCTTAAAGACAAACTCCTCTCTTCCTTTGGGTAACGTAAAAGGCGACTAACGGACTAAAGACTGCACACACATCCAACAGCATAGAGCGACGATGGGCTCACCACCTGTCACGCTGAGCACATATTGTGCAGTTGTGGTGAAACACGGACTTTAACAGTGACCTGGGTCTCAATCACACTAAAGGACCAATGATATTACCAAAACCACATCTCGACCGTTCAGCCGATTTCGTATAGCGCTGTCGCGTGTGTCAAACGCGATAGCACTATAAAAGTGCACTAACGACTGCGTTTCCGTTGTGGTTTGGTTGAAATTATTTAGCGTGATCGCTCCCCTGCTCTTGCTATCCAAACTGCCTAATCTTGACTAGCTCTATAGGGATAACAAGAAAGCACAAGCTGTTTGCTGTGCCAATGTGTCGCACTGTTGCGCGCGCCCGCTCCTCTATCCTGCATTCCTTGTTGTGATTTGTTTGCGGATGGGTGGAAGGTAATATTACTTGAGTGCTTGCGGTTTTGCGAGAAGATGCATGTATGCTAATAAAATGCTAAATGCTACATGTACCTTATTTTATTTTATTTAAATTTTAATAATATGTTTAATTATGTAATTGGTTATGTAACCGTTTTAATTAAATTAAATAAATAAATAACGGTCGTGAATCTATATACCTTTGTATGTATTTTATTTACTCCGGCTTACTCTCAGTAGCATTTTAAAAAAGTGAGCATTTAACGCTGTAAAAGTGAAGGCTTTGTTACATTTGCGTGCGCCAATCTACATTTACATGACTCATGTCTAAATTAACTATTTGTACTTACATAATTAAAACGATGTTATCACTATACCTTAGGTTTTAGATCATCTATGTTTAAGCTAGAGCTTGGAGCAAATTTCGACGGGTGATAACCAGACCTCGGTAGCCAAGTGGTTAAGAGGAAACACTACGTCGAAGAGGCATGCAAAATTCTCATACAAAACACAGAAAAACGACGTTTCGTAGTACCCTGATTCCTCCCTCAGAACTGGACCAATTTTTATTACTTTTTCAGCATCGGCTAAAGAAAAAGATTTTCTATTCCTTCAAAATTTAGCGAAATCACTCCGTTTTAAGGCGTCTTCAGAAACATTAAGTGGCTGGTTTAAACAAAAAATCAAACGTTCAGACATAGAAAATCTCTTTCTTTAACCGATGCTTAAAAAGTGATAAAAATTGGTCCAGTTCTGAAAGAGGAAACAGGGTACTACGAAACGTCGTTTTTCTGTGTTTTGTATGAGAATTTTGCATGCCTCTTCCACGTAGTGTTTCCTCCTAAGGCAGCTACCCGGAATGCGGAAGGTGCGTTGTAACTAATATTTATACGTAGCATTTTAAAAAAGTGAGCATTTAACGCTGTAAAAGTGAAGGCTTTGTTGTTACATTTGCGTGCGCCAATCTACATTTACATGACTCAAGTTCGTAGCCGGCTCAGTTGCGCAAACAAAGATAGGTAACAATGGTACGCATTTAATGCTTCCCTACCCGACCCTCGCTATTTGCAATAAAACTGGAGGCAGAAAGTCTTATCTGCAGAAATGTTACTGGAATAACACGCCCGTTTAAGTTTTTATGCACAAATTATCTAAGAGCAGAGTACTTTGAAATACTTAAAAGTAAACGTGCAATTGGTTTTTTTTACTTAATCACCATCATCATCATCAGCTTATAAAAGTCCCACTGCTGGGCACATGCCAACAGAAAAAACCGGCCTAGTGCGAGTCGGACTCGCGTACGAAGGGTTCCGTACCATTATCCAATATACAACAACACTATAATAAAACATTTTTAATATCAAGCAAAAAACGGCAAAAAAATCAATAATATTTTAAGCGGAATAATAATAACAAGCGGTACCATGACGTCTCACATAAAAACATTAAAGTTTTCCACGTGCGTTCCGTTATGAATATGGAATGGAATGTGCCGAGTGTAAATTCGTTTCGTAAATTCGTGATATTTCAAGTTGAATTACACTTCCTCTATTGTTTTCGACAGTTTGATGTTTTCAAAGTGCTGTTGCATAAACTTCCCAGTAGTATTTTATGTTTTACTTAGTGGTTTACTTTACGTCTGCTCGTTTAGTTATTCTTCTGGACTATGTTTTTCTGTGTTATATCTCTTTTGATCTGTGGTGAAAACAGAAGCATTTATTTTTCTTACAACTATCATTTCATTGTTTTGATTTCTGTACTGTTGACACACCTTAATGTTTGTATATACATAGGTACATATAATCACAAATATTATCCCCGAACGGTTTGTCAAACACTAGGCAATAGGACTGCAAAAGAAGTCCACTGCCATAGTCCACGTTTCACCAAATAGCGACTACATAATAATATGTGCTCAGCTTGACAGGTGGTGAGCCCATCGCCGCTCTATGCTGTTGGATGTATGTGCAGTCTTTAGTCCGTTAGTCGCTTTTTACTACAGTCAAGAGAAGAGAGGGGGTGGTAGTATTCCTTTATGAGCTGCTACGCGAGATGGCTAAAAACAAAAATTTTAGTTATGATAAACATCAAAAATCATAAAAAAATTATAGTTGTATAATTTTCAAAGATGTAAGTACGAGTAAGCTAGGATGTTATTATAACGCATCCCTAATGAGAAACAAATAACACAATGTAATTGTTAAATAATTTAAGTAATCATTAATTACGTACTTTTTCGTATTTACGTAAAAATTTATAGTAAATCTAACGAAAACAGAAGTTTTTATCATTATTTGCCTATAAACGTTTCACAGCTGGGCACATGTCATGTCTTCCCACATGAACAGCAGCACATCTCAGTGTGGGGATTCAAACAGGGTAACCCCATGCGGGTTAATGGTAAAGCCTAGATTAAAATAAAGTTTTGATTTTCTTTTCTCTAAATAAATTATATAAGATAATGAGGTAAGCAAGTCAACCGTGTCGCGAAGCGGTAAAAGAATACCCCCCCCCCCCCCCCCCTCCCTCTTCCCTTGGATGACGTAAAAGGCGACTAACGGCGGTTTTTCCACGTAAATGAATAACGAGAAGAAGGGATTTCTCATGGGAAGAACAAAGTAAAATAGGAAAAGTATTTAATTTAAAAATATTTGAGGGGCTCTCTTAAAGAATACTACCAACTCCTCTCTTCCTTTGGGTTACGTAAAAGGCGAGTAACGGACAAAAGACGGTACATACATACAACAGCATAGAGCGGCGATGGGCTCACCACCTGTCATGCTGAGCACACTGTGCAGACATTGATTTGTTGAAAATTGGACTATGATAGAGGACTGCTTTTGCTGTCTTCATCGCCTAGTTTCTGACTAACCCTTCGGGGATAATAGTCGTGATTATGTATGTATGTTAAAGAATCACACCCCAGGTCGAGTTTCAACGTGTCGCTCGGACTAATAGTTAAGATGTGACAGGTGACAACAACATAATTTAGCTGGGCCCGGAGACATATCAACACCCGAGACATACTCGTATGTATGTTTAATGACGCATCATCAGCTTATGAAGAGAAAAATATTAAGATCCGGTTCACATTTCGCCATTTTGGTCCTATTAAGTATTTTCCGTGATAGATGGGATAGAGAGACAGACACTGTGCTACTTTATGTTGTTGTTTGCACATTAATTTCCCTTAGGTGTCTTTTACCTAAAGATAATGGTTGGCCTTTCGTAGCTAAATGTAACCCAGTCGAGATGTTAGAACTCAACTAGGTGTTATAAGAGCCATCATGCCCTAACAACCTTAAACACAAATGTTCCACAGAATGGAGCTAGCAACAACCAGCTCAGTCTGTTTTTTAAGTTACTAAGCCATTTAGTTTATATAATATACAAGTTTTATTACACAAAGATGGAAACCAGTCAATCCAGCCCAAGGACGCTTAGAACACCAGGGATATCAGTCTCGCGTTGCTTACCTTCAGCTTATGTTTACATACCCTGCCCTGTAATTTGTATGGATCTTATTAACACTAGAGTACAGTAAGTAAGGCGTGGCTCACATTATATTATAGGACGTCATTATATTTAATAAACTTCTTGCAAGGTTAAACTTCATGCAAGGCATGAGGACGATGGCGCAGCGGTTAGCGCGTTCGGCTTGCGATGTTGCTCGCTAAGCAACTTTCGTAATGCCGGTTCGTTGGATGGGTGACCGAATCCAAAACATCTCGAGCTCCTCCGTGCTTCGGAAGGCACGTTAAGCCGTTGGTCCCGGTTGTTGTCGTAAGATGACAGTCGTTAATATCCACCAACCCGCATTGGGCCAGCGTGGTGGGTTACGGCCCATTATCCCCACGTGCTGTTGTGCAGGTAGAAGGCCTGTGCTCAGCAGTGGGACGTTTATAGGCTGATGATGATGATGATGCAAGGCATTGCTAAGATTAGGTTGTAAGACGTCACTGGATCTTGTAGCTTTCACACCGAAATATCTCAGATCTAAGATTAGATTAGAAGACCTCACTTTCCGTCGACGGATATCGAAATTGTTTTGTTACGGAATTTGAAATTTCCAAAGTTAGAAACTTTAGGATTGGTAAGCCCACAAAATAAAACGGAGTAGGTTATTAATGTCCAGCCGTCAAATACGTTTATTTTGTACGTACTGTACCTACCTAACTAATTGCTTACGTTTTGAACAAAATGTCCCACGCTTTTAGATCCGACTTTAAGAGTAGGTAATACAGGTATATCAGGATTGCGTTAAAGCTCTTTCAAGTATTTTGCAGGGACACTTAATTATCTTCATTTTATTGAAATTCACTAACTCTTATTAACCGTGTTGCGTAGAAGAGTGTTGCGTAAAAGAATACTACCACCCCCTCTCTTCCCTTGGGTGTCGTAAAAGGCGACTAATAACGGACTAAGGACTGCACATGCTTCCAACAATATACATCGCCGATGGGCTCAACGCCTGTTACGCTGAGCACTTAATATATGCAGTCGCAATTTGGTAAAGTGGGCTTTGGTAGAGGACTGCTTTTGCTGTCCTCATTGGCTAGTCTCTGACTAACCCTTCGGGGATAATAGTCGCGATTGTATGAACTAACTCTTATTGGGCCAGCGTGGGGAGTGATGGCTCAATCTCCACATGTGATCTTGCAGTTGTCCAGTAGTAACGATGATTTAATTGAAGAATTATTAATCTTACTACTTTAATAAAACATAGGCTTAAGCGTGGGAAATAAAGTTCCCATATAAAAATGACGACTGAAAAATAAAATCATTCCCGAAGGATTAGTGAGAGAGTAGGCAATGAGGACCGCAATGGCAGTCCTCTGTCATAGTCCACTTTTCACTAAATAGCCACTACACATGTGCGCAGCGTGACAGGTGGTGAGCCCATCGCCGATCAGAGCTGATGGATGTATGTGCAGTCTTTGGTCCGCTAGTCGCCTTTTACGACACCCAAAAGAAGAGAGGGGGTGGTAGTATTTTTTCGCTGGGTCTAGCGTCGCGCCATCTCTGAGGTCCCTGGTACAATTCCCGGTTGGATCAGTTTAGAGAAAAAACTGTTTTACTGATTTCATTTCGGGTCTGGGTGTTTTTTTATGTTTATATAATTATATTTATCCCTTATCTAGTTTAACCATATTAATGAGTTTCAATAGTCTTATCTTAGTCTAGATAATCGGTGTGAGCGTAAATAAATTTTATTTTTTATTGATTATACGTATAATACTATTACAAGAATTTTAATAGTCCAACGATGTTGCATTATTTAATAGATTGTTCGTACAATCTGGCCCAGTGTGTGGAGCAGCTGACCCGGATGCCTCTCGCGAAGGCTTAACCAACCTAACGTGAAACGTTGGGAATTCGCTACTAGTATTTGGACAATTCACTTTGAAAAGCGCACTTTGTTAATTAAATACACGTTTACTTAATTCGTAATTAAATACACATCAAAAGAAAGTGGAGAATTTTTTGTCATACTAAAACATAAAAATAACTAGTTTTTAAGGAAATAACCAGACTTCGATAAAATGGAGTCGGTAGGTAACATACAGAAGAAGTCGTGACAATTTAGAGAAGTTAATTGTCACGGGGAGGGTAGAAGGAAAAAGATCTCGCGGCCGCAGTCCGATGCGTTGGTCCGACCGAATCCGTACCGCGCTGGACACCTCTATGCACGATGCACTTCACGTTGCCGGCAACCGGTCCAGATGGCGCTCAATCATCAAGCGTCGCATATATGATGAAGGAGGTCACGACCCTTAGCAATGAGGAAAACGAAGCACGGAGGGAGGTAACATACATTATTTAGATGCACCAGCATTATCCCCAAAGGTAGTCAGAGACTAGGCAATAAGAACCGCAGAAGCAGTCCACTGCTTTAATCCACGTTTCACTAAATTTCAACTGCAAATATACTCAGAGTGACAGATGGTGAGGCCATCGCCGCCCCTCTCTTCCTTTGGGTGTCGTAAAAGGCGACTAATGGACTAAAGACTGCACAACACCCAACAGCATAGAGCGGCGATGGGCTTACCACCTATCACGCTGAGCACATGTGCAGTCGCTATTTGGTGTAAAATGGACTATGGCCGAGGACTGCTTTTGCCGTCCTCATTGCCAGTCTCTGACTAACCATTCGGGGATAATAGTCGTGATTATTATGTATGTATGTATTATTTAATGACAAAGATGTAAAAACTCAAATAAAGGTCCAGACTGGGAAGTTCATCACACTAATATTATAAAGGCGAAAGTTTGTGAGTGTGTATGTTTGTTACTCTTTCACGTAAAAACTACTCAATGGATTTGGATGAAATTCGGCATACAGATAGTTTGTAACCTGGATTAACACATAGATATATAAATATTATTTTGTGTTTCAGTTTCAGTTTGAGTGTGAATACTACCAACCCCTCTCTTTAACGAAAGAAAGACTGCACATATACTCGTACATTCAACAGCATAAATCGAGCGGCAATGTCGTGGTTTTATGTATGTACGATATGTATGTAGGTAGTTACCAAAAATGAGAAGCAATTACGCACGATAATAAATAATAAATCTTTATTATAACGAACCGTTGAAAAAATGTCCACCTTAGGCGGGAATCGAACCCGCGTCCTCTGCAATCCGGGCGGCTGAGTTGATGTGGATTGCGGAGGACGTGGGTTCGATTCCTGACTGACGTAGAAATTTTTTCAACGTTTCGTTATCTTTGTGTTTATATGAGCGTTTTTTAACGCAAATAATCAAATATTACGAATATTATTAATAATTTATTATTTATCGAATTAACGAATAATTTATTCCAAAATGCTAGAGACAAGTGTTGCGTACCGGTGAAAGAATACTATCACCCCTTCTCTTCCTTTGGGTGTCGTAAAAAGCGACTAATGGACTAAAGGCTGCACACTCTTATATAACAACATAGAGCGCTTACTGCCTATCACGATGAGCTCATGTGCAGTTGTAAATTGGTGTGACGTAGACTATGGCAGTGGACTATTTCTGCAGCCCTCATTGCCTAGTCTCTGGCTAACCCTTTGGGAATAATAGTCGGGAATATTTATATGTACCTATGTAGTTACCAAGAATGAGAAGCAATAACGCACGATTGCAAATAATAATTTATTCCCAAATGCTAGACGAGTTCATTTACTGTATATCTTACACCCTACGAACAAAGCCTCTAAGGGCACGTAAAAGGTTAGACTAAGGTGATGAGAACTGCGGGGTCGAGAACCCAGACGTGCACACGACCCTTTAATAGCTATTCGTAAAACCCGCAAAAAATATAAATGTAATTTTCAATTAGTTTTCGTTATTGCTTTAAGTCTTAGAGCATTAAGTTAGTTTAATGTTCTAAGCTTTAAGGGCTTTACTTGGTGATAGATAAAGCTACAAAATGCATTATAAAATTTATTTATAATGCAACGACCCTTTATTAGCTTTTCGTAGAGCCCGCAAAAAATATAAATATAATATTCAATTAGTTTTCGTTATCGCATTAAGTCTTAGAGCATTAAGTTGCATGGTTTAATGCTCTAAGTTTTAAGTGATTTATTTGGTGATAGAAAAAAGCTACAAAACGCTTTATAAAATTTATTTTATTATGCATTTTGCAAAGCAGCTAAAAGCACTTTAAATAGTTATTTTGGTTAAAATATTTAAAAGAAAAACCTCAATTCAACTGATTTTAAACTTTCTTTCATCAGCCTATCGGAGTCCACTGCTGCACATAGCCCTCCCCCAAAGCGCGCTACTGAGCTCGGTCTTCGGCTCTCCGCATCCAGTTACTGCCAGCTGCCCTGCGCTTATCATCACTCCATCTGATCGGGGGGTAATCCACACTACTTTTGCCCATTTTCAGTCCCCACAACTCGTCTACGCCATAGCCAAACCAACACAACTAGCTGTAAAAGAGCTGATAAACAGATGTTTCCGATTCTTTGAGCTGATTCAGATGCTGTTTAAAGTACTGGTTAATCGCTTATACAGCTCTTTTAAGTGCAAAAGAGGACCATATTAAACATCTTTATTCCTTAGAAAGGTTGGTTAAGCTCTTTATAAGAGCTGATTAATAGCTGTACAGACTGGTTAATGGCTTATTACTATGCTTTTACTCTATTGTTTTGCCATGTAACATCTTTAATGCAGGTTTTAGTAAAATAATTATCCTATATTAGTTTATTTTAACGAAGAATGGTTTATTAAAGTTTTAAAAAAGCAATGTGTTCGCAGATAAATAAATATATAAAAATATATAAAAATATGTCTAACAAAAAAATTGTGATTCAGTGCAATTATAAAAAATATTGCTGGATGTTTGTTTGTTTTTATCTATAATAATCGTAAGATGGATGCGGGGATCAGTATACTGTAAAAGTATATGTGTATTTTAGTCAAAATTTTTAAGCGCTCGAAAAAACAGTTTATTTGGGTAAAAAAAGTGAAAAAAGTAATTGTAGGTTACATGACGTTTGCGATTATTTACCCAATATTTGGGTTTCTAATTGATATCAGTTACTTAAAATAACTAGTAGAATAAAAGTAGATTTAAGAGCTAATCAGGAACCTAACTTATGTAAAAATGGGATTTCGTAATCCCATAAATAAATGAGTAACTCCTGAGTAACCCCTAATAAATAAATGAGTAGTACCTACTTACTTAATTTATGGCGTTAAATTATTCTAACTTAACGCAACAGTCTTAAATCTTGAAAACATTTTATTTTATAAGGTTATCGGTACACGTAGTATTATTAGTTATTCTGTGGTTTTACGACAAAAGTGACCAGCCCATTGTTACTTTTGCTTGCCCATCTTGCTTAGTAAAAATAAATCCGTCGTCGGGTGTTGACGTAAGATGGCGATCGTTAAAGCCGACCTTTCTTCATTAGGAGAGCGTGGTGAGTTATTTATGATACAATCTCCCCATATTATTATGTTGTCCATATATGGCTGTAGGTACCTAGCAGTGGGACGTTTATATGCTATACTAGCGGCCGCTCGCGGTTTCACTCGCGTAGTACCCGTTCCCGTGGGAATATCTGGATAAAAAGTATCCTATGTGTTAGTTCAGGTTATAAACTATCTGTATGCCGAATTTCATCCAAATCCATTCAGTAGTTTTTACGTGAAAGAGTAACAAACATCCATCCATACTTACAAACTTTCGCGTTTATAATATTAGTAGGATTATTTAATTTTTTGCATTCACAATGCTATATAGATGTAGGATAAAATGTTTACTAGAAAAAAACAACCAGTCTCAGGAAAGCTCGAATGGGAATCGAACCTATGACCGCTGGCTTGCAGTTTATATGCTATTTTGGGTTGTTGTTATCTTTTTGTTATCATTCTGTCACCACATAAAAGCATACATATATACATATATATAATCACGACTATTATCCCCTAAGGGTTAGTCAGAGACTAGGCAATGAGGACAGCAAAAGCAGTCCTCTGCCATAGTCCACTTTTCACCAAATAGCGACTGCACACGTGCTTAGCGTGACAGGTGGTGAGCCCATCGCCGCTCTACACTGTTGGATGTATGTGCAGTCTTTAGTCCGTTAGTCGACTTTTACGACACCCAATGGAAAAGAGGGGGGTGGTAGTATTCTTTTAATGAGCTGCTACGCAACACGACTTAATACGTAAAAAGTATACAATAAATTTAGTTTTAATTTTCTCTGCTTTCTTTTAGCAATCTCATATACACGAGAGTTGGGCCTAATAGTAGAGGATCCGAGTACACAGCGACCTTCACCGGGCGGGTTGATGGATGAAAAGTATTTTATATCAAGTTTAATGTGTTAAAAATATATTGCGAGTGGGTTGGCTGAAAAATTCCAGTCACGTATATGATTAATTAAATATTTAAAAATTTATTTTTTTAAACATTGCACTAGTTTGGATAATAGATAAATTACATAGGTACCAATCGAAAGTACGAAGCCTATAGAATATGCAAACGTTAGGTTGCATTTATTCCTGTCCTAACATTGGGTAGGCAGGTGTAAACAGGTAAGTCAATATTAGTAATTTGCAACCGTCTGGTTAAATAAATAACATTTATGTTTATATAAAGATAATCTCATAACAAACACACATACACACACCAAAACCAGTACAATGTAAAAAAAATATGGACTGAAATTTTTCAGCCAACCCACTCGCGATATATTATTTAACATATTAAATTTGATATGAAATACTTTTCATTCTTTCCTTCCCGGTGAAGGTCGTTATATACTCGGATCTTAGACTATAAGGTTCCTCGATTTGGAAGACATTAAGCCGTTACTTCTCTGCGGGTGACAATGAAAACAGTCTTGCGTCCGTGGAGGCAATGATTTAAATTGCTAGGGGCTTTTATTGGGGTTGCGTATAATATTATATTATTATAAGGATTTCTAGCTTGGTTTAAGAATTAATCATTTATTTATACCAAACAGAAAATGAAACAACAAACTATGATTAACTCTAAACTAAAAATAAATAACTTAAAAACTAAAAACCGTTTAAGAATTTAGTTTTTTATAGTTCTCCCATTTCTTCACTGTCCATGCTGTTCGCTTGTGGAACTCACTTCCTGATACAAGTACGAGAAAATCAAGAAAGATCTGTGAGTATTACAAAAAAGAAATAAGAAGTGCCTGTACACTTTTTTTTTTATTTACTTTTTTTTACCTTTCAGTTTTCGGAATGAATTTTTGGTCTACTATGGAAATTATATTACGACATTTTGTATTTTCGGATTCTTCAACTAACTCAGTACAAAAACTTACGTCCGTCCGTTGCTCCTTCCTCTTCTGGCGCGAAAGAAGGACAACCAACTACACTTCCAATCGTATGCAGTACTTACTTAGCATAAATCTTATATCATTAATCGATCATCAATTAGTTTTGCTAATGTTAGATGCGAATGTCGCATATAAAACATTATCTAATCAGCCATGCCAAATAAATTTCATAAAGTTTCATTTGTAAAAGTTAAGCACTAATTACATAATTAAATTAGGAATAGGAAAAAGTCAAATGTTACCTTTAAAAATTTTCATTTTTGCAACTCCTGTGATTTCCGCGGAGAAGTGGTCACAACAACGGCATCATTTTCACAATTTTGAAATTTAAAACAGCCAAATTATCACACGAATATTGCGGAAAATAGCAGATTCCCTAATTTGCGCATCCTGTCTCTTCGATAGAACTTACTAAGCAGAAGAGGCATTCCATTTCAGCGATGGCAACGTTTAAAATTTACAAGAACTTCACTCTCAAGTATATTAAAAAGTTTCTCACCAAGCACGCTCACTAATTTCAAAGCCACCGCTAATTAGGAAAAGAGCACTCTTTTGCGGTAAATGTCAAGTGAGAGTGCAACGAAAAACAAGGTGGAAACGGGAAACTGTGTCAAGGCCACCTAAGCTGGCACTTGAATGAAAGCGCGTCGAACACTGCAATCAAGCCGCACTCACCCGCCTAATAGTAAATTCAAATACATCCTATTTCGTGTCTCTACCCCTCGATTCTCGCGTGTTTTCAAATCGAGGTATCCAACATAACCTATTCACAACACTGTACACGCGAACGTCAAATACCGCGGTCACGTCGTTGGCACGAGCGACGCGCTCACTATCGTCAAGCACTTTCGAACTATTTCATTTTCAAATTTTTGACATCTCGTTCGCGAGGTGACGGTTGAGCGCGATGCAACATCCCACCTCCGAGCTCCAATCGACTGGAACTGCCGGCAGAGGCCGCCGCTCGCAAAATTGGCGCAATTTCAACGCATGCGCGGTGCATTCGCAATCCGGCGGGACTCGATCTGACCCGACGCCCCTCGCTTGATAGAAAAATCGACGACGTAACGTGACGTCAAGCTTATACACAAATGTATGGGTTAACCGAGCGATACAAAAACATCCTACGGGCCTAATGACACTATTCGGTAACTCGCAGAGTGGTTTCTTATCTGAGAGGTTACCTAAGGTATTAGAATAGCTGCTCAAAGCATTTAGTGCTGGCCCTGAAAAGGTAAATTATGGCTGTTCCGCCCTATCTGCGTGTTCTTATCTTCCCTTTAGCTGCTTCCATTATTCTTGGGAGGAAAAAAATACAAATCTCCTTTCTTAATCCCGTCGGAGGCGGCGGGAGATTGTTTTGAATATTTGTCCGACGACGTAGTCTCACCCGTTTGAATTTTCGTTTCTCTCACGCGGAATTTCAGTGGCGTTCTTTTGTTTCATACAAATGGGGCCCTGGGGATTGGGAAGGTATTTTGATATTATGGTTAAAGCGGCGTTGACAGGTACACGACTAGCTGATACGGTGTCGAGTTATCGAATCTTGTAAACCACCGTGTTCGAAATGACTACCGACTATATTACATAATTATCGACTGTGATTTTTGCGTAAAATGCCCATTTTCGCATTTTGTAGTAATTTTGCAGTTGTATTTATCGTTTTTATCGAAATAGGGTAATAAATTCATGATTAATATTACGAATCTCCACACTGTGAGAATAATCTGAGTTCGGACGGCCGCCGCATCGCATTTTGTAGTATTTTTGCAGTTGTATTTATCGTTTTTATCGAAATAGGATAATAAATTCATTATAAAACCTTCTATGGTCCAATATCCCCACGTGCTATTGTTCAGGTGGGAGGCCTGTGCCCAGCCGTGGAACGTTTATAGGCTGGTGATGATGATATTGACGATATTATTCCTCAAAAATTATTCTGGTAAAAAGTTTGCTCAATAATAATATCGTAGATAGGAGAAATTCACAGTTTACTTAGAATAGGAGTTTTTTTCTATATAAAATCAATGATCTAAAAATAAAATAAAATAAAATGAAATTCTGTTTTTTTATTTCATTTGTTTAGAACATAGTTAAATCTAGTAGCTCAAAACCTTCGCGCTTTTTATAAAAATCTTTATTTGCAATTTTGGGTTTAATTAAAAAGTTAAGCAAAATTTACAAAAAGCGGCTGCCGATAAGAACTATGCTAATAGCTATTCCACACTATTCTGTAAGTCAAAATCGTTAATATATTTTTGTTTCCGAGATCAAGAACGCCAAAATTAGCCATTATACGCAAAAATCACACAGTCTAGGTGACGACAAATTTGAGCATGACGCGCGTGCAATTGACTGGGCCCCTGTCTGGGATGCGTCATCCACTGACGATATGATAGCGTGTTTGCAAGGTGTTACCTTAAGCCTATTCGACACTCACGCACCACTGAGAAGTGTTAAGATGAGGCGACCACCCGCACCATGGATTACGCCTGGTGTTCGTATGGCGATGAGGAAGCGGGACAAGGCCTTCCGAGTGTTCAAAAGGTGTCGAACGGACTGCAATTGGGAAGCCTACAAGTCTGCCAGAAATCGGTGCAATCAGTGGGTAAGAAAAGCTAAGCGTCCCTACATTCGCAACAACGTTCTTGATTCCACACTTGCTGATACCTGGAAGTTTCTTCGTTCGCTTGGCATAGGCAAGTCAGTAGATTCACACAAGCCATTATTTACACTGGATGAACTTAACAATCATTTCTCCTCTACTAACACACTTTCTGAAAACGTTAAACGTTCAACCATTTCTACCATAACTTCGTACACTCCTCTTTCTGTCGATCAATTTTTATTCACTCCGCTAACCGAGGAAGAGGTCCGCAAGATTATTCTCTCTATTAAGTCTAAGGCAATAGAAGATGACGGTGTTGGTAGAGGTATGATTATTTTTATTTTAGAATGTAAACTCCCCGTTCTTACCTACATCCTTAATTTTTCCCTATCTTCTGGAGTATTTCCATCATCGTGGCGTAAAGCTTTTGCTATCCCTCTTCCAAAAAATTCCAATCCTAGCATTCTCAGTCACTACAGACCTATTTCCATTTTGCCATTCCTATCCAAAATCTTAGAAGCTGCCGTCCATAAACAATTATCATCATTCGTTCTCCGGAACAACCTTCTTAGCCAATATCAATCCGGATTTCGTCCTGGACATAGTACCTCTACTGCTCTCTTGAAGGTCATGGATATTCGGGATGGTATGGAGCATGCGCGGCTGACTGTGTTAGTTCTTATTGACTTTTCTAACGCATTTAACGCAGTCGACCATGACATCCTTCTCTTCATTCTGACACAACTTGGATTCTCTTCCTCAGTGTGGACGTGGTTTTCTTCTTACCTTCGTGATCGCCAGCAAGCTGTTCGAGTAGACCAAACCGTTTCTAACTGGTGCGACCTAGTTGCTGGTGTTCTACAGGGTGGTATACTTTCACCTCTTCTCTTTTCGCTTTTTATAAATACTCTTTCCACTCATCTCTCTTCATCTTTTCATCTGTATGCTGACGATCTGCAATTATATGCACAAGGCGATGTTAGCACCTTAAACAAAGCCATCGTGTCTATTAACCAAGACCTTCAGAAAATTCACGACTGGTCAGCCAGTCATGGCATATCTGTTAATCCCAGTAAGTGTCAGGCGATAATTATTGGCAGTTCCCGTCAACTATCCAAAGTGGATGTGGCTTCTGTGACCCCATTGAATTACAACGGCCAGGTAATACCGTACTTGTCAAAAGTTAAGAATTTGGGTTTAGTTATTGACAGTACTCTCAGTTGGGATGGGCATATTGGAAACATATCTCAGAAGGTTTCAAACACGCTCAGATCTCTGTACAGATTCAAACATTTCCTTCCTTCTAGTACAAAGATAATCTTAATGCAGGCTCTTGTCCTTCCCATCCTTGACTACGCTGACGTATGTTATACTGATGTCAATCAAATTCATCTCAACAAGTTAGATCGTCTCCTCAACCACTGCATACGGTTTATTTTTGGGCTGCGTAAATACGACCACATTTCAGATTTTCGGCATCAACTCAAATGGCTTCCTATTCGGAAGCGCAGGAAAGTGAGAGTTGTTGGTTTCCTCCACAACATCATCCACAATCCACTTGCTCCGGAATACTTGAAGTCTAGGTTTCAGCTTCTAGGTACCTCTCACCAACGTAATCTTCGCTCTTTCAGCAACCTCCTTCTTGAGACCCCAGCCCACCATTCTGGATTTGTATCCAACTCGTTTACCCTCACTGCAATACGACTCTGGAACGCCTTGCCCTTGCACATTAAAAAAGCTACCTGTAAATTTATGTTCAAGAGAGTGGTACGCGAGCACTTCTTTAAATCTCTGCATTAATTTCTTAGTCTGACATTAAATAGTATTTTTTATATATATTATTGTAAGTAAGTTTATATATTATTATCTATTTCTATATTTATTTATTATTTTATAAGTATTATATCTTAATCATGTATATATTTGTTATATTTGTCTACAAATAATTAGGTTTTTAGTCTAGTCTTTTTTTTGCAATCTTGTTTTTCTCTAGACACCCTTGCTGGTCGACTGGCAGAAAATGCCTCAGGGCATTAAGTCCGCCTTTTGCTGTAATTTTGCAATAAAGAATAAATAAATAAAAAAAATAAAAAATAAATAAATAGCGGCCTCTAAATACTCTAGCACGAAAATAAAGTAGCGTCGCTGTCGCATGTTTTTTTAACATGTTATTAATACCCACTTTTGTGATCGTACAGCAGAATCAAATTTTTAAACTTTTGCGTTCCATTATGCACACATATTTAGACGGTATTTCACGCAAATGTACTTAGGATTCGACCAAACTGGAATAAGACTTACTCCGAGATTAGTCTGTACAAATTCGGCGTTTAATCTAGGTATAAGACCTTATTCCAGTTTGGTCGAATCCACACTTAGTAAAAGGTATTCTACGCATACCAAGGTATAACTGTGTGTAAAATCAAACTTATTAATAAGTTTACATTTTAAGATGAGAGTATCTAAATGCCTAGAGACCAAATAGTAAAAAAAATCTATTTCTCCGTAACGTATTATCAGTAACGTAAAATGAATTTAATTGGAAATCTTGTCAGCACTTTTGCTTTTTGGTAAAAACTCGTTAGTATCTAGGTTCAATTTAATTGCATCTGTTATCTAGTGTAATCTACCAGGATTCCCAGATAAGATTTTTTTGTTTTAGTCTGTCTGACTAGACTATCATCTTGCCTCTATCGTCTGTCGCCGTAACAACAATGATTATTGTATTCCTCGCAACATTGTCTAATTCCGCTTTACACTTTGTAGACTTTAAAGTTCCTGCAACTTCATAACTAGTCAATGAGAGATTGGCATTTCACGTTTGTATACAGAATACTATGTAGAAGTTATTGCTGATTTCGTCACCAAATAAATAAATTCATATATATAATCACGACTATTATCCCCAAAGGGTTAGTCAGAGACTAGGGCAATGAGGACAGCAAAAGCAGTCCTCTACTATAGTCCACCTTTCACCAAATAGCGACTGCACATGTGCTCAGTGTGACAGGCGGTGAGCCCATCGCCGCTCTAGCTTTTGGATTTATGTGCCGGCTTTAGTCCGTTAGTAGTAGTAGTAGTTAGTATCTGCTAGTATTAAAAAAAAAACTATAAATGTAGTTACTTCTATAACTCGAAACGTATATTAAATTTACAAATGATGAACAGAAACTAAGTTTATTGTGACAACTAAATCAAGAGACAGAGGAAGTCCTTGAGGTGTTTTTGTGAAAGATAAATTGTTCGGCAGTCACGTATGACAGGCGGAAACGAATTCCACAGTCTGACGGCGTGTACAGAAAAGGGATGGGAGTAAAAGTCGGAATTATGGTTCGGAATATGTAAAAGGTGACCCAGGAAAGTACCTACAACGTGTTCTAGTTGCTATCTCGCAAGTTTAGCAACTTTGGCAATTCCGGTTAGTTTTTTTTAGCCAATACGGGTAAACGCTTGGCCTTCATCTCGATGTGATGATAAAGCCGAAGGTGGAAGCTTGCTTTACCCGAAATCCTCAACTACTGAGGAACTGACTATCTTATCTCTGATTTACAAACTAATTGTGAGAATCACAAGTGCTTATTATATTTTCATATTGACTGTAAACTGATAATAACTTATTTTGAAAATTAAAATTTTAATAACGTATGTGGTGTATGACCATGTCGCGTAGCGGTGAAAGAATAATACCACTCCCTCTCTTTCCTTGGTGTCGTAAAAGGCGACTAACGGACTAAAGATTGCACAAACATCCAACAGCATAGAGCGGTGACGGGCTCAACACCTGTCACGCTGAGCACTTATGCAGTCGCTATTTGGTGAAAAGTGGACAATGGCTTTTGCGGTCCGCATTGCCTAGTCTCTGACTAACCCTTCGGGGATAATATTCGTGATTATATGTATGATATGTGGTGGTACATACAAAAATCATTGCGACAATTCAATCGAAAAAAACATTACTGTTTCTGAATGTTGCAAGTCTTGTCTGACGATGTTCACCTAGCAAACTCGCTAGCGTGCCCGACCGCAGTCAGTCGTTTTTCTCTTCTTACTTTAGTTTTTTCCTGGCACTTTTATTCAAGAGGAGTTAGCTCCTATTCAGTCTGGAAATAAAGTTACGTAATTTCAGTTGCATAGCCAAAGTCTCTACGCGTTCAAGACTAAGTTATTTTTCTCTGAGTGTTGCTAAACATTTTAAAGAGAGCTAGCTTTACTAGTTTCGGGTGCAAAATAATAAATATAAAACTGCAAACGCAATAGTACAGTGATTAAGTAATTATGAAAACACTTAAATTTATCGTCGATATACCTATAAAGTAATAAAAGCTAAACATCAACCATTTATTTTGAACTTAGGTTAAGAACATGGACGCCTGTCAAAACCTGCAATCCACACGGTTAGTCTGTAGTGATTTTGCTCGACATTTTGAAACAGGCAGTTGCAAGTCTTTAGTTGCCAATTCCTCTGTTCCAAGTTTGTGTAAACCGTTCAAAGGTTATAGTAGACTTATGACTTATGTAGTTGACCATTTAGTTAAAATAAAAAACAAAGAAATAACAAAACTTAGGTATGCATGAAAAAATCTGGAACACTGGAAATTGATCTCAGACGCTCCAGATATCAGGGGCTCTACTGTCACCTCTTAACCCCTATGTCTTGGATTTTTTGACACTTTTTTTGGCGCAACTGTCAACGTCAAATTTGACAGAATCGAGCATAGACTATGCGATATTTTGCGATAACAATACATAAGGTGACCCACAGAACCGAAATAACCAAACTTGTTCATACTAAAGTAGTCTGTAAGTCTATGAAAACGGTACAAAGTCAAGTGTGTTTTTGTAGGTGCGGTCTCATGCGACCGCTTGGGGTTTGAGGGGTAGCAGTTTTACTATAATCCTAAATACATTTAATAACTATTATCCCCGAAGAGTAAGTCAGAGACTAGGCAATGTGGACAGTTAAAGCAGTCCTCTAACACAGTCCACTTTTCACCAAATAGTGTCCGCACATGTGATCAGCGTGACAGCTGGTGAGCCCATCGCCGCTTTAAGCTGTTGGATGTATGTACAGTCTGTAGTCCGTTAGTCGCCTTTTAGGACACCCAAGGGAAGAAACGGGGTGGAAGTTTTCCTTTACCTCTACGCGACACGGTTAATCCTACCTGACGACCTCCTTGGTCGAGTGGTTTGTACACCGGTTTTCATGGTGTCGCCATCTCTGATGGCCCGGGTTCGATCCCCGGTCGGGCCAATTTAGAAATTATTGTTTTTCTAAATTGTCTCGGGTCTGGGTGTTTTCTATGTATAATAAGTATGTATTTAAGTATTTTAAGTATGTTTATCCGTTGTCTAGTAACCTTTTAACGAGTTTCTTCGAAGCTTCTCTTGGGCTAGATAATTGGTGTGAGTGTAGGAAAGTTTTATTTATTACTATGCGAATTTTCATACGAATCGTGCGAGACTTACCTACTCTACGAGTTGAAGGTAAAGCCGTAGCAATTTTACCTTTAGCAGCTTTGCCTTTGGTTATAATAAAGATCATATTGTTGATTGGTCATAGTCATATATATATTAATTAAATAACACAAAGTTATTAATAACTAACTTTTAGTAAGTACTGTAAAAGTTCTGAAAAAGAAATTGCTCCAATAGTCCACCGTTAGTTTCAAATAGTTTCAATTACTGTGGCAACGTCGAAGTTCAGAGTTATCAATGGGTGTCAATCTAGCGACTGGTCTTAAGGTGGCTATTAGTCTCCGCTAATCTCCGGATATATCAGCGTATCGACCGTGTGGATCTGTTTGCGCCACTCCCTTGACAAATAGCCAAGACACAGAACCATTAATCAGTACTACTTGCGAAAGTACTGTCGTTAGCTCTAAAATTGAAGTACCTTTAGGAAATAAAATCTTAGGTGATTCTCTATACAATGCGTAATGGCATTTACTGTACAAACTTTAGAGGTGGATTCTTAGCTCAAATATATATCATAAAAAATATTTAAAAAATATAATAAAATACCTAGTGGAAAATACCTGGTAAATTGGATACAGTGTTTTTTTTCGTCATTTTTGGTGTTGAAAACCGACATTTTGTTTTTTTTCTGCTGATGTGTGGTGACCTTTTGGCTACTTTACTGATTGTTATTTACTTGCGACTAGTATCACCTATGTTAGAAACTTTTATAAGTGAATATGATTTTAACGTTTCGTGATATTGTTTTTTTTTAATACACGCACACAGAAATCGAAAATAATAAAATAAAAAAGGCTACCATTTCTAAACTATTGAGTGTAGAATTTTTGTTAGGTATATTTGTGTGTAGAATCCACCCCTAAAGTGTACAGTGCATGCCAATAAACATTGTATAACTCTTTGAATAATGATAATAGTAGTAGTTCTGAGCTGTGTGGTGCAATACTTACCCATTTCTTTCCTTGGGTGTCGTAAAAGGCGACTAACGGGCTAAAGACTAACGGGTGAAACAAAGAAAACATAAATCCAACTTAACTTGGACTTAATAATTAGTGTGAGATTGGAAACGTTATTTATTTAAGTTAATTATATAAAAGTATTTATAACGAAGCTTCTTTAGTCACAGAACTAACGTACCATCCGTCATCTCCCATAGGCCAGTGTAATGGGTTAAGGTCTAATTCTCTCTTATGCCATTGTCCATTTAGAAACGCCTATGATGATAAGAATAAGAATAAGAATAAATTTATTGAAAAACGGAACATTAACAATAAAATACAATATTTATAAAACATGAATTAAAGTTCTTATCGCCTAATTATCAGGGGTTCCCAAACTAGACCAGGCCTGACCCTTGGGAAACCAGAAACAGTTACATTTCATGTTTCATGTTTGGCAGTGAGTGAGTAATTGAGGATGTATAAAAAGTATTACACTTATGATGACGGTGATGATGGCTTATGATGCTGTTATAGGCTGATGGTTATGAAAATGACGATACAGTCGAAAAATAATAAGTTTTATAGTTGTAAGTTTGTAAAATTAGACAAATAAAAAATTATTCGATTGGGTGTAATCTGAATGAGTTCACAAGGGCTGCACTGCTTGTTATTTGCTATAAATGTAAATAGGTTAGGTTAGAAAATTTTATAAGTGCTTATGACACATAAATCCAAATCTCTATCAGAAGATACGGCACATAATGATTAGACCGACTTAAAACCGCTGGTAGCTTTACGATCTGATTATTCTTGTATCATTAGTATAAAAGCCAAAAGCTGAATTAACGTATCACTATTAAATTAATAATACTGTCAAACGTTTAGAAAATCCTGCATTGAACCGATCCAGCTAAACGAGTCCATATTTTAAATAGTTGGGTTAAACTCTGCCCACGCGTCTCCATGACAACTATAAATTACAGATTAGCCGCCACTGATATGGGATTCAATTCTGTAATTAAATTTTATTGCTTCTAAGCAGAATCAATGGCTTCATACGTCTTCGGATCAACCTTTTTAATTATTAATCATTGAATTTACTATTGTAAGAGTGGCTCCAGAGAGATATATAATTCTAGGAGGGAACCCTACGTAAGTCCCAAATTTATTAGAATTTCTTTATAATAGAACTGAGGAACTTACTGCAACTGCATTATCATGCAAGATATGTTATACAATTTTACACTGAAAAAAATTATATTATGTCGTTATAAAATTTTGAAGAACCCACCGACGCCGACGTGGGTGGCCGAGTGGCTAAGCGCTCTGCCCGATAACAGAAGGTTCAGGCTTCAATTCCTAGGCCGGGCATTGTGTTTCGAATTTTTCGATGCATAGCCCGGTTTTGTAATCACCAATCTACATCTATATGCGAATTGACCTGAGTGACAGCCAAGCCCCCCCAAGTCACTTATTGCACCTCGGATCGACCCCAACCTTGTACTAGAAACCACAAATACTTTAATCAAGCTAGGTGGACACAACAGGGTGAGATTGATCTGGGTACGAGGCCACATGGGAATCTATGGCAATGTGATGGCCGATGCACTTTCCAGGGAGAGCTCAGTAACCCCATTTATTGGTCCTGAGCCGTTTGCTGCACTGACACCATCAACAAGGCCTTTAAGGACCAAATCCAAAACAGGCATAAAACCGAACCAAATTGCCTAAAAGCTACCCGGTATGAAATACTCAAAATCCTTCATAGGTGGTAAAATCATATGCGGAGGTAGTAAAAGGCAGGCACGAACAATCATCGGAGCCCTGACCGGGCACTATGCCACAAAACAAATGCTCCATAGAATGCAACTAGCAACAGACAGCTTGTGCAGGGCATGTGGGGAGAAAACGGTGTCCATGCAACACTTACTGTGTGACTGTGACTCCCATGCTAGGAAAAGAATGAGTCTCCTGGGATTGACCTACCCCGAAACCAGAAGATTTTAGGCTCTTCGCCCTCAGAGACATTGTCAAGCTTATGGCAGTCATTTTCACTGAGGAAACAGAGTGATAGGACGGGGTTGCACGAAAGATCCCAATGAGTCAACACGCTGCTGCGAGAGGGAGACCTCTGCAGGCCTCGCTAACTAAGATATGATAAAGAAGAGAAGACCAATTCTGGATTACAAATTTTGCAAGCGTACCGATAAATTTTAGCGAATATCTTTATTATTGAAATTTTTCATTCACAATTCTTTCGACTGTGAGGGTAGACTTCACAATGACGTAATACCGCTGGCTTGCAGCGTAGCGTAAATCAAACTACTAGGAAAAATTCAGCGAGTCTTCTGGGGTCTCGGTAGCTCAGCGGTTAGAGCAGTGGACCGGCAATCCAAAGGTCGTGGGTTCGAATCCCATTCGAGCTTCCTGAGACTGGTTGATTTTTTTCTAGTAAACATTTTATCCTAATTTTAGCGAAGATTTGATTTTAATGATGGATGACTTTGCCTAGCAGTGGGACAGTACATAGGCTTTATGTTATTATGATTTCAATAAAGGGATTTTAAATAGGTACTATCGCGGACTCCGTCGCTTTACCAGTCTAAAGGTCAAAATCCCTTGCACACCGCGTCGTCTATTTGGTACGGGCACGTACCCGGGCGGTCGGTGCGCTTCATACGAAAATCGCTGCAAAGTGGTAAAGCGACGGTGAACCCGACCGTACCTACGCAAAAAACACGATTTCTTGCACTCAATTCTTGCCTCTCTGTCCAGCTACAAACTAAACTAAATATTCTTTAGAATTCGGTTTACCGCTCCAGATCAAATCGAATTATCGTAACATAGGTAATATTAGACGCCATTATACAGTTTTTATTGTGGTGCTTAGAATAGAAAATTATTTTTCATATAAGGTTGTCAGAATAAGTGTCAGTTCTTAATAGGTCAGTAGTTTTTTAAACACCAAACCTGTTTTGCCTCTTTGTCAGGACTAAAACAGAACTCTAAAAAGTAGTAATAAACGCGAGTAAGATCAGTATAAAGTGTTTCAATTTAATGTGTTGTGATCGCAAAAACCTTGTAAAACAATAGTTTTTCAAACATTCTATTAATAAATAAATTATTCTGCTACCGGTACTAATTAATCTATATAGACATCAAAGACGCTAATAACACTCCAGTAAATGCCAATTAATTAAACCAATTCACGTTCGTTCACTAATTTTCTCTGTAAACATACTTGACGACTATCTTGAATAGTCTGAATTAATAAGCACATCTTACTCACTGATCTCTGATGAAGGAGGTACTCTTTTAATTTCTGACAATAATTACTGCAAAGGTCGTTTGTTTGTTAAGACTTTAAAATGTTAAGGCTGTTTGTTTTTTAATACCTGCATTAAATTTTTCATTGTGGCTCCAATAAGAAATATGTTTTAGGAGGGATGTAACATAAACATAATAAGTCCTGTGAATCCTAAGAATCTATTAAGTTATATCTAATGCAAATGTTTAATGTAAGTACCTGTAATACAATTTTACAAATAATAAAATTTTGTTTTATGGTTATGAATGACTATAATAAACGATTTTTAAGTACACAAGAATTGTGCGTTTTTTTGAGATGTAAAATAAGTTCGTCTATAAAAATTTCCCACTTTGCGTACACGGCTGACGTAACACAACAAATAAATGGGGCAGTTCACATTTTTGTGGAGCGTGCAAAGGTTTTCCTCTGCAGTAGCACGTCGACCAATTGGGATCTATTGCACAACGCAAATTCATAGGGCAGTCAGTGGTACACCACAATTTTAAACGATCACACGTGTTTACGTTACTTATCGTTCACCATCGACAAACAAAAACCAAATCAATTACATGAACTTGATACTTCACTCACAATATTTTCGTCCGGAGCGTTGCCATCGCTCGCCGCGAAAGCTGAGTCAACCTCTCTCGGCTCCCGTCAACAATGGAGTCTTGTTCAGAAACAAAACAACGTTTTATCTGAATGAACTCGAATAACAAAACGCTCTGTCGGGCGAAACCCGCTATTGCTTACCGTGCAAACTGATTCATTCATGAGATTATTTTGACAAACGCTATAAATAATACTGCGAGTACAACAAGCAGACGCTAAACGTAGCCAAGCAATTACTGATACCACAGAACCACACAGACCAGAAGACCTCTTTCTTCTGTTCTGTGTGTGATAGTAATTTAATATTATGTCAACAGTATTGTTTTGTTCCAATTTTTTTAAAGATCTATGTATGTTGGACCAGAAGAGCCGAAGATCCGGCCCAGTGGCAGCATTGAGAGTGGCCCAATGATATTATACAAATAATTGGAGAAGCCTATATCCAGCAATGGACTAAAATGGGCTGATTTATTGCTGATAATGATGATGATGATGATTGTACTACTATTGTACTACGCGATACGGCTATTATTAAGGGGAGGTATTTCGGTCGCTTCTCTCTCGCTCTCTCGACGGTACGACGGTAAGGGACGGGTATAAAAGCGAAAAGGCGCGAATAATCGCGTTTTATATTTATAAAAATTGATTGATGTACCTAATAAATAAAAAACGATCGGTTATAATTCCTCAAGTTATCTATGAACATCATTTTGGTAAATGACTCATAATATCAAATCACTTATAAGAATAAAACCTGGAAAAGAAGATAAAATAACACAAAAATATGTAACTTTGTGAATTTATTCTATCGAGCCAACTTTATCAAATCGTGTTTCCATCGGGTGTATTTCACAGATTAAAGCCTCAACAATATTTCATAATTTTCGCAGATTTTAATTTAACTGTTTACTACTTCAAAAAGTAATTCTAAGAACGGGTTATTTTAATTTTTCACTAACACCTAGCCTTAACCGTGTCACGTAGCGGTGAAAGAATACTACACCCCCTCTCTTCCTTTGAGTGTCGTAAATAGCTACTACCGGACTAAAGACTGCATATACATCCAACAGCATAGAGCGGGGATGGGCTCACCGCCTGTCACGATGAACCCATGTGCAGTCGCTATTTGGTGAAAAGTGGTCTATGGTAGAGGACTGCTTTTGCTGTCCTCATTGCCTATAGCGTCTGACTAACCCTTTGGGGAAAATAGTCGTGATTATATGTATGTATGTATGTACAGTCACGAGCACCAATATTTATACACTTTGACTCTTATTCCATTGTATTAAGAGTTACAATTGTTTACATATTTTTGCTCGTGACTGTACATACATATTGGTGCTCGTGACTGTACACGAGCACCAATAATTATACACTTTGACTCTTATTCTATTGTAGTATTAAGAGGCCTATTACATCTCGACTGCGATCTTTGCGTAATATGGCCAATTTTGGCGTTATGGACCTCAGAAACAAAAATACATTAACAATTTTGACTTATGGAATAGTGTAGAATAGTTTTTAGAATAGTGCGTAGCGGCCTCGCTTTTTGTAAATTTTGCTTAACTTTTTAATTAAACCCAAAATTGCAGAGAAATATTTTTATAAAATGCGTGCGCGAGGGCACTTTTTTGAGCTCATCAATTTAACTACTGCTAAAAACAAATGAAATAAATAATTAGAATGTAATCTCTTATATAGCCGTATAGTGCGTAGCGGCCTCGGAATTTTTAGATATCATCGATTTTATATAGAAAAAATCTTATTCTAAACCAAAAACTTTGAAAATCGCATTAAGTTAACTGTGAATTTCTCCTATCTACGAAAATATTATTGAACAAAATTTATACCAGAATAATTGTTACTTCATGAGGAATAAAGATTTTATAAAGAATTTATTATCCTATTTCGATAAAAACGATAAATACAACAGCAATATTACTACAATATGCGATTCGCCGGCCGTCCGAACTCAGCTTATTCTAGGAGAGTGGAGATTTGTAATATTATGAATGCATTTGTTATCCTATTTCGATAAAAACGATAAATACAACTGCAAAATTACTACAAAATGCAAAAATTGGCATTTTACGCAATAGTCACATTCGAGATGTAATAGGCCTCTTAAGAGTTACAATTACTTACAATTGTTTACATATTGCTCGTGACTGTACATATATTACAGAACCTATCAGTTGCGTATAGCGATCAGCTCTTCACACTAAAGAGGCGCTTAAATATTCATTGTAATATCTGTCCCATTGCCACTGGGCTAATAGTCACTTTCAACAATTAACAAAGCATCTCGGGAATTCATTGCGCTCGTAATTGATTTCCCAATAGTTAGGAATTTCGTATCGGTGGTGTGACGATTTAACTCATCTGCTTTGATAGGTATAATTCAAATACGTAGAAGTTATAAATTAACATTTATCTGATGATTACATACATACTTTCAACAAAACATACCACATCAAACACCAGATTGAAACCACCCGAAACCTGGATGGGAGTAGTATATAGCATTTAAAATTATTGATATCATAGTGTGTGTGGAGATTATTGCTACCAGTAGATACAAAAATTGAACCCGAGATCACGTACACTTAGGGTTACCACTCTTCCGGATAGGTCCGGACATGTCCGGACTTTTAGACTTAAGTCAGGATTTTGTCCGGCTCTTTATTTTGTTCGGATTTGGAATAGTAACAAAACTACATTTTTAGTAATATCAAATAAGTCTTTAATCTTTATTAACTTCTCATTTATTTTAAAACAAAACATAAGTGAGTAGGTAATGTTTCCATTTTGTGACTAAAAAGTCCGGACTTTCGGACGGACGAAGTCAGACTTTTTGTCAGGACTTTTCAAATTGCTAAATGGTAACCCTACGTACACCTGACTAAATTAATGAGTCCAAAAAGTAGTATTTCTTGGTAATAGTAGCAGTAACAGTACGAGTAATAGAGAAAGTACGTTTTTTGAGTCCAATTTTCGAAATCAGTAAACGGGGAACTTAAAACGAAATTAAAAATTCGGTACGATCCAATTAATGATAAAATATTTATAAATTATTTTAAAGAATTCATTAAGTAAATAAGTTAAAATGGTAACATATTTATTTAAGACTATATTATTATTATTAACATGCCTAAAGCCCGATTTGAAAACACGAGCACCTTCGCTTAACAGAAATCATCTTTTTTTTATTTTGCTTAGATTACATGCATCTGCTATCTAAAAGTATTATTATCAGTACCACTTAGTTAGGAGCAAAACACTTTTCCCAGAAATTCAACCTAATCGGCATAGCTTCTGGGGCCAGATTCCAAAGCACCAATCTGCGGAACGCAAGTGGGCGTGCCGAGCCTAGAATCTGAGAGATTCCTCCACGGTTGGGATGACCGAGCTAAACAAATGCTTCCCTAATCATTTACTGGGAAAACCTGTATATATATTTAGTTACAGAATGTGTATGTTTTATTGCTTTATGTGAATCTTGTTTGTTCGGCACTGCTTTTCATAATTATGTCTGTGCTTTTCTATTGGAGCTATTTTAGAGACATATTTAAATTCTGTAAAGGTTTTTGATTTAAAATTTTCGTTTTATAGACAAATTTTAACCTGAAACCGCTTAAAATTTGGTTTACGACAACATCCAAGCCAAATATTGCAAAACATGTAAACTTTCATCATCTAACTACAAACGCCCTTCTCATTAGCTCAAGGCTGGATTCTTGCCCTAAATGAAGAACGGAGCACTTTTTGCGTTATACTGTGACATACTTCACCATCTTACATCAAAAATCAGCTGTTTTCCACTAGTTTTTCCAAAAACTAACATTTCTAAACTAGACACCGACGACAACAATTCCTTTGTTTACACCAATCCTATCATCGACGTAACCGTTAAAAAACTTAAAGAATACAATAAAAATCCCACGTGAATGACTCTCCGGTGATTCACAAATCAGGTAACTCTTATTTATGGAAGTGATTACATACTAAAACCACAGGAACCACCCGCTGGGCATATGTCTAATTGATTCGCCTTAAGGAACTCAGTGGGACACCGAGTTTAAGTCACCTTTCACTGCGATCCCAATTAATATATGGCGGAAAATGTTTTGTTTTGGATTATATATTGTTATTAACGGCTATTGTTTTGATTCGGTTAGAGGCACGACTGCATTTTGAGGTCAGCTATCGGGCCGGACCGGTCGAGTTATAAATTGAAATGCATAATGGTGCTTTGTAAGCTGGCATCGTGCGAAACACGATCTTTTCTATTGTTATTCATTTACATTTAGGCTTTTTGGAGCGTTTAATTAGGGTATAAATAAAAGGAATTATAATGAGGTCGATGGCGTCTAGCGTGTTCGGGTTCTGATGTAAGTAAGCAACTGCCGCAATGCTGAAAGGGTGATCAAATCAAAAGAATCAAAAGTTCTAAGATAAAATTGTTAAAACCAACCAACCCAATAGCCAGTGTGGAGGGTTATTATGATCCGATCCCATGTACTATTTATTCACAATGTAATTATTTTAGCTGTTTATGTGCCGGACCATAAAACCAATTTATGCGCACACTACCCTCTTGCCAGTGGGTGTAAGGAGTACAACGAGATTTTCCTAAGAATCCCTACAATTGACATTTTTAAGGACTCTTCTGGAATTTTCAAAAATAAATTGACTGATTACTACCTTCGGTCTGCAAGCACACAAGTCACGCAATATAATGTATTAAGTTAGTGCAATTATAATTGGCATAATATGTTCTGTATTTAATTTATGTTTAGTTATTATTTTTATTTTTTTTCACAGCCGTTCATCATCTTTTACACTTTTACGGGTGGGACTCCCGTTTCCTACTCTATACTGTATAACCTAAAACTTGACTATCTTTAACTATTATTATCTTATAATAGGTTGGGAAAATAAGTTTTTCATAGAGCTGTTCAGCTCAGGGACTACTCTTATTACAAATTTTGACAAGGTGCTTAATTCTACTACATTTTCTTAAACTTAGCGTACATCATTGTTATCTATTTATTTACTAACGCTATACTTATTCTAAAACATTTCGTATTTAGGGCCTCGTTTTGGTCCTTAACAGCTGGCTTTATTATGCTTTTACTTAATATACGTTTAGCTATTGGAAGACAAATGTGCAACGAATGCTGTGTATACCTATAATTAGCAAACATAAGATACTATCTTTGTAAAATTTATTTTATTTGTTTATGTGTATTGCTGTTGGTGTACCTTAAAATAAATTAATGAATAAATAAATAGCTGTCAGCCTCTACTGTCTTTTTACTACTCACGTCTCGATCCGTTTCTCCGTATGGACAAATCACAGTTTCGCATTTCTAATATTAGCTTTAATTTAATACAATAAAATTTGATTATTTATACACTCCCTCAAACTCAAAACGTTTTGTTTTGTAATTATTCGTTTTATTTGAGAAATATATCTTATACTTACCTAACCTTTTTTCCTCCCGATATATACTCCGTAATGTTACCGCGCATCACCGTTCTTTTTTCCTCTTTACAGCCGTACCTTCAAATCTTTTAATGGACCATGCATATCGAAATAACCGCATTAAGTCCACCTAATTTCGTTCCAAAGCTGCAGTCACATCAGCTGTCAAACAAACGTCGCATTACGTTCGCCGCAAAGCCCATAGTCCCGAGCTCAATTTCTTATCGACACCAAACAGGATTTAATTTAATACGATTAAAATAATACTTGTCAATATCGTTGATAGGCGAGAATGTGGTGTAATACCCGTCTAGCTGTATTAGACTCGTAAGTTACACTGGCATATTATAAACTATTTTTATGAAAGAAAAACTATAAGAGTTTTTAAGTACTCTATAGAATACCAAAAAAAGCCTTTGATACAGATTAAGAGCATTTTTAAAAAGTGGTGCGTAATTCTTCTAGAGGGTCGGATGCCTTTGCCCACCAGTGTGACAAGCCAGGCTGAACAAATACAATACAATTCTACTACCAGCACCAGTTAGGAATGTAGTCTTCTTTAAAGAAGGAAAATTATAAAATTTTAGTGGTTCAATAACATTTTTTTACGTAAATCTCAACGAACATTCTATAAAATATCAAAACTTTGGCATCGAATCAGTACAAGATGTAATAAGACTCTAAGTACGATTAAACCATCTCATTAGCTCTTCATGCATAAGAATAATAATTGGTGAATTTTAGTACAAGTAAGTAAATCAAATATAACACATAAAATTACAGACTATTTAAATAACTCACACAACAAAAAATAAAAATAAAATACATAATATGGCTGTGCAAGGCCAACGGGTAGCTGTCTCAGCGATGGTTTGCGATGCATTACATATCAAGGGTAATTAAGTTGAGGAATATCATTTCCATGCATATTATCATATTATTATCGGTATAATTAGCCCTTTTGTCTGTCTGTAGCTAATGACTAATGATCCTTAATTATTCATGAATATCTATAAACACATTTTACTTTGCAAATCTAACCACTCGGCGCCCCTATGATTTAGTGGCTAAGCTCAGGCTTAAACCTAGATCCCCAGACCCATCTGGGTCTAAGACCACTATTAGACCCTACATAAGTGTATATTTCTTCTACCTGAACATGAAGTGGCGATGAACCCTTCATAATTTTCTAGAGGACACCTATCGTCCTCTAGGCTGGTGGTAATGCTTGTCCTACATCAGCCCGGCTAGCCTCCACCTACATAAAGTTCTTTACAAATAGGCTAGAGAGTACGTATCGTTCTCTATCCTGTTGGCTGTAAATGTTGTCCTGGCTAGCCTCCACCTAAATAAGCGACGATGAACCTTTCACAAATTGGCTGACGTCACATGCCAGTCAGTCAGTCACCCTCGCCACATCAATTGGATAATAGCACACGACACCGACGCCTGCGCCTGCGCCGGACGCGTCCAATCTGTGCGGTCACAAGTGGCGATAACTATCGGGTGTAATGTGCGTCTTAACCGGCTAATGGGGCGTTTCCGAGGGAAAAGGTTTCCCGAAAAAAAGGACTACAAATACAACTCGAAACTCTATGGAAACAACTCTTTCCTTATCACGTTACAATGTGGAAAATTGGATCTCCACGAACGAACGGAAAAAGATTTGAGACGATCGCTTTTCCTATTATGTTTCGGCTTTTTTTCTTGATTGTTCATTATTGAACCACTGTAGCGATTCAAGAGTTTGGCTGTCGCATGTCTTATCATCCGTGTTTTCTCTGCTTGTAATCTATATATTAATAAAAATCAATTGCCGAAATGTTTGTACGCGTATCCATTCAGAACGGCTGCAAATATTTGGCTAATTATTTTTTTGTTGTTTGTTTGTTTAAATTTTTGTAAATTTGTGACGGGATACAACGCAGACGAAGTCGCGAGCGTGCCGCTCGTATGTTATAATTATCCATCCACTTATGCTTAGATTGTGCTAAAGCTAAAAGCTGTTTATCCATGTGTTCCAAGATTTATAACAATTTACCTAACAACGACGAAATGACGACCTCCTTGGTCGAGTGGTTTGCACACTGGTTTTCATGGTGTCGCCATCTCTGAAGTCCCGGGTTCGATTCCCGGTCGGGTCAATTTAGAAATTATTGTTTTTCTAAATTGTTTCGGGTCTGGGTGTTTCTATATATAATAAGTATGTATTTAAGCATTTTAAGTATGTTTATCCGTTGTCTAGTAACCATTTAACGAGTTTCATAACGAAACTTCTCTTGGGCTAGATAATTGGTGTGATTGTAGGGAAGTTTATTAATTTATTTATTTATTTATTTATAACCTTAAAGAAAGCCTTGCGCAACTGGTTACTGCCACATACCGTTTTACAATCTAAATGAATTTTTGAATATTAAGAATTTGCTGTAAGTAAAATCGAAGCTTGATGTAATAATGATAGAATAGAATAGAACTATTATTTATTTGCAATTAATTGAGTATAATGTATGTTGTTGTGTAATGTTGAGTATTTTTAATGAACGATGTATTTTGAATACCTATTTGCATGCCATTTTATATCGGCAAAACATGATTGTGTGATTTTATTATTCCAACAATGTATACAATACTTTTATGCAAATAAAGAATTCATTTATATATTTATCCATATAATTAAAACGTTTATACATAGCCGTGAAGAGAAGACACTTAGATAGATATAGTAAACTACTGAAAATAAAGAAAAGATTTAAGTTGTATATTTTAAACAGTGACGGTGTGTGGTATTCTGATATATTTGTTAAGGTGTTTATCACTGTTTTGATTTGATTTAAAACACATTATCTAAGAAAATTGTTAGCTTGGATGTAATATTATGTAAAATAATTGTCTGTTATTATTGTTGTCAGAAGGAAGTGCTTTCTTATTTTGTAAATAGGACCAACATTAACACAATACAAAAATAAAAAGGATTCACTTTCTTAAATTCTTTTCATGGACAGAATATTCAGTCAGTATTTAGTTTTATCGAATAAATATTTGGCCATCATTTAATGTTCCGATTCCAACTTTTTATAAGATAGTACAAAAACTGACAAACAACAGAGCCCAATTTAAATTATTCACTGAACCGTTTAGAACATGATACAGAGCAGCTATGAAACTTTTTAATTATTCCGAATAGCGTAGGTACATTGTGATCAAATTAAAAGTGATGTTCTGGCATCGGATAACAAGTCGCCGATTGGTTTCGTCTCACGCGCCACTGGTTCACAGTGTAGTGGTTTTGACTCGTGTCTTAAGCATTTTAACGAGACGTTAACTAAAGTTGATACAGATACTATACGACCCATAAAGCTCGAATAAAATAAATAACATTCTAGTCATGCGTTTATTATTAACGTTGACCTTGAGTTTATTTATAAAGCGTTTTACGTTTACCTTGCTAGACGGTTAGTGACAATAAGGTTGAAGCTTTGATCACAAATAATCGAAGAGCTAAACATGGAAGCACAACTTCACTTCGAATTCTAAAATACTATCAAACCGGCAAATTTATATTGTTTTAAGAAAGAATCTCTCGAAACAATTCTGCTAACGTTATTGTTATAACCACGGCCAATCAAATCAAACACATCATGTATGTACACACGGCGTCAGATTAACCTACCCAAAACTGTCAAATTTCTACAATCAATTTTGAACTTTATTGTTTGCTTTTAAGGATCAATATTCATTGGAGAAATTTCAGAGTTTAGGGTAGGTTGATCTGACACCGTGTGTACTGGAAAACAATCTGAGACCTAGGTTTGACTGCTAGTCTAACTTTGAGCCGCAGAGGTTGTTTGGTGTCGTTACTTTACGTAAGACAATAAGATAACATACTTCACAAAATAAAACAGTTGGGAATTTATTGTTCAAGTTAAGGGACGCAGAGAGTGGGTTGAATAACAAGTTACAGTAATTATTCATACCAATAAGGACTAAGACGGGCGCCCGCAGACATCGCTATTTTAGACAAAGATCGTTTATGAGAGTAATTATAACAACTTTTTGTGGGCACGATGAATGCCAACTGCCCTTTTGAGGCATGCAACGTTTAAATTTGTTGCATATAATTCCATTCATGTAAACCTATATGTATACTGCTTATTCATAAATTATACTGTAATGCGAAAA
Source organism: Scoparia ambigualis (assembly GCA_963921215.1). Taxonomy (NCBI): domain Eukaryota; kingdom Metazoa; phylum Arthropoda; class Insecta; order Lepidoptera; family Crambidae; genus Scoparia; species Scoparia ambigualis. The sequence continues at coordinate 9,495,655 of OY992507.1, forward strand.
AACTAAATAATTTTAACTGATTTAAATTTTTATTTGGCTCCAAATTGTTAAATTTATTGGGATTCAACATCATTATTTCATTGGCCACTCAGCCATGTTATTCCCAAAGGAGGCTTAAAAGAAACTCGCGAAACAAAAGCTCTTTAATAACGCTTACATAAAGTTTACGCAAACAATACAACACTTTGATGTATCGAATCAATAAACAATACGTAAAACAATGACTGTTCTCGAGAAAGGCGAACGTGTTTTGGGAGCATCAACTTTAGACAAACAAGCTCTCGACCCCATGCTCACGATTGTTCCCACGGTCTGCGTATTGGCGTGTGCGATCCCCATTACTCCATGCTTCCGCAATTAGACGATACGGTTTAGCTTTCACGCTACTCGTACTAACGCTCGATTATTAGCTACCATACAAGCGGTACTAGCAGATATTGTCTTTATAGTGTTTCTATCTTCCGCCACACTACCGCTAGCGGTTTCACTTGCATGAAATTTGTAATGACATTAAAGTGTTTATCGGTTGCCTTTGGGAACATTGCCTTTTTGTATTTGACCGAGATTAAAGGCTTTATAAAACTTTAACGTGAGGGAAGGACAAAGAAACAAACATTTCGCGATAATAGGATAATTATGCATTCCTTTTAGTATTTTGTTTTATACAAAAATATATCATTCTTTAATCATAATAAATATTTAGTTAGTATAGCAAGCATTTTAGGTTTTCTTTAATAATTAAATTCTGAGTAATTTATCTTAATTAGTTTATCTAATGCTTTCAACCCAGTAACTTATACAGAGTCTTTTATAGGCAAATTATACTTAATTGATGTTACTTATGGTTTGCTTTTGGAGAATCGGGACATATTTCTTAATTGAAGAATATAAACATCATGAGACAGCTACTACCAGAATAAATACGGAACCAGATTATTAAATATTAAATTCAAATTAAAAAATTAAACTTTCCTACAATCACACCAATTATCTAGCCCAAGAGAAGCTTCGAAGAAACTCGTTAAAATGGTTACTAGACAACGGATAAACATACTTTAATACATACTTATTATACATAGAAAACACCCAGACCCGAGACAATTTAGAAAACAAAAATTTCTAAATTGACCCGACCGGGGATCGAACCCGGGAGATCCCCTCAGAGATGGCGACACCATGAAAACCGGTGTACAAACCACTCGACCAAGGAGGTCGTCTATATCTCGGAAACTGGACCACAACAATTAATATAACAAATTAATCAAAATCCTTTTTATATTTCCTAAGTTTATTTGCGTTTATCTACAAGAAGTGAAAATTCGGTGTACGCTTTGGACAGATACGAGTACTTTATCGAGCGAAGTCAAAACGAACTGAGAACTTGTTTTCTCCGAGGAGAGAACCATTAAAAACAATATAACATATCAATTAATTTTTGCCTTACCGTTTGATGTTTGGTCCGAGATTGCTTCGGCTAATAAGAATATAAAAATTCTAATTAAAAATAACGCGGCACAAACTGCTCGTGATCCAGTTTGAGATGATTAGACATAACCAATTTTACTACCGAATGTTGTGGCCATGATGAGAAGCGTTAAAATTAATGATTGAAAATAATAAAGTAACGATGGTGTAATGACAGGAGTCCATAAATATTACAGTAGTTGTTTGTGTGCATCATCTTAGTACGTAAAATACATGCAAAGTAAAACAATCCACGTTAATTAGTTTTTTTTTACTGTGAATGGGTTTGCTCTTGATCCCAATCAAGTGCCCCCTTCGCTTGCTAAGACAGGATCCACAACAGGAGCGACCAAACCCAGAAGGTGCCCATTCACTCTTGCTTTGAAGGTGGACGGGTTATAAGTACTGGGAAACACAGACACAGGGAGGGAGTTCCACTCCTTTGCTGTGCTCAGTATAAAAGATGTTGAGTAGCGCTTTGTGCGATATTAAGGGATATCCACCAAGAAAGGGTGCCCGCAGTGCATCTGGATGTCTGATGGAAGAAAGGGGATGGCGGTATGAGCGAAGTACAGTCTGTAAAAGACCGACAGACACGCAACTTTGCGGCGGTGAGTTAGGATGTGAAACTTGCTCTTCACCAGTTCTTTGTCGCCAATTAGCCTGCGTTGAATTGTGTCCAGTGCAGCTAGTTGGTATTTCGCTGAGCCGTCCCATAGGTGACTGCAATATGCAAGATCGGACTTGAGCTTTATAGAGAGTTAAAAACTGTCCCGGCGTGAAATATCGCTTGACCTTATTTAGGACGCCCAGCTTTTTGGCTGCAGTTTGAGCCTTGGATTCGATGCTGGTGCCGAAGTTGAGGTCTAAAGACAACTAAATGCCCAGAAGGACGCGACTGTCGGTAACAGGCACAGATGCATCCCGGAAAGAGGAGTCAGGTTAAAAGGACTCCTTTCAGCGGTGAATAAACACGCTTGCGTTTTGGTGGTGGTGAACCCCACTAGCACACGCGGCTTAACGTCTGATTATTTATTATTAATAGTTACCTTATTCATTCTATCTATTTACACTATTCTATTATACTATTCTAACCCAAATCCAAAATATGTATTTGCAGAACTTGAATATAATTTTGGCAACTTTTATACATTGTAACATTTCGATATATTGCAATTAAGGGCATTTAGAAGTAACACTCCTACTAATTAATAATATATACTTAGCAGAAATTCAAAAGGATAGATTCAATATCATCAACATTTTAATATCATCCCGAAATATGATTAAAAAAAGATTTAAAACACAAACGTCCTAATTCATAACATTATTGACCATTTAATAAATATTAATGACGAAATGGGTTCTACCGCTCCACTAACACATTGAATAATAACCCCATAACAACTTTTACATTGAGAAACTTTCAACACCGTTACCGGGAACTGCATTTATCACGTGAGCAACTACTTTTTCGGTGTAACTTTAGAATGGCGCAATTAATTCCGGCCGGGCGAGCAATTTCATCTCTTATTATCTAATTTGAGTGGAATTTAATGCAACAATGACTGGCTCTTAATTTCATTACCACCCACTGCTGTTAAGCCCCGTGACTGTAGAGCCGCCGCTGGTCCGGCAACAAAAGTGTATTGTCCACCAATGGAAACAAATTAAGACGATGACTAAGTAAAATCTGATGGTGAATTGACGGAAGTACGTATCACCGCCTTCTCGGTTAATAAGGAAAAATGTTGCGCGCCTAATTGGGTAGATACAAATTTACGGGAGTTACGGGAGAGTTAAGAACGGATACAACCCTTTTTTAAATTAATTGTTAAAATTGTTTCTGATTAAGTACTTTAATCGTACATTACGTATTCTGATCATAAAAATGGTTTAATTAAACGGCAATTCATTCTATAAAGTAAAAGAAAGAAAATGCATGTTGAAAGCGTAAAATTTAGAAAAGTACAACAATCTCTTTTTTTTTAATGTTTATGTTATATTACGACGGTTTAATGCATTTTGTCGACCTCTTTATGAATCTTACAAATCGATATTCCTAAATTAATGTATCTAGTATATTAAAACCAATCAGCCTAAAGTATTCTTCTAAACTTACAATCAACGATAATGTCACTTCCTATCATTCCGTTTTTATTCAAAGATATTGTAACCACTTGTTCAAAGATGCCTATTGTATCCACTTGAGCAGTACCTTTGCATTTCCGAAGTTGTAGGGAACAATTACGTGAGCCATTGACATGAGTATCGCTGCCGGCAATGGTGCGTGCAGGCGGCAGATCGTCGCACGCGCAGGTAGGACCTGCTGTGGGAGGAGGAGAGAACTGTCGGGCCTCTCACTCGCACCACGTGGTGGGGGCGGCTGAGGGCCGCGCGGGCGTGTGTCCGCCGACCGTGCTACATTTTTATTTAGTTTGTAACCGTTGTTTAACGCGGGAAGGTACGGCTGTACCCGCTCGATCGTTTCCCGTACTTTTATCAGTAGTGTTTTGATCATAAAAGTTCAACAGATGAGTAACAAAGCGCTGAGACTATTGCAAGCTTGTCGGTGCTTCGGCGCCACCCGGCTCCGGCATGGGAGGGCGCAGAATGCTTAAAGCAGCAGCTGTGCTGATTGCTTTAGGCTACTGCAGTTTGTTGGTATACCAAGGCGGAGTGACTTTCAACTCGCAAGAAACTCGCCCAGGAACAGTGCAAGTGTCGGATCTAACAATCGAGCCTGTGACTAAAACGAACGTATACGACAGTGTGCAAAGTAAAAATGTGACTCTAGATGATGTTTTCATAAGTGTCAAGACAACAAAACATTATCAATATACTAGACTGCCGATAATTCTGAAGACATGGTTCCAACTAGCAAAGGAACAGGTAAAATATATGGTCATTAATTTTTTATTTGAATAACAATGTGTCGTTGTTGGAGGTTCTTGTGTCAAAAAAGCTGTAAGAATGTTGACTTACGTTATCTTAACACGCGATGAAGATAAACAAGTTTCCGTTGATAATTATAAAGACCAAGAAGAATTCTTACCTTAAGTAGGTAGAATCGGAAACGGTTATTGTGACCAGTAATACAAAGTTTATTTTTCACATTTGTATAAATGGCCTTCTCTTATTTGTATCCTTATTTTGTTTGTGTAATAATGATAATGAGATAATTACGATTTGTAAATGTGTTCCGATAAGAACTTTGTCGCTTTTGTAGCTATTAATTAATTGATATTACGATAATAATCAAAAAACAAAACTCCAATGTTTTCTTCGATTATCAATTAAATAACTTTTTACAGCCATAATAAAAATAACACTAAAAAGATTAATAGCACTAGGACTTCCAATACAAGAATGTGCAGAGCATAAATAAATTCAACTTCACGTTTGTTGCGTGGAACTTTAACGATTTACCTCTTTTATATTCTAATTGTGTCTTCGGAGTTTTTTTTTTCTGTTGCTATAACAATAAAGCATGGTGCCATAAACGGGATACCCGCAGAGCACTGTTTTAATAACTCAGTGATAAATGCATTTACTGAGGTGCCTTAGTAAATTCACACAGCGGGATCCATATATCTTTATAAGATCGATACAGCTACTTCTGAATTGTAGTAAAGTAACGTCTCAATGTGTTTCAAAATAATTTAACATGAAATAATTGAGTAAAAAAATATAGTTAAGCCTGGAAAATGCGTCCATCGTTGAAATCAAGTCATCGCTACAATTAATGAGTGTTGGCTTAAACACCACGCTTGACAAATGCGGGTTGGTGATCAGAAACCCGGACAATGCATCGAAAAATCCGAAAATACACTTGCTCACCTGGGAATTGAACCCGGGACCTCTGGATATCGAGCCGAGAACTTGACCACTTGGCCACCGAGCCGTAATAATAATAATTGAGTACCAGAATAATAACTATTCTGTATTGTCTGTATTAGTAGTAAAGGGTTTTCCAATAAGAGATTTCATTTGAAATAGCCTGCTATTTAGGCAGCTTATACTTTTGAAGCTGTCATCTTTTAACATTTATCAAGTAAAAACTACGCCATTACTAATAAAAATATTACCTACAATACACGCTTCAACAATGCAATTGCTAAAATTCACTACATAAATGGTAAAAATTTTGAAGTCATAGTTCGCAAAACTAAAGCACTTTATGGTCGTCTCGTGAAGCACCTTCTCGGCCGGCAATAGTGAAACTGGTGGAAAAATTTTCGCGTTGGGACAAGTTAGTGATGTGAAGAATCGAAACCGTGTGCGTCGCTCAAGAACAACTGAGAATATTGCTGCTGTAGCCCGTAGTGTTGAAGAAAACCCAGACTCAGGTTTGTCGATTAATCGTCAATCTTTGGAATTAGACATTCCACAAACGACATTACACCGTATTTTGCATAAAGACTTAAGTCTTAAACTTTTAAAGTTCAGGTTAAACAAGAACTCAAGCCGGTTGATCACCATAAACGTCGTATCTTCGCTAATTGGGTCCACAAGCAATCGCAATTTTGCATGAAAAGTTTCCTGACCGTGTTATTTCTCGAAAAGGTGATCACAATTGGCCACCGAGATCTTGTGATTTAAGACCTTTAAACTTTTTTCTTTAGGGCCACGTGAAAGATAAGGTCTATGCCAATGCTCCACAATCGATTCAAGACCTTAAAGATGGAATTCGGGAAGTTATCGAGGACATACAGCAAATGTGCGAATTAGTCATGGAAAATTTCATGAAAAGGATATGGTGCTGCAAGCGTAGCCATGGCTGCCATTTGGCTGATATCGTTTTAAAATGTTAATAGCATACCTTCCTCTTTACAATGAAATGAAAATTCATTGATTTCTCTTAAAAAATACTTGTTTTTTTAAATATCAAAATGAAACCTCTTATTGAAAAACCCTTTATATAGACATAGCAAAATAAAATTAGTTTTAATTATTTGGGTTTACCAGATTTTTACCGATCCTAAATAAATTTAATATTATACCAACAAGTCATATTTTATTAGTCAGTCATACTAATGAACATAGAAAACTATGTCCTGTAAATCGTTATAGATAAATCTAACCATTTGGATTACACGTAACTTTATTTAAGATGAAATTACTTGCACCAATTTCTGAAATCTAGATTTTGCGTTAATCTTACTAAAATAATGATTGTACCTACTCTATCAGTACTTTAAAATTGACAGAGACTATGTATTAGGACGGATCTGTATATATCTTGAGTGGCGCATAATAACATACGTTTGGTTTATGATGAATAATTGATAAGGAAGCACAACAGCCTCCATATAATTAGCTACTTCTATAGGTTCTATAAAATAATAAGGGGTCATTGACTTCACAACGGGCACCTTGTCTCCTACGACAGTATGTAGGTAGGTACCTAATAAAGATAAGACGTAGGTATGCAACTGTACACAAAGATGACAATAATCAGAATCGTCTAAGAACTAGAGTTTAACTCATCTTTGTATTAAAATAAGAATATATTTGGTTTTAAGTGTGTATAGTACTTAATATTATACTGTTCAAACTTTGAATGAATGATAATATCTAAGTATTAGTACTCGTTAGAAGATCATAACTAATTAATGCTAACTGAAAACCGTTGGCTTGTCTGAAGATGACCGTTAGGTTTAAATTAAACATTCCTACATGGGAATCTTTCAATAACACTTCATAGACCAAATGTTTGTACTTACTGTTACTTATCTGTTTTCCACTTAGAGCAGGTTTTCCAAGATTGGTTTTTCCAAATAAATTTTAATTAAGTACGAAACATAGTAATTTAGAATGAAGCAAAACCGTAGGTAGAAAACTGTTTCTAAAAAAAACCGTGTGAAAAATTCTGCGAATCCGCTTATCTTGCCTTTTAAATAAATACCAAACTAGTTCTCGATTAAATCGCACTGGAAATGTTAAAATACGAATGGAAACTCTGTGGTAAACTATATTCGGTTTGCCTACGTTACTAATAATAACTGGCTTGGCTAACCGCAGTTACCTGAATGAATTTTATTACACTAGAAACGCTAGTATTTATAATAGTAGGTAAGTATAATAACATTTTCATTTAGTTAATTTTAATTTTCACATGAAAAGCTATGAATATAGTTATGAGTATGTAATTTCTAAAATAATCACGTCTTCATTATTTTTATTTCTACGTACCCTGATTTCAAATCATTAAAAAAGTAAGTTATTTTACATAGTTACAAAGGCAAAGTAAAGAGAGTCATTAATTGATTTGTGAATAGCTTCAGCTCGGCTATTCCGCAAGCATTATCTGACTGCAACAAACATAAATAGTACAAAAGCAAACAATAGAGAGCCGAGGCCGTGCCCGTACTGCCCGTTTAAGCGTTTCCTGAATCTGGAGCGTGCATAATCAACCGTTAATCCGGCTCGAAGGACCAGCATAAATAACTATTGTACGCGGGCTGTGCGCACGCGCGGCTCGGCTACAGGCGCGCGCCGGTCACGTGGCGAGCTTGGCCCTTTTGTGCTTGAAACTGTTCGCTCGACTTTGATTTGTGGTCGGCATTTTTCCCGTAGGCTAGATTTTTTTTGCTTTCGCACAATTCCTTTCGTACCCATCGTAAAATAAGTGCATAAGTTTGCGCGTGTACTTCGATAGACTGAACTTTTAAGTTCTATTGTTGCATTACCTATTTTATTAAAACACGTTTTAAAATCTGGTATAAGACTGAACTGTTAAGTTCTATTGTTGCATTACCTATTTTATTAAAACACGTTTTAAAATCTGGTATAAAATGCCCAAAGTAGACTCATCTGCTTCCTACACAGAGGTTTTTGTTTTATGCTACTGATTCTTATACAATCGTTATTATGATCGGCTTTGTAGTAAGGCCAAGTATAAAACTCTTGCTGACCCTCAGCAACACTTCTGGAACCCCTTAGATCTCATGTAATAACAATGAAATGAAATGAAATGAAATGAAAAACATTTGAATGCAAAACAATGCAGAACACTGCTGCTTAGCAGCACAAAGTTAAGTGTTTCTTATTGTCAGACATATTATGTGCGGAGAAATCTAACAAAAGGTAATTTTTTTGCTTCGTTTTATAAAGTTTTCCTCAAGTTGTTTATTGTATTGTATGTAGATGTGATCGCGATGATATAACTCGTGACTTTTGTACAGGTAAACAAGTTTTTTTTTCCTGGTATCTTTTGGGGCTTATCTCGGCTATTTTAAATATTGTCACAACTTGTGTTGGATTCTTAGAAGCCAACCGCTTTTCAACAAGCGTTATTCCCTGAAATCAGGAAACTCTTGTTGTTATTTTTTTTGATATGGGAAAGTCAATAATAAACATTGCCGTCTCTCCACCGTCGGCTAAAAAAATATCTGAAGTTAAATAAAATTGTTCATATACCTAAATTATTTGTAACCATTATTTCAATTAAATAATATGACCTTTTACGATGGTCTGTAGATATAGAGTTACTAAATTATAAGGACAAAACAACGCACTTTTGTATTTTTAATATTAATAAGGGTCAGTCAGAGCACACTTTCTCCATTTTGAAAGGTCATAACCAGCAAGTTACTTTAGTATCTAATCTACCAACGCGTAAACAAAACATGTCATGAACAAACCAAGGTGTGTCTAATGCTATTTGTCGACTTTGTTTAAGAGCTAGTAATGTCTAGAAGGGATTTATTTTTGGGTAAAAGCATAAAAGGTGACGTTAATAATTATATAGGAACAGCCATTCATTCCATAGACTTTGAAACATATTCGTATTCAAGAAATCATTGAATCTTAAATGTCATTCATAGAATTGATATTCATAAACATACGAAATACGACAATTTCCTTTTTTGGGGAATTGCATCTTACTTTTTAAGCTCTAGAAATAGCAGTGACGTGCTGTGATAAGCACCTACATTTCTGACAAGCACTTACATTTCTGACAGAACTAACTTCTATTAACTCATCGTACAGTTATAATTATAAGTAGTACCGTTAAACAACAAAGTATTCCATTTTAAATCCTAAAATATGTCACGTTTATTATTTTATTGAAGCACACGGTCTTTTCCAAATTCTAAGTCTCCCTGTATGTTTGTTTACCACGCAGGTATTAGTTGTAAGGTGTGTTGTGTCAACGAGCGTCATAATTGTGGTCGCCGCGTTTAACGCTGACACTGTCACAAACAGAACATTAAATATTAACGCACACTTAGTTTCTTCCTTAAAGTTGCTAATGTACATCTGCTAGTGAATGTTGGGTGCAATTTCATTCTCTTTATGTCAAAGTGTAAGAGACACTGAATTAAAAGTACCAAAAAATTGGTTTTGCAACATTTTCTACCATTCTATTCCTCGTCTTTCTACCCTCTACTCGAACTCCACTTTCGTCTTTTTCCTGACAGGGCAAACAGACTGTCCGTTTGATAGTAAACCGTTTGTCCCGCAAATGTTTCTCTTACAGTACCTCGCACTTCGAAAAATTAAAAGCTTTGTCTTATTTACTTTCACCCTACATCATGAAGATTGTAATTTTAATTGTATGTTTTCTTTAAAATAGAACTCAACAGTAAAAATTTTATTTGCTTAGCGGTAAAAATACGTTTTAGCCCCTCAAACCCCAAGCGGTCGCATGAGACCGCACCTACAAAAACACACTTGACTTTGTACCGTGTTTTCATAGACTTACAGACTACTTTAGTATGAACAAGTTTGGTTATTTTGGTTCTGTGGTTCATCTTATGTATTGTTATTGCACAATATCGTATAATCTATGCTCCATTCTGTCTAATTTGACGTTGACAGTTACTGTCAAAAAAGTGTCAAAAAAATCCAAGAGTGAGTGGCTAAGTGGTCACAATCCAGTTAGATTCTAGACAGTTTCCCACCACAAGGTGAAATGTCAAGATATAAACTATATTAAACACTCGAAATAACTTATACAAAAAAGGAAATATTTAAATTCCCAACTTTTTAATGCAAAAAATTATGTTATTATAGAAGAAAGTGCTGAAAAGATATTATATTCTTCGTGGAGGACTCTCCCGGGGTTACTCGTTATAAGTACCGTCGTAGTGTAATGAATGAATGAACGAACGAACGAAGAGGGCCGTCTTGACATAATGAGATTTTTTTGCAAGGTGGACATAATTATAATGCTTTAATTATTTACGCGGTATTAATTCCATTGCAGTCACTCAAGTTACATTTCTTTAAAAGCTATACAAGACATACATTAAAAACTATAGATACTAGACTTATATGCATGTATAAGAGACAGTTTTTGGGATTTCGTTTGTAATGTTAACAATAAAATCCTGTTCTTCCAGTGATTCAAACATTATAAGTATATTCTTTTTAAATTTTTAAACTCTAATAAAGAGACTCGAGTGGAAAATAAAACTCATCACTTTTCACAATCCGGGCGTATGCTCTTTAAAAAGAGCTGCCAAGACATTGATATAAAATTTAAATGTAGATTTTTTTAATGCTTCTTTTGTTCTACATATTATATTATAGTCAGCGCTGTTTCGTCAATGTTTAGACCTCGGACTTAATTAGGAGAACAATCGCTTTTTAGCTAAAATGCTTTTACAAACAAAAGCAATAAGACCTAAAATGTTTATACAAAACGAATGAAAGCCTCAACTTGCGTCACGCACCACACAATGCGGAAAAATTTCAACCTTCCATTTTCGGGTAAATGGGGAGGTTTTGTGCAATTTCTCCTCGCATTTGCGTGTCTGGATATTAAAGACGACCCCACTTGATATTTCATAGAGGTGGCAATGCAAAGACCTACATTGAGGAAAAGTAAAAGATTGTACCTGGGAAACGCCAATTTAATGAGGCGTTTGATGAAAAAAGCAAAATAAAATATTTCAAGTTCAGTGTGCTCTTTTTATTCTGACTTGAGATTTAATTAAATCTTTACAAGGTGGGTGACTTAGAATGAAATCCTTTTGCAAACCAACGTTATCGAGTTGAACAGTTAAGCTTAAATAAAGTCGAAAGTAAGTCTAGTAAAATAAGCTAACAGAAGCCAGCAAAGGAACGTTTAACAAGTTAGTAGCACTGTACTGAGTAACCGCGTGTTAAATTTGAGCACTATGTGTCACTCAGTGTAATTACAGCTGCCGTTTTTGTTTTTCATTGTTTTAAGTGTTCTGCGATTTTACTATGGAGGCATTTGTTGAACAAAGAGTTTGCCTTAAGTTTTGCGTATCAAACAAAATTTCATGTGCCGAATCACTAACAATATCGCAAAACACTTACGGTAATTCGTGTATCTCAAAAACACTTACATATGAATGGTATAAAGTATTTAAAGAAGGCGACAAGTGGAAGTTGATTTACCTCGTTCTGGTTGACCCCCAACCGTTGCGAATGATGAAAACATCAATCTAATCAAGAGTCTGGCACTTGAAATCGTCGTATAGAGAGTTAACTCTAGAGGTAAACGTATCTTTTAAATACGTTCATAATATTCTGACTGACATTTTGGGCATGAAACGCGTCGCCGAACGATTAGTTCCAAAAGAGCTCAATTTTGTCCAAAAACAGCATCGAAAGCAGGTTGCTGCAGACATGATTTCCCGAGCTTCTACGGATTCCACTGCTTGATTTATGGAACGTCAATTCATGGATTTTACACTATGATAATGCAACATCGCGCAAAACCATCATTGTGCAAGAGTTTTTAGCCAAAAACTCGACGAATGTCATCGATCAAGCGCCATACTCTCCTGATATGGCTCCGTCTGACTTTTTCCTGTTACCGAGGCCTAAATTATCACTTTAAGGAAGGCGTTCGATTCGATTGAATCTATAGAAGAAAATTCGCTGAAGGAGTTGAAGACCATACCTCAATCAGCTTACAAAAAAGTTATGAAGGACTGGGTCAAGCGCTGGCAAAGCTGTCTGTATGGCAAGCGAAGACCATACCTCAATCAGCTTACAAAAAAGTTATGAAGGACTGGGTCAAGCGCTGGCAAAGCTGTCTGTATGGCAAGCGATTGCTTCTTTGAAGGCTACAAAATAAGTTTTGACGAATAAATTACTTTTTTGGTTTTATTAAACAATTCGCGGTAGTTTTTACCCAGAAGCTATATGACATACGCCATATATAAAAATATATACATGACGAGTATGGATGGAAATGTTGGAAGGGTTTTGCCTCGACGCACGTTACCTGGATCAAATCGGGGAAGTTTTAAAGAAAGATCAGGTCAAGAGTACCCTAAACCGACGAACGTGTATGAAGAGATTAATAAATGTGGATGAAACGAAACAAGTTTGTAAGGATCGCAGCAAGTGGAAGGATGTGGTCTCTGCCTACCCCTCCGGGGAAAAGGCGTGATGTATGTATGTATTGTATAATTAATGGTTTTAATTATTACATACATACATACGAGCAGATTGATTATGATGTAGCAAAGGTCCTTGACTCATGCAGACCACTATTTGTAAAGTTGAGCATACTAACCATTCCAAGTTCCAATTTCATATTTTGTTTTGTTTTGTTTCAGATATGGTTCTTCACCGACATCGAGAATCGTCAGCACCAAAACCAAACGAGTAAGTTTGTTCAACTCCTTTGTCCGACACCGATTTCACCTGACAATGTTCACAAATATTTTGATCTCGTCCCGTGCACAAACTTCAAACTGCGTCGTGTTGCTCGATGGAGTTCGCCAAAACGATTTAGCTTTTATTCCATAACGTTATATTGCAAATTCTCTTGCAAAGCAAACTTGTATTGCACTTTGAATCACGTTGCGCTGAGCGAGCTTCATGAAATCTTACGAATTATGTGTATATACGGAGGTCTTAGGTGCAATACCCAGATTGGGCAAAGTGTATTTCGGATTTTTAGAATCATAGCCCAGGTTCTGCTTACACTTTTCTGAGTGGTAGATCCACGCTGCGTTGCAGCACGCATTGGGCCGGCTCGCCCGGCATTATACCACCCTCTCACGAATATTCGGCGTGAAATAATAGTACTTGCTGTGTGCTGTTGTGTTTCGTCCGACCAGTGAGGGTTCCGGAGGCCCCTTCCCTCCTACCCCCCTCCCAATTCCTATTCCTTCCTTAGGAGGAAGGAATAGGCCACCCTTAAAGGCCGGCAACGCGTCTGCGATTCCTCTGGTTTTGCGGGTGTTCATGGGCGGCGGTGATTACTCTCCATCAGGTGACCCGCCTGCCCGTTTGCCTCCCTTTTTATATAAAAAAAAAACTAAACCGCATTAGGCAAGCATGGTGATTATATATTTATATGTAATTAAATGATTATATATTATTATATGCCTACACCTGTTAATTGTAACTATTACTTGATTTCAATGGTAAAGCCCTTTGCCCAGCTGTGAGACAGTTTAACGGCTACATTCAATTAATTAATTAATTAATTTTAAATTGAATTTGTTTACTTTAGGTATTTATAATTTATATTTTTACTATTTAGGTATTTATAATTTATATTTTTATTTCAAAAGAATTCATCTTGGTCTTTTGACCAAGATGAAAATTCTTTTGAAACTGATAACGGATAAATATACATAAACATAGAAAAATCACCCAGTTCCGAAATATATTTGGAAAACAGTTTTTCTTTAAATTGACCCGATCGGGTATTGTACCCGGGACCTCAGAGATGACGCGACGCCAGACCCTGCGTGCTAAGCACTCGACCACAGAGGTCGTCAGATGATTATATGGATATGATTTCATAATATCGTCAACAATATCTATTTAACGTTAATCCCACTACTGCTTACCAATATAATAAACAACATTACAAGTGTAAATCTGACCATAACTATAATATTATCGGGTTGGAGGGGTTTTAAGGATAGAAAAGAAGACAAACGGGTCCAACAACCTATTAATCCCATGATCAACCCGTGTCAGTCCACTGCTGAAATAATACTTATTCAGTATGTTTATAAGAATGGCTTTAATATGTTTTGGTTGTTTTTAGATGGCCACATGGTGAACACGAACTGTTCGGCGTCGCATCAACGGAAACATCTTTGCTGCAAAATGTCTGTGGAGTACGACCACTTCTTGGAAAGTGGTAAGAAGTAAGTATACTTATCTCATGTAATATCATTTTCGTTATAGTACCTATATTGAAATAAAACATTTTTTACGGATCACCTCTAGTTTGCTACATTACTGATTATTAACTTAATCCTGACCAATTGATTGACCACCTGATTTTTACTAACGAAGTTGCTCGCGGACTGCTAATCCATATTAATAATAATAAATAATTAAACATTGTTTACGCTCACACCAATTATCTAGAGCTATACCAAGACGAGTTCTTCTTCTTTTGAAACTCGTTAATATGGTAAGATAACGAATAAATATACTCGTACATAAACATAGAAAAAACACCCAGACCCGAAATCAAAATTGAACCCGGAACTTCGGGGATGGCGCAACGCCAGACCCAGCGTGCTAACCACTCAACCACGGAGGTCATCATCATCAGCCTATAAACGTCCCACTGCTGGGCCATGACGGCCCAATGCGGGTTTTTGGGACCACGGAGGTCATCCATAAAAATCAATCGCCGAAATGTTTGTACTCGTATCACTTACCGCTTTGGTTAATTCTTTTTTTGTTGTGTTCATAATTGTCAGGGCAAGGTTTGAGTGATTTTTTTTTTTAA
The DNA here is from genome assembly GCA_963921215.1 of Scoparia ambigualis. Classification (NCBI taxonomy): domain Eukaryota; kingdom Metazoa; phylum Arthropoda; class Insecta; order Lepidoptera; family Crambidae; genus Scoparia; species Scoparia ambigualis. Next base: position 9,510,818 of record OY992507.1, read on the forward strand.
ATTCCTTTCGGGGTACACGGTGTTCTGTTCACGCGGACAAAGTCGCGGGCAGGCCGCTAGAAATACAAAACAGATCTGGCTATCTTATCTTTAGCTATCGGAACATAAGCATGAGAGAGATAAATACTTCATCCAGTCCTACTCCCGTATGTTTAAAAAAAACGATCGTCTAAACACTTTTCATGTAACTCAACATGTAAAAACAAATTTAATCATATTGACTTTCTTCCTGCTTCGAAAGGCACATTGAGCCGGTAACTTCAGTAAAATGGCAGTCGGTTAACACAGCAAGGAGCGTGGTGACTTAAGGCTTGATCTCGTTCACGTGCACATTTTCCACGGTGTTGTTTTACATTGCTGTGTTCCAGTAAGGGTACTAGTACCTGGAAAATTACATTGCATAAGAGCTGAAGCTTCAGGCTTAGCAGCACTGGTGATACCCTCGGTGTCGCGCGCGTCCATGGGCTGCAGTTGCGTTGCAGGCCGTGTGCTCGTTAGGTTATTCCCTTACTCCCAGTCACCCGTCTCCTTGGCCCCCGATTTCTATAAATTTAATTACTGTTTCTTTACTCACTATTTCTATTATTTTCAACTTGTACCGTCGAGTCAAAAGTGCTTCAAAGTGTGAATATTGTTTTTGGGTATCTGCCGGCATCTTTAGTGTTTAACACGTTGACTGCCACAAAACCAGACACAATTGAGATTTTATTGTTGTCGGTCACCGGTGCGGTGACCACCATGGCGCTTAAAGTCTTAAGTGAAGTATTTAAAAGATCGTTTAACGTTTTTCCTGCCGATGGTACTTTTAAGTATGATTGACTTTTAATCGACATTATCAAGAAAACTAGAAATCGGGGGCCAAGGAGACGGGTGACGGGAGTTCGGGGGCCAAAAGGAATCCCTGCTCGTTGGCCGGTTCAGTATAATACATACATGCAATACTCACGACTATTCATCCCCGAAGGGTTAGAGATCAGACAAGGAGGATTGCAAAGGCAGTCCACTGCCACAGTCCACGTTTCAGGCGCATGTGCTCAGCGTGACAGGTGGTGAGCCCATCGCCGCTCTATGCTGTTGGATGTATGTGCAGTCTTGGTCCATAAGTCGCCTTTCACGACACCCAGAGGGAGAAAATGAGATGATTCAATTAATAAGCTGCCATCACACAGATCTATATTTATAAAAAAAGAATCGCTGTTCGTTTGTCTCGCAAAACTCGAGAATGACCGAACCGATTTGGCTAATTTTGATCTAGAAATATTCGTAAAAGTTCAGGGAAGGTTGAAACGGTGAGAAGAAATAGTAAAAAAAGTCTTTGTCAGTTGAGTTGTCATTGTGATTTGGACAGGACAACGTCTGTCGGGTCTACTAGTAGTACCTCATGACCAATAATTTAGTTATTGTTCTGAGAGTAGTACCGAAGGTTTTTTTTTTATTAAAGAGGGAGGCAAACGAGCAGGCGGGTTACCTGATGGAGAGTAATCACCGCCGCCCATGGACACCCGCAAAACCAGAGGAATCGCAGACGCGTTGCCGGCCTTTAAGGGAGGAATAGGTTTAAGGAAGGAATAGGAATTGGGAGGAGGGGGGGAAGGGGCCTCCGGAACCCTCACTGGTCGGACGAAACACAACAGCACCAAGTGCCATTATTTCACGCCGAATATTAGTGAGAGGGTGGTATTACGCCGGGCGGTCGGGTGCCGGGCGGGTGGTAGCACGCATTGGGCCGGCTGGCCCAATGCGTGCTGCAACGCAGCGTGGCTCTACCACTCAGTAGTAGTACCTATATAAAATTTTTGTTGAAAGTCCGAGTTCACCAGTGGGACGTATACAAGGCATATGATTATGATGAATCCACCAGAACAAAGTTCTGATGCTGCATAATTACTAACTCTATCGTGTTACCTGACCCATCAAAATGACAGATCTCGGCAATTATAACGCAATCAAAGCAAGTTTGTTACATATGAAATGATGGATGTTTATTAATCTGCCCTGTTATTATGACTGGCTCGGATCCGTACGTTACAATTATGCTACAGGAAATGTAACATTATATGTTAACTTCAAAACGTCTGTCGTCAATGCCACAATTAAAAGTGTTTGCAATTTTTTTTTACTGTCATACTTTTCTTTGTCTACGTACTACTTATTAAAAGGACGTGCGCATTCCAATCTTATCATGTAATTTGTATAAGTATACCTGGTACCATAAAACAACTATTATTTTATAGGATAAAAAGTTAACTAGAAAAAAAATAACAACCAATCTCAGGAAAGCTCGAACGGGATTCGAATCCGTGACCTTTGGATTGCCGGTCCAACCGCTAAGCTACCGAAACCCCAGAAGACTCGTTGATTTTTTTCTAGTAGTTGATACGCTGCGAGCCAGCGGTGTTACGTCACTGTGAAGTCTACCCTCACATTGGAAAAAATACTATCGCAAGTATTTAACAATCGATAAAGTCGTAATTGCTTATAAATATCTTTATTATTGAAATTTTGCATTCACATAGACCGGCAATCCAAAGGTCACGGGTTCGAATCCCATTCGAGCTTTCCTGAGACTGGTTGTTTTTAGTAAACATTTTATCCTCTATCTATTGTGAATTGTGTGAATCTAATTTATTGTGAATGCAAAATTTCCATAATAAAGGTATTATTTTAAACTACTACTACGCCGCCGCCGCCGCCGCAGCCGTTGCAGGATGCTGATACACCCGTTTCTTACATACTCACTACATACAAACATAATAATAACAAATATTATCGCAGAAGGGTAGTCAGAGACTAGGCAATAAGGACCGCAAAAGCAGTCCCCTAACATAATCCACTTTTCACCAAATAGCGACTGACATTAAATACTGTTTTAAAATCAGTATGAATATAAAATTATTTTGCCTTATTACGTCCCACTGCATTTTTTACTGTCCACCGCTACTAAATATAAAGTGTTTCCATGTGTATACGTTTACAAGCCCATTGTATTATAACATTTAATTTTTAAAATCACTTTGATCTTATTGCTCAATCGACCGTGATTTACGGAAATACATTTTAATATACTTTTTTGACAGTGCATTATAGAAGTTCGGCTACGACACACGCATGTTCTCGTAAAAAATAACATAAAAACAAATAATATATTTATATTGATGTGCTGAGCTTGTTGTTGAAATTACAACCTATTATTTTAAAGAGAATAAACCTATTTCTCTCTCGATGGCGCAGCGGCTAGCGCGTTCGGCTTGCGATCTTGCCCGCTAAGCAACTTCCGCAATGCCGGGTCGCTGGATGGGTGACCAAATTAAAAACATCTTGAACTCCTCCGTGCTTTAGAAGGCACGTTAAGCTGTTGGTCCCGGTTGTTGTCGTAAGATGACAGCGTCGTTAAAACCCACCAACCCGCATTGGGCCAGCGTGGTGGGTTATGGCCCAATATCCCCACGTATTGTTCACGTGGGAGGCCTGTGCCCTGCAGTGGGACGTTTATAGGCTTATGATGATGATGATGAAACCTAATTCTTAACACAAGTGTTTTAGAAAGTTTGATAATTTCTTTAAATAATGGATATATTGATACCTACAAATTGAGCGGTCCAAACTACGCTGCGCTGGCCCAACGCTGGTTGGTGGGTTTTAAAACGACTGCCTTTTTACGACAATAACCAGGACCAACGGCAGAGAGTATATAATTATACATAGCGGCTCATTATACTTAACGTTGAAGACGAGACACTAAATATACCTACGTAGGTACTTAAAAATATTTTCTATCTTTGATCAGTATTCTAGTACAAAGTTAGCATACGCTAAGAGATCTGTTATTATTAAAAACAAGATGCTCTTAACTCCTGTTTTTAGAAGCTCGACTGCACAAACATCGACCGCGAGGTTTTGTTTAACCGTTTTAATGATCATATTATGGGTCGCACGGAATTGTGTGAACACAGATTCTGTTTGTTCAGCTTTGCTGCTACGTTCTCAGATTACCATTTTCATGATATTCTATATTTGGGACGTGTTTTAAATATGAAATGAGTGTACGTGTAAGTAAGCGAAAAAAAATCGTGTACTCACCTAAAATTTTTTCCTCAATTCATGATGCTCAATGAATTTTATACTTACAGTCAAACGAATATTAACGTTAAGCTCGATTATTAACCTCTTAATAATACTACAATAAACTTCCCACTGCTGGTATTAGGTCTTCCTACACGATAGTACAGAAAAGAACTCAGCAACTATGAAATGATAAATCCAATGGGGATTTGTGGGGGTTTGACTGACACCTACGATAGCAGTTTAACATGCCTTCCAAAGCACAGAGAAGTTGAGATAGTTTTGTTCGGACACCCATTCGATGTACCGGCATTGCGAAAGTTGTTGAAAGATCTCTCTCTAAAAGCTTTGGAAATAAAAGTTATTCCATTAAAAAAAATAGCGACACCTATTCTCACAACTTAAAGCGCAAAAAAATAAAAATAAAGCTAATAATAAGCTTTGCCGTCAAAAGTTAATCCCTTAAAAACTTTGCAACACCAATTCTCGCAACGTGTTATAACGCCAATTGTCGCAACCTGTTATAACGCTAACACTCACCTGCCGAGATTTTGTCGAGTCAAACGCTTTTTATACTGTGCACACCAGCCGAACGCCCCACAACAACCGTAATGGTTTCTGGAGACCAACTCCAATATTATGTTGGGCCGTTAATGGTTTTTCACTTTTAAATCCATAGTTTACATTTCATATAGTTTTCTCCTTAAAGCTTTGCCAGCAAAAGTCAATCCCTTACAAACTTTGCAACACCATTTCTTGCAACCTGTTAAAACGCAAACACTCACCTGCCGAGATTTTGTCGAGTTAAAGGCTTTTTAATCTGTGCACACCGGCCGAACGCCGCATAACAACCGTAATGGTTTCTGGAAAACAACTCCAATATTATGTTGGGCCATTAATGTTTTTAACTTTTAAATCCATAGTTTACATTAATCATACAGTTTTCTCCTTTAAGCTTTTCCAGCAAAAGTTAATCCCTTACAATCTTTGCAAAACACCGTTTCTCGCAACCTGTTAAAACGCAAACACTCACCTGTCGAGATTTTGTTGAGTCAATTACTTTTTAATCTGTCCACACCGGCCGAACGCCGCACAACAACTGTAATGGTTTCTGGAGAGCTACTCCAATATTATGTTGGGCCATCAAATGTTTGCACTTTCTAAATCTACAGTTTACAGTAAAATCATATAGTTTTCTCCTTAAAGCTTTGTCAGCAAAAGTTAATCCCTTAAAAACTTTGTAACACCAATTCTCGCAACTTGTTATAACGTAAACACTTAGGTACCTGCCGAGATTTTGTCGAGTCAAATGCTATCTAATCTGTCCACACCGGCCGAACGCCGTTCAACAACTGTAATGGTTTCTAGAGAGCAACTCCAATACTATGTTGGGCAATCAAAGGTTTGCACTTTCTAAATATACAGTTTTCATTAAAATCATATAGTTTTCTCCTTAAAGCTTTGTCAGCAAAAGTTAATCCCTTAAAAACTTTGTAACACCAATTCTCGCAACTTGTTATAACGTAAACACTTAGGTACCTGCCGAGATTTTGTCGAGTCAAATGCTTTCTAATCTGTCCACACCGGTCGAACGCCGCACAACAACTGTAATGGTTTCTGGAGAGCTACTCCAATATTATGTTGGGCCATCAAATGTTTGCACTTTCTAAATCTACAGTTTACATTAAAATCATATAGTTTTCTCCTTAAAGCTTTGTCAGCAAAAGTTAATCCCTTAAAAACTTTGCAACACCAATTCTCGCAACCTGTTATAACGTAAACACTTACCTGCCGAGATTTTGTCGAGTCAAATGCTTTTTAATCTATGCACACCGGTCGAACGCCGCACAACAACTGTAATGGTTTCTGGAGAGCAACTCCAATATTATGTTGGGCCATTCATGATTTTCACTTTCTAAATCCACAGTTTACATTAAAATCATATAGTTTTCTCCTTAGAGCTTTGCCAGCAAAAGTTAATCTCTTAAAAACTTTGCAACACCAATTCTCGCAACCTGTTATAACGCAAACACTCACCTGCCGAGATTTTGTTGAGTCAATTGCTTTTTAATCTGTGCACACCGCACCGGCCGAACGCTGCACAACAACTGTAATGGTTTTTGGAGAGCAACTCCAATATTATGTTGGGCCATTAATGATTTTCACTTTCTAAATGATATAGTTTTCTCCTTAGAGCTTTGCCAGCAAAAGTTAATCCCTTAAAAACTTTGCAACACCAATTCTCGCAACCTGTTATAACGCAAACACTCACCTGCCGAGGTTTTGTCGAGTCAAAGGCTTTTTAATCTGTGCACACCGGCCGAACGCCGCACAACAACCGTAATGGTTTCTGGAGAGCAACTCCAATATTATGTTGGGCCAACAATGATTTTCACGCGTTTACACAGTGCCCGACGAATGTTTTTGTTGGGTCGCTCTTGTTTTTTTCCCTTGAGAAATTATGTTATGTTATGACTTACTTGTGTACCGGCCGGGCGGCTATGTTTCTCCGAGATAATCAAACGTCGGTTATAAAAACGGTAGGTTTGTTAATAAAAATGAATGTACCTACTTAAATATTAAAAAGAAATTAAAAACGTGATCATTGAAAAGTTTTAGGTCAGGTAACTTATCTTTGTTGCAAGCTGAAAAGTCTAGAATAAAGAATTTTTTTTCTTTTCTGAAGTAATATTTGGAATGAGGTAAGTCTAGTTTAATTTATGAAAGTATACTTGTGTTTCAAATCCGCTGAATACATTAATAGTTCAAAAACATAAGGTGTTGTACTGTTTTATAGGTGAAGGTGATATCCTACTAATATTATAAACTCGAAAGTTTGTAAGTATGGATGGATGTTTGTTACTCTTTCACGTAAAAACTACTGAATAGATTTGGATGAAATTTGGCATACAGATAGTTTATAACCTGGATTAACACATAGGATACATTTTATCCTGATATTCCCACGGGAACGGGAACGGGAACCACGCGGGTGAAACCGCGAGCGGCTGCTAGTATTTTATATGTACAGTGTGGAAAAAAAGACCGTGGTTGGAGGAAAAGAACCCTTAATATTGATGATGGCAAGCTTTACAGAAAAAAAACATTCCTTTATTTTCAAAAATAATTAAAACTGCATTCAAACTTTCTTGAATAATCACCTGAAAAAATATAAAAAAGAACTTTATTTCATAATAAATAATGTAACGAATTCAGTCGAAGAATACATCTGTGCATACGTAAAAATGGGTCTCATTTTGAGCAATTAATAATAGTAGAGGATCCGAGTATACAACGACCTTATATGATTAATTAAATATTTAAAAATATTTTTTTTTAAATATTGCACTTGTTTTGATAATAGATAAATTATACAGGTACCAATCGAAAGTATGAAGCCTATAGGATATGCAAACGTTAGGTTGACTATTTTTTTCCTGTCATAACATTGGGTAGGCAGGTGTAAACAGGCAAGTCAATATTAGTTATTTGCAACCGTCTGGTTAAATAAATAAAATTTATGTTTATATAAAGATAAGCTCATTACAAACACACACACACCAAACAAGTGCAATGTAAAAAAAAATATTTTTTTTAATATTAAATTAATCATTAATGGTTCTGGACTGAAATTTTTCAGCCAACCCACTCGCGATTTAATATTTAACATATTAAATTTGATATGAAATACTTTTCATCCATTAACCTTCTCGGTGAAGGTCGTTCTATACTCGGATCTTAGACTATAAGTTAAGTGAGCTATTTTCATTAAAGTAAGTACATAGGTAAGCCTTACAATAAAAAAAATATTTTTCTTAGTCTTTCTTTAATTTAAGATACTTACTCACCTATGTTGTTTAAAAGAAATTGATCCTCACGAATGACTCTTTCGGTTGATATCATAAAATACAAGATGTTTTTTTTCACATTTCACCGGTTTAATTCCCGTCTGGAGCAGGTGATTTTCCAAAATTCTTTAAATACAGTTTTAATTATTTTTGAAAATAAAGGAATGTTTCCTTTCGGTACAATTTGCCATCGTCGATATTAAGTGTAGGTACTTTTCCTCCAACCACGGTCTTTTTTTCCACCCTGTATATTTGATGTATTTGCTGATATATTTTTGAATTAAAGAAACAAAATAAACGAAAACTAAACTACCCTTAACCAATATCATTATTAGGTACTTTTTTTAGATACTATAATAGTATATTACAAGGGAAGAGAAGGGGTGGTAGTATTCTATTAATGAGCGACCAGTCGTGTAGCTTAGGACGCACGCCGCGGACGCGACACGACTCCTGAGCTTAAGGGAAGGTATTTCGAGCGCTTCCCTCTCGTTCTCTCGACGGTACAACGGTAAGGGACGGGTATTACAGAGAAGCGGCGCGAATATTCGCGTTTTATATTTTCAAAAATTGATAGATGTAATAAATAAAAAACCATCGTTTATAATAACTCAAGTTATTTACGAGCTTCATTTTGGTACATGACTCATAATATCAAATCACTTATTTTAAGAATAAAACCTGGAAAAGAAGATAAAATGACAAAAATATGTAACTTTGTGAATTTATTCTATCGAGCCAAATTTATAAAATCGTGTTTCCATCGGGTGTATTTCACAGAATAAAGCCTCAACAATATTTCATAATTTTCGCAGATTTTAATTTTATTGTTTACTACTTCAAAAAGTAATTCTAAGAACGTGTTATTTTAATTTTTCACTAACACCTAGCCGTAAGGTCTACTTTTTCCCACAAAATAACGAAAGTGAAGTTGCTGGCAAATGCTAGTATTAGATATAATAATGATTATAGGCCAGCAGAAAACAAAATGGCGACAAAAAAACGTTTGACAGTTTGTACTCGTATACCACTACTAAATCATTATTATTATCAACTTGTTCAATTGACCTAGATTAACTACTCGTAGAATGAGATCAAAGCGTTCAAGATTCAGGTCGCTTTGGCTTAAACAGTTTTTTATATCGGTCCCCAGTGACGCTACCTTAGATAAACCCTTGCTCAAGACACAAAATCCATCTGGATGAGTTCAATGTACCTTTTTGTTTTTGTTATGAACAAGTTCTTTAAGACAGAAACAAGTACAATTTACTACTCTTAGGTATATTACTTAACTAGCGACCCGCCCCGGCTTAGCACGGGTTAGTACCCGTAGGTACCCGTACCTATACAAATTATAGCCTATAGCCTTCCTCGATAAATGGGCTATCTAACACTAAAATAATTTTTCAAATCGGACCAGTAGTTCCCGAGATTAGCGCGTTCAAGCAACAAACTCTTCAGCTTTATAATATAAGTATAGACGTACTGCAATGGTTATAACTTAATATTTATTGACAATAAGGTCGAAGGTGGAAGCGCTCTTCTTTCTTCCTTCGGAACTAAATTGTTCCTTCTCTCCCAACCAACTCACGAGAAGTTTGACGGGACTCAGTGGGCAAGCATTAATACCCACTAAAACTGTTATCCCATCCCAACACTAGCGGAGATGTCTCATGGCTTAACCTGACCAAGTGCAATAGATAGATACTTCCCTCTGCAATATTTAACCTGAACCTGCAAAAGACGAAGAAGAAGAAAGGTTATCCACAAGACGAAGAGTAAAAAACTTATTTATTTTAAAGGCTATCATCCCATCTGCGATTCCTCTAGTTTTGCGGGTGTCTATAGGCGGCAGTGTTGGGCAAAATTTAATTGCAAGGTACAATTAAAAATAAAAATTGATTAATTGTGAAATAATCAATAAACAAATTGGTTATTTGTTGACTGTGATGTTTCAATTAACAAGTAGTTAATTAATTGTTAACTGTTAGTGCAATTAAACTTTAATTAAATTTATAAAATGTAAATGGAAATAATATAATATGAAGCTTTCTTCGGCAAAAATGCAACATTTACAGTTCGGCTTTAGTCAAAGGCGCAGTAGAAGAGTTAGATTCCTTCATAGATGTGTCGGAGTCTGATAAATTTCGCAGCGAAATATGTAGCAACGAGAATGATAATTTATTGTGTCAGGGAAACATGATTAATTGTTAGTTTTAATTGTTTCTTACAACAATTAAAAATATTAGTTGCATTTTTTTATTGTATCTTACCATTAACATGAGTAAATTGAAATAAATTAGTTGCAACATGCAACTAACATATTAATTGCAATTAAATTAATTGCAATTAATTTTTGAATAGATTACTACGATGATTAAAATATTAATTGATTAATGCACAACACTGACGGGCGGCGGTGATTGCTCATCAAGTGGCTAGTCTAATCGTTTGCCTACTTTTCTCTCCGCTCTTTCTATATCCGTGTAAGGGTTTACGTGCAGGACACTTTGCTTGGGTCGCCTGAAGTATGGGCAGTAGCCGGCACTCGCCAAGGGATAAAACAGCGAGAGTTAAGCCTTACCTACGATTTACAACCACCCTGTGCCACCAACCACTTTTCTAAATGTCTCATGCCCTAAAATGATTCTTGACTCCTCCGTGGGTAATTATGCTACAATTTTGTTAAAAGCTTATGGCGCCATCGTGTTTTCGGTAGTTTAGTCGTATCATAATTTCATGTTCGTCAGTTCTGCCCGTAATTTGATTGGATTGGCTATTTCTTCTGCCAAGCAAGACGGTTTACGTTCCTTTATTATTAAATTTTTGCATTTACAATGCTATATAGATATAAGATAAAATGTTTTCTAGAAAAAAAATCATCCAGTCTCAGGAAAGCTCGAATGGGATTCGAACCCATGCCCTTTAGCCCCTCAGCCCACAAGCGGTCGCATGAGACCGCACCTACAAAAACACACTTGACTTTGTACCGTGTTTTCATAGACTTCCAGACTACTTTAGTATGAACAAGTTTTATTTCGGTTCCGTGGTACATCCTATGTATTGTTATCGCAAGATATCGCATAGTCTGTGCTCGATTCTGTCAAATTTGACGTTGACAGTGGCGCCAAAAAAGTGTCAAAAAAAATCCAAGATTGAGATTACCGGCTTACGTCTTTATCGACTGTTAAATACTTGCAATAGTATTTCTTTCGACTGTGAGGGTAAAACCTCCACAGTGACGTATAATACCGCTGGTTTTCAGCGGAAATCACTAACTACTAGAATGAATTCAACGAGTCTTCTGGGGTCTCGGTAGCTTACTGTTTACGTTGTTGTTGGCTCGACAACGCATACGTGATAACCGTGAATACATTGAATCAGGACTATTATCCCCAAAGGGTTAGTCAGAGACTAGGCAATGAGGACCGCAGAAGCAGTCCACTGCCATAGTCCACGTTTCACCAAATTTCAACTGCACATGTGCTCAGCGTGACAGGTGGTGAGCCCATCGCCGCTCTATGCTGTTGGATGTATGTGCAGTCTTTAGTCCGTTAGTCGCCTCTTACGACACCCAAGGGAAGAGATGGATTTGGTAGTATTCTTTAAGAGAGCCGCTGTATCCTCGCAAATTAGGATTATGTACTTTCAAGTATCTAAACTGAAATACAGTTTTGGTTTTAACATTAATTTAAAATAAGCCAGTTGGGACATTTTATCAATAGTACTGATAATGTATTCATAGTAATGATGTCGTGAACAGTAACTGGCTGACACCCGTATTCACAAACATTACTATGAGGTCTCACAGTGCGCTCGGACGCACAGGGTCTCAAAAACCTATACATTTAACAGTACTTTAGTGGCCACCGGCGCTATGCGTACCTTAGAATGAACGCATAGCTAAGGTAGCCAGGCTTGTCATACGAAACGCACTGAGAAATGTCTTACTTCGAATAGCATTTCTACTTTGCTTAGACAAGTAATGTTTGTGAATACGGGTGTGAAACACATCGCGTCGGCTATAATTAATTAATTAGGTTAAGAGGGTTCACGCATTTTGAAATTATTAAAAACCTATTAGCCAATTTTAATAAAACTTTGCATGCTAAAGCAAAATACAGGGATCTAAATAGTTTGTTGAAAACATTAAAAAAAAAGTATATTTAGCTGAGTTATTGTGATTTAAAGTCCACTATAGAAAGTATAAAATCGCATTAACTCAGTTTTTAAAATGTTTTCAACAAACTATTTAGATCTCTATATGTTACTTTAGCAAAATTTCGACTTGAAAGTTTGTATGGGAAACCGAAATGTTCGAAGTACTTCATGATTAGCTCGTGATGGTTATCATTACCCACAAATTCGTTTGGTTTTAACTTTACACAATACCTTAACCACATGGAATGTAATTTTTTTTGACATTCTCACTGCTGGGCAAAGGGCAAATCTTTGAAATCAACTCATCGTTGGTGATCATAACCTTCCTGGATCGGGTAAAATAAGTAAGTAAAGTCGGATATTTCAATACACTGCCCGAGTTTGAGCACAATCGTTTGTCCGAAAACATCAGACTTTACTTACTTTACCCAATTTGGGAATTGAACTCAGGACCTTGGGATAAGTTTAATTAATTTGAGGTGGATGTTGTACAATTACAAAAATTGTTTTAATACATTCCTTTCAATTGTGCCTGTTGCTTAACCACTTAATTTTAGCGTTAGACATAACAAAAAGCAAGTTCAGAACTGATTTAATTCCACAGCGTCTGCTGCCATAACCATATTACATGCACAAAACAGCCTTTATAAGGCAAACAAAACATTATTTATTTGGGATCAATATCGTACGTTCGTCATTTTTTCATACACATTCTTGTACAATAGAAATGTTGCTCAAAGTTCAACTAAAGTATAGCATTATACATAAAAATTAAATACGAGCGGAAAATCATTAATTCGAGGTCAATATTCTAACCTAAATCTTATCTACACATTCCTTCACAATAGGACGGATGCTCAAACAGTAAACTATAGCATTAAGCGTCGTAAAAAATCAAGTTCCAAGACTGTTTTAATTCAGCAGCTGCCTTATGGAGAGACCATTAGGTTGCCGTTAAAATTACGCAAACATAACACGATATGCAGAAACCCGATCCAGTATCAGCGCGGTGGAGCCATTTGTAGTACCTACCTACCGTACGCCATATTGCAATATGTGGTTGCGTGGTTCATTCGCGCTCCTGCTATGATAATATTTAGAGCACACAGTACACAGCAAAACAATAATGAGTAATTTACACCTTTTACCTGCATCAGTATAACTTAATGCACAGATATAATAGTTATTGAAATCGGGAAAAAACACGTTTCTGCGTGTTTTCTTCCTCTACAATAGCCTGATTGGATAAGGTAGTGCCCTGATTGATTTACTGCGTCTATTTTACAATTCAAGGACTTATTCACTGAACTTATCAAACGCTTACAAAATTCGGGGTGGATCACAAACCCCGCTATGCGACCTCTTTGCTACTCGAACATATTGAAATATTATATTGATACATAAAACAAAATAAATTGATTATAATTAGATCCTACCACTTTAATACACAGGAGATGACATACCAATGCTAGACTTACACGGTCGAAGAAGCAAACCCCATTTAATAGCACTGTCGGGAGAGCTGCGCGCCGCGTTGCGAACGCGGCTACGGATTGCGCGGGCGCAGCTCCTGTTATTTGAGCCGAGAGTAATGCCACTAAATTATACAACGACGCTAATTACCAGCACCGATGCGGCCGAACGGGCGACGTCTTTATAACTGCGCCGTACAGAGTTGCAATTATTTTCTTTATTACACACATAGTAGAAGGCAGCTGATAACTTTTCAGGTTTTTATATGCTCGTTTTGCGGTAGACAGTTGAAATTAATGGTTGCTGCATGGCCAGGGCGCGGCGGTGGACGGTTTGCGTTAATTTTGCGTTCGATATTCGTTTTATTTTTTATTTATTTTTTATTTTGTCCTCCTCCGTGCGGTAATAAACTTTTTCAAAGGCCGTAAAATTTGTACTTTAATAATTGTTTCTTTTTTGTCCGCCAGGTGGTTTTGCCACTTCGACGACGACAACTACGTGAACGTACCGCGTCTCGTCAGTGTGCTGCAGAAATATAATCATCAAGATGATTGGTACCTCGGCCGGACGTCGGTGTACGAGCCGGTCAAGATTTATAAGAAGCCTACTAATAAGGTATGACTAATATCGTCATCTAGCATTGTGATGCTATCGAGAATGTAAGTATCTCATACTTGTAAGAAAACTCACATAAAATAAAATAATATATTTATTGATTCATCATCGTTTGTTTATATTGGCTGTTCAGTTTCTCTAGATTTTCTTTTAGTTTCTCTATTTGACAAACGAGAAAATTTTGCTTCCGTTAAATTCAAATCTCTTTGATGAAGGGTTTTTAAACCATGACCGAACTATGTAGTTCCATCATTTCAATATAGTAGACTTTAACTTTCAACTTTACGCTAGTCTTCGTTTTCGGCACGAGCTTCGGTTAAGATAGTTTTAACATAGTATCACATTACGTATATACTCGAAATACGTAATGTGATACTGTGTTAAATCATTTTTTGAGTAATTGTGAAACATCTTTTGATTCTTCATTTGTTGTTTTTATATTCGATTGACATTTTACAACACCTACACTTAAAATAATTGATATTTTACAAGCTCGCGAGCTCAGATTGAAGAAACCTTTGTCAAGCAATTTTTTATTCAGCCATTATGGTCCATTTCTAAGCAAAGGCCTCCCCTTTTGTTTGCTGTTTCTTTACGTATTTATTTAAAATAGTACAGACAAAAGTACATCCATTTGTTCGGACTTGTTAACTAACCATCCCCAATTTGTTTCAGTTAATGTTCTCGTTTTGGTTCGCTACCGGCGGCGCCGGATTTTGCATAAGCAGAAGTTTGGCGTTGAAAATGTTACCCGTTGCCAGGTAAGGCTCAGCTAGTAACGCCATTTCAACATAACTTTTTAAAGTTAAGGTAACTTTTAGGAGCTCGTTGTAGCAGCGGCTAGCACATTCGGTTTGCGCCCTTGCCAGTTTAATGCAACTTTCGGAATTCCGGGTCATAGGATAGGTGACGAAATCAAAAACATCTTGAGCTCGTAAATACATACATTTATAAGTAAAATTTTAAACACTGAAAAAAGACGACAACCTCAGGCGGGAATCAAACCACGCACCTTCCGCATTTCGGGCGGCTGCGTGGTTCGATTCCCGCATGAGGTTGTCGTCTTTTTTCAGTGTTTAAAATTTTACTTAAGTATATTTAAGCGTTAATAAAACGCTAAAATATAAAAAATTAATACATACATAATATACATAATATACATATAATCACAATTATTATCCCCGAAGGGGTAGTCTAGGCAATGAGGACTACAAAAGCAGTCCTCTGCCATAGTCCACTTTTCACCAAATAGCGACTGCACATGTGCTCAGCGTGTGGTGAGCCCATCGCCGCCCTATGCTGTTGACCGTATGTGCAGTCTTTAGTCCGTAGTTGCCTTTTACGACACCCAAAGGAAGAGAGGGGGTGGTAGTATTCTTTCACCGTAACGCGATACGGTTAAATTCATCCTAATCCTCCACAAAGGCCGTTGGTCCTGGTTGTAGTCGCAAGATGGCAGTCGCTGAAACCCACCAACTTGCACTGGGCCAACGTGGTGCGATAAGGCCTAACCACCATATTTAAGAAGGCCTGTGGCGTAAATTAGAATAACTGTGAACTGGACTATGACCAGTTTTTTTTGTTTGTTGTTGTCAATCCATGATCATGGCGCATGCCATTGTGTAGATAAAAGCGTTATGGCCTGCCCCAACCACCCCGTGTAAGAAGGCCTGTGACTTAAATTAGAATAACTATGGACTATGACCAGTTTTCTTTGTTTGTTGTTGTCGATCCGTGATCATGGCGCATGCCACTGTGTAGAAAAAAGAGTTATGCTTTCTGGGCATAATTCTTCTTCGTTCGACTGGACGGCGACTACCCTAGTATCTGTTTCTGCCGCCAAGCAGCATTGATCTAGTGAAATTACGGGGCACAGAAGCGTAAGAACAAAAGCTTCATTCGGTGTCGCGCGCTCACCGCAAGCTGTGGTCGCTTTCCATCAGGCGGTTTATATACTCGTTTACCGGTTCAGTAGTATTTAAAAACAAAGGAAACTGTCTTAATATCGAATACTCAGCGACAGCCAAATTATTCCTTTGATAATTATTCTTATCTTATTAACAATTCAATGGTTTACACGGGCATAGCATAACCACCTTGTTCTGTTGCAGCGGTGGTAGATTCATCAGTATCTGTGAAAAGATACGGTTGCCAGACGACGTCTCCATGGGTTTCATAATTGGTAAGGACATTTTGAATGAGTAAGCAAATACGCGACAGGTTTAAAAAAGAACTGCCCCCTTACTCTCGAAACCGATCGCTATGGGTGAGCTAAATGGCATTGAGTTTTGTATTTTTTTCACTCAATATCCACGCAATATGAATCCATATTAGCTCTGGTGTTACGACACTTAGGAGTACGAAAATTCACAATACCAATCCGATCCAATAGCGATCGGTTTCAATAGTAAGGGGGCTGATCTTAAGAGGGGTTAGGCGGTGAAAACGGAAAAATTGGCTGTTTTCTATTAGCTGTTAATCAAAATATTTTAGATATTTCGCACTGAAATTTTTCAATATGTATTACAGAACTTATGTGTGAGGGGGGGATGACTGTTTCCAAAACACGATAGGAAACATTTTGCTCGATAGAAATAAATCCTGCAGTTACCTCTAAAATTTCATATAAATGCACATTACGACCGTGTTTTACAATAATAATTCCTATAAAATCATAAAAACATAGGTAAGTATTTACCTTTTTGATTTCTTGACTGATTCGGATTTCCAATAAACTAAACATTTTATTTTATATTTTAAAATGCGAATGGCGCTTACGAATTACCGCAGACCCCGCACCGCGCAACACCCGCGAGGGCCTGGAATATTCGCTGACCGCCTAACCCCCCTGAATGGCTTCCACCCCCATACCTGTTTTTGTGGCGAAAGTAGTGTCATGCATTGCTGTGTTCTAGTTTGATATGATTGAGATCTAATTAAAATGCTGGCCATAAGAGCAGAATAGCTAAGACCTCGGCGTTGGCAACGTGCAGCTAGCATACTCTTGGATCAATCTCTTATAATCTCTTCGAAATTATCAAGTAAATTTATAAAAATGGGATTGTTAAAGATTGACCGTAAAATTATCAAGATTTTCAATTACTGTGTCATTAAAAATAACCTTTTAAGTTCATGCAGATTCTCCCCTCAAACCCCAAGCGGTCGCATGAGACCGCACCTACAAAAACACACTTTACTTTGTACCGTGATTTCACAGACTTACAGACTACTTTAGTATGAACAAGGTCGATTATTTCGGTTCTGTGGTACATTTTATGCATCGTGATCGCAAAATATCGCATAGTCTATATTCGAATCTGTCAAATTCGACGTTGACAGTTGCGCCAATTTCTGTGTCTGAAAATTTTCACGAGTAAGTGGTTTCATCGTCATGCATTGTCAGCATTTGTTGTTAATATTTACCGTTTTCTTTCATAGAGCACCTGATGAAAAAGAATTTGACGCTGGTGCCCGAGTTCCATTCCCACTTGGAGCAAATGAAGCTGCTACCGTCAGAGACATTCAGAGACCAGATCTCGTTCAGCTACGCCAAGTCCAAGGATGAGTGGAACGTCGTCAACGTGCCTGGCTTTGACACTAGATACGATCCTAGTCGGTAAGAAACTTACATCATCTACTTTTTGGATTTGTTCCTCTATAATCACTGTGATATTATCTTTAGCTAATTGCAAAAGTTTTTATGTCGATCATTCTTTTTTACAAGTTTTTATTTAACTTGCAATGTATGTACGAGTATGTCTATAATATGTACCTAGGTACCAGTATGTTCGGGGCAAATCTTGCAATAAGTTTTTTTGAAATACCATCCTATATTAAGCCAGCTTGATGGATTTTGAATGACCCGCCCTATGTCAGGAAGGCCTCAGTCCAGCAGTGACGTGTTTCACGACGAAGATTACGATTTTTTTCATTTTAGCCATACAGGCACAGTTTTGTCATAATCTGCTATCACTTGAGATTTAATGCTGCTAATAATTCGAAAGAAAAAAAGGAAAATACTTTGGTAAAACCAACGTCGCAACTCACATTATGTTCTTTAAAACTCCTTGCTGCCTTCTCCGTGATCTGAAATTAAAAGATCTCAAGATTAAAATAAAAATGGTAATCTTACATAGTTACGGAACAAACAACCGCTGAGAGTTTCCAACAGATTGTTTTTGTTGCAGGTTCCTATCGCTGCATTGTTTCCTCTTCCCACAATTTAAGTTCTGTCCGAGATAGCGAAGGATCCGGACTGCGATGAAACTAATTAACATGTAACAATTTCAGTGTTCATAGATTTTCACACAAAATCTGCAAATTTAGATATACATTCTTTTGTTTAATTAATCACAACGCCACCCATTCATTTTGTAATCACACTTGTACTTTGTACTTAGAATTCATCCAATTTCTGTTTGGATATGTTATTCTTTTTTTGTTAGCTTATTGTATACCTACTTTTCACGAGTTACATGTATGAGAATAGTAGAAAAGTTACACATTATTTATTTTTAATTATAACATTGTTAGGTAATGGAGTAATAAGCCTAAGAGCGATTACACACTGCAACTTTTTGCAGCGCGTCTATTATGGTCGCGGTATATTAGAGATATTACAATAACCTAAACATAAGCTAAATGTAGTGATGCAGTCGTGCGTTTGCACTGCAGCAAAAAGTCACCGTGTGTAATTGGCCTAAGCTATAGAATCGCTCAGTCTTCTTTCAATTTATCCGAGAATTTCTTCTCGGTAACAATTTAGTCGTTTTAATAACCAACATTAAACTTTTACGACTCCGTTTATCCGAATACAATTATGGTATAAACAATCAAAATCGTTGAACGACTTTCGTGTCGGAAAAATAATCTGGTTCATTGATATTTTATGAGTTCATTCGACTTTAGAAAGGTTCCCTACTCGCCACATATGAAAAGTTTAATAAATACAAAATTGTTATAATTAGGTTGTGATATTATATTGCATTTCTTTAAACAAATGCAAATGTAAATAATTGTTCGTCTATATTTATGTAAAATATATTACAATATTAAAAATCAAGTAGCATTTTCCAACGCCTATTTTGTTTGAGATAATTGTTGTCAGAGTAAAAAATAAGATATTATAAAAACAGGCAATTGTAAGTCTAAAACAGATTAATTCATTATTTTTATTACTTTAAGTTTTTATTTAATGATAACAATCAATTATTCTGTGATATTAGGATAGTACATATTAAACTATAAGTATAATGAACGGATGGTGTGCTATAAAGCGTTGTATTTAAATGGTCTCCAAGTCAGAAATGTTATGACGTTGTTTATAAATTAAGATGTTTATGAAATAAACAATTACAAACTTTAATTGGCTATTTATTATCGCCCATCACCGTGTCAAATTGGTCACTGCCCACACCTTTTTTGGTTTTAATAAAGATTTTATTGGTGTTATTACTTTTTGTACTTGTAATTTTGAGCGATAAAGTAATAAATGAACATTTATATGGCTTCGTGAATACATCTACACATTGTTTTACTTTTAAGAATGTTCAATTCGACTGTCCCAAATATAAACACAGTAAGGGACATAGTACTCAAAATCAAGATTTTGACACCATGCTACTAACACAGTAATTCCTTACAATATGCATAGATCCTTGTTCAAAAGGAGGTCGTAGTTTCGGAATTACAAAATGACAAAACGCAGTTAGGGCACGGACTGACACAAGATTCCCATAACTTTAGGGACAACTACGAATATGAAACACAGTAAGTCGCATGACTTACTGTGTTTTTGTTGGTAATTGACACTTGCTGGGTTTTTATTTGGGGATTATAATGTACAAAAGAACATTACAACCACATTTTTCACGGCAAGGCACACGCGCATCGTCATTCAACATGAGATTTTGTGTTTCGTATTTGGCGGGAAACTGGAGAATGCGCGCCGTTTATTGGAGAAGGGTGCGGGGCGTCGAGGGACAATGATAGCAAGAGTCTGCCGGTCATCACATCGGCGTAAGAGCGCGTTGAAACCTGTGGTGTGAACCGAATACAGTTATGAAGCGGACTCATTGTTTTTATCTTTTTATAATTATGAGTCGAAATAGAAAGACTTTAGAAGCTGCCTTGGGTGTAGGAGTTGACCGAAATGCAGATAATACATACCTATAATTATTTTTATTTCTTCTTTGGGTTATTTGTTTCACGTTAACCAATTCATAGTAAAATTAGATTTTAATCTTTCGTTTCTCTCATATTATACATAATATATTGATAATAACGAGACTCAAACGCGATATTAAAATTGTTATGTAGTACTTAAGTATAACGGGCGTAAGACATAAGTACTTACTTCGGGCGGGATTGAAAATATAATTCTTCTGCCACCCTCAAATTTACCTACTACATATTAAATATAGCTTTTGATTTCCGTTATTCTCAGTGTTATCTTAATTGACCTGATTGGCGGAGTGGTTAGGATACTAATTGTCTTCTGCGCAGAGATCCCGGGTTCGATTCCCGTAAAAGACAAATTAATGTTTGAGTGTATGAACGTGTCTGTTTGTCTTGGTCTGGGTGTAAGTTGGCTGTGTTAATTAAGTATAGGTATTAAAAAAAGTATATTTAAGCACGTTTATCCGTTATTTAGTATACATAACACAAGTTAGTAAGGTCTCATGCTGTGTTTTTATTTGGTATGTTGGTTTATAATAGGTCAAAATAACCATTTGAAATTTAGTAAGTCGCATAAAACATGCACACGTACATTAAATTGAATTATTTAAACGCATAAACATAGGCAATAATCTTCTCTATGACATACAATAGTTACTTTGGTGCAATGTTACGTAATAACGTACAACTGGCCAAAAATATGTTTTTTGGCTCTACTGTAAAAAAGGTATTTTGTCCCTTACTGTGTTAATATTTGGGACAGCCGAATTGGCTACTTGACAGTTTTCGAAAAAGTATTTAAAAAATTACAAACGCTTATTTATACCCCGTACAATATTTTCTTTCTCGAAAAAGCTTTATTTAACAGAAAAAAACATATTTTTCTTTACTTATTTGATTTGAAATTTCGTGCGAAAACGGTTGGTCACGTGACATTTTGCTCTGTGATGTCACATTTCAATAAATGTAGAAACTTATCTTGAAACCTGACAGATAGTTTTTGTACATTTTGTGAAATGTGACGTCACATGAAGCTCAATCATGGCCAATCATGGTCTTGTAATCCACAGATAAAAATCACAAATTTATTTTGTAAAAATAAAATATTTACAAAATAAAAAAACTATTGGATAATTATCGTTAAATCATAACCTAACACTTCCGACATATTTCATATTTTATTGTTACATCTGTTAAATAGCCAATTGTGCATACAGAAACTGAGTTTTTCCTGATTAATGACAAATTAAAATAGAAAAACTTTGTGTTTTGAGTAGATCTTTCTTATAAATAGGTCCTAAAAGTTATTTAGGTAAAATGGCATCTAAGTATATTAATATTATTAATAGCCATGTTATAAATGCATTTTTGATGCTTACCTATTACATATAAAATATTACTTATAAAAAGTTGTATTTTTTTCATATTTACCAAAATAATATTAATAAAGAAAATCTGTCATAAAAATTTCATTTCGCTATATAATAACTCATAATTGTTTGACCCATTTAAACAGTCGATAAAAACACCTATTCGCCTTACAATACAAAATGCAAAACGTCGCGACGAGCTGATCTGAGTCAAACATTCGTGTCTGCAAATACGTTACGAATGCCACCTAAGCAGTGGGTGTCGCGAATCGTCACCGCTTGTCTGGGCGTCACCTTACAAGGTAACCGCTTACACTACATCCAAGGAATGCAGGGTTAACGTCCTTCCAACCACCCGATCCAATTTCAATCATGTATCGAACAGCTTTAAGTCCATTTTTAAACCTACAAACCCCACACGTAATGTTTCATGTCCAGGTATTTGATAGCTGGTCTAGTTTGAAACACATAAGGCCCCCATTCATTCACAAATGTCAACAATAAATTTACACTTTGTTGACAAGCAAAATACTTTCCGATGTGGTTATAGACATATGAATGGAGCATTAAAATAGTGAGACGTTTAACACCTGTAAACGAATTAGTGTCCGAGAACCAGCTTCTAGTGCAGTGCTTAAAATGGTGCTAAAGGTTTACGTTGCACGATTTAAACCGCTTTTAGGTCCCTGAACTGAATACTCAATATGGCTGTGAAAAGGTCTACAACGTAAACCTTAAAGATAGTAAACAAACTGAGATACAGAGATTTAAAGTCTTTAATAATCATTTAGCGTAACAAACGCTATACGATATCAGGTAACGAATTCAAGGGTCAAAGATCAGGATGACGCGTTGAGAAAGCATTATTGTGACCGGCTCGAATGACAAGGTGCGACTAGAGATCAGTCCGTGAGAACGTTTTAGCCGATTTTTACGGAATTAAATTTCCTTTGAAACAGTTCAAATGATTAATTAAAGTGATTGACATGCTCCATTCGTTCCGCGGCGGAGGGTCTCGGCAGTTTTCATTCGGAAGCACCTGGCTCTAAGCTGGTCTTCTTTTTGATCGATTATTACTGCAGAGTCACTTCTCGTAATTGGGTTCCGCCCAAATTTGTTCTGGCGCAATAAGGTAGACTCTACTGCAGCTTGGAGCGGAATTTCAAATGATTAAGACTTTTATATAGCTAACGTCGTCTCTTCGATGAATCTTGAATATTCATATTTTTTAATCAGTTGTGATACCTTGCCTTGTTTCTAGTGGCTTTAAGTTCTTCATTATTTCTACATGTGTCCCTTTTATCTTTGTTCACCTGGTGGTTCTCTTAATATTCAACATTTTACTACCTATCAAGGGACACGTCATTATTTCCAAAGAGCCAGTAGCATTTGCCATCGTCGTAAAGGCTCCTTATCTCCCAAAAAAACTTTCAAATTGGCTTAACTAGCTCGGAGCGGAACGATTAACCTAACTGGTCCACGAATTAATGGTTTCGAATAAACATAATTAAGCTTTCAAAGAAAGCCGATTGATCTTTGCCCCATTAGTTTGGAAATGACACTCAATTAAATTCGGAGGCCATTTGTTTCGACGTCAATGTGTAGTTTAGTTGTTCTTTTTATGTGCTGTGTGGCTGACTTCGAGTGGGGCTATTCGATAACGCATTAAAGAGCTCCATTTTGTGAAATGAATTCTATTTGGTTTTTGTTTCAAGCTGCCTTCTTTCACTGCCTCCTTGTATTCATGTTAAGTCACACATTTTTTCCATGATGTATATTGGAGCATATTTTTGAAACCTTGAAGTTATCTATAAATTTATGGATTTAAAAATATGCTGGGAGAAGGAAAAGGCTTTGAGAAGCTTTTTTACAACAAAGTTGTCAAAATTATGGCAAACAAAAGACACGTCCGAGTCTTGAAACATGTAAAATATCAGAGTTGTTTTTTTAATTATCATTTAACTTTAATAAAAGTGAACTCAATCGTTTAAATGGCGTCTGATATTTGGCATACAGCTTAATTAATTGCCGTCCGTTGACAGATCGAGCGCCATTCAACATAATTTTAAGAATGTGTTTTGTAGAAATTGAGATACGATTTAGCTGGTTCTGTAAATTGAAATAAGAGATCTTATAATTAAGTATTATTATATTATTTATCTGCGCACCTGTAGATTTGTATTTTTAAACGCCTCAAAATATTCATTAACAAGTAGGAACAGAGTTAGTCTGCAAAATCAATGGAAAAAACAGAAAATTTTAACAGTATCCTAAGCTAAAACTACTGTCTCTCCACTGATATAATTACGCTTTGTACTGTCAAAGGAGATCAGAATATATCGCCTGTGTATTGTTGTACTAAATAAAAATGTAAGGCTAACCTGTTTTCTATTTTTAATTGCTGATAAACAGACACGAACTAGAATCATGTTTACAGATCGCTTCATAAAAAAATGTAGATGGGTATACTGATAAAACTTCAATTATATTATTCAGTTTAACGTATACCACTCCAATACAAGTAATTCTACAGATTGAATATCAGAACCGTTTTGATTTAGAAAATGTTTGCTAACTTACATTTAAGTTTTTTTAATAAATTGACATTAAAGTTTTTCCGGGAAAATGCTTTTGAAAGTGAGCTTACTTTATTAAAATAATTTTTGCTTTGCTTACTTAGCCTTATAATCACAGAGAGGTTAATTCGTTCGTAAATATTGCCCCTCCACTTCGTTTAAATGCGATAATATTGCAAACGGTTTTTTAATCAATTCTGTTTCTGATTTTTTTTTGTATGCCTTATATAAATTTTTTTATTCTTTATTAATCATAATCTTTAATATTTTAATCAAAAATTTTTAATGAAGTGGCTATTTTGAAGAAGAAAGAAGAAAATACATTTATTTTCACAAACTAATTAAAAGTTTGTATTATTAGTAAATTAATACGATTAACAATCAATTGGGAACTTCCACCTGCAAGAGAGGGGTCGATGAAATGATAAAGACAGTGGGGTTGCACGTGATCCAGGCTAGCGTAGAACTGAAGCAAATAACATAAACATTGATAATCATATGCCCGGTCGAGAGATGCTGAAAAGAAGAATAAGATAATTTTCAAGAAGTATTACTGCGGTGTTCAAAGATGCACTAATAGCACTATTCGCTCCAGCTAGAGCCGACAGACATTATATGCAGTTACCGAGATGTAAGTACATTAATTCTGCACGTAATTTACATTGACATCGGTTTTCCGTTTGCAGTTTAGAAAGCTGTATACGTGCTTTAAACAGACTATGAAAATGTTGCTCATAGACTTTTTGTTTTCAAAAAGCTGGTTTGCATTAACTTCTAATTGTATTTAAATAAAAAACGGATACTAACGTCTGTATTGTGTGATATGTCTTCTCGAACAAAGAAATAGGGCGATGTACATTTAATTAACAATCCAGTTGGCCAGCGTGTTGGTTTCTGGCCCAACCTCACCATGTACCGTTGTCCATGTAAAGTAAAGTAAAGTAAAGTAAGCATTTATTCGGCGTTTTACGTACAGTTACAACAGCAACAAAACAGCCGAAAGGGCTGACCAGCTCAGCAATGCTGAGAATTAGAAATCCCCAGCGCTGGTTTTCAGCTGGACCCGTAAATTAATAAAAAATAAAACAATAAATATATATTTAAATTGGAAAAATATTATAAAATTGGTTGTAACACTATACCAATTTGTTGAGTGACCTACTAATTGCCTTATATATATAGATCATGTGCTTAAATGTTATTGTAATACTTAAATATATTTTTTTGTAATACTAAACGTTTATGTTTCTTATGTAAAACAAAACAGAACAAAGTTGCTAGATCAGGTGATCAGTCATACCTTCAATTTGGCAGATTAAAGCATATTCTCTGATCCTAGACCGGAATCCACCAACTGTTATCGACTCACGAATATGAGGTGGGATGTTGTTCCAAATCTTAACGGAGGCATATTTAAAATTCTCTTGAATGCAGCAGTTCTATGTACTGGAACCAAGGAACGACCTAACCGGATACGAGAGGACCATTTAAGTTTATGAAATAAGTATGGTGGCATGTGGAAAGGCCTGTGCCCAGCAGTGGGATGTTCATTGGCTATAATTATATTTTATAACTCAATTACCAGTTAGATCCGAAATACATAAATAAATCTACTATAAACCGTTTTTATTTCGAAATCTACACTATACTTAATAGTCTCAGTGGTCCCAACTAATCCTAGCAAAAGTTGGAAAGGAAATCTGTTCTAAAACGAAAGAGCTACGAATCGTTTTCTCTCGTCACCACTAAACGGGTTTTGCGTAATGTAGTTTACATCTGTCGTTAATTATTTGACTGAGTTACATTCACCATGGTGTGTAAGTATTTTAAAGTTGCATGATCGGTAATTTTGTCATTTACTCGCCGATAATAAAGTCCGATGGTCCTTCGACTTATATTAAGGTACCTTGCATCTCTGCAATATCTGAATTGCATTAAAAAAAAGATTTTTTCAAAATAAGAAGTAAGCGCTTTTGAAAAGTCACTCCTCCATAACGACATATTTTTTTTGTAAATTTTTTTGCTTGTGTGCGCTGTGGTTTTTTGCGCCCGTTCTTTGCCACAGCTAAAAAAATGACGTCTTGAATGGGTGGAAGGTGTAAAGTTAAAAAATAATTTGATTTGGACGATTCAAAGTATGTACTTACTTATTATTTGAGTTGAATAAATATATATTTGATTTTGAATCTAGCAAAATACCCTCCATGTCTAGCTATCAAGCTAAGAAGTTACTCTGTCAATGAGTCGGGAAATGTGTAGTACTTATATAATTAAATTAAGTTTTTACGCGGTAAAAGTTGACTTGCAATACACTATATTAACAGTTTTAATAATATTGCAAAAAAACAACTTTCTAAAGATTAACCAAACAGTTACTGCAATATATTTATGGTGTCATTAATTCGGCTCGAGTTTATGCAATAAAAACAGTCGGATAGCAAGTTGAAACACCTTGCCGATTTATAGGAACATTTCGCAATTAAATTAGTGCTGTATAAAAGGGTAGCGTATTTAACAAAACCATTGTCAAACGGGCGCTATAAAAGTCATCATCGAAACCCGAAACGCCAAAAATTGCGTTCCACGCCCGATTGTCCTTTGTCGCCGCGATACGATCACAATTACGGGCGTGTCTATACTGTCTATTGTTTTGACTCCTGCAACGTATTATCATATCAAAGGCAATATGGCGCCGGCTGAGATGGCGATCTATGCCGGTAGTTCACTGGAACGGGTGTGGTGGGTCACGACGTTACGTGGTGCCTGCGCGAAGTGGTGCCAACTTGCAAACTTTAATTTCGACTGTTAGGTATCCGCATTACGAGGGGTTTACGGACCGCAGTTTTGCTTATCTCCTCTCAAGTAGTATTTTATACTCTTTGTACCAAATCTTGAATCCTTTGTTACAACATGCAAAGTTAATAGGAGAAATAGAAAATGGAAAATACGTAACAGTATACTAGACAAACAAAATGCTTTAACAACATAAGGATTAATGTTTTATATTTTAACGCTTAAATATACTTAAGTAAAATTTTAAACACTGAAAAAAGACGACAACCTCAGGCGGGAATCGAACCTCGCACCTTCCGCATTCCGGGCGGCTGCCTTAAAGTCTCAGAGGTGAAAACTTCTAAGATTTGATGAAGCAATGTTGACTAAAAACATAAGCATCAAGCACTGACAAATTTCGACGGATGAAAGCCAGACCTCGGTAGCCAAGTGGTTAAGGCAGCCGCCCGGAATGCGGAAGGTGCGTGGTTCGATTACCGCCTGAGGTTGTCGTCTTTTTTCAGTGTTTAAAATTTTACTTAAACATAAGGATATTTACTTGTAAGTAAAGCTTTTTCCAAAGTAGTAAATTTGGAAAAAGCCAAATTGAAAGGAAATACTCAAGGCGCAGCACCAAATATGTTTTATAATAAATGTTCAAAATTTTTCTTTTTCTGATAAAATTCAAAGTTGCAAGAAATTCATTTTAAATTTAATTGTTATTCAGTTGGCAATACTTCGGTTGCACCCTTGAGCAGGCGCACGCTTCGCGGTCCGGCCAGCCACGGTGAAAGGAAACAAATGATTTAGATTATAAGCTTATTTATGCGTTTAGAACGCGTTCTAATTTATCTACTGGTAATTGGCTTTGCGCAGTCGGATGCAAATTGTCTGTTTTGTCTTTGGTTAGCCGCCATGACAGTTTTGCCCTGTTTGTTGAGTTATTGGGTGACAGGAGTTTGATTAAGTGTAAATGATACGTTCTGAAAATAGTTGTAGATTTTTTTGCATATTATGAGCTTGTATTATATTTTAAGGTAAATTTGAAGGCTTTATACTTAGGTACCCTAACATATTTGGGTTAATTTATTTTGAAAATGGTTCGTTTATAATACATAATTATTAAAAAGAAACGACACCTTATGACCACGGACCAAGAAAAAGATATGAAACTTCAGAATAAAATAATATGTAAAATAAAAGTGAATAGATTGGAATAAATTGTTTCATTTCAATATCTATCATATATGGAATTCAAAGTGTTCATGGGCCACTTTTATGTCAAAGGTCCCATGTGTCACTGTTAACCCAGAGCAGCTGTGGCCCATATCGTTCTGTATACCTACCACTGACAATGGCAATATATACGAAACTGTTAGAGTATCAAACTATTAGTTTCAACTATTTATTGGTTTACATTCGCACTCCCGTATACCGTTCACATTTTCTATTTTACAACGTATAATAAGCGGAATAGTTGAACCGGTCGAGCGACCGGTCATAATTTTATTCTGATTATCGATACGTAATCAGGCAGCTGGACTCGGTGCGATCTCCTGCAAAACGATAATTTACGTTGGCAATACTTACGGGCAGGTGGGCAATGTTGTGGGTAGAGCGAGCGGAATATCGAAACGTCATTATAGTGTTACCAACGTTAATAGATCGCTGACCGGACGCACCGAGCAATACAGGCAAGGAGTGGTTTGAGTTTAAAATTGCATACTGTATTTGCGGTGAAGGGATTTAGGAAAAGTGGACATGTAAAAAATTTAGGATTGCGGTTGCGATCTTGTCAGTAAGACTGTACAATCGCGTAATCAAAATTGAGGGGTTTGGGGGGAGAGGGGGAACCCACCCTTACTACACCCCCCCTAGGAGACAAATATTTTATGTCTAACCTATCACGTGACCTACTACACAGGAGTAGGGCAATTTATGTTCTAGTGGTGTTCAAATCCCTAGATTTGTTTAGGGTAATGATAAAATCGTGTTCTTATATTAACATCCTCGGTGATTTGATCAAATTACTTAGGGAATTGACCAAATCTCTGTTTTTATCATATGACTGCTACATATACATTATTATACATTTAAGGGGAGAATTTGGAGGGGGTAATTAAAGTTTGAACTTACTTAATTTCTTCCGAGTAAAGATTAAGTTGTCTCCCGGAAGACCCAGATTCAGTAACGCGATTTGCGTATCCCTAAAACTATGCATCTCCGAGGGGGAGGGCGGGGGGGAGTAGTAAGGGTTAGGGAGGGTACCCTTCCTGCCCCCCCATACCCTCAAACCCCCCAATTTTGGTTACGCGATTGTACAGGTTAGCCATCTAGTTAAGCAACTTTCAAAATGTTAGGTCTCGGGGTGAGTGACCAAATTAAAAAGATCTCTGGCTCCTCGGTTCTTTGGAAGGCACGGCACGTGAAGTTCTCTCTCTCTCTCTCTGACTTACCCTTCGAGGATAATAGTCGTGAATCGCTATTATCCTCAAAGGGTAAGTCAGAGACTAGGCAATGGGGACCGCAGAAGCAGTTCACTACGATAGTCCACGTTTCACCAAGCTACAACTGCACATGTGCTCAGCGCGTCAAGTGGTGAGCCCATCGCCGCTCTATGCTGTCCGATACTATATGCAGTCTTTAATCCGTTAGTCCCCTTTTACGACACCCAAGGGAAGAGAGGGGGTGGTAGTATTCTTTTACCGCTACGCAACATGGTAAGCATATAACAAATAATTAATAGCGCTTTACTAACCCTGTAACGGGTAGCGGGTTTTCGTTGAATATCGCTCTAAACAGTTAATTTTAAGCTTTATGCTAGCAAAACCCGTGATCACGCCTTATTTTATTAAAGTTAGATTGCGTGGAGTGTAAAACTGTGACAGAAATCGTCAGAATTAAGATAAACCACTTTGCGATATTCGCTTTGTTGACTTTTGCGTAAATATTATCGTAAAATTGTAATTTTTGTTTTTACTGTTTTATTATTATCGTCATCATCATCAGCCTATGAACGTCCCACTGCTGGGCACAGGCCTCCCACGTGAACAATAGCACGTGGCGATATTGACATAACCCACCACGCTGGCCCAATGCGGGTTGGTGGGTTTTAATGACTGCGATCTTACGACAACAACAGGGACCAACGGCTTAACGTGCATTCCGAAGCACGGACGAAACCCGAGATGTTGTTAATTGGTCACCCATCAGGTGATCCGGCATTGCGAATGTTACGCGCTAGCCGCTGCGCCATCGAGCTCTTCAGAGCAGTTTCTTTATTATAACTCACATTATTTTATTCTTGCATATTTAAATATAGGAGAAACAAGTGTGCTAAAGCTTCGGTGCTGCTTTTAAATTGTATGCGAGTTGTCGTTAATCATACAATTATTATTAATATTAATATCCCAAAACACTTAACTCCGACTACGCCATAAAGTTATACTCACTCACGAACAATAAAGCGCTGCGGATCGGGTCAGCACTCAACTGTTGCTAATATAACTAAACTAAATCTACGCCATTACAGTAGGGCAATCTAGAAATGGTAAGTGAATACTTTGATTCGGATGCGTATCATTTCATATAATTACAAATGAACTAATATCAAAGAACATAACGTTCATTGGATATAATTTTTACTTGTTCTAAATACACTTTCTATAACAACAATACGTATATAATTCATTTGATATAATACTCATATTCTCTAACAACTTTTTCTATAAAGCTATATTGGTAGAATAATCATATTCTATAACTTCATTTAATATAATTTTTGCTTATAAATAAAAATAGCATTGTAACCCTAAATTGATTTTAATGATTGCCTTAAAAAGTTAATACGTTGTTTTTCGTTAACACTCGGATTTTTACTTATTTCTATTTGTTTATTTACACAAAAAAACAACAATAATAATGGATAAAAAACTAAAACTAAATAACTTAAATAACTTGAATAAGTTCTTGACTAGTATTAGCCAAGAACCATAACAATTTTGAAATTTACTTAGTACCTACCTCTCACAGGAGGACAAAGATAAATTGAGAAACACAAATTTAACTCAATTTCTCAACGCTACATTATTTGTAGTACCTACTAGTACTTACCTACTCGAATTAGAAGAATGTGTTTGTAGAGATTTGTAAATAAGAAATCAAGTACTTTATACTTAGAGCATTAATGGTTTAATGCACTAAGACTTTATAGATAAGGAAATATATAGAAAATACAATAAATGCAGATACAGATGGATACTGTGACAATCGCTTGTAAAAAAAACCAGCACTATTGGATGACGAACTACGAGCCAACAATTCATTCAACAATTGACGGGTTTCGAATCCCCTGAAAGAGTAAGGGCCCCTGCGGGTCTATCGGCTAAAAAATATGGATATGGACATGGGCTTAATTTGATATTTGAAGCCCATATTTTGTCCTTATATGGGCATATTATGGGCTCCAAATGTCAAATTAAGCCCATGCCCCTTCGATCAACAATAATTGTTGATCGAAGCCATGTCCATATTCATATTTTTTAGCCGATAGAGTACTGGGGCCTTACCATCAACTCTTAGAGATTCTTTAACCTTACCTACTACTTATTGCAAATTCCTATACGAATTTTGCATATTAAGATTAAAATAATACCTACTACTCCAAGAGGTGACAGTAAGGGCCTCTGATTCATATAGCCAGTCAGTGAAAGTCTTAGTTCACTGCCTATATACTTCTCTGTCTCTGAAATAAACATAAAACATGAGTAGGTATGCTCGGGGGTCTCGGGAACTTCCACACAGATTTGCTTTGTATAACTTCCTTTGTCATATAAAGTGAAGTTCTTATAGTTAGTTTATCAAAAACGTTTTCGATTAGTTGTAGTACCTCTGGCAACGATTCGAAACGAGGTTTTCTATCGCGAAGTGAGAAAACTTGATAGATACTAATTCAAAAAGACAATTTTTATATGATGCGATATTACAATCACATCAAACTAATATTATAAATGCGAAAGTTTGTGATTGTGTATGTTTGTTACTCTTTCACGTAAAAACTACTAAATGGATTTGGATGAAATTCGGCATACAGATAGTTTATAGCCTGGATTAACACATAGAATACTTTTTATGCCGATATTCCCACGGGAACGGGAACCACGCGGGTAAAACTGCGAGCTGCCTAATAATTCTAAGTAAGTTTAATCTTAAGTCTATTTAATTGCCGTCCACTGCTGAACGAAAGCCTCCCCCAATGAGTGTTAACTATTCCGGTCTTAGGCAGTCCATATCCATCCATTGCCCACCATCTTCGTTATGTCGTCGTTCAGTTCGTAATATAGAAAACCAACCACTTTCATTTATCAACTCGACACGCACAAAGCATGCTTGTATCGATCGCCAGCTACATCCGATAACATCTGTTCAAAAACCATTTCCACTGATTGATTGGTCGAAATAAGAACTTGTTTATGAACACGACACTTCCGTTTTTTTATCAATCAATAACTAGTTCATTTTCTTACATTACACAAGCTTTAATACTGCTTTCTAACCTGCTTTGGTCTTCTGGCTGGTGCCACTAGTCATAAGCATGCAAATGGAGATCAATTTGAGTGCAGACCAAGTTAGGTGTGGCAGCCATTAGTGGTTCGTAACGTAACCAATGAGGTGTTATAACTAGAAACGGCTACGCGAAGTAAGTTTTTGCGCATTGAGTTGCGGCTGCAAACGACTGACAACAAGTACCCAAGTGTATGGTACTACGCGCCCCCGCTGTCATAGATGACACAGCCTGCTAGTGCTGTGCACATAATTTGTATGGATTAGTTGCCCTAGTTAACGCCTTGGCGGCCGAGTGGTCAAGAGCGTTATCCGGAGATCCCGGGTTCATTTCCCGGGATTTTTCAATGCATAACCCGGGTTTGTGATCACCAACCCCTTATTTGTAGTACATAAGAAAATAAATATAAGGACGTAGATATAAGAAACAGTGTAGTAGATAAGAGTAGAAAATAAGAAAATCTGTTATTAAATAAAGTACTAGAGAAAAATTTACTAACCCGACTACATAGACAATAAGATGAAATAAAATAACTTTATTATTGAAATTTTGCATTTTCAATGCTACATAAACAAAGGATAAAATGTTTACTAGAAAAAAATCAACCAGTTTCAGGAAGCTCGAATGGAGAGCAGTGGACTGGCAATCCAAAGGTCGTGGGTTCGAATCCCATTCGAGCTTCCTGAGACTGGTTGATTTTTTCTAGTAAACACATTTTATCGAAATAAAATAAATTGGATAGCATAATGCGGAACACCCACCGCCTAAAGAATGAATGGTGATGGATGAATGTGTATGCAAAATAAAAGTGCGAGAGAAATAAATGCGTGAGAAGAAGGACAAAGAGAATTAGTCATAATAAGGGCTCCGGCGACCATAGTCGGAGGAAGTATTAAAAAAAACCTCTTATTTGGTGGTGGTAACCTATCAACTATAGCGATGCCTTGATTACAATGATGGAGGTCTTTGCTTATGCCTTTACCCTGCAATGAAACAGTATACTTACCTATGTAACTATTTCATGTAATTGTTTTTAATTTTCGTTTGATTTTTTTTGTCACTTATTATTTGTTTTTATTTATGTACAGTGTGTAATTGAAATTATGGTAGGTTGTGTTGTACTTTTTGTAACAATTACCTAATGCTTTGAAATTGTTTGATGGTACCTAGGTTAGGTTGTATAAATGTTTCATTTTATTCTCTTTATAATAAAGATGGGCCGAACATGGATTCACTGTAGCTTCATCTCAAAACAGCCACATATTTTGTTTTTAATTAATAAACATCTTTTTTATCTGCTGTTATTGTAAATAAACCTACAGTGTCAACAAAAACAAAGCCTGACTGTACCTCATAAAAATAACACATTAACACTCAACTCATACGTGGCTCAATGCAGTAAAAAGTTTGAGTACCATTATGCCGAACATTCGACAATTTAGCCGAATATTCGGCCGAATACGAATATTTGGTAAACTTGCCGAATATGCCGAATACCGAATATAAAACGAATATTCGGCCCATCCCTACTTTATATGTATTACACATGCATTTAGTGTTACAATTTAGAACTTTTACCTTTTTTTGTTTAAAAGTTCTAAATGTACACAATGTGTACCAAATAAAATTAAAATAAAACTACAGGCTGTACTTTTAGCAGCTCTAGTTGTAATACTTCAATGTTCGTAACACTCGTTCAATTAAAAGCACTATCAAAATTCTCGGCGCAAACTTGTGTGGCTTAAGTCCAATTACGAATAACAAGAGCGCCGTTTTGTAGGTACCGTCGGTTGCAGAAGTAGTTCAACACTTTAAAACCATGTCCCCCAAACTCGCTCGG
Organism: Scoparia ambigualis; assembly: GCA_963921215.1. Classification (NCBI taxonomy): domain Eukaryota; kingdom Metazoa; phylum Arthropoda; class Insecta; order Lepidoptera; family Crambidae; genus Scoparia; species Scoparia ambigualis. Next base: position 9,545,275 of record OY992507.1, read on the forward strand.
AACTATCACGCCCGTGCCACTAATAAGCTTCACTTAAAAACTGATGCACAACCAACGCTCCCAAAACGGCCGCATAAAAATAGTAGGTGCCTAGCGATTTTAGGTTCGCATTTCGTTTGGCAGTGTACAAGCTAAGTGGTAAAGTCTTAGCGACTCTTATGAGATTGAGTTTTTGGAGAAAATTCAGGTCTTTTGGGACTAGCCGAGCGGCAACATGTTTCATACCCAAGTGATTATGTAAAATGGTACGGATCGACTCGTGAGACACAGAAAGTTCAGCGGCTATCTCTCTCAAACTTGAATGAGGATTTTCAGTCACCATTTCCTTCACATTTGCGATGTTAACTTCAGTTGAAGACGTTGATGGCCTACCAGAGCGAAGCAAATCTTCCATTACATCTCGACCGCTTTTGAACGCTTTGTACCACTCATAAGCACGTGTTTTTGATAAAGTCGATTCGCCTTCTGTAACATTTTCAGTGACTCCGAACACGAAATTCCATTTGCGACGCAAAATTTAAGATAAACTCTTTGTTCGATGTTTTGATCCATTATGAAATTCGCAATACACACTACATATAAACTAAGTAAAAACAGCACTGTATTTAATCTAAATAACAGATGCAACTCAAACTCCGCGCCAAAATGGATAACAGTTGGTTGTGCCAATCTAACACTTTAATCTTGTGACAAAAAAAACAAAAAATTGAATTTTGAATCTTAGACCAATCATCCGTTTCCGAAACTTTTTTGACAGAATGTATTATGTGCAAGCTATCTACCTATGTTAGAGGCCGAGTTTAAATACAAACAGCCACGAAAGTCGGTGACTATTTTTTATGTGAAAAGGAGACAGACCAGTAGACGCGTCACCTGATGGAGAATAATAACCGCCGCCCATGGAAACCCGCAAAATCAAAATCAGAGGAGTCGCAGATGCGTTGTCAGCGTTGGAAGAAGTACGATTAGGTTAATTGATAAAGTAGTAGAAATTGTGGGGGGGACAGATTGACCACAATGACCAACATAAAATATCATTGACCACCTGTACTTTGTCTTAAAAGTCATCATTATAATTACCGTGTCACGTAGCGGTAAAAGAAAGAATACTACCACCCCCCTATCTTCCCTTGGGTGTCGTAAAAGGCGACTAACGGACTAAAGACTGCACATTCATCCTAGAGCATAGAGCGGCTATGGGCTCACCACCTGTCACGCTAAGCACATGTGCAGTCGCTATTTGGTGAAAAGTGGACTATGGGCTAACCCTTCGGGGATAATAGTCGTGATTATATGATATGTATGTTTGTATGTTTTGTTCCGACAGTTACAAATTATGCATGTGCAGTGCGCCTTTGGCTTTATCATTACTAACAATCTAAACGAGTTAAATAACCTTTAATAGGCCTTGGCTTGGCACCTAAAGGAACAAACAAAATATGAACTTTTGCAAAAGAAACAAAAAATTATAATTATTACAAGTTGCCAAGTGTCTGTTACAATGTTTAGTTGCTTTGACTAGGAAAGTATTAGCTGAAAAGTGTTAGGCTATTTCCGTCACTGACTGTACCACAGTAATTGGTGACGGCTATTTTATGACGACGTTGAATTTTGTATAATTGGCACGTGTCAGTGAAAGTGATATCAACATTTCAACCGGACCCTTGTCACAGTTTTTTTAATAGGCAATGAAGTATTTTGTTTGTTTTGTTATGTAAGTTGCATACGTAAGAACTTTGATTTAAACTCGTAAAAACTTATTAAGTAATACTACGTACCTCAAAACGTTTTTGCTTATTGCTAATTGTGGCCACTTTAAGCAATAATCAAAATAGCTGCTACTTGCGCATAGATAAGACGAACCGTCTTATTATTCGTCTTTTGGCCAAATGTTACACCTCGGTTTAAAGTGACGCTGTCTCGTTTTTGTTAAAGGAGACAGATAGAGACAGCGTCAATTTAATCCTAAGTGTGCAAGAATCTTCGATAAAACTCAGGGATCAGGAAAACTAGGCAGCTTGACTTTGGCAAATTTATTGACAACAGGTGAAACAGAATACAACTCCAAAAATAGATGAAAAACTAGACAAAACTACTATAGACAATAAAATAATATAAAACCTCAACACAAAGTGTAACTTTAATCAACGTTTATTAATGATCTATTTGAAGTTACATAAATATTGAAATGAAACACTTTTTTACGGATTAACTCGCGTTTAATTTACTGTTTACATTTTACAGGGTAAAGGGTTCGAAACGTCAGGATAATATAAAAAAAACTATGTAAATAGTAAATTAAACGCGAGTTAATCCGTAAAAAAGTGTTTCATTTCAATGTGTAGTGCTCGCTTAAACCTCATTACCTTATATAACTAAAACAACAAAACAAATCCTAACCTAAAAATGAGAAAGAGAATCCAGATAACAGTTTTAATTGATTATAAAAACTTTTAAAGAGCTAATTATACTTCCAAATTATGTCTTTTGAAATAGCTAAATTAGTATTAACATAATACTTAGCCAAAAACTGTAGTAGCTCACATTATGTTAAAAATGTTAGCTATTAGCTAAAGTTATTTGCAAATTTTGCATTATAAAATGCTTGTATAATTAACATAAAACTCAAGAAAAGAGTCAATTAGATAATTTAATAAATAAAAATAATTTTATCTCATAACTTTTCTCACGAGAACTGCTAAGCAAAATCAGGTTTAAATGCTGTTATTATAATCTATAAATTGACTGTGACAAATCATTATGTAAATAAAATACTTTAATTAGCATAAAATCCTAATTTATTTAGATGCTGTCAGCAAATATTGTTAACTCTACATTTGCGAATTAAGAATAATAAATAAATCCTTTAGAAATATTCAAACTGACAAAGAATTTTGTACCGCTTTGGTTATTTATAAAGAGATATCCAAAAAAATAAACTTATTTAGATTTAGACTATCGTGGAGCTGTGTGGTGGCTATAATAATATACAATCGCAATTGTATATATGTGTGTAGACCTTCTTTTTAAAATACTTAGATAGTTCCTTAAAATTTATTTCGCCTTACCCTGATTTCAAACAAAACATTTCAGTTATTTTACGTTTTGACAGCATATCAACAAATGTTTGATTTCGATTTATCTGCTGCCTAACCTAACATATACCGCCTATCATTATCGCACATTCGAATGTCTGACTGTGCGATAATGATGGGCGGCGAGAAAGTGAAACAAGTGCGTGAGTTTGTTTATTTGGGGAGTTTGTTCACAAGGGATGGAAAGTGAGAGGAAGATATAGCAAAGAAGAGTTAAGAAAGGAGAATCAGTGATTAGCGCTTTGCACTCGGTTATGAGTAGTCAAACCGTGACTGAAAAGGCGTGAAATAGCAGAGTGCTGGTGCCGACACTGTTGTATGGAAGAGAGTCATGGCTATGGCAGAAGAAGAATGAAACATTGACCTAATGGAATGACCTAACTGGAATGATGTGATTCGAGAACGATAAGGTCTGAATGAAGATATAGTGACAAGAATTGAGAAAGTAATGCTCCGGTGGTTTGGTCACTTAGAAAGTATGAGTGTAAGTCGAATCACGAAAAAGATATATTGTGCGAATGTGGAAGGGCAATTGCGCAAGGGCGTCCTAGAAAAACCTACGCGGACCAGTTAGGGGTTTTGATAAAAAAGGCTGGTGTACGCAGTAACATAAACCGCCGGGCGTGCATGAAAAGATTGATGGATTTGAATGAAGCGAAAAAGTGTGTAAGGACCATAGCAGATGGCGATCCATAGTCTGTGCCTACCCATATGGGAAAAACAGGCGTGACTTTATGTATGTATGTAGCTATATTTATGCTAACCTTACATTTACCTTACATTCTGCTCAAATTACTCTCTCAAGAAACTTAAAACTCGAAAAAGTTTAATAATCTCAAAGTAAGTGTAATGTCGGCAGGTTAAAGTCAGTTTACAATTAAGGGCCAAGTCACAAGTATCTAATCTTATGTCTTGGGTCTGTGCTACGTAACTGCAAAACAGTAAGAACCGAAACACACAGGAGATTGTTTTGTCAAATACTTACTATTTTGCGTGCTATGTTATTTGTATATTTAAAGCGACATTTTGTATGTCATCACCAAAGATCCATCAAATTTGGCTCTTTGTTTTTTTAACATTTTGAACGTTCCAAGTTTGTATGGGAAACCAAAATGCGTAAACCCTCCAATAAAAGCTTTAGTCTACGAAAAACTAAGATAAAAGTTAACATAAATATACGTTATTGCACATTACACAAATATTTTTGTCATGAAATACTAAAAAGTGGACGTACAAAGGGTGGTCTTAGCACTAAAAGTAATCTTTTAAACTTTGTTCTATGTCTGCCAAGAAAGCTCTTTTATAAAAGCTCTTTTATAGAAAATATCTTTTTGCCTGGGAGTCTAAGGGTCGTATTCTAAAACCAAACTCACACCCAAATGTCTGCCTAAGTACAGTTAGAAAGGGATGGTGCTATTCATCCCATATATCGCCATACCTTTCTAACTGTACTCAAGCAGAAATTTGAGTGAGAGTTTGGTTTTAGAATACGAGCCTAAGAATCCATCACCCCAATTCCTTTTTCTGCATTGATTGTCATTGCTGTATCCCTGTTGCGTTGAGTTGCTATAAAAACGGTAACATAAAAAATCATTTCATATTACGAAGCCGTTGTACAGGGTTGATAATTTAGCACATTATCTTCTCATACTCTTTAATACAAGTTATATTAAACATCCTGGACCTTAGGTATACCTTTATTCAATCGTGACTAATACTAAAATCAATATTTGTAATGCAAAAATTTGCATTAATTATTTAACTGTTTACTCAAAACATAACAGAACAAAACGTAAACAAACTTGAGTAACTTCCTATTATAAAAGCCTTAATTTACGAAAAGTTTAAGTCCTACCTGCAACATGAAATATCCCCGTGTGTTCCACCTTAAGCCTCGCCGTCTTTCGCAGTTTTAAACCACTTAGTGCTTTATCCGGGGCTAAGTAACACTATCCGTCGATATGGTAATGGTGAACGCGCCGCGGAAATTATGAAACGCGTTAGTTTTAACGCGACACGAGCAAAGCCGCGCGCCGGGAATTGCGCTCGAGATAGGTGTAGTGATGTTTAATGGCTTGCAATCGGTAACAGTAGTTGTATTAGATACGGGCTTGCTAATGTATTTTGGAGTTTATGGGAAAAAGCCGTCGTATAGGTACTGCGTTGGCGATTTAGCACTTTAGCTTTTCAGACATTTTTTACCTGTTTACACAAAGATGTGACACATTTATCCTGGCACTCGATGCTAAACTCAATATTTTTAAAGTGAATTTTTTTAAATTATTTATTTTAATCAATCAATCAATCACTCAAATAATTTATTTGCTCAAATGTTGTGTACAATCAAGATGTTACATTCGTTAATAGATCTACAATATTTTTACCTTATTAATGTAGGTGTGCAAATATTTAAATTATAATTGTAGACTCTAAACTCTAATTAAGTAATTATTACTCAAAGTGCTTTGGGAATCGCACCCGAGATAGGTTCATTGCTTTTTAATGAGTTACGTTTTTACGTTGGGGATTTAACACACTAGACTGCCGGAGACTTATGCCTCCATGCCTTGTAATTGTATACTGGATTAAGTACCCTTCAAACCGGAACGCACAATGTAAAACAATACTGGTTAGCGGAATTAATAGTATTTAAGATTATCTGCATCCAGTAAGGTTCTGGGCAGTTCCTACCACAATACACAGACGTAAGTCTGCGGTATCTTTATCTCTCTTTAATACAAAACGTGCAACGCAGAAAACATAACGCCAATGGCTATTTCATTATCGTTACGCCTCGCAGAGCGGTGCGACATTCGAAAACCGCAGAGCTTGTACCATCCCAACCTCTTTCATTTAAAACTTTTTATCAGCGACCGCATCTTTGAAAGTTCCCTTTTATAAAAAGCACTAATAGGCGATGCGGTTTCGGAAACTTCGCTATCCCACTGAATGATGCCGAGGCAATTTTGCTGATGCCCTGTTCCGTTCGCGGTGTGGTGATACTGTAAAAAGTACACTTCGATAATATTGTATTTTCCATGAAAATTATAAGCTATCGGCGGACATTTATTATACTCGATTGAAACATCGTTTAATCGTTGGCATTAACGGCGAGATGAAACTGCCTATGTACGGTACCTACCTACCTCTGAAGTAACTTAAAATTTTGTTATGTATTCTAAGGTCGCACTCATGCTACTATTATGTACCCCAGTAGCTGTTTTGGCATGGTACTCAAATGTTAAGCTTCTTCTAATTCTGACCAGTGTTACAAGTGGTCATCTGCCATCAAACGTTCCACAGCTGGACAAACGCCTTCCCACATGAACAATAATGAAGAGATGGGGCCATGACTAGTGTTGGCCAGGACACGATTTCTTCAATTCCTACTTTTGGGACTGGACTCATTTTGAAATGAGTCCGTTCGTCGAGTCCTAATGCAAATAGACTTAACTTATAGAACTGGGCCTTTATTATGGAACTCGAGTTCTTAAAAAACCTAACCTTTTTAATTGCATAATTCTAATATAAATTTTGCTAAGGCGTCACCTCTTTTATGTATATTGTGCCTCTATGATGGGCAAGTATTTTTCGATAAACAAATTATAGTAACTCTTCAATCATAAGATCGAAGTAGTAACTCTTTGAACCGTAAAACAGGGAAAATAGGAATGGCGGGGTAAATAGGAATAAAAATCTACTTTTTTAAACCGTTCTGTAGCGTCGGTACTAAATAAGGCAGATCCACACTTTCTTGTTTTTCTAATAGCTTATATTTTTTACTGCTGGCTACACTGAGAATTTGTGCCAGCCAATCAGGTTTCACTAAAAAAATACGTTGAAATAGAAGTAGTAGTCCTCACATGTGAATATTGTGGTTTTTCACTTAAGGTTTTTGACTATTTAGAGTGAGGGAAAGTGTTGGAAAAGATTAATTTTGATAATAATAGTAGTTAGTGGTTTGAAGAAACGTGAAGGTAAGTAAATAAATACGATATTTTATTAGAAATCTTCGTTTGAGTTGAACAATAACTTTTTAAGTTATTTTGGTGATAAAAGGTATAATTGGAACAACATGGGGGGGGGGGGGGGTTATTTGGTTTCAGTATGAGATAAATTGGAATTCCCAAATAGGGTTGCCAAAACCCTATACTTATATAAAATAATGAATTTAAGTAGGTACTTAACTACTTACGAAAATTTCATTTCGGAATACTAAGAATAATGTTATTATTTACACTTCTTTATAAACTCAAAAATATTTTCTTTAATAGTTGGCTCAATATTATTAAAGGTACATTGCAACGTTATTTACATCAAATTTATTTTATTTTATTATGCTTAGAGGATCATCAAATATAACTAAGCAATAAAATTAGATTTTTTTTATTTTTTGTTCTACTTACATTTATTTCGGACCCCAATCTGAAACTAAACTAAATAGGTACTAGCTCTCGTTTCATTAAGTTAAGTTTTTAAAGAAGAATATTATACAAATATACAAACAGTTTACGCTCACACCAATTATCTAGAGACCAAGATGAGTATTCTTTTGAAACTAGTTTAAATGGTAAGAAAATGGATAAACATACAAAAACATAAAAAAAACACTCAGACCTGAAATCCATTTTGAAAAACAGTTTTTCTCAAACCCGGCCGGGAATTGAACCCGGGACCTCAGAGATCCGGCGTGCTAACCACTCGATCACGGTGGTCGTCGAAGAATATTTTAAAGTTTTTGTTACCTTTACGAAATTAGTATTTTGATTGACTATTTAATACCCATTTTAACAGTTTATTTCTTAGATTAAGTCAGAATAGCGGAAGATACGGCACGTCCTTATAATCGTCCACTGAAAAAGGGGACGATGCAGCTACACTGGTGTGCGTCAGAGTAGAGTCCGGCCAGACCTGCGACTGAGGGAAATTAGGCGACGGGGACCTGATTTAAGCGGTCCATGCGCTAGAGGCGAGTCACCTATCTTCCGCTATTTTGATTTAATCTAAGGTTTATTTACATTAAGTTTAATCCAAAGAGGAGATCAAATTATTAATAAGAATAGACTGATTTAAGACTTATTATTCTAAATGCTATATTTTAGTTTTAGGAAGTTATTAAACTATAATTTACTTACAATGATTATTTTTACTAAACACTTTTTTAAGAGCTTATGTAAAGTAAGTAGTATGTTAATGTTTGGATACATACTTAAATAGTGACAGCCCTAGCTAAAATTCCGATTTACCTCACTCACGAACTTATTATCCCCGTTAGGGGTAAATTGGGATCCAATAGGGTTTTTGTTGAATTTCTTAAAATATAACAATACATTGGCATTTTAAAGACATCTAAGGCTTAAAAGAGCTTATCACACATACATAAGTATACTAGGAGATACTCTAACCGTTACGGAAGAAAGGGTAAATTCCAGTTGAAAGTAAAGATTGGACCAATTTACCCCGTTTTACGGAACTTCTTTTTTCCTCTTTGGCATACGCATCGCGTTGGCTCGCTTGTGGAGAGGTGGTTGACGCACATCTATCAACAGAATGGATATGAAACTCACTGTTCCTAAAAAGTCTTCGGCACTAGCAATAAACTCGTCTTAAGAGTCTCTTTATTATTGTAAAAAGACTCGAGTTCTCGAGTCATACTGTAAGTAAGGACTCGTGAGTCTTATCACTGACAAGGCTTGAGCTCTCATTTACGAGTCCAGTCTCGAAAAATCGAGTCCAGTCCTTAAAATAGGACTTAAAGAACTCGAGTTCTGGCCAACACTAGCCATGACTGATGAGTCATGAGTGGGATAATGCTGTTGGCCTTTGAACTACGACAAGAACCGGAAGCAACGGCTTAACGTGCCTTCCGAAGCATGGATGTACAGACGCCGCGCTGCGCCGGCAGCTTAAACTTCCACTTCAATTTTAAGCTTTATGTGTTGGGTCAATGCCGATTAGAAAAATTTGACAGTTTTGGGTAAGTTGACGTGCTGGCGTGTGTACATTATAGGGTTGCCTTCAAGACGTCGCTGTTAGTAATAATAATGCCGCCTATTTGACATCAAAATTTTATTTTTAGTATAATCTATCTTTGTTGTGCAAAAAACATAACAATCTATCTAGCTTACTACCTAACATAAGGTCAGTCTGTCGTCCATTTAACAATTCAATGCTCGAGCTGTTCGAGCATCGTAGTCAAATGTTGTAGATTACCTCATGGTAAAGGCATAAAAGGCAACCGCCATCAGACAAAAGTTCATCATCTATCTATCTATCTACATCAACATCATAGTGCGGCGATGTGCTCACCACCTGTTAATGGCAACTTAATCATTAATGCCTTTTCATTTATTATAGGTTTTAGTGCGAAAGAGAGGTACATATATCGTACGCTCTCTCTTCTCTGCCTCTATCTTGTTTAACCACGTGATATTCGTAGCTCCGTATGAAATAATAAGTAATTTACTTAAATTCAGTGTAATCATTCTACAAAAGGCATTAAAAGTCATCTCAGTATATTGTGAAGTTCTACGTTTGGAGTTCTACGTTTGGAGTTCTACGTTTGGAGTTCTACGTTTGGAGTTCTACGTTCGGAGTTCTACGTTCTAGAAGATTCTACGCGACCGTCTTCGCATTTCGACACGGCCGCCATTTTGTGAACACACCACGCAGCACGCAGCTCCTGTACAGCGACGCGCCTCTTAACACCTCGGCGCTTCCCCAAGCTAAGTCAGGGACGAGAGCAAACTACTCAGCTAGGCCCTTACATACTCCACGCCCTAAGACCAAGTAAAATAAATTTTGTATGTTCGTAAGTGGGTTGTATTATTTTATCATATAACCCCTACGTCACAGTGTATTATTTGTATTTGTACAACAAACCCAGTGTGCGTTAGTGGAAGTCATCCCTGCTGCACACACTCGTCACGCTGAGCACGTGAGCAGTTGTTTGGTAAACGTTGACTGTGACAGTGGACTGCTTTTGCGGTCCTCTATGCCTGGTGTCTGGCTAACCCTTCGGGGATAATAGCCGTGAATATTTATTTATTTATTTATTTATTAACAAAATCTACAGCACATTACATACAAATACTTACATTTAGACATAGCTAGAAGTAAGGCCAATAACTGATTTCCCTTTTTATGTTATATGTTGATGTTATCAAAATAAATCGCTTATACATATTACAATAAACTATCATTTTTTGCTGTGTACAATATGCGTTTCGTGCGTAAAAAATAGCATTAAAAACAATATATATATTTTTATTTTATTTTGAATATATCCATAAGATTACCTACCTAAGCTCTTTCAGTGCTTTAACAATTTCTGTTTTGAATTTGCGTTTGTTATTTGCAAATATATATGATATAATATAATATGTATTTATGTTGTTGCGGTCCTCCATTGCGTCGTCTCTGACTTCGGTTATAATAGTTGTAAATATACGTAGATATCTTGATGGAAAGTTACTAGAAAGCAAAATATGAAATCGCGTGCGTCTGATTCCTTTTGCTATAGTAACGTTTCATCACCTACAGCTAGAGTAGCACTAACACTTCGATTGTTCCGGTTTTAAGGTGGACACTTTATCAAGCTATAAAGCAACTAGACGGCATTCTTGACGACAAAGCACAGTGCATGAATAATAAAACGTCAGCGCAACGTGTGGGGCCGAGACCAATAAGGTTATTATAACTAGAGGCAAAACCGCGAAGCAGTTATATGTGCTTTGAGTTGCGATTGCGACCCATGACCCATTTTGGGGGTAAAAGTTACTCGCGTCCAATAGGTTTACCCTTGAGACCCTACACATGACCCCTGGGTGGTGCTCAATGAGTGACACTGACTGAGTGGTAGAGCCACGCTGCGTTGCAGCTCGCATTGGGTCGGCTCGCCCAGCGAATCTCGTCGTCGCTAAACTCGTAATCCCTGCGCGCGCGCGTAAACCCTGCGCTCCTGACGTCAAATCGATATCGAATCAGCGTTGCTTAACGGAATATGAACGCTCGGGTCACACGATAAGCTTCAATTTCGCGTGAAAGTTGTTAGAGAGTGAATCTTCTGTACGGTAGTACTATTAGTTATTCTGTGCCATAGGCTGCTATCGCACCGCAATCGCTTAATTAAAGTGACTAGGTGTTTGCAGCCCATGAGCTGCAACTCAGTGCGCAAAACTTTTCTTCCATTTTCGCCTCTAGTTATAATACTTAAATGGCCGCGCCTTACGGATCGGCCATATATTTGGAAATGGTTCACAATCTCTGCACAAAGCTATAATAGAGCTTTATCTCTGACGTTAAGTGAAAGCTTCGATTAGCATAGTCTGATATGACGGAATAACGAAAATGCTGTGTTCAATAAAGGTTTGTTATGGAAATAATAAATATGAAAGTGTACTTTTTTATTTGTCAAATAGGAAATTGTAGAAGAATAGCTTTTTTTTTTAAAGGAAAACTAAAAGAAAAAAGGATTTTTGGACTAACAGCTTTTTCCCTGAATTACCTATATTATTTAATTTTAAGAAATTTGATACCTACAATTTACAAAGTTACGAATTACAATTTTTAACTCTAGTAGGCAAAACAACAGATATATTGATCATTAGTTTCGGCCCTAAGAAACTACCTAGCTACTAAAGGCACATTTTAATCCCTATAAACGTATAGACAGCGCGAAAAAAAAACCATGGTTGGAGGAAAAGTACCCTTAATATTGATGATGGCAAATTTTACTAAAAGGAAACATTATTTTATTTTCAAAAATGATTAGAACTGCATTTAAGATTTTTGAAAAATCACCTGCTTGAGCCGGGAATCTAACCAGTGAAATGTTTAAAAAAACATCTTGTATTTTATGATACCAACCGAAAGAGTCATCATATGGATTAATTTTTTTTAAACAATACAGTATCTTAAATTAAAGAAAGAGCAATTTTTTTTTGTGAAGCTTACTATCTAAAAAAAATAGTTCACATAACTTATGAATTCCTTTAAATGAGACCCATTTTCACGTATGCACGCACAGACGTATTCTTCGACTGAATTCGTTACGTGTCGCCTTTTTTATTTATTTATTTATTTATTGACAAAGATTCACCAACAACATATCCTTACACATTTAGATATAAAAATTTAAAACTGACTAGGCCAAAAGACATGCCTTTACAGGTGAATACAGCATTATGTTTTTCTTATTTACTAGTTAAATTAACTTAATTGAAAGTAAAATTAGATAAAACAGATAACTTATAAAACAACTTGATTACAATTAAATTTTGCCACACAGAACCGCTTAAACGCGCGATCAAAAAGATGAAAGATGTCGATATTGCTAATAGCCATTTCGTTGTAAGTACGCATGCACCGTATAATGGATATTTTTATCGAGTTATGGTGAATATTTAAGATACTATGTTGTTTAAAAGAAATTGATCCTCATGAACGACTCTTTCGGTAGGTATCATAAAATACAAGATGTTTTTTTTACATTTCACCGGTTCGATTACCGGCTCTTACAGGTGATTTTTCAAAAAAAATTAAATGTATTTTAAAATATTTTTTAAAATAAAGAAATGTTTCATTTCAGTAAAATTGGCCATCATCAATATTAAGAGTACTTTTCCTCCAACCACGGTCTTTTTTTCCACGCAGGCGAAGCCGCAGGCGGAATCCTATAAAATTTTATAACGATCAAAAACCTTACCAATTTAATAACCGATAAATTAATTTCATTTATAAATTCCTGTCACAATATTCACCTTCATAATTAAAGTTACAATCGTAAATAATCTTCATCAGTCTGTTAATGTACCCACCGAATAAATTTCTACCAATAATCATAAAACTTTCATACAAGATTGACGCCCGTCCGCCCGTATCGCCTCAAGTTTTATCAATTTCCGAAACAAGTTGAAAACTTTAACCGTAATGATTGATTCCAATAACAATTCGTGTTTCCACATCGTGCGTTCAACTCGACGTCTTTACTCCTTTGTCTATAAACAATAACTGATTGTGAGCTGATAAATAATTAATTTCAAATTGAATGCGCTCAATTAATCTGCCGGTACCACGCTGCGTCGTAATGATAACGAATGATGAAAGCAACGAATTAGTACGTTTTCATCATTATAGTCTTTAAGGCTGATGTGAAAGGCCGACGGTTAGGAATGAGTAATGGTGGACAATGGTACGGACATGCCGGATAACGTTGAGTCCCGCGGTGCGGTGGCGTACCGATACTTACTTTTTAGTCGTTTTCAATGTATACTTATATATATATATATATATATATATATATATATATATATATATATATATTCACATATATATATATATATATATGTATAAACATACATACATAATCTAGACTAGACTAGAAGGGTTAGTCAGAGACTAGGCAATGAGGACATCCCCTCTCCTTACATCACTAAGTTTATTTGTACTGGCACCTGGAGACCAACCGTTAGGTTATGCAAGAAGTGCCAGACGTCCCTGCGCCAGTAGAACACTCGCGCAGGAGACCATCTGCGTTAGGTCTTGACGCCAAATCAGTGCCCGCCGCAGTGCGCTCTTCATTGGGTACTCATAAGACTAGTGTCTCGGGAGAGTATCCCCGTGAACACGTGTAGTTCACTGCCTATTGTCCAGATAGGTAGCCGGAGCTGTCGAGCTCGCTCACTTCTCGTTGCACGAAGGGCACAACTCGCAGTTGCCACTGCTAGGGTCGTCGACACTAAAGTCGACTCCCAAGTGTCCACCTTGGTAGCGGAGTAGTCAGCACTTCTCGGAACCCATCCAGGCGCCTAGCCAGTTCCCACGTCCTACGCGGCTGGCTGGACCGGAGGCTACGGCATCTAGGAGCCAAGCTCTACAGCTAACGACGAGCCACTACGAGTCCAATCCATGTCCGGATCCCGCCGGAGGCGCCGGTCAAGGCACAACCAGCGGGGGGCTTGAACCGGAACCCCGTAGTACCCCTGAAAACACAACCGGACCCGTAGTTCCAGTTGCGATACCCTATCTATCGGGGTCGGTAGATAGGGACAATGAGGACAGCAAAGCAGTCCTCTACCATATTCCACTTTTTACCAAATAGCGACTGCACATGTGCTCAGCGTGACAGGTGGTAATCCCATCGCCGCCCTATGCTGTTGGATTTATGTGCAGTCTTTAGTTCGTTAGTCGCCTTTTATGACATTCAAGGGAAAAGAGGACACTTACACACATCTTGCTTTATTTTGCTTTATTTACTCTCATAACGTTTTTTTTTACATGGTAAGCATATGAGGTGATCTTGTCTTAACCCAACGCATTGGTCCAAAGTGGGCCGATAAATTTAAACATCTATCTTACGACAACAACCGGAAACAAAAGCTTATTATTTCTTTCAAATCTGACGTAACAATATTTAAAACAGAAACAAAGAGAGACGTTAATAACTTTTCCCAATTTCTAGCACACCAGTGGCAACGGGTATAATCTTTATTCAAATTGGGAAAAAGAAAAAAAAACTAAAAACTTTCAAGCGCGTCAACGAAATAATTAGAAATAAGCCCAATCCACCATTGACAGTTGTGGCGTTAAAGCACCGATTGATTGGCATCTACAACCTTATATCTCATCCCGGCAGTCGAGGCGGCTGTCCCAACCATCCCAGCTAGCTTCGGGTGCCATTTATCCAATTAACATACCCATAAAATATATGTTTCAGTTATTTAAGGCCGGCCACGCTGACAACCGTCGCCGTCGCGGGACGGTTTCCAATTACTAATTTATACCTAATTGCCTTTCCATGTATCACTATAAATTATGACAACGTAATGAGCTTGGAAATGGTATAAACACCATTTTATATTTTCTTAAACGACGCTTAGTTTTAAGTCTAATAGGCAATTAAGTTCTCTTTCACACGATTTAGTGCGGTCACGTCAAACACTGTGAAATAATCGCCGGTGCGTGGGCTGGAGACCTATTCAGACGTCCGTTGGCCCACGACGGAGAAATCACGTCTTGTTCGCCTGAATTAAGATAATTATTGAAATCACCGAAACTGTCAATCGTATTAGCTAAGACGTACCGTAAAGCCACGAAATAAGATATGTCGTAATACCACAGAATACGAGTAACAGTGAAACCAACAGATCATTTTTAACTTCATATACGTAACGCTTGGATGTTGAGTGGCCAAGGTGTTCTTCCCGATATTCGAAGTTCAAGGTCCTGGGTTCAAGTCCCAGGTCGGCCAAATAGGTTTAACCGCCTCTGTGGTCTAGTGGCTAAGCCACCGGTCTCAGATCTAGAGGTCCCGGGTTCCATTTCTAGCGGGGGGTACATCTTTGTGTGCTCGGTTTGGTTGGTGGTAGGGCTGTTAAGTCCTCCTGGCTAGCTACCACCATCTTATCTAAGTCTGTCGCTATAACAACGATGTTTTAGCATAGTTGTGTTCCGACAGTTAGAGATAAGATAGCCAGTTCCTCAGTGGTTGAGGATTCCGGGTGAAACGCGCTTCCACTTTCAGCCTTATCGTCACTTACCATCAGGTGAGATGAAGGCCAAGCGCTTACCCGTTGTAGAATAAAAATAAAAAAAGTGTTTCAGATTAAGTATAGCCCGGGTTTATGAGCGATCACTAACCTGAATTTGTCAATAGTGGTGATTACCATCACTCCCCGTTTGAGGCGAGGTCTTTATTTAAAGTAACGGACCCCTTAGCCCAGCTGCGGCACGGTATATAATATAGGCGCTTTACTTAGTTTTTAATTAATTATCTTAATAATGACGCATTAAATCAATTTCTAGTAGTATATTTTGTATTTGTGCTTGGTTGTACGGTAGATTTATTTAAAATGGAGTCTCACAACACGTGTTGTTAAATATATAAAGAATTCATGTGAAAGTCTAGGTGCTTTTTAATAGTTACACTTTCTTCTGATGGCAAAACGTTGATACTTAAGAGGCCTATTTTAGCGTAAAATGCGCAAAAATTTCGAATTTTGTAGTAAATTTGCTGTTGTAGGTATTTATCGTCTTTATCGAAATAGGATAATAAATTCATGCTTAATATTACAAATCTCCACTCTGCGAGAATAAGCTGAGTTCGGACGGCCGGCGCATCTCATTTTCTAGTAAGTTTTTAATTGAATTTATCGTTTTTATCGAAATAGGATAATAAATTCATTATAAAATCTGTACTCCTCATGAAATATCAATTATTCTGGTATAATTTCTAATATTCTCAATATTTTTATCGTAGATAGGAGAAATTCAGCAATTTTCGAAGTGTTTTGGTTTAGAATAAGATTGTTTATCTATACAAAATCAATGATATCTAAAAAAGAGATAACATTCTATTTTTTTTATTTCATTTGTTTAGAACAGTAGTTAATCTAGGAGCTCTAAAATTTTGAATCGAGTTGACTGAATTGGGGGTGGGGAGGGGAAGAGATAGGAGAACCCCTCCACTTAACGCCCCTGTCGCAAACAAGTAGTTTTTAAGTTATGTTAATTTTTGTATTTTGAGGTTATGTATCTTGGAAAAACTTTTGAATCGAGTCACCTGAATTTGGGGGGAAGGGGAGGGGGGAAGGGGAGGGGAGGAGGGAAGAGTATCCCCCACTTACCCCTCCTGCCGCGGACAAGTAATTTTTAAGTTATGTTAATTTTTAAAAATATGGAAGTTTACAAAAACGTCCCAACCCCAAAAAGTACCTTTGCGCATTTTACGGGTTTTTTAAAAAAGTGCAATTTTGGGTTAATTAAAAAGTTATGCAAAATTTACAAAAACCGAGGCCGTTACGAACTATGCCAATAGCTTTTCTACACTATTCAATAAGTCAAAATTGTTAATGTGTTTATTTTTCTGAGATCAAGAACGCCAATATTGGCCATTTTACGCAAAAATCACAGTCGAGATGGAATAGGCCTCTTAAAAAAAACGCTCACTGGCATACATCACCGCTCATTTGTTTACAAAGTAAAATGTTAAACCACACCCATTATTATTCGAAAAATGTAAACAAAACATGGCGCGCGTATCACTACCACTACACACCACAGCTTATACGGCATACAGCTCAACATTTTGACGCAGGAAAGCGGTTTTAATGAAAACGTGGCGGCGCGCGCGACCGCAGCCCGCCAGCAAGTAGCAATTACGCGGCATAAATCGAGGGTGGATCGAAACAACGACCTCTGCCAATGCGGCCGGCATAGTGATGAGCGGTGATCTCCAGCGCAATATACCATTCATTGAGCGGTATGATCGGTTAGTGATGTGGCTAGTTTATACGCCTGTTTATTACATTGACATTGTATAAAGGCATTACTACGAAACTGTATTTAATGCTAAATTTGTGTATTAATGTTGTCTTTGTGTATAATCATACATACGAAACTGTATTTAATGCTAAATTTGTGTTTTAATGTTGTCTTTGTGTATAATCTTAGTCAAAATTTTATTGTTTCATGTCAGGTGTAGGTACAGGTCTTTACTTGTAAATAAGTTTATTTAAATAAGTTACATTAAATGCATGACATGAACCCTGGTATGATAAAAATGATAAACTATTTCAAAATTTACATTAATTAGTACAAATACATCGAAATTAAAAAAATTCAGAAACTCACAAAAATATATAAATTGTTAAAGGAATAACCTTCGATCATATACACAAGGAATAACCGTGAAATTTATAAAAATAACATTAAATAAAATTCAGCTCCTATGTACAGCACCTATTGGAATTGTGTTTAAAAGTATTGGACAAAAAATGCATTTACAAAGGTGGCAGACATTGTCTCTACTTCAGACATATTTTTGTAGTAAGTGTATTTCTTTGGATTAAATTCTAAAATACTAGTAACTACTTATATAGCGGTTTTTGGTTTCATTGGCCTGGAAGGTGTGTGCTGCCTTCAAGTCTTATTTATGACCGACTTGGAAAGGGCTGACTCGCTTATAGTGAAGAGCATTAACGTCCTCGAGTTTATCCCGCTCACGTTGCCAAATATACTCCAGCCAAATTCGATGACGAATGTTTGTAAACAGATTACTGTCATTTCTTTGTGAAAATATCTAGTTTCACTCGAATTTTTACTGTTTTTTAGAAGAACGACACAATAGTTCACTGTTTTCTTGTGAATCTCTCTCAAGAAAAAGTAAAAATCCGAGTGAAACTAGATATTTGCACAAAGACATGATAGTTATCTGTTTACAAACATTCGTCATCAAATTTGGCTGGAGTATAGACATGACTTCTTCATCATAACAGGATGACTCTTCATGGCATAATCGTTGGGAATATAACGTTACGAAACTCCGGAGTCGGATTTACGGTGGTAGATACTCACAAAATAGTTGTTTCATTTTGTCTCATTGATAAGTAGACAAATTGTTTTACTTGTTTTCAATTCAAATATATGATTATGTTCTATAAATAAAAAAAGTATCTCATCAGATGGTAGTTGGTACACAAAAATGCTACTGACTTTATTTTTATGGCGAGAGACTTAGATAAGAAGGTGGTAGCTAGCACCGCGTACGAAGATCTAAATCCTAGTATTAACTAATAATCACGCAGATGGGTCATCTTCCTGTTCAGTTCAAAGAAAAACTGTGTGTTTTATCGGAGCAACTCTGCAATAAAGAAAAAAATGAGATGCATCATTTAATACCACAAAACAGATCTGTTTAGTGCTGTCACCAAACATTTGTATAGTAGTGTTTTATCTTGTGTAACAGTAGTTTAACGACGAGACGACCGAAGTTTAAATTCTATATAACTTTGTTGTAATTCTAGTAATGCATATATATTTTTCTGTTACAATATAAACAAACCTCTCACCAGAATGAGGACATTTGGAAACATTACACAAATGGACAATCATAATCTACAGCGCTGTGACATTATTGCAGTCGTTTAGAAATATTACCTACTACAGCCATTTGGAAAAACAGTTACTTTAAGGGATAACCATATTGGTTTATATGCTGTTACCGTTATTGTTACGGCTTAGGTTTACGACTTTGGTGTCTCATGCAAAGGCTCATACAATATTTTATTTTAGTGAACAAGCTATCTCCAATTAAATTATCTATGGTAAGTAAATATCGACATTTAGTGATGTATTTTCGCAAAGGAGTATTAACCCGGCAGCACTCGCGTCGCTGAAAGTTACACAAGCACTCGCGCATAGAGTATTTTGCTCACGTTTTGTATGCAGTCAAAATGTACATAGGACATAATTAATTACATGTTTTATGACAATTTTATAATAAAACAATGATCTTCAATCAACTCAAATATTTATTTTAAAACAACATTAGTTATAATTTGAATTTTTTAATAACAAACATAGGAACTGAATTGGCACTTAACTTACGTTCATACTGGCGCGATAAGCAAAATACCGCGTGATGTGACTGTTCCATACTCGCGCGATGAGCTAAATCCCGCGTGACGCGACCCAGCTGAACAAAACCTCTCCCTCCAGCAATCAGGACGCACAGAGCCGTTGGAACCGTTACGCGGAGGACGGGGGAAGTGTTAAACTCAGCTATAGCGCGGGCGAGAATTGTGCGCACTTTTTTAAAGAAATAGTGCGATTTTTTAATTTACCGTAAGGGAAATGCTCATAGCGCGAGTGTTCGCGGGTTAACATACATACATATAGTCGTGGCTGTTATCCCCGAAGGGTAAGTCATAAACTAGGCAATGGGCAACACAACAGCACAATGTGCTCAGCGTGATAGGTGGTGAGCCCATCGTCGCTCTATGTTGTTGGATGTATGTGCAGTTCATTAGTCGCCTTTTACGACACCCAAAGGAAGAGATAGGTAGATAGTATTCTATTAATGAACAGCTACTAGCATAGCACCAAATAGTATAAAGAAATATACAGAAATTCCTGAGTTTTAATACTTTTCATGATTGACTTTACATCTGGATAAACTTTAAATCTTCAAATTGGGGGCTTAGAATTACTCGAGTCCGTAGATTTACCCTTAAGAACCTACACGTGACCCCTGGGTGGTGCTAAATGAGTGACACTGACTGAGTGGTAGAGCCACGCTGCGTTGCAGCACGCATTGGGCCGGCTCGCCCGGGGTAATACCGAATATTAATAAATAATAATCCGGCGTGAAATAATGGCACTTGGTGCTGTTGTGTTTCGTCCGGCCAGTGAGAGTTCTGGAGGCCCCTCCCCCCCCCCCCCCACAATTCCTATTCCTTCCTTAACCCTATTCCTTTCTTTAAGGTCGGCAACGCATCTGCGACTTCTCTGGTTTTGCGGATGTCCATGGGCGGCGGTGACTGCTCTCCATCACGTGTCCCACTTGCTCGTTTGCCTCCTTCTTATATAAAAAAAACTAATAATCATGGTTGAAATAACCTGCTATAATAATATGTATATTTTAGAAATTTAAGATCACCTTATAACTAACATGGCCTAGATTCCCAGCAACATGATTTATTTGTATTGTACGTTAATTAATTATTTCAGACATTATTCTAGCAGATGGCTTCCATAGCGACATACAGAACTCAGAGACACACAATTCTTTTTATAGATGTTTGTCTGTCTTCTAATAAAATACACCATCATTGGGGTTGAACACAAACGAAGCCATTAATACTAATAGATCGTTGATAGATTAATCTTTTCCGCATCAACGGTTATCGTTGTATCGTCTAGTGAGGCGTTAAGTTCGTTAAGGGTCAACAATGCTTTTCTCCCCACCCTTATTAGAAGGGATTACGGTTTAAAGTCGCACTGTTTGCGGAGACACTGTAAATGTATCTTTGTTGGTGATTTTTGCTCGGTCATTTCCTATAAAGTTTGAAACGTAAGAAACACCGTTTGCATTATGCACTGTAATCTTTTTGGTATCTTAAGTACTTTTGGAATGTCATTAGGTTCTTTAGAAACTATCCTGTGTTATAAATGTAAAAATATAGCAAAGCAAAAGCGAGACGATATTTAATAAAATCCCTTAGTTAGTATTGCAGTTCACTAAATTAGATTCAGCCATTAGTTTTAATTTATTAATGAAATATATTACAATAAGCTGTGGTGTTTGCTACCTCTCCGGGATACGAAAGTAATATACTTACTTATGTACTTACCTATATGACAAGTTCATTTTATATGTTAAAAAACGTTAACATGATTGTATTTTATATTACTTATAATATGAAGCATGTATTAATTTCTACGCTTCAGGCTGCACGTTAAACCGTTTCTTCCGGCTTTTCAAATATGCAGTAGCTAACACCGACCAACCTGCAATGAGCCAAAGTGGTGGACCCATTTGGAGCCAAGTAACAAGACTTATTTATTAACGATAATGATGAAAATGCTTTCTTGAGATATTTTGACATTTTTGACAGGTCAATCTTCGCTAAGTTAGAGAGTTGAACCTAAACATCTACGTACAAATTAATTAAGATTTACTGGCCACGCTAGCAATTTTCAAAAACATAGACATTCCAAATTTTTTTAAATATTCACTGGCCAGAAAAAATATTTCTTAGCCGACAATGCCTACTCAAGAACTTCAAGAGTGGAATCCGCACAATAGCACACAACGATTCACACAATGGCTCATCAGAGAACTCATTAGAATTCTAATTATTACCACCGTCTGATGTAAGACAGAGCGCACAAATTGTATTAATGCCATCAAGCCTCTTGTATCTACATACCTTCGATTTAGGTTTAATCAAGACCGTGACTTGCGAATTTCCGTCGTCAGCGTACCTCCCGTTAAAATTACTGATGAATAGAAGATTTCGCTGTCAATTAATGTTGCATAGAACAAAATCAGTAAAACTCAAACATTTATTTGCAAATTAAGTGTTGATTGGGGTGAGCCCATCGCCTCTCTATGCTGTTGGATGTATGTGCAGTCTTTAGTCCGTTAGTCGCAATTTACGACACCCAAGATCAGAGATTGATTGGTAGTATTCTTTTTGTGAGCTGCCACCATACAGCTACAATCTCTTACAATAAGATAAGATAGAGAAACATTTATTGACCACAAGCACATAAAAGAGAAGGTTGTACTACACAGAAAAGATACACAAAAATAATAATAAAGCGCAAAAAACAAAATGCATTGAAAATAATAAAAATATAGGCCTGATATATAATATATATATCAGGCCACTGGCTCCAGGCATTACCACCTACCAACGTCAGTACCTTGTTGGACGGGCCGTCCCTCACTCTAGCGGTCTGCCTCCGTCTTGGCGCCAGGGTAGTCCACCCTCATTGCTGTGTGTGTGGGGAGGCTGTTGACGAGCTTGGCTTGGCTAACACGGCCTCTCTTGCGCTCGCAGTGCTGGTCGTATGTTACGGCACTCCTCACTCAACAGCATCATTCGCAGTGCTTTTGCCACCGTTGGTGTACCGGCTGTTTTAGAGCCAACTGGTATCTCTCGCAGCGATGGCAAAAGGCCTGACGGGTATGACCATTGGACCTTGGAAGCTTGGCAGGTCGCTGGTGTGGGATGCGACCTGTGCAGACACCGTGGCTCCCTCTCATGTACGCGCCACCTCGCTTCATGTCGGGGCTGCTGCGGTAAGTGCTGAAAGTCGCAAACGGAACAAGTACGCGAACCTAGGCCGCAACTACATATTTGTTCCGTTTGCAGTGGTGACAATGGGTCCATGGGGGCAGGAGGCCAAGCAGCTCGTTAAGTCGTCGCCTTATTGAGGCCCCGGTGACAAGAAGGCTGGCAGCTACCTCTGCCAGCGTATCAGCCTCGCAATCCAAAGAGGTAACGTCGCCAGCATTCTTGGTACCGCACCCATGAGCCCACAGTTGGAGGACATCTTTTATTTATAGGTTTTTTCTTCTTTTTTTACCGTAGTTTAGTTTAGGTGGATTAATTTTAATTATTTATGTAGATAATTAAGTTGTTTTTTTTATTATTATTAAGTTATGTTGTTATTTTGTTATTACTGTATTTGATTACATCAAATCAAATAAAAATATATGCTAACGTGGCATGTGGCCAATTAGGTCCCAACATCAGCTTGTGCTGAAACGTGCAAGCCGTTGCAGCGCTAGTATTCTGGTAGGACCTAATGCCTTGCCCGCACTGGTGTGCAATTCAGCCGAGCAGCGAGCCACTTCACAAAATATGATTTAACAACTAAAAATAAAAATAAGTTTGCAAGAGCAGCCGCTGGCGCCGCTTCCACAGGTGGCACCCGTTAAAGAGTATGAAATGGGAATCAGCCGTTGCTTGGCTCTGCCATGGAATCGATAAAGGTTGTTCTGTTCTGTGGGCTCAGCCAAATTTCAGGGAACACCAGCGCAGAGAGAATAGAGAGAGCATGACACACTCAAGAAATCTCCAACAAAAAAAATAAAGTGTCTCCAATTAACACAGAAACCGTTCAAACTTTCACTAAAACGTAGCCAAGTTGTTTTCCAACTCCGGCTTTGTTACAGCTAGGTTGGTTAGGCACTAAAATTATCAAGAATCTGCATTTTAAAACATAATTCTGACGGTACAAGTACACATTTCCATATTGAAACAAAAGGCGCCATTCTCACGCCACGCGAGCGTGACCATCTCGATGTGCCATCGCAGAAGTTAACATTAATTGGAAGTCACAATAGAATTATGAACAGTGCAGTTGTTACAAGAAATCTCGACAAATTAATTTTATTTTTAATGACTTTTTTAGATTCGTTAATAATAATTTGTCTTACGCGTATGCCAGGTCAAGCGACTGGCAATCCCAGTATATTATAATTATGGTAATCTCCTCCCCTTACTTACCTACTAAAAACTAGACGGAGGGAGAGGAGACCATCTCACTAAAGAACCTACTACCACGCCTTGTCTGCCAAGAGAATGATTCGGGACCATGAACGCAACGAGCCGCCAGAGACGATCGCTGATTTGAATACCTACCTAAAAAGATAGAAGATATAAGAAGCTATTTAAAAAGTGGATTCCTATTTCACATTACAAAAAAAAAATATTAATCGCATAATAACAGCAACGTAAGATCAACAGGGTTTTTTTCTGGGACCTCCGAATTTCGGAGTAAGCCCTCTCTAGCAACGTGGCTACCGGCGTATGCGAGTATTGTCCCCATTGTGAAAAAAGTAAAAAAAGATTATCCCCGTCATGTAGGGCTTGTTCAACGCAAACAGAAACTCGAAAGAGGTGCATTTCTATTGCCAAAATACCTCCGTGTCACGTCAAACAGCAGCAAAGAAGAGAAAATATTAACTCAACACTCCAAAAACCATTAAGCCATCGGAAGGCTCTTCAACTTGTTTTTACTTTGCATGTATTTTAAGTTAGTTTACTGAGCTGTAGAGCAAATGAGATGCGGTATTTTCAGAAATCCCGGAATGTTGTGTATTGAGTTTCTTTTAGTAACAAAACGCGAGGTGTGTTGGTTCAGTAATAGTTTTACAAATGGTGCCTTTGTTTTAATTATAGGAAGGTGTTATAAAATATCTAATACGAAATATGATATGTGGGAATTAAGTAAAAATATTAGCAATTCCATTATTTTCACTTATTATTTATCATCATCACTCAGAGGTGAAAACTTCTAAGATTTGATGAAGCAATGTTGACTAAAAACATAAGCATCAAGCACTGACAAATTTCGACGGATGAAAGCCAGACCTCGGTAGCCGAGTGGTTAAGGCAGCCGCCCGGAATGCGGAAGGTGCGTGGTTCGATTCCCGCCTGATGTTGTCGTCTTTTTTCAGTGTTTAAAATTTTACTTAAGTATATTTAAGATAAAAAACATTAATCTATTATTTATCATTTATAAAAAGTGTGTAGTTATTCTGTGTTTTCTACATGCTCGTGGTATATTTTTTAACGTAATAGACTAGTAAATTATTTTCGCTAAAAAGATTAAGTCCACTAACTTGAAATATGGCAAATAAGGAACTTTTCTTAAAGTGTTTTTAAAAAAGTTTTACAATCGCTAAACAAAAAAGTACACTAGTTAGTGGTACAATAATTAATTACTTTCTTGTGTACCATAAGATTAAAAATCACATTGTCGAGCTGTCAAAAAAGAACAAAAACAAATTAAAATGATACGTAATCGACACGAGAGGCTTTTATTGTGAAATATTTCCATTTTTAGTCATTAATATGGATGGCTATCCGTATAGTGGTTTTGAGAGGTTGTCATAAAAACCATAATGGCGAAAGGCCCGCCCACTCGCACACTCAAATGTCACGCCTTCGTCCCAAATTACCATCTTTAGAGGTAACTTTAAGTATTATGCTATTGACACCTATTCATTTGGGAAATATGAAGCTTTCCGTTACCGACTAAACTTTCTCTAAATAAGTACAAGCGATTGAACGAAATAGAGCTGACCAAAAAAAACTTACTCGATTTAAAATTGTGTTTAGACTTTGATTACGGTAAGATACTTTGTTTTTTTTATATTAGAAGGAGGCAAACGAGCAGGCGGGTCACCTGATGGAGAGCAATCACCGCCGCCCGTGGACACCCGAAAAACCAGAGGATTCGCAGATGCGTTGCCGACCTTTAAGAAAGGAATAGGGTTAAGGAAGGAATAGGAATTGTGAGGGGAGGGGGGAGGAAGAGGCCTCCGGAACTCTCACTGGCCGGACGAAACACAACAGCACCAAGTGCCATTATTTCAAGCCGGATATTCGTGAGAGGGTGGTATTACCCCGGGCGAGCCGGCCCAATACGTGCTGCAACGCAGCGTGGCTCTACCACTCAGTCAGTGTCACTCATTTAGCACCACCCAGGGATCACGTGTAGGGTCTCAAGGGTAAACCTACGGACGCGAGTAACTTTAACCCCCTAAACGACTAAGTGGAACACTTTACATACATATATACACATAGTCACGACTATTTTCCCCAAAGGGTTAGTCAGAGACTAGGCAATCATCATCATCATCATCATCAATGAGGACAATCCACGTTTCACTAAACAACAACATGTGCACATGTGCTTAGCATGACAGGTGGGGAGCCCATCGCCGCTTTATGCTGTTGGATGTATGTGCAGTCTTTAGTCCATTAGTCGCTTTTAGGGTTATTCCACTTATCCTCATTGAGTTTCCCCATAAAAGGGGATTTGTAGACTTTTCTTCCATAAATACCCATTATCTGTTTCTTGCGATCATTATGGGGATCAGTGGAAAAATGAAGTGCATAAATCCCCATTGCTTTAAAAATAAAACTCAAACGACTTATTTTGTAATCACAGCAGTTTTTGTGCAATCAACTGTTGATTTAGATACATAAGAGAGTTTACTCATTTCGGTTTTCCATACAATTTTCAATTTAAGAAATTTTTAAAAACCAGTAAGCATATTTGGATGAAATTCGGCATGCTGTAAAATACAGAAATGTAAATAGTTTGTTAAAAACATTTCTAATAATCGTTTATTTAACTGAGTTATTGCGATTTAAGCTTTCTATGGTGGACTTTTTAAATCGCAATAACTCAGCCTAATAAACCTTTTTTAAAAATGTTTTCAACAAACTTTTTAGATCTCTGTATTTTAGTTTAACATGCAAAGTTTCATTAAAAATTAGCTAATTAGTCTTTAATAATTTAATTTGTATGGGAAACCGAAAAGCGGAAACCCTCTTATAGAAACAAATATATGGCAAAGTGTATCAAACGGTCTAATTTAAATATGACCATTGCAGCACTTGCTTTTGGTTGCTGCTAGTCGACGACAGTAACATGGAACGACAATATAATAGTTCCATGAAGGGAAGGCTCCGAACCTCTGCCCCCTAGAAAGTGCAAACCGCTTCATACCGATTCTATTGCGTAAAACCTATTTTACCTATTTTGTGGTAAAGCGCTAACACCTTAGCGTTAACGAAAGTAAATAGCTAGACAAGTTTACAGATATTTTGCGATTGCTCACTCTATTCCTTGCTACAATCGAATACCTTTATATTAATATTAAGCACACTAATCATATTTACCGTAACATATTATACATTAAATTAATTCACATAATTCTCTTTACTTGTCTAGGAACTCCGGTCTCTAATCGAGAGCGGGTTTTGATACATGTACCTACACACGCAGACTACATTTTTTTTAATTCTTAAACAGAATAACGCTAGGCCTTTATTTTAATTCGATGTTAGGAGGGTTAACACATTTCGGGATCCAATCCAAACTTCCAAATTCAAAATGGTACTGACCTAAGCCATTTCTTTGCATGCTAAAGGAATATACAGATACCTAAATATATTACATATCGTCGTCATTCTGCCAAAACTAGTTAAATGCACAATAATGCAATTTGAGATAAATCAATTTAAAAGCTGAGATTATTTTGTTAAATACTAGCTTTCATTAATTTTTTTAGATTTTTTCCGATGCATTATTTATCCTTCTGTAGAAGTCAAGACTAGTTGATTCGATAATCCTTATAGAAACAGATAAAAATAAAAAAATATCTCCGAGAGGAGTGCATTTAATCACTTTTGTTTCGGCAGAATGACGGCGATATGGTGAGGTTATAAAAAACAGCACTTTTAAGTTTCAAAACGACTCGAACTGACAATAGGCCAAAGATATGTTGCATCAGCTAAATATTAGTGTACTTAGTTAAAGTAAGTATCGAGATTTTAACTTTCATAATTGTGATATTTCGGTCATTTGAAAATTGATATTTCTATTATTTAGTTATATCGGGTATCGGGGATTTTCGATGTTTTTGTGATAAATTTTCTTAATTTCAATTCGCACCCAGAATTAATATAGCACTTAGAGAATTAGATATTAGAAAAAAAACTTAACTAAAAAAAAAAAAAATTACATTATCATAAAACTGTAATGAATAGATTCAACTATCAACGCGAAGGTATTAACCATGTCGCCAGAAGGCACATTCTATTCGAGCGGTCTCGAAGCATGTAATTTACCAAATTTATGGGCAAAAGTCGCAACGGTGAGCTTGTACGTAACAATATATAATCACTGGCTTCATTTGCATCTAGAGTTGTTATTTAGTATGATACTTTAATTGGAGCTAACCAACAAACAGTAACAGCCATTGATAGCGAGGATACGATACATTAATCTATGCCATTGATTAAGTTATTTTTATAACATTCTCTTCATCTAGCAGGTACTTCTTTCTTTAATAATATTTATTAATTTTCTCTACAAAGCATAGTGAGTATCTTAATTTATTATAAGTGACATTTTATGGAAAAAACATAGCAAGATACGGTTGAACGATAACGCATGTGCTAGTTTATTAAAAAACTGTATGACAGACGCTAATGCCTTCCCTCACGCTTAATGGACACTGATATAAAAGTGCCAAACAACTGTTTACAAGATTATGCATGACAAGAAGAAAGAGGCAATTCAAGTGCTTAAATATAACCAATTAAAATAAAGGAAGAGAAAAAAAGGTAGTTAAAAGTACTTACTCCGGAGATTACTTATGAAGATCACGGATCACCCTGACGATGACGGCACGTGAGGGAAAGTACATGAGTTTTTTTTACTGTGGGTAAGCACTTGACCTTTATCTCATTTGATATTAGGCGATGATAAAATCGATGGTGGAAGCGCACTTCACCCGGACTCCTAAACTACTGAGGAGCTGGCTATCTTATCTCTAACTGCCGGAACTCAAAAAACTACTGCTGAGCCACTAACTATCCAGGTGGGCTTAAAGCAAGCCGTACCACCGAACCGAGTACAAACTTGTAGTCCTGCTGGTAATCGAAACCGAGACCACTGAATCTAAAACCGGTGGTCTAACTATTAGACCACAGATGCGATTTAAAGGTTTTTAGGTAGTAGACTCCCTTGGGTCATAACAATCTGCATCTACTCGGACACAGTAATATGCCTCATGCATTTTCTCCTGTATATATATCAAAAACAAAGTACCATAGCGTTTCCACATAGGACCCGCTTCATAAATAAATAAGCAGACAGTCCAACTTAATATCCATTACAAAGGAACGAAGCACTTTTCAGTTTGAAAAATATTAGAGTTTGAAACATGGTAAGTAGTGTCTGTCTGGCTTAACTAGTTCACCAGAATGAAACTTTGAAAGGGATTTGAGGTACGCTTCTATGCGCTTCTAAGCGAGTTTTAAACCTTAGCATCCGTATCGTGCAACCTATTTAATGAAAATTCTTGTACAACAGCTGCAGTTTACGACTGAGTCTACAGGCTAGCAATCTCTTTCTTTTATAGGAAAGAATTTATTGTCGTCAACATATAACATTCACATCGGAAGTGTGTTTATGGATGACGAGAAACAGGGGCTAAACATATTTTTTTAATAAAAGAGGGAGGCAAACGAGCTCGCGGGTCACCTGATGGAGAGCCAGAGACATCGCAGGTGCGTTGCCGTCCTTTAAGGAAGGAAAGGAATAGGGTTAAGAAAATGTGAGGAGGGGGGTTGCTCCTCTGGAACCCTCACTGGCCGGACGAAACACAACAGCACCAAGTGCCATTATTTCACGCCGGATATTAGTGAGAGGGTGGTATAACGCCGGGTGAGCCGGCCCAATGCGTGCTGCAACTAGAGATGGGCGGTGGGTATTTACCCGGGTATTTACCGGGTTACCCAAAACATGGGTAAAAACAATAAGCACGTTGTGGTTTAGTAGTATTTTTTCTTTTTGTCTTTCTTTCTATTCTTTTATATTTAATTGTATGTTTTGGTACAAATAATGAATATTATCTTGATTGTTGACTAAACTAGTAATAATAAAAAAAAAAATATTAGGTAAAACTTTTGAATCGAGTCGCCTGAAGGGGGGGGAGGGATGGGTAGGAGGGGGTAGGGTGAGGAGTACTCCCCATTACCCCCCCCCCCCCTACAAGTAGTATAATTAAGTTATGTTATTTTTTGTATTTTGAGGTTATGTAACAATTGAGGTTGGGGGAGTGGGGAAGGGCGACCCCCCATTTAGGTGGCGAAAGGGGAGAGAGTATATAAAAAACGTCGCACGTACAAAAACGTCATTTCTGGCGTTTCGCCGGCCGCTCCCGCGGTACGCTCGCTTTGCTCGCTTGACTCGCGCGTTTTTGGTCAATACTAACCTAACCTAACCTAATTAACTCTTTAGACTTTTGTCATGGCAGGGGCCTTCGCCCCCCGAGCTCCCCCATGCGGCGCGCGACGGCGAGGGCGCTTTTTTAAATCCAGAGTGAAGTGAGGGATTCTAGAGTAGAATCCCGAGCGTAGAGAGGGATTCTTTAGTAGAATCCTGAACGTAGCGAGGGATTCAAAGTACGTCGCCCGAGCCAAAAATATAATTTGCGCCCGAGTAATACACTCTACTTTTATCACCCACTATGAGAAAAAATTATTTTGATGAGCCCATCGCCAATCTATGCATTGGATGTATGTGCAGTGCAGTCTTTAGTCCGTTAGTCGCCTTTTATGACACCCAATGGAAGAGAGGAGTTGGTAGTATTATATTGATGAGCCCATCGCCGCTCTATGCTGTTGGTTGTATGTGCAGTCTTTAGTCCGTTAGTCGCCGGCGGTGGGCTCATCAAAATAAGCTAAAAGGGGGGACGTAAAAAGTCGCGTCCGCCATCATGGATCTCGAAATAGATGTTGTATTCGACATCGAAACCGCTGAAAAACATGAAAATGATACCCATATTGATTTTACATAAAAATGTATCGTCCGCCATCTTGGATCTCGAAATAGATGTTGTATTCGAAATTGGACCCCTGATAAACATGGAGATGATACCCATATTGATTTTATATATAAAAGTCACGTCCGCCATCTTGGATCTCGTAATGTTGTATTCGAAATCGGCACCCCCGAAAACCATAAAAATAATATCCATATTGATTTTATAAAATCAACAAAACGTTTTCTACGTTATGACAAAAACATGTGCATAAAAGAACAATAATTAGTAACATGGTTCACGAGCGAGCTAGCCGTAAGCATGGACGCGAGTTTGCCTAATTTACCGTTTCAATTCTATGTCTCACTCACTCAATACCATATTCTTTGAATTTGAAACGCTCGGCTTTAGACTAACGCTATTACACAAGGGTCAGCAGAATAAAGGACAAACTAACTCATGATGATGACACAAATAAATACTATAAACTAAAATAAAGTATCGACACTGTTTAAAATAACTGAAGATTATTATATTGACTGCATTACACGATTTAGGTAAAAAATACATAAAATGTTAAAGATAATTGCCATATCATGATTTTACCCATGAAATGGGTATTTACCTAGGTATTTACTCGCGTTTTTACCCGTTTTGGGTATTTACCGGGAATTTACCGGGTAAAATCCCATCTCTAGCTGCAACGCAGCGTGGCTCTACCACTCAGTCAGTCATTTAGCACCACCCAGGGGTGACGTGTAGGGTCTCAAGGGTAAACCTACGGACGCGAGTAACTTTAACCCCCTAATTACCCCCCACTATTACCCCCCCCATTATCTGGAGATTCTCTACCATACTACCCAGGTATCACACAATCTTACATTACTACCGTCTCCAGGGCGTTAGAGTATTACCAAAAGCCACAGTGCACGGCTTACAGAAACCAAGGGGGTGTCCAAACAGCCTCCACTTTACTCGAATTGCTCTTCTCCAGTGCTTAGTGGGTAAACTTCCTTCCTTCTCTCCCTGATTGATTGCTATGCTTTCAGTGTGGAACGACGAATGGAGCCCTAATAACCCTACCTTCTTTTTGGAGACATACCTCCTTTGGTGAGATCAGTGGCGCAGCGGCTGAGGTGGTTTGCGATCTTGCCATAGATAAATAACTTTCGCAATGCCGGGTCACTGGTTGGGTAAGCAACAGAAAAACATCTCATTAGCTCATATCTCTAAACTCAGCTTCATCCTGCTTCTGAAAGCAAATAGTGTCAATAACTACTAATCTCTAACTCGGGTGCGGACTATATTCATCATCAGTAAACATACATAATCACGACTATTATCCGCGAAGGGTTAGTCAGAGACTAGGCAGTGAGGACAGCAAAAGCAGTCCTCTGCCATAGTCCAGTTCTCACCAAATAGCGACAGCACATGTGTTCATCGCTGCTCTCATCAGTTTATGACGTCCAAAAAGAAAAGAAAGTGAAATTTTAAGCACTGAAAAAAGACGATAACCTCAGGCGGGAATCGAACCACGCGCCATCTGCATTCCGGGCGGCTGCTTAGTGTTTAAAATTTTACTTAAGTATATTTGAGCGTTAATAAAACTCTAAAATAAAATATAAAAAAAACATTGAAAAGAAAGTCGTTATGAAACAATAATGAGTTATTAATTACTAGACATTTAGACGGGGATTAACGCTAACTACATATTATAGGCATACTACGCATACCTTTATAAACCCGACGTTTCGATAGAGTTGCACCGGTCGTGGTCACGGGCGGACTGCTGTCGCGATGTACTGCCACCGTTTGCGCGGCGTCCACCGTCACATTTTTTATGTGAAATCGGGTATAAAAAGGTCTGCGTAGTATGCCTTTAATATGTAATTAGCTTTAATCCCCGTCTAAATGTCTATTTATAAAGGAACGCGAAAGTTTAAAAGTGTATATTATTCATTACTGTCTTAGTAATTAGGTGTTCCTATTGAAAAGTTCCATAGTCTGTTTCACCGAAAAATTGCGAATACGTGTTGAAGGGCAGTTTTCCGCTGAGCAGCGCTGTTACTTTTTTTCTCATCTACGACCAAAGGCAAAGGCATTCCGCTGCGCCATCCATCCAATATCGCTCTACGCTTGGCATTGAGATTTCAATTTGATGCATTCTATCATTTTTTTTCATTTGGTAGTTATTGGGATTCCATGTCGGGAACTTCTTAAGTAAGTAGCTATTATTATAATGTACCTGTAATCGACATAGCTTATAATTTTTAATTTTTTTTAAAGATAATTAGAAAACTGACGATGACTGTCTCAATCGTATTTTTCATAACATTAAATTTCAAAAGATACAGTAGGTACTTACTTAAATAAAATGTACCTACGTAAAACTATTCTGATATTTTTTTTAGCATCCTCTTTGCTTAACATACCTACACATATTTTTTCAAGTGCTTTTTTTAATAACAAATTTTTAGCTAACGTTTTAAAAGTGTCCTGTTTTAATTGAAACTGGTCAATTCAAAGCCGATTTTGTATAGAATGTACTTCCTTTTGATGGGTTATCATGAAGTCCACACTAAGATATTAGGGCAAAAAACTGATTTCCGTCGCTAACTCAAAAATTGTCAAAAGTGTAATAGACACTTCTTTTGTATTTTCGTAAATGTGAGTTTAAATTTTAATACAGACCACCTTTTAAAAAGCTGCGGTCAGACCTACATTTTTTCTATTCTTAGCTTTTAGGTTAGCTGATGTGCCCTATAACTCACCGAGCCTACATTAATAATAAATGCTGCATGAAACCTTTTTACCAGAACAGTCGGCGTCAGAAGTAGCTAAAATCTGTAGTACGTATTTTTTTATATTTATGTAGGTACTTAATTTTAAAGCAAATTTGTTGCATTATTGAACAAATTAGAAAATGTAAAAAATATCCATTAGCAGAATTCGAACCCTATCTGACATTCCGGATATTGATGACGTAGTTGAATTTAACATTGAATGGGCGCGTTTGGCTTTCAAAGTCAAATGTTGATTAATTTCGGCGGGCTGGATAGTCTAGTCTTTTTTCAAAGTCCACATTGCACGTCATGATTATAATATGTACCTACTTATGTTTTCTTTGGTGTTAAAACCATACAGTCTCCAGTACTGTTAGATAAAGACACAACATTCATAGACTAGTTAAACTTGAAATACTGTTTTGTAGTAAGTAATGCCTTTTATTTCTCATACACAGTTTAAAATTTATTATTTGCAAACGTATATTTTTGTTTCCATTTAAAATCCTCATTAACGACGCAAAGTGAATCTCGGCTCAAAATTGAGCTAAGCGAAGCCTCGGACACGCGAGTTATAACGAGTGGACGGGCAGCAATTATAACTTTGACTACGTAACTTGAAAATGATATTTTTTATTTGGCCACAAATTTTATAATATTTTTTTCCTTTAACACTGTTTTACTCGATGAACGATAATTAGAATGAAAACATTTAGTTTGATCAAAAGAAAACTTTGAATTGTATTGGAGCCTACTTAGGTAGATGGTAGAAGATTTTTTATTTTTTAATATTTTACCTACTTATCCACTTGTCTGTGAAAAACAGACACAATACAAATTCGGACCGGTCATTATTGATTTACTTTGCTGTACTTTAGTCATCTAAAAATATTAAAGTATAAAAGTTCTTTCAAACAATCAATTTAAAAAATCGCTTTGACAAGATATTAGAGAACTGCAATCCGCAAAATCGTAGTTTCGATCGCTCCCTTTCTCACAACTGACACCACTATCTCAACGGCAAGCTAACATTGTTTCAGTACACCGTACACAATACAATTCGTTGTAAATCACGCGAGCAACGCAGCTGCGCGCCGTCTGCGCGCGCTTATTTATTTACCCAGATCGCGAAGGCGCGGCGCTCACGACGCGACCCTGCCTCTGGGCTACCAACCAACCGGGCCGCGGATCCACTGACACTAACACACTACACTACACTAATGTATGAAAGTTATTTTTTACATCAAATAATAAAAAAATTCTCTTTGACAATAATTAGAGGAATGCGAGCCGCAAGATCGTAGCTTCGACCGTTCCCTTTCGAACAAAACGCAGCTGCGCGCCGTCTCGTTGCGCGCGCGCATGTTTATTTACCCAGATCGCGAAGGCGTGGCCCTCACGACTGACCCTGCCTCTAGGCTACCGACCTACCGAGCGGATCAACTGACTCATAACAATTATTGTAATATCATTGGTAGATAAATATCCGATAGTCAAGTGTTTTAAGACCCAACCGACCCACAGCTTCGTTTTAATAAGGGGTTTCTATGATTGTTTGTACGTGTACTTTTTAACAGAGCATACGATAAATTTTGGGTACAATAAACGCTTTGTTGTTTTTAGATATGCAACGGATTTTTATTGGCTGCTTCACTTTAAACTTGGTGTCATCACGTCAAATAAAGTTAAAAAAATATTTTTAATTAACTCACTTTAGTAGCATAAACATTTTTAACTACCTAGTCATAAGTCTATTACTGGTCTCTTGAAATAAATAAAGAAAAACTTTTTTTAAGTTAAACACTATTCAAAAAAATTTGACACTATTAACATAATTCTCGTGTTAACTCCTCCTTAAAAATACGCTTGGGTTGGGTTGAGTTGATGCGAAGACTCTACCGGATGTTTGGGATTATTCCGAATCTGGACTGCAAACCTAAACCGGGACCGAACCCGGCGCGTTACGATACCAAAAGCCAACATTTTATTACGAATGTAATCCACTTCGTAACCTGACCCGAAATGGTGGAAGTAACTTAACCAGAAATAAAAGTTTTTAGTTATCTACTTGACACCTACATTATTATTTCATTATTTTAAACAAGCATAAGTCCATCCTGTACCAAAACAACAGTATATAAGATGACTGCTAGAAATCGCAAGAAACTTGAAGGGCTGATTAGGTCAAGTGTTTTTTATACATGACAAAAATGACAAAAAAGGAATTCGTGTTTTTACCTACGTAGGTACTTATCGCCCAGCTGACGGGGGCAACGGCCGGCCGGCCGGCCCTCTGTTGACCCGTCAACGTAGGTACGTATCGCCCAGCTGACGCGGACGGGTCAACAGACGGCCGTATGCTTTAAAATAAATTAGATAATACTCAAAGACTATCCAATTAAAATTCACAAAATGAATTAATTCATTAAAAATGAAAAAACACGAATTCCTTTTTTGACATTTTTGTCATGTTTAAAACACTTGACCTGACCAGCCCTTGATGTTTCTTGCGGTTTCTAGCAGTCACCTTATATTTAATCAGTAATACTAAGTTAATAGGTAAAGAACGCATTTACATAATAAGGCCACAAGTAATCATAACCTCCATTGATAAGAAAATGTTTGCATCAACCAATATTAAGTAACTCCAGTTCATAGCGTAATAAAGGAAAAAAGGTCCTAAGGAAGTGTCCATTTTGCCATTCTTACCGGGACTAAGACAGAAAGCGGTACATAATCTTGTTAGTACGAGAATGCGCCAGATGCTCCAGCTTTTCTACGCAAAGAAAAATCTGGCAAAGGAAAAACGGTTAACTAAGCGAGTGGAAAGATTATGTCTTTGTTTCGCTTGTGTTTCTTGTGGCATTAACCAGACTAACATTTTTGCTGTAGCTGTTTAGTAGGTTTATTATACTTGTTTTATTTTCCTCGGGTGTCGTAAAACGCGACTAACGGACTAAAGACACCATAAATACTACCAACAGCATAGAGCAGCGATGGGCTCACCACCTGACCCGCTGAGCACATGTGCAGTCGCTATTTGGTGAAAAGTGGACTATGGTAGAGGACTGCTTTTGCTGTCCTCATAGCCTAGTTTCTGACTAACCCTTCAGGGATAATAACCGTGATTATATGTATGTATTTCATGAAAACTTAAACAAGTCGTAGTTTTATCTTTTCTCTCTTATATAATATAAAATCTTACTAGCATGTTTACATGCAAGGAATGACCAATAATAACTTTTTAACATTTTATGTTTAGAAACTAATTGAGTAGCTTATAAAAGGAAAACTTATTTACGGAGAGAAATTAAACTTGAACAAACTTTTGAATACATATATCTATATTAGTTATTCACTTGGAAACAATTACAGGGCAAAAGATATTTTAATCGAATGAGAAAACGCGTGTGTCTCCGATGACGTCCAAGTGTGACTAATCAGGAAGATCGTAGATCTCAGGGCACACGCCGCGCTTGCCGGGACCACCCGAACATTGGCGATGGCAGCCGATGCCATTCCTCTCGTTATTCCTTACAGTCGGCCATTCTGATGATCCTGCGCGTCCCCGCGTAGTTAGAGAGTAGGTATATGACGACACCTCTTGAGGTGGTCTGTCATTGCTGTGAAGAAACGTTAGTGACGGCACGTATTAATGTGCCTTGAGCGACCTTGCACAGTCAACAGCCGAAGCGTTACTTTATAATAAAATGTACAACGAGAAGAAGAGAATGAAATTAGTGATGTGATGAACTATTCACTGTACAACGCTATATCCTTATAGGATGCAGAATTATTGTATTGCCACTTCTTAATGTGTCCGGCGCTTTTCGACGACTCTTGTAAATGTATCTGTCGTAGAGATGATGACGCCCACGTTTATAAAATCAGCAGATTTAATTGATGAATGTCAATCAGTCGACTACCATTGTTAGTTGTCTGACTGAAAAAGCAATAATAATTATACGTGGGATCATCTATCATCAAAGACGACACCTTCCGCCATCTATCACTTGCTGAGTGACGACGACCAGATATCCGTCAGATGACGACACCAGGGCCACAGATCACTGCTGACATGAATGTGGATTTTGAGGACCTTAAACTGGGGCGCCGATACCCCGGTTATCTGTCATCTATAGACGACACGTTGAAAAACATGTCTGTCGGCGGTAACGACACAGTGTATCTATTACCAACCATTGGAAGCTTCACATTATAGACGCGACACCAAGTCATTGTCTGTCTATATATACCTAGTAGCTTTGTAAGCATAATAGATAAGATATGATACGATTCAGTCATTGAAAGACCAGTTAATTGTTACAAGCCTCATTTAATAAACTCGTTTTGTCCATTAGGTCGGGTCATAATCATAACAAAAGTCTGTTAACTTAACCATTCACAGTTTTATTTTATCACACCTTAAGCAAACTAACATTCAATATGAAACATATTTTTAACACCACACTTATTTTTCTGTCACGCATTTATAGCAACAACCACTCATCTCAACCATCAAACTCAACTTATATATGCATCTTCTCCACGAATAATAAGCTCATAATTCTATATAAATCCTACCATAAACTATCATATTATTATCTAAGTCTTAAATCCTACCATGAACAATAAACGTAACCGTATAGAATAACTAAACATTAAATTTTAAGTACTACTAGTTTAATATGGAAACTACACAACAATTTGGTAACCCATTATTCGTAGCCGAAGTTGCATCTATAAGATATTTGTTAGAATCATAATCACAATACAATCTCAACATTCTCAATATTTCGTAAATGGCACACATATCAGTGGTTATAGAAAAGTACAAAAACGGTTTAGTCTGAGTCAAGGTCAGTAGGATACTGCATAAGTTTCAATTTATCCCTGGCAAGAACATTTTTATAGGGACGACCGCGAGTACTAGTGCTCGCTATTAAGTATCGGTCATGAGGCAATACTTTACGTACCACATATGGTCCGTCAAATCGTGACATAAGCTTGCCACTACGAAGTCCTTTTTTAAATACTTTGCGCTCTGCAAGAACAAGATCTCCTTCTTTAAATGGGACGCCCTCACGTCTCCTCTTATCAAAGGAAGCTTTTGATTGTCGGGCTGCCTCTTGCGAGCGAGTAACTGCACCCGCTCTGATTGCGGTAATATCGGACCTTGTTGGCACGACAATGTCGCCTGCGAGCCGCGGACGAAAACCATACAGCAATTCTAATGGAGATTTTCCTGTGCTGACATTAACGTTAGAATTAAGACCCAATTGTACTTTAGGCAAAAACTCTTCCCAGCGATTTTGCTCGTCTTCACCAACGTAAGCAACTAGAGCATTTAATATGGAGCGGTTAAACCGCTCTACTTGACCGTTGGCCCTCGGACTAGCAACTGCTGTCATAACATGTTTTATTTGCCTATCACGACAGTACTTTTTAAAGTCGTGGCAATCAAATGCTTTACCACGATCGCTAATAATGCGGCTTGGCAATCCGAATGTTTTAATGAATTGGTCAAAAGTTTTTAATACTCCTGCACAGCTAGTATCGCGGACCGCCTCGATCCATATAAAACGAGTAAAAGCGTCGACGATCCCTAAAATATGCATCTTGCCTGATGGACTCTTACAGAATGGGCCGAGGTGGTCCACGTGTATTGTGTGGAATGGTACAGCCACCTTTTCAATGGGGTGTAGTAGTCCTACCTTACGACCAGTGGGTTTCTTGGCGTATTGACACGATATACAACCGCCAACATATTTTTGAACAAAACGCCTCATGCCACCAAACCAGTATTTTTCTTTCAGAGCATCATATATTTTAATGTAGTTGGCATGCCCATTATTATCATGGAATGTTTGTACAAGGGACCATCGAGATTGACGGGGCACGACCACTTTATTTTTATTATTAATTTTTCTAAACAGTACGCCATTATCAAGTACGTAATCTCGTGCTAAACCGCTGACATTACCGACGGAAAGCTCATCCTTAAGCTGGTTTACCGTGAGACGGATTGAGTCATCATCCTCTTGCATGCTTTCTATTAGGTCCTTTTCTACACGACGCATTACAGATTCCACGGGATTGCGACTCAACGCATCCACGTGAGCCATGGACTTACCAGCGCGATATTCCACGTCAAAGTCATAGCCTTGAACTTCGAGCCACCACCTCGCAATACGGGGGTTCAGATCTCGTTTAGACCATGTCCACCGCAAAGCGCTGCAGTCGGTGAGTATTACAAATTTTATACCGCTCAAGTAAACTCGAAACTTTTGCAATGACATTACGACAGCTAATGTTTCTAACTCAAAACTATGATAGCGTTGCTCTGCGGTAGTCGTTTGACGACTAGCGTACGCCACTGGTTGCAACGAACCACCAGGCGGCCTTTGTAATAAAATACCACCGAGACCGTGTTTGGACGCGTCCGTGTGTACTTGCGTCTCATAATCGGTGTTAAATAAAAGTAATACGGGACGGCTGACTAATATTTCTTTAATAGAATCAAAGGCTTGTTGCTGCTCAGAGCCCCAGGTCCATGGTTGGTCCTTTTTTGTAAGTAAAGTTATAGATCGCGCGAGAGTGGCAAAATTGCGCACATATTTCCTAAAATAACTGGCTAAACCCATGAATTGTCTTGCCTGGTGTACGTTCTCGGGTACTCGGAAATCTTTAACAGCATTTAATTTATGCTGAGCTGGTTTTACTTCACCATTGCTAACTTCATGACCTAAATATTCCACGCGGGTAACGAGAAACGAGCATTTATCGAGCCTGAGAGTCATTTTAGAATCACGAATACGTTCTAATACCGCTCTTAAGTGTTGTAAGGCAATATTCGTCTGACTAGAGTACGTCAATATATCGTCCAAATACGCAGTACAAAATTCAAATTTAAGAGGCCCAAGTATCTCATCTATAGCGCGTTGGAACACGGCTGGCGCGTTCGCGAGACCGAAACTCATTCGTTTGTATTGATAATGTCCGTTCGGCGTTATAAACGCCGTGAGATGTTTACTATCCTCGTCTAATTTTATACAATGATAAGCGGACAAAATATCGAGACAAGAGAAGACGCGAGCTTTAGACAAGCGATCCAATTGATCCTGTATAAGTGGCAAGGGGTAGCGCTCTTTTTTTGTTATTTTATTAAGTGCGCGGTAATCGACGCACATGCGCGGCTCTCCTGTCTTTTTGGGAACGAGCAGCACCGGGCTGGCGTATGGAGAGGTAGACTCTTCTATTATATCCTTATTTAAGAGGTCACTAATTATTTCGCGTACTTTATCGCGGTCACTGGCTGACATGCGGTAGGGGCGATAATATATTACCTTCTCCTTATCAGTCAGTTCGATGTGCATTTTTACCGAGCATTTACCTATTTTGCCATCATCGTCATCAGAAAAACATTCTGAATATTCATTTAGGATAGACTCCAGCTCAGCAAGCACATCAGGACCTAGATTATTACCAACCTTGTACGTTTTGCGACCATCGGTTATCGTGGCGCGGGCAACACATCGGTTAACCGGTAAGTCAATACTATTTTTATTAAGATTTATCATATTCATTATAGCCCTGCCGTTGATAATTTCGAGGTGATGCTCCGGGATGACACACTCAGCCCTAGGAGACTTATGTTCCGTGTGGCGCACAGACGCTTCACCGAAAATCACCTCTTCGCACGATACCACTATTTT
The DNA here is from genome assembly GCA_963921215.1 of Scoparia ambigualis. Taxonomy (NCBI): domain Eukaryota; kingdom Metazoa; phylum Arthropoda; class Insecta; order Lepidoptera; family Crambidae; genus Scoparia; species Scoparia ambigualis. Next base: position 9,586,511 of record OY992507.1, read on the forward strand.
ATTAATCCCGGGTAACAAAGTGACTTTGCCGTCTGGCATAAACTTAATACGCTCGGCATCCTCGCATATACTGGGTAACTCACATAAATTATTTGCGTTATACATCTTTAAAGACATCGGCGTCTTAATAACATAAACGTTTGGATAATCGGTAAACGGTTGCCCGACAATCACACCAATATCTTGAGCAAAGTCTGGTACAATATACGCGCGAGTCTCACACGACGCTTCATCAGCACAAATGCGCACATAAGATTCACCTATTGGTGTTATCTTAGAGCCACCAAACCCGCCAATAACGCAGTTAGCATCACAAGGTTGAATTTCAATATTTAACTGTTTTGCAACGGAGTGAGTGATCGTTATACATGAGCTACCGAAATCAATAAACGCCTCTAACGGAGAGTTATTTACTTTGACCATCATATAATATTTAGCACTAGCAGATCGATTTTCGTTATTTATAGCGTTTACCGACTGTGATACAGTTGATGCGGGGTTTTTATTCGCATTACGAGCTTTTAACTTTAAACATTCATCTTTAATATGACCCGGCTTACCGCAGTACGAGCATCTATTTACTTTGCGGAAACACTTATCGGCTACATGACCCAGCTTATTGCAAATAGAACACAATGACTTATCACGCTTATAACGACAAGTGGATGAAATATGTCCCCGTCGCTTGCACAAACTACACCGTACTCCTTTTGAGGTATTATAATTAGGTGAGGTATGATAGTTATGTGTGGTATTTGAGGTACTAACCTCAGCGGTAGTACGTAACGAGGACAGATAGTGTAATAATTTAGCGGGTTCATTACAAGCTGCCGAGACAGCACCAATTTCAACCACTTGGCTCCCGATTGTCCCTATAATAATCTCCGTTGTGAGGGATGGTGGAAGACCACAAGCATTACCCAGAGCCAATTTATCATGGTAAAATTGCATAAAATCATCACCGGGCTTTCTAATAATATTTACTAAATCACGCAACATACTCAATTTACTTTTCCGGGATGGAAAGGCGACCATAAGCTCAGCTTTAAATCCTAACCATGTCATATTGATATCAATTAATTGATCAAACCACTGGCGGGCATAGCCCTTCAATTTTGAAGATGTGTTGAATATGGTCGTCTTTTCATCCCAGCCATACATATGAGAGAGTCCTTCAATTTTCTTAAGCCAGTTCTCCATACTAATTATAGATTTTTGCGGGTCGAACTCAGGTATGGGATCACTGCGCCCAACGTAACGTAACTGTGATTGAGAATGGGCATACCCAATTCCAGTTACATTGGTCACCTCATCAAACGGTGCGCACGCGGGGAGCACCTGTTGGTGCGCGAGGTGCGCGGTACCTTGCGGCGGCGCGCACGCTGTTGATGAAAGTAGGCCGGATAATCCGGCCGACATAGCTGGCATCGTTGGCGTCACCACGGTGTGCGGCACGTTGGCATACTCCACCGGCGCCAATACGACCGCACCCTGCCCGGAACAAGGCGTAGATGCCGGGGCACCCAGCGCGCATTTCGACGTGGATGATCGCTGAGCCGGGGCCGTGGTGCCTGTGGTACTACCCACAGCCGTCACCGGCGACGCTGAACGTCGAACAGAACTCCGGTCACCGCTCACAAGCGACGACGACAGTGGCGGCGTCAGCGACCCATCTTCATTAGGGCTCCGGGGAACGCCGTAAACTTTCTTCTCTAGCGATTTTAATCGCTCCACTAATTTATGAATGTCCATATTTGCTTACACAACACAATGAAAGAAATCACCACAGGTGATGTGTGACCACAGCAAACAAAAACTTCTTTCACAAACGGCGGTTAAGACAATAATTACTCGTATGTATTATCACGATCACGGCGGGCGGCGCGAGTGAGCGAAAATGTAAGAATAAGTTTGTAACAATAACAAACGCGCCGGCCGGCGACCACTACGAAAACAACACCAAGGGCCAGCTCAGCAACACGGGCGGCTATACAAAGGGCTCACTCATTCATTACCACCTCTAAGGTAATGTGACGCCTCGGGACACTTGCGTTCTTGTTAAATTTTGATACACTTTTGTGGGAATAAGTTCATGCCACTTCTGAGCTAAAAGGAAAACTTATTTACGGAGAGAAATTAAACTTGAACAAACTTTTGAATACATATATCTATATTAGTTATTCACTTGGAAACAATTACAGGGCAAAAGATATTTTAATCGAATGAGAAAACGCGTGTGTCTCCGATGACGTCCAAGTGTGACTAATCAGGAAGATCGTAGATCTCAGGGCACACGCCGCGCTTGCCGGGACCACCCGAACATTGGCGATGGCAGCCGATGCCATTCCTCTCGTTATTCCTTACACTTAGTTGAGAAATTAAATTATATTATCTAAGTTATCTATCTATGAATAAAAATCAATGTTTGTATGTTTGTCCCCTGTGTGTTCCGAAACCAATCAGATTGTGATGAAACTTTGGTAGGGTATTCCGGAGACGCCCGTTACTGTTCCTGGCCCAAAAAAAAACAGCATAGCAATGCATGCCGTGTAGTTGGTTACAGGTAGTTGTTAATAAAAAGTAACTTAACGTAAACAACTGCTGGGGACAAGTCTTCAGGTACAACGGTACATGGGGACAAAGAAAGTAACAACTTAAAAACAAAAGAAAAAGACAGCTTTACTTCCTAAACAAAATTGAGTTAAAAGAAACATCTGAGAAATTTAACGACATATCAATAATGGTTGTCAGCCAATCCAAACATCAGAGGGCACTATTAACACAGAGCCGACATTCATATCGTTCAAGCGATCAACATCATTAACGAGCAGCGACATCAAACGGCCGCAGATTGCCTCCCGCTGGTGCAAGGTTAAATCGAACTGACTCGCTAATCGATACGATAATCGCTCACATTCTATGCCGAACAGATTTATGATCAGTCAAAAGCACAGTCAGCGCCAATTAATATTGATACAAGAATCAAAACTCGGGTACACGGTCCTGCCGAATGATCGATGCTGACGCGACTAATCTCGCGGACTAAACTGGTTAATTCACCCTAATGCATGTTTGTTTTAAATTGACTGTCGTTTGTTTTTTTCATTTGATTAATTTCGTTATCATGAAACTCATAATCATAATAATATGGTACATCAAAACAATATACACTCGTTTTCCGAAAGCTTGTAATTACTTACTTTACACAGGAATAGTATTTGAGCTAACATATTTTCTTATAGTTTAATATATTTTTAAGGTCATTCCAAATGTTTTTTTATGGACACCGGTCCATAGATAGGACCAGAACGGCATAGATAACACCAGAACAAACAATACAATTATACTTATCTATCTCCCTCGTTCTAGAACAATACATTACAATCGAGAAAAATTACTAAACCAAGACGATATATCTCGAGTCGCGTGGGTGGTGTGTGGACTTTCATCTGTTATTTAATAAAAAAAGCGTTCTATCTAATCATTTAATGGTCGTAAGATTGATGAATGCGCAGGACAGTAACGTTATTATTTGTCTCCGTTCGCGAACGGGGGGATAGGATATGGAGCGTAAATAAAAGTTTGTCTCGCGTCCCCGGGTATCTGGCGAGCGCCCTGCAGTACTGTGATTGTCTACTAAAGTCTTTTTATTACGTCATAACACGAATATCGTTTATTACTTTGGCAAGGTCTATGACAATTACAGATAATGTAGTGCCACATACAATTTTATTAATCGTGTCCATAAAAATAACACATCATCCAGTTTCAGGTATTAATAACGACTTATCCCGTATCTAAATCCCAAAAAGCGTTAAGTAAAGATTACGCGATAAGGATTTAAACCTACCATTACTATATTAGGCCCAAATTCTCAACCTACCAACTATACCTACGGGCCCAAATTCGATCAAGAATATTTTGTAAACAATTTAATCACAATTCTCTGTGCAAATATCTAGTGACACTCGGATTTTCACTTTTCCTTAAAACACTTACTTTCTAAAACCACTGCTAATAGCGTCTTTCTTTTCATACATATATATAATCACGCACGTCTATTTTCCCCGAAGGGTTAGTCAGAGACTAGGCAATGAGAACCGCAAATGCAGACCTCTGCCATAGTCCACTTTTCACCAAATAGCGACTGCACATGAGCTCAGCGTGACAGGTGGTGAGCCCATCGCCGCTCTAAGCTGTTGGATGTATGTCAAGATTCAAGATTCAAGCTTCAATATCATTTATTCAGGTTAGGCCATGTTTAGATTACAGCACTTATGAATGTCATTATGCCATCGGTTCGTAAGTCTAACTATAGTTAGATTATACGCCCCATATATGGGGCGGGAGCCTTGTACTGAGAAGAACCGGCAAGAAACTCAGCAAGGGCATTTCTTTTCTCCCTTTCTTTAAAAATGCCCTCTCTATCATAGAAGGGCACTTTCCATTACAATAATAAAAACATAAAACAACTACAAGGACATAAAAATAAAAAATATTTTAATAAAAATAAAAAGTTTAGGTACTTATCAATATAAAATAATCAATGTAATCAATGTCTTACATTACAGAAAAATAAAAGTAAGACTACAACTACTAATATACTAATAATAAAAATAAGTTAGCAAGAGCAGACCATCCTCCACAGGCGGCACCCGTTCACGAGTATGACATGTGAATCAGCCATCGCTTCGCTCAACCATGTTTTTAGTCTTTAGTCAAAGTCAAAGTCAAATTATTTATTCAATGTAAACCTTTACAGGCACTTATTGACGTCAATACAAATAATAATAAAAAAAACAGGTAACTAACTTATAGTTAAGACTTAACAACTAATCTAACGAGCTAATAGTCTGTGCCAGACAAATGCGCATCGCTACCCCCAGTACCACTGCACGCCGAAACAGAATCGCGTCGAACCGAAATATAAGCCGTGGTCATAGAATTGTTTAAACATACGTATCCTGGTACGATAAAAAATAGCGGGCAAGTGTCTCTCCCCTAGCGACACAAACGGCTAAAATTTATAGGTAATTTATCGTTTTTTTGGGATGAAAGGTGAAAAATGATAAATCATAATGAATTGTTAACTTAAGTTATTACTTAATGGAATAAAATTAAATATGATTTCCAATTATCGTTTTGATAATGTGGTAAGTAATAGAAATTGGAGTTTTTAAAGTAAAATAAAGTAACGGCTGAAATGACTTTTGGAAAACATTAGTACCTAACCAATAAGGTTGACATTTTTAATTCACATTTTTAATCATTCAAATATCTTTTTTTATAAAAACTTAAGCATAAACAAAACGTCAAAAATTAATAAGCATAAAGGACAATGGGCAAAAGTGGTCCAAGAGTTAAGACTAGGTCCTCCACTAACGATACCTGCGGGAAATGAAAGCTTACACTTGCCATATGATTCCGGCAAAATACCATCAAAATCCGTCCCGGGAACTCCCCCCCACGGTCAAGTCAACCTGACCAAAAATAATAAGATTTTACGTTATGTGTGGCGCATGTTTGGACATGTTTGTGCCTGTCTAAATAAGATAAAGTATCCCGTTTCTTCGCCCCTAATTGCACCCCCTCTCCTCCAACCCCTCAGGCTAACGTGACCACAAAAAAAAACTCCCGGGACGGACCCCGACAACACCCTGCAAAAATCACATGACAAGCATGTACTCTAACCCCCCACAAGCCTCATCAGTGGAGGACCAGTTTAGTCGCCTTTTACGACACCCAAGGGAAGAGAGGGGGTGGTAGTGTTATTTCAAGACTACGCAACACGGTATTTCTTTCCAAAAACAGCAAAAATACAAATGACGTTAGATATTGGCATAAAAAATCTAAATAGACAAAAATCAATTGCTACGATTGCATGTTCGCGCGTTACTTCAAAACGGCAGAGCCGCACCCCATTTATCTCTTCTTTTGTTGTTTTCTTAAGGGGATCCTGCACGAAATTGTGAAAATTTACGTACTTTTAAGTTACTTGTACTATGCGCTGAATCAGTTAAATACATTATAAGAACTTACGTAAGTTAGCCTGATCATTGCACAAGGTCGTGGCCTTGTTGAAATTTGAAACAAATTCTTTAAACAATAACAAACAATACATAAATCTCCTAAAACCATTTTTGCTTCGACTACTTTCTTAATTCTACGCATGAAACAATAATTCTTACATGAAAATATGTGTACCTATTGATATTCCGCAGGTCACCACCATCTTAAAAAAGTAAATTTTAATTTTTATCACAAGCGCGTGATGGTTTTGTTTCGCAGAGTAAAAACATTGCTCTAATCAAATTACTAGTCTGAAACTTCAAAGCAGAATTGTTCTAATTTTAAATATCAATATGATTTTGCTTTGAAGTTTATTATGAGAGTTATGTCAGTTTTTGCGATGGCGCTGCACCCACTTAAGTCAGAAAAATATTAGTATGAAAAAAAATTGTGAAAATCTGTCTCGGAGTCGGAGCTACGGGATTATCACGCGGACGAAGTCGGGGACGGGCCGCTAGTTGTAAATTTGGTTTATTATAAACATTCTTGATCGAATTAGGCTTTTATTAGGTGATAAATGATAATGTCATTTATACATAATTACTTTCGATTTCTACTTTAAAAAGAAAACCCATTTGTTTCTCTCGTAATTAATAAGTACCTACCAACTTGTATCAACCAAATTATCGACATTAAGTTACCTCAAAACAAAAGAAAATTAAGTAGATACACGAGACAACAATTTGTTAAAGCCCGGCCGGAGTCATTCACGTTCAAAGGTCGACAACAATTTTCGCATACTGAACATTGTGGGGAATTGAAAGGCTAACCACACCATAACGATCCTTAGAGCACACATAACATTCAACCTTACCGCTGCAGACATAAAATTAAAAATACATTACCGCATGTTGGTACAAGAAAAGAATTGTACCAAAGGAGAATGTTAATAATGTATATAGTAGGAGCATGCCCCAAATGCGTCTGCCCCATCTTAGATGTCGAGCCGTAATCCTGCCAAGCTTTGTTCTTTATAGCTTACTTACGGTAAGTTTATGTATTAATTCACCTTGTTTATTGGCGTAACAGTGTCGTGTAGCAGTAAAAGAATACTACCCTCTCTTCCCTTGGGTGTGGTAAAAGCGACTAACGGGCTAAAGACTGCGCATACATCCAACAGCTTAAAGCGGCGATGGGCTCACCATCTGTCACGCTGAGAACATGACGTGTAGTCGCTATTAGGTGAAAAGTGGACTATAATAGAGAACTGTTTTTCTGTCCTCATTGCCTAGTCTCTGACTTACCCTACGGGGATAATAGTCGTGATTATATGTATGTATGTTGTTTATAGGCGGACGCCATAAAAATAATAGCGAGAAGACAGGATTTTATAGACACAATCGATGGTTCCGAAGAACAACGTCATATCTGTAAGATAGTTTATCGGAGATATGACGTTATTCTTCGAGACCGTCGAAAATAACCACTGAGTGCTTTATCAACCCACTTTGGGAGAGCGTGGTGGGTTATTGCCCGACCTCTCGCCATGTGATGTTGTCCATGTGAGAGGCCTGTGCCCAGCTGTAGGACGTTTATAGGCTGATGATGGTGATGATGATGAGTGCTTTAGTTATACGAGAGCAAGTATGGTGTCATGACACTCAGATCTTTTGTACCTAATATGAGTAAGTTTATAAGTTTAAAGTCGCTCAGCGGGCTATGGAAAGGGCTATGCTCGGAGTTTCTCTGAGGGATCGGATTTGAAACGAGGTGATCCGGCAGAGAACCAAGGTAATCGACATAGCCCACCGGATTAGCAAGCTGAAGTGTCAGTGGGCCGGCCATATCAGTCGCAGAACCGATGACCGTTGGGGTAGACGAGTTCTGGAGTGGAGACCGCGTATCGGCAAGCGTAGCGTAGGACGCCCTCAGACAAGGTGGAGCGACGATTTTCGCAAGGTGGCTGGCAAGAGCTGGATGAGAGTGGCCGCTGATCGTGCTCGGTGGCGTGTTAGTGGAAAGGCCTATGTCCAGCAGTGGACACGAGTATAGGCTGATGATGATGATGATGATGATGAATATGAGTAATAATAATAAATGAGATGGACTATAACAATCTAAACTAAACCTAAACCTAAATCTAAACCTTAGAAAACAATACATATCAATTTAATCAAATGAAGGCATGATTTTCATGTCATGAATACATCGGCTATAGACAATTATTATTACAGTGCATTGCATTGATTTAGCATCAATATGAAATACTGTTCGATTGTTATTACTTGTACGACCTTTGTGGTCGAGTGGTTAGCACACCGGGTCTGGCGTCGCGCTATCTCTAAGTCAATCCCCGGTCGCGTCAATTTTGAGAAAAATTGATTTCGGGTCTGGGTGTTTTTTTCTATGTTCATGTATACTTATCCGTTAACGAGCTTCAAAAGAATATTTATCTTGGTATAGATAATTGGCGTGACTGTAAACAAATTTCATTTTTTAGGTATTTATTTTATTACTAATTAATTAAAGCAAATTCATCATCACCCTAAAACGTCTCACTGCTGGCTTTCTCACGCGAATAACGACTTCTTTCGACAACGCCGGGAACAGTGGTTTAACAAGCCAAAGCATAGTAGAGCTAAGAGACATAATGAGGCCACCCATCCATTGACCCACATTGCAAAAGTGACTTAACTTGCATGATCGCTACCCGAACGGACGGCAGTCTTCGTGTGTATGGTGAGGTGACCAAGGCTGTACACTTAGAACTCGTGTCAGACCTTACCATGTCGTCCTTTATGGCCGCGCTTCGGAGAATGACAGCTAGAAGAGGAACTCCACGCCATATTTACAGCGATAATGGTACCAACTTTTTGGGAGCCAGCCTCAGCTTGAAAAGGGAATTTGAGGAGTAAAAGCACATTTTTAGCAGCGTGTTTATGACAGAGATCATATCGATGGACATTAAACGGCACTTTAATGCACCGTCGTGGCCTTCAGCTGAAGGTCTTTGGGTGTGAAAAGCCTAAAATACCACCTGGAGCGAGACGTTGGTGAACAGAAGCTCACCTACGAGGAGTTTACCACCATCTTAACTTAATTGGAAGCTTGCTTGAACTCCAGACCTCTGTGTCCTCTTACAAGACCCAGATGATTTAAATTATTTAACACCATCCCATTTTCTAAGCAGTGGTCCGACGTTCAGGCTGCTGCACCATTATGTTCCACAACTCTATGAGTAGAGACCTTTTTATTAGGTACTTTTTGTTTCCTAATTGTATTTGTATTCATTTATTTTTAAAGTCGATAGTTTTCTTAATAAATACAATAAAATAAATAAACTGCAACACTAGTGAAGTTCGAAAATAAAGAAACTTTGAACGTTATTTCTGCGTCATTTACGCAAAAAATAAAGTATTATAAACTAACATTAAACTTTCAAATAAGTATCACTTTTGTTTCTACTAGAATTTTTAACCTCTTCACATGTTTTGTTACAAATTCTGATACAAGCAAGTGATAATTTTATTGATAGTTAAATTATTTTAATTTCTTACAGTTTTAACTGTTGAAAGTGTTTGATGATACTTATTGTAACTCGATCGATGCTCTTGTTTACGACCGATTCACGCATAGCTTTAACAAATTTGACGACGTTTATTGCTTGTCGTAGTATAGAGTTACCGTATTCGGAACTGCGTTGAACCACCGAGCGATATGAAATTTAATCGTTTTACGACATTATAAAGTTTAAACTAGACCGGTTTTAAAATGCCGAACTTGATCATCTGTCTTTAGCTATAAATGTGTACAATGTTTGGAAGGATATTTAGTTTCTACTCGCACAAGACTGTAACAAAAAACAGTATGGATTTACTTGCTCTCCGAAGCACGGAATAACACTCTGATATTATTTAAATATTCCATTAAGTACCTACTACGTAGCGTAGCGGTGAAAAAATACTATCTCCCTCTCTGCCCTTGGGTGTCGTAAAAGGCGACTAACGGACTAAAGCCTGTACATACATCCAACAGCATAGAGCGGCGAGGGGCTGACCACCTGGCACGCTGAGCACATGTGCAGTCGCTATTTGAAAAGTTGAAAAGTGGGCTATGGTAGAGGACTATTTTTGCTGTCCTCATTGCCTAGTCTCTGACTTACCCTTCGGGGATAATAGTCGTGATTATAATATGCCTATATGTAAATAGTAAGATCATAACATTTATTCCGATTATTATTCTAATAGTCTCGTTTGTCATACTGCGGGACAAAAGCCTTCCATCCCTTCTTACATTATTCTCTATTCGCTGCGAGCTGAGACGAATCAAAGATCATACATAATGATATGTTTTATTATAACAACTTTGAAACCCATAACATTAATAATTGAACGATATTAATATTTAACAAGTTGAGTGTAACTACAGAGATAATAAAGCCTATGTCAGAATCATCATTGGTCAACTTTATTAATTCGACTAGAAATAATTTAATAAACCTTACGAGAAGTTCTCTAATATTAATACAATAAATTGTTTTAATAATATGGAATGGAACGAAACACTTTCCAAGTCTTTATAACTTCTACACATAAAATAATAAAAAACCATAAAAAAGTTAACATTTACGTCAAATGTTTACACTTCAAAGCTCCTACCATGAATGAAGGCAAACTGTACCTAGGTACTCGTTATTAACGCATTTTGGTGGCACTCAATCAAGATAAAATAACCCTGTTTATTTTACCTTGAAAAGATCGAAACTGTAAAGCGATAATGTTAAAGTACTAGTAGTAGGAAGAGCTCAAAAGCATAGCGGCTAAGGCGTTCGTTTGCGATCTTGGCAGTTAAGAAATTTTCTCAATGCCGAATAACTAAATTAAAAAAAACATCTCTTCCTTGTTTTGAAAGAATCGTGAAGACGTTGGTCGCGAATGCTGTCTTTTACTTCCACCTGTGCTGTTGTCCATGTGAGAAGAACTGTACCCAGTCTATAAGACATTTCTAATTTCGAATAGGCCTATCCCAGAGAAAGACCATTATTTTTCTGGCTAAACAGTCACTGTCACATAATAGGAGCACCGCATTATGAATGGTTATCAAATTAAAATCGAATTTAAAAAGTGATGTTTCATTGTTTACTTTTGTTTTACAGCACTCATGCACGTCCATGAATACTTAATTGTAAATAATTCACCATTATTTCACATTTATATTTAAAAAAAATTAAACAATAGCAAATTGCCTGGGCGCAGTGCGCGGTTACGGCCGCTCGCTGCGCGCGTAGGTTTATTTATCAGTAAGTATTGTAATTTTTTTTGTAAAGATTATCTAATAGGAATTGCCTGTTATTCCTTTTAATGTAAATTTGCCTAATATACTATAAATGTTTAATTTCTAGAACTTTAGGTTTATAGTTATTAATTTGTGCGCTTCACTTTCCAGCCCAGAAGTCGAGCTATAGAGTTACGTGTTATTGAACTCGTGGTTGGGGACACAGAGCTTTTTATTCGGTAACGCATCACTCTTATTCAATAGCAGGCCCTCCTTAAGTCGTAAACGTTTAATGGGGATATCAATTCATGATCGTCAATCGATTACTGTATATTGAAGACTGTTTAGTCGGCAACATACCGTTTGGAACGTTTCTTTACGCATGAAATAGCCTTTAAAATAGCAGCTTTGCACCGTAGTGTGACTGTATACCTATAAGTTTATCTGGCAATATTTGCGTGAATTGGAACGTGGCGGTAAAACTTTAGCTCAATAAGTTTCTAAGTTTCATTGTCGCCGCTAAAGTTATAACGCTAAAGCATGCTACATTTGCAACTATCATCCTTTGGCATGGTAGGTGCAAACGAGCATGTTTGATATAAATAATGTGTATAAACATTTCCACGAGCAGTACCTGATCCCGCACTTTCTGGCATTCAAAGCTATAATAGAAACGAATTACTATATAGTGCCTGTATTCGACAGGTTTACGTTTATTTAAACTATCTACTTTATTTCAAAAGGCAGTATACATTATTTCAAGGTCAACAACTATGTCATTGAAATCTGACCTTATTTTTATACAGTATATTATTATCAAGGATTAGTATTTATTTATTTTATTTATTTATTTAAAGTTTGGAAAACAAACAGTGTATAAACACTTAACCAATAACGAAAATAAATAGAACACAAACCAATAAAGTTTCCACAAATCAAATACACCGAAAGTGGACAGTTGGACACACAAAACAATTAACGTAAAAAAAACTCCAATAATTACAAATTTTGAAAAATAAATAATGGTTAAACAATAATAAAAGCTAAATAAAAGCTTATCGATCGATGCGTTAAACATATCAATGTCTGATTAAGTCTGATTATAACTTGTACAAGCGAAGGACAGTGTTGCCTGCATATCTAGCCCTGCCCTAGACCATGGTACAAAAAATAAGTTATTTTGGCGGGAACTCAATGGGGGGCACTTAAAGCCAATAAAACTGAGTATTATTATTAATAATATTATTTATTTATTTATTGAAAAAAGAATACATTACTTTAAGCGCCACGGCGCCGGAAGTCACCGGCGGACCGAGATTAAATTAAATTTTAACTGTGTCTGGTTTTGTTTTTTTTTATGCTAAGCCCGGCAAATTACCCCACTCCACCTGATGTTAAGTGGAAATGAAGTCCAGGCGCGAGAACAACTGGTGCAGCGTAAGAGACGTAGCATCAGTCACCCTCACTCTGCCGGCCCACAAAGTGCTTCTTCACGCCTCGTTTGAAGGACCCTCGTTGTGGCAGTCAACGTGAATACTAAGAAATAGAATTGAATATGCTAAATTTATATTTAAAACTTTTCCGTAATTTTGTTGCAAATTAAAAAGTCCATAAAGAAATTGCAATGTAATGTAATGTATGTGCAAACTGTACCAAAATGTTGTTATCTAGAAACGTGAAATATTCTGTACAGAAAGAAAAGTGCAGACAACAATAACTGAAAAGCATCACGAAAACCAGTCTCATCAAATAAACAGCAGAGCAACACCCTCATAATTTTAAATAGCGACCATCAAATGACCAATAATATTATTTTAATAAAAACAGCGACGCGAACTGGTCTCTCATAATAATCAGAATACTTGTTAAAAATATGGCGGCCATAAAATTAATTTCAAAGGCGGCTTTCCAAACAAAACACATTTTTGGAATCAATGATTTTTATGGTGATTTTATTACGTTTATACGGAATGAAAATTACATTCGCGCTCGTAAAAAAAGGTACCGGGCGACGACGACGGACGCAATCGTGTTTTGAGCTCTCACAGGCGGAGCCACGTGATATACGTATATGAGTAGTGAGTACGTAATTTAAAAACGGTTGTTATTAGCCAAAATATTATTAGCATGATCTGGATGTCAATTTGCCGCTTTACAATACAGCCTTATTAGTAAGTTGTCATGCATTTTCAAAATTTGTCCTTTTCGGAATTTGACATTTTCAGAATTTGTCATTTTCGGAAATTGACTATTTTGGAATAGACGTTTTAGGAAGTTGTCGTTTTCGGAACTTGATATTTTAGGAAGTTGACGATCTCAGTCTGAGTGCACAGTTAAGTGAAGCGACCTTTATGTAAAACTGCGTTTTTATGTTATCTTATCCAGAAAGCTGGATTGTTGGCTGGAAGAAAATATACACAGGCTTCAAGATTTAAGAAATAAAATTTCACCTTTGCTTAGTTTTTTTCTGTATATGTGTTTTTCTGCAATAAATAGTATATTAGGTAACTACTTATTATAATAATAAATAAACCTGAAATTACAGTAAACAAGTAAAGTATGGGGATTCAATTGCGTTTTCTTGGATTCAACCTAAACCTCTTACTGCTGCAATATGCTCACCACATAAGAATACAGCTAAACCACTTTCTGAATACTTAGATGTATAATAACCATAAACATACCATACCGTAACTTATCAAAATCTATAATTATAAATAAAACTTATATTATAAATAGAAATTTCTCAGACGCGAACACTACACATTAAAATGAAACACTTTTTTCGGATGAAAATGATGATTACAGGTTCCGTGGTCGCAGGCAGACCTTGTGACCACGAACCCTGTAAAGGGTTCGAACGGTCAGGTCTAAAATCAGACTATAATGTAATTATAAACGCGAGGTCATCCATTAAAAATGTTTTATTACAATATTAACGTGACGTGGTCTTTTTTCCTTTCTTTCACGACTTTAACTTCCCGTAAACTTCCTGCATTTGTACCATTACGTTACTATACTTTCCTTAACAGTTTAAAACTTCAGTTTACCAGTTTACAGCTAAAGCACTCTAGTCAGGTTGAAGATTTATCTACAGAAAACAACGACAAACTCTAAAATTTAGTTTACTGGGTGTAAGGGTTCTGCAGAACATAGTTGTAACAGTACAAGCTATTATAAACCCAATTTATATAAATTTGCAAAATATTTTATCTGCTATAACTATTAATTTAAATATTTTCACAAGAACCCAATGCATTTGCCAATATTCGAGTAAGAATTGAAAAAAATCTCTTCCTCCTTGATGCTTTCACAGACACGATATTACACTGACAAATGCTGGCAACCCCTAACTACGTGTTTCGATTTATGGCTGACAATCGAAAACTTATTCAATGTCTGAGATAACAAGGTCCTTTCGTGATAACAACGTAGTAATATCACGCGTCACTCACATTCGGCTTATTGACAATACTGCGGCATTGGATCGTGTATCACCTCATTAGAGGAGGATTTGAGCAGAAGAATCCGTTTTTTCTTAATACGTTATTTATACAATTGTGAACCCTACATTCTTCATGACGAATCAGTGTGAAAGTGTTAAGGTAATGTCTTAAAACTACAAAAAAGATATATTGTACCTCTGTAAAACCATATAAAAAATTATTATTATTATAAAAACTAATGAACCTACTTAATCAACGACAACAGTAAATCGTTACAGCTCATTGTTACAATTGTACGTGACATAATCTGCATAAACTTTTAAAGGTACCGCCGTATTTATCACACCGTTTAATTCGGACCATTTATAATAATGCACTTCGCTCGACAACGGCAAGGCGTATTAGACGGAATATTTATTAGATTAAAAACGTCCGGTCCGAGGATTAATTTCATTGAAAGCAAACTGTTATGATTAAGTTGCTCAACGTCAGCCCGTTTTATGGAATAAGCTGGCGGAAGAACGAGACTAAATAAAAGTGCACCGCGTTGTATTATCATTCCTGCATTAAGAACATCCCCTCTCCTTAATTCACTAAGTTTTATTTGTACTGTCACCTCGAGACCAACCGTTAAGATATGCAAGAAGTGCCAGACGTCCCTGCGCCAGTAGAACACTCGCGCAGGAGACCATCTGCGTTAGGTGTTGACGCCAAAGCAGTGCCCGCCGAAGCGCGCTCTTCATTCGGTACTCATAAGACTAGTGTCTCGGGAGAGTCTCCCCTTGAACACATGTAGTTCACTGCCTATTGTCCAGATAGGTACCCGGAGCTGTCTAGCTCGCTCACCTCTCGTTGCACGAAGGGCGCAACTCGCAGTTGCCACTGCTAGGGTCGTCGACTCTAAAGTCGACTCCCAAGTGTCCACCTTGGTCGCGGAGTAGTAAGCACACTCACTTCTCGGAACCCATCCGGGCGCCTAGCCAGTTCCCACGTCCTATGCGGCTGGCTGGACCGGAGGCTACGGCATCTAGGGGGCCGCCTCTACTAGTTCTCCAGACTAGTACCGGAGATGTCAACACCAATGTCCAATGAGAACCACCGGAAAAAGCTGCCAACTATAAGGGAAACTCACGTTCCCCGCAGGACTTTTCGCTTCTGGCCCCTCAGAGACCGCTACTAGGCCCCGCTCGCTGTGCGCGAGTTTGGAAGTCCTGGCACACAATACCAGGACAAACGAACATTCCCAAGCTCTACAGGTAACCACAAGCCACTACGAGTCCAACCCACGTCGGGGTCCTGCCGGAGGCGCCAGTAAAGGCACAACCAGCGGGGGGCTTGAACCGGAACCCAGTAAAACACAGCCGGACCCGTAGTTCCAGCTGCGATACCCTATCTATCAGGGTCGGTAGATGGGGACATTAAGAACAAATGATATTTTACAGATGGCTCAGCGGCTAAAGCTTCCGATTTTTTCAAAGCCGTGTCATTGGATGGGTGACCAAATTAAAAGCACCCGAGCTTCACAGGGCACGTAAAGCCGTTAGTCCCAGTTGTCGTCGTAAAATGGCACTCATTAAAATCCACCCATCCCGCATTGATCTAATGTGGTGGCTGGGGGTGTCACTCCGCAGTTTAGGTACGTTCGGCCGGCGCGCCTCCCAGGCAGGCCGCCTAGGCGTATGGCAGTAAAGGTTGCCGCGAGCCATAGCACCGAACACCGAGCGCCGAGTCGCTGAACTCGTAATGCGCTTCTGACGTCAAATCGATATAGAGTGAGCGTTGCGCTCGGGTCATACGATAAGTCAATTTCGCGTGAAAGTCGTTAGAGAGTGAACCTTCTGTACGGTTGTACTATTAGTTATTCTGCGGTTATGGTCCAATCTCCCTATGTGATGTTGTCCATATGAGAAAGCCTGTGCTCAGCTATAGGATGTTTTTAGGCTGATGGTTAAACCGGCAAAGGGAGCAAGACTAAATAAAACAGAACTGCTTTGTATATCACGCCGGCTTTGAGAGCAAATGATATTTTACAAGTCGTCTAACGTAATATTTTATCTGTGACCCGCGTTTTGTGGGCGCGGCGGGCGGCGCGGCGTGACAATGGTTTTATCTTTTCTTTTTTTCTGGCAAATTAATTTCTCTTTACTGTTGGCTAAAGGAAGTCGCCAGCAATACTATGTACCTACAATATTATTTTTTTAATATGAAAATTAATTAATAAAATAAAACACGTTCAATTTGTTCGAACATTAGGTACTTACATTTATATTGTTTTACACTTTGTGTGGATTTTATTTATTTCCCAGTTATTATGGACGGGGTTTCATTTCACCCAAAATTACATGACGAATTTACATTTTACAACCAACCATTGGCAAAAACATGATTCGTCCTTTCATCATAAGACAACGAGACGAATATCAAACAATACGACAAAAAAATTCCGACTAACTTACATTTCACAACGTATTACTTGACAAACAATTGACTTTAAAAAATAATTACCTGACCAACTTTAATTTTATGGTATTATTGGACAAGAATGTTTATTTTAATATTGGGTATCAAAATATTTAAAAACTCATATTCTATATTTTCATGAAATTTCATGTGCTTGCATGCAAGTTGAATGCATGCTGCACGTTTTTTTGAATACTGCTTGCTATAATGAGTAAAATAATAAACTTTGACTTCTCTCCTCTATAGATTCTGGGCCCTCTGAAATCATCTCGAGTGCTACATTCGAACTACCTGAATTCACAGTATGGAATCCGGCTCTCACATCGGCGAACATACCTGACGTGTTACACAATCTGTGCAACCCCTTTACGGGGTCTCTGATATAATAGAGCTTTTCCCGGGATACGCATTAATGTACAGAATTCGAAGGAACTAGGTGGGCTGTCTGTTAGTTCATAAAACGTTCTGGATACTTAGTGAAAGGTTCTACATACAATAATATTATAGGTGCTTACTCCAAAAAGTTTACATTTGAAATCTAGTTATATATATACCCGTATATAGAAATTATGACCGTATCGCGTGGCTGTGAAAGAATACTATTTATGACACCCTTCCCTTGGGTGTCATAAAATGAGACTAACGGACTAAAGACTGCACATTCGTCCAACAGAATAGAGCGGCGACGGGCTCACCCCCTGTAACGCTGAGCACTTTTGCAGTCGCTATTTGGTGAAAAGTGGACTTTAGCAGAGGACTGCACTCTCATTACCATAGTCTCTGACTAACCCTTCGGGGATAATAGTCGTAATTATATGTATGTAGGTATATAGAAATAGATATATTTTTGATTATACGACGACTTCGTCTCTGTATTCAGTGCATTAGAAAAATTCCTCTAAAATTAGTACTTAAGTCATGATTTCTATTTTTTGTTTAACTACCTACATACTAACTTCAATTAAGAATATTAGAATACAACCAATCGTTCAATTAAAAATTTTAGTTTGCATCACTACAAATATAAGCTACAATCGTAGACAATCAAGACGCTGCATTAATTCAAGTGTAGTCATTAATGTATTAAATGAGCACAAGTTTCTGAACATCAAAGCCTATTCTACGCATTGTTCCGTTAATTAATAGCACTAAGACCGCACACAAATGACGTTACAAGTTGCTCTACCAGTTTGAGATAACGATTCCAATAAACAACGCTTTTTGGTAATCAACGACTACTTAAATAATGAGTCTCCATCTTGATAATAAAAAAAGATTGTGTTTGCTATTCGTAGTAACGAATAATCAATGTTGATCAATTGATCAATGAATAGAAATAGGTCGTTGACGGAGTGGCTCGCACGTTCTGGATGTGATTGTGGAAGCAAAAGGCACTTTTGCTATGCAGAGACGAAGACCAAGCACTTTCTAAAATCAACTTAGAAACAAAAGACTGTCGATGGATTACCGCCAGTAACAATAGCCCACCTTCCATCAGCATAACCTACCATAGTATGGTCCCGCATAAGTATACGTCGAATATTTTAGATAGACTTTAGAAAGACTGACTGCAGTCTATCCCCATTATAAAAATATTAGCATAATTTATGTGTTCCGAGTTTCAGACAGTGAGAGATATAAAAATATAAGAGAGATTGTCTCTCTTATAATTAAGTGGAAGGTTGAGGATTTTGAGAGTAGTGAGCTTCAACCTTCGGCCTGATCGTCACTCACAGCTGTTGAAGTAAAGACCAAGCGCTTACCTACCTGTTTAAATCCACCTTCGAAGTTACATATATATATATACAACTAGCGGCCGCTCGCGGTTTCACCCGAGTGGTTCCATAGGAATATCGGGATAAAAAGTATTCTATGTGTTAATCCAGGTTATAAACTAGGTATCTGTATGCCGAATTTCATCAAAATCCATTTAGTAGTTTTTACGTGAAAGAGTAACAAACATCCATCTATACTTACAAACTTTCGCGTTTATAATATTAGTAGGATTATATCAGGCCCGTTTGGCTGATGCGTAGGCAGATACCATGTTCCATTTGCTACAATAAAGATACACGTTCCTCGGAGTTATCTTCGAATGTTATAAAAAATGCTATGAGCATAGTTCACATACTTCGGAGTTATGTAAAAAAGCCAAAAACAAAAGACTATCATCGATTACCGCAAGTAATAATGCGCCCACCCTCCACACTCCATCAGCAGCTCATAGAATGCTCCCGCATGAGTCTACGCCGCACGTTATATCGGTGGGAACTTCGAACACGTGTTCTGCCAGCCACCAGTGTCTCGTGTGAACACGGCGCGAGACAGGCCTTTGTTTAGACACTAACTTCACCCTTGTTTAACGCATGTTAACGTTCGTGGTTGGTTATGGAGAGCGGTACGTAAATATTATTGTGATGTTTTTACTTCTTCACTTCAGTTTTGATTCTTTTCTAGCTTTTCTTATCAGAGACGCCGTTTCTTACTAAATGGATTCTACGTTTAATTGGGATAACATTAAAAATATGTTTAAAAGATATTAATTAATAATAATAAACACACGCCAAATAACAACATTGTGTTAAACACTTAAAATAAAGCGTTTACATGAAAGTACTCAATGTAAAGTGACTATCATAAGTGGGCGTCGAACCCACGCACTTAGACATCCGTTGATTTCTCTTCCAATTGCTACCGAGTGTAGTGGTTTACTTGTTCATTATATGTTTCAGTACTCATTTCTTACGAGATTTACGAATTAACATATAACTTTATCTATTTATATTTATACGAATTATTAGTCTGTTTCATAGACTTGTTTTAATAAGATTACGCGAACTTTAAAATTAAACACATTTTATTATGTCTAATCTGACCCGTAAAACCCTTTGCAGGGTTCGTAGCAACAGGGAGTCCTCATAACACCCGGACCCGGATTCCAAATTATATGTAAAAGTGTTTCATTTCAATGTTCTGTAGAAATAATTTTCAAATACATTCCAATACAAAGTTAAGGCTATATTTCAGAATGGAAGATAAACTTAGAGAATCGGAACGCCACAGGCACGCGTTACCTAGAAGCAAATGCACGGTCGTTACGATAAACAGCAGATAAATGGCGCGCGATCTAGCTCTCCAACACCCAGGACGTTGTAATGATGTAATACCGTATGTATATTAATGGTTTAGAACCGGTATCGAAACTCCTTTTTTTCTTAAAAATGTTTTGATGCGTTTTCCACATGGTGCTTTACCATAGGGGGGTGACATAAGTCTTTTAATGAACTTCAAAGCAAAATCAATCATAATGATATTCAAAATTAGAACAATTCTGCTTTGAAGTTTCAGACCTAGTAATTTAATTAGACCAATATTTTTGTTCCGCGAAATGTGCAAAACCATCACGCGCTTGTGTTAAAAATTAAAAATTACTTTTTAAAGAGGGGGCGACCTGCAGTATATCAATACAAATATTTTCACGTAAGAACTATTGTTTCATGCGTAAAATTAAGAAAGTTGTCGAAAAAATATGTTTTTAAGAGTCACTACATTTATGTATTGTTTGGTTTTGTTTAAAGAATTGGTTTCAAATTTCAACAAGGCCATGACCTTGAGCAATGATCAGGCTAACTTACATAAGTTATTTTAATGTATTTAACTAATTGAACGCATTAAAAAAAAGTAAACTTGACTTAAAAGTACGTAAATTTTTACAATTTCGTGTAGGATTCCCATAAAGAAGGTGATGAGTGATGCGTGATAATCTAATTGTCAATCATTGGTAATTATGGTGTTACAAAGTGAATACGAATATTTAGTAGTAAATTATGTTTCCCGCAAAACACTTATGTTTCAGCAAAGATGTGGGACTTTACTGAGATCACACAAAGGCTTCTTGAGAGAACGGCTAAGATATATAATGCGCCATGAACCAGAAATCTGCTTGGTGCGTCGTAAAATGCTTGTACTAGTGATCGAGGCCTAATAGAGCAATAGATAAATCTTTTCTTCTTGCTGATTTACTTGTGATTTTGTTACAAAGACACAAGATCACAAGTAAATTAGTAACAAATTCCTGTAATCGTTATCGGTGTACGTGTACCTAATCAGAATTATGATAATATTGCGGTGTACCTTGTGCAAAATTAGTTTTTCGCATTCTTCCAACAATTCTCAAGCATGAGTCTGTTGCATTTTGAACTACAATAGATTACGCAAGAATAACAATGCAGTTGCTTGATACAATCAATGATATATGAAAAAGGCTGAAGTTACATCACTATGTTATCACTTAGGGTGATTGAGAACAGGAGCTGTTGCTTCAACCATAAAAATAAGTAAGACTTAATGTAATAGAACGATAAACGAAAAAAACGCTCAATTGGTAATTTAAAAATTCTACAAAATAGAGATCTGATTGAAAATATTTTACAATATTTTAAATATTCAGTTAAGATGAGACTGCTTTATAGATTCGTAATATTTGATTATTTGCGTTAAAAAACGCTAAAATAAACTCAATGATAACAATCGTTATCTTTAAAGAGATAAATTATGGAACATCATTCTTTATTTATTAATTATTTATATAATTACATAATCTGTAGCAGTCGCTAATTTACTATTGACAATACAATACGCTAACAAGTAGACATAGAGCATTTGCCACTTGTCTAAAGGCTTGGATGGCGTGATGCTGCTGGGGGGTGAACTCTGGTGATTGCTTGAAAATTCGTTTAAAAATCATGCTTTTTTTTAATTTTTTCAGCGTTATGCTCCTTCATATAATAAGTGCCAACAGCTGTACAAAACCGCTGCTGTTTTTTAGTGTAATTAAAAAATCACAGCCAAAACAAGCAGTAAATGGACGATGAAGTTACGTAATTTTGGCGTGTTATATCACTTTTTATATTAGATAGTAAAAGGTCAGCAGTAGTGTGACTGTCCATAAATGTAACTATACTGCCGCGTACTTCGTCAACGGTATTCCTTTGTAAAAGTGACCTAAAGAACATAGTAAATGTCTGAGCGAACATAAACTACTATAATATGAAGTTTAAAAGTAAAAACAGAAAACATTGTACAAGAAACAACAACTAAAGATAGGACTAAACCAGAGAATATTTTGTTTGGTAAATTGCTATAGAGATTTTTTTATACAAGTCAGCTAATAATGCTTTTAATATAATTTTCATGAATAGATTATAAACATCTAATCCTCCCACCATGAACACGTAGAACTAATACGATTATAATACATTTGCCATCCACAGACAAACGTACCTACCTATTAATAGTAGATCTGTAGCCTCTTCCCCGTTTTGTAGCAACATTCGACGTGCAACGATGCATAAACAAAACGAGTGCAACACCACCACCGCCAGCTAAGCACGTACGCGGAGTTTGAATTCCGAACTCGTATGATATTAAAATATTATGATGCAAACTTTTTTTGTTTGTTTGCTCTGTGGTTGCCCGTTCGTTCCGAATTACGTTTTGGACATGAATATGTTATGGAAACATTTCTGCCTGCCAAATTGAGGTAAATGGTTGTCTTGTACGGATATAAAAGCTCGTGCAGGGTTTTTGTTATTGTAAGTACATACTTACATCTAATGTGATGTTTTATTGTTTTCAACTTTTGTTTCTGCTCTGATTTATTTGTCTGAGGAGACGGAATAGAATTCACATTACTATAAAGTTAGGTATTATTTAGTTAGTATTAGGTAGGTAGGTTTTTAATATTTTATGGAGGTTTGATTTCTCCAAAAAGAAATGCTACATATTTAATGCAACGCAGTAAATAACACGGCAAATAACAAAGATATCAAATATAATTGAGCTAAAACATCGTAGTATTGAGATGAATCCCTCAGTAACTAGACGAACAACAACTTTAGACCTAATTAGCATAGGAATAAAGTTTATAGCGCGTTCATAATGGACCCGACCTTCAAAACAGATGGTCCCAATTCACGAACATCCTAACAAATGACCAGGCGATATTCCTTGACACGATTTAAATGTGTCACAGATGGTGCTATTGAGGACTGAGGTTTAGGAAGAGCATTTTGATTCTACTTGTTATAGTATGGAATCATAGGTACAATCAAATCCTTTGAGTAATACACATAATATAAAAAGCATCAAACAATCTTCTAATCTCTTTCCTAAATATATAAGTCAAGATACGTATTATAGCATGATACTTGACCGGCGGGTCTATGGGCAAAAAAATATGGATATGAACAATGGGCTTTAAATGTCAAATGAAGCCCAGATTGGCTTCATTTGACATTTGAAGCCCATATTTTGTCCTTATATGGGCATATTATGGGCTTCAAATGTCAAATGAAGCCCATGTCCATATTCATATTTTTTAGCCGATAGGGTAGCGGGTACTTCATAAGGAGTGCTTGTATTTCACGAAATACATAGTTATAATATCACGACCATAATCCCCGAAGGGTTAGTCGGAGACTATAGGCAATGAGGATAGCAAAAGCAGTCCTCTACCGTAGTCCACTTTTCACCAAATACCGACTGCATGTGCTCAGCGTGACAGGTGGTGAGACCATCGCCGCTCTGCGCTGTTACATGTATGTACTGTACTGTACAGACTATCAGTACTCGTACCAAAAAATTTGGCAAGTCGTTCCTCTGTAAGACCATTCGGCTTTGGAATTCTTTGCCGGCGCATGTTTCCCAGCTCCTACAGTCCCGGGTGTTTTAAGCGGGGCGTGAAACGGCATTTATGCAGGCCGTCATGAATGGGTGCGCTCGTTATCGTGCTTATCCCACGGTGGGGAGCGCTCTCATTATTTTGGACTGCATCGGCTGCTTACCATCAGGCAGGATGCAGTCACTATGACGAGCCATTATAAAAAAAAAAATGTGCAGTCCTTAGTTCGTCAGTCGCCTTTTACGGCACCCAAGGGAGGAGAGGGGGTGGTAGTATTCTTCTACCGCTACGCGACACGGTAGAAGAATACGTATGAAATAAAATTGACAAAGTTTTTAGTAAAAAGCTTTAAGAAATTATTTGTGTAACTGATGCAGCTCTTATACTTATACCGGCATAATTACGTAGTCTATTCATGTACAGGAGAGTTTTACGGAGACCTTGGTGGTCACGGACGTCACGGTTCAAGAACCATGACCACCACTATATCCTCAACCTTAGTCGTCTTTCATTTGTTAAATTGTTACATGGTACAATCAATTATTATTGAATCGTTTACATTCCGTTCAACTATATATAGCTACCGTTTTTATGTGTAAAATAAATAGCGTTGAAATTTTTCTTATTCTAGTATGTAGTAGGTATACCTATATACACTGGCCTGCAAAAATAAGTATCATACTTTAAAAATATTTTTTTTTTGTAAACTATAGAAGTTAGAGATTTAAAATAAAAACCGTTTTATAGCAATTTAACTAGCTTCCTTTGAAACTAGTAAAATAAACAATAGTAACATTTTTAAGTCATCTTGTTTATCTTGTGTACTTTATAAGTTATTAGAATTTTGAAAGTGTGATACTTATTTTTGCAGGCCAGTGTAGTCTGACCCTGAATTATTACGATAGACAGTTGATTCTTCATTTTAAAAGACGAAAACAGTTTTTTTTTAATTGACAATGTGGAATAGCTTGGCCTTTTTCAATAGAGGGTAAGTTTAGATAGTAAAGCATATCCTTTTTAACTGTTCCACTGCTGGGCAGTTGCCTCTACATTGAAATCAAATCTTCACTACATTTGACTGGTATTGGTGTAATCACCACCCTTGCCATATGCACCTGCAGGTTCGTGATCATAAACCCGGTCTATGCATCAAAAAATCCTGAACGCAAAGCAACTGACATATATACCGGTTTTTTTTTTATAATAGAAGGAGGCAAACAAGCAGCTGGGTCACCTGATGGAGAGTAATCACCGCCGCCCATGGACACCTGCAACACCATAGGAATCGCAGACGCGTTGCCGGCCTTTAAGGAAGGAATAGGTTTTAGGAAGGAATAGGAATTGTGAGGGGTGTGGGGGAAGGGCCTCTGAAACCCTCACTGGCCGGATGAATCACAACAGCACCAAGTGCTATTATTTCTCGACGGATATTAGTGAGAGGGTGGTATTAGAGGGTGCTGCAACGCAGCGTGGCTCTACCACTCAGTTAGTGTCACTCATTTAGCACCACCCAGGGGTCACGTGTAGGGTCTCAAGGGTAAACCTACGGACGCGAGTAACTTGAACCCTCTAAATTATTGGAGACACTATGGATAAAATTATTAAAGAAATGTAATAAATATTAATTACAATATAATTGAATTTAGTTGAATTGTTACTAACACCATTTATGGGCCTGGTGTCATCATCATCATCATCATCAGCCTATACTCGCCCACAACTGGACAAAGGCCTCTCCAAAAACACGCCAATGAGCACGATCAGCGGCCACTCTCATCCAGCTCTTGCCAGCTACCTTGCGAAGATCGTCGCTCCACCTTGTCTGAGGGCGTTCTACACCTGGTATAAATGATTATTATTATTAATTTCGGCCGATATTTTTAATTACACCTAGATATCTTATTTAAATTGTCGAGTACAATAAGCTCGCCTTGCCTATATGAGTATACGTACACCTACAATACAGCCGGCATTATAAAACTAAGATAGTATACTAGGATTTACCAGATAAAGAAAGAGTTTGAGAGAGATCTAATCAAATACAATGTTTACATTTCAATGCTATGCTCCAATGATTGTTCCAGCGGTGAGAGCGGCTCATTAAAAGAATACTTTAGATTTAGACCCATCACTTCCCGTCGGTGTCGTAAAAGGCAACTAACGGACTAAAGACTGCACATACATTCAACAGCACAGAGCGGCGGTGGGCTCACCGCCTGTCAGGCAGAGCTCATGTGTAGTCGCTATTTGGTGAAAAGTGGACTATGGCAGAGGACTGCTTTTGCGGTTCTCATTGCCTATAGTCTCTGACTAACTTTTCAGAACAGATTGATGCCCGAAAAGCTAGAAATGTTTTTTTTAACAAAAAACTTTAATTTTAATTATTGAATTTTTATAAATTTTATAAGATTTTTCTTATGGTTATAAATCTTATGTTAATTTGTTTCATTTATTACTAAAAAAAAATAGTTATCGTAATCGGGCGTTATTAGGTACAATAATCGTAATAATGATCGTAGTCGCCAAGTGTTATATCACTAGTTGTTATTTGGTGAATCGTGCACTGTGGCAGAGGGCTGATTTTACGGTCCTCATTGTCGTGAGTGTATACCACATGAGTGTGTATACAATGTGATAGGGGTGGTACATAAGTGCTTCATCTAAATTCATCGACAAATAAAATAATGTGGAGTTATAAAAAAGTGATTTTAAATCACAAAATAATTAAGTACCTAATGATTTTTTTTCTCACTAATATAATCTCAAATCTTTGATTATATACATGTCTAGAAAGAGCCTGGCCGTATAAAAACATAGAAAAATTTATAGGCCAAAATTGGACTATCGCGCAATCCTGGCGGTCAGTGTCATTGTGCCGTCAAGCAGTGTTTACCTCTCGCGTTTCGGTGAAATTGTTCGCAAAATGACCGTTTGCTCAGTGAAATTCTGTCGAAACTACAAAAGAAATTTTTTTTCGAAAAGGAAAGTCACGTTTCATCCGTAAATATCGATAAATTTTAATAAAAATTTAAAGTTTAACAATAATAACGGCCATGTATGCGTAGTGTTGCTGGTATCAAAATGTAGAATTCCCATTATTGGTGGCAGAATATAAAAGGAGGTTTAAATATAATAAGTATGATAAAAAATACTCAGTCTTGAAAGTTAGTGTTTAAACATGGTCTTGTTGTAAATAAAGTAAATACATTAAATATAATTATTATTGAAACGCTTTCAAAGTTTTTTTAAATTGATGTCTGATTTATAAGAGCGTGAATAAATGTCACGGTTCCTATTCAATGCCGAATGTGTGTAAACATAATACTGTCATTTGTGCAAATGTCTAGTTTCACTAGGATTTTTACTGTTTTTGAAAGAAAGACACAATATTAACTGTTTTTTTGTGAATGTCTCTCAAGAAAATGTAAAATCCTGCTGCAACTAGGTATAACAGTAATCTGTTTACAAACATTCGTCATCGGATTTGGCTTCCGTTCTAAAACAAGAAAAAATATAATACCTGCTGTAATATTTTATAATACTATTATTATAAATTGTTATTGTGGTATGGTATCGTATCGATATTCGAAACGAATAAAAAAAATATTATGTTTGAAATGGAATGTACGTAAGTATTTATGTAAGAAGTGTGTGTTTAAGTACATGTATGTAGGGGATGGTAGTATGTATGCTTCAGAGCTCGATGGCGCATCGGCTAGCGGCTTGCGATCTTGCCCGCTAAGCAACTTTCGCAATGCCGGGTCACTGGATGGGTGACCAAATTTAAAACATCTCGAGCTCCTCCGTGTTACGAAAGGCACGTGAAGCCGTTGGTCCCGTTTGTTGTCGTAAGATGACAGTTGCTAAAACCCACCAACACGCATTAGGCCAGCGTGGTGGGTTATGGCCCAATATTTCCACGTTCTATCTCCACATGGGAAGCCTGCGCCCAGCAGTGGGACGTTTATAGGCTGAGGATGATGATGATGACGATGTTGATGTTTGAGAAAGTGCGGGTGTATGTTTGTGCCCCTAAAAGGTCAATATTTCTCGTCTCATGTAGGTAAACTATTGGACACGGATATTGATGAGCAGTCATCACATTATGTAACCTTTACAACTGTTGGACCACATAGAAAACACTTTAATTTTCAGATTTCCAACTAATCTGGTAGAAAGAAGTCGTTGTCGAAATATTTAACTACAATGTTTCAACATAATAAAAAATTAGAGAACATGAAAAATTATGTAACATCCAAACAAAGTTATTTAAGAAACAAATACAAAGAGAACGCCATTAATTGTTTTGATTTTAATTTAAAATATTTAAAATTCTAATTAAAAAATCAATTTTGATTAAGTATTAAATATAAATTATCCTGCCTGTTGCTTCTATTTCGTCCCTATTTATTACAAACATATCACACGCACACAGGCTTCACCAGCTTCTTTTATGCGTTATACCTACATATACGATAGACATACCTAATTTAAAAAGTTATGTTATGTTATGAATCATTTTAAAATTATATTGTGCATAAATATTTTTTCCCTACTTTATCGGAAATTAGGCAATCGCTGGCAACCATTCGCGCTAGTGTCAGATACGCGTGTCACGGACACTTCAAATTCAATACTAAAACCGGGCGGATTTTGAGAAGCGTTTGTACCGCGATGCTCCGTCTAGACATGCATATAGTCAAAGTCTCAAACATACAAAACAAAGTAATTTATTAGTTAGCCAGTGTCATTAGCTACCGTTTGCTGTTTTTTTCATGTTTCTCCGACGTATGAAACCTTTATATCGCACAAAGTAAAAATGGTAATTAATTATAGGGGGTAGGACCCCCCATATTATTTTTTTTGTCGATGAGTTTAGATGTAGTACTTAGCCTTAACGGGTTAGAAGTACCAACCCTATCACATTGTATAGGTATGTATTCCAGGGATACAGTATCTAAAACGTTTGCCTGTGTACATACGGCTGAGGGCAATCCAGTCAGGCTAACCGATTCAGTGAGCCGGCCTACAGCTCGCAGTTTATTAGCAATGCGGGCTCAAACGGCGGAGCCCGCGCAATATCCGCCCCCATATTTCACACTGTATTTGGAAAACGGACGAATCTCTTCAGTTTTCAATAACGGAGTGTGCCACGCAATTTCGGAACGGAAGAAAACGGATTACGTTGTAAAAATTTTTACCAATTCCGAATAACAAGTTATTATAATTTTGCAAACAAATACAACTTGAAAATTGCTGAAAAGATCCCGTTCGTGGAAATTTTTGCAGCACTTTTCAATTGTAACAAGTTATTAGTTAACTGAACTGAAAGCTGCTGCGGCGCTTGTAAAAGACGCCGTGCCTGTCTTGAACTTAGGATTTTACGAGTATACCACACGATTTTTCGCAATCCGAGCGACAGTTATTAAAAATTAACACAATTATTTATACTAGTAAATTTACTTATTCTCGTTTCATACTTATTTATACTTTACCGATCAGTCGATATTAAATATCTGTACCAAAAAATACATTCCTTTCCAAAATCTATTGAATTTATGTACTCGTGAGATAAATGTTACCGTGTCATTACAGACTGTTCCTCTCTGCTGTTCTCTTTTTCGTTAACGTAACAAATCATAAGATAAAGATTAATTACCACAAACATATTGACAGCAATAATGTAGAACACAGAAGAGATTACACAAAAAAAACCGAGAACATAAAGCAAAAATAAAGAAAAAAATTAATTGTAGTATGTGCCCAATTAATCATGCTGATCAATCATAATGATCTATAATTATTTATTTAAGATTACATTAAACCCACAAATGCAACAAATAAGTTTAACCACCAAGGCATTACTATTTATTGAGCAGAAGATGTTTATCACAAGGCAAGCTTTCGCCCGAACACCTGCGCATTTCGCAATCGACATTGAATGTGTAAGGCTGATAGCGCGTCGATCTATGCTCGGTGATAAGGCGAACACGCGAGCTAGGCTTATCGGTCGTTGACCTCTTGTGGAAAACCGTAACGGGAAAGCAGCTAACATGACACAGCTGTCGTAAGCAGGCCGGCATGGCAGCGCGACGACCGACGCAACCGTTTAAGACACTTTAAGATAAGGATTTGGCTTGACGTTGTTCTCGAATACAGTTTATACTGTATATTAAATTAAATTAGATATTATAGAAATAAAAAGGTTTTAACAGTGTATGTATGTGTGCGTGCGTGCGTTTGTATAAGTACAAAACTCCTTAACCAAGGAGTTTTTACTAAGGAGGCATAGGTATCTGTTTAAGTACCTACCCAACGAAAAAAAAACATTTATTTTAAGCTTTTTTAGATTTTCCTTGATTAATTTAAAAATGATTTTAATAACGTTTAACCTTAACGCACAATCCTTAGTAGGTATAGGTATCGAAGGCTAATCCTTCACCTAACGTTGAAAATATTTATAAAATTACTTTCGAGCTTGAGACCTCGGTTTAGAATATCAATAAATCACTTATAAAATAAATTTAAAACCGGCCAATCGGTTACTTAATCTGACGGTGGGTGAATAAAGTTCAATATTGCTCTCTAACAGAAAAGCTTGAAATGATAATAGACTTTATTTTAGCTTTTGTTTCATGCTCCATCCTTTACTTCGACGCCGAATCACGAAACCTATTTGGTGCAAGTCAGTGACCTGAAACATATTGGCATTCGTATAAAAAGTCCATATCACACTGCCCCCTGTGTGGGATTTACTTTTCGTGCGAGTGGTTATAAGAACGCATAAAATATACAGGGTGGAATTTTGTAATGCCACCTGAAGGGAAAGTACTCTTAATACTGTACATAGAAAATTTTACTCAAAGAAAACAATAATTTTATTATTTAAAAGAAAGAAAACTGCAACCAAACATTTTTTTAAATTCGCTTGCCACACCCGGGAATCAAATCGACTAAAATCTGTAAAAATTACACCATGTACTTTTATTGTATCGATCGTTAGGGTCAATTATAAGGATGAAATCTCTCTAACAAACTTGATAAATTAAATGAAAGGAAACAATGAAATGTTAATTTATTTTAATTATTTACAAAAAATGGTAAGTTATTAGTTCCTCGAAATAGGCTCCATCTTCTTGGATACACAAATTAATTCTTCTAACTAATTCTTTCTATTACCTTACTTTCGTTAGCATAAAGTTTGTTAGAGAGATTTCGTCCTTATTTGACCCTAACGATCGGTGCGATATAAGTTCCTACAGGGTGTAATTTTTCTAGATTTTAGTGGCATCGATTACCGGGTGTGGCAAGCGAATTTTCGGTTATTTTCGGTCAAAGAAAGAGATTTTCTATGTCTGTAAGTTTAATTTTCTTTTAAACCAGTTACTTAATGTTGCTGAAGACACCTTAAAACGGAGTGATTGCGCTTAATTTTGAAGGCTCTTGGTTATTAAATAAATGACTTAATGCAAAAATATTCCATAGACATAGAAAATCTCTTTCTCCGATGCTGAAAAAGTAATAAAAATTGGTCCAGTTCTGAAGGAGGAATCAGGGGACTACGAATCGTCGTTTTTCTGTGTTTTGAATGAGAATTTTGCATGCCATGTCGATGTAGTGTTTCCTCTTAAAACATCTATGTACTGCATCTCGCTATCTTACCTATCTTGTCTCACCCGTAAGTACACAGCCGACATAAAGGTCCAAACTTAGTCAACTTACAAATCAAACATAACCTTATCGTCATCTATCATTTATTGTTCACTGTATTGAATACTTAAATAATTTATCTTTTACGAGTCAAATACAATTATCTGTAACAACATAAAATGACGTGATTTCGCACGACAATACAAGAAAGAGCCCTGACCGGAAAGTCAACTCCGTAAACTAAAATGGAGTTATCACAATGTCGTTATGTTTAGAGCTCTGTGAAGTATCAAAATGTGCTTGGGTTTTATATCGATACGTGACCTGAGAGTAAATACGAAATCCCTCCCATAATATAAAGGAGCTGTTCAATCTTTTAGTAATAAACCATAAAATAATAATAAGTAATTTTTATACGACAATAAACAACATTATTTCATTATTTCAACGTACTTATTCGCATTTTCTATTATGTCAATACATAATCAATCGCACTTGAACGGTGCCTCAGGTGGGACTCGAACCTGCGACCTTACTCAATCCCAATGACTGCTCCAATTACGGGTTTTAAGCATTTGTACTGTATAAGACTTTTTGATACAGTTGAAAACTATCGTGTTCCATTTTAAATAAATTAAGTTATGGAGCTTAACGCAACCTACTTACTAATAGGTACTATGGGCATAATTTTTTTTTGGTTACCCATCCACTGTTCTGGCATCGCGAAAGTTTCTTAACTTGCAATATCGCAACTCGAACGCCCTCGCCATTGCGTCATAAAGCTCCTCTTTGATGTTATACGAGGGGCGTTCAAAATATTCTCGGTATGTGGATAAAAACAAACAAGTACGAAAAGTTTGATATTTTTATTTTTCAATATACTCCCCCCCTATGTTCATACACTTATAAGATCGATCAATTATTTTTTTTAATCCCTCATAAATATATTTTTTATCTTAGGTGTAAAAATGCTCCTCCACGGCCGTCTTCAACGCTTCATCGTCAGAAAATTTATTTCCACGCAGATCCTTTTTAAGATTGGGGAACAAAAAGAAGTCGCTTGGGGCTAAGTCCGGACTATAGGGTGGATGAGTAACAGTTTCAAACCCACATTCAACAATAGCTGCCTTGGCAATATGAGCAGTATGGACAGGGGCGTTGTCATGCAGAAGCAGAACACCTTTGGTTAACTTTCCTCGCCTCTTTTCTTTGATCGCATCTCTTAATTGACGTATAACGTTAGCGTAGTACTGCCCTGTGATATTTACACCTTTTTCTTTATA
This sequence comes from Scoparia ambigualis, assembly GCA_963921215.1. Lineage (NCBI taxonomy): Eukaryota > Metazoa > Arthropoda > Insecta > Lepidoptera > Crambidae > Scoparia > Scoparia ambigualis. Next base: position 9,619,315 of record OY992507.1, read on the forward strand.
ATCGATAAGCAAAACTCCTTCACAATCCCAAAATATTGTGGCCATGACCTTGCCAGCTGACGGGATTACCTTGAACTTCTTGGGATGAGCTGAACCCTTAATGTGCCACTGCATGGACTCCTGTTTGCTCTCTGGGTCATAATGATGAACCCAGGTTTCATCTCCAGTAACTATTTTTTGCAGCACCTCATCGGGATTTTCACCACACAGGTCGATAAAATCTGAACAGCAAGCCACACGCATATCCTTTTGAAGAAGCGTCAGCATTCGCGGAACCCATCTTGCACTTACTTTTGACATATTAAGATGGTCATGTATAATGTCATGTACGGTACCAATAGAGAGATTGGTTACTTGAGCTATAGATTTTACCTTCACTCGGCCGTCTTCCAATATAAGTTTTTCCACTTTATCAATATTTTCTTGTGAGGTAGCCACTACAGGCCGGCCAGGTCTAGGGTCATCTTCAATACTCTCCCTTCCACGCTTAAATTCGCTTGACCATTTTTGAATAGTAGATAAAGAAGGAGCAGACTCACGGTAAACACAATCCATTTCCTCTTTTATGGTTTTTTGATTTTTACCCTGTTTTGTCAAGAATTTTATGACGGATCGGTGCTCTAATTTCGTTAAAATTGTTAATTCGCTCATGGTGTTCATGTTTGTTCGGCAATTGCAGAAAAACAAAAGAACATCTCGGTTCCAATTTTACTTTTTTTTAATGTCAATGGATGAATCTTAGCGGCCAGTAACAAATATATATATAAAAGAAGTTGTAACGTATCAATACCGAGAATATTTTGAACGCCCCTCGTACGTCATTTTAATAATGCCTATTAAAGTATCCATATTCCAATATTCATGAAGCAAAACTTTGCTGTAATCACTCACAAAGTCTACGAAATACAATTCCGTAATTTATATTAATACACGCGAAGCGTTTGATTATTTATACAGTTTTACACATCATAAACATTTCAGCAAGCTATCAAAGCCCAAAAGCACACTTTAACATTTCAATATATTTTGATAATATTATGCATTAGCTTAACTTTAAGGAATAATGTATTTGAATTTTCGTATTAGCTAAAGTAATTTTGAACTTCACACGTGCTGCGGGGACTTAAAGTTATTTGCTTTAGCTTCGTATAATAATACATTAATATATTGTACATTTAACTATCACGAGAAGTGTCAGTCGAATCGCCCACACGACCTTTTTGAAATAGCCTAGTAAGTGTCAAGACCTTAAGCCTTTTCTCCGATCAATAAGTTCCAATAGGTCCGCCCATACAAACTTATTTATCGCTCATAAATACACCTTAAGTTCCTAGATTATCGTTGATGAGATTCGATACCGTACCATTTACATTCAAATCGTGCTAATATCTGAATAACACCTATTTAATAATCCTATCATCGGTGGGATTAGAATAATGAACATAGGGTCGCATTCCTGGACGATGTGTGTATCGTCGCTTATAACATAATTATGTTAACACTTCCTTTTGGACAATAATATTTTGTAAAGATATCAAAAATGTTGTCTCAACAATTGGCTACTTGACAGTTTTCGAAACAGTATTTAAAAAACAGAAAAAAAACATATTTTTCTTTATTGATTTCAAATTTCGTGCGTAAACGGTTGTTCACGTGACATTTTGCTCTGTGACGTCACATTTCAACAAATATAAAAACTTATCTTGAAACCTGACAGATAGTTTTTGATAATTTTGTGAAATGTGACGTCACGTCATGAAGCTTAATCATGGCCGCCCCTTGCCGCCCGTGTGGGTCTTGTAATCCACAGATAAAAAATCGCAAATTTACTTTGTATAAATAAAATATTTACATTATTATCTTAATAAAAAATAACTATTGGATAATTGTCGTTGAATCATAAACTACCATTTCCGACATATTTCATATTTTATTGTTACAACTGTCAAATAGCCAATTGTACGCGGTGAAGAGTTTTCAACATACCTGTATTATTGTTTTAGAAAATGATAAATAAAATTCTACGAAAAGGATTCGAACTTGCACCTGAAGTCTCTGGGTCAGATTTTTAGAAAGGTGTAGGTTCGAATCCTGCTCGTGCAAAAAATTTATTTGTTTGCGACATGCGTTAAATGATTTAAAACAAAATGCTATATTTGTATTGTAACTGAAAATAGAACATTACTTTACTAAGGTACATCGTCTTTTCTTTTAGGCTGAGACCATTGTTTGTCATTACTTTCTTATCCTGAAGGTCTATCGCATATTGCTTTTCTCTTATCTTCAAGTATCATGATTTCTTTAAAACTTTAATTGGTAAAATGCGTTTCGAATTTGTTTATTTTTCTTACTACTGTTCATAAGTAAGAGTAATAGGCCCTTAAGATATAAAAGATGTGAACTGTGATAAAACTACAGTGCACGTGAATGTCTTTTCAGCACTATCGCCTCTGTCCCAGCTAAATGACTAGAGCCTTAATTCACCGTTCGACGACGACATTATTAAAGCAATAAATCTCTAAAAACGACGTTGATATTTTATCGCCACCATTTGTTATTAGTAACAGTCTTTTGTCATTTTTCTTCCATGCTTTACTTAGTTATAACATAAAGGAGGTATTTAGAATGCTGGTGGCCAAGCAGGGTCTAGTAGATTCTTAGTTCTCGCAGATCACGTGTTAGGTAGTCAGTTGAATATTTCCTAGAATCCGACTGGATAACTTCATTCCTTACATATTTCTGCAACCAACCATCATTGTTTAACATTACTGTGTGGTGGTGTCAGGGACATAGATACATAGAAACTTCAGGCAGAAAGCACGTGATGCTCTCTGTTTCACGCGCGTCTATGGATTACGGTGGCCTTCAGGCAGGCTTAAGCTCGTTTGTCGGCTCGGTAAAACTAAAAACAATAAAAAAATGTTGTATAATTCATAAAAAAAATGTAAGCACTACCAGCTTAAAAGTTTCTAATAATGTGATCCTAGCACAAACAAAAGTTTATTAGGTGTTTGAGCGGTAACTTCTATTTGCTGTACCGAGTTGAACTGTTACGGCGCCGCACCACATTAATTAATCTGTCTCTCTCTTAACCGCGTCGGTGGACAGTTGTTAACTAGTTATTAAACCTCCGGACTCAGCTTTGGGTTGATTTTTAGAGGGGTTCATATTGGTACTTATACCCGATTTAATGGTTGGCTTTTATCTCTTTAGCTTGGTAGGTAGAGATGGTAGTCCAACTTATCTCAATCTATTGCCATAACATCAATGCTGTTTGTTGGTATTGTTGTGTTTCAACAGTTAGTGATAAGAGAGCCACTTTCTGTAAATCAGTATTAGGGTTAGTCAGAGACTTGGCAATGAGGACCGCAAAATCTGTGCTCTGCCAAAGTCCACGTTTCGCCAAATAAGAACTGCACATGTGCCCAGCGTTATAGGTGGTGAGCCCACCGTTGGTCTATGCTACTGTATGTGCAGTGCAGTCTTTAGTCCGTTAGTCGCCTTTTACGACACACAAGGTAAGAGATGGGTTGGTAGTTCTTTTTAATAATACGCCAACATCACACAGCTTCATACCTCATAGCAGATTAATTTTAATCAACTATATTTATAATGTATAGTTCTTGGATACTGTAAAACATTTAATAACTGTTAGCCAATACAAAAATAAATATCTAGTGTTAGAGTTTTGATCTAAAACAACTTGGCAACAAAAACATTTACATTAGCACGTCAGCATAGTCGTGGCGCAGAGATTTCCTTTAGATCTCTTAATAATGAAAATTGATGTTTGGAATTGGATCCCATCAGATTGATTCAGGCGCAATGACATAGTGAAGATGTGAACAGTATGTTTGTCTATATGACAGTTTTGTTTTTAGAATTTACCTTGACCATTGAGTTATAATGTACTACGTACTAGAGAAGACGTCTCAACCAGATTGTTTGTAACATGCGTTAGAGCCAGCTCGCTCCAACTATATTAATCTGTGGCAGGTGCTAGACGCAACAATACGTGTGCATTATTGCTGTATTCTATTTTATTAAAATTAAAATATGTCTTTATGTGTGCTAAGGTACTGTATAAACAACTCAGGAAATACAAATAAAACCAATTAATTCACTTATAACCTGGAAATACGTACTAAATTATCGATATATATATAAATGCATGTTGCATTTGACTAATTATTTTATCAAATCGCAGAAACATGAAGCGGCGGCCATGTTTTGGTAAAATGCATAGATAGAGTAACAATATTTCTGTTTTGTGCAGAAGATGACAACTAAGCCCCGCACCATGGTACAAGTATCATTGTACCGTGCCTGTAACGCACCACGCACTAGATGCCCGCTGTAATCTATCTGTACACATTTATTGTATGGGACGTCTTCTCTAGTTTATTTACCTCAATGCCCTTGACCGTGAAGATTGGAAAGGGATGCGTTTTGCCCAGCACAGTGAGACAAGACGAGCTGAACAATATTTTTTTTTATAATAGGTAGTAACTTAAGTAATCAGTTTGGTTTTAATTTATATTTGAACTGTCCTATCACTGTAAGTATTTGCGTCAAGTATGTAGATCGTGATCAGGGTAACTGTCCTACTTTCTGAGTGGTAGAGCCACGCTGCGTTGTAGCACGCATTGGGCCGGCTCGCCCGGCGTAATACCACCCTCCCACGAATATCCGGCGTGAAATAATGGCACTTGGTGCTGTTGTGTTTCGTCCGGCCAGTGAGAGTTCCGGAGGCCCATCCGACCCCTCCTTCCCCCTCTCAAAATTCCTAACTAAATAAATTAAATAAAAAAATTACATTTTGTATAAACTTTAATGTGAATTTGCCATAAGAATCGAAATGTTAAATGAAAAATGTATAAATAATCAAATTAAATCCAAAACATTTGTATAGAGAAAGATTTGCCAAATGTACGTTTGTCAAGTGATTATATGTAAAATGAAACATTTTGCGGAACAAATTGTTATTAAAATGAATAGTAAGTAAAACCTATATGAAACGTTGGTTGTAAAATAAAAATTTGTGAACAGTGTTTTGGTTAAACATTAGTGGTCCAACTAGCAGATACTAACATCGTGCACTGTTAAAGTGTTTTTTACTATGGTAAAGTTTCGTAAGCGCGGTACGTACGGACAAATCGTTTCAAGCGTCATTGCTAAGAGACGCGCCGCGCATACAGATCCGTCCGCTGACAGCCTTCTGGGATTTAGGAGTGCTCAATCCCAAAGAAAGAAAAGAAAACGTCTAAAAGAACACATTGTTTCACAGAATTGATAATCATAATATTTACTTAGAATATTGAAATTTTTTAAACATTAATTAACATGGCGGACTTAATGCCTGAGGCATTCTCTACCAGTCAACCATACGGTGGTGCAGAGATAACATGGTAGGTGCAATTAAAGAGAACGTAAAGAATTTTACCGCCACTTTGGTTTAGTGGCTCAGACCCAGTGGTCCCCTGTTTGATTCCCAGCACGGGTACATGTTTGTAATCGATTTGGTTAGTCGTAGTGCTTGCTTTATTTCCGCTTGGCTAGCTACCATCACCTTATCTAAAGTTGCCGCTGTAACATCAATGTTCGACAGTTAGAAATAAAATAGCCAGTTCCTCAATAGCTCTGGAATCCGAGTGAAGTGCGCTTTTGCCATCGGCCGTATCATCACCTAGCACCAGGTAAGATAAAAGCCAAGCGCTTACCGGTATAATAATAAATAAAAATAGGCGTGCGTGCGAAGTCTTATGACAGTAACTAAAGAGTAAAATATATTTAAAGTTTTTTAGAAACTGGTCAGAACACTGTGTGTAATTTTGTAAATGTGCAAACGTTACTATCGCGTTTGAGTTTAGTTTTGAAAGATAGATCTTAATGCTAAGTAAATAATCGAGAATCAAAACTCTTAACTCAAACGCGATAGTAACGTTTGTACATTTTCAACTTACACTCAGCGTTCTGAACAGTTACATAAAAAAAAACTCTTGTTCTTCACTTTCTTTACCCAGTCACTTTCTTTACCCAGTCACTTTACGTTTACCGAGCGGAATGGATAAGAACTAGTACAATTTTATGACTGTTTTTTATCACCGTTGTTTTTATAGATTCACAGGAAAAGTGACGAGGACGAAAATGAGTTATTTTATACGTTAGATAAGGGGCTAATCGACAAACCCTAACATCAAGACAAACCATTCAAAACAAGAAACTGTAATTACAATACTTATAAATAAATAACACATACATACATATATTCATGACTATTATCCCCGAAGGGTTAGTCAGAGACTAGGCAAATGCAGTCCTCTACCATAGTCCACTTTTCACCAAATAGCGACTGCACATGTGCTCAGCGTGACAGGTGGTGAGCCCATCGCCGCTCTTTGCTGCTGGATGTATGTGCAGTCTTAAGTCCGTTAGTTGCCTTTTACGAAACCCAAGGGAAGATACGGGTGGTAGTATTCTAAAACCGCTACGCAACGTGTTTAAAAATTACACAGTTATTTAATAAATATATATTAAATTCAGACAAAATTCTACACAGCAATACAAGATCATTATTGTGGCCTACTAAAATCAAATTTCATCGATTCCTACAATAAAACCTAAATAGAGTCGTAACAACGAGTCGTAATCCCGAAAGGTACAATTTGGTACCATCACCGTGTTGTATATTAACTTGACACAGAAACGGTAAAGGAGCTTTCAAATCAGTTTATGACAAAGCACTTAGGCGGTTTTATTGTTGACTGTACAAATAAAGGGCGTGAATACCTTAAGCCCTCTTCAGGTGCGCTGACAAAGAGTTTGTCGTACACACGCTTATACACAATTGGTACCGAAGAATCTATTAGCGATTAGAAATGATGAGACAACCCGATTTGAAGGGAACTTTTCAGTACCGGTCGTTATTGCCGTTCATCGCAATCCATCAAATTGGAGCGTTGACGTGAAAACTCGACTGATAGCGGACGTCTCAATTAAGGTCTTTACAATTTTTTGATACGATAATGTTAGTTAAATTATGTCTAATATTTTCAACGGTATCTGATTAGTATATACCGTACCTATATCCTAGGCATAACTTTTAAGTAGCCGGCGACGTTTAGACCGAGTCTCACCGAATGTGGACACGAGCTTACGATATAATATTACAGTGATAATAATTATTCTATTGGCCTCTTAGATTAAAACAAAAAGGGAAGATACGGCATTAGCGTCTCGTGAGTGAGCCGCCAAAATTAGGCCTAAAGGCACAATTTCACTTTAGTCACAATTTGCCGAGCGAACAGGCTACATCGCCCTATTGCAGATATTCTACTGTGTGAAAAAGAGAAAGACGCTACTCCGGAGTGGCGTCGGAATCGGTCGTACGTACTCGTCTGTTGCGAAGCGACCAAGACGTCAACGTGCTACTCGCTGACTCCCTCGCGCTGACGTTGAAACTTACCGCTTTGTCTCGCTCGTTCGATTGACACTTTATAGGTGTGCGTGTGTGAGTATTTGCTTAAGTAGTTGAGTAGGATTATATTTTGAATGACTACAAGTAGGAGCATGCCGTATCTTCCCTTTTTGTTTTAATCTAAGATTGGCCTTAAATTTTTGGAAACCTTGTACCTAAATATGTGCAAAAGATTCTGATACAAGTGAAAAACTATTTTCTCTTTTTTTTAATCAACTAAATGTAATGTAATGTTAGTAAAATGAAAAACCAATACGAGTAAATATAATGCAGTGCCGCTGTTAGGAAATGACTCATCTACAACCTTATAGGTGCATTAATGTTTTCGGTGTCACAACCCAGTGGTACGAAATGAAAAATCCAAAACAAAATTTGCCGAAGATAGATTGAAGAGCAACAGCAGTGTAGATAAAATATTAAATATACTATGTAATGCTTTAGATTTTAAAAAATTAAACTGTTTTTTTTATGATTTTTCTTCTCCGTTGTACTTTTGTGACTATATCATGACAGTACGTCGAGTTGCAAATCCGTCAAGTTGAAAATCTGTCGAGTTGGAAATGATAGAATCAAACCCATCGGACCACAGGATATCGCGCTGAGCGCTATGCCACTAACGTCCAAGGCGATTAATGCAATGTCATTGTTTAATAGTGCGTTCACTAAGTACCTATTACTCGGTTGCTATAGAGCAATAGTCGTTCAATTGTCATGATATAGACTCAATTAAGCGTCATGGGCGTGTAATCAAACGCAAAGACACACAAGATTCAAGATTACGAATGTTATTGTTGCTTTGGAGGCCTCTATCGTAAAACAGTTATTCTGTTCTATATTTGTTTTTTTCCATCCATGAATAGAATTCACAAAAGTTTCTGTATGTCAAAATGGAAATAAAACTTTAAAATAGTTCTCTATGTGTCATCTTGAACCCTTTGCGTCAGTGGTTATTACAAGGAGACATTGGTGTAAGGCTCAGAACAATAACCAATATTGTTCTGAGGTGTAGGCTTCAAATTTTGAACTCTTTCCCTCTTACTACATTAATTATCTCTGATACTGTTAGACAGAGACACAACATTTAAAACATGAGTTTAATTATAGTTGTATAGTAAGACCCGTAAAGTTCAGAAATCTTTATATCATAACTATGATAATTCAACTGAAAACAAATGATTGGATCATTCATTCATTTCATCAGATCCGACCAACAATTAAAATTAAATTTGTATTTGACTTTATACAGAATAGATTTAATAAAAGCTTTGAGCTTCGGAAGGCACGTAACACGTAACATAAAGCCGTTGGTCCCGGTTGTTGTTGTAAATTGGTAGTCGTTTAAACCCACATGTTTGGTTTTTAAATTTATTGTTTTCTTTGTTAAATTTAATCAAGTAGTCTCTAGATGTAGCCTATAATGAATACCGCCGAGGATGCCTTATGGCATTAAGCCCGCCATTTGCTGTAGGTACTAAAGGCAATAAAGTTTAAAAAAATAGACCCTATGCGGAATGGTGCTTTATGGCCTGGCTGGCCTTTAAGGCCTGTGCCCAGCAGTAGGCCGTTTATAGGATGATGATGATGAAGTAAGCCGTCTATTGCGAAAACTAAATATGTGCTCGCCATCTTGATGTTGAGTTCCCATAAAGGCGTCATTTTATAAAATAATTTAATAAAGTTTAGTTCACATTAAATCTTCATTAGTAAGTCTCTTATTACTTCCCAACTAATTCCCAAAATGTTATTATAATACACCGAAGATAACTTAAGTTGAAATTAGTTATTAGTTAACTTAATGGAACTAACACAAATTGCCTCTAACACCATCAATTTCTCGGGTACATTAAATATATCACGACGATAAACATAAACACCCAATTCCGAAACAATTAAAACCTCCTGTGCGCATGAACCCAACTACGCGCGGAAAATTTTAACTAGACTGTTTAATAACAATGGCTACCGTTCGTTGTAATAAATTATTAACTAAAGAGGTAATAGAATAATACAATGTGTCGCGTTGAGTAGCGGTGAAAGAATACTAACCCCCCTCCTTTTCCTTGAGTGTCGTAAAAGGCGACTAACGGACTAAAGACACATACATCCAAAAGCATAGAGCGGCAATGGACTCACCACCTGTCACGCTGAGCACGTGCAGTCGCTATTTGGTGAAAAATGGACTATAGCATAAGATTGCTTTTGCTGTCCTCATTGCCTAGTCTCTGACTAAACTTTAGGGAATAGATAGTCGTGATTATATGTATATGTAAAATAATAACCCCACAATCGTATACATTATAGGTAAGAACATAATCATCAACCTACAAACGTCCCACAGAACTTAGACAACAGCACACAGAACATTGGGCCTTACCACGCTGGCCCAATGAGGGTTCGTGGGCTCTAACGATTGCCGTCTTACGACAACAACCTGGAGAAGGTCTAGAGGCACATGAGTAAAGAAACGGAACAGAGACAAAGCTCTATACAACCGCGCCGGCGCCGTCGCGAGTAAACTATTACAAGCATACGGCGCATGTGAGCGTGTCCACTAGCCGCTACGTATACGCGCCGCCACTGGACAAAACCGGTTTACGACAGTATTAATGCCGGTTTCACACGAGGGCAGAATAGTGAGGCAGAACAGTGGGCAGCACAGTACTGCTACTGTTTGAACGCACAGAAAAGTACTGTCTTGAAAGTAACCAAGACGAATAGTCCTGTTATGTGCGTTCAAACAGAAGCAGTACTGTGCTGCCTACTTATCTGCCTTACTGTTCTGCCCTCGTGTGAAGTCGGCATTACGCTCGCTCGGCCAGTGGATAAACGGAAAGACTCACGACGGCGCAGTTGTATGACGCTTTGTCTCTGGTCCGTTTCTTTACTCATGTGCTAGAGGTTTGTAATTTCGTCACCCATTCAGGGAACCAGCATTACAAAAGTTGCTGGCAAGATCCGGCAAGAAGCTTTAGCAAGTATATTGAATTTGTTAAGTAAATTTTATTTGCGATGCGATTTAAAAATTCGTTAGCTCGCTATTTCGTTCAATTGGATTGCAGCTTCGTTTCGATAAGGGATTGGAACTCGGAAATGTGATTGTAGTGCGGGTGTGAAGGAATTTGTGCTTGTTAGATACCACTGGTCCTTAATGGAGTGGAGTCTAGTTCGAATTAGGGTATATAAAGAAATAGTTAGAACAGAGTGTTAACAGAATTCATTTTTAAACTAAAGCTTAAATCTTATTTATCTTTAGAAGAGATCTCTAGCAAAGAATCTTTATAAAGAATGGTGCTCTATCGAATTATATAGAATACACAAATTAATTATGTACATGTTTGGTATTTATTTTAATTAGTATTTGTAATTGCCATGTTTTTTTATCAAAACAATTTCGTTTTGCAGTGTCAGCATGGCTCTATAAATTACTAAAATTATTAATATATTTTTTTGTAATTCTATCGAATTGAATATGAATTCGAAAACCATTCTACACAAAGGAACTACTACATTATAATCTGTTGAAAATCTCACTTTAACATCTATCCAAGCGAAGGCAAGCAAAACACGAAACCTATCCGAATATCATGCCGTCATTGTAAATCATCCTTCTACGTGATTTGGGGGTACTCAAAAAATGCTGTCGCTACAAAAACATTCTTTCGGGTACAATCGACCTCAAAAGTAGCTCAACACCTCTCAGTAATATGTCCCACCAACTCGCTCGGAACGATGACGCTCGTGCACTCACACTCTTCCCTTGGGTGTCGAAAAAAGCGACTAATGGACTAAAGACTGCACATACATCCAACAGCATAGAGCGGCGATAAACTCACCACCTGTCACGCTGAGCACATGTGCAGTCGCTATTTGGTGAAACGTGAACTATGGCAGAAGACTGCTTTTGCGGTTCCTTCGTTGCCTAGTCTCTGACTAACGGAGATAATAATCTAGATTAATGTATGTATGTACTATGTAGTAAGTATGACTTAGTGGTTTTTTTTAAACTCTCTATCACGTGGCTTTCATAAAAACACCTGTTGGTAAGTGACAATAAGGGTGAATGTGGAAGCGCGCTTCACACGGATTCGTCAACCACTGAGGAACTGACTATCTTGTCTCGAAATTGTCAGAACAAAACAACAACTATTAACATTGTTGTTATGGCGGACTTAACAAGCCTTACCACCAACCAAACCAAGTACACAATGATATACCTAGGCTTGCTGTCCCGCCGTGATCCCTTGTGGGACGCTATTTGTCCCGGAAATCAGTGATAATATGATAATAATATAGTTTTAAGTACCTATCTATCTCGTACCACCTACCCTCGGGTTAGGCATTTGTATTAATTTTTTTATTAATGATAAAATATATAAAAGGAAGTTTTTTAAATAACCATTTATATGTGGTGTGTTGGGTACTTGTATCCCGCGTAATATACCCAAGTCCCGCATGTCGAACTGGGTTAAGCTATTTCTGAGGCCTACCGTACTTTACGGCTACAAAAATTGTGGCACGAGACACATTGACCGTTCCATTGTGTCGTTTTATTGCTGAGAGCTAAGCGCCCGACCGTTTCGTTACGCCAAAACAAATCCTTAAACTTGCCGTGTTCGAAACTAGCGTCTAAATCGAGCGTGATAAGGGTTAAAGTTTTATGGGCTCCACCCGATTTATTTGATGTATCTTTTAAAGTCGTGCAAGGTGAATTGATCGCTCGCGCTAAGGATTTACTGTTGGTATTTGCCTGCGTCTCCGTTTGATTGTTTTTGCGTTCATGGGGTCTTGTAGATAGGCGCAAAGCGCACCCGCGAGCTGTCACGCGCTGCGCATTGTCGATCGCCGGCAAAAACCGAAGCAGCGGTAAAAAAGATGACTTAAGAAGTAAAAAAATGTATGAGATGCTCTCCATTCGAAGCCGAAATATGTAATAATTAGTAAAAAAGTAAGCGTGTTATGGTGTTTTCGAACTTTTTGGATTACGTTTACTACTTTCTTAGAAAGTTACCGATTATGTAATAAAATGTAATAGATATGTAATCATCAGCCAGTAAACGTTCGGTCAGGCCTTCCACGTGTTACCGAAAAATGTTGAGACTCTTGAGTATCGGGCCTACCGAATATGTATGGGCATAGTGCATGTTTACGAGCATAACTTATTAGTAATTTGTATATATCTTACGTCTTTTATATGACTTGGTGACGACATTGTAACTTTTGTTACTTAGAGGGAAAAAAAGTAAGGCTTCTTGAGTTTCTTGCCAGCTTCTTCTCAGTCGAAGGCTCTCCCCAAAATCCGAACATGGCGGTAGATTGGTTAGGTAGGTAGAGTTAAGTTAGTTGATAAGGATTAAACTACTGTTAGTTATTTTTTTATGTACATATTATTTGACGTCATTAAGTACCTGTAAATTTTTATATTGAATAAAGCATTTGACTTTGACTTTGAACTACCCCGCTAGCCTACTGCTAGTCGTAATAACTAACACACACACTAACTTAGAAAAATAAACCTGGTACCAAACTGCTTCGTGCAATCTGATGCCCGGATGAGCTCGAATTTCTAATTTGGTCACCCATCCTGTGACTCGCTATTGTGAAAGTGATGGCTTAACATGCAAGATGGCAACCAGAACGCGCTAGCAATATTGCGCCTCTAAAGCTGAAATGAAAACATTATTATTTTCTTAGAGCTTATTTATATTTTCATTTCTTACTAATTTAAAGGTCACATTATTGAGGCACTGTTAACTTGCAGAAGTTACAAACTTTTTAATGATGCTGAGAAAAGGCTTGGACGCGACAATTTCAATACTTTGATAAATATAACGCTTACAATGTTAATATAATAAAATATTTAGTGCTGCATGCTTTTTATAATAATATGTCTATTTTTTCTGGTTGTTATGGGAATCAATGTGTATATTGCAGTTCTATATATTTCCAATGCGGTATGCTCGGCAGGTAGTACCTACTGTTAAAATAGGTTATTTAGACTAAAACTAAGTAGCTTAAACAATATTGTTTCAATTCGGAATGAAGTTGGTCAAGCTATTTAAAATGTCCATAAACGTATTATATATAATTACCTAATTCTCAAATATTTCACATACCTAATAAGCCACTAAAACGGGATGGTGGACGTTATACAAATTAGCAGATTTAAAAGAAAATACAGATAGAAAAATCATTTATTTATTCAATGACATTTAAGGTAAATTAAAACAACTGTGTTAGTTACTGAAATTGCATAATAATATACTAGGCATAATGTCATGGTAATTGACACTCCGCCGGTCTTCCGTTAAGCCTTTAATTAAACCCTCTGTTTGGATCCGTTAATATTGTTTCATTCTTTGAAAGACCGCCTTTGCCCACATTAGCTTTTTTTAAAATGGTTACTCTTTGTGTAGGTAGGTATGTTTTCTAAATTTTTGTGTGTGTAATAAAGCGTTGTATCTATCTATCTATTTTGCCTGTCCTGAACTTACCACGATACCACCAGTTCACGATCACGAGTGATCCCACTAACACCCACGTCACAGTATACCCACGTTTAAAGTAGTTCTGGGCCATGTGGGCGGGTTACGCTTAGGCACCCGGTTTTAGTGACGATCGCTAAATACTCACGAGCTAGCACGGTCCGTGGCTTGTTCGAAATTAATTTGGTAATGGCTTTAGATTTCAGTGTGATACTGATACGATTTACCTTCCCACACGTTTGTTTAAGTTTGAGTGACATTTCAAGCGTCAATATAGAGGGTGCTTATAGGAATATAATCCCGTATCTAACGGCCATCTCTGTATGAGAGATTGCGAAAAAAAATCAGGTGTTTCATTCATTTAACATTAAAAGTTCTGTAGTCAGTAACACCCTGTAGTAGTAGTAGTCGTAACAACTACCTTGTTCATGGTAAGACCCCTAGCACACGGCGTATTTTAAACGCGCTGTTGACGGGCAGCAGACGCGCGTATACGCGCTTTCAACGAGATTCGAACGCAACCTTGTAACCTAAACCGCTTCTGGGGTTCAATAGTTAGACCGATCTTAGGCACAGGATTCGATTCCAAACAGGGATATACATTTCTCGCTTTGGTCGGTGGTAGGACTTGTTAAAGTCCAACTGATAACTCTCTATAACAACAATGACAATACCTACCTACCATTATTGTGATCTGTTTTTTTTGTTTTTTATTAGAAGGGGACAAACGAGCAAGCGGGTGACCTGATGGAGAGTAATCTCCGCCGCCCATGGACACCCGCAACACCAAAGTAACCGCAGATGCGTTGCCGGCCTTTAAGGAAGGAATAGGTTTTAGGAAGGAATAGGAATTGTGAGGGGGGAAGGGCCTAATAGTAAGAGATAAAGTTCTCAATTCCTCAGTACACTCGAGGAAATTCCCGGTCGACCAGTTTTCGGCGATATTCGCTTGCACGACGTACGTTAGGGTTGCCACCCGTACTCTAAAAATAGAGTATTCCTCTCTATTTCTTTACTCTATCCTCTTCTACCTCTATCCTCGTTTTCATGTGGGTATACTTTATAATCTACGACACCAATAAAGTACGCTAAAATACTCTATTTACGTAAAACTATTTACGTGAAAGACAAATATTAAAATTTGTTGAAAGTCGCAACGAGCAATAAAAATACTTTATGTATGTTTGTTACTTCTTCACATAAAAACTACTGAATGAATTTGGATGAAATTCGGCATACAGATATGTTATAACCTGGATTAACACATAGCATACTTTTTATCCTGATATTCCTACGGGAACGGGAACCACGCGGGTGAAATCGCGGGCGGCCGCTAGTAATACCTATTTGAGTGTGTCTTAAGACGGTTTTCGTTCACACCAACCCGTATTGAGCCAGTGCGGTGAATAACGGCTTGATCTCCCATCGTCGGTAAGACGTTTATACGACTGATAAATAAATATCACACTAATTAATGTAATGAATCACGATACATCGATATCTTTATTAAAGCTTTATCTTAATAAACAACGAAACTTACTTAAACCGGACCTTATCGGGGGCCTAATTTTTCATTTTATTGATAAAAGAACATCAAACTCATCTCGCACGCACGTTAAATTATCTCCACTGTCACACCACCACATAATTAATTAAAAGCTAATGATTAAATATCAGCATTTAATTGAATCAATCACTTTTAATAAAGAGTATTTTATTAAATGTTTTCGGAGTCACAAACAGAGTATGGCTTAAAGTTATGAGGTTCATTAAAATTCCTATTATGTTTTAACGTATTTTTAAAAGAACGAAATTGGAATGGTGCGGACCGGTCCGGTCCTAATTAAGAAAGCAATTTGCAAGTTATTTATGACCTATAAAATAATACACAGCCTGAATGTTCTTATCTGGCTCGGTTGGCAACTAAAATGTGCAATTTATATGTGAACGGACCTTCGCAGTGATGCTATCTCACCTTAAAATATAATAGAATTCATATAACGCTTTTAACATGTTCTGTTTTTAGCATATTCGCATTCGAAACGCACTTTTAAAAATTAAATAAAAGCATTTTTTGTTTATGTTCGTGAGTAATTTTTTTTATTGTGTTTTCACAGATCTTCCAACTACTTTCAATGAAGTATAAAAATATCAAGTACTTATATAAAACATATAAAAATACATATTTAAATTTTCTTTTATGAAAGGAACCGCGACAAGAAACATTTGTTCAATAAGAAATTTTAAAATCTAGCCAAGAGTTATGGAAAGGCTAATTTTATTTCTCGATCTCGTTTTGGTTAATCATGCAACGAATTGAATTCCCTTCCGGGAAAACACTTTTTTTACTAGCCTATTTTGTCCCACTGCTGAACAAAGGTCTCCCCCAAACCCTTCCACGCATCTGTATCTATTGGCGCTTTACCACCTTGTTATACTTTTTACCAAACAAAAATGTATACTTACATTATGTCTCTCTACTATTATAGCTCTCGATGCTTATAGGTACCTACCCAGCTAACAAAATACCCTTAGCAACGAAAGCTTTTAAGAGCTATGTCCTTAAATCAATTTTATATACGTTCTGATTGAGATAGAGACTCTAATAATGGCATATTATAAGTCTATTTAAGCTATAAGAGCATATATACTTGTAAAAAATACTTTTAGAAGTATATAAGAAAACGAGAAATGACATCAATAAGACCAGTAGTGTTATAAACGCATTCTGTAAGACTAATTCTTAATTAACACTTGTACATGCACTATGTAAGTCCACTTAATCTTAAAAGTGACTTATCAAAGTATTTTATTAGATATCGGCTGTTACACTTATAACTTATTCTTACAGACGTATATAAGCAAACTTGATATAATGTTTATTAGAAGAATAGTATTATACTCGGACTTTATAAGCCTAATTGCCCTTGAGTCTTAATTAACACTTATACATGCACTTTGTAAGACCACTCAATTTTAGAAGTGACTTTACTAAGTGTTTTGTCAGATATCGTCTGTTACTTATAACTTATTCTTAAAGATGTATATAAGCTTACTTTATAAAACATTTGTAAGAACAGTAGTATTAAATGTGCACTTTATAAGCCTAATTACCCTTGATTCTTAATAAACTTTTATGAATGCATTTTGTAAGATCACTCGATCTTAGAAGTGACTATTGTAAAACATAGTAAAGAGTACTTGCACGTCAAATGTCTTAGAAACTTAGATAATTGCAATTACAATTCTAATGCATTGCAAAAAAGTCAAAAGGTGGTCGACCAGGAACTTCCCTGTTTGTCTTTTAGCCTACTTTTACTTTAATAAGGAACCCTAAAGGTTATGAGCAATGGCCGCGTGGATTAAAAAATGTGGTTGAATTTGATTTTAGAAGTGCGGTGTAAACCTTAAACAATGGTAATGCACTTATATTGGTTCTGTTAAATCCACTATAAGGCATGATTGGTGATAATGGCGACATTTCCATATTTTTCATTTTAAATATAATATTTTTTATTATTAAAGACACATTCTTGAAATGGCCTGTAAAAATATTGTGATTGTTATTTCAAAATACTCGATAAAATCGACTTCGCAATTAAATAACAGTTAGTAATGCGTAATAAACATGAAATTATACTTACACATTTTGTAGGAAAGTGAATTAAACAGGACAGTACACATAATACTTACATTTTTAATACTCTTCTTATTATTCAGAAAAGTTTCACAAGCACTTGGCAATCCTTTCGGCGGACTGTGATTACATATGATTACATGTCTTACTAAAAGCTCGCAAAGAGCACTACAAGTAATATCACACTTATAACAGCATTAGTAAGTGCATTATAAGGGTAAATGCCTATAGTGAATGTCTTTGTAAATCATTTGTAAGTCTGTTTGGTATTATTAAAGCATCAACAAGAATTTTGTAAGATTGAAAATACACTTCTCGAGACCATTTTAAGATATATTTAAGGGTAAATAGACTTATTAAGTGCGCCCAAATCCACACTTATAGCAGTCTATCGGAGTACCATAAGACTGGTAAAATTATACTCTTGGGATGTGTGTAAGAGGAAATTTTGCTAGTTGGGTACCTACACAGTCCAAAGTCAACACATGCGCTTTCATAGATTTTATTTCCAAAACCAATCCTTTTAAACGTTCGCGTTCTATTTTTAAACAAAATATTTAAACGTAACTTTATTGCATTAGAAAAAGTTTTAGTTTTTGTGCGATTTCCACATGGGGGTGCCGCGCGGTCGCAAAAACTGACATAGGTCTCCTAATGAACTTCAAAGCAAATTCAATCATATTGATATTTAAAATTAGAACAATTCTACTTAGAAGATTCAAACCTAGTAATTTGATTAACCCACCAACCCGCACTGGGCCAGCGTGGTGGGTTATGGCCCAATATCCCCACGTGCTATTGTTCACGTGGGAGGCCTGTGTCCAGCAGTGGGACGTTTATAGGCTGATGATGATGATGAATTTGATTAGAGCAATATTTTAATTCTGCGAAATGTACAAAAACATCACGCGCTTGTGTTAAAATTAAAATTTACTTTTTTAAGATATCGTAATATCAATACATAATATATTTACATGTAAGAATTATTGTTTCATGCGTAAAATTAAAAATTCATAAATCTAATGACTCCTAAAAATAAAAAAAATGTTTTTAGGAGTCATTAGATATATGAATTGTTTGTTATTGTTTAAAGAATTTGTTTTAAATTTCAACAAGGCCACGACCTTGTGCAATTATCAGGCTAACTTACGTAAGTTCTTTTAATGTATTTAACTAATTCAGCGCATAGTACAAGTAACTTAAAAATACTTAAATTTTCACAATTTCGTGCAGGATCCTCTTAAATCATCAACAGCCTTAGACTTATGTGCTATTTCAACATTTACCTAAGATATTTTAACAAATCCAAATTTTACAATTATTTATTCAAGCGTTCAAGAACCTTTTTAATTTACAGGCATTTCTTATCAGGCATTAATATCGATGTACTATGGACAGAACTGCTACTGGTCAAGCCTCGTTTGAATGCCAAAGTCTTGATGGTATCGTGACAGGCGAGGCGGCAGCCAAGGAATGCTTGCGCAGGTTTCTTTCTATATTTATAGGTTCGATCGGTAGCGACCGAATATTGAGAATTCCAAGGCGCGGAACATTTCAAAGGCAATCATGAAATGCCCTTTCTAATCCACGTTTGTTATTGTCAGTTAGATGTAACACGTAGTTAATTAAAACAAAAATTGTGACTGTTATATATATTTAAGTATTATTGCCCTTTCTAATCCACGTTTGTTATTGTCAGTTAGATATAACACGTAGTTAATTAAAACAAAAATTGTGACTGTTATATATATTTAAGTATTATTATACTTAGCTTTACAAAGACATAGGTACTTGATGATGAGTAAGCAATGCCAAGTACGAGTATAATGGATTTGCGAAAAAAGTTAGTGTTACTAAGGTTGAATAAAAATATAAACATTTGTATATTTTTAAACCGATATAAGTAGCACACGTTTGATAATAAATATTGTTGAAAAAGAACCTGTGCTTTTAATACACATTGAAAATTTAGGATAATATTAAAAGTTTTAAATATTTTCTACAGTAGAAATGTAGGAAGTCTTATCTAAAACTACACGCCCTTCCTGTAATTATGGTCAAACTTCTAACCCTTTGCTAAAGTTTGTGGAAAGGATTTGCGCAAATTTATAGTAAGATGTGTGGCGTTAGTGAAAGACCGCTCAGTTTAAGATTGGACGACCTCTACAGTAAAACTATTATCCAAATAATGCCTAAGGGACAATTCTTAACAACGATTCATCCCTATGATGACAGGTGATGTTATTGAAATTATAAAACATCTCAATTTTAATGGAGAAGATGGATGGAATCTACGTCTGGTTGGGATACGACGATAATAAGACCTGCAAGACCTTTATCGGTACGCATTCTATAAAAATAAATTACGTTAAGCAAGTTACAAATTAATTATGTGACGTCCAACATCCCAGTCTCCCTGCAACCACAAACCCTGTAATGGAACTCAAAACGTTATGATAAAATAAAAATTATATGTATAAATTAAACGCAAGTGAATCTGTAAAGAGTGTTTTATTTCAATACAATTTTTTACTTCACTAGCACGTTACGACTTTGTCAAAACCTAATATAATTACATCATCCGATAAATCTAAGATAACGAGAGCCGCCTTTATGATTTCAATTATTACGAAATCAAAATAACTTATCACAGTGATCAATTCGCCTTCATAAAAGTGTCCATTTGTTTAATGGCCCACTATAGACAGGATAGCAGCTAAATGTTATCAGCGGTTGTCAATCTGTGAGTTTATAAAGCAGCCGTCTAGTGTGAGCTGAATATTAATCGCCACAAAGATACGACGTTTTGTACGTCGACTGTACATCAGCGAATGGAAATGGTAATTTAAAATGTGAGCTACTTTTTAATGATTGCTTGGAACATTCCACATTTTACAGTAAAATAGAGAGATTTAAAGAAGAAATGTAACATTTGCATTTATAAGGAGAGGCTTAATTACTGTGCTTGCAAATGCATATTAATTCTTTAATTAGGAAATGTAGAGCTGTTTCTTATTTATTTTTATTGCGCAACGGTTTGGTGCGATTTGCACATTAGCCGATCCCAAAGTAAGGAGTTTAGTTATGATTATGAAAGGTGAAAGATGTTAGATTAAATTAAATGAATTCCCATTAAATTTCTTGGGTTTCAGTGTAGGGAAAGGCGTTGGATTTTACTGCGAGTCCTCACTTGATAGATTTTAATACTTGATGTTGCTTATGTTTCGCTTGCCAAAACTTATCTATATACGTTCATGTTCACTTAACGTTTAACGCCAGCTGTCGTCTCTGCCTTCCTCTCCGGTAAAAAGGTGTGGTAAAAGGATTTATGTAAATATTAAACACAAATTTGAAAAAACAAAAAATTAAATACAAATCTGCAATTTCCCGTCTAGACATTTTATGAATCAATTAATTTTTGACCTGTATACGATAACATGATCGTTGTCGCAAGCTTGTGGCACACCTGTCTTCGTATTAGGAAAGTTACTGTATTTTTAAGACACGCCATAGAGTTTGTACATACGGAATTCGAACTGAGAGATCAACCGGCGTGATTGCTGTAGGAGACTAATGCCTCGACCGGAATAAATGTTTTGATAGTCCGGTTCTTTGTCACGTATTGTAATGATATCTCGGCATCAGCAGCTTCGAGTAGGTATAAGTTTCGTATTGAAGAGGCGTTGGTAGCTTTTACAAAATAATAAGTAATAAATCGTTGTTAACTATGAATAATTTCTGATGTCACATTTCTCCAAAGTATTATGGACAGACCAAAATTAAATGATCTTTGATAATATTAGGTAAAAAAATACTATTTTAAATATTACCATTTTCTTCAACCAACTGAATTTTTATCCATCTCTTTCCAACAAAATTAAGGTAAGTACCTATTCTTATAGATATCAACGAACGATTGGTGCGTTATGCATCAATAACAAAAGATATGCACAACTCAATTAGAAGCAAACAAGATAAGGGCTAAACTAATCAGCGCTTACTCAATATTAAACTTGGTATAACCTGAAAAACCTATCAACTACAACACATCGTCTCAAAAAACAATATGCACAACTCAATAGAAGCAAGATAAGGGCTTAACCAATCAGCTCCTAATTAATATTAAACTTAGTGTTACCTGCAAAAGTTATAGACTACAATTCATCGCCTAACAAAGGATATGCACAACTCAATTAAAAGCGAGATAAGGACTAAGCTAAGCGAGGGTGGCCGAGCAGTTAGATGTTGTTGACTCGCGCCCGCCGGCCAATCAGAGGCGGCGCGCGCGCAGGTGCGCGGGAGCGCCGCGAGACGAGAGCAGCAGGGCCCACGGCAAAAAAACATGGCCGAGTGTGGGATCGATTTGGAGAATGGAACGAGGGTTCTATACCATATTTTAAAGAACTAATCTTTTTCTCATAATAAACTTACATATTCACCGATAATTATGACGAAAAATAACAATCACAATGTGATTGTAATTTTTTGTCATAACGTCAACATGTCATGTTGATTTTCGACCAGTTAATACAGGTTATTGACATATTTATTGAATAAATAAGTAAATCTTATCTATCTTAGTGTTGCGCTTCTGTTTTTTTAAATACAGATACTTACTTAATACTGTTATCATAACAGTGGAAACATTACATTAAAAAATAATTATAATACACAATAACTTAGAATAAACATGTTACAATTTAGAGATATAGAGATTAATTATCTCTAGAGAGAAAAGTGAGAGATCCTTGAAGGTCTTATTCCAACAGTAAACATTCTTCAGCTGATGATGTTAAATGCACAAATATCATTATTCTACGTCTCTCACTTCTTGGCAGGGCCAAAAGGACCTGCCAAGGTCCAAACAAAAGTTTGCATCTGTTTTTTTGAAGTCTTCCCTTGCGCGTAGGTATAACAAGGTATATGAAAGACAATGGCGACATGGAAAACAATAATATACATATCTTAGGTGTGTCAACGCTGAAACAAATCAGAAACATCAGGAGACACGTCATAAGCATAGTTTCCCGATGACATTATACATACTTATTATGTAATAGTAAAGCTATGGCCAAGAGCTCGATGGCGCAAGATCGTCGTCAACAACTACTTCGCAATGCAGATTTACTGGATAGGTGAGCAAATTAAAAAAAATATCTTGAACTTGGTAACCGTGTCCCGTAGCTGTGAAAGAATACTACCACCCCCTCTCTTCCCCGGACTAAAGACTGCACATACATCCAACTGCATAGAGCAGCGATGGACTCACCACCTGTCACGATGAGCATATGTGCAGTTTCTATTTGGTGTAAAGTGGACTATAAACTATCTGTATGCTGAATTTCATCAAAATCCAGTCACAAGTTTTTACGTGCAAAGACTAACAAACATCCATCCATACTTACAAACTTTCGCGTTTATAATATTATTAGGATGTATCTCGAGCTTCTCCGTGCTTCGGAAGGCACGTCAGGCAGGCAGTCGTTAATACCCACCAACCAGCGTTAGGCCAGCTTAGTGGGTTTAAGCTTTATCTCCCCACGTGCTGTTGCATTTGGAAGACCTGTGTTTAGCAGTGGGACGTTTATAAACATCCCAACCTTATAAGGCTGGTAATGATGATGATAAAGGCAATAGCGATATGGACACAAAAAAGTGTCCAACTAAATAAGGTTCTCTGAGTAATGTTTAAAAACTCGTACGTTCACAAATACAATGACAAACTCTAGCAGTCACGATCCCTTTTTATATTATTTGACATCATAGTAACATTTGAATAAAATTAAAAGTTATTATTTATTTGTTTATTTAATTATTACATACTTAAACTAACAAAAATAAAAAACAATATGTCCCGTAAAACCGCCTAGGCGGTTTGACTGCCGGATCAAGTTTAAATAAAACAAATTAATATACATTATTTAAGAAAAAAAACCTAATCTAAGATAAGATAAGGCAAGAAAACATCATCTTCATAGTAAATGTATATGTCTGCTTTTCCATATATTTTTTCTAATGTTTTGTAATCTTATTACCTGCACCTTCAGGCGCAAACGTCTACTTAGCAAACAGACAAATTCTTATTATGACTATTCTTATTCTCTATGTGGCTACTTCGCATAGCATTACTAACCTACTTAGGAAACAACCTATTTCACATTGGGACACTCATACTGACTTCGAAAACTGCCTTGTTGAATAAAAAGTATAGTATCATTGTAGTTTCAAAGATAATGAGACGCGACCCCCAGTCACGGAACCCTGATTACTAAACGAAGCGTTTATAAATAGCTCCACCGATGCATGTTACCCTTTGAAGAGCGAGTCTGAGTAGTGGTGAAAATAAACGATCTTGTCTACCAACTTGTTTACAATGCAGGTGAAGTGAGCTGGTAGTAGCGCACAGGTTGCTGTAATAGCTCACTGGTGTACGCTGCGAAAATTGTGAATCTCCAGGTGGTGAAATTTGTACCTGTTTAATTACATCGCGCTCTATTTTGTTTAGAAAAGCGAGACAATGAAAAATGTTTTTAAACTTTCGCGTTCCATTAAAAACAAACATTTGGACAGGGATTAACGCTAACTGCTAACTACCTTTTTGTACCCGACGTTTCGACCGAGTTGCGAACGTCAGGTACAAAATGGTATGCGTAGGATGCCTTTAATAAATAGTTAACGTTTATTCCCGTCTGAATGTTTATAAAAATTGTATTGTTCATTTTATTTCGAAAATTTGATAAAAGTGACCATTTCTGTTGAAACTAAAAACCTAAGAGAATAATAATTCAAATGAAATATCTCACTTGATGCTGAGTAACTAAACCGCTGTTAAGGCAAAAGATTCCGTTAAGAATATGATAAATAACCACGCGGACTTTTAAAACAAGCTAAACCAACCAAACTGCTGAAAATTAAACAAACTACTTCGAACTTGTATGTAAGATGGTTAATGTTCTAATCCCGATCGAGGATTTTTTAGACACTTATCTTTCTTCAGTTAACAGTAAAAATTTATATTTTATTTAGCATTTAACGATGTCTCCTATAGAAGACGTTCCTTCAACAGTCCCAAGTATGAGCGCGCTCCACAAAAAGCGGTCGGCTTTCTCACACGACTTTATTGCGGATGCGCCGATTCGCTCCATCTTGCAATTAAGAATAATTATCAGCAATTGAGTTTTTGCGTTAGAAAGAGCGTTCGATCACAAATGAACAATAATTACGAGAAGATAATCACTCCGTCCGGCTAATGGGTGTCATTTGGGAATTGAGAGTAACCTAAAAGCTTTGCTAATACTAAAAAAAGTGTCTGTTAGCTGATTGAAACCGCGTTTTTTTTTAGAATGTATTGTAATTGTAAGAGATTGTTAATATTGCCTTCGTTATTATTGTTGTTGGATTGATTTTTTGATGAATCTCTTGCAAATATCATTTCTCTATATAAAACTTCACCCGGATCTATAATTCGCTTTCCCCAATGTAAAGAACTAGTCTTCGTACAAACTCAATGTTGAAAAAAGTATTTTATTCACTTTATCATCGCTACAATTAGATTAAAACTCCGGCGGTATACTTATTTATGTACTGAGAATATAAGGAAAAATCTCTGCAAGAATATTTTTCTCATTTTATAGAAAAGCACTTGGAACGCCGAAATATAACCTATTATAGCTAATAAAGACTCAAAATACAGGTAAAGATAGTGGGAAAAAAGTACAAGTAGCAATGATGATCGCCAGCCTTCGGTAGAAGATGACATCCCTAGAGGAAAATAGAAGGACTGGACAACCTTAATACAGCATTTCCCCTTTCACATCATTTAGGCTACCGCACGCTATCAACGCTTCATCAAAAGCAAATCCACCGTAACCGCTCAACACATTAAACTTTAAATTCGGTGTCTTAGAGTCGATTATGACTCCCACACTTCCGTGATAAATGTGACTTCTTACGCGTATGCGATTTGATTTGTCGTCATAATGGCTGTTTTTATTGAATTCGTGACCAGTGATAATCACCGTGACCGATTTGAAGGTGATGAAGTCCCATTACGCCACACAAGTTGTAAAGTTGTACTCGGCTACTGCATTAAGGTTAAACGGATAGCAAATTCGAGAATACGAGCTCCTACTATTCATGAGTACTAGCAAAGTAACTATACCTTCATCTTCCTCCATCTTCTTCATAGGTTCATAAACTAAATGTTGTCTGGAAAAAATCGCTTTCAGCGATAAGACCGCTATTGCTCTAGCTTTAAAATTATTTAATGCCTGTGTTTTTTGCGTATGTCCCAAGTGTTTATCTATTTTTCTAAATAAGTCATCACAGAACTAATTACCATTAGTTGTCTGACATCGAAATTATAAAACACTATCTTCTCAACTCTGATTTAATTTTTACATTTTACCTTTTAGATGAATGATTAGAATTATCTATAACTTCATGGGTGTGACACGACCAACACCTTAGTATTCCTGAAACCACGAATCCTATAAAGAGTTCAAAAGGTCACACTTATGTACGCCTTAAAACCGCAACTAGATTCGTAAAAAGTCTTTCTTTTCAATTATCATTTTATGTGTAGCCTTCGCGTAAACTGTATAAAACAATATGAACATACCTACTGTTTACAGAAGTCATTTTAGAATAAGTTAATATAATGGAACAGAAACAAACAACGAAATAGAACAATTTTATACATAGTCGGAAAATCCATTACAGAGATCCCTAACTCCCAACACAATCTCGAGCTTCCAAGAGAAATCCCACAGGTTGAGCAAATAAGGGGCAAAGGCGCTTGCATAAAAAAAACTCAAGTGGCTTCAAGACTTCATCCCCTTCTGGCGACGGAGGACAATACAACTCAAAACGGTAGGCGCTGACATCGTGTTTCTCCTAGCCCTAATTCAACTATTCACCCTATTGTCCGGCAAAAATTAATATCCCCGACCTCTAAATTGAACCTTGTTTTTTAAAGCACACGACCTAAATTTAAACCGCACGAGCACGGTCAAATTATCTCTCTATTAAGCGGAACTTAAGCTGCGTCTCCACGGTGCTCCTCAAAAAAGCTCCGTAACGTTGTTTTTACAAAATCCGTTTTCGTTTGGAGTTCGTTTTGCGACAGGTGATTTTACTTTTTTTGGCGAAAACGTTCAGCGCTCCGCTGCATTTAAATTTAATGATACAATGAAAAGGTTAAATTTGTCGTTGTGCTTACGGGAGTGCGGCGTTTCACCCTTTTCGTTATTTCGGATAAAAGCAGTGACCTGACGGGTTGTTGGGCACGTGATGAAAATAAACGTCCCACTGTACCATAAACAAAGAGGAGCTATGGACCATTGCGGAATATAGCAATCTCTTGATTGGAAAATAGATGGACTGGACGACACGTTTTATTTGAAGGATTTATTAGACACAATACCAACAACTCAGCCCGTAAAGTGTAAGTATTATATAGATAACGAATACGTTTGATACAAAAACAATAGAACAAAGAAAAGTCTGTGATCTTAAAAAGGTTAAGCTTGCGCTGTGTGTGAGTGTATATAAGTATGTATCTGTATGTATAGCTACATAGCCTTCATTCAATAAACAATTTAACGAATTCGCATAACACGACAAGGTTTGATTTAAAGTTTAATCAGACTAAATCGTTCCAGAGTACTTTCCTCAATCCATTCACACCGTTTCTTTGTACATTCACACTTTCTACAGCACGTTGGAATAGCAAGCTAATCTCTTGCACAAATTCTCAGATTTCACGGGCAACTAGTTCCTCGCTATTTACGTCGGCGTTTGTTCGGCACAATGATGAGACAAACGCCTCAGACAAAGCATACGCGGCCTCCGTGACAAATGTACGGAGCGAACGAGCTGGTTCCTGTCATTGTGCGCCGCTAAAATACCGTGAATCAGTCGGGTTCGCTCGATCTTGGAGTATAGTAACGCGGGCATTCCCACGGTATGCGTTTGCAAATTGGAAAGTGGACGCGACCGGAGGGTTTTTCCTAATAACGCAATCGTTGCAACAACACACTTTTCACAGGCATGGCAGTGTCCTTGTCCGGTGCTGTTAATTTTGGTGCGTCGCAATTCGAATTTAACTCGAAGAATATTTTTTATCTACTTACTTACTAGGACATACGAAGGCCCGGCCTCTACGAAGGCCCACTTTAAAAACGCGCACTTGCCGCTGCCTAAGACATTCGAAGTTTTGGGCCCACATTCACCTTGGCTCTCTATTAAATGTGCACTAGAGCCAAATCACTTGCACTTAAGAAAAAAAGAGGCCTTTGGACTGTTTTATTAATTAAAAAGTTGTTCCTAAATCTAAAGAAAAAAAATAAAAATTATTGTATAGCCCTAGTAAGGCCCACTTAAAATTTTAGTGGCAAATGAGGACTGAATATTTAGATTTTTGAATTAATAGTGTCTAGAGTTTCGATTTTGTCATCAGAAATAATTGTTTTTTATTGATATAGAGCAGAATTTTACTTTTATTACTATTTTTGTTTTTCGTACATGGGTCAAGGCCCAGTGTGCAATTTTTTATTATATCTCTAAAAACATAGATTGAATACTTTATTTGAAACTGTTTAACGGGATTTGTGATTTATTTTTAGAAATATTAGGTAGATTTTGAGTAACAGTTAGTCATAAACGGGCCTTAGTAAGGGACTGTGCCTTTAACTAGGCCCACTACAATGTTTTTAAAAAACCTTATTTAATATAATATTAAGTAAGAAAATTGAAATTTTGGATTATTTTAGAAGACTAATAAAACATTACATCATTACACTTTGTTTTTGTCAAACCTTTAAAACATATTTTTTTAAATAAGATGGGCCTTCCTATGTGCCAGTACTTACGTCATTCATTAAAAGTGAGTAAATACGAACTTTTTAGTGTTTAGTTTTTTTTACTTATCCTATGGTGCATCACTGCTGTGCAAAGGCTAAGTTGTATGAATAGAGCAATAATACAAATAAACATTATGTTGTTGCTTCAAGGTAAGTTATTTGCGACTGTTATCCCTAATGGGTTAGTAGAGACTACGGCAATTAGACCGCAAGAACAGTGCACTTGTCTACGTTTTACCAAATTACTAGTGCACATGTGTTTAGCGTAATATTATTATGTTCTTAGTCACCTCTTACGACACCCAAGAGAAGATATGGGTTTGTAGAAGTTTGTAGTATTCTTTTAATAATGTACCGCCACAACATACACTGGCCTGCAAAAATAAGTATCACACTTTTAAAATTGCAATAAATTTTTAAGTACATATGATATATTTTCGAAACCAAATGGACTCGAAAAACAGTTAGTTAGTTAGTATAGTTTCAAATAAAGCTGATAAAATTGCTGTAAAACTTTTTTTATTTTAAATCTCTAACTTCTAGAGTTTAGAAAAAAAAAATTTAAATGTGTGATACTTATTTTTACAGGCCAGTGTAGCTCTATGTCGCTATAGGTATATAAACTGTTAATCGTTGCAATGTCGTCCATGCAAACAACAAAACAAAATCAAAGTGCTGTAATCCTGACAGTTTGTTGCTGCCCGCGTTAACAGACCTTGCAACTGAATGTCATTAGTAAGATGGCAGACGACATTAGCATTACGAACCAACCGTACGTTGTTGTGAAACAAACCGATACACATTACGAGCTAACTGTACCAAGTGGGAAAGCAATCAATCGCGAACGCATACATCATGATGCGAATCGAAAACAATAGCCTTTCACCATCACCATTTAGTTAGACGTCGTAACAGATCGAATGTCTCTCGAAACAACATTCGGATCAGCCGCTTAGATCCACTTAGATACGGCATTGATGTTATGCACGTGTCTTTAAACGATTCGAACTCAACCAGGACTAAATGATCCCTGGACGTGGAACTTTTAATTGGCTTTATTAATGGTGCGACGGACGAAGTTACGTTTGCCGTGTCATAACAGATAGAGAGATAAATCGAACCTCATACGTGTGCGCTAATGTGAAACTGGGCTTAGCTGTTCAAACTGCCTGGCTTTAGTGTGGGTGTGTATCGCTCATTACTGACGCATGGTCGCACTAAACTGGGAGAACAAACAAAGCCTTTTAGTTGTGACACAACATATTGGATACAGTTTAATTTGACTTCGCTGTGCAGGGCGTTTGGTAATAGTAGGTATGTCATTCCGCAATAGGGCCATATAACATTAAGTGCAAAGAGAAACTTTTATAGAAGCAACTCTGAAATAACGAAAAAATCAGCTATTCCAAACATTACCGGATTACATACAGATTATCAAACACCCTATAATGATGATGATCATGATGATGAGAGCCTTAAATGTATTGCCTCCAATAGTTATGATTAGGTTATCTATGACTTTGTTCTTCAGGTTTATAAAAAAATACTGTATTTGACCTATAACGAAATCTTCTAGAAATATATATATGTAAAATCTGTTATTATAAAATATATTATAGGTACTTGTAAACCTTAATGCAGCAATCCCCAAGAAAACTACATCGGGAGATGTGGTATTGAAGAATCGGCATGAAACTCAGAGTAATGAACTGAATTCTTCATGCACTTTAGGTTTATATGCACCTCTGGAGTTTGTGTATTAATTTGTTAACTATGGCCCGAATTTATCAGCCATAACACCACTACAATCAATTTTATATTATATTGAAAGAAAGTGTAAAAGTGTTATTTCAGTTTTTACAAACTTAAAAGATAATTGAATATGCTATTGAACTTAGTTATTTATTACGCGTAAATTCCATTGTCTTTCTATCTTATTATTTTGTGAAATTTCTGAAGCCTCACAATTTAATTTAACTAGCAGGAATACAGTATCTTAAATTAATACTGACAGTGATAAGCGAACGGGATGGATAGTCTGTTATTCATTACTTTTTAATTGAAGCTAAAAGGGCCATTGTAGAAAAAGACTGCGTCAATGAGCGTGGGAAGCTCTCGACACTATCTTGATACTCCACAAGTCCAGAACCAGATGCTACACCCGCATCTATATTAAGCCAATACTCTCAATGGCTTTTTAACTCTTTTTTTCTAAGGCGTGGAAGCATGGCTCATAAAAAGTACTTCCGAAGTACATGTTGCCTGTACCTACCTATTTTTGTGTATATTTCTTTCTTGGCTTTGGTTTGGGTATAAATGGTTTTGAAATAATTAAATACTAAAATTTTACCCGTGCCGTGTGTAGCTACTCACTAAAATAATTCTACCAACCCTTTTTCCCTTAAGTGTCGTGAAGGCGACCAACGGACTCAAGACTGCACAGCACACACATCCGACAGAGCGGCGATGGGCTCACCACCTATCACGCTGAGCATATGTGTAGTTGTTATTTTTAGAATAGAATAGAATAGTTATTTATTGTTCAATGTGTACAAATAGGGTCTTAATAGTAATTTTGGACACAACAGTGGGCCCATTTCGGACATACAATTATTTAAATTTGGTGAAACGAGGACTAATGGGCAGGGGCCTGATTTTGCTGTCCTCATTGCCTAGTCTCTGACTAACCCTTTGGGGATAATTAGACGTAAATGTATGTAAAATTTTATACCAAAACAAGTCCAGAACCAAATGTTACAGCCGTAGCTATATTAGGCCAATACTCTACAATGGCTTTTAACTCTCTTTTTCTAGGAGTGGAAGCATGTACAGCCACGAGTGCCAATATGTAAACACTTTGACTCTTATGCCATTGTATTAAGAGTAACAATTGTTTACATATCTTTGCTCTTGACTGTACCTACATGTTGCCTGTACCTATCTTTAGTGTATATTTTTTTCTTGGCTTTGGTTCGTGAATACAATTTTTTATTTTTGGATAAATTTTCTTGTACTTTATCCAAATGAATCTTCAAATTGTTCGAGTGCGATTTAAATACTTTACCTAATCTATTTGGTAACTGAAAATAGCATATAACAAAGACGCCTGCATAAGTAACATAAAAGTAACAAACATTGCCGAAAAAACATGAAGATTGTTTTACAATGCCAGCTTAGAATTAAACTTGATGCCTGCTGACAGGTTCCCTGAACAGCCCCCTTACTCTTGAAACCGATCCCTATTGGATCGGATTGGTATTGTGAATTCTTCTATTTTTAAGTTACGACACCAGTGCTAAATTGGATTCATATTGGCTGAACTAAATGGCATTGAGTTTTGTATTTTTTTCACTCAATATCCACGCAATATGAATCCATATTAACTCTGGTGTCGTAACTTAGGAGTACGAAAATTCACAATACCAATCCGATCCAATAGCGATCGGTTTCAAGAGTAAGGGGGCAGTACTCATAGTAAGTAATTATTCTCCTTCCACTGTAATCTTCATTAGGTTTGCATTCTAATGCACCTATATAATAATAAAAAAACTCGATATCCAGGGACAATTACAATGGAAAATGCCGAACGAAATAACTAGAAAACTAGTTAGCCTGCAAATAGAACAAAAGTAAATGAAATCTATATTGCCTCCGTGCGGCAACGTCGCATTACTTATGCACAGCAATTTATTTCTGTTGCGGTCTCTAGGACGTTATTGATTCAAGACTTTTTTCAAGGCGCCCGCATTGCTTGCACCTTGCAATGTTGCAACCGGTGGCACTGGTTTCTAACTAGATTTGATTGAGAATCGCCGAGTTCTGTCTGAATGTTTCTAGAAAGTTAATGGTGTTTCTCCACTGTTATTATTAGTATTAAAATATCACTATATAATCCTCTTACAGTTAAAATCAATAAGCAATCTATCTCTTTGTATTGCCTACTGAATTAAGGAATTATTAAGGTTTAATTTAATTTTAAAATTTTATATTTAGCCAAAACCGTGTTGCGTAGCGGTGATAAAATACTACCAACCCCCTTTCTGCAGTTGGGTGTCGTAAAAGGCGACTAACAGACTAAATACAGCACATACATCCAACAGCATAGAGCAGGGATGGGCTAACCACCTATCACGTTAAGCACCTGTACAGTCGCTATTTGGTGAAAGTGGTCTATGGCAGAGGACTGCTTTTGCGGTTTACCTAGTCTCTGACTAACCCTTAGGGGGTCGTGATTATCCTACTAATATTACAAGCGCGAAAGTTTGTAAGTATGGATGGATGTTTGTTACTCTTTTAAAAACTACTGAATGAATTTAAAAAAAATTCGGCATACAGATAGTTTATAATCTGTATTAACACATAGAATACTTTTTATCCCGATATTCCCACGGGAACGGGAATCACGCGGCTGAAACCGCGAGCGGCCGCTAGTATGTATATATTACTTTAGCCAACGCCTGGGTGGCGGAGTGGTCAAGCGATCGACTCGATTTCCGGAGGTCCCGGGTTCATCAATTGTAGCGATAACTTGATTTCAATGATGGTGGCCTTTGCCCAGCTGTGGGACAGCATACAGACTTTACTTTAAGGCCAAAGTTTATAATCAAAGCCACTGACATAATTTGTATGTAGCAATAATAGATCATTATATCCTTGGTCGAGTGGTTTGTACAACGGTTTTTATGGTGTCGCCATCTCTGAGGTCCCGGGTTCGATCCCCGGTCGGGTCAATTTAGAAACTATGGTTTTCTAAATTGTCCTGGGTGTTTTCTATGTGTATTTAAGTATTTTAAATATTTTAATCCGTTGTCTAGTAACCAATTAACGAGTTTCATAACGAAGATTCTCTTGGGCTAGATAATTGGAGTGAATGTAGGAAAGTTTACTTTTTATTTATTTTATCTAAGTCAGTCGCCATAACAACGATGTTTATAGCATTGTTGTGATTCGACAGTTTAGAGATAAGATAGCCAGTTCCTCAGTGGTTGAGGATTCCAGGTGATGCGCGCTTCCACCTTCGGCCTAATCGTCACTAACCATCAGGGGCCCAAGTCTGCTAATTTTGTTAAGATCACATGCTATTGATATTCAATTACGACTCCATTACGATTAACACCAAATGAGTAGTCTGCAAAAACTTAGACGTAGTCACAATCTAATCGTAATAGATTTTTTTTTAATTTATTGCGTCCATTTATACTAGTCTGGTTCCAGTAAAGATGTGGGACTTTACTGAGATCTCACACGGGCTTCTTGAGAGAATTTGAAAAGTGATGTTGCACTGTTTTGTTTTATTTGCCAACACTCATGCACGTACCAAATGTGTCAAACAGTTCCAATGCGATCCAATTGCGATTCAATTATGCCATGCGTAAATTAGCAGACTTGGGCCCCAGGTGAGATGAAGGCCAAGCGCTTAGCCGTTGCAGAATGAAAATAAAAAATTCGGACCTTATTTACTTCCTCGTCGTCTTCATGAATCTCTTTAGATTGTAAAGAAGCAGTGTGATTCAAACTGCCTAAACAGTTAGCAGTTACTGGAATAAATAAGGCGTGCTTTTTTATTGACAATGATGAAGTCACCCAATGCTCGGGTTAGGTCACCCAATTAAAGACCTACACGCATTCTTATCTCGAGATTCTTATGAGAATTTAAATTAATTAACATTCCATCCTGCGACCGAATCGGATGCAATTGCTGATGGAACAGTAAATAAAGTTTCAATTCTCACTGCTTGTCGCTCTTTTTCTGTTGTCTTATACTACAATGGTTGTCTGGAAGAGATCGCTTTAAGCGATAAGACCACCTTTGCCCACATTAGTTTTAATATGCTTTTTTTTTATATTCTCTGTATTTTTGCGTGTGCAATAAAGCGTTATATCGATCTATCTCAAAGTTACCATTACCGTAAAATGTTATTTGGATAAAATATGCGATCCTTGTCTTTAAAAAAGGGCCGCATTCTGATTCTTCCGCGTTGGTTTTGCGTTTTAAGCCATATCTATCTATCTTTCTCACCTAAAGAAGTGATTGGTACAATAATATCATCATCATCATCATCATCAGGCTATAAACGTCCCACTGCTGGGCAAATGCCTTCCTACAGAAACAACGCACATGGGGGAGATTGCCTGACATAGACTGGATAAAAGAAAGAATGCGAGTGTTGTTCTGGCTCTTTATCTAGGTACGTAGTGACTTATAGCAATTTTAACGACTGCCATCTTACGACAACAACTGGGACCAACGTCTTTACATGCCTGCTAAAGCTCGAGATGTTTATAAATTAGTCACCCATCTAGTTACCAGGCATTGCGAAATTTGCTTAACTGGCAAGATCGCAAATCGATCGACTTGGCCGCTGCACTATTGAGCTCCCTAAACTATCATGGTCACTAACGTTACAGTAATTAGTAATTACAGTCGGTCGGCAGAACGAGAGAACAAGGCGTGAAGAGACACTTTGTGGGATGGCAAGGTGCGGGCGACTGATGCTTCGTCTGTTTAACGCTGCACCAGTAGTCTTGGCACCAGGACTCCATTTCCACTTAACATCAGGTAGAGTAGAGTCATCTGCCGGGTTACGTGTAAATAAGACTTTGAGCACTTGGTTCCATGTCACACCAAATCGCTCAGAAAGATCACGCTCTCGTCCGTTATGTATGAACACAAAAGTTGACAAAACGTTAGGCTTCTTCTGAAGCTGACAGTACCTACTCGTAAGTGTCCATACAACTTTGACAAAATACCGGATACTCAAAGACAAAAAGAAACACGGTAGTAAATCCGTTCAACGAAAACTGAACCAGGAAAAATGCGACAACTTCAAAAAACATGACAGGGTAACACAGGTTACTCACACAGCTGCAATTTTCTCAGATAAAATTACAATTTGACATACGACATGACATCTCAGATAAACACACATAGAGACAAAGTGTTGCCAATTAAATAACTATGAGGTTCAGCTTTCGTTGGCGAGACTCTAACGAGTAACGAATCCAAAGTGTATAGTATTAAACCTACTGCTCTTTTATTCACTGTTGATTTCCAAACAAAAAGGAGTCGGCCAAATATTTCTGAAATGTTTCAGTAGATATCGGAATCTATGGGAGCGTTGAGGAATGCCTTAATTAAATTAATGGCTTGCGATTTTGATAAGAAAAATAAAAACGCTGATATATTCTGACACTAATGAGAATATATTGCATTTAGCTTTAATAGACTTCAACTTAAATGACCGAATACACGCTATGCCTCTGAAGTTAAGCATTGTTTTTTGATTGCATGATGTTTTAACCACGTTTTATCTTTGATAGTATCGTAATTGATTTTGATTCATGTTTAAACAATACCAGAAACTCTATAAATACAAGCATTAGTTCTTTAAAAAAAAATCATTATTTTTATTATGTGGAAGAATGATTTACTTATAAGTTTTTATGAATTTAGAATAAATTTGTATACAGAAAATAAAATTATTCTTATTCTTATATTTCATCCCCCGCAATCAACGACTATCGCATAATTTCCCGTTGTATATCTCTATCTCTTTATTCCCTTCTCATCAAATGGACATTTATATTACAATAATGTTTCTAGTTTTTGCGGAATAGCTCATTATTCAAAAAGTCTCCAGACAGGTTTACAAAAACAAAACCGCAATTTAATGCAGTCAGTGAAGGCATTAGCGAGAGACACTAGGCTGGCTTGTTACAGGATTCGAATGTTGGCCTCTTTGGCCTCCAGCCAATCGCTAGTAATTTCAGACGAAATTCACCAATTTGTAGGTGCAGACGTGACTTGAACGAACTGAATGTGTGTTCTGCTAGGTTTTGTTGTTCACCTATTTGATTTTAAGTGCTGTTTAATTTTCTTTCGGTTTTTTATTACAGATTTTTAATCATACTGTTAGGTTCCATTCTACCAAAATATTATCCTAGATATATTTAATACTTTTGGTAGAATTATTTTTTTATATTATATACTACTTCCTTCTATCTTCTATTTGGGTCATCAAACCAAATGTTGAAAGAGATCAGTTTTAGTGATAAGACCTCTTTTACTTATACTAGTGTTAACATTTTATGAAACTGTATTTCCTTCCTCTGTTTGTGAACATCAAGTGATGTTTATCTATCCGTCTATCTACATCTCTACTATTAACTTTAAAAAGTACCGACTAATAAATAGAAATTCAAAAATGCGTGAATCATAATCACAGAGTTTAATTACTTCCATGAGCACAAACTGGTTGATATCGCGAAGCACAATTAGTGGGAAGCAATTAAAAATATATTTGCGCCCAGTTTCGAGCATGAGCAATCCCTGTATTAGCTGCAATTGGGCTGATGGGCTCAATTGGATACGGTTGATTAGTTAAGACGAAGCAAGTAGGACGTGGACAGATCACGCGGCCAAAGGGATCAATTCAGCTGGCCAATTGATGTGAGAGTATAATAATATACATATCCGTGTCGCGTGGCGGTGAAAGAATACTACCACCCGATCTCGGTCGGGGGTCGTAAAAGGCGACTAACGGACTAAAGACTATGAAGCGAGTTAGGTGGCTAAACCTCCTACAATTAGTATGTATTAGCGGTTTAGTCCCTGCTTCAGGATAGGAATGAAAACCAGCGAATAGATAAACAAAGTTTATTCCTATTCCTTTTCAAGAAACTCAGGGAGGGTTCACGGATCGCTCACTCTGTCCGCTTGCTAGGACTTAAAAAGGACTCAGCTTCGGTGATCTTCCTGCAGGACGGTGTGCAGAGGCGGACGCTAGGCTGCGTACACGAAGACCGCTCCGACAGGAACCCGGTCCCCGCAGAGGTAATCACCCGCAGGAACCCGGTGGGTAGATAGACTGCAGTAGGGCTGCAGTAGTTTGGCTGCGGTAGGGCAGCGGTAGTTTGGCTGCGGTAGGGCAGCAGAGGTGTCAGCAGACCAGGGGCGGTAGGAACCCGGTGGAAGAACCCGAGATCTTGGGTTAACTTATTTAACGGGCTATTTGAGCAGCGTGAAAACAATTACTGTAAGGCAGAGCTGGGGAACCAACAAGAGACTGTTCTCAGCGTGTGTCTGCTTTTTATAGCACAGTATATTCATAAAAAATCGATATGGCTGTTAATTTAAACACACACGCCCTTCCATACTGGCAGTCGAGCAGAGACAAAAACAGAGCTACCAGAATCATAGAGAACGCATCAGATCAATAATGGCCCGCTTACACATTCAGAGGAATGTAGCAAAATTATAAGCGATACATTATTTTTTTCTTTTATATGATTCTTCCCTTAATCAAACATTATTTAATTAAAGGAAAAATTCAGCCTTTTACCTTTTTGTCCTACCTTTTTGTCAGCTGTCAAAAATCAATGCTTAATGCAGGTAATTTAGACGTGGGGTGCAAATTTGGGAACCTCCTCGTGGTGCACCCTGGGGTAAGGCCTCTTGGCACGGGGCAAGGGGCTTTATGCCAATCCCTGGCGCCCCTTCTGGGCGCCGAATTCTAGGCAGTGCCCCTTCTGGGCCTGCACCGTCAAGTGCGTGCCCGGTCCGGGACGTGTGGTCGTAGCTCCTTATGCGACCGTGGGACCCGGAGTAGGCACGCACTTGATGACTCGCCGCTCCTTCTGAGCGGCTTTGAGGATTGGAGTTTCGGCGGCGCTCCTTCTGAGCGCCGTCATTTGTGTGTGTGGGGGTAAGACCTCGCGTGTTGTAGGGATTGTCGTAAGGGCTCTTCCCACCACCCTGGACAAGGGGCTTTATGCCAATCCCTGGTGCCCCTTCTGGGCGCCGAACTTCTACGTGCGTGTCTACTCTGGGCCGCACGCTCGCCGCTCCTTCTGAGCGGCTTTGAGAGGAGTATTGGCGCGCTCGCTCCCCTCCACTACGTCCTTGGCTGATTTGTTTTGTGTAGGTTAAGGCCTCGGGCACCGGGAGTCGAGCGTCGGGCTCGAGACCCCGGTGTGTGTTCGCGAGCGACCGTGGAGTAGCGGCCTGACGGAGTCTGTCCAACTCTGTAGGCCGTGAAAGATACGGGGGGGGGGGGCGCCTGGTTGAGGCTCCCGCCACATCGGGAATCGTCGGGGCATGGAGTGACCTCCCGGTTTTTACCGGGGGTCCATCTCCGAGTTCCGGGGTTTGGGTCAAGGGCCCGAGGTCGAGGGTCGGTAAGTGTTTGTGGGGCTAGGGGTCCGAGTCGAAGCCAGTTTTGTGGGCGGTTTCTGTCTCTAAGTCGGGGTCCGGGCTGCCGAGTAGGATAAGACGGGCTGATGGAAGGCCGCGTTGTTTGTTGTGTGTTTGTTTGTTGCATGGGTATGACCATACCTCTCCAAAAGCCCAAGGGTCGGAGGACCGATGTGTCTTTGTCTTGTGTTTGTCCTGTGCTGGCCTTGTATCTGTGACCTTGGAGGATCGCGTGCTCATAGAGGGTGGGCACGCTGTTTTGTGTTGTGCCGTGCGCGAGGTTGCCCGTGTGTCGGTGCGTGCCCGCTTGCGGTCATAGGTTGGCACACGGGCGACGGGGTGACCGTCGCGGGTTAATCCCCAGTGGCATGTACCGCGACATCCACGTCAGCTTTTAGCTTCGGATTGTTGGGCCCCCAGGGGTTTAGTGGGTATTCCCCTCCGTCTCGCCCTCCCAGCCAGGACTTCTGTCCTGGCAGCTGACCTGGAGCCACTCTCCTTGTCGGTGGGTGTGGAAAGGCGGACGGGCGAGTCCCACATAACCGGGTGCCTCTTCAAGGCTCTGGTACTCGTAATGAGTTCCCCTGGGGAAAAAAAAAAAACGTAATTTAGATGTGTATAATTAGCTAAAATAATTTTATTTGCCCAGCAGTAGGACGTTTATAGTGAGATCATTTGATTTGATATTAAGCTATTGAATGAAACAATCACGTAAGTACACACATCAAAAGTGTCTAGGGATCAAGCATTTTTATGCGGATTTCTTGAGATTGAGATGTGGCTTTGTAATAAATTTATGATTTTATAAATTTATATGGATCCTTTTTGGTGCATTTCATAATTTGAAACAGGAACTTTCAATCAATTTCTAGTAAAAGATGAAAATCAGCTGTCAATATTTTCCCTATAAAAACATACAACGCATTGAAGACATTATTAGTGCTACTGTTTCCCTACTACTGATTAAAACCAACGTTATTATGGAGCGGCGACGTCATTTAAGCAGGGAAGAAATGCTCAGAGCCGTGGGAATGATAGAAGCTGGTTCCCGGCAACGTACTGTGGCTTTAGCTCTGAATACAAGTCAGAGTGTTATCAGTCGACTTTGGACACGTTACCGAAGCACTGGTACCGTGGCTGAGCGCCATGGAGGACGGTATCGCTACACCACACGGAGACAAGACCGATACATTCAAATCACAACTCGAAGAGCTCCAACAATAACCGCCATGATGTTAGCCGTGAGGCTTCATCACTCTTCAGGGAACTTAATTAGCAACCAAACAGTCAGAAACCGCTAGCATGAAGTGAACCTTCATTCCCGAAGAACGCTAAGGGTACCACCTATAGCAATGCACAATCGTAGGATTCGATATCAATGGGCTCTTGAACACAGAAATTGGGCAGAAGAACAATGGCGTTTCGTGTGCTTTTCTGATGAGTCTCGTTTTGGTATGAGACCGGATACAAGACGTATACGACACTGGAGAACCCCTGGACGCCAACAGCGATTAAAATCCTGCCAGGAAGTCCATCCTTATAGTGGTGGAACCATCATGGTATGGGCGGGTATTTGGATCGGCGGAAGAACTCATTTGATTTGGATCAGAGGCAACCTCAACGCTCAAATTTATGCTGAGACGATTGTATCAGACGTCATCGTTCCTCTACAAGTGCAAATCGGTCCCTTATTTCAGTTAATGCATGATAATGCACGACCGCACACCGCAAGAGTTGTAAGACAGACTCTCGCCGCAGCTAACATCAATGTCATGCCCTGGCCTGCTCAGTCGCCAGACTTGAACCCGATTGAGCATGCATGGGATATGCTACAAAGAAGAGCTCTGCCGAATATGGAGGGTATCCAGTCGCAAGAAGACCTTTTTTTGTTGTTGCAACGAACATGGGCGGCCATTCCACAGCGTGATTTGGATGAACTCATTTTGAGTATGCCAAACCGATGTTCTTGTGTTGTTAGTGTTCGCGGTAGAAACACGGATTATTAATTGTTTAAGTTACCCAATAAAATTTTAAAGAAAACTGTTATTTCAGTCTTTTTTTCGAACTTTAATGTTAGTGGTTCAAATGTCAAAAATCCCTTTATTAAGAAAATGGCAAATTTCTTTATTAATGCAAAGGTGACTTGGTTTATCGTTACTGTAGACAAACGAAAACAATTTATTTGATGAATCCTTAAAGAAAATTTTAATTAATATCAATCAGGAGAAAAGTTATTGCAAAAATATATGTTGATCCCTAGACACTTTTGATGTGTGTATTTCAACCTATCATTGTATGTTTTAAACCTGTCTTATCTTTGCACAACATTTAGGATTTAGAATTTGTGTTTAGACAGAAGTGTAACAACTACGAGTACACATACATCCAACAGCGTGGAGCGGCGATCGGCCCACCACCTGTCACGCTGAGCACATGTGCAGTCGCTATTTCGTGAAAAGTGGACTATGCTCATAGCCTAGTCTCTGACTAACCCTTCGGGGATAATAGTCGTAATTATATGTATTACTTATGTAGGAGGACATGGACAGATCACGCGGCCAAAGGGACCTATAAATTGAGCAATTGTTGTAAGAGTATAGGTACTTGAGATCTGAGACATACTTGAGTTTTAAACTTCATCATTATCATCAGCCTTCTAAACTTCCCACTGCTGGGCACAGGCATTCTACGTGGACAAAAGCACGTGGGGAGATTAGGCTATAACCTACTATGCTGGCCGAATTTGGATTGGTGGGTTATAACGGCTGCCATCTTACGACAAAAACCGGGACAACTTAACTTGGATTGGTGGGTTATAACGGCTGCCATCTTACGATAAAAACCGGGACAACTTAACGTGTCTTTACAAACTTGCTCACCTGATAATTACGACACCTGGCAACACTTTAGCGTTGTCGATAATAAATTGGTAAATGTCGAAAGTTTACAGATGGGTACTTGGCGAATGCACACTCTATTCCATCGCTACGACTGAGTACGACTACGAAAAACCGAATGATGGTTGTGGCGGTGGCGCTACCATTCGCTACCCTACAATAATAATTTTCTGAGTGGTAGAGCCACGCTGCGTTGTAGCACGCATTAGGCCGGCTCGCGCGGCGTAATACTTATGAATATTCGGCGTGAAATAACGGCACTTGGTGCTGTTGTGATTCGTCCGACCAGTGAGGGTTCCGGAGGCACCTTCCCCCCCCCCCCCCCCCCACCCCCTTTCTCCCAATTCCTATTCCTTCCTTAAACCTATTCCTCCCTTAAAGGCCGGCAACGCGTCTGCGATTCCTCTGGGTTTGCGGGTGTCCATGGGCGGCGGTGATTACTCTCCATCAGGTGTCCCGCCTGCTCGTTTTATCCCCTTTTTTATTAAAAAAAATCATAAAGTAGCTCTTGAAAAGTTTTATAATTTTACCCATTTAAACTATGCTACATAACCTATACATTAATTATTCTTTTCTACAAGCGTTTGTGCCATTTGTCTACGCCTTCAGACTTAGATAGATAGATAGATAAAACGCTTTATTGCACACACAAAAATACAGAAAACATTAAATAATCATATTAAAACTAATTTTATTACATTAATGTTTTATACTTTAGCGTTTTATTAACGTTTAAATATACTTAAGTTAAATTTTAAACACTGAAAAAAGACGACAACCTCAGGCGGGAATCGAACCACGCACCTTCCTCATTCCGGGCAGCTGCCTTAACCACTTGGCTACCGAGGTCTGGCTTTCAACCGCCGAAATTTGTCAGTGCTTGATTTTATGTTTTTAATCAACAT
The DNA here is from genome assembly GCA_963921215.1 of Scoparia ambigualis. Lineage (NCBI taxonomy): Eukaryota > Metazoa > Arthropoda > Insecta > Lepidoptera > Crambidae > Scoparia > Scoparia ambigualis. Next base: position 9,661,767 of record OY992507.1, read on the forward strand.
TGCTTCATCTAATCTTAGAAGTTTTCACCTCTGAGAGTACTTAGTTCACTTAGCTAATAAAATTGTACGATGTTGCGCTGTTATCACAAGTCTGTGGCTACTATCCATTGTTTTTTAGAGATTTTTTTACACACTCTTTGTACCTTAGTACAACTCGTAGTAGGTACTTCTCTTTCTTCGTGACTATACCGAAGGTTATAAGAAAAATTCAATCAAAAAAAATGCAAATGAAACCAACGTGTAAAACGCTTTAGAGATTGTTACGAAAGTAGCGTGTTCATAATAGAAAGGACTTTATAAACGGCGAGGCCTCCTGAGCAGTGGAAATGTTGCGGGGACAGTTTCACTCCCAATCGAGATAGAATTTGCATTTGCGTGCCCGGACCGACCGGTGCTGATTTAAATAGGGCGCACTGACTTCGACGGGGGCTGGTGCAAGCTACGAGTGGAGGCAATATCGTAACGATTAGGAACTAGTACCTAGAACATACATTTATGTCGTGGCCATATCGTAATATTGGCCATATCATGGAATACTCGGTCATTTTATGATTAGGTTAGGTAAGAACATGATTATTTATTGATACATTTTAAAATAAACTTAAAGCCTACTTTTTAGGCAAATTACAAAATATTTAATAATTGTTTTTACCCACTCCTTCAGTGCCTATGCTATTACGTAAATAGTAAGTTAACAATAAGATAAGTAAGTTATTTTAGAACTTTATTGTGAATGCAGTCGCATAGTTGCAAACCTTAGTGCATGGTTTAAAAATATGATTAATAATACGTTTGTAATTATGTAAGTTTTTTTTTAATACGGTAAATAAAGGAAAAAGAAGCATGTCATGGTATGGCCAATTTAACGATATGGCCATGACACATACATTGATTCATGACTGTTATTCCCAAAGGGTCAGAGATTAGGAATGAGGACCGCAAAAGCAGTGTATTGTCATCACAAAATAAGAACTGCACATGTGTTTAGCGTGGTAGATGGTAGCTCATCGCCGCTTTATGCTGCTGAACGTATGTGTGCAATCTTCAGGCTAGTTTAAAAATTCAATTCAAAATTCAAAATTTCTTTATTAATTTAACAACAAAAGAAAAATTAACTGCTACTATTTATATACTTCCTTGTCCAAGAGACTAAATGCTATTATTATGTATGTTTTTTAGATTTTTACTTACCTCCGTTGAAGAATACTGTATTTTGATAAGTTTTGTACGTTTCTGAACGAAAGTTCCGGTTTTTTTAATGTTAACTAACGCAGGGTTATTAAGTAGGTAAGTCTATGAGGTCTATGATAATGTAGAAACGATATCGATAACACAGTTATCTTTTTCGCACTTAAAGTATTTAGCAACGATACACACAATTAGCACAACGAAAGCGCGGCCGGGAATCATCTGGTGGCTGACAGTCTAACATCTGTCTACGATGCGTATTGACATATAAAACGTCAGACAAGCTTCACTTTTTCATTTTTATTAACCTAAAGTGGGAGTTTCTCCCGTGTTCTTTTAGCAACAACACGTGTTGTGAGACTCCATTTTATTTCAATCTACCGTACAATAATAAATGTACTTCTAAAATAAAATACCACTTGAAATTGGCTTAATGCTAAACGCGAAGCCATTAAATAAGTTATAATAATAACCTATAGTGTCACAATCCTACTATAATGTTGCCATTTTCGAGCAGAAATCAATGTTGGTTTTTAATTTATATAAAAAACGGAGGTCTTTAAATTATTAATACGGTCATAAATATGTTGATAATAATGTATTCTTCAAGTATTTATACATTGGCGTTAAGTTAAAAGACTTTCGAATTTAGTACCAAGCCCCATAGTAAAAAAATTATGACCTTTACTTCTATATTCGGATGGATGGGCACTCGCCCCCCACTCCGCACACTCAGGAAGTCTTTTAGCTGTGGAGAAGAACGGGCGCAAGAAACTCCACAGATTTATAATAACATAGAAGTAACGACATTTACAAAACAATATGTCGTTACCAAATTATACAATATACAAATTACTAATATGTTATGCTCGTACATGCACTATGTCCATACATATTTGTCATTTACATAATCTTCCACTTTATAATAACCTTTACTCATGAGGGTTTTTTTAACATAGGCTTTAAATGTATGTAAAGGCATTTCAGTAATATTTAGTGGAAGATTGTTATAAAACTTTACACCCAAGAAACAGCCATTTGTTTTATAAAGTCTAAAACTAGGGACGGCAAGCTTATTTTTCCTACGAGTGTTTAAGTTATGAAGATCACAATTTTTAACAAATGTGTTATCATACTTCTTGGCATGCATAAGGTTTTCTAAAATTAATTGTGGTGCAATAGTTAATATATCGGGTTTTTTTTAACACTTCTTGAAGAAACGCAATTCCAGCGTCAGTTGTAGATCTACCTTTAGTAAAACAAAACTGTTTTTCATGAAAAAGTTTATTAATTGCAAAATGAGACTGTTGATTGTAAATAATTTTCTCAAAAACTTTGCTAAAGGCTGGTAATATAGAAATTGGTCTAAAGTTAGAGGGGCTGATTTTGTCACCAGCTTAAACAATGGAATGATTTAAGCATTAAATTTGGAAAAGTTGTAAAAAACTGTATGGGGTTATTGAAAAGAATTGAGTTTATCCTTTGATAAACTGTTTATCGAAGAGTTTATACTATAACTAGAACCGTCGCTTCAGTCTATGTTGATTAAATCACGGCGATAGGTTTCTGTTCAGAATCCGACAGGATGGCTATTATATATCTATTTCTGCCACGAAGCAGCATTGTTTTACATTGTTGGAATGCTTTACTTAAAGGTCTATTAAATGATTTTGTTTCCCAGCTTGGTACCTATTGGTATTGGTATTTTGTAGTTCTGACATGAAATGCTGAGCTGAAAAATGGATGGATGGAAATTTGAGTATCAGTATTAGGTACTAAAGTCCGTGTTTGCGGATCGTTAAAAAAAACTTAGCTTTTTACGCTCGACATACGTACCATTGTTTCCGGAGTTTTGGGGGTTAAAGTTACTCGCGTCCGTAGGTTTACCCTCGAGACCCTACACGTGACCCCTGGGTGGTGCTAAATGAGTGAAACTGACTGAGTGGTAGAGCCACGCTGAGTTGCAGCACGCATAGGGCCGGCTCGCCCGGGGTATTACCACCCTCTCACGAATATCCGGCGTGAAATAATGGCACTTGCTGCTGTTGTGTTTCGTCCGGCCAGTGAGAGTTCCGGAGGCCCCTTCCCCCCTCTCCCCTCACAATTCCCATTCGTTTGCTCGTTTGCCTCCTTCTCATAAAAAAGTCACTATTCACTTTTTCATAAGATTAAAGATGCTGTGAATCGGTACAAGCTCCTACTTGTACCACACGCTGTGTAACAGCTGCCTAAGCTCTCGTTATCAACCACCTTTCTAATGCTAATAGAAAACCTCGGACAACACGCTCCAAACAATAGATCTAAACGATAACTAATGTGCAGACCGTCGCTTCAGGTGTGCCAGTTTATCTGAGAGAAATGTTTGCAATCCATAAAGTACAGTCAGTGATGCAAACCTATTATGAGCACAGTGCCTAAAATGCAAGATGCCACTGCTGCTATAATACCTAAAACGCTAATTAACTAAGAAGCATATTGCCTACAATGTATCGTAACTTTAATGATTGCTGTCAACCGTCAATTAATATCAAAGTAATCTTTAAATATTAATAAGTAAAAAATAATAAAAACTGTATACTTAAAATACTCATTTATTTTTTTAACTGTATACAAAATATTCTATTCCTTAAAACTAAATATATCCTTAAACACATATAAAAGTTTCCAACAAAAACTTGTGCATTAGGGCATTGAAGAGATATAGTGCAGTTTAGCCATTCTGATTTGTAGAGGAAATAACTTTAGGCAATTACAATGTCTAGGCATTCATGGTTAAGTAATCTGCTTCAGTCAATTAGCGTTTTAGGTATTATAGCAGCAGTGGCATATTGCATTTTAGGCACTGTGCTCATAATAGATGCAAACCACATAAGTATTTTGCTGACTCGGAATAGATTTACGTTGTCGTTGTCATCATTTTCTTGCCTTTATTCCTTTTGGGGTCGGCGCAGCATGTCTTCTTCCTCCATTCGTCCCTAACAGCTGTCAATTCTACGGTCACTCCTTTCTTCACCATATCATCTTTCACGCCATCCATCCATCTTTCGCTACCTCTACCCTTGTATCCATCCACAGTCATACACACATCCACAGACATGTTATCGTTGTATTCTTTTGTAAAGAAAGATGCGTTTACAACCAATGTGGAAATACTATGAGCTGCGTGTTGGCGGCTTCCAAGTCGAAATTTTTTTAAACTAATAATCCAATTTCAATGAAACTTTGCACACTAAAGTTAAATACTAAATAGTTTGTTGAAAACATTTTTAAAAAACGTTTATTTAGCTGAATTATTGCGATTAAAAGTCTACTATAGAAAGTTTAAAATCTCAATAACTCAGTTAAATAAACATTTTTTTTTAATGTTTTCAACAAACTATTCAAAGATCCATGGATTTTAAAATTAAAAATGCATGCTAAATTTTATATAAAATGGCTCATTAGTCTTAAAAAATTTCGACTTGGAAGTTTGTATGGAAAACCGAAATGCTTATTACTAATCCATTTCTTTCGTTGGGTGCCGTAAAAGGCGACTAACGGACTAATGATTGCACACACATCAAATAACATAAAGCGGCGATGGGCTCACCACCTGTCACGCTGAGCACATGTGCAGTTGTTATTTGGTAAAATGCGGACTATGGTGAGGACTGATTAGTCCTCATTTCATAGTCTCTGACTAACCGTTAGGGGATAAAAGTCGTGAGTGTAGGTATGTATGGAAATAACACTTTCACTTTAATATACTAGCCTTATATTGGTATATATGTCGCAGGGATATGATAAAAACAGAGATTTGGTCAATTCCCTAAGAGATTTGATTAAATCACGAGGATGTTAAAATAACAACACGATTTTATCATTTCCCTAAACAAATCTAGGGATTTGAACAAATACCAGAACTGGTTCCGTGAAATGACCAAAAGCATGTGACCTTTTCTGAATGGTAGAACCACGCTGCGTTGCAGCACGGCACGTATTGGGCCGGCTCGCCCGGCGTAACACCACCCTCTCACGAATATCCGGCGTGAAATAATGGCACTTGGTTCTGTTGTGTTTCGTCCGGCCAGTGAGAGTTCCGGAGGCCCCTTCTCCTCCCCCCTCACAATTCCTATTGCTTCCTTAAAGGTCGGCAACGCGTCTGCGACTCCTCTGGTTTTGCGGGTGGCGGTTTTTGTAGGTGGCGGTGATTGCTCTCCATCAGGTGACCCGCCTGCTCGTTTGCCTCCTTCTAATATAAAAAACCTACAGGAGTAAGGCGGCTAGTATTTCTGTTGTCTAATAAAAAAAAATAACTTCGAAATTCAAGACAATCGCTAGCTGGGCTTCGCGATTGTCTTAAATTTCTAACCTATCACGTGACCTACAGGAGTAGAGCAATTTATGTTCTAGTGGTGTTCAAATCGCTAGATTTGTTTAAGGAAATGATAAAATCGTGTTGTTATTTCAACATCCTTGTGATTTGATCCAATACACTTAGGGGATTGATCAAATCTCTGTTTTTATCATATGACTGCGACATGTACTTTATTGGTATTATATGGTATATATTGGTATTGGTGTAACAGTGGGATGGTCCGCACTGCTCGACAAAGGCCTCTTCCATTGATATCAGGGTATCGCACCAATTGAAGGAAATCGCTTAATTAATTAAATAAGATGAAAAGACATTGCTTAGTAGACGGTCAAAATATTTCAGTGATATCACTATAGTATTGGCAAAACATGTAGGTACGTGTTTACGTGTTGAACTTTGAACTAGAACCACAAGTGCCAATTCTATGAAGTTATAATGTCACTAAGTAATGTGTTTGATATGGGAAATCATAATGGTTTAAACAAATTACTGCACTCTCTTTTATTTTTTAATTTTATTTTGTGATTTACAATAAAAATACATTATACAGTTTAAGAGCCTTTACAGCATATAATGCATTTATAGATTTTCACGTCACTTAAATTTTACGTCACAAAAATAAGTAGCAAATATATATTATTATTGTGTCAAATACACAGAAATAGATCTAAATAGAAGCCGCATGTGTACCTACATATTTTACTGTCAAAACAGTGTCAAAAGGATGGTAAAATCCCATCTTTCGATCGCGTTTCATTTAACCGTTGTCAGCACCAAACAAAAGTGGACTTTAAAAAAAATTACTACTCGCGTCGGTATCGAACTGTAAAAAACTCTACAAGAAAGGTTAACCGAGATAATCAACTAGTTTTCTTTCGGTAAGTAATTTTGTTATTAAATTGACACATAAAATAGTGACACGCTTGGTCTTCATACAATGGAGCTGAGTAACATGCGGCTTCTATTTAGATCTATTTCTGTGGTCAAATTCTAAAAAAGGCCCCATCGATAGGCAAACACCAGTGGTTGAATTAAATTAATTTTATGTCCATCCTGCATCAAATTAATTTTCGCATTAATAGAATTTATACTATCAATTGAACTGGTATGATTCGCATTAAAATAAATTTATTGCCGGAAAAGACTCGTAAATCTATAGCAAGAGCAGCGTCACCTAGATGTTTAATGTAGAGTAAGGAAGCGAGAGAATTGACTACGTGTGCAGTACAACGTAAAATAAAATTTTAACTAAGTACCTAGGTATCGGTAAGTAAATTTTGTTAAATTTGGTTAAAAATTTAGAGCACTGTTTTCTCAAAATACTGGTGGAGATTCGGGCGTTAAAAGAAAACACTACGTCGACGTGGCATGCAAAATTCTCATACAAAACACAGAATAACGACGTCTCGTAGTCCCCTGTTTCCTCTTTCAGAACAGGAACAATTTTTATAAATTTTTCAGCATCAGTTAAAGAAAGAGATTTTTTATGTTTGATTTTTTTGCATTTAGTCATTTATTTAATAACCAGGAGCCTTCAAAATTTAGCGAAATAACTCCGTTTTAAGGCGTCTTCAGAAACTTTAAGTGGCTAGTAAAAAAAATATCAAACAAACAGACATAGTAAATCTCTTTTTTTAACCGATGCTGAAAAAGTAATAAAAATTGGTGCAGTTCTGAAGGAGGAAACAGGGGACTACGAAACGTCCTTTTTCTGTATTTTGTATAAGAAATTTGCATGCCACTTCGACGTAGTGTTTCCTGTGACTACTGCAGTTTTTATCGCACTATCGTCAATACTAATAAATGAACTTCATTTATTATTTATTTATCCTTACATTTAATACGTTATTGGCCAAAACGATTGTTTCATTACAATCATTCGGCTTTTGTTTGAGAACCCTTCGGACTAATTAACTGACAACATAAATCATTGGAAACTGATTCGAAGCTTAACCTTCATATTAAAAATGAACTAAAATGTCGTTTCCATTTTGTTCGTTAATGAGAAAGAATATTATATGTTCAATACACTTTTTGTTATTTTCTATTTGGGTGGAAGTTGCCAAGATGTGTCATGCTGTGCAAGGTCATTAAGGGGATCCTGCACGAAATTGTGAAAATTTACGTATTTTATTAGTTATATACATTAAAAGAACTTACGTAAGTAAGCCTGATCATTGCCCAAGGTCGTGGCCTTGTTGAAATTTGAAACAAATTCTTTGAACAATAACAAACAATACATAAATCTAATGACTCCTAAAAACATTATTTTTCGTCAATTTTCTTAATTTTACGCATTAAACAATAATTCTTACATGAAAATATTTGTATTGATATTCTGCAACATTAAAATTTAGGTACTTTTTTAAGATGGGGGTGACCCCATCTTAAAAAAGTACCTAAATTTTAATTTTCAACAAAAGCGCGTGATGGTTTTGTACATTTTGCAGAATAAAAACATTGCTCTAATCAAATTACTAGGTCTGAAACTTCAAAGCAAAATTGTTCTAATTTAAATTTCAATATGATTGATTTTGCTTTGAAGTTCATTAAGAGACTTATGTCAGTTTATGAAATCGCGCGGCACCCCCTTAATGTGACCTAACTGGATGACCGACAAATTGATTTAAAGAACGTAAAAAATTTATAACAAATCTTTATAAAAGTGTCGCGTAGCGGTAAAAGAATTACCACCCTCTTCCCTTGGGTGTCGTAAAAGACGACTAACGGACTAAATACTGCACATACATTCAACATCATAGAGCAGCGATGGGCTCACCACCTGTTACGCTGAGCAAATGTGCAGTCGCTATTTGGTAAAAAGTGGACTATGGCAGAGGACTGCTTTTGCGGTCCTCATTGCGCGGTCTCTGACTAACCCTTCGGGGATAATAGTCGTGATTATATGAAAGATTTTATATCTTTAAAACGACCAACTGACCGAATCCATTAAACAATTATCGCAAAAATAGAACCCGTTAGCTCTGCCTGGTACTGGGACCCGGTCGTCTAACCACTAGACCACAGAGGCGGTTATTTACCATAAAGCAAAACAAACTTCATAAGTTAGTCAAGGAACAATTACAAAATGTATTTAATATCAGCCTGCCTAAGCAAAATGCCCGAGGCTGCGCAAGGCTGCTCGCTAGTTTTTATTCAATGGCCTTCTGGTATTTTTTTAAATTAATATCTCCGTAAGACAAGTCATTTGAATATAGTTCGAGTTAAAGATAATATCAGCGCGGGACACACATCTGTTCAATTTGATACATGTATATAAAGGAAACCTGTGTTGTTGGAATAATAACAGCTTGCTTATAATGATTAAGTTAAGCAGTTGACACTATGTGTGCCGTATTCCCTCGCAATAAGAGCCACAAACTGTCAAAAGTACAAAACAAATTATAGGTCTGTACCTATAATTTGTTTTGAACTTTTGACAGTTTGTATCCGTCTCCTCCCTGTGGAGGGGAGGGTTATTAAATCCCATCAACGGTGTTTTAAAACTAATAATGACAGAAAATATACTATAATGTACCATCAGTTTTGCGATTTTATGTTAGCCGGATCCACTGTTGAAATGTGTAGGTACTTTATAAAAATCAATTATTAATAATGGCTCGAACTGCGAAATTCGGAAATTCACCAGACACCAGGTAGGTACCCCCGCCGACTCGTTCCACGAACTTTAATAAGTTATTTAATTAAATTTTATTAAGCCGCCAATGCTAATGGCGGCGTCGTAAAATTTATCTTATCAAAATAAATGAGCAGCTTTTTTCACGCGCGTTCATTAATTTTGTTGTTCAACATTTCTATAGAACAAGTATGTTAAGTTGGGACAATGTTGGATATGTTTGTATTTGTACATTCATTTTAATGAAGTCTTTACTGCACAAAGAATTGGCATTATAATGAAACACAGGTTACCTTTGTGCAATATAAATGTGAGCCTATCTCTAGAAGAGTTCTCTACTTGCGGCTTGCCGGCCCCAGCTGTGTGTGTGTGTATGTAAGGGAGAGCCCAACATAATCCTGCGTCTCCCCAAACTAAATACATTTTCTCCTGCATAAAAAAACTTGTCTTACACACTGCGATGAAGCGACGAAACGTGGCCGTTTTTCTGGAGAAGACAAACTAATGTCTTATAGTTAATCTTACTGCAATGAAACTCAAGGCAGGCTCAAAACTGCAATGCAAATTATTCGGCATTTTACAAACGGCCGGCACCGTCCGTTTGTAAACGCTCGTTGTTTTGCAAAATGCCGAAGTCAAAATGATAATCGTATTCAGGTGGCCAATAGTCATACCTGGTCTTGCCATAAGTTCTGTCCCAACTTAAATGAGGGTATTTTAAAATAAATAATAGGACGGTAGTACTATTATTATCATTATATTAAATAGGATTTATACTATTCTTTTCGATCTAACACATAGCTGTGTATTCATGGATTGGGGTACCACAGAGAATCGTGAGAGCCAAGAAGTTGTTGCAGAGACACGGAGACGGGCCACCGGACAATTCTCTTTACGAATGAAAAAAAAATTTTGCGTTGAAGAGAAGTTTAACCGTCAAAACGATAGGGTGTATGCACACAACTCCCAAGAAGCTACTGAGAAAATTCCGAAGGTCGAAAGAGGCCACCACCCAGCATCTGTGATGGTTTGGTGTGGCGTGTCCTACGAAGGCGTGACAAAGCTCCATTTTTGTGAACAAGGGGTGAAAACATGAGCAACCACTACCAAAGTAATATTTTAGAGTAGGTGGTTAAGCCACTAAGTAACACTGAGTTCGTTGGTAAGCAATGGATATTTCAACAAGACTCAGCACTAGCGCACAAAGCGAAATCAACCCAGAACTGGTTAGACGTGACTTTAACGGATTTCATAGCCTCTGAAGATTGGCCCCCTTCAGTCCTGATCTTAATCCTTTGGATTATTGCTTATGGAATATTTTAGAGGAGAAAGCCTGCTCTAAACCTCATCGAAATATCGATACGTAAATTTTTTTCATCCGTAAAGGGAATTTTTCGGTGGCCACCATCTGCGTGTCTCTGCAACAACTTCTTGGCTCTCACAATTCACTCCATGTTTACACAGCTATGTGTTACACCGAAATGAGTAGTACAAAACCTACATAATATCGATGGCTTAGAGCACACAATGACAATGTTCTAACTACAAAAATTGCGATTTTTACTTTTTGACTGCCAACTGTATTAATTGACGTGCTCTACCGTTCGCACCTACCCACGTTACGATATCCCATCTCTTTCTATCAAAAACACAGTATCACAGTTGTATCAAGTAAGCTTCGGTTATATCCAAAAGTATTAAAATCCTTTATTTTTACTAATCTGCTACGAAAACTCCTTTAGTGATTTTAAGACTCCCTCCCGCGGTACCTACCTACTAGTTAACGCACAAAAATATTAAGTACATTTACTACATGTAATTTTACATATTACAGACAATCCAAATGTTGTAAGTGCAGATAATACAAAAACAAATCTAATGCTTGCAACTGTTTATAAGTGCACAAATGTGCTAAGTTGCTGTGATACAAAAAATAACTGTACAATGTTAACAAAATCTCATTAATTTTTGTTTTGTTTCTTGAAATGCTCAACTAACGCCATTAAAAGTTAAGTGTGCTTTCGATCTTATTGGCGCGTAATTTTTACGTGTATGCACGAAGACTAAGAAAAATTGGTCAATGTCACATTCATACTGGCTTTTTCACCCATCTATAGGAAAACACCGTGTTTGGCAAAAATTTTTTGTAACACGTTCGATATTAGCACACTTATTAATAATATTTGTTCCAAAAATAGAGGACATGCAGGTTCTTACTCGTATGTTGGCACTGACAACCGAAAAGGTAAAATTCCCGCGACTATAACTTCCCGAGGCTACGAAATTTGTGAAAGAGCATATTGACCAGTACCCTCGAATTGAGTCCCACTGTTATCGCAAAGACCCCAAAAAATTATATTTAGATAGTTATCTGAATTTGAACTTGTCTCTTGTAAAGAAATTTATTGCCCAGAAAAACAAATAACTCCCGTACTATTTATATATATATATTTCACTCTTAGGAGCCAAAACTAGCATTATAAAAGCCCTGCAATGTGTACACCCTCATTTTTTATTCGTTTTAATGAATTTAAGGGTGAGTTCCACCCATGGAATTGAACAACTTTTCCCAAGAAACCTATGAGCAAAAATGACAAAAAAAATTCGACCTCCCATACTATTGTCAACCTTAATTTCAATAAAACGAGTAAAAAAAATGAAAAGGCTAGTTTACAAGAAGAATATGATGCACACAAAAAACGCGAAAAAGACTCTTTGGATATGAAACAAGAAGACAAAGTTTGATGTTAGGTGTTAGAAAACACAAAACAGTGTCGCAGGAGACCCGGCTTCATGAAACATGACGATTTCTATGACATAAAGGCATTTGAAAAACTTTACATACTAACACAACTAAAAACATAAAAAATAAGACTGTGCAATGGCTTAAAATTAAGTGGCTTCGGGTAAGCAAAGAATCGCCTAGGTACTTTGATATTTTATAAATACAACTTGAACGATCCAGATTTGGAAGAAATCAAAATTTGCAAGGCAAAAAATGGACGAATACAGAGAGAAATAATTAACATACAAATTGGTGCTCCCTGCTTCACAATGTAAGAATAAAGATTTTCTTACTCTTTAAAGGATGATGTGAGCCCATCGGACTAAGGGCAATACTATAGAGACTTACCATCCAGTGCTGCAAATATTCGTAATATCAATATCACTGACACTGAAACATCTGATGATGAAGTTAAGAATCAGGATGAGATTAATATTGAAAAAAATTAAGTGTTTTTAAATTATCATTAAGTCTACCTAAAAGGTACAAATAAGTAATGTTACCCCAAGATCGTTAAAAACTTTAGCTTATGATCGAACTAGGAAGAATATAAATTGGCGGAAATTGTGAACAGAACAAACCGTTTACGTTACTTTTTAGTTTATTATCTAATAAAAATAGGTTTGATTTGTAAATGGTTTGTTTGGTTTCGCGCCACAGCCACAGCCACAACCACAGCGCACAGAAGCAATGAGATTTACAAAAAAATATATGTCGTTACCAGGCTTAGAGAATTAAACCAAGCTCTGGGGGGTTACTCTTGAACACAAACTCAATCTCAAAACAATTCCAATGCGATTAATATGTATCGATATTGGGATAAGTAAAGATAATTCCGGAACCCCATGAGTCATTATAGCTATTTATATCCTTAAATCTCTCTCTTAACAACTTTTCTCTTGTCCACAAGATTCTCTATAATAAAAGTATTTAATTGTCACTCGTTTCTTCGCACCGTTTCCACTTTTACTTTAAAGACACATGCATAACACGACACCATTTTTATTGTTTTAATTGGCAGCGCCACAAGTTATCGAAAATAGAGCTAGTTGTTACAAATTTGACTCGGCTTGGCGTTCAAATTGTCATTTGTTTTTCGTGGATTATTACAAAATGACCAGTCATTTTACAGTTTGCCCTCGGCATTTTATAAACTAGCGAGCGTTTGCAATGCAAACAGACGACGCCATTTGTAAAATGCCGAATTATAATTGTATTATACCTACGCCATATTATTATGTATTAATATATCTTAAAAAATATATATTGAAAAAACTGCTATTAATATTAACGTGATTTAAATAATGCGTAACGCTAAAATGGCTGAGCAGTAAGGGAAAAAGGTTTTTTTTTAACAAAAAAATCCTGTACACCGTGTACCGAATTTCAAAGAAGCATGCATACTTTCGAATTAATAACATAAGTAGGATCATATACGTACAGCTCATTAGTTAGTTAGTTACAAATGCCAAAAATTAATGACTTAGATTAGATTATGTGCACTGTGGTGTACATAAAAACCCTGCGGACACTGTTTCACACCCATAGTTTTCCAGGATAACTGGGTTAGCCGGTAACTATGTGGCTCTATAATGTGTTTATTTTATGTGCAATATTCGGCGTGCAGGGCAAGAGAGGTAAGATTATGAACTACTATATTTAACGGTCTTTGTAGCATAGTGGTCAGTTCGCCAATTCTGACTTCGTCTGGCGAAAAACAAAAGACAATTTAAATAAAAGTGTTCACCGATTTTCTTTATGACCACATACAAACTACATTGGTCTGTGCAAGCTCCTTGGGTCTGTGTGACCACATAACATACAATAATTGTCATTTATGCCCAGTCAACTGCAGACTTTTCATAACTTTATGGTTAAATTTAGGCGATTACCCGCAAACTTTGTAAATGAACTGTCGTAAAGTTGATTCTCGTACATTTTCATCAAATATTTTTATTATTTTTAGTCAAACATGTCAGCGAAGAAGCCGAGCTCAAGTGGCCCGAAACTTACAGCTTCGAAGCATTGCGCATATATCTGTTAGCGGGCTTCACTGAAGACTATCAAATGTGGTATGAATCTTTTCGACCGTTCATAACAAAACTCATCAAGGATAGCCACTACACATCTCTCATAAGCGTCACAAAAAAAATTAATGATAAATTCATATCAGTAATACTATTTGTTAGACAAAAGCCTATATAGCCAGAGCTTTCCCACACAGAATTACACGTTACTAACCGCACTAGCCCAATGCGGGCTAGGGGTTTAAATCTGCCGTCTTACTAGAGCAACATAACGTACTCTACAAAGCAGAAGACTACATTGTTCACACGCTAGCAGATCAATCTGTCCAAAACTATCAAATTTCTCTAGCTGATGTTTGATCCTTATAACCTAATAAGGTTCCAAATGTATTGTATGAATTTGACATTTTGTGGTAGGTTGACCTGACCAGATGTAGTGTAGTGTAGTAATCGGCGAGAGTAAGGTAAATTCGTTGAATTTTCAAGAGAATAATCAGCTCATAACATCTCAAAAACCTACTCCAGATTTGTGTATTTCGCAAACTATTAGGAATCATAAAAGAAATTTCAATAGATCTCTGTATAAAACTCGTTGGATTATTTGTTGCTCCCATTCAAATAAATAATATTGTTGGTGTTTGCATATTTTTCATGTTTATTTTAAGCATAAATTTATTTGTATTTTATTAATGTTTGCTGTATGCTGACGTGTTTCTAAAATTCCGTCTAGTAGTGTCAAAGCCAAATCAAGACATGAAGATTCGGGCTTCCGGACATGCCCTAATCTCAAACCCTAGGCACGCCACTGACCAGATGAAAGACGATTGCATGTAGCGGAGATGAGAATGTTAAGGTGGATGTGTGGAGTGACAAGGATGGACAAAATAAGGAATGAATATACCAAAGGAAGTATGTAAGTGGCGCCTATAACAGAAAAGATAAAAGGGAACTGTTTGTCTTGGTATGGTCATGTAATGGGAAGGGACCAAAGCCATGTGACTAAGAGTGATGCATATGAGTGTTGAAGGTAGGAAAGGAAGAGAAGGTACAAATAAAAGATAGATGGATTGTGTGAGGGATGACATAAATAAGAAAGGATTGGATGATTTGATGACGAATGACCGAGTTATATGGAAGAAAAATTTATACTGCGCCGATCCCAAATAACATGGGAACAGGGAACATGATTATGTTGTAAGTTGAACTGCTGTCGTCTGTACTATAAGAATGTACAAACCTTAAAGTTGTGATCGATGTAATTCACACTGGCCTATCTATCGAGACAATACGAATACAAGGGGACTACCGTATCGTTCGCTCATAATGATAATCTATAAAAAAATATTAAGGAGGAATTTTTTTTATGACTTCTAATGTAATTAAATCTTTATGTTTTCCTAATATTAAAATTGGTATTGATTTGTAAAACTTTGAAATTAGAAGTTTGAATAGGATGCCGAAATATTGTGAGTACACATTTCGGTTTCCTCTGAAGTTCAAATGTTTGATTTTGTCATAAAAACTTTTCCTTTTTTTTAGGCGAACTCCCGACAAATCAAGAGTTGACAACAATGATGGAGCCGTTAAATCGATTGTTGACAAGTCAACTAAATTCGGAAAGCAATACAAGGTACGGTTTTGCGTCTTTTCTTATTTTAAGTCCCTTTTTGTAATTTTAAATAGTTTATTTTTCAAATAAATATAATATTCTAAAAATGTTGGAAAGAACGAACATACTTTTTAATCCTTATTTTGAAGTATACTATTGAGACAGCAGTTATGGTCGGGATGAAATAAATTTAGTTCCACCTTCTTGCCACAAGCCTTTAGAAGAGCGGAGGGTTCGTGTCCTTTGTGAGGGTAGTTCCTCAGAGTTCTACAAACTCAATGCCGGAGTGCCGCAGTGTTCTGTGCTCTCACCTACTCTATTTCTTCTGCATATCAATGACATGTTGTCCTTGGGCAATATTCATTTTTATGCGGATGACAGTACGGTGCATGAGCGGTACTTGGGACATCCTGCGCTAAAACAAGCCGATATCGAGGTACAAAGCCAAGAACTGGTTGCCAAACTGAACCTGGCTCTCGATCGTGTCTCTAAGTGGGGATTTGAAAACCTGGTTGAGTTTAATGCCAGCAAAACTCAGGTTTGTGCATTCTCGTCCAAGGTAACTCCCTTCCTTACTCCTCCCTTTCTTCAGAACTCTCTGTTACCCATTTCGGTAGACTTCAGCATTCTTGGCATGGACATCGGCCAGGAACTGAATCCAAAATACTACATCGAGAGTGTTATTTTAACTGCCTCCTGTAAGTTGGGTATAATATTCTCAATAAGGTGAGGCACCTTTTCATTCCCGAGCAGCTCTGTTTGCTATACAAGACTCAGGTGCAATCGAGTATGGAGTATTGTTCCCATCTATGGGACGGCTCCGCTAAATACCTCCCCGATGCACTTGATAGACTGCAAAGGCGAGCGGTGCGTATTATTGGAGATGCTGAGGTTACAGCCTCTCTTGAGGACCTCCAGCTGCGTAGATACATTGCTTCTCCCAGTGTCTTCTACCGGAATGACAACGTACGGAGAGTGTTTTGAAGAATTTTTTGATCAGTACTCGTACCAAATAAATTGGCAAGTCATTCATCTGCAAGACTATTCGGCTTTGGAATTTTTTGCCGACGCATGTGTTTCCCACTCACTATAGTCCCGGGTCTTTTAAGCGGGGCGTGAAACGGCATTTTTGCAGGCCGTCATGAATGGGTGCGCTTGTACCGTGCTTGATCCACGGTGAGGAGCACTCTCATTATTTTGGACTGCATCGGCTGCTTACAGGCAGGCAGGATGTGGTCACTATGATGAGTCATATTTAAAAAAAAGCTGTTGTTTAGAAATTAGGCCATGGTTTATCATGGTACTAAAGTGTCAAGCTACTTCGAAGGCCGGCTGTACCTATACCTTTTCTTAACAACTTTAGAAATCTAACGTTTGAATTTTCATAGATTCATCCAGAAGCTGACGAGAACGGTGATTCAAGCTATGTATGTGAGGAAATTAAGGGGAAAATGTTTCGCAAACTCTCTCTTGAAAACATCTTGCCTGAAACTGACGGATTTGAAAAAGTTGGTAAGTACCATAAAAAAGGATAAGTAGTTGTGACTAAGATTTAATATGGAAATTGTACCAATTTCTAGGTATATGCATCGTAATCAGCCTATAAAGGTCCCACAGCTGGACTCAGGCCTTTACTCATGAACAACAGCACACGGGGCGATCGGTCCATATCCCATCGCGAGCTATTACTTGCGGGTTGATTGCATTATTAAAATAGAAGTAAAGAACGCTCGTTCTTATTATTAAAACATTTGATTTGCTAAAATAATTCTGTTTTAAACTAAGAGAAAAGTAGGTCACTTCTGTGAATATAAGTAAGACGATTATTTTAACTCGTTGCTAATTATTTTCTGATTTATTTTTTCAGCAGGAAAAGAAATCATTGATGATGTAGAGACATCAAAATTTGTCTATGAAGAAACTTCAGATAATGTCCAGTTAAAGAAAACACTGTGGGCCGAGTACAGCTCTGATGCCAAAGCATGGCTGCCAAAGAAGTATGTTGGACTATATTACTTTTTTCAACTGACTATATATATAGTTTTTTTATATAACTAGAAATTGAATGTAACCAGGAATGTGTTGCTAGCAAAACATATATCTAATGTAGGTTATGTTAGCCCCAACTTCTATAGAAATTTAAAACTAAAGAAACTGTATCCATATAGGTATCAAGAAGAAGAATTCAACATTTGGATTGGCTCCGCCACTAAATTTGAAATATGGGAATTCAAGAACGTCGAAACTGAAGTCAAAGATGAATACTTCGACGTCGAAGAAGGTTAATGGTTACTAATTTACACTAAAATGTTACTGCTTTTTAGCTTTTTTTAGATTAATAGTTTAATATCTAACAAAGCTTAAAAGCAATTTAGTTAAGTGACAAATGTAAACAACGCAACAATGCCAAAATTTAATTATGCTTTTTCCTCTCCGGTCTTATCGTCACTTACCTTTCTTGAAGTCTTATATGATTTATTTTTGGAAAACGCAAAAGCCCTACTATGACAGAGAGGGTATTTAGCAGTTTCATGTTTTAAAAGAAAGGGAGATTAGTAATTTCCTTACTCTGTTTCTTTCCGGTTCTTCTTAGTAGACACTCTTCCAATCCGTAGACTTATGAGTTTTCGTGTCTTGTATCCAAAGCTCACAAAATAATCAGAATTACTTGTTAGTATCAGGTATATTGGTGCGATAGTCTTTCATGTAACCTTAATCATATTCTTAAATTTAGTTCCTGTACGAGTTGGTACTGATTATTACAATAAAACCATTTTTTAATTTTGTTTTTACGATGCTTATCGTTTGAAATTAACGTTAAAAAAACTTTTTCAGTATGTAATAATGCAACTGTGGTCTCCAAAAAAGACGATTTAGTTACAAGGGATCTGTTGTTTATGGACCCAGACAACGATAATCATGTTGATCATGTATTTAAAAGGTAATGTTACGATCAATTTACATTTAATAAAATGTTTATCTCAAAGTTACAAATAATGTGGAGAATTATTATTAAATTGTTGAAAAGACATTATTACAAATAAGATGCTACAAAGTAGATACAATTGACGTCCTGCAAGGGCACAGCAACCATGAGGGACAACTATTACCATTTACATACATCACAGAAGTGATGCACGCTTATCTCGAATGTTTCTTTGTCTTTACACTTTAACTGTACATTCCTATTATTTTTAGTTTCAAGAAAACGTACAACAAAAAATATGGCGATGATGGTGAACACGAAATGCGAAGATCTATCTTCCAACATAACATGAGGTAAACCATTCTTACATAAGAACAATTTATTAGTTAGGTTACGTTATGTAGATAATTTTATTTTACATACAAAAATTTAACATACAAATCATACGAACTTATCCGTAGTTCCTTACGCTGTAGTGGCTAAACAACTGGGTTTCCTAGGGGTTGGTGTCATACGAGTACAATGGTTCTCCTTTGTTTCACATAACAACGTTTGGTATATTTCACTTAAACTAACAATGCTTCGTATAATCATTGTATACCTAACCTAATTTGACTTAATTTGACTTTTACTTTAAACAATATTAGGGCTAATAAACATTAGGTCAAATGAATAATTATGTTAAATGAAATCATACCAAACTAGTGGCCTGCCCGCGATTCAAAATGACACACCCCCCCCCCCCCCTCATCAGTAACACCTACTATGATCACATATTATGGTGTTGCCTAGCTCTAATACTTCTAATACTTAAATTTTTAAACTCGTGACACTTTCGGATGAAATGTCCAAATTGAATACCTAATTCAAAAAGTTATTTATAGGTACTCGTATTGATCCAGTCTTGAATATCAATAAAACATTTAAAATATAAGAACACTTATTGTGACATAACTATTAGGCATATGCTGTCGCGACACTTTATGTAGATAATGATGCGTTCTGCAAAGTCGTAGTACATTATTTTGTTCTATCACCATAGTTTTCGCAGCGCACACGATTTAAGGAATTTTTAAAGTAGTTTTTTTTACAAATTTGGTTACATTATTAGAGTTTTAGTTAGGATCCCTACTTTTTTGAAAAAAAATATGTAGTCTTTATCACTCGGAGATAGTGTAGTTTCCCAACAGTGAAAGAATTTTTCAAATCAGTCTAGTGGTTTCGGAGCCTATTCAGTGCAAACAAACAAACAAACAGTCAAATCTCTTTAATATTATTATTAATAATCTTTATAATATTATTATTAATAGTATAGGTGAAATTATATCAAACGTTGTAATGTGAAACAAGGGATAACCTAACATAACATATACATATCTTACTACATCCGAGAGCCTATAGATTTAAAGCCTCTATCATACTTAGATATCAGCTCTCGTTGATCGTATCATTGGGAGATAGAAAACGCTAAGGCACGTGTCTGTATTTGGTATAATATTTGGAACCAGGTTGATAAACGGTATCTAAGCCCTATTTCTATACCAGTGTGCGTGTGTAATTTACCTGGGTGTTAGAATGTGAAGTGATAATTTTTTTAATACTTTAAATATCTGCAGTTTACGTTATAAAATAACGTAAACTGAGAGAGTATGTATTCTCTCCTATCACTCTGATACCAAATCACTGTCAGAGCAATGTCTCCTAATTTAACCTTCCTCATATCTCCCTTTGCTTTTATCTTACACGCTCGCCCATCTCACTCTATTTTTAGTAGATTAAATCGAATATTTTTTTTACATTTACTCTTATTGTATAGTTGTTTACTTCTTTCATTCATCAATAACAACTTCTACTTAAATGTCCGTTCTGCCTTAACTGAATTTAGTACCAAGATTTGATCGAAGACCCAGGTCACTTTTTTTTCTAGGCTTGTGTCGATGTACAATCGCCAAAACCTTGGCTACAAGCTTGCCATCAACAAGTTCGCCGACCGCACTCCTTCTGAGAAGGTTCAGTACACCGGTCTGTTGAGGCGTCAACCAGGCGAAAAGGGAAATATTGAATTTCCCTACACTGAAGGCGAGGTAAAGGAAATCGCGGAAACTCTGCCGGTGGAGTATGATACAAGGATTTATGGCCTTGTCGGAACTGTTAAGAGTAAGTGGTTCTTCTTCAGTTATTTTTATTATTATATTTAACCAATAATAATAGCTCTTCGATGTCATTACTAATTGTTGCAAGAATGTTTTTGTAATTATCTAACCAATCATAACAAAACTTTGGCATCACACCTTTTAAATAATATTCTGCTAAACCGTTTGTTACCGCGATGCTGTTTAGTTAAACAGTTTGGGTTGCATAAAATTAAGAACTTGGGCAACTTTTTATCTAATTGAAAAACTAGTGAAGAGATTTCAAACGATCCCAAGTATTAATTGCTTTTTTTTATTAGACCAGGAAACCTGTGGCTCTTGCTGGACCTTCGGCACCACAGTATCCCTGGAAGGATCGGTAGCGCGTTCAAATGGTGGCAAGTTTGTGACCCTCAGTAACCAAGCCATTCTGGATTGCGCTTGGCCGTAAGTGTCCCTAATCAATTATTATCAACCTATAAACGACCCACTGCTAAGATCAGTCCAACATAAACAACAGCACACACGGCGTCAGATCAACCTACCCAAAACCGTCATATTTCTAAAATATGAACTTTATTGTTAGGAACTAAGGATCTATATTCATTGGAGAAATTTGAAAGTTAGGGAAAGGTTGATCTGACGCCGCGTGTACAATGAAAGATTAGGTGACTATTACCATCTAGCTGGCCTTATTTGAGTTAGTATGTTTTTATCCGAATGCGTGCTCACTCACTCAGCGGGCCTTTCTCTTCGTAAGTAGGCAAAAGGAGCACCTGAAATTGCGTATGCTACATACCTATCTTGGAAGATCTCAACCTGTTGTGCGATTCTCTAAGCGCAAACATCGTTAAAGCCTTGGTAGCAGCAGCTGCAACAGCGGTGAGCGTACCATTGGTACCTATTCTTCTAAATAATTTTCAACGCTGTTCGACACCAACTCCGCATGACTGCAAGCGGCGTGATAGGGAATCACTTCTTTGACATTTCTTGTATGAAATCGGTATTCTACATTCACAACAGCCTCAACTTTGACTACAGCATCGACGTACAGCCTCAATTTCTAATGTCAAACGCGAAAGCTTCCTGAACTGCGTTAGGCGCTACATCATCGAGCTCCTGTAGTCAATTCGATATATTTCTTTTGGGTTTTAGGCATATTTAATGAAGATGATTTGACTTTCTAGCTACGGTGGAAACGGCTGTAACGGCGGTTCTGATACTGCAGCCTACAACTGGTTGATGGACTTTGGTATTCCTTCTCAAGCGGAGTACGGTGACTATACTGATAAGGTAAAAAAAGAGATTCTTAATTTTGTTTTCTCTCTTTCTTTATTTTATTTCGTCGAGGTCGGCACAGAAAGTTGTGGTGTGATGGTCTTGCTTGACGTGCACTAGATAGTAGTAGATGAACTAGTAACACAAATCAATGTAAACAGACAAATCAATTGATTTCATTTTATTTAAAAAACTATTGGAATATATTGCACACGACTGTTATTTTCACAGGATGGCTTCTGCCGCATCAAAGAAATGAAAAAACTTTACAAAATCAAGGGATTCGTTGACGTCGCTCCAAATAGTGTGGATGCCCTTAAAGTAAGATAATCAAATATAATGCTCATCCAGAACATACCAAAAAATACGTATGTCTTATTTCTACAACACGAAGAAGAAGGTGAGAAGAAGCTACTTGCGGGTAGGCAAGGTGAAGACTAGTAACTACTAATCGACACGATCGTGCTTCATTGGCTATTTTCGCATCTCGACTTAGCTGATGATAACCGGAAGGGGTTCCGCTTATCATCAGCTAATGTGGATGGGAGAGGCTGGGAGACTCATAAAAGCGAGAACTTTAATGAAAGAGTAATATAGCGTATAAATCTCCAGTCCTGATGGAGGCGTAGTATTAAAAAAATGGATATGAGGGAGCCAACTCATTTACTTTAAAAAATGTTAGATATATTATTTTAAAAAACACAACCTGAATAAAACTTATAGAAGCCAACTTATTTATTATAGTTTTTAACTTATTTATTACATATTTTGAATACTTATAGACAAATATACCATCGGTCGATTCCCGGTAACTCGATCTGTTAATGTTGGGAGTTCGGTTGGTGTTAGATTTTGTTTAAGTCATCATCATATCTAAGTCAACATATCAACGTAAATTGCATTATTGCATTCCGACAGTTAGAGATAAGATACCCAATCCCAGTAGCTAAGGGTTCCGAACGAAGTTTTACTTTCAGCCTTATCGTCACTTACCAACAGATGAGATTAAAGAAAAGCGCTCTCTCACTGTCGAATAAAATAAAAATAAGATAAATGTGTTTTATATTTCAGGTGGCGCTGGTGAACCACGGCCCATTGTCTGTTTCTGTGAGCGTAGACGAAGTTTTCCAGGCTTATGCGGGCGGAATATTTTATGAGAAGGGCTGGTTAGTATAGAGATTAAGTGTATATACTTTGTACCCTTTTTTGAACGGCTACATACACATAGCCAGTCATAAACATAATTAAGGACAAGATACCTACTGTAGAAAAAAAATTGCTTTTCATACGTGTTAAATTAGATGATAGTGATATTAGATGTTAAATGCCTACCCAATAAGTTTTCAGAGAATTTAAAGTTGCGAAGTTTCTCATTTTTCGTACAAGGGTATCGAACCCAATAAAATGATTAAAATATATTGATAAACTGTCGTCCTATTGATAAAATGTACCTATTTTTTAAAGTTTTGTACTTTTCCTCTTGCTACTAAACTGGCACATTTGGATTGTTTGCCCGAATGAATAGGCTGAGAAAGCATATACCTTAAAAGCATCACTAATATTACATTTAAAAAGATACATACATACATACATATAAACAATAGAATACATACGTATAATCACGACTATTATCCACGAAGGGTTAGTCAGAGACTACGCAATGAGAACAGCAAAAGCAGTCCTTTACCATAGTCCACCTTTTCACCAAATAGCGACTGCACATGTGCTCAACGTGACAGGTGGTGAGCCCATCGCCGTTCTATGCTGTTGGATGTGTGTGCAATCTTTAGTCTGTTAGGATAAAATGTATACTAGAAAAAAATCAACCAGTCTCAGGAAGCTCGAGTGGGGTTCGAACCCACGACCTTTGGATTGCCGGTCCACTGCTATCAATCCAAAGGTCGTGGGTTCGAATCCCACTCGAGCTTCCTGAGACTGGTTGATTTTTTTTCTAGTATACATTTTATCTTATATTTAAATAGCATTTTGAATGCAAAAATTTCAATAATAAAGATATTTAGTCTGTTAGTAATAAAGATATTTAGTCTGTTAGTTGCCTTTTACGACACCCAAGGAAAGAGAGGGGGGTGTATCCTTTTACCGCTACGCGACACGGAATAAAAAAATACTTAATCAAATATAACGTAAGCAATCTAGATTGATGCTAGGCAGACCGAAATAAACGAGATTCGAGATTCGAGAGTCTCGCCAACGAAAGCTGGACCTCGTAGTTATTTGATTGGCAACACGTCTATCAGGGCCCTGATTCTGTATCGCAATCTATAGATTCCACACCTAAACCTTACCGCGCACAAACGTCAAACGCATACGTTTTTGCGAAGATATCGTAACTTTTTAAGGAATTGACGTGGTTTTGAAACAAGGAATCGTTACAGAATAAGGGCCCTGAGGTGTCATGTCGTATGTCAAATTGAAATTTTTCTGAGAAAATTGCAGCTGTGTGAGTGACCCAATCATGGTTTTTTTTAATTTGCCGCGTTTTTCTTGGTTCAGCTTTCGTTAGCCAGACTTCTAGTAGAAATGTACATAATTATTTAAGGAAAAGTGCTAATCAAAGGTTAACATTACAGCGACCCAACTGCTCTGAACCACGAAGTCGCGCTAGTCGGGTACGGCGAATCAGAGGGTGACACCTACTGGATCCTGAAGAACTCCTGGGGCCCCGAGTGGGGTGTGGACGGGTACATGCACATCTCCGCCCGGGACAACATCTGCGGTGTAGCCACGGAGCCGAGCTACGCGGTCATGGCTTAGAATACGTATTGTGATTAATTTCTTCTTTTCTATTTTATATGGTTATATTTATTGAAATTTGCACGTGGAAATAAATGATAGCAAGAATTAATTGGCATGGTTTTTTTCATTCAAACTTTGCCCAGTTTTCAGTGTACACTTTAGAACTCTCGAAATATTAACTGGAGTTAATGACTGAGGAGCTCGATGGCACAGCGGCTAGCGCGTTCAGCTTGCGATCTTGCCCGCTATGCAACTTTCGCAATGCCGGGTCGCTAGATGGGTGAAAAAATTAAAAACATCTCGAACTCCTCCGTGCTTCGGAAGGCACGTTAACCCCTTGAGGATCGTAAGACCAGACCCAATTAAAAATCAATTGTTTCGCGACCGCCGGCGGTCTTATGATCCTTGACCTTTTAAGCCGTTGGTCTAGGTTGCTGTCGTAAGATGACAGTCGTTAAAACCCACCAACCCGCATTGGCCCAATATCACCACGTGCTATTGTCCACGTGGGAGGCCCTGTGCCCAGCAGTAGGACGTTTATAGGCTGATGATGACGTCATACTACTTTTCTTACTTTAGGGATACCTTTTTATACACCTTCTGGATCCTGAAGAGCACTTGGGCCCGAGGTGGCATCGACGGCTACATGTACGGTCGGAGTCACCGTCGCTTTAACCACTTTGCAGCGATTTTCGTATAAAGCGCACCGACCGCCCGGGTACGTGCCCGTACCAAATTGACGACACGGTGTGCAAGGGACTTTGACCTTTAGACTGGTAAAGCGACGGGAGTCCGCCATTGTACATCTCCTAGCCTAGGATAACGTCTGCATTGTAGCCCAGTGGCTAAGTAGCAGAGGTCATGGCATAGAATACCTGTGCTATGTATCAGATTTTGATTAATTTCTCCTTTTACTTTATACGGTTATATTATGCACGTGGAAATAAATAATGGCACGTAGAATTCGGTCTTAGTTTCCTTCTTTTATCACATTGACTTGAACAAAATCTATATCAATAAAAAACAATTGCCGAAATGTTTGTACGCCCATCACTTGAGAACGGCTGCACCTGTTTGGCTAATTATTTTTTTGTTGTTTATTTATTTATTTATTCAGCATACAATGTGAACTTACAGCTAAACCAACACATTCACTTTGGGCAATTTATTTATACAAAAAAAAACAATTTCTAATAAATGCAACTAATAGGGTCAGTATGGATGTCGGCGTCTTGGACACATTGCAAGAAACGTGTTGTGTTCGTAATTGTCAGTACTAGGTTTGTGTGAAATATTTATTTTGGAAATTCGTCACGGCGAGAACACCCTGTAGGTGTTCCCGCGGAAAAAGTCGCGGGCAGGCCGCTAGTAACAAATAAAAGAAAATGTTTTGGTGCTCACCGGTGGCTGCCAGGGCGCTTGATATGTAAAACCAGGGGGTATCACTCCGCAGATAAGGTAAGTAAGTACTTACGTTCGTTTGGCGCGCCTCCCAGGCAGGCCGCCTAGGCGCATGGCAGTAAAGGTTGCCGCGAGCCGACGCACGCTCCACGTCGCACGTCGACGCTCGGGTCACACGATAAGTTTCAATTTTACGGGAAAGTCGTTAGAGAGTGAACCTTCTGTACAGTAGTACTATTATTATTCTGTGGTAAAACTAAGAATAGTTTTACACTTTAAAACTCGGCCTTACTTTGAAAATTACTATAATAGTGTTACTTAAGATTGGATATCCATATAAACTTGTATAGAAATTATCAAAAATAACGAAACGTGGAAAAAATAATGTCTACCTAAGGCGGGAATCGCACCCACGTCATCCGCAATCCGGGCGGCTGCGTTTACCACTCCGCCACCGAGGTATTGGTTAGACCTGATGAAATTTTTCAACGCATTTGTCTTTAAGTTTTCTTTAAGGTTACAGCGCAAATAATCAAATATTACGAATACTTTCATAATATTTGATTATTATGCGTTAAAAAACGCTCAAATTCGTTTCCTGTCTGAGGTAGACATTTTTTTCAACATTTCGTCATTTCACTATGAATACTTACAAATCGAATAGTTGGTTACTTTATTAAAACGTTTTTAACGCAAACAGCGTTATAAAAAACGCTCTAATTCGTTTCCCGCCTGAGGCAGACATGTTTTTCAACGTTTCGTCATCTCATTACGAATACTTATCGAAAATGTTTAACGGGTCCTTTACCCTTATTACTTTTAAAGAGCACTACCATCTTAACTGAAAACTTATTTCTATTCAAATTAAATAACCGATATTAATCTGGGATAAATAATCTTTACATCATTGAAAGAATTCTTAGAATCGGTGCAGTTATTCTAGAGATTACCGTTGACATACTAACAAACACCCTTGTACCCTTGATGATATAGTCTAGGCCAA
Source organism: Scoparia ambigualis (assembly GCA_963921215.1). Lineage (NCBI taxonomy): Eukaryota > Metazoa > Arthropoda > Insecta > Lepidoptera > Crambidae > Scoparia > Scoparia ambigualis. The sequence continues at coordinate 9,688,867 of OY992507.1, forward strand.
CAAAACAACATAACTGCGTTAAACTAGACTCGAACATGGTTCGGAACCTCGATTTTAGCCTGCAATTGATCGCTCGCTATTAGAGAACTGCGCTGACCACTATATCTCACGGTGAAAGTACATTGCTTAAACGGTTCCACTTTCCCGTCAGCGATAACTTGGATCAGATAAAATTGCAATTACTCTGTTTCTTGTACAACCGACTGTCTATTAAAGACGATCGACCAGCAATTTCTAATGTAACAGATTATCTAAACCGCATCTGTGGTCTAGTTATAAGAATGTCGGTCTCATACACAGTGGTTCCTGGCTCGATTCTCGATTCTCGTTGGAGGTACATACGAGTTAGAATTGGTAAGTGATTGTAAGAGTTTGGCTGACTACCACCTTCTAACCTTCGGGTGCGTTTCCACTGAACTAAAGTAAAAAGGAATCGAGCAGAGCGGAGTGGTGAATAGAAGAGAGTGTGGCCGCTAAGTCAATGTTTCCGCTGAGGCGGAGCTGAGCGGAGTTTAGCAGTGCATAAATTGACCAATAGCGATGCTCAAAATCTTGTGGAGTTCAAGTTTCGCCTAAGGCTGCCCGCCTACAGTAGGAAGAAGAGAGGATAGGAGCGTAATCCGTGATCCGCCCAATAAAGCGCAGTAAGGGGTTAAGATTCTATTTGTTAATTTTTGCACAGCTTCAGTCCTCTCATCTCTTCTCTGCTCCAGAGGACTGTCTGTCGTAAACCGGAAAGAGAAGAATAAAATGGAACCAATGTCCCTATGTCAATCCCAATTCTGGTCAGCATTACAATAATTCAACAATGTTAACAGCATTCTTGTGTTGCGTCAGTTAAGAGATAAGATACCATGTACCCTTAGGTACCCTGAAATCCTAAACTACTAATGGTTCAGGATTTCACGGTGAAATGCGATGCCATGCCTGCTCTTTTCGTCACTAACTACTAGGTTATATTTTATAGCACAAGATTTGATATTTCAATAAAAGAATAAAAGAAACTTGCAGGTCGGCAAGTAAAGACACTATTCTGCTTCACTAGCTCGCTTTGCTTAACATCCGGTGGAGCGGGTTTATTTGTTACCTACTTTTAAATAAAAAAAAGAGACTGTACCTACTATCATTTATAGGTGATGCGCGTTATTGGAGTGACCTCACAAGGCGTAGCTAATACAATTGACCAAAATTAAAGACGCATCGCTACACTTCTTAGTTCTGTTGTTGCCTCGGGCCAACATTTAGTAGGCAACGCTAGCTGCTCGAGCTTGAACTATAATTAGTCCCTGAGGCTTAATAACTTTAGAACGGCTGTGACAGTTGGTACGCCTGCTTTGCTGCATTAAACGATGATAATGCATGCTAGTAAATCAACTTGATTGTGTCTTGAACAAAAAGTTACTTATAAATAAGTCACGTATGATATAGATGAACTGAACCTGTTGATACCGAAATTGTAGCGATGAATTGATAGATAGATAGATAAATAGAGACAATGCTTTATTGCACACACAAAAATAAAGAAAACATACACAAAGAGTAAGCATTTTAAAAAAGCTAATGTGGGCAAAGGCGGTCTTATCGCTTAAAGCAAATAAACAAAAAAAGAATTGATTTCAATTATGTAGTTTTTTCCCAGCAATGGGACAGTGTATAATCTCTATAGGACTTCTATAAACATATACATCCTACTTCCTATCCTATCTCACTAATATTATAAACGCGAAAGTTTGTAAGTATGGATGGATATTTGTTACTCTTTCACTTAGAAACTACTGAATGGATTTGGATGAAATTCGGCATACAGATAGTTTATAACCTGAATTAACGCATAGGATACTTTTTATCCCGACATTCCCACGGGATCGTATGGATGGATGTTTGTTACTCTTTCACGTAAAAAGTACTGAATGGATTTGGATGAAATTCGGCATACAGATAGTTTATAACCTGGATTAACACATAGGATACTTTTTATCCCGTTATTCCCACGGCAACGGGAACCAAGCGGATGAAACCGCGAGCGGCCGCTTGTACATACATAAGTGATCCCCTTTATTCGACTATTTTTTTTGTCCTAATTTAATTTGGCTTAACGTGTTAGGCATTTTCTTTGTCATAATAATATTTTGTAAAAATAGGGAAACTACATAATATAATCACGTAGTCAGGATAGTAGTCTATACCCGAAGGGCTAGTCAGAGACTACACTGAAAGAACAAAAAGGTTGATTTTGCACGGGTTGGCGACACATTAGTTGAATTAACAAAGTGATGGGTTAAAGCAACATGAACAAATTGTTGTTTTCACAGAAAAGTTTTTGTTGATATGAAAACAGTTGTTTTTACCTATTTGTACATGTTGGCGTAACAATTCATGCAGAATTCAATAGGTAATTGTTGATTTTACTGTTCAAGTTGTTGAAATAACCATTTTTAAAGTTAAATTTACAAAATAAATACGTTAAAACAACAAAAGATATATGTAATAAGTTCAAATTACCGTAACTGATCAACAATACAGTTTTTGTTCATTCAACAAAACTCAAGAAGAGGTGCTATATTAACCCTAAAATTTTGTTGAAATATGGTAAACCCAACTAATAATTTCTTTCCGTGTAGGCAATGAGGACAGCAAAAGCAGTCCTCTACCATAAGCGACTTCTCACCAAATAGCGACTGCACATGTGCTCAACGTGACAAGTGAGCCCATCGCCGCTCTATGCTGTTGAAGTACTCGTATGTGCAGTCTTTTGTCCGTTAGTCGCTTTTTACGACACCCAAGGGAAGAAAGATGGGTGGTAGTATTCTTTCACCGCTAAGCGACACGGTTATTAAACCATTTGGTATTTGGTCTATGACTATTATAAGGGACCACAGGGTGGGACTCACTATAAAAACTTTGACAGTTCAATGTAAGTGAGTATGTAGTATACATGACGTATGTATTTACAAATCTATGGTTTTAGCCCATATACTGTCTCACTTTTGTGAAAAGGCCTCAATTCATAGCTACAACCGATGGGTGCCTATTGGCTTTTTAAATTCTTTCGAGATTACAGAATATAGCCTGTTTAGCCAGAATGATATATCTACGCGAACGAAGACGCGGGCGGGCCGCTAGTCTAGTAATAATATAAACGAAAAGAAATTTACCACATAATTGTACTGTTGAATAATGCAAACGTCATCGACACAGCCTCATAGAGTAAAAGTTAGATTGTATTTTAAAACAGAGCCCATAAAAGTTTGACACCTAAGAAGTTCCCGCTGTGATAATGTCAAATATTTCATTATTTAGTGAGACAAGTGTAAATAATATAGTTGTCCTTGTAAACCTTTTCACGAAACATGACGAGGTCGTGACCTTTTTTCTGAATAAAAGGGCCCGGCCTTCGAAACGCTCTTTACTTGTAATACTTAACTTTCTCACTGTTAGAACACAGTAATGCTACTATAACACAACAGCAACCGTACCCACGTGCGCGACAGTTGAATGACAACTTTTATTTATAAGTAGTTTTGTTCTATTTTACATTAGAATTATAAGTTCCCCCTCTCTTCTCTTGGGTGTCATAAAAGGCGAATAAAGACTGCATCATACATCGTACAGCATAGAGCGGCGATGGGCTCACCACCTGTCACGCTGAGCACATGTGCAGTCGCGATTTGGTGAAAAGTTAACCATGTTAGAGGACTGCTTTTCCTGTCCTCATTGCCTAGTCCCGGTCCGTTGCTCCCATTCAGTCCCGGTTGTTTTACGTACAAATGGAATTCGTTTAAACTCACCAAACGAATGGCTCAGTGTCCCTGTATGTGGTTGTCCATGTGGCTGATGATGATGACGATGTTTATTTTAAAAAAGAATCTGTGCGTAGAGGTTGGAAGCACAAGCACGTACAACCCATGAAAACATTAGTAGACATTGTCTTCGTAATAATGTAACCGTTAACAAATGACACTCATCTTTTACAGGCATCATTAGTTTAACGGAACCAGTTGTAGTGGAACCGTTCCACCCCTTTATTTTTCAAGCGATAAGGGCGCGAGTCCTCGATACTGAAAGGCCTGTTAAAGATGGCCAGTCTTTGCTATACAGTAAAAATACTAAAACGCTCTGTCTACTGTTCCCTTAGGATCTTCAAGTTGCAAACTAATGATGGAACCGATATGTTTGGATGGCATGCAAAACCAGTGACAACGACATTTTTCAACTAACCCCTTTTTAAAGTATTTAGATAAAACAAGTCCTTAATGAAAAAGGTAAAAAAAAAATTTGAATAAAGATTTGACTTCGGTCTCTACAATAATTAATTGTATTATTTTACCCATGACACAGCCCTGTCAAATTAAATTCTTCCATCTTTGCCTTTAAATGCACAAACTAGTATATATATATTTACTTATATTAGGCATCAATAACAATATTAAAAATCAATTTCCGAAATGTACGCGCATTACTTCAGAACCTATTTGGCTAATTCTTCTTTTATTTATCAAGAGGGTGCCGCGCGATCGCAAAAACTGACATAAGTCTCCTAATGAACTTCAAAGCAAAATCAATCATATTTATATTGAAAATTAGAACAATTCTGCTTTGAAGTTTCAGACCCAGTAATTTAAATAGAGCAATGTTTTTATTCTGCAAAATGTACAAACAAAACCAACACGAGCTTGTGCTTATAAATTAAAATTTACTTTTTAAAGAAGGGGGCGCCCTGCGGAATATTTGTACAAATCTTTTCACGTAAGAATTATTGTGTAAAATTGTGTAAAATTGCGTAAAATTAAGAAAGTTGTCGAATATGTTATATGAGTCATTAGATTTATGTATTGTTTGTTATTGTTTAAAGAATTTGTTTCAAATTTCAACAAGGCCATGACCTCGTGCAATGATCAGGCTAACTTGCATAAGTTCTTTTAATGTATTTAACTTAGAATAATAACGCTATAGAAACCAAGTTCGCGCGCCTATTTTGAAGAACATTAATTGGAGCCATAAATGGCTCCAAACGCCGGATCGCTCCGTAGTGTTCAATGACACGAAGACAAAAAAAAATATGACGGTTTGTGCAGTTAAATTGTGTCACAACACATCTGAAAAACAAAAGAAGTTTAATAACATCACTTTTCACAGGTAAGCTTTCAGTATTTCATAGTATCTTGTAGTTAATTAGGTCAAAATATAAACGTACTGCAGTGTGATAGCAGCGGCTGCCGCAGTGCTGTCTCTTTCATATTCATAGAATTGGAAAGAGACAGCAGATCACAGCCATGCGCGCACATTACGCGTGTGTGAATCGGTTTATTGCTTCATTTTTGACAGAGCGCTTGTATGAAGACTATCTTTCTATAGCGTTATTATTCTAAGGTATTTAACTAATACAGCGCATAGTACAATACAAGTGACTTAAAAATGCGTAAAATTTCACTATTTCATGCAGGACCCCCTTAATTTGGATTAAAAAATCTCAATATGAAGTGATTGAGTGAGTGACATTGAAGACAGCAAAGAAGATGTATGTAATGAAAACAGTGAGAAGATAATATAAAAAATATTGACAGAATTTGACACTCATTCATTGATTGTTAGGCGGTTTTAACAGCCTCTGTGGTCTAGTGACTTAGCCACCGGTTTCAGACCCAGAGGTCCCGGGTTTCATTCCCAGCGGGGGTACATCTTTGTGTGCTCGGTTTGGTTGGTGGTAGGGCCGTTAAGTCCGCCTGGCTAGCTACCACCACCTTATATAAGTCTGTCGCCATAACAACGATGTTTATATAGCATTGTTGTGTTCCGGCAGTTTGAGATAAGGTAGCCAGTTCCTCAGTGGTTGAGGATTCTGGGTTAAGCGCGCTTCCACCTTTCGGCCTATATAGGCCAAGCCAGGCCGCCGTCACTCCATATACTTGCGCGCTATAATTGACTACCGCCCGGCCGAGCGGTCTCGGGCCGTTTGCGGACCAAATTCAGTGCGGTTTTCGCAAACGAAGCACACGCACGTTGTTCAGTTTTAATTGTTCCATACGTTTGTATGCGTTTTTACGATGCCGTCTGGTGCCTTATGTGCAGTAGATGGGTTTGTTGTGCAGTAGTAGCTTTTATTTACCTACACACTGACCTCTATTTACTTTTGATGATGATGTCAGCACTAATTTATAAAAAATATATATTTTATAAACGATACAATTTTAAACTACCACCTATAGTCAGAACATATTCACAGTTCGCAATAAAATAGACACAAATAGTTATTTATGTTAATTTAATTTTATCGAAGAAGCAGCCCTGCGATTGCTGCGGGACCGCGCGGTAGGTTATTATAGTTTAAATATTAGTAGGCTATTATAGCAGTAGGTATTGATAATTTTCTACTGAGTGAAGTATCTGTTAACTCTTCTTTAATCTGTGGCCAAGCGCTTACCAGTTGTAGAGCAAAAAATATTTACGATGTTCGCCGGGACAGCTAATAATTTATAAATTAGGTATTTAATTAGACATTAATATAATATTATAAATTCACTGCCTTTGGTGAGATTCGAACTCACGATGACCGAAATTCGCACATAAACCCACGAAGTTTTTGCTGAGGATCGATGATGTAAAAATTTGTATTTTAAATATTTTAAACAATAAATAAAACAAACTCTTGATAAAACATTCTAAAATTAAACGCTAAGTAAATTAATGTTTTATATTTTAGCGCTTTATTAACGCTCAAATAAACTTAAGTAAAATTTTAAACACTGAAAAAAGACGACAACCTCAGGCGGGAATCGAACCACGCACCTTCCGCATTCCGGGCGGCTGCCTTAACCACTTGGCTAAGTAAATGTGAATAGCTGTACCTATTGTTAACCAATGCGATGAATAATAATGACCTTTTAAAAACTCTTCTGCGAGTGAGTGAGTAACTTCAATTCAGAAGTGAGACAGTTTTTCAATAACCAAGCACCATTCCGCCATGCAGTTGCACAAATAAGTACTTATAATAAAACTTCATTTAGCAATTCGACATTCCAGCACAATGCATTTTCCTGAATGCAGCACGGCGACGGAACGCGCTTTATTATTCCTCCAAAATGTCTGCTCACTAACTTATTTGATAAAATTAAATCCTGTGCCGGCTCCGCTGCTCATATCCTGAGATTGCAGACTGCTATGACCGACACTGCCGCAATGTCTGCTCAAATTTGAAGTGCCACAGACTGCTTGAGAAGAGAATTAATAGACTCATTTTTTACTTTTTATAATAAATGCATATTATGCATACATAGCCTATTATAAAAAAAATTTCATGCCGAAAGTGGATGAAACAATCCATGAACATTAATTTCAAATCTCTTCAAAATCTTAAGAATACACTGCCTTTTAAATACTCAGCTTATCCAAATATATTTAAGCATAAGGTGCTATTTCACACACCTGTGTCTCATACGACATAAAAATAGAAGAAAGTACCCTGAAGGTAAGTACCTATTAAATGATATGAGAGATTTTTCAATAAAACTAATCCGTCTGCTAAAGGATTACGCGATCAATCTCAAATGTCACCTGTAAAGAACCTGTAAACCTGTAAAGATATGACATACATAGATGAATAGATGATACATTTTCGAAGTGGATGTGTATAGACAAATAAATTTCATAACACTATTGGAAAACCTTGCCCTAAATAAAGCATAATAAGTACCTACACACTTAACGTTATATATGTACGAGTATAAGATCGTACACGGAAAGAAATTATTAGTTGGTTTTACCATATTTCAACAAAATTTTAGGGTTAATATAGCACCTACCCTGGAGTTTTGTTGAATGAACAAAAACTGTATTGTTGATCAGTTACGGTAATTTGAACTTATTACACATATCTTTAGTTGTTTTAACGTATTCATTTTGTAAATTTAACTTTAAAAATGGTTATTTCAACAACTTGAACAGTAAAATCAACAATTAACTATTGAATTATGCATGAATTGTTACGCCAACATGTACAAATAGGTAAAAACAACTGTTCTCATATCAACAAAAAGTTTTCTGTGAAAACAACAATTTGTTTATGTTGCTTTAACCCATCACTTTGTTAATTCAACTAATGTGTCGCCAACCCGTGCAAAATCAACCTTTTTGTTCTTTCAGTGTAGCCAGCAGAAAGCTCTGCCTACCCAAGTATCACTCTTTTTTCTCTTTGTTCGTAAAATACTATATTTTTAATCAGTGTACTATTATTATGCAGTGAGCAATAAAAAACTTTTATATTCTATTATTCTATTCAGATTCCTCTCTCAGTCCAAGATGTGCTATTTTCTAATATAATCCGTGGAACAGTTAGCACAGTTTATCTGGGCCCGTCAGACTAGGAACGCAATAATAGTCGCCTGCAGGGACTCCGGGTTGCTGTTATGTGGAGCTAAATGCACACTGAAATTGGTTCAATTTCTACTTCTACGTGTGCCTCAAAGGCGGTTATTGCCTCGTGCCTCTCATCAAACGACGGCCGAACGCCTCAAATTGTGGATCATATAGCTTGATTTATTAGACGATAAAATTGGACTATAAAAAAAGTGGTGTTGAACATTATAACGGGTTCAAGTAAATTTTTGTTGCCGCGGACTGGTAAAAAAGAAAGATAATTTTATTTTTATTTTATTTTTCATTTTTTTGGAAAACTTACAGCTAATACATAAAATAAAAGTGATTATAAATAAAATACGGCCAATTACAAGTTTCCACTTATAACTTAATACAGATTAATACGATTTTCAATGGAAAATGGAAAATGTTGGTAATTTTTTTTTTTTTACAAAAAGAAGTTGTTATTAAATTTCTTTTTAAACTGGTTCAGGGATGAGTTAAACAAGTCCAGGTTCATATCCTTATCAACACTATTATACAGCTTGGACACTCTGATGGCAAAGGAGTTGCTATGATAATTAGTTCGAGAAAGCGGCACGTGCAGTATATTAGTGTGGCGCGTTACTTTTTTAGGTGCATTAATAGTAAGAAGGCTAAGTAATTCAGAGGATTCAACATTACCTTGAAATATTTTCAGAAGTAATGCAATATCGGACATATCTCTTCGCAAATGTAATGGCAAGAAATGGAAGTGCTTGCAACGCAGTGTGTAGTCCTGAATGTATGTATAAGTGATACTAATAAGTGAAGCAAGCTTTATACTGGTGTGTGCGCTATCAAAGGAACGGTTGACATCACATTGACGGCCGATCGGCTTACCTTTGTGTAAGGTTGTCTCTATAAAGGCCTGTTCAAACCTGGGCCCTTATTCTGTAACGATTCTTTGTTTCAAAACCACGTTAATTCCTTAAAAGTTACGATATCTTCCCAAAAACGTATGCGTTTGACGTTTGTGCGCGGTAAGGTTTAGGTGTGGAATCTATAGATTGCGATACAGAATCAGGGCCCTGAGCGGTATTCGCTGCCGCTGTGGGTAAAGGTATATACCGCGCGGTTGCCGCGCGGGTTTCGCTCAGGTATTTAGTATAAAGTTCCGCGGCTAGAGCGACCTGCGCGGTATTTTTTCTCCCGCTACCTACAGCGGTAGCGAATACCGCTCAGGTTTGAACAGACCTTAATCCTACTAATATTATAGACGCGAAAGTTTGTAAGTATGGATGGGTGTTTGTTACTCTTTCACGTAAAAACGACTGAATGGATTTGGATGAAATTTGGCATACAGATAGTTAATAACCTGGATTAACACATAAGATACTTTTTATCCCGATATTCCTACGGGAACTGGAACCACGCGGGTGCAACCGCGAGCGGCCGCTAGTTTACAATAATACTGGCTTACTTTATGCGCTTCACTCTGTAAGTTAAGTGACGCGGAGTCCTTCTTTTTTTTCTCGTCCGTGTTTGTTGCATGCATGTTTTACTACTTCAATTAGTTTAGAATATTATTGATTATTTATTTAATCATCATTATTGTTGTCTAATAAATAATTATGATTTTATCGAAAATGTATTTTTTTTGTTTATTTACTTTTTTTTATAACTGGTTAAATCCAGGAACATCATAATTAGGAGATAATATGTAAGATTATGAACTATGACTTACAAATGTAAACACCGCATTGTTTTTATTAAAATATGACAAAATTATATCGCAAACAACAAATCAAATAAACATAATTGCATAGATGAATGATTGGCCTCGCTGCGGTCGAGCGCAGTGAGACCAATCATTAATCTAAGCATAATTGCTATTAAATAATCTATAGAAAATATAGACAACTTTGGACATTAATTTAAAACTGGCTCTTTACAAACCAAAGATAATAAAAAGTTTAGTTATGAAAGGGCAGGCCCTGAAACATAATAACTATCAATAGAACAACAATTCTAACTAATGTTATATACTAGCGGCCCGCCCGCGACATCGTTCGCGTGGACCCTGTATCCCGTGACGAATTACCAATTTTTTTCTTTCATACAAACCTTGGAATCAAAATAATAACAAACACAACAAAGTGACTTTGTTGAAATTTTTGCATTCACAATGATAACGACCTCCTTGGTCGAGTGGTTTGTACACCGGTTTTCATGGTGTTGCCATCTCTGAGGGCCCGGGTTCGATCCCCTGTCGGGTCAATTTAGAAATTATTGTTTTTTTTAAATTGTCTCGGGTCTGGGTGTTTTCTATGTATAATAAGTATGTATTTAAGTATGTTTATCCGTTGTCTAGTAACCATTTAACGAGTTTCATAACGAAGCTTCTCTTGGGCTACATAATTGGTGTGAGTATAGGAAAGTTTATCTATTATTTACTTATAGTTATAGGATAAAATATTTAATAGAAAAACAACGCCGGCTTGCAGCGGCGTAAATCAACTAACTTACTAACTCCAGCTAAATTCGATGACAAATGTTTGTAAACATATTACTGTAATTTCTTTGTGCAAATGTCTAGTTTCAATCGGATTTTTACTGTTTTTTGGAAGAAAGACACAATAGTTAACTGTTTTCTTGTGAATGTCTCTCAAGAAAAAGTAAAAACCCTATAGTGAAACTAGGTATTTGCACAAAGAAATTACAGTAATTTGTTAACAAACATTCGTCTTCGAATTATTTGGCTCGAGTATAGAAAAAATTCAACGAGTCTTCTGGGGTCTCGGTAGCTTAGCGGTTAGAGCAGTTGACCGGCAATCCAAAGGTCATGGGTTCGAGTCCCATTCGAGCTTGCCTGTGACTAGTTGTTTTTTTTTCTAGTAAACATTATATCCTATAACAAAGTGAGTCTACTTGTTTGTTTGTTAAGCTCCCACGCTTACACCACTAAACCGATTTTGATGAATTTAGGTGTACATATAGATAGGGTGTAGGGATAGAGCTAAAGACGGTTTTAGGCTACTTTTTCTTGCGAAAAAATATCGAAAGCGAAGCCAGGGGCAAAAGCTATAAAAGTAACAATTCAATATATTATTTAACACACTGTTAATGGAACTATCTCTGGCCGCGAAGTCAATAGGACTCGGACAATAGCTCTCTTTGTTTGTTTCGGGATGCCCACTCCGGTATATATTAGTATGAAAAGGCTAAATATATTTTATTTTTATCATTTCATTAAAAACATATTTTGACCTAAAATAAATGTGATAGAACCCGCCCTGCCAGCATTAGGTCTAGCTTAAAGCCTCTGTGTTGAAGGTAATGGTTAGTTAGACCATAGACAAATTTATCGTCCGTGATTAGATTAAGTAAGACTCTTTATCTCTCACCGTCCTCAGTCAAACCCGAGAGGGTTTGACTCCTAGCGAAAATTAAAATAATAAATATGAATATTGTCGTAGGTAGGTATGTACCTACCTACTTAAATGTGCAGATACAAAATTATGATAACGTTAATGCACTTTAATGGATTGAACATGTTACATTGACTTAACTGTGTAATAAAAATCATGTTTTATTCTTATTTGTGAAATGAAAACATTTTTATTTATTCATAACATAGAGAAAACCCGCTGGGTTTCTGTATACAATCGAGTCGGTCACAGCATACGTTCATAAACTTATACATTATAATGTGTTAGGATGTTAGTTTGACAAGAAAAATTATATATATATACATAACTAGTATATACTTTGCACATCATAGTTTAAACAAGACATCTGGAAGCTCATTACCATAAATCTAAATTAAGAAAGTAACCAAGTTTATACGAAAGAGTATTTTCTACTAAATATTTAGTTATAATATAATATTTTCTACTAAATATATAGTAATTTAACCGCCTTTGTGGTCTAGTGGCTAAGCCACCGGTTTCAGACCCAGGGGTCCCGGGGTCGATTCCCAGCGTGGGGTACATCTTTGTGTGCTCGGTTTGGTTGGTGGTAGGGCTGTTAAGTCCGCCTGGCTAGCTACCACCATCTTAACTTAGTCTGTAGCCATAACAACGATGTTTATGGCATTGTTGTGTTCCGACAGTTTGAGATAAGATAGCCAGTTCCTCAGTGGTTGAGGATTCCGGGTGAAGCGCGGTACCACCTTCGGCGTTATCGTCACTTACCATCAGGTGAGATGAAGGTCAAACGCTTACCCGTTGGCAAATAAAAAAAAAACATCTGGAACTACATTGATGTAGTTTTTTATATCACCTGGGTGCATTAAGTCTACCGTTGTTAATTGTTATGTCCTCGTTAGTTAGACTTCTCGGTCTGGTTTTTCTAAACATTTTTTTAGTACAATAACACTGTTTTTCTTATTTAGCACTCAAAGGGTTGCATCATCGCATCCCTCTTTAAAGCCGAAGCTTTTACTTAATATTTATTTATTATTCACACTGGATAATAAGATGTATTAATCATTACACATAAAAAATTCAAGGATAAAACAACACGACCCAGAACACTAATCTGGAAGTCATTGCTTTAAAGCTTAATGCATTACATTATTTATAATTTAATAAACGTTTTAAATAGCAGGGTACATCCGTCTAACGAAAGTTTTCACTGTTTGAGATATTCACATTACCGAATTTAGCTAATCAAACTTACTAGACGATTTTTAAACTCGAATACTTACACACATTCTGGGAACACTAAGTTTAGATCAGAATGTACATAAATTAGGTTGCTTTGCTAACCATTGGAACTCTCTTTGGAATAACTTTGCATAAATAGATACAATAGTCACCGATGAGCTGACATTTGGACCCTTATTACTATTGCAGTAAGGTTGAATTACGGTCCTGTTTGTAGCGTATAGACGGTAGATTCACACTTACCCCATTTGTTATTCAATGCGAGTTCTACTAAGGACGTAGACCACCTAAGTTACTATAGTTATGGGTTGCGAAGAAGCAATCAAAACGTTAGTGGCAATCCACTTTATCGCTTATATGGATAATTTATGAGAGAATGAGCTTAAAAATGGACTGTATCTCTCGTAAAAGTATCTATTTAATGACCAAAATAATTATTTATTTATTTCACAACAGGGATGCACTTGGCTCTCATGTCACTTAATGGTAAGTGGCCATAAGGCCGAGGTTTGGTAGCGCACTATACCCGGAATTTACCGAGTAAAATTAAAAACCATGACCGCTGGGTATGATAGACCGGTGCGGCCTAACTACGGAGGCAATATAAAAATGTATTAACAAAGAAACAACGACCCTAATCTTCTTTATTCATTAAGTACTTGTACTTCCTTATCCGGCCTACTAATGAAGGTTTGTTTTTAATGAAAACTTAAAAATGTAAACGGTATTCTTTATATTAAAAAGCGAGTGTTGAATACCAATTGCCTACTAAATTATGGTTTCATTAACTTCGCAACATCACAAACGTCAGTATTGTACCAATTACTAGGTTCGCCTATGCGAATAAATTGTTTTGCCAAGTGGGGACCATTTTGCAGAATTACTTAGGGTTATTCCAGCACAGTCGAAAGCTTCCTGTGGGAACTACCCGTTCCCAATCAGAGGACAAAAGACACGCGTCTCCATTGTTACTCTGTTACGAGGTTGAATGTCAAATCAGCGAGCGAGGAGGGTTGATGTTGAAATAAAGACTGTTTCTTGACATTGTGTATCCACCCTATTACATTCTGTATTGAATTTGTAAAATCGTATGGAATACTCAATTGCTTAGTTTATCAAATTTTGTTCAAGTATCAAATTTTAACATTAACCGATCTATCTCAAATCACTGTGGAACTTACCTGAAAAGAAACACAAGTTATAACGTTTTCAGGAGACACTAAATTATAATATTGTTATTAAAACTCCCACTGCTGGGCAAAGACTAAACAATAAGTTATAGGGACATAAACTCAAATCTAAGTCTTTTATTTTAGTTGTAGATGGCTTTACTGCTTCAGTAAATACCATTTAAAATTTAGAATAGAAGAGCTACCGCTTTCGTGCTGTGATAGTGCAAGTTAAGCAGACTTTACTCATCCGTTTTGTCGGATGGATAACCAATTTTAAAAAAACACCTACATATACTCCATACACGATCTAAATCTAAACGCTTTGCCCTTGGCCTCTTTTTTTGAAAGACGGCAGTCGTTACAGCCACCAACCGGTATTAGGCCAGTGTGGTAGACTATCAGCAATAGGACGATTACATAGGCTGATGACAATTGGCTACTTGACAGTTTTCGAAAAAGTATTTCAAAAGTTTCAAACGCTTATTTTATACCCCGTACAATATTTTCTTTCTCGAAAAACCTTTATTTAACAGAAGAAAAACATATTTTTCTTTGTTGATTTCAAACTTCGTGCGAAAACGGTTGGTCACGTGACATTTTGTTCGATGACGTCACATTTCAATAAATATAGAAACTTAACTTGAAACCTGACAGATAGTTTCTGTATACTTTGTGAAATGTGACGTCACAATCCGTCATAAGAAGCTCAATCATGGCCGCCCGTGTTTTGGGTCTTGTAATCCACAGATAAAAAAACGCAAATTTATTTTGTAAAAATAAAATATTTACAATTTATCTTAATAAAAAAAACTATTGGATAATTATCGTTTAATCATAACCTACCATTTCCGACATATTTCATATTTTATTGTTACAACTGTCAAATAGCCAATTACGAAACAAGGCAAATATCACGCCTCGGGAATTCACGGTGGTAAACAAATAAGTAAAAGAATAGCTAAGAATAGAGGTTTTTGCATTTTTTTAAAATTGGGTATTAAAAAGTATTTTGCCAACTTTGACCTGCTTGCTCTACTTTTATCTAAAAAAGTTTTAACTTACCCAGACCTTGACAAGCTATTATTAACTGTTTCGTATTCTCTTGCCGTCTTATTAATAAAAATGGTCAAATGTTACACCTCGGTTTAAAGTGACGCTGTCTCGTTTTTATTTTTTTATATTTTTTTTTATTCTTCTACGGGTAAGCGCTTGCCCTTCATCTCACCTGATGGTAAGTGACGATAAGGCCGAAGGTGGAAGCGCGCTTCACCCGGAATCCTCAACCACTGAGGAACTGGTTATCCTATCTCTAACTGTTGGAACACAACAATGCTATAAACATTGTTGTTGTGGCGACAGACTTAGATAAGATGGTGGTAGCTAGCCAGGCGGACTTAACAGCCCTACCACCAACCAAATCGAGCACACAAAGATGTACCCCCCGCTGAGAATTGAACCCGGGACTCCTGGGTCTGAGACCGGTAGCATAGCCACTAGACAACAAAGGCGATTAAAAGTTTTAAAAGTTTTATTAAAGAAGACAGATAGAGACGACGTCAATTTAATCCAAATTGTAACTTTAATCAACGTTTATATAATAGGTATGAGCTTGCGTATTTTTTTATAGCCAAAAAAGTAAATCATCCCGCAAACTCATCAATAACTTTAATCAAATTTAATCATGGACACGAGAATGGACCATTGAATGTACATTATATGCATTCCACATCACGTCGGATTTCCTGGTAAACGGAATATCGAATATTTCACAGGCTGCGGATATTAAAGTATGACATTGTTTTTATCGTACTTGAAATAACTTGGTGAACGTCAGTAATCTATTGCAAATACATTAATTACAATGAATAACTGATGTTATATTAACATACGGAGGGAAGAGTACCATTAAATACAGTTTTATATATTAAAACAAAAGCGAATCTACGTATTCACCTGACGGTTCGAGACGATAAGGCCGAAGATGTGCACTTTATCCGGAAAACGCAAAAGTTCTGATGTTGGCGACCAACGGTGGTAGTTAACTAGCAGGCTGACTCTGAATATCTGAATTAAATAGCTCTTTAAAATGAATCACTTTTTTACAGGAGAGTCTCTCTGTGACTACGGACACTGTAAAGGGTTCGAAACGTCAGGATAATATAAAAAAACTATGTGAATAGTAAATTAAACGCCAGTTAATCCGTAAAAAAGTGTTTCATGTCAATGTGTAGTGCTCGCTTAAACCTCAGAAATCATTATTAAATAGCTACCAGGACACCTATAAAACCTATAAAAACTTGGCATTCATGCCTTCATTAAGTGACGATAAGGCGGAAGGTGGAAGCGCGCTTCACCCGGAATCCTCAACCACTGAGGAAATTTAAACTGTCGGAACACAACAATGCTATAAAAACATCGTTGTTATGTCGACAGACTAAGATAAGATGGTGGTAGCTAGCCAGGCGGACTTAACAGTCCTACCACCAACCAAATCGATCACACAAAGATGTACTTCCCGCTGGGAACCGAACCCGGGACCTCTGAGTCTGAGACTGGTGGCTTAGCCACTAGACCACAGAGGCGGTTAAAAGTGTTATTAATTCAAAGTGATTGTCTTTTTTTTTGCATTATTTACCTTATGTGAATAAGCCAAATAGGTGTTTTTCTTTTATTTCCAAGTTGTGTAAAATACAGTCCACGCCCGCTAGAAGCTCTACCACAACAAAGTGTAAATATAAAGTGGTACTTATAGAATTAGTTTCCATGTTTAGTTTCGTAACTAATGGGCGATTTTCCGAGATCAAAAAAAAAAAGAAATTGGTTCGTAAATGACTTCATAGATGGCGCTTAGCATAGATTAGTATGGCGCTTAGTAAAAGGCGGGTCCATGAAGAACACGTGTATGGCTACGTAATATTGATTCCATTCCAAAATATAAATAGGTCCTGGAGATCCTGAATAAAAATTTGTAAGTACTATGTTTTTATTTTTTTGATAGACAAGCAAAAGTGTAGAATTTATTACAGCCCTTAGGTAGGAACGGGTCGGCTTTCATAAAACGCCATCTTTCGTTTTCGAAAATCGCCCATTGTGTAACTCTGTGTAGGTTTACTCATTAGTTCAGTAGTAAAAACCACATACAAAACAGAATGGCAAAATAAATTTTAAATGCTAACCACACTCCTTGCTGCGAAGTCCAAAAAACCAATTGGTTACGTATACATGTAAAGACTATGGTACACAATTAAACGCTGCCGTTTTAGCTTATCTTTAAAAAAGTGTTTCATTTCAATGTGTAGTGCTCGCTTAAACCTCAGAAAACATTATTAAATAGCTACCAGGGCACCTATAAAACCTATAAAAACTTGGCATTCATGCCTTCATCTCACCTAATCGTAAGTGACGATAAGGCGGAAGGTGGAAGCGCGCTTTACCCGGAATCCTCAAGCACTGAGGAAAGGAGAATGCCCATTTTGTATGGGCACTTGGGTCCCGTTCAAAAATTGTTGTTCCTTGATGATTGTTGTTCTATATTATAGAAGAAACACGTTATATTCATAATTAGAAAACATTTTTAATTTATTCACGCAGGTTCACGAGATACAATTTTTTTTCTGTTGCAGAAATTGAGGTTATAATTAGAGATTGACAATAATATTTCCTTCCTAATCAATACACAATCCTTCATCACTATGGTGATTATGTCTTAGCATAATGTATACTAGAATAGCAGCGCATTCGCAATGTTTCGTCAGATTGCAGGCAGCCATAATATCATACCATATAATAAATAAATATTTATCATATGAAAGTACCTACTCGAACATTGTCAAAAGAATACTTATGTTTAATTATGATCTTTACTCTATTTAGAATCATTAAAATCAACAGTAATTCTTCATTATCATCACCCCGTATTAGTCCACTGCTGGACATACAGTGCCTTTCCCAGTGCACGCCACTGAACCCGATTTTATTTATTACTTAAATTATTACTTTAATATTAATTAAAGGTTCTACACCTTTGGAACTGGACTTTCCTTTTTCAAGGTAAGTAATTGGTAGTTCAGGTCTTAAATACGTAGGTACTTACTCAAAAATAAAACAAAATAATTATTGCTGCTAGTAAGTTCAATGTCTTTTTGAAGTAATTGTTCGTTTAAGATATTATATGTTACTGTAAAGGGCACGGGTGAATGATATATTTGGTTGCATCGTCGTAAAAAGAAATGTTAACACAACAGCGTTTAAGTAATTGTATAGGACACTTATGTTTATAGGACTAACTGACGATTCGGACACAGTGTCCGAAATTCCGAATTGACACTTTTTAATTTTATTATTTTTTTCACTGACGATTCGGACACCAATAAAAATAGCTGCTTTGTACAGTCAGATAAAAAACTTGTGGTCCTCCTGCACTTGGTGCATGCCACTGAGCCAGATTAATATTAAATGATAATAATTCAAATCGGGCTCAGTTGCATACACTGGGAGAGGCCTATGTCCAGCAGTGGACTGATACGAGCTGATGATGATGAATTAATGTTGAATTAAGTGATTCTAAATAGAGTAAAGATAATAATTAAACATAAGTATTCTTTTGACAATGAACGAGTACTTTCAAATGATATATTTATTATATGGTACCTATGATATGGCTGTCTGCAACTGCAAGCCGCCTGAAACATTGCGAATGTGCTGCTATTCTAGTATAGATACGGTTGGTCGGGGTCACCGTCGTCGCTTTACCACTTTGCAGCGATTTTCGTATGAAGTGCACCGACCGCCCGGGTACGTGCCCGTACCAAATAGACGACGCGGTGTGCAAGGGATTTTGAACTTTAGACTGGTAAAGCGACGGAGTCCGCGATAGTACATTTTGCTAAGACATAATCACTATAGTGATGAAGGATTGTGTATTGATTAGTTAGGAAACATTAATGTCACAAGATAATGCTCCACATTAGCAATCGTCTAATAATTATGTGATATTGATGTATTTATTTATTATATGTGTAATAGTATGTATATGTTACTATGTATAGCGTATATGTATGTATGTGAATATACTCATATTTTCATTTAATTAGTGCACCCTACCATTTTTTGTCTCTGCACCACCCTATGGTTGACTGGAAGAGAATGCCTAAGGCATTAAGTCCGCCTCTGTACGTTAAGTGCATAAAGTGTTTTAAATAAATAAATAATAAAAAATGTCCATCTCGAATCATAACCTAAATTTCTACCACAGAAAAAAAATTATATCTCGTGAACCTGGGTGAACTAATTAAAAATGTTTTCTAATTATAATTATAGCGTGTTTTTTCTACAATATAGAACAACAATCATCAAGGCACAACCATTTTTTAAAAGGGACCTGTTTTTGGGCATTCTCCTTTAAACTGTCGGAACACAAAAATGCTATAAAAACATCGTTGTTATGGCGACAGACTAAGATAACATGGTGGTAGCTAGCCAGGCGGACTTAACAGTCCTACCACCAACCAAATCGATCACACAAAGATGTACTTCCCGCTGGGAACCGAACCCGGGACCTCTGAGTCTGAGACTGGTGGCTTAGCCACTAGACCACTGGGCAGTTAAAAGTGTTATTAATTCAAAGTGATTGTCTTTTGTTTTGCATTATTTACCTTATGTGAATAAGCCAAATAGGTGTTTTTCTTTTATTTCCAAGCTGTGTAAAATACAGTCCACGCCCGCTAGAAGCTCTACCACAACAAAGTGTAAATATAAAGTGGTACTTATAGAATTAGTTTCCATGTTTAGTTTCGTAACTAATGGGCGATTTTCCGAGATCAAAAAAAAAAAGAAATTGGTTCGTAAATGACTTCATAGATGGCGCTTAGCATAGATTAGTATGGCGCTTAGTAAAAGGCGGGTCCATGAAGAACACGTGTATGGCTACGTAATATTGATTCCATTCCAAAATATAAATAGGTCCTGGAGATCCTGAATAAAAATTTGTAAGTACTATGTTTTTATTTTTTTGATAGACAAGCAAAAGTGTAGAATTTATTACAGCCCTTAGGTAGGAACGGGTCGGCTTTCATAAAACGCCATCTTTCGAGTGTTTTTGAACTAATTTTTATTGTTTAATTTGGGCTGTCAGAAAATCGCCCATTATGTAACTCTGTGTAGGTTTACTCATTAGTTCAGTAGTAAAAACCACATACAAAACAGAATGGCAAAATAAATTTTAAATGCTAACCACACTCCTTGCTGCGAAGTCCAATAACCAATCGGTTACGTATACATGTAAAGACTATGGTACACAATTAAACGCTGCCGTTTTAGCTTATCTTTTGTAAAAGACATAACACTCAATTAACTAAGACAATAAGTCCTTACAGGCTCATTTGCATTTATCCACCATTTACAAGCAGAGTCGTAGGAGCATTCAACCGCTCCCATTCCACTCCCTTTTACGGTTTAAATAGAAACTTGTCCCCTTTTTCGTAGAGACATTTTTTTTGTAAAGTTCACTTTGTTTGCAAATTGTGGACGATTTGAATATTGATTTGCATAATAAGTGCTAGGAAAAGTACATATTATTGTTTTAAAAAGAGATAGCATAGCTGCTTTTGATTCAGGATATGAATCTGTGATACAACTGGATGGATCCCTACCCTAGTCGTAATTTTTTTACACAATCATATTTTTGTTGTTTCGTATGATGGTAGTCGTTAAAAACCGAGGTGGGTTACGGACAATCTTCTCATATGTTGGTGGCCATGTGGAAAAGCCTGTGTGTGCCCTGCAGCGGGACGTTTGCAAGCTGATGATGAAGGAATTGTACATCTAATCAATGTCACGTTTTAGTTTTTGAGGGTTAAAGTTACTCGCGTCCGTAGGTTTACCTTTGAGACCCTACACGTGACCCCTGGGTGGTGCTAAATGAGTGACACTGACTGAGTGGTAGAGCCACGCTGCGTTGCAGCACGCATTGGGCCGGCGTAATACCACCCTCTCACGAATATCCGGCGAGAAATAATGGCACCTGCTGCTGTTGTGTTTCGTCCGGGCAGTGAGGGTTTCGGAGGCCCATTCGCCCATCCCCTCTCACAATACCTATTTTTTCCTTAACCCTATTCCATCCTTAAAAGACGTCAACGCACCTGCGATTCTTCTGGTTTTGCGGGTGTCCATGGGCGGCGGTGATTACTCTCCATCAGGTGACCCGCCTGCTCGTTTGCCTCCTTCTATTATAAAAAAAATGTGCTCTACGGTATTTTGTAGTGGGTGTGACAAAGGACTAACTCTATACTACGGTCAAATTGGATAATAAATTAAAATAAATTATTGACCTTTCTTTGTGCACATATTGTCTAGTGTCACTCGGAGAGACTTTTTCTTGAGAGAGATTCGAGAGAAGACAGCTAACAATGCGCAGTGGTGTTTTTCTTTAAAAAACAGTAAAAATCCGAGTGAAACCATATATTTGCACAAAGAAATGACAGTAATTTGTATGCAAACATCCTTCATCGAAAGAAGCCGTAAAAAAGAAGATAAACAAACGCATGTTGTTATTGCATGACTAGCTGCCGTAATACCACGCCTAGGAACTCTGTTAGGAACGTGTAATGAGATAGGGCATCTACAAAGCCTGGATAGCCAACCTGTAGCATGTGGATTGATTTATAAAAAAAATGAAGTCGACCGATTTCGAGGTCGTGTTCATTGTACTTAGTAGGACTAGGCTAGTTTTGGGTCAACCTGACTAGATACCACCACCAAGTATTTTCATCACACCATCAATTTATGTAGCATTATTTTGTTCCGATAGTTAGATGTTAGATAGCCAGCCTTAAACTTATTAAAAATTTCAAGTAAAATTTATTTTTACTTACGGCCTTTTGGCCTCATCTTTGCTAACCATTAGATAAGATAAATACCACGCTTGAGGTTATGACAAACTGGAGACAGAATGAGGGTTGGCTTTTGAATCGAATCGCCTGATTTTGAAGAAACTAACACTGTGCGGGGGTCTAAGGGGTTCTTAAATAAAGGTTTATTAACATTTAAGCTGCTGCCGTTGCGTTAAAATATAAAAAAACCACTTGAAAGTTTTGTCGAAATCGGCTATAATTACGAAAATTTACGCGTTTTTAGGTTATACTCTATACAGTACTATAGTAACAGAACCGAAGCGGGGGAACGGGGGGGCGCAGCCCCCCCTCTGGGAGGGGGGCGAAGGGGTTAAGCCCCGCTCAATGAAAAAAGTCTCAAGAGTTAATTAGGTTAGGTTAGTATGTTGACCAAAATCGCGCGAGCCGAGCAAGCGAAGCGAGCGTGCCGCGGGAGCAGGCGGCGAAGCGCCAGAAACGACATTTTTGTAAATTTCCATATTTAAAAAAAAATTACATAACTTAAAAATTCCTTGTCTGCGGCAGGAGGGGTAAGTGGGGGGGGGGGGGGCACTCCTCCCTCCTCCCCTCCCCTTCCTCCACCAATTATGGCGACTCGATTTAAAAGTTTTACCACGATACATAACCTCAAAATACAAAAATTAACATAACTTAAAAACTACTTGTTGGCGGCAGGGGGTGTAAGTGAGGGGGTACTCCTTCCCCTCCCCCTACCTTCTTCCCCCCCACCCCACCCCCGATTCAGGCGACTCGATTAAAAAGTTTTACCCAGAATGAAGTTAAATTAGATCATGGTTGGCTATGCCTGACTAAGGCAAGTCATATACAAAGTGGATGCTATATAAAAGTTGCTAAAATGTTTACGTGTAGACGATCTGCGCACGCGACGCCGCCGCCGGCCGACACTTCGCTACAAGATCTGTTGCAGACTACACGTATAAACTAACAGAGGGATCTTTTTCTGTTCTTCTTATTACTTAGCTAGGTACCTAAGAGCTATACGGTGCCGGACAGATACACACACAGACACGTCAAACTTATAACACCCCTCTTTTTTGCGTCGGGGGTTAAAAAGTAACTCCAGAGCGACTAGTGTCACGGATTTAAAAAGGAAGGAAGAGGTATATCACGAATACAAAGAAATAAGACGTCGTGTTCGCATTTTTTTAATCGCAACATTTGCATAAAAACTGATCTAAAAAAAATCATAGTGAATAAGGAGTATTCGCCTGGAAAAAACTCGCAAGATATCGAGAGTATACGATATTTGAACAAGCCTCTTTATAATAACAGTTTGTTGTTGAACCAGATCTCATTAGACTCGCATAAATTAGCAATGCCTCGTAAACCCGTGAAGTAGTCGTGTGTACATTGTACTATTCTCATTCCCACTCCCACTATACGCCATTAGCTGATCGGTAGCGTTCACATCATGAATTAACACTGTGGTAAAAACTCGGCAGGTATGACGTAGGTACTTACAGCTGTTTATATGTTTGGTACCTACATGCGATCTTGTAAAGAAGCTTAACCCGCCTTTGATAGTTCGTTATTATCATTTAAACTATATACTGTTTTCTAAGCATTGAAATTAAACACTTTTTTCGGATCAAAACTCGCGTTTTATTTACTAAATTAGTTGGTTTTTTTTTATTTTAATGACGTTTCGAATCCTTTACAGGAACTTTATACGACTATGAACTTTAACTACTATAACTACAGAATGAAGCAATCTCTTCCAAACATCACAGATACTCTGACCATATGCCTATTACAATGTCTTCTGATAATTTGTTCAAGAGAAACACATGGTTTAATTACATGTTCTTCTTATCGAGTGGCTTACGAGTACAAGGTCAATCGACTTTGCACAACCTAGTGTCAGAGTTTCTAAGTAAACCGCCTCACGGCCTCTGACGTGGTTTATATAACGGCCACCAGATGGCGACCGGGACCCACAGTTTTTCGTGCCTTCCGAAGCACGGAATCATCTTTCTTTTCGGATAATCAGGTGATTCAAGCCTGCAATATCCTGACCAAACTGGAAACAACTAAACAAAGTATGCTTCCCGCGGGATTCGAACCCGCGACCTCCGGGTCATAAGACAAACGCCTTAACCACTGGACCACGGAGGCAGTTCATGTTGATTAACAGATTTTATACAGCGTAACTGAAACGGTAAAATATTGAGGGAATGGTTCATTAAGGTTAAATGTAAAATTAAACCTAAAACCGGTGAAGAATGAAACACTACTTTTGTATAGAAGTCTCTATCTAGTATCTGAATTTTCATCTGTCAGTACCAATTTTAATACAAACTAGCAGCCTGCCCGCAACTTCGTCCGTGTGAACAACCAGTGCCCCGTGACGATTTCCAATAAATTCTTTCTTACAAATCCTGTTCTGACATAATTGTGTCAATACTTTTTTGTAGTGTTTATAATAAAACACTACAAAAAAGGATAGTGTTTAATTATAAACACTACAAAAAAGGATTAGATTTATAATTAAACATTACAAAAAAGGATTAGCCAAACAGATGCAGTTGTTCTGAAGTGATGCGTGTACGAACAAACAATCGTTGCAATTTATTTTTATTTATATAGGTAGATTATCATCATCATCATCATGTCAGCCCGTATCGACCCACTGCTGAGCATAGGCCTCCTCCATGTTATGCCATTTTGTCTTGTTTGAGCCGATCGCATCCAGGTTTTTCCAGCGATCAGCTCTTTGCGCCTGACTCATCTGGTTGGTGGTCTGCCAGCGCATCACTTGTGTGTCCTCGGAAGCCATTCCAGCAGGGCTTTGCTCCACCGTCCATCACCGCGTCTCGCCACGTGTCCTGCCCATCGTTATTTGAGCTTCGCAATCCGGTTTTTTTTTTAAATACTGGCTGCTCTCGCTTTTTGGCAGGTTATTGTTTGTCTGTTTTTTTTTTCTTTCTTTCTTTTCTTGGGGATTAAATAAACTTGAATGATGAGCTCCACATTTATATTTTTCTTTCTTTTCTTGGGGATTAAATAAACTTGAATGATGAGCTTCACATTTATATTTTTCTTTCTTTTCTTGGGGATTAATTAAACTTGAATGATGAGCTCCACATTTATATTTTTCTTTCTTTTCTTGGGGATTAAATAAACTTGAATGATGAGCTCCACATTTATATTTTTCTTTCTTTTCTTGGGGATTAAATAAACTTGAATGATGAGCTCCACATTTATATTTTTCTTTCTTTTCTTGGGGATTAAATAAACTTGAATGATGAGCTCCACATTTATATTTTTCTTTCTTTTCTTGGGGATTAAATAAACTTGAATGATGAGCTCCACATTTATGTTTTTCTTTCTTTTCTTGGGGATTAAATAAACTTGAATGATGAGCTCCACATTTATATTTTTCTTTCTTTTCTTGGGGATTAAATAAACTTGAATGATGAGCTCCACATTTATATTTTTCTTTCTTTTCTTGGGGATTAAATAAACTTGAATGATGAGCTCCACATTTATATTTTTCTTTCTTTTCTTGGGGATTAAATAAACTTGAATGATGAGCTCCACATTTATATTTTTCTTTCTTTTCTTGGGGATTAAATAAACTTGAATGATGAGCTCCACATTTATATTTTTCTTTCTTTTCTTGGGGAATAAATAAACTTGAATGATGAGCTCCACATTTATATTTTTCTTTCTTTTCTTGGGGATTAAATAAACTTGAATGATGAGCTCCACATTTATATTTTTCTTTCTTTTCTTGGGGATTAAATAAACTTGAATGATGAGCTCCACATTTATATTTTTCTTTCTTTTCTTGGGGATTAAATAAATTTGAATGATGAGCTCCACATTTATATTTTTTTTTCTTTTCTTGGGGATTAAATAAACTTGAATGATGAGCTCCACATTTATATTTTTCTTTCTTTTCTTGGGGATTAAATAAACTTGAATGATGAGCTCCACATTTATATTTTTCTTTCTTTTCTTGGGGAATAAATAAACTTGAATGATGAGCTCCACATTTATATTTTTCTTTCTTTTCTTGGGGATTAAATAAACTTGAATGATGAGCTCCACATTTATATTTTTCTTTTCATTCTTTTTTATCTTTTCTTTTTTTATACTATATAATACTAAAAACAGAATAAAATAAATATTGAAGAGGGGCTCCCATACAACAAACGTAATTTTTTTGCCGTTTATTGCAAATAAGCCGCCGTTTTTTGCCCTTTAAGTCTAAATTAGTAAGTAAAATCATTATTTAAAAAAAACTGTTTAAAAGCTATTGCATTTTGCCAGGCGGTATGTCCGATGCTTATAAACGAAATAATATTCCATGCGAAACTATTATCAATAAAGCTATTCGTCAGAAAGCACTTTGTTTTTCTACATCTGTTCCGCCAAAGAGTTATAGACCTTAGCGTCGAAGACAAATAATATAATAACAAAACAAACGAATTTAATATTACTAAAAATAAATAAATGCGTGTTGAACCTAATACGTATTGACGTAATACAAGTTGGACGAAATGCCTTTTAGACGAAAAACCTGTTGGACGAAATGCTTGTTGGACAAAATGTATATTGGACCAAACACGTGTTGGACAAATAGATGTTGGACGAAATGCGTGTTGGACTACACTCGGCGTCAAAAAGTCGGACAAAATGAGCGTTGAAATACCATTTGGACGAACTGCGTATTGGACCTACGGCTAACAAATCATACAAAATAGTAGAGGATCCGAGTATACAACGACCTTCACCGAGCGGTTAATGGATGAAAAGTATTTTATATCAAATTTTATGTGTTAAAAACATATTGCGAGTGTGTTGGCTGAAAAATTTCAGTCCAGTAACTTAATGATTAATTAAATATTACAAAATATTTTTTCTTTAAATATTGCACTTGTTTCGATAATATAACTGTTTTGCATTACAACAAAACAGGTATTATGTGTTGAATAAAACACACAGCGTTGTGGTGAAGAAAGCTGATGTAAATCTGCCTTTATATAGCGTAGTAGGTTAAAACTTACCGAATTGTCCATGGTTTTGTCTCTGTCTCTGTCACTCACCAGCATGCATCCTCTTCTAATCGGAAGGAAGTTTGATACGAAGTTTTCAATGTCATAGTCTTCAGCGCACCAGCAAGAGAATTGCTGCAACGCTGTGTGTTTTATTCAACACATAATACCTGTTTTGTTGTAATGCAAAACAGTTATATTATGTGTTTTTTCTAAAACACACAGCGTTGTGGTGAAGACCTGTTTGGTATCTGCTGGTGATAAACTCAAACGCTATGATGAATTAATTCTAAAACAGTTCTGTAATATCAATCAGTTTTATTATAACTTTCTAACATTTAAGTCAGTATGAAAAATGTAACATTATTTACTTAATAACAATAAAATTTCTTAAAAATCAACAACCCATAATAATAATAAAATAAGTAATCATATTACAATCATGTTATATTTAAGAAATAGGTTAATAAAATGTTTACAAAAAAAAATATTAAAGTGTACAAGTTTAATCAATACTAGAAAAATTTAAATGCAATAAATCAACATTAGAGCTGGCATTATTAACTTTGTTTACTGGACGACAGTAAAATTTTTGGAATGTTTTAATACTTTTTCGGTGTCCTCTATCAAGTATTTCTTGTACAGGTCTATTTTCCAATCAACTTTTAGAAGCTACAGCTGACCTGATGCTGCCTGGTGAGGCATCAATTTGAGCATCTTTTAAAATACTACGTATCCAACCTGCAATCATTGTCCTTGATGCAGGTTTAAATTTTCCTGATAGGGAAACAAATAAACTTGTGATAGTGCTGTCTGTGCTTCTTCTACTTTCAGATCTTTCTAATAAGTAATTAATATGTTTGACAGGGCAAACACTATAGTCTGGGTGTTTCCGCAACAACCAACCTGACTGTCTGTGTGTATTTGAATCTGTCTTTGAACCAAATCTTGGCCACAGACGAATTTCATTTTCTGTAAAAGATAGATTCTCAGGACTGTTCTCTAATAATGTGAGATCATGAAGTCTACGAAATGTAAAGTAGCCAGTAAAAGTATTAGAGCTGTACGCCGAGCAATTTCAAATAAAGTACCTGAATTTTTAGAAGTCTTTAACCAGTTAAATAAAATGGCAGTATCCCATATTGGTAGCTTTTGTACTGCTGGCTTAGCAAGTGAAATAGCTTTTAGAACCTGATGAATGATCCTGTCTGTCTGTTGATGTTGCACAGTAAGTTGAAACAGCTGATTTATGCAAGAGAATAGTTCTGCAAGCTAAACTAAAACTTATCTTCTAAAAATAGTTTTGCCAGAAATCTAGCAACATGTTAGCCTTCAGGTGCTTTAGGGTTAATTTTATTGGTTTCACACCAGGACAACTATCTCCTTTTTGGGGCACTATATGTGGATAAAGTAGATGTCCGCCAGCTACTTTTTAACAAGTTTTGTTCCTCTATGGTCCAGTGAGTAACTTGGTCAGCCCACCCCCAACTTTCCAGGCAAGGAGAGTCAACCTGTCTTGCCTGTCGTCCGATCTATTAAGACCTTCCGCAGGTTCTTTATCGGAAGTGGTTCTGCTATGGCTCTCGATCGTAGGTCGGGTAACCAGAAGCATTTGGTCCATTGTGGGGTTATTAGTATGTAAACTCCCTTGGCACTGTTCAAGTGAGCTAGTACTCTCGGTATTAAGCTGGGTGGGGGGAATACCCAGCCCAACTGATAGTCCCATTGTCGGCTGAAGGCGTCGCAGAAATCTGCGAAACCATCTCTGGAATCCAAACTTACATACCTTGGTACGACAGCAGTTTCGTTTGACGCGAACATATCTACGTCTGGGACACCCCAAAGTTTGAATATTGCCTCCGTGGCTTGGGGTAGTAGATGCCACTCTGGTACTTTGCGATCCCTGGATAGGCGATCCGCAATTCCGTTTAGGCTCCCCGGGAGGTAAGTGGCTGTGAGAGTCAAATTTAACCGCTCTACCAGTTTTAGGAGCCTGGTTGTCAGCCTTAGTAGTGCAAGGGAATGTGTCCCCCCTCGTTTCTGAGATATGCAACAAGAGTCCTGTTGTCGGACTGAACTAATATGTGTGCACCTTTTAGAGTCATCCGTTGACCGTTTATGGCTGCAAACACGGCATACATCCCCTTCATATTCGAATGCCAGGGTTTTTGGAATGGAGCCCACTTTCCTGATAGGTAAGTGCTGTTCAAATGAGCTCCCCACCCTGAGTCTGCTGCATCCGTAGTCAGGAAGTGAGTCACACTTTTTTTGGCTAATGGTGTTGAGCTATGGCTTTTAACCACCATTTTAGGTCTTGCTGAACAGGTAGAGGAAGAGTTAACCCTTAACCTGCTTTGATTGAATAACTTTAAATAAAGTTGCATTCTGCGACAGTTGAGACGACCTTTTGATACTGCGTAATTTGCAAAGTTCAGCAAACCTAATAAACTCTGAGATTTTCTCAGAGAACTGTAACTACCCTGCGTTCATTTGTGGAATACGCGTACAGCGTTGCTCCTTATTTTTTTATTCAAAATCAGTGTAAATTTTAATAGTGTACACAAGTGCTATATACCATTGAAAAGCTGAGTAGATTCCCTATTGATACATACAATCATTTGAGTGAGTTCTGTGGTGCACTACTAGTATAAAGAAAAAACATTTTTATGTTAAGATTTTACCGGCTGCCATCCTTGACCTAGGGCAACTCGCAGATCCACCGCTTCGTGAGCGCTAAGCGCTTTCACCGCTGCGTACCGTTGAACGGTTAGTGAATTATTTTGTATTGGTTTTGATACAGCCATGTCTTCTGGCTGCGTGCTTAAGCTGTGCTGGTTGCCAAAATAAGATAACGACTAGACATTTTATGTGCTGTTGTACATGCAAATTGAAATTTGACTTGGATTGCGCAAGTATTAGTGAAAAACGGTTTCTATTATTAGAGAAGGATCGCAAATTTGCGTGGATCTGTCAAGCTTGCAAAAACCGACAACCTAAATGCGATAACCAAAACACCCCGGTTCGTGCAGGCACAAATACGGATGCTCCGGTGGGGGCGGGACTAAGTGAAGAGGACCATGCTAATGTAACCTTACGATCAAGACAGTCGCAGTCAAAGTCACAGAAACAGGATGCCACCTCCTCCATACCGGCAACCATTGAGGAAATCAGTGACCTCATAGATAGGAAACTGTCATCCTCATCAACAATATTTTGCAAGCTAAGGTCTGCTATAAAGAATGTTGTTAAGGTAATGATGGCTGAGGAGCTGACAGCAGCTATGGGTCAGTTAAAGGTTGATTTTACGCAAACTACAGATTTCCTGGCTGCAGAGCAAACTGATTTTAGGACACAGTTGGGGGAGAAGGACAAAGAAGTAAAAAAATTACAGATTGAAACAGCCCGGTTGCAAAAGGAAATACAAACTTTAAATAGCCGATTGTCCACCATGGAAAGAATATCACGAGATAACAACTTAGAGATTAATGGAGTTCAAGAGCGTAATAGTGAAAACCTGATGGGACTATTCCAAACTCTCTGTAACATAGTGAGTGCTCCCGTTTCGATTACCGACGTCCATTCCTGTCGCC
This sequence comes from Scoparia ambigualis, assembly GCA_963921215.1. Classification (NCBI taxonomy): domain Eukaryota; kingdom Metazoa; phylum Arthropoda; class Insecta; order Lepidoptera; family Crambidae; genus Scoparia; species Scoparia ambigualis. The sequence goes on from OY992507.1 coordinate 9,719,540, forward strand.
GAATAGCAAAAATGGATCAATCATCGAACAGACCGCGAACCATACTGGTGACCCTATCGTCCCAACGATTTCGCGATAGTCTACTTGATGCTGTTGCTAAATTTAATAGACACCAAAGTGCCAAGCTCAACTCTAGGCATCTGGAAGTCGAGGGCGCCACTAGTCAGGTGTACGTTTCGGAGCATAATTCACCAGAGTGTAAAGTTCTGTTCAAAGAAGCGAGAATATAATATATAGCAACATTTTTTAACATATAACATTTAACATATTAAATTTAATACAAAATACTATCCATCCATTAACCTTCCCGGTGGAGGTCGTTCTATACTCGGATCTTAGACTAAAAGCAGTTTGAATTAGACCTTGTGAATCAGTTAAAAAGTTGAATTTGGAATCTGACGACCTTAATAAAAAGTTGTCCGATACCATACTCAAAACAGCAAAAAAGCATATTGATATATTAAACTCAAAATCAAAACTCACGCTCGAAACACTGGTTCCGATGAAAAAGTGAAGAGAACTGCCGCATGGAACCGTGAGTAAACAACGAATGTTAGAAGACCTCAACAAGAAAATTTACAAGGCTATAAAAAGACATGAGAAGATATAACACCGAAGTCATCACTGATACCATGAAAATGCACAAATAATCGAATGTATTTAGACGGAAGCTCAAAACTAGTAGCCCCGAAATTCGGACCCTTACGGATCTAATAGTATAAATACTTCCCACTGTGAAGAAATTTGAAGGTCATTGAAGAGTACTAGCATGATCTCTACAAATCGTCCCTACCAGAGCCCTCGCCCTCTTGCCTAGCACTCTATCAGAAGAAATAAAATGGGCGATGCAGCATATGAAAGCAGATAAAGCACCGCATAGGGAAGACGGGATCTCAATTGAGCTTCTTCGGGCTAGCGGAGAGGTCGGGAGGACGCCCGGGATAGTTTGGGGGCTCTCCAGACTCCCGTGAGGCTCGTGCAATGCGGCTATGGGGTCTCCCACCTCACAGTCACGTAAGCCTCACTGCGGTATAAGGAGGTGGGCAAAATGCCGCTTCCTTCTACCGACTCGCCTGCGTCGGATCGGGTCCGCATGGAGTTGCTCCTCGCGAACCCTCTCCGCGGCCTCCTTCTGTAAAACAACCGCTTCACTGAACGAGGCCATGGCCCTCCATGATCTGTCGCTGTCCAGCATGGCTTTTACCAAGCTAGGCAACGAGAGGTCTCCCCCCACGACCGACATGCGGCTACCGGCGCTGCGCAGCCCACGACCCGCACTCCTCAAGGGTGTGCACTGTGCGTTTCTGTGTCCTGCGCAGCTCCACAGCTGTGGCATTCTGACGTCGGCTCCCTTCTTGCCACTGTCAACATACTAACCTTTTTTTTTTTTTTTTTTTCCCAGAGGAATGCATTACGCATACCCAGGGCCTTGAAGAGGCCCCGGGTTATGTGAGGCTCGCCCGTCCGTCTTTCCACCTCCCGCCGACTGTATGGGGACGACATTGTCCCCAGTCAGCTGCCAGGGAGAAGCCCCGGCTGGGAAGGGTGAGACGGAGGGGAATACTCACTAAACCTCTGGAGGACCAAACTCCGATAACAGGTGAAGGCCACGGGACCTATCCTGGGGAATTGAACCGCGGGATTCACCCTAGCGCCCGTGTGATCACCCGCGCCGGCCCCTCCGCACGTTAGTGCGTTGAGGGCCGGCACGTGCGATCACCCGGGCGGAACGCGTACGCGACGACTTTTGCCACACCGCTCCCCCGTGGGGGCGCGTTGTGGCTTAACCTCAAGGAGGCTACGACTTGTGGCTACATAGTCCTCAGAGGGGACCGTGCAGCCTTTACACACAAGAGCTTGCCGTCGCTGCGGCAACCCATCCTTATCAGATGCGTTGCCGCAGCGACGGCAAGTATACGACAACAGACACATCCACGATCACACACTCACACTCACATTTACAGCTTTTTTTTTTTTTTTTTTTTTTGGCAGGTTCGACCGGCGCCAGGGGCAGAACCCAGCATCGGACGCCGCGCTCCAGACTCCAGCCTACGGTGGATGGAGATCCGCGTCTCGCCGCCTCCTTCTACGCCTCCGTCTCCTGGCCGGCGCGGCGTCGATCGCGCCTTCGCGCGCTCGCTCCGCCTCCTCCTTGAGGCCCATATATTCGGCGCTGAACCGAGCCACCGCACTCCAGCTCCTCTCGCTCTCCAGCATTGCTGCCACAACGTCGGGAAGCGCGAGGGACCCCCTACCTCCGAGCTCCATCTCTCTCGCTGCGAGGCAAAGGCACTACACACCTGGAGGGTGTGCAGCTCCGTATCCTCATCAGCTCCGCACTGGTGGCAGATGGTGCTCTCCTCTTTTCCAATTTGACACAGATACTTACCAAAGCAACCGTGGCCGGTAAGTATTTGTGTCAAATGGTACGTCATAGGCCCAAAGGGCCTGTTGAGCCACCTCACCAGGACCGGCCTAATGGCCTCGACAGTGCGGACACCAGCCCTCGGGGACTCCAACTGGAGCTCCCAGTTCCACACTGCCATGTCGCGCGCGATGCGCCTGGCGTCCTGGACTTCCTCCAGTGTGGGGCCCTCGCCGCTAGCCCTTCCCTCCGAGCGGAACTCGAAGACTTCGGTTAGGACCTGTGCTTCGAGTTCCCACGGTATCATGCCCGCTAGGGCTGTCGCTGCTGTAAACGACACCGTCCGGTATCCTCTCACGGCTCTCACCGCAGCTACCCTCTGTGGCCTGTGTAGCAACATGATGTTCTTGCGGGAGAGCGAGTCAGACCAGACCGGCGCGCCGTAAAGCGCCATGCTGCGCAGCACTCCGGCGTATAGCCTACGACAGCTTCCGCCTGGGCCTCCGATATTCGGAAGTACGCGCGTGAGCGCCATTGCCGCCTTTACCACCCGAGGCGCCATCTCGGCAAAGTGCGGCTCGAACGACCAGCGACTGTCGAGGATTAGTCCCAGATATTTCATCCGGGACTTTATCTCGACCAGTACGCCACCCACCTCAACACTCCAGCTGCCCGCTGGTCTTCCCCGAGGACCGTGGAAGACGATCGCCTCCGTCTTCGGAAGAGCCACCTCCATTCCCAGCCTGCGTATTCGCGATATGGTCAAAGTGGCTATGGCCGACGCGAGCCGAACCGTACGCCCGTAGTCACCGCCGCGTGCGGTGACTAGGGTGTCGTCTGCATAGCAGAAGACACCCGTCCCCTGGAGGAGTTGCCCCCTCAGGACCCAGTTGTATCCGATGTTCCACAGGAGAGGTCCAAGGACCGACCCCTGTGGAACACCGCACACCATACGGCGAGCACTGATGCTCTCCGCGCCCTTCTCCAGGAAGAGGATCTTACGATCCTGGAGGTAGTCCCTCAGGACCCGTCTGATGTACCAGGGCACTCGATGGTAGATGAGTGCCTGGTTAATACAGCTGAAGGGAAGGGTGTTAAAAGCGTTCGCTATGTCAAGCGAGACCGCTACCACCCTTTCCCCTCTGGCAGCTGCTGCTTCGGTAGTATTCTTGAGGGCCAGTATCGCGTCCACCGTGGACACGCCCCGACGAAACCCGTACTGAGAGGCCTCAATGTTGGGTCCGCCGGCGTCCAAGTGCTCGATGATGCGGGCAGCGAGCACTCGCTCGAAGAGCTTGCCCGCCTCATCCAGCAGGACGATCGGTCTGTAGGCCGATGGCGTGTCCGAAGGACGATCGTCCTTCTTCAGCAAGCACAGTCGGCCTTCTTTCCATGCCTTGGGAAACTTCCCCTGTCGGAGGCAGCAATCAAGGAGGCCAGTTAGTCTTCCCCCCATGCGGCCCAGGGCGATGTTCAGCACCTTGCCGTGGACGCCGTCCGGCCCAGGCGCCTTTCTTTTTTGGCGGAGGCGACCAACGGCATACGCCATCTCTTCTTCGGAGATGCGGGGGATCCCCTCAACGTCATGGGACTCGTCCAGCTCTGGGGGCTCAAAGGGCACCGCCTCAAACTCCCGGGCCGGGAACAGGCCGTCAACTATTCTCGCCAGGAGTCCTGGCTCGAATGACTCCGTGGGGGGGGCGGGATTGCGATACTTGTTCCGCACCGTACGGTATGGCCTTCCCCACGGGTCTCTGTCTAGCTCGGCCAGGAACTCGTTCCAAGCCGACGTCTTGGCCTTCAGGATGGCGACCTGTAGCCTCTTCCTAGCTGCTCTGAAAAGGATGTGAAACTGGGCCTCCTCGTCAGCTGAGTGACGTCTCCTTCGGCAGTGCTGGAGATCTAACCTTGCCGAGATGCTAATGGCGCGTAGACCTGCGATTTCGGCAGACCACCAGTACACCGCCCTCTGGTGTGGGCGATCTCCCACCTTGGGCATACTGGCGTCACATATGCGGGTCAGGGCACTCTGGAATTGGACGGCTTGTATGTCCACACACATGGACGCTGGGGGATCCCGAAACCACATTTCAAGCAAGGCCGCCTCGTCAGCCGCCTCGCGATTCAGGCGCTTGACTGCCCACTTCCTAAACCGGGCCGTACGAACTCCTGCCCCAGGCCGGAGGCCGGTCAGGGAGATGGGGGAGATCCTCATCCACACGTAGAGGTGGTCGGAGAGGGACTCCCCCTCCTCCATGACCCTCCACTCCGTGAACCGAGAAGCGATGGCGGGGGTCGCAAAGGACACGTCGACAATCGACTCCCCTTGCCATCGGGTGCAAGTGCTGGCGTTCCCTCTATTTAGGAGGACGAGGCCACTCTCAACGGCAAATTCCTCCACCTCTGCTCCCCTGTGGTCGGTTCTGGGGCATCCCCACGTGGTGGACTTCGCGTTTAGGTCGCCCGCTAGCACAACCTGTAGCGGGGACAGACGCCTCACCACACCTAGGAGTTGCGACATAAACCCCCTAAACTCCCGCAGCGGGCGATTCGGGGAGAAGTAAACCGCTACTAGGGCTACGTCGCCCCAAGTCACAGCGACGTAGCCTGCGCCCCTTTCCCTCAAGGCGATAGGGGTTGCACTGCTGTTGGAAGGGGTAGTGATGAGTGCCAATCCCTTCGTGTCGCCGATCCAATTGGACCCGGTGGGCACAGAGTGCGGCTCCGCCACTAGCGCCACATCAGCCCCCCACTCCGTCATCTGCTGGACAAGCAGATTTTGTGCAGCGACGGAGTGGTTGAGGTTGGCTTGTAAGATCTTATTGGGCCGCACTGACATCGGGTCCCGTTGCTGCGACGTCCATGGGCTCTGTTCGAGGCACCTGCACCACCGGCTTCCACAGCGGAGTCGTGCTTTTAGCAGGAGGAGGGCGGCAGGCTCTGCTGCCCATGACGTGCCTGTGCGGCACCTTGCCCTCTGCACATACTAAGCAGTAAGGCTCTGCAGCCTCACACTGCTCCACCCTGTGTCCCTCCTTTCCACACTTGAAGCAAAGGGTGCTTCGATCCGCTTTCGAGGGGCACGTGAACTTAGTGTGCCCTGTACCGAGGCACTTAAAACATCTGGTGGGGGACGGTCCTATGGCGATCACTTGCACTGCGGCCCACCCAATGGGGATACTGCCCCCCGCAGCGAGTTTCTTGGCCACTGGGATGGAGCATCGTGCGACGGCAGTGGAAGGAGCCCATCCCACCGCATCGCGGATCGGGCCCACCGAGACCTCGGACGCCGGACAACCTCCCTTACGGGCTACAGCCTCCGCGATGATTTCGCGGGTCACCCCATCATGGAGCCCCACCAGCTTTACTTCCGCCCGCTTGACTGGCCGGCCCACGTGAACAACATCGCCCACCACTTCCTTAATTTTGGCCGCTAGAGTGTCCGCTTTAGGGCCGCTAGTTGTGCCGGCAATTTCCAGCTTCCGGCCGCCCGCGGCCGTGTTCCGGATCTTTAGGGACTGGAGACCCATATCCTCCAGGTTGATGGCCCCAATGACTCTGCTCATGACCGAGGCATAGGTTTCGCCTCGGTTCAGAGCGTCGTTGTTGAGAGTCATGGTGACCACCGAGGAGCGCGGAACCTCCAGCTTAGGAGGCGCAGCGCCAGGCAGGGCCGCCCCTTCCTTCCTTCTTTGGGCTGCCTTTTCTCTCCTTCTCTGGTTGGCACTCTTCTTTTTCCTCTTTCTGACCTCCCTCCACTCATTCGCAGGGGTACCGGCTGCTGCGTCGAGCGACGGTTCGTGGGCGGCAGGTGCAGGGATTCCAGGGGCCGGCGGAGCAGAAGAAGCAGGTACTCTCTTCGTCGGAACAGCTGGGTACGTCCGGTGAGTCTCATCCAGTTTTCTTTTTGTTGCAGGTACCGAGTGCGGGGCCCAGGAGGGACCAGCAACAGCACCATCGTCTGCGGGAGCAGCAGGGGCGGCGGCGGCGGCGGTGGCGGCGGCGGCGGCGGCGGCAGCGGCGGCGGCGGCGGCGGCGTCGGCGGAGGCAGGGGCAGCGGTGGCGGCGGCGGCAGCAGCGTAAGTATTAGTACCAGCGGCGGCAGCGGCGGCAGCGGCCCTTTTTTCCCCGGCTAGAGGCGGCCTGAGCCTAGGCTCCGGGCCCAGTCTCTGGTCAATTCCGGCTTTGAAGGCATCCAACATGTTACGGATGCTCTCCATTGACTCTCTCTGCCTCCTGTCCATCTCTTTCTGCACAGCCGACAGCAGTTGCTCAGCACTCGGGCTCGGGCTCTGCACCACAATGGGGGGGGGCGGAGTCCTAAGGCTGTTGTTGGCTCTGTTGGACTCCTCATACCCCATTCTGAGGGCCGCAATCTCCGCTTTCATTTGGGTGATCTGCTTGGACTGGACTTCCAGCTGTGCATTCAGCCGACGGACCTCTTCCTCCTCGTTCATGGTCTTGAGGGTGTGGACCACCTTGGCCAAGAACAAAGACGCCGTGTTAATTTTGCCGTGTAATGAGCCCTTGAGGTTGCCCGATTTCCCAGCGGAATTGTAGATGGTCATAATTGCCTCGTCAGCCTGATCCAGCAAGACCTGTTTGGACTGATCAAGCAAGGCCTGTTTGGACTGCCCCTTGTCTAACAGGGCTTCAACATTCCTGCTCCTTTGCATAATCATGTTCGCAACGCTCCCGAACTCGGTGCCTCGCTGGCCGGCAGGATTCTTCCTGTAGTCCTCTTGGGAGCTACTTCCCCCTCCACATGCGGCTTCCTGCGTCTTGGCTCTCCTCTTTCGCCCGCCACCCCTTTGCTGGTGAGGTCCGACATCGGCCCGACCTGGCTCGCCACATGGCGCGTGCCCGGTCTGACCCTGGGATAGAGTCCATTCCTCTTCGCTGTCAGTCCTCGCTGCCCTTCTGGCAGCAGTGACGCCAACAGATGTTCCAGGGCGGCTCTTGCGAGAAGGACCCACGCCTCGCTTACCGCCGCCTCGTTGGGCAGAACCAACCTTGGCGGGGTTCGCACCTCCCTTTTCCACACTATCATCACTACTCAAGTCCCCTCGGGGCCTCTTGTTGCTCATTGGAGCAGGGGCAGCAGCAGTGGTGTTCATGGGCACCTCCTCGACTTCCGACTCCGGATCTGGGTCCGGCACCGCGTGCGGCAGGTTGTTCTGCACGGCCCGCTTCGATACGCACGAGTCGTACTCCTCACTTCCACTTCTCTCTCCCAGCAGCGATCCACCATTTCCTTCGCCCATCTCTTTACGGTCATCGTAGTCGCTGGCGCACAAGACACGAACCTCCGCGGGCTCATCCCCCGATCTTCCCTCTCCATCCTCCTTTCTTCCAGGAGCATCGTCACACCTTGGGGCCTGGTTGCCTACCCCAAGGGGACCATCGGTAACAGATTTGACACATGGAGGCCCGGGTACCTCCATGCGCTGGGCGTCAGCCAGAGAGCAGGACATCGCATTATCATTATGTGCCATGTCCATTACGATTTTAGTAATTTACGGGTTACAATCCCCGGCTTTTAGACTCTCTGCTGAGCTGGTTGTACGGGTGGCCTCCCGGGCTTTAAAGACCTTTCCCGTCTGGAGCTCTTCTGAAGCATGCCGGGTCGAAGCCCCTACGCCAAGCACGCCCTATATACGCCGCAGAGGGCGGGAGGTATCTGCGGGGTTTTACCGACTTTTCCATGTCAATTCGTGGCAAACTTTAAATTTAACTAGGCCTGAACCAGACCACCACGTACCCAGCTTATGCCAGGACTGGGGTCGTTGTGGTAGTGGGAACAGAACCCGCGACACAGCAGAGACGACGATGAGGATTGGCATGAAGCCCTCGCTGTCACAGCTTGCGCATGAAACGCTTTAAAGGCGCCCAGAAGGGGCGCCGGCCTACCCAATATCCCCCCCTTGTAACGACGCCCAGAAGGGGCGCCGTCAAAACTCCTCTCAAAGCCGCTCGGAAGGAGCGGCGAGTGTACGGCCCAGAATGGACACGCACGTGGAGGTGCAGGACCCAGAAGGGGCTCCTGCCTGTGCTGGGTTGTTAGCCGGCCAGTCTCAAAGCAACCTCCTATCGAGAGGAGGATGTTGAAGCTGCCCGTTTCCAGGGTGTACCACGAGGAGGTCACCCAACGCACACCCCGACAACATACTTTTTTTTTTTTTTTTTTTCTTTAGAGTGGAGGAAATGCATTACGCACGCGCATGGGACTCTCCCCCCAACTCCCGCTCCCCCGTCCAGGCCCTGCGGCCTCGGCGGGGGTTCGAGAGGAGGGGGGCATACCCACTAAAACCTCCACTGCTCTCCAGCAAGACCCGGGGGAAAGTCGAGGCGGGACCGGCCATAGGCACTCTGCCGCCCCAACTCTCTAGGCCATTGGTTCAAGGGAACCCCCGAACCGAATGCACCCCTTGTGCAACGAGACCCCTTGAGGTCACCCTCACGGGATTCGACTCGACAGCCCCTGAGCTGTCAAGTCGAACTCTATCTCATCACTTGTGCTGGAGAGGCGGCGAGCGCCCGGATAGTCCGATCGCTCGCCGCGCCCTCAAACTCGTCCGCATCGCTCGACCCGATTTCTCTACCTCACGAGACCTCAGGGCCGAGCGAGGGAGAGTTTCCCTCACGTCTTTGCCGAGTCGCAGGAGGCCGGACGCACGCCAGGGGGTCACGGCCACCTGCATCACAGCCTCAGCCGAGTACCAGGGGCCGATCGCACGCCCGGGGTCCCGACCTCCCGCAACTCAGCCTCCTCAAAAGTGTGCTGACGCTCGGACGCCACGGGTTGCTAGATCCGTCACCCTCTTCAGGGGAGGATCGCACCTCACGCTTCCCATGACGCCATGAGCTCAGCCCACGCCCTCACAAAGAATGCGGATACCTCCGCGCGGCAGCGGCTCGGACGCCACGGAAAGCGAGATCTCTCACCCACTCAGGGGAGGATCGCATGCTTCCCACGACGTCCAAGCGCCCCCGCGCCCTCGCATTCTGCTACCTCCACGTGGCAGCGGCTCGGACGCCACGGGTTGCTAGATCCGTCACCCTCTTCAGGGGAGGATCGCACCTCACGCTTCCCGTGACGCCATGAGCCCCGCCCACGCCCTCACCCGTGCGACCTGAGAACCCTTAAGGGGCGGCCGTCTTTCGAAACAAAACAAAGGACGACGCCCATAAGGGCGCCACCAATTTACCCCCCACAGGCCCAGAAGGGGCAAGGGGAGGCTGTGGGCCCAGAAGGGGCACCACCAACCTTGTGCAGGCCCAGAAGGGGCACCGCCTACATTATTCGACGCCCAGAAGGGGCGCCAGGGATTAGCATAAAGCCCCTTGTCCCACGCTGAACGTGGGCCGAGAGGCCTTACCCCAGGGTGCACCACGAGGAGGTTCCCAAATTTGCACCCCACCCCGTCAACATACTAACCTAACCTTTTTTTTTTTTTTTTTTCCCGGTGTAATCCCTGCTTATGGATTCCAGCCTCCAGAAGGGAGACTGGATATGTGGGACTCTCCCGTTCCCCTTTCCACGACGTAATCGTCGGGCGAGAGGGAGGGGCCTACCCACTAATCACCGGGGGACCAAACTCCGAAAGCATAAGGCTTGAGGTGGCGGCCACGGGACCTGACCACGGGGGTATTACCTCGCGGTGCCACCCCGTCGCCGTGTGTTGGCCTGTAACTACTGCGTAGCAGCCGTTACGCGCCAACACACGGCGACTACGCGCACGCGGCACAACACGAACCAGCCCATTTAGAGGGCAGACACAAACAACACGGACAGACATGCCCGGCTTTCCCGGGCATGCGGACACAACACAACTCATATCACGCCGGACGCAACACACAACCGATGTCGAACATGCCCACGTCTTCGCAGGCATGCGCACAGGACAACCACGATTTACCGGTGCAGGACTCCTTTTGTGGGTCGCTCCGAATCAGCGGGAGACACGACGACCTCGACCAATTGGTCATCTAGTCGTCCCGCCTCTCATCATCGCTTCCCGGAATCTCGCACCAGTCCTACACAACACGTACAAGTATGAACGGCCACAAACGAGAAACACAAAGACAAAGACAGCACAACCCAACACAGACCCTATTTGCTGGCACGGGGCTCCCCGCATCCGCTCCGAGCGACCCGCCTCCCATTTGGGGGAGGCGTTTCGTCGCTCATCATGGCTTCTGCATAAAGCTTCCGTGCCAGCTCCCCAACAACATCCACAAAGACCCGCACATTTGCTGCTACGTGACCCCCACAGTGTCTGCTCCGAACCAGGGGACGCCCTCAGAAGAGCGCCCCGTGACTCATCATGGCGTCCACAAGGGGCCACGCACCAGGTCCGTAAAAGGACAACGCACAGTACAAACAAAAACTACACGAACCAAGACAACACACAACACTCTACGCTGGACAGCACAGACGGTGCTGTCCATCGCGCCCAATATTTAAACGGATTTTGTGGGCACTTGGGGTGATATGGCGACATATCCATGCCAGTGCCCACACATACATACTAAAACCTAACAACAACCTATGCTAACACAAAACATAAAACATCGGGCATCCGGCTGGACAGGACAGAGCCTGTCTTCCGCCGGGCGCCCGGCATCACCCTATGGTGGATTAAGGTCGGCGTGCCTCCGACGCCGCCTTCCAGCCCTCCTCCTCCTCATTGGCGCAGCGTTGGCGGATTCCTCCCGCTCGCGCTCGGCCTCCTCTTTGAGGCCCATGCATTCCGCAGCGAATCCGGCAACGGCTGCCCAACTCTCCGCACTTTCCACCATTGCGGCGACCACATCCGGCAGAGCTAGAGTGCCTCTCCCCCCCAGGGCCAACTCTAGCGTACGCCTCTGTGGCGCGAAGGCACTACACAGCTCGAGGGTGTGCTGAGCTGTGTCCTCTTCCACTCCACAATGGTGGCAGACCGGGGTCTCCTCCCTCCCGATCCTGTGCAGGTATTTACCGAAACATCCATGGTTTGATAAAAGCTGCGTCAAGTGGTAGGACATGACCCCGTGTGGCCTGTCTACCCATCTCTGTAGTACTGGGCGAATTGCGTGGATGGTACGGGTTCCGGCCTCTGGGGTGGCAAGGGTTTCTTCCCATTGCCAGACCGCCATATCCCGGGCTACCCGCCTGGCCCCCTCAATTTCCGCCTGCGATACTAACCTAACCTAACCTAACCTAATTAACTCTTTAGACTTCTATCATGTCCCCTGGCGGGGGATCCCCCCCCCCAACCCGCTTCTCCGCCCCGCACGTTTCTCTTATGACATTATCGTTTCGATTCACTCAAAAATTAAATAAATTGAAAACAATAATAATAAATAAATAAATAGGTAGGTCACTTCCGGCAACCAAAATCGGTATCAGGGGTTTCAATAAGACCCCCTGAGCCTCCCCCCACCCCCCCACGGTTTCAGTTTTCCCAGAACGAGGCTGCCTCTTTCTAAATCTAACCCATTTAAGCAATTTGATTATTATTTCGTCACAGTTGGGACGATGCTTTAGCTGCACTGATGCCTTTTAGCTGCACGGACTTGTCCTGTCACGGTCGCCAATTTTTATGTTTAATCTTCATAAACATTACTTGAATCTTTTGCTTGTTTAACGGTGATGGTCTTCTAGCAGGAAATAAGCTCAGCTTTTTAATATAATGTTTTATTTTGGAAAGTAATTCACAGAACAATGTTACGTCGTTGATGCGTCTAAGGTGAATGTAACCGATCACATTTTTATAATATGTAAGTACTTAGAGCATTCAATCTAAGTGTAAGTACCGTCTCAACAAATGTTAACGCCTGCGAGTATGACGGAGCAAAGTTTGCGGGCGCTGTTCCGTTTGGTGAATTATTTGTGTAGGTGAAGCCGCAACACTCTATTTCAATATACTTCATAAGGTGCTTATAACAATTACCAGTTCGGCGAATGATTTTTTTGCAGGTTGACTGGGAGTACACAACGTCACTAATAATTCATAACTACTGCTGCCCATCACCGTAATCAACGTAGGCACCTTGTGTTCTTCTATGATCTTGTTAACAATAAAATACTGCTTCAATCGTTTGATGTACAAAGTCCAATTATCCACCTGATGGTCGAAAGGTTCTAATCTTCCTACTGACATCTTGAACTTATGCTGTAGAACTTGCATACCCGGGTCTTATTTATCGCTAATGTAATATTTGTGAATTGCGGAGCACAATGGTTTATTTTCTGAAGGATGTGAGTACCATATAATGAAATTATAAAAAGATGCGCAGATACCTTCAACTTACAATATTTATAATTTCGTCTTATAGTCCACTAAACACACCCTTAATCCATTGTAATAAGGTTGAAAGTAATATCTAACACATACATTACATTACTGACGATTCATTGCACTGTGACAATATATAAGTGAACGTGTGAGGGTGGATGAAGAAACAAATACCCGCCCGAGCCGACACGACGACGACGCCGCGCACCGCCGCGCCGCGCCAGTTCGCTTATGAGTTGTGACCACGGCCGCAGTATCGCGGCCGAAACGTCAAGCAGTAAGTAGATATGTACTTACTTACAAAATTAATCGTGTTAGGCCCCGTTAAACAGTTTTAATCTCTTAAGATGGCAGTAAAAAGCTTGGGTGATATGGTATCGCCCTGTCTCACCCCACGCTCAATAGATATGTGGTCAGTGAACGCATGCACTCGCACTTGCACAGTCGCCGACGTGTACAATTCCCGAAGGACATCCACATGTCGTGAATCGATGTGGCATCTATGGAGAGAATGGAAGACGGCCCAGTGTTCGACGCTGTCAAAGGCTTTTTCGTAATTTAGGAACGCAAAGCACAAGGGCCGCTAAAACTCGTTACATTTTTCCATTGGCTTCATGGCGTGAATGTGGTCGTTAGTTGAGAATCCTCTCCCGAAGCCTGCCTGTTTAACTGGCTGGTACTCATGAAGCTTGCGTGTCAAACGATGGCATATCACTTTGGCAAAAAGTTTGTATGTTTGAGAGAGAAGACTTATTGGGCGATAGTTTTTGAGCTTCGTGTTATCTCCTTTTTTGTGAAGAATGATGACTACACTACGACAGCGTGGCGTTGAGTAGTATGCAATGCAATGCGATAGTTTAATGAGTAGTATTTTGTTGAAGAGTTTTACAAGAACGCCTATGGCAGCCTCTCCGCCAACCCGTAGATGCTCAATTGAGATCCCGTCTTCCCTAGGTGCTTTATCTGCTTTCATGTGCCGCATCGCCCATTATTTCTTCTGATAGAGTGCTAGGCAAGATTGCATCCTCATGGCGTTTAATCGGTTCAGCCCTAGAATCATGCTCATTAAGCGAGGGCTCTGGTAAGGACGATTTGTAGAGATCATTCAAGAACTCTTCAATGACCGTCAAAATTTCTTCACAGTGGGAGGTATTTATACTGTTAGAATCCGTAAGTGTCCGAATTTGTGGGGCTACTAATTTTGAGCTTCCGTCTAAATACATTCGATCCTTTGTGCATTTTGATGGTATCAGCGATGACTTCGGTGTTACATCTTCTCATGTCTTTTTTCATAGCCTTGTGAATTTTCTTGTTGAGGTCTTCTATCATTCTTTGTTCACTCACGGTTCCATGCGGCAGTTCTCTTCTCTTTTTCATCAGAGCTAGTGTTTCGAGCGTGAGTTTTGATTTTGAGTTTGTCCTAACGCCAATATGCGTTTTTGCTGTTCTGAGTATGGTCACGGACAACTTTTTATTAAGGTCGTCAGCTTCCAAATTCAGCTCTTCCAACATGTCAAACTGATTCATAAAGTCTAATTCAAACTGCTTTTGTATGAAGGAGATTTCTGATCACTTATACCTTCTGTGCGGCTTAAACATTTTCCTCCTCTCTATAGACAAGTTGAACCTGAAAGTTGCCCTAACTAATCGGTGATCGCTGCCAGTTTTAAATCGATTTAGAGTGGATACGTCCGTTACCATGGATTTCTGTGGCACAATAACATAATCTAACTCGTTCTTAGTGAAACCGTCAGGGCTAGCCCAGGTCCACTTTCTAGTGGGTCGTTTGATGAAAAAGTTGATAGCAAAGAGCCCATTTCTTTCCAGAAAGTCGACTAGAAACTGTCCCCTTCGGTTTCTGTTGCCTAGTCCGAATTTGCCAATCGATGTTTCGTTTCATAGCTTTGCTCCAATTTTGGCGTTAAAGTCACCAATAATTGTTGTGTAATGGCTCTTTTAGTCATTGAGGGCTTAGGATACATCCTTATAAAAATGCCCCACTTCCTTCACTGTGCGCAGATATTGGCGCGAAGATCTGGATTACTTTGAGCGAATAGCGCTTATTTAGTTTAATAACCACAAAACAGACCCGGGTAGAAATGCTTTGGTATTTTTGGACAGCCGAAACTATTCGCTTGTTTATAAGGAATCCGACTCCTCTATAATATGAGTTCATGTGGCCTTTCTAGTAGAACATATCCTAGAGGTCAATTTAAGCAGTTCTTCGCCTTTCCTGCGGATTTCGGAAAGTCCTATAAGGTCCCACTTTATGTTAAGTGTTTCTTGTTTCATTTCGTGGAGCCTCTCGTCCGTGCAGAACGTCCTGGCATTTAAACACGCCAGGGTCAGGGTCGTTTGGGGGTGGTGACTGGATCATTTGCTGGTGCTTCATTAAGCTGTCACCATAACCTGGAATAGTGAGGCTGCTGGGGACTGAGGGCCATTTTGTATTGGCAATTTTCATGGAGAGATTTTGGCCATGAAACGCCACGCTGACCAGTGCGTCTTGGCAAGTTTTTTTGCCATTTTCTCATTCGTTTGTTGGCTTGACTTGGACGACATGATGTAATACGCCCCTTGCCCTCCATAGGTATACACCTAGATAAAAATTCATGGTAGTTATACAGTGTAATCGCAAGGCTTCACTGATTTTTAATGTTTTGTATCATCGAACGTTAACGAATGACTCGAATCTTAATTGGCAGCATAATACTCGTATATTATACCAATCAAAAAAGATCTTGTATCATTTATAAAACAAGAATCAAATATAGCGTGCCTCTCACATTGATTACTCATTAGTCACTCCGTTTCCTTGGAAATAATTGTTACTACGAGTAACATGGAAAATAACGTGGCAATTACTGTGTTTTTCTTAATTGCGATTCTTGTAATCATTATGATTTTTATTTATTTGGAACCTTCCATATAATGTATATCTTTCAAATAGCCGAAGATAATATAATACTTGTACATTTTTGTTTTGTTTACTAATTCGGTGAGAGACGGCAATTGCAATAGATGCCCAATTTACAAAATCGCAAGTCAAAATAATGAAATTGATAATACAATTTGATTTGATGTTATACTCTTATAATATTTAACATTCTCCTAAAAAAATCCTTGATGTGTTATTTAGCAAAGTAAAGTAAAGTATGTGGGAGATTGGCATTTAAATGTAGATTACTACTAATGTTAGCATTAAAAACAAATGTTTGAAGAAAGCAAATACACGTGCTTTCCCATTGCCACGCTCCCCACGACATGCGTCATTAGTTTCCCCCCCCCCCCGTCCCCCCCCCCCCCTTCCACGGAGCGATCGTGTCATATGAAGCCTATATGAATCTCTCCAGGTTCATGGCAAGTTCATGGGGGTGTTTAGTCAGTAGGAGTCTGACATAACTTTGCCAGCCGCCTGGTGTCGTACTCATGTAGAGGTCACCTCCTCCCTCCTCTCAGTGTCCGGGAGGGTGTCTGCTTCACACGCGAAAAACAAAAAAAAAAAAGTTTTCCGGGCATTCTGTACTCAACTGCGGAGCATGACGGAGCTCTGATTGTCGACATAGTATTGAGGTGTGCTATGATGGTGTAAATAAATTATGTATTTTAGTACATAACTGTGTATGTTACAAGAAATAGTAGTAAGTATCAATTTTCATTATGTAAAATGCCAAATGGCTAATTATTTTAATAAATTGATATTACTGTAATTATAATTAACACTAAATTTGTGTATATTATACTGTCTGCCAATTAATCTAGTTTTTATGATATAAATTGATCAAAATCATTACTCTCTTTTCTTAATCTCCCACAAGTATACTTGAAGCTTCAGTTCCACTCATTGTCATTGGTCTTCGCCACAATTGATGGGTAGTTATTGGCTTAATCACTGGGTTTACCAAATGTTGGGTTGGTGTTCACAAACTGCATTAAAAAATCCGAAACATTCATCTTTTTTCTTATTCTTATTCTTAAATACATTTTGCCCGACCTGGGAACTGAACCCGAGACCTCTGGTTTGGTTGTTGCGGATATCTGACAGCCATCTATCCAAGCAAGGGTTAACGTGGCAAGCGTATGGAAAAAGAAGGCTGGGCCGAAACCGTACCACCTGGAGGCGATCAGTTGAAAAAGAGGCTGCATCAGCTGATATCGGCTGGAAGGACCTGGAGGTTGCCGCACAGGATCGACAGCAGTGGAAATCTCTTCTTCGAGCCCTATGTCCCTGATGAGGGATAACAGGATTGCATCATCATCATCATCATCATCATTAATATATTTCATTTTATAACTTTTGTTACTTAGGTGGAGAAAAAAGTAAGGCCTCCTGAGTTTCTTGCCAGCTTCTTCTCAGCCGAAAGCCGAAAAATAAATGTCTATTCTATTCTATTCTATTAGTTAAGTAAGTAGATTATGTAGGTAGTTAGTTAAGTTAGTTTATAAGATTTAACTACTGTTAGTTAACTTTGTATGTTTTATTTTTTGATGTCAAAACGTACCTGGAAGTAGTCAAATAATTTATTCCCTATAAACCTTTATAGGGAATAAATTATTTGACTTAATCATCAAAAAATCCTAAACACCCTTTGCCCGACCTGGGAATCAAACCCACCTTCGGATATCGGACCGAGGGCTTTGCCGTTCGACCACCGAGCCGCAGGAACAAACTAGTCAACATTTCCTAATATTAGTGCTGACCATTAGTCACGCAACCCCGACACATACGATACAATTACCACTTATCTTGTTATTTCATAACGGTATTTAACATAACTGTTTCAGCATTAAACATCATTAAGTAACATGATGCCATCAAAGAGAGTATTCTTATTATGTTTTTTAACTATCTTCTATTTTAAACTAACACTAAGTCAAGAATTTAATTCATTTATTAACGATGTCAGTGCTAAGGATTCAACTATTGCATGTGTATCACAAATTTTAGATAAACATTATTCCTGCAACGGAGTTCTGACTATTGTTCACGAATCAGGAGAAATTACAAGTTTATTAGAAGACGTAAATAAAAAACAATGTTATAGTTGTATTGTAAGGACGTATCACACTTATGATTGGTGGATCTACAATGAAAATTATCTGATTATAACAGAAACTGCGCGTAAAGTGAAAGAGGTAATGTCTGATTTAAAATTCGAAACGTTTTGGAATCCAAGAGCTCGTTTTATAATCACGACGCAGAAATGCACAGAAGATGATATTAAGGAAATGTTCTTGCTATTTGTGACTTATAAAGTATACGACGTTACATTTCTCATCAAATCAGAAAATGATACATATGTTTATACCTACTTTCCTTTCGATGATGACAAATGTGCTGGTGACGCAATTCCTGTAAATGTTGGTATTTGTGAAGATGTTATCAACAACACAAACTATTTTCAAAGAAGAGTAATTGCTAATGTTTCCAACTGTAATTTTAAAGTAATTAAATATGTTAATAATGACGGTGCTCCCATTTTGGAGCAATTTGTTCTAGATAGTTTTGCATTTAGATCTAATTTTACATTAACGTACGAAGAGCTACGAGTAGGCGAGGAGAAGAATTTTGGAGTTGTCCTGCCAAATGGTACAACAACAGGCCTCTTAGGATATCTACAAAGAAACCAAGCTGATGTGGCAATGGGATCGCCAGCTTTGATAAAGAACAGAGTAAATTTGTATGATTTTGTATGTGGCTTTAACTTCGCTTCTTTTAATTTGTATTCTTCAGCTGATCACGGCAAAGTATGGAAAACGGTGTACGAAGGGTTTGATACGGAAACATGGTTACTGATTTTATTTTACTACTGCCTGATGGTAGTTGTATGTATTTATTTGCTTAGTTTGTCACCAAAAATATCACACAATCGCGTAGATCTGGTTGTTAAGCTTTACGGGTACTTTTTAGCGAATGGTGTTGAACCGTTTCCTAAGACGAGAAGGTTAAGAGCAGTTATGATTTCATGGATTTGTTTTACATTTTTCATTACCAACTTTTACAGCTCCGACATGTACGGTCTGATCACGAATCACTCAAAAGTCAAACGGCAAATAAGTAACGAGAAATTGACCACCATTCCATACAAGCCTTGCATAAGCAAGGTCATACGCACTTTCTTCTATATTGCCTATACCGAAATTCTGCCAGAAAATGTTGATATACCTGCTTGCAACACCATTCACGGCGCTTTGGAGACTGTATCTGCCGGAGATGATTTGTACACTGTGCAAATAAAATCATATTATACCTCCAGAGAAAAGGACTTTCTAGATGCGCACGGTCACCGCAAATTAGACTCCTGGGAATTTTCAAGCGATATACCGCTTAGTTTTTATTTATATAAAGGATTTGTTTTAAAAGATCAGCTGCAGATGCACTCTCAGTATATGTTTGAGACTGGTTTAGTTGATTTTTTCAAAAATTGGGATAGCCCTCCACAAACTCCGGACAATAGAAAAAAAAGGGCTCACAAGCGGTTAGTGTTGGGGGACTTTCGAATACATTTTGCTGTTCTCTTTGTGGGGTCCATAATATCAACTACTGCTTTTGTAGTGGAACTTTATAGTGTGAAAAATACTCATAAAGTAGGTAATGCTATATAATAAAACTAAGTTGAACTTATAATACGTTTACATTCCGTAAACATAGCTTTAGAATGACTACTTAGCTTTCTTCAAAGTATAAAAAAACATGATAAATTCAATAAAACAATCAGATAAATGATTGGCCTCGCTGCGCTCGCAGCGAGACCAATCATTAATCTAAGCTAAGAAGTAATTTTAAAAGCTGGCGCATGTATTATGTGGTTCTTTAACAAGTACCAAAATTAAAAACAAACTCAAAGCCTACTTTTAAAGCAGATTGAAAAATTTCATGAATGTTTTTGCCCACTTCATTATTAATTATCTTACTACATAATTAATAATGAAGAAGTGGGCAACCTACTGGTTGTACTTGATAATTCTTTATTGTTAAAAAATTACAATTTTAGTGCTGACATATTATGAACTACTTATGTGTTTTTTATAGATCGACTTTCTAAAAAGTAGATACAAAAGTGCCCTTGAAAGCACTTCTTCAAAATTTAAAGTTTAATAAATGTTATGCTAGTCGAATATAACCTTGGTTCTTATTACTTCTTACTTAATTTTATTATGTTTTGCATTGTTACAGAGTCACTTTAATTGAAATGTTTTATAAGAAAAATAATGGACCCGTAGAGCCCTGAGGTAATGACGTAGAGTATAATCATAGTTCTATACTACGGTTCTAAATCAATCACTTTCATAGATGACGTTTTGAAAATTACATGTTGTTGTGATTTTGACGAAACGACAGTAATTTCCAGAATGTGCGTGACAGAAAACTTTACTATCATTAAGAATAATTGTCTGCGTTTACGAAGTATTTAATCTCTGTTATATTACACCGAAAATAAAAATTTGTCAATCGTGTCTATAATTGTAATGACGAAGTGAAATATAATTTACGAGATTAAAATTGCGTGTTTAATGTGAAATCTATTGTAAAATTAACCCACCAACCCGCATTGGTCCAGCGTGGTGGGTTATGGCCCAAATGCAAAGGAGCAGAGAAAGCCGATCTCTTGTGAACTTTTTTTGGGGAAAACTCTCCACCAACCATATCGCATTGCGCTAGTTCAATGCCAAACGTTCTGTTCCTATATACAAAGGTCATTTATAAGGCTCTTTTTTTCCTTCATATCCATAAGTGCTTCGAACGTGTGCTACTGACTTACCGCCGGTTCTAACGCGCCTTTTCCGGCTCTCTCACACTACTGGCATTGTCTCGAGTTCTTGGAAGACAGCCCTTGTCCAACCGATTCCCAAAAAAGGCGATCGCACAGCAATCACCTTTTTGCTCTCCAAAGTAATGGAGTCCACTACATCCAGCCGCCAGCTCTTAAGGTCTAGAACTTGACCACCGAGGTGTTAGCAATCTAAAATGAAGATATAATAATTTTATTAATAGAGTCCTTTACTACGGAACTTAAAAATAATAATAATTAAGATGAAGTTGTCTAGACGAATAACTACCAGAAATATATTATGAGGGACGGTACGGTCGATATCTGTCGGGCATGCCGCCCGCCGTCCAGAAGAATCACTCCGACATATTATTTCGGTAGGTCTTGCTAAGGGAGAGTATTTGCACAAACACAGCCAAGTAGCCAGTATAATTCACCAGCAATTTGCTTTTGGATATAGCCTTGTTGAATCAGAGGTGCCGTACTATAAGTACTCACCTGCGCCGGTTCTCGAAAATGGTCATGCAAGGCTCTACTTGGATCACTCTATCTTCACGGATAGGACTATTGTCGCTAATAAGCCTGATATTGTGGTACTCGAACGATCAAAGCACCGGGCCTCGTGAAAGCCGAGAAGGACAAGCTCAGTAAGTACCTTCAATAGTCAATAGTATAAACTCAATTAATAAGTACTTTGAAACGTCCAAATTTTTTTTTTTTTTTTACTAGGTATGGGTTTGCTCTTGATCCCAATCAAGCCCAGGGGCTAAGACAGGATCTATGATGGTGCGAGTTTACCCAGAAGGTGCCTATTTACTCTTGCTTTGAAGATGGACGGGTTATATGTACTCGTAAACACAGACGCAGGGAGGGAGTTCCACTCTTTTGCTGTACGCAGTATAAAAGATGTTGAGTAACGCTTTGTGCGACATTTAGGAATATCCACCAAGAAAGGGTGGTAGCCCGCAGTGCGCCTGGATGTCCGATGGAAGAAGGGGGATGGCGGTATGAGCTCATGCAGCTCCAGAGCACACTCTCCAAAGTACAGTCTGTAAAAGACCGACAGACAGGCAACTTTGCGGCGGTGAGCTAGGGTGTGAAATTTGCTCTTCACTAGTTCTTTGTCGCCAATTAGCCTCTCAGCTCTGCGTTGAATCGTGTCCAGTGCAGCTAGTTGGTATTTAGCTGAGCCGTCCCACAGGTGACTGCAATATTCCATGCAAGATCGGACTTGAGCTTTATAGAGAGTTAAAAGCTGTCCCGGCATGAAATATCGCTTGACTCTATTTAAGACGCCCAGCTTTTTAGCTGCAGTTTGAGCTTTGGACTCGATGCTGGTGCCGAAGTTGAGGTCTGAAGACAACTCCATGCCCAGAAGGACGAGACTATCGGTAACAGGCACAGATGCACCCCGAAAAGTAGGAGTCAGGTTAAAGGGACTCCTTTTAGCGGTGAATAAACACGCTTGCGTTTTGGTGGCGTTGAAATTTACCAGGTTACTGTCACCCCACTGGCAAACGTGAATTAATGTCTGGTTCGTTCGCTCAACCATGGCCTCTCTCATCAACATCACGTCATCACCACTAGCTTTTGCATCCGAAAGGAATCTCTCTACGACAGTACTGTCATCTGCATACCCAACAACTCCCGGTATCAACAGGTCATTGATGTGCAACAGGAAAAGCGTCGCAGAGAGAACAGACCCCTGAGGAACTCCGGCATCAATAGCCACTGAGTCAGAGGAGCAGCCATCGATGACTACTCTGATCGACCGTTCCGTCAGGAAATCAGCTATCCAACTACAAAAGTCAGCGGGGATACCATACGCTGGAAGCTTGTGCAGTAGACTTGCGTGCCAGATCCTGTCAAAAGCCTTTGAGATGTCAAGTGATACGGCGAGTGCTTCGCCGTGCATCTCGAGGGCCTCACCCCAGTAGTGCGTCAGATAAACTAGAAGATCCCCAGTCGATCGTCTTCGGCGAAACCCATATTGACGGTCACTGAGGAGGTCATTAACTTCTAGGTATGAGAGCAACTTACAGTTTAGAACTCTTTCCATGACCTTACAGAGTATGGAAGTGATGGCGATTGGTCGGTAGTTGCATGGGTCGGCACGACTTCCTTTTTTGGGTACTGGCTGCACATTAGCAAGCTTCCAGCATTTAGGTACGGTTTTTGCCTCGAGAGAAAGGCGATACAAGCGCGTTAGCACTGGTGACAACTCAGGCGCACAACACCTCAGTACCCTTGCTGGTATGCCATCAGGACCACTGGCCTTGTTCACGTCCAGACTAAGCAGGGCTCTACGGACCTCTTTATTGTGGATTGTGATCTCCGGCATCGAAGAATCACAGCGAGGTAAATTTGGTGGTTGTTGAGAGCCGGTGTCTAGACGCGAGTTGCTCGCAAACAGAGAGGCAAATAAACTTGCTTTCTCAGCTGCAGAATGAGCCAGCGACCCGTCAGGTTTCTGCATGGGTGGTAACATAGGACGGCAGAAATTCGCCTCGGCTGACTTCGAAAGGGACCAGAACTGTTTACTACCGCTCGGGTAGGATGACAACTTCGTCCCTATTCGGCTGATGTGATCGAATCTGGCCTTTCGAATAACCCTTTTGCACGACTTGGCGGCCGAACTAAAGGCTCTCTTCTTTCTCTTCTCTTCGATTCTCCGTGCACGGACTTTGCGATCCCGGGCTTGCACCCAAGCCTGGTAAGCAGACTGTTTTCGGGCCTCAGCACGAGTACAGTCCGCATTATACCAAGGGCGGGACTTGTAACCGAGCGGGATGTCGGAGAATGGAATAAAAAACTCCATTCCCTGCCGGATTACATCCGTAATCGCATCGGCCGTACACGAAGGGTCGTTAGAAGAGAAGCATGTTTGCCGCCAGGGATAAGATGCAAGGAAAATACGCATCTCGTCCCAATCTGCTGACTCGTATCGCCATACTCGTCTCGTGCCCCTAGGGCTCATATCCGGAGGAGAGCAAATCGATACGGATTTCACCACACAATGGTCGGACGTTCCCAGCGGGGCTGAGACCGATATCGAATGCTTGTGTGGATCGGTTGTCAGCAGTAAGTCAAGACAATTGGGTGTGTGGCCAGCGATATCCGGAATTCGCGTCGCTTGATCCACCAGCTGAGTGAGATTTAGTGCTAGGGAAAACCTTCGCACTTCTCTCCCAGCATGGTCAGTCTTCTGGAACGGGTACAGCCACTCTTTGTGGTGAGCGTTGAAGTCCCCCAGAAAGACAAGCTCCGCCGCTGGATACCGCTGAGTTGTTAAGTCTCTAAATATTTTTTAACCTACCACCCATTCAGGACATCATTTTTTAACTGTGGCAAAGAACGGGCGCAAGAAACCACAGCGCACAGAAGGAACGACATTTACAAAAAATATATATATTATATGTCGTTACCAGGTCACAAAATACAAAATATGAATTTGAATGTAAATAGTTTAATTAAATATGGTGCTCTATATAAATTAATTATAGACAATTAGAAATAGCTGTTGGAGTAGGTACTTGGAGCATTTCAGATCCAAGCTGTTTTGTCTTCTGTATAATCCGACACTTTATAATAAGCTTTTTTATAAAGCTTTTCTTTGATTTTGATTTTAAATTTATCAAGATCTAATTTCTGAATATCATTTGGTATTTTGTTGTATAATCGTACACACAGGCCCTTAAAAGAATTATTTATTTTGTGGAGCCTAGTATAAGGCATTGCTAATTTGTTCTTACTTCTAGTAATTAATTTGTGAATATCACTGTTTTTTGAAAACATTTCAACAATTTTATGAACATACATAAGATTTTCATAAATATATTGTGATGCAACTGTCATTATACTTATATCCTTAAATCTCTCTCTGAGAGAGTCACCAGCCTTTAGGTTATATATTGCTCAAATAGCCCTCTTCTGCAGCACAAAGATAGTTTGAATGTCGGCAGCATTTCCCCACAGTAAAATGCCGTACGGCATTACATTATGAAAGTAACTGAAATAAACCAATCTAGCTGTATCAACGTCAGTTAACTGACGGATCTTCATTACTGCATAAGCCGCAGAGCTAAGTCTATTCGACAATTTAGCTATATGTGGGCCCCACTGAAGCTTGGCATCCAACGTAATGTCTAGAAACACAGTGGTGTCCACAGGATTCACATTCTTACCTTTTATTTGTACACTAGTTATTACCTGCTTAACATTAGGCAATACAAATCTTACACATTTGGTTTTTCCCTCGTTTAATAGCAAGTTATTAACACTAAACCAGTGAACAATCTTTGAGACCGCATTATTCACATCGTCATAATTTGGGTGTCGTCGTTTCACTTTGAATAAAAGTGAAGTTGACTTGGCTCACGAGGACCGCCATGTGGAATGTGGATTCAACCATTATTGTACCGATAATTAGGAGTAAATGTAATGATATTATTTGGGGAATTAGAAATCCACAACAAGTATCGAAATATAGTGAATTTTGCAATAATATTTTAAAACTTATAGACTTTCTGGAAGAATTTCATATGTGTGTAGATAAAATCAGTGGCGGTACCTTCATACAAGCCGAAAAGCCCGGCTTGCCCTAACAAAAACTCAATATCACTATGGTAAAACGCAATTATTAAAATCACTTAATATTTTTTACCATTGTTAATTTTCTTTCATCAGCATTCAAATTATCAATTTTATAAGTTTCTCATATTAAGACTCACCAAACAAATCGCATAAAGCTGCTTATATAAATCGTGCGATGCTTTACATCTCTCTCGCACAAGTTGGCTTGCAACCGGGCTTCGGATTTAAAGTATATCCGCTCTCTTCTAACTTTAACAAAATTGCTACTCTATAAACATAATACTGCGTAAGTATGTATAGATTCTATGAGAAATTCATACTCTTCGTCAAAGCCAGCTTGCGTTATGAAGTTCGCAAGTAAGGCCTTCTCCAAATCAGGCTTTATTTCTACCGAATCACGTGCAACTTCAACGCGGGCGAACCAATCAGAGGCAACCGACGACACCTTGAGCTCGGGCGAACCAATCAGAGGCGAGCGTTAATACGCGATTGTGCTGTGCAGCAGCCACAGGCAGCAGCCAGCCATTTTTTGACTTATTTCATTGTTATTGTTGTTGTTAATCACTTCACTCACTTTGTTTGATTGAGCGATTGTTTCTAAGTAACAAGTGTTTTCGTAATTTGTGATAAAAAATGTGTTCTGAGTTCAGTTCGCCGCTATAATGGTCTCTGTGACGAACTTAGATATTGTGTTGGGTGGGCATGTGATGTGTTGCAAACAAATGTGTACTTAAACGTGTTGATGATTGGCATACGATAGGCAGAGGTAAATAAATTCTTTGAACATCACACATGATTATGTATTTCGCAAACTATTAAAAGTCATCTAGGGCATTAATTATAATAGGTCTATGTAAAAAACTCTTTGGATTGCTGGTTCCTTCCATTCAAAATAATTAAGTAATAATTAATAAATTAAGTGTAGAGGCCTACATATCGACTGTGATTTCCGCGCAAAATGCCCATTTTCGCATTTTGTAGTAATATTCCAGTTGTTATTATCGTTTTTATCGAAATAGGATAATAAATGCATGCTTAATATTACGAATCTCCACTCTGCGAGAATAAGCTGAGTTCGGACGGCCGGCGCATCGCATTTTGTAGTAATTTTGTACTTAGTTGTATTTATAGTTTTCATCGAAATAGGATAATAAATTCACTATAATATTTTTATTCCTCATGAAGTAACAATTATTCTGGTATAAATTTTACTTAATAATATTATCGTAGATAACAGAAATTCACAATTGCCTTAACGCGATTTTCGAAGTTTTTTTGTTTTTGAATAACATTTTTTTTTTATACAAAATCAATAATATTTAAAAATTCCGTGACCGCTACGCATTATACGACGAGATAACATTCTCATTTTTTATTTCATTTGTTTAGAACAGTAGTTAAAGCCAGGAGCTCAAAAAAGTGCCCTCGCGCAATTTATGAAAATCTTTCTCTGCAATTTTGGGTTTAAATAAAAAGTTAAGCAAAATTTACAAAAAGCGAGGCCGCTACGTACTATGCCAATAGCTATTTTACACTATTCAATAAGTAAATACTGTTAATGTATTTTTGTTTCTGAGATAACGAACGCCAAAATTGGCTCAAGTATTTTTTTTTTCAAAAATTTCTCACTAAAATCACCTTCAAGATGTAATAGAAGGTAATCTGTTTTTTTACATACGACAAGAACGTTTGTAATGCCACGGCCTATTACGATTTAAGTAAAAAACGTGGCTAGTGTCACAAATGGGCACCAACATTGTACCTAGGTAGCAAGATTAGGAACTTCAGGTTTCGTGGCTTGCCCCAATCCGAAGCCCTAGGCACGCCACTGGATAAAATGTGTTTTAATTGTGATCATAGAATAGCTATAGATAATTTGTACAACAGCATAGTTCATGTTCTCTGTCAAGCCTCAAAGGCCAGCTTTGAGCAAGTACCTAAATATATATATGTATATATTTAGCTACTTGCTCAAAGCTACCTAAATATAGTATATGTATATATTTACATACTAATATATTTATTTCACACACACTTATTTATGTATTATTTATTTTATTTATTTATTTTATTACATACATTATTTATTTTTATTTATTTATTGCTATCTATTCACTTTTATTTAAATTCCGTAAAAAGTTTACACCTCCGATTTTCGAGTTAATATGATCTCTCCATCCGACTGGTTGTCTGGAAGAAATCGCTTCATAGCGATAAGACCGCCAAATTGTGACTATGTATTTTACCTATTTTCTTGTTTTGTATGTATTTGTATTGTAAACTGTTGCAATAAAAGAGTTATATAATCTAATCTAATCTAAATTTTTTTTTAAATGCGTAAATGTGTTGTGGGCTCACAAACAAACAAGCGTATGCCCGCCTTCCACTAAAAAAGGGTAATGAGCGGAAACTGAGCTTATGATTTGAGCGGACCGGAGTAAAAATAGTTGTGCACTTCCACTGAGAAAGAGTTTCTGAATTTGGCTTCCACTGGCAGCGGGCTTAGCGGAGCAAGTGAAGCGGGAAATGAGAGGGGTCAGATGAACGAGTTGTTGCCTTCCATTGTCAGCGGCCATGCGCGAGGTGGCGTAGAAAAAATATCTCGGTGCCAGGCAATCCACGCAAGTCGCGCAATAAATTTTGCGATAACGATGTCTGACGACTCAGTGAAGTAAATATTTAAAATAAATTTAAAAGAAATTAAAATAAAAAATAAAAAAACAAAACCAAAAAGTAGGTAATAATTAAGTATATTAAATTTTTTAAAATTATTATTTAAATTATTTCGTTACATGGATTTCGAAACATTTTTATTACTTCGTTACCTCATTCTCTAGTATATGCAGACAGGGATTACAGCCCTAGCTATCTTAAAAAGTTCTATAAAGTTTATTTACTTAGTTATCTTATCTTATCTTTAGTCAACTCTTTTTTTAGTTTAGTTTACTCTACTTTCTAACACACGCGTTTCGCAGTACAGACACATAGAGTACTTTAAATTATATACAAACAACAAAGGGACGGCGAAGAGGGCGGAGATGTAAGCAGAGTCCGTTCAAAACTAGCGTGCGACGCCATGACGCAGCGGACCCATTTTAACTCGCTCAGCCCGCTCCACTAACTCGCTCGCGGTGGAAGCACTTATAAGAAACTTTGCGTTGCGAGTTGAGCTGAGTCATTACGAAATCTGCTGAACTCTGTGACCACTTTTGTAACTCTTTCTACTCTTTTGGTCCGCTCCGTCCGCTCATTCACAGTGGAAGCACTTCTATGAGAATTGCCGTTGCGAGTTAAACGAAGTCCGTACGGAGCCCGCTCCGCTCTTAGTGGAAGGCGGCCATAAATGTGTGGCGGAAGCTCACAAACGAGCTTAACTTGATTTCCAAATGTGTGTGATGTATAATAAACCAATGTCCGGTTCTGTTTACGAAAATATGATCTTGAGTCGTAAATTATTTAAATCAAGACTAAGGTTTTGTCAACGTAGCCAGGATCAAATTAAATTAGACATAATGGCATCTCAGCACTCGTCAAGACAGTTTAGTAAGTTTTGGAATAGCACTAAAAAGCTCAGTGGTAAGCCAAGCGTGCCTGTTAGTGTGGACGGCAATAATGATAGCGAGCCAAAAGATATTGCTAATTGTTTTAAACAATATTTCTAAGTCAACAGCCCCTTGAAGTGTGAGGGTGCTGTGCCCGTTGCTGAGTCTTGTCATGTGACGGACCCCATAAAAATAACTAGTAAGGATGTTTCAACAGCTATAAAATCTATGAAACGGGGAAATACACCTGGCCATGATGGACTCAGTATTGAGCATTTGCGGCACATTGGTTCTCATATAAATAGATTGTTATCAATGTTACTTACTTTATGCCAAAGACATTGTTATTGGGCATAAACCAAAAAATTTGACCCTTCGAAAATGACTTGTCCTACGACTTTCGACGCATTTTACGGTTCATTGATATTAAAACACGGTTTCTAAAACAAAACCTTATAAAATAATTCGAAAACTATTTATAAACATAGCCAAAACCACATTAATATACATATTTGAATAAATATTCGCAAAATAAGACAGCAGAAACACGATTTTTTGAGTGTCCTACCCTACTTTATCGAAATTACGAGCGCGAAATTTTATTGTTACCCAGGTCTTTGATTGAGAATTTTGTGTTACTTGAAAGGATTGTATGATCCAAATTCATTATTAAATATAGGATAAAATGTTTACTAGAAAAAAATGAACCAGTCTCAGGAAGCTCCTACATCTATATAGCATTGTGAATGCAAAATTTCAACAATAAAGATATTTATAAGCACTTACGTCTTTATTTATTGTTAAATACTTGCAATATTATTTCTTTCGAATGTGAGGGTAGACTTCACAGTTACGTAATACCGCTGGCTTGCAGCGTAAATCAAACTACTAGGAAAAATTCAACGAGTCTTCTGGGGTCTCGGTAGCTCAGTGGTTAGAGCAGTGGACCGGCAATCAAAAGGTCGTGGGTTCGAATCCCACTCGAGCTTCCTGAGACTGGTTGATTTTTTTCTAGTAAACATTTTATCCTATATCTATATAGCATTGTGAATGCAAAATTTCAACAATAAAGATATTTATAAGCACTTACGTCTTTATTTATTGTTAAATACTTGCAATATTACTTCTTTCGAATGTGAGGGTAGACTTCACAGTTACGTAATACCGCTGGCTTGCAGCGTAAATCAAACTACTAGGAAAAATTCAACGAGTCTTCTGGGGTCTCGGTAGCTCAGTGGTTAGAGCAGTGGACCGGCAATCCAAAGGTCGTGGGTTCGAATCCCACTCGAGCTTCCTGAGACTGGTTGATTTTTTTCTAGTAAACATTTTATCCTATATCTATATAGCATTGTGAATGCAAAATTTCAACAATAAAGATATTTATAAGCACTTACGTCTTTATTTATTGTTAAATACTTGCAATATTATTTCTTTCGAATGTGAGGGTAGACTTCACAGTTACGTAATACCGCTGGCTTGCAGCGTAAATCAAACTACTAGGAAAAATTCAACGAGTCTTCTGGGGTCTCGGTAGCTCAGCGGTTAGAGCAGTGGACCGGCAATCCAAAGGTCGTGGGTTCGAATCCCACTCGAGCTTCCTGAGACTGGTTGATTTTTTTTCTAGTAAACATTTTATCCTATGTCTATATAGCATTGTGAATGCAAAATTTCAACAATTCATTAATAAACCTTATAAATAGCGTATTATAATTCAAAATAATAAAAAATACCTGTTTTATCCCGTGCCTCAAAATGGTAAAGGTGGAAAATTCCGCGTACGTCACGACACTAAATCGTTTTTAAAGAAAAACTACTATTCAATTGGTTTGAGAATCGATTAATTTTAATAAATGGCAACATTTTGGACCTTAAACAATCGCTATTTTAGTATTTTTGACGCAGTAAGTGTCTGTAGTTGATGGCTGGGTGTTGGTGCGTCACGTTGTACCGGTTTTATTTTCTTGGTACTACTACGAATTTGGTTTTTATGGTAAGTAATAATGATTTTACTTACAGCTTTCGAAGCCTAATTACTTAGGTCGCTGAGCATATGATTTAATATGGCATTTAGTTAAGTTGTGTTATATAGTAAGTTTTTTTTGAGTTTGTTTCTGTACCGGCATCTAACGTCACATCCACCACGCGACGAACTTATGGAACACAAAATGTGACGTAATGAAACTGTTACGGACAGAAGTCTCGACTTTATAATATTATATAGTTAGATATAATACGGCTAAATTTAGGTATATGTATTTGTATAAGTAGATTAAGTCTCATATGTGTAAAGGTTTTTTGATAATAAATAATTAATTTTTTGCGTTTCATTTAAACAAAAGGTAAAAGTTATTAAACAGGTAATGGTTTTTGACAACGGTAAGGGCCAGGTATACGTGCCCAGGGTCCTTACGCCTCTCTAAGATAATTAAAGTTAGGAAAGTAAGAGATTAGCTTTCGTAATTATAGGTTTCTATTGTTAGGAATATCAATGTAATTAAGAAAATAAATAAGTAGGGTATCCAGATTACGAGTGATACCGTAGGGTAGGTAATAAATTTAAGATAAAAAGAGAGGTCCGAACGAAAGGGACAGCTGCACAAATTACGACTGTTCATGTGGGTAGTTAGTTACGGTAAAATGTAAAACTGCCCACATGAGCCGGCAGATGTCCCACAAGGCTGCTAGTTGCCAACCCATTATGTGTTTAAGTCACGGCCGGTCAGAGCAGAATTTGTAAGCTCTCCGGACACCACCTAGAAGAATAAAGAAGCACTAATCAAGAACCGAGTTTTTATTGAAGAACATACAGTCCACATCGAAGCACAACGGCTAAACTGTTCGGCGACTACACCCGTCGGGAACAATTTCTTTGGACCTTCGGAGCCGGATTTGAAGAACTGAAGCCTTCGTCCATTTGAAGATAGAAGATCTACGTAACCACCAACGTGACCACCAACGTAACCACCAACATATTGTAACCACATCACTTGTGTTCTGCAACAAGTGCTAACGCGGGCGGACCGCGGCTCAAAACGTCACATCACCTAACGGTGCCAAACGGTGTGCGTTCTGAGTAAACGCCGTTCAAGGCGGGACGACTTACCGGACGGGGTCGTCAGTTTGTCCTTTTTAGGGCAAGCTTAAGAGTCCGGCTACGCCAGTACGGTTTGTCGTGGAGCGGGGGTCCTTTCTGTAGGCACTGCCTAAGCTGTCGGACACTCCAGCCGATTCGCGAGCGCCCCGTTGTCCACGTCGACTCTCTGCTGGGTAGGTCCTACCTTTCCACTCCCGCACGTACTCCATCCTTGGACGGGCTCCCCACATAGCGTGCCCGTTTGAGATTGTTAGGAGTAGAGGCAGCAAGAAAGAAGATGCCGACCACCCGAAGACAAAGCCAAGCCGAGACGACAACGGGACTACGAACGTTCGACAGACCACCCGCATCACCCTCAAACCTTGCCTCAACCGTGACGCCAATGGAACCGCAACAAGAGACCGCTGAACGCGGCATCACCGCCACTACGGAAGTTAGACGCAACGACGACGCACCCCCACCCGACGCGCCCAGAGCCGGGCCGCCGTCGGTACGATCGACAACGAGCGTCGCCTCACGAGTGAAACAAGCGCAACTTCAAGCGGAGGAGCGGCTCGCCGAAGTACGTCAGCGAGAGTTACAATTGGAAACGGAAGAAGAAACTGATTTAGAACCGGAGAGCTTACCCGCCGATTTTGCCCAACTGAGAGTGGATGAATGGTTGGATCGGCGTCGGAACGTGCATGAGCCCGACACAGATAAAGTCGGAAATGTGCGAGGACAAAAGACAAAAGGATGCGCGCGTAAGTGAGATGGACAGAGGTCGCCACCTCACTGATTCGCCATATGTTGAAAACGGAAACGTAGTGAAAGAGGCAGCAAACCATGATCAAACGAGCAAAGACGACACGTGGATGGTTAAGCTCGCACTTACACTAGAGAAAATGATGCATAATCAACCGGTACCACGACAGGCGCTGGATTTGCCTATATTCAGCGGCTCGCCGGCCGAATGGTTGCCGTTTAAAGCGGCGATGCGCGATACGACTAAACAATTTAACTTTAGCAAAGCCGAGAACTTGGCACGATTAAGAAGCTGTCTTAAAGATGAAGCAAAGGAAGCGGTGTCCGCTCTTTTATATACGGCCGTGGACCCGGAAGTTGTTATGAAAACACTCGAGCAATGCTTCGGACGGCCAGAAGTGATAATTGATCGAGCGCTGGACGACATTAAGAGACTGCCGCGTCCCGGCACGACGGCCAGTGAGTTGAACGGAATACCTACGTCAGTGCGAAAGCCGTATCATCGAATGTTGTTTGTTCGAAAACCTTTCATCGACATGTCTATACTGCGACGCCTTGTTAAATCGACGTGTTGTTACTGCGATGTTTCGTTACATCGAAAAACTGTACTGCGAATGATTTTACTGCGAAAATATCATTCTGCGAAGCCTTGTTTAATCGACGTCTTGTTACTGCGATGTTATTTAGGCAAAACTTACTTTGAACGATCTTACTGTGTAAACCAAGTAAGTACATAGATTTTCTTTTTCAAAACAATACCTACCTAACTTCAGTTTTAAGAATTTCTTAATTTTTTTTAAAAGCAGAGAACCTGTGCAAAGTTCATCAGCAATAAAGGAATGCCAGGATTTTTCTTGTAACAATGAATATACCTATATACTAGGCGCTTGAGGTTTGCTGTGAGGGTTCCATGAACATAAGTGGATAGATAAAAAAATAAAATGACAAGAAATATAATGTAATTGACTGAATTTTTGTAGTGTTTATTGTTTAGTGTTATGGAAAATTGTTAGAAAACTGTTAATTATTACAATACAATTTAGTTAGACCCTTTCAGCAATAATCACTTAATATTAACTTCACTTTCTAAAACAATTTTCTAAAAACTAACGTTGGGTATTATTTTTAAAAAGAAAATATATGTAGGTATCTACATGGTTTTCGCAGTAAGATCGTTCAAAGTAAGTTTTACCTCAGAAACATAACATTTCAGTAACAAGACGTCGATTAAACAAAGGCTTCGCAGAATGATATTTTCGCAGTAAAATCATTCGCAGTACAGTTTTTCGATGTATCGAAACATCGCAGTAACAACACGTCGATTTAACAAGGCGTCGCAGTATAGACATGTCGATGAAAGGTTTTCGAACAAACAACATTCGATGATACGGCTTTCGCACTGACGTAGGTATTCCGAGTTGAACACGTTCGCGATCAAACTGCAGAACATTGTGTGCATACTCGATAATATCGACAACAGAGGGTACTTACGAAATCCAATGTTAACGCGAGAAGTGGTGGACAAGCTCGGACCGCACCTACGCTCAAGGTGGTGCGACTACGCAACTGACTACGGAAGCTATGCCGAGCCTGAGATCGTCACGCTATCCCACTTCCTCATGAGAGAAGCCGACAGAGCCCTACAGTATGCATACGTGAGCTATAACCCTACGCGAAAGAACGTTATTACGGAAACACGAGCGAACGTGAAACAACGAATCGAGCGAAAGAAAAATACGGCTGTATACGCAACAAGTGATGACGTCATAAACAAAGAATGTCTATGTTGTGGAGGACGTCATGACGTGCCGCAATGTGATCGCTTTAAAACCATGACGGTTAAACAACGATGGGAATGGATAAAGAAAAGCGGAGTGTGTTTCCGTTGTGCGAATAAGAAACACCGTCTGGGGTGGTTGGGATCTACCTCCTAGCGGTCCACCCCGGGCAACGACATCACGGACCAACATGGCCCGTGGTGACGGCTGAAGATCCCAGTGGCGGTGGTAGGCTCTGCAAGGAGCCGCCTGGCTCGCGACCACCATCCTGCCGAAATCCGGCGCCAAGCAGTCCGCTGCGTTCCGTCGGCGTGCGGGAGTGCCAGTGCCAATGGGGGTTGGTTAGAAGTCAGTTGCGCAGATTAGGACCGGTCTTGAAGCCTTAGCATTGCTGTACCGGGTAACTCATTCTGGAGGGTAGCGGGATCCGAAGCACGGTTTTAGCCGTTGGCCGACCGCAGTTAGTAGGGGGGCCAACTAGCGCCTAGCCACGTGTGAAAGGCTGCCCCGCCAACTCGCGAAAAATCCCGAAATGCTCCACCGTGCCAGTTGGCGACTGGACGGGAGGACCCGGTGGCATTTCGGGGGGGTTCGGGCGTCCCCGCAGTCTTCAGGTGAGTTCCCCTTTGGTCAGATTTGCCTAGGGCAACATCGATGGTCGACTAAGTAGCGCCTCGACTGAAAATCCTTCCCCCCAACACTCATCACAAAACATGACAAAGCAAAGCAAGAAGAAAGTGTGTAAACAACGGCTGCACTTCCTCCCATTAAAAGTGCACCTCGCGAACATCAGAGGATTGCACTCAAATCTCGATCCGGTCCATCACCACCTTGAGACTGAGAAGCCGCACCTATTCTTCTTGACGGAGACGCAAAAAGCAACCCCGTCGGACGTGGCGTACCTCAACTACCCTGGCTACTCAATTGAGCATAAGTTCAAAAAGATCCCAACTAGCAAATTGGTCATATGAAAACTGTGCTATGCGACTTTTGGTTATATAACTGTTGAATTGATGTTATTAGACAACTACAACGTTGTGTAACCGTTATTCCTACAACGATTTAGTCCCGTAACTAAATGGTCCACTAAATAAATTGAGTAAACGTTTTTACGACTACTTTATACAACGTCGTATAATGGTACAAAAATATAGGTTATGTAAACGTTTTTACGACTGTATTATACAACGTCGTATAGTGGTGCCTGTGTATACGTTAGGTAGACGTTTTTACGACTGATTCATACAGCGTCGTATAGTAGTGCCTGTGTATAAGTTAGGTAGACGTTTTTACGACTGATTTATACAACGTCGTATAGTAGTGCCTGTGTATAGGTTAAGTAGACGTTTTTACGACTGATTCATATAACGTCGAATAGTGGTACCTGTGTATAGATTAGGTAGACGTTTTTACGACTGATTCCTACAACGTCGTATAGTGGTGCCTGTATATAGGTAAGGTAGACGTTTTTACGACTGATTCATACAACGTCGAATAGTGGTGTTAGAGTATAGGTTACGTGAACGTTTTTACGACTGCTTTATTTTATCGTCGTATTATGAAGCCAGGTTGTAGGTCGGATAAATAAAAAAAATATGACACCATGTATAAAGGTTTTATTTAAATTAAAGGTTATCTGTTCATGTTTATTATCTCACGGAACTCTAAAATAATTTATCATGGCTGACCATCTTGGTCGCAAGAAACCGCATTATGCGACCTTTTCATTTTATAATTGATGTATAGAAGTCGTTTCTTAACTTAGACAAGATGGCTGCTATTTTAGTATGTAAACAAATTTTAAGCAATAGTCTACAATAATTTAATTTCAAGAAATTTGAAGGGGGCGTAAAAAATTTCACAACAACACACCTATATTTCACCACAAAACTAAACGTCCCATAAGAACTAGGTGCACTTCATATATTTATCCTAACACTCTGTTTGTGTACAATATTGTTAAAGTAAATGTAAAACTAGTTAAGTAAATTATAACTTATATACCGTTTAAATTTTGTATTTGAGAACACGCACTTTTCCAGAAAACATCACAGGAACGAATGAATGGAATGAACTGAATGTGTACAATAAAAGTCGATGTTAAACACTTAACCGACATTACAGTCATCTTCTAATGTCTATGCAATTGTTATAAGGACTTCAGTGGTTCGATAACAGTCGGTCGAAAACTTTTATGTAACATTTAAAAGTTCTTGACTGACGTTTATTTAACTTGTAAATAACAATAATGTCGTTTATTATGGGCCTATTTCGCGTTGTATAAACGTCTACGACACGTTTATATGACCCACTTTATAGAACCAAAAGGAAAGGTAAAACGTTTTCTCAACTATTATGCGACGATAATTTGTTACTTGGGAGTGCAGGGGTCTGTGTGTACGTCCGCGATGACATTTGCTGTAGGCGTCTCCGTTGCTTTGAAAAATCCGGGTTCTCCGTTATTTGGCTTCTGGTGGACACTGGGGTAGAGAAGATAATCTACGTATGTGTCTACCGATCGCACAGCGGTGATCAGGAGGCGACTCGGCTCATAGACTACCTCACTGAGACGGCAGACTTAACAACTCAGCGGTATCCAGCGGCGGAGCTTGTCTTTCTGGGGGACTTCAACGCTCACCACAAAGAGTGGCTGTACCCGTTTCAGAAGACTGACCATGCTGGGAGAGAAGTGCGACGGTTTTCCCTAGCACTAAATCTCACTCAGCTGGTGGATCAAGCGACGCGAACTCCGGATATCGCTGGCCACACACCCAATTGTCTTGACTTACTGCTGACAACCGATCCACACAAGCATTCGATATCGGTCTCAGCCCCGCTGGGAACGTCCGAACATTGTGTGGTGAAATCCGTATCGATTTGCTCTCCTCCGGATATGAGCCCTAGGGGCACGAGACGAGTATGGCGATACGAGTCAGCAGATTGGGACGAGATGCGTATTTTCCTTGCATCTTATCCCTGGCGGCAAACATGCTTCTCTTCTAACGACCCTTCGTGTACGGCCGATGCGATTACGGATGTAATCCGGCAGGGAATGGAGTTTTTTATACCATTCTCCAACATCCCGCTCGGTTACAAGTCCCGCCCTTGGTATAATGCTTACTGTACTCGTGCTGAGGCCCGAAAACAGTCTGCTTACCAGGCTTAGGTGCAAGCCCGGGATCGCAAAGTCCGTGCACGGAGAATCCGAGCAAAGAAGAGAGCCTTTAATTCGGCCGCCAAGTCGTGCAAAAGGGTTATTCGAAAGGCCAGATTCGATCACATCAGCCGAATAGGGACGAAGTTGACATCCTACCCGAGCGGTAGTAAACAGTTCTGGTCCCTTTCGAAGTCAGCCGAGGCGAATTTCTGCCGTCCTATGTTACCACCCATGCAGAAACCTGACGGGTCGCTGGCTCATTCTGCAGCTGAGAAAGCAGGTTTATTTGCCTCTCCGGACACCGGCTCTCAACAACCACCAAATTTACCTCGCTGTGATTCTTCGATGCCGGAGATCACAATCCACAATGAAGAGGTCCGTAGAGCCCTACTTAGTCTGGACGTGAACAAGGCCAGTGGTCCTGATGGCATACCAGCAAGGGTACTGAGGTATTGTGCGCCTGAGTTGTCACCAGTGCTAACGCGCTTGTATCGCCTTTCTCTCGAGGCAAAAACCGTACCTAAATGCTGGAAGCTTGCTAATGTGCAGCCAGTACCCAAAAAAGGAAGTCGGGCCGACCCATGCAACTACCGACCGATCGCCATCACTTCCATACTCTGTAAGGTCATGGAAAGAGTTCTAAACTGTAAGTTGCTCTCATACCTAGAAGTTAATGACCTCCTCAGTGACCGTCAATATGGGTTTCGCCGAAGACGATCGACTGGGGATCTTCTAGTTTATCTGACGCACTACTGGGGTGAGGCCCTCGAGATGCACGGCGAAGCACTCGCCGTATCACTTGACATCTCAAAGGTTTTTGACAGGATCTGGCACGCAAGTCTACTGCACAAGCTTCCAGCGTATGGTATCCCCGCTGACTTTTGTAGTTGGATAGCTGATTTCCTGACGGAACGGTCGATCAGAGTAGTCATCGATGGCTGCTCCTCTGACTCAGTGGCTATTGATGCCGGAGTTCCTCAGGGGTATGTTCTCTCTGCGACGCTTTTCCTGTTGCACATCAATGACCTGTTGATACCGGGAATTGTTGGGTATGCAGATGACAGTACTGTCGTAGAGAGATTCCTTTCGGATGCAAAAGCTAGTGGTGATGACGTGATGTTGATGAGAGAGGCCATGGTTGAGCGAACGAACCAGACATTAATACACGTTTGCCAGTGGGGTGACAGTAACCTGGTAAATTTCAACGCCAACAAAACGCAAGCGTGTTTATTCACCGCTAAAAGGAGTCCCTTTAACCTCACTCCTACTTTTCGGGGTGCATCTGTGCCTGTTACCGATAGTCTCGTCCTTCTGGGCATGGATTTGTCTTCAGACCTCAACTTCGGCACCAGCATCGAGTCCAAGGCTCAAACTGCAGCTAAAAAGCTGGGCGTCTTAAATAGAGTCAAGCGATATTTCATGCCGGGACAGCTTTTAACTCTCTATAAAGCTCAAGTCCGATCTTGTATGGAATATTGCAGTCACCTGTGGGACGGCTCAGCTAAATACCAACTAGCTGCACTGGACACGATTCAACGCAGAGCTGAGAGGCTAATTGGCGACAAAGAACTGGTGAAGAGCAAGTTTCACACCCTAGCTCACCGCCGCAAAGTTGCCTGTCTGTCGGTCTTTTACAGACTGTACTTCGGAGAGTGTGCTCTGGAGCTGCATGAGCTCATACCGCCATCCCCCTTCTTCCATCGGACATCCAGGCGCACTGCGGGTTACCACCCTTTCTTGGTGGATATTCCTAAATGTCGCACAAAGCGTTACTCAACATCTTTTATACTGCGTACAGCAAAGGAGTGGAACTCCCTCCCTGCGTCTGTGTTTCCAAGTACATATAACCCGTCCATCTTCAAAGCAAGAGTAAATAGGCACCTTCTGGGTAAGCTCGCACCATCATAGATCCTGTCTTAGCCCCTGGGCTCGATTGGGATCAAGAGCAAACCCATACCTAGTAAAAAAAAAAAAACAATGCGATAAACGCGATCTGTGCGGAGTTGATGATTGCCGCCATCCCCACCACGCCTTGCTACACGAACACCAGGCCGAACGAAACCGAGATGGTGGCGTCGGTTAATCACTCAACCGATGCTACCAAGGTGTTACTGAAAGTATGTCCCGTTACCATCAAGGGACCAAAGGGGTCAATCGACACATACGCCTTGCTCGACGAGGGGTCGACTGTTACGCTAATCGACCAAGACCTGGCGGACTACGTAGGCGCGGACGGGCCGGCGAACGATTTGAAAATACGAAGCGTGAATACACAAACGACGTGCGAAACCAAGACGGTGAATTTAAAGTTAATTGCAACTACGAATAAACGACAATTCGACATTAAAGCTAGAACGATGAAAGATTTAGCACTCAACGGACAGACGGTGCACAATGACTGTTTGAGATACACTCATATGAAAGAGTTATCAAACAGCAACGTCTGCTACGGACATGTCAAGCCTCGAATACTGATTGGGGCAGACAATTGGCATCTCATAGTCACACGAAGATTGCTACAGGGCAAGCGAGACGAACCGATCGCTTACGAAGCTGGGCTGGGTAATACACGGATCAGCGCCACGGTCAAGCGTGCTGATGGAGAGTAATACGTCTGCGGTGTTATACGTAAACACGCCGCAGTGCGCGACGATCTCGCGCACTCTCTTACCCGACAACGAACTCCATGCAATGCATGCTCCATAAAGAAGCACTTCGAAATTGACTCACTGGGAATAACAAAGAAGGAACGAGTGAGCCCGAGTGATGCACGCGCCATAGAATCGTTTAGAACGACGACAAAGAAAGTCAACGGAAAATACGAAGTTAGATTACCGTGGCGACGTGATGACGTCACGCTGCCGCCAAGTTACGAGTCAGCATTGAGACGATTGAAATCCATAGAACGGAAGATGGACAAGTCTGACGAATTCAAACGAGCTTATACGAATCAAATAGAGAATCTATTTGATAAACACTATGCCGAGGAAAGTAGCGAGAGCGATTTGATGAGCCCGCATTTATGGTACTTACCTCACTTCGCCGTAACAAATCCGAATAAGCCCGGAAAACTACGAGTTGTCTTTGACGCGGCCGCTGAAGCAAACGGAGTTTGTCTGAATGACGAGCTATTGGAGAGTCCCGACTTACTACGCGACCTGGCGGGCCTGCTACTACGATTTCGCGAACGAACTATCGCAATTACGGCCGACATCCGGGAAATGTTTCTTCAAGTTAAGATATTTAAAGGTGACCAACCCGCTCAGATGCTCCTATGGAGGGGCGCCGACCGAACGAAGCCACCTACGCGCTACAAGATGACGTCAATGATATTCGGA
The DNA here is from genome assembly GCA_963921215.1 of Scoparia ambigualis. Lineage (NCBI taxonomy): Eukaryota > Metazoa > Arthropoda > Insecta > Lepidoptera > Crambidae > Scoparia > Scoparia ambigualis. Next base: position 9,760,203 of record OY992507.1, read on the forward strand.
GCTAAGAGTTCACCTTTCTTAGCGCACAGCGTGAGAGATTTGAACGCTGAAACGCAAGCTGCCGAGTATCCGCGCGCATACGAAATTACGAGAAACCATTTTAAGGACGACTACGTCGACTGCTACGACACCGAGCAAGAAGCGATTGAAACGATAAAGGAGGTCGCGAAGGTTCACGCGCAGGCAGGATTCACGCTGTCCGGTTATAACTCTAACGGACCGTGCGTGTTGCGTGAGTTGCCAGCAGAAAGCCGTGACACATCACCTCGACAGCTCGGCGCTAGTTTTCAGCAATGGGGCAGAACGCTTGGTTTACTATGGGACGCTGCTACAAACGAGTTGGCGTTTAACACCGAGATGGTTCGCGTGCACGACGACGTGAAGCAAATGAGGCGCGCTCCTACTAAATGAGAGGCGCTGAGTGCGGTTATGTCAATATTTGACCCACTCGGACTGTTGAGTTGTTATACTATACGAGCGAAGATCATCTTACAAGGCATATGGCGGTTAAAAATAGAATGGGACGAGGTCTTACCCGATTACGAGGCCAGCGAGTTCCATGAATGGTTGAACGGATTGAGGGCATTACGTAGTCTGCGTCTACCCCGGCGTCTACATACGGGGGGAGTGACGAGAAAGCAGCTACATGTTTTTTGTGACGCCAGCGAGGTCGCTTACGGCGTTGCAGTATATTGGAGAATGAAGGGTGAAAATGGCGAAATACAAGTCGCACTCGCCGCTGCTAAGGCCAGGGTGGCACCGATAAAGCAACAAGGTATTCCGAGAATGGAGTTGCAAGCGGCGTTGATAGTTACGCGACTAGCAAACTCAGTATTGAATGAACAAAGATGGCAACCTGAGAGAGTCGTATATTGGACCGATTCACAAACAGTGTTGAAATCTTAGATTAAAACAAAAAGGGAAGATACGGCATTACCTTCTCGTGAGTGAGCCGCCAAAATTAGGCCTAAAGGCACAATTTCACTTCAGTTGCAATTTGCCGAGCGAACAGGCGACATCGTACTATTGCGGATATTCTGCTGTATGAAAAAGAGAAAGACGCTACTCCGCAGTTGCATCGGAATCGATCGTACGTACTCGTCTGTTCCGAAGCGACCGAGAGACGTCAATGCGTGTCAGTTGAGTAAGACTATATTTTGATTGACTACAAGTAGGCGCATGCCGTATCTTCCCTTTTTGTTTTAATCTAAGGTTGAAATGGATTAATAACGACACGGTGCGTTACACCCCCTATGTAGCGCACCGCTTAACTGAGATCACAGAAACGACGATGCCGTCACAATGGCGATGGGTCCCTACGGCTCACAATGTCGCGGACGACACAACGCGCGACAGTGAGATTATGAAAACGAAGAATGATCGGTGGTTTGTCGGACCGGCATTTTTATACGAAAACGAAACCGAATGGCCTACGAGTGACGTCATCAACAACGAACACAGCGCGGAGAGTGAACACTGCGTGACGCACACGCACACGTGGCAGAGTGATAGTAGCGTAGTGCCAGACGCTAAACGCTTCTCTTCCTACGAGCGTTTAGTTAGAATGATGGCGAACGTGCTACTATTCACTCAGAGATGCCGCCGCCGCGCTAGTAACATGACAATTGAACATATCAACGAGGCCGAGCGCCTACTAACCATTGAATCGCAACGAGAGAGCTTCGCAGACGACATCGACCGCCTAAAAGCATCCCGCAAACTACGCGCGGGCAGCAGACTACGACGACTCGACGTGTTCATCGACGAAGGCGGAGTATTACGAGCAAGAGGGCGAATAAGGGCAGCGGGTGTGTCTGCCCCAGGGACTAAAATATCGATAAAAAAATATATCGATATTAAAATTTATTGGTTAAAAATATCGATTTTTCTTTTATCGATAATTATATCGAAAAAATATCGATAATTAATTATCGATAAAGCTTTGTCGCGTCATGCATTGTTGCCAAATTTACGTTTTGATATTGTCTGGTGGGTAGGCTCGCGCGACGCGCCGTTGCTGTTATTTATCGTTTATTTATTATTTATCGTATCGTTCTTTTTGCGCAATACCGTTTCGTAAAGGAAAGATTTGATTGTTTGTTTTTTTTGAATAGGCTCCGAAACTTCAAGACCGATTTAAAAAATTCTTCCACCGTTGGGAAGCTACATATCTCCGGGTGACATAGACTATATTTTATTTTCAAAAAATTAGGAATCCTTACCAATTTGTCTATGATCCTTACTAAAACTATAATAAATTTCTTTCATTGCGTGCGGTACGAAAACTATTGATGATAGAACAAATGCGATGTAGGCGTTGTCACTGGGGTACGGGAGGCGAGTGATTTTGAAAATTCGTCACGGGGTACGGGGTCCACGCGAACGAAATCGTCGGCGGTCTGCTACTAATTAAGTATATTAATGTTGTTTTTAAAGCTTTACCGGATATTAAACCATTTTCCACTAAAGCTGGTGCAAATTTTGATACAGAGGAAAATTGCTGTACCGTGTACTATCTGTGGGTTCCAGATAACGAAGAGTCACAGTCATTGATATCACCACCTAAGAAGCGTCAAAGCAATAAAATTTTAGTTTTAGAAGCCAACTCTGTAATTTATTCTGATGATGATCTTGTAATACCGGATAGTCAGCCATTGTTCACTGAAACTGAAAAGTGCCTTGTTTCGGATACATCAAATGGTAGGTCAAGGTCAGACGTATCATCACATCGCTGTACGTAATGTAAAATGGCGAATCCTACAATCTGACGGCGACATGAAAACCTGCACTACTGTTGGCTTTTCTTTTATATTTTGGCGGTGCGTTGGACACGACATGTAGTTTGGCATTGTGTAACCCTGGATTCGCGCGAGTGTTGAGGCGAATGGCAAGGGCGGTCAGGCAAATATCAACCTTCCGAGCGTAGAGCGAATAGCACTTATGTCTACACGCGGAATGTCGCTATTCGACTGATCGCCTCCCCGTTCGCTTTGCGCGAATGTGTAGACGCAGCAACTAAAGTATAATAAAGGTATACCTACCTACTAGTGATGTAAGGAATACTCGCATTCGCGAATATCATCTGTGATGGTTTGGTGGGGCGTGTCCTACGAAGGCGTAACAAAGCTCCATTTTTGTGAACAAGGGTTGAAAACACGAGCAACTAACTACCAAAGCGATATTTTAGAGAAGGTGGTTGTAAGCCACTAAGTAACAATGTGTTTGCTAGTAAACAATGGATATTTCAACAAGACTCAGCACCAGCGCACAAAGCGAAATCCACCCAGCGCTGTTTAGACGTGAATTTAACGAATTTCATTGCCTCTAAAGAACGGCCCCCTGGAAGTCCTGATCTTAATCCTTTGGATTATTGCTTATAAGCCTGCCTCAACCTCATCGAAATATCGAGTCTGGTTGTTTTCCGGTTGCCACTGTCTGCGTGTTCCTGCAACAACTTCTTGGCTCTCACGATTCTCTGTGGTGCCCCACTCCATGTTTACACAGCTATGTGTTAAATCGAAATGAATAGAATAAAACCTACTTCATATAATGAAATCTAATAACAGTACTATCGTCATATTATTTATTTTAAAATACCCTCAATTAAGGTGGGACAGAACTTATGGCAAGACTAGGTATGTATGTACGTTTTAGTTTTCTTCGTTTTTCAAACTCGCGCTCATGACGGTCATCAGAAAACCTAACCCTTAAAACCCCTCCGCACCACACCACCTCTTACGATAGCTCCTTTATCGTCCAAGCTGTTCGTCTCTGGAACTCGCTTCCAATTGCGATCAGGCGTGCGCAATCTCTTTACACATTTTAAGGAGCTCGTGAAAAATTTCTACCTATCAACTTAACCATATCCTGCTGCAAAGCTGCTGTTATTCACTACCTTCTACAAATGTGAAATCAAATTTTTTAGTCTGTTGCATTAATGAAAAATTTCATTTCAATGAAGTGACATGTATTTGAATAATATTAAATATTTTAATAACATGAGAAATATTTTAGTTGAGTGAAATTTTCTTCTTTCTCCGAAGTTGTATCAATTTATCGACAGCCAGTAATACTCCTCCCCAACCGGCAACGCCAACTCGATCCTTGCGAATCACCACATTACCAGGAGGGAAAAGCTCGCCGTCAGTCACTGAGCTTGTCAAAAACGTCTCTTTAGGTAAAAATAGAGCCATTGATAAATGACGCCAAATTTAAAAGTGAATATTCGCATTCACAAAAATGCTTAAGGGGGTCCTGCGCGAAGTTGTGAAAATTTACGTATTTTTAAGTCACTTGTACTATGCGCTGAATTAGTTAAATACGTTAAAAGAACTTATGTAAGTTAGCCTGATCATTGCACAAGGTCGTGGCCTTGTTGAAATTTGAAATAAATTCTTTAAACATTATCAAACAATACATAAATCTGATTACTACTAAAAACATTTTTTTTGACAACTTTATAATTTTACGCATGAAACAATAATAATTATTGATTTTATATTGATTGTATTTGTATTGATATTCCGCAGGGCAGCCCCTACTTTAAAAAGTAAATTTTAATTTTTAACACAAGCGCGTGATGGTTTTGCACATTTCGCAGAATAAAAACATTGCTCTAACTAATTCACTAGGTCTGAAACTTCAAAGCAGAATTGTTCTTATTATAAATTCCAATAAGATTGATTTTGCTTTGAAGTTCATTAAGAGACTTATGTCAGTTTTAGCGATCGCGCGGCACTCCCTTAAAAATCGATATTCGTTACATCATTAATACCTACATAACTAAGTACTTAAGTTTTCGTGTAGTAGGTAATGTAGGTAGGTACTTTCTATTGATTTTCTATAAACTAATTAAACGAAACATGACATCAGGTGACGGAAACTTGCCCATAATGAAGTGTAAAACACAGTTCTTTTATTTTTGTAGGCGAGTTTTCAACAGTAAAACGTTTTATTTGGGTTTTAAAACGGCAACATTTTATTTTAAACGTTTTAAATCCGTTGTTTTACATTTATCTATACACTCTACATACTACATACTTAACTAGGTAATTCTCCCCAATTCATAATTTAACTAACAATAAAAAACAACAACATAATATGAATGTAAATAGGTAAGTAAGTATGTAGGTAGAAGTAGGTATTTACTTTTAAAATCTTGAAATGAATCACTTTTTTACAGGTTAACTCGCGTTTAATTTACTATTTACATATTTTTTTATACTATCCTGACGTTTCGAACCCTTTACAGGGTCCGTGGTCACAGGGAGACCGTCAAAAAAAAGAAGAGAAACGTCAGGATAATATAAAAAAAATATTTGTTAATATTAAATTAAACGCGTGTTAATCCGTAAAAAAGTGTTTCATTTCAATGTGCAGTGCTCGTTTTAAAATCTTATTGCGCATCGGACATCTTGATGTACCATCATCGTGCAGGTTATATCTTCTGCGTATACACTGTAAGTTTTTCTTCTTCCCATTTTGCACCACAAAAAATAGGAAAAATTGCTAAAGTATGCAAGGAACGTACAGCTGCCGCTTGCCAAAATGCAAAACAAAATTATAAGTAAAAAACCTTTTTAACAAACAAGCTTTTATTTAAATGCGCTAAAAAGAACTTTCACCTAGGTGCCTTACAAATAAACAAAGAATAAGCTACGAATAGTTTTACCGTGTTTTGTTCCTGTCATGCAAACGTAATTTTAAATTAGAGTAAAAAAGACAAAACACGGAATAACTATTCCGACCTTATTCTCTGTTTATTTGTAAGGCACTAAAACTTTTACTATCAACTTATAACGTCATTACACAATTTATATGATATAAAAGGTTATCGCGAGATTTAAGTAAGTAAGTACTCGTATTTTCTAGTTTTTAATAGTTAACTATTCAATCAATCACATCAGGTTATTTAATTTACTTGTTTGTTTACACATAATATACTCAAAGACTATCCAATTAAAATTCACAAAATGAATTAAGTATTTCATTTTCTTGTGGTTTCTAGCAGTCACCTTATATAGTATATAGTAAATCTCGCGACAACCTTTTGCATCATTTATATTATGTAATGACGATAGAAGTTGATAGTAAAAGTTATAATGTAAAAGTTTTTTTTTTTTTACTTTTTAGCGCATGTAAATAAAAGCTTGTTTTTTGAAAGGGTTTTTTTACTTTTAATATATTTTTTACTTTTTAGACACGTTTTTCATCTGTGACACAACAGATGAAAAACGTTTACCAAACCACCACAACTCACCACCCATTAAGACGAATCAAACTCGACGCGATTGTGTCGCTTAATTACTGAGTTCTTATGGCCATCTTCCAGCTCCATCATCAGAACCTGGTTACCACCTAGCACCAAAGTACCCTCAAGACGAATCAAACGAGCCGAGACTCGATGGGGTTGCGTCGTTTTTTTACTGAGTTCCTAGAACCACCTTCCAGCTCTATCATCAGATCAGACCCTGGTAATCACCTAAAAACAAAGTACTCGTCAAGACGAATAAAACGAGCCGAAACTCGATGGGATTGCGTCGTTTCATTACAGAGTTCCTATGACCACCTTCCAGCTCCATCATCAGACCCTGGTTACCATTGACAGACAAACTACTCATCAAGACGATTCAAACGAGCCCAAACTCGATGAGGTTGTGTTGTTTCATTGCGAAGTTTCTATGGCCACCTTCCAGCTCCATCATTAGATCAGCACCATGTCATCATAATATTGCATTGTCACGTGATTTACACATGTATGCAAAATTTCAGCTCAATCGGTAACCGGGAAGTGGATCAAAATTAAGTTGCAAGATTTCGTTCAGACAAACCTACATTGCAAGATAATACCTACAAGCTAAAAAGCTTGTAAAAAAACAAACACTTGTCGGTGTCGCGTCGCTTCGCCGGGAATCCCAAACATCTACGCCTGCTAAAGCTGGCAACGTCGCACTCGCCAGTTTACAATATCGATATTTAAATATCGTTAAAATTATCGATAATTTTAACGCTATTTCGTATCGATATCCAACTATCGAAATTTTATTGTAATATCGATATTTTTAAAATATCGATTAAAGTCCCTGGTCTGCCCCCGCTACTACGCCCGTAATACTGGACGGCAGCCACCCGTATGCGCGGTTGCTACTTAAACGTGAGCACCGTCGCGCCCACCACTCGCACAATGAGCGCGTCGTCAACGAAATAAGGCAACGATACTGGGTTCTGATTGAGGCCGACTGTGAGATCCGTGGCGTTCAATTGTGCATTTTATAAAGTGAGAAAGACGCTACCTACGACGTCGGTGCACGGCGACTTACCGAAAGCACGTATGGAAGCCTTTGTACGGCCTTTTACGAACTGTGGCCTAGATTATTTTGGCCCGATGACTGTGACTATCGGCCGGCGCCATGAGAAACGATGGGGGGCGTTATTCACATGCCTCACTACTCGAGCTGTGCATATTGAACTTACGGCGAGCTTATCTACCGACTCAGCGATTATGGCTCTAAGACGAATGGCGGCCAGGAGGGGATGGCCCCACGTTATATATAGTGACAACGCTACGAATTTTAAAGGCGCGGACCGAGAATTAAAGGCCGCATACGAAGAATGGGAGAAAGCGCTACGAGAATACGCGCTAACGCAACGCACAGAGTGGCGTTACATTTCGCCAGGCGCGCCACACCAAGGCGGCGCATGGGAACGGCTGGTGAGAACAGTCAAGACGGCGCTGCGCACTACGCTCAACGAGAAGTCACCGCGTGAAGAAGTACTTATGACGCTACTAGCCGAAGCCGAGCACACTGTCAACGCTCGGCCTCTAACACACGTCCCTGTGAGCATCGACGACCCGGAAGCGCTGACACCCAATCACTTCCTTTTGGGTAGCTCGAGCGGCCTGCCCACCACTGGGCCGTGCGAGCGCGCCGACCGAAACACATGGCGGGCGGCGCAGGCGCTGGCGGACGAGTACTGGCGACGCTGGCTGCGCGAGTATCTACCACTACTCATACCGCGCGGCAGCACGCGCGACTCCGAGCGACGCAACGTACGAGAGGGCGACGTGGTCATAATTGTGGATAACACACTACCCCGCAATGTATGGCCTAGAGGCGTCGTCACGAAGACATTTCCTGGACCTGACAACGAAGTACGCAACGTAGAGGTGCGCACCAAAGGCGGCACGTTCCGACGACCGACGACGAGACTGGCTGTCCTGCCGATGGAGTGAAGAGGCTACGCGGATAATACGGCTAAATTTAGGTATATGTATTTGCATAAGTAGATTAAGTCTCATATGTGTAAAGGTTTTTTGATAATAAATAATTAATTTTTTGCGTTTCATTTAAACAAAAGGTAAAAGTTATTAAACAGGTAATGGTTTTTGACAACGGTAAGGGCCAGGTATACGTGCCCAGGGGCCTTACGCCTCTCTAAGATAATTAAAGTTAGGAAAGTAAGAGATTAGCTTTCGTAATTATAGGTTTCTATTGTTAGGAATATCAATGTAATTAAGAAAATAAATAAGTAGGGTATGCAGATTACGTAGGGTATATAGGTAATAAATTTAAGATAAAAAGAGAGGTCCGAACGAAAGGGACAGCTGCACAAATTACGACGGTTCATGTGGGTAGTTAGTTATGGTAAAATGTAAAACTGCCCACATGAGCCGGCAGCTGTCCCACAAGGCTGCTCGTTGCCAACCCATTATGTGTTTAAGTCACGGCCGGTCAGAGCAGAATTTGTAAGCTCTCCGGACCCCACCTAGAAGAATAAAGAAGCACTAATCAAGAACCGAGTTTTTATTGAAGAACATACAGTCCACATCGAAGCACAACGGCTAAACTGTTCGGCGACTACACCCGTCGGGAACAGAAACTATTGAGCATGGTATACACTGTGCCAACTTGTCGTTTATATAATTGTAGATTTAAGTAACAAAATGTAGGTTTAAATGATTGAATTTAATTTATTATAAATGTTTTATATTTATAATTGACTTTATGTGGTTAAATTGTTCTAAAAACTGTGTTGCAGAATGGGTATGTATACCAGTCCTTATAGTTCCTAACTGTGACTTTTTAATACTTTTTTCCATTAACGTCACTTGTCCTATTGTTATGTGATTAAAGATTTTATTAAATTTATATTAATTTGTTAAAAATAATGCTCAATGTTTTGATTAATAAAAAGCATTATGATTATATTAGGTCTTTACCTATGAAATTGCCGTTTTGTATGGAATAAGTGAAAGTAAGTACTTATTTTTTTAAGCTTTTTTATTTCTGTTATTCAAAGTAATCACCCATGCAATCGACGCATCTTTGCCAACGCATTGGCAGTTTATTGATGCCCTTCTCGTAAAAATCAGCTGGACAGGAGGCAACAACTCTTCAAAGGCATTTTGTACCGCCTCTCGGTAATTGAATTTTTTACCCACTAAAAAGTTGTCTAAATTTTGGAAAAAGTAATAGTCGGTAGGTGCAAGGTCTGGTGAGTATGGCGGATGAGGAAGAGCTTCCAACCCCAGCTCTTGCAGCTTGAAGACTGCCTGATGTGCAGTATGGGATCGCGCGTTGTCGTGAAGGAGCAGTGGGGACGACCGATTGACCAAAGCTGGCTGCCATGTGCAAGCTTCTCCATCATTGTCTCCAGTTCTTCACAGTACACATCTGCAGTAATGCTCATGCCGTTTTGTAAAAAGCTGTGGTAAATCACACCCGCACTAGACCACCAAACAGTGACCATCACCTTTTTAGGGGTCATTTTTGGTTTAGGGCATTGCTTTGGTGCTGAACCAGGATCTAACCAACTTGCTTGCACTTTCGATTGTCGAAGAGAATTTTTCGTCGCACGTAACAATTCGGTTCAAAATTCCTTCATTTATTTGCTTAGATTAAAACAAAAAGGGAAGATACGGCATTAGCGTCTCGTGAGTAAGCCGCTAAAATTAGGCCTAAAGGCACAATTTCACTTCAGTCGCAATTTGCCGAGCGTACAGGCTACATCGTACTATTGCGGACATTCTGCTGTGATAAAAAGAGAAAGACGCTTCTCCGCAGTGGCGTCGGAATCGGTCGTACGTACTCGTCTGTTGCGAAGCGACCGAGACGTCAACGCGCTACTCACTGACTCCCTCGCGCTGACGTTGAAACTTACTGCTCCGTCTCGCTCGCTCGATTTACACTTATATAGGTGTGCGTGTGTGAGTGTTTGCTTATGTAGTTGAGTAGGACTATATTTTGATTGACTACAAGTAGGAGCATGCCGTATCTTCCCTTTTTTTTTTAATCTAAGTTTATTTGCCTATTGAGCAGCGCGAGGCAGGTCTCGACGCGTACGTTGCGCTGGCGATCGTTAAGTCTGTGGGGCACCCATCTATCAAGGTTTTTTACCTTGCCTATCTGTCGCAAATGGATCAAAATTTTTTTGATGGTGTCATCAAAAGCTGCTGCTGCGCTAGCCAGCTGTAGATTGAGTTTCGTCAGCTTCCACAATCGCCTTTAATTCATCATTGTTGACCAAAGTCTCCGGACGACCACGAGTTTCATTTTTCAAGTCAAAATTTTCAGAACAGAATCGGGAAAACCAATAACGGGTTGTGCGTTCGCTTGTACAGTTTTCTCCGTAAACGTTTTAGATGTTACGTGCCGTTTGTGCCGCGTTGGTGCTACGACGGAACTCATATTCCATAATTACACGATTTTTTTAAGTATCTATTATGACGAAAAATGTTCAAATGTAATGAAAATACAACGCTAATCAATAAACAAAAGACTGAGTTTGTAAAAAGAACAAAACAAAATTAATTTAAATTTAGAATACAAAGCCATTCCAAACTTTTTTTCTATTTGAAATGACCAGTACTGAAGAACGGCAATTTCATAGTTAAAGACCTATAATATTCTATATACATTTTAATTGTCTTAGCTGTATCACGAAATGCCATAAAAAAGACTAAATTTGGCCATTTAGTAGCGTTGAGGATTTTTTTTCTTTATAAAAGGATTATTTTATTTTATTACCTGTGTTATGTTACTTTTTTTTGAAGACTGATTGATTCAAAAGATAATTTAATAAATAATAAACTCAAATTGCCACTAAATTTTATTAAAATATTGCCTAAACTTTGTGACGTAATGGAATTTCTCATCGCCCATACTTCACTAAAACATTAACTTCCTACTGATTAGGAGACTTTTCCTATTTATGTTTACTATTTTTACGACGTTAGATATATTGTAAAAGCAATAAAATTCGTTTGGAAACAAAACAAACTTTTTTTTACTTCAATTTTATTACGCAACGGACAAATTTTTTGGTAAATGCCCATTTACCATCAGGCCTTATTAAAACAATTGTAACTCCGCTAGTAAAAAATGTGACAGGAGACATAGCCGATAAAGCAAACTACCGACCAATTTCACTTGCGACTGTAATCGCTAAAATACTAGATAGGGTCATAGACCGGCACCTTAGTGGTTACATAAGCTTGAGAGACTCGCAAAACAACTTTAGCTACGCTGATGACATAGTGTTGTTGAGTCCTTCCACCAGCGGCTTGCGGCAGTTGTTAAAAACTTGTAAAGCTTACGCTGTGTACCATGGCTTAAAATATAACAAGACAAAAATCAGAATTTATGGTATTCAATAATTTGTCTAAGAAGCCTAACGTAGTCCCGCCTGTTCTCCTAAACGGAGTTCAATAGAAATGTGTTGCAGAGTTTAACTACTTGGGTCACATTGTGACAGAAGACATAAAAGACGACTTAGATATCGAGCGTGAGTGAACGTAGGGCACTGACGACGGTTCGCGGTAACATGCTGGCGCATAGATTCGCTCGTTGTTCCGTTGACGTAAAGATAACGCTGTTCAAAGCTTATTGTCAAAGCTTTTACACGGGCGCTCTGTGGACCAGCTTTACTAAAAGATCCAATAGTGCTCTACGAGTACAATATCACAACATCTTTAGGGCTCTCTTGGGGTTCCCGCGGTACTGCAGCGCATCAGGGCCCTTATTCTGTAACGATTCCTTGTTTCAAAACCACGTTTATTCCTTAAAAAGTTACGATATCTTCCCAAAAACGTATGCGTTTGACGTTTGTGCGCGGTAAGGTTTAGGTGTGGAATCTGTAGATTGCGATACAGAATCAGGGCCCAGGCATGTTTGCAGACGCTCATGTAGACGACTTCGCTACAATTGTGCGAAAAAAGACTGCCTCGATGTTGCTGCGTCTGCGTGAGAACGCCAACACAGTCCTAAATATGATTGGTGACCGGATATACTCGGCACTTTTTGGACGATGCACTGAACTACATGTTTTCAAACGTCGACCAATGATGGTTTTTTTTTATCATTTATTATTAATTTTTTTGCTACTTTTTGATTTATTTCGTTTTATTTTGGATTCATTGTGTTTTATTTTTGGATTATTTTGTTTTATATTAATTCACTATATTTTGTTTTATTTTAAGTATTTTAATTTTGTATACATTTATGTATGATTTTAAAATTTTATTTAATATTATGTACATAGTTTAAAGTCTCAATTGTTATAACCCAATGGATCCAATGGTCTAAAATAAATAATTTATTATTGGTTATTATATGTGAGCGTCTTCAAACCATTGATTTAAAAGTATAGACAAGAACGTTCATACAAACCATTTGTTCAAATTCTAGAATGAGAGACCTAAAGTTCGCTGCAGCCGCTGCAGCGCTTAAACATCTATGTCGTCTAATCAACAGACAGACATCGCAGCGCCGCCGCAGCGCCAGATCGGTCAAAGACAACGTAGTGTGTATCAAGATGGCGTCCCAAATAGATTGTCAATAACATTAATTGAAAAAATATCTTTTCTATTCTAATAATACGATATAACTACATAAAAACGACTTGATTATCAATTAATTTTACTTACTTGACAACTGAATTGTAGTAAACGTCTAGGTGTACACTTTGAAAAGAAATAAAGAATTATTTTCGCCGCTCCGCACGCGCGTATGTCAAAGCCACACTAAAGCTTGGTGTCGAGTCGACTCCGCAGATGAGTGGAACATAGTGCGTGTTCGGAACGGCCTATCTAGTGTAACGTAAGTGGGCGGTGCTGCGAGTGTCCTACAATCAAGAGCAGTTTGTAAAGCTACCGTAAAGGGCAGAGTTACGTGCGTGTATATACTGCGTGTTTTAAACATTTTTTGAATTTACGTACTGTGATTCCAATTGAATAATACGGTGCATTCAAATTATTGTTCTGTGTACGGTTATAAGTCATCGTTGAAACACAACAGGAAATTATAATATCATATAGTTTCTGTTGTGTTTCAACGATGACTTATAACCGTACACAGAACAATAATTTGAATGCAACGTTTTATTCAATTGGAATCACAGTACGTAAATTCAAAAATGTTTAAAACACGCAGTACGCGCACGTAACTCTGCCCTTTACGGTAGCTTTACAAACTGCGCTTGATTGTAGGACACTCGCAGCTCCGCCCGCTTCTCCGCGGGTTCCCCTCCCTTGCTCTGTGTTAGTACCTTCGTTGCCCAACTGTATGATTTTAAAACTGTGCCGTCGGTACGTTCATTGAGGGAAATGCTGCGTGTCTGCGAACAGTACGCAAACAAACATGCACCTAAGTACAACTGTAAGAAAAGCTAAGTCGTGGTGTTTGCGGCGCGCCGCACTTCCATAAAACAGGTGCCTCCAATTCGGCCAAACGGTAAACTTTTGAACAAAGTACCATTATTGTTTTCTGAGGTTTAAGCGAGCACTACACATTGAAATGAAACACTTTTTACGGATTAACTCGCGTTTAATTTACTATTTACACAGGGTCTCCCTGTGACCACGGACCCTGTAAAGGGTTCGAAACGTCAGGATAATATAAAAACTATGTAAATAGTAAATTAAACGCGAGTTAATCCGTAAAAAGTGTTTCATTTCAAAGTACTAATGTTTAAATACTTGGGTCATGTCCGACGACGATTGCGATATTGAAAGGGAGCGCAGAGCGTTGTCAGTAGGTACGAGGTTAATATGCTGACCCGCAGGTTTGCGCACTGTACGGGTGAGGTAAAGGTTATAGCATCATTTAAAGCATAATGCCAGTCTTTATAGCAGCCATAGGGAGACCTTCAACGCTCTGCTTGTCCTATATTATATAATAAATATATGTTCCGGGCGCTGCTGGGACTGCCGTGATTCTGCAGTGTATCTTGCATATTTGAAGCAGCGATATATACGTTACACTAGATAGGCCGTTCCGAACACGCACTATGTTCCACTCATCTGCGGAGTCGACTCAGCACCTTGCTTTTGTGTGGCTTTGACATTCGCGCGTGCGAAGCGGCGAAAATAATTCTTTATTTCTTTTCAAAGTGTATCGGTCGATAAAAGACCCGTGCTCGCACTGCATGTGATTTAAATTATTATTTATTCACTCTAAGTAATTTTTCCTTAATCGCGGTCACCTATATATTATCGCTTCATCTTAAAGATCCAGGGGAGTACTTTAACTTTTCCGAAGCAACCATATTTTTATTGTTTAGTTTTGAAGTTATTGAAGGTTATGCTGACGTAAGCAAACAACTATTTTTATTTTTAAATAATAATAAAATAAAATAAAAATTTGTATTAAAGCATTACATAGCTCCATACAAATTTTAGTTATTTTATATATTTAAAGAGAAATATTTTTTTTCTATTTTCACACAATTTAGTTTTACTCGGTAGTGCGATCTCTTCCGTACCGAATTTAATTGTGAATTTGCATAAAATAGTTCCTAATAGCACCGAATGAAAATCAAATTGTTTAACGGTGGGACTTCAGAAATATATCATTTCCAAAGTTTCATAGAATTTATATGGAAATACGCTTGTCAAATTTGTAATAATTTATTTTATTTAAAGATGAAAAAGAAACTCGACCTTGGACGATGTGGAAAACTCTCCACCAACCATACCGCATTGCGCTAGTACAATGCCAAACGTTCAGTTCCTGCAAAGTTCAGTTCGTAAGGCTCTTTTTTCCCATAATATCCATAAGGCGAGTCGACCTGATAGAGTTCCACCCATTGTGCTTCGGACATGTGCTCCTGAATTGGCACCAGTTCTAACGCGCCTTTTCCGGCTCTCTTACACTATTGGCGTCGTTCCGAGCTCTTGGAAGACAGCCCTTGTCCACCCGATTCCAAAAAAAAAAGGCGATCGCTCAGATCCATCCAAGTACAGACCAACAGCTATTACATCCTTACTCTCCAAAGTAATGGAGTCCATTACAAACCGCCAGCTCTTAAGGTAGGTACCTAGAAGAGAACCAGCTACTAAGTGAGCGCCAGTATGGTTTTCGCCGCGGTCGTTCGGCTGGTGATCTTTTAGTGTATCTTAGGGTGTTACCAGACCAATCGATCGATCGTCGATCGACGGCATCGATATCGACGGATACCGTTTGACTAACCAATCGATCGACGACGGTTGGTCGACGTTGATCGATAGGTGTGATAGCTTTAATCGATCGACGGATACCGTTCGCCTAACCCATAAGAATAAGAATAATAAGAATAAGAAACATTTATTGACTTGCACACACATAAGTACAATGAAACATACAAAAAAAAATCTCAAAGAATAACACAAGGACGAAAATTAGACAGGAACGTAAAACAGATACCTAACTAAAATTACAATCAAAACTTAAAAATAATTTAGCTGTGCAAGGCCAAAGGGTAGCTGCCTCAGCGATGCTTTTGTGGCATTGCGCAGAAGGCCACAGAAGCGCTGGTTTTCAGACAGCTCCCTGGACGTGAGGTGACGTAGACAGGTCTCTGTCTACGCAAGGTGGTAATAGTGATACGAAATAAATGCTAATATACTTAAATAAGTGCTAATATAGATATTTAAAATATACATAAAAATAGAAGAAAGAGTGGCTGCAAGATATAATATCCCGTTGCCGTTATAGGAGTGAGAAAAAAAAATACAATTAATAATGACAGAATGACTCATTGAGAATGACAGACAGTACGTACACTACAAAGTTTGTTAGATTATAAAGTACCCAACTAGCAAAACGGTGTGCTATAACAGTCACGGCAACGTTCCTGTTTTACTAAACAGATCTATAAGAGCGTCGTTATAAGTTGAATAGATGTGGAGTCAACGTGTATTCAACGGGATTTAGGCGCAAATTACTCCACTAATTGGTGCAATAGAAGCAGAGTAACTGTGGAATAAATCGGATAATTATGGAATAGATGTGATTTAACAGCAAACCTAACACATTTTAGAGCAGTAATAGCATTGTCGCGGCAACTACTGCACTATTTGATAGAGTTAAAGTTACATGGTTTCCAATATTCCACAAAATAATGCTATAAAGGTTGCCGATGTGCTACAAATCGATGTTTTGATGCGATAAAAGCGAATAAAATACTGTTGTTCCAAAAAGTTCTGCTTTAATGCAACTGCAACTGAGTGAACAAATACCAATCTCCTCCTTATGTTATTATCCAATAGTAATGGAAGTACTCAACCAAATATGAATTTTGTTGTATGGTTGTACGTGTACAGGTGTAGAAATCTTGCGAAATTAATTTACCGATAAAGTGATATGCCATAATTCACATATATTTATGGGCTCTGCTAAAAACGTTGCATTAATAAATAAATATTAAAATAATATATAAATTACACGAATTTGGTGAATAGATTGCTGTTATAGCGCATAAATTCGATCATGTGTTGAATAACTGCGACACTGTTCCACCATATTTAATAAATGGAGTTATTTTAGGGTTCCTGATTCAAAGTCGGTAACAAAACTTGAATGGTTAGATATAACTATAGATGTAAAGCTGGTTACTAACATTTCTAGCCTGGCGGCTAGAAACGGCTTATTTGGCTTATTATCATTTCTAGCAATAACTAGCGGCTGAAAACGGCCGGTTACATTTTATTGTACAGTTATATTCACATGATTTAGTTTTTGTTTTTGTTTTTGTTGTTTTTCTGATTTATTTACTATAGGATAGGTACATTTAACATAAATAGACATAAACAGTGAAATTTGCATCCGTATTATGTGTTACTCAAATTCTCATACAAAATGTGACGCAGCAGTGGAATAGGACTATTTTAATTTATTTGTGTGAGATGTTTTGGAAATATGTATTTATCTATGAAATAAGGTGTGGACAGATACCTAGTAATAGTAAGCATTTAGTTGTATTTCTTCAATGCACCAAAAGCCTGTAAGCCTAAATTTTGCCGCGAGATTCCTGAGTTTGGTTTATACTGATGATTAGATCTAAAGTAAACTAATTTAGCTACCTTTATTCTTATAATTTTCATACACTATCATATCATATCATAAACTCTTATTTCAGTTTCCTGTTCGTCTATAAATTAAATAATGGTGTATTCCGTGTATATTTAAAAAAAAAACAAAAAAGCAGAACATAGTAAGTCCTACTTTTTAACAAAAATAAGAGTTTAACAATAAAAAATGTAAAAAAAAATGTTTTTTTTTCTATGTCAAGTCGGGTATCTTGTACCCGGTATCAAGCGGCTGGTTATTCGTTTCTAGCCGCTGGTTTCGGTAACTACCGGCTTACAAGCCGCTGGTTTACAACTATAGATACAACTCTATAATCTGGTAGCCACTGAAATGATTCAATTTTTTTCTCTTTCTAGATGATTGTTTATAATTATGAATGTGGACACATGGCAGAAAACGCATTTTATTTTATTAGAAAGGTGCTACGGATGTAGAGTGGAAACAGATTTGAATACAAGAAAAATACATTTTATTCTAAATCTCTCTGTCTTGTTCATTTTCAAAACTCTCTGGGTTTTCAACATCTGAACTGCAATTACAGGAATCTTCAAAAACTCATTATTATTAACTTCTATTGCTAACAGTGAAGCCTGACAGTCGACTTCTTCACTGTATTCTATCAATTTAATTAATTAAACATGAATTTCAAGATTGTCGTGAACTAATAAATTGTGTACGGAACCACTATCTTCAGAGTGGATAAGAAAATATCCTCACATTAGAGCTCTAAAGGTCACTAAAAATCTGTTATTGCATCTTGTACTGAGTAAATGTGATATAATGGCATTGAAAACAATTCTGGTTCAGTAGCTGTAATCTAAAAGCTATTATTGGACTAGTCGATTTATAACGCTGTATCAGTAATCATGACGCTTTTTAATAAACGGGTAGCAAGTATTCAGCAAATTGGCTCCGATAACGGAACGTTTAGTAGTGGCTGTATAGTTGCGACCTACACAGACAAATAGTTAATTCAATGCTCTTATAGCGCTACTATAACAAACTCATGTTGAATAAACGAGTAATAGACACTATAACACGATTGTCGAATAGTTGCGGTATAAGTACGTAGAATAAACGTTTATACGTCATAATTATAGCGCACAATAGGGAAAATAGCTAAAAAGTCACACGAACGCATCTTTAGCACAATATGATCACTCGGTAGCCATTATTCAACATTTATTCGATCTTTAGTGGAGTAACTGATCGCTTATTCCACTACTTTGCTAGTTGGGTACCTACTTTGTTGCGAAAACATTCACAATCACACAGAAAACAATTGAGGGTAGGCAATGCAAAATAGTAGAAGCCACGTCGACATGATTGCCTGCCACTGCCACGCACGCATATCCATACCATGTGATTCCAGCCTGGCCAGGCTATGTGAAAAAATTATTGTTCGTCGAATGTTGATAATTAGAAAAACAGATTCTATAGGCATGGTGCTTATCGCATATTCGCATGGCGAGAAACAAAAACCTTCCCACACCAAATCAACTCGCATCGTGAAGAAATAGTGGTAGGTGCTCTCAAAGTTCTTTTTCTTTTTGTAATGACAAGAAATATTCCTTTATTTTACCCTTCAATGTGTGCTTTGTTGTTAGGTCACGTATCGGTGGAGGGAGGTCATTCCAACACTGAGAGGCAGCATATCTAAAAGATCCTCTAAATGCCATAGTTCGGTGTTTGGGAGTCACGAATACGTGAGTACATGCTCTTTTCTGGTATTTAATGCGATCTTGAACCCAAACTAGTTTGTTGTAAAGATACTGGGGCCTCCCTGTGCTTAAGACACCAAATAGCATGATGGAAAGGTGGAGTTTTCTGCGTGCTTCCATCGTCAGTGAATCCGCTGCATTAAGAAAGGGTGTGATGCGCGACCGAGGTGGGACGTGGTAACAAAAACGAGCACAAGCATTTTGTACACGTTGTACAAGCCTAGCAGACCTGGACAGAAGGCATGGACCATAGACAACATCACAATGATTAAGTTTTGATAAAACTAAGGACTCACACAATTCTAATTTCTTCGCTAATGTAATGTCTTATTTTGTACAATAATTTTAGTCTATAGAAACAGTTTCGCGCACATTCCATGACATGATTTTCAAAATTAAGGTGGCTGTCGAAGGTAATTCCCAGATTCCGGGCTACATGTACGCGTTCAACAATTTCCCCCTGTATATAAATATTGAAAGGCGTGCAACGATTGTTAAGTTTTTGCAAGTTGTTTTTTGTACCTAGTATTATGAGCTTGGATAAGGATTCAGAACAAGACAATTCGACTTGCACCAATTATGCAAATTATGCAGGTCATCATTAATACTAGCAACAGCAGAAGCGGAATCTGTTGGTTTAAAAGATAGATACAGTTGTAAATCATCTGCATATAGGTGATGACTACAATGAGTAATGCTCTGTGTTATGTCTGCGCTGTAGAGTATATACAGGATCGGCCCGAGGATGGACCCTTGTGGGACACCCCGAGTGACCCTCAGGGGGGCGGACTTCAATCTCGATCCATCAGCCATTGCAAGTTCCACATACTGGTGTCTCTGCGAGAGATAACTGTCAAACAACCTCACCGCTCTAGCGTCAGCTCCATAATAAGCTAGTTTGGATAATAATAAACTTGTATTTATAGAGTCAAAGGCGCGTGAAAAATCAAGTAACAGCAGTGCCGTTAGCTTGCCCTGGTCCTGAGCAGCAATAACCCATCGATCGACGTTGATCGATTAACCCCGGCTATATTCCATCAGTTTCTTCCGAAACGCATGCAGAAGAGGACTCGTTGTTCTTGGCCAGTACGATGTTGCTCGTACTAATATTACGGAGACGCAAACGCAGAAGAATCTGATTGCGGCCGTTTTTTAAAGCCAAAGATCGCTTATTTTATCCAAATGACATTTTAAGCAGCGGTTTTTTATTTTAGTAGCGATTGTCATGAATTTCGAGGTTATTTTTTTATTAGACAACAGAAAACTAGCTCCATTCAAAAATATCTTGGGGGAGGAAGGGACGGGGATGGAGGGGGTACGGTAATGGTAACTTAGTAGAATATTTTGTTTATTTTCCTAAAAATAACCTAACATAACCTCAAAATAAAAATATCTTAAAACTATGCATTTCCGCACTTTGGACAATCCCTCCCCTCCCCCTCCCCCGCCCTCCCGCCCCTCCCATTCACTCTCCCCCTCCTCCCCCTCATTTCCCCTTCCCCCCTTTTTCGGTGTTGCTTAATCTTATATTTATAAAAAAAGTGAAGAGGCCGGCGCGTCTAATCAAACAGCTCGATCTGACACCCAATCCATTCTACCGGTCGATTGTCGATCGACATCGATCGATTGGTCTGGTAGAAACCATCAATCGACGCCGACTAATCCATTTTACCATCGATCGATTGGTCTGGTAACACCCTTACTCACCGATGGGCGGAGGCAGTCGAGAGTAAAGGGGAGGCACTGGCACTTAGCTTGGACGTAGCGAAAACTTTTGACAGGGTATGGCACGGGGCTCTTCTCTCTAAACTTCCCATCATACGGGCTTCCTGAGAAATTGTGTTCATGGGTGGCCAGCTTTCTTACTGGGCGTAGCATCAGAGTCGCAGTCGACGGTTCGTGCTCCGACATGAAGCCCGTGAATGCTGGAGTCCCGCAGGGGTGTGTGTTGTCCCCTACTGTTCTGTGAACGCACTTCAAAGATAAGTATTGATAGAGAAAAAAAAATTGTGTTCTCTATGGTTGATCTATATTGTTGTTGGTTTCTCCCTCCTGTAAAAATTGTAAGAACTGAGTCGTCTAAAAATAAAGTCTCAAAAAATTAAATAATAAGGAAGTTTGTAATTCATAAATATATCCTGTGCCAGACCCAAATACCTAAATATAACAGGTTATGGGCCCAGAGAGAGTAAAAACAGTAACAAAAGCAGTGATTAAAACAGAAAATAAAAACAGTGATTAAAAAAGGGGAAGCCATTAGGCCGAGTACGCAAGACAATAAAACTTCAATACAAAAATATTTGTTCGATCGTAAAAAACACACGATGGACGAAGTAAAGAACATTGAAGTACTAAGAAATAATGAAAAATTCCATCTCTGGAAATTTGAAATCGGGGTTCACCTAAAAGCTCATAGCCTTGAACACGCGGTGCAAACCTACAAGTGCCAGCTCCGAAAGTTCCGATAGTAAAAATAAAACTTTGTTGGATGCAAAGGCTCAGAAAGTGATAATAGATACTATAGACAAAAGACTAAAAATTAATATCATGAACTGCAAATGTGCAAATGAAATGTACAACACGTTGTGCGCCATCTTTGAGGGCAACGAGGAACGCAACAAAACCAAAATACTTCAAGATTTTTTCAATTTCAAAGGCGAAAACTTATCTATCAACGAAATTGTCAACACTGTTCAAAACTTGGCTTTTCGATTAAAATGTATGAAACATACAATTGACGACGAAATGGTAATTCAGAAAATACTTACTTGCCTGCCGTCCAATTTTCCTACTTTGTAACGGCTTGGGAGTCAACAGACAGAGAAAATAAGACCACAACAAACCTAATAAATCGTCTATTATCTGAAGAAAATAGATTAGCTAATAATTCCGAGCAACAAGTTGCTTTCAAGACTGGAAAAAAGTAAATAAGATAAAATGTTTCAAGTGCAACAAAATTGGTCACACAAAAAAACGACTGCAAAATGTGTGGAATCTGTAAGCGTTTTAACCATGCAGTAGACTGCAAGTTGAAAAACAAATATTGTTCCATCTGTAAAAAGACGAACCATAAGGAAGAAGACTGCTTTTTCAGGAATAAAAATAAAAGTAACAATGTAGTATTTTTGGCAAGTGAATGCACAACAAAACAATTTGAATTTATAGTTGATTCGGGAAGCACAAAACATAAGACCCGTTTTAAAAACACTCTTATAAACTATCAAAATAAAACCACAGAAATTGCCACAACAAACAATGATTCAATGTTGTCGCAAGATGCGGGTACAGTGGAAGGTGCAAGCTGTAAACTGATTAACACACTATATATTCCTGACTTAGCACAAAATTTACTATCGTTGAATGCAATAACAAAGAATGAGGGCTGTGTCTTATTCGAAAAGGATGCAGTAAAAATATTTAAGAATGGTGAAATTGTGTTAACCGGAGAAAAGAGAAATGGTTTATACACAGTTGACCTAAAATCAAATGACAATGAGAAATCTCTGTTGTCAAAAGAAAAAGGGACAGCCGAGGAATGGCATAAGACATTGGGCCACCCTGGTAAGACTTAATGGAGAAAATATTAAAATCTGTAGACGGAATAAAAATAACTAAAGAGAGAAATCCTGATATAGTATGTGAAGTGTGTATAAAAGCTAAGCAATCCAGATTACCCTTCACTACTGAAAGAAAAAGAGCTGAAATACTACTAGAAATTGTACACTCTGACATTTGTGGTCCGTTTGACAACAAAACATATGATGGATACCTCAGACCAAATATTACATTTGGTCCGAGATGGATACAGTTATTTTCTAACAATGATGGATGACTTCAGTCATTTCACAAAAATATAATTAAGAAACAAAAGTGAAGCGTCACACTGTACCAAAAACTACATAGAAGAATCAGATCGTGAAAAAAATTTAAAACTGTACTCTTTCAGATGTGATAACGGTGGTGAATACAAAAGTAATGAATTTAAAAATTGGTGCAAGCAAAAAGGAATCTTTTTAGACTATTCAGTGCCCTATACTCCACAGTTAAATGGAAAGTCAGAACGCCATAATAGATCAATACTAGAAAAGGTTCGAGCACTACTCTTTGATTCTAACCTAAGTAAAAGTATGTGTGGTGAACATACTGTGCTACATACATTCTAAATAGACTGCCTAGTGAAACAATAAATAATCTGACACCATATGAAATGTGGTTTAGACGAAGACCAAACATAAGTAACCTGCAAACTTTTGGTACAACAATCTTTGCAAAACAACTAGGTACATGCATCAAGAAACTAGATCCGAAAGGTAAAAAGTTGATCATGATTGGATATACCAATAATGGCTACAGATTGTAGAATGCAGAAGAGAAAAAGGTTGAAATAGCAAGAGATATAATACCATGTAATACACAAGAAGAAAAAATAAGTGAAAATAATAATAAACACATGTATATAAATACCGGATTTGAGAATAAAAACCAGGACATACATATAGATAATATAGAAACGGAAAACAGCACAGAAGTACAGGAAAACATAGAAGTGCAAAATCTAGAAGAAGAAAACACAGAAGATCAGACATCAGATGCGGAGAAGGACAGTGCAGAGGAATCAGCAAATTACATACCTACAAATAAGAACATAAATACTGAACAACAAGGGAGGAAAAGTAACAGAGAAAGGAAGTTGGCAACTAAACTTAAAGATTATGTACTACTTACCTACGCTGAAGTGATGGCCAGTCCGGAACAGCTGAACTGGCAACAAGCTATAGATTCAGAGAAGGATTCCCTTGAACAAAATCTAACATGGGAAATTGTAGACATTGGTGAAGCTCGAGGTAAGAAAATATTAAGTAACAAATGGGTATTTCGAGTGAAGGATGATGGCACATACAAGGCGAGATTGGTGGTACGTGGTTTTGAACAAAAGGGTATTGATTTTGAAGAAATATATAGTCCAGTGGTGAGTCAATCTACATTAAAATCCTTGTTTGCAATAGCAGCTTGTAATAACTATGATTTAATAACTTTTGATGTAAAAACAGCATTTTTGTATGGATACTTAACTGATGAGAATATATACATGTATATACCTGACGGTTATAATAAAATACCTAACAAAATTTTTAAGTTAAAAAAGGCTTTATATGGCTTAAAGCAAGCACCTTTTACTTGGAATAAAACATTCACTAAAGCTATGTTAGAACTGATCGTTGTGTGTTTGTTAATAGAGATAAAACTATTATTATTGCAGTCCATGTTGATGATGGTTTAGCTATCTCTAAAAACGAACAAGAATTAATTACTATATTAAAATACTTAGAAAAGGATTTCAAACTAAAAATTAATAAAAATCCTAAAACTTATGTTGGTTTTGAAGTAAATAAACATGAAAATGGAATAACTTTATCTCAACAAAATTATATTGAAAACTTATTGGTAAAATTTAATATGAATGAAGCAAAACCAGCCCAAATTCCTTGTAATACAGATAGAAACTTAGATAACCTTAATTATTGTGAGACTACTAATTTTCCATATAGAGAACTCATAGGTGGGTTATTATATTTAGCAACCAGAACTAGACCTGATATTGCCCAATCTGTAAATGAGGCTAGCATGAAAACCGAGAAATCTACCAACCATGATGTGACAGCTGTAAAAAAGATTCTCAGATATTTATCTGGCACCAAAACTAAAGGAATAACTTATTAAAAGGGAGGTGACTTATCTGAACTTATTTGCTATTCAGACTCTGACTATGCAAACTGTGTATTAACTAGGCGTAGTACAACAGGCTATGTAATTATGCTATCAGGTGGACCTATTGCTTGGTGTTCGAGACGCTAACCAATAGTAGCTCTGTCCTCGACTGAGGCAGAATAATTGCTGCTGCAGACTGTTTAAAAGAAAGTTTATTTCTAAAACATTTTTTTACAGAATTATTGTGTAATAACTTAATTATAAGATTAAATATAGACAACCAAAGTTCTATACAACTAATTAAAACAGGTTCATTTAATAAAAGATCAAAACATATAGATGTAAGGTATCACTTTATTCATGAACATTATAAGTAAAAACGGCAATTTAAAACTAGAATTTGTTTCAACTAATGAGCAAATTACAGATATCCTAACAAAACCTTTATTAAATCACAAGTTTGATAATTTAGCATCTAAGTCAATAATAATAATAATAAAATATACTTTAATTGCACACAAGAACATACACAGAAAAGAACATTTTTACAGAGACAAAGTACAAAACAGGCAGCCTTATTGCTAACAAGCAATCTCTTCCAGGCAACCTTGGGTGATAAAAATATAAAAAGAAAGAATAATAAAATGGGTGCAAGAATAAGGAAATAAGAAAATAGGAATATACGATGTGTTGTTTAAAAACTAGATAGACAAGATAAGACATAATAATTAAATAAAGGAGATAAAATAGATAATGCAATATTATATAATAGGAAATAAATAAAGCTATGAAGACATACTCAAGAAATGACTCTGGACCTGACTCTTAAACTAATTCAACGTGCGAGCACTCCTGATGCTCTCTGGTAGTGCATTCCAAAGCCGGACAGCATGCACAGAAAAGGAGTACGATAGGAAATCTGTGGAATGAAGAGGAGTTACAAGAGCAAGGTTGTAAGCAGAGCGCAAGGTACGGCTAAAGGAAGAGGAACGGAAGGAAAAACAATTTCGTAGATAAGGAGGAGAAGTTGGTAGAAAGAGGACAGAAAATAGAAAGGAAAAACGTGTAAGTCCCTACGCCGTCGTATTAGGAGCCAGTTAAGCTGAGCTCGATAACTCGAAACATGGTCGTATTTCCTTAAATTAAAAATAAATCGAATGCATAGATTCTGCAGACGCTCCAGCTTATTAAGAAGTTCCTCCGAAAGATCAGCGTAGCATACATCAGCATAATCGAGGATGGATAGCAGGAGAGTTTGCGCCAAAGTGATTTTAGTGCTAGTCGGCAGAAAATTTCGAAGACGATTGAGAGAATAGTAAGCACCAAAAACCTTTTTCCGAACAGCCTCAACCTGGGGACGCCAAGTAAGGCACTGATCAAAAACAATCCCCAAGTTTTTTACATTCTTGGCGAATGGAACAACACTGCCCGCGAAGTTAACAGAAGGTAGAAGCGCATAATTGATCCTTGAAACAAAATAAAGACTACCGATGATTATAGCCTGTGTCTTGCTAGGATTAACAGCAAGGCCATAAGACTTGCTCCAATCGTATATCATGTCAAGATCTCTATTTGTGACTTCCACAGCATGTGAAAGATCCGATAACGGTGCTTGTGTGTAGATCTGGAGATCATCAGCATACAGGTGGTAGGAACATGAAAGTGACTGTGAAATGGAATTTATAAAAATTGAAAAAAGAAGGGGAGATAAGACGCCACCCTGAGGGACACCAGCGTCAATATTGCACCACGTAGATAAAGATTCTTTAACACGTATGCGTTGCCGACGCCCCAACAGGTAACTTTGAAACCAATCAACCACGGAAGGCGATATCCCAATAGAATGCAAAACACTGAGGAGAATGTCAAAGTCCACTGAGTTAAAGGCATTACTGAAGTCTAGTAATGTCAACAAAGTAAGATGACGATTCTCCATGCCACGATGAATATCGTCAGTGATTTTAGTTAAGGCTGAAGTCGTACTATGACCCATACGGAACCCGGATTGAAAGGAATTAAGGAGATTATTTATGTTTAGGAAGGTAGTTAGTTGACGATGGATAAGTTTTTCAATGACCTTAGAGAGGAAAGGTAGTATGGAAATAGGACGGTAGTCGGAATACAGGGTGGGATTTGACTTTTTAGGAAGTGGAATAACAGTAGCATCCTTCCAAGCAGTTGGAAAAACTCGAGACGCCACTGAAGTGTTGAGGATGTGAGTAATAACAGGAGTAAGGATATCTAATATAGGAAGGATCATATTACGACTTATCGAATCATTACCCACAGCTCTAGAGCCTATGGAGAGTATTGCTCTCCTAACATCGCCCTCCGTAAATTGATCTACGACAAACGGTGAAAAATCAGGTGTTGGTAAATTTGAAAGACGCTGCAAAGTGTCGGTCTTACAGTGGACACTAATAGACAACAGGGAGGTAAAGTGAGAATTTAGAATATTTATATCTTTGTTATTGGGACTACTTTGCTTAGATTTGCCAACCCCGAGAGATTTGAGGAATTTCCACACCTTAGCAGGGTCCTCATTTTGAACAGATTTATGGATGTGGCGTCTTTGAGCGTCCCTTACCACTGTGTTGCAACGATTTCTAGCACGGTTATATCTAAGTTCGTTCTTATTCGAAGGATCAAGTTTGTACCTAGATTTCGCAGAGTTCTTTTTAGTCATAAGTAGTCTTATATCACGTCGTACAGCTCGATTAAGGTTGCATTAAAAATTTCGATTTGCCTATCAACACAGTCAGCAGTGAATATGGCCGACCAATCCAAACCACCGGCATCTTCCTGCAGCTGCTTGAGATCCATTTTGGCGAAGTTACGTTGAAGCAGCACGCGCGGCTTATCCTTCGGAGGGCGAACCCGATAAGACAAGAATATCAGGTCGTGGTAAGAGAAGGCGTCGGCAGAAAATTGACCATGCTTATTAACAAGGTTTGGAGAGGATACAATCATAAGATCCAGAAGTGATGGGGAACAATTGGGGAAATGGTGAGTCAATGAGTAAGTATGTAACAAATGAACTTAGTAAAATTAATTAAATATTTATACAGGTCAGTAAACAATATGAAACCTATAAAAAGCATATAGGAATAATTTGATGATAAATTAATAAATATTAATAAATGACAAATATTTATAATATTGTTTAAGTTTCAGAGAAACAGAAAATTTAGCTATAAAAATAATTATTTCAGAGATATTTAAACTTGTACTGCTGTAATTTGAAGTCCTTAAAGCCAGTGAATGTCAAACTTTGTTATTGAAATCTGTAAAAATCCAGTGAATATCAAACTTTAATTTTTTTTTAATTAATTTAAAAAAAATGTTTTTTATAAAATTAATTTTTAAAATTAGGAGAAGGTGTTCTGTGAACGCACTTCAAAGATAAGTATTGATAGAAGAAAAAAAAATGTGTGTTCTCTATGGTTGATCTATATTGTTGTTGGTTTCTCCCTCCTGTAAAAACTGTAAGAACTGAGTCGTCTAAAAATAAAGTCTCAAAAAATAAAATAATAAGGAAGTTTGTAATTCATAAATATATCCTGTGCCAGACCCAAATACCTAAATATAACACCTACTCTATTTCTTCTGCATAACAATGACATGCTGCATAACAACAGCATTCATTGCTATGCAGACGACAGTACTGGGGATACGCTCTACACCGGGCGAGCTAATATTTCTCTGGAAGGCGTCATCGAGCGCCGCACAGTGTGAGATTAAGCCTTGGTTCCGGACGTCTTCAGTTTATATTCCCATTTGATGGATCTAAGTAAGAAGTAAAACTTTCACGAAAAAACCATGTGCTTGTTCCGTTTAGTTTAGAAGATATTTTAAATCTCGAGAAAATTCCATAGAAACCATAGAAATGCATTATATCTGTAATTGTATATCTATTATTTACAATTGTGGTATAGTATTATAGACAATCTTTTTAAGTACCAGCACATGAAAAAAAAAATGAATTCGGACACTTCTAGGCAAAGAAATATCTATTTTTCTCAAATATGATAAAATATTTTTTTCTCAAAATCCCTATTAAATTAGCATTTATTTTTAAAACCAAATGATGCCTAATAATGATAAATAACAATACAAAAAAAACCAAACGTTAGAACTTCAGGATCTCCGAGATATGAATTTTCAAAATTATAAGTTAGGGTTGTCAATTATATTACGAGTGTGCCTTCGTACAATATTTACACATTAACTTATAGCAGGCATAACTTTTAAATTTGTTTTCTTCTCTTCACTACTTCTTAGCTGGACTGGGTATAAATAAAAAACATTGAATATATTCAGCTGCTATCTATCATCCCGTGCATGTCGTAACAGTCTATTAAGGAAAAATGAATTCTCCAACAAGATGTATATGGGAGTAGTTATTAAGAGAGTTTTCATTTCTCACGCTACGCCTTTTTATCAGATGGGGTCGAGCGAGCATCACACAAGGAAATTAGATCGCAAAACATCAATTCTTGACTTATTTCGCCGAGCACTAGAATCATCAGATCCGTTCCTTTCGTCTTTGTCTCTCAGCAATCGTCAACAAAAAACCAAACGCTTACCTATTCCTGAAAAGGTGCTTTTTCTTTTGAAACCGTATGTCGTAATCCATGACAAAAAGACCACAGAAATGACAAATATCGAGCTCGAATCAAATAAAATTTTGATTCACTCAGATAATGATGAGGATGATTGATTATAGTTATTATTAATAATCTTTATTTTTATTGACTGACATTTTTTTTTATAATCATTTAAGCATAAAATTACTTCATTTTTTTATTGAAAGAACATTATTTTTTACTTTAGGAAGTGTCAACCCTATTTCCATAGAAAATGAAAATAAACTTAGAACTGCTATAGTTCCGAGATCCTTCGGGATAATGTCGTGATATTTTAGGGTGTTCTTTATACAGATATATTACGTAATATGTTAGCTAAATAAAATGCTAATACCATCAATCAAATTATTAAAATAATAAAAACCAAAAAATTGTAAATAATGGATATCTTATTGCATTGTAAACCTATTAAGCTATTTTTTTTTATTATCATAGTTTTTATGTTATTTGATCATAATTATAATTTACAGACGGTTTTACCTATTATTTTGGACATGAAAAAATAAAACATAAAAGCGGGTAGTGAGTGACCTTATAGAAAAAAATCATATCTCCTAAATTCAACAAAATATTTAATCGGTAACTGAATTTACGGCTTTATTATAATATAAAGTATAAAAACAAAATCTTAAACTAGGGTGTCCGCAACTCATCCAAAATCTCACACTGTGCGCCGGAATAAACTTGTGACTGACACCGAGAACATGTTATGTCATGTCTCGGATTGGGGCCGACATAACCTAGTCCGCTTTAACCCCTCCAAAACAGAAGTTTGCGCATTTACCGCGAAAAAACATCCCTTCGTCGTATCTCTGAACTTTGAGGGAGCTCCCCTTGATACCAATCCGACTATTGGAATCCTTGGCGTCGATATTTCGAGTGACGTTCAGTTTCGTGGTCATTTGGAAGGTAAAGCTAAATTAGCTTCGAAAAAGCTGGGTGTGCTTAATAGAGCGGGTCAGTATTTCACGCCGGCCCACTGTTTACAACTGTATAAAGCACAGGTCAGGCCGCATACCAACTCCTTCCATTTGACCGCAATCAACGCAGCAGCTCTGCGTCTCGAATTGTCGACGACGTGGTTATTTCAGGACGGCTTG
This sequence comes from Scoparia ambigualis, assembly GCA_963921215.1. Classification (NCBI taxonomy): domain Eukaryota; kingdom Metazoa; phylum Arthropoda; class Insecta; order Lepidoptera; family Crambidae; genus Scoparia; species Scoparia ambigualis. The sequence goes on from OY992507.1 coordinate 9,790,724, forward strand.
ATCCACTGGCTCTTCGGAGAGACCTTGTCTCTCTGTATATTGTACCGTATATATCATGGGGAGTGTTCTGAGGAATTGTTCGGCTTGATCCCTGCCGCTGATTTCCTTCACCGCACTACACGCAATCGACTGTCATTGCATCCACATCACCTTGATGGATGGCGGTCTACTACTGTGCGTTTTTTCAAGAAATATCTTGCCTCGAACTACAGTGTTGTGGAACCAGCTCTCGGCGGCGGTATTTCCGGACCGTTACGACTTAGGGATCTCCAAGAAACGAGCCTATTCCTTCCTTAAAGGCCGGCAACGCGCCTGCGATTCCTCTGGTTTTGCCATGGTCCATGGGCGGCGGTAATTACTTTCCATCAGGTGACCCGCTTGCTCGTTTGCCTCCTTCTGCTATAAAAAAAATTAAAGATAAAGATAAATATTCTTTAGTGCATAATAACACATAATGAAAAATTTGTTATCCGAGTTAACCGACTTCTAAAAAGGAGGAGGTCCTATGTTCCACGGTATGTATTTTTTTTATGTATATCACCTATTTCTACGACAATTATTGTGGACCGATTTTCAAAATAATTTGTTTATTCGAAATAGGATACTGCCGAGGTGGTCCCATTGTCATTGTAGGTAATTGTATTATTTATTTTGTAACTTATGTAGGGTAGAGGATTTCGAATGTGAAGGAGAATAAAACAGTCTTGTCTCAACTCGCTGGTTTGACTCATGCGCCCATCCGAATACACAAACATGGCGCAGTCGGTAGTCGGTTGGAATAAAAATGAAAGTACTTATTAAATTGTAGATTAAATAAATTAAAGAAATACAATTTAAAGAGCAATTAACATTGTGCTTGTGCAACAGTAACTGAGGTAATAGTGAAGAATTTCAAGAAAAAAAAGTAAGCAGTGAACGAGAATGGAAGCAATTTTGCAACCACCGCAACCGTTTATTTTCGAAAATGACTTGGCGAACGTCACCTCTGGCAATTTAAGTAAAGAATGGATAAAGTGGAAGAGTTCTTTTAAAATATATTATGAAGCGTGTGAGCTGCATAAAAAAGAGAAAAAAGTACAAATAAATATTCTGCTACACATAATTGGCGAAAAGTGTCGTGAGGTATATGAACAATTCAAATTAGCATGTGAGACTATTGAAGAGCTGTTAAAAGAATTTGACAAATTTTTCCTGCCTAGCAAAAACATTACAATTGAACGTCATGCATTTTTTACTAGGAATTAACAGGAGTTGGAATCAGTTAAACAGTATGCATTTGAATTGAACAAAATAGCAGCTAGATGTGAATTCAAGGACAACTAATGATTTGGTACGAGATCGAATGATATGTGGAATAACGGATGGGGCGTTACGGAAACGATTATTAAGAGAAACCGAGTTAAACTTATCAAAATCGAAAGCAGTTGATATATGTCGTCTGGCTGAAATATCAAGATAACAAGCAAATAACATTAAGATAAAAAAGAAGGTGCATTGTGTGGATGAAATCGTGTCTTCCGAGCATCAAGAAGGAAACCATGTTCACTTTGTTAGACGGGGCGCACAGCGTAGTTCAACGGCAATGCAACCAACTTCAAAATGCCGGTCACCTCGGCGAGAAAATTTCCCTGTTGCCTGCGCGTCAGCGAGCTCCGTTCCGTCTACGCGTAAACAACAAGCGGTGCCACGCACCGCTACGTATAATAGAAACTCGCGAAATCTTTTCATCCAGACCGGGACATAGTGTAACGTGCGTAAAATGTGGGACAAGTCACAAGAAATATAATTGTCCGGCGTATGGACAACGATGTAATGCATGTAATAGAAGGAACCATTATGCAGTAAACTGCAGTAATGTGGAACCCATATTGTATGGGAATAACGAATAGGAAGAATCGCGTTTGTGTAGACGATAGCATAAACCATGCCAGGATGTGTCGAATTTATGAAGTCCAGGAGGAGTCCAGCGATCAGGTAATTTATACTATAAATCATAGCAAGCTTTGCAAGAATGACTGGTCAGTATCATTGTTAATAAAAAATATACCAATAAATTTTAAGTTAGACACTGGAGCCGATGTAAACATATTACCGAAATGTTTTTTAAACAAGATTAATCTTTTTGAGAAGGATTTAGCGAGGACAACAATGAAATTACAAGGTTATTCGGGAAGTAAAATTGAAGTCATGGGCAAATGTTTTTTGAAGGTAAATTATAAACAAAATTTATACATATAACGGCGTGTGATTTATTTAATTAATTATTTATCAGAATATTGTATTTGTTTAGTTATTTTGCCAATGACTAGGCTATATGAACTTGGGCTGAATAGACTGAGGCTGTATGAACTAAGGCTGTATAGACTTAGGCTGTATGTATTTAGTTTCTTTGGTTTGCTAGTTTTATTTTTAGAGCGGTTAACACCGAATGGAGTTGGGTTCGTGAGACTGTCATAGCGGCAGAGCACATTCTGGTGACGGCGTCCATACAGTTTACACGTGCACAAACCCATTGGCTCTAATCTTTCTAAATCTTTGCAATCACTTATTATTTTAAATTGTTAAAGTTCGTTCATAATAAAACAGTGTGTGATCCACATTTTGGTGCAATCATTTCGACTCCATCAACACCTTAACGCCCACCATGGATAACGGAAGCCACGAGGTGCCGCTCGGAAATCCCTTATCAGAAGTGGGATTACCGCAACAACAATCAGGTCAGAGTATTGATACTTCTTTACCAAGTGAAACCGAACGCTGGAAAATGTTATTTGAGATGCAACAACGCCACATGATTGAATTAATTAGTGCAATAAAGGAACCTAATACAACAGAATCTAAAATAACGTTTCCCGAGTTCAATCCTGAAAATCATGATTGTGATGCACGAGCATGGTGCAATACTGTAAGCCTATGCATACAAGACAAACAATTATCAAGTAGTAGCTTGATTATTGCTATGAGTAAAGCGCTTAGGGGCTCAGCGTCTTCATGGCTGGCTCAGAATAGTTTTCCTGGCGTAACCTGGCCTCAACTAAAAGATTTATTTCTTGCTCGATACGATTACGTAGAAACCCCAGCAGCAACTTTATGCAGGCTATTCAACGAAAGTCCAAAAGAAGGCGAATGTCTTTCATCATATGCCAGCCGGGTTCTGAGCACTTTAACTAGCCAATGGCGATCTTTATCGAATGAACAAATAGCTATTGCAGTTACTATGGCGCATGCATCCAAAATAGAACCAAGGCTGCAGAGAATTATTTTTACAACTGAAATTGATACTCGAGTAAAGATGCAACAAGAATTAATGTCTTTTAACTATCGTAAAAGGGGGTTATCATTTCAAGAAAAATCAAGTGGGCCCAGTGATGCTAAGAAACCCCGACAAGAACACTCGAGACGCTGTTACAAATGTGGCAGAGTGGGCCACTTATCTCATGAGCGTACATCAAAGAATGTTGGTGGTAACTCCACTAATCCACGATCTCAGTTTTCAGGGTCTACTATATCGCATCAGGCGCAAGAGGACATCGCACCCAAGAAGTTACCTTCACCTACCTGCTTCTACTGCGGCAAGCAGGGTCACATCGCTACGCGCTGCCCTAATAAGGAAGCTAGTACCAGCAGCACCCACGTAGAGCGTCGCGTGAATGTCTGCACTATCAAGCCAGCTATGGACCAACTTTCGATTGAAACTGGTGAGAAGTTTTCATTTTGTTTCGACTCCGGTGCTGAATGCTCTTTGATTAGAAAATGTGTAGCAGATAGGTTTCCTGGTAAAAGGCTACATAACTTAGTGACTTTGATAGGTATAGGCCAGTCTACCATACAGTGTAACCTTCAGTTATTGACGACTGTATCTATACAGGGGTACTTCTTGGAGTTAGAATTTCACGTGGTTTCTGACTGTTCTATTTCGGACAGTATTATGATTGGGCGAGATTTGCTCTCATTAGGATTTTCGGTTGAAATTTTTGAGAGTCAGCTTTCAGTGAAGAAGCTTAAAGTCATATCAATTTGCGACGTAGGACAGAAAGTTACCAATTTTGACGATATTAATACAGACGTACCTTTAGAAAGTAAAGTCAAACTTATCTCCCTACTTAACGATCACTCTGATTATTTCGTGGAAGGCACTCCAACAGGTAGAGTGACCACAGGGCAATTAGAAATCAGGTTAGCTGACCCAAACCGCACAGTGCAGCGTCGCTCTTATAGACTGAGCTCTGAAGAAAGACAAATAGTACGCTCAAAGATCAAAGAATTATTGGACTCTCGTATTATTCGCGAAAGCTGCTCACCATTTGCTTCTCCAATTCTGTTGGTTAAAAAGAAAGATGGTACGGACCGACTTTGCGTAGATTACCGTGAGTTAAACAGTAATACAATTCCTGACCGTTACCCAATTCCAATTATTTCCGACCAAATAAGACGCTTAGTAGGAGCAAACTATTTTACTTCTCTTGATATGGCTAGCGGCTACCACCAGATACCTGTTCAGGAGGAATCAATTGAGCGAACTGCCTTTGTGACACCGGATGGGTAGTTTGAATACTTAACCATGCCGTTTGGCCTTCGAAACGCTCCATCGGTGTACCAACGTGCAATCAACAAAGCACTAGACGTTTTGGCTGAGTCTTTTGCAGTAAATTACATTGATGACGTCATTATCCCCTCCCGAACCGTAGAAGAAGGGTTGGATCGACTGCGCCAAGTTTTGAAAGCTTTAACTAATGCTGGATTTTCACTTAATTTAAAGAAATGTTCCTTTTTGAAAACTGAGGTTGAGTCTGTAGGCGAAATAAGACCAAACCCTCGTAAAATCAAAGCACTTACTGAGCTGAAACCACCTAAAACGGTTACCCAACTACGCCAATTTATTGGTTTGGCCTCTTATTTCAGGCAGTTCATACAAGGTTTTTCTCAGATGACAGCTCCTTTATATAGGCTTACCTCCGGTAAGGGTAAAATTACCTGGACCTCAGCGTTAGAATTGATTAGGCAAGATATTATAAACATTCTGACGAACAAACCTGTTCTTACTATTTTTGACCCAGATCTGCCTATTGAGCTTCACACTGACGCCAGCGCTGAGGGTTATGGCGCAATATTAATGCAGAAAGTTGATGGTAAATCACATGCTGTTGAATATTATAGCCGTCGAACCTCCAGCGCTGAGTCGAGATATCATTCTTACGAGCTAGAAACGCTCGCAGTGGTTAATGCTGTGAAGCACTTTCGTCATTATTTGCATGGTCAAAAATTTGTAGTTGTTACTGATTGTAATGCAGTAAAAGCATCCAAATGCAAAGTAGATCTTACTCCACGAGTCCATAGATGGTGGTGCTTTTTACAGTCTTTCGAGTTTGATATTGAGTACCGGCAGGGTAAAAATATGGGGCATGTTGATTTCTTATCCAGAAATCCTCTTACAGCACTACCATCACAAAACCTTAAAGTAGAGCAGAAACGCGTCAACTTCACCGAAATATCGGATATTTGGTTGCAGGCAGAGCAAGCAAAGGACGAGGAAATAAAATCTATTATGACCAAATATCAGAATAACGATTTAGGTGAAGATGTAGCCAAGACTTACGAAATAAGGCAAGGTATTTTACATCGTAAAATTGAACGAAATAATAGGAGCGTTTGGTTACTAATTATTCCAAGGGCCTTCCAGTGGTCAATTATAAATCATGTGCACGAAAGTATAATGCATTTAGGTTGGGAAAAAACTCTAGAAAAGGCTTATTGTCATTATTGGTTTCCAAACATGAACAAATATGTTAGAAAATTCGTAGAAAATTGCATAACGTGTAGAGTATCTAAGTCGCATTCTAGTAAAGTTCAAGCACAACTACATCCAATCCCGAAAGTTACTAAACCTTGGCACACTATACATATGGATGCAACGGGAAAACTTAGTGGGAAAAGAGATACCAAAGAGTATGTGTTTGTTACAATAGATGCTTTTACAAAGTATGTGCTCTTGCATCACTCTAAAAATATCGACTCTGATAGCGCATTAAAGGCCTTAAAGTCAAGTGTAGCCTTATTCGGCAGCCCTACACGTATAATAGCGGACCAAGGAAGGTGCTTTGTAGGAAAAGACTTTAAAGATTTTTGTATCGTACATAACATTAGTCTACATCTTATCGCCACAGGTTCTAGTCGCGCTAACGGGCAAGTAGAAAGAGTTATGTCTACATTAAAAAATATGCTGACAGCAGTTGAAACTAGTCATAAGTCATGGCAGGCTGCATTACCGGACGTCCAGCTAGCTATTAACTGTACACATAACCGTACTACTAAAGCTAGTCCCCTCGAACTATTAATAGGAAAAGTGGCTAGACCTTTACAGTTGATGGCTCTAGATACAGATGAAACCGACATAGATTTAGATACAGTAAGAGAGCACGCAGCACGGGACATAGAAGCAAACGCTATCATAGAAAAAGCTAGATTTGATAAGAATAAGGCAAAGGTAAAGAATTTTAAAGTAGGAGACTATGTTTTATTAGAAAATCATGAGCGTAACAAAACAAAGTTAGAGGCAAAATTCAAAGGGCCGTATCGAGTGGCCGAGCTGCTTGATGGTGACAGGTATTTACTAAAGGCATTGGACTCCAATCGAACATATAAGTATGCTCATGACCGTATACGAGCTATGCCTGAATGTTATGTTCCTTTGGAGCTGAATGCATTTCTTGGGTTGGAAAAGCCAATTAACTGCTCAGAGTCAGGATATACCGTTTACGGCGTTGGTAAGTGTAATTCTCTTAGTTGATGTTACGTTAGTTGGTCAAACAAGGAGCCCGTGTGGCATGCATCTATGTGGGACCACAGTGTGACAACTGCCTGTGTGGCACCCGCCTGCGTGGCACCAGCCTATGTGGCACTCGCCTGTGTGGCACCAGCCTATGTGGCACTCGCCTGTGTGGCACCAACCTATGTGGCACCCGCTTGCCTGGCACCAGCCTATGTGGCACCCGTTTGCGTGGCAGCCGTCTAAATGAACCCGCCTGTGTGGCTGCGCTGGTGCAGTGTAAAACCTCCCTATGTAATTTACAAGGTCGAGATAAACTTGAAATTGTGTTTTAAATGTTGGGTCGTTGATTATGGTCAGAATGACCGAGCTCAAAACTGAGTTACAAGCAGTGCTCATTTGTTCACAGGTAATGGGGACGAAACACACGAGGACGTGTGAGTAATGCAGGACGGCCGTAACGGCGTGTGATTTATTTAATTAATTATTTATCAGAATATTGTATTTGTTTAGTTATTTTGCCAATGACTAGGCTGTATGAACTTGGGCTGAATAGACTGAGGCTGTATGAACTAAGGCTGTATAGACTTAGGCTGTATGTATTTAGTTTCTTTGGTTTGCTAGTTTTATTTTTAGAGCGGTTAACACCGAATGGAGTTGGGTTCGTGAGACTGTCATGGCGGCAGAGCACATTCTGGTGATGGCGTTCATACAGTTTACACGTGCACAAACCCATTGGCTCTAATCTTTCTAAATCTTTGCAATCACTTATTATTTTAAATTGTTAAAGTTCGTTCATAATAAAACAGTGTGTGATCCACATTTTGGTGCAATCATTTCGACTCCATCAACACCTTAACGCCCACCATGGATAACGGAAGCCACGAGGTGCCGCTCGGAAATCCCTTACATATTACAATTTGTTGTTGTTGATGCTCATTCTCCTCCGATATTGGGTCGTAGACCATGTGATGAAATAGAATTTTTTTATTTTTTTTTTATTTTATTCAGAAAACCAACAGCGTTTACAAACAATTCATCTTAAATAGTATAAACTTAAATTAAGGCCAATTACAGGTTTTCCTAATGTATCAAAAAGTAAATTGTTGAGCATAAACTAATAATAAATTAAATAAAAGTAATCGTTGACTGACTCTTTTGAATTAAACTGCTTATGCGATGAATTGAACTTTTTCTAAATAATTTATAAGTCTTGCAAGAATAAAAAACAATATACCCATTTAGAAATCACATCATTAGGCAGGTAAGGTAGGTACTTAAGAACATTCAAATTGACAACACAAATGCAGAATCCTCGAGTTTATTTCGCAAAAAAATTATATTACGAATAACTAATGGTATTATTATAGATAAGAAGATATTGCATTATGATATTAATAAAATTTCTGTTAAAATAGATAAATAAACAAATAATAACAATAAGAAATAATAAAATATTAAATAAATACAAACAAATACTTACACTCCTTTTTGTATTTTTTTTCCTTGCAATTGTAAATAAGTAATTTTATGTAATTTTATGCATCTTTAGCCTCTGCCAAGGCATTAACTATAGCTTTCTTAAACTGCTGTTTTGTACAGTGAAATATATCCACATCGCATCGTGGTATTGTAGACATGTGCGATTCGTGAAAGAACGGAGTTTTTAGCATAGTTTGTACGATGGTGAGGCACATGCAGCAGGGCGGTGTGGCGCGTGCGGCGCGTGGGCGTGCGGTACGATACTCTGGACACCAGCTCGGAGCAGTCTATCTGGCTACGCACAATGTCATATAGTAATGACATATCCAACATAATGCGTCTTTGCTCTAGGGTCAAAATACCATGTATAACGCAACTATCTTCATAGGCATTATTGTTAGTTTTAGAACGATAATTAAGGTAGCAGCATTATTGTTAGTTTTAGAACGATAAGTAAGGTAGTTTTATAAATAATGTACTGAGGGGACCATATAGTACTCGCGTATTCTAAAATGCTTCTGACGTAGGCAAAGTAAACGATTTTAATAGCTGTAACATCTGTAAAGGTCTTACATGTACGCAAAACAAAACCTAGATTTTTGTAGGCTTTACTAGTACTTAAATTTGTGTGATCGGATAGTAACATTTTATGATCTAAATACACTCCTAAGTCTCTAATTACTTTTGTGCGTTTAATTACGTCTCCATTGAAGTGGTAATCAAATGTCATAGGTTTAGTTTTTCGGGTAAATGTTATACACTCGCATTTGTCTATATTTATTGTAATCATATTTTTGTTATAATATTGGAATAGGTTATTAAGGTCCTTTTGCATTAGAGTACAGTCACCTTCACCATTAATTTTGCAATATATTTTTTTATCGTCAGCGTACATAAGGTAGTTCGAGTACTTGAAGCATGATCCTATATCGTGCAGATATGCATTGTAAAATAGCGGACCTAAATGTGAGCCTTGAGGCACACCAGTAGCTATTTCAATAAAATCCGAACGATAACCTCCCACCACAACCGCCTGAGAACGATTCTTAAGATAAGATTCTATCCATCGGAGTAAGTTCCCGTGTATTCCCAGCCCTTGTAGCTTATTTAAAAGTATCAGGTGATCTACACGGTCGAAAGCTTTTTCGAAGTCCGTGTAGACCACGTCGACTTGACCACCTCCATCCATATTTTCCAAAATAAAGCTTGAGAAGCACGTCAGGTTGGTAACGGTAGACCGCCTCTTCAAAAAACCATGCTGTTTCTGAGGTATAGACTGGGAAATTACAGGATAAATTTCTTTGTACACTATGCATTCAAACACCTTAGCAATAGTATTTAGTATGGAGATGCCTCTGTAATTCTCAATCTTTATTCGCGACCCCTTCTTGTGTACAGGAATGATGTGCGCTGCCTTCCAAATATGAGGAAAAATACCTTCTTTTAAAGAGTGATTAAATATAATAGAAATTGGAAGGGCTAGGCTTTCAGCACATCTATACCAAAAAAGAGGAGGGATCCCATCACTACCAGCGCCCTTATTTTTGTCCAGTTTCTGAAGCAATATCTTTACCGCCTCGGGGTCAGTATTTACATTAGAAATTACATTCACATCCAATGAGCACTTCCCCGACAATACGCAACTATCACTAGGGACACCAAAGACGCTTTTAAAAAATGTGTTAAACCCTTCACAAATGTCTTTTCCAACCGTATAACTCTTGTCGCCTAAACTTAAGGTTTTGGGATAATTAGAACCGCCGCGCAAAGCTTTTACGTAAGACCAAAATTACTTAGGATGTGATTTAATATTATTTTCGCAGTTACTAGTAAATTGTTTAAAACAATCCTTTTGGACACGACGTTCTCTAGCCCTAAGCATAGCAAACTCGTCATAATCTAAACGATTGCTATATTTTTTCCACCGCATGTGTGCTTTAGTCTTTTCTTTTATAATATTAATTAAAGCAGGGGAATACCATTTAGGATACGAGCGCTTTGTACATGTTTGGCTCAAAGGAACATACTTATCAATACAATCTAGTATAACCGCATACATTTTGCCCACAGCTTCATCAACAGAATTCGAGCTTAATAGGGCATGCCAATCGACATCACAACACATTTCATTAATATTGTCGTAATCACCCTTTCTAAAATTACGTTTGGGGTTCGGTGATTCCTTCAGAGGCCGTACATCAAGGTCCAAGATATCCAAACTAAAGGGTGGATGTGCGAGGTCTTCTTTGATAAGAGGCGCGTGACATCTATTGATAGTAATAGGCAGATTAGAAAAAGTCAGGTCTAAAGTGTTACCAGCAAAATTTTGTAATAAATTATATTGACTCAGTCCGAAATACCCAAACTCCTCGAGTAAACGCACAGCTGCATTTTGAACCTCGACTGAGCCTTTTCGTAAAAGAATTGGGCCGTTGGTATCCCATGAAATGCAAGATAAATTAAAGTCGCCTGTCAATAAGAAATTATCATTCGGACCAACATTTATACAATCTCTAGTACATTGGATAATCACGTCAATATCGGTTGGTATGCGGTGAGAGTCGGGCGGTACATAAACAACACACAAATGCAAATCACTAGTAGACCCGCACGCCCGCGCCGGCACCGTAACCCACAGAACCTCTGTTGAACCATGAGTTCCCAAATCGCGACGCACGGCACCGAGCAAACGGCGCGTCAAAATCATCACGCCACCTCCCAAGGCTTTGCCACTAGCCAGTAAATCGCGATCAAACCTAAAAACATCGTACCTATCATCACATAGCTCCCCGTCAAAAATACCAGTGTGTAACCAAGTCTCGGTTAAAATTACAACATCGTAATCATTACACAGAATGCTTTGACGAAGATCAAGACACTTAGTCCTGAGTCCGCGAACATTCTGGTAGTAAACACTGATATACTTGTTATTCACTTTCAATAAAAATACACTAACAACTTTTTGATAAAAGTATTCAAATACCTACATAAATACCGTGACCTTAGAAAGGTTATAAGTATATTAAAACTAAATAGGTTATCATAATCACATTTTTCACTATTGTATCACGAGTTTAGTGATTAGTTTTAGAGATAGAAATATTAAAAAATTATCTATGTGATGACGGGCGTAATAAAATATAAAAGTACTGGTTAGCGTTTTGCTTAACGGGAGGTAAGTCAACAAAATGGCATGCATGCACCGAACCAAGTGCGACCACAGTGTAACACGGCATTCATTGAACAATGGTGCGCTTCTAAAGTAGTAAACGATATGCGAACGCGACTTTTCGAATGTGTAGTTAAAATTTACTAATTGCATAGGACCATTAAAAAGTAGGTGTAAAAAAAATATAACGATTAAATATAAATTACTTATTTTAAAATAAATATTTTTAGTAATCAGATACATATAATAAAAATTAATTCGGTGGCCAAAATAAATTTGAAGTGCAAGATAGTTAGATATACCATTATTACTACCATAATAAATACATGTAAGTATTATTGAAGGGTAAAATATTTTTGTATAATACCGGAAGTTAGCATTACAATATCTTAAAGGACGCATCTGCATTGTGCGTATCGATATCACTGGAACGTCGTCAACACAAAGGTAAACGAGTGTTGTCAAAGAGTATGTAAGCAATAGATGTTTCAAAAATCTGACTACAGTAGTCAGTATAGCGAATTCAACGACTATTCCCAACTTGAATAAGTGATTTATGCGTAAACAATTAAAAAAGTTATTATGAAAAGTAAAACGTACAATAAATATGAACATCGCAATAGGCGCCATTATAAAGAATAAAAATATGAATATAAATACCTTTACAATATTTATGTAGTTACTTAAAGGAAACTGAACCGGTAAAATACAGCAACATGCAACAAAGAAAAATAAGATCTCGAGTGTCGTTACTTCGAAGCAATTTTGGAAATATCGTTTTCTTCTACTATTTGGATTGCCGGCGACGTGTCGTTTTTTCTTAAGTATATTCTGCCATTTTTTGTCCATACGTATTGGAAATGTTTAAGTTTCGCCGCTTCCCTACATTTCTTTAACAAGAATTTATTAAATTGGGTAAGGTGCTCATTAATATAGATTGGTTTGATGTCACCATGTATATCAAGATCTTTAGTCGTTATACGATTCTTACGTATACCAGAAATAATGTTATCTTTTAAAAGACGAGTTTTCATTTTAACTACTATATTTTTAGGACGTCCATGTTGTTTAATTTTAGAAGTGATGCGATTGATCTCCAGGATGTCATCTTTGGTAATGTTGACGCCTGAATGTTTAGCGACTGTCGTGAAAATGTCTTTTAAATTCTCATTTTTTATTTCTGTAATCTCGACTATTTCCAAATTTGACAGCCGGTCTCTTTGATTGTTTGCATTTATTTCCAGTTGCAGCCTTCTATTGTTGTCCGTCAATGCTTCAATCCTCGATTCTAGATTATTGACCTTAGTTGTGTCGAGAGCAAGTGATTCCATTTACTGATTTAAGTTGTCGCATTGGTTGCTAATAAATTGAACAGAAGATTCAATTCCCGTAAACTGTTTTTTCAATTTAGTATGCTCAGTGTTCAATGATTGAACAGAAGTTTTAACGACTTGATATTCCTTTCTGATGTTATTTATATCTGATTTCAATTCTAGAAAGGAATCATTTAGTTTGGTAAGATCACTTTTAAACACCGATTCCAAATCACTTTTCATTTTTGTTATGTCATTCTGCATTTCGGTCCTCCAACTTTTCAAAGTTTCTGTTATGTCAGTGCAGAAAGTTTTGAATGCTTCTGAGAAATCGTCATCATGCTTTCGTTTTCTTAAATTAATATTACCTGTTCCTGGCTCAACTGATTTGCTGAGATCGGAATCGGAACTGTATTGTTTACCAGGTGACCGCGACATCTTGATGAACACTCTGCGATATTAATCTTTGACAGATACTTATAAGAAAAAGACAAGCTAATTCAGACCTTACTACACTATTACGAGGACTTCAAATGAAAAGTTTACACTTTAAAAGATTGCAACGGGGACCAACAACACGTCCGCTGACAACCAGCTACCGAGAGCGAGAGTGTTAATTTTCAATGAAAAATTTTATGAAATTATCAAGCTAGTAATGTCAGTTAAAGAAATAAATAAAAGTGGCAAAAAGATCTTAGATGAATTTCCAGATTTATTTGTGGGTATTGGTTGCTTAACAGGTACATATAAAATTCAGGTAAAGGATGGTGTTCAACCAGTAGTTCATGCACCTAGGAAGCTACCAGTAGCCTTAAGGGAGCCAGTTAAAAATAAATTATTAGAAATGCAAAAAGACGGTATTATTGAAAAAGTTGAAGGTCCAACTGACTGGGTTAATAGTATGACGGTTGTAAAGAAACCTAACGGGGATCTTCGTATATGCCTTGATCCTCGCGATATGAATAAAGTTATCAAACGAGAATATTTTAAATTGCCTACGTTTGAAGAGATAGCATCGAGATTGTCAGGCGCAAGATACTTTAGTACATTAGACGCCAAACAGGGTTTTTGGAATGTATTATTACATAGTAGTTGTACAGACTTGTGTACCTTTAATACAATATTTGGTAGATATAATTTTTTAAGGATGCCGTGTGGCATCACTTCTGCATCGAAAATATTTCATAAAAGGCTTCAAGGGCACTTTAATGACATAGAAGGTGTTATACAATTCGTTGATGATATCTTGATTTATGGAAAAACAAAAGAATCCCATGATAAAACTTTACGAGCAGTTTTAGAGCGCTGTAGAAAAATTAATAAACAGAAATGTAAAATTCGATTAGATGAACTTACCTACCTAGGACATAAGATTACTAAAAATGCTATTAAATCAGATGAGAAACATGTTTTTGCTATAAAAAATATGCCTAGACCGGAAAATGTTAAAGATGTTGAACGATTTTTAGGAATAGTTACGTACATTAGTAATTTCATACCAAATTTTTCAGAGAAAACCGCCCCGTTAACAGAATTATTAAAGAAAAATATCGCGTGGCATTGGGATCATACACATGAATGTTGTTGTTGTTTTCAATTAATTAAAAACCAATTAAGTAACCCTCCTGTACTAAAGTATTACGATTTGGTCAGGCCAGTTGTGCTTTCTGTAGATGCTAGTAAAAATGGTTTGGAGCATGCCTAATGCAAGACGGCTTGCCAGTTTGTTACGCCTCTAAATCTTTTAACTAAAACTGAGCAAAACTATGCTCAGATTGAAAAAGAGTTGTATGCGTGTGTATTTGCTTGTGAAAGGTTTTATATGTACATTTATGGACGTCACGACATAACAATGGAAAGGCAATAGGATTGTAATACCAAAGTGTATGCGGGGTTAAATGTTAAAAAATGTTCACGTTGGGCATCTAGGAATAGAAAAGTGTAAACTTAGGGCTAGAGAAATTATGTATTGGCCTAATATGACATCACAGTTGCAGGATTATCTATCACATTGTCAGGCTTGTTTAACATTTAAAAAGCAAAATTGTAAAGAGCCACTTATATCACATGAGGTGCCTACAAGGGCTTGATATAAAATAGGAACCGATCTTTTTCATTTAGGAACTAAAAGTTATCTAATAGTTATTGATTATTATAGTAAATTCATAGAAATGTTAGAATTACGCTCAACCACATCTGAGATTATAAAACAATTAAAAGGTTAGACGTCAAGGAATTCCTCAAATTGTTATGTCAGATAACGGTTCTGAATACTCGTCCAAGGCATTTAGAGAATTTTCTAGGGATTGGAAATTTGAACATATAACATCTTCTCCTAGATATCCTCAATCAAACGGCCAAGTTGAACGTACTGTCCAAACTATTAAAATTATGATAAAAAAACGGCGTATAACAATTCAGATTTTGACTTAGCGCTATTAGAGTACCTCAAAACATTAGAAGCGTTTATTCAAATTTGGACGATCTACAGCTTAATCTTTCATTTTTACATACTGATATTGATTTAATCATACTTAGTGAATGCAGAATTAATTCAAACAAACCTATTCCTACCATAGCAAACTATAATTCATTTCAATCAAATTATCATTTAAATCAAGCAGACGGTGTTGTTTTCTACCTTAAAGATACAAATGAAGCTAAAGTTTCAGAAATTAAATTACAACACGCGTCTTGCTTACAAATCCGTACATCTCAACTGACAATAATTGGAATATATCGATCACCTTCGAACCTAAATGCAGAAGACTTTATAAGCTCCTTAAGTGATCATTTAGACACTATCAGATCGGAACCCAACATTATAATAACTGGTGTAATTAACATAAACCTAATACACAAACCTGAGGAAAAGGCACACGAGTGTTCGAATAGGTTAAATTATCTCAATATGTTGGCGATGCATGGCCTTCTTCCAGGTCACTGTTTGCCTACACGAGGCCAAAACTGCCTTGATCATACCATACTAAAGCTACAACACAGTCACAAATCTGCTTCAATAGCTATAGCTAATACTACAATTACAGATCACTTCATGACATTAATAAAAATAACTAATATTCAAGCTAAAACAAAGATAACGAAAACTAAAGTAACAATCGATTTGGAAAATGCAATAAAATACCTAAAAAACATTGAGCTAGGAAACATCTTAACTAATAACAACCCTAATATTGTTATAGATTACTTAATCACTAATCTACAGCAATGTCTAAAAATAAACACTATAAGGACACTGATACCCCAAAAAAACCAAATGCTTAAACCATGGATGACGTTAGGATTGTTACGATGCATAAGGACTCGCAACAAGATGCAGTATACGCTAAAACGTGATCCAAACAATGATATACTTAAGATAACCTTTAAAAGATATCGAAACTACTGTAATTGCCTTATCAAAAAACTGAAACGCAAATATGATCAAGACCAATTAGCTGAAGCTACAAAAAACCCAAAACTTTTATGGAAGGCTATAAATAATGTTACTAACCGTAAACCACCAAGATCACAAAACACTGAACTACTGATTGCCGCATCAAACCCCCAAGAATCGACTGATAGGGTTAATAATTACTTTGCTAACGTGGGAAAGCTTTTGGCGGATGAAATAACAGCTACGTCCTCTACACGGGTTTTTACTGAGGCTTCTAATCCAGTAAGACAACTGAGTTCATTTGTACTTCTGGATACGGATCTGTGTGAAGTTCGTGATATTTTGATGAGCCTAAAATCAGATAGTGCTCCTGGATACGATAACATCTCTACTAGTTTTCTAAAGACTGCACATGAGTTTACTATTCCTGTACTTACCCACTTATTTAACCTGTGTTTTGAACAGGGTGTTTTTCCCGTAGCATTAAAACAAGCTATAATTACCCCTGTGTATAAGAGTGGAGACAGATCAGACCCTTCCAATTACAGACCAATTTCTGTTCTAACCGCTATATCGAAAATCCTGGAAAAGCTTATGAATATTCGACTTGTTAATTATCTAACTAAATTCAAAATTCTGTCACCTTCACAATTCGGCTTTCGCAAAGGAATATCAACTGAAGATGCCATACAGGCCCTTACATCTATCATCATCGACAGAGTAGACAAAAGAGAAAAATGTTTGGCCGTTTTCCTTGATTTAAAAAAGGCGTTTGATACAGTACCAGTCTCCATTCTTATACATAGGCTAGAGAACATAGGCATAAGAGGTCAAGCCCTTGATATATTTAGCGACTATCTTCGTGACCGGAGACAAAGAGTTAAAAATTGGCGAAATTGTTAGCTCTGACGCTAACGTGTCCTATGGAGTCCCGCAGGGGAGTGTCCTGGGTCCAACACTCTTCCTCGTTTACATTAACAGCCTCTTGCAAATACCGATTGACGAAGGACACATTTTTTCTTACGCAGACGATACTGCAATAGTATTTGCCGGCAAATCCTGGGAAAGTGTTCAAATATCTGCTAATAAGGGATTGGCACAAACAGCTGCCTGGCTTGACTTGAATTTGCTAACTTTGAACACTCAAAAGACTAACTACATGTGCTTCTCGATGTATAAACGCACTCAACCTTCAGAGAATTTTCATATAAAAATCCATAAATGTTCAAACACATCTTTGTCAAACTGCTCTTGCACTCCCATAAGCAAAGTTGAATCTACAAAATATCTCGGCATAATGTTGGACCAACGACTCTCTTGGTATGCACATTCTGAACTCATCATGAATAGAATCCGCAATCTAATATGGACCTTTAAGACCCTAAGACATATTGCTAATAAAAAACTCTTGCGGCAAATTTACGTATCATTGGCCCAGTCGGTGGTTGCCTACTGCCTACCAGTATGGGGCGGCGCCACAAAAACTAAATTTATTAATTTGGAAAGAGCTCAAAGATCCCTATTAAAGGTTATGGACTTTAAACCTTACAGATTCCCGACTGAGTGTCTTTATATAAGTACTGACCTTCTAACTGTAAGAAAACTATATATATTAAGCATCGTACTTAATAAGCACAAGTCACTGCCTTACGACCCTAGTCTCTGCAATAAAAGAAGGAGTCACAGTGTTGCTAAGGCTATTAAAGTACATACATCATTTGCTAAGAGGCAGTACCCCAGACAATCAGCACACTTATACAATCTGGTTAACAAACACCTAAATATCTATCCGCTCACATATCACGAATGCAAGAAGGTTCTCACCGACTGGCTTAAGACCAAAAGTTATAATGAAATTGAGTGCTTGGTTCATGACTAACTATGAGAATACACTATTGTCTTAAGACTGTCATACACTAGATATTAGCAAAAAATTAAAGTATATTATATATACATATATATATGTGTATAATATTATAATATTATTGTACACAAACACTCACGTACACACATATATATACTACTTAACATGGGCATATATTTCTATTGGCTTAACATTATTTAGTGTTGTAATGTAAAAAAAATTATACTTAATGGAAAAATACCTTAACTAGGTACTATTTGTTATTGTTATGGAAGAGCGGAGTATCCTACAACAAGCACATCTTTGCTTAAGCGGGTGCTCCAGATACGGTTAAAACTTATTGTACCCTTTAGACACAATAAACATTTTCATTTTAATTTTCAACACACCTATAAGTGGGGAAATAGCTTCTCCTGCAGAATTATTACAAAATAGAAAGTTACGCAGTATGATTCCATGTTCTCCACGATTGTTACTGCCTAAGATACATAAAAATGTTTCAAAGAAACTTATAAAGCCAAGAGTATCAAAAGCGATATTTTGATAGGGGTACTAAAAAATTACAACCATTATGGGTTTCGCAAAAAATAAAATGTAGACTACAAGGTCAATGGATTTCAGGTACAGTTGAGCGCGTTTTAAATTACAGGTCTTATTTGATAAGACTTGTTACGGGCAACGTCATAAGGCGAAATAGAAAACATATCATTATTGACTCTAAACTGAGAATAGACCATAAAAATAACTATAACTACGATGACATAACAGCTAATATTCCGTGACAACAGCTGTGCCCTTCTGTTAGTGGTCCGCGTGATGTCAACATAGGTTCCAGTGCGTCACAAACATCACACACACAAATGCAACTACAAAATTCTAACCATCAAACTCGTTTTGGCAGGACAGTCTGATCGCTAGGGATACTCTCACCCGGGAATTCCGACTCCGAGCATTTATTAAATTAAATAATTATATAAATTTGCATGATACAGTATTATCAGCTATGTGTTTAAGCAAACAAAAATGATTTAATTAAATATTTCATTAATGTCAATTAAGAATTTTAATAGAAACGTATTATTATAATATATTTATGATGATTGAAGAATTACTTGATGATAAATATTGAATAATAAAATGTAAGCAATGATTGTACTTAAATATTTCATTAATGTAAATTATGAATTTACATAGAAATGTTATGAAGGGTTAATGATAATTATTGACTATTGGTAATAAATAAATAATAATTACCTGTTGTTCTGTAATAATAATTTATTTATTGTATTGTATTTATTGTATTGAATCTTTAATAATAAAAACATCATTTAAACATAAAGATAAACGTATAGGTATACAATATACATCCTGTGAACTGATTAATTAAAAATGAATCTATATAATAAAAAATAATATAGTTCCAATGTACTTTTAAATGTAAATAATAATTGTATTAGATTTTTAATGATGTTGTTACATATTAAATAACTAAGTTGTAATAGAAAAGGAAATTGAATCTGATTTTTTATTGTGAATGATTGTTAACACAATGAGGCATTGTCGTAGTATGTACCTAATACTTATAGTTAGTTAGTTTTTATAAGTAGCATGTTGGAAATGTTGGAATATTAATTCATGTTTAGGTATTGGATGTATGATGAAATTGTAAAAAAAAAAGGAACAAGTTAGGGTTGTCTTTAATATAACTACTTAGATGTTTAGATTCATGCATGTTAAAAGTTTTTAATTATGTATTTGTATTTTGTTTACAAGGGGATTGTAGGTAATTGTATTATTTATTTTGTAACTAATGTAGGGTAGAGGATTTCGAATGTGAAGGAGAATAAAACAGTCTTGTCTCAACTCGCTGGTTTGACTCATGCGCCCATCCCAATACACAAACAGTCATCAAGTCAAAATCTGATTATGGGATCCTGGTGAAATCGAGGGAACTCTTCAAATATTATAGGCACACCTATAAGGATTTGAGTTCTTTTTAAAGTAACTCGTGCACTTGTTCTCGAAAAGTACCATTTTGTAAAGTGGAACTGATGATGAAGACCATAGATGGCCACCGGAACTACTCAATACTAAATATTTCACGGATTGCGATACGATTGCTTTAATATGGCTGTTAAGTAATTTATGCTCGTCACAATGCATAAAGAGGAGTGGCATGTTCTCAAAATATAGAATTAACATCCTTGTGTTACGAGGTACCAGACAACGATTTTTACGGGGGCGTCTCTCAGCACACCAAGACCCGGGTCAATTTTAAAAAGTATGTTTCCTAAATTGACTCGACCGGGAATCGAACCCGAATCGAATGAAAGTGACAGCTCTAACCACGAAAATAAAAATTAAATATCTCTGAAGTCCCACTTCATTCACACTTATTTTTTTTTAAATATAGCATATATTTAATTTACTTAATTTTTAAATATACATAATTTTTCCTGTAAAAAAATAAATCCGGATTTGGCAGGACTTTTCGAATAAAATTGTTTTTAATGTTTTATATTTTAGCGTTTTATTAACGCTTAAATATACATTATGTAAAATTTTAAACACTGAAAAAAGACGACTAAAAACATAAGCATCAAGCACTGACAAATTTCGACGGTTGAAAGCCAGACCTCGGTAGCCAAGTGGTTATGGCAGCCGCCCGGAATGCGGAAGGTGCGTGGTTCGATTCCCGCCTGAGGTTGTCGTCTTTTTTCAGTGTTTAAAATTTTACATATGTATGTTTAAGCGTTAATAAAACGCTAAAATATAAAACATTAATCTATAAACGCAGCTTCATCTTAACCGAATGTTTAAATATTTGTAAAAATATTTCTTTCGGATCTCAGAGGTGAAAACTTCTAAGATTTGATGAAGCAATGTTGACTAAAAACATAAGCATCAAGCACTGACAAATTTCGACGGTTGAAAGCCAGACCTCGGTAGCCAAGTGGTTAAGGCAGCCGCTCGGAATGCGGAAGGTGCGTGGTTCGATTCCCGCCTGAGGTTGTCGTCTTTTTTCAGTGTTTAAAATTTTACAAAATTGTTTTTTCATTTGAAGTAAAATCTCGATTTTTCCTTCTATTTGCGATGATTTTTTTAAATCCTTATAGATAAAATTAGTAAGGGTAACAGCCCTTTTTCGATCCCAATTCAAACAATTCACAAAATTGCAATTTATAAAGGAAATATTGCATTTTTCTGGTTTTTATGGAGTTTTCTTGAGTTTCAGAATAACTTCAAAACTAGACATAATAGTAGTTTGTTATACAAGGGGCTAAAATGACCCATTATATACGAGATAGTTTTAGTGCCGAGCTTTAGCGAGGGAGTAAATAGAAACCGAGTTTTAATGGGTTTTTAGCGCCGAGTGTTACACTCTGCTTTTCACTACGAATGCGAGAAAATAAAACAATCCAATACAATATGAATTGGTTTATTTTATATAAAATTAACCCATTAGTTGCTTTAACGACACCCAAGGGAAGAGAATGGTTGGTAGTATTATTTTGATGAGCCCATCGCCGCTCTATGCTGTTGGATAGTAGATATATGCAGTCTTTCCATTTCTCCCTTGGGTTTCGTCAAAGGCAACTAACGGACTAAAGACTGCACATACATCCAACAGCATAGAGCGGCGATGGGCTCATCAAAATAATATTACCAACCCTTTACTTTTCTTTGATTTGGTAAAAGGGGACTAACGGACTAAAGACTGCACATACATCCAACAGCATAGAGCGGCGATGGGCTCATCAAAATACTATTACCAACCCTTCACTTTTCTTCGATTTGGTAAAAGGGGACTAACGGACTAAAGACTGCACATACATCCAACAGCATAGAGCGGCGATGGGCTCATCAAAATACTATTACCAACCCTTCACTTTTCTTCGATTTGGTAAAAGGGGACTAACGGACTAAAGACTGCACATACATCCAACAGCATAGAGCGGCGATGGGCTCATCAAAATACTATTACCAACCCTTCACTTTTCTTCGATATGGTAAAAGGGGACTAACGGACTAAAGACTGCACATACATCCAACAGCATAGAGCGGCGATGGGCTCATCAAAATACTATTACCAACCCTTCACTTTTCTTCGATTTGGTAAAAGGGGACTAACGGACTAAAGACTGCACATACATCCAACAGCACAGAGAGACGATGGGCTCATCAAATTAATACTACCAACCTTTCTCTTCTCTGCGGTGTCGTAAAAGGCGACTAATGGACTAAAGACTGCTCATACATCCAACAGCATAGAGCGGCGATGGGCTCATCAAAACAATATTACCAACTCCTCACTTTTCTTCGAGTTGGTAAAAGGCGACTAACGGACTAAAGACTGCACATACATCCAACAGCATAGAGCGGCGATGGGCTCATCAAAATAATACTACCAACGCCTCTCTTCCCTTCGGTGTCGTAAAAGGCGACTAACAGACTACAGACTGCACATACATCCAACAGCATAGATCATATTACCAACCCTTCACTTTTCTTCGATGTCGTAAGAGGCGACTAATGGACTAAAGACTGCACATACATACAACAGCATAGAGCGGCGATGGGCTCATCAAAATAATACTACAAACCCCTCCCTTTTATTGGGACTCGTAAAAGGCGACTAATGGACTAAAAACTGCACATACATACAACAGCATAGAGCGGCGATGGGCTCATCAAAATAATACTACCAACCCCTCTCTTCCCTTTGGTGTCGTAAAAGCGACTAACGGGCTAAGTCTCACCACCTAAGCACATGTGCAGACTGTGCAGTTGTTTCTTGCTGAAGCGTAGACTGGGTGGGCGTGGTCTGTGTTGTCCATAGATTCAAATGATTACTAATTTAACCATAAACTTTAATAATAACTATCTCAAAAAAGTTGTTGATCTAAGTAAACAGTATTATGTCGAGTCTTTATTCATGATTATTCTACATATGACTTAATACCTTTTTATTTTTGTAGGCTCATTGTCATGTGAGATACAAAAATTAAAAAAAAAAAACTTTTTCCCCTAGGGCAAGAAAAGCTATCGCCTTGCTTTACAACGCTACAATGACGTTCTTTTCGAGCAAGAGGAGTGAAAATATTATTTCAAACATTGTCTGTGATTTTTTTCTAAACGAATACGTCCGTGATTTGCCGGTGGCGGCACTGACACCGAGAGCATTATCGCTGACAAGTGGGGATGCGTTCATAAAGAATGTATGAAAAATACTGTGCTGGTACTGTGTCGGAACTGTGGCTTGACTGATATGTGTGAAGCAACCTTTAACCTATAATATTACCCGAATCATAAGCTATACACCTGTTCTCAATTTCATTAAAATCCGTCCAGCAGCTTTTGTGTGATGCGCGTCGAACATACAGACAGACAAAAATTACAAAAATGATTCTAATGTTCACGTATCCTGCATCCCCTAGATTATGTTTTTCGCAAATATTTTCAATGTAAGTACAGACACGAAAAGTTTACATTTCAGGAACATAGGTCAAAATGAAAAAAATAGCTTTTCCATACTTGAGTCAATCAGCTGATTGCGCATTTTGTATAGGGAAAAATAATAAATTTTCGACCCATGTTCCATAAGGAAAGTTGTTCAGTTTCATCGGTAGAATCCCCTTGATATAGTGTCAGCTAACATTTTTACACCTTAGTATAGATCACAAATATAAGTAAACATGGAATAACATAGAACTTTAAGTATATAGTAACTTTTCGGGTCTTCTGGTACAGATCCTTATATCTAAAAGGGGGCCCCAAAAATATGTTTGTAACTGTAATCTGGTTTTGAAATAAAACATTTATTTATTATTTATTTATTTACTTTGTAAGACAAATGAAATAGATTAGGTACCTATATAATAAAAGACAATAACAATAAATTCACATAATAAAAATCTCAACCACTGGGACTTTATTCTTGTATAAGCGGTAACACTGAATGGCGTTTATTGTTCATATTATTTTATGATGAAATTTCGAAATTATACGATACTTACTGATGGTATGAGATCCCAGTGTCCTTCTTATTTTTAGAAGTATTATTTTTACACAGTTTTACTACGCAAACTGGCATTTTAGTTTGAATTAACCTCTACTGGCCAGCTGCCCAAAATTGAATAAAACATTCGGTACGTACACTTCACCCACAGCTGTCAGTGTGACTGGCTCGGGTACGTCGATTTCGGCGTAGTATTTGTTGCCGCAATTGACAAGTACGACGGAGGTATCTAGTCGAGCGCAGCGAGACCAATCGTTAACGCAGCGAGACCAATCATTAATCTAAGGATAAACTTTGATTCTAGCATTTTTTTTTTAATTAAAGCTGTACAACAGGCCATACCGAAGTGACGAATTACAGCGAAAATTGTTAATTAAAGCTCAAAATTTATTAAATAATCTTATAGTGATGCACAAAAATACTCTTAAAGATGTCACAGTACAATAAAATTCAAAAATGCATTTTCTGTTACAAAAAATGCCATTAGCCATTATTAGGTAAAGTCAGGCCAACGAAAGCTGAACCTCGTGATTATTTGATTGGCAACACTTTGTCTCTATGTGTGTCTATCTAAGGTGTCATGTCGTATATCAAATTGAATTTTTTCTAAAAAAATTGCAGCTGTGTAAGTGACCTGTGTTACCAATCAAGATTTTTTTGAAATTGCCGCGTTTCTCCTGGTTCAGCTTTCGTTGGCCAGACTTGCTTATTGATGGTTATTACTTGCTCACGCGAAGATTGAATAAACACTTTAGAAAACTTTTTCGGTGTAATACGTCAATGTGGTGGAATTGTAGGTAACCTACTTGCGTTCAATTTGAACGAGCTTTCAGAAATATTTTTTATGTCAAATATTTACTTTATGTGGCAAAAATAATTGTGCTGAAGATTTTGATAAAGTCTTGTCACAATATAGTTATTTTCTCAGAACAATATTGTTCTGAGGTTATTGTACACAGAATAAACCCATATAGATAAAAGATGACTGCTACAAACCGCAAAAAACTTCTAGGGCTGGTCAGGTCAAGTGTTTTGTACATGACAAAAATGACAAAAAAGGAATTTGTGTTTTTTCGTAGGTACTTATCGCCCAGCTGACGGGGGCAACGGCCGGCCGGCCGGCCGTCTGTTGACCCGTCAACGTAGGTACTTATCGCCCAGCTGACCCGGACGGGCCATCAGACTGCCGTTTGCTTTAAAATAAATTAGATACTCAATACTATCCAATTAAATTTCACAAAATGAATTATTTCATTAAAAATGAAAAACACGAAACCCTTTTTTATCATTTTTGTCATGTTTAAAACTCTTGACCTGACCAGCCCTTGAAGTTTCTTGCGGTTTCTAGCAGTCACCTTATATAAAACCAGCGGTGCCGTTACCCGTTCAATCACACAAACCTCTTCAACTAATTTTAATATCCCTGAGCAAAATAGCTTCTTGTATATTTGTGGATATGTATTGCGAGGTTGCCCTAGAAAAACACAAATATATGTATATCCCTCTTCCGCTCTGGCATTTGATGAGATAAGACGTCCTTAATATTTTTACGAATTTAATATTAAAATTTTAGTGCTTTGCCCTGTTGTTAAGTCCACGGAGCAAAGTGGTTAAGTCTTACCTCGGACTTCACCCATCGTTCCCCGTACCAAATATTATATTTGAAATATTTTTTAGTTGTGCGGTGGTTTGAACCCGGAGATCTTGGGTGAGTGCGACGGCGTCTTATCCGCAGGACCAAGAACGCACAGCACGACCTTGTCGAAATAAGCGAATTCTAGCTGCACGCGCCTTGTGCAAGTGCGACGTCCGCCGCCCGCTGCCGCCCGCCGCCCCTCGATTTGCGATCCTGCGCGAGCGACCGACTGAAGACGCGACAACACGGTGACGTCATACACGTAACACCTTCGCCCGTATTTTGTTTGATTCGCTTGACGTGAACAAATCTTTTTCTACGTCGAATGTTGATGAAACGGGTATTGAAGGGTCATCTTTGAATTTCATGACGCAACGTAATAAGAGAATGAGAGAAGAAGACCTACCGTTAGAATTTAAAATGTTCACATCATTTAAGACTACACAATCAAACCAATTGAAAGGAATTATAAGCGACTTAAATGAGATCCAACTACAAATTCCAATATTGATGGCTCGATTACTCTGCTTGCTAGTCAAAATGAGGAATTTCGCAAGAAAATAGATTCTCTCGAGACCCAAGCTAAGATCGATCGTGAGTATATAACAATCCTCGAAAATAAGGTTTATGACCTTCAAATAACATTGCGGAAATCCAGTAAAGAAAAAGAAGAAAAGGATGACTTGATAAAAATGGTAATAACGTTATCAGAAAACATCAAACTTCAAATGAAACCTGATGATATTACGGACATCTTAGATTAACAGGCAAAAAACAAAGAATGCAAAATGCTTCAATTATTGTTGAGTTTGGGTCTATTTTGTTAAAAAATAATCTTTATAGGAATAATTTAATATTCACCTTTCCTTTTTTTAAATTTGTTTGTCAGTGTCATTTGTCAGTCAGTCTGTTCCGAATTTCAAGTCCGTGTTGCGTTTTAATGTTTTGCTTAGAACAATAACTTTTTTCTTTTTTTTTTGTATGCCCGTTTGGTTTTTGTGAGTTTAATGTTATTTTTTAATATGTACCTATCTAAGTTGGTTTAAAGCTCAAACACCTAAGTATTTTAGTAGAAACTTGTGTTTTTAAATATTTATTTTTTCTTATATTATGTCGTAACGTGATGTCACTACTGTGTACAGCAGAATACCAGTGCAGCACACGCCGCTTGCTGCTTATACTGAGTTGTGCACAGTGTTGGCATCACACAACATAAGGCGCAATGTATTGCTTTATTATTTTTATTTTATGTTATTTTTTACTGTTAATTTGTGTATTGTTGTGTAATACCAATAATTTTTTTTCAATTTCAATATAAAACCCAGTAAATAGTAACTTTCATAATATAAAATTAAATTAAATTTAAGGAGTGATGTAAATCCTCAGTTTAATAGAATTTGAAGCCACAGACTAATTAATACCAAGAGTAAAGGTTACATTCCTTTAATCGGGCAGGGTCGTGATAAAACAAAGAGTTGCACGACATGCTAAGAGCAGCGGAAGGGACTCTTAAATTCCCGGAACCCACAAATGTGTAATAAACTCACTTATACTGCTTATACTTCTAAATATTACCTCTAATAATAATAATAATACTTGCGAGCTATGCTGTCTTTCCTATTATCTTTGAGTGGTTTGGTATTCCTTCCCCTACCAACCTATTAACCTAACCCTTAATGCCTACATCCTAAATCCTTAAGGATTTAGGTTTTGGTTCCGGCCGAAGACACTTGATAGGCTTAGGTACATCTAGGATGTAGGCATTAAGGGTTAGGTTAATAGGTTGGTAGGAAATAATTCAACACGGGGATAAGCCAATTACTAAACTTTCACGGAAAAGACTTGAGTTACTTTAGACACGGTTCATAACGTAGGTTCCATTAGACGGTCTGGCCAAATTATGATCTTATTATTTTATTACATCGCTTGACTGAAGTTTGTTACTAATAGGATTAAGTTATATTAGGTCTAGATTAAGGTTCCATTATCATTCTTCAACTACACACTATACAAAACATTAACTACACGATCATTAGTTATAGATCCTATAGCCTTTAGTTAATTTAAGAGTTAGTATAAGTTAATTTAAGTTGAGAGTTAGGGAAGACTTAGTTGATGGTAAGCTTGCACAGGCTGTATGTGATAGGTTAAATTAGTTTTAAGAATTAGAAATAGTGATATAAGTTAAGGCAACGGCGGTGATGTATGTATGTAGTTAAATAAGTACAGGGAAAAGAGATTAAAAACGCAGCGGAGGTTACAAATTTAGCGAGCCGTGTCCAGGATATGAAAGTTAGTTAGTGATGGATATTATAAATTTCAGTCAAGCGGTTATACTTTAATTTAGATTTGGGATTTTTCCCACAAATTGTTTCCGTGTAGTTGATACGTGAGTTTAGTATCACCTTCTAGTATCACTCTTATATATTATTTTCGGTGCTATTTATCTCAACAAATAGTACCGGAAATAGTACCCTCTAAGAGTGTAATTGTTATTTGACTTTTACACTAGAAAGTAATTAAATTTGATAGCAAACTTCTACATACAAAAATTACGTGTGGTACAGTCGAGCACAGTGAATGGTAAAATATTATTTTTATTACCAAAGGAATTGAGATTGGAATAACTATGGAGTTCATTAATAGACGACGACCTAAAATAAAATAGGTACATATTTAATAACAGTAAACCAAGGGTGGCCAAAAAAGGGGGGTCTTGAGGTTGGTGTGTCTGTCTTTGGCACCGTAGCTCCCAAATATCCTAGATTTGGATGCGGATTTTTTTATATGAAGGCTGGTTTTTAGCGGTGATTCTTACTTCGACTATAAATCTAGTGATAACTGTTATAAATCACAAAATTTGTAGTCGAGGGTGAATGAGACCCACTCCAACTTATATCTATGTATCAAGCATTGCTTATTTATGATTTGTTGATCGTGAATGACCCCTTACCCCGTGACGAATTTCCAAAAATGTTCATTTTTATACAAACCTTGTCCCGACAATTACAAATACAACAAAAAAAAATTAGCCAAATTGGTGCAGCCGTTCTGAAGTGATGCGCGTACAAACATTTTGGCAATTAATTTTTATTAAT
Source organism: Scoparia ambigualis (assembly GCA_963921215.1). Taxonomy (NCBI): domain Eukaryota; kingdom Metazoa; phylum Arthropoda; class Insecta; order Lepidoptera; family Crambidae; genus Scoparia; species Scoparia ambigualis. The sequence continues at coordinate 9,819,468 of OY992507.1, forward strand.
ATAGATACATAACTACTTAAATAGTGACTGCACATATGCTCAGCGTGGCAGGTGGTGAGCCCATCGCCGTCCTAAGCTGTTGGATGTATGTGCAGTCTTTAGTCCGTTAGTCGCCTATTACGACACCCAAGGGAAGAGAGGGTTGTAGTACTCTTTCACCGGTAAGTACGCGACACAGTTAAACAATTTATACAGGCCAGAAAACTAAGAATATGATTTAATTTGTTATTCTACGATTAATAAAAAACAATAACGTATTTCTGTAGGTAAGTATATATATAATATATTCAAACTTAGTAGGTACCTACCTAGCTAATGAAAGATCTACAGCAAATCGACATGAACATAAAATGCTACTTATTACAGATGAAATATACATAGGTACTTACTCATTTAAAGATCACTCACATCACAATGAAACAAAATTCACAAGTTTTTTCATAAATTGTTTCATAAATTAACTAAGTATTCGCAAACCTTTGCGGTTGCGGTGGCAAGGCAAAGCAAACGACTAAAAAAATCGGTTGCCGAAAACTATGCGTTCCCACCGCGGCGTCAAGCAAATTGTTGTGAATTGAAATATTGATCTTAAGCATTTTCATAATAAAGGTCAGTTTGTAAGTAATTAAAGTAAAAAGTGTGATAAGCGCCATCTATTGTAACTTGTTCATACTAAGATGCATCACTGTCGCGCGTCGATAAGTTGCACTATGATCAACAAAAGTAACAGATTGTTCTCGCACAATATTGAGCTTTCAATTTCAGACATAAGGCAAATAGTTCCTTATATAGAAGGTGCTTTTACTTTATGAAATCCGGCAAAAAAACGATAGTCAATATTTTGGAAAACATGGATCTTACTTATAAGAAAAATAATTATAATCAATTATATAACTGATATTAAACTTCCTCGTTACGTATATACACTTATTAATTTCAACAAAACTAAAAGTAATATGTAGTAGGTACATAGTATGAAATTTAATAATATTAAAATTATTATGAGTTCGCCTGTACCTCATGTCAATGTATGTAGAAGGTTGATAACAAATTTAATGACTTTCTAGTGTAAAAGTCAAATAACAATTACACTCTTAGAGGGTACTATTTCCGGTACTATTTATTGAGATAGAAATGAGAGCCATTGCTGGTTCTGTTTTCGCGCTACGAGGTGAGTACGCTAGGCGTAGAACCTATGCCTAGCGTACTCACCAAACTATGTCTATAACTTTTTAACTATAAAGGTACTATTTATTTCCTTTGGGCACTATTTGGTACTATTTGGGTACAGTTTTTTGACATACTAATTAAAGTTGTAGCTTGCTCAGATTTCCCAAACCGAGGTGAGTACGCTAGGCGTAACCTACGCCTAGCGTACTCACCAAACTATTTCTATAACTTTTGAATCATAAGGGTACTATTTATTTCCTTTGGGCACTATTTGGTACTATTTGGGTACAGTTTTTTGGCATTGTTGAAATAACAGAATTCCATGGTGAGTACGCCAGGCGAAGGTACACGCACATTAAGCCAGAGTCAAGTAAGATATAATTATTATTATTATTTTCTTTACAATATGTGGATGATAATGAGTGATAATGAACGTTTAATGGTAAATGATTTTCCCCCAAACTCCTCGAGACTCAATAAAGCTGTGGGACTTTATTGAGGTCTCACACGGACTTCTTGAGAGAATTTAAAAAGTGATGTTGCACTGTTTTGTTTTATTTGCTGACACTCATGCACGTTCACGAACACTTAACAGTAAATAAGCCACCGTTATTTCACATTAATATTCGACAAAACACAAATTATAGAAAATAAAACAAAACTGCAGACATGACGCTTCACTTTCCCGAGAAGAAGTCCTGTTATGTTATTTGTTTTACGAAATTGCGTCACATCACAGTGTTTGTTTCTTGACGTTTTCATGTTTAATAGTAGTAGGGATGATCAATATTCATCGATGTTAGATAAACATCGATGTTAAGCGGCAAAACATCGATGTTTTAACATCGATATTAAGTCCTCAAAAACATTGATGCATCGATGTTATGAAAAAAATATTTCAAAATATCAAGGCCACCTACCTTATATTACGTGTACTACATTTTGTTAACTACCTATTCACTACGTGGCTGAACGGATACTTATTCGTTAGTCCTGTGCTTTGTTTTTTGTCTGTCTATCAAACAAAGTAAGATTCGTAAGTATGTTTTGATGGCATTATTATTGTCAGGACAAGGTTTGTATGAAAGAAATTTTTGGAAATACGTCACGGGGTACGGACAGGAGTCCACGCGGACGAAGTAGCCGGCGGCGGCCCGCTAGTTGGTACATAAAATTAACGGAAAGAACCGAAGGAACCCCGGTTCTTAATAGCATTTGGAACCGAAAACCCGGTTCTTGAAAATAATGGCCGGTTCTCGATGCCCTAGTCGTAGCGGTGAAAGAATACTACCACCCCCTCTCTTTTCTTGGGTGTCGTATAAGGTGACTAACGGACTAAAGACTGCACATACATCCAACAGCATAGAGCGACGATGGGCTCACCACCTGTCATGCTGAGCACATGTGCAGCCGCTATTTGGTGAAAAGTGGACTATGGCAGAGGACTACTTTGGCGGTCCACATTGCCTAGTCTCTGACTAATCCTTCGGGGATAATAGTCGTGATGAATTTGTTTACAAAGACGACATTTTAACGTGGCTAGATATATAAATTCGTCTCACAATATTTTGATATTGTGAAACGATTTTTTTTAATTGTATTTATTTATTAGTTAGCTCAATCGTATTTAGTTTGCCAAACAATTTAAACCATTACCGAAATTCATAGAATTCTTAAAAGAAAGTTATCGCTTTGAACTGGCAGACGCCAATTAAAATAGCTACCGACCACAACGAGCATAAACCCGAGGATCTATAGATCTGTGAAACAGAGAAGTATTTTGCACTTTAGTTATAATATCCGCTGCCAGAATTACGAATACTTACCTCATTTATTTAGAATAAATACATAATCATTGCCATGAGCTATAATGCGACGAAAAAAAAGTAAGTATAATTATGACTACCTCTGGTCGAGTGGTTTGTACACCAGTTTCGCCATCTCTGAGGTCCCGGGTTCGATCGCCGGTCGGGTCAATTTAGACATTATTGTTTTTCTATATTGTCTCGGGTCTGGGTGTTTTCTATGTACAATAAGTATGTACTTAAGTATTTTAAGTAGGTTTATCCGTTGTCTAGTAACCATTGTAACGAAGCTTCTCTTGGGCTAAATAATTGGTGTAAGTGTAGGAAAATTTATATAATTATCCTTGTTACTGCTACATTAGTATTACATACCTACTTATACAGTGGTGGCCATATAATTAAGAAAGCTTATGTGTGATACAAATTTTTTTCAAACACACTTGCATAATTCCTCCTTACAGTCATGTTTTATTCATTTTTGTGCCATTGCAAAATGTATTCATACTATCGATATATTCATTTACCGCGTGTAAACTAATTAAAACCAAAACGGATATTTTTTTTACATCTAAGTAATAAACTTTACATTGATTATAACATGACTACTAGCTGGCTGGCCACATAATGAAGAACGCTGAACAGTTTCTATTTTTATTGATATTTAAATATCGAATGCTGTGTCTATGTCACTTCTATTAGTATAATACTTTGATTATATACATGTCTAGATAGAGCCTGGCCGTAAAAAAACGTAGAAAAATTTATAGGCCAAAATTGGACTATCGCGCAATCCTGGCGGTCAGTGTCATTGTGCCGTCAAGCAGTGTTTACCTCTCGCGTTTTGGTGAAATTGTTCGCAAAATGACCGTTTGCTCAGTGAAATTCTGTCATAACTACAAAAGAATATTTTTTTCGAAAAGGAAAGTCACGTTTCATCCGTAAGTATCGATAAATTTTAATGAAAATTTTAAGTTTTTTAAGTTTAAGAAAATTATTGTTAAAATAATGTATGCGTAGTGTTGCTGGTATCAAAATGTAGAATTCCCATTATTGGTGGCAGAATATAAAAGGAGGTTTAAATATAATAAGTATGATAAAAATACTCAGTCTTGTAAGTCAGTATTTATACATGGTCTTGTTGTAAATAAAGTAAATACATTAAATATAATTATTATGGGAACGCTTTCAAAGATTTTTTTTTAAACTGATGTCTGATTATAAGCGTGAATAAATGTCACGGTTCCTATTCGATGCCGAATTTGTAAACATATTACTGTCATTTGTGCAAATGTCTAGTTTCACTAGGATTTTTAATGTTTTTTGAAAGAAAGACACAATAGTTAACTGTTTTCTTGTGAATGTCCCTCAAGAAAAAGTAAAATCCTACTGCAACTAGGTATAACAGTAATCTGTTTACAAACATTCGTCATCGAATTTGGCTGGATTATAGGTTTTGTTCTAAAACAAGAAAAAATATAACACCTACTGTAATATTTTATAATACTATTATTAAAAATTGTTATTCGTTTCGAATATCGTATCGATATTCGAAACAAATAAAAAATTATTATGTTTGAAATGGAATGTACGTAAGTATTTATGTAAGAAGTGTGTGTTTAAGTATATGTATGTAGGGGATGGTAGTATGAATGCTTCAGAGCTCGATGGCGCATCGGCTAGCACGTTCGGCTTGCGATCTTGCCCGCTAAGCAACTTTCGCAATGCCGGGTCACTGGATGGGTGACCAAATTTAAAACATCTCGAGCCCCTCCGTGCTTCGAAAAGCACGTTAAGCCGTTGGTCCGGTTTGTTGTCGTAAGATGACTGTTGTTAAAACCCATCAACACGCATTGGGCCAGCGTGGTGGGTTATGGCCCAATATTCCCACGTGCTATCTCCACGTGGGAAGCCTGCGCCTAGCAGTGGGACGTTTATAGGCTGATGATGATGATGACGATGTTTGAGAAAGTGCGGGTGTATGTTTGTGCCCCAAAAAGGTCAATATTTCTCGTCTCATGTAGGTATACTATAGGACACGGATATTGATGAGCAGTCATTACATTATGTAACCTTTACAACTGTTCGACCACATAGCAAACATTTTAATTTTCAGATTTCCAACTGATCCGGTAGAAAGAAGTCGTTGTCGAAATATTTAACTACAAGGTTTCAACATAGTAAGAAATTAGAGAACATGAAAAATGATGTAACATCCAAACAAAGTTATTTAAGAAAGAAATACAAAGAGAACGCCATTAATTGTTTTGATTTTAATTTAAAATATTTAAATTTCTAATTAAAAAATCAATTTTGATTAAGTATTAAATGTAAATCATTCTGCCTGTTGCTTCTATTTCGTCCCTATTACAAACATATCACACGCACGCAGGCTTCCATTAGCGCATTATTTTATTGTACTGGCCCTCGCCTTCAATCATCCATTTTTTCTAAACACACCAGCTTCTTTTATGCGTTATACCTACATATACGATAGACATACCTAATTTATAAAGTTATGTTATGTTATGAATCATTTTAAAATTATATTGTGCATAAATATTTTTTCCCTACTTTATCGGAAATTAGGCATTCACTGGCAACCATTCGCGCCAGATACGCGGCTGTCACGCACACTTCAAATTCAATACAAAAACCGGGCGGATTTTGAGAAGCGTTTGTACCGCGATGCTCCGTCTAGACATGTATATAGTCAAAGGTATAATATTGGCGCCATTTAGTTAATTAATATTATTGAAACGATATTTTTTCTTAAAATATCAATGAAGATAAATAAAAATTGCGACAAATCTATTAGGGAAGTCATAATAAACTTCGTGAAAAGAATTGGTCGTACAAAAAGATAGCTGATCATGTGCTTTGTTCGAAAATGATGGTTAACCATGCTGTAAAGCATTCTAATATTATGTACCTGGGTGGATCTCACAAAAATATTATTTTTTTTTCTTCCACGGGAATTTTTCTATAAAATCAATCTTTTGGGATACATTCTATAGTCTACCTTACTGACAGCTTTTTACAAGTATTTGGAGCATGTTATCTCTTGTAGATTTTGAGTAATCAAAAATTTTTTATTTATTGGCGTGAATGTAATGACATCTACAGGAGTGTAATGACATTTTCATATTGCAGTATAGGAATGAAGGTAATTAGTGGCGATAGGTAGGTATTATGAATAAATGTAGGTGTTTGTTCTTGTAATTATCTTATTTATCTTATAAGGATTATACAAACTTAATAAAAAAAAGTAACTATCAATATTTTGTATTCAATAAAAAAATTAAAAATAACAATAGTAAACACTAAGTAAGTACTTAATATTAAAAGTCAGTTTGAATAACTATAACAATATATTTTTAGGCATTATTATAATAATACGTACGATTTCGTCGGATAGGCCGATCAGTTTCAGTCTCATCATGAGACCATGCTCAGGGTTAATGCAAGATAACTACGCCGCCGTAAGGTTCTAGGTCCTCTAAAATCTACTCAAAGATAAACTCAAACACAAATACTACTCAAAACATAATATAGTGAAAAGTGAAAAACTCAGAGCAAAACTACAACTCGAAACAAAAATACAACTCGAAACAAAAATACAACACGAAACAAAAATACACAACAATATACTTCGTAGAATTAACAAGGCTTTGATTTTTTATAGTAACAGAACAGTAACAATACTTTATCTCTTAGATTTATTAGGTAACAATTATGTATTAACTGCAATATAAAAAAGCAAGGAATAATTAGGTGCTAATTAGGAACATAAATTACAACTTTGATTTACATTTACCCAATAAAAAATATTCCAAATCCGCATCTTCGAGATCAAAAGAATTTTTAATTCGTAAAGTACTTAGTTTCAAAATCACCTAAGTACTTTAAGTTCGTAATCTGATTATAAAATAAAAAATAATATTAAACTTAATAGTAGGCTTTTTATTTCTTTGGCTTTTGAACGTAATGACTAAGAGCGTAATGACAAGACGAGTAATGTTAAATTATAATTTTTGCTAAATAAGAAGTTAATAGGTAAAACGCCACACAATTATCGTTGGGCACCAGGGTCTAATAAATGCATAAATTAGAATTTACTTATGGTTGACCCTTTTACAGTTATACGTTCAAACGGAATGACATAAAGTAGTGACAAAATGCTGCGAACGAAAGTTGGTTAAAAAAATATCAATATCAAACGTCTTTCTCTCAGTAATTACGGTCGACGAATGAAGGCAGGCCGGTGGGAGGGTGTTTAGTGAGGTTTTGGCAGGTCACGGCTCGATCAAACGTAAATTTAAAAATTTTCAAAAGTCGAAATGTCATCGTGAACTGAATGACGGATTTTCGGTGACAAAACTTTGAATTGAATTATTTTCCAAAATATTAATTATTTTTGATTGTTATATCTATTAACTTAATGGGACATTCATCAAGTCACAGTGATTATTTTTATTTTTTAGTCCTAGTAGTAGTTTTTTTTTATAATTATGTTATTCTAAGGAGCCCAGTTGGCTTCAAGCGTCTGAATGACATTTTGCATAGTTTTTTATGCTTATTTTTTAAAAAAGTAATATAACACATTTAATTGTTTCTTACCTAGTTAGTATAATCGTGTACTCATTATTTGCAGCTAAAATTAATTTAGAAAAACTGAAATTCTATAAATAATCAACGGTAGATTGTTCATAACGAATGTGTAGGATCCACCTAGTAACGCACGCAGTTCAAACGCGCAACTACTATGTAGTGTAATGATAATAGGCGATTTTTTGACAGACCAATTAAAAAAATAAAAATTAGTTGAAAAATACTCGATAGATGGCGTTTTATGAAAGCCGACCCGTTCCTACCTAAGAGCTGTAATAAATTCTACACTTTTGCTTGTCCATCAAAAACATAAAAAAAATAGTACTTACAAATTTTTATTCAGGATCTCCAGGACCTATTTCTATTTTGGAATGAAATAAATATTACGTAGCCATACACGTGTTCTTCATGGACTCTCCTTTTACTAAGCGCCATACTAATCTATGCTAAGCGCCATCTATGAAGTCATTTACGAACCAATATTTATTTATTTTTTTGGATCTCGGAAAATCGCCCATTGTAAGCGCGCGCGTGGCCGGCGCTGGTCAAACGCGTGACTGTGAAATCAGCCTTAGGGTTTTTTTTTTTTTTTTTTTTTTTTTTTTTTTTTTTTTTTTTTTTTTTTTTAAATTTATATCTACTCCAACATGATTGGAGTCTTAATTATCTTCGCATTCATTCCAGTTCTCGCAGCTATTCTTCTCGCACTTCCATACTTCATACGTCACATTCATAGTTCTCGCTTTTATTGCTTTTTCGGGTGGGGTGCCCGACTACTCCTACAGCCAACCATATGGCTTTTTTATTTACTTATTAACTAATCTACTGTGGGGGTTTAACCCAATAACGTTGGATACTTTCCTTGCTTTTTCGGGTGGGATGCCCGACTACTCCTATAGCCAATCTCATGGCTTTCTTACTTGTTTTATTATTTACTAATAGGGGTTGTACACAATAAATTTTGACAATTCCCGAAGGTTTTACATTTTTCTCTTTCTTATATCTAGCTTAATATTAGTATCTATTTTATTGTCTATTGCTAACACTTATACTTAATGGCTTCTAACTATACATTTGTTACTTATTTATTATTATTTTCACAATTTTTTAACTTATTTATTACATAAGGAAATTCATTATATATACACATTATATATAACGTTTCCTTTTTTAATAATCTATATTCTTATTTATTATACTTTATTTGTTACGCTTAATTACTTTGCTTACAATTGAAATACAATAGGACAGGAACACTTCCCTGTCGTTGCCTGTGATTATTTCGCTGAAGTTCCGGGGCTTTATTTGCAGACCTATTTTTGCCTCTATGTTGTACCTCTCCGAAGTGTGTATAGGGCACTCGGAGAGGATGTGTATTAGTGTTTCCGGCGTGTCGGGGTCACAAACACACGACGGGCTGTCCTTACACCTGAAACGGTGCAGGTATGCTGAGAACCCGCCGTGCCCCGTGAACACCTGTGTAGTGATATGAGTGTGTGTCAGCTTGCGTGTTGTAGAGTACGAGGTGATTGTGTTAGGAAAAAATGTCTTTGTGACCTCGGCCGTGTCGCTGGATTGATACCTTGCGTTCCATTCGTCGAGCGTCCCATCTCTGATGAGCCGCTTGACGAATGCAACCGGGCATCTATCATAGTCAGGTTTTTTCTTTGAGTTTACAGCTGCCTCCTTCGCCAACTGGTCGGCTCTCTCATTACCCGCCAACCCCGCATGCGCCTTGATCCAATTTAGGTCTATACTCTTACCTTTATCAAAAGATAGGTACAGATTCCTTCGTGTATCGACTGCTAGGGGGTGGAGGGTAGTGACGTTGCTGATGGTCTGCAACGCTGCCATAGAGTCACTATAAACTCCAAAAGAAAGCTCCTTCATATTTAGCAACACCTCCGAGGCTTTGTGTAGAGCGAGGAGTTCCGCCTGGTATACTGTGCAGTAAGACGGCAAAGCAAGCTTGACGGTTCGGATTTCAGCGGCACCTCTCCACAAGGACAAGGCCGCTCCCACCTTACCGTCAATCCTGCTGCCGTCTGTGTATATGCGTATGTCATGTGTGTTACTGTTAGTGTGTGTGTCGTCTGTTACCAGGTGAATCTCCATGTTTATGTGTGATGCTGGGTGAGGCGTGTCGAGTGCTGAGTGTGGCGTCTCTATCTCCCTGTCCAGTAGCTCCGGCCGGGGCATCCCTCTTCTGGCTTCGTAGAGGGCAGCAGCCTCTTTGATTCGGAGGTCCAATGGGAGCGTCCCGGTCAGGACCAGGGCCGAGTTTAGCGAGACCGTGCGGTAGGCCTTGCACATTTTTTGGGCGAAGCCCCGCTGTAACGCACCCAGCTGTCTCCGGGTCATCAGCTTATCCGCGGCTGTCGCCCAAGCAGCAGCTGCGTACGTCACAACTGGCTCCACCGCTGCCACATAGATGATCTTACACACCTCCGGATTTAAGCCCCAGCTCACTTTTGCCGCTCTCGACAGTTTTCCGTATATTCCCGCCGCTTTTCGACACACGTTCGCTACGTGCTGATTGAAAGTCAGCTTGTTGTCTATTGTGAGCCCAAGCAGCTTCAGTTCTTTCTTTTGGTCGATGGCAATACCATTCATGGTGAGGCGGGGGACGTCAAACTTTAGTTTGTTTGTAATTGTTATTGCGCTGGTTTTGTGAGCGGCAAATTTCAATTTATTTCTGGCGCCCCACCCCCCAATATAATCGAGAACAGGATTGGCTTCCCTCTGAATCGCTTGGGCTGTGTCGCCGGTAAACACCAAGAAGAGGTCGTCGGCAAATGCCTGGGCCGCTACTCCCCTATTTTGAAGGTCCCGTAAGAGGGGGTCCAAAAGCAAGTTCCATAATATCGGGCCTGCTATGGACCCTTGCACACAGCCTTTCTTCGTGCTCCTCGTCACCTGCTTCCCCGCATATCTAACTGTGACTATTCTGTTATCCATGTAGTCCGAGAGGACCCTCCTGATGTTAAGAGGGCATCCTTCCTCTTTAAGCCTCACCTGGATTGCCGGCCACCACGCGCTGTCGAAAGCTCCCTCTATGTCCAGTGAGATGAGTGTAGTGATCTTTTTGTTGAACAAGTTTTTTCTAATGCTCTTAATGAGGGCATAGAGGGAGTCTTCCGTGCTGCGCTGCGGCATGAAGCCGTACTGTTTGAGGCTCATTTTGGGGAGCAAGTGGTACTTCAACCTCCTCACTATTAGCTTTTCGTATATTTTCCCGAGCACTGGAAGAAGGCCTATCGGTCGGTAAGATTTGGGTACTGCGTAAGTTTCTTTCCCCGGCTTTTTTAATATTACCACGACTGCCCTCTTCCAGTCCTCGGGAAAAGATCCGCATTCCAGGCATTTGTTAACTACGCCAAGAAATAGGCTCATGTCCTCGTTTATCGCCACTCTGCAAATGTCTGCAGTTAGCCCGTCACCACCCGGGGCTTTCTTCGGGTTGAAGGAGTCAACAGCGATGCGAAGTTCTAATTCAGTGAATGGAGGGTCAGATGAGTCATCATCGTCCCCCTCATTTGCACTCTTTGCTTTTATTCTAGTTATCTTATGTTCGCTGCTGTCCTCCTCCTCCAGGTCCTCCGGGTAGAACGTGCGGGCCAACAGTTCCGCAGACCCAGTGGCGTCCAACTGTGTGTTGCCGTCAGTTAGCAACTGGTCCTCCTCCCTACTTGTCGTTCTTGTGAGTACCCTGTATATTCCGTCCCAAGTACTTTCCCTATCCTGCTTAGAGCAAAACTCCTTCCAGGACTCTGTCTGGGCGCTTGCTGCTGCTGTTTCATATAGTTGTTTATGTTTCAGGTATTCTTGGACTACCGTGGCCCTGCGATGCGGCGCTGCACATCGGATCCTGTTTTTCCTGTTTGCTACCAGTCTCTTCATCACTGCGAGTTCCTCCGACCACCATGGCAAGGTAAGTATTGATTTATTTTTCTTAATTGGTATAGATTGTGTGCATGCTTCTACTATAGCTTTATTTAATGAGCTAACTATGTTTTCTATTTCAGATTTATTACTTATTTTATTTATTGTTTCATTATTTATTTTATATTTAATTTTCATATTATTGTATTCTAATTTAAATTTACCCCAATCTGCCTTTTTAGTATTATAAACTCTTGTAGTTCTTTCAACCTTGATACCTTTAGATCTTTTTAACGCTATATTAAATGTTATTCCGTTGTGGTCAGAGCTGGTTAAGTCTTCATTGACTATCCAGTTGTCTACCAGGTTCAACAGGTCCTCCGTGCAGGCCGTGACATCCACATAACTGGAGTACCTCTTCCCTCCCCTAACAGTGTCAAAAGTGGGGATGTTTCCATTATTTAATATATGTAGCCTCATCTCGTGCAGCGCTCCAGCCAGGTCCTCCCCTCTGTGATCAACAGTAGTCCCGCCCCACCACGTGCTCTTCGCGTTAGCATCTCCACCTATAATGATGTTCCTGCCCCTGAACCTTTTTTCTATCTTCGTTATGTGGGCCAGGTACGGTTCTATGGGTGAGTTTGGTTCAAAGTAATAGGAGACGAGTGCAATCCTCCAGGCTGTTGTATGCATTTCTACTACCACTATGTTGTCTGTAGTCAGGTCCGGGTGCTGTACAATGTCGATGTCGGGATTGAAGACGACTATCGCAGCCTTAGCAACATCCGGACCCACACTTTGGTAGAGGCGCACTCGCCCCCTGGCCTTCATTTTGACTCCTGCTCCCACATAAGGCTCCTGGACCAGTGCCACATCTAGTTTCCTTTTACTGGCTTCAATATAGATTTCTTCAGTGGCCAATCTCTTTCTTTGTAGGTTTGCCTGAGCTACGTGATAGGGTGTAATTCTCTTTGGGGGGCCCTTAGCAATAAGCTACTGCCTGTCTCGCCAAGCGATCCCACTTTTTGCGCACGGGGCATTCTCTACTGAACGCGTTATGCTCCCTTTGCGTCAGCTGTGCGTTGCAGCAGTTTCTGCATGAAGGAGTAGATCCCGCGTCTGTCCATGTGGGGCAGTCCATGACAATATGTCCTGCACACCCACAGTGGCTGCACCAGATCTCCTTCTCCTTGCAGAAGGTCTTACTGTGTCCGTAGCCTATGCATTTGGAGCATTGTATCAGCGGAGATTGATCTTCGATGCGCACTCTCTGTAGATCTATATGCACGTACCCCGTGCTGGTCAATCTATTCCAGATCCTTGGCGAAACAGACAGCACCACATGTTGCGTATGTGGGTTTCGAGCCCTCTTCTTGAATTTTATAGATACTTTATTTTCCTCGATGCTGAGGTCCTGGAAGATGTGCTTGTTTTGTTTTCTGAGCGCCTCAAGTATTTCGGTGTCAGTTCGTACTTTGAGTATATTGAGCGCTATAACAAGCGGATCTTTATTTTTGGCTTCTTCAGCGAAGAGGTTTTTGCCTGCTCTATCTATTCTGTCTTTTATCTTCTGTTTTTCTTCTTTCGTTTCGCAACTCAAAATAATCTTCCTGTCCTTGGCCTTTCGTATTCTTGCTACTTTAACCCACCCCTCCTTTGCATCGACTACTTCCCTAATTTGTTCTAGGACCGCGTCCCCCGTGTCTTGATCGTTTTTAGATGACACGATCACCGAGTACAATGTTGGTCTTGTTTCTGACTTTTCATGGGTGGTCATGGTTCCTTGTGTATTGCTTGGTCCTCCTTTAATACTACTTATCTCACTCAGGATGGCATCTGCAGAGCTCTGTCCTTGTTCCTTCAAAGCCTTCATCTCATCCAGGATGCCCTGTAGTTTTTGATTCAATCTTTCATTCTCTCTCTTCCATTCATCATTCATACTAAACTCCATTTGTTCCTGTGTTTTTGGCTCATCTGCCGTCCTATTCTCTGCCGTCTTCATCGCTTCTAAGCTGCCCTTTAGGTGTTTAAAACAGTCGCACAGGTCTCTCTTAACCTCTCCCTTCATGGTTTTGGTATCGTTCATTCTGTCGCTGGCGTACGACACTACCTCGATCAAGCCTTCTATCACCGGCATATCTCTTGTCTTAGAGATAATGTCGCTCGCGGTGATCTCTAGGGTGTCCGTCATTGAAGGTTTGGGTTTTATTGCGGGCCCAGTCTTTGGCTTCGTTGAATGCGAGAAGGTTGTTTTGACAGGCGCGGTGGTCATGTCTTTCTGAGACGCTGGCTTCGAGTTAATTCTGTTTTCGAAGTCTCCACTAAGCCTTTGGACCAATGATGTTGTCGGGTCCGCCTCAAACGTGGTGTTGAGAGCTTGAGTTTTGGCCCCAGCTCCCTTTCGAAGGTATGCTCTCGTTGTTGTTGGTGGTGATGAGCGGGTCTTTAGTGGAGACGACGAAGGTGAGCTGGCTTCGTTGCTTTTAGCGCTTGTTCTACGGCTAGTAATTGGGCCTGGCGTGCGGTACATGTTTGAGTATTGTCAACAGTAATAAATAAAATAAATAATTCCAATCTGTGCAATGTAAAGTAAGTTTGTAGAAGTTATAAAGTGTTTGTGTGTGTAATGTGTGTATAGTGTCAGGCTCAACCTAGGTCGAAGCAAGTACCCAATAAGGTAAGTCCAAGAACTTCAACAAAATCCTGTCAGTTAACACAAATACACAGAATACAAGGCACAAATGAAATAAAATTTAAATCCTTTATTTGGTGGTCAGTAGATTATATTTACCCTAACGTAAGGGTAATATCAACAATATATAGGTATTATGTTTAATATAATAAATATAAGTTTATACCGTCAACGGTCAAAGTATGCTACTCTTTTAGGTTAGAGAGCGTCTAATAACACTATATAACTTAAACTATAAGTCGCCAAATGGCAATGTGTCTTACTACTACTTAAAATTTAATTAATCCTATATAAGTTGGCCAAAAAGCACAACCTGTACAATAATGTGAAGTTTCGGCTGTTCTAAGGTCAATCAGGCCCTAAAAGTGGGGCCTATAACGGGCGATGGAAAAGCGGCAGAGGGCCGATAGATAGCTAGGCGGAAATTTCGCACTGGTCTTTGCCCGCTTAAAGGTCCTAAAGTTGCACTTCTTTTGAAGTGGCCAGCTAGGACTGGATGGGGGAGGAGATGGGCTTTCCCCCGATACCACTTTTGATGCTAAAAAGTACTTAACAAAATAGGCCGAGAACAGCAATATCAATAATATAATATGCAGGCAAAGCAAAACAAAGCGGTGTCAGTCAAAACACCAAACCGCGAACGGTAGTGATTCACTATCAGCTGAGCGCGTCGTATAATATTCGTAGTAACAGCACTAAGCAGCGCTTTATAACTCAGCTTGGTGTTAAACGCCGCAACAACGCAGCGATGCGCAGCGCAGGGACCAGCGACCGGTAGCAGTGAGTGAGCAGTCACACGGCCGGCGCGGGCGACGACGTGTCTCGGAGGGTCTCGGGGTGCAAGCGCGACAGATGCAGCTAAGAGCGTGGCGGTGCAAGCAGGATAGACAATCAATGCGCTTACGTCACGCGCAACAACGGCCTTGGCAAACGTCTCCAGCGGGCGTCCGGCACTGAGACAACCGCACGTCGAACTCACTGACTCGATTAATAAAACACAATATTAAATCAATTGTTCTACACTTTATAGATAAATCACTGAGTGCGTTGTATAGCTCCCAACCTGAGCTTGATTTTAGTATATAGTTATGGTTTTATAAGACTTTTTTAACGACGAAAAAACGATATAAAAACGATATAAATACGGAGCAAGTTAAAAACAGTGTTAACGCTCGGACGGTCACGGTGAAACCCAGCCTTAGGGTTAGTCAGAGACTAGGCAATGAAGACCGCAAGATTAGTCCTCTGCCATAGTCCACGTTTCACCAAATAACGACTACACATGTGCTCATTGTGATAGGTGGTGAGCCCATCGCCACTCTATGCTGTTGGACGCATATGCAGCCTTTAATCCGTTAGTCGCATTTTACGAAACATTTTAAGATATTAAAAAGAGCACAAAAGGTGCTCGAAACATCGCTTTCAAGCCCTTCTGTATCCAACTCATCACGTGTATTATCTGGTCGTAAAATTGCCGCAAAATATATACAATGATATATGGGACAGGAAGTGACTCCGATTATTCGAGAAAAGTTGAATAAGATATCAAAGATAATTCTATGAACCGTTCTGCAGGGAAGAGTGCTCAAAATAAAAAAAAATACAACTGCTTTGATACTGACAGTGATGACAGCATTAATATGTTCACTTTTTTTTAAAGTATGATCAAAGACCCTAGGATCATGATCCTAGACAAAGACCACAGAAAAGAGTATCCCTTCTGTGGTCAGTTTGATTATATTTTTTATTTGCTGTAAAATGATGATTATTTTAGTAAAAGACGTTGAATTAAAAAGTAAAATTTGTTTTGTATTTTCTAAGAAGACTGTTAATTTAATTGCTTTACGATTGTTACTTTCATTTTGAATTATGTTATCTTCTGTGGTCCTAAGGGTATCTTCTGTTACCAATAATTTTAGTTTTTTGGTTATTTTTATGATACAAAGTAAAACACGATCTCATTCCGTGCCATTTAAGTTAATTTTATGGTATTTGGCATTAATTATATGAATATGAAAGTTATTAAAGCACTTTTATTTACACGAAATTTAAATTGGCCTAAACAAGAATGACCCACCTACTTAATATTAAAAGTCAGTTTGAATAACCATAACAATATATTTTTAGGCATTATTATAATAATACATACGATTTCGTCGGATAGGCCAATCAGTTTCAGTCTCATCAGGAGACCATGCACATGGTTAATGCAAGATAACTACGCCGCCGTAAGGTTCTAGGTCCTCTAAAATCTACTCAAAGATAAACTCAAACACAAATACTACTCAAAACAAAACCAGTATATTAATACTGAAAGATAAATTCAAAACAAAAAAAAACTCGGAGCAAAAATACAACTCGAATCAAAAATACAACTCGAAACAAAAATACAACTCAAAACAAAAATAAACAACAATATAATAAGTAATAACAACACCGCGAATTGGATCCGAGATAAAGAAAAAAGGTACTAAGAGCTATAAAGTCTGTATCCTCAGCACAGACAACCAAAATAAACTGCTTGACATTGCAGAAAATACTTTAAATAAAAGTGATCTTTGTCATTATATCACACCTTATGCCAATATGCAACGTCTTTTGAATGGGATTCAACTGAAACTCTTAAATTTCACATTACAAGATTATTGTATAATACTACTGGGTGAAGAAGACTTTAATTTCACAAACAATTATTTAGATTGTGTATTGCAGATTAGAGAAATATTGCAGGAGATGACTCATACAAACATAATTATTTGTACTCCAACATACAAGTTTTTTTTAATAACAATTATTTGTTTAATTCAAGGGTGGAAACATTTAACAATTTGCTCTATCTAGATACTATAACACGTGGGCACGCCTGTTTCCTGGACTCGAATAAACACTTAAAATACGATGACACTATGTTTGACAGACGCACTGGAAGAACTATTTTGGACTTAGAGCTATTTTTAAGGATGTACACAATACGATTATGTCTATACAAACGAATGAAAATCATTTCACCGAAGAGTGTAACAACAATTCTACCAAAGACAAAACAAATGAATTGTTTTTTCTCTAATAAGTATCTTAAAATATTTCATATAAATATTGCAGGCTTAGTAAATAAATCAAATGTCCTCACTGTATGTTTAGATGAATTGTCTGGAAAAAAGAACATTTTATTATGAAAGGTTTTCAGCATCAATTATATGTGCCAAATTACAGATTAGCAGCTTATTATTGTAGAGAGGGTAAAAAAAGGGGAGGAGCATGTATTCTTGTGAGAAACGACCTTCAATGGAAAGAATTACCTAGAATATCAAATTTATCTTCATCAGGCATATTTGAATGCTGTGCAGCCGAACTTACAAATTATAAGATAATTGTTGTTTGTATATACAAACGTACCAAATGTAAATAACCTTAACTATTGTCTTGATAAACTTGAAACTCTATTGCAAGATATATCACGTATGCGATATAATAACATTATAATTGTTGGTGACTTCAACATAGATATGCTAAAACAAAATAGTCACACAAATGCATTTGAATGTATTTTAACGAGTTATAACTTGAAATTAGCATTAAAACAGCCAACTCGCTTAGCCAGTATGACATGTATAGACAACTTTGCGCATAACTTTAGCAAATCGTGTAAGACAGATGTTTTAGAACTAGCATTATCCGACCATACGGCACAACTACTTCATTGTCCAGTTCAAACTATATGTGCTATAAAGTATTGGTATTCAGCCAAAAGAGATTATAGTATAGAAAACATTTCAAAATTTAAAAATTACATTAAATGTCTGACATTTTCAGAGATCTATGACTCAGATGACCCGAATATAGCTTAAAATGAATTCCTCATTCTATTTAAATTGATATACGACCAATGTTTTCCAGCTAGATTTATTAAAGTGGATGTTATAAAAAAACCTAAATGGCTGTCTAAAGGCATAAAGTTATGTAGTAGAAAAAAACGAAAACTTTTATGGCAGTTTAGATTTAATCCAAATATGAATAATAAAAAATCTTTTTTTAATTATTCTCAATTACATAAAAAAATTATACACTTAACGCAAAAAGCGCAAAATAACCACAAAATAAAATCATCAAAAACTAAGCCTAGAACTGCATGGCAAATAATCAATCGTATAAAATATAACTTGCCTAAACCTAATATTAATAAAATTAAAGAAAAAAACTGCCTTATAACAGATCCCAAGGACATTGCTGAAGCATTTAACAATTATTTTATTGATAAAGTTTAGGGGAAACTTGGGGTAACAAGCGAACCAAAATGTTCTAAAATTATTACAAACATTAAATCAATGTTTATGGCGCCTAGTGTACCATTAGATATCTATAAAATAATAATGTCATTAAATAATACAAGTAGCGTAGGATATGATGGTATCAGTACAAAAATTCTTAAATGTGTATCAATGGAAATATGTGGCCACTTAAGTCATTTAATTAACCTATGTATCAGCGCAGGCATCTACCCAGACGCCCCAAAAATATCAATCGTAAAGCCTCTGTTTAAGAAAGAAAGTAGAGAACTTATAGAAAATTACCGACCAATCTCGCTGATTCCCGTATTTTCTAAAATATTCGAAAAATATATCTATAAAGAACTCAACAATTTCATTGAAAAGTATAACATTCTGTGTGAGGAACAAAAAGGATTCCGAATGCATAAGACTATTAATATGGCCATATATGATTTTATGTACAATGTCATTAATAATGTAAATAAACGTAATCCTGTATGTAGCATATTTTGTGATATGACCCAGGCATTTGACTACGTGCATTATGCGACACTCTTAACGAAACTTGAAGCCTACGGCATAAGAGGCAATGTCCTTAATCTACTCGATTCGTACTTAAAAAACAGAAAACAAAAGACTGAAAATAACAAAATTAATACACATAACAAACGTGAATACAAATTTCGATCAACAGATAGTAAAGTTTTATTTGGAGTACCGCGGGGGAGTGTACTGGGTCCCTTTGTATTTATATTGTACATAAATGACTTACCAAAATGCATTGAACAACCAATAACATTGTTTGCATACGATAGCACCATAACAATACCTTGTGATAGTATGGAGACGTATGAGACTGATATTAATAATAGTTTAAAATTGGTTGTGAACTGGTTAAACGAAAACAATTTAAAAATTAACTTAAAAAAAACAAAAGTTATCCATTTTAGACAGAGGATTCCTAGCACAGTCCTCAAAGTTCAGTACGCTAATGATAGAATAGAAGTAGTAGAAAATACAAAATTTTTAGGACTCGAAATAGATCAAAGCTAAATTGGGAATCACAAATCGATACTTTATGCAAGAAAATTAGTAAGTCCGCATACGCTCTGCATACATTATCACCAATAATATACACGGATGCACTTCTTACTGCCTACTACGGCATGGTGGAATCACACTTACGATACGCTATTATATTTTGGGGTAACTCGACCGGAAAGGAAACAGCATTCAAGGCACAAAAAAGGTGCATTAGAGCGATGTTTAGACTTAAAACTACTGATAGCTGTGTTCCATACTTTAAACAATATAAAATATTAACGTTGCCAAGTCTATACATACTAGACGTAGCTGTCTTTGTAATGTCTAACCCAAGTCGTTTTGAACGCCTAGCCGACGTAGTCCCACGGAATAGGCGCGACAATAGTCTACTATGTCGACCTCTAGCTAAGACAGCATTTATGCGCAAAAGTGTGTATTGCATGGCTCCAGATATTTATAATAAAATACCCAAGTGCTGAAAAGAATTACCTCTATTGAAATTTAAGCATAAATCCGAATTTTATTAGCAGATAGAGCATATTATAGTGTGAGTGAATTCCTGAATGAGAAACAATTAATAATTGTTAAGTATCTTATTAATATAATAAATTAGAATTTATTTTTTTTTTTTTTCTTTTTTTTTTTTTTTTAACCTTTTGTGTCCCACTGCTGGGCAAAGGTCTCCCCCAAATTTTTCCACAGATCTCGATCCAGAGCCAAAGACTGCCAATCCCTTGTGTAGTTCACAAAGTCGTCGCACCATCTCTTTTTGGGTCTTCCTCTTTGACGGCACCCGTCCGTGGGTATCCACCGAGTAACAATATGAGCCCACTTGTTAGGGTGCATCCTGCATACGTGACCCGCCCACTCCCACCTCAGCTTGGCAGCTTTCTCACCTACATCTGCTATTCCGGTCCTGGAGCGAATAACTGTATTTCTGACTTTATCTATTAGTTTGATTTTCAGAATACTTCGCTCCATCGCCCTTTGGCAAACCTTGAGTTTGGACTTCTGATGTTCAGTAAGTGACCAGGTCTGTGCACCATAGGTTAGGATAGGCAGAATGCAAACGTCAACAAGTTTCCGCTTCAGTGAGATAGGAAGGTCTCCCTTCATAAACGCTTTCATGGACCAGAAGCTCTTCCAGGCATTACCTATGCGGCGTTCTACTTCTTTGTCTTGCCTGTTTTCAAACGAGACTATCTGGCCCAAATATATGTACTCGTCAACGTATTGCACTTCCTGTCCGTCGATCACTATCCCATTCCTTGTGCCATTAGTCATTACTTTGGTTTTCGACCTATTCATCATAAGTCCAACTTCAAGGCTTGCCGCACTCAGTTGTTCGAGCATTATTTTTAGCTCGGCAGATGTATTGGCGAACAGAACAATATCGTCAGCGAAACGCAAATTAGTAAGTCTTTTTTCACCGATGACCACTCCGCTCGATATCCAGGAACTAGCCAGGCCTCTGAATACTTGTTCCAGTGTACTCGTGAAGAGCTTGGGAGAAAGCGGATCACCCTGTTTGACTCCCTTAAAAATCTTAAAAGGTGGTCCGGCACTATGCAATTTTATATTGGCCGTGCTTTGCTGATAAATGATTTGAAGCAGGTCTATGTATGTGGGTTCTATTTGTTGTCGGCGAAGAGCGTCAAAAATAGCGGCATGTGTCAGACTGTCAAATGCTTTTGAGTAGTCGACGAAAGCTAGATAAAGAGGCTTGTTGAACTCATTAAACTTCTCTATCAACTGATTGACGGCATGCAAGTGGTCTGTGGTTGAGAAGTTCGATCGAAATCCTGCTTGTTCTGGAGGCTGATTTTCGTCTAGCCTAAAGGTGATTCTGTTCAAAATTATTTTTGTGAGCAACTTCCCCCCCAAACAGAATTTATAATAATTTAATTATGTTTAACATATTTTTGCATGCCTAGTGGTAAAATATGGCTGAATCAATTTAATTTTTTTGTATTACCAATCATGTACCCATATTTGCAAATAAATATATCTTTATCTTTATACTTCATAAAATTAACAAGGCTTTGATTTTTTATAGTAACAGAACAGTAACAATACTTTATCTGTTACATATAATAGGTAATAATTATGTATTAACTGCAATATAAAAAAGCAAGGAATAATTAGGTGCTAATTAGGAACATAAATTACAACTTTGATTTACATTTACCCAATAAAAAAATATTCCAAAATCCCTAGCTCTTCGAGGTCAAGAGAATTTTTAATTCGTAAAGTACTTAGTTTCAAAAACACTTAAAGTTCGTAATCTGATTATAAAATAAAAAAATAATCTTAAACTTAATAGTAGGCTTTTTACTTCTTTGGCTTTTGAACGTAATGACTAAGAGCGTAATGACAAGACGAGCAATGTTAAATTATAATTTTTGCTAAATAAGAAGTTAATAGGTAAAACGCCACACATTTATCGTTGGGCACCAGGGTCTAATAAATGCATAAATTAGAATTTACATATGGTTAACCCTTTTACAGTTATACGTTCAAACGGAATGACATTAAGTAGTGACAAAATGCTGCTAACGAAAGTTGGTTTAAAAAATATCAATATCATACGTCTTTCTCCCAGTGATCACGGTCGACGAATGAAGGCAGGCCATTGGGCGGGTGTTAAGTGAGGTTTTGGCAGGTCCCGGCACGATCAAACATGAATTTAAAAATTTTCAATAGTCGAAATGTCATCGTGAACTGAATGACGGATTTACGGTAACAAAACTTTGAATTGAATTATTTTCCAAAATATTAATTATTTTTAATTATTATATCTATTAACTTAACGGGACATTCATCAAGTCACAGTGATTTTTTTTATTTTTTGGTCCTAGTAGTAGTTTTATTTTTATAATTGTGTTATTCTAAGGAGCCCAGTTGGCTTCAAGCGTCTGAATGACATTTTGCATAGTTTTTTAAGCTTATTTTTTTAAAGAGTTATTAAACACATGTAATTGTTTCTTACCTAGTTAGTATAATCGTGTACTCATTACTTGCAGCTAAAATTAATTTAGAAAAACTGAAATTCTATAAATAATCAACGGTAGATTGTTGATATCGAATGTTGAGACGCGATAGCATAAAGGTCGGATCGCATTTGAGCATGTCCGTGACACCAGCGGGATAACCCCTTCAGATCGGCTTCAAATTACGCACCGATTTAGTTGATAATATGTTTAAATTTGTTAGCAAATACCAGAATTTGTTGATCAATAGTTATCGAGATATCCCATGTTAAAGGGTATCCCGCTGGAGTCACGCTCGCCAAAGTTATTTGACCTAAAACGAGCAACAACGAGACACGCTACTGATATAGTTATTGTGCTAAGTTTTTGTTGATTCAATTACGAATCCATCCGTTCATTTTTATTGTTATTTTAGAAAAAAAACACAGTTTGCAATCATAGGTATATTACTTTTTTACATTGATCGGTTCACGTTGTATAACGTTACACGTGTACAAAATAAAAAAATCGACGAGCATTTTGGTGTAACGTATCATCGAGCAAAGGCACGAGCACGGGTAACAGGGGGACATTAATTATTAATTATCCAACGTTAATTGTAAACCGCTTAAAGTTTGTCTTTGTATATGTTCATTTGCCACCATCTTCTATTTCTATTTTTCTTTTTTTTCGACATTCAACCAAGAGTAAGGTAAAAAGAAGTGTGATAGGCTCACTCGCCATGAGCCTTACGTCGAACACAGCGTCAAGCATTCGAAAGAACGTTACACTACATGGAAATGTTACATGGAAACTGAGCATTTGCCTGTATTGCACCATTCGTAAGAACGTTACATTACACCGTGATGCTCGAGCAAATGCTTTAGTCTATATTCACCTTAATAATACAAATCTGGCCAAAGAAATCGAGGACGTCCGAGGGCACGCTGGGTTGATGACATCGTTAGGGTCACTGGCAGCACCTGGATTGGATGAGATCGGCACGGAACAGAAGGGACTGGCATAAATTAAGGGAGGCCTATACCCAGCAGTGGGTGGTTGCGGGCTGATTGATTGATTGATTGATTGAAAACAAATCTATGACGTTCGGTTTCTATGATAAAATAAAGTTTTATAAGTGCTTGTACTATCGCATTGGATTTTTTTTCTGTAATGGTAGTATTAAGTTTTGTTGTTTCAAATAAATAATAAATAAATGATTATAGATAATATTAGGTATGTTAAGAGACTGTCGACAGAACGAGACTATTTTTAAAATTTTGTACACGTGTGACGTTAATACGGCGTGAACCGATCAACCTAAAAATGTAGGTACTTACTACCTATGATTGCAAACTGTGTTTTTTTTCTATAATTACAATAAAAATAAATACTTTGCTACATAAATTTGATCATTATATTTCAACAGGCCTTATAGTAGATAGTAAATCATAAAAGGGTAAATCTATCTATCTACATTATTATATTGATATGAATAGTTATTCATACATTACGTTAGGTAAGTATATGGTGATATTAGATGTATGTATTGAATTATGGTGTACCAATAATATTTGAATATAATGTCGAACCATATTTTATCGGAATCGGCCCATAAACAAAATAATTGGCCGCTATCTTGGTCTTTTTAAGGAATCAACTTAATTTGGTCGGCTTATACGCGTACTTTTAGTATGGAAAAGTTATAAACTTTAATTTCTCCTAAAATACTGTACCTAGGAAACTGAAAAGTAGAAACTGGTTAGATTTTTACATCAACAAAATCTTGGCTATAGTCATAAACTCGCTACTTGCTCCATTCCTGTGGAAAAACCATGTTTAGGTATCAACACCGTGACTCCAGCGGGATAACCATAATTAGCGTTATATCTCAAGAAGTACTGTAGCTAGAGTTCTCGTTTTTTTCTAACAAATTTTCTCTCCGAGTCAACAAAATCTTCCCCAAATTTCATGAATGTAGCCTTTTTTCGTATACCTCAACTAGAACTTACTTTTCGGAGGAATTTTGACGAAAAGTAGGTATTTGATTACTCGGTAACTACAGAAGGTAGAATCCTAGATTTTTCACGGATGGATTCGTAATTGAATCAACAAAAACTTAGCACAATAACTATATCAGTAGCGTGTCTCGTTGTTGCTCGTTTTAGGTAAAATAACTTCGGCGAGCGTGACTCCAGCGGGATACCCTTTAACATGGGATATCTCGATAACTAAAAAAAATAAAAAGGTTACAGTACGGTCTCAGAGCTCTTGCGTGTTCGGACGTGGTCAACTTTTTATTCGCATTTTAAATAATCGCTCTCAACGTATATTAAGCTTTCAGTCATTGTTGTTGTGTCGTTATTTCAACTACAGTTGTATGTGTCGATAGTTTGTGTGAACGCGGCAACATAGTGTTCTGTCTCTCTTGAATCAACGCTCGTGTATTACTCGGTTGTGTTCGGTTGAATAGTGGTGCGACGACTTCCACCTGAGCAAGCAGGATAGCGCATATGCCCCGCATTCGCTCGGCTCCACCACGGTCAAAGTACCTCTGCATGATTACCTCTGATAGTATTACCCGCAAGCTCAAATAAAAAAAATAAAAAAATTTAAGGAAATATTATCTTTCACCAAGGGCTATTATAATGAGCGTACAAAGGAGCCCACCTCATGGTAATTCTACATCACAACCAGATTTGTCAAAACTACTAGAGGATGCCGCACTTAATGTTTCACTCAGGAAAAGAAAGGCGCCAGAGTGTAGTTGTAATATCGAAGACAAACTCTTGGAGTTACAAAATAACCTATTGGCCTCCATAAACTGTACTCTTGACTCTCAAAATAAAAACATTACCTGCGCTTTGGATACGTTACGTGATGAGTTCGGTACTTTTAGGCAGGAGATGCGCGACATGAATGATAAAATCCAAAATTTAACAGCTGAGGCACACAGTAATAAAAAACGATATCCACGAGTTAAAATCGTCTGGCCTAATAAATAGTAATAAAGTCGATTCTCTTGCCAAAGAAGCATCGGATATGCAAAGTACCATAAACGAGCTATCTGAGCAGCTCCAGATTAAAGATCAGCATGGGAGGTTAAACAACCTTGAAATAGCCGGATTACCTGCTCTTAAAGGTGAAAACCTAATAAACATTGTCACAAACATAGCTAAAAAGATTGGTTTTCCTATGACTTCATCTGATATCGACTACGTTCATCGTGTCCGGCGTTTCACTCCCAAAAATAACAAAGACACGCATACCGTTAGCGAATCGACACGAGACTATTCAACCATTCCCAATATTATTATCAGATTTACCCAAAGACAACGGAAAACTGACGTGTTGGCAGCGGTGCGTGCGCGTCGTGAATTAACTACAGCTGATGCAGGCTTGGATGGTGCATCTAAGCCCATCTTCATTAACGATCACCTTACACCGCAAAACAAGCTTTTATTTAAGGAGACTCGTCGCATCGCTAAACTTAAAGACTATAAATACGTCTGGCTCTCGGATTGTAAGATCTTGTTGCGCAAAAGTGATGTTTCGAGGGTGATAGTTATTGCGAGTGAACATGACCTTTCGAAGATACAATGACTATATATAACTAAAACTCATTTATTGCTCCAATTGTGTCACATCTCAAATATTTACACACTTTTGTTTTACTTTGACACAATGTTATTCTTTAACTTAAACACTTCTCAATTTGCAACCATGTTTTCTGTTGGTGGAACAACTCGTAAAATTATTACTATAAAAAATAACTTTAAAATACGATAACACTAGCATTTCCATTTACTACCAGAACGTGAGGGGTTTACGCACAAAATCACACTTATTTCTTAATGCCGTCCTATGTAACGATTACGACGTACTTTGTGTAACCGAGTCGTGGTTAAATGATAACTTTTATAGCGCAGAATACTTTGATAACCGTTACGAAGTGTATAGATGCGATCGATTTGTAGCTGGCGAGCCTGGCGGTATGGGCGGCGGCACAATCATAGCGGTGCGCCGGGAACTATGCCCGTGGCATCGTCTTGACATGCGCGCGCCACCGCCGGCCGACGAGATTTGGGTCTCCCTGCCGCTGCGCGTGAGCGCTCCCACTCCCACCTTCGCCGCCTCTGCCGCGTCGCCTGCTCCTCGTCATTTACACATTATCTGTACATACATAGGACACGGCCGTAATCATGAATCATTGCTTAGTGGTTTTTATGACAGAGTAAGCGAATTCGCTATTTGTAATCCTGACGATGTTTTCTTGGTTCTTGGCGATTTTAATATTACTTATGCCCACTGGTCCGAAAATGGCGATTCCATGGACTTAGAAACTAATAATAATAATTTAGCATGTCTCGCTGAAGATTTTATAAATTTATCTTCTATGTCACAATACAATTCTCAATTTAATGTAAATGGTAGGCTACTGGATTTAATATTTAGCAACAAGAAATGTCTAGTTTCTTCCTGTGAACATCCGCTGGTTCCAGAGGACCCGCACCACAAGTCTTTAAAATTAAAATTGTCCGTAATGCTAAAGGATTATCATACACTTCGCCCCTCAAATTATACAAAACTGCAATTCCATAAAGCTGATTTTAATTCTATTAGGGCGGCCTTAGCATCGGTTGACTGGGTAAACGTTTTGTCTAATATGACAGATGTTGAGAATATGGTGGGCTACTTTTACGGTGTTTTAAATGAGATTGTGAATAAACATGTGCCAAAAACTAATCCTAATCTTAAAGCAAGATACCCACCCTGGTACACAATACCTCTCATTAAATTAAATAGGGAAAAAAAAAATTCCATAGAAAATGGAAACAATATGGTAGCCAGCGCGATTATCAAACTTTTTCAAAATTAAGGTCTCGCTTTAAAAAAATGACTGGACGCTGTTATACGCAGTTTATTGAATTCTCGGAGAACAATATCAAAACACACCCAAAATTATTCTGGTCATTCGTGAAGTCGAAAAATGCTACAGGAGATATTCCAGCCAACATGACGTATAATAATCAAACATTATCAACCGGGCCCGATATCTGTAACGCATTCAACCTATACTTTCATTCCGTGTTTGTTCCTACTTGTGAAAATCCACCGTTATTCGATTACTGCAATCAATCTACCTTAGATATAAGTTCTATTAATACTGATGAATCTCGCGTTCAAAATGAATTGAAACATGTCAACATCTATAAGGGAGCAGGTTCAGATAATATTCATCCGCTTCTCATTCGTAACTGCGCTGAAGAGCTCACTGTTCCTCTTACAATGATATTTCGAACATCCCTAGAGACTGGAATTTTTCCCTCTATTTGGAAAGCAGCTTTAGTGACTCCAATTCCCAAGAATAATATAAAACATCTCATAACAGAATACCGTCCTATCTCAAAACTATGCATTCTTGGTAAAATTCTCGAAAAGATCGTCACCGCTGATATTGCACTGGCTGCCCGTAGCTTTATCTCCTCTCAACAACAAGGGTTCTATAAAAACAGAAGTGTGGACAGTAACATGATAACTTTTACGGAATTTCTTGCGCAGGCAATGGAAGACAATTCGCAAGTGGACGTCGTGTACACCGACTTCTCGAGGGCTTTTGATAAAATTAATCATAACTTGCTCATTAATAAGCTTGAAGAGGCCGGTGTGCACGGCAGCCTTCTTAGATGGATCCAGTCCTACATAAAAAACAGAAGCCAGGCGGTTTGCATCAAGGGATACTGCTCACAGTTTCTTCCTGTACCTTCAGGCATTCCACAAGGCTCACATTTGGGTCCTCTACTGTTTTCTTTTTATATAAATGACATAGACAAGGTCTTTAATCATAGCCATCACTTGCTTTATGCAGACGATACTAAGTTGTATAGAATTATAAAATCCCGCGAAGACTGCCATAAATTACAACTAGATCTAAATGAATTACATAATTATTGTCTTAATAACCAACTGTTTCTCAATACCAATAAATGCCACGTTATCTCTTATACTCGAAAAAATAACCAAATTAACTTTGAATATTGCATAAATAACATCATTCTCAATAGAGTAACCCGTATTAGAGACCTGGGAATCATAATGGATTCAGAGCTCTCATTTAATTATCACATAGATCATATTGTAGCGGCTGCTTTTCGTAGACTGGGATTCATTCTTAGAGTTAGTAAACCTTTTAAAATCACAAACACACTAAAAATTCTGTATTTTTCATTCGTTCGTTCTATCCTTGACTTTTGTAGCACTGTTTGGAACCCGTGTTATGCTGTCCACATTAGTAGACTTGAAAGGATTCAAAAAAAATTCGTGAAGTCGCTTAATTATCGTAATAACACCTCTAACGATACATACAATGAAACACTACTTAAACATAATTTGCTTACTCTGTTTAACCGTCGTAAAATGTTTGATATAACTTTTCTTTATAAAATCTTAAACTCCTTCATTGACTCGTCAGAGCTTCTCGGCAATGTTCATTTCACATGTCGAGTTCGACTCCCTGTGCGCCCCGCCCCTCACGTGCACTACGCCTGTTTGTTCCCCCGCGACGCAGAAAAAATTATACCCGAAACTCCTTCTTTTGTCGTTCCACCAACACATATAATAATGAATTTTTAGAATTAGATCTGTTTCACATGTCATTCGATAAAATCAAAGAAAGACTTAAAGTTATATTAAGTTAATAAATAGGTAAATGTCGTTCACAAAAAAATATTCTAATACCTGCTCTTCATTTTGCGGCCAATAAATTGTCACCATAGTTTAATTATTTTTCTAGTACTTACTTGTGTAAATTCATGTTTTTACTACTTATTTGTTTTTTTTTTTTTCCTCTTTTCTGCTTAATAGACAAGATTTTACATAATAAACAAGTCAATAGACTTGTTCTTGTTGATCACGTTTAGCCATGTAAGATGCTTTTGTGAAAACAATTTTTTGGGCACTGTAGGTCTTTTAAACATTCCAATTGTTTGTCACTATTTAATGTTATTGTACATGACTGTTTGTTGCCAAAATAAATTAAAAAAAAAAAAAAAAACTATTGATCAACAAATTCTGGTATTTGCTAACAAATTTAAACATATTATCAACTAAATAGGTGCGTAATTTGAATCCAATCTGAAGAGGTTATCCCGCTGGGGTCACGGACATCATTTGAGCAGCGCGGCGCCAGAGAATATAAACACTACCGTGAGCGGCGCGGCACGGCACGGCACGACCGACGCATCAAAATATTCTTATAGTCATTTTGTATGGTGTTTGTCGCACTAGAGCGGCGCTGCAGTGAGCGTCGCTGCGCGTCGCAGCATTGTTGCCTCCAAAAGAATATTTTGACGCGCAGCGCAGCGACGCTAGTGCGATATAGCAAGCGGCGCGTCACGTTAGTCGGCGCACTGCGCTTAGTGAGGATGTCGTACTGTTAAAATGGAATAGTTCATAAAATCTTGTCTTACACATTCTGAAGTAAGTGTGAAATCGCGCAGAGTCAATATAATTAAACGAGGAAGCAGACAGTGGTATTCATATTCTTCATAGCACGACTTTGGTATCTGAGAATCCGTTCCGTCTTCTTTTTTTTATGTTCTATTGCGTTCTTCTTCTGCACATAACAAAGACACAACTAACAAATCCTCATAACTGTCGTATTCTCCCATCTTTTAACGTTGGGAGACGTTGCTCTCACGCGAATAAGCAAAGGAATGATGCGAGCTGCCGCTACCTGCAGTTATAATAGTGCGATAGGTGCTGTGAAGCGACGCGCAGCGCAGCGTCGCGCCGCTCAAATGCGATCAAGAGGGTTTACGCATTTCGGTTTCCCATACAAACTTCCAAGTCGAAATTTTCAAAAACGAATAAGCCAATTTTAATGAAACTTTGCATGCTAAAGTAAAACACAGGGATCTAAATAGTTTGTTGAATACATTTTTAAAAACGTTTATTTAGTTGAGTGATTGTGATTTAAAATTTAAAGTACACTATAGAAAGTTTAAATTCGCAATAACTCAGTTAAATAAACGTTTTTTTAAAAATGTTTTCAACAAACTATTTAGATCCCAGTGTTTTACTATAACATGCAAAGTTTCATCAAAATTGGCTTATTGGTTTTTAAAAATTTCGACTGGGAAGTTTGTACGGGAAACCGAAATGCGTAAACCCTCTTAAGAGCACTTTCACATCAGGCGACTTAGCAGCGCGACTGTCGCGCGATTCCATAATAAAGCACAGCCGCGCGGCTGTGATTTGTATGAAGTCGCGCTGCTAAGTACGTCTCTAACGGCTGCGTGTCAGTTGTGGTTTGGTTGAGATTATTTAGCGTTATCACCCCCCAGGCATACCGCCCGATGATAAGTCACAGTAGTCTATTGACGTTTGTAACACCAGAAGAAAGTACTCTCATGTTGCTGACCCTTTAAATTACCGTAATAAAAACTACCAGTACATAAAATGAACAAACCACGTCATCACACTTTTACGCCACACCGTGCTGTCCACCCACAAACGTCAGTGCAAAGATCATAAATTCTCATTAGGTTCTACCAAAGAGCAAAATAATGGGATCGGCATAGTTCCGCCGTTCGTCCCCGTCAAAGGGCCCAATTAATCCAGCCGGATCACGTGATTCGTCGCCGAATCGGGGGAATGCTGCGATTCGGACATGTGAACGCCCAATTATAGACAGTTTTTGTTTTTGCTTTTTTTTTACTAAACTGTGAGAATGGTATTGTTACAAACGGAGAGCCACAGATTCAAAATATTGTCTCGAAATTTACGACTACAAGTTAATTTTTAAATACTTACTTTTATAGAAAACATGAAACCGTACCGGCTGATTTCACTACAGTACTACCGCATTGTGTGTTTATTTCTTTAGAAATTGTGTTTTGAGGGTCGTGTAAAATTGTGGATTTAATGAATTATTTTGCTTTTCGTTTTAAGTTTTGTTTTCATAGATAAGTTAGAAGTAATTTTAAATATGATTAGGTTTTAAAATGTTAAGGAACTTACATATAGATATGTATAATTATTTATTTATTGTTTAAGGACAATCAGTAGGTAACAGTTACAATAATACATGCAGATTTAAAAGGGATACAACACAAATAAGCTAAAAGCACTGTTGCTCTCAGCGCGCGATTACAACATTATAATTAAAATTAAAATAACGGTAGGCACAGCTGACAACACAAAAGCAAACCTAATCTAAAAATACTATTCAAAGTAAAACTACAAATATTACGTAAACTCACGCCTGCTTCCGTAGGCCTTAGTGCTCTATGGGGTAGGCAGAGACTATGGATCGCCATCCTTGCACACTTCTTTCGCTTCATACAAATCCATCAGTCTTGGAAATTTTGTCTTATATATATCTCATTTAAATGCAAATATGGGCTATTAATTGAATACCGTCTTATTATTTTTTTATGTTATCTTAATCACATACTTCCTAATCTTTAAAATGTAATGAAATATTCGTTCTTCTCAATAATATCATTGGTTCCACTGCTTTTTAACATTAAATCTAAGTACAGTACACAATGGTGTATAATCAGAGTTGCAAAAATAGGAAATTTTAGAAAATACAAGTTTTATATGTTTTTTTTTGTTTTAATCGATGTTTTAGGTTAATTTCAATGTTTTTTTTACGTATTGTTACGAAGTTTTATTCATGTTTAAAGCATTATTTTATTAGTAAGTATCACAGACACACAAACACTCCATTTGTACATGTGGAACATCCTGAATTTTAAAAAATAATGCAGGAATTACGGCCTGGCTATAAATCACCCAATCGTCAATAGCTAGGGAGTGACTTACTAGATCAAGTGCATTCATCTCTGAAGACACAGCTTGTCAATGATCTGATAAATAAAAATGTTACCATGTCTCTTGATGGGTGGAGTAATGTTTTCTATTTATTTTTTTTATAATGACTCGTCATAGTGACTGCATCCTGCCTGATGGTAAGCTGCCGATGCAGTCCTGCATAAATAGAGCGCTCCCCACCGTGGAATAAGCACGATAACGAGCGCACCCATTCATGATGGCCTGCATAAATGCCGTTTCACGCCCCGCTTTAAAGACCCGGGACTGTAGGAGCTGGGAAACACATGCGCCGGCAAAGAATTCCAAAGCCGAATGGTCTTACAGAGGAACGACTTACCAAATTTTTTGGTACGAGTACTGATAGTCTGTACAGTATAATGGTGGTTCCTAAGACCGGCACGTGTAGTCCGGGAGAGGAAAGTAGAGGGCGGGATAAGATCAAAAAGTTCTTCAGAATACTCTCCGTAGTAATTCCGGTAGAAGACATTGAAAGAAGCAATGTCTCTACGCAGCTGGAGGTCCTCAAGGGAGGCTGTTACCTCAGCATCTCCAATAATGCGTACCGCTCGCCTTTGCAGTCTATCAAGTGCATCGAGGAGGTATTTAGCGGTGCCGTCCCATAGATGGGAACAATACTCCATCCTCGATCGCACCCGAGTTTTGTACAGCAAACAGCGCTGGTCGGGAGTGAAAAACCGCCTTATTGAGAATACCCAACTTCCTTGAGGCAGTTAAAATAGCACTCTCGATGTAGCATTTCGGATTCAGTTCCTGGCCGATGTCCATGCCAAGAATGCTGAGTTTCACCAAAATGGGTAACGGAGAGTTCTGAAGAGAGGGAGGAGTAAGGAAGGGAGTTACCTTGGACGAGAATGCACAAACCTGGGTTTTGCTAGCATTAAACTCGGCCAGGTTTTTAGATCCCCTCTTAGAGACACGATCGAGAGTCAGGTTCACTTGCCTTTCTTGCCTTTTCACCATGATATCGGCTTGCTTTGCTGCAGGATGTCCCAAGTACCGCTCATGCACCGTACTGTTATCCGCATAACAATTAATATTGCCCAAGGATAACATGTCATTAATATGCAGAAGAAATAGAGTAGGTGAGAGCACAGAAATCTGCGGCACTCCGGCATTGACTTTGTAGAACGCGGAGGAACTACCCTCACAAAGGACACGAACCCTCCGCCCTTCTAGAAAGTCTGTGACCCAGGCGCACAAACGGGGCGGCACACCGAAGGCCGGCAACTTGGAATGAAGGGAACGATGCCACACTCTATCGATAGC
This sequence comes from Scoparia ambigualis, assembly GCA_963921215.1. Classification (NCBI taxonomy): domain Eukaryota; kingdom Metazoa; phylum Arthropoda; class Insecta; order Lepidoptera; family Crambidae; genus Scoparia; species Scoparia ambigualis. Next base: position 9,853,033 of record OY992507.1, read on the forward strand.
TTTGGCGATATCAAGGCTAACTGCCAGGGATTCGCCATGCTTGTCCATCGCTTCACCCCACGCGTGAGAAACGTACGCTAGAAGATTATTTTTATTATTTTATTTTTATTGTGGCTCGCCATAATGGCCTCACTCTGCCTGATGAAAAGCAGCCAGTGAAGTCCAAGAAGTGAAAGCGTTCATCACAGCGCTACCACACTATGCCGAACGCTCACACTATGGCGGCCTGCATAAATGCTTTTTCACGCCCCGCTTAAATAACCCGGGAGAGAAAGAGGAGGGAAACACGTGTGCGGGAAGCGCATTCCACATACGGGCAGTTCGGCAAAAGAACGATTGTTCAAACTTTTTGGTACGTGTCTTGATGGTCAGCACGGTATGAGATGGAGCAGCGAGTGATCATTTAGGTAGTGAATGAGCTGGGAATAATTATCCGCTCAAACACCTAATATCCGAAATGATTTCATAATTTCTTTGCAGTCACCGATGTATTAAGTGGATCAGTGTATTTGACTGACACAATTGACACTGCTGGTAACCATAGAAAACATTTACTAGTAACACACACTGCTGGGTATTTATTAACTTTAGCCACATAATAGAATCTATTAATAAATGTGAGGAATTTGAGTGTACTTTTCGCAGTTTTGTGACGGACAATGCCAGTAGTATGGCAAAAATGAGACAAGAATTAGCTCAGTCAGAGCACTTAGCAATGCATGGAGATAATATATTAACTTATGGGTGTTCCTCACATTTATTAAACCTTTTAGGCCAAGACTTGGATAAACCAACTGTCACAAATCCTATTAAAAATATAGTCAAGCATTTCAGACATAATAATTTTGCTTCGGCAAAATATAAAGAACTTGAACCAATAACGGTCAGATGGAATTCTATGGCGGACTGTATAGAAAATTACCTTGAAAATTGGCATTTACTGTAAAAAAATTGTTTGGAAAATAGAGCTGCTTTGATTGTAACATTATTTCTCTAGTTGCCGATATTACTTTGAAAGTAAATAATAATAATATTGTCATCCATGTACATGGATGACCTCAAGTTGTTCGCACCAAACCGCCAAGACTTGGTGAAACTGCTGAAAATTACTGAGACTTTCAGCAGTGCCATCATAATGGAGTTTGGTGTGGATAAGTGTGCGGTTATGCATATACAGCGTGGGAGAGTAGTAAATTCATCCAATTTACAACTCTCCGAAACGATAAACTTTAGATCTCTCTCTCTGAAGTTGAAACTTATAAATATTTTGGTATGTCACAGTCTTTGGGTGTTGAGGACAGAGACATAAAACAGTCATTACGGGAGCGATTTTTTTGCCGCCTAAGAAAAGTACTCGGGTGGCAATAAGTCGCGTGCTTTTAATGGCTGGGTTATGCCTCTGCTCACATACTCCTTTGGCATACTAAGATGGACTCAGACCGAATTGGACGCCTTGGATAGAATAGTCCTTCAAATGCTCACGACTTCCAGAATGCTACACCCGCGCTCATCTGTTATGAGGCTGTACATCCCGCGGAGATGTGGGGGACGCGGCTTTTTAAATGCCAAGGACCTACATAACCGTGAGGTGTGCAGTCTAAGGGATTTTTTCCTTAACAGTGAGTGTGGGAGGCATTTGGATGTCGTGGCAGTTGATAGACACTTTACGCCGCTCTCCTTGGCAACAGAAAACTGGCGCAAACCAATGGTGCTAAGCACTCTCGATCGCAAGGACATATGGAAGAGCAAGGTGCTACACGGGCGCTACTATCGGGCTTAACTGAGCCTGATGTAGATTTGCCTGCCTCGGTGAACTGGCTACGTTTCGGTGACCTCTTTGGGGAAACCGAAGGTTTTGTCTGTGCCATTGAAGATGAAGTTATCAAGACGAATAACTACCGGAAATATATTTTGAAGGACGGTATGGTCGACATCTGTCGGGCATGCCGCCGTCCTGGAGAATCACTCCGACATATTATTTCCGGTTGTTCTCATCTTGTTATCGGAGAGTATTTGCACAGACACAACCAAGTAGCCAGAATAATTCACCAGCAACTTGCTCTTCAATATGGCCTTGTTGAATCAGAGGTGCCGTACCTACTATAAGTACGCATCTGCGCCAGTTCTCGAAAATGATCATGCAACGATCGCTTTATCATCACGGATAGGACTTGTCGCCAATAAGCCTGATATCATGTGGGATGTCGATTTAACCATTAATGTACCGATAGTCGTTTTGGCAAACGGTCTTTTAGCTAAGAGCCTCGATCAACACCTAGAGAGGCTTTCGCTAAAAGTTTGGGTAAAGGGTCAGATACAGAAGGCAGTACTCCTTGACACGGCACGTGTTGTCAAGAGGTTCCTCACTCTGCAGCCCTAACCACCGATAGCTTGGGTCAATCCCCGCTGCCGGTGGCAATCTAGGTTAAGTTTTTTTATAATATTTTATACTTATTGTAAATAAGTATTTATTTTTTTATAAAATATTATATAAAATTTTACTTAACATATATTTTAAATAAAGAGAATAATATTAATAAATAATAATAAACTTTCCTACATTCACACCAATTATCTAGCCCAAGAGAAGCTTTGTTATGAAACTCGTTAAAATGGTAACTAGTCAATGGATAAACATACTTAAAATAATTAAATACATACTTATTATACATAGAATACACCCAGACTCGAGACAATTTAGAAAAACAATAGTTCCTATAATTGACCCGACCGGGGATCGAACCCTGGACCTCAGAGATGGCGACACCATGAAAGTCGGTGTACAAACTACTCGATCAAGGAGGTCGTAAATGCTCAGTATCTTCTAAAAAAGTTGAAAAACATAGCAGTTTAAAATCTGAAAAGGCTTTAACGCCAGCTCATAAAATAGATCCAAGATTTAGGAGAAAAGACTTAAATGAAGATCGACTCGATTTTGCATTGAACTTAAATTCTTTTTATCCTGCAGCAATGCCCTTTATCATTAAAGAGCACGTTATTTCCCCTTTAATGAGTATCTGTTTAGAACACATGCATTGGAAGTCCAACTTTTGATACGGTGGCAAGCTCTAGAGCTAATGTGTGCCACGAAATGATGAATCTAGCTCACCAAATTCACACTGCAATAGCATCCTCAGCTGGTGTGGAAAGGCTTTTTTCCACATTTGGTTTCGTACACTCCAATTTGAGAAACCGACTCTCTAATGAAAAAATAGGTAAGCTGGTAACAGTTTTTAATCTCTCAATAAGAAAATGCCAAAACACTATGATTATTTAGATTGACACGATTTAGGATAGGATACCCGCCTTGAAGATGAAATGTAGATTAGATTAGTAAGATTTGAATTAGCTCTGGCTCAAACAGTTCTTTATTTGTATTGTAATTTGTAATACTGATAAATAATAGGTAATAGGTAGATTAGATAGTGTTTTTGTAATCCAATAACTATAACTAGTATGATTCTATGCAACAGTTAAACTAAATAAATTTATTATTAATAAAGTTTATTTTCTAAACATGAACCTGTTTTATTTGTCAATGATTACTTTGTTTAAAACATGTTTAAAACATTGTTTAAAAACAGTAGAAAAAAATTCAATGTATTTTTGCGAAAGTGTTTGAAACACATTGATTAAAACAATATGTTTTTGTGTGTAACCCTGTGTATAATCATTTTTACCTCTACCTACCTTTACCTCACTGATAAGTAAATACCTACACGCCTTTTAAAAAACTATGTCATGCTTTTTATTACTACTTTGATCATAATGCACCTTTATTGCATACTGTTTAGTTTAACCTCGCTTAGTTAAATGTCACCATACGTAATTGCACGTAATAACTGCATGCGATTTAATTTCTTTACAACAAAAAAACACAAAAAGTTGTTATGCCATGAAGTTGCGTATAGCCATAGCGTTCGCGTACGTATTAAATTTTTAAAGCGCAAAATACTATTGACATTAATTATGCCAAAATTGTCTAATGAATCCAAGATGGGGTAACCTACTTTAGGTGGTAATCGAATTCATGATACTTAACTCTGTCATTTTATCCCACAACAAACATACAATTATAAATAATATCAAAGCATTATAATTACTTACCTCCTTTTAGATTCAAATTTTCGCACCTAACCACAAAAGGCTAGCTAGCACTCAAAACTTTCGCCGATTTTAGGCTTTAAAAGATTAGCTGGCTTTGCTCTAAAATCTCTACAAAAAGAGCAGTTTGATACACACTCCGACATGCGCAGTATGAATTTTAACCTCCTCTATGTGGCGGTTAAATTGTGTCTACAAAGCAATACTTGCATACACCATTTCATTTTTAAGACTATACCGAAATAAAACGTGTCGATACAGGTTTAATTTGGTGATTAAAAAATTTAATCTGATAAGTATTATTAGTTAAAGTTTATAAAAGTAACTGCAGCATACAATAGGAAATCGCGTTTTAACTTCTTTGATGTAGTTGGCCGGTCAGCTGGAAATATAATAGATCTCGCCACATCTGAGTGAAGCCGCAGGAACAAAGTAGTAAGCAAATAAGTACATAGTATAAGACTGTAACACTGCAGGAGTGCGATATGGTAAAGGTTCGATCCAAAACTCGATCCTCAATCCGCAGTGAGATATTAAATCCACATTAAAACGGTATCTCTTGATCGAAATCAAAGAAAACCTGAGGGTCAAAACGAGCGGCGAACTTACGATCGAGCCTTAGAGAATCGACATGACATGAAATCAAATAGATCCAATTTATGGGTATTGGCTTATTCATCACGCTTCGGGTTGGTACTCACAATCCCGGGCTACGTATCAAACTATCCGGAACTACCGGAACACACTTTGTCCGGCCTGGCAATTAATCGAACCACACTTTGCCGTTTGGCCACCGAGCCGCAGGAACCAACTAGTCAACATTTTCTAGTGTTAGTGCTGACCATTAGTCACGCAACCGCGACACATACGACACGATTACCACTTATCTTGTTATTTCCTAGCGGTATATAAACAAAACTGTTTCAGCATTAAACATCATTCAGTAACATGATGCCATCAAAGAGAGTATTCTTATTATGTTTTCTAACTATCTTCTATTTTAAACTAACACCAAGTCAAGAATTGAATTCATTTATTAACGCTGTCAGTGCTAAGGATTCAACGATTGCATGTGTATCACAAATATTAAACAAACATTATTCCTGCAACGGAGTTCTGACTATTGTACACGAATCAGGAGAAATTACAAGTTTATTAGAAGATATAAATGAAAAACAATGTTATAGTTGTATTGTAAGGACTTACCACACTAATGATAGGTGGATCTACAATGAAAATTATCTGATTATAACAGAAACTGCGCGTAAAGTGAAAGAGGCAGTATCTGATTTAAAGTTAGAAACGTTTTGGAATCCAAGAGCACGTTTTATAATCACGACGCAGAAATGCACAGAAGATGATATTAAGGAAATGTTCTTGCTATTTGTGACTTATAAAGTATACGACGTTACATTTCTCATCAAATCAGAAAATGATACATATGTTTATACCTACTTTCCTTTTGATGATGGCAAATGTGCTGGTGATGCAATTCCTGTAAATGTTGGTATTTGTGAAGACGCTGTCAACAATACAAACTATTTTCAAAGAAGAGTCATTGCTAATGTTTCCAACTGTAATTTTAAAGTAATGAAATATGATGATAAAGATGGTACTCCCATTTTGGAGCAATTTGTTCTAGATAGTTTTGCATTTAGATCTAATATTACATTAACGTACGAAGTGCTACGAGTAGACGAGGATAAGAATTTTGGAGTTGTCCTGCCAAATGGTACAACAACAGGCCTCTTAGGATATCTACAAAGAAACCAAGCTGATGTGGCAATAGGATCGACAGTTTTGATAAAGAACAGAGTAAATTTATACGATTTTGTATGTGGCTTTAACTTCGCTTCTTTTAATTTGTATTCTTCAGCTGATCACGGCAAAGTATGGAAAACGGTGTACGAAGGGTTTGATACGGGAACATGGTCACTGATTTTATTTTACTACTGTTTGATGGTAGTTGTATGTATTCATTTGCTTAGTTTATCACCAAAAATATCACACAATCGCGTAGATCTGGTTGTTAAGCTTTACGGGTACTTTTTAGCGAATGGTGTTGAACCGTTTCCGAAGACGAGAAGGTTAAGAGCAGTTATGATTTCATGGATTTGTTTTACATTTCTCATTAGCAATTTTTACAGCTCCGACATGTACGGTCTGATCACGAGTCACTCAAAAGTCAAACGGCAAATAAGTCACGAGAAATTGACCACCATTCCATACAAGCCTTGCATGAGCAAGATCATACGCACATTCTTCTATTTTGCCTATAACGAAGATCTGCCAGAAAGTATTGATATACCTGCTTGCAACACCATTGACGGCGCTTTAGAGACTGTATCTTCAAGAGATGATTTGTACACTGTGCAAATAAAATCATCCTATACCTCTAGAGAAAAGGACTTTCTAGATGAGCACGGTAACCGCAAATTAGATTCCTGGAAATTTTCAAGCGATATTGCGCTTAGTTTTTATTTATATAAAGGATTTGTATTAAGAGATCAGCTGCAGATGCACGCTCAGTATATGTTTGAGACTGGTTTAGTTAATGTTTTCAAGAATTGGGATAATCCTCCACAAACTCCGGACAATCGAAAAAAAAGGGCTTTCAAGCAGTTCGTGTTGGGGGACTTTCGAATACATTTCGCTGTTCTCTTTGTGGGGTCCATAATATCAACTACTGCTTTTGTGGTGGAACTTTATAGTAAAAAAAATACTCATAAAGGAGGTAATGATGTACTTAATCAAACTAAGTTGAACTCATAATACGCTTACATTTCGTAAACATATCTTTGAAAGAACTGCTTAGCTTTCTTCAAAGTATGGAAAAACATGATAAATTCAATAAAAAGTCATTAGTATTAAAATAAGCTGCCGTATGAATTTATTATGTTATACTTTAAGAAGTACCAATATTAAAAACAAACTTAAAGCCTACTTTTAAAGCAGATTAAAAAATACTTCGTGAATGTTTTTGCCGACTCCTTCATTGTATATGTAGTAGGTATCTTTGTACTTGATAACTATTTAATGTTAAAAAAATACAATTTAAGTGCTGACATATTATGAACTAGGTACTTAGAGTATTAAGTGTTTTTTAATAGATCGACTACCTAAAAAGTAGATACAAACTAAGAGTGCCCTTAAAAGGGCTTAGTCCCATGCGCTTCAAGATTTTGGTCCCAAGCGCTCCAAGAATAAAAATTTATAAGTATTAATATTATTTTGCAAAATCGTTCCCAAGGGCTCCAAAAGCGTGTGCAAATATATTTCCTCAAAATCTCTGATCCCCAAACATTTATTCCCTGGAGCTCCAAATTATATTACAATATTAATTATAATTAAGGACCTATTTACTACCTACCTAGTATGTTCATGACGCGTCAATAACAAACTGTACGGTTAACAGAATTAAAAGAGGTTATACTTTATTATTAGTTTTTTATTAAGTAATTTTGGAAATAAAAATAAGCTCGATGGCGCAGCGGTTAGCGCGTTCGGCTTGCGATCTTGCCCGCTAAGAAACTTTCGCATTGTCGAGTCGCTGGATGGGTGACAAAATTTAAATAATATCTCGAGCTCCTCCGTGCTTTGGAAGCGTTTAGCACGTTTAGCCGTTGGTACCGGATGTTGTCATAAGATGGCAGTCGCAGTCGTTAAAACCCACCAACCCGCATTGGGCCAGCGCGGTTGGTTATGGCACAATATCCCAACGTGCTATTGTCCACGTGGGAGGCCTGTGCCCAGCAGTGGGAAGGTTATAGGCGGATGATGATGATGATGAAGTAATTTCGAACATGGTTTTCATGAATATTTGCTTAAAATTATGTGAGTACCAATTTGAATGTGAAATTGGTAACATTTTTGTTATGAAGTTTTTATAACTTTTGTCACATTTTTAATATACATAATAGAAATTATTACACAATAATAAAGGGTAGGGGTAAAATGAAATTGAAATAAATTATTTACTTACATAATTTTAGCTATTGAAATAATCACAGTTTATGTTATCTATTAGTGTTATCACAATCAATATTATAATAAACTAAAATTAAAAAGTAACAATTTGAAAATCACAGTTTTGATTATCACAATCAGTCTGGCGCCATGCAGATAAAGCAACTGGGGCCCAATTCTGCTAATTTACGAATGGCATAATTTAATCGCAATTGGATCGCATTGTAATTGTTTGACACATTTGGTATTCTTAATAAATGAGTAAGAGAATACCAAATGTGTCAAACAATTACAATGCGATCAAATTGCGATTCAATTATGCCATTCGTAAATTAGCAGACTTGGGCCCCTGATCTCCGTATTGCGGCAATCGGTAACTCGCAACTAGCTGTTTACGTATAAAACTTAAAGAAACTGCGCAGACATAGCAACTCAAGTTGTAAGTTTCGATGATCGACATAAGTTTTCAGCTCCAGGTATTCCTACATATTAAATGTACTTAAAAATCAACAGAAATTTTTAGTAACATCTAAAATACTTGTGAAGTTCTAAAAAATAGTAAAAATGTAATTTAAAAAATCACAGTTTCAGTCTTATGCTACGCTGTCTTATTAAATCTCCTTAAAATCACAATTCACAAAAAATCACCTTGAAAACAAGGGTGGCATTGTGTGTTCAATACAACAGCGGATTTAGGTTGCTGTTGCGGCTGCCACGTTACTGCAGTGCCTCGGGGATGTTTGCGGAAACGCGAGTAGACGGCTTTCACGCCATAATGCGTAAAAGAATCGCATCCCTGATGCGACGGGTGCGGGGCAGCACCAACAGCATCCTGAACACCGTGGCTCTGAAGGAGGACAGTCCCATGCTGCGTCACTGGGTTGCCCTACATGTGACACCGCACGCCAAGAACAGATTTTTTTAAAAGACTTTATATTTACTAATTTATTTTAATTGTTGATTATTTGTTTTAATGGAAATATTTGAATTAAAATTTTTTTAAAGTTTAATTTTGTATTTTTTGTTTTTAATTGTTTATTATTATTATTTATTAATGCAAATACTTTTAATATTTAATATGTAAATTCAGAATATTTGTTTTTACTAACGTAGGATAAGAATTCAATTTTACTAACACTACATGGGCTATGCCCGAAATAAACGATTTTTAATTTAATATAATTTAATTTAATTGTGCCTGAATTAACTGCTTATTTATTTGCCTGTGTTCAATATGTAAAGGAAGGATAGTTAAACTGTAATTTCAACTTTAAATTACAGTTTAACTATCTTTCTTTTTTATGATAAGTACTTAGTTATAAAATAAAGCAGTTATGAATGAGCGGTTGATTTGGGCATGGTGCCACTTTGGTTTTTAAGGTGCGATATGCTATAAAAAGTATCTACAATAAAAAGTAATAGTAACAAACAATAACATTTTCTGTAATAACAATCACTCTCACTCGTAGTACACATAAATAACAATAAGACTACTACACGACACGGGTATTGTATTACCCCCTGGGATGACTCAAAATATTGTTATATCGATATTGGGAAATAAAGCAATTTTTCTTTTTCTTTTTTTAAGACTCAAAAAAATCAGTTGTAGTTAAATTTAAGACAAAAATATTATTTACTTATTGAAATAATAATAATAATAAGGTAGGTTTTCCTACTTACGAAACAGACAGACAGACACTGATAAATTAAATAATTTTCTAATCTACGAGTACATACTAACTACGCACGGCAGCTCGGTAAGTGATAAAGACGGCCTCAAAGTCAACATGTATAGGTAGTCCGATGTGGCGTTGACTGTACTTACATACCTAGCCTAGGTTTATTTGAAATGTAATTTGTTCACATTTAAATACACATTATAAAAACAATAACTTGTAATAAATTATGTATTCAGATTAATTATTATTTAAAAGAAGACAACCCTAAAGTCGTTAGAAGAGATAAGAGCTACGCGATAGAAAAAGAGGCAACTTCTAGGTGAATTTAACTATAGGTAAGGGAGCGGTGTACGACCTGAATTGCACTTTTTTGTGTCTTAGCAAGAGTCGCTATTTAATTAGATGACTTTGCGGAGTGGATCTTCTGTACTTGTACTATTATGTATTCTGTGGCAGTGATTGAATTCTTTCCTTCATTTTTAGCTGACTTCAAAAAAGAAGGAGGTTGTAAATAGAAGCAACATATTTACATGATTATTTTCTACTTTTTGTTATTGAAGTCAGTCAAAATTTAACAAAAAATTAAATTATTTTTTTAATTTATGACGTTACTTAAATGCTAAACGATTTTAATGTTGAAGTTTTGACTTTTTTCTTGGAGCTGCTGGGACCCAAATCTGAAAGTACCTAGATAATATTTTGGAGCTGTTGTTGCTGGAGGGAATGAAATTGGTAAATGTGGTTTTATTTATAATTTTAATATGAAAATCATTGGAGCTCTTGGGAATGAATGTATGGAAGATGAATTTTGGCGAACAATAGATTTGGAGCACATTGCAAGCCTTATCTTATCTTATCTTATCGTAGTGGGGCCTGCAGAGGTTTCCCTCTCGCAGCGGCACGTCGACCCATTGGGATCTTTTGTGCAACCGCGTCCTATCACACTGTTTCCTCAGAGAAAATGACTGCCATAAGTTTGGCAATGTCTTTGAGGGCGAAGAGCCTAAAATCTTCTGGTTTCGGGTAATCGAATCCCAAGAGACTCATTCTTTTCCTAGCAAGGGAGTCACAGTCACACAGTAGGTGTTGCATGGACTCCATTTTCTCCCCACATACCCTGCACAAGCTGTCTGTTGCTGGTTGCATTCTATGGAGCATTTGTTTTGTGGCATAGTGCCCGGTCAGGGCTCCGATGATTGTTCGTGCCTGCCTTTTGCTTTTATATGATTTTAGTCCGACCTAGGGCGTCTCCATCTATGAAGGATTTTGAGTGTTTCATGCCGGGTAGCTTTTCCCATTCGGTTTTATGCCTGTTTTGGATTTGGTCCTTAAAGGCCTTGTTGATGGTGCTCGGTGCCAGTGCAACAAACGGCTCAGGACCAATAAATGGGGTCTCTGAGCCCTCCCTGGCAAGTGCATCAGCCATCTCATTGTCATGGATTCCAATGTGGCCTGGTACCCAGATCAATCTCACCCTGTTGTGTCCACCTAGCTTGGTTAAAGCTTTTGTGGTTTCAAGTACAAGGTTGGAGTCGATATGGGGCGATATAAGTAACTTGAGTGCTGCTTGGCTGTCACTCAGAATGAATATGTTTCGCTTTCTAGGGGCGAGTTCTAAATTCTTTTTTGCGCATAGGAGAATTGCAAAAATTTCGGCCTGGTATACAGTTGCAAATTTTCCCATGCTTTGACTATGTTCGAAGTCATTACTAAAGATACCTGCTCCAGTACCCGACTCCATTTTGGATCCATTGGTATACCAGATTAGGCTGTTCTTCTCTGGAGACGGTGGTCCTTGTCTCTATTCATCCCTAGTTGAGACATATATACTGAATTTCTTTTCGAACATGTACTGGGGGAAGATTTTGTCACATCCCATTTCCACGATCCTATTAAGGGAATCATTAGGTTCCCATTTTGTATGTCTGGTCAGAGGCTTAGATGCGTCCCACAGCCCGGCCACCTTAAGTCTATATAGCGCTTTATTTGCCTCTGTTGCTATGACACTGTGCAGGGGTGGAAGGTCCGTAAGGACCCCCAGAGCTGCCGTCGGTGTGGTTCTGAATGCCCCAGTAATCGCCATGCATGCTGTCCTCTGAAGTTTGCTTAAAGCATTCTTACAGATTTTTAGCTTGGTCCTGGGCCACCAGACGATGCTGCCATATGTAAGGATCGGCCGCACCATCATCATGTAGATCCACCTTATGATTTTGGGGTTAAACCCCCACGTTTTGCCATAGGTGGACCGACACTTACCAAAGACCCTATAGGCCTTGGTAACGGTCGTGTCCATGTGCTGTTTCCAGGTAAGTTCCTTATCCAGTGTTATGCCTAGATATTTCACTTCTCTGGACCAGGGAAGCTAGGTGCCGTAAAGTTTTAGGCTTCCCAGTTTCGTGAGGTTTTATATCCTCGTGAAAGAGATAGCGATTGTTTTCCCCGGGTTTACGGATAGATGATTGGTATTACACCAATCCTCCAGCAAACATAGGGCACGTTGCATTAGTTCCGATACCGTGGAGGGAAACTTTCCACTGACTGTGATGACCAGGTCATCCGCATAACCAACCGTATATAGTGGTCCTTGTTTCAGTTTTGCTATGATTGAATCAACTACAAGGCTCCATATCAGAGGAGCGAGGACCCCCCCTTGCGGGCACCCTCTAGTTGTTTGAGCGAGTAAACTGTCCCCAAGCAGTTCTGAGTAGATTATTCTACCCTTTAACATGCATTCAATCCATTTGCAGATCGGTTGTGGCACGACATGATCTCTGGCTGCCACATTGATGGAGTCAAAGGTTGTGCGATCAAATGCAACTTCAATGTCTACGAATGTGCAGACGCAGATCTCTTTGTTCTCCGGGGCTGATTCCGCGTAGCTTACCACATGGTGGAGAGCGGTTTCTCTTGACTTCCCTGGCTGGTAGCGCATTGAAGTCCGTGAAGTGGGAATTTTTTTAACGGTCCCGCTCTGATAAATTTGTCTACCATCTTTTCCAAGGTCTTAAGACGAAAAGATTGGAGACTTATTGGCCTAAAAGCTTTGGATTCTTCATAATCTGGTTTACCCGGTTTTGGTATGTATATTACCTTAACACGTCTCCATGTTCTGGGTATATAACAAAATGCAATGCAGGCTTTATACAATCTGCAGAGATGGGGGCCCAGAATGGAAGCGCCCTGTTGTAGTAGGATGGGGAAAATATTGTCAGGTCCTGGTGCTTTATATGGTTGAAAGCTTCCCAGTGCCAATTTAACCTTAGATTCATCCACAACCTATTTAGCTATTATCCAATCATACTTGGAAGTCTTAACTTGCTGCTCCTTCCAGCTGATTGGATCATGTTCGTCTTGAATGATGCTTGATCCAGGGAAGTGAGTATCAAACATGACCTTCAGTGTATTCTCACCATTTCCTGTTCGAGTTCCATTTGCCCTTATTACTGTAGACAGTGGAATCGCCTTTGTTGTAGAGATTGCCTTGGTTAGTCTCATTGCTTCCGGAACAGACTGTATCTGTTCCCAATGTTTCCTCCAAGTCGATCTTTTTGCTTTACGAACCGCACTGCTGTAGCGCGTTAAAGCCTTATTGTAATCGCTAAAGTCATTCTTCGCCTTCGCTTCATTGAACGCCTGTCGCGTCTCTTTTCTAATCTGAGCCACCTCTAGAGTCCACCACGGCTGTCTCCCCGCCACTGATTTTGTTTCTGGGCAGTTGTTCTGCCAGGCCGTCATCAGTGTTTCTGTGAGTCTGTCAGCTTCAAACTCTATGTCCACAACTGAGTTAAGTTTACAGCATGGACCATATAGTTCCCGCCTGAGATCCTTTCTGAAGCCCTCCCAGTTGGTGTTTCTTGCGTTCTTCCTTCGTACAGTTCCTATGGTCTTACCTAGTCTGTACCTAAAGCATATCTAGTTGTGATCGGAGGGAGGGAGGGATACTTCAGATAAAATGTTTACTAGAAACAAATCAACCAGTCTCAGGATGAGCTTCCTGAGACTGGTTGATTTGTTTCTACAAAACAAATTTCTTAAAATTTCAATAATAAAGATATTTATAAGCAATAACGTCTTTATCGATTGTTAAATACTTGCAATAGTAATTCTTTCGATTGTGAGGGTAGACTTCACAGTGACGTAATACCGCTGGCTGGCTGTAATCACCTGCGCCCTCCGGGCATTGAAAGAGGTAGCCTTATTTCCTTTGTTAAGTATTTGCATGGGTGAACTTACCAGATACTCCAGCAGTCTCTCCCCTCTCTCGTTGGTGTCTGAGCTGCCCCAGATCACATGATGCGCGTTGGCATCACAGCCGATGATGATATCTTGGTTTCCTCGGCCAGCGCAGGTTACCAGTTCCCGTATCTCCTTTAATACTGGATCCGCCTTTTCGAAAGGGAGGTAAGCTGACGATAAAATTACCGTCTGCCTAACACCCCCTTCCCCCGTAAGGACCTTAACAGCGGTCAGATCCCTGCAACAGAACTTCATTAGAGGCATTGCGTGTAGGTCGTTTCTGACATAAACGCAAGTCAAGCAAGCAAGCCTTAGAAAGCACTTCTTCAAAATTTTAAGTTTAATAAATGTTAAACTTTGAAGTCGAACACAACCTTGGTTCATAATACTTCTTACTTAATTTTAGTACGTTTTGCATTGTCACAGAGTCACTTTACTTGAAATGGTTTATAAGAAAAATAATGCACGCGTAGAGCCCTGAGGTATTGTCATATAGTGCATAATCGTAGAACCGTGTCGTGTAGCGGTGAAAGAATACTATCACCCCCTCTCTTCGCTTAGGCGTCGTAAAAGGCGACTAACGGTCTAAAGACTGCACATACTTCTAAAAGCATAGAGCAGCGATGGGCTCACCCAACAATTTCCTGAAAAGTGGACTATGGCAGAGGACTGCTTTTGCGGTCCTCTTTGCCTAGTCTCTGACTAACACTCCAAGGATAATAGTCGTGATTATCATAATATGTATAATATTAGTTTGTATAATAATAGTTCTAAACTACGGTTCTAAATCAATCACTTTCATAGATGACGTTTTAAAAATCACATGTTGGTAAGTGATTTTGGCGAAACGTCCGTAATTTCCAGAATGTAGGTGACAGAAAAACTATCATCTATACTAATTATTATAAAGAGGAAACATTTGATTGTTTGTTTTTATTGAATAGGCTCCGAAACTACTAAACCGATTTAAAAAATTCTTTTACCGTTGGTAAGCTACACTATCTCCGGGTAGGGTTACCATCCGTCCAGACATTTCCGCACTTTTAGACTCTAGTCCAGCCCTTTAATTTGTCCGGATTTTGGAATATGAGTAACAAAACTACATTTTAAGTAATATCAGAACATAAAAATAGTGAGTAATGTTTCCATTGTGTGTGTGACTGAAAAGTCCGGACTTTTAACGAAATGTCAGGCTTTTTGTCAGGACTTTTTAAATTCCTAAATGGTAACCCTATCGCCAGGTGACATAGGATAAATTATTATTTTCAAATTAATTAGGGATCCTTACTTAAACTCAAATAAATAGTAAGAAAACTACTGATGGTAGAATACAATATTGTGATATGGCTTTGCAGAACACACCATTATCTACAAAAAGGGTCGCGATAGCATATGTCTAACTATTTTAGTTACGTCTCAATAAGTGTTCTTGGGAGGAGTCATTTTGATAATTCGTCACGGGGTCCACGCGAACGAAGTCGCCGGCAGTCTGCTAGTTAAGAATAAAATATTTCTTTCGGATCTCAGAGGTGAAAACTTCTAAGATTTGATAAAGCAATGTTGACTAAAAACATAAGCATCAAGCACTGACAAATTTCGACGGTTGAAAGCCAGACCTCGGTAGCCAAGTGGTTAAGGCAGCCGCCCGGAATGCGTGGTTCGATTCCTGCCTGAGGTTGTCGTCTTTTTCAGTGTTTAAAATTTTACTTAAGTATATTTAAGCGTTATTGAAACGCTAAAATATAAAAAAAACCATTATACTACACTGTGTATTTGAAGATAGACTCGAAATTGGACGGGGTCACAGGTGTCTACCTCCAGCTAACCGGTGTCTGACCTATTTTCGATTTTCACTAAGGAGGCAAACTTGCCGCTCCTCCGTTACTCTGTCGAATATAGGGTATTCTTTAGCGTTGTAATATATAACGCTGGCATTATAGAATACAATCAAATGCCCTTGGCCGTGGCCAGTTGAAAGCTATATGGCTTCGTAATGTCACCGTTAAGTGTCCACGCATATAACCCGAAATACTTCATTTCGTTAACAGATTCGAGTTGCGACAGCAATAATTTTACTTTAATAGTCACTTTTAGTTTCACAAACAATTCCAGTTAATATAGCAGCTCGATTTTAAACTTAGCGCGCTTTAAAAGCTACGACGCCCTTTTCCCGCAAATGAGATCGTTACCGCCACTCTCGTAAATTGGACACGCTGTCCTACAATCTTCAATTGAATGCCTCGCGCTTTAGCACCGAGATCCCAAAACGTCCCCAATTCTTTTTTAATCGCTTATATTACCAATAGCTTTTTTAATTATTTGCAAATATTTACAGCAGCATTTTTTCTCAATCTTGATTTTTAACGTTGATTCTTTTATTAGAAAGTATAAAATCAAATTTTAATTAAGATTCAATGCAAGTTTAAATAACATTCCCCATTTTTTGATTGTATGAAAGTTTTCTAATAAAAGAATCAACGTAAAAAACAAGATTGGAAAAAATGCTGCTGAAAATATTTGCAGATAATAAAAAAATCTATTGGTAATTTAAGCAATTAAAATAAACGCGACCATGAAAAATTGCTTTATGAAAAATCGCTACATTAAATTTCGCGAACAAAAAAAAACTATTATGAAAAAAATCGATATGAAGAATTGCTTTTAAAATAATATGCTTTTGTTAAAATGATGTAACAAATCTAATTTACCTAGAAGAGAATCAGCTACTAAGTGATTGTATAATTTTCGTCGCGGTCGTTCGACTGGTGATATTTTTTTTTATTTATTAGGAGAAACAAACAGTGACAAATTACAAATATTTTAAAGATATACATTAACAACAATTAAATTTGACACCACCACCGTTTACCACATTTTACATTACAATTTTACATTGAAGAACAGTACGATATCTTCCGCAAGCTTAATATAATTCCGTGATAATTCCGTAAGTATTGGTTAGAATTTAAAACAATTAGATACATCGTAGACAGAATAAATAAGATTGGTCCAAGTACCGATCCTTGTGGCACGCCCGAGCTTATTGTAACTAAGTCTGACTCGAAACCTTTAGTTATGACTTTCTGCGTACGATTCGTTATATTATGATCAAACCATCGCCACAAGTCGCCGCGAATACCATTGTAAGCCAGCTTATCAAGTAATCATTGATGATCAACTCTGTCGAAAGCCTTTCGGAAGTCTGTATATACACTGTCGATTTGTTTATTTGAGTCAATACTTTCAAACAGATATGTAGTATAAACTAATAAATTTCTTATAGTTGACCGTCGTTTTACAAAGCCGTGTTGTTATTCAATTATATTATTAAGTATAGATGGATATATACTTTTGTGCACAAGTCTTTCGAA
The DNA here is from genome assembly GCA_963921215.1 of Scoparia ambigualis. Lineage (NCBI taxonomy): Eukaryota > Metazoa > Arthropoda > Insecta > Lepidoptera > Crambidae > Scoparia > Scoparia ambigualis. The sequence continues at coordinate 9,870,392 of OY992507.1, forward strand.
AAGCTTTTAGTGTACCTTAGTCACCGATGGGCGGAAGCAGTCGAGAGTAAAAGAGAGGCACTGGTAGTTAGCTTGGACGTAGTTAAAGCTTTTGACAGGGCTCTCCTCTCTAAACTTTCAGCATACGGGCTTCCTGGAAAATTGTGTTCGTGGGTCGCCAGCTTTCTTTCTCGGCGTAGCATCAGAGTCGTAGTCGACGGTTCGTGCTTTGACATAAAGCCCGTGAATGCTGATGTCCCGCAGGGGTGTGTGTTAACCCCTACGCTGTTTCTTCTGCATATCAATGACATGTTGCATAACAACAGCATTTATTACTATGCAGACAGTACTAGGGTTACCCTCTACCCCGGACGAGCCAATATTTCTCTGGAAATCGTCATCGAGAGTCGGAATAAACTTGTGACTGATACCGACAACATGTTAAATCATGTCGTAAATTGGGGCCGACGTAACCTAGTCCACTTTAACCCGGAACGGTACGGTACCTCGGCACTTTGAAGAAGCTCTCGCTCTCGCTTTCTAAGATAGGTAGTTCGTTTCACGGAAAATGTATTTTTTCTAGTTATAGTTTTATTACTGTTATTGTGTTGTGACGTGTAATTAATGACAGAATTGTCGTTACAAAAACAAAGAATAAATAAAATTAACTCATAGTTAGTTTTTCACATTTTTATTAAAATCAATAAAATTATCTAAATCATATAAAATACATTAATTAAAAACTGTTACTAAAAACAAAAACATAATAGTGAATAAGATCATAATATAATCATCATAATAATATACGATAGAACATAGAAACCAATCGCATGTTAACTTTAATGGGCTCTCGCGTGAATGCTCTATAAACATTATGTACTATGCATAAGCTAATGCACTTTATTTTTTGAAGTAAAACATTCCAATAGATGCAAACACCATAAAAGCCATGATCACAGTAAATATAGCCTGAAACAAAAATAACAGTAATTTTTAATATTATTTTTACATGTGGAATAAATAATAATAAAATTAATTTAGAATGTTTAAATACAGAGAAAGAGAGAGGGAGAGAGAGAGAGAGAGAGAGAGAGATTTCAATTTATTAAAAAATGACACACCCCATGGACTTAATACTAAAACCCCTCACAGTCATTTTTATTTAATCATTATTTTAATTCCTAGATATGTGTCCCTGATGTATGTAAATTTCTTTTAGGTAAATATTTCTTTTTCAAACAAATCTTTATGCCACCTTTTATAAAAACAAAGTTCTAAAATATCTTTATTATTGAAATTTTGCATTCACAATGCTATATAGATCTAGGATAAAATGTTTACTAGAAAAAAAATTATCTATTTTATCCTAGATCTATATAGCATTGTGAATGCAAAATTTCAATAATAAAGATATTTTAGAACTTTGTTTACGTCTTTATCGATTGTTAAATACTTGCAATAGTATTTCTTTCGAATGTGAGGGTAGACTTAACAGTGACGTAATACCGCTGGCTTGAAGCGTAAATCAAACTACTAGGAAAAATTCAACGAGTCTTCTGGGGTCTCGGTAGCTCAGCGGTTAGAGCAGTGGACCGGCAATTCAAAGGTCGTGGGTTCGAATCCCACTCGAGCTTCCTGAGACTGGTTGATTTTTTTCTAGTAAACATTTTATCAAAGCTAGCTATTTATATGTTTTTATTTTTTACTTGTTATTAATACAAAATTGTGTTTTATACTTTTTGTTTCTTTTAATTTCCCTGAAATTCTCACTGGAAATGAAAAAAAAAATAAGTTTCTGATGATAATACATTAACAAATTCAACGCAAGCGCATTGGCGAGTGCTCTAGTACCACATATTTTGATCTATGACAGTATCGTCGGATAACTAGAAGTCTGACATTTTGCTTATCCGACATTTCGCGTATCCGACACTCTGCCTATCTGACATTTGGCTTATCTGACATTTCGCATATCTGACATTTTTCTTTTTCTGGCATTCTGCTTATCTGCCATTTCACATATCTGACTTTCAACGTTGAATCCAACGAATCGTTGACAAAAATGTCAACCCCACTTGCGGTAGACACTTTTTCAACGTTTCGTTATCTTTGAGTTTATTTAAGCGTTTTTTGAATAATTAAATATTACGAAACGGTGGGTTCTCGTTGGTCGTCTTATGAGGCTATGGATTACCATAGCTATTATATTGAATAGGGGATTACCCTAAGGATTGAACCGCAACTTCTCATAACCATCTCAAACATTTGCCCTATCTGACGACATAACATTATAAACACAATTGATTAGTTAAATTAGCGATTTACCTTGTTCTGCCAGCGTCTGTTCTCAACGCACTGACTGTACGGCATCGTGGTGAAAGTCACAGAGTTGTACAGAGGGACCCAGAAGTTGGGGAACGCCCAAAACATTAGGTCATCGAACGCTTTGCGAAGCCTGTACGAAGGGCGAGTTACTAAATCTCTCATCTGAAAAAGAACAATACATAAAAAAATGCAACGTACAGCACGCATCGAGAATAGTTAAGTGTTACTTAAAATATGTCGCTCCTCAAAAACACCTGGCGATGACTGAGTGCCAACATCATTGTAGTACTTAAAGTTATCATAGTACAAGCTGATTAGAAACCACCATATTTTTATCTTTATGAGTTTTCGAGCAAGATGAGAAAAGGCATTTTCCAGGTCTGCATAATCCGGAAAGCTACCGCAAGATGCTGCAACTTTGTTGCAGCATCTTTGTTGTGCCTTAATGATTGTTGTTCTATATTGTAGAAAAAACACATTTTATTCATAATTAGAAAACATTCTTAATTTATTCACCCAGGTTCACGAGATAAAATGGTTTTTCTGTTGAAGAAATTGAGGTTATAATTAGAGATTGACATTAATATTTCCTTCCTAATCAATACACAATCCTTCATCACTATGGTGATTATGTCTTAGCATAATGTATACTAGAATAGCAGCGCATTCGCAATGTTTCAGTCATTTGAATTTAGTATCCTTACCTCTATATAATTGTACATGGCCAGGTCGCTGATAGCATACGTGTCTTTCCATCTTAATCCTGAGAACTCTTTCAGAATGTTAGAAAGGTCATCATTATGTTTTTGAAACAGCTGATCCAGGAGAGTGCAGTCTTCGAAGCCAGCGTTCATGCCCTGACCGTAAAATGGGACCACAGCGTGAGCGGCATCCCCAATAATCAGCGCTTTGTCGTCTACGTTGTAGGGACGACACTAAAACATAGTAAATACTTTAAAACTCTGGAAAAAAATAAACAGTAAGCATAAAAAAATAAAAAAATATATGTTTTACTAATTTACTTCCGCATGACAACAAAATATACATTTATGGCTAATCTATATTATAAAAATATCAAAACTAACTCCTATTTATAATGATGAGATAACATATTATAAATACCTTCACAGCCACTAAAGGCGATGGCGAACCTCCAAAAAAGTCCTCGATCAACTTCTTTTTTCCGATTAATGGTATAGAATCCGGAAAGTATTTCTCGAAGAATTCTATAAGTTTCTCTTCGCTATCCAATTGGTTGAAGTTGGTAAAAGGCATAAACAACGTCACTGTCCACGAACAGTCTTGATTTGGCAGGGCAATCATCATGAAAGCACCTCTCGGCCAAATGTGCAGGTAGTTAGGGAGCATCTGAAACTATGAAAAGAAGAAGCACGTTATGAGAGTAAATAAATCAAAGAACTGTAAAAGGATCATAGCAAATGGAAACCTCTGGTCTCTGCCTGTGCCTACCCCTCCGGGAAATGGACGTGATGTATTTTTAAGTGTATCTGAAACTATTAATCAACCCGCTACAATACACCGCCCTGCTGCATTTTTCACATAAAATTTACAACCATTACTGTCACATAAAAAACATCAATTTCCATCAAATAAAAATTAATCATACAAATTGCTTTTTCAATGCTATCCAAAGACTAATAAATTGGGAGTTTATCGGCAGTTTCACACAAGACGGCACAATGTACCCCAAAGACCATGTGGTGTTATTCTTACTTTATCTTTTAGGCCGCTCGTCCACTGGTACATTATTGTCAGAGACGTTGAACAAATATCTAGAATGTTATCCCGTAGGTCAATGTATTTTGAAAATAATGGACAATCATTTTTCTTGCAATTCAGTATTAACACTAATGTATTCAAATAGTGACACTGATGATCTAATTAAAACCATCAGTAGCGATACCTGTTACAGTGTTATGACAAGAGGGCTTCAAGACAAAGATCGGCTGATTCACACTACAGGACATATAATAATAACTGAAAATGTGCCTGAATTGGAAAAACTAATGTTTATAAGCGCAAAAAAAAAATTATGGAACCCTCGAGCACCTGTACTTGTGTTTTCCAGTAAAGTACCTGATAACGAATTTACACAGATATTTGATATTTTATTGAAATTTAGAGTTTATAATGCTCTTTTCGTAAAGAAAAATGCGTATAATACTGATATATTTACTTACAATCCTTTTGAAAACGGTAACTGTGGTTTGCGCTATGACAGAGTGGAAAAAGTTGCAAATTGCAATCAAACTATTAAAGAAGACTATTTTCCAAAAGAAGATCTAAACCAATTTAAAAATTGTTCAGTAAGAGTAATTGCTTCTGAAGATCTTCCGAATATAATAATCGAAACTGATGAAAAATCCGCTGATGGTATACAAGTAAGTGGTGTAGAGAACAGCCTTTTAGAACTTTTAGCTGGTCTCGAAAGTGTTTCTTTGCAATACATCTTACCTGGCCCAGGTGAAAGTTTTGGTATTGTTCTACCTAATCACACCGTCACGGGTCTATTAGGCTTCATACAGAAAAATGAAGCTGACATCGCAGCTGGTGGATTCATTCTAATAAAAAATCGTGCGGACGTCTTTGCATTCATTGAAGGATATAGTTTCGGACGCTACAATTTATACACCGCAGCTTTAGAAGAACCTATTTGGCAGAAGCTGTATGAAGAGTTTGATCAAGACACGTGGATTTTACTGCTATGCTTATTTAGTATTACTACGCTCATTTGCACATATGTATTAAAAAGTTACAAAGCATTTCACGGACATGTGGAATTGATTGTCAAATTGTGGGGCTTCTTTTACATAGGCAATGGTAATACAAACCTTCCACGGTTCATAAAATTGCGCCCAATTCTGACATGTTGGATTTGGTTAACATTTTTCATAGGCCATTTTTACAACACGGCGCTGTATAGCCTGGTTACTGCGCGCGTTAAACAAACCCGACATCTCAGCCCAGAACATTTGAACGCATTACCTTTGAAAGCTTGTATAAGCGATCCCGTTCGAACCTTTTTCTTGTACACATATAATCATACCTTACCTCCTAATGTTAATAATCCCCAATGTAGTTATCTAGAAAGTTCGTTGGACACCGTAGCGTGTAGGAAAGATCTTTATGCAATTGAAATGACGTACAGCTATAATATTAGGCAGAATAAATACGTAGATAAAGAGGGAAACAGTAAACTAGACGCTTTCGGTTTTTCTACTGACCATATCCTCACTGTTTATTTACACCGCGGGTTCCCATTGTTGCAAAAATTCCGGAAAAATGCATTGCACATATTTGAGAGTGGCATATTGACCCACTATCTTGATGTTCAACTTTATCAGATAAGATCTGCTAAACAAAAGAAAACTAATGTCTTTAAGAAAATTCGCTTGAGAGATATTAACAATCACTACATCGTATTAATTTTTGGGTCGGTTGTATCTACTTTTTGTCTACTCATAGAACTGTGTGGATCAAAATACGTATATTATACAAAAAGGTTTTAACTTATCCTAATTTTACTTTCAGGATTTTAGTTTCATTGATATTAAATAACCTATAGAATAAAATATAGTAATACTAGCGGCCGCTCGTGGTTTCACCCGCGTGGTTCCCGTTCCCGTGGGAATATCGGGATAAAAAGTATTCTATGTGTTAATCCAGGTTATAAACTATCTGTATGCCGAATTTCATCCAAATCCATTTGGTAGTTTTTACGTGAAAGAGTAACAAACATCTATCCATACTTACATACTTTTGCGTTTATAATATAGTAGGATTATTGAGATTTTCACTGTATTTACGAGTATTGTTTGAGTAGGTATCTAAAATTATGGCAAAGCTATACACGAACCATGATAACTGTAAATCCAGTAAATCACCATCCGGTGGATATTAAGACAAGATCATAACTAATAATCCAGTTTATTATGAGTCAAAAGTCAGAGACTATGATAGTTTAAAAAGTTATATCTTTAGATTAGCAAAATAATTATACCTACTTTTAATATTGTAGAGTACCTAAGATGTTTTTAAAACTAAAGCTTAAATAATTATTACATTTACATATTGATGTTTTATATTTTAGCGTTTCATTAACGCTTAAATATACTTAAGTAAAATTTTAAACACTGAAAAAAGACGACAACCTCAGGCGGGAATCGAACCACGCACCCTCCGCATTCCGGGCGGCTGCCTTAACCACTTGGCTACCGAGGTCTGGCTTTCAACCGTCGAAATTTGTCAGTGCTTGATGCTTATGTTTTTAGTCAACATTGCTTCATCAAATCTTAGAAGTTTTCACCTCTGAGATCCGAAAGAAATATTTTTACAAATATTTTAACATTCGGTTAATATGAAGCTGCGTTTATAGATTGATGTTTTATATTTTAGCGTTTTATTAACGCTTAAATATACTTAAGTAAAATATTAAACACTGAAAAAAGACGACAACCTCAGGCGGGAATCGAACCACGCACCTTCCGCATTCCGGGCGGCTGCCTTAACCACTTGGCTACCGAGGTCTGGCTTTCAACCGTCGAAATTTGTCAGTGCTTGATGCTTATGTTTTTAGTCAACATTGCTTCATCAAATCTTAGAAGTTTTCACCTCTGAGATCCGAAAGAAATATTTTTACAAATATTTGAACATTCGGTTAAGATGAAGCTGCGTTTATAGATTGATGTTTTATATTTTAGCGTTTTATTAACGCTTAAATATACTTAAGTAAAATTTTTTTGCAATTTTGACTAAAAACATAAGCATCAAGCACTGACAAATTTCGACGGTTGAAAGCCAGACCTCGGTAGCCAAGTGGTTAAGGCAGCCGCCCGGAATGCGGAAGGTGCGTGGTTCGATTCCCGCATGAGGTCGTCGTCTTTTTTCAGTGTTTAAAATTTTACTTAAGTATATTTAAGCGTTAATAAAACGCTAAAATATAAAACATCAATCTATAAACGCAGCTTCATCTTAACCGAATGTTCAAATATTTGTAAAAATATTTCTTTCGGATCTCAGAGCTGAAAACTTCTAAGATTTGATGAAGCAATGTTGACTAAAAACATAAGCATCAAGCACTGACAAATTTCGACGGTTGAAAGCCAGACCTCGGTAGCCAAGTGGTTAAGGCAGCCGCCCGGAATGCGGAAGGTGCGTGGTTCGATTCCCGCCTGAGGTTGTCGTCTTTTTTCAGTGTTTAAAATTTTACTTAAGTATATTTAAGCGTTAATAAAACGCTAAAATATAAAACATCAATCTATAAACGCAGCTTCATCTTAACCGAATGTTCAAATATTTGTAAAAATATTTCTTTCGGATCTCAGAGGTGAAAACTTCTAAGATTTGATGAAGCAATGTTGACTAAAAACATAAGCATCAAGCACTGACAAATTTCGACGGTTGAAAGCCAGACCTCGGTAGCCAGGTGGTTAAGGCAGCCGCCCGGAATGCGGAAGGTGCGTGGTTCGATTCCCGCCTGAGGTTGTCGTCTTTTTTCAGTGTTTAAAATTTTACATTTACTCTTTTTATAATTATTTAAATGAGAAATATCTCTCAATGATATTTTCATTTCTTGTTTATAATATTCTCAATTAACACATAATGTTGGAATTGTCTACTTTTCATAAAACAATATTAAATCCTGATCCGTGATGATCGAAACCTGATCCTGGCTGATTGACTGATTCATCAACGCCAAACCGAAACTGCGGAAACTAATTATTTGGGACATATGATGTATTTTGTAATACATGTTAAGGTAAGCATCGAATAATCCGAAACACACTTTGCCCAACCTGGATATTAAACTCATCCGGCCACTTAGACGACTTCGGTAGTGTAAAAATACTTCCGTAATATTGATTAATTGCGGTAAAAACGCTTAATTACTCTCAAAGATCTTTGAAAAAATACTTACTTCACCATTCTCGCTAGCCGGTATGCACAGCTCCAAATATCCGTGTTCAATGTACTGCTGGCTGTAGTCAAACAATGGCTGCTTCATCATCGCCTTGCGGACCGCGGAGAAGGCTCCGTCGGCCCCGATTATAAGATCAGCGTTCACGGTGACATCCTCTTTGGTGTCAGTCCTGGAAACGTTAATGAAATCTTGAGATGGAACACTTAGTCGATCTTGAGGAGCCCGATGGCGCAGAGGCTAAGGCGTTTGTGATCTTGCCAGTTAAGTAAATTTCGCAATGCCGGGTCATCATATTAAAAATACCCTTGCTTCAGAAGACAAAGCCGGTTGTTATCGTAAGATGGCAGTCGTTACAAACCAACCAATCCTCATTAAAGCCAGCGTGCTCGGTTAAGGCCCATGCATTCGAATCGTCAGGAGAAAATAAACGCTAGTAGATTACAATATTGTTTAATTTCAACTTCTACATATACATTAAGTAAAAAAGAAGAGGACCTAACGTACTTTGATCAGATCGGTGACGTTCTCGTTAAAGGTCAGGTCAAGAGTACTGTACGAGTTGAGTTTGAGTTATATATGTTAAAGACAAGAATTTTATGGAAAATGAAATGTAATAGAGTTAACAATGAGTTAGAGTTACAGTAAAGTAGCGTTTGTGTTACGCGTTAGATGACAACTCTTCTTCGTTAATCTACGTGACTCCGTGTCGCGCTCGAAGTTACTTATTTAGCATTAAATTATCTAGGTTAATTAATTATTACAATAAAATCATCACGCTAATCTACGTGATTTCGTGTCGCTCTCGAAGTTACTTATTTAGCATTAAATTATCTAGGTTAATTAATTATTACAATAGAATCAAATTCCAATGTGCGGTTGCTAACCGTACAAGTACCCTAAACCGATGAGCATGTATGAAGAATGTTATGAGAGTAAGTGAAGCAAAGGATGTGAGTCAGGACCGTAGCAAATGGAAATTTGTGGTATCTGCCTACCCCTCCGGGAAAGCGGGTGTGATGTGTGTATGTATGCTTGCATGTATGTATACATTAAGAGTGAACTCACAAAAACTGACATAAGTCTCTTGATGAACTTCAAAGCAAAATCAATCACATTGATATTTAAAATTAGAACAATTCTGCTTTGAAGTTTCAGACCTAGTAATTTGATTAGAGCAATGTTTTTGATCTGCGAAATGTACAAAACCATCCCCCGCTTGTGTTAAAAATTTTAATTTACTTTTTCAAGATTGATCTGAGGGGTGATCTGCGGAATATCAATACAAATATTTTCATGTAAGAATTATTGTTTCATGCGTAAAATTAAGAAGTTGTCGACAAAAATGCTTTTAGGAGTCATTAGATTTATGTAGGTATTGTTTGTTATTGTTTGAAGAATTTGTTTCAAATTTCAACAAGGCCACGTCCTTGTGCAATTATCAAGCTAACTTACTTAAGTTCTTTTAATGTAGGTATTTAACTAATTCGACGCTTAGTACTAGTAACTTAAAAATACGTAAATTTTCACAATTTCGTGCAGAATCCCCTTAAGTAATAAAAGGTACGGTCGCGGTCACCGTCGCTTTACCGCTTTGCAGAAATTTTCGTATGAAGGGCGCCGCCCGCCCGGGTGCGTGCCCGTACCAAATAGACGACGCGGTGTGCAAGAGATTTTGACCTTTAGACTGGTAAAGCGACGAAGTCCACGATAGTACATACGAGAATAAATGTTATAATACTACTTACTTCGTGAATGTTAAAGATCCCTTCCCTAAGTTGGCTTCCACCAGCTTGTAATTGAAATGTCTTTCAACATTATCATATTTCTCTGATTCTGAAAGTAGAAGGAAAAAGTTGAAAGAGAGAGAGAAAAGGGAAGGTGACAAAGAGAATAGGGTGTCTTGGTTTTCAGAGGCAACACCTCGATAAAGAACTGAGTTTAGTAACGATAAATATTTTAAAGTACAAGGGCTAAAATTACTTATTTTATTATCTGTAAAATAAGTATTTTTATAAGAGATAGACTCTAGAAGTAATTTATAAAATTACATATTGTGTAATACCTTTCAACAGTAATCCATTAAGGTAGTTTCTTCCGACCGAATAAATGCACTGAAAAACAAAAGCAGGTTAAATGTACTTTTAGAGGGAGTAAGAGTAGTAGGAAGAGTAACACTAGGTTAAAAACCACAATCTAACATGAATATTTAAAAAAGACACATTCAAACTTGTAGTAGGTATGCCGTCAGTTTATAACTCTACGACAGAAAACTTTTTATTGAGAAATATCTTCGTTAAAATTTAGACAGAGCATTTCTTTTGTTTTCTTTCAAGTTTTCTGATAAAAACTTTTACTATTGTTGAAGGATATTTCATATCAAGAACAAAAAGCGGTACTTAAATCTTGACAAAAGTAAAATTTTACGGCTTTCGTCTTCAATAATTTAAGTCTGCCTTTCTTTGAAACCGATCAATCAGACCAGAAGCTAACGAATTCTGTCAAAGTAGCCCTAAAAAACGGTACCAACGCATTTAGAAATCAATCACTAAAATCAACAGAGTTGAGACCGTTATGTAGCCTCTGAACCACAGTGGCCGTCAGATATAAAAACTTAGCAATTAGGAACCAAATTAATTGCCTATTTCCTGTCCCAATTCTGTGCTTAGCACAGATAACAAAGGGAATTTCATCTGGGAACTAAACTCAGGACCTCAAAAAGTCGAGTCGAGTACCTACTTTGCCACTCGGCAAAAGTGTCTTCACTGGTGACTGTGTGCTCATTCTACCTCTCCGAGAAACGGGCATGTCGACGTATGTACGTCACGAGCTAAAAATATATAAACTATTGTAAATCTTAAAACAATGGAATAAGAGTCAAAGTATATTATACATTAGTGCTCGTGACTGTACACCTATGTATGTAAAATTATCAAAATTATCTACTGATGAATGAGCTGTATGGTGGCGGCTCATTAATGAATACTACCGACCCATCTCTTCCCTTGGGTGTCGTAAAAGGCGACTAACGGACTAAAGACAGCACTTACATCCAACAACAGCATCCAACAGCCGCCGACTCCTAACGTCGACTGCAGTTTCATACGTCGACAGCAAACTGCTGCTCGTGTGTTAGAGCCCTTACATTTATCACGCTGAGTACATGTGCGTTTATTTGATGAAACGTGGACTGTTGCAGTGGACTGCTTTTGCGGTCTCCATATAGTCTCTGACTACCCCTTTGGGGATAATAGTCGTAAGTATATAAGATGACTGCTAGAAACCGCAAGAAACTTCAAGGGCTGGTCAGGTCAAGTGTTTTAAACATGGCAAAAATGACAAAAAAGGAATTCGTGTTTTTTCGTAGGTTCTTATCGCCCAGCTGCCGGGGTCAATGGCTGGCCGGCCGGCCGTCTGTTGACCCGTCAACGTAGGTACTTATCGCCCAGCTGACGCGGACGGGTCAACAGACGGCCGTAAGCTTTAAAATAAATTAGATACCTACTCAAAGACTATCCAAATAAAATTTGCAAAATAAATTATTTTATAAAAAAAATTAAAAACACGAATTCCCCTTTTTGTTATTTTTGTCATGTTTAAAACACTTGACCTGACCAGCCCTTGAAGTTTCTTGCGGTTTTAAGCATTTACCTTATATGTAAGTGTATGTATGTATCAATGTTACCTGGTTAGTCCTAGCATCGTAAGGTATCACATACGTGGAGCCATCTCGCCTATGGATCATCCTGCCCACCATGGGTATCCCATGGTTCTCAACCATGTGCTGCTCGAGACCCACATCCTTCAGCGCCCTCCTGCCTCGTATCGATAGAGCCAAGTTGATAGACCTCCCACGCGCTTGAGGAGTTTTCCTGATATCTGAAAGGGGTGGCATTGAAAAGTTATGTTTATGATTTATTTTCCTAAACCGCCAAACATGTACGATGTTATAAGAGTAAATGGAACAAAAACAGTGTGTCGGGATGATCGTGTGAAAGCTTTGATCTCTTTCCTACCCCCCTTTGCAGAAGGGTTAATGACCCCTTCGGGATACAAGCGTAATAAATAAATAAATAAACTTTCCTACACTCACACCAATTATCTAGCCCAAGAGAAGCTTCGACGAAACTCGTGAAATAGTTACTACGTGACAACGGTTAAACGTACTTAAAAGACATACTTATTAATATACATAGAAAACACCCAAACCCGAGACAATTTAGAAAACAATATTTATAAATTGACCCGACCATTGATCGAACCCGGGACCTCAGAGATGGCGACACCATGAAAACCGGTGTACAAACCACTCGACTAGGGCATCGAACCCGGGTTTACCCGACCCGAAAAAACCCGGGTATTTCGGGTTTTCTGGGTCGCAAGAAAACCCGGGTTTGGAAAATCAAAGCCCGGGTTTTCGTGTTTTTCGAGCTTTTTTACAATCGTTTTCTTGTCGGTATTTTTTTTGTCTCATAAATATATTTACGCCTTTTCGAAATGATCTCTTTGATTGAACACGGTCAAAAAGTACCTAACTCCTTTGTATCTCACTTCATACAAACCTTTGTATGAAATCAAAGATACAAACAAGTTAGTGAAGTTTACTTCTCTCTTAACATTTTTTGCACTAGGCACTAATAATTTCTCTAACTAGTTGTTAACAAGCTAGGTGGACACAACAGGGTGAGATTGATCTGGGTACCAGACCACATAAGAATCCAAGAAATGAGATGGCTGATGCACTTGCCAGGGAGGGCTCAGAGACCTCATTTATTGGTCCTGAGCACCATCAACAAGGCCTTTAAGGACCAAATCCAAAACAGGCATAAAACCGAATGGGAAAAGCTACCCGGCATGACACACTCAAAATCCTTCATAGGTGGAGACGCCCTAGGACGAATCATATGCGACTAGGTAAAATCATATGCGGAGGTAGCAAAAGGCAGGCACGAACAATCATCGGAGCCCTGACCGGGCACTACGCCACAAAACAAATGCTCCATAGAATGCAACTAGCAACAGACAGCTTGTGCTGGGCATGTACGGAGAAAACGGAGTCCATGCAACACTTACTGTGTGACTGTGACTCCCTTGCTAGGAAAAGAATGAGTCTCTTGGGATTCGCCTAAGCGAAACCAGAAGATTTTAGGCTCTTCGCCCTCAAAGACATTGCCAAACTTATGGCAGTCGTTGTCACTGAGGAAACAGAGTGATAGGACGGGGGTGCACAAATTATCCCAATGGGTCGACGTGCCGCTGCGAGAGGGAAACCTCTGCAGGCCCCACTAAGATAAGATAAGATAAGATAACTAGTTGTTTTTTTGTGCGAAAAAGATTAAATTAATAAAGCAAGTTGTACGTTATTCGTGCGTTTGACTCAGATCAGAAATGACATAAACGGAATGAAAGATGGAGGCAAGATGCGTCGTCGCATTGTTGACACGCAACAGGGCCCTTATTCTGTAACGATTCCTTGTTTCAGAACCACGTTAATTCCTTAAAAAGTTACGATATCTTTCCAAAAACGTATGCGTTTGACGTTTGTGCGCGGTAAGGTTTAGGGGTGGAATCTATAGATGGTCAGTCCTCCTCCCTCTCTTCAGAAATCTCCTTTACCCATTTCAGTGGACCTCAGCATTCTTGGCATGGACATCGGCCAGGAACTGAATCCAAAATGCTACATCGAGTGTTATTTTAACTGCCTCCCGTAAGTTGGGTATTCTCAATAAGGTGAGGTGGTTTTTCACTCCCGAGCAGCGCTGTTTGCTGTACAAGACTCAGGTGCAATGGAGTACGGAGTATTGTTCCCATCTATGGGACGGCCCCGCTAAATGCACTTGATAGACTGCAAAGGCGAGCGGTACGCATTATTGGAGATGCTGAGGTAACAGCCTCTTTTGAGGACCTCCAGCTGCGTGTGCGTAGAGACATAGCTTAACTTTTTAATACCTATTAAAAATATTTTTGTGATTTTGAAAGTAGGTACTGTTTAATTGGTATTAATCCTTCTCTTGTTTTTAATAGGTACCTACTCGTATTGACTTAGTAAATCCATACTAAAACACAGTTTCCTCATATTTAAAAAAAATATCGAAAAACCCGAAAAAGCTCAAAAAACCGGGTACCCGGGTTTTGACTACAAGAAAACCCGAAACCCGGGTTTTTGTTTTTTGGTTTTTTCAACCAAACCAAATTTGGTTTGGTTGCCCCTTGAGAGCTATAATGGTTATTGCGTGCCTACTTACTTCCCTCTTCGAAAGTATTTTCCAAATAAGTACAAAGGTATAAAATTACTGGTAGTAGAGTTCACGCAGCCAACCAGTATGCGGAAACGTGCTTTCAAGTCCCCACCTTTATGCGTTATTAACGAAAAAAAAAAATTGGAAGATTTTTATGGAACTGACAGAAATACAAACAAAATATGTCCTAACAACCGTGTCGCGTACCGGTGAAAGAATACTACCACCCCCTCTCTTCCCTTGGGTGTCGTAGAAGTTGACTAACGGATTAAAGACGCACATATACATATAACAGCATAGAGAGGCGATGGGCTCACCACCTGTCACGCTGAGCACATGTGATAGCTGCGCAAGCTACACGAGCTCTTTCCACCGTCCCCTTTCTACCATCGGGAGTCTAGACGTAAAGCGGGTTACCACCCTTACTTGGGTAATATTCCACTCATACGCACCAAGCGCTATTCGTCTTCATTCATAATGCGTACAGCCAAGGTATGGAATTCCCTGCCAGCGTCTGTGTTCCCGAGTGTATATAGCCTCAACATCTTTAAAACCCGAGTGAATAGGCTGCTTCTGGGCAAGCTCGCTCCATCGTCAGCCTCTTCTTAATCCTACGGATAAGAGTGTAGCAAAGAGCAAGCCCATTGTTTTATAAAAAAGAAATGGTGAAAAGTGGACTATGGTAAAGGACTGCTTTTGCTGTGCTCATGGCCTAGTCTCTGACTGACTCTTAGGGGATAGTAGTCGTGATTATATGTGTATGTTTGTATATGTCCTAACTTGAGATGATTGATGATGATTCACATTGAGGTGGTTTAAGAGTGTGAATGTCGTAATGATTTCTGGAGTTATTATATCCCTATCACGTGGTACGGGTGTCGTACTGTAACCTCCCCCCCCTCTTATTATAATTTGCTACACCTAAATCTATAAATTCTCTATACCTAATCTAAACCTAAATCTAATGCCTTTCTCACCTATATGCCTAGCTAGCTTATAATACATACACACATCCTCGCCGCTTTACCTTAACTTAAATTATTATCTAATTCTTAAAACTAATTAACCTAATTTATCTACAATCTAATGGTTGTGTCTGGAGTTTTGTAGAGTGTGTAGCGTTTGTATGAAGATGGAACCTTAGCATAGCTTAATTCTATTTGCAGTGAATTTCAGTCAAGCAATGTAATATTATAATAACTACTATTTTGGCCAGATCGTCTAGTGAACCCTCCGTTGTTAACCGCATTTAAGTAACTCAAGTTCTTTCGTGAAAGTTTAGTAATTGGCTTATCCCTGTGTTAAATTATTTACTCCTGACCTAATTACCTACCAGTCTATAAATCATAACATAAATATGTGTAGCCTAGCAATGACTCCGTCTGAACTGTGACCTAAATCCTTCACTGCAGCTGCGGGGAAGATTTGTAACCACTCAAAGGTAATCAGATGATAGCTTAGCTTGTAGGTATTATTATTTATTATCAGTAGCATGATACATAAGAAGCCTGGTGCAATTTATGAGCCCCACCACCGCTCCATAGCGTACTGTACATCTCATGGTTTAATTACAGTTCCGACACATTGGCTTTAACTTTAATTATTAGCTTGTGCCTTTAATTCTTTAACTGAGAATTTACATCTCTCCTCAAATTTAATTTCATTTTACATTATGCACTATGTGTTAGCAATTTAAATTCTTATTATTCCACATAAATCAATAGAGTTTATCTCAAGGCTTGCTATCATCCAAATATCCTTTTCACATTAAGAACTTAATTATTCAATGCAATAACTTATATTCAGTTCCGTAAAGGGTGGATAATTTAATAAAACGCCAACTCAGGCGGTGGCTAAAGTAGAATGCTATTAATACAGGTAAAACTACTTTTATTTATTCTTAGTATTTATTATACAAGTCCTGTAAAGCTCCAATATAACTACATTGGATTGGCTGCATTGGCAGATTATCACATCTTAAGTTTATTAAAGGATGTTTAATTCATTCAATATCCTTGACTTTAGGAAGTGAACTGAAATAGAATACTATCATTTGAAGTAAATTACTTTGGATTACTCTTAGTGTTCATTATACAGATCTTATAAAGTATAAATACATCTCAAGTTTATTGAAAGATGCCTAATTTATTCAACATCCCTGACTTTTAGGGAGTGAATGTAGTTAATTATTTTTCCATTAACTTACACCCTCTGTCTCTCAGACTGAGTGGTTAATTTGATAGACTACTAAATCATAGTTAGTATACCTTTAGTAGGTAGTTATTTATCACTGTTAATCATTAAATAAATTACATTTAGAAGTTATCTTTTAATCACTTTAATAAGTATAAATTAGACTGTACTAGGTATTAGTCTGATTGATTAGATTGTTCCCATCAAATATTTCTATGTTTCATATTATTAGAAGTAAGTACTTACATATCTTAAGAGGTCTATTCAAATGGTATTAGTAGACCATTGTCAGGCTAATTAGCTGGTTGTTATCAATCAATTATTTCTATGTTTCAGATTATTAGAAGCTCATAGCTTGCAATGTCTTCTTTCAACGACTTATCCTAGGTTCTAAACTGGTTTTAGTTGTTCAGTTTGTATCAGCTTATTTTTGCTAAGGTATCGGATGTAAAATTTTCCATACTTTGAAGAGTATAGCCATGTGAGATCGTATTGCATCCCAGGGAAAGCTAACAAATGCCTGTTTGGTCATATCAGTGTTAGAAATCAAACATCACAGTACGACTAAGCTTATTTGCTATAACTTTTTAGTATTTTTCTTGTAATAGAAAACCAGTCCAGACCCTTAGGTACTCCAAAGTAATGATGGTACGATATTATCATACTTCTGTTAATTATTTAAAATGAATAATTAATTGGTAACAACTTTAGGAAAACAATTAGAATTTTACCGGCCTGCGGTAACAGATTACTTGCCTAGCTAGGACCCACATCACTTCATCATAATTTTATTTAGCGCCGTAACTTAATTATCCCTGCCTTATTAGTCTGAATTAATAACTAACCATATATATATCCGCCTACCTATAGATTCCTACAACTTTCCTCACTTGAAAATGCCTATATTTTGTCGAACTAACAGTCCCTCTTGTGTACCTTGCAAACTAGGCCAAGCCTCATTTAATTTAAATTCGTGGTGTGTGGTGAGAGTCGCATTGCCCCTGAAAGCAACTAACTCCTAAATGTTCTATCAGTCGAGCCAGTATACTCAGTGTGTTATTTTCCTATCACTACACTGTATGTATGGAGATAGACTCGAGATTGGACTGGGTCATACGGGTCTACCTCCAGCTAAATGGTGTCTGACCTATCTTCAACTTTCACTAGGGAGACAACTGTCTCTCCCCCATTACTCCGTCGAAGATAGTGTATTGTTTAGCGTAATAGTGTAAAACGCCGATCTTATTAAATACAATCAAAGATCATCCAGACCGAAGTCTGTTGAAAGGTACATAGGGTTTTGTTGTCACCGTGACTCGTTTCCGCCGATGTACCCCAGAATACTTCATTCCGTTAACGGATTCGAGTTGCGATCGCAATAGTTTACTTTATTAATCACTTTCAATTTCACAAATCTTAATTAATATCGCAGCTCGAATATCACTTAGCGCACTATCAAAGCTCGGACACTATTTTTCCCGTATGAGTAGTACCGCACTCTTAAGTTGGACCGCACCGCCGATGTCCCAAAATTGAATGTCCGCTAATTTTCCCAAGCATCTTAACTTTCCCGCCACGCGCGCCTAAGATTTGCCCGCGCGAGTCCGCTTTTCTTCCCTTCAACCAATCGCTAGCCGCTTCCCCGACGCCCCCCCGCCTTCGCGTCGCGCCACGTGGAGCTATCATCCGACCTCTCTTTCTGTCTTTTTCTCAACCTCTCGCTCGCTCATTGCCGCTTTCGCCGCGCAATTCTAAAATTTTCCCATAATCTAACCAAATCTCGTCAGATAGCCAATATTTCATCTTTGAATATCTAAATGTAGCCTTCTATTAACAATTCCCTCTTAATAATCCTCCACTTAAGCCAATAATCCTATATTTTGGGAAACTATCAAAAGTTCCGTATTCCGACCATAGATGGCGTCCGCCCGTAGGTGAACCACTTTGCCGACCCCAGAGCAGTCCCCGCGAAACTCAAAATAAAATACGGTCCTAGTCAACCTAGCAACCTTACGCGAAGCCCAAATAAATGACTTCCGCTAGACGCCACCTATGTCGCAAGGGACGCGCAGAGCAGTCCCCGCGAAATTCAAAATAAAGAAGTCAAACTAGCAACCTTATGCGAAGCTTACGTAAATAACTTCCGCTAGACGCCGCCTATGCCGCAAGGGACGCGCAGAGCCGTCTCCGCGAAATTCAAACTAAAGATAAAGCGCTAGACCATTGACCATTATTCTGAACTAGTTTATTATTCCCTTTTTCATGCTTATTATATTAATGGTGCTACGCATTAATATTTATTTTAATGCTACTCCCACACATTCCTTACTAACGGACGGATACCATTCATTCTGTACCGTTACAGCCGCCCCCGATAGAATTTAAGCAGATAAAGTACCACTCTTATCTGCGGCGAATTATATCTAAACCCTGTACTTAATTAAGTACAAAATAGCACCTCCTTCCTTGCCAACCTCATTGTCATCCTAGCCCTCAAAGATATTCCTACTATTTATAGTTCCTCCCCAAATCCCTAATGACTCCTTCCTCCATAAGCTTTCTTATTGCAAAATAGCCCACACCCCTCATTCTATTCAACTGACACAAAATCATAATCGCATACCCAGTTCTCGTGTTCGAAACGAAATCCCAGTAAACTTAGTCTCGGTAAATATTTCCCAATAACTTAGACATCTACCATTTCTTTAATCATACACAACCTCCGAATAATGATTTGCCTTTTGTTTACCATCATAACAACAAATCATATTATAATATAAATGAATATAACAGTCTCTTGCGCTGTCTACTAACGCCCCCCTTTTTTTTTTCTACTAACGCCCCCTAGCGGAAACTCTTCAACTCTATGACGATTCCGACGTAAGTTTATAACATCTTCCGAACCATTCAATTATTCTATTCTTTAAATTATTTTCCTAGAATAATTTCAAGTACATCTGTCATCATGGCCTTCTTTTAACTTACGTCTTTTCTTACAACTTGTTTCGCATCTAAATGTTGCAACCTAGGGATCGAACCTGGGATCTTTCGTGGGTGAAGCATCAACCACTTCGCCGTCATGGTCTTTTAGTTCCAACTAGGTTAATGAATAATAATTAATAATTTGAATTAAAACTTTCCTTCATACTTCAACGCTACCAATCTCATCTTAGCTTATATAATTACCTAAGATAACGAAACGTCGGAACAATTGTCTACCTCAGGCAGGGATCGAACCCGCGTCCTCCACAATCCCTAATTAGCTACTTCTTTTAACGGAAACCTATTTTCCTCTCCGCGGATAAGAAATCTTAACCAAACCCCCCATATCAACCAAAACCAGTAGGCATACCATCATCGCCCAAGAGTTATAACTTTATTTTAGATGAGATACATCTATGTCTAATCCTACAAATAACCGAGATAGAATACTAGACTCGCTTCCGTCCGGTACGCAGTGACACCCACTCACCGTGCATACAAATAGAGGTCTTAACGCCTTACAATAAGGTTGTCGATCGTAAATACTTAGGAAAAACTCATTCACTCTAAGGGGGTACGCATCTCGAAACACGTCCTTGAGTTTTGAACTAGCTACCCCGTAGTTCAGATCTATTAGAAGTTTGTGTGCTATGTATATCTAACTGTCAATGTATGCGTCATCGATAAGTACTTGTTAATACCCCGGTACGTGTTGGACATTGTATACTAATTGACAAGTACTGAGCTTATACGTATAAGCAAATACTTATGCCAAAACCTATCTAGTAACTATGTCTCATCCCTAGTTATTACTATGCACGAAAGACAACATTTAGTCTCATTTGCTAATATATAATACGTCAATATCCCCTTACTTTCCTATACCTTTGAAAAATATCATTTTCTTTTTAAATTAAACAGACCGGTAACTATCTTATCCGCCCCCACAACTCTACTTAACTTCCTACCTTTTATATTACTAATAATCGGTCAAATCGGTAAATAATAAGTCATTAAAGGGGACACTTCGTCTTAGTATTCATGGTAATTAATATCGTGAGTTCCTTCTCGTATTTACTGAATTCCAAACTGCGTGATTCAATAGTGCTAGTTTCTTTTTATTTTTTATTTTTTTATTAGATGATTTTAATTTTACACTCGCACAAGACACATTATTAAGATGGTAATCTCCCGAATGTTTGTAACTCTAATTGGTTACTCATTATGCATTCTACTTTACTTTTCAGCCTTCCGTCCAGATGGTGAAATTCCCCAGCAACACGAGATCCCCTGACCACGCCAAAATGAAATGCCATCAATGGCCTCTGTTTCTGCAGCCTAAGACATTATCTCTCTATAGGTTAGTCAAGTATAATTGTCCTGATTTAGACTTCACAAGACGCCCCCAAAGGAACCACCTTACAGCAGAATTTCCGCAACTTTAAGAAAGGCTAGTTTAGGAAATGAAGCTAAATGGAAACCACTTAATTTTATTGTGTGCTGAGTAATTCCCACTTCTACAGCACAGTTCCGAAACTTCGATTCAATTACTTCACCAGGTAAATCAAAATAAACCCTACACGCTTAACTAAGTTCTATTTGTGCCCTGTGCGACTAAAAATATTCGAACACCCTAAACAAGCTACTTTTACTAATTTAACAGTGCCAATTAAGAATGCTCCCTTGTGTCATCTATAATTTTATTGTGTGCATAGACGACCAAAGACCTCGCTTTCAGCATGCCTTCTTCGTTGGACCCGCTTAGTTAAATACTCTAATCAAAATTCTAAAGTTACAATTGAAAATGTCAAAAGTTCGAATATTATGCAATAGAGAATTTCTCTAACATAGTTACTCCATCTCTTCGCACTATTTAGTCAGGCATATTGCAATTCAAGTATTTATTTTAATTTATAATGACCTATCTTCTCCACCCCTGTTCACATACTTTAGCCATCCCTATCCACAGCTGCGGTGAAGATAATTAGTTAATGAACAAAACATCCTATTAACATTCTATGTTACTACCGCAATCACAAGAAATATTTACTAGAAGGATTATCTATCATACAGCTGACTATAACAAAATGAGTCCCCCTTATCTTTCTCCGTTCCTCTTCTAACGTAGAAGACAACAACAGACAATTAATATTTAATTACTTATAATTTAGAACAACCCTAGGTAAAACGCTACCACAAAACTAGACTAGAACCGAATAATACTAACCGAAGTAAACTTTTGTATTCACACTTGCAAATAAAATATCTTTATCTTTCCGTGATGAATAATATTTTGATAACACTATTTCATCAACTCAATGTCCCGGCCTACATATGTGAAAACTCCCAATCAATTAGTTTGTATAAAACAATCTAGATGCAACATGCAGTTCACATTAACTAACAATTTTAAGGTTGTGCCATAACTTCGACAATAACCTACCTTAGCACTAATTTTAATCATCTACAATTATATCACGTACATATTAGATGCCAATAATCTAGATTATTTAAGAATTCTAGCAATTCTAATCAATAACCAACAAGATCATCCCGCTGTGACAGTCTGCGCTGACCTTCCCACAGTCAAAAACGCGTTTCGTTCGTCCTATCATTTCTAAACCTGTAGACATTTACTTTGTACTAAACAAATTCTTGAGTTAATAATTATTTGCCAATTGTTAAGCAAACCTATTTAACTTCATAATAACAATTTTAATATAGCAGTATTAGAATATTATTATAAATCTCGAACATCCTTATTTATTATAATCAACATTACCGGTTAAAGTATTTGAATGGCCTAGTGCGAACTAGGTTTCAGGTCGCACCTCGGGAAAATAAATTTACTATTGACTTTAAAATCTACTACTTATAAATTTATTATTTTCTTCTGACATATAAAGATAGGCTATGACTCTAGGTCGGGTTTAGTAAACTTTGAACTATGGCTACCTCCACAATAATCTCGATTAAATATATATATCCGCCAAACGAAATATGTCCAATACGGCCGATTTTACTAAATTTAAATTATGCTACTAAACAGTACGTGTCCTAAGAACGTCACACATCCGAAACCCATTTCAGTTCTAATGTCTTTACCCATCTAAATTAAAATTTGTACCTGTCGACGCGAGACAACATCTAAATAATTACTTTGGATGATTCGAATTGTGATAGTTAATTTTGTATTGTAATCTCGATAACGCAATATCAGGGATTTACTTATTAATAAATTTTTCTCTAAGAGATTTATTCTCAGCTCGCAATATCATCGCTTTATTTCCGGCTTGAATGTTTCTGCGGACTATGAGTTTAAAATTATCCTACAACTTAAAATTGTGGTATATAAAATCGATCACTGTTTTATAAGTAGCTTGCGTTAACTTTTAAAATAATAAAACGAGTTAACTATTGATTATGACGTGACATCCGCCCGCAACTCGCCTTTATAATTGATGTGATAACATACGCTATTGTTATCCCTATAGCATAACAGTGCTATAACTCGTTAATTTTGCAGTTAAATCTCGACTTCAAGCCAGTCAACTATATATATTTTCTTTCTACTATTATTATTTTTTTTTTTTTCAACATCTTAATCGTTCAACGGAGATAGACAATTGTGCAAGGTACCCTTCTTAATAGGCTAATCCAACCCAGTGAATTTAATGATTTATCTATCTCTACCTATCCTAACTAATTAGTCATGTTAGTAAGGTCTTTTCTTTTCACCGCTCTCCCGACTTAGATATCTCTAGGTAACTCACAACTGATAATATTAGGTAAGTAGGTATAGTAAGCTGTGCCCAGCGAGCTTTACTTCTGCGTACGTTAACCTCATCTTTAGCTAATAATTATCCTTTATAAATCTTCATAATTAACTATTTATCACGATTTCAACTATTCGGTAAGAAGCAATGATTACCGGTAACGACTACTTACAACGCTGCAAGAGTATTACAATTATACATATTATTATTAGACAGCACCCTTTTACCATCATCCAAAATAAAATCTTTTATTGGTAACCCAACGCCATCTAGCCTCGCTAATAGGTAACCTCCCCACAATAGAGTAGATATTAGATAGTTGTTTCCAGACGGTAACGACTTTTATCGCCTACTAGACGTATTTATCCGTTTACATTATGCATCCCAAACTACGTTGCTTTTAAACCAAAATTCCTACTAGCAATGAATAGTCATATGATTCTATCCCCTACATGACATCCCTGCTACTTGTTATTACTTATAATCGCGATTCCTCATCAACGCGTGTATTTTGAACCGTAATACTATTTTATGTTACTTTTCCTAGGATTTTAGCGAACTAACAAAATGAAGCGGCATTTCCCATGTCATTGCATTCTAATCTACTACGTGATAAGTATTAGGAAAATCTCTTTCAATGTAAAAATCGCAGGTATTAAAAATAACAGGTATGGAAAATAACAGGTGATTCCACTTGCTATAACAAAATCACATGATTACGCGTTATGGAAGTTTCCTCTCCGATTGGTTTTATGACGTCATGTTTTATAATCATTCCTAATTCTAGATTGTTTATGGTCTCGCTAAATCATTTGTCTCTATGGTCCAACCATAGACAAAGAACATTATAGTCCTTGACTAGCCTAAACTACTCTATGGATTTCAAATGTGAGACTCAAGTACACTATTAAAATTTTTTTTTTCTCTAACATAACCAACAAAATAAATTATAATACGTGGAATAGCACATCAACTAAAAACCGCAATCGCTCAACGATTATTAGTCAAAATATAATTATTATTAGTTTTATATTATGCTGTTAGCGTCATAACTTTATAATATTGTACAGCATATCGCCATCCTATAATATAAATTGAATCCAGCAATAATTAAGTTGGTTAATTCTGTCCAATCTCGCCCCCTTGCCTTCCCATCCGACAGCAATAATAATTAAACCGCCCCCTATTCTACAAATCTTTCTAAATCAATAAATGTTGAACTATGTCACCCTGTCGACCTTTTACGATCCTAAAAATAACTCAACACAAGGCTGTATGAACCAGTTGCCTATGCCTATATGAAATCTATCACCAGGAATAGAAACAAAACTACAGTTACCATAGCTCCTAACGTCAACAAATAATATATTAGCGTCCTATCAAAAATTGGATACCTGGTTTCAGTATTCATAGAAAACAATTACTAAAGGTTTCAGTATTCACAGATAACTCAACAGTTTTAAAATTAATACTCCCGGAATAGTTTGGTTATTGACTATATCTAAGTACTTTGTTCACTCATTAAACTTTGGAAAACCAACAACGCCTAACAGCCGCACGGTACCTGATGCTGGCGAACTCCGCCATTAAATAAAGAAGAAAAAGATAATGACTGAAAGGTATTGTATTTCAAATAATACTCATTACATTATTGTTTTGTAGTTTTATCTCCTTTGACCTTTAACCTAACCTGAAAATCTTTTTGTTACAGATTTCGTACAACAAAATTTTAGCTCCAGCTCTCATTGCGACTGTCTACAATATTGGTCTTAATCTATTATCAAGAACCCGTAATACAAAGTGTATGAATCAACTTTAGAAGATAACAACGTTTATTGTGAAAAGTGTCAAATTATAATTCACCCATTATCAAGAGCCCGTAATACAAAGTGTATGAATCAACTTTAGAAGATAACAACGTTTATTGTGAAAAGTGTCAAATTATAATTCACCCATTATCAAGAGCCCGTAATACAAAGTGTATGAATCAACTTTAGAAGATAACAACGTTTATTGTGAAAAGTGTCAAATTATAATTCACCCATTATCAAGAGCCCGTAATACAAAGTGTATGAATCAACTTTAGAAGATAACAACGTTTATTGTGAAAAGTGTCAAATTATAATTCTTCAATATCTCTGAATTAATTAATCTTCATTGAATTATTCCCTATTAAGCCAATTCTAAACTCACGCATCGCAACACGACAACAATTTGTGGGAAAAATCCCACTTCTAAATTAAAGTATTACCGCTTGACTGAAATCCAATACAACTATATTAATGATAATTTATAACTTAACTTTCTAATCCTGGTCACGGCACCAATTTGTAACCTCCCCCCCCTCTTATTATAATTTGCTACACCTAAATCTATAAATTCTCTATACCTAATCTAAACCTAAATCTAATGCCTTTCTCACCTATATGCCTAGCTAGCTTATAATACATACACACATCCTCGCCGCTTTACCTTAACTTAAATTATTATCTAATTCTTAAAACTAATTAACCTAATTTATCTACAATCTAATGGTTGTGTCTGGAGTTTTGTAGAGTGTGTAGCGTTTGTATGAAGATGGAACCTTAGCATAGCTTAATTCTATTTGCAGTGAATTTCAGTCAAGCAATGTAATATTATAATAACTACTATTTTGGCCAGATCGTCTAGTGAACCCTCCGTTGTTAACCGCATTTAAGTAACTCAAGTTCTTTCGTGAAAGTTTAGTAATTGGCTTATCCCTGTGTTAAATTATTTACTCCTGACCTAATTACCTACCAGTCTATAAATCATAACATAAATATGTGTAGCCTAGCAATGACTCCGTCTGAACTGTGACCTAAATCCTTCACTGCAGCTGCGGGGAAGATTTGTAACCACTCAAAGGTAATCAGATGATAGCTTAGCTTGTAGGTATTATTATTTATTATCAGTAGCATGATACATAAGAAGCCTGGTGCAATTTATGAGCCCCACCACCGCTCCATAGCGTACTGTACATCTCATGGTTTAATTACAGTTCCGACACATTGGCTTTAACTTTAATTATTAGCTTGTGCCTTTAATTCTTTAACTGAGAATTTACATCTCTCCTCAAATTTAATTTCATTTTACATTATGCACTATGTGTTAGCAATTTAAATTCTTATTATTCCACATAAATCAATAGAGTTTATCTCAAGGCTTGCTATCATCCAAATATCCTTTTCACATTAAGAACTTAATTATTCAATGCAATAACTTATATTCAGTTCCGTAAAGGGTGGATAATTTAATAAAACGCCAACTCAGGCGGTGGCTAAAGTAGAATGCTATTAATACAGGTAAAACTACTTTTATTTATTCTTAGTATTTATTATACAAGTCCTGTAAAGCTCCAATATAACTACATTGGATTGGCTGCATTGGCAGATTATCACATCTTAAGTTTATTAAAGGATGTTTAATTCATTCAATATCCTTGACTTTAGGAAGTGAACTGAAATAGAATACTATCATTTGAAGTAAATTACTTTGGATTACTCTTAGTGTTCATTATACAGATCTTATAAAGTATAAATACATCTCAAGTTTATTGAAAGATGCCTAATTTATTCAACATCCCTGACTTTTAGGGAGTGAATGTAGTTAATTATTTTTCCATTAACTTACACCCTCTGTCTCTCAGACTGAGTGGTTAATTTGATAGACTACTAAATCATAGTTAGTATACCTTTAGTAGGTAGTTATTTATCACTGTTAATCATTAAATAAATTACATTTAGAAGTTATCTTTTAATCACTTTAATAAGTATAAATTAGACTGTACTAGGTATTAGTCTGATTGATTAGATTGTTCCCATCAAATATTTCTATGTTTCATATTATTAGAAGTAAGTACTTACATATCTTAAGAGGTCTATTCAAATGGTATTAGTAGACCATTGTCAGGCTAATTAGCTGGTTGTTATCAATCAATTATTTCTATGTTTCAGATTATTAGAAGCTCATAGCTTGCAATGTCTTCTTTCAACGACTTATCCTAGGTTCTAAACTGGTTTTAGTTGTTCAGTTTGTATCAGCTTATTTTTGCTAAGGTATCGGATGTAAAATTTTCCATACTTTGAAGAGTATAGCCATGTGAGATCGTATTGCATCCCAGGGAAAGCTAACAAATGCCTGTTTGGTCATATCAGTGTTAGAAATCAAACATCACAGTACGACTAAGCTTATTTGCTATAACTTTTTAGTATTTTTCTTGTAATAGAAAACCAGTCCAGACCCTTAGGTACTCCAAAGTAATGATGGTACGATATTATCATACTTCTGTTAATTATTTAAAATGAATAATTAATTGGTAACAACTTTAGGAAAACAATTAGAATTTTACCGGCCTGCGGTAACAGATTACTTGCCTAGCTAGGACCCACATCACTTCATCATAATTTTATTTAGCGCCGTAACTTAATTATCCCTGCCTTATTAGTCTGAATTAATAACTAACCATATATATATCCGCCTACCTATAGATTCCTACAACTTTCCTCACTTGAAAATGCCTATATTTTGTCGAACTAACAGTCCCTCTTGTGTACCTTGCAAACTAGGCCAAGCCTCATTTAATTTAAATTCGTGGTGTGTGGTGAGAGTCGCATTGCCCCTGAAAGCAACTAACTCCTAAATGTTCTATCAGTCGAGCCAGTATACTCAGTGTGTTATTTTCCTATCACTACACTGTATGTATGGAGATAGACTCGAGATTGGACTGGGTCATACGGGTCTACCTCCAGCTAAATGGTGTCTGACCTATCTTCAACTTTCACTAGGGAGACAACTGTCTCTCCCCCATTACTCCGTCGAAGATAGTGTATTGTTTAGCGTAATAGTGTAAAACGCCGATCTTATTAAATACAATCAAAGATCATCCAGACCGAAGTCTGTTGAAAGGTACATAGGGTTTTGTTGTCACCGTGACTCGTTTCCGCCGATGTACCCCAGAATACTTCATTCCGTTAACGGATTCGAGTTGCGATCGCAATAGTTTACTTTATTAATCACTTTCAATTTCACAAATCTTAATTAATATCGCAGCTCGAATATCACTTAGCGCACTATCAAAGCTCGGACACTATTTTTCCCGTATGAGTAGTACCGCACTCTTAAGTTGGACCGCACCGCCGATGTCCCAAAATTGAATGTCCGCTAATTTTCCCAAGCATCTTAACTTTCCCGCCACGCGCGCCTAAGATTTGCCCGCGCGAGTCCGCTTTTCTTCCCTTCAACCAATCGCTAGCCGCTTCCCCGACGCCCCCCCGCCTTCGCGTCGCGCCACGTGGAGCTATCATCCGACCTCTCTTTCTGTCTTTTTCTCAACCTCTCGCTCGCTCATTGCCGCTTTCGCCGCGCAATTCTAAAATTTTCCCATAATCTAACCAAATCTCGTCAGATAGCCAATATTTCATCTTTGAATATCTAAATGTAGCCTTCTATTAACAATTCCCTCTTAATAATCCTCCACTTAAGCCAATAATCCTATATTTTGGGAAACTATCAAAAGTTCCGTATTCCGACCATAGATGGCGTCCGCCCGTAGGTGAACCACTTTGCCGACCCCAGAGCAGTCCCCGCGAAACTCAAAATAAAATACGGTCCTAGTCAACCTAGCAACCTTACGCGAAGCCCAAATAAATGACTTCCGCTAGACGCCACCTATGTCGCAAGGGACGCGCAGAGCAGTCCCCGCGAAATTCAAAATAAAGAAGTCAAACTAGCAACCTTATGCGAAGCTTACGTAAATAACTTCCGCTAGACGCCGCCTATGCCGCAAGGGACGCGCAGAGCCGTCTCCGCGAAATTCAAACTAAAGATAAAGCGCTAGACCATTGACCATTATTCTGAACTAGTTTATTATTCCCTTTTTCATGCTTATTATATTAATGGTGCTACGCATTAATATTTATTTTAATGCTACTCCCACACATTCCTTACTAACGGACGGATACCATTCATTCTGTACCGTTACAGTACGTATTGTACGCGGACAAGCTCGCAAGACAACCGAAAGTGTATTTGTAAACGCTCGGTTCCTTATCTCTACTGTCATCTTACACAAACAATAATTGTTAAATAAAGAAAAGATACCATAATTATACTAATGTTTAACATCGCCGAAACTCTAATCAACAAGTCGTTAGGTATATCCATAAGTACCTATTTACTTTGGAAATAAATTATGTGAGATACCATTAATTTAAGATCTTACTCGGTTACTGCAAGCGTAAATTAAAATAGAACTTCGTACCAACATGTTTACTTATCATCGTCAAATTACTAAAAAGTAGGAAGAGCCAAAGATCGGGAGTTATGACTTGCATTAGTGAGAGGCCTGGCTCGGACGAATGAAGATATTAACGGACTGCTGGCCGAGTGGTCGTCAAGGCCGACCCTGAATGCGAAGCCGACGGTCGCGGGTTCGAGTCCCGCTATGTTTGTGTTTTTTTATATATAAGAAGGAGGCAAACGAACAAGTCACCTGATGGAGAGCAATCACCGCCGCCCATGGACACCCGCAACACCAGAGGAATCGCAGACGCGTTGCTGGCCTTTAAGGAAGGAATTGGTTTGTGGAAGGAATAGGAATTTGAGGGGGGGAAGGCCTCCGTAACCCTCACTGGCCGGACGAAACACAAAAGCACCAAGTTCCATTATTTCACGCCGAATATTTGTGAGAGGACGGTATTACCCCGGGCGAGCCGGCCCAATGCGTGCTGCAACCACATGAGTAATTCCGTTTTTTCCGTTTGCTTTTAGAATATAACTTGTGACGTATGTTTATCCGTTATTCAGTATACTGCTACGTGTGTGTACGTACCTACTTTGTTGGATATTTATTGTTGTTGTGTTTAATTATTATTCACTCACATTTAACCTTCTAAAAACTTTATTTATTGTTTCAAGAGACCCGGCCTACACATGTAACAATGCGTACCTTTCCTTAACAAAATTGCCCATGGGTTCAATTAATGGAGATGACATTATCAATCATTTGTCAATTACAATAATAATTGTCAACTAATTAAACGAATAGGAGTTTCACCAGAGTTGTGTTATAACATTTGTTGGAAGAGTTCATTTTTAATTCATACATACATAATATAATCAAAGGTTAGTCAGAGACTAGGCAATGAGGACAACAAAAGCAGTCCTCTACCAAAGTCCACTTTTCACCAGATAGCGACTGTAGGTACATTTGTTCAGCGTCACAGACAGGTGTGAGCCCATCGCCGCTCTATGTTGTTGGATGTAGTATGTGCAGTCTTTAGTCCGGTAGTCGTCTTTTGCGACACCCAAGGGAAGAGAGGGGGTGGTGGTATTCTTTCACCGCTACGCGACACCGTTACTATGTTATGTTTTATATTTCGTTTTTAGAGTTTAGGGCAGTTTATTTGCCAAATTTCATAGTTCTAGGTCAACGGCAAATACCCTATGAATTTTGATTTCCTTGAGAGTGTCGAAAATTTAAATTTTGTTGCGGCTTAAACCGCCGTATCTTTTTTTCACGATAATTTCAGAATTTGATTTTTTTCACAGCTTAAAGAGACTGCAGATTTCAGAATATTGTTTTAATTTCAACTCGATATCTCCACGCGTTCCCGAGAAAAGGGTCTTGGGACAGACACGACAGACGGACAACAAAGTGATCCTATAAGGGTTCTGTTTTTTCCTTTTGAGGTACGGAACCCTGAAAACGGAGTCGGAAATTGCTATATGAAATTAAGGAATTAAAAAGTTATAAAGAAGTCAATCATGTATGACATAGATAGAAGTAAACCAAGACGATATAAATTAGATGAAGATAAAATTATAACATTTTTGCTCAATAAGTTTATTGTTGTCGTTTTGTTTATTTTGGAACATTTTATTACAATTGGAAAATTTATTTAACTTTTTTGTGTTTTCCTTGCCGGGAGTACTAAATAAGTTAATTATTGTGTAAGATAACTTAATAAACGTATAATTCAAGCTAAAAAATGATTATACTTTTCCCCAAAATAGTATGGTCAACTCACCCCGGTTCAAGTGCACCAGCAGGCTGGTGGGGAGACTTGATTCGTATCTCATATTTTATAAAAGGGTCATTCTACCGAAACACAAAATTTGTGTTCGCTTGAAATATCTCGTAACTTCGTAAATTGAATGTAAAAATATATCCTATTTTCAAAACTGTGTTAGTTTATCTAACATTCAAAAGAATAATTTTATTAATTCATTAATTAGTTTACTATATTTAAGCGGTACTGATTACTCACGTCCTGTCGAATGTTCGCTTACCAAGTTATAACATAAACGAGTCTCAAAAAATATTTAAAATATTTTATTCGATATTCAAGTTAATAAATGAGTCAAGTATATATAACAAAGAAGCAACCTGTTACATTTCAATTACTTCATTTACAAATTAAGAGTTATATTTAACATTCTACAATGTTCGTAAAAATTATCACAGCTGTAGAAAAAAATTGCACAAAATACAGATTTTTTTATGCTGTAAAGCAATTTTCTATGTCAATCAACACTTTACTTTATTATGTCATTGTGGTGTCAGCAATTTTCCTTTAATTGATTACGTTTCGGATCTACAAAAAGTTGTAGAAGCGTTTTACACCGGTGTCAAAGTTGACTCATCATTCCTGTACTCAACACAGAAAAATAAGTAAACAGTTAAAAATTATTATTTGAATATAGCCTAATAAATAATAAGATTTACTATAAAAATCATGTATTTGGCTTTTATATCCTACAATTAAGCAACGGTTTTGATGTATTTATGTTAAAATACATTACTTCTGTTGAACTCACTTCTGTCGATAATCTAGTTTCAGTCTTCACCTATAAAAATATTTGATAACTGAAACTAGAAAATATGCGCCTCAGGCAGAGAGTTATATATTATAAAATGTATTGTTTAATAAAAGAATGAAATTATTACGCTCAAAGCAAAGAAGACGAGTAACTGCTAAACAACGAAAAAGAAGTAGTAACAAGGCGAAAAAAAAAACAAATACAAGCAAATGATACTTCCTTTACTTATATTTGTTTTCTCTTAATTTTCGCTAATTAATAACCTACGAATAATCTTTTAAAAATATGAATTTACTATAGTAAAATTCGTTTTAGAATGTAAACAAATAATTCACAATTCTTTGTGCAAATTTCTAGGTAATAATAATAATAAATACAATAATAATAATAATAGGGTCAGATACAGAAGGCAGTACTCCTTGACACGGCACGTATTGTCAGGAGGTTCCTCACTCTGCAGCCCTAACCACCGGTAGCTTGGGTCTATCCCCGCTGCCGGTGGCAACCTAGGTTAAGTTTTTTTATAATATTTTATATAGTAAATATGTTTTTTTTTATATAAAATATTGTAAAAAAATTTACTTAAGATAATATTTTAAATAAAGAGCATAATAATAACATAATAAATAAACATACTTCATTTAATTTGGCTGAGTATAGTCGAATCACGTCCTGAATAAAAGGAGATCATTACAAAAAATAAACAAAAAGAAACAAATTCGATAACTTAATGATCTGATGAAGAAAATGATAATATTTGTAATGTTCCTACTATTTTGATTAAGTTCCACAGAAATGTCATGATGCCTACGTCATTTCTTTAGAATAATGTTGTTGATTTTTTAAAGTATATTTTTTTTTTTTGTAATTACACGTTTAAGGCTTTTGACGCATTAAGCAATTAAACTCACCTATTATTTTTCACAGATAACTTAAATTACTAGTTTTATGAAAAGATATATTACTTATGTCAAAATGCAAATCACTCCGAAGGGTTAGTCAGAGACTATAGGCAACGAGGAACGCAAAAGCAGTCCTGTACCATGTCCACTTTTCACCAACTAGCGACTGCACATGTTCTTAGCGTGACAGGTGGGTGAGCCCATCGCTGCTCTATGCTGTTGGAAGTATGTTAAGTCTTTAGTCCGTTAGTCGCCTTCTTTCGACACCCAAGGGAAGAGAGGGGGTGGTAGTATTCTTTCACCGCTACGCGACATGGTTACTAAGTGTATTATCTCTAGAATAAACATGTGTTCACGTTGTGTCTGTAAATAGATTTAGAAATGTCATCTATTCCGCATTTCCAAAAAAAAACAATATCCAGCTGACCTTCACGATATTCATAAAGACGCACACGGTGACCTCTTTTGGCGAGATATAAAGCTTCTAGTGATCCAACCTGCAAAATAAAATTTACATTTCCAATAGTTTTGTTATTTATAAGGACAAGTATAAAATAATATCAACAGGTAATTTACAATATCACATCCATCCATTGTTGCAGTTAATACAAAGTACGTACATATAATCACGACTATTATCCCCGAAGGGTTAGTCAGAGACTAGGCAATGAGGACAGCTAAAGCAGTACTCGGCCATAGTCCATTTTTAACCAAATAGCGTCTGTACATGTGCTTAGCGTGACAAGTGGTGAGATCATCGCCGCTCTATGCTGTTAGATGCATGTGCAGTCTTTAGTCCGTTAGTCGCCTTTTACGACACCCAAGGGAAGAGAGGGCGTGGTAGTATTCTTTCACCGCTACACGACACGGTTTCTATGTTATGTTTTATATTTCGTTTTTAGAGTTTGGGGCAGTGAATAGTAAACTTGGATACCGCCTCCGCTACTTATAATAATAGTAAGTACACCATAGACAAATTAGATAATAATAGTTCTTCTTAAAACGTAGAGAAGAATGATAGATCCTTTATAATCTCCCTTAAGCTACATAAAGTTCTCTATCAATTGGTTAGTATTAGCTTAATTAAATTATTAAATTAAAAAAATCTTCTTTTATTTGAATTAACTTATTAGAACTGCTCTGAAATATCTTAGCACATGCATTATTACTAATAATGCATGTCCTAATATATTATAACAAGTATCTAACAGATGCTAAAATACTTGTTTGCATAATATTCTGATTGGTTTATTCAATATAAACCTCTATGGACTTATCAACGTTCATATCTATTCTGTTATCTCATCTCCCGAAACATGTCGTAATAAATACTACGTAATAACAAGCTCACGATAATAGTATGGGTCATGAACTTGAACCAAGCGCGACGTTTAAATAAAAGCATTGAAAATTATGAATTTACCGATAAACCACATCAAAGCAGAAATAGAATCTAAACGTTACTGTATTGGCACTTTCAAAAGTGAAGTTAAAATATAGATTTCAACTTCATAATTATTATACTACACACAGAATTGCCATAATTTAAGTGCAAGGAAGTCCATTCTGTAAAGATGATATTACTCCAACTCTATTATTATCAAACGAAACCGGATCAGTCCGATATCCGAAATTATTTTATACATACAAAACCGAATTTTTTCGATGCTAATAAAACAGGACTTGTCACACGATTGCAGTCAAAACCACTATAAGTCCACCTTTTTCAAACAAAACTTAGGTATCTTAAATAACTTCTAGAATATTAAAGTAAATAAAAAAAATACTCATGTAGCAATAGATCTAATCCACCTACCTATAGGTAATAATGCAATGTTATGTATATTGATATTAGTATTTTAGCCAGTGTGTAAAATTTATTTTCGCGGACTAATCCAGTTCTGTTCGCCAACTCCTTCAATTATGTTATTGAACAAATTACCGTTTGCTAAAAAAAAATAGCATCGAAATCGCTTTAAGAGGGTTTACGCATTTCGGTTTTCCATACAAATTTCAAAGTTGAAATTTTTAAAACCAAGCATGCTGAAGTAAAATATAGAAATCTAAATAGTTTGTTGAAAACATTTCTAAAAAACGTTTATTTATATGAGTTATTGCGATTTCAAACTTTCTACACTGGACTTTAAACCGCAATAACTTAGCCAAATAAACCTTTTTTTTAAATGTTTTCAACAACTATTTAGATCCCTGTATTTTACTTGAGCATGCAAAGTTTCGTTAAAATTGGCCTATTGGTCTTTAAAAATTTCGACTTGGAAAATTGTATAGGAAACCCTCCTAATACGTAATACATCATGATCAGTATATAACGGCCCCACAATTGGGTACAGGTATTCCCATGTAAACAGGCAATAGCCCACCACGCTTGCTGTTGACCCTTGCGAGTTGGTAAGCTTAAATAAACTTGTTTGTTTTCATAATAATGTGAAAAAAACTTACTAATCCGCCACCGACCACTGCAACATCCAATTTCTTTTTTGGCTTGCCATTCTGATTGCCATTCTGCATTGCAGCCATATCCAATATTTAAAGTAAATCCGTGATACCGCCTAAAATTTACTATCAATTGAACCACTATCCTTGAATGTATCACTTGAAAATTAACTTTAATTAAGATTAAAATTTATTTGGCCATGCTAGCCGGCTGGTGTCGCGAACAATACTAAGATCGACAGACTTCCTATGGCATCACACTGCGTTGGCTTTATATTGATACGTAGGGAGGATTATTTCGTTTTGAATACTTACGATAACGAATCTAAGTATCATTTGTGGATCGTCTTATACGCAACTTTAATTGTGTGAACTCCTGCTATAAAGGACGATACTTCTACTAATAGGTAGGTACCTACTATTAGTTATCTAAGTAACATTTTATAATTAAGATAGGTACTTACCATTTAATTACCACAGAAATGGACTCCAATGAGTATATGGTAATTATAATCTATTATATGAGAAAGGCTAGTAAAAGAAATATCAATTACTTTACACGTGAAAAAGACACCGTTAACCGTCTTTCTCGTCTATCTCTGTACCAAAATTCATCAAAATCGGCTTCGTTTAAGCGTGAAAGAGGAACAAACAAACACACTTTCGCATTTATAATATTAGTTAGGATTACTCTGAGCTTGGAAGTATTGTGATCGAGAACGCATTGCAAGCAAAAAACAATTTTTATTCTTCAATTCTTACGAGCTAAAGAAAATTGAATCGCCTCTTTTTCTTTGGTATTTTTTTCATATTAATGTTATTTTTTCATTTTAAAATTTGTGTTTTTTTTTTCTTTTTTTTGTGCAGAACTACAT
Organism: Scoparia ambigualis; assembly: GCA_963921215.1. Taxonomy (NCBI): domain Eukaryota; kingdom Metazoa; phylum Arthropoda; class Insecta; order Lepidoptera; family Crambidae; genus Scoparia; species Scoparia ambigualis. The sequence continues at coordinate 9,906,896 of OY992507.1, forward strand.
ACCTACTTAGGTATTGAAACTATATACCTAAGTAGTTTCAAACAATAAAAAGTACCTAATCGTAAAATAACATTTTGTACCTAATGTTTGTTTCGTCCAAAAAGATACGGAACTAAAATGCTTAATTAAGTAAGTATAATTTATTTATCGCTACGGACGATAATAAAATATTGACATAACACTTGGGAGTTATGTCAACATTATTAGTTCTTTTATTATTCACTATCATTAGAACTCTAATAGTTACTTACAAACATATTTTTTTATAAAGATTGGGTACCTAGGTACATCTTAAATAATCTAAATCAACAACATGATTGCGTCGAGTATTATGATTTAACACATGACATAATTAATTTCAATCACTCTGAGCACATGTGCAGTCTCTATATTTGGTGAAAAGTGGACTATGGCTAGGGTTGCCAGGTGTCCGGCTTTGGCCGGACACGTTTGGCTTTTTAGGGACGTGTCCGGCCTGTCCGGCTTTTGTTAGGCTTTTTTCCCATCGTGATTTTAAGAAGCGATTGGCACATCAAAAGTGGACTTCTTATTTAAAATCAACTGTTATTGAAGAATTTCATTCCGAATTACTTAAATTGGCAGAATATTATTTTGCAATTCTAGGCCACAACGCCAACGCCAACGTCGAAAAAGTTTTCTCTTTAATAAACGCCCAGTAGACAAAGGAACGCAATAAACTACAGACACAAGCAATTGCAAGTATTTTTTAAATGAATTGGACCACGGTACTCTCTAAAGGTGATGTGGTCCAACTATTTTTAAAGTTGGACAACTGCCCCTAGTAAAGACCCATGGTCCAACTAGTAGGACAAAGCAGTTGGACCACTGCCCCGCACTGTTTCTAATAAGTAGTGCAATCTTAAAATAACATGCAAAAAATTTTATGAAATTATCTTTATGGAGAACGATGTTCTCGATAAAATAGGTGCAAATGCTAAATAAGTACCTAACTTTTGATTACTTTAAATTACAGAGTGTTGGTTTTGAGATTTTCAAGAATTCGATTTTGTTTTTGGTAATTAATAATTTTATTTTAATGAAGGTGATTGCTAGGGTTGCTAGGACACCAAATAGCAGTTTGATTTTTAATTTTAAGTACATAAGTTCCATTATTTTTTTGAAAATTAATAGATTTTTGGTTTTTGTTTCTTTTCTAGTAAGTGCAAATGGCAAGACTGATTGTGAATGTGTAATTCATAAATAATAATTATTAAAAACCTTAATCCTCATCTGAGTTATTTATTGTAAAACTGTTGATCGGCTTGAAAAGCGTAAGTCCGGCATTAAAATAGTGTCTTGGGCTTTTCACAAACACCATGTCCGGCTTTTAGGGCAAATTACCTAATGCAGCGCTGAGTCCGGCTTTCTTATTTTAGGACCTGGCAACCTTAACTATGGCAGAATACTGCTTTTGCTGTCCTCATTGCTTAGTCTCTGAGCTGTCTAACCCTTCGGTAGGATTGCCATCCATCCGGATTAGTCCGGACATGTCTGGATTTTTAGACTCAAGTCCGGATTTTGTCCGGCTTCTTAATTTGTCCGGATTTTTTAATATGAGTAACAAAACTACATAGGTATTAAGTAATATCAAATAAGTCTTTAATCTTTATTAACTTCTCATTCATCTAAAAACAAAATATAAAAACGTTTCTATTTTGTGACTAAAAAGTCCGGACTTTTGTCTAAATGTCAGGCTTTTTGTCACCTTCAAATTCCTAACCTTAATAGTCACCCTACCCTTCAGGAATAATAGTCGTGATTTTATTTATGTAAGTAAGTATAGGGGAAGCCGGGGCAGTACAAGCAGGCGGGGTAATATGGACACCTCCTCTCCCACCTGAAATAATGAACCGATGCGCTCGCGCCTCGTTGCATGCAACGCGTTCAGTAGGCCCTCGCTCGTGCAGGGAAATCAGTGATTTCGCTGAGACCGCGCGTTCTTTGCCGATAGTGAGAAATATACATAAAATTTACATATTTTGCGTAGAACGTATTGACATCATTAATACTTCTAAGGTACAAACTGTGTCTAGTTATTAGAACCTTTGTTATTAGTCAATACCTTAGTGAAAATATAAATTCATTGTTAAACGTTATATTTGTGAGTAGGTCAATATTAATTGTATAATACCTTTGGGGTATTATGGACGGGGTAAAATGGGCAGTGGGCCCATACTGCCCCGGTCTGCTGTGGATAAATTTTTGCTCGCCTCTTCTGCAATGCTTATATGAAAGCTGCCACAATGCTTGTTGCAGGCTTTCGTAAGACTGGAATATGGCCCATTAATCCAGATATTTTTGGAGATAATGAATTTTGGCTGCAGACACCACAGATTTGCCCGTTATTGATACAGAATTGGCTGTTTCACAAGATCCAGCACCGGAACTAGCAGTCAATTAAACTATATCTCCAGGCCTATCAACAAGTCATCAGCTGCCACATGACACGCACACACACACCAACAACTCCACCCGCAACTCCTTCCACTTCTTTCATGTTTTGTCACCTGATAATATTATGTCTAAGCCTAAGCCCAGGTGCAAAAAAGAGTAGTGATAGAACGCGGAAAGGGTTCACCTTATCACAATGCCTTATAGCCTTATAGCAAAACCAAATAAAAAAACCAAAGATAAAAGGAACAAAGGAAAAAAATACGAAATCTATGACAAAAACAAGGAAAAAGAAAAGTAATAAAAATTATGTTTAATTATTTTTGATTTTATGAGCATTGTTAATTAATGTCATATTTTAATTATAATTTTCGTTGAATGAACAGACGTTTTAACCAACATTTATCACTATATGCCCATTATGCCCCGTGTATGCCTATTATGCCCCAGACAAGGGCCAATATGGGCAGATTCTTCTTTAACAATAAACTCCTGATTAACATAAAATATAAAAGATTTACCACATATTTTCTGCTTAATTTATATGCCAATAATGGTATTAGCAAATGATTATATTTTATTGGTTCTAACTCTTTTTAAATATGTTTTATATTAGATCTCCCTAAGGTGCCCGTACTGCCCCGGCTTCCCCTATACTTAAATGTACTTATGTATAATTAATTTTATTAACTCTCTCACCCTGAAAATAACTTTTACCAAACACTTGCTTATAAGAAAGGAAGTTCTCATCGCAAACGGAAGAACGGTATAGGGTAATTACACTGTTATAGGGGACAAGCCAAATTATATTTTTTATGGAGGACAGACGCTAGCATAGATCAACCACAAAATTGACAATTACTCCAATAAATTTTATACTTAATAATTTGGCTTTATGGATCAAATGCAAACCTTGTCCTAAGAGTTAGAAACACAACAAAAAAGAGTTGTCCCAATAGGTGCAGCCGTTCTGAAGTGATGCGCGTACAAACATTTCGGCAATTGATTTTTATTAATATAGATAGAATCATTCGAGAATGCAGTTTGCTCACTAAAAGACTTATTTTTTACGTATACAGGGTGGAAATAAAAGACCGGGTTGGAGGAAAAGTACCCTTAATATCGATGATTGCAAATGATACTGAAAGGAAACATTCCTTTATTATAAAAAATAATGAATAACAATAATTAATACTTTATTGCACAAAGAAATTACATTAATACTGCATTTAAAGATTTTTGAAAAATCGCCTGTTTGAGCCGGGAATCAAACCGGTGAAAAGTGAAAAAAAGCATCCAGTATTTTATGATATCAACCGACAGAGTCATTCATAAGTATCAATTTCTTTTGAACAACATAGTAAGTATCTTAAATAAATCACCTAACTTATAAATTGCTCAAAATGAGACCCATTTTCAAGTATACACAGACGTATTCTTCGACTGAATTCGTTACTTGTCGTGTGCGTTATTATGAAATAAAGTTTTTCTTTTTTCATATTTCACCGGTTCGATTTTCGGCCCAAGCAGGTGGTTTTTCAAAAATCTTTAAATGCAGTTTTAGTTATTTTGGAAAATAAAGGAATGTTTCCTTTCAGTAAAAATTTGCCATCATCGGGGTACCTAACCTACTTTTCCTCCAACCACAGTCTTTTAATTTTTTCCATCCTGTAATATAATTACGACTATTATCCCCTAAGGGTTAGTCAGAGACTAGGCAATGAGGACAGCAAAAGCAGTCCCCTACTATGGTAGGGTCCACTTTTCAAAAAATAACGACTGCACATGTGCTCAGCGTGACAGGTGGTGAGCCCATCTATGCTGTTGGATGTATGTGCAGTCTTTAGTCCGTTAGTCACCTTTTACGACACCTAAGGGAAGAGAGGGGATGGTAATAATATCCTTTCACTGCTTAAACCGCTACTATAATCTTATTTTATTTATTGGTCTTATTTTTATTTGTTCCTTTTCTATTCCACAACGGGTAAGCGCTAAATACCTAACCCACCATAAAATTCACAATGGTTTAGTAAAGTGACTGTGCGCCAGGAAACCAACCCAGTCTCCCGGTTCCTGTGACTCCTTAGTTCCACGTAAGTACCCTCAACCTTTAGCTATCCCGCCACTCCTTTCGCCGCTGTTACGGCGAACGCCTTTCGTCGTACTATTATTTAATCTCGTAATATTTGTTTTTTTGAAAACTCGAAGATAACGAAACGTTGTCGACGTCGCATCACATGACTGTAACAGTTGATTAGCAAAAAATTACGGAAGGCATAGACGACTAGGTACCAAACGGTTGAATGTGTGTGCGATGTACAGTTCACTGTTCCTAGTGAAAGCCACCGACCTTATCGATTATTAAGGACAATTGTAATTTGATCGTCAAAGACATTTGAACCAAAGCCGCGGTTTCGACTTTCCGTTGGCGGCGACAAAGTACAATCGGTAGAAGAAGTAGATAAGTATAAATTATTAGTTTTTAAGGATAGATTACCATTGCATTTTACTTATTTACGTTACTTTACGTTTCCGTAAGTTTTATACTACTTACATACCTACTTATAGGAAAAAATAAATGTTTACTAGAAAAAAATCAACCAGTCTCAGGAGGCGAATGGGCTCGAATTTTTTCTAATAAACATTTTTTCCCATTATCTATATAGCATTTTGAATGCAAAATTTCAATAATAAAGATATTTATACTACATGTAGCTATAGGATAAAATGTTTACTAGAAAAAAACAACCAGGCTCAGGAAAGCTCGAACGGGATCGAACCCGTGGACCTTTGGATTTCCGGTCCACTGCTCTGCTACCGAGCTTTCCTGACACTGGTTGTTTTTTTTCTAGTAAACATTTTATCCTATATCTATAGCTTTAGCATTGTGAATGCAAAAATTCAATAAAAAGATACATGTAGTAATTTTATACTAGGTACACCTATGCAATAAATTATCTGATTTTGTGAATAGTACCACCTTTATCTACCTACTTATTTTGTGAAATTTCCACCTACAGCCTTACCATCAGGTAGATAAAGGTCAAGTGTTTACCCGTAGTGCATAAAAAAAAGAAATTTCCAAAACCATTTTTAGCAGTGGAGAAGAATGGGTGCTCTATATTCCACACCTTTAAAAGCAAGTAACTATTATATCAATTGAGGAGCTCGGGGGCGCAACGGCTAACGTGTTCGGTTTGCGCTAAGCAACTTTCGCAATGCCATGCCGGGTTGCTAGATGGGTGACCAAATTAAAAACATCTTGACCTCCTCCGTGCTTCGGAAGGCACGTTAAGCCGTTGATTCCGGTTGTTATCGTAAGATGACAGTTGTTAAAACCCACTAACCCGCATTGGGCCAGCGTGGTGGGTTATGGCCCAATATGCCCACGTGGGAGGCCTATGCCCAGCAGTGGGACGTAACGCTGATTTGCTATCTTCAATATTTAGTGTAGTTTTCTTCTAGGTACAGTTCCTTTCTCCCACACTGTATAAGGTTTCAGTTCGCCACAACAACAGACAACTATTGTGTAAAGGTTCGTATCCATTATGTTCGAGAACCTTTAAAGCTCCACGCTCCCCTCCTGTATCTACTTACCTACTTCAAATACGGGACGCGCTCGCTCCTCGAGTCGTCAATAAAATTTTATTTATGGTCGGTCAGTGCGGCATGTGGTTAAGTAAGTACATAGTTTAATTGAGGACAATAAAAATCCTCCTTGGTTTGAGCTTGATATGAATTGCGCAATTACCGCGAAAAAAGTCCCTTTGTCGTACCTACCTCTGAACTTTGAGGGAGCTCTCCTTGGTACCAACCGACCCGACTATTGGAATCCTTGGCTTCTATATTTTGAGTGACCTTCAGTTTCGGGATAATTTGGAAGGTACGAGGGCGGTTCAAAAGACTTTGGAAAGAAGAAACATTTTTTTTACATACTTACATTTTTTTTTATTTTTCTACATAATCTCCTTTTTACTGTACCCACTTAGTCCAGCAATGTACCAACGTCTTCAACCCATCAAAAAAATATTTTTTGTCAAACCCTGAAAAATAGGCCTCAGTTTCGGCTACCACCTCTTGATAGATAACAACGAGAACATTACTTAATTTTATTGATTTCATTAATTTACTATATTTTAATTTTAGTGAATTGGAATTTTCAAACAATGTCTTCTACAAAATCGAAAAGAAATACAAAAAAAACAAACACTTGTTATTTATGCAAGAAAGTTATTGCCAGGAAGGACTTTATGAAGTGTGCTCTGTGTAAGGGAACATTTGACCTAACTTGTGTGAATATTACAAATTATCGCTTTAAATCAATGTCGAACGATAGCAAGCAAACATGGACATGTACAAATTGTGTTGTTACCAATATTTCCACTAACAATAACACGCTTAATTCAACAAGCACTCCAATAGTATCTGCTAAACTCAATTCAAGAAATAAAGACTTCAACTCGTCTCATGAGAACATAACACAGCGAAAAAATAAAACCGAGACAGGACGTTTTAGTGACTCGGACATCCATGTAGAAGATAACAACAATTCATTTCTCTCCACTAATTTTAATATGTTGGCTAGAAGTCTACCAGACCTGTCAACGAGAGACTCTGATGAAATAAACTCTTTAAAACAGATCATAGTCGATTTAAATGTGAAGCTCGAAAGTGCAAATAATGAAATAGAAAATCTGCCTCTAAGCAATAATTCTTTAAGCAAACAGTTGCAAGACAAAGAAAAAAAGATAGATAATTTGACTAAAATATGCAACACAACTAAAAAAAAACCAAAAAAGACTAATAAATTAGACGAAACTACACTGAAGCTAAATAAATCACTGGATACTCCTTTTAAAAATAATAATACAAGTATACCCGAAAGCAACTTAAATTCAAAATATGAGAACGACGAAGCGCCATCGTCAACAAAAAACCATATCACGAAGAAGGATACATCAAACAGCGAGCAAAAACGTAATCAAAGCATCAAAAGAATTTTTATTTACGGCACGCAACAATGCTGTGGATTAGTATCTTACTTATCCAATATGCGGGGTTAAACGGCAAGTACGAAAAATACACAATATCAGCCCAAACAAAACCGTTTGCATCGACTGAAGAAATTTTGAAAACTATTCATGAACAAAATTATAACTTTTGTGACAAAATAATTTTATGTGTAGGAGAAAATGACACGAACGCTTTAAAGGTTACATCAGAATTGTATTCGTCACTTAAAGTTTTGAATAAATGCCCTGTTATCGTATTAGGTATTTTAAGTAATATTTATCAAAATGTTAACATGTTAAACAATAGTATTAACTTGACTTGAAACCTATTTGGAAATTGTCATTTTGTTACTTTAAAAAATTATGCTGATGATTCTATGAATGATTCCGTGATAAAGCAATTAATAAGTAAAAAAATAAATATTCTTATTGATACTATAGAATAAGAAGATATATATTTGTTAACAAAACAAAACAGACATGCTTATAACATTACTAGAAAACATTTAAAAAATAACGCTTGCATGTATAAAAAATACAAACAAACAATGCATCTCGAACAAGCTAATTCAAAAATCAATTCTTGACTATTTTCCTCAGTCAACCCTACATAAGAATACACTATCGGCACAGGATGATGATATTTTTTTTCGTAAACAATAATACAACCGACTTCACTATCCTTCATTAAAATATTGCAGGACTACTAAATAAAAAAGAAATAATAGAACTTACTCTTTCAGAATTAGGAAAAAAACATCTTCAAACAGATGTACTTTGTTTTACTGAAACTTTTGTCAAAGCTGGTAGTGAAAGTAATATTCGTATAAACGGTTTTAAACTGCAATCATATTATTCTCGCAACCATCAGAAACGAGGTGGCGTATGTATTCTTTCTAGGGACAACATAGATATGAAACAAACTAATATTGCTAATGGTCTTTGTACTGACTACGAATTTGAATGCTGTGGTGTGGAATTGCCTTCGTCGAAATGTATTATCATCTGCATTTATCGCACACCAAAATCTTATTTGGAAAGATTTTTTAATGAATTAGAACTACTTATGAAAAGATTGAAACATAAAACTAAATATAAAATAATAATTACAGGTGACCTAAATATCGACACCTTAAAAAGCTCAAACGCAGCAGATGAACTGCAAAAAATTGCTAGTAGCTTCAACTATGACATCCACATAAAGGAACCTACCAGACAGAAGTCATGTATAGACCATATACTCAGCAATATTTCGAGTGCAAAGCCTATGGTACACAATCTGGGACTATCGGACCACAATACGGCTCAATCTATTACGTTTAAGATAAATGAATCAGGAAAAAAACCTGTTTCTTGGTCCTACTTCAAACGCGATTATAGTGAGGATAATATTGGGAAATTTCAAGAGGTTTTGAGATCTTTATCGTGGTCCGCAGTATACAAATCGGCAGATTTAAACACGGCATTTAATAACTTTTACGAAAAATTTTGTCTCTTCTACAATTTATGTTTCCCGATAATTAAAAAGATGTATGCAACGAAATCTAAAAGACCAAGCTATTTCACGATAGGCATAAAAAAAGCTACTATAAAAAAGCGTCATCTCAGATTCCAATACTACAAACACCGAGACATAGAAAATAAAACAAAGTACCAAAATTACAATAAAATGCTAAAGAGATGCATCTTTACAGCTCAAAAAATTGCTAACGCTAAATACATAAGTAATGCAAATAACTTATGCAGAGCATAAAGTTACTATACCTAACGTATAGTAACTTTATGATGCAGAGCTACATGGAATGTAATAAACAATAAGACGTATGAAACAAAAAGAAAAAGCGATGTAGTAAAGCTTAAAAATAATAATAAAATCTTGCAAATTCCAACTGACATAACAAATTATTTTAATGATTATTTTATTAATATGACGGACCCAAATGACGAAAAAATTTACGCGACCCTTTCTGATGACATAAATGAAATAAATGATACTTTAATTATAGCCCCAACTGACATGTATGAAATTGAAAAAATCATAAACACGTTAAATATGACAAATTCTTCTGGTTATGATGACATTTCCACTGAAATAATAAAATCAGTAAAATACGAAATAGCAGCAGTCTTAAGTTTTATTGTTAATATGTCGTTCAACTTAGGTGAATTTCCAGATGCATTAAAAATATCAGTCGTCAAGCCGATATTTAAAAAAGGTGACAAATCAAATCCCGGAAATTATAGACCGATATCATTAATACCTATCTTGTCAAAGATCTTTGAAAAGGCTATGCATATTAGAATAACAAGATTCTTAAAAAAGTATCAAATCATTATAAATGAACAAAACGGATTTTAAAAAGGAAAATCGACCACTATGGCTGCTTTTACACTAGTCAATAGAATAACTGAATATATTGATTAATCTAGGCCTGTAACTGCAATTTTTTTCGACATGTCAAAAGCATTTGATTTCGTTTCGCATAAATTACTTTTACTTAAATGTGAGAAGTACAGCCTTAGAGGCGTGGCAAACCAATGGTATCAATCATATCTTTATCAAAAAAAACAATATGTTGTCATAACAAAATTGGATGAAAATGACACAGAAGTTAGTTACAAATCAGAAATGAAAATAAACGGTACAGGCGTTCCTCAGGGGAGTATTTTAGGGCCATTGCTTTTCCTTATATATATAAACGATCTGCCTAGTATTACAAAACATGAGTGTGTTCTTTTTGCAGACGAAATCTCAGTTATTATTCCGTGTAAGGACATAAATGAATATAATACTGACATTAATAAGACTGTAGAGACAATAATACTTTGGCTAAGACGTAACAATTTAAAGATAAATATTGAAAAATCAAATTATATACAGTTTAGGAATAACCAGGGAAAGAAAACAGACATCCAAATTACTTATCAAAATAAGACGATTAAAGAAACTAGTGACACTAAATTTTTAGGTATAACTCTGGACGAACACTTGACGTGGTATAAAAATGTAGATAATTTATGTAACAAAATCTACCCATTTTCTTATGCTTTATGGAGATTGGCAAAAACAGCTGGAAATAGAGTGACTCTTCAAGCATATCATGGTTATTTAAGTTCAATCTTAAGATACGGTATTCTTTTGTGGGGAAATTCTTGCAAAATAAATAAGGTACTCATTGCACAAAAATCTTGTATCAGAGCGATATGTGACGCAGACAACATGGTGTCATGCAGACCATTGTTTAAAAGCCTAAATCTACTAACTGTCCCTTGTTTATACATTCTAGAAATATGTGTTTTTGTTAAAAGTCATCCTGACGTATTCAAAAGAAATGACTAATTTATTAGAAAATTCCCTACAAGGTATCCATCTCTCGGACCAAATTTGGTCCGAGATCCATCTAAACTGAGATTACCAAAGATGAGAACGGAACTCAGGTCAAGGAGTTGTTATCCTATGGCTATTAAAATATTTAATTGTATTCCTAACGACATTAAAGATCTGTCTCTCAGTCAATTTAAAACCAAATTAAAGTCATGGCTAGTGAACAATTGTTTCTATAATCTTAATGATTTTTTTAATTTCAAATGTAAAATAATTTAAATGTTTAATGTTTTGTTATGTTGTACGAAATTAATTTATTATAATTATCAATTTAATATTATTACGAGTATGTTGGATTGTGACATGTAATGGTACCTAATTAGGTTGACATAGTAGGTATATCATTAAAATGTTCTTCTTTATGTTTTGCATGCCAGCTCCTGGTGAATGTGATGTGACTTTCATAATTTAAGATCTTATATGTAATAAAATATATTCTATTCTATATTCTATTCGTTTGACGGAAATCTTTGCCCGCCAAGCCATTTCTTTATGTTTGGGAAGAGGAAAAAGTCACAGGGGGCTAAATCTGGCGAATACGGAGGGTGTGGCAATAATTCATAACCTAATTCGACAATTTTTGATGTCGCGATTGCAGACGAGTGGGCCGGTGCATTATCCTGATGAAATAGAATTTTTTTCTTTGTTAGTTGCGGTCGTTTCAAGATCAATTTTTTATTGAATCTATCTAACAATGCAGCATAGTAAGCTCCGGTCTTGCATTTATCCAAAAAATCGATGTAAATAACCCCTTGGCTGTCGCAAAAGACTGTGGCCATCACTTTACTAGCCGAGCAAACAGTTTTAGTCTCATCTCATAATGCCAACTTCGCAAAATGCCAACCGCTCGCAAAACCTGTAGGTCACGTGATAGGTTAGACATTTAAGACAATCGCGAAGCGCAGCGTAGCGATTGTCTTAAATTTCGAGGTTATTTTTTTTATTAGACAACAGAAATCTTGGCATTCTGAGAAGTTGTTCATTTTGCGAGCGGTTGGCATTTTGCGAAGTTGGCATTATGAGATGAGACGACAGTTTTGCCTTCTTTGGGGCACGTTCCCCAGTAGAAGTCCATTGCTTCGACTGTTGCTTAGTCTCTGGTGTATAATGATGGACCCACGTTTCGTCAACTGTTATGTACCGACGCATAAACTCACTCGTATTGCGATTATACATGGCTAGGCATTCCTCAGAAGCTGTTACACGATTTCGTTTCTGGTCGACTGTTAGTAGACGCGGCACCCATCTTGCAGAAAGCTTTTTCATGCCCAGAATATCATGCAAAATGTAAAAAACTCGTTCAGTCGAGATGTGCACAGCATCACTTATTTCGCGTGTCTTCACTTGACGGTCTGCCAAAACAGTATCATGTATTTTATTAACCATGCCCTCCGTAGTGACGTCCATTGGCTTTCCTGGGTGCTCCGCGTCATTAGTGGTAATACGTCCACAACGAAATTCAGTGAACCACTTATGAACCATTCCATGAGAAGGCGCAGAATCACCATAATATTTTTTTAAATTATCTTCGGTCTGCATAGTTTTACCACGTAAAAAATAGTGTTTAATTAGCACTCGAAACTCGCTTTTCTCCATTTTCAAAGAATACTTAGAAGTCGCCTAACTTTTTTGTTTCTAAAAGGCTGGTTTTCGCCATTGAGATACAATAAACTAGAGAAGACACAGCGAAGCAAGTTTGTGCGCAACTAAGGTGCAGCTGCAAGGTCCACAATCGCTTGAATCACGCTCAATCGAGGCGTTTGCAGCCCAAGTAAGTGCGGCCGGCAGGCCGCACTTGAACGGAACACAGCAGTGGCGAGCGGTGTCTTCTCTATACGTAGTAATAATAGCTCAGTGGTTTTCGCACCAAATTTGAAAAAAGAACGGCATGCGCTTTGTAGTAAGTTTCCAAATATGAGAGAAAAAAAATATTAAAAAGTTTTTATTTAACCTTAGTCATTGAGTTGCCCTCGTAGAGTTAAATTATCTTCGAAAAAGCTGGGTGTGCTTAAAGAGCTTTGTACAATTACAACTGTACAAAGTACAGGTCAGGCCGTATAATATGGAATACTGCTCCCATCATTGGACTGGATCACCCGAGTACCAACTCCTTCCATTTGACCGCATTCAACTCGGAGCTGCTCGAATTGGCGACGACGTGGCTATTTCAGGTCGCCTCGATCCACTGGCTCTTCGGAAAGACATTGCGTCTCTCTGTATATTGTACCGCGTATATCATGGGGAGTTTTCTGAGGAATTGTTCGGCTTGATCCCTGCCGCTGATTTCCTTCACCGCACAACACGCAATCGACTGTCATTCCATCCACATCACCTTGATGGATGCTGGTCTACTACTGTGCGTTTTTTCACGAAATTTCTTGCCTCGAACTACAGTGTTTTGGAACCAGCTCTCTGCGGCGGTATTTCCGGACCGTTACAACTTAGGGATTTTCAAGAAATGAGCCTATTCTTTTCTTAAAGGCCGGCAACGCGCCTGCGATTCCTCTGGTTTTGCGGGTGTCCATGGGCGGCGGTGATTACTCTCCATCAGGTAACCTGTCTCGTTTGCCTCCTTCTTTTATAAAAAAAGAATTAAATGTGAAATACCTCCAGGTGTACTACCTACTTTGATAGCTCGCAAACGTATCCAATTATCCATTAGCATTAGGTGGAACAGTTGCGAACACGGAACGTAGGGCTCGGTTTCCATTAGGTCCGATCCGACTCCGATCCGATCGGACAGATGGAAACACTCCGGTTTACTTTTAAGTCACTAGAACTTCCGAATCTCTGTCAGATCTGACCTACTACCCTTCCTACTACTGGAAACCGGGTCTAAGAGGTTCGCGAATATAGTGGATAGGCACGGTCGGGGTCACCGTCGCTTTATCACTTTGCAGCGATTTTCGTATGAAGCGCACCAACCGCCCGGGTACGTGCCCGTACCAAATAGACGACGCGGTGTGCAAGGGATTTTGACCTTTAGACTGATATAGCGACGGAGTCCGCCATTGTACCTACCATTATACCTATTTATGAAAGTGATAATATGATAATTTTTAGTAAATAGTTAAATAGCATAATTAAGTACTTATCTAATGTTCCTTACTCAATAACAAAATGTAGATGTTTTGATAATTTCGATGGATAAGTATACAGAGTACCTACATAGGCTTAGTGATGTTTCTAGATGAATGAACCTGGCACAAATGTAGTACAGTCAAGACTAAAACCACAATACTCATGTGTAATGTGCTAAAACGGTAAGCATTTTATGTTATAAGGTTCGCGAACATAGTGAATACCCACCTTTATTTATGATGAGTGTTAAATGATAATCTATAGTATATAGTAAAATAGCATATTTAAAATACCTACCAACTTATGTAATGTTCCTTACTCACTAACATAAATGTAGATGTTTTGATAATTTCGATGGATTAGTAAGTATGTATACAGCGTACATGGGCTTAGTGATGTTTCTAGTAGATGAATGAACCTGACACAAAGTACAGTCAAGACTAAAACGGTAAGCATTTTGAATGTTGGTTCTGGAAGGAAAGTTGACTTCTTATCATGATTGTAAAATAATGGATTTACCATCATTACCATCAGCCAAAAGAAGTCTACTGTTGGAGAAACAAAGCATGCCCCAAGGATCTACACCACGTCCGGTCTTGTTGCACGCATCCAGCGGCTAACCTAGACCTTCACCAGGTCGTGGATAAAGGTCCGAGAAATATATAGAAAGCCCATTGGCTTTATTATTAATTAATTAATTAATTAATTAATTAACCTCATAATTTATAAATTGTACCTATTTTTTTTTCTTTTGCGTTGAAGTTCTTGGATGTAAAATGTGTGTTTACATAATAAAATTAATAATAACTGTAGTTAATAGCATTAACATATTGTAGGCATTACATGTTTAATAAAAACCATAATTGAGTTAATTGATTTCTTATAGATACAAAATCCTGTTAAATCACAACTTGCCGCTTAATTTAGAGAATTTGGTTTTGCTATAACCACATTATTACAATTTAGAAAACCTATAACTTTTCACATGGTAAGCTGTGGTTTCTCGTTACGCTACGTTATACCTTCGCGAAACTGGCATAATTTTTAATCACCATATTCAGGTTCATATATCAGGTTCAATTATTTTGAAAAAGTGTCTATGCTTCGAATATTTGACATTTTTGCAATGCTAAAGAAGCTAGATCTAGTACAACATTAAACTTTAGCTCTATGAAATCCTCAGTATTAGCCAATCTGCGACTAATAAAGATAATATAAACTCGGAGCCAGTTATCTCATACGATAGCGTCATAAAACTAATCTCACACGTGGCCATAAAGAAAATCTAAACAAAATGAGCAAAATATTTGTCGATGACGTCAAAAATAAAACAAATTGTTTATATTAATACTCTTATTTATTATAAACATTTAGATTAAGTCTTTCTCTTATATAACTAACAATATACAACCAGGAATAAGTTCTATAGGCTTTTAGATAACTTTTGTGACAGTGACGACAACAAAGTACTTCAAGAGAACAGCTTCAAAACCGTACTATTATGATTTTAAAGAACATACTATGTGGAAAAAAGTGGTACCAACCATAAAAATCTTACTCTTACAAAAGCAGCGTATTGATTTGAGTATTAAGAATTGTTAAAATCTGTAATCTGTCAGAAAATTTAGCTTATCAGCCCTCCACGGCGGAAACAACTTCGTTAGTTAGTAATATGTACTTATTTTTGTCTAAAATTAACAGTATACAATATCAAGTTTTTATTAAAACACCACTTTGGTTGATGTCTGCTTAATTTCACCAATCGTATCGAACAACGCCCAATCTAATCTGCAAACCTATCTTGCAAATTGTATACACAACATAACTTTAGGTCATACTAAAATCTTCAGTGGATTTTCAACTTTAGCTTTTGAGTTTAGCGGATTTTTGCCGTTTTAAGGCAGTCAGCAAAAGCATTTGTATAGTAAAAACCAAATGTTGGTACACATTTTTTGTCATCGCAAGAGTAACAGCTTTTTATAATAAAGTGTTTACATAGTTCTGTCTGTACAAAGCTTATACTGTGGAGTTCAACCATATATGCGGGTTTACGCATATTGGTATCCCATACATAGTTCATTACAAGCCATTGAGCCATATTCAATGAAACTTTGCTTGTTTTCGAGTTTGCATAATGCTGGCGGGTAAGTTTAAAAACTCATATTCGAAGGCATATTGGAGATATCCTCCGAAGGGCTCTGACTGGAGCTGAATGAGCTGAGAGTCTCCCTGGTCTCGTCCTTGATTTTGAGGTGTTCCGTGCTAGAAGAAGAAGGTTGCGGCGGTAGCGACCTGTCCTTATGCTCCTTGTCCTTAGACTTCTCTTTGCTGCTGTGCTTGTGCTTATGCTTGTGTTTGTGCTTCTTCTTGTCCTTCTTCTTCTTTTTAGCCTGCAAAGAGTGGATTGCTTAATCAAATTCTAAGTTTTCTTTTAGCTGACGCCTTTGGAGCGTCACTAAACATTGAGTTAGGTTTATCCCTAATTGCTATTCTCAGTAGAGCTACAATACGTACCTGTTCTTGGCAGAGGTACATACTGTAGCTCCGCTGACAATAGCCCCCAAATAATCCTCGTGGTAGAGACCAGTAGGCAGAAACTATGTTTTTTTAATAAGGTCACCTCTATTCCCATTGAAATTTTCGCAACAGGGAGGTCGGGAATAAAAGACCCCATAACTTAACCCGGGGTCACTCCTGACCCCGGGGAACGCGTGGCATTTTATCTGTTATCCATGTAGAAAGAGATGTACCCTGCAGACCTTTATAGGCTGATGATGACGAACAGAATAAAATAAAAAACACCATAACACATAAAAGTTGACTCGCATTTATCCTTCTGGCGAAACGTTTCCATCACAACACAGAACATCCTTCTATACATATCCAACACAAGCTGAAACGGGATCCTGATTGACAACTGTTTTTTCTGATGTCTGTAACTCGTACTCTCACTCTCTCTCTCTCTCGCACTCGTTTTCTTTCTCTTTCTCTCGCACTCGCACATTTTGGCACTCGTTATCTCTATCTCTCCCTCTCTTACCTTGGGTGCCCCCATATCGTCGTTGGCGTCGTGCTGAAACATGCCGGGCCCGAGGAGCCGGGGATATCGGGGAGCGGCGCCGCGTTGTCAGTAAGGAACTCACGCTTCTCTCTCTCTCTCTCTCTCTCTCTATATATATATATCACTCTATCGCGCTCTATCTCTCTCTACCTCGCTCTCTCTCTCTCTCTCTCTCTCTATTTTCTGTCTCTCTTTTTCTCTCTATCTTCCTCTCATCCCCTTTCATAATGATTTACCTTGGGTGCGCCCATATCGTCGTTGGCGTCGTGCCGGAACATGCCGGGCTCGAAGCCGACGGGCCCCGATGAGCCGGGGATGCCGGGCAGCGGCGCCGCGTTGTCAGTGAGGAACTCGCGCTTCGAGTCTTCCTGGATGAACAAGTAACAGTTAATTACTCTTCGTAATATTAGATTTTTAACTGATTGCTGCTTATAGAGCTGTGGGCGTGGCGGCTCAATAAAATAATACTAACAACCCATCTCTTACGTGGGTGTCGTAAAAGGCGACTAACGGACTAAAGACTGCACTTACATCATAACCTTTAATTACCCTTATCCAATTTTCATATTTAACACAATTTGGTAGAAGAAATATTTTTTAGTTTGGTAACTAACGAAGTACTTAATTAAAAATAACAGTAAAAAAGTACAGTGACATCTTATCAATGTTATCATAAAAAGCTGATGTTTATTCATTTATTAACAAACGTTTATATAATTTAGGATTGTAAGATTACAAGATATTACGTACGCAAGCTAGTACGCATGCTCGCACACACGCGTAAACTACGATATTTATTACATTTTTTACTATTTTTGTGTTTTAGACAACTATTAGATGGTGTCATTAATTGTGCTATTAAACCCTTTTATTTAATTGGCTATTCGACAGTTGTAACAATAAAATATTAAATATGTCGGATATGGTAGTTGTAATTTAACATTAATTATATAATAGTTTTTTTATTATGTTATAATATAATAAAATATATAATTAATTATATATAATAAAATAAGTATTTACAATATCGTAATTTGTAAATATGTACTTATATTATTTTTACAAAATAAATTTGCGATGTTTTATCCTGTGGATTACAAGACCCGTAACACGGGCGGCCATGATTGAGCTTCGTGTGAAGTCACATTTCACAAAATAAACAAAAACTATGTGTCCGGTTTCAAGATAGAATTTTGTTAAGTAGTGTGACGTCACAGGGCATAATGTCATGTGACCAACCGTTTTCGCGCGAAATTTGAAATTAGGTAAAATATGTTTTTTTTTCTGAATAAAGCTTTTTCGAGAAAACAAATATACCTCTTACAAGGTATAAAATAAGCGTTTGTATTTTTTTAAATACATTTTCAAGAACTGTCAAGTAGCCAATTACGAGCTAACAATCAATGAAGTAAATGTCAAATCTGTCAATTTTTATTTTATTTTATTTAAATATCTTCCAACTGTCTTCATTACTTAAATCCTTTTTGCTATCTATGTCACTCACTCAATCACTTTATTTTACAAGCTTTTATTTAGCTTGCAATGTATGTATGTACCTATGTCTTGTTCGGGTGGAATTTTGCAACTCAATTTTGATCCACTTCACGGTTACCGATTGAGCTGAAATTTTCCATACATGTGTAAATCGCGTGACAATGCAATATTATGATGACATGGTGCTGATCTGATGATGGAGCTGGATGGTGGCCATAGGAACTTCGCAATAAAACAACAAAACCTCGTCGAGTTTGGGCTCGTTTGAATCGTCTTGACGAGTGGTTTGTCTATCAATGGTAACCAGGGTCTGATGACGGAGCTGGAATGTGGAAATAGGAACTCTGTAATAAAACGACGCAACCCCATCAAGTTTCGGCTCGTTTCATTCGTCTTGACGAGTGCGTTGTTTTTATATGGTTACCAGGGTATGATCTGATGTTGGAGCTGGAAGGTGGTCCTAGGAACTCAGTAAAGAATCGACGCAACCAGGGTCTGATGATGGAGCTGGAAGATGGCCATAGGAACTAAGTAATTAAACGACATAACCCCATCGAGTATGGGCTCGTTTGATTCGTCTTGACGAGTACTTAGTGCTAGATGGTAACCAGGGTCTGATGATGGAGCTGGAAGGTGACCATAGGAACTCAGTACTTAAGCGACACAATCGCGTCCAGTTTGATTCGTCTTAATGCGTGGACTGTTTTTGATGAGTGGTGGTGGTTTTAGTGGACGTGAATACATTTTGTTTACATAAATATTTGTATTCAGTGAGATGAACAGATGAAAAACATGTCCAGGGATAACTGAAAAGTAAAAATCAATTAAAAGTAAAAAGCCTTTTTAAAAAACACGCTTTTATTTAAATGCGCTAAAAAGAAAAAAATAACTTTTACTTTAATACTTTAACTATCAACTAAAAACGTCATTACACAATTTATATGATATAAAAGGTTGTCGCGAGATTTACTATATGTGTAAAAACAAGTAAATTAAATATGTAACTGGATGTAATTGATTTTAAGTATTAAAATTTTATGAACGTCAGGATTGAGGAGCCACCCGTTATTTTTAAAGGAAAATCATACCATCAATTAGTAGTATAGAAAATAATTTTGTAGGACAAATTCTGGAATTTGTAGTATAATACTTTCTAAGGTACATCAGTATAAAGGTGGCTACTCAATCCATACAGTATGGATTGAGGAGCCACCCTAGAACTCGGAAAGTAATGAAGTTACATTTTTGAAAATTTTGTATGTTTTAGTAGGTATTTTGTAGGTTATCTACTAAAAATTTCAGTGCAGTACTGCCGAAATTAAAGAAAATACAATAGTTTTGTTGTGGCTCCTCAGCCTGTATACAAAAGCGTGAATTCCTATGAAATTGATCCACATATTAATATATTCGAACTAATGGACAATTAGTAGTATGTATGCTTGAATTTGTAGCATAGAAATAAAATAGTAAGATTAAGTAAACTAGCTAAAAAAATACATTTCATCTGGCTCCTCAATCCAGACACTTGCATTTAAATAATTGACTGTATCTACCTAACTCACAGACATATAATAGAAGCAGACCAAACATTATTTCACAACTACATATATGAGAATAAAACAATATTTCTACTTCTTTCTCTCCAACCACAAATTAATGAGACTATCTCGTTTCTTTTTAATGTCGCAACACTTCCACACACATAGACAAACTGGACCGTGAGGCAAAACGCCATCTTGACAAGCTACAAATAAGCTACAAACACTTTATCTATGGCTACAAATATCTTCCTAGACTTGTCAACAAAGGACGTATAGGAGATTGTTTTCGCTTATTTTTTGTGATCTAATAAAGTTTATGAGCCAAAAGTACTAAAATAAAATGGTGAAGTGTAGTGCGCCCTTGTGCGGCAACTCTTCATTTAGAAAAACACCTGAAATTACGTTCCATTGGTAAGTTTTGTTGTGCCATCTAATCTCATAATGTTTTTTTCAGTCATTGTGTGATTATTATTAATCTTTCGGCATTGTAGAAGTAGTGAATAATTGTCATAAGTGCAAATCTCGTGAAATCTTAACGTAAAGTAGTTTCTGAAAGATTCTTGTGGTAACAATAATCAATTATATAGTAACTCTGATCTCGTTTGACGTTTCATGTACTTGTACAATTTTAAGGGGCCGTATTTAGGCTTCAGTTTTGTTTAATAGGTATATTTTTGAAGATTGATTAGATTTAAGTATGCAATATATTTTTTCATTAGGGATACATTAAATATGAGTAAATTATTTTTATAATATTGTTAACTTAAACTCTATCCTACCCTTTTAACCCTATGGTGACTTCCTACGACTGGATGTATTTTGTATGAAAATATGCATAAAATAATAACTTTTTACATTTGTTTTTCAGAATTCATCTAAATCTTTACTAAAGGTCTGGTAAGAAGCAATGCCAGTAGAGATCATGTTTTGAGGAATTTGCAAAAATTACAGCCGAGTACCTCAAGTGCTGTATTAACTACATTAAGTGAGTTAACTTAAGTATTATATTGTTGTACAGTATTCTAGGCTATAACATGAATAAGATGAGTCTGCGCAGTCTCTCAACTCTGTTACTTTGAAATATACAGAAAATGATAAATTTATTTGTTTTCAGAAACCTTCATCATTACTTCCTGAACAGACTCAAAAGTATCCCGGATATCATTTTTACGGGACTTGCAAAATATACAGTAACCCGCAGTCAGGGTCGCTGACTACTCGACCACCCGGCGGTCTTATCACTAGTTTAAAAAATTGTGACATTATTTATTGTAATTTTTATTTTTATTAAAAAAATACCAGCAGTGTATGTATGTATGTTGTTTTTAATTACTTATTTAATTTTTCTTATTTTATCTAACGATTCTACTACGAGTATTTCATGCATTTTATTAAGAGATCTATTACATCTTAAATGTGATTTTTGCGTAAAATGCGCATTTTTGCATTGTGTAGTAACTTGTTTAGTTGTATTTATCGTTATTATCAAAATAGGATAATAAAATCATGCTTAATATTACAAATCTCTTCTCTGCGAGAATAAGCTGAGTTCGGACGGCCGGCGCATCGTATTTTGTAGTAATTTTGCAGTTATATTTATCGTTTTTATCGAAATAGGATAATAAATTCAATAAACAATCTTTATTTCTCAAGAAGTAACAATTATTTTGGTATAAATTTTGCTCAATAATATCGTAGATAGAAGAAATTCACAGTTAACTTAAAGCGATTTTCGAAGTTTTTTGGTTTGGAATAAGATTATTTCTTTATAAAATCAATGATATCTAAAAATTCTGAGGCCGCTACGCACTATACGACTAGGTATATAATAGATAACATTCTTATTTTTTTTTATTTCTTTAGAACAGTAGTTCAATCTAGGAGCTCAAAAAAGTGCCTTAGTGCATTTTATGAAAACCTTCATCAATTTTGGGTTAAATAAAAAAGTTAAGCAAAATTTACATAAAGCGAGGCCGCTACGAACTATGCCAATAGCTATTCTACATTATTCAATAAGTCAAAACTGGTGATGTATTTTCTTTTCTTGGATCAAGAACGCCAAAATTGGTCATTTTACGCAAAAATCACAGTCGAGATGTAATAGGCCTATTAAGTTAGTGAGGTGGCGTCGCAGCCAGATACAGATACAGACATAGCCTGCCTGGCACTCAATGATAGATAACTTAGCATTCTACTGGTGTTTTTTTAATTTAATGTGTATCTTCAAATGTCTATAAAATATAAAATTATCCTCTTTACGTATAACATTACTATAGATGTAGGTACTTGAGGTCCCTTGCGTGCCTGAGTTCAGCCCCTTTTATTGTAAATGTGTGCATTAAATTTGTCTGTAGGCGTAATGGGCACGCTTTTTTGTTGTAATGTTTGGTCTGCTTCTATTATATGTCTGTGACCTAACTATAGAAGATAATCAAAAGCTTTATATGCCAATATTTAGTAGAAATTTCTACTAAATATCTATGTACAAAATAACATTGTACAATTTGTTTAAAGGAAGTCATGATGAATATTAGATATTCCATACAATTCATTATATAGGGTGACCATATCGATACTGGCAAAGAAAATTAAAATACGTGTACTTAAATATATAAATATATACAAGTACACGTATTGAGGTAGCGTATTGTATGTTTTGCTTCGTATGTACAAAACGATACGGGTACGTTAACTTAAAGCAAATGAGACACTAACCCGCATTGGGCCAGCGTGGGAAGGCCTGTCCCCAGCTGTGGGACGTGTAAAGGTTGATGATGATACCATGGGGCATTTCCGACTGCTGATATAATTGATTAAAAAAAACGCTACAACTCTTCAGACTCTAGTTTTAGAACACGACCAGAAATGCAATTTATCACAATTGCGGTTACATAGCATTTGTTTAAGTTTATACAAAACATAAACAGTATTTTATTGTACAAATTGTCATGCTATTAACTTAGTTATGGTAAAGAATCATAAATGGCTCTTTCATTTATTTATTTATTGATTCCTAAATCACGCAAACAGGTTCACATTTTAAAAGTTCTTAGTAAAAATTTAACACTTCTAGCTTTCGATCACTACTAATAAACCAAACATGTTTATACAGCGTAGTTTCGATTGAATCCTCATCCACGACCTTTTAATTAAATATAGTAAGTACTTACCTATACTAAATACCACTGTAGTAATATAAAACTAACTAATTAACAATCTAAATAGAAAACTAAGAAAACCTGAATTATTAGCATCATAGAATGTAAACTAAAGTTTTTTTCTTGGCCCAAAATGTCAAAAGGGTGTAGGATAATAATCCTTTATAGTTAGAAAAATAAAGGAGATGACCCACCCCACTTCCCTATTCATTGTCCGCCCTACAATAAAAAGTTCATGCGTCATCGTGATCAAAATTGAATTACTGTATTGGTTTTTCAACCTTTAACAAGAATCAACAGTAATTAGCAGTTAAGGTTAAAAAAATACTAATTAAAAATTACTCGTGCTTGTGACAGGTAAAATTCCCGCCGACAATTTGTCCCAAACTGCATTTTGTAGTATAGGAAAAGCAAAGAGATTGCTCTCATACAGTCTTAACATAACGTTATTCGTATTTTGTGTTATGCATCATTAGCATTTTTTGTCAAATAAAGGCTGTTATATAAGTAACAACTTATTTCTTTACTTTCGAACTTTGACTTTTTTCTTTGATTTAAAAGAATAAAACGTGTGATTCATTAGATTGTTTTATTTATTTATGATGTTTGGCTCAATAATCTTTGATGCCAGTACCGTAAAGTATTACAAATTATCAGATGTAGTAGATAGGACATGACGTAAACTTTGATTCCTTTTTATACAATTTTCAACACCTATCAGTTAAGTAATTCAATTATTGCAACAGAACACATACACTGGTAATATAGCATGAGGCGCAAACATTAAGTTTATTTGTGTATTAATTATTGTTGTTTAACATACAATATGATTTACGAAACTGAATAAGCCAAAATACTAAGTGCCCGTTTTGATTGCTCGGACTGGATTTGGGGGTTAAAGTTTCTCGCGTCCGTAAGTTTACCCTTGAGACCCTATACGTGACCCCTGCGGTGTGTGTGGTGCTAAATGAGTGACACTGACTGAGTGGTATAGCCACGCTGCGTTGCAACACGCATTAGGCCGGCTCGCCCGGCGTAATACCACCCTCTCACGAATATCCGGCGTGAAATAATGGCACTTGGTTCTATTGTGTTTCGTCCGGCCAGTGAGGGTTCCGAAGGCCCATCCCCCCCCCCTCACACAATTCATATTCCTTCCTTAGCCCTATTCCTTCCTTAAAGGACGGCTTTTTTTTATAGCTGAAGGAGGCAAACGAGCAAGCGGGTCACCTGATGGAAAGTAATCACCGCCGCCCATGGACACCCGCAAAACCAGAGGAATCGCAGGCGCGTTGCCGGCCTTTAAGGAAGGAATAGGCTCGTTTCTTGAAGATCCCTAAGTCGTAACGGTCCGGAAATACCGCCGCCGAGAGCTGGTTCCAAAACACTGTAGTTCGAGGCAAGAAATTTCTTGAAAAACGCACAGTAGTAGACCGCCATCCATCAAGGTGATGTGGATGGAATGACAGTCGATTGCGTGTAGTGCGGTGAAGGAAATTAGCGGCAGGGATCAAGCCGAACAATTCCTCAGAACACTCCCCATGATATATACGGTACAATATACAGAGAGACGCAACGTCTCTCCGAAGAGCCAGTGGATCGAGCCGACCTGAAATAACCACGTCGCCGACAATTCGAGCAGCTCTGCGTTGAATGCGGTCAAATGGAAGGAGTTGGTATTGGGGTGCTCCAGCCCAGAGATGGGAGCAGTATTCCATATGCGGCCTGACCTGTGCTTTATACAGTTGTAAACGGTGGGCCGGCGTGAAATACTTCTTACTAAAAAAAAAAAAAAAACACTGTCGTTCGTAGGAATTTGTAAAACACTAACAATGAAAGTCGCAAATTCGTAGAAACAATATTCAAAAAGTTGTAAGGGTTTGACCATAGCCGCGCGGTTGAAAAGTGGCTGTCACTCTTTCTCTCTCTCAAACGATGCATAATAGACGTCCAATTCTTTTTGTTAATAACTGATACGTTTTTCATAATTTAAAATAGCTAGTAATAAATACGTTATTATGAGAAAACTTACCTTACCTCAGTTTGTAGCTTAGTTTTCCAAATACTATAGGTACAGTAGAGGAAGTTCCCGGTCGGCCACTTTTCGGCGATGTTAGCTTGCACACTATCTACGCGCACGCTACTGTACGTACACGCGGTCGGAATGGAGCGCAAGCGAATATCGCCGAAAAGTGTTCGTGTATGTATGTACACGTGTATGTTGTGACACCTTACCGGGAAGCGAATAACTACATAAAAGGTATTTGTATGAAATTAATTTTGCTTTATTTAAGCGAGACTGATACCTTTTTTGTAATTATGACAAATAATATATGAATGGGTATGGGTGTCGGTGTCGTTAACAGAGTTGAAGTGAAAGGTAAATTTTGACGTATTATTACTAGGTACTTATTTATTTTAACGACTGTATTGTATACTTATAAGCAAAACAAATTGCGTTTCACTGTTCATATTAGTTCTTCAAAAAGATAATAGATGACGCCAGGATGACGTTTAGACAATTATACTGTTATTGTTGTTCTCGTTTAACATTTAAATCAGAAAAGTGATTGAGCGATGCAAAGTGTTAAAACCAAGGAACATACATACAAACATACATATAATCACGACTATTATCCCCCAAGGGTTAGTCAGAGACTAGGCAATGAGGACAGCATAAGCAGTCTTCTACCATAGACCATTTTTCAATAAATAGAGACTGCTAATGTGTCAAGTGTAAGTTATAATTTATTTAATTACTTTTATAAGAATCAATAGTAAATTTTATAGATTAGATTTTTTTTATTTATAAGGTTCGGCTAAAAAGTTCTTGATGCCAGTGCAGTAAAGTATTACAAAATGGCAGATGTGGTAGATAGGACATGATAAAAGTTTTACTTTAATTCCTTTTGTACGTAATATTTAAACATAATTTAATAGGTACGAAGTATATTTTATATATTTATTTACATACATTAGGTTGTAATTTTATTTAAACGTATGTATTTTATTTCACAGATTCAGATCTTATATCTCTGTCATCAGAAATAGGATCTGATAAAAGGTTAACGTTTTAAACGCTTAACAAATTACATTACTGAATCAAAGGAACATGATGTGATTAGAACAGTCCAGTGTAATGTAGCTTTTAAAAATGCAAAGCTATGTATTTATCCAATATCATCGATAAGTATTAGCAATTATTAAGTTGCAAATTGAAAAAGTGTCGAAAAGAATTTTATTTGTAATCTATATAAAACAAAATTTGCTTTAAAATTATTTAAACAATATTTATAACATTATAATAATTATTGTTTTCTATGGTTTAAGCGAACACTACACATTGAAATGAAACACTTTTTACGGATTAACTCGCGTTTAATTTTACTACATTACATAGTTTTTTATTTTCCTGACGTTTCGAACCCTTATGATAATTATAATAATTGTTAAGTTCATAATAATAAAGGTAATATATTTTGTTAAAAATTAAATGTAAAGAACAATTTGTCCGGTTTTCATTCATAAAACATGGTCACTTTATAGTAAATTGTATGGAATATCTAATATTCGTCATAACTTCCTTTGAACAAATTGTACAATGTTGTTTTGTACATAGATATTTAGTAGAAATTTCTACTAATTATTGGCATATAAAGCTTTTGATTATCTTCTATAGTTAGGTAGATACAGTCAATTATTTAAATGTAAGTGTCTGGATTGAGGAGCCAGATGAAATGTATTTTTTTAGCTAATTTACTTAATCTTACTATTTTATTTCTATACTACAAATTCAAGCATACATACTACTAATTGTCCATTAGTTCGAATATATTAATATGTGGATCAATTTCATAGGAATTCACGCTTTTGTATACAGGTGAGGAGCCACAACAAAACTATTGTATTTTCTTTAATTTCGGCAGTACTGCACTGATTTTTTTAGTAGATAACCTACAAAATACCTACTAAAACATACAAAATTTTCAAAAATGTTACTTCATTACTTTCCGAGTTCTAGGGTGGCTCCTCAATCCATACTGTATGGATTGAGGAGCCACCTTTATACTGATGTACCTTAGAAAGTATTATACTACAAATTCCAGAATTTGTCCTACAAAATTATTTTCTATACTACTAATTGATGGTATGATTTTCCTTTAAAAATAACGGGTGGCTCCTCAATCCTGACGTTCATAAAATTTTTAATCTAAGAAAATACGAGTAAGTATTTACTTAAATCTCGCGACAACCTTTTATATCATATAAATTGTGTAATGACGTTATAACTTGATATTTAGAGTTTTAAAGTAAAAGTAATTTTTTTCTTTTTAGCGCAATTAAATAAGGGCTTGTTTTTAAAAAGGCTTTTTACTTTTAATTTTTTCAACATATTCTCTCACACAAACCTTGTCCTAACAATTACGAACACAAGAAAAAAAGAATTAGTCAAATAGGTGCAGCCGTTCTGAATGATGCGCGTACAAACATTTAAGTATATTTAAGCGTTAATAAAACGCTAAAATATAAAACATTAATCTATAAACGCAGCTTCATCTTAACCGAATGTTTAAATATTTGTAAAATATTTCTTTCGGATCTCAGAGGTGAAAACTTCTAAGATTTGATGAAGCAATGTTGACTAAAAAACATAAGCATCAAGCACTGACAAATTTCGACGGTTGAAAGCCAGACCTCGGTAGCCAAGTGGTTAAGGCAGCCGCCCGGAATGCTGAAGGTGCGTGGTTCGATTCCCGCCTGAGGTTGTCGTCTTTTTTCAGTGTTTAAAAATTTTACTTAATAATATTTAAGCGTTAATAAAACGCTAAAATATAAAACATTAATTTAGTTTAGTTGTTTTTAACCTGACCTTAGGGGAAAATACGTAAAATTATGGTACACTTATATGAGCTGTCGTAATACCAGAAACAATAGAAATTCAATTGTTAGCAACTTCTAGTCTTCGTGACAGACAAGAGGGTCTAGACAAGTGGCAAATACTCATTCACTGTCTATTCGTAATTCGACGTACAATGCGAACGCGCTTCCGTATTTTTACTAGCAACTGGCACAGTACACAGCAGTGCACAACGAATTACTAATAGATAGGCGAGCGTTCACCACTTTGTCTAGGGGGAAGAGGATATACTGTTATATTCTTAGTATTAGATGTTGTTGCAATTTATTTTGTTGCATTTTTCTCGTACCCAGATACGTTTGTTTACACAGAATTCTATCGCCACTGCTTATATTTCGGTTCTACGCGATCCTGTTTCGACGTGCAGTGGTACTAGGGGTAGCGCGTTTGTCTGGCACAGACTATAGATCGTTAGATTAGTTGTTAAGTCTTAACTACAAGTTAGTTAACTGTTTTTTTTTATTAGTATTGACGTCAATAAGTGTCTGTAAAGGTTTACATTGAATTAATAATTTGACTTTTGATTTAAGCAAGTACTCACACCAAAGTCCGTGGGCGTATTGTGCACGGTGGTGATATCGATTTTGATCTCCTCCTCCTTGATGCTGGACACGGGCACGGGCAGCAGGTCGTCCGCGCTCCCGCTGACACTTGCCGTCGGCATCGGCACAGGCATCGGCAGTGGCAGCGGCAGAGGCAGCGGCAGCTGCAACGGCAGAGGCAGCGGCAGCGGCACCACCCCTTGTAGGGGGCCTACTTCTGGCTCCTTTTTTATCTATTGAAGATTGTAATGTTATCAATTTTAAGTATATAATTTTAACGCTTAACGCGATCAAGAGCCCGGGTCCGGTGCTCTTTTGTCAGAAGAGTGCGGGTTCAAATCTTGCTCGTGGTTCTTTTTTACAATTTGTAATATTGAAGGCTGTGTATAATAATATTATTATTTGTTTGGACTACAACTGATGAGTACAAATGACAAGAGACACACGGAACAAAACATGGTTAATACAAAAGAGAATGGATTAAGATAATATTTGTTAGAGGTTAAATAAAAATGTACCGTAGAACGGGGCTATTTGGTAAAAAAGTAGGGATAAAATTTGAATATTTATTTTCCTTTAATTTTTAACAGATAAAGTATGTGTTGCTTAATGCAGATATAAATCTATAAAAATACAAAAATAAAAACATAGAATGAACAAACAGAATCTACGGTTTATTTTAAAAAAGAAGATGCCTTTCCAAATAGCCCCCAGGGTGGGGTTATTTTTTATGCATACAAAATGACATAGAAAATATCTTTATAAACTACACTTCTGAACACATCTATTGGCCCACCTTGCATTTTCAGTTTCGTTTAGTCCTAGCTAAAAATTTATATTAGGTCGAGCAAAAAGGTTTTATACAGTTTTGAACCAGGCACATTTACCTATAATTTAATTCAATAGTGTTTTTTTAAACTTCGAACACAGAATTTAAAGAAACAAAAGATAATTTAGAGCCTGTTCGTTGATATCAAACAATCGAATACTACGAAAACTTGATTTTATTGGTTTACTTGGATTTAATTCTTGAAAGTATTATTTTTCTCTTTGGTTTTGCAACAAACATTACTTATTCTTAACATTAAGGTGAGGTTCTATCAATAATCTATGGATTATTCGCCTGAAGTCGCCGCCCAAGCTGTGGCACTTATCCAGGCCGGACACAGCCAAAGAAATGTGAGTGCTCAACTTAATTTAAGTCGATCTGCGGTCCGAAATGTTTATCGGAGGTACCTAGAGACTGGCGGCTTTGTTCGTCGCCAAGGAAGGCCACGATCTCGGATCACAACTGAAAGGCAGGATCGATTCATCGTGACGACCAGCTTGAGAAATCGTCACCTTACTTCCACGGAGTATCTGTGAGCGCTCGAACTGTTCGGAGAAGGTTAAAAGAATGCGATATGGTACCACACAAGCCAGCTAATGGCCCCAAACTAACGCGAGCCCACCGAACAGCGCGTCTTCATTTCGCGCGCACTCATTTAAATTGGACTCAGCAGCATTGGAGCCGTGTACTCTTTTCTGATGAGTCTAAAATTGCGTTACATGGCAATTCTAGAAGGAAGAAAGTCTACCGACGTAAGGGAGAGCGTTTTGCACAATGCTGCTTTGAAGAGAGGGTTGCTTATGGCGGTGGCTCATGGACTGTCTGGCGCGGTATATCCGCGAGCGGCAAAACTCAACTTGAGGTTATTACGGGACCACGGCTACCAACATTAAATGCTGAAAGGTACATTCGTGAGTGCTTAGAACCTCACGTGATGCCATACGTGGACCATGTGGGCCCAAATTTCCTTTTTATGCATGATAATGCAAGAGCCCATACGGCCGGCATCGTCAGGGAATATCTTCGGGATGTGAACATCACAGTTATGGACTGGCCAGCCAGAAGCCCAGACATGAACCCGATTGAGCACATGTGGGACGAGCTAAAAAGACGTGTTAGGGCTCGTCAGTCAGTTGCCCAGACGATGCAAGAGTTGAAAACTGCCACAGAAGAGGAATGGGAGATGATCCCTCAAAATTTCATAGAGCGGTTGATAAACTCTATGCCTAATCGTATGAGAGCTGTCGTAGATGCCCATGGAGGCAACACGCGTTATTAAATTAAACCTTTATTTGATAAAAACATGTTTTTTATTCAAAAATTAACTGTCTTCATCAAGGCGCATACCCGACTTGTTAGGCGTAGCTCCATGTCGTGTGGTATTCTGAATTCAAATTTAAAACAATACGATCGAAAAAGATGGTAAAATGTATCAGGTTTAAAACTGCATCAATAGTTTTTGTTCAATCTAGCAATCATATTTAAGTAGGGGCCATAGAAACCTAAACTCTAAGGTGGGCCAATAGATGAGTCCAGAAGTGTATTTCATTTCAATATAAACACGGACGGCGATATTTGGTAACATACATTTAAAAATTTACAAATAATGCAAAAGTCAACACTAAATAATTTAACATTTTTACTTTCGACTCTCGGTAAATGTAGTTCTTAACATCACACGCGTGGTGTTCTATTCTCTGGTTGGTCGAGATTATAACGGAGTTACCAAATGTTAGAGAATAAAAAGGTTGCGTTAACGTTAATATGTTTGCGTTCGTTCAAAAATATATTTTTTTCCAAAAAGCCCCGTTCTACCGGTATGTGTTTTGACATGCTTGGAAATTGGAACACTATTATGGAATCTTATCAATTAGTTTGAAGTTTTTACTATTATTTGTCCATACTTAGCTTAAATATATCGGATGGCTCTGTAACAAGATAGCTTCCTTTTGCAACCGCAGAGGGACTAATATTTGGACGGTAAAATTACAATGCGGAAAATGTTGTTATGAACTTTTTATTACCTACTTTTCAATTTTACCAGCAATAAATATGATTTAATTAAGTGTACTCTCTATTTCGGCACTATCTAACAAAAGGTAGTAGTAGGCCCAACAAAAAACTATAACACTCACATCTTCTATCTCCAGTTTGATCACAGGTTTCAACTCCAACTCCTTCTGTCTCTCTTTCTCCTTCTCCCTGCCCCGCTCCCTCTCTAATCGGTCTCTTTCTTTGTGGTGCATCTGCTTCATCATAGCCTGAATTTCAGCCAGCGGCACGCATATCGGCCTCTTTGGTCCGTACAAGGTATAATATAGATCTACAAGGTCGCAGCGTAGGCGAGCGTCGTTGGAAAGATGGCAATTCATGTTGTTCCATAACCTGAAATTAAATGTTTGTTGAGCGTTCAAGGTTTTGATGTAATTTGACATACTCGGAGATACTGATTTCATATGACGCACCTTTACAAAGACATTAATAACTCTATTTGTCCGGATTTTGGAAATACCTACCTAGTCTGCTTGGTGTACCCGTGAATATCCGCCAACTTATAACGAAAACGTAACGTTTTGAAACTAAAAGCAATTATATTTCGGGATCTCTTTGTATTGACTAATATTTTTTATTCTAATTTAGTTTGGCATAACGATATTGGCGTAACTTTTTTTGGCACAATAATACTTAGACATAATTGTTTTTGGCATACTAATTCTTTAGACATAACTATCATTTAAGATATTTTTTGTTTCTCTAATTTTGATTGGCATATATAGCTTGTCAAGATCGTGCTTACCGCGCCCACGGGGCACAGGGGTTGGCGGGGACGAAGTAGCACGCGTTTCGTGCGCACACCCGCGCGCATACCCGCGCGCACGGCTACACACGTAGTGATTTGCGGATGACATATCTTCAGATCAACACGAATATGTTTACCCACATTACAACACGATTTAGAAATATTGTGTAATGTTTGCTTTATGTAGGTAGGTATTTGAGGTAGGTAGTGATAATAATAGGTAAATTACAAATAATTTATTTAAAACTAATATTAATAAGTAATACTAATATTAATATTTACTAATATTATTACATTATAATATCAATAAGCAATTAATCAAATTAATTAATATAATGGAAGGAAGACATTTAATCAACGTAATCCATGTCTATTTCTTATTCGTCGTTTGTCATTCTGGTATTCCTGCGAAGAACGATCCTGTTTACGCTCTTTAAAGTATATGTATACGTTATACACAATTTATTTTGCCTGTCTTCCAAACGGTTTGCTCATCTTCGGATCGTGATCTCGTGTGCGTCCAACGAAATTGCGCGCGCAAGTGGCCGCGGAAAACGACCTCCGACGACTGGCAGTCCTTGGCACGCGGCGCGCTCGCTTTCCCTCCCACTACACCACCCGCGCCCCTCCGAGACCGTATTACCTCGTCCCCGCCAAGCCCTGTACCCCGTGGGCGCGGTAAGCACGATCTTGAAAACCTATAGTTATTAGGCATATATTGTTTATTCGTATAATAGCTTAGATTAAAACAAAAAGGGAAAATACGGCATTACCTTCTCGTGAGTGAGCCGCCAAAATTAGGCCTAAAGGCACAATTTCATTTTAGTCGCAATTTGCCGAGCGAACAGGCTACATCGCACTATTACGGATATTCTGCTGTGTAAAAAAGAGAAGGACGATACTCTCCGCAGTGGCGTCGGAATTGGTCGTTTCGCTTCGTCGGTCTCTAATAGGTGCATTTTGACAGGTTGTAGTCTAGGGCAGGGATGTCTACAAATCAATAGTGAGAATAATCGATACTCATGCCAAACGGATTAACGATTGAAACATCTTTAATCGTTTTAAAATAGTTTTACTTAAGACTTTTTATTAAGTCGGTTTTCTTAAGAATTAAGTGTATGCTGTGTTCCACAAATATAGCCAATACCCAAAGGGGTTCGAACATTTTTGTATGGAAGCTGGCATATCCACATGCCGCCATTTTGATTTTTTCCTTAAGTTTCGGCGCACGGTGAAAATGGTATATTTATGGATACAGGATACTATAACAAATAAAAAATGTCAAGTAAGATGGTACCCTAAAGTGTCACGTTCCAGAAATATTTAGAGTTAAAGATCGCCATGTGAAAAAATAACAATTAATCAAAACCCAATAATTACGTGTATATACGCATTCCATTGCATTCAAATGATAGTTCCCAGGTTGGTTAAAGTATTTATTAGAAGGCAGAACAACCTAGTAGCACGCAAAACCACTTTTTAATGAATTACTTGCCTACTAAATCGCATCACATTAAATGAAACGCTATTTTGTCAAAGTAGGTAACTCGAACCGCGGTGGTTGGCTTGTTTTCTTAACGCCGCCGCCACGGTACCTAGTTTTATACCAAGGTATTGTAGTTTTTTGCAATAATAATAAACGATTGTTACATTACATCTACATTATTTGTTTTGTTTTTTTTATAATGACTCGTCATAGTGACTGCTTGCCTGCATGTAAGCAGCCGATGCAGTCCAAAATAATGAGAGCGCTCCCCACCGTGGAATAAGCACGACAACGAGCGCTCCCATTCATTACGGCCTGCATAAATGCCGTTTCACGCCCCGCTTAAAAGACCCGGGACTGTAGGAGCTGGGAAACATATGCGCCGGCAAAGAGTTCCAAAGCCGAATGGTCTTACAGTGGAACAACTTGCCAAATGTTTTGGTACGAGTACTGATAGTCTGTATAGTATGATGGTGGTTCCTAAGACCAGCACGTGTAGTCTGGGAGAGGAAAGGAAAAGGCGGGATAAGATCAAAAAGTTCTTCAGAACACTCTCCGTAGTAGTTCCGGTATAGAAGACACTAAGAGAAGCAATGTCTCTACGCAGCTGGAGGTCCTCAAGGGAGGCTGTAACCTCAGCATCTCCAATAATGCTTACCGCTCGCCTTTGCAGTCTATCAAGTGCGTCGAGGAGGTATTTAGCGGAGCCGTCCCATAGATGGGAACAATAACTCCATAATTGATCGCACCTGAGTTTTGTACAGCAAACAGCGCTACTCGGGAGTGAAAAACCGCCTCACCTTATTGAGAATACCCAACTTCCGGGAGGCAGTTAAAATAGCACTCTCGATGTAGCATTTTGGATTCAGTTCCTGGCCGATGTCCATGCCAAGAATGCTGAGGTTCACCGAAATGGGTAACGGAGAGTTCTGAAGAGAGGGAGGAGTAAGGAAGGGAGTTACCTTGGGTGAGAATGGACAAACCTAGGTTTTGCTAGCATTAAACTCGACCAGGTTTTTAGATCCCCACTTAGAGACACGATCGAGAGTCAGGTTCAGTTTGGCAACCAATTCTTGCCTTTTCACCATGATATCGGCTTGCTTTGCCGCAGGATGTCCCAAGCACCGCTCATGCACCGTACTGTCATCCGCATAACAATGAATTTTGCCCAAGGACAACATGTCATTAATATGCAGAAGAAATAGAGTAGGTGAGAACACAGAACCCTGCGGCACTCCGGCATTGACTTTGTAGAACGCGGAGGAACTACCCTCACAAGGGACACGAATCCTCCGCCCTTCTAGAAAGCGCACAAACGGGGCGGCACACCGAAGGCCGGCAACTTGGAAAGAAGGGAACGATGCCACACTCTATCGAAAGCTTTGGCGATATCAAGGCTAACTGCCAGGGATTCTCCATGCTTGTCCATCGCTTCACTCCACGCGTGAGAAACGTACGCTAGAAGATCACCCGTTGATCGCTTTGGTCTGAGCCCATACTGGCGATCATGGAGCAGCGAGTGATCCTCTAGGTAGTGAATGAGCTGGGAATTAATTATCCGCTCAAACACCTTGCACAGCACAGAAGTTACAGCGATGGGTCGATAGTTGGCCGGATCCGAGCGATCCCCTTTTTTGGGGATGGGTTGTATGTTCGCCTCTTTCCAAGACACCGGCACAATACCAGTATCGTAAGACTCCCTAAACAATCGTGTCAATACAGGAGAAAACTCAGCCGCGCATATGAGCAGCACAATCGCCGGAACACCATCCGGCCCGCTAGCCTTCCGCACGTCGAGCGACCGTAGCACGGCACGTACATCACACTGCCTGATACGAATATCAGGCATAGTGGCCCCACAATGTGCTATAATAGGTGGAGCGGCGCCACAATCGTCGACGCGCAAATTAGCCGCGAAAAGTTCAGCCAACAAGTTCGCCTTCTCAAGCGGCTGGTAAGCCAACGAGCCATCTGGATGTTTCAACGGGGGCAGCGAGGGGGAGCAGAAGTTGGCCTGCACGGCCTTAGCGAGCCGCCAATAGCTACGGCTACCCGTAGAGTGCGAGATCAACTCCCACCCCACAATTGCCACTCTTTGTGCATCCGCTCCTGCGAGAGCCCTCTTGTTAGACTTAGAGGCCTTGTTGTAGGCCGCCTTCAAGGAGCTGGTACTAGGGTCATTCAGAGCGCAAGCCTTCGTCCAAGCACGATACGCCGCCTGCTTGCATTCAGCAGCTTTGGCGCATTCGCGATTGAACCAAGGCCGTTGTCTGCCAACGCTGGCAAGATCTGTGAATGGAATATAATATTCCATACACAACAAGATCTCATCAGCGATGGCAGAAGCGCACTCCGATGGGTCCTTTCCAAGAAAGCAGCTCTGGCCCCATGAGATGGGATGCAAAGTAATCACACAATCCGTCCCAATCCGCCGACGAGTAGTGCCACAGACGACGCTTGGTCTCCACCGTTTTCGGTGGACCAACGCTGTGCGGTGCTGTGGCAATGAACAATCAGTGGTCTGACAAGCCTAGAGGTGCAAGCACCGACACTCTATACCCTGCAGGGCGACTCGTCAACAATAAGTCCAACAAGGAGGGCGCGTGACCTACGATATCTGGCATCCTGGTGGGCTGGTCTACCAGTTGCGTCAGGTCTTGCGTTAGAGCGAAGGCATGAGCGACTCTACCAGCGTGATCAGTTTTGGAGGAGCCCAACCATGTTTCATGGTGATTAAATTAGAATAAATTTATATTTCATTCAAATCGTGCAATGTTACGTTCTACGACTAGTCCATCTGTCAAAATGCACATTAGTGGCACATAGCGCTATATGGCATAAACAAGCTGAATATAGCTACGCTTTGTACTCTTAAGGGATATATGTTAATGTTAGAACAAGATAGATATACATTACGTACTCGACTGTTGCGAAGCGACCGAGACGTCAACGTGCTACTCGCTGACTCCCTCGCGCTGACGTTGAAACTTACCGCTCTGTCTCGCTCGCTCGATTTACATTTATAGGTGTGCGTGTGTGAGTGTTTGCATATGTAGTTGAGTAGGACTATATTTTGATTGACTACAAGTAGGAGCATGCCGTATCTTCCCTTTTTGTAATAATCTAAGTATAATAGTAATAAGCATAAAGATCAAAAAGCATAATGGAAACAGTTTGTTAAATTATACGTATTTGTTCATTTTTTTTCTGTTTTGGGGGTTTAGGTTAGGTTAGAATTGTGACCAAAAGCTGTCTTTATTCTGTTAGTCGCCTTTTACGACACCCAAGGGAAGAGATTGGTTGGTAGTATTATTTTACTGAGCCGCTATATACCACACGGTACGGCGGCCACGGACACCCTCTAAAGTAGGACAAATCTGGGCAGAAACTCATACGGATGGAAACCCTACTCATGAGTGATGTCGTGATTTCGTATGTACAAAGATAATAATATTTAGTATACAGTAGTTTAGTTGTAATTTAGTAATATAAAATATTTAGGAGTTACATATTTTGCGTAAGATGTTTATGCCTATATTAATTATGGTTGAATGTCATTATGCCTTTTTAAATTAAGGTTTTAAATAACAAAACAATTATGCTTAATTTGTTACAATTAAATAATATAAGGCGTAAGTATAATTAGTATAAATTACAGTATGCCAAGATTTATTATGGCTTAAAATTTTATACAAATAGCTAGGGGACCTTATATTTTCATAATATGCCATAGTAATATGCTTACCTATGCACTACAGCTTCTGTGTCCAACCTATGTCTCTGCGCGCGTTCGAAGGGCGGATTGCTAATCAGCAGTCTAGCCAGGCCATGCCTCACGCAAGGATCCGGGTCGCTCTCAACGGTAGTTAGTAAAGATGATAAATCCTCAGGTTTGCCGTCCACGCGGACGAAGTCCACTAGGCACTCGAAGGCGGCTAGTCTTACGTCTGTGAAGGCAAGGAAAAGCAATCAAAGATTCTATTGATTTACCGAAATAATACAGGGTGGAAGGTCTCTTTATTTTTGTACAAAGTTATGGCGATCACATTACTTCAGTAGTAAACAACCAAAGAATTCAGTGGTTTATCGAAAAGTCAAAATCAAAATGACGACCTTCGTGGTCGTTAACACGCCGATTCATGTGTCTCTATCTCTGAGGTCCTGGGTTCGATTCCCGGTCAGTTCAATTAGAAATAACTGTTTTTCTAAATTTATTTCGGGTCTGGGTGTTTTCTTTGTAGAATAAGTATGTTTATCCGTTATCTAACCAATAAAAACAAGTTTCAAAAAACCTTAACTAGGGAAGATTAAATTAAAAAAATAAAAATTGTGTATGTATACGTGTTTTCGTATTGCGCATTCAATAACATAAAAATAATTACATCCAAAATTAGACAGCCCGTGAATCCAGATTTATTTTAAATCTGATGCGCCGTATTATTTGACACCAGAAGTTCAGCTACTAGTAAGTATTTTAATTAGAATACTAAGAAATAACTTACCAATGTACTGTCCATATTGAGCGTACGCCCTGAAAACAGTAGGGATACTAGGGAGATGGCCACACTGTTGCAGACGCCTAATCGCGCGCAGACAGCACACCGACACTGTGTTTTTGTAACAGGGCAACACTTTCTCCAGGTTTAGTACTCTTGTTATCTCTTCGAGGACCAACTTGGTGTCTGCTGATAGAGAGTCCACTGTTATAGGAGCACCCTGGAAGCAGATTGACGTGTTTATATCTTCTTACATAATAACTGTAGATAAATGTCATCATCATTAGCCCATAAACAAACGTCCCACTGCTGGGCACATTGCCTCCCAAATGCAACAGCAAGTGGGAAAATTGGGCCACAATCCAGTCTTCATCCTCCCCGTAAAAGTTTTCTATCACCGTAACTTTATTATATCTAAGTAACTTCATGTAGTTTATCTTATCTTAAATTAATTGTGTAATGATATTTATTGTCTAATTATTTACCTATGTAAGTTGATTTGTGTAGTTTATTTACTATTTTGTATTGCACTGCCTACAACTCTTTCTGCCTTATGCCCGCCTTTCACTAAGAGCGGAGCGGGCTCCGTACGTACTCCGTCGCAACGGCAATCTTCATAGAAGTGCTTCCACTGGGAACTGGGAAACTTCTATGAAGATTGCCGTTGCGAGTTAAACGGAGTCTGTACGGAGCCCGCTCCGCTCTTAGTGGAAGGCGGGCATTAAGGTTGACTGGTAGAGAATTCCATTTGGCATTAAGTCCGCCTTTTGTATATTTTTTTTTTGTGCAATAAAGATTAAATAAAAAAATAATAAAAATAATCCACCACGCTGGCCCAATGCGGGTTGGCGGGTGGGTAGGTAAATGTAAATAAAATAAAATACTGTTTTAGATTTTGTATTACTAATCAAGATATTTACTGCATTTGTCACGTGAACGCTATAATAAGTTAATCGCTGATAAAACATTTTTTGGTGATCTAAAAAACAGTCAGCACCATATTATTGTACATAACTTATTATGTGAGCTTAAAGCTATTGCCATTGCATATACACCTATCATAGTTTATACAATTAATATAAGTGATTAACAGTAAAGCATGCATTTGAGAAAACCTAAAACTATTGTCAAATAGTTGAAGATGTCTACAATTACTAAACATTTTTATTGTATCTAAAAAGGGCCCCAGATCAAACACATTGAAATAGAAACCTAATCTGAGCATTTACCCTGACTCAGTTGTAACACAACATAACCGACTGAGTTGTATCCTACCCGACTGAGTTATAACCTACCCGACTGAGTTGTAACATACCTGCATGACCTGTAACCTTAATTACAGGATACTTACCGGCTGTAAGACGGATATCACGGGTGTGATGGTTGCCGCCAAAGCGTCCACCAAGGCCGCCTTGTAATAGTTGTCGGAGAAGTGATTCTTCGAATTGTCATTGTACTTGAACAGATCCAGTAGAAACCTGACTACTTCTGGAGGGCAGATACCGTGTATGTTCCTCAAACCTAAAATGTATATAAAATTAATTACAAATGGAATGTATAACAATAAATTGTCACAAATGTATGTTCACGCATCGCTTCGATCGGCAGCGCCTATTTATTCCCGTATTCATGTATTTAAAACCAATTATTTAAACCTATAACTGTTGGTTTCACAGTCAGGAATCATATCTTAGCGGCTGCTTTTGTTGTACAGCAGACCAACCTACGACAAAATGTCAAAGGAGATCATTCGGGCTCCATACATTTTTATACTTTTTCTGAAATGGCCGACCAACAAAAAAAATAGTACGTATTGTTAAAACTAGCCATTTGGAGTAATAGTTAATATAGGCCAAAAGTTGTAGGATTGCTCTGAGCCAAGTTATACAAGTTCGATGATTCACCATTTTCATACATTTATTGATTTCTGAAAGACTGGGAAACATAAAAATGATAGATATAGCTAAAACGAATTATCTGAAGCAATTCTCATTGCAGCACAAAAGCTGTGGGGTCATCATCTGTTCTGATTATACAAAAAAAAATTAGGAATCAATAAATGTATGAAAATGATGAATCTTCGAACCTGTATAATTTGGCTCGGAGCAATCCTACAACTTTTGTGCCATATTAACTATTTCTCCAAATGGCTAGTTCTAACAATACGTACCATTTTTTTTTGTTGGCCGGCACTTTCAGGAAAGGCCCAAAAAAATGATGTCTTTTCTGAACACATTTTGAACATTATAGTTAGGTAATAAGGATCAATATCGATTAGAGAAATTTACAGGTTTGGGTAGGTTAACCTGCTGGGGTGTGTACATTGTGGAAAATATTACTTTTACAAAATATGGGCGCGTCTACAAGTTATTTAATTTTCAATATTAATTTGCAAACTCCTTACAACATCAAAGATGTTTAATTTTTTGCCAAGACCATATTGTACACCTACTCAAAAAATAATATAAAATACATGTATTTAGTTGATATAAGTAATATGCCGATATGCTTTACCATTTTTGCGCAAGAATAAAAAATTAAAAAATTATTTTAATAACCTGGCAACTCTAGATATCTTTCTGAGTTTAAAATCAAGTGTCCAAAGCTATAAAAAAGTGTAACTGTCTCCATGATTTTAAAAAATAGACCAGCGTTTTTTTCATTCTGTTTTTACGTGGATTCTGAGTTAGTTAATTTATAAATAACATTAACAATGTCAGGATTGGAATAAACATTTTAAATTAAATTACCAAAATGCGTACAACAGCTAGGTACGTAAGTACTTTTGTTTTGACAGCTACTTGACATGACATGACATTGACAGAATACCGCCTGTGATCACGAAACTTGCTCTAATTTGATAACATTTAAAATACTTTTTACGTAAAAACTATTCATTTATTTGAAGAAAATCATTTTGAATAAGCTTATTCCATGCATTAGCTACATTTTGGTATAATGTACAAGGTGTTGGCATTTGCTCCATACAAAATTAAACACCTCCTTTACTCTAAATTGGAGCCATTAAATAAATAATGCTATTTACGTTTTCACAAAGTTATCTTGAGCAAAGACAAGGTTATTTTATCTAAAACAGTACATTATTATGACACATTAATCTTTATTAAGCTTATAACATTTGTAACATCGTCTCACCCGCCATAGCAACCGGTATAGTTTTCTGCAGAAAATAATGCTGCAGATTATCAAAGTTGTTCTGCTTTATGATGTGCGGTGCAGCGAACGAGCCGAACAGCTTGCGGAAGATCGTGAGCATCGCCGGCGGGCCCGCCCACGAGCTGATCATTGAGTTAGCTACCTGGTAAAACATTTTATATAAATAAAACTATTACTAAACCTATCTGGCTAATTCTTTTTTTGCTGTGTTAACTTAACAGTCAGGACAAGATTTGGGTAAAAAATGTTTTTTTGGAAACTCATCACGGGATACAGGGTGTTGACGCGGACGAAATCGCGGGCAGGCCGCTAGTTTTTAATAATAATAAAAATAAAATTTTATTTAATATATACAAATACAAATAAGCTAATATAAGTCGACCTTACTAATATCGTTTATTTTACGTCATACGCCAGGCCCAAGGTACGGTCGGGGTCACCGTCGCTTTACCACTTTGCAGCGATTTTCGTATGAAGCGCACCGACCGCCTGGGTGCGTGCCCGTACCAAATAGACGACGCGGTGTGCAAGGGATTTTGACCTTTAGACTGGTAAAGCGACGGAGTCCGCCATTGTACCCACGGCACGCATTGAGATACCTATGTCTCGCAGTGAAGTAACACGGATTGATTATGACGATG
This sequence comes from Scoparia ambigualis, assembly GCA_963921215.1. Classification (NCBI taxonomy): domain Eukaryota; kingdom Metazoa; phylum Arthropoda; class Insecta; order Lepidoptera; family Crambidae; genus Scoparia; species Scoparia ambigualis. The sequence continues at coordinate 9,948,929 of OY992507.1, forward strand.
ATGATGATTATTGATAAGATCCGCACCATTCTTTTATTTCACGTGTCACGTTAACCAGAAAAAAATATGTTAATATTAAAAAAAATACCTTCCAAATTCTAAAAACTTATTCACTTTTTTCTTTTTCATTGTCTTGGTGTGGTTAGCACATTTAGCTAATGTCAAAGTCAAATTATTTATTCAATGTAAACCTTTACAGGCACTTATTGACGTCAATACAAATAATAATAAAAAAAAACAGTTAACTAACTTATAGTTAAGACTTAACAACTAATCTAACGAGCTTATAGTCTGTACCAGACAAATGCGCATCGCTACCCCCAGTACCACTGCACGCCGAAACAGAATCGCGTCGAACCGAAATATAAGCCGTGGTCATAGAATTGTGTAAACATACGTATCCTGGTACGATAAAAAATAGCGGGCTAGTGTCTCTCCCCTAGCGACACAAACGGCTAAAATTTATAGGTAATTTATCGTTTTTTTGGGATGAAAGGTGAAAAATGATAAATCATAATGAATTGTTAACTTAAGTTATTACTTAATGGAATAAAATTAAATATGATTTCCAATTATCGTATTGATAATGTGGTAAGTAATAGAAATTGGAGTTTTTGAAGTAAAATAAAGTAACGTAACGTAATGTCATGAAGGTTCTTATTAAAATATTTTCTATGTACTAGTTAAGTTAAGATATTAAGTAGAGGTAGAAATGATGATAATAGCACATTATATTGCCTTTACCTTTAAGTGTTTGCAACATTATGTTACTTAGTTTATAAAATATATTAGATTGTTTATGCGTTAGCAAATGTTGGTAAACCAATAAATAAAAAAATATATATATATACTAGCGGCCGCTCGCGGTTTCACCCGCGTGGTTCTCGTTCTCGTGGGAATATCGGGATAAAAAGTATCCCATGTGTTAATCCAGGTTATAAACTATGTATGCCGAATTTCATCCAAATCCATTTAGTAGTTTTTACGTGAAAGAGTAACAAACATACATCCATACTTACAAACTTTCGCGTTTATAATATTAGTAGGATGTTCCCCCCAAACCCTTTGAGTTCAATGAAAATGTGGGACTTTACTGAGCTCATACACGGACTCTTGAATACTCACTTTGGTCAAACAGTGCGCCGCCCTACACCGAATCCTGTAGAAAGTCATCTCATTCTCTATAGTGTCGGTGAGGGCTTTCCTCGTTGCGGTCTCCGGGTAATTGTGGAGCGCGTCGATGGCCTCGCTCTGGGCGGTGACGTCACGCTCGTGCCGCAGCTGGAACTGCCACTGGTAGTCCGGTTGGGATATCACGGTGCTGCGCAGGAGCGACATCTCCGGGTCGAGACGGATCCATAGGACGGGCGAGTCGCTGGAGTGAAGTTTAATGTGTTAGAATATGCTTTACCGACCGATATTCGATCCTATGTAAGGGGAATAAAGTTTGAAAAATATGTTGGGAATAAACAGTGACGTCACGCTCGTGCCGCAGCTGGTATTGCCACTGGTACTCCGGCTGGGATATCACGGTGCTGCGCAAGAGCGACATCTCCGGGTCGAGACGTATCCATAGGACGGACGAGTCGCTGGAGTGAGGTTTCGACGAGTTAGAATATGCTTTACCGACCGATATTCGACCCTATGTCAAGGGAATAAAGTTTGAAAAATATGTTGGGAATAAACAGTGACGTCACGTTCGTACCGCGGCTGGTATTGCCACTGGTAGTCCGGCTGAGATATCACAGTGCTGCGCAGGAGCGACATCTCCGGGTCGAGACGTATACATAGGACGGGCGAGTCGCTGGAGTGAGGTTTCAATGAGTTACAATATGGTTACCCTTAACCGACCGATATTCGACCCTATGTCAAGGTAATATAATAATAATGTTTGAAAAATATGTTGGGAATAAACAGAGACGTCACGCTCGTGCCGCAGCTGGTATTGCCACTGGTAGTCCGGCTGGGATATCACGGTGCTGCGCAGGAGCGACATCTCCGGGTCGAGACGTATCCATAGGACGGGCGAGTCGCTGGAGTGAGGTTTCGACGAGTTAGAATATGGTTACCCTTTACCGACCGATATTCGACCTTATATCTTGACATAAAGGTTGAAATACCGGTGGAAATTCGCTTGCGATACACTTCGATCGCGCGTAAGTATTTAGATCATGTGCAAACGAATATCATCGAAAGGTGGTCGCCCGGGAACTTCTTCGATCTTAGGTAGCGAAGGTACAGCATTTTTTTGAATTGCAAACAAACATGATTATGTTTAGGTAAATAAATGTTTTTCTTTTAATCATTTGTTTTTTTTACGACGGGGAAGCGCTTGGCCTTCATCTTACCTGATGGAAAGTGAACTCAATCACTGAGGAACTGGCTATCTTATCTCAAACTGTCGGAACACAACAATGCTACAAACATCGTTGTTATGGCGACAGACTTAGAGAAGATGGTGGTAGCTAGCCTGGCGGACTTAACAGCCCTACCACCAACCAAACCGACCACACAAAGATGTACCCCCCCGCTGGGAATCGACCCGGGACCTCTGGGTCTGAAACCGATAGCTTAGCCACTAGACCACAGAGGCGGTTTTTACCTCCTTATTTACCTCCTCGCAATTACATAAGTTTTAAGCTGAGCTATCTAAATGATTGCCTTATGTATGTTCGCCAGTAAGTAACCACAAGAATTTATACAAGGCAAGTGTACTTCATAAGAAGAACAAATGTGAACAAAAATGTTTATAAAACTATTACAATGTAGATTAATGTTCCATATTTTAGCGTTTTATTAACGCTTAAATATACTTAAGTAAAATTTTAAACACTGAAAAAAGACGACAACCTCAGGCGGGAGTCGAACCACGCACCTTCCGCATTCCGGGCGGCAGCCAAGTGGTTAAGGCAGCCGCCCGGAATGCGGAAGGTGCGTGGTTCGATTCCCGCCTGAGGTTGTCGTCTTTTTTCAGTGTTTAAAATTTTATTACAATGTAACTAAGTACTTTAATTTACTAGACACATTGAACTTTTTTTGTGCAATTGACAAACACAATATTCTACTTACTCCATAGCGGACAGATCCATGTCGACCTCCTCCCCCGTGTAAAGGGGGATCTTCTTCTTCTTGTTCCTTCTGCTCTTGCTGTGGCACGTGATGTCCGCTTTGACGACCGTATTCTCGATCTGCAGTGTGTGCTTGAACGGCCCGTCTAGCTCTTGCAACTGGACTAGCAGCGGCCCTACGTATTTCCTTATGCCGCGGTCGTGGACGCAGTCCTGACGGATCTCTAGCTCCACTGTATTCCTGTTCGTGATGAGACAAATAATAAATAACATTAAATCATGCTCTTAGTTTAATGATACAGACACTTTCTGTTGCCGACATGGGACATCATCAATGATGGTATCATATTTATACGCGGTTGCAGTGTCCGGTAGCAAAGAACGCACTGCAAATCGCTTTTTTGTATGATAGTGTCCAGTGTCAGCAACAAAAAGTGTCCACGTTTGCGCAGTAGCGCTTAAGCACGGCAAATAATAAATAAACTTTAATACACTAACACCAATTATTTAGCCCAAGAGAAGCTTCGTTATGAAACTCGTGGTTGGTTACTAGACAACGGATAAACGTAAATAAAATACTTATATACATATTTATGATACATAGAAAACACCCAGACCCGAGACAATTTAGAAAAACAATAATTTCTAAATTGGCCCGACCGTGGATCGAACCCGGGACCTCAGAGATGGCGACACTATGAAAACCGGTGTACTAACCACCCGACCAAGGAGGTCGTCAAATGTCCGCAAATGAACTACATAATAGTTTATGAACATGCATATTATGTTGGTGAATGAAACAAAAGCGAAACGACCTTTTTAAACTAATAAAAGAGTTACCATGTCGCGTAGCGGTAAAAGAATACTACCACCCCCTCTCTTCCTTTGGGTATCGTAAAAGGCGACTAACGGACTAAAGTAAAGACTGCACATACATCCAACAGCATAGAGCGGCGACGGGCTCACCGCCTGTCACGCTGAACACATGTGAAAAGTGGACTATGGTAGAGGACTGCTTTTGCTGTCTTCATTGCCTAGTCTCTGACTACCCTTCGGGGATAATAGTCGTGATTATATGTATGAATATTTAAAAAGAGTTCGAGTGAGGTCTCGGTAATCTTACATATCGGAGATATCATTGATCGTTTTATTATAGTCTTTTATGTAATTTCCATCATCTGTCATCATCCAATGAAGGAATATTTATTAGACAGTACTGTAGTTACAAATTTAAACAGTTAAGTATACTTTGATGTTATTAAATGTTTTACAGCCCCTTACAAAAAACAGCCAGCCGGAACCTAATTATCTAAGAATAGAATATTTACCTTTATGTTCTAAATGTTTATAAGTAACACATTATTTACTAACCTCTTTCTGTTAAACACTGACGTCAGTTGGAACTTAGCGTGCCCGCCAGTGCGCACCCACTGGTCTACGAATACAGCCATATGCTTCCCCGTCACAGTGAATATCGCTTTCACGAACGAGTTGGTCGACAACAATAGTTGGGCCCACAGCCCGCTGCCTATCTTGGTGTTGGCAGCAGTAGTGGCGAGAGATAGTTGTTTGTTGAACACTTGGAGAAGCAACTCTTGGCCGATGCGTTGTTCCAACATACGCAATACTAGGTGGGATTTCTTCCGCATGACCTGGTGTCAGAAATTATAATAAATAAAAGGAAGTGTATAGAGTGCCACAAGCGGCAATGTATCTCCATCGGTTAGGGAACCGTAAGTTTTGCGGTATAATAGTGACGCCGCATAAGCTGCGGTAAAGTTTTTCTTAGACAACAGAAATGCTAGCTGCTCTACTCCTGTAGGTCACGTGATAGGTTAGAAATTTAAGACAATCGCGAAGCGCAGCGTAGCGATTGTCTTGAATGTCGAGGTTATTTTTTTTTATTAGACAACAGAAATCTAACTCCATACAAAAATATCTTTTGAATATTTTGTTGTCTGAACATTATGACAAATAAAAAATATGTTACGGTTCCCGAACCGATTGAGATAGAATGCCGCTTGTGGCACTCAATACGCTTCGTACTAGGATGCCGTCAAATTACGGCATCGTAACCGATCTTACTATGTTGCCGCTTGTGGCACTCTATTCACTGCCTACACTTTGTACTAGGATGCCGTAATGACGGCATCGTAACCGATCGTACTAGAATGCCGCTTGTGGCACTCTATCCACAGCCTAAATAAAATATACTTTAGCTATAAGGCCGCCAATTCTATTCTATTGTATGTTCCACATATTGTAAGTGTTTGTGTTTTTGATTGTACAATAAAGAATATTTTATCTTTATCTATCTTTCTCACACTCACACCAATTATCTGGTCCAAGCTTAGTTCTCAATTGAAACTTGTTTAATGGTTACTAGATAACGGATTTCATTCGGGTGACATTCTTAAATTTTTAAATACACACTTACGATAATTAGAAAACAATCAGACCGAGACATATTTAAAAAAAGGCTATTTCTGTATTGACCCAACAGAGAATTGACCGAGGTGGTGGCGTGGGACAGTCGCTTGTTGAACACTTGGAGCAGCAACTTTTGGCCCAAAGCCTTGTTCCGACATTATGCAATACTAGGTAGGCAATACATCGTTGGAGTTGCTCGAGTGTGTCATGATCTTTCAAAGTGTTTCTGCGGTGATAGCATGTGCGTCGGGTCGTTACGTTCGATAAAACATGGTTGAGCGAAGCGATGGCTGATTCACATGTCATACTCGTGAACGGGAGCCGCCTGTGGAGGCTGGTCTGCTATTGCAATCTTATTTTTATTTTTAGTATAAATAGTCTTTCTTTTTCTACTAAGATACTGTAAGACGTTGTTTATTTTATTTTAAATGGAGCAAAATTTTTATTGGATATTCTTTTGTATGTCTTGTGTTGTCTTGTAATCATATTACCTAAATGTTTTTTTTTTATGTTGTAATGGAAATGTCCTTCTATGATAGGGAGGGCATTTTCCAATTTGTGTCGACGCTGTAAAAGAAAGGGAGAAAAGAAATGCCCTTGCTGAGTTTCTTGCCGGTTCTTCTCAGTACAAGGTCCCGGTCCCGCCCCTTAGTTATTACTTACGAACCGATGGCACAGCGACATTCATAAGTGCTCAATTATTGCAGCCTAAATTGAATAATCATTTTGAATTTTGAATATTCAATGCTGCTGTAGTGTGTAGGAGTTGTGTGGGTGGTGGCTTATTAAAAGAATATCACCAAACCATCTCTTTTCTTTGGTGTTCTAAAATGCGACTAACGGACTAAAGACTGCATATACGTCCAACTGCATATAGCGGCGATGGGCTCACCACCTAATAAGCAATAGTCAATAGTCAATAGTCAAAATATATTTATTATTATTTATTATTGACGACCTTCTTGGTCGAGTGGTTTGTACACCGGTTTTCATGGTGTCGCCATCTCTGAGGTCCCGGGTTCGATCCCCGGTCGAGTCAATTTAGAAATTATTGTTTTTCTAAATTGTCTCGGGTCTGGGTGTTTTCTATGTATAATAAGTATGTATTTAAGTATTTTAAGTATGTTTATCCGTTGTCTAGTAACCATTTAACGAGTTTCTTCGAAGCTTCTCTTGGGCTAGATAATTGGTGTGATTGTAGGAAAGATTTATTTATTTATTTATTATTCAATAAACTCAATTAATAAGTACTTTGAAACGTCCAAATATTTTTTAACCTACCACCCATTCAGGACATCATTTTTTAACTGTGGCAAAGAACGGGCGCAAGAAACCACAGCGCACAGAAGCAACGACATTTACAAAAAATATATATATTATATGTTGTTACCCGGTCACAAAATACAAAATATGAATTTGAATGTAAATAGTTTAATTAAATATGGTGCTCTATATAAATTAATTATAGACAATTAGAAATAGCTGTTGGAGTAGGTACTTGGAGCATTTCAGACCTAAGCTGTTTTGTCTTCTGTATAATCCGACACTTTATAATAAGCTTTTTTATAAAGCTTTTCTTTGACTTTGATTTTTAATTTATCAAGATCTAATTTCTGAATATCATAGTATGAGTAGTATCTGAGTATCAGTACACACAGACCCTTAAAAGAATTATTTATTTTATGGAGCCTAGTATATAAGGCACTGCTAAGTAATTTGTTCTTACTTCTAGTATTTAATTTGTGAATATCACTGTTTTTTGAAAACATTTCAATATTTTTATGAACATACATAAGATTTTCATAAATATATTGTGATGCAACTGTCATAATACTTATATCCTTAAACCTCTCTCTGAGAGAGTCACCAGCCTGTAGGATATATATTGCTCGAATAGCCCTCTTCTGCAGCACAAAGATAGTTTGAATGTCGGCAGCATTTCCCCACAGTAAAATGCCTACGACATTACACTATGAAAGTAACTGAAATAAACTAATCTAGCTGTATCAACGTCAGTTAACTGACGGGTCTTCATTACTGCATAAGCCGCAGAGCTAAGTCTATTCGACAATTTAGCTATATGTGGGCCCCACTGAAGCTTGGCATCCAACGTGATGCCTAGAAACACAGTGGTGTCCACAGGATTCACATCCCTAACTTTAATTTGTACACTAGTTATTACCTGCTTAACATTAGGCAATACAAATCTTACACATTTTGTTTTTCCCTCGTTTAATAGCAAGTTATTAACACTAAACCAGTGAACAATCTTTGAGACCGCATTATTCACATCGTCATAATTTAGGTGTCGTCGTTTCACTTTGAATAAAAGTGAAGTATCATCAGCAAACAATACTATCTCATGACTGTTTTTTCAAAATAAGATAAAATAAAATAAAAGCTGAGCACATGTGCAGTTGCTAGTCGATGAAACGTGGTCTATGGCAGCAGACTGACTTTGCGGTCCTCATTGCCTAGTCTCTGACTAACCCTTAGGGAATAATAGTCGTGAGTATTTACTATGAACAAAACCGATGCAGTACCATTTTCAAAAAATGTTGCTTGCACAAGATGACCATAGCTCGTCCCGCCCTTTGTTTTACAATGACTAATGACGACCAAACGTTTTATTTAAAAGAAATAAATTGTTGGCATATGGTGGCCATACCCCGTTCCGACTTTTGTTTTCATTGATTAACGACAAACAAAAGGTCCCTTTTTGGACATCTTGAATAAAGTGATGTTGCAGCAAAAGTTTATATTGATATATATCTAGATAGATTTTGTTGATAGTATGTAGGTAGAATATTATCCTATGGTAATATGGGCTATTAAAACAGGCTTGTAGAGGAGCGAGTGAGAGGTAATCACTTCGGGGTCACCACTGTAAGGAAGCGGATGGCCTACCATCCGCTTCCCTACAGTGGTGAAGAGACCCACTTCAGGGACACACTTCCCTACAGTATAGGGATGAAGGCCAAAGGGAAGATCACCAACGAAGTTCAATGGATGTTAGTAGGAGGTGCTATAATATAGCACCTCCAACTAACTTCGCTATACACCGAAATTTTCATAGGTTTTGGAGCCCAAACCCTGTTCATGTTTATCATCAGTAGAAGCTATTTAGCATGTAAAACTAAAACAATGAGCATAAAAAAAAATATTTAAAAAATATTCATAAAAAAATGTATGAATGCCCCGCCGCCGGCGCAAGCGGCCGGCCAGGAAAGTTTATAGGGGTGACGGTGTAGTGAGTAGAAAAGGAGAACGTTACTACGTGTTTTCGACAAAAAGTCACTCTTACAACTTTTTTTACATAGCTCGTAAAGCGATTATCATTTCATAAATAGGTACAACACTTTTTTGTATTATAACGTTTTAGGCTCCAACACCAATGAAAAATCTCGGTGTATATTATATAGCGAACGAGATGGTGAAACTTCCCTACCGCGATGCAGGCTTCCCATACTATTTTATCGTCGTAGTATGGCGACGTCGTTGGTATGCGTTTGTGGTGCCATCTGTTGAGAAGGTGTTTGCTTCATATCGAATAATGTGCGGCGTATGCGGTAGCTGGCGCCGCCACAGGCTTATACACAATCATATAAAATCCTTACCTCAATATATCTTGGTGACATAGTGTGCACATTTCTCACAGGAAAGTAGAACATGTCTTTTTGTTCGACTCTAGCGCCGCTCTGCGGGGGCTGCCAAGGATCGAGCACTATACCACCATACTGCTCTTCATAACTCACCACCTGGACAATAAAATGTTAGATAAAATGTTTACTAGAAAAAATCAACCAGTCTCAGAAAGCTCGAATGGGATTCGAACTCATGATCTTTGGATTGCCGGTCCACTGCTCTAACCGCTGAGCTACCGAGACCCCAGAAGACTCGTTGAATTTTTTCTAGTAGTTTGATTTACGCTGCAAGCCAGCGGTATTACGTCACTGTGAAGTCTACCCTCATATACCTTTAAACTGTGGTTATTTTATCCTACATCTATATAGCATTGTGAATGCGAAATTTCAATAATAAAAATGTCCACTGCTCTAACCGCTGAGCTACCGAGACCCCAGAAGACTCGTTGAATTTTTTCTAGTAGTTTGATTTACGCTACATGTCAGCGGTATTACGTCTCTGTGAAGTCTACCCTCATATACCTATATACTGTAGTTATTTAATCCTACATCTATATAGCATTGTGAATGCAAAATTTCAATAATAAAAATGTTAGATAATTTATATTTTTTTAATAAGTATCTTATTTTTATACTTTAGTAATTTTTTTAATTTTTAAACTAAAGTTTAGTTGCACTAACAAACTAATAACCATGTCGCGTAGCGGTGAAAGTATACTACAACCCCCACTCTTCCGTTGCATGTTGTAAAAGGCGACTAACAGACTAAAGACTGCACATACATCCAACAGCATAGAGCGGCGATGGGCTCACCACCTGTCACGCTGAGCACATGTGCAGTCGCTATTGGTGAAAAGTGGACTATAGCAGAGGACTGCTTTTGCGGTCCTCATTGCCTAGTCTCTGACTAACCCTTCGGAGATAAAGTCGTGATTATGTGTATGTATGTAACAAAATTCCAAAACATATTTGGTTCTGACAGACCGTAACCACAGTATACACCGTGACAGGTTAGACGACGGACGCGTATAAGGAGGTAAACTAGTAACTTATCTACATCCCTTTTAGTTAAAAAAGGTTATAGCAAATTTTAAAACACGCCATTATTACGCATTTTTAAAAAAGTGAACTTTCTGCATTTCGCATGTACTACACGCACGAGTAAGGGAGGGGTTGTTCGCGCGGCGGCGTAGCTGTGCGTGTGTAGTGTAGGTAATTTCGCGCGCATAGTCAATTGTAAATAAGCAGAAAAATCATTTCAGTTAGGAAAAAAGTAAAAAGTTAAGGTGGTGTTTTTTCATTTTAATGGAACTGGTATCGGTTTCTTATACACCTCCTATAACGCGTCCGTCGTCTAGCCAGTCACGGTGTATATACAACGTCAGTCGGAAAGGGGGTACTAAGCCGAAAGGAGGGTAAAGTATACATGATAGTTAATAACTTTTGTCTAAGAACTTTTCCAAAAAAACTTTAGATTAACAGCTGTTTTAAGATTTCATAAGAAATGACGCTGTGGTAGCCCTGGCGGTTTTGAGAGAGAGACAGATTCGAGTTCATTGAGTTCATTGCCGGGGTTAACAAGTGGCGTTAGCCCCGCCCCTATTCAGGGTTGTACATTTTTAAATATAAATATGCATAAAATAGTAATGTTTATTGCAAAGTTTATATTTGCAATATAACAGTTGATAGTAGCACTTTCAGTTGTCCGCGGCTTAGTACCCCCTTTCCGACTAACGTTGTATAAGCTAAAGCAGTACCGAAATTAGGCCTTTTTGTTGAGATATACAATTGAGCGTTAGGGTTGTCCTCTTATTTTTGTATATTGAAAAAGGTTTTGTTTAGTTAGCGTTGTATCTCAGCTAGTTAGGCCTTTTTTGAGATAACTAGCTAGCTACTCTTCATTAGAGCATTAGGGTTGTCACTCTTAATTTTTATAAAATGAAATGTATTTTTTTATGATTTATTAAAACGTTTATTTGGGCTCTATAATGATCAAATAATCGAATGAATTGACTAGTTTACGAACCAAATTGTGTAAGTAATTAAAAATCTTCAATATTTTCAGAAGTATTTATTTTTCGTTAGTTCATATAAATTACTCACTGAAAAATACTTCCGCCTGCTACAACATGTTCGGATAGCTTTATTATTAAATAAAGTGTAAAAAATCTCATTCTAATAAAAAGCTTTTTTAAAGAAATTATCGGAAAACATAGACACGGCACTATAAAATAGATTAGTTTACTTCTTTGTAAATTAACACACCTACTTTACAATTTATGTGTTCTCTTTGAAAACAACAGCGAAAACTTTCGTCTATTTTCTCGACACATTGAACAAAATCATCCGGTGGTACAACTAGTAGGTAAGTCTCGACGCGGCACTCGCGACTGAGAGCACTGCGATGTCCGCTTAGAGGCCCTGTTTAGACATGCGTCTGTGGGCGTGCGTCGTTTCGAACGTTTGTACGTAGCTTCTTTACTGCTTTAGCTTATATACATACTGTGTCGTAACCATGGCCATTCAAAATGTTAGGTATATAAAGGTATGCCATACCTAGGATAAATATACTAAATACTTTGCATTAGAGCTAGTTATATTTTGTCTGTAAGAGAACACTTAATAAAAACTTAACAAAACTTTCCTACACTCGCACCAATTATCTAGCCCAAGAGAAGCTTTGAAGAAACTCGTTAAATTGTTACTAGACAACGGATGAACATACTTAAATACATACTTATTATTACATAGAAAACACCCAGACCCGTGACAATTTAGACAAACAATAATTTCTGAATTGACTCGACCGGGGATCGAACCCGGGACCTCTGAGATGGCGATAACATGAAAACCGGTGCACAAACTACTCGACCAAGGAGGTCGTCAGAAGAACACGAAAGTTATAAAGTGTAAATAACAAACACTGTGGCAAATAGTACCTCCGTCAACTCCTGGTGTATCCAATATCTATACTCGTTATTACCAAAACATTTTTTGGCGTACAAGCCACACATGTAATCCGGTATGCCTTTAGCGAGCCACAAGTCTGACCAATTCTGCATTGTGATGAAGCAGCCAAAGAACTGTTCGGCCACCGCCTGAGCCATCGCTTTCCGGCTCAAGTAGGTCTGGTCTATAATAGCTATGGAGTGGAGCAAGTGAGTGCTCAATATTGACATTGTTGTGTAGGCTGTTACATCGTCTTCAGTCTGAAAAGAGAGATATCTCTAGTAAAGTATTTTATATATTTTATTGGGTCACTTTGGTCACACGAAAATAGTCACATAGTAACCTAAGGAGTAATAATATAATTTTGTGGCGAAAATTGGTTAAGAGGCCTATTACATCTCGAATGTGATTTTTGCGTAAAATGCCCATTTTCGCATTTTGTAGTAATTTTGCAGTTGTATTTATCGTTTATTACGAAATAGGATAATAAATTTGTGCAAAATATTGCAAATCTCCATTCTGTGAGCATAAGTTGAATTCGGACGGCCGGCGCATCGCATTTAGTAGTAATTTTGCAGGTGTATTTATCGTTTTTATCGAAATTGGATAATAAATTCTTTGTAAAATCTTTATTCCTCATGATTTTACTCTGGTATAAATTTTGCTCAATAATATTATCGCAGATAGGAGAAATTCACAGTTAACTTATAGCGATTTTCGAAGTTTTTTGGTTTAAAATAAGATTTTTTTCCTATTTAAAATCAATGATATCTAAAAATTCCGAGGCCGCTAAGCACTATTCTACTATATAAGAGATAACATTATAATTTTTTTATTTCACTTGTTTAGAACAGTAGTTCAATCGATGAGCTCAAAATAGTGCCTTCGCTCACTTTATACAAATCTTTCTCTGCAGGTTTGGTTTTAATTAATATGTTAAGCAAAATTTCCAAAAAGCGAGGCCGCTACGCACTATTCCAATAGCTATTCTACACTATTCAATAAGTCATAATTGTTAATATGTTTTTGTTTGTGAGATCCATTACGCCAAAATTGGCCATTTTACGCAAAAATCACAGTCGAGATGTAATAGGCCTCTTAATAACCTAATTTGTAATAAAAAAAATTAAATCTGAGGTTATCTTAAGAAATTTAACTTTTTCCAAAGGTTAAATATAAATGGTTTGTTATCAAATTACACTAGTATTAGAGTGAAGAGTGTGAACAAATTATACTTATTAATGTTCTAACCAAAGTGCACTCTTTTAACATTTAATACTTACTTCATCAACAAATACTTGTTTGTAACATGGATATGGATATCTAGTGTTCAGGGTTTCTTCATAGAATCCAAAAGCCTCATGCAAATAGCGAACAGTATTTTTCAAGATCTGCATTAAGTTTGGTAAGCAATAATGTGTCACTTCATTCATATGCGGATCTATGTAAGTCTCGAAAGGTCTGTAATCATAAAATAAATTAAATTAGCAAACTTGAAGAGAAGTACTTGGCCTATAAATAAATAAATAAATAAATCTTTCCTACAATCACACCAATTATCTAGCCCAAGAGAAGCTTCGAAGAAACTCGTTAAATGGTTACTAGACAACGGATAAACATACTTAAAATACTTAAATACATACTTATTATACATAGAAAACACCCAGACCCGAGACAATTTAGAAAAACAATAATTCCTAAATTGACCCGACCGGGGTTCGAACCCGGGACCTCAGAGATGATGACACCATGAAAACCGGTGTACAAACCACTCGACCAAGGAGGTCGTCAAATTTAAATATCATATACCTATATATCATTTAAATAGTTATCAGGACAAAAATAGCCATAAACTTTCTTGTTAAGGTCACAGACTTAACCAACGGCAGATCCAGGATTTTTTCTGGGAGGGGCACAGAAGCGGACGGACAAAAAAAAAATCAGCAATAACTGTTAGAAATAAACTTGAAAAGTATCTACTTCAAGTTTATTTTTACAAGTTCAAGTATGTACAGGAAGGTTTATGAAAGTGTCAAAATAATAGAAAAATTAAATGTTTAATAAAGATAGTTTTCTTTCACAAAAATACCGTCTGGGGGGGCACATGCAATGCACCCGTAATAGTTAGATGTTAAGCTAAGGGGACCTCAAACAGGCCCATTAAGGTTGGGTAACTGGTAACTTGGCCTTTGTGTCATACAGAGATATTTGAAGTGTTGGAGAATTAGTACTTTTCTAAAAGCTGTTACTGCAGGTGAAAATTATCTTTAAATTCTTTGAAGACTTGATCATTAATTGATGATCATTAATTCATTCCAGATTAATATACTTTAATCCACCTACCCAATAGCTAAAGCAATGTTAGGTGCACAAGCTGGAGTGTTGACTATGTAGTGGAATGTTTTCCGTCTATGGTCTGGTGTATACACCACATCAACAAGTTCACCACAAGATACAGCTGTCAAGCACTCGTCAACAGTAAATTCTAGTTTCCAAGTGCAAGGCTCCGCATAACTATCCACACAGGGAAACCAGAGACGTGCTGAGTGGCCATATGTAAACATATGAGCAGATTTCTGAAAAGAGTAATCACATAAAAATAAATACTAACTACATAATGTCAGTACTATTTGTAAGATAGGGGTACCTTATCCAGTATAATAAAATCATAAAATCAATGTTTTATTATACTTTACTTTGAAATAAATTTTTAAATTGAATAAATTGACTGATTTTGATTTTAATCATCTCATGCTCACCTCAATCAAAGACCCTTCTCCTTCTGGCACAACAAAGTGTATTCCGCCTTGTGGAGACTCCAATGAGAATTCAATTCCAATACGGAGGCCCCTTCCTTCTCCCACCAAATGAGCAGCTTCATCTGGAACTTGAATGTGAAGTTCCCCAGAATTGTGATCTGGGTCAATCTTTTGTGCCGCTGCTAAGTGGTATTGGGAGAAAACTTCCAGCGATCTCCTGTTCAAGAAAAAAAATATGATATACTGCTTATTAGATATAGAAACTTCTATTGCAGTAGTATCATTTTTATGAAAAATGATCATGGTCACGGAGCTCCGTTATCATGGTGCATGCAACTGCGCTGAAATATTGGGGACTCAAAACCAACAACTCAGACATGGTAAAAATCCCGTTTTTTCATAAAAATAATTGTAGTGACCATGAAAGTTTAAAATGTTATTGCAGTAGTATCACTTACGTATTTGGTTCAGTTTGACAGATATCCAAGAATGGATCACAGTATTGAAAATTGGCTTCATATTGGTCGTTCAGGCACACGCGATAAATACGACATTGCTTGGCGTTTAGCCGAATGTACCTCAAATTGTCTTTTAACGGTACGACAGTGAGCTCCACGAAACCCTGCAACCGTAAGTGGGTACATAAGCTAATGAGATACATCAACTCAGTCAATTTTAAATATTTAACACGTGAAACCTAATTACACTCACAATAATACTTCTCCTTTCAAAGCTGATACCAGTTAAGCTCAGAATTTGATGAGCTGTAAACAATTTTAATGATTCTATAATAAAATGACAACAAATGAAAAAAAAATTAAGTTGAGCTAAAATGTTAGGATACTTATAATTTAAATGGGCGACAATTGTCCCCTGTGCGTTCTTTTTTCATTTTTCTTCTAAGGTTTCCAAAAATATTAGTTGACACATATTATTTTAAAAAATTTACGAAAAATATTTTCTAGGTAGCGTCCCGTACACTTGTCAGTCTTGTCACTTGTCATTATAGTGTCAAGTTGTCAATGTCAAAGTATTTTGATTAGGTATTAGAGAAACTTAGCACATACAGCCAAGCATTAAATGATTAAGGGCTGGTTGTGTTGTGGTAAAAAAACCATGACTTAGAAAAAAGATCTTGAATTCAGATCATCACCATCATCATCAGCTTATAAACATCCTACTGCTGGGCACAGGTCTCACACGTGGACAATAGCATGTGGGAATATTGGGCCATACATAACCCACCACGCTTGCCCAATGCGGGTTGCTGGACCATTGCACACTGGGGCGGGCTGTATGGGGTGAATGTCCAAAACTCAGTAAAGATTTGAAAATGTCTGACAATAATCAGCGATTGACAGCGTTGGTTCTTTTGGACTTTTCCAATGCTTACAGCGCCGTTGATTTCGATATCCTTTTGGCTATGTTGAAATCTCTTCTAGTCTCGGATACGGCAATCGAGTGGTTTCGTAGTTACCTTTTCGGCCGGCAGCAGTGCGTCCGCGCTAATGACAAACTGTCTAGTGCTAACGATATCACTGCCGGTGTGCCCCAGGGCGGCGTCCTCTCTCCTTTCCTCTTTTCGATTTTTATCAATTTTCTTACTCCACTCCTCTCCTGTCAATTCCACTTGTATGCTAACGACTTGCAAATATATTCTCAGGCCGCCGTTGATGATATTGTGAGTATGATCGCTAGCTTTAACGCTGTCGAACCCACGGCTTAACGGTCAACCCCAACAAGTCACAGGCTATCATCATCGGAGGTTCAAAACAGACTGCCAAGTTAAACAGTATATCTGTCCCTTCGCTCATATATGACGGTGTCACATTAAACTATTGTGATGTTGTTAAGAATTTAGGGGTCCTTTTTGACGGCACGCTTTGCTGGTCTCCACACGTAGCAGAGATGAGTCGTAAGGTGTTCGCTGCCTCTGGCTCTCTGAGAAAGTGGAGGAACTTGCTTCCTGTGAAGACCAAGGTTGAACTTGCGCAATCTCTCCTTCTACCGATTTTGGACTATGCCGACGTCTGTTTAGTTGACCTTAATGAGGACTCGCTTAGCAAGTTACAACGTCTTCAAAATCTCTGCATTAGATTCATTTATGGCTTGCGCAAGTTTGACCATGTGTCTGAATACAGGCATAGGCTCGAATGGCTACCAATAAGATTGCGTCGTGAGGAGCATATCCTCATTCTCGTGTTTAACGTACTGTATGATCCTCGTACTCCTTCTTACCTTAAAGAATGTTTCCGATTTCTCGGGGAGGATCACAACCGTGGTCTCAGGTCCAAGTCTGATAACGTGCTTAAGGCTCCCTTTACTTGGTCAGGTTATTTAAAGGATTCGTTTACAGTCCAGGCTACTTTTCTTTGGAATAACCTACCCTTTGAGATCGGTCACTCCAACTCACTGTCCATCTATAAGGCTAAACTCCACAAGCATCTTTTGGCTCTGTCATCTGCGAGTAACATGTTATAGTTTATTTATAATGTTTATGATTATATAAGTAATGTGTATGTATGTATGTCTTATATATTTTGTATGTATGTATGTTTATAAATATAAATATGTATTCACTTACTGTCCATCCATTATACTTTATTATCTATTTATTAAACTTCCGCACTTCCTCTATCTCCTTCTCAGGTTCCGCTAACCAAAGGTTGTCTGGAAGAGATCGCTTTCAGCGATAAGACCGCCTTTGTACATACTAGTTTTAAGTTTATGTCACGTGTAACTGTTCCTTGTGTATGTGCAATAAAGTGTTTATCTATAATCTAATTTGTCGTAAAATAAAACTAAAAATAATAATAATTTTAAATTAAAAATTCTACTTATTCTTTTATTATTGAACTTTCTCTGCTTCTTATTAATGAAGTAAGTGAATTGCGTATTATAGTTATTACAGGGTCTGATGAATAAATGAACGACTGAAAATGTTTGTTGTGTTGTCAGTCCTTTATGATTTCATGCTAAAATTTTCTCTGTAAGACTTTGTTTTTGGCCTCTTGTGCCTCCTCACTTAGTTATCCAATCGGAAGCAAAGCCTGATTTACAATTTCGATTATCACTGTTTTCTCCAAACTGCTGGTCTACCAACTTTTGCTAAGGATTTAACAGGCGATAAAATAGAAGTAACTTCACATTTCGAATCTAGCCGGTCACTCTCAGTAGCCAAAAATCTTTTTTTCTGTCGATTATACGCTCAGAACAATAACTAAAGGTATTGTTCTGAGAATAAATGATAACCATTTTTTAAAAATTGTTATTTAATGTTAAGAGTTCACATTTATCAAATTATGACGTGATTTCATGGGGCAAGAGGATTTATTGCCAACGATGACACAAACATTTTTTTTATTATTATAAAATTTTAATTTAATATTAAAAATGATTTTTGAAAGAGTTCTCTGTCTTATATGGACTTTAGAAGACATTACTGAAAGAAAATTACAAGAAAAGTTACACAAATTAAACATTATTAACACGTCCGTTCCCGGTCGCAACGCATTGCCTCTGTGAGGACAGGTGTTGCGGTTCGGGTTGGATTGGCGAGTTTGTATTGTATTATTGTTTCTTTTGTTATTATTATTATTTGTATTTTGCTTGCGGGTTCGGTGTTTTGGGGGAAATTTTGTTTGTTATAGTGAATGTCTGCTATTTTTATTTTTGTTTGCATGTGTGTTGATCAAGTAATGTTAAATAATAATTTAGGGAACTATAGGTTTATTTTACAATCAATTTTAGTATAATATTTATAAATCATGTTTAACTGTTTGTTCCTAAATAAAAAATAAAATAAATATTATTTTTGGATATTCCCAATTTTTTTTTCATATTATTTTTTAAAATTCGCGCAATAGTCTTTTACTTTGACTCGGTTAATATTAAGGAAGGTCTAGTGCGATAAAAAATACAAATCACTCAAAAAGACCTTTGCGTGAAATTAAGAAATCAATAAATCACGGTTTGATAAAAACAACAACTTTGCAAATGCCTCTTACTTACTTAACTGATCACCTTTTAGTACTACATGTGAACTGTGTAATGTGATGCCATTGGGTCTCATACATTTTAATATGACAAAGATTTTTTAAACTATCTACCTACTTTCATTTTAAAAATTGATTTTTGGGCATTCACCCCACACGGCCTGCCCCAGTGTTCAATGGCTTAGGGCTATGCTGTCGGCCTGCCCGACAGGTGTGTCGAGCGAGAGAGTGAGTGAGTATAGATATTATTCAACTTCCACTTCGACTTTTGTCTAGAGCAACATTTAAAGCACTTTATTGGTGAATAAAGATCTATAAATTCGGATTTACTCTGGCTACGTTTTTAAAGAAAGATAAATAACAACGAATATTATCCAATCGTTAATAATATTTACAGGCTAACTCAATGGGCTAACTCGACTTTCTGATCGAAATGTCGTTAGCTGCTTCACTAAAATCGCTGTTGCGTACGTTTTAAAATGTCATGTGATATATTACGGATATATATCGCCCAACCCTATTATATGTCAAAATATCACGAAGCACGGACGGAACGGAAAAAAGAAAGGGAAAGGGAAGGAAGAGAAAGATCCATTGCGATAGTGTAAATTACTTCTTGTGAATAATTTGTTCATTTTATGTTGTGTAAAAGTAATTTTGATAAATAAGTGTGAAGCCAGTTTACATGTATTGTCTTGGCATAAGTTGTAAAAATGTGGGACTCTCCGTACTTGACGTGTTTGATTTTGTATATATTTTCTTTCCAAATTATTGCCACCAATTCTCGCACTTCTAATATCTGGAAATTGAATGTCGAAGAAGATTTAATTGTAGATGGAAATACACTGCCACAGGTTCGTAAATTCTGGATACTTTTGTTCAGAAATATTTATATAATCCATCCACAGGAGCTGTGTAAGCTCATCCTTTCCACTGACATTCATTCTCTCCTTGAAATATTCTTCTTCATCTAATTCATATTTATGTACAAAATAATGTGAAAATCGTTAACTATTATTATTATTCTTATTACTGACTAAAATAATTACATGTTATTTATTTTAGGATGAATCTGATAAATCTAAAATGAGTGAAGAGGATTCCATCTTCAATATAATAACTTCAACAGTTTATTATGGAAACACATGGACTAAACATGGTTTTGATATGTTTTGCACTGATTGTCAGATTTATGAACAACAGAGGTATATTTATTATTAAAGATCCTGCCCTCATAGAAAAGTGGTAAAAGCTTGGCTCGTAATCCTGCCCTCGTAGACAAGTGGTAAAAGCTTGGCTCGTAATTTGTTGTACAATGAATGCATGCTGCTCTATATTCACTAGCAATTGGCACATTACACAGCAGTGTACAATGAATTACAAATAGACAGGGGGTGACTATTTTCTACTTGTCTAGGAGGGCTGCTTTTCAACTTTTATTACCTTTCTTATTCCATAAAGTAATAGATGTATTTATTGTGTAGTTAAACATGTAGTATAACTTATCATCATTTAATTTTTATTTAAATTTTTTTATATTATTATCTTGTTTTTATACAGAATCAAACTCACTTTTTTGTTTCCACATTATGCTTTCTATTTACTCATCTCATGTATCACCATCTTCTTGGCCAATAGAAGTTATCTGCGGACTGTTATTGTCTATTTTGTATTCTGTATCATCAATATACAATGCAATGAATTATAATAATATGTTTGGTATCAAATGTTGCAACTCTATATCATTAGTAATTTCCTTGCAGCTGACCCAACTTCACTTTAGAAAATGTTTTTTAATTTACTTAGATTTAAAATAGCTAGTTGTATATGTGAATAGTATCAATTCAGAAGTAGGTAGTTAAATTAAAGTTTATTAAAACTTTTAATTGTTAATACCTTATGACTTATTATTTCAATAATATGACATGTGACTACAACTAGAAGCTCATAGCTATATTAAGTGTAAAGAACTGGTAAGAAGTTCATCAAATAACAGGGTAAAATAATCCCTTTTATTTACAGCAAAAAATAAGAAATATTGGGAAATTCCCTCACTATCATTAAAATGTCTTATACATTCATATAAAACAGACAAAAAAAAATTAAACAATTGATAATCATCATAGAGAGAGATACTCAAACTGTCTTAAAATTTATCAACAGAGCTGGAAGCGAAAACGGTGATGAAGCAACCACAACAGAAGCCAATGGAGAACTGGATGATGAATATTTAGACTGTGGAAAAGCTGTCAACTTCACCTACTATGATAACTTAGTTGGTGTGGCACGTCGCCACAGACACCCTAATGTACCTGAGCCACAAGTAAGCATTTTCTACATTTTTCATTTTAAATAACACCATTTAATCACCCAAAGTATTATAATCATGAATGTGAATTTGATAGAAGTATCAATTCATTTATTTATTTTTATTTTAAACTTTTTCGACATAATATTATTACATGGCGGACTTAATGCCTAAAGCATTCTCTACCAGTCAACCTTAGGGTGGTGCAGAGATGACATGATAGGTGCAATTGTCTGCGATTAATGTGACACAGGGCAGTTTAATCTATTAAGAATTTTATATACAAATATTTACACAATAACATAAATATAATACATATAAACTTACACAAATAAATAAATATAAATACACTACATAACTTATAAAAAGGACGTTACTGAGATGATTCTGCCATGTATTGTTAATATTGTATTATAAGTTTTTATCCACCATTATTTAAAAAAAACATTCACAACTTTAATTGAAACTGTTTTCTATTAATTTTTGCAGGTTGCCCTTATATTTACAAAGAAGAAATCTTTTAAAAATGGAGTTACAGAGTTAGACATAAATGCCTTGGAGAAGCGCCTGAAAAAAGCTAAAAGGGAGAAACCAAAGTCAGTCCAATTGTACAATCAGATAGGTAACTTCTGGCGGATCAAAGGGGACACGCGCCTGTCTATAGAGTGCTTTAGAAGAGCCCTAGCTGTTTCTCCATACAATGCAGAGGTAATATTAAAACCACATTAAACACTTAAAAAGTCATGAATGTTATTTGGCAGTAGTTCATGTCAGAATAACATTATTCCATCTCTTGTGTATGTAATCGATATAAAATGTGTGCTGTCTTTCCTGAATTGGTAAAGTAACCATAATCTCCCTTGTTTTTTTAATTTATTTTTTAGGCAGTATTCAATTATTGATGTGGAATATAGTTATGATGGGTTATGGTGCTTCTTATAGCAGAACAGGCACTTTATTTTGTATAGTTGAGAGAACTTCTGAGTTTAATAGTTTGTGTTTGAGAAAGCTTTTTATTGTTTTATGTAATTATACAGTTTTTGATAACTGCTTCACATAAGCGATGTTTGTTTGCAGGCTTCAGCAAATTATCATCATTAACATCATTTTCAGGGCTGTATCCACCTGCTCCTGGGCATAAGTCTCCATGTTAGGGCATTCCCTTCTGTTTTGAGCTGATTGCATACAGGATACCATCAGCCAAGCAACAGTAAAAAATATTCATGTATTCTTATGGCAGGTGTTACTCAACCTCGCACGGGTACTATTCACCCTTCAATACCTCGACGACGCGATTTACCTGACGCGCCGTTCGCTGGAAGTGCAACCGCCGGACCGCAGCGCCTGGCAGCAGTACTTCACACTCGGCGAGATATTCAAAGCCTACGGACACTATCAGGTAAGGACCATTAGACCTCCTCTGTAATTCTAGTAAAAAAGTCACATTTTTTTTAATTAAATTTGTTTACTTTTAAAAGTACACCAATCTAGACCAAGATGAGTATTCTTTTTTAACTCGTTAATTATTATTTTTTTCTTTATTCAGGAACAAACAGTTACTTACAATTTATTTATTTATTTATTTATAATGAACTACCAACAAAACATACACTAATTCGAATGTAACAAAAAGCAAGTTTATCTTAATGCTAAGTGCTGTCTCAATTATAGGTAGTCACGACATGCAATATCAAAATACAATCATATTTGTTAAACAGTAACTCAAACCACAAGGGAATTTAAATTAAATAAATATAAATCGCATTAACATTGATTATATAAAGTTAAAAAAGTATTAAAATAAAGATTAAACAAATCAAATTATATAAAATAAAGGAAATTAAATAAAGTAAAAACAATTAATAAAATGAATAATTATTAAATTTAAAAAAAATATATATTACAACCAATAAATACAAAATTGAATCAAATTAGAATAAAACAAAATAATTAAAATTAAACATTAACAAAACTAAAACTTATATATTGTCGGTAAAGGGGAAGCGACCGAAAAATCTCAAAAAACGTCAAGAACGCACCGTCTGAACACTTGCAAATTATTTGCAAAGATGTCGATGTCTTGTTTTTTGGCTAACTCATTATACTGATATTGTAGTCTTTTTAAAGTTGAAAATTGGGCAGAGTGGTTTTGCTTAGACGAGTGGAGAAAAGGTTATACTTGGATGGGCGTGGTAACTTAAAAGGTATGTTGATGTATAGATCCTGCAATAGTTGGGGGCAATCCACATTTCCATTTGCCAGTTTGTGCATAAACAGTTGATCCAATAGAGTTCTTCTGTTTTGTAGACTGTACAAGCCGAAGAATGAGAGACGCTCCTCATAGGTACTTAAAATCTTAGCTTTATTGCATTGATACGCAAGGTGCCACAAAAATCTCTTTTGTATTCGCTCAAGTCTTTTAATGTGAACATCATAAAATGGAGACCAAACCTGGCTGCAATACTCGAGACAGGAACGCACCAGTGTAGAGAATAGCAAAATCTTTGTCGATGGCTTCCTAAATTCCTTGCTGTTTCTAAGGACGAAGCCCAACATTTGAAAGCCCCGCGATGCCGTTTTATCCACGTGAATATGAAAATTTAATTTTTTATCTAGATAAACACCTAGGTCTTTTATGTTATCGACTTCTTCTAAAGTTTGACCATCAATAGAGTACACGGCAGAGCCGCTCTTCTTATTCCTAGTGAACCGAATACATTTACATTTACTGATGTTCAAAGACATTTTATTTGTGTTGCACCAAACCGATAATTTATTTAGGTCTTCTTGAAGGAGTAAGACATCAGTGTCTTTTCTAATCGGTAAAGCTAATTTTAGGTCATCAGCATAGAGAAAGCTCTGCGCGTGTCTAAAATTAGTCACTATATCGTTTATGAATATATTAAACAATATAGGCGCAAGATGAGATCCCTGAGGAACACCAGAGAAAGCTTTGTAAGGCTGAGAGGAGAACCCACCTACAACAACTTTAAAGTTTCGTGAATTAAGATATGAGCCAAACCACTTTAGCAAGTTACCTGCGATGCCAAAAAAGAAAGCTTTTTTAAAAGTATTTGGTGATCGACGGTATCAAATGCTTTTCTGAAATCCGTGTAAATTGTGTCTACTGGGACGCGATTATCCATTGAGTTACTAACGAAGGAGGTAAATGATACTAGATTCGTTGTTGTGGAGCGAGCGTTTACAAATCCAAACTGCTGAGGAGCAATGAGATGCTTTATATGCCATGATATAGCGGGACTTAGCAGCGATTCGAAGATTTTACAAAAAACAGGCAAAATGCTGATTGGTCTATAATTTGCAACCAAGGAAGCATCTCCTGACTTGAATACAGGGACTATTCTAGCCTCCTTCCAGGCTGAAGGAAAGATGTCGTCACTCATAGATGCGTTGAAAATAAAAGTTAATGGAAGTGCGAGCACCTTGCAACATTCTACCACGTACAAAGGAGGTATACCGTCACTGCCAGCCCCCTTACTACGGTCCAAACTCTTTAAGGTCCTCAGCACTTCCTCCTCACTAAAAAGAACTTGACTAAGAATGTTAAAATCTAATTGCGGGCACAGATTTGCACTGTTTGCAGATCCAACAAAGCTACCTATGACGTTCTGGTGATTGTGGGCTGTTCCGTATACGGAGGCAAAGCTGGTGGCGAAAAGATTACTTATATCTTCACCGGAATAGGCATTGACATTGCCGAAGCTCATTGTAGAAGGATATGTGCTACTGTTGCGCCTCTTTGCTTTTAAAAAGGTCCAAAATAGTTTAGGGCATTTGCGTAAGGAATCCTCCATGCTATAAATATATTTATTATACTCCCGCTTAGTCAGTTCCACACAACGTTTTTTAATTATTTTGTAAGAGATTTCGTCCATTGGGTTGTTATACTTCAAATATTTTTTCCGCAGTCTAAGCTTGTCACGTAGAAGTTTGATAAGATTTTTTGAATACCATGCAGGTAATTTATTTGACCTAGGCTTGCTTTTGGGGACATACTTTATAATGGACTCTCGAATTCTAACATAAAACATAGTAACCATTTCATCCACATTAGAACAGAGCTGTAGCTCGTCCTCCCAAGATATAGATTTTAGATAGGCTACAATACTTTCATAGTCAGCTTTATAAAAATTAAACTTGTTGCTTGGTATGGATGGTAATAGTTTTAGTCTAGTATGGATGGATGCTGAGAATTCTATAGGTGGATGATACTGGTCGACTAAACTTAAGATATGTCTACTAGGCACTAAACAATCAATCGTTGTGTTTGATAACACTAGATCTAAAACTTTTCCTTGATTATTGGTTACTCCATTGTGTTGGCTCAGGTTATTTAGGGCAATGAAATCCATCAACGTATTGGCCAGTATGCCATTTGACCGCAACATCGGACTGAGACCATTACCGTCGGGTGAGCTCCGCCACGATACACCGCCAAGATTAAAGTCTCCAACAATGAGAGAGTTCCTTTGAGTTTCGAGGACTTTGTTTGTGTTACTAATAAAGTGATCAAAAACATGCTTTTGAAGAGGCGGTGGTAAATAAACTGCGCACAGGTAAAATTTATCAGGATTATGATTATTTCCATCTCCTATCTCAACCCAAATATCCTCACACCCGCTTTCCAACTCCAATAGTCTACGTGAAGTAAAGCGTGTCGAGACAGCGATGAGAACGCCACCGCCCGATTTCCGCGAGTGAAAATTACTTGTTTCTCGGTCTCTTCTATAAACAGAATAACGATCACAAAAAAGTTCACATTCAAATATTGTGTTGTTAAGCCAGGTTTCACAAAAGATTATTATATCGTAATCGCAGCATAAAACATTTTTAAAAAGTTCACTACACTTAGTACGGAGACCCCTAACATTCTGATAATATATATTTAATATCGTATATTTTACAGAGTTCAGTTCCAGAGCATACACAGACAAAGTTAACTTAAAAGTATTACAATAATAATTAATTAGCTTAATCTAGATAAAGTATCCAAATTCTTTACAAAAGTGTAGGCTGCAGAGTCGTCTTTACGCATGAAGATCTTTCCGCCACGGATCCACACATATTTGTAATCAAGCTGTTTGGCTCGCTTCCTTGCAGCAGCATGTAGCTCTTTGTTTTCAAGAGATAGATTTTCGGTAACGTACACCGGCGTGGATGTATTGCCACCGATACCCAGATCACCTGAATGGAGTTTATTTTTTACATTGCTTTTGTTATATTTTATGACGGATGCAAGTAAGGTATCACGTAAGCGGGGGCTACTTAGCTTAACGAGAATAGAGCGAGGGCGTGCGCTGTTAGGTGAAATTTTTGCGATACGAGAGCAGTAGTGTATATCGTTTTCTTTAATGGGACACTTTACAGTACGTGCAAGTTGTTCTACAAGTTTAACCACATTTTCGGACTTAGATTCCGGCACACATTGAATTTCCAGGTTGCTCGCCCTCGTCAGTTGGTCCATTTGGTTAAGACGCGTTGAGAGGCTATGAACCGTGTCTCGGAGTGTGATGTTCTCTTTCGTAAGCTCTTGTATAGCGTTAAACTTCAGAGTACACTCTGATTTAAGCTCTTCAAATTTCTCGTTGATAAACGACAAGGATTCCTGAAATGTTTTTATTTCATTTCTAATTTCCTTTAGGGGCTCATTTATATGCTTCCGTAGAATAGAATCCAGTACGCTGGTAACCTCCTGTCTTATTAATGCACGCATGGTCTCCTCTGGAAGGGTAGTTCCAGGCGTAGTGCCAGCGCCAGTAATTGAGCTTTTTGGTTTCGCTCGGAGTGTGACATTGTCGTAGTCAGGGCGATTGGGTTGCATACTTAAGCGTACAGGAGTTTCAGCATTGTTACCCGCTTTTCGCTGCTTGCTATTGCAGGAGGGGCACACCCATTCTTTCCTCAGCTCAACGTTGAGATCCTGGTACGCCTCAATTGAGTAGCCGACACATTGGTAGTGATAATGTTCTGAGCAACGCAAACATCTCAGATCACACTTGTCCTTTATTTTACTAAGACATGCTGAACAGGATAGTACCATGTCTATTTTTATTCCTTAAAAACAAAAACAACCAAAAAAAAAATGAAAAAAAAATGAAAAAATCCAAAAAAAAAAAAAATTTACGCAAAAAGTTAACAAATTGAGATTGTTCATATATTATTGCCAAAAAGTCTTTTTGTCTTCTACTGGCCAGGTTTGAACCCGGAATCTTAGACTATACGCTGAACGGTCACACCAACGCACCAAACGCCTTATAGATTTGGCGACGAAAGTTACAGTGCGTATGGTGAATACTACGATAGATTTCGCAGTAATACCTAATTCTGAAGTTTTAATTCAAGCACACCGTCCATAAATTTTTAAAAATCACTGTTATACCGGCACTATTTCAGTTTATCGTCTGATTTAATTGAAATGGATTAAGTTTTTGCCACTGTTCACACTGTTTCGTATGTTAAATAAGTTTCAGAATCGAAGTAACGCAACGTGTACACCGCAAAACAACTTTTAACCACTTTAAACTTTTTTTAACAACAGACGTTATGTTACGTGACTGCTTTGAGTTGCTTTCCCGTTTTTAGATACGAATATGTTGTGGCAGTTTGTGCTGGGACTCTAATTAGCAAAGGTGATTCGCAGCGTTGGTGTTAAATCACGCACTTATCTACACTGCGAATAATTACTTACAAAATCATAATTGTATACTAAAATTAATATTAAAATAAACCTACAGTTCCCTAAAATAACATTCAACAGTAGCAGTTAATATGGTAAGATAACGGATAAATATACATAAACAAAGAAAAAACAACTAGTCCCGAGATCAATGTAGAAAAACAGATTTTCTCTAAATTGACCCAACCGGGAATTGAACCCGGGACTTCAGAGATGGCGCGACGCCAGACCCGGCGTGCTAACCACTCGACCACGGAGATCTTCATTGTTACATTGTTTGTTCTTTGATAGAAAAATAGTTAAGAGGCCTATTACATCTCGAATGTGATTTTTGCGTAAAATGCCCATTTTCGCATTTTGTAGTAATTTTGCAGTTGTATTTATCGTTTTTTATCGAAATAGCATAATAAATGTGTGCATAATATTACAAATCTCCATTCTGTGAGCATAAGTTGAATTCAGACGGCCGGCGCATCGCATTTTGTAGTAATTTTGCAGTTGTATTTATCGTTTTTATCGAAATAGGATAATAAATTCAGTATAAAATCTTTATTCCTCATGAAGTAACAATTACTCTGGTATAAATTTTGCTCAATAATATTATCGTAGATAGGAGATATTCACAGTTAACATAAAGCGATTTTCGAATTTTTTGGTTTAGATTAAGATTTATTTCATATATAATCAATGATATCTAAAAATTCCGGGGCCGCTACGCACTATTCTACTTCACTATAAGAGATAACATTATATAACAGAAAGCTCCAGTTAGCTCAGAGAAGGTTTAGAAACATCTAGAAAGTTGTAGAACATTCTGGAAGGCTGTGGAACTTTCTAGAAAACTACAGGTATGTGTTTAGAATGCTATAGAAACATCTAGAAGGTTGTAGAACTTTCTGGAAAGCTGTGGAACTTTCTAGAAAAGTAAAGGGACGTTTTAATAGAACTTTCTAGAAATTATAGAAACATGTAGAAAGTTGGAATGTTATAGAACTATCTAGAAAACGGGAACACCTATAAATACGCGGAGCATTCTACGATCGGCAGTCAGTGTAACAAGAATCGTTCTCGAGTTAACAGCAAGAAGTCAAGTCGCAAGAATCCAGTGCGCTTTTGCAATTCGGTAGAATAAAGGCCGATTGTTTAATCAGTGTTACTTCAAACGTTCTGGATATAACAGCAAGTTTAAGTCGCAAGAATTCAGTGCGCTTTTAACAATTCGGTAGAATAAAGGCCGATTGTTTATTCAGTCTCACATCAAACTTTGTCGAGTCAACAAGTCGCAAGAATCCAGTGCGCTACTATACTGTGATACTACTCTGTAAATCTGAGGAAAATAAAGGAATATAAATAAATAAATAAAATAAATAATATAAATAAATCTTTCCCACAATTACACCAATTATCTAGCCCAAGAGAAGCTTCGAAGAAACTCGTTAAATGGTTACTAGACAACGGATAAACATACTTAAAATACATAAATACATACTTATTATACATAGAAAACACCCAGACCCGAGACAATTTAGAAAAACAATAATTTCTAAATTGACCCGACCGGGGATCGAACCCGGGACCTCAGAGATGGCGACACCATGAAAACCGGTGTACAAACCACTCGACCAAGGAGGTCGTCTGAATAAGTATTTCAAGGCTTTCATTGCCAGAAGAACAGGTACAAGCGGACCCAAGATCACAAGACTTCTCTCGGCATCCTTGTCCCAGCCAGCTCGTAAGAAAATAGTCAACAAAAACAGTCCACTACCCGACGGACGGTAGTAGTTTAGTCTGGCTCCTGCACGTCTCTATAGACAGAACGCGTCATAGAGCTGCCGCCGCCGTTAGATACGCCCGCCGTCCACAACTTGTTTAGAACAGTAGTTCAATCGATGTGCTCAAAAAAGTGCCTTCGCGCACTTTATGAAATTTTTTCTATGCAATTTTGGGTTTAATTAAAAAGTTAAGCAAAATTTACAAAAAGCGAGGCCGCTATGCACTATTCCAATAGCTATTCTACACTATTCAATAAGTCATAATTGTTAATGTATTTTTGTTTCTGAGATCCATAACGCCAAAATTGGCCATTTTCCGCAAAAATCAAAGTCGAGAAGTAATAGGCCTCTCAACTAGAAAGTCAATAACTACGGTGTCGCATTAGGAATATTCTGTAATGATAGTTGTCAGTTTGAAAATAAATAAATAAGATGCTGCGCAAAAGTAGGCACTTTCAGTTACTTATACGGGACATAATTATACAAAAACGCGTTTGCAGTGTCCGGTAGCGGTATCTGAACGCAACCCGTGTCGGCAACAAAAGTGTGTACGTTTGTGCAGCGCCTAAGCGTCACCCCCAATATTAATGATATCGAAAGGCGCCATCTAGTGACTATTAGGTTTACTAGATGGGGCTGTTTCGATACCATATCAGTTCGAGTGAACTTCAACTCAATCGAATGGTAAACTTTCACGTGATGTCAATGACTAAGGAGACACGCCAGCCGGTCAACCAATCCAAATCCGCCAAATTTGTCAAATCGATAAATAGATAGATAAACACTTCATTGCACATACACAAGAAACAGTTACACATGACATAAGCTTAAAACTAGTATGTACAAAGGCGGTCTTATCGCTGTAAGCGAACTCTTCTATACAACCTTAGGAGGAGACAGAGGAATGCGCAAGTTTTAATAAATAGATATTAATATGATGGACAATAAATGAATATATATTTAATTATAAACATACATACATACCTAATATATTATAAAACATACATAAATATATTCTTATAAAACATTTTAAATAAACTATAACAAGTTATTAGCGAAGACAGAGGCAAAAGATGCTTGTGGAGTTTAGATTTAAAGATGGACAAGGACTTGTGAGTAGAGGATGCCGAACCGGACCTTATTTAGGAACCGGGTTTTTCCGTTCCATTTTACCGAAGAACCGGGTACCCGGTTTTTTTGGTGCTTCGGGATCCGTAAAATAAAATAATGTTTTATTTGTTATCAATGCTTTTATTTAGGAAGTCTATTAATTACAGTTAAGATCGACTAGTAACAGATAACAATAAAATCATCAAATAATCAATAATATCAATTATAATATTAATAGAGTTTCACTGTCCGTAGTAATTCCGGTAGAAGACACTGAGCGAAGTCTCTACGCAGCTGGAGGTCCCCAAGAGAGGCTTTCACCTCAGGATCTCCAATAATGCGTACCGCTCGCCTTTGCAGTCTATCAAGTGCATCGAGGAGGTATTTAGCAGAGCCGTCCCATAGATGGTAGCAATACTCCATACTCGATCGCACCTGAGTCTTGTACAGCAAACAGCGCTGCTCGGGAGTGTAAAACCGCCTCACCTTTTTGAGAATACCCAACTTTCGGGAGGCAGCTAATATAACACTCGTTGTAGCATTTTGGATTCAGTTAGTGGCCGATGTCCATGCCGAGAATGCTGAGGTTCACCGAAATGGGTAACGGAGAGTTCTGAAGAGAGGGAGGAGTAAGGAAGGGAGTTACCTTGGACGAGAATGCACAAACCTGGGTTTTGCTGGCATTAAACTCGACCAGGTTTTCAGATCCCTACTTAGAGACATGATCGAGAGCCAGGTTCAGTTTGGCAGCTAGTTCTTGCCTTTTCACCACGATATCGGCTTGCTTTGCCGCAGGATGTCCTATGTACCGCTCATGCACCGTTTACTGTCATCCGCATAACAATGAATATTGCCCAAGGACTACATGTCATTAATATGCAGTAGAAATAGAGTAGGTGAGAGCACAGAACCCTGCGGCACTCCGGGCATTTACTTTGAAGAACGCGGAGGAACTACGCTCACAAAGGACACGAATCCTCCGCACAAACGAGCACACACGAGGCGGCACACCGAAGGCCGGTAACTTGGAAGGAAAAGAACGATGCCATACTCTATCGAAAGCTTTGGCGATGTAAAGGCTAACTGCCAGGGATTCGCCATGATTATTCATCGCTTCACCCCATGCGTGTGTAAGGTACGCTAGAAGATCACTTGTTGATCGGTTGGGTTTGAACCCATACTGGCGATCATGGAGCAGCGAGTGATTCTCTAGGTAGTAAATAAGCTGAGAATTAATTATCCGCACAAACACCTTGCACAGAAGTTACAGCGATGGGAATAAAACAGTCTAATATTTTTTCCACGCCAAATCACAGTATAATAAAATGTCTCAGTCTTAAAAACTACTAATAGACTACTTAATTGAAAATTTAAATTTATTTTACGACATTGATAAGAACCGAAAAATCGGGTAAAACAATTTTAAGAACCGGTTCTTTGAAGATTAAAAGAACCGGATAAAACCGGGTCTTTTCGGAACCGGGTAGAACCGGGTGCACGCCCTACTTGTGAGTGACGGATTTCGGAAGGTAAATTGTTCCAAAGGAAAGTAGCTTGGACTGTAAAAGAATCCTTATAATATATTAATTCTTATACCACAACTATAAAGCTATGCTACATTGACGAAATTTGACGTTCTGTGGTAGGTTGGCCAGCTGGCGTCTGCACGCCGTACTCCGTACCAAGTGTTACTGAATGTATTATACTTTCAAAGTTAAAACACAATGTTGAAATATAAAGTTAATAAGGAAACAACAAGTCCACGCCATCTGAGTCGCGGGTACTCTGCATAAAACCACAACCACATGGTCATTATCGTGGTTTCATATATAATTTGTGGTCAAGATATTACGCACATGAAGGAATGATGTTATAATTTCAAAATTAAATTCGAAATAACAGAAATAATTTTAAAGTCGTTTTATCTCAATGTGTTGATGACACTTGAATACCTAGAATTATGTAATTGAAAGTTTCACTCTTTTGGTATTGGTGTTACCATATTATATTTAAAATCCTTATGTGCTAGTTCCTAATTGTTTCCATTAAACGTTTTAGGAAGCGGCAGTACATTTGAAGCATGCCCTCGACCTGAGACCAGACTTCGAGCCGGCGTTGACCGCCCTCAAAGACATAGAAAACATACCGGAGGCCTCGGTGCACGTTTACACGCTACTTATCATCGTATGTTTGGTGAGTAGCGTTTAGTACTATAAGTACTTACCTATATTATACTGCTACTATTCAAGCATCTTGCATAACCTAACGGTGGGTCTCGAGGTGCCAGTAAAAATAAAACTTAGTGAATTAAGGAAAGGGGATGCTACTATTCAAGGGCATCGCCAACCGATGGCCCAGGGCGGAGCAAGCCGATATAAATGAAAGAGGCGATTGTAAGAACGATACAAAGTTTCAGTATGTTAAGTCCACGACCTCTTCACTGTACATAGAAGCATGCCTAAGGTTTCAGAGTAGGACAACATTATTTTCTTGCGATTTTTTACTGTTAATTAAGTATTTTTTTAATCTCTAGGGGGGCAGCACGTGGGTGTATTGGGCCATAACCCACCACGCTGGCCCAATACGGGTTGGTGGGTTTTAACGACTGCCATCTTACGGCAACAACCGAGACCAACGGCTTAACGTGCCATCCGAAGCACAGAGGAGCTCGAGATGTTTTTAACTTGCTCACCCATCCAGCGACCCGGCATTGCGAAAGTTGCTTAGCGGGCAAGATCGCAAGCCAAACGCGCTAGCCGCTGCGCCATCGAGCTCCTCAAGAGCCTAGCCGGGAACCGCAAAATCAGTCGACATATGCACAATAACAACTGCACATTTGCTCAGCGCGATAGGTGGTGAGCCCAGCCGCTTCATGCTGTTGGATGTATGTGCAATCTGTAGTCCGTTATTCGCTTTTTACTACTCAAGGGAAAATATGGGTTATTAGAGAGGGCGGAATTATGTAGAGTTATTTATGAACTTGCATCGAAGTGTTGATATTAATATGGATCTTCCCGGGATTTCTAATGGACAATCCCGTGTGGAAAAAAAGAGACAAAATGTAGTACATTTCGTTAAGCGGGGAGTGCTCCGCATTTCCGCTATTGTTTTCTTTTATTCTCACAAGCTATGTTGTGCGAACTACAAATGTGGCAACATCGCGCGTGTGCCCTTTGGAATTTTGTAACTTCGGACATCCGATGTCGTTGATATAAATTTGGCAACGTCGCGCGTACAGTGGTTTAAATTGTGTAAAAGTAAGTAACTTTTTTATTTGACAAATCACGGGATTTTTCTGCTCTTTAAAATTAATGTCTGGATTTGAGGCATATCCACTTTATTCCTTCGCTGTATGAAATCAGTATAAGTACATAAATAACTCTACCTAATTCCAACCCCTGGTTATTAGTATTCTTTTAATGAGCCTTCACCACCCAGCTCTTATTATACTTACTTACTCGCGACGCTTACCAACCTCGTTGGCGAAAGCGTGACTGTAAGTGCCCTTTTCATGTGACGCCGATTTCGGCACGCGTGCGGATTTATATTTTAAATGTTTTAAAATTAGCTAGGAGATAGTTACTTTTTTAACGTTCATCTCTGCACGAGTACACTGACTGGCGACACGCACGAGACTACCGCAGTCTACGAAATCTTTGTCCTGCGTGCAACCAGCAGCGTGATTTTATTCCCACGCGCACCAGCAGTGCGATTGCGTAAAGTCAATCGTATTCATTTGACAGTTCATATTGTATCATAATAATGTCATTCCATACATTATTACGATACAATATGAACGAATCCAATCGTTCATCCAATGAATACGATTGCCTTACGCAAATGGCACTAAAACCAGCCCAAAACTTCTAGAAATTTCGATCACATAAAAACGAGATCCACAATCCCATACGAAATCGTTGCGGAATAGTTATACATTTGACGTATAGGTATGTGTTTTGTCAGAATAGCAATTTTAAAGGGGGTCCTGCACGAAATGTGAATATTTACGTATTTTTAAGTCACTTGTTCTATGCGCTGAATTAGTTAAATACATTAAAAGAACTTATGTAAGTTGATCATTGCACAAGGTTATAGCCTTGTTGAAATTAATTTAAAACAAATTCTTTAAATATTAACAAACAATACATAAATCTAGTGACATCTAAAAACATATTTTTTCGAAAACTTTCTTAATTTTAAGCATTAAACAATAATTCTTACATGAACATATTTGTATTGATATTCCGCAGGACACTCTTCCTTCTTAAAAAGTAAGTTTTTTTTATCACAAGCACTTGATGGTTTTGCACATTTCGCAGAATAAAAACATTGCTCTAATTAAATTAATAGTTCTGAAACTTCAAAGCAGAATTGTTCTAATTGTAAATATCAATATGATTGATTTTGCTTTGGAGTTCATTAAGAGACTTTATGTCAATTTTTGCGATTTCGAAATAAAGTCTTTAAGATGTATTGTTTCGTATCCAGATCTGCAGATAATTGTAAAAAAACCTAAAACATTACGCTGTGCCGGTTTGGAATCCATTTTACAAAAAGTACACAGAGTCCATTGAGAAAGTCCAACGTATTACATATAGTCCAGCGCTTCGTCATGTTAATACTTAGCTCGCACACCATCAAACGAATTGCGTACCCAAACATCTTGCTATAGTTTGTTCGCGTTAAGAATGCAGTGACGTCATACTAGTCCGCTGTCCTCCTATCGTATAATCGTTCCTAATTAGAAAGTCAAGTTCACAGTGGCCGGTTGAACGCATACTTTCGAACGCAACGGTTGTCCTGTGCTTTGTGTGTAACTAAATTTTTTAATAATTAATAAGTCAAGCAACATTACACAAATTATTCTTTTACCTCACCTATTCGTAAAAATAAAAGTGGTTAATGCGTAGCGGAGAAGGAAAGTAATTTATAACGTTACTAAGTACTTTAAACAGTGTGATTTAATAGGCTCTGGACATTATAGTACAAAAAACAGCAACTGCATGCGGTGTGTCCGAGAGAACAGTTTATAATATTAAAATTAAAAGGAGAATTATAATTTATTGTCCTTATAGGTATTTAAATTTATTGAGTATAATGACTGTATTTTGATTATCAGGGGGGGTGTCACTCCGCAGTTTAGGTAGGTTCGTTTGGCGCGCCTCCCAGGCAGGCCGCCTAGGCGTATGGCAGTAAAGGTTGCCGCGAGCCATAGCACCCAACACCGAGCACCGAGTCGCTTAACTCGTAATCACTGTGCGCGCGCGTAAACCCTACGCTCTGTGACGTCATGACGTCAAATCGATATCGAGTCAGTGTTGCTTAACGGAATATGAACGCTCGGGTCACACGATAAGTTTCAATTTCGCGTGAAAGTCGTTAGAGAGTGAACCTTCTGTACGTAGTACTATTAGTTATTCTGTGGTATTATGAATACCACGGTGAATACACCTTTACCCTGCAGTTCACTGATGACGTCACTGCATTCTTAACGCAAACGTAGTATAGGTACCATTAGGTACTACCTAATCTACTCTTTTTTGTGCATCTAGTTTTATATAGATTTATTAATTTAATTGGTAATATAACCGTGTTAATTAATAAATAATAAATAAATAAATAATATGTGCTCGAAACCTGACAACTTCTAGAACATGTTTTACGCCCAACCCGACAGGTGATGGGCGTGCTCCTAGTAATCCTGTCGTCAGTCGACAGCGGCAACGACGCTGAGGAGCACAAAACGCAACGCCACTTCAACAGAGCGATGGCGATGCGCTCGATACGGGGCGTCACGCTTCCTGGCTCTAGGGGGCGCAAGAAAGGCGCCAACTGAAAGCCTCGCCACCGACTGCGCCTGAGTTTACGATCTCTGCAAGTACTTTATAACGTATAATAGTATAAGGCTAGTGCAGGGGTGCAGTACTCGGCACACTTTTGTCTGTCACAATAAATAATTATATGCGGATTTTAAAGCCTAGTTCGCTAGAATGCTAGAAGTACGTGATTTGCTTTTTTTTTGTAAAAGGAGGCAAACGAGCAGGCGGAAGGTAATCACCGCCGCCCATGGACACCCGCAACCGAAGGCCTTGAGGATGATGATTTACTCCTTGTAGGATCATTGAGGAAGATGTAGGGAGTGATGAACCTCCAGTATGGTCACTCATCAGACGAAACATAATTGCTACGAAAGTCATTGTTACACGATAGTAGTATTACGCCGGGCGAGCAATCCCATTCGTGCTGCAACGCAGCGTGTCTCTTCCACTCAGAGAAATCTAGTTAGCTTATTTTAGAATTCGCTTAAGGCGCTCTTTTCCCGTTTTTAACAATTTCGATTGATTGTACCGCCACCAATATAAAACATAACGGTTCTAAAATTCATATAGATATTATAATATAGTTAAACATATTATCTAATGACTCTTAAAGACAGAAACATGTTTGTTAATACTTCACTCGATAGAAAAAATTTAAAGATAGCTCTGTCAACATTTTAAAAGAGCTGTAAGTCAGATATTACATTAATAAATGATTTAATTTTTTTACCAATAGAAAAAACTTTTCATTATCCAGTGAATGCAAAAACCACATATTTTTTATTTCACTTGTTTTTTCCTATAAAAGCAAATAACCTATAAAACGCGCCTATTCGCGCCACTTTGCTGATACACCCGACCCGTACCGTCGTACCGTCGAGAGAGCGAGAGTGAAGCGCTCGGAATACCTCGCCTTAAAATAAGCAACGAAGCGAAGCAACATCCTACTACTTGACTAAATTACTAGCACAGCTGCGAACTAGGCTAGGCCGCCTTAAAGTTAGCAGCAGTGATCCTTGCGGTTGTCGCTGAGATTGTATCTGTATAAAACGCACGGCTGACGCGTGGCTATAGTTACAAAGCAACGCGGCAACGCCCTTAGTTCGTCGTGTGCGTTACTCGATGCAGTTCTGGATTATTCTGACGGACAAAAGTACGCGGAAGACAGTACCTCGTATGCGCAGGCCTTTATACGCATTTGTTTCTATTTGTTGCCCATTTTTTATTTTTCTTTATTGTACATTTTAAAAGATTCCGAGGCTCTTTCGTTGAATTCTGTGGGCCTGGCACGAACTTTTATCGAAATCATTTCATAACATTATGTCATTACGTCATAAATTCTGACGTCTGTCTAGTGTCAAGTTAGTTCCATTGAAGGACGTTTGGCGCTGTTTCGAATTCCACTAATTCGATCATTGTCCTAGCAAGAGCTACTCGTACAGTATGTCGTCGCAGTGAAAATTACAATAATAATGTGAACTCTATGCAGCTAAGATTATATAAGGCCGCAGTTTTTTCACAACAAACATAATATGCAAGGAAATTAGCAATAGGTTGAAAAGATACTTTTGGTTTATGTGTATTTTATAATACGCAAGTAATTTTTATTTTTCTTACATTTACAACTTCGTAAATCGTGCGGGCACGTGGCTAATTAATTACTCATTAAACACATATTTTACAATAAATAACGTAATTCGTTTTGCCAGGAATCTGCAGACTTATAATTATTGTAAACTTTTCAACAAAATAATATACGGGTATAGCAATATAGTATCGAATATAGTAAGTCAATAAACAACGTTTCTTGTTATTCTCTATTGGTTTTTTAAAGGCTATAAAACTCGTTTCAGACAAACGAAAATTTACCTTGTGGTATATTATATGCCGTGGGAATAGATAATATTATCTATACCTCTATTAGTGTGAACTCCATTTGAAAGATATTCTATATACTATCGATCCATAAATCTGTAATACTATGCCCTTTGAAAACTGAATATCACAGTAATTATGATCTGCATATAAGATTTGGATCTTTCCGGTTCCGTTATTGTGTGCATAGAGTTCATATTGTTTTGGCCAACTTTTGATGTACCTCTCGCAGTATATACTCGGTGACATAGTATATGAAAACTTACTCAGAAAATTGAAGTAAACAGCAAATCAGACTACCC
This sequence comes from Scoparia ambigualis, assembly GCA_963921215.1. Taxonomy (NCBI): domain Eukaryota; kingdom Metazoa; phylum Arthropoda; class Insecta; order Lepidoptera; family Crambidae; genus Scoparia; species Scoparia ambigualis. Next base: position 9,987,657 of record OY992507.1, read on the forward strand.
CAAAACGTCAAAAATCTGCAATCGAATTTGAATTCAACGCTCAACTGCTGAAGTTGAAAATAGTTTGGAGAATTGTGACAGTTTTGTACAGCCGGAAGAGCCGTTGTGTTCTTCACTGCCCCTCGCCACTACTTTTGTAGTGACATAATCTAATAACGGACTACAAAATTGTTAACAACTTCAATTTTCTTAGTAAAATAATTCCGTGTGTTCAATTTACCGTTGATGATATTCAAAGAGAATTTTAATAATGTTATCTCAGCTTACTTGGGTTGTATCGTTAAATAAAAATATGTTCCTTAGTTATATAATTTTTTAAGGAAAACTTAGTGTTTTGTATTTTTTTTTATATGAAACAAAATACGACTTCGCAAGATTCTAATCTCAGGCTCTAATGATAAGAACAAGAAATAAACTTTATCGCTTGAAATAAATGCAAATTGCGCGTGATGTCCTATAGATCTAAACGATTAATATGCATAATTGCATACTATTGATGCATGCGGAGGAAGATGAACACGTTATGGTACTGTTCCATTATAAATTGTAAATTTTTTTAAAGAATGTTTACATAACACTCGATCAAGCTAATATCGCCTCTTATTGATATGTCAAATTGCCTAGAGTTAACAGTTTTATCAAAGTCAAAGTTAAATAGTTAATTCAATCGAGTAATTGGGTAGGTAATTAAAATGCTGTTGCATTTAATTGCTTTTTTATAAAGAATGTTAATATTACCCTCGCTCAAGCTAACATCGCCTATTTACATTGATCATATCAAATTTTCTATAATTGTTTAATAATGTTAATGAGTACTCTCAATTTTCTTATTACCTTTATAAAGAACGTTCTGTATATGTATAACAAGTGAATATTACATTGACATATTAAAACTTCATCATTCATGTTATTAATTACAACACTTTATTGCTTATTAATTATAATTCAATATGATCCTATGACTTATGGACATTTCTGAAACCTGTTTTATTTTTCTTTATTACACCTAAATATTATTCAAAAGAGTACAAGTAATATCTATTGGCAGCTTGTGATTGAGTTATAATACATTTTAATATCGGGCATAAAACAGTAGAAATTATATAGTGGCTGTATAGAGTTAATGTCATATTTGTCAAACGCTCCATAGAGTACGTATTGCCATTATGTATTTGATTTCTACTCTTTTTGCAAGACTATATTTTGTGATTAGACCAATACTTACTCTTTAGATGCTTTGACAATAATTGGCTGGTTGTACTGATATTTCAGATTAGGCCCGGATATAATGGAACAGTATCATCATTAGGAGGCTAATGTACAAAACGTTCTTGTAAAACAACTGACCATATTCGGTCTTGCCATGTCTAATTTTGATCTCTGCTTTGTAGTCTTCTCCTTCTCATTATAGTTAAAAGAAACTTTAAAACATTATTACAAGAAAAAAATTTACCTAACATGGTCCACATTGGTTTTTTAATGATTTCATTATGTAAATCTTACCTATTTTTAATCGGAAACGATAAACAATGTACCTACTTTTACGAAGTTGAGATTTAAAGTCCTACGTGTTTGTAGCTAGTTATAGCAAAAGCTCGAATGGATAGAAGTGTTCTTGGTCTGTAACGCCACTAAATTAAGGAAGGGAACGCGAAGCCCTGTTGGAAAGGCACGACGCGAGTTTGTATGGCGCGCCAACCTCTAAATGCAACCTAGTCATTCACTTAGACAAGTTGGGCCTGCCCAGTGTGTATTTCTTATTGTAGTGCATGCAAAAAAAACTTGTTAAGTGTTCGTAGCGTCTTAAGGATTTAAAGGGAGGCGTTAAATTTCGAGATTGGTAAAAATGTACCTGTTTTCAGTGGTTCTTTTGTTGATTTTTGACTATTTATAACTTAATACATGATTGTCTTAGCATCTAAATGTATGTGTATTATTTCCCATAATCGACATTACACTACAAATGCAGGGAAGAGTTCCCGCCTACCATCGTCTTTTATTGCGATCGACCTCACCGAGTCGCTACGATGTCGTCCTTTTTAGTGTGCGATTTAGTTACGCGTAAGTATATTGCAGAGACTCGTACCTAAGTCATATGAGAGCGAAATTCTTGGTAAGTACCGTTTAGTACTAAATCTATAAGTACTATAAATAAAAATAAATTGCCACGAATGTTTGTTCGTGCATCAGTTGAGAACGGCTGCACCTATATGTAGGTTTGCCCACTATACTGTTAAAAACAGTATTATACTGTTTTTCACTACATTATACTTTTTACTGTTAAATAAAAATAAAGTACCTACCTATCCAAAATACTGTTTTAGTATCACTGGTAACCATAAACCTGTTTAAAAAGTAAAAAAGTTGCGAACGTTATCCGCGCGGTGCAGCGCAGCCATATTAGAATCTTTAAAAAATTAAATAAGTACCTACTTACTGTCTATTTTTCTAAAATACTGTTTATTTTTATTATCTCACCTTAAAATACTTTTTTTTTGAGTTGGCAACCCTACCTATATGGCTAATTATTTATTGGTTGTGTTTGTAAATATCAGGGCAAGGTTTGTGTAAAATAAAAAATGGATATCCGTCACGGGATACTGGTTGTTTACGCGGACGAAGTCGCGGACGGGCCGCTAGTGTATAATAATTATAATATTAACCCTCACTGTCGCACCGCAGGGCACAAGCCTTTCTTCTACTGATTGCGGTCATTTTTTCCCGTTAGGAGATATTGCTTGCTGGAGGCATGGACACAAATGGTTTCTTAAACTTATTTACTTTATTTTACAGAAAGGCACGTTGTCTTTAAGAGTACCCTGATGATGATTGTGACTATAAAGTCGAAGCGTTTAGTTAAGTTATTGAATGCCTAATCTCGAGTGGGCTAATTCTCAAAATAATTTTAAAAAAAAACTTTCCTACATCACACCAATTATCTAGCCCAAGAGAAGCTTCGAAGAAACGTGTAAATGGTTACCCTCCTCCGTGCTTCGTTTTCCTCATTGCTGAGGGTCTTGCCCTCCTTCATCATATATGTGACGCTTGATGATTGAGCGCCATCTGGACCGGTTGCCAGCAACGTGTAGTGCATCGTGCATAGAGGTGTCCAGCGCGGTACGGATTTGGTCGGACCAACGCATCGGGCTGCGGCCGCGAGCTCTTTTTCCTGCTACCTTCCCCGTAACAATTAATTTCTCTAAATTGTTACCACTTTTTCTGGCAATGTGACCGAAGTACTCTAGGATTCTCAAAAGGCATATGGATGAGAGCCTGGATTTGATTTTCAGTTGCTTGAGAATCGACACGTTGGTCCGATGAGCTGTCCAAGGAATCCGCAGCATTCTCCTCCAGCACCGCATTTCAAACATCAATGCGGTTTCGGTCCAATGCTTTTAGCGTCCACGTCTCAGCACCGTATAAGGAAATCGAGAACACGAGAGCACGCACTAGTCTGACTTCAGTACTCAGTGAAACGCTACGGTCTTTTCAAGTCTTGTGGAGTTGGGACATAGCGTTCCTGGCCATTCCTATACGCCGCCGTACTTCAGCTTCGGTGGAACCATTATTGCTTATGCTTGATCCCAGGTATATGAAGTTATCAACGACTTCCAGTTGTAAGGTTCCACTGAGATCCAGCTTATACGCGCGGTCCACCACCATAATTTTTGTCTTGGATCTGTTAACAAATAGGCCAAGCTAATTGCTAACAGTCTCCATCCTGCTCAGTAAAGCGACCATTTCAGATTCAGTTGCAGCTAAGAGGGTCGTGTCATAGGCATAGCGGAGGTTGGTGATTTTCACTCCGCCAATGCACACTCCTCCATCCCAGTCGCGCATGTTCGTCTCATGATGTTGTTTCCGTACGCATTAAATAGAACAGGAGATAAAAAAACAGCCCTGCCGAACGCCTTTTTCAAATTTGAAGGATTTTGAGGTTACCACAGCCACCTTGACCACTCCCTGACTCTGAGAGTACAGACTTTCAAGAAGTGCAGTAAGGTGGTCGGGGACACCAAGCTCCGCAAGCACTGTCCACAAGCATCCCCAGTTGACACAATCAAACGCCTTACTATACTGCCGTACTTAAGCTAGAAAAGGGTTAACCCCAAGTAGTCGATTTTGAGATATCGTCAAAAAACGTGGGAAATGATGTCTCTAAAAAACTATAAAAGATAGAGAAAACGTTATTTAACACAAAGATAGCACATATTGTACTCTACCTTAGGGTATTATGGCCATTTTAAAATATTGTCAGTAAAATTCCAAAAAATGTTTTTTTTTAGTTAAGCTAAGTATTTTTTTCTAAAGTTAAAATAATTACGGCACTAAAACAGGGTTAACCATACCGTAACTGACTTTTAGCGTAGTAATTTCGGGTAACTGTCACAATCAATAATTTACTTCAAAGTTATTCAGAAATGCTTAGCTATAAGACAGCTAAGCTTCTTAACTGGTTTCTAACTAAGCTTTCTATATGAAAAACAGCAGCACAATCCTAAATAAGATAATGGCTAAGGTATTGTAACCTTTATTTAACTAAGAAAAGACAATGTTTTTAAAAGTATAGCAAGAATTTACAAGACATTACTTAGCTAAAATAAAGTTATGTACATATTATTCGTGGTTAACCCTGTTATAGTTTAGCAAAGATCATTGATAAGTTGAAAAAATAAAACCATTAATTCAAAGAAAATGTGTAATAAAAACATAAAACTTAAATTTAAAAAAATAAATGACTCTTCAACAAATACTACGTTTAATATGAAATCACTAAAATTTTGCAAAAGCTTATAATAATTCTGTTTTAAAATTGCTTAAATTAAACATTATAAAATAAAAAATCTGTGAGTACTTAGCATAATAATCATCAAAATTAGATCCATAAAATTTCACGTAATCACACAACATTACTAACTAAATACTTCTGGACATGAAAAGCATAAGGTCGTATCTAAAAAGTCAGGTTTTCAAGAGGGCAAAAAAATATTGAAGATATTTTTGTCAAATTTTAATACAAAATGAACGATATTTAACAGTTTTTTGAGTCCTACTTATGATAACCAACCTTTTATATTTTTAATAATTAGACTCATTTTTAATATTTAAATAATATAAAATTATATTTTTTTTGCCTGAATCCGACTTTATACCTGAAATAATGTATTATAGTTTATGAAGGTCTTTGTTTACGTTAAATTTATAAACGACTTTCTGCTGACAATTTATATGAATGAACTGTAATGTTATGTTTCAATGCAGCTTTATGGTTTTAACTTCTTAACGATGGTAAACGTCTGATATAAGTATGTTCTTGGTGACATAAAAGTAAAATATACATGAACAATGAGCTTTGAGCATACGACTCCCTACGTCATCAGGTTTCTTTTTGGCCACTTAAGAATGATGCGGAGATCGTTGCAATCTCGCTGACTTGCTTGCGTTTTTTTCCATGTAGCTGGATTCACAACTTTCTTATTTACTTTTTGCGACATTTCTGACTCATAGACATTATTTGTACCTGTCTCCTGAGTGTTATTGTTGTTTATTAAATTTGGCTAATTAATTGTAAGCCATGATACCATAAGCAGGTATATTTGAATCGCGATTCAAGCTGTCAACTCCCCCCGAATCAATAACATTTTTGGGTGAAGCATCAAATAATAATTACACAGTTATTTGGTTTATGGACAACTATAGTTTTGCAACATTTTGATTGTTGTGGTAAGATAAAATTTTCTTCGTTATCAGAATCACTGCTCGAACAACCCTTTTCAATTACATTGACGCTTACAACAGCCTCCAGACATGGCTTCTTTCTAGGAGGTAGAAAGTAATTAGCACTGTCATATGATTCATTTGTAGGACCTTTATGATCTTCTAATGTTACTAATTCAGTCATTATCTAATATTACTGGACCTTCGTTTTCAGATAGTGAGGATATGTGACGTTTCACCGGTAATTGCCATTTTTTATCATCATCAACTACAGCTTGAATCATAGTAGTCTTCATTAGGTTCATAATAATCGCCGCTATCTTAGTCAAGATTAACTTCCAATTAACAGTCTCATGAATGGTTTTCTTGAACGTATTTGCCAAAGACCAATTAGAAAGTTCTTCCATCAAGTCATTTAAAAGAAAAAAGACGTTTCATATTTAAGTAGAGGTACAGGTAGGTATTTTAGATATTGTGAAAATCCTCCATTCTTGTTATTAATAAAAAGATAAATAAAACTTGTCAAACAACGTATGACTTCTTCAATACTATTATTATTACTTTCCTTGGAATTTTGAGATGTGAGATGATTTTGAGTGGTAGAGCCACGCTGCGTTGCAGCACGCATTTGACCGGGATGCCCGGCGTAATACCACCCTCTCACGAATATCCAGCGTGAAATAATATAATGGCACTTGGTGCTGTTGTGGTTCGTCCGGCTAGTGAGGGTTCCGGAGCCCCCCCCCCCCCCCCCCCTTGGCTTATGTTTACTAAAACATTATTATTTATTTTAAATATAATTATAATAAAAACTATCAATAATCATAACTTAAGTTGTAAATGCTATTTTATTACCTTCTTGAATAAACGTCGGTAATAGTTTTTAGGAAAGTTACTAGAATTTGTGCGCAGCTCCACAAGCGAGAATTAAGTTTTAGTTAAATTAGTGTTTTGTTTCATCCTGAAGATGCTATTATGTAGTTGAAAATGTGGGTACCTATCAATATTTTCAACGCTGTTCAATACAAGCTCCGCACGGCTGTAAGCGGTGTGATAGGGAGTCACTTCTTTGACCTTTCTTGTAGGTATAAAATTGGTATTCTGTAAATAAAACAGCCTCAACTTTGACCACAGCCGTGACTGCAGCGAAAGATGTGACGGCTGTAACATTTTAGACCACAGTCATGCGCGCAGCGTCTATATGCCTATCTGCTGTATAATATATAACTTGTATGGTAGCAAGTACATACCTACTAACTTGTATGGCAGCAGCGGTACAACGGTCGTGGTCAAGATATACAAGTAAAATCATATCTACAATAAAAACCTAAATGACTTACCTTTCCATATTACGAGACATTGTGTTTTGGCGGGAACGCGACAAAAATTCGCTGCTCGTGGGCTCTCCGGCCAAATCACAGATAGAACAATATCAAAAAGAATTAGATTTGACAATAATTGACAACCGCCGTGTGCGTCCGTGGCACGAGATGCAACTGTAGATAACTGTGTTCTAGCCTATTAATGAGGCTTAACCTTTTTTAAACCAAGGATGACGTGTATAAAATGAATTTATTTTACTTGGCATAAGAAGGGTTAAAGGATCTTAAATGATTTGTAATTAAGTTTTTGATGTTAACCTATTTATAGTTTAGTTTTGTACGAACATTAGCTTAAACTGTACTAGCCTTTAGCAGGGTTAAAGTCCCATAACTTAATTTAAGTCTAGCATAGATGAATAACCCTCTTATAGTTAAGCAATTTATACAAAAATATCTAGTCTTCGTTAAGTTATGATACTTTAGCCCCCTTACAGACTAGTATTGTGGGTTAGCTGTTTTTTAATTAAGTAAATCGTGAAAATAGTGTCACTTAACTGTTCACCGACAAGCTGTATCTCTTTAACTAATAATGATACAGGTATGGTACCTAGATCAAAATGTAAAGAATTTTGCGCTTTGTTACTTTGCATTATTAACTCAAAATTGATCAAACGAGGGTTAACCCTTTTTTAGCTTAAGTACGGCAGTATAGTCTACGAAACACATGATGACTGGTGTGTTATATTCGTAGGCCTCTTGTGCCGACTTTCCCTGTTTGTCGACTTTACTGAAATATCATACGATTACCCTTATGCTGAATTTTCATGGTTCCTTTATGCAGACTTTTATAACTAATCCATGTTTAGGTTTAGAATGCCGAAAAAATAAATATCTACGGTTTAAGAACCGCAATGCCGACTTTTTGAACAGTCGTGTGCAGTAGTTTCTTGTAAATAGTATAAACAAAAAAATGTTAATATGCTTTCATGTAATATAACAAAAATTTGATCCTTTCTTACGGAACAAAAATAAAAATACCATTACTTACGTAAAAAAATATAAATTTAAAGTTATTAATCGTCCAAAGTAGGTACCTATTTCCACTTAAATAAAAATATCTTTAGTGGCGTGTGATAACGGGCACGAAACTTATTTCACTTACCTTTTTTTGTAGAAGTTTATTATCACCTGTTGTTGTACTCAATATATTATTATAATTAATTATCTATAAGTACTTTGTTAAGCATGTACCACAATCTCTGTGAAACCCATTTATAGCTCCTCTTTGCTGAAACCATAGATAATAACTTATTATTCTGAGGGTGAAACCCATTGATATATATATTACTAGTTTATCTCAATGGTGAAACCTCAGAACACAGCTTTAGTTATTGTTTTGAGGGTGAAACCATTAATTACAGTCATGTAAGTATTTTTTAATCATTTTTATAAAGACCTTTATCTAAATGAGATCGCATCATAATTATGTAAGGAGAATGTATATGATTGACCTCTATTAGTCGTGGCATTTAATTATAATAATATTATGTATAAGTTTAAAAACACTTTAAAAGTTACGTTCACGTTCGTGACTGTATAAAAATCGGCAAACTAAAACAATAATCCCTAAATTTTTTGAAACTTGTGTAAACGGTAAAAAATTTATGAAATAATTATGAAGTCTGCATAAAGGAACCAAACTCAAAGAAACCGTGTCCATGTCTACAGCTTCCTCATTCGACATAGAGAAATTGTAAGCATGCCATATTTTTGTGCATATTGTGTGCAATCAAACGTGTCAGTCCTAATTTTTGTGCCACCACAACTTCGTTACTATGAGTTGTTTTATGTGTGTAAGCTGGAGACACGTGTCACCAGCTCGCACACGCCCGTTAAGACAAACCAGTTAGGATAGGGTTTTAGACTATAGCCAGAAATTTTGTGCATAATTTGTGCACTAGGAACAAAAAAAACTAACCATCATACTCAAATACTGTTGAAACTACGACCATAAAACTGTGTGCGAGCTGGAGACACGGGTCTCTGGCTTGCACAGCTGTATCTTCGTAATTGTTTAAGCTACGGTTATGAATATTATTCAAATTTTGTGCCTAATTTGTACTTAAGGCACAAAAATTTTCAAAACTTTAACTCACAAGGTTTTTGAGCTACGAACCGATAAGTATGTGTAAGCTGGTGACACGTAACACGGGCTAACACATGGTGAATTACTGTACTGTTTATGATAGCGTTTCGTTTTAACGATCAACTAATACGTTATAATTTGTGCAAACACGAGGCAAGATTTCAAATATCTGAGTTTAAAAATTATAAGCCAAAAACTGTTTTCCCGCCAAAAAATTTCAAAATAATGGCTCGGAAGTGGCTAAGCGCGCCGTTGCCGTTCCGTGCGCTACACGTTTGCAATCGAGTTTGAACTTAAGAGCTAGCAATATTTAGAGTCATTTTAATTTGTGCTCTCGATTGTTTTAATTTATGTACCGAGAATTTTAGACTAGGAGCCGTTTGTTAAAGCGATGCGCGACGCGACTAATTTAGTTTCACTATAGGTACCTAACTAACCTACCTACTTTTATTTTAAGGCTCCAGTACTAGTGTTGTTGCAATAGAGATAGTTTCACTATCGATAGTTGACCTTGAAAAATAGTCGATAGCGCGAATAGCCCTATCGAAAATATCGAAATGCTGCGATATACAATCGATAGTATCGATAGTGAAAATTAGGTAATACTATTGAACTTGGTCGATACTATCGATTCTATCGACATACGATACTATCAATAGTATCGATACTATCAATAAACTATCGACGCGTTTCGATAGTTTTGCTTTAGTAACTATCGACGAATTTTCGATACTATCAAGAGAGTATTGTAAATCTAATGATATGATGTGATAGATGACCTATGTAATTACCAGTTATATAAGCTTTTATGAGCAAGCAATAGTATCGAAAAATGTTCGACTATCGATCGATTGGTTATTTGCTGATACTATCGATAGTATCGATCGATTGGTTTTTTGCTGATACTATCGATAATATCGAAACTATTGATCTTTTTATTTCGATAGGACTATCGATAGTATCACGATACTATCGATTGACTATCGCTATCGCAACAACACTACCCAGTACACATTGGCGTATGTTGGCCTACTGCCGGCCATAGCCATTGTGTAGACGAGGTAGTGGTGTACATGCGCGGGCAATTTATCGATAGTGGCGCGCAATTTACCCCGTCTACACAATGGCGATTGCCGACAATGGTCCAACATACACCAAGTCGCCAATGTGTACTGGGTAGTGTTGTTGCGATAGCGATAGTCAATCGATAGTATCGTGATACTATCGAGACCTCGAAAATCAGTCATACTATCGATAGTCCTATCGAAATTATCGACCCTTGACGATTCCATCAATAGTATCGAATGATAAAAATAAGTAATACTATTGCTAAAGATCAATAGTTTCGATACTATCGATAGTATCAGCAAAAAACCAATCGATCGATACTATCGATAGTATCAGCAAATAACCAATCGATCGATAGTTGTTCAATATCGATAGTCGAACATTTTTCGATACTATTGCTTGCTCATAAAAGGTAATATAGCTGGTAATTACATAGGTCATTTAACACATCATATCATTAGATTTACAATACTCACTTGATAGTATCGAAAATTCGTCGATAGTTACCTACTAAAGCAAAACTATCGATACTATCGAAACGCGTTGATAGTTTATAGATAGTATCGATACTATTGATAGTATCGTATGTCGATAGAATCGATAGTATCGACCAAGTTCAATAGTATTACCTAATTTTCACTATCGATACTATCGATTGTATATCGCAGCATTTCGATATTTTCGATAGGGCTATTCGCGCTATCGACTATTTTTCAAGGTCAACTATCGATAGTGAAACTATCACTATTGCAACAACACTAGTACTGGAGCCTTAAAATAAAAGTAGGTAGGTTAGTTAGGTACCTGTAGTGAAACTAAATTAGTCGCGTCGCGCATCGCTTTAACAAACGGCTCCTAGTCTAAAATTCTCGGTACATAAATAAAAACAATCGAGAGCGCAAATTAAAATGACTCTAAATATTGCTAGCTCTTAAGTTCAAACTCGACTGCAAACGTGTAGCGCACGGAACGGCAACGGCGCGCTTGGCCACTCCCGAGCCATTATTTTGAAATTTTTTGGCGGGAAAACAGTTTTTGGCTTATAATTTTTAAACTAAGAGGCCCAGATATTGAAATGATGCCTTGTGTTTGCACAAATTATAAAGTATTAGTTGATCGTAAAACGAAACGCTATCATAAACAGTACAGTAATTCACCATGTGTTAGCCCGTGTTACGTGTCACCAGCTTACACATACTTATCGGTTCGTAGCTCAAAAACCTTGTGAGTTAAAATTTTGAAAATTTTTGTGCATAAGTACAAATTAGGCACAAAATTTGAATAATATTCATAACCGTAGCTTAAACAATTACGAAGATACAGCTGTGCAAGCCAGAGACCCGTGTCTCCAGCTCGCACACAGTTTTATGGTCGTAGTTTCAACAGTATTTGAGTATGATGGTTAGTTTTTTTTGTTCCTAGTGCACAAATTATGCACAAAATTTCTGGCTATAATCTAAAACCCTATCCTCACTGGTTTGTCTTAACGGGCGTGTGCGAGCTGGTGACACGTGTCTCCAGCTTACACACATAAAACAACTCATAGTAACGAAGTTGTGGTGGCACAAAAATTAGGACTGACACGTTTGATTGCACATAATATGCACAAAAATATGGCATGCTTAGAATTTCTCTATGTCGAATGAGGAAGCTGTAGACATGGACACTGTCTGAACTTGTCGATGCTGCTAACTTTGTTGTTGACAAAAGATTTATATGAAATGGTGTGGTAGCAAGCTAGGTATACTTTCAAACCAAATACAAGGTACCTACTTCTACTAATATTATAAACGCGAAAGTTTGTAAGTATGGATGGATGTTTGTTACTCTTTCACGTAAAAAACTACTGAATGGATTTGGATGAAATTCGGCATACAGATAGTTTATAACCCGGATTAACACATAGGATACTTTTTATCCCGATATTCCCACGGGAACGGGAACCACGCGGGTTAACCGCGAGCGGCCGCTAGTATAATATGAAATCATTAAAGGGGAATAGATACACGTAAATAAAAAAATTATATGTTATTTATTTATAAAATGTATACATGTAACTGAAAAGTACGCCATTACTTTGACTAATGCTGTCTTATAATAGGTAAGCCAAATTCAATGCCAATATTTATCATTATCCTAGGTCAATGCACTTGGGATCGATAGACAAAGTTTTAAACAAACAATTATAAATTATAACATTTCAAAAGGAAACATTGCTAACTCATGATAATAAGCTAGAATTCTGTGAATCTATCTTTCGATCCACCAATTGCGCTAGAAACCATTTTGGTTTTCTTTTGAATTTACAAAATAGACATTAGATTGTACAATTACTTACACCTAGTTAACCAAAACAAAAGTTACATGATGTGGTGACCATTTATTATTATGATGATCTTGTTCAATATTGTTGGAAGGTGATTAGTGATTACTTAGTAGTTAAATTAAGCGGAGTCGTGAATGCCTAGACGGAATATGTCGTGCTGAACGAAGAAAGTGTCCCCAAGTGGTTTCAACACAAAAGACTGCATATATGGGTGTGGAGGATCGTCGTCGCACTGAAATCACAAAACAACTTTGAATTCCAAATTGTATTTGGTATGTTTTGATCTGAGTGTATTTATTAGAATTAAATTAATAAGATTATAGACAGCAATTGGAATGTTTTGTTTAGTAGGCCAAGACCCATTTGGGGTAGGTTAAATCCTAATGAGTACATAATTAGTTTGGGGTCAGTATATAAGGTGACTGCTAGAAACCGCAAAAAACTTCTAGGGCTGGTCAGGTCAAGTGTTTTAAACATGACAAAAATGACAAAAAAGGAATTCGAGTTTTTTTAAATTTTTTATTAAATAGTTCATTTTGTAAATTTTAATTAGAAGGTCTTTGGGTATCTAACTAATTTTAAACCAATAACATAAGAAAAATAAAATTAAAACCATTAAAAATAACGATTATTTACAACGCGCGGGCAATGAACGGCTGGCCGGCCGACTGTTGACCCGTGCGCGTTGTCAGCTGGGCGATAAGTACCTACGTTAGTGTGCAATGTTTTGAATTAGGCGTAGGTATAAGGTGCAGTTATTAAGTCCAACGACTATCGATAGCATCGAGTTATGTTATGGCCACATTTTAACTGTAATTATGATAAGTGTATGAAAGTAATTTCAAATCAATCCTAGTAAAAATCTATTACACCACACATTATGAGAAGTTACAATTATCTTTCCTTACAAATGAAAGATCAATGGGTAGTTATCTAATGTCGCGTCCGTACGCTAAGCACTTGCCGCTAACTCCAAACCAAATGACCAGATGACCTTTCATGTCCTCGACAACTAAACAGCCTAAAGCATTGAGATAATAAGTATCAGTCTTACCTATTTATTTACACTAAATGAAGTTAAACTAATGTCTCGCAATAAAGGCAACGTTAATACCTAAAAAGCTGCGTAATTAATAGGTGTCGGTAGGTACTTACATGGTGTTAAATAGCATTCCAGTTTATTCCAGCGAACAGGAAAGGTGATAAGCTTCCCATCACACTTAACAGGCTTTCAAACTAATGTAATATTACATAAAAATTAAACCTCCGCCAAAATTACGTACTTAAATAAAATAAAACTTATTATAGGACGAACTAAAATAACTTTTGTGATCGGCACATATTTATTATTACACTTATTCAACGTGTTTAAAAGAACACCACCTATTCTACCTACAAGTCTTAATACGACTTAACACCCATTTGTTACTCAAATCATTAATTTGTTACTGAACTGATTACTTTATTCACGATAGCCTATTCATAATAATACTAATCCTTCACTAATTAACTCATACTAGTTATTAGTTTAATCGCGCATACACAAATGCACCTCACATACCACAACACAACTAGGTACCTACACTACACAACAAAATTTCCCCGAGGAAACTGAACACACCTGCTGCGCATGAGAATCAGTGAGTTCAGTGACTGACTCAGCACAGACAGCGCAGCGCAGTGCCACAGTGCGATTCTCTAAGTTAAAGTCGTAAAGTTGGTGCCGCTGCGATGAGAATGACTCAGTCTCTTTCATATTTATAGAATTGGAAAGAGACAGCAGATCACAGTCATGCGCACAGCGTCTGTGTCGCTCGCATTCGCACGTGCAGTCCGGCAGATCTGACGAGAAATCCGTCAATTTGGCAACACTGTGTGTGGCGGTTTCTTCAAAGACGCTTGCGACGATCCATATCTATTTAGGGCTGCCGCTAACTATAAGCGGTTCTTTTTCGATATGAATTCGAATTCGTAATTCATATCGTTCGTTAATTGTGTAATGGATGTAAAGTGAAAGAGGTTTGATGAGACACTGTTGCTTAAAACACAAGTCAAATGCGTTGAAAAATTTTGACATGTCAAAAAATATCTAGATGGCGGAGTGGTTAACGCCGCCCGCCTCCCGGATTGCGGAGGATGTGGGTTCGATTCCCATCTGAGGTAGTAAACTTTTTTCGACGTTTTAATATCTCAATGTTAATAAGATAAGAATTCGTGATAAAAGAAAAACGTTGTTTATTAGAAAAAAGAAACGGTGGCGCGAATAATTAATAAATTGATTTCAAGAACCTATGTAGCATCCACATAAAAATACCTAATTTTGTTGTTGATTTATTTTTCTTAATTCTGAATTCACGTGATGCAGACCAAAAACAGCTAGTCGCACTAGTAGTGATGCGATGCGTACCAGTTTGAATCTCAATCATTACCATCAGTAGCTTGTTTAACCATTATGTTATGATCCTTTTAAACTTTTACGAGCAAACATTTTTGGATATTTTTATGACCAACACAACAAATCCCATAAAACTGTAGTCAATACAGTAACATGTTAATCTTAGAATTGATATTCCAAGTGTGTTAGAATGTAAACCTGCTGGTGCGTTGTGGTTATGGATAATTAAAGTTTTTGTTTTCTTTTTCTATTGAATTGCAATCCAGATTTATTAACATTTACTTGATAGTATAAGTTTTTTGGTTTACCAAATTAACTAATAAAAATTAACAGATAAATTATTGATCTAATCTAATAACTTTTATAATTGTAAATTCGCTTAATATGCAAGTTTGGACGATAGCTTTAATTATTTAAGTTTGTCTATTCATGTTTGTAAAAAAAATGTGAAAGAGTTTGTTATCAACAAAAGGCCAAAGTTTTGACATGTCAGTCATTCAACTTCTAGGATCTAAGTAAGTAATGGTTTTATTTTCTTGTGCGTGCCAACCCTAATCACGTGACCTACACACGGCTGCTTTGATTTTTTCGGCAGTCAACTTATGCATTCTGGTGCATTCGCGTCGCGTCGCGTGTGCGTAAAAATGCCTAGGTATACGAACCAGCAATATCTTGAGATGCTATTTTGCTATCGTGAGAGTGACGAGGTAGTAAGTGGTGCTATGCGCTTAAACGAAGAGAGAGTTTTTTAGTTTTAAGGTGTAAATAAGACTTGTAAATACATAGGTGATGAACTTTTAAACACGCCGAATTAGTGTAATAATAATCATGTGCCGACAATGAAATCGTTGTGTGCCGATCACAAAAGTTGTTCTAGTTCGTCCTTTAATAAATTTTAATTTATTTACGAAATTTTAGCACAGGTTTTCACTTTTTTTTAATTATTATTACATTAGTTTGACAGTCCAAAGCCTGCTATGTGTGATGGGAAGCTTATCACCTTTCCTGTTCGCTGATGTAATAAACTGGAATGCTATTTAACACCATGTAAGTACCTACCGACACCTATTAATTACGCAGCTTTTTAGGTATTAACGTTGCCTTTATTGCGAGACATTAGTTTAACTTCATTTAGTGTAAATAAATAGGTAAGACTGATACTTATTATCACAATGCTTTAGGCTGTTTAGTTGTCGAGGACATGAAAGGTCATCTGGTCATTTGGTTTGGAGTTAGCGGCAAGTGCTTAGCGTACGGACGCGACATTAGAAAACTACCCATTGATCTTTCATTTGTAAGGAAAGATAATTGTAACTTCTCATAATGTGTGGTGTGATAGATTTTTACTAAGATTGAATTGAAATTACGTTCATACATCATAACACTTATCATAATTACAGTTAAAATATGGCCATAACATAACTTGATGCTATCGATAGTCGTTGGACTTAACTGCACCTTATACCTACGCACATTTCAAAAGATTGCAGACTAACATAGGTACTTATCGCCCAGCTGACAACGCACACGGGTCAACAGTCGGCCGGCCAGCCGTTCATTGCCCGCGCGTTGTAAATAATCGTTATTTTTAATTGTTTTAATTTTATTTTTCTTATGCTATTGGTTTAAAATAATTAGATACTCAAAGACCTTCTAATTAAAATTTACAAAAATAATTATTTAATAAAAAATAAAAAAATTACGAATTTCTTTTTTGTCATTTTTGTCATGTTTAAAACACTTGACCTGACCAGCCCTAGAAGTTTTTTGCGGTTTCTAGCAGTCACCTTATATATGTTTGTTTTTTTATTTGTTTAGCCCTCACAATAATGTGTAATAGGCTCATTATTAAAGTACAGATTTTTCTTCAAAATTAAATGAATTCAATGCGATAAATTAGCAAAAAATATAAAATTTGCCATTTTCATAAAAACTTATTCAATAAATTATTTATTTAGAGGAAAGTGACAAATATTTTAAACTAACTTTGGTTTATTTACTCTTTTATTCCAAAACAAGTATTATTTATTAGTCTACCCGATTTGATTAGCTAAGATCAGAAATTCAGTGGGTATGACTTACAGTTACATCCATGTTATTAAACAGTTATAGGTTGTTTTTATGAATAATAGTGTTTGATATAAAGAAAACCAGCATTTTAAATGCTTTCTCTTTATACACACTAAAACAAAATGATAAAAACATATCTGAAAGGTCAATAATATTTTTATCATATAAGTACTACATTTTAAAATGCTATGAATGTAAAAGTAACATTGGTGCATAAAAATACATGCATTTGTGAACAAGATATAATAACAGATTTGTTGAGCTGACTAGGAATTTCAACAAATGTATGTTAACATTAACAAAAAAAAGAACTGCAAGCTAATAAAAAAATATTGAGTTTGAGACACAATAACTTCTAATTTAAAAGTACATTGCACTTGCATATTTATGAATTTGTTAGAGAAATTATTGCTACGCAGATTAAATCATTAATTCATTAGTGACAAGAGTTACACTATGTTATGTATATTTCTTTAAATAAGTCTGACACTAAATAGGATACAAACATGTTTAAAGTAGGGAATCAGCAAACTCAAGTGATAGCATGAATAAATTATTATACAGTGTATGAATGCAGTACACAATTGTTATGCTTTCTTACTTTGTCTTTGTAGTATAAAATATTCTTAGAGGTCATGAAGTGCTAGCCTGAACATGTCGTGCTCTACATAGAAGGAATTGCCTATTGGCTTTAACACAAAGGTTTGAAGGTACCCATGTGGTTGATCATCGTCCGTCTGTTACAAATGTAACAAGATATCATTATTATCTTACATAATAGAAATATTTAAATAATATGCCACCTTAGGTACATACCTGCAGCCTCCCAAGAACATTAATTAGAACTCCTCCATCAAACATAGGTTGTGAGTCGACAGACGTTATTAGTCTACCAATCTTTTGAAATGTTAAGCTCTGAAATCAGACAAAACCATATTATACTAACTTGTTTCATTAATTTGATTACCACAGTTTAGTTATCTCTAATAATTTAAACTTTGATGTCACAGTATGAATCTAAACTTTGAAAGTAACTGCACTTACTGAATTTTGGTATATCCTCGTAAGGCCCAACAACCTAATTTTATGACAAAAATATGTTGGCACTCCGGCCCAAGGCAGTTTTTAAAATCATTAAATTACGGCCCAGCAACCTCACTTTATGACATGATGTTTAAACATATTCATAAGTTTAAATAATTCTGCCAATTTGAATCTGTCATAAAAAATAAGTAACCTTGAAGGACAAGTTATTTCAACATATTTTTAGCATGAAATAGTTAACTTTAGGTTTATGATATACCCCAAAAAAGGTTCAGCCAAAAGCATTATTTTTTTTATTTTTTTATTTAATTAAAGTTCTGGGCCACAGCTACTTGCAACTATTTTTAGTACATTGGGTCATAATGTATCTCGACCTAAATTTAGGTTGGGCCTTACGAGGGTATACTTTTCCCATGAGAAAATCAAAAAGAATGAAACCGCAGGTACAAGCAAGTAAAATTAAAACTCATTAAAAATCCTCTTATTATTTGACGACCTCTGTGAGGGGTAATCACGCCAGGTCTAGCGTCGCAGTATCTTTAAGGTCCCGGGTTCAATTCCTGGTCGAGTCAATTTAGAGAAAAACTGTTTTTCTAAATCGATTTCGGGTCTGGGTGTTTTTTCTATGTTTATGTATATTTATCTGTTATCTTACCATATTAACGAGTTTCAAAAGAATACTGATCTTGGTCTAAATAATTGGTGTTAGCGTAAACAAATTTATTATTTATCTCCACAAAATATATTGACAATATTAATAATTCGAACTTACATTTAATTTTTCCATTATTTTAACAGCACCTTGTAGCTGAACTCCTTCAAAGGTCATAAAAGATGTTTCAACCTGAAATGAAGCAATTAAGATATGTGTTACTGTTATTACTAAACTGAACTATAAGATTGAAAAGGGAATTTGGCACAGCAGCTTGGACTAGCAACATCAAAGATATCCAATACAAATGTTGTTGACTCTGAAGCCTTAGGCTTATACGAACTCCGCTGTTGTAATACTAGGCACATTAATATCACCAGACAATTTCAAGTGTTAGTAGCCACCTCTAAGTCATTGTGACAGACAAGGGTTTATCACTGACCAGCAATTTAACTGGTTTATATAGGTACCCTACAAAGTATAACAGTTGCTGCTAGAAACCGAGATATTGAGTATTGTTAAATTATTTCAGTCACATCCAACCAAAATTACTTTAAAAAATAAGTTTACTTTTCAATCCTTCCATAAATACAGCCTTATATAAAAATACTGTAAACAGTAATTTACTTACAGTGAATGCAGTTTAAGGATGTGCCGTGTGTGCACAGTAATCAGGCAGTGTAACCTACCAGATTGTTAGAAGATTAAACTATGTTGTAAAATGCTATTAACTATTGGTTTTTGTAATGTTGCAGTATTTATTTTTTATCAACAGCAAGGTTAAGGCGTTAGTCTTAAAGATTTAGTCGAGAGTTTGTTAGACAATTAGGTATATAATTTGCTACAAAGCTGGAAAGACGCGCTTATGAAAAGGAAAGCAAAAGTTAACCTACAAATTATGGTAAATGTATCTAGTTTTAAAACATAGTAAAAATGTTATTTTTAGTGATTGATCCCAAATAAAAGCTTTGTTATTCCAAAAATTACTCACGTTGTACATGTTAGCTAGGGTTGATCGCGACGCCGGATCGTCGAACAATGTGTAATACTGTTGAACGAAGCCTTTTCCAATGGCATCGTATTGGGGATTGAGCGCCATTTGGACAATTTAATGTCCAAAATATTACTAGAATAACCAGGAACAATAAATATTAGAAAAACTTGGCCTTTTTTGGGCCTCTCAAAACCCTACGTCGAGTTTATCTATATCTCAAAAGTCTGTCTGTCTGAAACTGAAAGCGAAAAATATGGCAAACTAGTGAAGCTACGTGAGAAATTAAATTGTGGATATGAAATGTGAGTGAAGGGCCAATTGATTTTAAAGTTTTTGCATTGTAAGGTAAAACTATAAAAATGTGTGTTTGCCTATTTTTTGCGGTTTCGAGACAAGTTATTAGCATAATTGTTGCACCAACTGCCTACATAATAATAAATGTTTTTTTAATGTTACTATGTTGAATAGCGTTAAAGTTAATAAAAAGTTAAAACTTAAAAAAAATATCACGATCGCAATCGTTATTTGAATTTTTCTTGTTGTAATGAATGAAAGTTGCACTTTAAAAAAAGATTTCTCAAAATCTAAAATAACATAATAAATAACAATCAAATGGGCCAACTCATTCATAGAGCTAAAAAGATAGCAAATTATATTCCTTACAAATTTATATACTATAGAAACAATACAGTTTGTACAGTTCTTTCCGAAATGAAAAGTTTCGGTGTTTACGTGCCAAAGCTCAAAGCTAAACTGATTTCAATTGATTATTACGAACTGATCGATTATTACTCGATTAAAGCTTACATCCATCCATATTCATGCGTTTTGTTTTAAATTTTATTTTAGTTAAAGGAATTTAGCCCTTAAAGCCTAGTGTTGTTTATTTATGAGAGAGTCATTTCAAAATATATTTATTCAATAAACTCAATTAATAAGTACTTTGAATCGTCCAAATCTTTTTTAACCTACCACCCATTACAAAACTTAATTTTTTAACTGTGGCAAAGAATGGGCGCAAGAAACCACAGCGCACAAAAGCAACGACATTTACACAAAAAAAAGAGTATGTCGTTACCAATACAAAATATGAATTTAAAAATAAAAAAAATGATGCAATACAAAACTACAATACAATGTAGTATCAATTAGTTAAAGACAGTTAGAAATAGCTGTTGGAGTGCTTGGAGCATTTCAGATCCAAGCAGTTTTGTCTTCTGTGTAATCTGACACTTTATAGTAAGCTTTTTTTATAAAGCTTTTCTTTGATTTTGATTTTAAATTTATTAAGATCTAATTTCTGAATATCATTTGGTACTTTGTTGTAAAATCTTATACACAGACCCTTAGGCTGGCCTCACACAGCCGGAATGGCTTGCTGAATTAAGAATCTGAATTTAAGATTCTGAATTCCGGCACCTTGACTCACACATTCTTAAAAATTCAGATTGATCAGTAGTCTTGTGACTCCCAGCCTAAGCAAACGTCTCCGAGACGTTAACCGCTTGCTGTTTTAACCAGGGTTGCCATTTTTTTTTCGCTGTTCCTACCAATTGACGTCCTCCGTGGTCAAGTGGTTAGCGCGCCGGGTCTGGCTTTGCGCCATCTCTGAGGTCCCGGGTTAAATTCCCGGTCAGCGAGTCAATTTAGAGAAAACTGTTTTTCTTAATTGATTTCGGGTCTGGGTGTTTTTCTATGTTTATGTATATTTATCCATTATCTAGTTTAACCATATTAACGAGTTTCAATAGAAGCTTATATTGCTATCAAATTTTATAAGAATAAAATATAAAAATAAAAAAATATGGTAAATCCTGCTAAAACTGCTAAGCGTTGTTTATAAAAATGCACCAAAACTGCTATATTCAACTTTATAATTTTTAAGAATTGAAGTACATCGAAAATTAAACACTATTAAAGCAAGGTGTCAATAAGATAACATACAAACTAAAAATCTAAAATTTACTTTAAAAACTGCTAAAAAAGCAGGATCCTACTAAAAATGGCAACACTGAAATAATTCAGAATCTGAATTCCAGCATGTGTGTGCCGCTCCATATAAAATGTATGGGAATACGCGCGTTCTGAATTCATAATCTTAAATATTCAGACACGGAATTCCGGACGCTCGTCAGCTCATTTTTCCAGATCGATCTGAGAAATTCAGATTCTGAAAAAATCAGCATGTGTGTGGAGCATACTGATATTGTATGGTATTCCGGCCCTTCTGAATTCAGAATCTGAATTAAGATTCTTAATTCAGAAAGCGATTCCGGCTGTGTGAGGCCGGCCTTAGAAGAATTATTTTTTTTATGGAGCCTAGTATAAGGTACTGCTTATTTGTTCTTACTTCTAGTGTTTACATTGTGAATATCACTGTTTTTTGAAAACATTTTAGTATTTTTATGTACATAAATCAGATTTTCATAAATGTATTGTGATGCAACAGTCATTATATTTATATCCTTAAATCTCTCTCTGAGAGAGTCACCAGCCTTTAGGTTAGATTGCTCGAATAGCCCTTTTCTGAAGCTCAAAGAAAGTTTGAATGTCGGCAGCATTTCCCCACAGTAAAATGCCGTACGACATTACACTATGAAAGTAACTGAAAAAAACTAATCTAGATGTATCAACGTCAGTTAACTGACGGATCTTCATTACTGCATAAGCCGCAGAGCTAAGTCTATTCGACAACTTAGCTATATGTGGACCCCACTGAAGCTTTGCATCTAACGTGATGCCTAGAAATACAGTGGTGTCCACAGGATTCACATTCTTATCTTTAATTTGTACACTAGTTGTTACTTGCTTAACATTAGGCAATGCAAATCTTACACATTTGGTTTTTCCCTCGTTTAATAGCAAGTTATTTACACTGAACCAGTGAACAATCTTTGAGATCGCATTATTCACATCGTCATAATTTGGGTGTCGTCGTTTCACTTTGAATAAAAGTGAAATATCATCATCAAACAATACTATCTCATGACTGTCTTTTAAAAAATAAGGTACTTAGGTCATTAATATAAACCAAAAACAAGAATGGGCCTAGTATTGAACCCTGCAGAACTCCCATTGTAACCACTGATCCCGGAGATCTTTTACCGTTAATGTCGACCTTCTAAATAATGTTACTCAAGTATGAGATTAGAAGGCTCAAAGAAGCATCCCCAATTCCATAGTGGTTAAGCTTCCTGACCAAAGTTTCATGTAAAACACAATCGAAAGCCTTGGATAAATCACAAAATCCCCTAGGGCATCCTGTGATTCCTCCCAGGTATATATTAATTTTGTTTAAGTGTTGAACTTAGAAAATAGTTATTAGAGGTCTTCGCATAGGTAACGGGTAATTTCCCGGACGGAACGACGACAGGACGGATATTGTTCATGACGTGAACGTGGTTTTAAAACATAGGTACAGTAACGGTGTCGTGCGTGCTAGTGCTGATGAGACCATAATTATTGTAACACAAAATGATTAGCAATGATTGTACGAGGACAGAATTTAGCTTTGATTTTGTACCGTGACGCGTTATCTAGTTGATATTGTTGATCGAAGAAAATACTGTTTTGTATTAAAACCGCAACCGGAACCAAACCGATCCGATGCCGATTTGTTTAGAAAAATAAATAAGAGAATTGGCCCGCTGATCTCATAATCAAATCCATCAAATCCACAAAGATTCTAGCAATATAACGCGAGCTCGAGCGAGTGACAACGGAGGCCTGACATCATTACCTTTGTTTACGTAGCTAATATACCTACTTACCTTTTTTTCAGCAACATGTAAGTTCATTTATCTCACCTGATGGTAAGTGACTATAAGGCCGAAGGTGAAAGCGCGCTTCACCCGGAATCCTCAACCACTGAGGAACTGCTTTGGTAATGTTAACGATAAAGTTACAATCAAATTACGATATAGTCGTACAAAAACATTACCGCGATACCGTTCTTGACATAAGCCAAAGCAAAACTAAACTAAAACCAAACTATTCCCGTATGAAAGTGTATGTCGTCCGTAGTTAGCGTGATAGGGTCCCAGAAACGCTGTCAAAAATTTAGCGCGATACCGATTTCAATGTTAAAGTTGGTACGTTCTTATAATAATCGTACGCAAACGTATTTACCAAATCACTATCGTACACAGTTGGTACAATAGTTTAGCGTGATACGAAATGTGCTGAACGTGACAGTTTAGGTCGAGGTTTAGTTTTGGTAATATCGTTGGTGCTTAACTCAGAACAATAACTAAAGGTGCGTAGTGTGATTGACGTCCAGTAAAGTCTCTCATTTTTACTGAAACTCAAGAGGTTAGGCAGAATATCATTTAGCATTAAACTTTTTTAATATTATCATCACTCATTAATCTCATTATCATCTTCTTTTAGCATAACTATTGACGTTACACTTAATATATACAAGAAAAAATAAACTAATGACTAGGCAGTATGGTCTCTGACCTTAGCCTGTTCCTTCAAGGAACAAATGGGGAAGAAAACGCAAAACTTTTACACAGATGGCGCTGTCTGTTTGTTACATGCATAGATAAAGGTAATACTGTCGGAACTAGATGGCCATCTCGTGGATTTTTTTTGCCAACATGTTTGAACCAGGCTCCCTCTCGTGGTGTTATTCCACAACTTTTGACCAATATACATACCTATAGGTATAATAGGAGCTAAATTTTAATTTTAAAGCATGCAAAACCTTGTAAATCAGGCTGATATGATTTCATAAATTTAATGTAAGTGAAATTCACTCAGCATTAAATTTATGAAATCCAACCAGCCTGATTTACAAGGTTTTGCATGCAACAGCCAGTTTAGGAACTCAGAAATAAAACAACAATTCATTTTCTATTTTTAATATGTTTATGTTTCGCATAATACAATTTAGTTTACATTTTAGAATAATCATCCCCATCATATTTTAATTCTCCGCACAAAATTCGATTTATAACATTCATCTTTGTTGATTTGCTCAGAAGTGTGCTTTAGTTTTACAAAAATTACTTTTTTGTGTATTCCAGCAGGTAATATTTAAATTTTTCCTAGAAGGTTTTTTGAGGATTTTGCAGAAGGCAATGTGAAACATTTTGAAAGAAGAGCATATTATAGAATGAGACTGACAACATTTTTTCTTCATTTGTGAAGCAACGACCCTTTGTATTTTTTATAGTTTCTCTATGTCGAATTTCTGTAAAAGTTTTGCTGGTAAACTCATTTTTCCTGTAACTTTCTGTAAACCTTTATTATCAGACATTTTAATAGCACTAGCTAATCTTGTTCTTGCTGCGATTTCTTAACCTGTATATTACACTCATAAGGTTTTTTTATTTATTTCTGAATTATTTAAAATAGGCTAAAACCTTGCGGTTGTCTCCTTGTATCTGCAAATAAAAAACTTATTACAACATGACATGCAAGTAAACTAATAATAATATGTGGGATGTGAATTCAATCATTATTACACCATATATACATCACATATACAAAAGGCAGTACTCCGTGACAAGCCACGAATTGTCAGGAGGTTCCTCATTCTGCAGCCCTACCCACCGATAGCTTTGGTCTATCCCCACTGCCGGTGGCAGCCTAGGTTAAGTTTTTTAGAATATTTTATACTGTAAATTTTTTATTTTTTTATTTTTTATGAAATATTGTAAACATTTATCTTAAGATTGTACAGATTATATAAAGAGAATAATAATAATATAAATACCTTTAGTTTGTGATGACTGATCAGCTGGTTATGGTATGGTCTTTTACCTATTTAACTGAAAACAAAACAGCATAACTTAGGTAAATGCATTTGATAGAAAAGTCATAAATATTGTACACAGAAAATCCTAATACAATACTTAAATTATACTATTAAGTTAATACTCCGGCCAAATCACAAGCGGCACAATTTGTGCAAAATTCTACCAGCAGTAAGTAGGTATCTTTGATTGTACACATGTATATAGTCAATAGGTATGTAACTAAATTATAAATCAATAATATTATTAATTATAGGTAAGTACCTGTACTTTGTGGTGATAATATTGTTATATTTGAAGATGGGTCTGCTTGACTTAACTAGACTTAATAGTACGTACCTACGTAGTAATAGCGTCCAATGCATGTCCAATGTCACAAAAATTAATTAAAGCGTCCAGTTTTGCCAGTTGTCCAGTGTCCAAACAATGACCCACTTTTAATATCATTGTGTCCAAATATCACAATTCACATCACAACAATGCAAATTAAGTAAGACGCAGGATCACTACTGTAGTGTTTCACAGTTAAATTCATCTTGTAACTCTGGGTCCGGAGAAGGATTATGCACTTATCTCAAGTCTCAACGTAATTAGTAATTATAGCGAAGAACGACAATACTGCAAAAATTCGCACGAAAGCAACAACAAAACAAACAAGCGGCCATATGCAATAAAATAGTGCAGTTCAAGTGTCGATCGATCGATATACAATTCGATTAAAATCTTATTAATCGATTATTATACAAGTATTTTATGAAACAAAATTATATGTTACAAGCTTACATGATTTTCTTGTAATATTCTGATTAAGTTAATTAATGTTATGTTTAATCGATTTATTGAAATAAAAAATAAATGCTACAAGCTTACATGATGTTCATAAGTAATATTCTGATTATGTTAACTAAAGTTATGTTTCATCGATTTTTATATTCGATTGATGCGCTTCGAGTAACCGCCATCTAGCGAGACACTTCAATAATTTTTTGGAAATATTGCGGAATAACACTCCTAGATGGCACTACTCGAAACGTGTTATGCTCCTACTAAGAGTTTCCCTCCCCTGGTTACATGTCAAAAATTCTGTGTGAAAGTCGGCTTGTTATTTTTACGTTTTTTTTGCTACAGAGTCTTTTGTGTGGTGCAAACAAAGTTCTAAGAAATGTATTCTACCTGGCGAATCGTAGATCTGAAGGAAGAATTGAAAAAAAGTGGTGCCTCGCTTCAAGGAAAGGAAGTTGATCTGATAGAAAGGTAAGTTTTGATATTATGTTAGACGCCTATTTCATGCTTCTAAATTACCATAAGTATTTAAATACAATAAATCGCACACTCTCCAGTAATGAAAAGTAGTAAAATATTATGTTTTCCACCTTACAGACGAACTAACAGTTTTATAGAAAACGAACATAACCATGACATAACCTCAAAATAATTCAATTTTATAGATGTTATAATTTTATTTATGTTACAGATTGGAGGCATAAGACAAAAATTTCAATTAAGAGAGCATCACGAGTGGACTAAATAGTCCTGAACCACAGATGGAAATTCTAGATGAGACATTATTCCGTGATGTCAACAGCAATACATTTCTGCCTCCTCTGACAAAACAGCATATTCATTTATATTTTTCAAGGTAGGTACCTATTTATTATTATTTTATGTCTCTCTCTTCTCCTTATTCATCCTATACTATGTGAATCTGCATCAGCATATTGTTTTTGTACATTAAAATATGGTACAAAAACATTAAGGTACATAATTGATTTGTTTGTAGTAAATAAAAAGTCTTGATGTAGTGTACTACTTCTTTGAAGTTCTATTACATCGATCAATAATTTAATTACTTGTTACAGATTTAATAAGAAGACAGATGATGGTTATAGCATGTATGAAGAAAGATATCTTTTTGTTTTACGGTCATGCATAGTATAGAATGATACCTTTGTTAAAGGTATATGCAAGGCTTCAATGAAGAAAGTTCAGTATGAAGTTACACCATCGAAGAGTGTGCATGTAAATGTGCTGAAGGAAGTGGTAAAGAAGCTCATTGCAAGCATGTGGCGGTTGTGATATTTGCTGTTGAACAGATGTTTAGGGAAAAGTCAACTATTATGAATGTTGTTTGTACACAAACTCTTCAAACATTTCACAAACTCAAGAAAGCTTTCACAGCCTCCCCTTTAAAAGCTGAAAAATTACCATTAAGGAGACACTTATTAAATATTATATTTCACCCATATATGGAAAATATCTGTAAAAATAAATACAATGAAAAAATAAAAAATATTTGTATTGCTGCGACCACCAGTAAGTACTATGCCATTAAAACAAAGATACAGTCCTGCAAACCTCTTTGGGATATTAAATGACCATAAGTACACAAAACATGACAGAAAGGATATGTTGTTTCGGGGATTGCTTTTAAATAATGTTATCAAAGAACATATAAAGTGAATTTGGAAATCAACACCAGAGGTCAAGCAAATAACTCCTTATGGCATGAAAAGCGGCATGACTGCATTACTGCAAGCCGGTTTCATACAGTGTGCCATCTAACAGCACAAAAGCAAAGGTCATTTGCAGAGCAGTTACTGCTGCCACACTCTTTTAAATCATGTGCAACCGCGCATGGTATCATGAATGAACCAATAGCAAAAAAAATGTAAATGGAAAAATTTGAAATGGAAGTGCAAAATTGCGGATTGTTTATCTCTGAGAGATATCCATTTTTAGGAGCATCACCTGACGGTTTACTTGGAGAAGCAACCTTGATTGAAGTTAATGTCCTTATGCCAGTAGACATCAAGAAATCAATGAAATCACTGTACCTACCTTATTTATATAAACAAAATGAGAATTTATTTTTAAAAAAACTTGTATAATATATTACTACCAAATCCAAGGACAATCATTTGTGGCAGAAAAGAAATTCTGTAATCTAATAATATACACCTTTAAAGATTTGAAAGTTATCTTTATATCTCGAGATGTAGAATTCATTGAAAATATGTTGATAAAACTTGTTTCTTTCTATGAAACCTATTAAAGAAGCAGTTTGTAACAAATACATTTATAGAAATTATAAATAATAAAAATACAATACTTTAATCATAAATTTCATTTATTTACAATACATTCCCTGAAATTACATAACATTATACACACAAAGAATATTCTAGAAGCCAAAGGTACATAGTAGGGATTTAAATCAGACTTACTCAAACCTATTAATCATTCAATGTGGACTCTTTGGCTAGCTAACAGTCTATCATGTTTTACTGTAACTCCGCTTAGTTGGGTTTTTCCTTTCAAAAAGGTAGGAATATTTATCCTGATACTTGCTAGCAAATATGTCTTGTACATTAAAACCTCTATCAGCCATGATGCTATTTCAAGGTTCACACTTCTCCAGCAATTGACTTCGCTCTATCATTTGCCTGTCTGAAGTAGAGCTTCCATAGCCTTCTGAACATTAACTAAACAAACCACCAGGTGTAGCACCAACTAGAAACTTCATAGTGTTTTTGTTTTTATATGAACTAAAGGTAGCTTGCTGTGATGTTGGATTTTTGGGCTTAGTTATGGGTTATTTCTGCTCCATCAATTATAATTGTATTTGAATAGTTTTTTTTAAACTGTAAAGGCATATAGTAGTCTACTAACTCCCTTTCAGGCCAAACATCAATCAGTGACCACATATCGTATGTAAAGTTCAGCCAAGTCACAAAACTGTTAGACACTAAAGTTTTGCTTAATCCAAAAAATTTGGAAAGTTCAAAATCACACTTATTTTGCCTTAATTTAATTAACATTAATAAAAATTGGTCTTCAATGGCCACATTAGTAACTTGGCTACCTTTATATTTTAAATTGTATGCCATAGGACATAATGTGCTCAAAACCAAATTAAATTTTTCTTTAGTTTCCAATCCTGTGTAAAAATGCACAGACTGATCATCTTCCAATAAATCTTCTAATGAAAACATCCAACAAAATGTTGATGATTGAGTTGATCGATTAACATTTTGCAAACAACTGGAACTGACTGCAACAAAAGCTTCATATTTATCCGCCTCCTCTTCATTTGAAATTTCAACCACATGTAGGTATGTAACCTAGGTCAGGTAAGGTAACTGTTGCAGATGTACTGAACAATGATTGACCTGGATCTGTTGATGTCACAGGACTTCATGGTAACAAACTACGCTATGCATTACGTCTATCAAATCGCTCAGTTCGGCCTGAAGTAGAAGTTTCTGCAGTGCTATTCCAGAAAAATTGGGTTGGGACCACCGATTTCTTTAAAAATTGACCACGAAGTGGAAAACCTGTAACAACAAGTTTTAAAATCTATAAATAAATGTTACAAATGGATACTTTGTTTTATAATATACGCTGGCTTTCACCCAAAATTTATAATATAGGTAATGATAATAATAATCAACATACAACATACCTGTTTCCTTAGAAATTGTTTCAAAATCTGTTTCCTCGAAATGTTTGCTACATAACCTACAATATTCTGTTGCTTTAGAGTTTCTTCTTCCTATAGCTCTTTCCCATTTTTTTCCTCAGTGAAGTATTTGAAGGAAATTTATGTGAACCTATTTCTTCACATGCAAAGGCCACACATAGACCCATTATTTAATAAAATTGAGAAATCCTTTAAAATAAAATAATTTGTATGGAGATTGACAGCTGGTGTGTAACAAACACACAGCGCCCTCTACAATGAACTATTTGACAGTTTGCTTCCCCATTGTGAGGAAATATGTCAAGTTGTCTTAATGTCATTGTCAAGGACTTCTTGGCGGGAAAGTGAAGCGTCGGAGTTTCTCCCGTGTTCTTTTAGCAACAACACGTGGTGTGAGACTCCATTTTATTTCTATCTACCGTACAAAACTAAAAATATTTAAAAATTAAAACACTTGAAGTTGGCTTAATGCTACACGCGATAGCCATTAGTTAAGATAAAATAAATAAGTGAAGCGTCACAGCGTCATCATACACGTCTGCAGTTTTGTTTTATTTTCTAAAATTTGGATTTTTTTAGAACATTAATTGATAAATTTTACCTAAAAATAAAATTTAAATTAAGCTACTTACCCTATTCCAAGCCTTTAAAATTGAGATGGCAACTCTATCTGTCAAACGAACACGCTCGAAGGCGCCCCCCTTCCGGCTGGTTTCCGCATCGAGTTGTCCCCCACCTCGCACACGACCCAGCAGCCGTGCGCCGACGGCGCGATGGCTCATTGGAGTCAATTTTAAAGCAGGGCTGTCCAGATTCAGTATGTATGCGACTGAGACAGTATTTAACCACAGTATGGAATGTACTGGTGGCAAGAATATATAATAGTAGGTATGTAAGTCAAGAGATGAGCTTTGTAGTTGTTAGACAAGAAGCTCCATACCAGAGGTTGCAAGGTGGGAGCACCATTGTTGACTTCCTTACAGGTCTATATACTGAAAGTGTTAAGCTTATATCTAAAATTAGGTAAGTACCTACTATTTATGGAGTATAGAATGATTTCTAAAGCATACATACCAATCATCTGATGAATCTGTAACGTTAACTTGTTAAACAGCAGGCAGCAATAAAAGTAAGGCTTGGAATAGGGTAAGTAGCTTAATTTAAATTTTATTTTTAGGTAAAATTTATCAATTAAGCCCCTGTTCCCTATTCCAAGCCTTTAAAATTGGGAAGTGTTTGTTATCGGCTGCTGGAGTAATGGAAAACGCCAATGTGATAAATTAATGTATAATCATAAGCATGTGTGTATCAAAGACAACAACATTAAACACACAATTCACACATAATAGTAATTAATACTTCAATTGAATATAATAATAAACCTTGGGCAATAAATCACACATAGAAAAATACTTAGATAATCAATTAATCTAAACATAAACGAAAATCACACAAACTTAGTATTTAATGAGACTTATTAAATAGGTTGAAAACAATCAGACAGAGGATTAGAATTACTTTGACT
Organism: Scoparia ambigualis; assembly: GCA_963921215.1. Classification (NCBI taxonomy): domain Eukaryota; kingdom Metazoa; phylum Arthropoda; class Insecta; order Lepidoptera; family Crambidae; genus Scoparia; species Scoparia ambigualis. Next base: position 10,019,159 of record OY992507.1, read on the forward strand.
TGTTATTATCTCTTTCTTGTAAAATTTATGAAACGTAGTGGCACATTTCCAATTACCACGAGACAGAATGTCGTTTATATTATGATTATCGATCCAACTGGCTGAAGCTACAGCTGACCTGACACTACCGGGGGAGCTATCAATTCCAGCATCTCTGAGTACAGCTTTTACCCAGCCTCCTATTATAGTACGCGTAGCTGACTTGATTACGCCGGATGTAGATATGAAAAGACTAGATAAATTTCCTCGTCTTGACTGGGAAACAGAAATTAACGTTTTTAACCAATAGACTGGGTCTATATTTTTGTTATCATTGCATCTAAGCAGCCTCCAACCGGACTGACGATATGACGCTGTATCAGTCTTAGAGCCGAATGAAGGCCAGAACACAACATGATCTACACTATTTACAAAGCTTTGGTCATCAATTTTCAAAAGGGTTAAATCATGAACTCTACGACCGGAACACAACAGTAATAAGATTGCACAACGTTTTGAAACTTCATATAAACTATCAGATAAAGGTGCGTTAACTTTAAGGTAATCACATAATATTCTTATGTCCCAAATAGGAAGCTTACCTGACTTAGGCTTACGTAAACCGATAGCTTTAAGGGTTTGCTTGACAATTGTGTGAGAGCTGAGGGGAGGTTGCTGTGGGCAAAACATGGAAACAACTGATCTGTGAAGCGAAATAGTACTAAAGGATAACTTTTCTTTAAGACATAGGTCAGTCAAAAATTTAGCTAGTTCCTGAGGGTTAGGAGAATACTTGGATACATTATTATGGTCAGCCCATTTACACCACCTCATCCATGCTACTTTATATGATTGCAATGTAGATTTTCTCCAACTACTAGACAGCAAAAGTTTCTGATCATCATCCCAGGTGTCTAACATGGAGCTCCACCCTGTATTCGCCAAACTCCTAAAGTCATTCGCTTGACATCCGGAGGAGGGTTCCGAGTTCGAACATCTATTAGTACCTCGTGAAGACGAATGATTTCTATCGGGGGAGCTAAGGCTCGGTTCTCCAGGTCGCTGCGCCAAAACACCTTCGTCCACCTGGGCACCACAAACAAAAAGATGCCCACTGCCTTGTTTAGATGAGTCAACACACGCGGGACGAGATTCGGGGGTGGAAATAGCCACGCGATGCGATAGTTCCAGTTTTGACTGAAGGCATTCACAAATACCGCTTGCGAATCTGTTTGATCGAGGGTAGCGTAATTCGGAACTACATGGGTTTCCCGAGAGGCGAACAAATCGATCTGTGGTGTTCCCCAAGCATGAAATATCTGACACGTAATTTGATTCAATAGATGCCATTCCGCTTGCATACGGGATCTCGACAAACGGTCCGCTACCGTGTTGAAGCGGCCCGGAAGATAATTTACTACCATTTGAATCTGAAGTTTGTCTAACAACTTTAATAGTCGATAACTTACCTTGAGCATAGGTAGTGACCGCGTCCCCCCCTCGTTGCGGAGATATGAAACAACTGTTCGATTGTCTGACAGAATCTGAATGGAGGTCCCGGTAATTTGGGCTTTCTGACAAAGTATTACTTTCTCTATCGCCATCATTTCCAAGAGATTGCAGTGCAGGCTCATTTCCTGCTCTCGCCATAACCCTGACAGATGGAGGTCGTTTAACTGCGCACCCCAGCCCTGGGAACTGGCATCGGTTGTCAAGAATACCTGAGGAGCCGGAAAATGCAATAGAGTATGTGTGTGAGCGTGTACTATCCACCATTTTAAGACTGGAACGAGATATTGCGGTAGAAATCTCTCCGACAAAGGACTGTCGTTCAGAATCTGATTGTTGTAAAGAAGGAGGGGTCTGGTGTTGAGTCGACCCCTTGGAACAACAAAACTCGCGAAGTTGCACAGGCCCAGGTATAATTTTATTTGCCTTAATGATGCTTTCTTTCGAGACAACAGTCTGAGACTTTATTCGTCGAATCTTTTGTACTTTGTCGGAGGGAAGAAACTTTTTGTTGTTCCAGGGATCCCACTGGATGCCTAGAAACTCTAACGAACGTTGCGGTACCAGAACAGATTTTTGAAAGTTTATTGCGAAACCCAATTTGTGAAAGAGATCGACTGTAAGACTTACATGACGTTGTAGAACCGCTCGGCTCTGATGCGCCAGGCAGAAGTCGTCTAAATAAACCAGGACCTGATACCCTTTCTTCTCAGCACTTCCGCAACACAGTTTGTTAAAGAGGCAAAAACCTTTGGTGCTGTTGAAAGCCCGAACGGTAGGCAGGTCATCTGCCATAGAGGATACCGCTCGTATGGAAGAAATACCCTGAGGAACCGGCGGTGTACCGGTTTTACCGGGACAAGAAAGTACGCACTGGAGAGGTCTAATTTCACTAGCCAATCGTTTGGTTGGAGAAAATCGGGTACCTTGAACATGTTGGTCAAACGAAATTTGCTGGTGTGAATAAATCTGTTTAGATGTCTTAAATTGAACACTGGGCGCATTTCGCCATTTGCTTTCGGCACTAGGAAAATGTTGGACACAAAACTGGGGGTTATAGGAGCCGGCTCCAGTACACCCTGTTGTCGTAGTTGTTTTATCTGCGACATCAGGGCTAAACTTTTTCGTGTATGAAATTGTGTTAATATTCGAGAAGGGTGTACTAATGGGGGTTTTTTCACAAAAGGTATTTTGTATAATTTTTAGAACGTGCTCTGGTGCTTTAAACGCTCTCCAACGATCTACGTAATGTAGTAATTGACCTGCACGAAATGTCGGATAGTCAGTCGTAACGCCTTTGGGAACGCTTACCTTGTCGGTTTTTAAAATATTTGTCGCCTTGGTTAGTGCGAAAGGAGTCCGCCTTACGCTTCCTCCCTTGCGCAGGGGGTGCATAATTAGCAGAGCTGGTTGATGGACCGGGTGCTTGTACGCGACTAGACAAAGAGGTGCCCACTCTTCTGAACCCAGCCTGAGAGCCTCTTTGCGCAAGAGCTCTTTTAGGCGCACCGGAATAAGCAGAAACGTTTACAGACTGCATTGCAAAAACCTTATCAACTCCTCCATTTTTAAGAACACATTCTGAAAATCGCTTATCGTCAAAAAGATGCTCTAAGGTGGGAGGGATCTTTCGTAAGCTCTCCTTTATACCCTTATCCTTCACGTAGTGTAAAAGACTGTCGCGGCGTTGTTGTATTATATCCGCTCGGCGCCCACATACTATTTGTAGCAAGTCAAGGTTGGTTTTGGTGTAATCACCAGCAAATATTTCATTAATTTTTGACATTAAATCTTGGGTGTTAATCTGTTCATGAGAACCCATCCATGAAATTAAACTTAAAAAACCTTCTTGAAGCTTTTCATTCTGTATTATTAACCCATGACAAAGGGCTGCTAACGTTTTTTCAGTAGCAGCCAATGATTTACTACGTTCAAATCTTTTAAGCATATCATTACTTTCTAAATCGACAAAACCTGGACTCGCTAAATAGGATTTCTGGGCATCCGTATACCGAACTTGACACCAGTCGGCCGTATCAAAATGTTGCAATCGTAACAGCATTTCTGCATGTGCATCGGAAGTTTTTGCGCCAGACGATTTGAGGGTAGTCGCTTGCTTAAAATTAAAATTTGAGCATGGAATGTCTAATGGTGGACCAGACGGATCCACTAAATCATCGGGTGTATAAAGCGATAGCACATCCGAATTACTATTCTGGTCAGCCAAGGTTTGACTGTTACGGGCATGCAAAGCACTCACCGATGAGGCCAGATCTTTTACCACTCGTTCCAGTTTTCTTAGCCGTCCACCGCTACACCGGCGGCGATGGTGTCGCCGACGACGACGCCTCGAAGACCTCGAAGAGTCTGATGATGACTGCGATGACTCTGACAAAGTCAATTTGGGGGCCGAATCTACCTTCGTATTAATTACTGAACTTAATTCGTCCATTTTTAAATTTGAAACTTGATAAAAAATAAAAAATTTATTCAAGGGTCGCCAATTAATTTTTTAAACGTGTTGCTTCGTCCAGACAGAAAACGCCAATGAGCCATCGCGCCGTCGGCGCACGGCTGCTGGGTCGTGTGCGAGGTGGGGGACAACTCGATGCGGAAACCGGCCGGAAGGGGGGCGCCTTCGAGCGTGTTCGTTTGACAGATAGAGTTGCCATCTCAATTTTAAAGGCTTGGAATAGGGAACAGGGGCTTAATGTAAAATAATAGTGAAATAACCGTTATGTGTTTGTGAACGTGCATGACTGTTGGCAAATGAAACAAAACAGTGCAACATCACTTTTCAAATTCTCTCAAGAAGTCCGCGTGAGACCTCAGTAAAGTCTCACATCTTTACTGAGGACTCAAGGGGTTTGGGGGAACATCATGTAACATCTTAATCACCACTCATTATCATCAAGAGAAAAAAATAAATAAAAAACTAATGACTAGGCCGTATGGTCTCTAACATGAGCCTGTTCCTTCACGGAAGACTTCTTGGCGGGAAAGTGAAGCGTCTGCAGTTTTGTTGAATTTTTTAAAATGTGTGTTTTTCGAACAATAATGTGAATTAATAGTGTGTTCGTGAACGTGCATGAGTGTTGGCAAATGAAACAAAACAGTGCAACATCCATAGATTTATGGGCTGTTTACACGTATTTAGGTGTCAAGTAGGTAACTAAATTTTAAGTTAATTTTAACTTGATTTTAAGTTGTCGATCGTTTACACGTGTCTAACTTATGCACTCTTTAGTTCACTATATTCTTAACCATGGAAGTACCTATGTATATGTACCATCATAACTTATCTACTTCACTAAATTGTTGCGTCCACACGTCAACTAAATGACACATTAGTAGAAGCCACGCCTTCCGGGGAATGCAAGCGGTGCGGGAGGTGAGGGGCGGTTACTTACTCAAAAAATAGACTTAATTCTATTTTACTTGTTTACTTGCCCACTAAATCGTTTACTTACCACTTGTTACTAAAGAGCTTATAAGTGACTGTTTACACGAAGAATTTAGTTAAAATTTACTTAAAAAATAGTTACCTACTTGACAATTTATAATTTTATATTAATACGTGTAAACGGCTCTTAAGTTAATACTACAACTTAAAAGATAATATTTTCATAGGTGCTGTTAGCATAATATTACGATTCACTTTGAAAAGACAGTCCTAAGCCTGCAAAGTATGAACGATAATCAAATCTATGACTAAATCTATGGCAACATCACTTTTCAAATTCTCTCAAGAAGTCCGCTTGAGATGTTAGTAAATAAAGTCCCACATCTTTACTGAGGACCCAAGGGGTTTGGGGGAATATCATTTATCATTCATCATCTTAATCACCACTCATTTTCATCTAAGGGAAAAAAGAAATAAAAAACTAATGACTAGGCAGTATGGTCTCTGACTTAAGCCCGTTCCTTCACGGATCCAATAAAAATAAAATAAAATAAAAACAAGTCATTGGAGGACTTCTTGGCGGGAAAGTGAAGCGTCATGTCTGCAGTTTTGTTTTATTTTCTAAAATTTGTGTTTTTTCGAACATTAATGTGAAATAAATAGTGGATTATTAACTGTTATGTGTTTGTGAACGTGCATGAGTGTTGGCAAATGAAACAAAACAGTGCAACATCACTTTTCAAATTCTCTCAAGAAGTCCGCGTGAGATCTTAGTAGAGCCCCACATCTTTACTGAGGATTCAAGGGGTTTGGAGGAATATCACTTATCATCTTAATCACCACTCATTATCATCTAGGGAAAAAATAAATAAATGAACTAATGACTAGGCAGTATGGTCTCTGATCTTAGCCTGTTCCTTCACGGAACAAATATATTATATAAAAAAAAACAAGTCATTGTCAATGTCAATTTATTAATATCAGTCAGTCAATGTCAAAAAAATGTACTTTGAATGAATATACGGCTCGCTTCACTTCTTTTCATAGTTTCATTTTTGATTTTGCAAATTAAAATAAAACTTGTACTTCTTTATTTTATATAAAATAAAGAAGACGTAAAATATGTCACTGGCTGATGAACTGTTGGCAGATTTAGAAGAAAATGACGATGGTGAGCTTGAAGCTGCTATCGAGAGTCAAACATCAAACGAAGTTTCCCATGAATTTGCTGTGCCTTATTCTGTAATTCCACAAGAAGAAGAAATAAAAAATGTTACCATTAGGGAATTAGCAAAATTGAGATACTCTGATCAACTTAAACGTGTAAGTAACTAGTTTTATAACTTTCCACTTGTGTATACAAGAGGATCAATAAGTTCAAAGATATGGCATTACAACATATAACGTGGTCAGAGTGTCGTCTAAGTGTCCAACACCTGTAATCTTGACATCTCATTTTCCACTAAACCTATAATTGGAAAAAAAATATTACAAGAATACAAAGTGTTATTTTAGTTAGTTTTAAATGATAGAATAGATCATCATCATCATCAGCCTATAAACGTCCCACTGCTGGGCACAGGCCTCCCACGTGGACAATGCACAAGGGGATAATGGGCCATAACCCACCACGCTGGCCCAATGCGGGTTGGTGAGTTTTAACGACTGTCATTTTACGACAACAACCGGTACCAACGGCTTAACGTGCCTTCCAAAGCACGGAGGAGCTCAAGATGTTTTAAATTTGGTCACCCATCCAGCGACCAGGCATTGCGAAAGTTGCTTAACGGGCAAGTTCGCAAGCCGAGCGCGCTAGCCGCAGCGCCATCGAGCTCCGATGAATCCAGAATAGATCAATTTCATACAATTTTCCATTTTGTGAAAAAAATTTTAAGTCCTAAACGCCTTGCACACCTTTTGCTATACTCCAACCCAACATAAATCAAAGCTAATTAGCGCACTTGAGTGCAGTTTCCTTGAAATTGTTAGCATGGCTTATTCCCATGGGTTCCGAATATATTGTTCTCCAAGATTCATTTTTCTATTAGGCTTGTGTAGTAAATGTACTAAAAAACTAAAAGAACTATTTCGCATGCCTATTCGGTCTTCGTTCTTTTAGTACACTCAGTCGGACAGGAGCGAGATGCTCCGTTCGGCAGTCTCGGCAATTCTCGGCTCTCGGTCTCGATTGCCTGTATCAATAATTTTTTTTTAGAATTAAACCGTTAGATAGTAATGGTGTTTGCACAATTTAAAAGATAATAATTTCATTGGTGCTGTTAGCATAATATTACGATTCACTTTGAAAAGACAGTCCTAAGCCTGCAAAGTATGAACGATAATCAAATATGCTTTGTTATTTTTTACCTCTACTTATTTAGTCTAAAGTAAATTGTCGTCTATTTACGCAATAAAACTATCTAATAATTTTATAAACTAATAGTCGGTACATCCGTGACTGAATATTTGTCATCAAATAAATTAGTGTACTAAAAGAACTAATAGTACTTATAGAGTGAACTAGTACATTGCCTGTAATGATGACCGAGCAGACACAAGACTATTTTTTATACATTAATTCCCAAGAGCTCCTTGGCAGGGTACAACGCCTTGAACCATTCTTGACTTCACATGAGTACTGACATAACGACCTACCTCTTTTTATTATAATATAATTTCAAATGTTACAATTATTTTTTATTTTAACTGATTATTTTAGGTAATGACAGAAATAGAGCAAAATGTTGGAAATAGCAGAAAGAAAATAGAAGTAATGGGACTAATGGAATCTGATCCTGAATACCAACTTATTGTAGAAGCTAACAATATTGCTGCTGAAGTGGATGGAGAAATTGGTTAGTATTAATTTCTCTAAGTCTTACTACTTATTGTATTATTTTTTTACTGGACCTACTTTGGTTTTTTAAAGTCTACAGAGAAAACATGTGCATATTTTTTCACATAACTTTTTAAGTCCTATATCGGAAGTCCGTAATTTTTTCTCATACCATTTTACATCATAATGATCAATCTTCATAAAAATATTTGATACTAACTTTCGAAACTCTTCAGTCTTAATCATCAGATTCATAATATCACTAATCGTCAGTGATAGGAATAGGCAGACTGTATTTACCTAAAATTCTTGATGGGACATAACATGGAGCTGTTAATACCACCAAATTTTGGTATTTTGTATATCCAAAATTGATTGTCCTTTTCTAAAACCGATAGCATTATGGGACAACAAATCGTTTTTCTCGACAAACCACTCTAATCTCATTATTAGAATGTTGTGAAAAATCTTACAAATACAGGAAATCATCGAAATCGGACGCACAATACCATATCAGTACTTCCTAAAACTCCGGGATTTCTTATTCTACTCACTACCAGTGGTTGGAAGTGTTTAAGGGGATGCCGCGCGATGGCAAAAAATGACATAAGTCTCTTAATGAACTTTAAAGCAAAATCAATCATATTGATATTTATAATTAGAACAATTCTGCTTTGTAGTTTCAGACCTAGTAATTTAAATTAGAGCAACGTTTTTATTCTGCAAAATGTGCAAAACCATCACACGCTTGTGTTAAAAATTAAAATTTGCTTTTTAAAGAAAGGGGTGCCCTGCGGAATATCAATACAAATATTTTCATGTAAGAATTATTAAAGAATTAAAATTAAGAAAGTTGTTGAATAAATATGTTTTTAGGAGTCATTAGATTTATGTATTGTTTGATATTGTTTAAAGAATTTGTTTCAAATTTCAACAAGGCGATGACCTTGTGCAATCACAAGGTCATGGCCTTGTTGAAATTTAAAACATTTGATCATTGGATCAGGCTAACTTACATAAGTTTGTTTAATGCATTTAACTAATTCAGCGCATAGTACAAGTGACTTAAAAATACGTAAATTTTCACAATTTCGTGTAGGACCCCCTTAAACATACATACATACATCCATTCACGACTATTTCCAATTTTCAATACTTTGAACAATTTTAACTATTATTATAAATAGATGAAGTATAGTTTAAAACACTTCCAACCACTGCATTGGTACTAAATAGAAAAAGAAATCGAAGTTTTCATGAATTTCTGCAAAATGTGCAAAACCATCACACGCTTGTGTTAAAAATTAAAATTTGCTTTTTAAAGAAAGGGGTGCCCTGCGGAATATCAATACAAATATTTTCATGTAAGAATTATTAAAGAATTAAAATTAAGAAAGTTGTTGAATAAATATGTTTTTAGGAGTCATTAGATTTATGTATTGTTTGATATTGTTTAAAGAATTTGTTTCAAATTTCAACAAGGCGATGACCTTGTGCAATCACAAGGTCATGGCCTTGTTGAAATTTAAAACATTTGATCATTGGATCAGGCTAACTTACATAAGTTTGTTTAATGCATTTAACTAATTCAGCGCATAGTACAAGTGACTTAAAAATACGTAAATTTTCACAATTTCGTGTAGGACCCCCTTAAACATACATACATACATCCATTCACGACTATTTCCAATTTTCAATACTTTGAACAATTTTAACTATTATTATAAATAGATGAAGTATAGTTTAAAACACTTCCAACCACTGCATTGGTACTAAATAGAAAAAGAAATCGAAGTTTTCATGAAATGCCGGTATAATATACAAGATACCAGTTTAAAATTTGGTGGTATTCAATTAACAGTTCTATGTTATGTCCATACACCTTGTTTACTCTATCAAAAAATTTTTTTTTCTTCGATCTAAACTTCTAATAATTCTGATACACACCAATATTCTTATAGTGGTTTCTACTAAAATTTGTTTTCATATAGTGTATTATGGGAGCCAATATGAACCTAGAAAAAACACATTCTAAGTGATTATTTTTTTTAAATCTAGTCTTGTTGTTTTTATCTTCATTTTATGTTATTTTATGCCGTTTAAGTAACTTAAAAATATTAACCATGAACCAAGCTGTATGTTTATTCATTATTTGTGGTATCATTAAAGTAATTCCAAAGGAGCTTTTTATTTGTTTGAATGATTACTTAGTTCTTACAAGTCATACTAAGTACTAGTAACTACTATTATTTAAATGTTACTCATCCACTTATCCATGGCAAGTTGCAAACAGGTACCCTAAATATCATTTTCCAGCTATTATCCACAGATTTGTTCGAGACAAATATCAGAAGCGGTTTCCAGAACTGGAGTCTTTAATAGTTACCCCACTTGAGTACATTAGTTCTGTGAAAGAGCTTGGCAATGATTTGGATCGAGCTAAGAATAATGAAATTCTACAAAGTTTCTTGACACAAGCTACTATTATGATTGTGTCGGTTACTGCTTCAACTACTCAAGGGTAAGTTATGTTAAGAATATATTATACAAGGTTGATTTTGGACACTCCGCTATATTTTTTCACACTGGCAGCACCTGGATGAACAGAAGGGACTGGCATATATCAAAGGAGGCCTCTACCCAGCAGTGCGCGGTCGCGGGCTGATTGATTGATTGATTTGATTGATCTTATAGCAGCTATACAACCTAATAATTAAAAAATAAAAAAACTGTTTTTTTATATTTTTGTCTCAACTCTTCCTTTGGAAAATTAAAATTATTGTCACCTAGCGCGCGGCCCCGCCTCGTTATTAAAGCACATGCGCGTGACCGCTATTCTTCACCCCTGCACCAATGACGGCGCGCCGTCGCTTTCACCGCGAGGGTGAGCGCATGCACCCAGAAATATGGGATATAAACAGCAATCAATAAATTGTATTTAAAAAAAGAAAACATTCATTATTTTTACGTGCAATATTTTATTATTACTTTTTTTTACTTTTATCAGCTTATAAATGTCTCACTGCTGGGCACAGGCCTCCCCACATGGACAATAGCACATTGTGGGCCATAACCCACCACCATGCCCTATGCAGGATGGTGAGTTTTATCAACTGCCATCTTACAAAAATAACTGGGACTTACAACTTTCTGTGCCTTCTGAAGCATGCAGAAACTGAAGATGTTTTTCAATCAAAATCAAAATGTTTTTATTCAATGAGACTTAATTAATAAGCACTTTTGAATCAACCACAATCTCCCAAGTTTTTCTCCTCCCGACCACAGATGTGTGTGTGTCAATAAAATTGTTAGTGTAAGCGCTTTTTTAATAAAAGTTTTGAATTATGTTGTTTGTTTAAGGAAATTGTTAACAGAAGATGAATTAGCTGAAATATATGAAGCTTGTGACATGGCAGGAGAACTAACTACTATCAAAGCAAAGATTTATGAATACGTGGAGAGTAGAATGACGTTTATAGCACCCAACATAACTGCCATTGTTGGTAAGTTAATTTGTATACCCATTTTTATTTTATGTGGTTTATTTTAGGTTGTATAAAGCATTGTAATAGTTTAAATTAATCATAGTAAGATCCAGAGATTTAAATAATAAAAAATCATACGGGTAGATTGAGCCTGCTGGAGTACCTATATAGCTTTTTCTAGGGAGATAATCTCTTACTACTGATATTGATAAGGAATAATATAAATGAATATATAGGAACTCATCTTTGTACCTCAAGTCACTAAACGTTAATTTTAACTACAATACAATCTGGTACTCATGCCAAACCCTCTTATTAAAAACCATGGGCTAAAGTTAAACTATGATTAAAACTAATACCTGCAAAAATTTATTGAGTGAAGTTTAACAACTATTGTCTATTGTTTACAGGGGCATCAACAGCTGCTAAAATATTAGGTATTGCTGGTGGTCTCTCGAAGCTGTCAAAAATGCCGGCATGCAACGTTTTGACACTTGGTCAGCAGAAGAAAACCCTTTCTGGATTTTCACAAGCCGCTGCGCTACCTCATACTGGATTTATTTATTTCTCACAAATCGTTCAGGATACTAATCCTGTAAGTTGTATGTAGTTTTATTTGTAATTTTTAAATTACTTTGATATAAGAATGATACTCCTCAATTTACCGAAGCATTTCGTCCCATTCGCAACTCGTCCAAGTCGCAACTCGTCCCATTCGCGGCTCGTCCCGTTCGTGGCTCGTCCCGTTCGCAACTCGTCCTTTCCTCTAATTTTTTCGCAACTAGTCCCATTCGCTACTTGTACCGTTCTTGGCTCGCCAGTGGGTATATAACTAACTGAATAATAATAAAAAATGCTGCAAATCATTTACTAAAATACAACAAAATTCTCAATAGGTCCCCGTGCTTACACAAGATTGAACAAAAAAATAATATTCAAATTCTTTTATTCATAGAAAAAGTATTAAGCCGTTTGACGTAGGTCGGAAGCAGATGTTTGGTTTATTCCTATTCTTTTTAAATGTATAAAAATCTTAAGTACTATAATAATGTCATACATTAATGTCTAATCAAATCTATGTCTAATCAAAAATCACAATGTTTTTTGTATAGGATTGTCCTCGTATTAAACTGCGTTTACCTCTTTGAGTAACAAAAAATTTTAACGGATCCATAAAAAAACACTCGTAGACAAATGTGGTTCACGTAAGTATTAAAAAAGGAATGATAATTTGATGCAAGTGACAGTGTCAGTGACAAGATATGTGTAACTATCCTCTTCAAGTACTAATAATAAAGAGTAATTGTGACTACGAAACTCGGCTAGCAATGTTATTAATAATCAAGGGTGCTCTCATGTTTTGTCTAGGCGTGTGTTAAAATAATATACTGAAATCACCCCCTAAACTATGGCATGCATTCAAATTAACATCCTGGTAATCGTTATCGATACCACGAGTAGTAAAAAATATAAATGAGACGAGCTGCGAATAGGACAAGTTGCGAACGGGACGAGCCACGAATGGGACGAGCCACGAATGGGACGAGCCGCGAACGGGACGACCTGAGAATGGGACAAGCTGTGAATGGGACTAGTTTCGAATGTGTGACGAGTTGCGAATGGGACGACAATTTATACCATAAGGTATAAATTGAGTGCTAAACACGCCAGTTCTGGCGTTGTTACCATCTCTAGGGTACAATGCCTGGCCGGCTCAATTTAGTAATAACTGTTTTTCTAAATTGATTTCGGGTCTGGGTGCTTTCTATGTATATTAAGTATCCGTTATTTAGATTATTTAAATCATTCATTATCTTGGGCTAGATGAGTGTGAAAGATATTTAATAATTGAACCTTTATTAGGAACTGCGGTACAAAGCAGCTAAGTTGGTGTCCACCAAACTGACTTTGGCGTCGCGTGTGGACGCTTGCCACGACTCCACGGATGGGCACATAGGGCGACAGCTGCGTGAAGAAATCGAAAAGAAGCTGGACAAATTGCAGGTAAATAGATATATCGATACATACTTTTATTGTGTATAATATATAGAATGTGTATAGTATTTATTTATTGATTTTATTTTAGGGATTACAAACAAATGTGTTACATAAATTGGCTTATCAATAGACTTATGTACAATCACGAGCATCAATATGTATACACATTGACTCTTATTCCATTGTATTAAGAGTTACAATTGTTAACATATTTTTGCTCGTGACTGTACCTACATAAATGGTAACACATCCCACCAAACCCAGACTAAAATGAACTTAGATGCGGTAAAATATGTAGATACTTTGTAAATAATATAAATGCTATGATTAGCTCAACTGTAGAGACGCAAATATTTTTCAACTTCGACATTACATAAAACAAAATATAAAAACGATAAAATAAAAACATGCATGTATGTTCACTTAACTTAACTTAAGCGAGCAGAATATGTACAGCAAGCCTTTTAAATTTTGAAGGACTGGGAAAAATCGAGTTCATTGAAATTCATGTTAAAGTCAGACAGCAATCTATTCAACACGGCTCGCTTGCCCGCGTTGGTTTTACAACAGTTTATATGAAAAGTATCTATTCTACGCGTGTTTATAGTGGAACAAGTTGCAGAGGCTTGAGCAATCGATTCTATTCTTTATTAGATTAAAATGAAACAAAACAGACAGGAGTAACCGTCTTGATTCAAGGCGCAGAATTTAAAATTTTGTTAAAAGCTGTTCATAAGAGTCTCGAGAGCACTTAAAGTTGACCCTACGTAAAAATTTACGTTAGACTTTCTAAATGGACTCGGTGTACTGTTTGTAAAATGGATTCCAAACCGGCACAGCGTACGTACAGCTGACACCTCACTAGCGAGCAGTACAGATGTAAAAATGTTTTAGGTTTTTTAAAATTATCTGCAGATCTGGATACGAAACCATACATCTTTAAGGTTTTGCCAATCAACTAGTTGATATGGATATCTAAGTGAAGTTTAGAGTCTAGCAAAACGCCAAGATCCCGAAATACTGAGACTATTCAAATTATTATTATTTAGCTTATAATCGTAGATGCAAGGGTTTTTCTTTTTTGTAAAGCTTATACAGTTTTTGGGGATGCTTAGGAATAATTTGTTAGCCATACAGTATTCGCTTAGTATGTCAAGGTCCATTGATTCTTCAATAAAAAAAAAACTCGTACTATGATGTCGTTACGATTTTATTATATTGCCCTAGACACTAAACTAGAAACTAAAAAAGATTAAACAATTCGATAAAGTCGTTCCCAAGTAAAAGCGCTCGCGTCCAAGATAAATAGGGACTTATATTTTCATATAATATAATGCCTAGTTATACTATTTTACAAGCTGTCAATATTTAGATTTAGTTAGGGATACTTCTAGAGCTCCGCCGTATTAGATACTTGAACATTTCATGTTACTTTTATATAAGTTGAAATTATTTTGTGATTTAATCTCTTGTATGTTATTATATATCTTAGCTTTGTTGATGAATAAAACATTGAACTGCAATAGTATTCCTTTATTTAGCTCTTGAAAAGCCACCTACTACCTCACCCCATTACTTTTTACGCCAGTGAAATAACTATATATTTTTAATTAATTTAATATATAAAATAGATTTTTATACTTCAATTATCAGAACTAGGACTAGTTGTTGAGGTTTACTGTCATAGTAAAAAAATGTTCGGAATCAATCACTCCCCCAACAATAATAACCTATATTTTTTTCGTGGCCGGCACTTTGATTTTTGGGTTTCAGACTTGTATGAAACGTGATTGTCCTCCTTTGTTTGTTTATTGAAGTGTGACGTCACAGGGCAGTGTCATGTGACCAACCGTTTTCGCTCGAAATTTGAAATGTGGCCTTTGCTCAGCAGTGAGATAGTAGTTACTAAGGACAATTTGCTGGTAAATAGCCCACTGACATACATTAATGAAGCTTGTATTGACGCTTTAAAAGAAAGGGAGAAAAGAAATGCAGTACAAGGCTCCCGTAAGTCATAACAATGGGTGTTATGACTTACGAACCAATGGCATAGCGACATTCATGAGTGCTCAATTATTGTAGCCTAAATTGAATAAAAGAGATTGAAATTTAAAATTTGAAGCAGAATCGAGGTGTTTAATTGTAGTCTATTAATATACACTTCTGGACACATCTATTGGCCCACCTCAGAGTTTAGGTTTCTATGGCCCCTACTTAAATATGATTGCTAGATTGAACAAAAACTATTGATGCAGTTTTAAACCTGATACATTTTACCATCTTTTTCGATCGTATTATTTTAAATTTGAATTCAGAATACCACACGACATGGAGCTACGCCTAACAAGTCGGGTATGCGCCTTGATGAATCCAGTTGATTTTTGAATAAAAACATGTTTTATCAAATAAAGGTTTAATTTAATAACGCGTGTTGCCTCCATGGGCATCTACGACAGCTCTAATACGATTAGGCATAGAGTTTATCAATCGCTCTATGAAATTTTGAGGGATCATCTCTCATTCCTCTTCTATGGCAGTTTTCAACTCCTGCATCGTCTGGGCAACTAGCTGACGAGCCCTAACACGTCTTTTTAGCTCGTCCCACATGTGCTCAATTGGGTTCATGTCTGGGCTTCTGGCTGGCCAATCCATAACTGTGATGTTCACATCCCGAAGATATTCCCTGACGATGCCGGCCGTATGGGCTCTTGCATTATCATGCATAAAAAGGAAATTTGGGCCCACATGGTCCACGTATGGCATCACGTGAGGTTCTAAGCACTCACGAATGTACCTTTCAGCATTTAATGTTGGCAGCCGTGGTCCCGTAATAACCTCAAGTTGAGTTTTGCCGCTCGCGGATATACCGCCACAGACAGTTCATGAGCCACCGCCATAAGCAACCCTCTCTTCAAAGCAGCATTGTGCAAAACGCTCTCCCTAACGTCGGTAGACCTTCTTCCTTCCATCATTGCCATGTAACGCAATTTTAGACTCATCAGAAAAGAGTACACGGATCCAATGCTGCTGAGTCCAGTTTAAATGAGTGCGCGCGAAATGACGACGAGCTGTTCGGTGGGCTCGCATGAGTTTGGGGCCATTAGCTGGCTTGTGTGGTACCATATCGTGTTCTTTTAACCTTCTCCGAACAGTTTGAGCGCTCACAGATACTCTGTGGTAGTCGCGAAGTTGGTTTTGTATATCAATGGAGGTAAGGCGACGATTTCTTAAACTGGTCGTCACGATGAATCGATCCCTGCCTTTCAGTTGTGACCCGAGATCGTGGCCTTCCTTGGCGACGAACAAAGCCGCCAGTCTCTAGGTACCTCCTATAAACATTTCGGACCGCAGATCGACTTAAATTAAGTTGAGCACTCATATTTCTTTGGCTGTGTCCGGCCTGGATAAGTGCCACAGCTTGGGCGGCGACTTCAGGCGAAGTATCCATAGATTATTGATAGAACTTCACCTTAATGTTAAGAATAAGTAATGTTTGTTGCAAAACCAAAGAGAAAAATCACACTTTCAAGAATTAAATCCAAGTAAACCAATAAAATCAAGTTTTCTTAGTATTCGATTGTTTGATATCAACAAACAGGCTCCAAATTGTCTTTTGTTTCTGTAAATTCTGAGTCCGAAATTTAAAAAAAGACTATTGAATAAAATTATGAATGTGCCTGGTTCAAAACTGTATAAAAACTTTTTGCTCGACCTAATATTAATTTTTAGTTAGGACTAAACGAAACTGAAAATGCAAGGTGGGCTAATAGATGTGTCCAGAAGTATATAGACCCACTAGTTCGCATTGGGCCAGCGTAAAGGGTTGTTGCTCAAACTCTTCAAGTGCTGTGCTGTGCGTGTAGAAACGCCTGTGCCCAGCATTGGGACGTTTAAGGTCAATTCACACATATCAGTGAAGTCACAGTTCCGGCACAGTGCGAAATAGTCTTATTTCTTTCATACATTCTCTATGAACGCATCCCCACTTGTCAGTGTCAGTGACGACACAGTGCCCTCAGTTTTAATGCTGCTCTTCTTCTAAAGCATAGCTATCATTGCTAGCTCCGTTGTATTTAACAGAGCCATAGCAACAACCACGATACTTGACGACAGACACGTTTTTACTGAAGCTCTGTGAATTGGGTACTGACATGTGTGAATTGAATCACTTACGCAACACTGTAGCACTGATACTGAACTTAGCGAACACGTTGACGGAACTGTGACTTCACTGATATGTGTGAATCGACCTTTACTGCCTGATGATGATTATGTACATAAAACTACCATTCATTAAACAGGAGCCGCCGCCAGTGAAGTTCGTGAAGCCCCTGCCGAAACCGATAGAGCAAAGTCGCAAGAAGCGCGGCGGCAAGCGCGTGCGCAAGATGAAGGAGCGCTACGCCATGACCGAGTTTAGGAAGAACGCGAACCGGCTCAACTTCGCCGACGTGAGTGTAACGTTTGTTTTTTTTTTATGATACGAAGCCGGCAATCGAGCGTAACTCAGTTGTTGACAAATGACGGCTACTAGCTGTCAAATCAAACATGACGTGACGGCATTGTTGACATTTCCCTTTTATAAAAGCAAAAGAATTATGGTTTATGCAGCCACGTTAGACATTTTTAAAGTATTTTTGAAGACTTAGTGTTTCCATATTAAAAATAACTCTTATCCGCGGTTCGATAAAAATAAGACATAACTTGGTTAAGGTAGCAAATAATATTAGCTTTACTTTATGACCAAGTTCTATTGTATACAAATTAAGCATTTTTTCTATGGAAAGTGCCGGTTCTCCTTTTTTACTCTAGTAGACAAAACAGATAGATTATTTTTATTATTAATTACGGCCGTTAAATGGTATCATGTCCGCGATGCGACCCTAAAGTGTCAGTGCTGATACTTGAATGCCCTGTTATTTCACTGGATTACTAAATTCAAATAAAACTAAATCAGAAGGGTACTAACCCTTCCGACCGAAACTGCAATGTAAGTCTGTTGCTGAGCTGTTTGGGAGCAGAAATAGATATTGTCCAGCATGGTGGGTTATGTATGATCCAATCTCCCCATGTGTTAGTTGTTGTCCATGTGGGAAGGCCTTTGCCCAGCAGTGGGACGTTTATATGCTGATAAGTTCAAGGAAGTGTATACAGTGCCACAAGCGGCACTGTATCTCTATCGGTTCGGGAACCGTAAGTTTTGCGGTATGATAGTGACCGCCTAAACTGCCGTAAAGGTTTTTATTAGACAACAAAACTACTAGCTGTCCTACTCCTGTAGGTCACGTGATAGGTTGGCTACGCTGCGCTTCGCGATTGTCTTGAATATCGAGGTTATTTTTTTTATTAGACAACAGAAATCTAACTCCATACAAAAATATCTTTGAATATTATGTCTTCTGAACATTATGGCAAATAAAAAATATGTTTCGGTTCCCGAACCGATTGAGATACAATGCCGCTTGTAGCACTCTATACACTTTGTACTAGGATCGTAACCGATCGTACTATGTTGCCGCTTGTGGCACTCTATACACTGCCTACACTTTGTAAGTTCAGTTTGTAAAAATATGGTGGGAAGTCACATTATATTTTGATGTTACTATCATAAGTGGTGGTTTTAATTTATCAAAATAGTTTACCTCTTAAGTTCGTAATGTTGATTTGATCTCAATATGTGTAAAAGTAGTGTTACTGGTATATCAATTAATACGAAATCTCTCTAATGAAAGTTCCGTGATTGCTTGCAATTCGCAATAGTTGTAATTGCGATCGCGGTATAAGTATTAACGAGAGCCACTAACAACTTTAACAAGCCACAATCGTATACAAGAACCGAAATGTTTTAATATGCCGTTTGGCACTGCACAGATTGTGTTGATCTGTATTGTAATAGCGACTTTATTTTGTTAGCATTAAAGTCGTGTGTGGTTGTGTTCTTCTCGGTATGGATGTTGCAAATGTGACGTGACGATCGGCGGGCCGCGGCGTCGTTGAATTTCAAATGGTTCGCCAGAAAGAGGTGTTTTTTCGAGCGGTTCAAATAGACCGGAACTGGACAGGTGGAGCGCGCGGCGCCCGTTGTACGCGTGCACCCTGCTGACATACGGCTCTGCAAAGAAACAAATCTTATCTCAAGTCTGACGCAAAAAACAATTTTAAATATCATTGTTGTGTTCCGACTGTTTAGAGATAAGATGCTTAAGGTTGTTCCTCAGTGGTTGAGGATTCCGGGTAAAGCACGCTTCCACTTTCGGCCTTATCGCTACTTACCATCAGGGCCCTGATTCTGTATCGCTATCTATAGATTCCACACCTAACACAAACGTCAAACGCATACGTTTTTGGGAAGATATCGTAACTTTTTAAGGAATTAACGTGGTTTTGAAACAAGGAATCGTTACAGAATAAGGGCCCAGGTGAGGTGAAGAACAAGTGCTTACCCCGTATTGGATATAAAAAAACAAATGGTGATGTTGACACTGATTAATTCTTGTTCCTATTATGATGTGTGTTTTTTACGCCCATTCTTCTACACAACTCAAAGATGTCCTGTAGGCAAAGAAATTTGACGTTAAAAAGAACTTTAAAGTGTTTGTTTGAATAATATATTTGTATGAGAGTTTCTCCCGTGTTCTTTTTGCAACAACACGTGTTGTGAGACTCCATTATAATTCAATCTACCGTACAATACTAATTATACTAAAAATATATACCACTTGAAACTGGCTTGAAATGCTAAACGCGAAGCCATTAATTAAGATAAGATATATTTTTATTTGACTTGAATTTGACTCAAAGATGCATCATCATCAGTCCATATGCTCGTCATAGGCCCTATCCTATGCATAAAGTCTCAAGATTTTAGGCTCTTCTCATTCAATTGCTGCTAGCTACTTTAACAGTACAAAAAAATGACAGCATCATTCTGTTAGTTTTACCGAAACAATAATTTTATAATTACTTACTAATTACGATTTTCTATAACCTATAAAGAGCCTAAAAGAAACTCGCTTTATTTGAATTTATTATTAACGTTATGGCTATTTACTCATATAACTTCTACAACCCACCAACCCGCATTAGGCCAGCGTGGTGGGTTATGGCCCAACATCCCCATGTGATGTTAGCAATGTGGGAAGGCCTGTGCCCAGCAGTGGGAAGTTAATAGGCTGATGATTTGAACTTCTACAAAGATATTTTTTTTGGAAAAGTTCTTAGAACTACCTTTACTGTATACGAAGCCATATCTATCACAGAACTACAATTTATTGAGGCGCTTAATAATTTCAAACATTTAACATTAAATTGAAAATTTTGCCATAAGATTACATGAGATAAAAAGTTTCGTAACCATTAATAAAAGAAAACAATAATGATGCAATTATAATTTACTATTACTGATTGTTTTTATCATAAATTAATCTCCAATTTTAATAATCTGCAATCTAAAAGAGTTTGACAAGAGTTATTTTACCTAATTTTACTTATAATATCGTATAAAACTATACCTACATCCTATTTCAAAATTTGATGAAACTCTTGCCCATGAGTCTCGCTACGCGCGAAACCGCAGATCAACATCAATTCGGCGAGCGTGCCTAATCGTATGATGCTCGCAAAATGATAATCGAAGTGTGTTAATGCCACATAATTGGCGCAAACAGTCTTAGTACCACGCTGTGATACTTATTCGGAAAGCCGTATATTACGATTATATTTTACGTACGCGAAAAACTAGTCCACTTTTTTCTATGTTGCGCCAATGTGGGTAATTAAATCAAATGTTTATCTCTAGAAAATAAAAACACTTTTTATTATGTACTAGAGTTTTGTCGTGAAATTCTGTATGTTATCAGAACACACTCCTTTGCATTGTCAATATTAAAATTAAAATAATACCAACGTAATACCACCTCAAGAATATCCGGCGTGAAATAATGGCACTTAGTGCTGTTGTGTTTCGTCCGGCCAGTGAGAGTTCCGGAGGCCCCTTCCGGAGGGGGGCTCACAATTCCTATTCCTTCCTTAACCCTATTCCTTTCTTAAAGGTCGGCAACGCATCTGCGACTCCTCTGATTTTGCGGGTGTCCATGGGCGGCGGTGATTGCTCTCCATGAGGTGACCCGCCTGCTCGTTTGCCTCCTTCTCATAAAAAAATAAAAATAAATAAAAAGTTAAAAAATATCACATACTTATTGAAAATTGGAGTCTATATTTACCTACTTATCTAATTTATAATTTGTTATTATTGATCCAATTCTGCCATTATTTTACCTGATGGTAAGTGAAAATAAAGTCGAGGACACTTAACCCAGAATCCTCATCTACTGAAATGTGTTCCACCAACCTCAGCGTGATGGGTTATAGCTCAATCTGTTGAGCCCATGTGTTGTCCCTTTAAAAAAACTCTGCATATTTATGGGCTTATGATGATGAAATGTGTTCGTCTATCGCATATAGTTTCACCAGCATTTCACCCACAGATTGAAGACGACGCCTACCAAGAAGACCTCGGCTACACTCGCGGCACTATCGGCAAGTCGAGCACCGGCAGGGTCCGCCTGCCGCAGATAGACGAGAAGACCAAAGTCCGCATCAGCAAGACCCTGCAGAAGAACCTGCAAAAGCAAAATCAACAGTATGGCGGCGCTTCTAGCATCAGGAGGCAGGTGTCGGGAACTGCATCTTCCGTGGCTTTCACACCGTTGCAGGTTTGTACTTTGTTTATTTGTTAGCATAGACTGACGAAAAGACAAAAGACCGCATCAGGAAGACCCTGCAGAAGAATCTGCAGAAACAAACATGCAGTCTAGCGGCGCTTCTTGCATCAAGAGGCAGGTGTAGGGCACTGCGTCCTCCATGGTCTTTACACCGTTGCAGGTATGGACTTTGTTTATTTATTTATTTATTTATTAGATTAATAGGAAAAAAGACGAAAGACCGCATCAGGAAGACTGCAGAGGAATCTGCAAAAGCAAAAGCTACAATATGGCAGCGCTTCCAGCAGCAGGAGGCAGGTGTCGGGAACTGCATCCTCCGTGGCTTTTACGCCGTTGCAGGTATGGACTTTATTTATTTGTTAGCATAGACTGACGAAAAGACGAAAGACCGCATCAGGAAGACTCTGCGGAAGAATCTGCAAAAGCAAAATCTACAATATGGCGGCGCTTCCAGCAGCAGGAGGCAGGTGTCGGGAAATGCATCCTCCGTGGCTTTTACACCGTTACAGGCATGGTATTTTTTATTTATTAGCCTAGATTGACGAAAAGACAAGTCCGCATCAGGAAGATTCTGCAGATAAATATGTATTACTAAAACCAGCAGTATGGCGGCGAGTCCAGTATCATGAGGCAGGTGTCGGGAACTGCATCCTCCGTGACTTTCACACCATTGCAGTCACGGACTTTGTTTATTTATTTATTAACATAGACGAGAAGCAATAGGAGGTAGGTGGCCTCAGAGGATTTTACGCCGTTGCAGGTTTGGACTTTATGTACCTTACAAATAAACAAAGAATAAACTACGAATAGTTATTCCGTGTTTTGTTCCTGTCCCGTAAACGTAATTTCAAATTAGAGTAAAAAAAGACAAAACACGGAATAACTGCACTAATTATTTACCCACTGTAATCAATTTTCGTAACCAGAAAAAGCCGACCCGAATAAAAGAAAGAACCTATACACCGTTTTATCGCACCATCTGTTAGTGCTAACGTTAATAAATAAAAAAATAAGTTCTGGGACGTGCTCAGCTGTCTTATTTATTTTTTTAATTAATTTTTTTACTCTAAAATGAACTATTTAAAATAAATGGTAGGTGCAAGACAGGCTTTTACTAGTCCATTGAGTACGTTTAAATACCAGTTGTGATCATGTATAATGCATACTATATGTTAAATTGTATGACATTGCATAAATACTGGTTGTGTGCGGCATCGTAAAAAAATATGCCGTTGTTGTACCGGCGACTTGTATTGTTGTTATACTAATATCCGACTATCCCACGTATGTGGCTTATAATTTAATCCCTTACATTTGTGTGTTGATGATCCATTAATAGTAACTGAATTCTAATACTTTGAGTTTACTGAACTGTCCTCGTATTATGAAAAATAGAGATAAAACAAAATTATTTGCTTTATATAAAAATATGCTTGTTTTAGTATAAGACATAACTAGTTAACGATTTATTACATTAAAATATGAACAAAGTACTTTAAGAGACGCAAAAAGATACGTAGTATGCAAAATATAAAAAAATATTGTAAACATACACTAATAAATTAAAATAATAATAATTACTATCATACATAAATGTATAATGTTAATGAACTGGGATACAATAGTGCGATAAAATAGTGTGCTATTTTATTCATGAAACTTTCGAAAAGGGAAAATAATCTCTACCTTTACCGTTTATTCAAATCAAATTGGACGACCTCCTTGGTCGAGTGGTTTTTACACCGGTTTTCATGGTGTCACCATCTCTGAGGTCCCGGGTTCGAACCCCGGTCGGGTCAATTTAGGAATTATTGTTTTTCTAAATTGTCTCGGGTCTGGGTGTTTTCTATGTATAATAAGTATGTATTTAAGTATTTTAAGTATGTTTATCCGTTGTCTAGTAACCATTTAACGAGTTTCTTCGAAGCTTCTCTTGGGCTAGATAATTGGTGTGATTGTAGGAAAGAGAGAAGAGAGAAAGAAGAAGAAATTAGGCGTTACAATTGGCTATTTGACAGTTGTAACAATAAAATATGAAATATGTCGGAAATGGTAGTTTATGATTTAACGATAATTATCCAATAGTTTTTTTATTAAGATAATTAGTAAATATTATATTTTTACAAAATAAATTTGCGATTTTTTATCTGTCTATTACAAAACCCGAAACACGGGCGGCAAGGGAGGCGGCCATGATTGAGCTTCATGTGACGTCACATTTCACAATATTATCAAAAAGTATATGTCAGGTTTCAAGATAAGTTTAATTATTTATTGAAATGTGACGTCACAGAGCAAAATGTCACGTGACCAACCGTTTTCGCACGAAATTTGAAATCAATAAAGAAAAATATGTTTTTTTCTGTTAAATAAAGATTTTTTCGAGAAAAAATATATTGTACGGGGTATAAAATAAGCCTTTGTAACTTTTTAAATACTCTTTCGAAAACTGTCAAGTAGCCAATTTGATGGGGTATTGTTGGCATAACCACCAAGCTTGCTAAGTGCGGGTTGGTGATCACAAACCCGTGTTATGCATCGAAAAGTTATTTATTTGGTTGGAGTTGCTCGAGTTTGTCATGCTCTCTCAAAGTGTCCCTGCGGTGGTGGCATGTGCGTCGGGTCGTTAAGTTCGATAAAACATGGTTGAGCGAAGCGATGGCTGATTCACATGTCATAACTGTAAACGGGTGCCGCCTGTAGAGGCTGGCCTGCTCTTCTAACTTATTTTTATTTGTAGTAGATATTTGTAGTACTAGTCTTTCTTTTTCTTGTTTCAAAGATACTGTAAGACGTTGTTCATTTTGTGTTGTCTTGTAATCGTAATCGAATATGTCCTTCTATGATAGGGAGGGCATTTTCCAATTTGTATAGCGCTGTAAAAGAAATGGAGAAAAGAAATGCCGTTGCTGAGTTTCTTGCCGGTTCTTCTCAGTGCAAGGCTCCCAACCCATAGTTAAGACTACGAACCGATGGCATAGCGACAATCATAAGTGCTCAATTATTGGATAAATGATTTTGAAATTTTAAATTAGAAAATTAGGAATTCAAATCAAGTTCTCCGTATATCGAACCCAGCTTGCAGCCTGCTTTGCTGCAACTAATCCAACAAGGAGTTATTACAAATCGTAAATAATGCAACAAAAATATTATATTTTGTATTTTTTGTCGATTTTAATTTCAAGATCAGCAGTAACATTTAAATGTTTGTTAATTGGTCGACGTCGTTAACTGTGGTAGTCGCCTGTACTACACTTTTTTCTACACCTCTTATCTCTTTGTAATTACCGACACACAATAGCTGCACGTAATCTCCTGGCCGAAACCTCAACAATAGTAATTGCATTGCGTTTATGCAAAATCTGTTTTTATAGCCGTCAAAGAGGAGATAGATAACACTATGTTAGCTTTTTCGTATCGTAACCCTAAGTACCGTTTCTGTCTGGGATTAATAAACTTAGTAAGTTCTAAAATGTTTACTAGAAAAAAAAACAACCAGACTCAGGAAAGCTCAAAAACTAATTGATTAAAAAACCCATTGATTTGTATATTTTTGAACAATATTCTCTTACAACTTACAACACGATAAAACTGTATGAATAGTGTATCGCATCTGCGCGCGCTCCGGACTATTCTATAACAACCAATCCCCCTTCCCAACGTACCACGTGATGCCCGCTGTCATCTAGCTGAGCACAATCTTTGTATGGGACGTCTACTCTATTTTATTGTACCTCAATGACATACATACATAAAGTCACGACTATTTTCCCCGAAGGGTTAGTCAGAGACTAGGCAATGAGGATAGCAGAAGCAGTCCTCTACCATTGTCCACTTTTCTCCAAATAGCGACTGCACATGTGCTCAACGTGACAGGTGGTGAGCTCGACGCCGCGTATGCTGTTGGAAGTATGTGCAGTGCTTAGTCCATTAGTCGCCTTTTACGACACCCAAGAGAAGAGAGGGGGTGGTAGTATTCTTTCACCGCTACACGTCACTGTCATGCAAATAATTATATTCGTTAGAATTGTACATATACTAATTCGTTTGAAATGTAGATATATATTATAATTAGTTGCCGTATCCTTAATTGATCGCGCCCTTGACTTGTTCAGCTTAGGACAGCGCTGAGCGACAGTTGTTGTTGACATTCCATTACTGTCACACTGACAACCCGTATGATTTATGATAGGCACTTTCAAAGGAATCTTGAGCAACCGGCGGCGGCGGCAGGCGGCAGTGCAACGGACTCACTTGCCAGTTTAGTTAAAGGTTTTGATAAAATGCTGACTTTTTTGTACGTAATAAAACACCTCGTGGCCGAGTGGCTAAGCGTTTGTCACCATATCCGGAGGTCCTAGGTTCAATTCCCAGGCCGGGCAAAATATGTATCGGATTTTGAAAAGCGAAGCCCTTGTTTGTGATCTCCAACTCGCATTTGGAAAGCGTGATGATCAAGCGATTTCTCATTTCAATGATAGAGGCTTTTGGCTAGCTGTGAGACAGTATAGTCTTTATACTTACTAGTTACTACATACTAATGAATATTAAACTTACGAATTATATATCATACATACTAAGATACATTACAGCTCCGATACGGTCAGCCATAAAACGACAACCAAAGATTAGAAACTGAGGTGATTGGACCTGCAAAAGCTATTCAGACCTTTCTAAAGACACTGCCATCATTGTTCTTCAATGTCTGTTCTATCGGATATTTGCTGTAAAATTTATCGTTTTCAAACATCGCATCGTATGCGGCGCTGCAGGGCGTCATTACTACCGTATCTCACTCGGATCTCGCCCTTGAGCGATTCGCAACGCCCCACCGTCCGTTGCAATTTAGCATCCTAAACTGTGCGCTGTTACCTTGATGATTTCATCGTGACCACCGCGCCGCTTATCGGATGGCTGGTGTGATAGCTTCATAACTCCCCCGTTGAAGGCAGTTATTTGTTATCACAGAAAGGTCTTTACTAGACCTTTAGTAAGATTTTTCTGTTGGCTTATGGTAATCTTAAAACCGCGCTGCCATTACACACTTTGTAACAAAAAGCTTTCGTAAAGAAGAAAGAAAATCCAGAAATACTAGGTTCTAAACGTTTTTTAACTTATTTTTGCAATACTACTGGACCTAGACAAAAGTCTTTGGGAGTGTGTGCGGGAGATGCTGCGTAATTAAGCTTTTTTATATATAAGGAGGCAATTGAGCAGGCGGGTCACCAAACGGAGAGCAATCACCGCCGCCCATGGACACCCGCAAAACCAGAGGAGTCGCAGATGCGTTGCCGATATTTAAGAAAGGAATTGAATTGTGAGGGCGGGGGGGGGGGGAGCCTTCGGAACTGTTGACTAACCCTTGTCTTTAGCTGTGATTATGCCCATTGAAATACCCTAGTAGTAGATTTCTCCTACTAGTAAAATACTTAGAATCAATCAATAACGTAGGTGGTATACAACTCTTGCGTCCATTGCGCTCGTTACTTCAAATACAAACAGTCCTTTTCTAACAGACTCATTAATAAGATGTGTTGCAGTAAATAGTCGAGCTCCGTTCCGTTGAAATATGTCGCTGCCATAATGGTAAGGGAAAGTAGAAATGTAAAGTCTATCCTCCCTTTGCTGGCGCGTTTATTTTTAGCCTGTTGTGTTTGTTAGTTGACATTTAATACTCCAGTCGTTATAAGTTTAGCATGTAGGCGGGCCCGTAGAAAATACTTGGTGGAAATGGCGCCTGAAATATCAGGCAGTCTCTTACACAGTTTTTGTGTAGGATGTGATTTGATGGTATTCGAGCTATATGAGAATGGAAACCTTTTGTAGCATTGTGACATCAATAGTAACAGTCAACATCAATATCAGATTCCGTGTCGGGAAGCAATACTTTTTATAAAGAGATTTGATTATTTTAGAACCATTCCATTTATTAAACATCCGATTAGACATGGCTACTGGCTCAGATAAAATGGTGGTAGCTAGCAGTGCTTGAGGTACTACAGACAATAAAACCAACCCTAGCACATTGCGCGCGTCATCAGTCATTTTATGTATGTTGATGACATCTGTCGATAAATCGAAATATTGGTATACTTACTGAGTAGAGCTCTTTATCTTTCACGGATCTGCAGTTCAGGACACATTTCATTAAACGTTGACGATGGCTAAAAAACATTGTTCCAAATGTTTGTCACGATTCTAGACCGTCACTTGTCTTGTCATCAACTGCTCCGCGATTGCACCAAGATAAAACAGACAAATATAACCTAAAAACGTTATAACGACCTGAATGTCTCAGTTATCTACTAATTTATCTGTGGCGGCTTCGTGTATGTACTCTGGGTTTAATACCAGGTGTGTTAACAAAGTGAGAAACGAGAGTTATTAGCTGCATGCCCTTGCATAGCGTTAAGCTGCCATCCAGAACCGTTAGCTGCTAGATAGCAATCAGCGAGATTATTCCCAACCACGAGTGCGTTGATGTTGCGGCACACATTAATCGTTCGCTTTAACGTTTATGTTTCATTACGTCAATATATCTGTAGTCTGTCCTTTTGTTATATAATTGCATTGAAGTCCCGGTTCTGACTTCATCGGCAGGTTTAGAAATTGTACCTTTAGTGTCTAAAATTTTTACATGACTGAGCTGTTTTGTGCGAGACAAATACATCTGTCTGTACAGTTTAAAACAAATGGTGACATAGTTATTTATTTCACGCAGTCATGTGTAGAACATATAAATATAGGTATTAGTGAAGGGCTTATAAACGTTATATTAATGCCAGACTCGTATTTCAATTTATTAACGTTTTATGGAGAAAAATCATTTAAAATCATCTGACAATTATATTTACTCGTAATCCCAAAATTTTGTTAACTTTTCATTTTGTTTTTGTGATGTTTTTAAAACATTATATAATATTGTGAGTAAATTTCTCAATTAATTAATTATTTAATGTAGTTATGCTGGATTGAGTCGACACACTAACGAGTTATTGAATATAATCATAATAGTAAGTGATCGAACTGTACTATACCGCTACTATAGTTATTGCCCATACACCGGCATTTGATGAGATTGTAAAAATTCCAGAATCGGTATAATTGAGAGGAAATTAAACTTTGAGCACACCTTATTTGCACAGACCGCTCGTTATATCACGCCATGCATGATACTAGTTTGAACGAATCATATTTCCATTCGTTTCTCATAATGACACGTAATTAATCGGCGATATGGTGAACATTGTGAGCAAAGAGGATAGTAATAATGAATGGTCATTTCTTGACGTTGCCTTACTTGGCTGCATAAGTATGACGCGACGCCTGGTCTATACGTTTCGTACGAATCACTGCATTAAGGTGGATTCGACCGCATGGTCGTTAGTAACAAAGTAATTAGACTGCTTTTTTGTCGTTCTGAATAAGTATTCATTTCACAGAGTGAGCACATGTTGTATTTTTCTTAGAAAATCAATGATATTTGTAATTTTTTTTTATCAATATCGGATCTGAGATTTGTGTTGAGCATTTATCGCTATTCATCGCTAGTTTTGGATTTACCGTCGACGACAATGACGTTTGCTACATTAATAATTATGCACACAGGTTGCTTCGAAAAGGGTAATACCACGGTATAGCCATCTAAGTTTCGATTGTTTCGTGTCTATTGTGCTTTATAAAGACATATGCATATACATATTCTGTGGATATGTGTTTTTTTCTGGTAGTAAGTATTGCTATACTTATTGTTTGTTGCCCGTCCGAAACTGGTAAGTATGAAAAAAATAATCAACAAAACTTCACTTACTTCGGCATAATGAGACGCTCCAATTTCACTCTTTATTTACAGATGTTTTTCTTTTTAGTTGCGTTATTCAGCGTGTTTTATCAACTTTCGTTCTTCCAATAATGGATCGCGATAAAAAGGTTCTAATATCATAAGCGGAGCCGTTGGTAGGGTGTGTCCCGCATAGCTGTGTTCCGGTTTGAAGGTTGTGCGGTCCAGTGAAATTACTGGGCGCAGAGGCATTGCAACTGAGGCCGCAGGGTCGGAAGCGAGCCACTTATACTTAGG
Organism: Scoparia ambigualis; assembly: GCA_963921215.1. Taxonomy (NCBI): domain Eukaryota; kingdom Metazoa; phylum Arthropoda; class Insecta; order Lepidoptera; family Crambidae; genus Scoparia; species Scoparia ambigualis. The sequence continues at coordinate 10,049,169 of OY992507.1, forward strand.
TGTTCAAGCGTTGGGTCGCGGTGATCGCTTACTATCTGGCGAACCGGTGCGTCTGTTCGCATACTGTCTGTTTCTATCTCTACTCTGTGGAATAGAACAATGCTGATAGTTTCATGTGGTAAGATATACTGTTTTGCTTACAAAAGTGAAAAAATTCACTTAAGCTACAAATTATGTCAAATTTGTAACGCTAGTAGGCAAAACAACAGAAAAAGAAAGATTGGTTTTTGACACCGGCCGTTACATATGATGGTGGGAGCTAGCCAGGCGGATTTGATACAAACTCAACACCAACTACACAGTGTACAGTAATACGTACCCCTTAGATCCTTTGCAGAACCTCAGACAGTCGATCAAAGCGGTGGTGGAGCTTGCAAAGCTTCCTTGTAATCATAGCTCGTCTAATCACGCGGAATGATAAGAGCTGCTCTCGCGTTGAAAAGCACGATCTACAACTTACCAAATCGAATACCTAAAAATACTCCAAATGGGAATCGTACATCTAAACGTCGTCGGCTTGAGACTGTTAGTTGTATTACTAGACTACAGAGACCTTCGTTCACATTTAAACACTAAATGCACAATAAACGGCCGGCCCTGTAATGACAGCCCGTCTAAGAGCGATCACGCGGAGTGACAAGATCAAGATCCGTGGACCGGTGCGCGCTGTTATCGGTCACAGCGCGGAAACGCTCTCGAGAATTCCTTGATGTCCATTACCCTTTTCCTGTTAGGGCAAAAGCACACGCTTGCCTCAAGTTGCCGCAGTTTTGCGACGATATTGAGAATAAGCAAGAATTGGGAAGCTATTATTATTTTCTGACCACCGCACCCAGAGATAAGAATTAACATTAACGACTGTGTACTTGGTACCGATATCTTTTCATTCAAAGTCAGCGCTTATTAACGTCTTTATCCGAATAGAATAGAAATGTAGGGCATAATTTTTTTTGCTACTAAAATAAAAGAAAAATTAACTGCAACAATTTATATACTTCCATGTCCAAGAGACTAAATGCTATCATTCTGTATATTTTTTAGATTTTTAATTACCTCCGTTGAAGAATACTGTATTTTGATAAGTTTTGTACGTTTCTGAACGAAAGTTCCAGTTTTTTTAATGTTAACGAACGCAGGGTTATTAAGTAGGTGTGTCTATGAGGGTTATGGTAATGTAAAAACGATATCGTTAACACAGTTATCTTTTTCGCACATAGTATTTAGCAACGATACACACAACTATTAATTAACTAACACAACGAGTCAACAAAAGCGCGACCGGGAATCGCCTGGCGGCTGACAGTGACAGTCTGACATCTGTCTACGATGCGTATTGACATATAAAACGTCAAACAAGCGTCATTTTTTTATTTTTAATAACAAAGTGTCACAATCCGAATATAATGTTGCCATTTTCGAGTAGAAATCAAAATTGGTTTTTAATGTTTAAAAAAACGGAGGTCTTTGAATGAATAAATTTAAATTTTGTGACCGTACACAAATATGTTAGTAATCATGTATTCTTCAAGTATTCATACATTGGCGTCAAGTTAAAAGACTTTGGAATTTACTTAGTACCAAACCCCATAGTAAAAAAATATGTTCTTTATTCTGCATAAAATACAGACAACATAAAATTACGATAGACAATATATGTGACATTGAAAAGGCATCGGAGACTTTTACAATGAAAAATCATAGTTGCTAAGGGATTATAGTCTATAAAGTCAAAGTAAGATTAAGTTTTGTTCTTTTTGATGACCACTATCATTCGATAAATGCCTTCCTAGTTTTTTTTTAATTTACCCTGGAGTTGTATGTTTTTAAGAGTTTTGCGGCGGTTTTCTTTAGTGGTTTTTTAATAAGGAAAGGCGTCAAAATCAAGCATGTGTGCCCGCCCTTAGGTAACTTGGCACATTATTAAATACACTTTCTCGTATTTACCGTGATTGCGGTACTTGATTTACTGAAAAGCCGATATTGATAAGGGTTGCGTAAGGGAACTTTTGAATTCACAGTAAACGTTGCCGTTTTTCTGCGTGTTTGAATAGTGAAAAGGGGAAGTGATTTGTTTGAATTACTCGTTGAATAACGTAAAGGTTACCTTTAGGCTGTCCGACAAATGCGGCCATTTTCCCTTGCCATGGTTTGGTGCGATCCAATATACTTAATGGCGTTTGCTTTTATATCTTTAGCGTGTGGTTGAAGCAAACGTGATTATTTCTATTCTATTCTAAATATGAAGTGAAAATGAATGGATTTCAAATTCAAAAAGTTTAAATTCCGCAAACCAATACTGCTATAAAATATAATATTATTTAGCACAAAATCTAGTTGTCAGATTCTGCTGCGAGGGCGCTAAGACCTTAGTTAAAAAATTATGAGATGAATATCTTAGAAGCCATCTCTACGAAAGGACTACCTATTAAAAATTGAAATATCTCAAGATCCTGTGTTTTTTCGGATTGCCTTGCGAATGTTGCGATAATGGAAAATTGGAAATACCAAATCAAAATGTTTTCAGTTGTAAGAATGTGTTGAAGTACCTACCTTATATATGTTTTGGCAAATTCGAACGTAACAGTCCCATGGCACAGTATATGTATATATAAGCTTTAGCTTAAATATACATATAAAGCAGTAAAGAAGCTACGACAAACGTTCGAAACGACGCATGTCTAAGGGTGCGTTTCCACTGAGGCGGAGCTGAGCGGAGCTGAATTGACCAATCACGATGCTCGAAATCTTGTGGAGCGGAGATTTCGACCATCGTGATTGGTCAATTCAGCTCCGCTCCGCTCAGCTCCGCCTCAGTGGAAACCCACCTTAAACAAGGCCCCTAAGTGGACATCGCAGTGCTGTCAGCCGCAAGTACCGCGTCGAGACGTACTAGTTGTATTGTACCACCGGATGATTTTGTTCAATATGTCGAGAAAATGGACGAAAGTTTTCGCTGTTGTTTTCAAGGAGAACACATTAATTGTAAATTAGCTGTTTTCATTTACAAAGAAGTAGACAAAATCAATTTTATGGTGCCGTGTCCATGTTTTCTGATAATTTATTTAAAAAAGCTATTTCAAAAAGCTATTCTATAAGCTATTCATTAGAATGAGAATTTTTACACTATATATAATAATAAAGCTTTTCGAACATGTCGTAGCAACAAAAATTAGAGGACAACCCTAACGCTCAATTGGCGCGTAGGTATGTAACTCAACAAAATGGCCTAGTTTCGGTACTGTTTTAGCTTATATATTTACTGTGCCCATGGTCTGCGGGCGACGGGAAAGGGGTGACATTTGTAAACACACAACTGACGTTTATACAACGCGCCGTCTGCGCTTTTCTTTCGCGTCCTCCGCGCTTTTCTTTCCAATCCTCCGCGCTTTTCTTTCCCATCCGCCGCGCTTTTCTTTCCCGTCTTCAGCGCTTATCCTTCCCGTCCTCCGCGCTTTTCTTTCCCATCCTCCGCGCTTTTCTTTGCCGACCTACGCGCTTTTCTTTCCAATCCTCCGCGCTTTTCTTTCCCATCCTCCGAGCTTTTCTTTCCCGACCTACGCGCTTTTCTTTCCCATCCGCCGCGCTTTTATTTCCCGTCCTCTACGTTTTTCTTTCCCATCCTCCGCGTTTTTCTTTCCCATCGTCCGCGCTTTTCTTTCCCGTCCTCAGCGCTTTTCTTTTCAGCCCCCGCAACCTTTCGTCCCCCGCCCCGCAGACCATAGGACTGTCACGTATATATTTGCCAGCCTATAGTGTAAGCTATGCTAAATTTTATTTTTTGTTAACAGGGCTTGGAGATAGTGAACCCTCAAGCAGCCGAGACCCGTATGAACGAGGCGAACGCAAAATACTTTTCCAACACATCAGGGTTCCTGTCAGTCGGAAAGAAAACCACGTGATCATCAGTTAGCTATATAATTATAAACATGACAATGAATTAGGAGTTGTTTGACATGTATTTTTAAGAAGACTTTTGCATTATAATAACATTAATAACCAATAATAACAATAGATTTTTTTTCAATGCAAAGGATTTGACGCGATTGTGTATTCTCACTTTGTTTGGACTCTTCTTTAATCTGTGGTTTGGGTCCATAGTTCCATACGTGTTTGTCGTCTTATTGCAATCATGTCCCGTTTCAATAATTATTTTGATTTAGATACATTTGATTAACATTAGACGGGTAGTTTTTTAAATCCCCAAACATAGTGGTCTGATGGCGTATGGTGGCGGAGGTGACCACTTTGAAAAAGAACTGTTATCTCTGCCATTTGTTAAAGTTAGATTTTAATAGAAAGTAATAAATAAATTGTTAATTTGAATGAAACAAACAAAAGAAAGATGAGGAAAATTTTAATAACAAGCAAGCAATAAATGTTTAACGATTTATTAACGTTAAAAATAAATTTGATAGTTAACTAACATCAGAGTATTAAAAAAATTACCCAAAAACTAATTAACGCTGTGTGTAATGTCTTTTTTCAAATAAAGAATAGTGCATAAGAGTTTTTTGTTTTTATATTATAAAAAGCCTGCTTATGGCCAGCGTAGCGGTAAGTTGACCAAGAAAAACGCGAGCGTGTCCACACATGGTGCGATTTCACTCTGAGATGGATTACGCTTAGCTCATGTGTCGTCTCGGCGCTCCAGTTTATAAATTGAAATATTAAAAATGCTGTTGTCGGTTGTGTGTGATATTCCGAATGCACTGTAGTAACAAACTTTTGCTTACAATTTAAGATTTTTTATTTATTTTACGACGGCTAAACGCCCGGTGGAAGCGCGCTTCACCCGGAATCCCAACCATTAAGGAACTAGCTATCGGAGATGCTTATTGATAATTTGATAGGTACTCTCTTTCAATTACAAAAGGGAGCCGTTGAACATACACATGGCATGTCGTTATTCAATGCAGTTGAATGGCTGGATCTTTTAATAAGATTGTTTCTAGAACGAACGCTTGATGATGGATCACTTTGAGTATTTAGTTCCACCGATAGCAGCGTTTTCCTGAGAGGAGCGAAACTGAACTTAATGCATTTTACATATTTTGTGAAATTTAGGATAATTTTACATTAATTGATGTTCATGTAAACGATAAGAATTTGTTTTATCATCAGCCTATAAACGTTCCACTGCTGGGCTCAGGCCTCCCCAAATGAACAATATGGAGATATTGGGCCGTTACCCTCTAGCAGGCCCAATGTAGGTTGGTGAGTTTTTTTTCACCAATTTGTTTAATTTATGAACCTACGAAGAAAATATTGACTGATTGTCTAAAAAATTAGAAAGATGGTGATAAGAAAGATCATCATTCGCCACCACAGGTGTTAATAGCCACAGACACGGCCGCAAAACGACGTTCACGTTACTACCAACAGTTCATCATACAAGTGGAACGAGCGCGCGCACAATTTCGCACGCCTACAGTAATGGACCGAGGCGGAGCTGCCTTTATGGCGGGCTTAATACGTTATAGACAATAATAATGCTCAAAGACGGTGTGCAGACGCCAGAACTCCAACCTACCACATAATGTATTTCTTCAATACATATTGTTTTCTAAGGTTTCCGTGAGCACTACACATTGAAATGAAACACTTTTTTCGGATCCAACTCGCGTTTATTACATTTTAGGGTTTTGATTTTAGTCCTGACGGTTCGAACCTTTTACAGTCTCCATGGTCACAGGGAGACTGAGGTGTTGGTCGTCTCATAGTAGGTATGTTATTTGTCTACAGTCATTTTTATATGTATAACCGGGTGCTTTCAGGTTTACACAAAACGAGCTAACAATATTTTTAAGTCTTGCAATGCAATGTGTTGCTGTTGGGGCTGGGATTTCATGACCTGCATGTTGGGGTCTTCAATACATTTTGAACTTTATCTGTAGGGTATGAGAATCAAGTGCGGTTGGAGAAATTTGTCAGTTTTGCATAGGTTGATCTAGCGTGTGTACCTAATAAAAAGGAGCAATCGGGTACATAATTGCATACCAATAAGTTTTATTGTTTGATCGTTTCTTCAACTGATCTGTCATCATAATCATAAGCCTATAAACGTCCGTTGGGCACAGGCCTTCACATATGGACACCAGCACCCTTGTGCTGTCTCCCCTTGGAGATGGTCACCACGCTGGCCCAATGCGAGTAAGCGGGATTTAACGACTACCATCTTACGGCAACAACTGGGACCAACGGCTTCACGTGCCTCCTAAGCACGGCTCCTCCGTGCTCGAGAAGTGATTTTTTTATTGGCACCCATCCAAACCTATTATGTTTACAAAAAAAGGTTAGAAAGTGTCCAAAGGCGCTTCCTGTGGCACCTCACGTATTCCTGCCATTTGGGTAAGGTCTTGCTGAGCTACGATGACAGGCTGCTTCACTTTAAAATGTGTGTGTGTGTAACCGCCTCTGTGATCTAGTGGCTAAGCTGCCGGTTTCAGACCCAGAGGTCCCGGGTTCGATTCCCAGCGGGGGTACATCTTTGTGTGTTCGGTTTGGTCGGTGTTAGGGCTGTTAAGTCCGCCTGGCTAGCTACCACCATCTTATCTAAGTCTGTCGCCATAACAACGATGATGATTGTTCCCGACGGGTGTAGTCGCCGAACAGTTTAGCCGTTGTGCTTCGATGTGGACTGTAGGTTCTTCAATAAAAACTCGGTTCTTGATTAGTGCTTCTTTATTCTTCTAGGTGGGGTCCGGAGAGCTTACAAATTCTGCTCTGACCGGCCGTGACTTAAACACATTATGGGTTGGCAACTAGCAGCCTTGTAGGACAGCTGCCGGCTCATGTGGGCAGTTTTACATTTTACCATAACTAACTACCCACATGAACCGTCGTAATTTGTGAAGCTGTCCCTTTCGTTCGGACCTCTCTTTTTATCTTAAATTTGTTACCTACCCTACGGTATCACTCGTAATCTGGATACCCTACATATATTTATTTTCCTAGTTACATTGATATTCATAACAATAGAAACCTATAATTACGAAAGCTAATCTCTTACTTTCCTAACTTTAATTACCTTATGGTGGATTCGACCAAACTGGAATAAGGTCTTATACCTAGATTAAAGGCCGAATTTGTATGGAATAATCTCGGAGTAAGTCTTATTCCAGTTTGGTCGAATCCACCCTTAGAGAGGCGTAAGGCCCCTGGGCACGTATAGGTACTTGGCCCTTACCTTTGTCAAAACCATTACCTGTTTAATAACTTTTACCTTTTGTTTAAATAAAACGCAAAAAAATAATTATTTATTATCAAAAAACCTTTATACATATGAGACTTAATCTGCTTATGCAAATACACATACCTAAATTTAGCCGTATTATATCTAACTACGAGTATATAATATTATAAAGTCGAGACTTCTGTCCGTAACAATGATAGCCAGTTCCTCAGTGGTTGAGGATTCCGGGTGAAGCGCGCTGCCATACCTTCAGCCTTATCGTCACTTACCATCAGGTGAGATGAAGGCCAAGGGCTTACCCGTTGCCAATAAAAAAAAATGTGTTTCCCTGGACCCTGACGGATCGTAGACGAATGCATGACACCACATTCTTTCACAAACTTGTGAACGGTATTTTATTTATTTATTTATATACGGTACACAGCACAGATTATGAACATGACCCGGATAATCGGCCAAAACATGAACAGGATACATAGCAATATATAAAGTATTTTGTTAAACTACAATCCGATAATGAGTGCACACATCATAACTTAAATATCCAAACTATAAAAAGGTGCTTCCTATGCTACAATTTAAACTATATCAATATAAAACTAAAACTAAATTACAGTAGAAGGTTTTATCGAGACTTTTAAGCAATTTTGGAATTCTGAAAGACTAAGTTGGAAAATATCTACACCCGAGTTATTGCTTTTATTAATGAGGTCATTATATAGACGGTACATGCGAACCATAGGGTTAAAGAAAGACGTATTGTTTTTGCAGACTTGAAGTACAAAAGTGTGTGGATCCTTGTCACGAGAACGAAATTTAATTTTGAAATTTAAAAGGGCCAGTAAACTAGAAGAATCGATGTGGGAGTGAACTATTTTATATAAGCATGAAAGCGCGGTGTAATTGCGTCTGTTTTCCAGGGTATCTATCTTAAATTTAACCAGTCGGTCTTTATACGATTTTATTTTGAGATTCAATCCAAACCTGAAGCATAGTTGATTAAGAAATTTTTTCTGAACCCTTTCTATGCGATTAGCATGAACATTATAATAAGGTGACCAAATAACTGAGTTGTATTCGAGAACAGTTCTAACCAAGGTGCAATAAAGATATGAAAAAGTTTGCGGGTTTCTGAAATCCTTGGTAGATCTGGAGACAAAACCGAGCATCCGGGACCCTCTCCCTATCACATGACCATAATGATTGCGAAAAGTCAATTTATCGTCGAAATAGATACCTAGATCTTCCACGAGATCTTTTCGACCTAGCACATCATCATTTATTTTATAATTATATATGAGTTTATTTCTTTTAAAAGTAAAAGATACCACGTGACATTTGTTGATATTTAAATGCATACAGTTCTGGTGACACCATTCGGACACCATATTCAGGTCATCTTGTAGTAATTGTGCATCAACACTGTTACTGACTACACTGTATAGCTTAAGATCATCCGCATAAAACAAACTGTTACAAGTCAACCTATAAGCAAGGTCATTTATAAACATCACAAAGAACAGAGGGCCCATATGTGAACCTTGAGGCACACCAGAAGGAATGACGAGAGGTGCCGACAAATGTCCCTGAATTGCAACTAACTGACTCCTATTCTTAAGATACGACTCGACCCAACGCAAAAGACTGCCATGCACCCCATACACTTCGAGCTTTTTACAGAGTATTCCATGATTAACTTTGTCGAACGCTTTCGCAAAGTCCGTGTACACGGAGTCTACTTGTTGCTGCTTTGCAAAAGCACAGTATAAATAATTTTTATATTGTAATAGGTTACTAGTGGTCGGTCTATTCTTGACAAATCCATGTTGTTTGTCGGATATAAACGGTTTGAAATGACAATAAAAGATATCATAGACTACTTACTCAAACAACTTACTGAAGCACGACAATATACTAATGGGTCGATAATTGTTACACTCTGTCTTGTCGCCGGACTTATGAATAGGTATTACGTGAGCTGTTTTCCAAAACGTAGGAAAAACACCAGTGGCAAGAGACTTTCTAAAAAGAATAGACAAAGGAACACTCAACTCAAAGGAACACCAAGTGATTTGACAAAGAATGCAGGAATACCGTCTGGGCCAGCGCCCTTTGCTGGATCAAGTCTTTTTATTTTTTTGAGCACATCTTCGGCACATAGAGAGATATGTGATAGCGTGTGACTATGATTTAAATTAATGGTCGTTCTACAATTTGATGAAGCCAAAACAGTCTCGTATACAGAGCCAAAATATGAAGAAAACAGATTACATATATACGAGGGGCGTTCAAAATATTCTCGGTATGTGGATAAAAACAAACAAGTACGAAAAGTTTGTAATTTTTATTTTTCAATATACTCCCCCCCTATGTTCATACACTTATAAGATCGATCAATTATTTTTTTTAATCCCTCATAAAAATATTTTTTATCTTTGGTGTAAAAATACTCCTCCACGGCCGTCTTCAACGCTTCATCGTCAGAAAATTTATTTCCACGCAGATCCTTTTTAAGATTGGGGAACAAAAAGAAGTCGCTTGGGGCTAAGTCCGGACTATAGGGTGGATGAGTAACAGTTTCAAACCCACATTCAACAATAGCTGCCTTGGCAATATGAGCAGTATGGACAGGGGCGTTGTCATGCAGAAGCAGAACACCTTTGGTTAACTTTCCTCGCCTCTTTTCTTTGATCGCATCTCTTAATTGACGTATAACGTTAGCGTAGTACTGCCCTGTGATATTTACACCTTTTTCTTTATAATCGATAAGCAAAACTCCTTCACAATCCCAAAATATTGTGGCCATGACCTTGCCAGCTGACGGGATTACCTTGAACTTCTTGGGATGAGCTGAACCCTTAATGTGCCACTGCATGGACTCCTGTTTGCTCTCTGGGTCATAATGATGAACCCAGGTTTCATCTCCAGTAACTATTTTTTGCAGCACCTCATCGGAATTTTCACCACACAGGTCGATAAAATCTGAACAGCAAGCCACACGCATATCCTTTTGAAGAAGCGTCAGCATTCGCGGAACCCATCTTGCACTTACTTTTGACATATTAAGATGGTCATGTATAATGTCATGTACGGTACCAATAGAGAGATTGGTTACTTGAGCTATAGATTTTACCTTCACTCGGCCGTCTTCCAATATAAGTTTTTCCACTTTATCAATATTTTCTTGTGAGGTAGCCACTACAGGCCGGCCAGGTCTAGGGTCATCTTCAATACTCTCCCTTCCACGCTTAAATTCGCTTGACCATTTTTGAATAGTAGATAAAGAAGGAGCAGACTCACGGTAAACACAATCCATTTCCTCTTTTATGGTTTTTTGATTTTTACCCTGTTTTGTCAAGAATTTTATGACGGATCGGTGCTCTAATTTCGTTAAAATTGTTAATTCGCTCATGGTGTTCATGTTTGTTCGGCAATTGCAGAAAAACAAAAGAACATCTCGGTTCCAATTTTACTTTTTTTTAATGTCAATGGATGAATCTTAGCGGCCAGTAACAAATATATATATAAAAGAGGTTGTAACGTATCAATACCGAGAATATTTTGAACGCCCCTCGTATCTTCAGGATTAGATGCTACATTCTGACCATATTTCATTGAGGAAGGAATTGAGTTAGCCTTTCTTTTACCATTCACATACCTCCAAAATCTCTTAACATTTGATTTAAGCGATTGTTCAATCGTGGTTAAATAGCCACTGTAACACTTACGCATAAGATGTTTGCTTCTACGACGCAGTAAACTAAAAGTATCGTAATCCCTAGGGTTACCGTATCTTTTGAATTTAGAGTGATATTTATACTTTTCTTTCAGACATTTTTTTAGAGCTAAGCTAAACCAAACAGGGTATGAGTCCGAGTCGTCTCTTCTAAGAGGTGTGTGTGCGGTAATTATTTTATTTAATGTTATGTAGAAGATATTCAACCCCTCGTCAACATCGGACGTGTTCAAAATAGTGCACCAATCAGTTTCCCGTAATTCCATCGCAACACTGGGTAAATCACACTTATTAAAATTGAAACGTTTAGAGCTATTAGCTTTAATTAAATTAGGATAATTGTACTCAGATTTAAAGTCGACTTTCAGTGGTGGGTGATGTTCATCAACTCGACTAAGTGGTTCAGCCTCCGAAACTTGCATGCAGTCCATTGTCGTCAGAACCAGGTCCAAAAACCGATTGTTTTTGTTAGGAATGCAATTATACTGCTGCAGATTGCATAAGTCGATCATTTCGGAAAGAAGTTGAGGTTTAAAATGATCACGAGGAGAACTCGGTCGCAGAGCATTGTCACCATCCTGTAACGTCCATGCAAGACCAGGGGTATTAAAATCACCAATCAAGACAAAGTTATTGTTGTCACCAGATTCCAAAATTACTTTTTGACAGTTGTTATAAAATGATTCCAACAATGCTAACGGTAAATCAGGTGGCAGATAGCATAAACAGATATTAACAATACTATCATTAAAGTTTATCTGTATCCATACGTCCTCAACCTCGCTCTCCCATGCAGTTTGACGGGTGAAATTTAATCTTTTATTCGCGGCAATGGCAACACCTCCGCCCTCCAACTTGGATATCGAAGTACTACAGCGATCTCTTCGAAATAAGCAATAACGAGAATCAACAACCTCAGAATCAAGAACACCATCATTCAGGTTCGTCTCCGTCATCGGTATAGTTTCCTTGTGCACCCCGTCTAGGTTACCAAGAGCATAACTAGGTTCAATTTATTCAAACTGGAGGGTTCTAAGTCATGTGTGGGATACCACGCAGCTATGTCTAGACTTGTTATACAACGCTCTCTCTAAAGCAGAAACTATCGATGTTTTCGCTGATAATGCCAAGAAGACTAAGAGCTAGTTTAGTTGCAATAAATTATATGCAAAATCTATTTAATCTGGATCTTATTGAAATTTATGATATTAATTTTATTTGTAAATTCAGTAATTTAATTTAATTCATTCTTATTTTTTATTAGTAATTTGATTTTGTTTTGTAAACAGTCATTTTATCAATTTCATTTAATTTAGTACTTAATTTTGTCTGATATTTGTTTTATACCTAGGTACCTACTTAGTTTACTCGCTCATTTTTGCATGTAGTCTGCACCTATAATTGCAGTGACATTGGCTTGTGTTATCATTATGAGTATTTTTGTTGTGTAAATTTTATTGGTGTTCATTGTGTTGGTCTTCGATTAAATAAATAAATGACTTGACATTACGAAAGTTGCTTAAGACAGAACCGAACGCCTTAGCCGCTGCGCTATCGAGATCATCTCATTGTATACAATACATCGAAGGGATTTGTAATAGGTAGGTACATGGAAAAGTTCACGATGCGCACTTTAACCCTTCTTATAAAATTAAATATCCCTAACTTGACCGGCCAAATGCAATAGGTATTAGAAATGAGTTCCGTAGTTTCCTCTATTTCCTTGGATCTTCTGGTATTAAGATGATCGAAAGTACTTTTTAGACTGGAACGCAGCATTTTAAAACAAAACTGAAAAAGTAACTGCTTAGCGGCAGAAATATGCAATAAGGAGGGTCGTTATCCAGTTGGACTCTTAAAACAAAAAAAAAACAAAATCCTATCATTGATTATCAGGTGGCACATATAGATTAGGTACCTGGTAGCCTTTTCACTAAACTAACTATGCATTTAAACTTTACGAGTACCTACCAGCAGACATTTTAATTAGAATTGTACTACCATCTAGTAAACATTACGATACGGAGCAAACGGAACCACGCCTTCGGCAAGTACTTACCTACAATCTAATAATAATAATAATATATATTCGCGGGACATGGCATTGATGATTCGGACCACCATCTAACCTTTCTAGGTTTCTGCCTTCCCTCATTGCATTCTAAAATAAGACCTATGTGCGTCTAGAATACCTACTCGTGATAAATTTTATTTGTTAGATCAGCAGTGAATGTACAGTCGGCCTCAGTTATAGCTTTTACACTTTAGCACCATGTCACACTAACTCGCTCGGAACGATTGCTGGCTGTTGACCTTTTTTTTAATTTTTATATATTTTGTTTTTCTACACTCACACCAATTATCTAGCCCAAGAGAAGCTTCGAAGAAACTCGTTAAATGGTTACTAGACAACGGATAAAGATACTTAAAATACTTAAATACATACTTATTATAGATAGAAAACACCCAGACCCGAGACAATTAAGAAAAACAATAATTTCTAAATTGACCCGGCCGGGGATCGAACCCTGAACCTCAGAGATGGTGACACCATGAAAACCGGTGTACAAATCACTCGACCAAGGAGGTCGTCAAAATATTCACTCACCACGCATAAGCTTGGCCTTCATCTCACCTGCTATGCGATTCTCTAAGCAACACATAGACGCTGCGCCCTTGGCGGCTGTGATCACAGATGTTAGCAGAGCAGTCATTATCGGTCGCTGCATACGGCTGTGGTCAAAGTTGAGGCTGTTTTACTTACAGAATACCGATTTTATACCTAAATTAATGTCTAAGAAGTGATTCCCTATCACGCCGCTTACAGCCGTGCGGAGCTCCGCACACTAGCTAGTGTCGAACAGCGTTAAAAATAATTTAGCAGAATAGCAATAGTACGGTCACCGCTATTGCAGCCGCTGCTACCAAGGCGGTAAATGCGGACAAAACTGTTTTGCTACATCAAATGGTTTCTGTATTTACTATTAAATTACGCTCTTATAAAAATACATAATACGCTAAAGGATATTGCCTTATTGTTACCTGTAGGTACACGTACCTTACTCGATTATAAAAAATCCCGAAAACAGGCCAAATAAAAGTCTAAAACGGATGATTTCTTACATTTTATTTAAATTTCGACATAATTTTTACGTTATGTAAATATTTATTTTGAAGTACTACAATGTACCTGCTAATTCATTAAATCCTATAAAGTCTATATAGCCAAAAAAAACTATAAAACGCGTCTATTAGCGCCGCTTCGCTGTTATACCCGTCCCGTACCGTCGGCGTGGTACCGTCGAGAGAGCGAGAGAGAAGCGCTCGAAACGACTCGCCTTAAACGCTGTTTGCGCTTAGAGAATCGCACTACTGATGGTAGTGGTAGTGACGATAAGGCCGAGGGTGGAAGCGCGCTTCACCTGGAATCCTCAACTACTATGGAACTCGGCTATCTTTTCTCTAAACTAAACACAACAATGCTGTTAACATTGTTGTTATTGCGCCAGACTTTAGATAAGATAGTGGTAGCTAGCCAGGCGGACTTAACAAGCCTTACCGCCAACCATACCAAGTACACAAAGATGTACCCCCCGCTGGGAATCGAACCCGGGACCTAAAACCGATGGCATAGCCACTAGACCACAGAGGTATGGTTCCAACTGAAATCGATTGCAGAATTTTGATGTTTGGGATAGTCAGACGTGCTGTTGTCCGTTACCTACCTACTAACCCCTCAACTCCCTACCACACATTAAAGAAGAGTTTTCCTACTAATCTACCAACACACACTGCAAATTTTTGCAGCCCGTCTGCAGAGATTCAAACATTTGTAAAGGTATCTCACCTTTACAAAGCTGGTCCTGCAAACGAAGCGTGAAGAGGGACTTTGTGGGCTGGCCAGGGTGTCGCGCCTGGACTTCACTTCCTTCAGGTGAAGTGGAGTCATTTTCCGGGCTTAATATAAAAAGGTATTACGATACGATGCAGTCGCGCGTTTGCATCGCTGCCAAAAGTGGCCATGCAAAATCGGCTTAAGCTATCAATAAAGTGAGATGAGTTACTATTTGCTAGCTTAAACATCATTATTTTGGTGCGCCACTGCACTTCCATTAATATACGTCGCTCACACACAGCTTGATTAACATTCCAATATTAGAAAATCTGTTTACCGTTCCACTTCTGGCATTTCCTTGTATTTCAATCTGGATTGCGCAAATTGAGATGCACCGCCGGCCGGCGGTGTTACTAAACGCATTGGCACACGCGAAGGTGGCAACATTCCACCGCTCTTTTATATCAAACCGAACGCTATAACATTTAACATTATTACCCTATTATAAGCGGTGCACGTAATAAATTATGAAGTATAACATCTCTTGCTCAATCGCTCGAACGACTTGTATACAACAATAGGGAGCATGATTTTGCACCCACCCACCGCTGTATCATGCCGGCCGTTCCGGTATCAGAATTGGCTTATTGGCTCATTGGCTTCGACTACAAATTCAATTAAATGCTGTATCGATCGGCGCGCGAGCTTTAATAAAGTACCGTTATCAATTTTCATTCAATATATTGTGACTACAACTAGCTAGCAAGCAAGTAGGTTGCATTTTCTTCGATGTTAATTTGTTAAATACTGTTACAGTGTCGTGGTCGGACTACTTAAGAGGCCTATTACATCTCGACTGTTATTTTTGCGTAAAATGGCCAATTTTGACGTTATGGATCTCAGAAAAAAAATACATTAACAATTATGACTTATTGAATAGTGTAGAATAGCTATGGAATAGTGCGTAGCGGCATCGGAATTTTTAGATATCATTGATTTTAAATAGGAAAAAATCTTATTCTAAACCAAAAATCTTCGAAAATCGCTAACTTATAAGTTAACTGTGAATATCTCCTATCTACGATAATATTAATGAACAAAATTTATATCACAGTGATTGGTACTTCATGAGGAATAAAGATTTTACAATAAATTTATTATCCTATTTCGAAAAAAACGATAAATACAACTGCAAAATTACTACAAAATGCGAAAATGTGCATTTTACGCAAAAATCACATTCGAGGTGTAATAGGCCTCTTAATATTGTTTTTCAAAAACGTTTATTATGAATTACGAACGGTGTGTTAGATACCTGATAGAAAAAGAGAATTTGTTGTGTGGTGGAGGCACGTTATTAAAATAATACTACCAACCAACCCATCTCTTCTCTTGGGCGTCATATAAAGGCGACTAACGGACTAAAAACTGCTTATACACATACACCCAACAATATTAAGCGGCGATGAGCTCACCTTGTATCACGCTCAATACTTGAGACTAGCAGTGTAGGTACTGCTTTTGCGAACCTCATTGCCTGGTCTCAAACTCAAATTCAAGACATTTATTCGATGTAGATGTACAAATACTAATAAATTATACTACAACCAATAACATAAAATATCATTGACTACAACGAAAAGGAACCCTGTCAGCATTTTGTTGCAGCTTTAAAAATACTTTTAAAAAGCTGCCACGCTGATTTTCAGAGAAGCTCTTGAAGTGTGTGTGTACCACAGACGTATATAGGTACTTCTTATTAGACGTCTGTGGTGTGTACCGCCACTCAGAAAGTTGTTTTTTTATCAATTGGCACTGGCCACTTGTACCCTTAGAGCATTCAACCAATGCTCTAGGCTTGTATCCTTAGAGCATTCAACCAACGCTCTAAGCTTGTACCTAATAATTATTTTGAAAAATTTGGATATTTAAAAGTAAAAATACCATTGTTCAAATTTCGAATTTCCCTTTAGATTTTTTCGAAACTAAATTAAATTATCGTGTCCCTTTTAAAAATGGATCTGCATCGAAAACATTTTCGTGCGATGAATGATGATTTTCTACGATTTTAAATGTGGCCTACAACCTGATGAGTCATTTGATCGACTTCAAATGGCTTTTATGGATGAAGGACCTTCAAAAGCAACCATCTACCGTTGGCATAGCGAGTTCAAGCGCGCTCGCCTTACTTTGGGGGATGAACAAAGGAGTGAAACCATAATAAACCATAAATGATTGGTCTCGCTGCGCTGCGCAGCGAGACAAATCATTCATCTAAGAGAGTGGTCTTCCTACGACGGCTGTCACGGAAGAAAGTGTGCTGGCAGTAAAAAAAAAAATTCAAGAAAACAGGCGAATTACACACTAAGAGATTCAGCATATATTGCAGATTGGATCGGGAAGCGTTCACAAGATTCTACACGAGCACCTTCGCGTGAGCAGGATAGTTTCGCTGGCTTCGCGCTGGGTGCCACACAACCTCACCGAAGCTCAGAAGCAGGCCCGTGTGGAGTGGTGCCGTGATGTGAAAAAAAAAATTTAAGCAGTCTCGTCTCCGCGTGTTTACGACATTGTGACAGGTAACGAATCCTGGATTTATTAATACGATCCAGTATCAAAGCGTCAGTCGACAGTTTGGCTGTTTCAAAACGAACCAACGCCTACGAAAGTGAAGCGATCGAGAATCGCAGGGAAAATTTTGATCGCTAGTTTCTTCACTTTGACGGGGTATCTGGTTTCAATTCCATTACGAGACCAAAGCAGCATCAAGGCCGAATGGTATACCAGAAAATGCCTGCCAGAAGTTTTGTCTGCAATGAGCAACAAGCGACCGAACACCGGGCTCCGCGGGGTACTGCTTCACCATGACAACGCGTCCGCGCACTCAGCGCTCAAAACGCGGGACTTCCTGGACACCACACCGGTCAGTCTTGGATCACCCTCCTTACAGTCCTGATCTGGCACCGTGTGACTTCTTTTTGTACCCTAAAATAATAAATCAGCTGAAAGGGATACAGTTTTCATCGTCAGAAGACGCGCTAGCAGCGTTCGAGACGGCCGTGGAAGAGGTGTCTGCGTCTGCGGCGGACTGGAAAAAATGTATAGAAAATTGGTTTAGACGCATGAAACTTTGTATAGAGGCTGGTGGAGGTTCTTCGAACAGATTTAATTAAAATATTTTATCCATAGAAGTTAGTTTCTCAAAACTTTCTGAGTGTCCCACGTATATGTGCGTGCCACTGTTGTTTTTAAAAATAAATAATGGTTTTTGACGCCCTTTTGAGATATAGTCGTGAGTTTATGTATGTAGATATAAAAAATACTGACGCTTTAAACAAAAAAAGACTGATAAGAAAAAAAAAAAGATTTGATTTGAATTAAGTATAACCTACCCTTTCATATTGCAAGGGCAATGTGCAAAGGTGGTGCATAGGGATTAAATCGATAGGTATTAGTGTCCTCTAACACCTGACTTCCGCTGGTAGACCCTGAGTGGGAACTGTATATTACCATATTTGTAACACATGTAATAAATGCTGATTCGATGAAAATGCAGATATACTCTCTTGTTCACGAATAACATTATGTTAAATGCATTCAGATACACGCAAGCTCGCACGGACATTTCACGGAAAAATATTTCTTTCTTTTTTCATAGAAACAAAACAACGTTGTAGATAAACAGAGTACCTACCTATCTACTTATTTATCTATTTTTGAAATATACGGCAAAGAAAAGAGTCACCAAAGCTTTTTGTTTGCGCCGTAGTGGTGTTTCTACGTGACTTTCTATAAAGGAAGTATCGTCCCTAAGGAAGACAGTGTCACATCTTTCCAACCAGATGTGACTCTGGTTGGATTTTGGTTGGAAGAAGATGTTTTCGAAAAAAATGCTCAAAATTTTTGGTCTTGCGAGATTCAAACTTCTAAGATCGGATGTCGATGACGTAGTTGTTGACATTGGATAGGCGCCTTCGGCTTTTAAAGTGAGTGTAGATAGTGTTGGTTAACTTTTGCGGACCGGATAAGAGCCACGATAGCATATTTGGTAAAGCACCCGGAATGTTACAATGGAGCGTTTTCAAAACCTGCTCTTGGACTTTTTTTTGGTAAAACGTAGACATTAGGGCGCATTTTCATTGGTTGATACGAGGGGCGTTCAAAATATTCTCGGTATTGATACGTTACAACCTCTTTTATATATATATTTGTTACTGGCCGCTAAGATTCATCCATTGACATTAAAAAAAAAGTAAAATTGGAACCGGAGGTTCTTTTGTTTTTCTGCAATTGCCGAACAAACATGAACACCATGAGCGAGTTAACAATTTTAACGAAATTAGAGCACCGATCCGTCATAAAATTCTTGACAAAACAGGGTAAAAATCAAAAAACCATAAAAGAGGAAATGGATTGTGTTTACCGTGAGTCTGCTCCTTCTTTATCTACTATTCAAAAATGGTCAAGCGAATTTAAGCGTGGAAGGGAGAGTATTGAAGATGACCCTAGACCTGGCCGGCCTGTAGTGGCTACCTCACAAGAAAATATTGATAAAGTGGAAAAACTTATATTGTAAGACGGCCGAGTGAAGGTAAAATCTATAGCTCAAGTAACCAATCTCTCTATTGGTACCGTACATGACATTATACATGACCATCTTAATATGTCAAAAGTAAGTGCAAGATGGGTTCCGCGAATGCTGACGCTTCTTCAAAAGGATATGCGTGTGGCTTGCTGTTCAGATTTTATCGACCTGTGTGGTGAAAATCCCGATGAGGTGCTGCAAAAAATAGTTACTGGAGATGAAACCTGGGTTCATCATTATGACCCAGAGAGCAAACAGGAGTCCATGCAGTGGCACATTAAGGGTTCAGCTCATCCCAAGAAGTTCAAGGTAATCCCGTCAGCTGGCAAGGTCATGGCCACAATATTTTGGGATTGTGAAGGAGTTTTGCTTATCGATTATAAAGAAAAAGGTGTAAATATCACAGGGCAGTACTACGCTAACGTTATACGTCAATTAAGAGATGCGATCAAAGAAAAGAGGCGAGGAAAGTTAACCAAAGGTGTTCTGCTTCTGCATGACAACGCCCCTGTCCATACTGCTCATATTGCCAAGGCAGCTATTGTTGAATGTGGGTTTGAAACTGTTACTCATCCACCCTATAGTCCGGACTTAGCCCCAAGCGACTTCTTTTTGTTCCCCAATCTTAAAAAGGATCTGCGTGGAAATAAATTTTCTGACGATGAAGCGTTGAAGACGGCCGTGGAGGAGCATTTTTACACCAAAGATAAAAAATATTTTTATGAGGGATTAAAAAAATAATTGATCGATCTTATAAGTGTATGAACATAGGGGGGGAGTATATTGAAAAATAAAAATATCAAACTTTTCGTACTTGTTTGTTTTTATCCACATACCGAGAATATTTTGAACGCCCCTCGTAAGTCGGTTTAGTCCGATTGCGGGGAGGCCTCGCATTAGGAGTTAGGACTAACCGAAGGTTTCATGGTTTACAACTGCCGAAGGATTTTTAAGGGGATTCAGAAATAAAGAGAATACATTTTCAAATGTAAGTACTTATAAAACTTTTTATTGAGTAACTAAGTATGTTTTCAATGTTTGCACCTCCGATCTTAGAGTATATTAGTTCTCTCCATTCGATTGGTTGTCTGGCAGAAATCGCTTTATGCGATAAGACTGCCAAATTATAACATTGTTTTTTTTCTTTTTTATGTAAATGCATTGTAAATGTTTGTGTTATTATGTTACAATAAAAGTATTATCTATCTATCTATCTAAAACTTTGGCCCCGTGGCATGCGTTTTAAAAATCTTCCCGCACCCCGCATGCGGCCGCTAACGTCCAATGAAAATGCGCCTCATGGCACTGCTTCTGCGGTCCTCATTGCCTAGTCTCTACCTAACCCTTTGGAGATAAGTCGTGAGTCTATTTATGTAAGTAAAGTAGACCCTATATTTTCCATATACAAAATAGGCAGCGACACCTACATGTACACAATAATACATGCAACAAACGTCTAACTAGTCCGTGCCGCGTTACTGCAGTTCAAGGACGACGCGTTACGTTGGATTTTTAATGGCTGCGTAACGGACTGCTATAATATAATGCTACAACTTGGCGTGGGCGGCACGTAACAGTTTGTTTGCGCAGCGTCAAGGGCGAAGGTGTTGTAGCAACCGCCGGGCTTTGCATAGCCATTTCATTATATCTATAGTAGAAGAGGGGTCTACTTTCAAAACTACCTAAAGGCACTTTTTCACAAACGAATATAATTCTTTTTTAATTTTTAATGCAGAACCGAATAAAGCATTGTTTGCGACGACTACAATAACGCCTAATAGCGACGTACCTCTACTGTTTTAAAGTTACGTGTCGTAATAAAGCTCTGCTACCGTTGGCCAACTCTATTTTGGTGGAATTTTATAGTGACAGACTGGTGTTTTAGTGGGTTTTGATACAAATGTCACTTTTCACGCAGAGAAATATATGGCTACCTAAACGAGAAAAAACGCTAATCTAACTAGAACTTCTGTTTGCAACCGTGACAGCAAGACTCGCGAGTTGACTTTACAAAAACTATTCTGTTATTACTTTTACCTTTCGGTTTATTAATGACAACTAGATGTTTAGTGTAACTGACCAAACTATTTAATACTCACTACAAGGAAAATAACGCGCGTGTTACAATACCAATGTAATTGCAACCATACGTCAAGTAGACATTACTAGATCGATTGTAAGGACTATTATGCAATCTGGTAAACATAAATACTTTTTCTTTTGGGTTTACTAAATACTTTGCTGTATCTACTAATTAATTTGTGTAAAATAACGATGTGAACTTTAAAGATAACTATTCGTATTGTAACGCTAGCTTTGTTTTTAGTAACAAGTACAACACACAATGTAATGGTAGCATCCTAGGTATTGTTACAGCTACTATTTTGTATGCAGTACCTACAGGTTTAGATGAAGCCTTATATCTAGTGCACTTGCGGTACTAACGGGTCCTCTTAGGCTTTTAGTACACAAAATACAATTTTATTTGTCTTAGCATAAGTAAATAAAGCTGTATTTTCTCCATCAAAAGCCTAAAAGGGGTCCGTTGTTGGTGCTGTCAGTCCACTAGATTGCAGGCGCTCCATCTAAACGCAGTCCATAGAGCCATCAGTAAGTGTGACGTCTATAAAATGTAAAAAAAACGCCTTTTTCATACAATATCCAAAGACTCCGACTATCTAGTGTTATAATAAAAACAAGTCACAGAGTTAACAAAGTTAATAAGTACTAAGTTCAACAGGTGTTAGAATCATAGAAATTGAGATTATCGGCATTTTTGTTAAGACGTCGCACGCGCTACGGCTCCATAGGCATATAGTTTAGGTTTCCTGGAATCAATACTAAAAAATAAAATAAAAAGTATATAGAAAATTGACATTTATTTTATAATCATCACAATCATTAGTGCAATATATTTATTTACCTATCATTCTACACATCTTAGAAGTATTCTAATGAGCGTTTTCACCAATAAGTACTACTTATAGATAACAATGTTTAAACGTAAGATTATCATAATTTGTACTTTTTTTCATATAAACTAGTTATAAATTATAAGTAATAACTTTTTTCAATACAGTCATTTGGGTTTTAACTGGATTTATTAAGTATATCTTAAATTGAGATCAATTAAATATCTAAATTGAAGATTGCGACGTAACATAATAATATTTACCCTCAACACTAAGTGTCAAATTATAGCTTGGTATAATATAGCTGGACATGTTTCATATGGAAAAGAAATAAGTATTTCTATGACTTTATAATTCTACATCAAAACAATATAAATGTTCATTAAAACATAACGTATCGTATACCTTAAAACCATAAAATTGAATTAAGTCGTACATTTTCATTTTTATATGTAACATACTAATTATAAAACCTAGTAGGTTCCTAGGTAACCTACTCACCTTTGTTTAGAAGCTGAAGTTGTTCCAGTATGTCTTTTACTTCAGGTACTGGCTTTTAGATCGAACCAATGATTTTTTTTCTTTTTATTGTTGGGAATGTTTTAATTATTTTATTTCCTGACGATGGGTATAAAAACTGAAAATCATCAGTAAGAAGCTTATGCTACGCCACGTGGCGTTTTTTACACTGGGTATTTTGTTAATGTACCTATGTTTCGATGTTCATTTCTGAAGTCTCTATTTCCTTCAATATATTTTTGGCTGTTTTATTCCACTTCTCTACCCAGGGTTCTGTACAGTTTTGGAAGATATCCAGTGGCTATCTTCATCTGTACCACCTTGTGAAAAGATACATGAACTAATAAAAATAATAAAATAAATATTTCAAAATAATTTAATTTAATAAAATAAGTTGCAAGTTATTAAAGTTGTTTGCTAGAAAGAGACCAACTTAACGTTGAGGTCATTACTAACAAGAACAGTGGGGAGAAAAGTGCGAAAACACTATCTTTGAGTATTCGTAATAATACCCAAAACCATTAATAACCAGAATACCTACTATACTACCTGGGCTGATTGACAACTTGTCTGCCTATTTGGGCGAGGCCCTATTCCAGCAGTGGGATCACTATGGACTATTAAAAAAAAATTAAAAGCCTTGGTAGGTAATTTAAAACTTGCCTGTTTCATCGCCTTCTAGTGGCTCGTTGCTGTTATTGTCGATGATGCTGCAATTTTTCTTTTTAATAACCATGGCCTCCCGAAGTTCGCGGCGCCTATTTTGTAGACAATCATATAATTTGCCCTTTGCACATATTTTTATTTTATGTTTAGTATCATTAATGTATGGAATGAAATATGTACTTATATTTTCCTTTTTGAATACTGCTGCTTTTGTAAGTAGTATAGAACTGTCTATTCTTTTATTTTGGTCTGATTGCATTAGGTCTTTTATTATTATATTTTGCAAACTTTTCTTCGCCCATTATTAGATAATTTGCCTTGTTCTGAATATAAATTTAGCAGGCCCCGTCCTTCGTTTGTTTTAAGGAGTAGTCTTTGCAACGGCTGAAAAAAAACACAAAATATTTATTAAAATAATTAGGTAGGTAATTGTGATAAAGTTTTGTTTAAAGACATCTATTTAATTTAGTTCTAACATTTGTATCAATTTTATTTTTAGGTCAAATGTTACTTTATTTAAAGTGTTCATCTTACCAAACACACGTCTTCATTACAGATTATCATATCTCCTGATCCTCACTAGTGGTAGCCACTATAACGACGTCAAAATCATATAGTTGGGTTGAGGTATTATATTGTTTAGAGCATTGAGGATTATTGGTACCTCAATAGGGATCA
This sequence comes from Scoparia ambigualis, assembly GCA_963921215.1. Lineage (NCBI taxonomy): Eukaryota > Metazoa > Arthropoda > Insecta > Lepidoptera > Crambidae > Scoparia > Scoparia ambigualis. The sequence continues at coordinate 10,073,292 of OY992507.1, forward strand.
AAAAATTCACTCACACTCTGTATTTGTTTGTGTTTGGTAGGTACTAAGCATATCTACAAAATCAGGGGCCTGCAAAATAAAATTGTGAGTAATTAAAATTACCTAACTTAAATAGCTATACTCACAAAAACCAACCAAATGAGCATAAACTCGAAGGGTTTAATAGTAACCTTTGAAGAGTTCCACCCTCTGTCTCCTGGTGCCATTATTGTATTGTTTTGTTATCACTGATAAAAAAAACAATATAATAATATACATTTGCCAATTTTCAAACCGATGGAACAATATAACTTGGCTAAATTCAACTTCTAAGATTTGTTTACATTATATTACCTACATAAATGGTTACAGGTAAAGCTAATAAAAGCATGTTAAAAATAGGAGGAGATACTTATAGGGCTGCTGCTGGTAAATGGTATTTCTGGGCATTCTGGGTTAGTTAATTTGTTCCAATTGTCCAAGTTTTTTAAAAATTTGGCTCGATCTCAAATTAGTTCTTTAACTAGACTACTGTCTAGCATCGGCAGTGTCGATATTGTTTTATTGTTTACTGAAAAATCATATAAAGATTATTATTACATGAAAGTCCCAACGCAAAAAGCATAATTTTTGATCTAGGGGGAATCGAATACTTGGCTTGGTAACCTAGGTTTTAATAAACAAGCCTATTGACCTAGTTATCCATATCCAAGCTGAGCTGACACATTTGGTGACCTGTGTGATGACTGTGTCAAAGAAAGTATAGATCACATACCTACTAATAACTTATCGTTTTTCCTTCATATTGCAATTTCACGAATAACTTCAAGACTTTTTACTGTAAACTTTATGTACCTACCAACTTACTTATTTAAATTGAATAATAGCTATGAATGAAGTACAAGAAAATAAAGCAGTTGCCGTGGCCGAAAACAGCCGGGACAACATCAAAACTTGCCTTCAAAAGTATGAATATATTGAGGTAAACCCCACTGCTCCAATAACTGTGGGATATCTCCATCAACGTCATCAGATATCACGTCAAATAATTGTGTGAATTCTGTTTTAATCTAAGTGTGAATTACACAAAAAATTTAAGCTAACTCAAAATGGACTGCGTTGAGCGCGCGCGGTTGACAATTTTTTTGATTGTTTACAAAAACACAGTTTTAAATAAACATAACAAGATACTTAGCTATGAATACCACCTCAATTGTTATTATAACCTTATTATTTTAAATATTTTAAAACACGCTAACATAATAGCATGGATTAATACATACATTGTACCTTTTACTGTTTCCGGGGTGGTGTTTACTATAATATTCTTGTTAAACCTTAACACTACTTAAAAAGTAAACCAAACTTAACAACGATATGTACTGCAAACAATAACGTAGTTGTAATAAAAAAAATATTATTTTGATTACAGACACGCTCGTAGTCCACCAGTAACAACGTAAATCATTAACCGGAACTAGATCATTTAGTAACTGGGAATCCCTGTTTCTTAGTACATACAATACTTTATATACATATTATCATAATTATTGTTTAAGATGCAATAATTATTGATGTTTTAATTCAATATTATTTTTTGTGAGCTACATTAACCAAATAATATAATGAAACATACGATTAGTAGAAGTGACTAATTAGTCGTAGAGATAACAAGGACCAAGTATTTCAAACTAGAAATGTTGTAACCTAACCTAACTATTCGATTCAGTAGTTCTGTTTGTCACCAATTTCTCTGCGTGTTCCTAAAAGCTTTTCTTTAAACGTGTTTTAGTGGGATTTGTTACGGAATCCTTTGTGGATCATGGAAGGAATTCATTGTTTATTGTTTTTTCCGGTATTAACTAGGTACTTTGATAAATTTTGACCAATATTTGTTTTAGGGGGTTTTGAAAGTAGACCCCATATTTAGGTAGGAATAGGTATGTGTGTAAAAGTTACGCTTTTGTTGCGAACTTTTGTTTTCTTCCTTCTTTTGTTGAAACCTTTTTACGACAAAAGGAGGTTCCGATTACTTTTCCTTTCATATAGCATTAATAAAAAAGCAAATGAAGCAAAGGAAGTGTGTCAGGATCGTAGCAAATGAAAAGCTACCTTTGTCTACCCCTCCGGGAAACGGGCGTGATTTTGTACTCAGAACAATAGCTAAGCGTGATATAGGTATTACACTGGCCTGCAAAAATAAGTATCACACTTTTAAGTCAAAGTCAAAAGATATTTATTCAATAAACTCAATTAATAAGTACTTTGAATCGTCCAAATCTTTTTAACCTTCCACCCATTCAGGACGTCATTTTTTAACTGTGGCAAAGAACGGGCGCAAGAAACCACAGCGCACAGAAGCAACGACATTTACAAAAAAAAAAGAATATGTCGTTACCTGGTCATAAAATACAAAATAAGAATTTAAAAAATAATAAATTATGCAATACAAAACTACAATACAATGTAAGTATCAATTAATTATAGACAATTAGAAATAGCTGTTGGAGTAATTGGAGCACTTCAGATCCAAGCTGTTTTGTCTTCTGTGTAATCTGACACTTTATAATAAGCTTTTCTATAAAGCTTTTCTTGGATTTTGATTTTAAATTTATTAAGATCTAATTTCTCAATATCATTTGGTACTTTGTTGTAGAATCTTACACACTGATTCAAACAGACCCTGGACCACCAGGTCACCGATCAGGGCTTGCTTGAAACTAGCTGCGATACGCAGCGGTTGATCTTATGACTAAATAAGATACTATGTACTCACCGAATGATGCGATGATTAACCCGCCTTGCAATTTTAGGAGAGGACAGGGGTGAGGAAGGAAACAGGATGGTCGCAGCCCAGCTGCTGTGATGTGATGCGATATGACGCCTGCCTAGTGGTAGCGTGCCTCGCCTGCCGACTCCTCGAAGGCTCGTCCAAATCGCCTCCGTTCACACGTCCGTTCCACCGACCCGTGCACACCCAGTCCTCAGGCCTCCGATGGCCTGGTAGTCCCACGAGCACTCACGATAACGCGTGCTAATCCGCCAAGGATTTGCGACATATACGCTGCCGCCTGCGTTCGTCCGTCCGATAAATTACACCGCAGCCTCCGACGGCTGTTTACAAGAAGATTATTAAGATTTAAGCCGATTAACTGTTAATTCACAATCTCACGCGCCGATGCGTGATGAGTTGTCCCAACTGAACACATCGAATTTACAATAAACGCGAGCGCGGGTCTTGCCGTCAGGACTTTATACGCAATTAATTCTCGCGGGGTTTTCTAACCGATTTTCGAAGATTTGACGGTATTCCACCGATAGAATTCAACTAGCGTACCGTAAGTAAGACGACCGTCGTCCGCCATTACCGAAAACGAACCAATAATGAACTGAATGACATACGAATGTAATGTCACCTGACAGTTTTATTTTTATACCCTGTTCATTGCAGGTTTGCAGTTTTGCAATTCATTGCTGGTTTTAAACACACACAGACCCCTAAAAGAATTATTTATTTTATGGAGCCTAGTATAAGGTACTGCTAATTTGTTCTTACTTCTAATGTTTACATTGTGAATATCACTGTTTTTTGAAATCATTTCAATATTTTTATGAACATAAATCAAATTTTCATAATTAATGTATTGTGATGCAACTGTCATTATATTTATATCCTCAAATCTCTCTCTGAGAGAGTCACCAGCCTTTAGGTTATAGATTGCTCGAATAGCCTTTATTATAAAATTTCAATCACTTTTTAAGCACACAAGATATATTTTCGAAACAAAAAAGACTCGAAAAAGAGTTAGTTAGCTACTATAGTTTCAAAGAAAGGTGATAAAATTGCTGTAAAACATTTTTTATTTTAAATCTCTAACTTCTACCTATTGTTTAGATAAATGAAATTTTAAAAGTGTGATACTTATTTTTGCAGGCCAGTGTATCATCATAGACAATAAAATTGCCGTCCTTGGTATTATTAAAGTGCTAGTGCAACCGTGTCGCGTAGCGGTGAAAGAATACTACCACCCCCTCTCTTTCCTAGGGTGTCGTAAAAGGCGACTAACGGACTAAAGACTACACATACATCCAACAGTTTAGAGCGCGATGGACTCACCACCCGTCACGCTGAGCACGTGTGCAGTAGCTATTTGGTGAAAAGTGGACTATGGCAGAGGACTGCTTTTGCGGTCCTCATCGCCTAGTCTCTGACTAACCCTTCGGGATAATAGTCGTGATTATATGTATGTAAAGTGCAAACAACACAAAAATAATCACAAAATCAATGGGTTGACGTATCCTATGAGTATTGAACCACGATTTTACGCATTCACCTATCCATAACATCTATCTGTTTTTGGCTACAGATGACACCGATAATAGGTAGGTACGGTCGGGGCACCGTCGTCGCCTTACCACTTTGCAGCGATTTTCGTATGAAGCGCACCGACTAGGGCATCGAAACCCGGTCCAATTTTTAAAAACCCGGGTTTCGGGTTTTCTTGTAGTCAAAACCCGGGTACCCGAGTTTTTCGAGCTTTTTGATATTTTTTTTAAATATTGTGATATAGTGAATTACACTATCAGCACGTACTCAATAGTACGTGATAATTAAGGTCTTCCTGATTGACAAGGCGTCCTTCCTCTAGTCACGTATAGATGTGATGTTAATTAGTATTTAAGATGATACACTAGAGGATAAAGGAGAATTGATTCAACGCAAGACATTGTTTCATTTCGGGTCGCCGTCCCAACGCCATTACATGGCGACCGTGACATGGTGTCACAAGTCCGCGCCGCGAAATCGCTAGTTGAAGTCTACAAAATATCAGGAAAATAGTGCTACACGGACCTACAAGAAGGACGAAGGAAATAAGAAGAAAAACTGTAAGCCAAAATTGTTTAACTATGGGAAACCCACAATCTAAAGACAATATTATTGTCAGTCAATCACCAACTCAATCGGCGGCAGCATCAACTCCCTTGGCCGTTGGGATGCAACTTTCAGAGATCTTTTTACTGACCATCGTCGTTGTACTAGCGGGCTATATAGTACTTAGGCTGCTACGTTACTTCAACGCACGACTATTAGAAGAGGTAGAACGCAGAGCGGTTCGACGGGCAATTGGACCAGCACAGAACGTGTAAGCCAGCACGAATTAATATAACTATGCTACCAAGAATCTATGTGTGTGTGTGAGTGATTTTTTTTTTCTAAAGTGTGTTCATGGCAAACCTGTCAGAACTCTTGAGTGAGCTTAAGGCTATTAGAGACTCTATTATTAAATTAAGTAAGGACAAACGTTATTCCGCTCAGGGGCAGAATAAGTTTTTAAGAGCAAAGGAAATTAAAAATAATTTTGAACAAATATCTGCAGACTTATGTAAAAAAGGGATAGATGCTGTAGAATTACAAATAACAAAAGCAATATCGTCAAAGTTTTTATGTAATTTTGAGGAAATCGAGTCACTCGTTAACCCGCATCATTCAGAAACGATCACAACCATGGCCACGTTCGATCTAAAAGTCCCGCTCACGCTCCTCCCAGTAGTAGATTGCGACGAAACGCAAATTAACCAACTAATAGACGGAATAGAGTATTATAGTAGTACCCTTAGAAACGAGGACCAGCCTCTGTTAATCAATTTTGTTTTAAAAACTCGTCTTTCTAGCAGTGCTAAAACAAAAATTAATAAGTCTTATGTGTCTGTGGCAGACCTAATAAAAGATATAAAAAATGTTTTAATTCCGATTAAATCATACACAGCCATTTTAGACCGAATGCTACGATGTAGGCAAGGAAACAAGACCATAGAAGTGTTTGGTAGTGAAATCGAAAAAATGTCCAACGATTTAAGTACAGCACAGGCTAATGGAGACGAGTCGGCATATAATTTATTAAAGCCGATTAATGAAAAAATGGCTATCAAGCGTTTCGCTGACGGCCTAAACAATGCTCGTACAAGCATTATAGTTACGTCTAGGTCCGTAAGCACAGTTAGGCAGGCAATAACTATAGCCTTAGAACAAGAAGACTCGGTAGTGAAACCACCAATAAACAATTATGTTAACTATGTTTCGAACCAGCGATTTGAAAAATTATGATTTAGATTGTAAGGAAGTACACTACAAAAAAGGTGATCTACTCTTGTATAAGAATGAAAATTATAATAAATTGAATGACTTGTATTTAGGTCCATTTGAAGTTTTAGAAGAGCTAGGTACTAATGTAAAAATATTAAAGAATAATAAAGAATATATAGTTCATAAGAATAGGACTAAGATATTTAGAAAATAAGAGTTTACTTTTCAGGGAAGGGATGCCTAGCCTTTTCAGGGGAGGTGTGATATAGTGAATTACACTATCAGCACGTACTCAATAGTACGTGATAATTAAGGTCTTCCTGATTGACAAGGCGTCCTTCCTCTAGTCACGTATAGATGTGATGTTAATTAGTATTTAAGATGATACACTAGAGGATAAAGGAGAATTGATTCAACGCAAGACATTGTTTCATTTCGGGTCGCCGTCCCAACGCCATTACAATATGAGGAAACTGTATTATAGTATAGATTTACTAAGTCAATACGAGTAGGTGCCTATATTAAACAAGGGAAGGATTCATATTTAATACCAATTAAACTGTACCTACTTTCAAAATCACAAAAATATTTTTAATAGGTATTAAAAAGTTCTTCAGAACAATCCGTAGTAATTTCGGTAGCAGACACTGAGAGAAGCAATGTCTCTACGCACACGCAGCTGGAGGTCCTCAAAAGAGGTTGTTACCTCAGCATCTCCAATAATGCGTACCGCTCGCCTTTGCAGTCTATCAAGTGCATTTAGCGGGGCCGTCCCATAGATGGGAACAATACTCCATATTCCATCGCACCTGAGTCTTGTACAGCAAACAGCGCTGCTCGGGAGTGCAAAACCGCCTCACCTTATTGAGAATACCCAACTTACGGGAGGCAGTTAAAATAACACTCGATGTAGCATTTTGGATTCAGTTTCTGGCCGATGTCCACGCCAAGAATGCTGAGGTCCACTGAAATGGGTAAAGGAGATTTCTGAAGAGAGGGAGGAGGACTGACGAAACAAATTGGCGGGGAAGTCACTCGCAGCAACATCTATAGATTCCACCCCTAAACCTTACCACGCACAAACGTCAAACGCATACGTTTTTGGAAAGATATCGTAACTTTTTAAGGAATTAACGTGGTTTTGAAACAAGGAATCGTTACAGAATAAGGGCCCTGTTGCGTGTTAACAACGCGACGGCGCATCTTGCCTCCATCTTTCATTCCGTTTATGTCATTTCTGATCTGAGTCAAACGCACGAATAACGTGCAACGTGCTCCATAATTTAATCTTTATCGCACAAAAAAACAACTAGTTATCTTATCTTATCTTATCTTATCTTAGTGGGGCCTGCAGAGGTTTCCCTCTCGCAGCGGCACGTCGACCCATTGGGATATTTTGTGCAACCCCGTCCTATCACTCTGTTTCCTCAGTGAAAACGACTGCCATAAGTTTGGCGAAAAGCCTAAAATCTTCTGGTTTCGGGTAGGCGAATCCCAAGAGACTCATTCTTTTCCTAGCACGGGAGTAACAGTCACACAGTAAGTGTTGCATGGACTCCGTTTTCTCCCCACATGCCCTGCACAAGCTGTCTGTTGCTAGTTGCATTCTATGGAGCATTTGTTTTGTGGCGTAGTACCCGGTCAGGGCTCCGATGATTGTTCGTGCCTGCCTTTTGATACCTCCGCATATGATTTTACTCCGTTCTAGGGCGTCCCCACCTATGAAGGATTTTGAGTGTTTCATGCCGGGTAGCTTTTCCCATTCGGTTTTATGCCTGTTTTGGATTTGGTCCTTAAAGGCCTTGTTGATGGTGCTCGGTGCCAGTGCAACAAACGGCTCAGGACCAATAAATGGGGTCTCTGAGCCCTCCCTGGCAAGTGCATCAGCCATCTCATTTCTTGGATTCCCATGTGGCCTGGTACCCAGATCAATCTCACCCTGTTGTGTCCACCTAGCTTGTTAACAACTAGTTAAGAGAAATTATTAGTGCCTAGTGCAAAAAATGTTAAGAGAGTAGTAAACTTCACTAACTTGTTTGTATCTTTAATTATATACAAAGGTTTGTATGTAGTGAGATACAATGGAGTTAGGTACTTTTTGACCGTGTTAAATCAAAGAGATCATTTCGAAAAGGCGTAAATATATTTATGATACAAAAAATACCGACAAGAAAACGATTGTAAAAAAACTCGAAAAACCCGAAAACCCGTTTTTTGATTTTCCAAACCCGGGTTTTCTTTCAGAAAACCCGAAATACCCGGGTTTTTTCAGGTTGGGTAAACACGGGTTCGATGCCTTAGCACCGACCGACCGATCGGGTACGTGTCCGTACCAAATAGACGACTTACGTAATCTCTCAAGCATTTGTATAGATTTGTTGTCACTTTTGGCTATAGTCGATAGCTAGTGTAGGGGCTATGTAAATTCAGATCCAAGATGGTGACTAATTCAAAATAATTCGAGCTCCAACGTGCTTCGAAGGCACGTGATCCGTTGGCCCTGCATGTTTTCGTAAGGCATCATTGAGAAACTTACCGACATACATGCATTCATTGGGCCAGCGATCTATGTTATGCGATAGAATATGCTGGTAAACATTATCTTAAGAACCAAAATTGTACGCTGTACCATATTCGAGCAAATAAGAAGTTTAAAAAAAAGCAATATGGACCCGATTTCCGAATTAATAGTTCATGTGTGAACTCCTTATCCAGCAATGCGATGCGATGCGATTTATGGGCTGGCGTTGATGATTGTCAGTATTGTAAAATGTAAGTATAGTTTTCTGTAAAAGTTGTTGGAAAAAATCTAAACAGCGGAACGTGTAAGTACAATCTGCGTTTTTATCTTTTAGGATCATGATCATGCAATATTCCAAACTAAAATAAACAAAGTATAAGCACATGTTTTATTTATTTAAACCTTATTGCATAAAATACAGTAAACAAACAAAACAACAGTGACATTTAAATTTAGAGAATAACAATTAATTTAATTTAGAAAAAAAAAAGAAACACTTAACTTAACTAGCCTAAATATACATATTAGTTGTCATAGAATATAAGTTAGAAGCTCTCATGTTTATCGATAAAGATTGTTGATCGATCGACGCGTTACTACTTGTATTATTATGTATTCTATGGCGTTACATCATGGCACCTCTGATCATAGGCTAACGAATGTGCTTACTTAACACGGAGAAAATACATTACTGTGTCTTAAATAAACATATAATTATGACATTTAACCCACTATCGTATAAATTTACCGACTCTTGCCGTAAAGTATCTAGCTTATTAGATGATAGAAGATATTAATAAGAAATTGGTTAACGTGCGAATATTATTTTTAAAATATAGATAAATAATATTCAGAAACTGCTCAATTATTTCATTTCTATTGTAACTTATTATTAGGCAAAGGAACTGAACAAAATGCTCATTTGCACATCATGAGTGCGAAATGTTTCAATGCAGTTACTTTAATTATTTTTAAGACGTATAGTTTCGTTGTACAATTTAGGCAATCTGACGTGTACGGGTTTTGTACAAATTTCGAAAAACTTTTTTTTTTTCGCTTTTTGTGATGTGTTGATTCCCTAAAACTAAAGAATAGAAACGAAACGAAAAGAAAGACTACTATCAATTGGGCACTATGTTCTACTTCCTAGTTATTCCTCTAATCATCGAAGAGATCGTTGCCCACAAGTTTTTATTCAAGATCGTACATTATGTCAAAGTTTACATTGAAATTGATTAAACCAACTACAGTATAATCAAACGTGGAGACACGGTCAACTGATCACTAGGATATAATCAAGCAGACTAAGAAAAGTGGAAACTCGTTACCTAGGGGTATTTATAACTCAGCCAAATGGTTTTCGAAAAGATTTAGGTTCAGTCATTAAGACTCATGGTTATTGATTACATAGATTTTAAGTATTTTACATAGCCAATCGGCTGTATGTCGAGAGACACTACACTACCTAAAACGACTTGCACTTGCCACTGCATTCGGCATTCGGGAAGATAAGTTGTCCAAAAATTACTAAAATTTACCAAAAAAAAGAAGTAGGTGCCTGCCTTACCCATATACCGAGATGAGCCTTTCATACCAATTTTAATTAATGACGAGCTATTACCAGCACAGTCTGGGCGCTTTCTGCTACAATAACTATAAAACTACGAAACATCTCCGCAATTATGCCAATTTCATGCGAAATGAATTAAGTAAGCATCAAGATAGAGGCGTCATTCCAATTTAATAATGTATTAAGTTTCTATTTGGTTTGTTAATTTCATTTTCGGCGGTGCGGAGGTGACATACTTAGGCGGTGCTAAGTGCAGTGTACCTTTTATTTTTACTTCACGACTTTGGGCAATAAAAAGAACGAAATAATTTTAAAGCTTCGGGCATTATTGCTTGACTTGTAATTGCAACACCGGAACATAACATTTGCGAGTTAAATAAAAATAAAAGTGATGCCATAAAGTCTAGAATTTAAGAAATATTTTTTATACTTATTACTAAGTGATAATTTCGCCTTACGCATCTATGCTAACTGTAATTTATATTTCTGAATTGTAAATGTTCTCATGTAAATTGACTCGTAAAACATTACTTACCTATGAAATTAAATTATAATATTGAATTCATTCCACAATTTAAATAATAGATAGCTATAAAAATTTCACTTTTTACATATTTTGTGCCTATTTCAGAAATATCTGCACAAGGTACTTACCGCGATAGGTGCTGAACCCATCGATCGCTGCTCTATGTTGTTGGATGTAAGACAGTAGGTATGTAAATGATGTAAGATAGAAATAGATATTCTTATGGTCTTCATCTCTCCTGATAGTCATCTTAAGGCCGAATTTGTAAGCAAACTTCGCTCGGAATTCTCAAATACTGAGAAAGAAGTCTCTTATCTCGAACTGACGGAACGTGTGAAGACAATAACTATGCAAAAGGACAAAACGAGCAGTTACGTCTTTCGGAACATTCGCCCCTCCTCAATGGTGTAGGCTGTAAGCTTGAGTAACAGTCGCAACAAGAGTCCCATTGTACGAAATCGATGCAGATGCGTTACGTGATGTCGTGTGATAAGACACCACACCCAGCAAGAAAATAACGTTAACGGTTCATTGAAATCGAAAGAGTCAACCCGCTGAGCGGACGCTCGACACTCACCCACTAAATAGCTACGCAGGAGGACAACTTTATTTATCATAGTGTTTTATTAATGCTGTCAGTCAGTATTATAAGTTTTGTAATTAGAATAGTGTTGAGTCTTCAATCATGTGATCGAAGTGATGAGTGCGAGTTTTATTCACCATTCCGTTAAATAAACAAGAATTTATTTGGCATTCAAGCAGCGCCTTCTGGTGACAAATTTCTTGTGGATTTTTATAAGAAAACTAACAAAAAGCAACTAGCTGGTCTCTTTAGTAACATAATTAAGTATCTATAAATAACTTATTTTAATACACAACATAGTGTAGATAATGTTAACTCCGTTATCTGTAAGATATTAAATCTATTTTTTAATTGTAATTATACTAAATCATTGCGACATTGATATTATGCATACAAGCGCTCCCGCTAAATAGCGGTATCCGTAATCCGTCAGAAAAATCTACAAACAACTTGTTGCGATATAGATATCGACAAGACTTACTGCACTATCTACATGTTGCACTGCCAGCCGAGGAACCTGTTCCGAAGTGCCGGCGCCGCGACATCCCGCGGCCAGCGCAAGCGCGCGCAGTGCTCCGCCGGTCGCCCACACCTGCGCGCGCGCCCCGAACACACGCAACGCGGGAAACGTGCGCGGACGTACCAACCAACCAAAACATTCACACATCTCAGTATTTTATAACCAACTAGTGAACAAAAAGTGTCCATACACTGACCTGGTAAACTGGTAAAAATTATGAGAATCGTTCCGTGTTACTCGTAGTGTTGTGGTGCCGGCGATTTGCGTAGCCGTGCTATTAGACTAGCATGCAGCAGAGTGCGCTCGCCCTCTGAGTGGGTGTAACCATGGCGAGCTTCGAGGACCTCGCCTTCGACTGGTCGTCGCTGTGCCAGGACTGCACCGAGTGCTGGACCGAGTCAGGTGAGTGACCTTGCACGTCCTTACCTCAGACCGTTTCAATGACGTAATCCTTTGAAAATGTTTACCATTCTTCAGAAGAATGCTAATGGACGCTAAACATTGTTGAACAGTTTTCTATTTTCGATCTACCCGCACAGGTGGAATATTCATTCCACGTGCTTTCACGTGATTTGGATATTGATATATTTCTTGTGTGTTGCAATAAACTTTTGCCGGAATCTCTCTACACTTAATGTATATGACATCATAAACATTTGCTATCTGTAATTACTTAGTTTCTTACACTTAATTAACAGCTGAGTTGCTCTTCATGTTTATTTATTTATTTATTTATTTATTATGTTGCAAGTTCTTACTAGGTATGCTTTGGCAACATAGTTGGTACAACTTAACGCTATAACTTTTAATATATTCGTAGGCATTTCGAAGTTGTTGCCTTCCTGATACTTGTTATTTTACTAACATCTACACTCAAGAGCAATGAATCCGGGGCACTTAAAGAAACCTATAAATCCCGAAAACTAAAAATGTTAGCATAATGAAATAAATTGTGTTTTATAGACAATAAAATACTCCTTAAATAATAGTATTAACACTTCCTTTTTATTGTAAAGTTATGTCATAAAAAATCAAATTTGACTAAGGGAGACTTTGGAAGATGAACTACGAAATTACTGAATTGGTTTTTGCTTTTGTTTCTAATCTGTCATTTAAGTGGGTATATAAACCATGTTGATAGTGTTCTATATTTGTTATTAAAGCTGTAATCATGTCCATGTCGCTTACACCTGAAGAATGCACCAGAATTCTCAAAATGCTGGAAACCGGCCGGAGTCAGCGTGATACAGCTTGGACTGTCGGTGTGTCGCTGTCAACAGTACAAAGAGTTCTCAGACGTTACGAGGAAACTGCCTCTAACCTACGCAGACTAGGAACAGGCAGAACCCGGTGTACCACAGCACGAGAAGATCGATACTTGGTGAACATCATGCTTCGTAATCGCTTTCTCACAGGAACTGAACTTACAAATCAGTTTTGACGCCTTGGATGAATTAATCCAAGCGCATGGACAGTAAGACGACGACTTGCTGAAGCTAGCTTGAAACCACTTAGACTTGCAAACGGCCCAAAACTGGACTAAGACCATTACAAGACTAAGATATTCCCAGAACCACATAAATTGGACTATTGAAGATTGGTCAAAAGTTATATTCTCCGACGATCACCATTTATGCTCTACAAGTACGATGGAAGACACAGAGTGTATAGAAGACCAGGGGAAAGATTCAAGCAAGCATGCATCGAAGAAAAAGTAGCCTACAGTGGTGGGTCTGTGCTTTTGTGGGCCGGAATTTCTTCTGAGAGTCGCACAGAACTGGTGTTCATACAACACGGTTCTTTAACTAGCGTAAGATAAGTGGAAGAAATCCTTAATGAACACGTTGGTACATTTATGGTCAATTTGGGTGAGGATGCTATTTTTATGCATGACAATGCCCGACCTCATACAGGTTGATATTCCTCAAAATCGTATAAGGAACTTGGTGTACAGCATGCGCGTAAACGCAGTAGTGGAAGCACGAGGAGGCAATACGAAGTATTGAAATACAAGAAAATCGTAATGTTGTTCAAAAATGTCATGCTTCCTATTTTTGTTTTAAGGCGAGATCAGCAGTTTTTTTTTCTATATATTGTAGTGTCTCATAAATTTTATTACTTTTATTTAAGGAGTATTTAATTGTCTATTAAACACAATTTTTTTTATTAAGCTAGATTTTAGATTTCTTTAGGTGACACGAATTCATTGCTCTCGAGTGTATATTAATAAAAATCAATTGGCGAAATGTTTGTACGCGCATCACTTCAGAACTGCTCAACCGATTTGGCTGATTCTTTTTTTGTTGTGTCCATAATTGTCAGGACAAGGTTTGTGTGAAATATAGCTTTAGAAACCTGTCACGGGGTACGGTACGGGGTGTTGACGCAGACGAAGTCGCGGGCGAGCAGCTATTTTTTTTATTTTTTTTATTCAACAACGGGTAAGCGCTTGGCCTTCATCTCACCTAATGGTAGGTAAGTGACGATAAGGCCGAAGGTGGAAGTGCGCTTCACCCAGAATCCTTAACCACTGAGGAACTGGCTATCTTATCTCAAACTGTCGGAACACAACAATGCTATAAACATCGTTGTTATGGCGACAGACTTAGATAAGATGGTGGTAGCTAGCCAGGCGGACTTAACAGCCCTACCACCAACCAAACCGAGCACACTAAGATGTACCCCCCGCTGGGAATCGAATCCGGGACCTCTGGGTCTGAAACCGGTGGCTTAGCCACTAGACCACAGAGGCGGTTATATGTAAAATATATTAGGTAATCTGCAAAGATTTTAAATGTCTATTTCAATAAATTAAAGGGTCTATAAGTTTATTCAAACGTAGTAACAAAATGAAAAACATAATTCTATGTTTTGTTGTGTCAATGTTTAACTAATCGTGTTCAATTTTTAAAGCATATTGATGTCTTCCGTTACAAGTAATTTATATTAGAACAGTTGTTACAAAACCATTAAAACAATTAGCTAGAATCTATAAAATGTATGAAAGGTGGATTGCGCATAGCTATAATAATATTGTATCTGATGACATCAATAAATACAATAATATACTTATAGGATAGACTTTTAAAGAGGGATTATTTTATTCCACTGTAAATTATTATATTAATGAAAAAAAGTTCATCATATTATGCTGTTTACTACACCCTTCTTTATGATATAATATTGGATAGGGATACATAAATTATGTTTCAAAAAAGCAGAAATGCGATTTTTTATCTGTTACAAAGTTCTCAGATTATGATATACGAGAGTAGTATTAAAAGTAACCGGACTATTTTGACAAAGAAAGATCTTAATTAAACCGAAAATGATTCGGTAATTTTATCATATTTATAGTTCTAGCACATGAGTAAAGAAACTTACTCATGTGGTTCTGGTTCATATTCAAGATTTCATGAAAATGGTTTGTATACTCACAAAGTTTTCCTTTAGTGAATAATCTTAGATCATATGTTTTATATGTGATCGAAGGAATTAACACAAGAATATTTTACTATTTTAGAATACTTTATTTGAAACTTAAAATATTCTCCGTAAATCGAGATCGGTCTAGAAGACGAGAAGTTATTGTTTTCTTTTTCGTAACATAACTATACTTATCAGGAACTGTCTCGTAATAGGTATCTTTTATAGAATGGAAATTTTACCTACTTGGTTGACGAAAAACAGATTTTATCATTGTTGATTACATTTACATTTACTTTTAATTAATCATGAGTATTTCAGACCTTCATTGACCAATTCATCGACAAAAATATTGCTGATAATTAGTCACTCACGATATTCACGATTACTTGTAATTATGAAGCTGATTGGAATCAAATTTTTTACATTATATTTACAGTGCCTACTAAACTGTTATGACTATGCAGTTGAACTAGCCATTAAAACTGTAGATGTACAGAACTCCTTTTGACATGACGTTCTGTCATTATAACTTATAAAAGTTTTATTAGTTGATAATGTTGCTCCCCTAAGAAAAGGTGTTTTCATTCCTAATTCCTGGTAGAAAAGCCTTGGTATATTGGTACTAACAATATGCATGCTATACTTAAACTTGTAAGTAATCGAAATGGAGGTATTTTTTTCATTAAGTGTTAATGTATCTGGACGTTTCGAAACCTTTGCAGGGTCCGGTTCGTGGCCATTTTAATATCTCCATGACCGCACTACTACTTCGGCTCAAAACTCAATTATTATTTTTAATATTAATAGATGAGTATAATGTGTTTTCATTTCGATTACTTTAAAGTTAAAGTTTAAGTAAAGTAAACCAATAGGTGGATCCGGATCAGGCCCATCGTAAAACCACCCTCTCACACAATATCGGCTTGAAACAATGGCACTAGTTGTTTTTGTGTTTTCTCCGGTGAGTCAAGTACTGGAGGCCCATCCCCCAACCTCTATTTCACAATTTTTACTCCTTTTTCAAAATTCCTATTGCTCAAGGCCGGAAACGCATCTGCAACTCCTCTGTTTTAGATGAAACTACCATGCCACCCTCTAACTGAATATTGGTGTGAAACAATAGCACTCTTTGTTTTTGTGTTTTGTCCGGTGACTGAAAGTACCGGATGCTCATCTCTCCTAACCCCCACTTTCACAATTCCTACTACTTCCTCAAAGATCCTACTGCTCCAGGGGGCGATCGCGTTTAATAATCACAACCAAACCACAACTGAACCGCAGCCGTTATATAGTGCTATAGCGTTTGACACACGCGATGGCGCTGGCTTTACGCAGTCGGCAGAACGGCTGCGGTTCATTGTGGTTTGGTTGAGATTATTTAGCGCGATCGCCCCCCAGGCCGGCTACGCATCTGCAACTCCTCTGTTTTAGGTGAAATGCCTGCTCGTTTGTCTCCTTATAATATAAAAAAGATGTGTCAGAGACAGCTACAAAGTCGCGATTAGTTGAAAACAGAATGTAATATCATAACAAGGAGGAGGTCTATTTCCATCAGTAGTTGGATATGAGTTATGATGATGATAGTACCAATAGTTATTGTTACGGAGTAAATACCTACTCTTTCTTTGTTATCTATACTTTTTATTTTTTTCTACGATGTGACAAGGCTCTTCTGTTTTTCCCTGCAAATTTCTTTTACTTGATACTTTTTTTTTTCTAGTTTAATAGTTACTAAAATAGTCACCTATCTGACCCAACACACGTTGTCTTGTCCTAATTTTAAGGTCTACCTTAAGTTTAAGATTGCCTCTTCATAGGAAAGATTTTGTCCTTATCGTTAACCCAATCGACAAGCACAATAAAATATAAAGTGTGTAATTTTTACATTATTATTTAGTTTAATAATTGTCGGCTCAGGTAAGCCTTATAAAAAAATGTTACTACAGTTATTTTTACGCGCGTAATCAGTCATAGGTTTGAGCTAACATAAAAAATCCAATGTAAAATTAAAATTAAAAAACTTTTTAAAAAACAAGCTTTTTTTAAATGCGCTAAAAAAAAAATTTTACTATCAACTTATAACGTCTTTACACAATTTATATGATATAAAAGGTTGTCGCGAGATTAAGTAAATACTCGTATTTAACTATACTTAGATTGAAAACTTTAATCAATCATATTAAGTTATTTTTTTACTTTTTAATTTACACAAGTAAATCTCGCGACAACCTTATATACCTATCATATAAATTATGTGACGACGTTATAGTTGATTGTAAAAGTTTATTTTTTTCTTTTTAGCGCATTTAAATAAAAGCTTGTTTTTAAAAAGGTTTTATTAATTTTAATTTATTTTTTACTTTTTTTAGTATTGAATTTAGAGTCTCCTAGCAATAAAGTGATCGAAAAGACAAATCCAACGAACCCAAACTCGATGAGTTTCCGCCGTTTCGTTTAGGAGTTTCTATGGCCACCTCCCGACTCCATCAAAAGCACCCTGGACATCATGTAGCACTAAACTGCTCGAAAAGACAAATCCAACGAACCCAAACTCGATGCGATTCCGCCGTTTCGTTTAGGAGTTCCTATGGTCAACTCCAGACTCCATTATCAGACCAGCTCAATGGTACCATAACATTGCATTGTCATCGTACTTACATAAATATACCGAATTTCAGCTCAATCGGTTGAGGAGAACTGGTCTTAAATTCAGTTGCAAGATTTGTCCCACAATAACTAAGGCGTGTATTCTAAAACCAAACTCACACTCAAATCTCTGCTTGAGTACAGTTAGAACGGGATGGCGATATGTGCGATGACTAGCACTATCCCTTTCTAACTATACTCAAGCAGAGATTTGAGTGTGAGTTTCGTTTTAGAATACGAGCCTAACACACAGGGGAAGTCAAATGAAAGCTTTGTAAAAAGCGTTATTTTACTTTGAAAATTAAAATATTCTAATATTTTTCCAACTTTTCTTTATGTAAGAACCTAATTTGAGTTATTACGAACATTTTAAAACTATAACTGTCTGTTAATTAGCCAAAACGGTCCAGTTTTTCTTAAATGATGCGCGAATAACATTTCATTTTTATTTAGACCTATGGTCATACAATTATGATAGATTATTCGTCATATTTTGCCTTCCTTTTGACTTACACATTTCACTTACCTACTTACCAACATACTAATCGATAGGAGTCAAAATAAAACAACTGTCATAAACATTAGTCTTTTGAAACAGTCTTGCCTGATTGTCAATGTAAGTCAATTTTTATATTTTATAAATGCAGTTATAGTATGTATGGAATATGTAAATATGTACATACGTGTTGATTCAGCTACGCAGCCACAGGGTTGCTTCATGATTGAACAGGTGAAATGTATGCAGACGAGGCCACTTCTTTGGATTATCAAATGCAGGTGTAAAATGTTGGCCAAATCGTTTAGTAAAGGTCAACTTTAAAAAGGCTGAGTTGTATCATTGGATTATGTATACAACGACACTTTTAAGTTACTATTGAGCAATAATGAAAGTAAGTTCCTGTCAATCATTCTCGTGTTACTGATAAAAGTAGCACACTAAGTAACAAGATATACACAGCAAGTTACTGATTTCCGATTATCCATTTTGGTCGTTCAGAAATCAATCTTACTTATCAGGAATTGAAAATTGATTAATTAATTGAAAATATATTGTTAAATCTGATATTGTATCGTAACAAACCAACAAGAGAACTTGAATCGATACGTTACGATAAAAGCGGTATCACAATCGATGATCTTGATAACGGTAACTATTATTACCTACTAATAGCGTAACTGGATGTGTAACTGTCTATTTCGTGTTTACAACTTGTAAACTTGCACATTAACACTTCTTCTAAAGTATCGTCATCATCATCAGTCCATAAACGTCCCACTGCTGGGCACAGGCCTTCCCACGTGGACTACAGCACGCATTATAACGTTGTGGCATTTATTGGCAACTATTAATTAAATTTTAAAAAGCTTTATATTATAAAGCTTCGTAATATGAAGCTTCGTCGGCGAAAATAACGTCCTCGTGGACATTAATAAAATTTCGAACCTAACGTTAAATAACAGGATCACTGAATATATTTTATTACATTCTTCATTTATTCATCATCTGACAAAAGGAAAATAACGTTATTAAGTATAAGGTTTTAATTGAATTTAGACAAAATTAAAACATAAATTATGTAAGCAGAAAGAAAACGCACGTTTTGTTTGTTGATATGAAGATGCTTTCTTACATGGCAGGTACAGGTACCTATAGAAAGTTTCTTCGAAAATATTTTTAGACAAGCCTTTTGTTACGTTGGGTCCACGCGCCAGCTGGCATCGCATACAGGCGACATTACCCAACATTTGCTTTTCTTATTATCACTGCTGTACAGTTTCCTGGTATTACGTTCAGCATAAAATTTAGGGAATAAGCCTGATCTTTATGTTTCGTTAAACATAATCTGTACATGGGGGATTGGGCCATAAGCCACCACGCTGGCCCAATATACAGGTTGGTGGCCCAGAACCTGGGTAACTTACCTCCCAACTGTCGGAACTCGGAACACAACAATGCTACTACAGCGTACAAATCCCGGGCCAGGGTGTAGGCCTGTCACCTCTCTTTTTTTATTATGCTACTGCTCCCCGCTTTTGACGTGACAACGTCTTATAAATTGGTTTGCCGGGTGACACTTCAAGAAACTGCGTTACGCTCCGCTCACGTTATGCGCTCACAATGAGAGCGAGTGAGAGGCACGCGTCCCTTCCACTCGGGCATGGTTAGCCCGCCTAAGAGCGAGAGAGACAGACATAAAAAGTGAAAGGCACGCGTCCCTTCCATATTATTTCATCCTTCTTCCTACTATACGAATGAATATTCACATTAAAATTATTTTACCACTCAAAGTCGTTTTTAGCAGGACTTTTTCCACTTTGTTTTTCTTTTCTTTCTTTTCTAAATACTGTCATCTCCTACAGTAGTATAATTTTAATCTTACTATGCAAAATTCGAATGGGATTTTGCATAGTAAGATTAAACTGCTCTAAAAGTGGTGGTGATGGTAAGACTCCAGAGCTGATGGTGTAACCGCTATGCAGACCGACGAAGGCGCCAAGCGATTCGATTCATACCCATTGTGCGGAATAATTGCCGAAAGCGATTCTTCTTCACTTTTATTTTTCACTTCTAACGTATAATTAACATGAGGTGGAGCTGCATCACTTTCGCACCAACTAGATATCATTGTCTCAGCTAAATGATTTAAATGCTTAATACTGGTCAGCACTCGCTATGTTCTCACGGCTTTTTCGAATGGCTGCTTGTCATTGACCCCTGGCTTGCACGGTGTTACTTCACTGTGAATTCGTTTCGGTCCTCCTATTTGTTTAATAAATAATACCTTTACCAACAAAATTGTACATCACGGAACATCCAAAATTAAAGTATCATTATAACTATAGTTAATTGGACATTAACTCGTCTTCGTAATAGTACGTTAACTCACGTAGGTAACGAGTATCAAGGCTAATATGATTGATATGTTCTGCTGAATCACAAACGTACGATGCGACGGCATTAAAACGGTATTAAGGCCCACAAATACAATAACAACGTTATTTGTCATATATCCAAGTGACGTTTTACGGACTTTTACGGTTTATGTTAGCTTTGTAAACTGGATACATTTTGAGTTGTAAGTCGTAGCAGTAAAGTTGTAAGTTGGATAGTGTCTTGTTGCGGCGTTAGAACTGTTTTAAAGGGGCCGTAGTGTCACCGGAATAGTAAGTGTGGTATTGATACAGCTTTTCACCGTTATGGGTTCCCGAATTCCTCGCCCGTTAGACCTACAATAACTCTGCAGTCGTTTCTATATTTACATGTTTGTTTGAATGTAAACGAATAAAACAAATTGTATGGTTTAGTGCTTAAGGCAGTTGCAATAGGTTTCGTTGTTCCGAAGGTACAGTCGACCTTAGAAGTAGCCTTATAGTGTAAGGCTACTTCTGAGGTCGACAGTACCAAACACCAACTCGCTCGGAATTGTCGAACACGCACGTGCAACCATTACATACGATCATAGTAATTGATATGTCATAGTACTACAGTGTTAAGCCACTTTTGAAGGCGACCGTATGCAAAGCAGTTGGTCCGGTTGTTGCCGCAAGATGGCTGTCTTTGAAACCTATTAACACTATTAACTTGGCGGCTTGGTGTTGGTGGGTATGGCCCATACTCTCCAAGGGCCCTACTGTTCAGCTCTTCAAGCAGAATTACTTTAATCTTACTTTGCAAGACTCGTACGCGAATTTGCATAGTAAGATTAAAGTAAGGTGCGTAATTACACTGCTGTGCACGTAATACGCCACGTACGTACTGTGACAATCGCTTGTGAAATTACGGGCCTAATTAAAGTTTCGCATGCGCTTATAAAAAAGGTTCTTTGAACGTAGGTGTAAAGCGTTAATAGACTGATGAAAGGACGGTCTTCGGCCAACAGTGAGTACCTTTTGACTGATCGCGTGTTCCCTTCTACAAATAACATCATAATTGTGGTTCTTTCAAATGAGGCGTGAAGTAACATGCAGATGGACTCCACATGACTGCAACAAATTATTTGTTTTTGATTTGAACTGATGTTCAAATGCATAGTAATTAGCAACTAAGTACGTAGATAGTTAAATAAATCAAAAAAGTTAAATATCCGTATAGAAGCTGTTTTTATTTTCCTGCAATAATGGTGTATGAAGTGTCATCTTTATAGACTGTGCCCTAATGACAGTTTTTGCTTCGGCTTTATGTGTTCTTAATAGCTGGAATCATAGAAAAATATGGTATTCATATTTTGAAGTTGATTCCTATTCCCATTCTTTGCGAATCTACTTTTAATACAGTCGGAGTCGTCATTACTGGAACTGGTTAAACAAAACACAACGGCGGAAACCCTGTCGCAATCAGCATGTTTACATGGTGTTTTTTTACATTCTTTAATTTATTTCACGCTGTCTCCTTTAAATGTCACCTATTAACAATTTTTTTTGAAATAGCTTTTTTTTTTAAACGAAACAAAATATCACATTATAATAAAACAAAAACAACATAACAAATCTTAACAAATTAAATAAGATAACGGCTTTTTCCAACAACACCGTATGATCTTGACAGTCTGAAATGTTGTTTGATCTGTCCCTAAGTCATCATCTATGCCTAAAAACAAATTCTGCTGAGATTTAGATACTGGTATGCTTAGATGAATGATTGGGAATTGGGACATTCTGTGTCTCGTCTCCCTTTCATATTTCCAAAGCAAGAATGAATCGGAGTTGCTTTACTTTCGTTAAGACTTCCATGTAGGGACTGACCTTTATAAACTTGCTTGGCTTGGTTTGCAATCGCTCCCAAAATTTGCTAGCCAGCCACTTCTTTACATCAATAGAAATGATGATTATTGATTCGAACATTGATAAGAACAGTTGAACAACACAAATTATTATGAAACTTTAGTGTGACGCAGTCGGATTCATTAATCATTTGTTTGCTGGTAAGATAATATATCATACCATTGTGACATGGCGGCCACAGCCACTAACCGTGACCTTATAAGGCTATCAGGTTGCATAAAAAAAGTTTTGGTCACCTGTCAAGCTATTGTCTTCCTATTGTTAACTTTAATATTAGGTCCACTGTATTATTTTGATCATAATTAGCTCAAGTGTATGTTAAGATCTGTAATAAAAAAAAATAATTAAAATAAAACCAAAATATTTTGAACATAAATTATGAACTAGCGGCCTGCCCGCGCCTTTGTCCACGCTAACTTAGAAAGACTGTCATAGTTCAGCCATTTAAAAAAATATGTCTACAAAATATAAACAAAAACCATCCTCAGTTAACGCTCTATATTTTAGTGAAAACCGCATTAAAATCCATTGCGTGGTTTAGGAAAATAGTGCGGTGCCACAGACAGAGGAAAACAGCGACTATATTATAAAATGTAATGATGATGAAGCATCTTTACTAAAATTGAGAATAGCTCATCATCTCAGGAAGCGAATGCTACATCACAATTATTGTATACACTTGTAAAAAAATATATCAAAATATCACTCTACCGAATGTGGTTTCTTTGAAAATATATTAATTTCCCTTCTAACTGCAATACAACAAGCCTTGATGGTAACAAAAGATTGTACCTTCTGTTATATTTATTCTAAGTTATATTAATTTACTGATTAAATGGTTTTTCATTATTTTGTTCTTAATATATATATATATTTTTATAAAACAATGCGGCTTAACTACAGAAATAGTAGCCATCCAGCCGGACCTTGGGCAGGTCCTACAACAAAGCACCCAGGTGACCGTATTCACAAAATATTTCAACACTCAATATACGCAGGACTTAATTCACGTGCCAATGAAAACGAACATTCGTCTCCAGTTACGCGATTGTCCGAATCCACGCGGTGTGACCTCAAAAAAGTTTAAGGTATCGCGTCGCAAAAAAGTCTTGATCCAAGTGTTGTCTATTGTTTGGTTGGCACATGGCCGGTCTATGGACAGGAGTAACTCGAGTCTGGTGCGATCTCGCGGGAGCCAGGGTTGCGCTGCTCTGTCGCCGAAGCGAATCGCGTTTAGGGTTACCGCTACATTGATTTAAAGACAGGCTCCTCAATGTCGGACATAGGTCGTATGTACGATCGAGAAACTTCCCGGTCTACCACTTCTTGCTTACACTCGATCTACGCTCACGCTACTGTAGGCTTACTCTTGAAACACAATTGCATTAATCAATTTCCAATCACAAATCTAAACAATGTCAAATGGCACTTTTGTGAGCGACAATAGCGCCACATTGAAATTAATTGCGTGGCAATTGATTGAACAAATTGTTATCGAGATGGCGTTCCGGAATTATCTTTACTTACTTTTAATTTATCATTATTTAATAATTATCTTTTAATTATCTTTGAATTATCTTTTACTTAATATAGATACATATTAATCGCATTGGAATTGTATTGAGATTGAGTTTGCGTTCAAGAGTACGCAAACTCAATCTCCCTGTACGTACGCGAGATTGGAATGGAGCGCTACCGAATATTTTCAAAAGTTGTCGACCGGTTAGTTCCTTGTACTTGCCCTTTTCTCGAAGGGGTGTAAGCACATGTCACTTTGCAGCATGATGCAGCTTTCCATTTGCTGCCAAGATCCTGACGAAATTCTTTTACTTCATTTACTTTCAAGTACTTATTGTTTTTTTATTTTTATTAAGAGGGTTTACGCATTTCGATTTACCATAAAAACTTTCAAGTCGAAATTTTTAAAAACTAATAAGCCAATTTTGATAAAACTTTGCATGTTAAAGTAAAATACAGGGATCTAAATAGTTTGTTGTAAATATTTTTAAATATATGAAGTTTATTTAGCTGAGTTGTTGCGATTTAAAGTCCACTATAGAAAGGCTAAAATCGCAATAACTCAGTTAAAGAACGTTTTTTTTTAAATGTTTTCAACAAACTATTTAGATCCCTATATTTTACTTCAGCATGCAAAGTTTCATTTAAATTGGCTTATTGGTTTTAAAAAATTTCAACTTTGAAGTTTGTATGGGAAACCGAAATGCGTAAACCCGCTTAAGTCTTTCATCATTGTTGGCACTCAAACATACAATAAATAATTTTATTTTATAACAATAAAAAATTCAAGTTTTTGATACAATTTAAGGGTTAATAACTAGTACTTTTTTGCTTTTTCACAGTTCTATCACCACCCTTGCTGAAGGGTGATCACATACCCAGGCTATGCTTTGAAAAATCCGATACACTCTATCCCCGACATGGGTATTAAATAAAAAATTCAATTAAAGTAATTAAAGTAAAGTAAATATAAAAAACTATGTAAATAGTAAATTAAACGCAAGTTAATCCGTAAAAAAGTGTTTCTTTTCAATGTAAAGTAACGGCGTCAAAGAAAACACGCATTTTTATGCTTTTCTTCATATGCAGCTGTTTGTGTGGCAACCCTGGCAGCGCTTGCTCGCCGTGAAACCACGCATGTTAACGGCCCCTGTGAATCTCTACATTCTCAACTTACGACGACCCGTTGCGATTTTAGATACAAATTCTAAGCAATCGTTACTTGAGCAGAAGTCTTTGAGTATTGCAAAATTACAAAAGTCATCAACAACAACAAGCAAATTCTAAGCTATCTTTATTTTAGTAGAAATCTTGGCGTATCACAAAATTACCTATGACAACAGCAAAAGGCAAAAGAAAAGTTCGTTTAACTATACGAGCTGTGCTGTACTTATATTCCACACACTCATCGATTTTGTTTATTTTTCGAAAAAGTCATGAACGCTGCATGGCTTTCTAATAAAGGGTTATGAGCAGGTCTAGGTTCTTCTAGTACAAACTGATATAAAACTACACATATAAAGAAATACGTAACAATGGAAAAAGCAAGTGCAAAAAATAAGAAAGTACACCTCCATAGACAACTGGATACTAGGTAGCACATATCTGCTCACAGACTTCTTAAGTGGTGGGTAAAAACTAGTAAAAAGAGGCGATTACGAGCTACACCGTGCAGTGACAGGATGCTAGAGTGGTTGCGCCCGCGCAGCGCAGTCACCGACACCTCGGTAATCGGGACCACATTCCGCTGCGCTCATTCTCTGATATGTACTTAGCTCTAGTAACTAGACCAACACAAAGTATACGCTATAAGAGTAATGGCAATACATTATAATTTTTTATAAAAATACTATACAGTATATCCTTTTCCCTGAGATTATCGGGATCACTAGCCTGCGGCGGGCGGTATGCCTGGACCGGATTGCCACAGAATGCAGATTCGATACTTTTCTGTTTTGTATGAGTAGGTACGTAAGTATACTCAGTAACTGTAGAAAAAATAGTTTTAAACTAAGTGTAGGTAGGTACATTACAGCCGGCATTAAAAGTAGTAAAGAAAAGTAGAGAAAACTGTTCATAATTAAAGGTTCTTAAATATTTTCACAATTAAAGTCATTTTGTAAACAGGTTAATAAGTTCAGCGAAACATTTCAGCGTAGATATATATACTGCGGAACCAAGAATCTCTTTACTTGTTAGCTGCGTCGCGTCGCTTTTTCATTATGACTACATTCTTATTTTTGGCAACGTTATTAACATTATGATGTTTATTTTTAGACTTGGAACCTTTGCCGGGGTGACTATCTTCTTCTTCAGTGACCCCGTTTTCATCTGTCACGTCGTAATCATATTCTTCCTCGGTAACAGAGTCAGACTGCCTGTCCTCTTCTGTTACTTCATATTTCGTTTTTTTTTGCTTATGCGTCTTCGAATGTTTCCGCGGACGCTTAGTTGGTTTAACTACGTGATTATATTCATTATCAGAATACCATGGATAGTTATCTTCGAGATCTTCGTGATCACATGCACCTAGATGTAAAACTTCGAGTTCAGGGTAGTAGGATTTGGCATATAAATATGCACAATGCGTCTTGTATGTCACACCATTAGATGCACATAGGACCAGTGGCTTTACATGTGGTGATAAGTTGTTTGGGTATCTTGCGATATTCCAATATCTCCCATAGCACGGGGCGAGCACTGAGCAGATGAATAATCCTGTAACAAATGTATGTGTTGTACATGGCACAAATCAGGGTTTTTATATTATGATAACGTTCACACGGTGAATGATGAACAAGTTGTTTAAACCCATCGTCGAAGAAACCTACCAGTATTTATTTATTTATCGAGACAACAACAGCCATACATAACCTATATTGTAACAAATTAACTTATTCAAAGCATATTCGGCCAAAAAGTTGTTTACAAAGAAAAATTAACAAAACGCCCATACCGGCAACTAATAATAATTAGTTAAGCTTACTATGCTAGGAAACTTATCACAATAAAAAAATATAAGTATAATTATATTTATAAAAACCAAACTATCACTAGCAGCATTATGGCAAAGAATCAAGTAACTACATAATGATAAAATACACGTACACACATATAACATACATATATATATAGATTAAGTAGTTAAATATATAAATATACATAATGCACATAAGATATCATTAAATAAAAATTAATTAAAATATAATTAAAGTTATAATTAAAGTTACATATATTAAGCTAACAAGATATAGGATTACGAACAAATTAAATATTACGAATCTAACAAGAATGATTTTATTTATTTATTTGCTTGTTGGAAGATTTATACGCAAAACTGTAAGGTTACTGGACTGTCGGTCTTTTTAAAAAAATCATTTTTGTAGACGAAGATACTTCACGGTTTTGTTCCTTTATCCACGGTTGTAGGCTCATATTGGCCTATTACCCGTATACATCGTTGTCATTGCATTGCAACCGTGTGACTGAAGTTATTTGCCATCTCGTTTCTACCATTCACAAACAGCTAGGAAGTGTAATAGCTGCCTGCTGATATATTTTACGTCAACTGTATTCACTCTAGTGGATAAGCACATTCGGGGCAAGCGTGTATACAATCTTCATCATCATCAGCCTATAAACGTTCCGTTGCTTGACACAGGCCTTCCCATATAGACGGGACGTGATTAGGTCTTCAACCACATCTTTCTTATCATCTAGCAGCCTTTTGGTTAAAATAGAACCGGGCAGAATGATCTAAATGACCAATAACAGGCACACAGATGATATTGTACTACTGCTTATTCCAAATTCATGCGTGAAAAATGTTATTTATGTTATAATTTCATAAAAAAAATTAATGAAAACCTACGAAAGCCTACGAAGCCTACGAAAGTAGGTGAGGTACAACAATATATTATTATTACAACCATAGATTATGATTACAACATAGTTAAGTTCTTATTGGTTCCTAGGTTCCCAGACCAAATTTCTTACAATTTTGCAGATGTAGGTATTACAAAATTCAACAATTTAAAACTTTATAACACGTAGACTTGATGGAAATGCCATTTAGGTAATGTCTTCATGGCACAGCCAAACCCGGTGTTACGGTGAAGACTGTACGCAACAAGTAAGTAAATTTAGACGATTCAAAATGCTTTTTTTAAGCTTACTAAATAATAAAGAATTTTTGATTTTTTTTGATTTTTTAGTATATATATTAAAATAGTCTTACCCAGTGAGGCAGCCCTCATAGTTGGAGGTCAAAATGCAATGTGATCATTGTACTCGTAACTTCTATACTTAATATCATAATAGCTTGCAACTAATCATTGTTGTTCAATTACGAAATACAAATCATTATTATGTTAAGGTAAACCGGGCAACATTGCAACAATTACTAGTAGCAGTATTTTTTTTAGCCGAAAGGAAAAATTAAAAGAAAAATAAACTTGTTAAAAACAAGATTTTATTGTGTTTTTTTTAATAAAAAGAACTAAAAACTTAAAAATAATTAATTAAACTTGATAAGAAACAATTTTTTATAAATAAAAAGCGTGTTACATTGTGAAGGAACATTAAGCACAATTACACCTTCATTATTTATTTTTTGCAATCACAATCTAACACGCACATAAAAATGGTTTCTTATCAGGTTTAATTTATTATTTTTAAATTTTTAGTTCTTTTTATTAAAAAGAACATAATAAAAGCTTGTTTTAAAAGTTTATTTTTTAATTTTATTTTTAACTTATTAGTATTATTTTATATTTTAATAACTGTACTTATCAATTAGTTATGTAATTACTGGTTAATTGTTTGCAACATTTCTCATTCTATCCATTTCATTTAATGCGTCAATATTACAAGGTTTCGTTAGCAATATGACATGTTTATGCACCCTCATACCATTCAGCCCACGGGACGTGCTCACCTTGGCATTGGGTCATCCATCTAATCCATCTAATCAAAGACAGAATCCACATTTATAACAAACGGAACGAACGAACTTTACTTCCCAAAGATGGGGTCGCATATTCACCTCCACCAAACCACCACCACTCACCACCCATCAAAAACGGTCCACCCATTAAGACGATTATTACTGAGTTCCTATGGCCACCTTCCAGCTCCATCATCAGACCCTGGTTACCATCTAGCACCAAAGTACTCGTCAAGGCGAATCAAACGAGCCGAGACTGGATGGTGTTGCGTCGATTCTTTACTAAGTTCCTATGACCACCTTCCAGCTCCATTATCAGATAAGACCCTGGTAACCATCTAAAAAAAGTACTTGTCAAGACGAATGAAACGAGCCGAAACTTGAAGAGGTTGCGTCGTTTCATTACAGAGTTCCTATGACCACCTTCCATCTCCATCATCAGACGTTGGTTACCATTGAAAAACAAACTACTTGTCAAGAAGATTCAAACTAGCCTAAACTCGATGAGGTTGTGTCGTTTCATTGCGAAGTTCCTATGGCCACCTTCCAGCTCTATCATCAGATCAGCACCATGCCGTCATAATATTGCATTGTCACGCGATTTACATTTATATGCAAAATTTCAGCTCAATCAGTAACCGGGAAGTAGATCAAATTTAATTTGCAAGATTTGATGACAAACGGACAGGTGAAATTAAATAAAAGCTTGTAAAAAACTGTTGCTCGGGATGTAGAAACCAAGACAGAGAATGCTATGTGAACAATAATGTGCACTACATCATGCAGCTTACCAACTAGTGTTAGTAAATATTATAAAATATAATATAAATAAATAAGTATTTATTTTCCTTTATTTGGGTAAAGAAATAATGGCAATTAACAAATATTTAACAATATAACATTAATTAATACCAACTTTTATCAACTTGACACCAGCTTGGCCAGTTTACCACACATAACTAATCAAATGTTACACACTCACTAGGTACCTACCTTATTAACAGGACGTCGTAGAATGAGATTCATAATTTGCTGTCTACCAGTCCCGAACCACTCTAAAGATGACGGCAAGTGATTGGATGGTATGGTGACAAAGAGTTTTACCACTCGTCTGTGAACGCGCAATTTCTATTGTGTCTTTTTTTCACAGACAGACAGACAGTGGTAAGACCCACCTTGTCACGAAGCCCTGTCGAGGCCTTCGGACTTGGACAGGGAAGTGATAGCTGAGTCGCCACACAAGCAAATGGCTTACCCAGTTCCTCTGTTCTGAAAATAAACTGCTAAACTGAAAATCTATCTGTATAATAAAAGCAAAGCAATACTTAGGGTTCTATAACGGTGTTTGAAAATAGCCACTTGTTTAACATGCGATTAAAATATTGCATCTTTTTCTTAAACTACTGGCGAAGAAGTGACCGGATCTGTTTTATGGATCGTACAATTTTTAGACATGGTTTTGTGTGGTACGGCAGAGATGACGTAAGACATTTTTTCATGAGTTGTATTCGAACCCGCACCTTACTGACATTCCAGGTCAGGTGAACTACTATCTATGATATCGTGGCTTTGTCCAGGTTAAAATCCTACTCGTAGATTTTTTCTACATTTTCCAAATTGTACTTTGTTCCTAACATATCGTTTAATTACACTGGAGTCGAGAGCAATGAATCCTGGTCACTTAAACAAACCTATTAAAGAAACCTTATAAATCTCGAAAACTAAGAATGCAATAAATTGCGTTTAATAGACAAATTATATATTATAGTTATTGTAAAGTTATGTCAATGGAAAAATAAAATTTGAAAAAGGGAGACTAAAGAAAGGAACTGGGTGTACAGCCTGCCAAACCGCGTAGACACAGTCACGAGGAAGCAATACAAAGTATTAAAATTCAATAAATTCGTGATATTGTTCAAAAATTTCATGTTTCCTATTTTTGTTTTAAAGCGAGATCAGCAGTTTTTTTTCTTTATGTAATATTTTGTAAATAAAATGTAGTGGCTCATAAATTTTATTACTTTCAATTAAGAGGGTTTACGCCATTCGATTTTCGAGTTTTTAACTTTCTATAGTGGACTTTAAATCGCAATAACTCAGCTAGAAAAACGTTTTTTAAAAATGTTTTCAACAAACAATTTAGATCCCTGTATTTTACTTCAGCATGCAAAGTTTCATCAAAATTGTCTAATTGGTTTTTAAGAATTTCGACTTGGAAGTTTATATGGGAAACCGAATGGCGTAAGCCCTCTTAAGGAGTATTTAATTGTCTATTAAACACAATTTATTGCTTTGAGCTAGCATTCTTAGTTTCCGAGATTTATAGGTTTCTTTAAGTGACCAGGATTCATTGCTTTCGAACGAGTGTATATCTCTAACATTAAAATTATAACCACGTAATTTTTTTTCATTTAGTAAAAAACATAATTAAAACGGTTAATATTTATTAATTATAGAATTACCGCAACGGACGCAATGGTATTAAATATCATGTTGTAAGTTTAACGATAAATTGGAAAACATTTAACAACAGTTACTGCGACATGTAATGTTCGTAAATAATCGGCATTTGTTACGCTATGAGTCCTAGTAGGAACTTTATTACGAAAGGACTGTATTTATTTATTTACAACCGAAAAGAACATACACCTCACATGCTAACACTACATTATTTTGGCATCTCGATGAAGCAGCGGCTAAGACGTTTTACTGAATGGGTGACCAAAAATAAACTCCGTGCTGCGGAAGGCAAATAAAGCCGTTGATCCAGTTTCTTATCGTATGATGGCAGTCGTTAAAACCCACATTGGGCTAGCGTGGTGTGTCATGATAGTCATGAATGACCCAATCACGAGTGAGCAGGTTTCTTCCAGGCAAGCATGTTCCACCATAGGCCACATCATCACTTACCATTAGATGAGATAGTGGCCAAATGCAAGCCTATGACACTATAAAAAAATCACCTATGTGCTGTTGTCTATGTGGGAAAGCCTGTGCCCAGCAGTGGGACGTTTATAGGCTGATGATGATGATGCACCTTTATATTGATGCAATCTTACTTTAAAAAAGTAACTAAGTAAATCTTACTTTAGAAAAGTGGAGTGGCAGAGGACTTTTGCGGTCTTCATTGCCTAGTTTCTGACTAACCCTTATGTGATAATAGTCGTCATTATATGTAGGACTAGCGGGCGCTCGCGGTTTCACCCGTGTGGTTCCCGTTCCCGTGAGAATATCTGGATAAAAAGTATTCTATGTGTTAATCCAGGTTATAAACTATCTGTATGCCGAATTTCATTTAAATCCATTTAGTAGTTTTTACGCGAAAGAGTAACAAACATCCATCCATACTTACAAACTTTCGCGTTTATAATGTTAGTAGGATATGTAAAAGCTTTCGCTATGCCTATTCTTTTAATGGATAAAATTAAAATCTTTGAGATTCTCAACGCTTTGGAATGTACTTTGGGCCCTTGTTTTCGTAATGGTAAGATTACCACCCTTGGGCAAGGGTGGTGGGTCATGTCCAGCTTTTTTGTGGAAATGACTTTCTACCGGTGCTCATTTACCCATAAATTACTCTTTTTTGCAGAGTACTGGCAACTAGGAGAAAAAAGAAGAAATGTAGTTAATTAATATCTAGATAGATCTAGCTCTATCTATCATTAGCTTAATACCTCTCACTTAATATCTCACTGACTAATCACAATATCCAGAAACATTTGAATATCAAGTTATCGCTAAAATTGATGTGTATTTATCAAATAACGAAAGGACAATGTTCTGCGCACATACATTGTTAGCCTAATAACCAACAATTATGAAATATTCTTTTCTAGGTTCGAAATTGCAAGTACTGATTAATTAAACATGACTGTTAAAACAAAGATTTTTGACGGACACTCCTGAGAACCTAAATATCAGGAAAACTTGAGGTTATGTTTAATTACAGAATTTGAGAAGTGATGTTGCACTCTTTTGTTTTATTTGCCAACACTCATGCACGTTAACATTTAACACTTAAATAATCCATCATTATCTCACATTAATATTCGACAAAACACAAATTATAGAAAATGAAACAAAACTGCAGACATGACTTCACTTTCCCGCCAAGAAGTCCAGATAGTCCAGAACGTCAACTTTTTTTTCTTTACCATGGATACTAGTCCTTCAGTCGTATTATTAGAGTTCATTGATTATGCTTAAACTGATGATAATATTATGAACGTTTAATGCTAAATGATATTCCCCCCAAACCTCTTGAGTTCCAGTAAAGATGTGGGACTTTACTGAGATCTCGCACGGACTTCTTGAGAGAATTTGAAAGTGATGATTCCGTATGAAATCCGTATGGGAAGTTTTATTTTATTATAATGCGCAAAACAGGTTACAGACATGTAAAATACAAACAAAAAATATTTTATCTTTAGGTCTATAGGTTGAAACTCTAAGGTACGTATGTACATACTTACAACTATGTATAACTATATCAATCAAAGTAATAAGATAATTAATAACGGCAAAACAACATTAAAACAATATGGATGTCAGACAGACACAATAATGATTCATAACAAAGTGTTTTTCGTCTTGCTTGCACTAACACTAAATAACACCATTAACTCTCTCTGGCTCTCATTCTCATATTAGCCGACCAAGAAAATATCTCAATGGGAATCCTCGCATAGTAAAAACTATGGCTAGTTTTTACTATGCAGTTTGCTGGTTCAGTTCTGTAAAAATCTATGAAAATTAAATAAGACTCGCTAGTTTACGCAGAATCAAATAAAATGTAATATTTCTTAGGAATAATTATTATTTTCTTATTAGCTATTAGTAGGTACTACTTATTAAAAGTTATTAGGTACTCATTAAAAGCATTTGTTTGAAAATTCCGTATAAAAATCCGTGTGCATTAATTGTCCGGTTTGAACAATGACATTATTTTACGGACAAATCCGTATACATGGCAACACTGTGTACAGCAGACTACAGTAACGTCCTCGGATTGGTCCGAGGTGACGTCAGTCAGTGAGTGACACAGCACCGCAGATTAGTAAAAATCTCCTCATTGGAAAAGCAAAAGAATCTTAAGTCGACTAACGTTTACAGTTTGGAATAAAATGCAACGTATCGTATTCTAATGATGCTTGGAGTATTTGGCACTGAGCATATCGAGTCAGTCATGCATGCATAATATTATTAGGTTTGTTTGTACATATTATAAATATTTTGGTCACAAACATTTAATTCACAGGCTGAATGCATTGAACTCTCAATACCCAACCCATAATAAAAAAATGGTACTCATTATTAATGTCCAAAAAGTACTTTTTATTATTGGTTACCTAATCTGTCTTAAAAAATAAGCTAAGAATTATCATGTATGTCATGTTTGTGTTGGTTCTTAGGCTAACTTCAACAATGTCCTTTATATGTATGTAAAATAACAACTTCTACTTTCTTAAAAAGACTAAGCTATGAGGACACTGAAAATCTGTTAATGGACAACCTACAAATAGTTAAAGATGTGATACATAAATTACACACATAATACACACACACACACACCCCCATACACACACACACCCCCACACACAAACACACACACACACACACACCCTCATGCACACACACACACATACATGCACGCACACATTCACACACACACAACACGCACAATGAACCTCCAAATATCCTCACATAAATAAATGTAAATATTTTCAATTAAAACATATAGATTAGTAATATTTTGACATTAAACACCTGGTCCACAGTTGGAGAGGCTGGTTATCTGTCATACAGGTCTCCTAGCGCAAAAACCAGTCTTTTACATAGATAAATAACTGTTGTCTGCAACTTTAAGATTTTTCTATATGTATATGTGCGTTATGTATGTATATGTGAGAGAACAAATAAAGATTTTTTGTATTGTATTTTATTGGTCTTTGATCATCCGAAGGTGTTGGCTTAAAATTTTAAAAATAATGGTGTTATTATTAAACACATAAAGAAGTGTTATAATAAGTAATTGCATTTTTTATATATTCTTCTAATTTAATTCATTCAGTAAGTACTATTGTTGAACTAAGATTTTCTTTTTTGTAAGCCGAGTTGCTTTTCAATTATGATTTTTTTTAAATATCTTTATACTAAGAGCCTTTGCCGGGGTACTTATCTTCTTCTCTATTTTATCCTGCGATCTCTTCTTTATTTCACCTTTTCTTTAGTGACCTCTTCTTCTGTAACCTTTTCATAAGTGACCTCTTCTTTAGTAATCTTTTCACTAGTGACATTTTCTTTAGTGACCTCTTCTTCAGTGACCTTTCCTTTAGTCATAGAGCCAGGCTGCGATTTTATATATTGCCCTTTTTTAAGTTTTTTCGTCCTCGGGTGCTTACGCGGGCGCTTAAATGGTTTAATTACAAGTTCATATTCATTATTCGGAACCAAGAGTCTTCGTTTTTGTAAGCCGAGTCGCTTCTTAAGTAGGACAACATTTTTATTTGGATTGAAATCGTAATATTTATACTTAGAACCTTTGCCGGGATGCTTATCTTCCTCTTCAGTGACCTCTTCGTTGGTGACCTCTTCTTTAGTGACCTCTTCTTCTGTGACTTTTTCACTAGTGACCCATTCTTTAGTGACCTGTTCTTCGGTAACCTTTTCTTGAGTGACTTCTTCTTCAGTGACCTTTTCTTTAGTCACAGAGTCGGGTTGTGGTACTACATATTTCCCTTTTATCTGTTTTTTTGTCCTCGGGTGTTTACGCGTAACCGAGAGTTTTGGTTTTGGTAATCCGAGTTTCTTTTTAATTATCACAATATTTTTATTTTTAGCACCGTTATTAATATCATACTTGAAGCCTTTGCTGGGGTGCTTATCTTCTTCCTCAGTCACCTCTTCGTCAGTGATTTGTTCTCCAGTGACCACTTCGTCAGTGACCACTTCGTCAGTGACCTCTTCTTTAGTGACCTCTTCTTCAGTGACTATTTCATCACTCACAGAGTCTACTTCATGTTTCACTTTTTTCGGTTTTCTCGGGTGTTTACGCGGACGTTTGGTTGATTTAACTACGAGTTTATATTCATTATCAGAATACCATGGATGGTTATCTTCGAGATCTCCGTGATCACAAGCACCTAGATGTAAAACTTCGAGGTCAGGGTAGTAGTATTTGGCATATAAATATTCACAATATGTTTTGTATGTCACACTATTAGATGCACATAGAGACGGTAGATCCTCTACCGTGACATGTGGCAATGGGACACGGGATGTGACCTTGGGGCATGGGAGTTTCCAATATCTCCCATAGCACGGGACGAACACGAAGCAGATAAATAGTCCTGTAACAAAATGCATGATAAGTAAAACATATTTTATTTAACACATCTATTGCCCAGAATGAATATTCGCGCATCACTTCAAAACGGTTTTACCTTTTTGGCTAATTAGTTTTTTGTTGTGTTTGTAACTGTTAGGACAAGGTTTTGAAAATTAGTGACTTTATAGGGGGTGTTCACCCCGACGAAGTCACGCTAGTTGGGTATACGTGTTGTGTTAATTTGAACTTGGGTGATTATAACAAAATCCTTATAACCCCATCGCCTAAGCAAATTCCCATTATACACATAACTACAACGTTGCAGGACTCCAGCAAAATACACTACACTTTTTCGCGTTCTATCATAAATATTTGAACGGGGTTTAATCCAAAACTGCTTAGAAAGGCATCCTATTTATACCTTTTTATACCCGACGTTTCGACCGAGTTGCACCGGCCGTGGTATTGTACTGATTGACCATGACTGTTTTAACCCCGTTCAAATATATTGAAACCAGCAAAAGTTTTTGCTGGTTCCCGAATGCTCGAAGGATCATTTCATTTCTGCATCGCCTAGACGACGTAGGCTGTACGCAACCGTCAGTTTAATAATATCACATCCTAATTTTTACTGTAAGTCTTACCTAGAGATGCAGCCCTCATAATTGTAGATCTAAATGCAATGTGTTCGGTTTTAAGGTGTTACTATTTTAAATATATTACTAGTAAAGTTCTTTGCGACGAATCATTGTTTTCCAATTATGAAATACAAATCACATTTATGTTAAGGTAAACCGGGCCATATTGCAACTAGTAAAAGTATATATATGGAAATGTAGTTACTTTATTTAAAAAAAGTAGGTATACTCAGGAAATAAGTTTAGATTAATAAAGTAATCTGAATAACTGGAAAACTGGGAAAACCTACTACTATAAAAAATATTTTCTAAAAGGTAAGTAACTGTAACCTTTTTGCAATTAAAGAAAAACCTTTTAGCGTACATTTTTTTTTACGTATTTTGTGTATTTTGACTGTTGTTTTCACACCCGCATTCACAAACATTACTATAAGGTCTCACAGTGCGCTTAGACGCACAGGGTCTCAAAAACCTATTCATAAACAGTACTTGAGTGGCTACCGGCGCTATGCGTCCCTTATAATGAACGCATAGCTTAGCCAGGCTTGTCATACGAAACGCACTGAGAAATGTCTTAGGTACTTCGCATAGCATTTCTACTTTGCATAGACAAGTAATGTTTGTGAATACGGGTGTTAAGTCTCTTCAATTTTCTTTTTTATTATTGTTACACTACACAATACACAAACATTCTCCATGCAAACTTCTTTCATTTGTCTTTTTCAAGGCATTCCGATTCATACAGTCAGACAGATCTTACAACATATTTTTAAACTTCTAACCTATATTTATTATATTAAACTAACAGCCTAATTTTAACAGAGTATACTCGTAAATACAGTAGGTATCACATAAAAGTCAGGTGCAAGCCCTTTACAAGTTTCTTCATTTTAGCCAAAAACAATAAAATATCATAAGCGCAGACACCAAACAATTAAATAAGTTTAGCCAGTTTTTAATAAAGATTGCAAGTAGGGTTTGCATTATTAGTTAAGTTTTACTATCCGGATAATATCCGGCAGAGCATCCAAATAACTGGATAATGCAGATATGGGCTATGGTGAGTTGACAGCCCGCTTCGAGTTTATTTGAGTGTTACTAGCGCAAAAAATCAAATATTATAAGCCTACTAACGATCAATAAATTGTTTGTCAGATTTTATTTTTAGTTCTAGTCTAGTATAGCCTCAGCCTACCCATATTTGAACTTATACAATAACTTCATTATAAACTGCGATCATTTCAAAAATAGCATATTAAAACGACTGGAACCAATGAAACAGTTAAATGTAATTGATGATAAATGCTTATTTGTGTGATACATGGTCATTACATATGTGTTAATAACATTTATTACCTACATGCATAATTTGAAAGATGTTGAAAAAATTCCACGAGCAGGATTCTAACCTGCACCTGTCGGACATTCTGGGTCAGGCGCACTACCTGTGATGTTGTCGTGGCTCTGTCCAGCCCGCGCAAGTTTATCAACACAATTCATTTAGTAAGACATTATTAAAAGGACTAAAACGTCAGTACTATTTATTTATTTGATTAGGCACACTGACAGATTACAATCGTTAAATGATAATGGGCGATTTTCTGACAGCCCAAATTAAAAAGTAAAAATTAGTTCAAAAACACTCGATAGATGTCGTTTTGTGAAAGCTGGGCTACTTATAAGCTGTAATAAATTCTACACTTTTACTTGTCTACCAAAAGAATAAAGAAATAGTATTTACTTACCTATTTATATTCAGGACATCCAGAACCTATTTCTATTTTGGAATAGAATAAATATTACGCAGCTATACACGTGCTCTTCATGAACCCGCCATTTACTAAGCGCCATACTAATCTATGCTAAGCGCCATCTATGAAGTCATTTACGAACCAATTTCTTTTTTTTTTTTGGTCTCGGAAAATCGCCCATTACAACTAACATTGTTGACATGAACTTAGTCTAGATCATAACCCTTAAATAGTGTATACGGCATGAACTTCACACTAATATTATAAAGGCGAAAGTTTGTGAGTGTGTATGTTACTTCTTCACGTCTAAACGGGTGGAGCGATTTTAATAAAATTTGGTATGGAGTTAGCTGACACCCTGGATTAACACATAGGACACTTTTAATCCCGATATTCCCATGGGAACGGGAACCACTAGTAGTAAATATGCAGCGGCGTGTTGTATAAAATTAGACAAAACAAAAGGAAAGGAACCAAAGGATAGTAGAACCCGAAAAAGAAAAAAGCAAAATCAATATTACAGAAAAAAAATTCACAGATCTCGTGCTCTACACGACTTGAAAGGGCATTGAAAATGAACCTAGCTGTTATAGATTATTAATGAAAAAAAAAATTATTGAAAAAAAAATTTATCTAGTTTTCCGATATTTGTTTATACTATATTATCTTATAGCCATTAATGTTCCACGTCTATTAAGTCCTAATAGATCTTCGTATAAAACATAGATATTTTTGATTTTTTATTTTTAAAAGAAATAATCTACTTTTCCAAAATTTGTTTATATTATATGCCCTCCACCAATGATCAGATATTTTTGCAGACCGTAGTCACATTTTAATGCTGGTGACTGTACACGGTGTGCTCCGTGGGGTGGTATTACGCAGGGCGAGCCTGCCCGATTCGTGCTGCAACATCTAAATGGTAAAAGAATCATCTTTTACTTTTACATGCAATATTAGGTATTGCTTGTATTTTGAATAATAAATAAATCTTTTCTACAATCACACCAATTATCTAGCCCAAGAGAAGCTTCGAAGAAACTTGTTAAATGGTTACTAGACAACGGATAAACATACTTAAAATACTTAAATACATACTTATTATACATAGAAAACACCCAGACCCGAGACAATTTAGAAAAACAATAATTTTTATATTGACCCGACGGGGGTCGAACCTGGGACCTCAGAGATGGCGACACCATGAAAACCGGTGTACAAACCACTCGACCAAGGAGGTCGACAAAACATAGAATGAATACACAGAACATAGTTAATCCGAATTATTCAGTTCTTTGATTCGAATGGATAAAACGTATTTTGAATACCTACACAGAAGAGAGAACACAAGTTATTCCGAATTATTCAGTTCGGTGATTCGAATGGATAAAACTACAAAATGGATAAACTGACGGGGCTCAGCGCTTAGCCACTCGGGCACCGACGTTTATTACAAAACCGCATCGTTATTATAAGGTATTTTCTCACGACAGATTCTTTCTGAAAATTATATCCGTTCAAATTGTCTATGGGGTATTGTTTAAAGTGAACATTGGACACATATTTAGTTTTAATTGTAGCTATCGATAGGGCCAACTACTTGCCGTGTGAACTGCAATTAGCTTTCGGAGTGAAGGGGCTAGAATGTGGAGCGTAAAATGGCTTCAAGGTTTCCGCTTTTGTCTTTGAGATGTCAGTGTGATCAAAAGACGTACCATACGTCTTTTGATGCTGCACCAGTGTTGTCTTCGCGACTATATTCCATTTCCACTTAAAATCAGGTGAAGTGGAGTCTGATGCTGTGCTCTTTAAATAAAATACGAATTCAACGCTTCTCGTAGATAGTCACTTAGCATATTTGCGGTTGTGTGTCTGTTTAAGGAACAAAATCTAGGGGTATTCAATAAAAAGTGATAATGAGTATGAAGCAGTTATATATGATTTATTGTTGCTTTATTTTCGACATAATCACCTTTGAGGTTTATGCACTTGCGTTTTTCTAATCCTAAGATTCCCTTCTTGAAAGAATCATCATCTTGATCGCTTAAAAAATTATGTACGGCGGCAATCACTTCCTCATCATTGCCATATTTGTGACCTCTCAGTTGTTCTTTTAACCGCGGGAACAGGTAGAAATTACTAGGCGCCATGTCAGGTGAGTATGGAGTATGGAGGTATCAATTCAAACCCAGCATCTTGGATAGCAGTCATTGCAACTCGGGACTTGTGTGCGGGGGAGTTATATACTTACTTATTTTTTTTTTCGCGTATTTCATGACGCACTTTTTTTATTTGTTCTGTGTAAAGCCCCCGTAATAGTGGCTCCATGATTGAGGTATTCAATCATTATCACCCCCTGACTGTCCCAGAAAAGAGAGCCCATAATCTTACCGCGGGAGATGCAATTACCTTAAACTTCTTAGGTGTTGGAGATGACGGCCTCTTCCAAGTCATGTATCTGTTGTTTCGTTTCAGGATCATAATGGTGGAGCCATGTTTCATCCATGTTACGAAGCGAGCCATAAAATCGGTCAGGAACTTAGATTTGTTTTAATCTAAGGTCTTGTTGTAACAATTACAAATTTATTTGAGAAATCTTCAGTCTTGTTTGTTCATGCTTGTCTGTAAGCATTCTAGGCGTTATTATTATTATTCCAGCGCGCTGACACTTTTTTCATGCCCAAATGTTCATGTAAATACTATGGATACTTTCTATCAAAATCTTTAGTTCTACAGCTACAAAACGAATAGTTAACACCACGATCTGCCAAAACAATTTTTTCATTTTTTTTATCATTTGTTCGGTAACTGCCGTCGCCGTCGTTGGGCGTCCCGAGCGCGGGTCGTCTTTAGTTAAAGTTCTTCCTCTCTTAAACTCGGCACACCACCGCGCAACCGTAGAATACGGAGGAGCATTAACGCCTCATGTTCCTTTCAAGTCTAGATTTACTTGCTCAGTAGTAATTTTTTTCAGGCAGAGATATATTATTTTTTCAATTTTATCCATTTTACGTGCCACGCTCCGACAAGACGAAAACAAATGACTTCTATTTTTAAAATAAGTAAAGCAAATCAATAATTTTTATATTTTTATATTTATTTTATTAAATGTCTGGGCTTTACCTGCCAGTATGTAGGTACTTTTTTGTTGTTCAAGAAGTTTATATGCCATTATTACTTTTTATTTAACACCCCTCGTACTTAGAGCATTCAACATGCTCTAAGCCCTCGTATTAATGCAATTATAATTTTACCCACGGGCGGCAATAGCTGTAGGTATGCTTTGAGGGTAAGCGGTGTGTGTTTGTGTATATAAATAGAATAGAAACAGAAACCCACTTAATAACAAACACACACATAAATTATATAAGTGTATAAAAGTAAAAATGAGGCAGACAGTTATAATATATTTAGAAATTTATTTGATTCATCATCATCATCATCATCAGCCTATACTCGTCCACTGCTGGACATAGGACTCTCCAAGAACACGCCACTGAGCACGATCCGCGGCCACTCTCATCCAGCTCTTGCCAGCCACCTTGCGAAGATCGTCGCTCCACCTTGTCTGAGGGCGTCCTACGCTACGCTTGTCGATACGCGGTCTCCACTCCAGAACTCGTCTACCCCAACGGTCATCAGTTCTGCGACTGATATGGCCGGCCCACTGCCACTTCAGCTTGCTAATCCGGTGGGCTATGTCGATTACCTTGGTT
Organism: Scoparia ambigualis; assembly: GCA_963921215.1. Taxonomy (NCBI): domain Eukaryota; kingdom Metazoa; phylum Arthropoda; class Insecta; order Lepidoptera; family Crambidae; genus Scoparia; species Scoparia ambigualis. The sequence goes on from OY992507.1 coordinate 10,115,828, forward strand.
CTCTGCCGGATCGCCTCGTTTCGAATCCGATCCCTCAGAGAAACACTGAGCATAGCCCTTTCCATAGCCCGCTGAGCGACTTTAAACTTGTGAACCAGCCCTACCGTCAGTTTACTACCGTTTCGGCTCCGATATGTCATGACGGGTAGGACGCACTGATTGAAGACTTTCGTCTTTAGATATTGCGGAATTGGCGACGTAAAGACCCCACGTAGTTTCCCATATGCAGCCCAGCCCAGCTGTATCCTTCTGTTGGCCTCTTTCTCGAAGTTGTTTCTACCCATCTGTAAAATTTGCCCGCGATAGACGTATTCTTTAACAACTTCGAGAGCACTGCCTTGTATTGCAATCGGTTCCGGGACGACACGTTCGTTGAACATAACCTTGGTTTTGTCCAGGTTCATTCGCAGACCGATTATTTGATTAGTAAATATTTTATACGAATAATGCAAAATTAATAGATGTAATTATTTGTCGATGTAGATTGATCGTCCAAGATAGTCCAAGTTTGTTAGCCGCATTTGTCACAAGCGTAATAAATAAGCCAATAATACCTATCAACTGTAGCGACGACTTAATTTAATTGATAGGATTCCATTAATTGTCTAGCAGAAGAACAGTATCTATTTAGTAATTATTATTAGCCAATGCTAATACTTAAAAGAAAAGTAAAGTATAGCGTATATTACCTATATACTCTCCCACTGCTGGGAAAAGGGAATAATTTTAATCTAGTGTTCGCTATAACTAATGGTAATTGAGTTTATCATCACGCTTGCCAAAATGTGAGTTGGTGATCACAAACCCGGGCTATGCAATGAAGAAAATTCTGAAAAATCTTAGCCCGACCTAAGACCTTATCCAGAAGACGGCGAATTCGCCGCGAATTCGTCGCGAAACTCGCGCGATGCTTGTAGACGCAAAGTATGGGCAGCCAGTACCTCGACAACGCGCGTATGCGTTCGCTCGAAACGATTTGCGGCTAATTCGCCCCTTCTTCACAAGGTCTTAGAATTGAACCCTTGACCTCCGGTTATCCGGGCGAGCGCTTAATAATTGAACCCTAGACCTCCGGTTATCGGGGCGACCGCATAGCGACTCGGCCACCGAGGTGTTTACTAACTTTTAATCATAATTCATTAGATCAATTCATTTGGTAACCTATTTGTTTAAATATTGTTCCGTGGACGGATTACCCACTTACATGAGATTGCTAATACTAACTTCTACTAACCTACTTTGCATTGGATTCGCTCTCGTGCGCAATTTTTTTTGTTTCTTTTATGTTATTTATTTTATTGCCGTTAAACGTTTATTGCTTTTTGAATTTCTAAAGTACATTCAAAGAGCGCTTCATCGCTTAAAATCATTTGGTTACGCATATAAATTTTAATATTTACGTGTAGAGTAATAGTTGCAACAGTAAAGTTCTTTATGGTTTGAAATTCAAAATGCTTTATCCATACTAGACTACAATTCACTTTATTGAAAGTCACCCCCCGCCTGCAGTCGCCACCGGTTTGTAAGTCTACTCACGACTGTTATTCCCTAAGTGTTAGTTAGAGAATATAGGCAACGAGGACAGCAAAATCTGTCTTTGGCCATAGTCCACATTTCATCAATTAACAACTACACATGTGCTCAGCGTGACAGGTGGTGAGCCCATCACCGCTCTATGCTGTTGAATGTATGTGCAGTCTTTAGTCCGTTAGTCGCCTTATACGTCACCCAAGGGAAGAAATGGGTTAGTAGTGTTCTTTTAATGAGCCCCCACCTCAAACAGCTCGACACTCCCAGAAAACAGAATTCTCACATACTAGGGCCAAATTCTTTAAAGATAAAAACCGGCCAAGTGCGAGTCGGACTCGCCCATGAAGGGTTCCGTAGCAGCAAGTAACATCACATAAAAGTTCTTGTAGTTCGTTGTAACTTTGATCGATGTTTTAGTAATAGTGTATTTTTTTAAATTAATTATTAAAAGACGTATTAAAAAAAACTACTTACAGATCTTGTTCAAACCAATTTTCGGTGGAAATTTGCATGGTATAATGTACATCATATATTTTTTTTAGTTTTATCATTGTCTTATTTTAGCAGTTACAGGGGGGGGGGGGGGGGACACATTTTACCACTTTGGAAGTGTCTCTCGCGCAAACTATTCAGTTTAGAAAAAAATATATCAGAAACCTCAATATCATTTTTGAAGACCTATCCATAGATAAACCCCACACGTATGGGTTTGAGAAAAAAAAAATGATTTCAGTTCTAAGTATAGGAAACCCCCAAAATTTATTGTTTTTTTTCTATTTTTGTGTGAAAATCTTAATGCGGTTCACAGAATACATCTACTTAACAAGTTTCAACAGTATAGTTCTAATAGTTTCGGAAAAAAGTAGCTGTGACATACGGACGGACAGACAGACAGACAGACATGACGAATCCATAAGGGTTCCGTTTTTTGCCATTTGGCTACGAAACCCTAAAAACAAATTATTCAGAGGTGAAAACTTATAAGATTTGTTGAAGCAATGATGACGAAAAACATAACCATCAAGCACTGACAAACGACGGGTGAAAACCAGACCTCGGTAGCCAAGTGGTTAAGGCAGCCGCCCGGAATGCGGAAGGTGCGTGGTTCGATTCCCGCCTAAGGTTGTCGTCTTTTTTCAGTGTTTCAAATTTTACTTAGATATATTTAAGCGTTAATAAAAACGCTAAAATATATAAAACATTAAATTATTCACAATTATTCCTTGTGCAAATATCTAGGTGTCACAAGAATTTTTACTGTTTTTTGAGAGAAAGACACCATTGTTAGTGGTTTCCTCATGAATCACTCTCGAGAAGAAATAAAATCCTACTCTGATACGAGTATTTGCACAAAGAATATTCTCAATAATTTATTTTCAATTATTTATCAAATTTGGCCATAGTATAGCAGCAAGCCTGTAGCAAGAAACTCAACAATTCTGCTTGTTTAACACTTTAACCGCCATGGCAGACGATGGTGACCGATAAACAATTAAATGTCAATTGTGTCTGATTTTGTGACAGCCCTGTAGCAAGAAACTAAACGAAATGTGAAAAATGCGGGTATTTTAGGGAGAGTCTATCATTAAAGGACACAATCAAAAATCAACACACAGTTAAGTAGATCGCAGAGAACCTAGATTGCAAATGTTTAGTTTTGCTACTTTTGTAGTGCTCTTTAATATTACCACTGAATGAATGAAAGTAAGTGACCACGGAAATCTCTCGTTAACCCGTTGATAATGCAACCTACTAACCGAAACTGCGACTACATTCCAAGCGTTATACTTTCAATAATCAAGGTTTTTTAAAATTTCTTTCCTTGTATTAGGAGTTTAGCGGTGGCGCCCAGCTAATGAAAGTGGTCCACGATCGGAATTGTTAAGAAACAGTGGCTGGTAACCAGATTTGTATTATAAAGTTTTGTCTCTTGGACGTATAATAAATTCTTCTTTCTAATGTCTTCGAATAAGACGTTTATCTTCTTTAATACGCATCTAAGTGATATAATTTAAAAATGTCTCAATTGTTCAGATACCACCTTTTTGTTATAATAGTTTTTCTTTCCCATCATTGTTGTGTTAATTGCTACTGCTCTCGTGATGTAACTTTAGTGATACTGTGTTAATTTAAATAAAGCTACTTGGATGATTTATATGAAATTTTGCACGTAGAAAGATTAATACTTTTTTATCCAGCTCACCGGTTCCTGTGGGATGGGGTCCACAATGCCGCGGGCAACCGCAAGCTCCAGTCAGTAACCGAATTTCGATCGATAGCTGTCTTCAAAACACATCAAAAGTTAAACAATCTCAGACACTGTACACCATCATACCAAAAACGCGACTTACAGTGCTTTCAGTTGCCCCCGGTCACTGTAACCGCGTTTTTGTATGGTGGTGTCACGTGTCGGCCACAGAAAGTGCCTAGGATTGTGCTGCGCGATTTACAGTGCTTTCATTTGCCACCGGTCACTGTAAGCGCGTTTTTGCATGGTGGTATCACGTGTCGGCAACAGAAAGTGCCTAGGATTTTGTTGCGCGATTTACAGTGCTTTCAGTTGCCACCGGTCACTGTAACCGCGTTTTTGTGTGGTGGTGTCACGTGTGGGCAACAGAAAGTGCCTAGGATTTTGTTGCGCGATTTACAGTCACCACCGGACACTGCAACCGAGCAACTCGAGCAAGTCGAGCAATCTATAACCTAAAGGCTGGCGACTCTCTCAGAGAGAGATTTAAGAATATAAATATGATGACAGTTGCATCACAATACATTTATGAAAATTTGATTTATGTTCATAAAAATACTGAAATGTTTTCAAAAAACAGTGATATTCACAATGTAAACACTAGAAGTAACAACAAATTAGAGTACCTTATACTAGGCTCCATAAAATAAATAATTCTTTTAAGGGTCTGTGTGTAAGATTTTACAACAAAGTACCAAATGATATTCAGAAATAAGATCTTAATAAATTTAAATTCAAAATCAAAGAAAAGCTTTATAAAAAAGCTTATTATAAAGTGTCAGATTAAACAGAAGACAAAACAGCTTGGATCTGAAATGCTCCAAGTACTCCAACAGCTATTTCAAATTGACTTTATTTAATTGATTGATACTACATTGTATTGTAGTGTTGTATTGCATCATTTATTATTTTTTAAATTCATATTTTGTGTTGACCTGGTAACGACAAATTCTTTTTTGTTTGTAAATGTCGTTGCTTTTGTGCGCTGTGGTTTCTTGCGCCCATTCTTTGCCACAGTTAAAAAAAATTGTCTTGAATGGGTGGTAGGTTAAAAAAGATTTGGACGATTCAAAGTACTTATTAATTGAGTTTATTGAATAAATATATTTTGACTTTTAACTTTTGTGTTTTTGTATGCTGGTGTCCCGTGACGGTTCGGTCACTGCAACTGTGTTTGTGTGATGGTGTCCCATGACGGCCCGGTCACTATAACCGCGTTTTGTTATGGTGGTGTTCCGTGTCAGCAACAGAAGGTATCTATGATTATGCAGAGCGATTTACAATGCTTTCAGCTGTTATATCGGACACTGCAACCGCGTTTTTGTATGATGGTGCCGGTGATCCAGGGACGGCCCGGTCACTGCAACAGCGTTTAGCTCAGCTTTAGATTAGTAGACACCTGATATTAGCACCATATTTTTTTATTATCTATAAAAAATATGGTGCTAATATCTTGGTTTGCTAAAGAAGTATAATTTACAAAAAATTCACGGCGCGGAGATGCATAAGTAGTTTTTTTACGCTACAATTTTTTGAAAATTGATAAGTAGTCAAAAATTGAAGGAAAATCGACATGTTGTTTGACGTAAAATATTAAAACGGTTAGTTTTAAGCAACTAGCTGCCCTACTCTTGTATATAGGTCACGTGATAGGTTAGAAGGTTATATTCGAGGTTATTACAACAGAAATCTAGCTCCATTCACAAATATCTTGAGAGGGACGGGGATGGAGGGGGTACGGTAATAGTAACTTGGTAGAATAATTTCTTTTTCCAAAAAAAAAACCTAAATAAATAACCTAACATATTCTCAAAATAAAATTTCCGCAATTTGGCTCCCCCTCCCTTAGGTTCCCCCTTCACCCTTTCTCCCCCCTCCCCTTCCCCCCTTTTACGGTGTTGCTTAATCAAAAGTGCTTCCTAGCGTTTTTGTGTGATGGTGTCCCGTGACGGCAACAAAAAGTGTCTTCGTTTGCTTAAACACGCTCAGAGTGTTGACCGCAAAATTTTCATTACTCGGTAAATACAATTTGTATGGGATCGAATCATAATTATCTAGTTAAGCGTACCTGGACATCACAAGTTCGGCAGTTATTGCTGTTTCGATCTCACACAATTTGTTGTTAACCTAAACTCGGTCGTATACCAGTAATTCCACTCCAATCGATCAATCGATCATGTTAACGAAAACGAGAAACGATGGTGCAAAGGTTAGTTAGCTACGTTCAGTCTCAAAGGGGCATGTATAATATACAATAATACACAAAATATTAGTTATTCATCCAAATTTATTTTATCGCCTTCAAAGTATGCTCCTTCAGAAACGATACACTTACGCCAACGAATAATCCAATCATCAAAACATTTTTTAAACGCTTTTTCCGGAATTGAGTTCTCGCGAATTCTTCTTTATGTCTTCTACCGAAAGAAAACGGGTGCCACGAAGTGGTAATTAGAGTTTAGGAAAAAGACAGAAGTCAGCTGGAGCCATATCTGGTGAATAAGGTGGTTGCACGAACCATCGTGCAACCAACGAATTTTTTGACCAAGAACTCAACAAATACCAATTTGTTGAGTTCTTGGTCAAAAAATTCGTTCACCATGATGGCCTTGTGCGAAGGCGCATTATCGTGGTGCAAAATCCAAGAATTTTCTTCGCCTTTTTCGTCGAATTTGCTCTCTTAAATGCCGCATAACGCTCAAATAATATTCTTTATTTACCGTTTGACCTTCCGGCAAGAATTCCGAGTGCACAACACCGCGATAGTCAAAGAAAACAGTCAACATGACTTTGACTTTTGATCGTCTTTGGCGTGGTTTTTTCGGTTTTGGTTCAGTCGGAAGGCTACTCCGAAGCTTGTTGACTAGTTTGCATGTCAATCTCGTAAACCCACGTCTCGTCACCAGTAACAATGCGTTGCATGAATGTTGGGTCGGAATTGACTCGTTCTAGCATGTTCAGCGAGTCTTATGCGATTGGTTTCTTGGAGAAAATTCAGGTCTTTTGGGACTAGCCGAGCGGCAACATGTTTCATACTCAAGTGATTATTTAAAATGGTACGGATCGACTCGTGATGAACACTCCGAGGTGCTTTACCAACAATACCAGCTGCAACGCACTATTCAATCGTTTGATCAGTGCAACACCACCTATGAAAGTGCCCTGAATCGCATCACTGAGCTGAAGCAAGAGTTGGCGAGGGCGCACAGACATATATCTCAGCAAGAGGAACAAACGCAGTCTAATCAAGCGGAAGTCACCCTGATCCTTTTTGACGAACTGATGGCATCACATTTCGGCTGTTTCTGTAGAGCATCAACGGTTCCCTAGCACCGGTGGTTTATCATATGTTTCACCAAAACAAAGAGTAGTAGTTACGAATGATAGTTAAATAAGATGTGATTACTTGGTTACTAACAAAATTAAAAAATTTATAAAAATTAATAAGTATAGTAGGAAAACAAAAATTTTAAGAAAAAAAAACCGACTCCAAAAAATTTTACTGAAATAAATGCACTAAAACGTAAAAAATAATTGCGTAGTTTAGTTTGTTCAGTTTACTTGCAATATTAACCTTCATTTTACTCAATCTTATAATCTTAAAAAATATTTTTGGAGTCGGTGCCAGCCAAGGTAAACATAAACATTAAAAGACATACTATATTATTATTATATTAGCCCATATTGTCCGATTGCTGGGCAAAGGCCTCCCCTCCCCCCTTCCAGTATTCGCGGTCTTTTACGTGTGTTGGCCAATCCTTCGCGTAAGCATCAAGCTCATCTCTCCACCTTCGTCTGGGTCGGCCTTGCTCGTTTTTATTTGTAAATATGTTTAATTAGCCTCTAACAGTTGTCGTATTCATTAGTGAATATGGTATTGCTACATTGTCGTATGAAGCTGGCACCGACTCCAAAAATATTTTTTAAGATTATAAGATTGAGTAAAATAAAGGTTAATATTGCAAGTAAATTGAACAAACTAAACTACGCAATTATTTTTTACGTTTTAGTGCATTTGTTGCAGTAAAAGTTTTTAGAGTCGGTTTTTTTTTGTTAAAATTTTTGTTTATTTCTCGCTTTTTAGTGAATCGTTCCGATTTATTTATCGAAAGCGAATATTGGTAAACCTACAATACGCGCTACTTGTATGAGACAGCCAGCGCCGTTTAAATGCGACAAGCGAAGAAAACGAGAAACGCCTATCACAAAGTAGGAAATCAACATCCAAAACAGACGGCAAGTTACCCGGATTTACTTGTGAACGCTGTATAGACCCCCCTACGATGATGACTTGCGAGTTACTAGGGTTCACCGTTAGGCAAACTAGAGGGACGTTTTTGACTTGCTCTAGTCGTAGATCGTAGCCAAGTCACCATTGATTTGCTCAATCGCTTCTGAGAGGTTCTCAGCCGAGGCCTGAGAGTAAATTTGTAAGTCATCGGCATAAAGATGTTAAGAAGAATTTAGACAAGAAGTGACAGAATTAATAGTGTGAATAGTGAATTTTTAAATCCTAATAGAAATGTTTCGGAAGTAGTGATAAAAAGTGGCTTATGTTACTATTGTTCTTCAGCTATCTATGTGCAAAATCAGGTCGATGCGCAAGTGAGAGACGGACAAACAAACAAACACGCTTTCGCATTTACAATATTAGTTAGGAAGGATTTATTGCCGGATTCATTTGACCTATGGCCGAAAATACCAAAATCGCTATAGATATGCCTACAATATTTGAGGAGTTCCCTCAATTCCTCAAGGATTCAACAATCAGAACTGAGTTCCGGTACCTGCCTTCTTTTGCTTCGTCATTGTCGCTTAACTATCTTAATCGAGATATCTTATCGCCACCCGTGAAATACTTATCATTGAGGAGTTCCAATGACATTCTGTGGTCTTCTTCATCAGTTCTACTTCATCAAATGATACTTTCTGAATGCAAATTATTGACTTATTGCTGAAAATACCAAAATTGCTATAGGTATGCCTACAATATTTGAAGAGTTCCCTCAATTCCTGAGGATTCCATCATCAGAGCTGGATTTTGATAAAAATGGGACCAATCTGGAAGTATATCCTTTCAAATAAAAAAAGAATTTTCTAAATCGGTGTATAAATGACTGAGTTCTGAGGTAACAAACATAAAAAAAAAGAATACAACCGAATTGAGAACCTCCTTCTTTTTGAAGTCGGTTAAAAACAGAAAAGTTTATTAAAAAGAATATTTGTTTTCATGGAAATATAGCGCTTAGTAAAGAACGCATGTGTTTGATGGACTCTCTAAACATTTACGATTCAAAACTAAAAGAAAGTAGACAGGTGTATGATCGAGTTACCAAACAACAACAATCTGACATACAGATATTGCATGAGTCTCTTGATACTTTAAACAAAAAATACTTGTCCTCGCAAAAAGAAATTGAAAAACACATTATGTTTGCCACAGAGTTAGTAGATCTGTGCAAGTACAATGCAGAACGATACGACTCTCTTTTGAACAATCATCTAGTGGTAAAGTAGATTTGTTGCTATCTGGAACACCCACAAAGAGTGTCATAAATGGTATCTCAGTGGTACCCTGTGCTACATTTGCCAATAATAGTATATTGAATGATACAAAGTTAGTAAAACGCAACTTACCTTTATACAAAGATTCCGCTGGTGAAAGAATGTCTAGAAAAACTCTTATCTTTTCCGACAAGATAGGTCAGGGCTTGGATCTGCAGCATCAATCTGAACTCAGCTACGAGCTTATAAATTTTTGCACTCCAGGTCAAACATTCACTAGTTTGGTAAATACATTAAATAAGCAGGAGTTGAATCATTCAACTAATGCTGTATTACAGTGCGGTGATAGTCTCACAATAAAAAAGCGCGACCTTTTATAAAGCATAGAGAATTTAATTGATACACAACGTAATACTCATTGTAAAATAATAGTTTGCGCCTTTCCCTATGCCTGTAACTTATCGTGGAAACAAAACAAACAGATCTTTGGTTTGAACTTACTTTTGTTTAAGTAACTCCACTTATCGTCACAGTGACAGTATTGTATTTTATGTACAAATAAATTTATATCTAGTTTTAATTTGACTACTGATACTATGTATCTATATACAAAGACAGCTTTCAGATAGCATCATTGCTAGCATATAATTTAAAAGACACAGTTATAGTAGTATAACAATGTCGACTCAAGACTATTATTATTTTTTTATTATTTATTTAGGAACAAACAGTTATACATAGCTTATAAATATATACTAAAATTAATTATAAAATAAACCTATAGTTCCCTAAAATAATAATCAACAGTACGATACATACAAACATAAAACAAAAAATAACCAACATTCACTTTAACAAACAAAATTCCCATATAACACCGAATCGAAACGCAAAATATAAAAAATAATAATACAAATACAAAATTAAATGATCGCCAGTCCCGAGCCACAACACCACCAGTCGTCCACCCACAGAGGCCGGAAACAGGACGTGTTTGCGCGATTTAGTGGCTGTGAAGTGAAAATGTATATTGTGAATCACAAAACATGATTTTAATTAATAGGTAAGCATGATGACAAATAATGATTTACGTTGAGTAACTTAAACTAAATACTAAAATAAAAGTAAGCTTGTAACGGATTTTAATACATAAAAATTTAAACCATTTCAGATTACAAGAAACATTAAGTTGTCGATGGCGTCAGACTTAAGCAATACACGTCTCTATACCCAATAAATGACAAAAACGACAACAGGCCAAACAGATTAGTTTAGGTTTCTTCGTCAGAGGAATGGATGGCATGCAGGTCAGAAAACCCAGGTATGCAGAAAACATATTTCAACTCCTAATATGAAATAAGTAGATTGTGCCTGTTTGTTTACTAAGTAATTTATTAGGCACTAACAAAATGTATCTGCCACCCTACAGATCTCCTGAATCCACTCCATCTCGATTGCGGTTAAATCGTCGAACTCAAGATGCCTGACCCGCTGCCAGGATCAAGAGTTAGTAGGTAATGCGCAGTGCTAACACAGAACACTAGGAGGTACCAAATAAAAAGAGAGATGTGCACAATAACAAAACAACCAAAATACAATTACATTATTTAGGTACGCAAAAAATCAAGTACTTATTACGAATTATAAAACAGTCACATAACAGTAAAAAAAGAAAATAGTAAATTAATAGTTTAATCATTCATCTACAGTAGTGCGTGTAACTTCAGTGATGTGGCTTCTAAATTTCTTTAACGATGGATCAAATATTTCCACATTACTAAATTTATCATTATATCCCATAGCAAGTCTTACTAGGCTTGATGGCAAAAAGAGTCTTTTTCAGATTAATTCTTTCTTGCTTACGAGGTACACGAAAGTGGATTTGTTCCAACAGTAAAGGGGCGTCGACCATGTTATGAAGTATTTTAAATAAGTAGGTCATATCGATGAGCTTACGACGCTGCATTAAGGAGTCCATTTTATGATAAGCAAGGGATGATTCATAATCCGTGTGAACGTGACCAGTTCTGTAGTCCAAGGCTTTCACAAATTTCCTTTCGATCCTATCTCTATGAACTTGCTGATATGGGTTCCAAACAGAGCTAGCAAATCCTAGTCTACTTCGCACGAAACTGATAAATAACAGTTTATAGGTAGATGCGGTTTTGAATTGTTTACCTACACGCATTATAAATCCCATGAGCTTGAATGATCTATTAACTATATTATCTATGTGAGGAATGAAAGAGAGTTTAGAATCCATAATGACTCCTAGGTACCTAACTTCAGTTACGCGATTAAGATCCTTCCCGCAGATTTTATAATGGTAATTAATTGAATTTTTTTCTTGTGAAGGATATTGTAAAACATTTTTCTGAATTTAGGAATAAGTTATTACTATCACAGAAGTTAACAAATCTATTCAGATCACTTTGCAGTAGCTTAGCATCATCTGGTTCTTTTATTACTCTGTATAACTTTGTATCGTCCGCATATAGTTAACGTTTGAGTGATTTATGGACTTTGTCAGACCATTGATATAAATAATAAAGAGTAAAGGTCCCAAATGGGAGCCTAGCGGAACACCAGAAGATATATTTTTATACGCAGAACAGTAACCACACAGTACAACAGCCTGACTACGATTCTCTATATATGACCGAAACCATCGAAGCAGGTCACCATGAATTCCGAGCTGCCAGAGCTTAAAAAGTAGTGTGTCGTAACAAATTTTGTCAAAAGCTTTTGCAAAATCTGCATATATTACATTTACCTGTGCGCTATCATCCATTGCTGATAATATAACCTCTGTGAAACTTAGCAAATTGCTATCCACGCCACGATTTTTACAGAAGCCGTGTTGGTTCGGGACAATGACGCGCTGTACCACTCCAAATAGCTGATCAGTAACGATCTTTTCCTGTATTTTAGCGAACTGACAGAATTTGGAGATCGACCGATATTTAGCAACGTTATCATCGTTATTGCCTTTAGGAATAGGTGTTATCCAAGCATTTTTCCAAGCCAGCGGTACACTGCCACTGCTAAAAGATAACTTATAAATATCTCTGCGTGCGAACGGTCACAGCGAAACACTACGTACCTGCTGTCGAAATATTCTCGGTCGTAAAGATCAGGTGTCAACCAGCTCTCCGTCACACATACAAAATCGTAGCCAGCCGCAGTTATCTGGGATAGAAACAAGTTGGATTTAGTACGCAAGCCCCTTACATTCTGGTAATAACCTAACAGAATTTTAGTTTTCGGATCCATTTCGGTGAATTAATTCTAATATAAATGTGCTTTCCGCGATTTCATAATTAAATAAAAATAAATTATTACAGTGAATTGAATTATAACTAGCAATTAAATTAATATCTCGCAGCAAAAAATTAAAGTGAGTAGTATAATAATAATAGTGGATTTTGTATGAATATTTTAGAAGTCGAGAGCATTGTACAAAAATAGGAAAAATAGTCGTCACATCACTTGACACATAGTCAAATATACAATATAAAAACACACGATAACAGCAACACAAGAACACCCCCCATAGGGTATATACTTAAAACATGAACGCATACAGACTAAATTATTTAAGACAAATTTTACCAAAAGTCATTTTAACTTAGAAAGGCCGGTGTCATTCTCAATGACAACGACCCCTGACTTCTCATGTTTGCGCATTAATATCTTACATTCTCTAACCCATAAATATGAATAACCAAGATCACTTTTGACTTGTCTAGCGCGCTTTAACAATTGTTTGCCCTGTGGAGTCAAGTGATCCGACACATACACATTCTGTCGAGGACCCGAGAGATCAATATCAGCAGTAGTAAGACCGCGTCGCGAGCGTACCGCTGCCAAGAACTTATCCTTACAAAGCCGGCAAGTGAATCTTACAATAATGGCAGGCGGACGTGGGATGCCTGATTCTCCAGACGCATTGCCTGCTTCGAACCTCCTCACACGCATAATACCATCAATGTCACGATCGTCTAAAGAGTAGCCAACCTTGGTACTAATCGCCCGTGCCAGTGTCAAGAAGTTTACACCGGCAACAAATGGTATTCCGGATATCTCGATGTTGTTCATCCTAGCGAGTTGATCACGTTGCTGTAACTCACGCTCAAGTGCAGATACCGAATTCCTAGTAGAATGCAATTCCTGCTGCAGTTTAGGTATCAGAGCAGTCCTACTTTCGATTGCTGTCAATCGATCCTCGACATCACTAATACGGGATTCCCGGACGGATCGGGAATAATTGGGTTGGGGTTTCATCGCCTTTAACACGTCTCGTGACAATGGTGCAAGAAGGGCAGATCCAATTATGTTTAATAGTAGTATAGGTGTTCAAAGCCATATGTAAACACTTAAGTTGTCTTTTTCTTCTTATTATTATATTATTGTAAACTCCTTACGGCCGAAATTAATAACCGATCCTGAGATAGAGATATGCCTATTTTGGATTTGATACTAGGCAACTGTTGTTATTTTCCGTCATATAACAGAAATATCTAGGCAACAAATCTAAAGTAGGCCTATCTCGGGATCGGTTATTAATTTCGGCCGTTAGCCTCTCAGAGATTTTGGCATTAAGTGGCGAGTCTGCGTTCGTTTACTCTTTGTCCGTTGACGAAGCGCACGGAGAGGTGACCCAAGAATCCGAGTATGCACGCAAATATCGCACTTGCGGTGTACGCACTTGCGGGAAGGGACGGCGAGATTCACTTGTAGTCGGGCGGGCGGGCGGGCGGGCGCACACAAAATGTTCGCAGGTAGTATGACACTGAGATCGTAATCACTTCGGAAGTTATTCGCAATCAAACACGCTCACCAATGCACTGAGAACTGATAATTAAGTATACTTAGGTATAATTAATATTAGTGATAATTAGGTATAATATTAGTGTTTATGGATTCCTTTATGGATTCATTAGGAACGTTGCACTAATTACACTGTTAATAAATTATAATGTATGGAGCTCGTACTGTCACTTAGTTATTGGTGCACCGTTGCGACAAAGATGATGATTATTATCGCACTGTTAGTATTTCTACTAACGTAAATTTAGTTGATAAGTCTTGGACAACCTGTAGTTTAAAATAATAGGTAAGACAAAAGCCAGCCCTATTCAAATTAAAATAGTTCCTGGGGCCTGGCCGGCAAAGAGTCAAGGCAATTGTCATGCCTAGGGTTTAGACATTACAGACTTAATTGAATCAAATGATAATTGAAGTTATAAATTGAATACCATTATCTGTCTTTAATCGTTTTTCGCTTCAAATAATAATTTTGGATGCTATGTAGATCACTTAATTTTTACAAATACATAATAATAATATGTAAATAAAATTCGTAAATAGATTTTAAATGTTTTAATAATTAACAAATTCTTAATAATGTATTGGTGTACAACCTAAATCATCACTGTAATTACTAGAGTCACTCGAACAGTCCTGTAAATTAATTATGAATTCTTGGTCACCAAAGTTGTCAAATTTGAATTCACGCTCCCAATCACCTTCAATTTTATAAACCACTTTTTTCCATTTCCATCAGGGGTAACATATTCACATGCATCATGTAGTGCTCACAAATATAATACTACCAACCCCTCTCTTCTCTTCTCTTCGGTGTCGTAAAAGGCGACTTAACGAACTAAAGACTGCACATACATCCAACAGCATGGAGCGGCGATGGGCTCATCAAAAGAATACAAACAACCCCTCTCTTCCCTTGGGTGTCATAAAAGGCGACTAACGAGCTAAAGACTGCACATACATCCAACAAAACAGCATAGAGCGGCGATGGGCTCATCCAAAAAATACTGAAAAGCAAAGTGTTTAAAGTTTAAAACTAGTATTTCAATGAAATTTGGGGATTGGGTTGGTTTGCATAAAAGTAGGGTTAAGTTGAATGACTTATATGAGCAGAAAATATAATAATAGTCCAAGTTTTCTAGAGTATATCGAAAAGTATTCGAAAATTTTCAGGAAGGCTTGTGCATGTGCCAAGTTATTATTTATTAGTGAAAAAATTAAAAAGGCGGATAACAAAATAAAGGCAACATGGAACTGTATTAACCGCGAAACTGGTAAAGTTAAGCCATGTGATGCTAAGTTTTCTTTAAGGATAGGCAATAGCATTTTAAGAGAAGGCGATAAAGCTGATGCTTTTGAACAGTTTTTTACAAATATACCTATTGCCACAAATATGTTACTTAACTCTTCATCGAGCGATGCAGAAATCCTGTTAAAAAGTATGTACCCATGTGTAATGAAGTGTTTAAATTTAAATACGTAAGCTGTAAAGACATACTTATATATTTTAAATCTTTAAAAATGAAAAACACTTGCGATTTGTGGAATATTTCAACAAAAAAATTTAATATTAATATCGAGTCCATTGCTCCCTTTCGTGTAGTTTTCATTCATTTAATAGCTGTGTTGACGAAGGAGTTTTCCCAGATCTCATGTCAGCATAGCAAAGTTCTCCCACTTTTCAAATCGGGTTGTAAAGATGACCCGAGCAATTTCAGACCTACATATTTCGATTTTAACTGCTCTTAGTTAAGTTTTTGTAAAACTTATTTTAGATCAAATCAGCTCACTTCGCTATAAACCACCTTTTTCACAGTGAACAGTATGGTTTTACCAAGGGAAGGTCTATACTGATTCAGGTGTAGCTCTGCTGAAACACGTATTTGAGGCTTGGGAGGGATAGCAGAATGATTTTGGAGTATTTTGTGATCCAAGAATTTTGATTGCGTCGAATACAACACCCTTTTAATAAAACTAAAACACTATGGAGTCTACTCTGATGCCTTGAAATTAATTCAATCATATCTCAGCTGCAGAATCCAAAAAGTTAGCGTGAATGGATCCATATCATCTGGATCTTTTGTACTAATGGGGGTTCCACAAGGGTCAACACTAGGTCCATTTTTATTCTTAATTTATATAAATGATTTACCATTATATGCGGAAAACTTTTGCAATATTGTTTTGTTTGCTGATGACACATCTTTGATATTTAAGACTGATCGAAATAAAAATAGTTTTGATGACATCAACAATGCCTTAAAAGATGTGCTAAATTGGTTCACTACTAATAATCTTCAACTAAACGCGAAGAAAACCAAATGTATAAATTTTACTCTACCTAACGTAAAGATTAAAATTAATAACTGTTTAAATTATCAATTTTACGTCGGGTGGTGACTGTTATGTGACGGCTGTCATAGAGTATACAGGTCGGCTGCGAGTATTGGCCTGGCCATACGTTGCCATGACAACGCAGGAATATTAATAGCTATAAATGTCAAAATTATGTCAAATAAAGTGGAGTTCATTCAATACTCATTCTTTTTTACTTTTTAGCTATAAGAGTTGACATTGAAAAACACGTTAATCCTTGCGTAAGGTATTACTTGTTAGTCCAAGCTTACTCCACGTTTGCACTACTACATGTTTGCACTACTACTTGCTTACTTGTTAGTCCAAGCTTACTCCATAACGATGCAAATTTAAACTTAATACTAGCCTACTCTGGATTTAACTAGTCCAAGCGTAAGTTCAGATTGAGACAGGTGTAGGCCATTTTTAATAATGAGACGGTTAGAGTCTAACCAGGGCCCTTATTCTGTAACGATTCCTTGTTTCAAAACCACGTTAATTCCTTAAAAAGTTACGATATCTTCCCAAAAACGTATGCCTTTGACGTTTGTGTGCGGTAAGGTTTAGGCGTGGAATCTATAGATTGCGATACAGAATCAGGGCCCAGTATGGCCAGTACTCGCGAACGACCTGCATGCTCTATGACAAACACATTACAGTCACCACCTAACAGTCTGACGTAAAATCGATAGGTAGTTTAAACAATTATTCATATTAATTTTTTGAGCTGTTATTTACGATTTTGACTTAGAATAAAGGATTTTTTTATAAAATATATAATTTACAACTTCATCCCATAAACAAAACCCACATCGACGGCAACAATAGAAAAATAGCCGACTACAAAATGTCAATCTAGGCTATAATGACACTACCCCACCCTTACTCTTTCGTTAAACAGGTTACCGCCAAGGTTTAACTTTTACTCCGAAAGTAAAGTCGGATTAGTGTATAGTAAAATTTGTTAACACCGATTTAATACTTGGAGTATCCTTACTCAACGTTTATTAATGAGACAGTACAACTGAGTATTGCTCTTCATTATTAATAAAAGAAGTTAGTAGAAGCGATGGCTCGAAAGCATAACGAAACTGACCAAACAAGTAAGTGCACTGACTGCGGAAGTACATGTACGTTCACGCCCACGTGACCGACAAATGACACACCAGCGACGACGAACTTCATCTTCTACGAGATCACAGTCAAACTATAGGAAGTTCCCGCAATGTTGTTACCATTTCAAATTCAGCAGCAAAGCGAAGAAATGCATCCGTCCCTGTGACTTCAAGTCGGGAAATGCACAGGGCAATCAGTGATGGCGACAGACGACATTATTAATAACTGACAGATGTATTGAATTAATATTTTTTAATATTAAAAAATATTAATTTAATACATCTCGGCGTAAAATACATCTGTCACATTAAAATGTTAAAGTAAGTTTAAAACTGAAGCTATTGTTTAATAATTGTTAGAAACTGTTGTGTTAATTTAAAAATCAAGTATTTTGATGACAATAAGAAAAGTAAAGCTTCAATTAATTTACGTTATATGTAAACATATAAAGGTACTTTGTCAACATCCGCAGTGTTTTCACGATCTCGAATTATGTTGTATCCCAAGCGGGGTTTCACCACTGCAACCGAAAGCCTAAGTTTAGTCGTCTTTTTATTTTTTTGCTGTTTACCTTTATTCAATTTTTCTTTGCCACGGCTTTTGCCACGGCTGTTTTTTTGTTTTGATTCTGGCTTCTTTTTATTACTTTTTTGCTGTTTACTTTTATCAGATTTGTCTTTGCCACGGCTTTTTGGCTCCTTTTGTTTATTTTGCGGTTTACCTTTATCCGATTTGTTTTTGCCACGGCTGTTTTTTTCTTTTGGTTCTGGCTTCTTTTTATTACTTTTTTGCTGTTTACCTTTAGACGATTTGCCTTTGTTACTTTTTTCTATTTCTTGTTCTGATTCATTCTCAGAGTTTTCGTTGTCATGTGCCTCGTCTGTGGCGCTATTTGCTGACTCGTCATTATCAGATTTTTCGCTTTCATTTGACTCGTTAGATACGTCTTCAGCTGACTCGTTTTCGTTTTCACGTGTTTCGTCGGTTTCGTTTTCTGCTGTCTCGTCACTTGCGTCGTTTTCATCGTCACTATCGTCTTGCTCGTCACTATGTTCATCATCATCTGGTGGTGGTTTTTTACCATTGTCAATTTTTTTACATTTACCAGCGTATGCTATTTGTAGAGACGGATTGAACATTTTCGCTAGTTTGTATTGGCAGATGTTTTCGTATGTTACCCCTTTCATTGTGCATAGTTCTTCAGGGTCCGATAAATGGCCCCGGGCTGGACAGTTAACACTAAAAGTCCCATATGTGGTAGCAATAAATGCCAAGAGGAAAGTACCTGTAACGAAAAGAGTATCATGTGTTAATAATGTAGGTAGAGTATCATGGTTCATCTCTAGGCGCTTGGAAGCTCGCGAAATTATGGAATGATTTATTTATTACTTGAATTTATTGTCATTATTGTTTGTTGAATGTTAAGTTTTTGTTTATCCCTATTTAATTTTGAATATGCAATTATTAATAATCAATTAGCAATTTTTATGTTTTAGTTTTAATTTTGAATTTAATTTTGAATCTTGAATTGGCAATTATTAATGTGAATTTTTTGTAATTACTTTAGAAATATGGGGGTTAAGGTTACTCTCGTCCGTAGGTTTACCCTTGAGCCCTACACGTGACCTGGGTGGTGCTAAATGAGTGACACTGACTGAGTGGTAGAGCTACGCTGCGTTGCAGCACGCATTGGGCCGGCTCGCCCGGCGTAATACCACCCTCTCACGAATATCCGGCGTAAAATAATGGCACTTGGTGCTGTTGTGTTTCGTCTGGCTAGTGAGGGTTCCGGAGGCCCATCCTCCCCCCCCACTCTCACAATTCCTATCCCTTCCTTAACCCTATTCCTTCCTTAAAGGACGGCAACGCGCCTGCGATTCCTCTGGTTTAGCGGGTGTTCATAGGCGGCGATGATTACTCTCTATCAGGTGACCCGCCTGCTCGTTTGCCTCCTACTTTTATAAAAAATAAAAAAAAATGTTTTATACTCAATTATTTTTGATCTCGATGTATTTTATGCATGCTGTCTGCACATCCTTTGGAAGTGCAGTCTACCAGTTTGTACAAGCCGAAAATTACTATGTAAACGCTGTAATTCCGTTATGTGTAGCTAATAAAATAAATAAAAAATAAATTCAAAATTGGCAACACGAAATATTCTAACACATATTCACTTATAGTAGTTTTATAATGGCTTCAATAGGTTTGACATTTCGTTTGTGTGATAACATACATACATACATATAATCACAACTATTATCCCCGAAGGGTTAGTCAGAGACTAGGCAAGGAGGAAAGCAAAAGCAGTCCTCTACCATAGTCCACTTCTCACCAAAGAGCGACTGCACATGTGCTCAGCGTGACACGTAGAGAGCCCATCGCCGCTCTATGTTGTTTTATGTATGTGAAGTCTTTAGTCCGTTAGTCGCCTTTTATGACACCCAAGGGAAGAGAGGGTGCGGTAGTCTTTTTTTACCGCTGCGCGACACGATTAATTTAAGTGATAAGACTCATAATATATAAAAATAAAATAGGGACTTTAATTCTTGGACGTTTGGCTCTTGTGTGAGATGATAGATGCACATATGAGCTAGATGTGTCGACACGCTTGCCCCGTATCACAATCAAGTATGCATCAGCGCTAGCTCGGCTGCAAATATCGCAGAGAACCTCAAATGGCGCAAGTACGAGAATCTGACTGAGGAGCCGTTTAAGGAAAAGACATAAGGTTCATGGCTTTTAAAGCTTGGCGTTTGGGTGTTCATCAGGTTTTTAAAGACATTTCTAAAAAACTGGTGGAAGCCACCCGAGACCCCAGAGCCAACAGCCACCTGGGTCAACGTCTAAGCCACGCCATCCAGCGAGGTAATGCCGCTAGTCCACTTGATACACTGCCTAACGTGGGGATATTTGGGGGCAATTCTTTATTAATGTCAAGTATTCCTAATATTTGATTATTTGCGTTAAGAAACGCTCAAATAAATTCATTAAACGTTCCGTTATTTACATTATACAATCCCGCAAACCAGGCGTAGCCCGTCCTATAGGGGAAGCAGACGATCTATCATTATACTAGTAATTATTTCGGACCGAAGTACAATAAAAAAATAGAAAGTAAATATAATTTGTGCATTGTCGTTATAGTTAGTTCCTGTTCTATTTCTTTTTTTGTCTGTTCTAGGAGGTACTTACTTAAATGTGAATTTTGATTATTCAAGTCTCTTCTTTTTAGAAAAGTAAATAAAATAATATTAAATGATAATAAATTAAAAATTCTTACCATTCCACAAGATCATTGCGGTAAGCATTCGTACGATTGCTTTCCCAATTAACTAATACGGCGAAAATTTACTGTTTTCAAATGTTACATATGCAATTTCAATAAACGTTTTTAATCAAAAACATGGTGTGACATTAAACCCGTGCTGTTTAGTTACTGAAAACATAAACTCATTAAAAATAAAATTAAAACATAGATTGGTATCCACTGCGAAATAACGTACTACTATAGTACAGACAAATATTTAAGCTAAGCTTTCTGAACAGGAATTTTTGGGACGGGCCCTTATATTAGCGAATTATTAGCGAGAGGTCATGGACGACAATGGGCGATTTTCTGACAGCCCAAATTAAAAAGTAAAAATTAGTTCAAAAACACTCGATAGATGTCGTTTTATGAAAGCTGGGCTACTTATGGGCTGTAATAAATTCTACACTTTTACTTGTCTACCAAAAGAATAAAAAAAATAGTATTTACTTACCTATTTATATTCAGGACATCCAGAACCTATTTCTATTTTGGAATAGAATAAATATTACGCAGCCATACACGTGCTCTTCATGAACCCGCCTTTTACTAAGCGCCATACTAATCTATGCTAAGCGCCATCTATGAAGTCATTTACGAACCAATTTCTTTTTTTTTTTTTGATCTCGGAAAATCGCCCATTGCCTCCTTCTGCGAAACGATGGTTACCCACAAGGAGGCCGCGGAGAGGGTTGGAGGGTTTGCGAGGAGGCTATCCAGGCGGACCTGCCCCCTTACTCTGGAAAGCGATCGCTATTGGATCGGATTTTTATTGTGAATTTTCGTATTTTTAAGTTACGACACCAGCGCTAATTTGGATTCATGTTAGGTGAACTTAATAGCATTGAGTTTTGTATTTTTTTCACTTAATATCCACGCAATATGAATCCATATTAGCTCTGGTGTCGTAACTTAGGAGTACGAAAATCACAATACCAATCCGATCCAATTGCGATCGGTTTCAAGAGTAAGGGGTAAGGGGGCTGATCCGTCTTAGACGAGGCGGGAGAAGGAGGCGGCAGTACGCTCGCCTTTTTCCTCCACAGTCCAACAGCATAGAGCGGCGATGGGCTGCTTTTTTTTTTCTTGCTTTAGTTGTAACTTACATACTTCAGTAGTATAATAGTCGAGTCGTTATCCCATTAGACGAATATACGAACATTTATTGTGACGACCTCCGTGATCGAGTAGTTAGCACGCCTGGTCTGGTGTCGCGCCATCTCCGAAGTCCCGGGTTTGATTCCCGGTCGGGTAAATTAAAAGAAAAACGGTTTTTCTAAATGGTTTTCGGTTCTGGGTATTTATGTTCTATGATTACTTATGTATATTTATCCGCTATCTCACCATATTAACGAGTCTCAAAAGAATACTTATCTTGGACTAGATAATTCTTGAGCGTAAACAAATAAAATATTAATTTAACTTAATTAAATGACTTTAGGTGTAATTAGGCTTGCCAACGCCAAAAAAGGCATTTCCGGGATTACCCAGCTCGACATCCGGGACTTGGGTATATTACGCGGGACACAAACACAACACACCACATATAAAATGGTTAGTAAAAAATACTGACATGTATTTATTCTAATCATTTAATAAAAAAATCAATACAGATGCCTAACCCGAGGGTAGTTGGTACGAGATAGATACTTACCTATATCATATTATCACTGATTTCCGGGACAAAAAGCGTCCCCCAAGGGGTCACGGCGGGACGGCCCAAAACTGACCCAGAAGCGGGACGTCCCGGAAAATCCAGGACGGTTGGCAAGCCTAGGTGTGATACTGCATAGCAAGTGCCAGTTTATCTGCGTCTGTGGTTAGACCACTGGTTTCTGACCCACTGGTTCCGGGTTCGATTCCCAGCAGGGGGTAAATATTTGTACTCAGTCTAGTTGGTAGTAGGCCTTGTTTTAAGTTTGCCTGGTTAGCTACCACCATCGTATCTAAATTTGTTGCTGCTGTAACATTACTGTTAAAGCATTATCAGATAAAATATTGAGACCCTACTTGGGCGAGGTCTTATGACCGCCTGGAGCGCAGCTTTCCTGTATTCTCATCTTCCAGCCAACACCTCTTCACAAAAGCTTTAGAACGGGCCTCCCTGTGTATTTTGTCCTTGTCAACACGTCTTCTAGTCCAGCAGAACTTACCCGCCTCTTTGTCGCAGGGAAATGGAAAGTCAGGTCTTTGGTTGCAGGCTAATAATCCTAATCGAATACGGGCACTCTGCTAGACCGCTGTACTTTTCGCCTTGCCACTGTATTTAATACAAAAAATATAACCAGGATTAAGACCAAGATTTAGATCATACCTATTTCTAACACATATGCCCACAAGTTTCGGTCTCCTTTAATGATTTTTCGCATTTATGTAATGACACAAGGCAACGTTTTGAAGAAAAAAATGTTAATTTTTTTTTGTTACGCATCGTAAAGTTTTATGTGCAATGTTTGATGGCCTAGAACTTACAGTACTCTGACTCTCTTGTACCCAGGCTGGATTTTTTTTATATGGTGGCCACATGTTGCTGTATTTAGTTCTATAAGGTAAGGTAACACGAGATAAAATAAGAAACTTCTTGCATTAGGCAGACTGCATTTTTGTTTTTCGAATCGGCTGAATCCAAAGAAAGGTACTTACCTACCGAATTAGTGTTAATTATTTAGTGTTCAAAAAATATGTATGTATACATGAAACATCTAATCATTATAAAGCATTGATATCTATATATACTTGTTTATGGAATAAATTAATATATCACTAAAAAATGAACATAGATGGATCTTTTGATAGGTTTCAGCATATTGAAAAAGCATTGTTATCTAATTTTACTTTCAGTGAGTAAGTAGGTACCTAATTAATGTCGTAAATGTTAAAAACACCTATTAAAATAAAAACATTGAGTTTTCATCTACAGATTCTTTGGGATATTAAATTTGGAAAAATAATGAATATTGCATAGTTTACGCAAGCAAAATAGTGATATCTGCTTCATTCAAAATACATTTGCTTCTGCCATATTACCAAGACGCTTGTTAAAGTTAATTGTTACTAATTACATATGCATTTTTTCAATTTATTATTTTGCACACTTGCTTTTAAAACCAATTAAGTTGTTCAAACAATAATCACTAGAAGATTGATTTACTCAACATCATCATTACATTACCTACACAATTACCTACCCCCGTACGCAAACAAGCTAGCTTCAGAAAAATATCCTTACAATTTGTTGACGGGGCTTCCCGGTTAGTAGTCAGAGACACTGAGGTGTATTCCCTACACCAGTGTCTCTGACTACTAACCGCCTCGCTCTTCATCCATTGGTTTATGTCTAGGATTTTAGTGTATAACCTTAATGTAACCAAACTAATTAAGCTAGTTAGTAATGTTTTTCATTTTGTGTTAAATCGTTACGTGCCCTGCCAAATGTTTCTTTGAATATAGTGATACGATATTATTTTTATTTGATCGAAACATCAGTCATTCTCACTGAGCAGAGTGAAAAGTTCATGAACATAGTATTATAATTAATATAGTCAGTTATCTGTTTGCACATTTAGCCAGTGGCAAGCAGTGCAGCAAACTCCACTTGCTACTAAAACCACTTCTGACTAAAAAAACAGTCAAAAGTCGAAAGACTCACTCACTCACGGTCGGTAAAAACTTCATAAAAATAAAAAAAATAATAAATCTTTCTATCTATCTACTCAGACGGTAACACCCAAGGTAAAGGCATCTTCTTTTAATCACCACGCCTTGCGTTACTTCTGCTATCCGGATCCAATGTTGTCCCACCAACCAGACAATTAACATCTGAACGGGGAGGGCAGGTGGTCTTCCTCCAGACCTTCGCAAATCCCTTGGCTAGCATTAAAAATTTGCTGTCAAATAATTTATAAATACAAAATATTAGGCAATAGAGATTATGACTAAATGGTATTAGTTATAAGTGGTTAATTAAAATAACTTCTGACTTGGTGTAAAAAGTAAATTTATGCTCCAAGTACTCCAACCCAACAACTATTTCTATAATTAATTGGTACATTGTATTGTAGTAGTGTATTGCACTATTTATTATTTTTGCAATTTTTATTTTGTACGTTTGATAAATTGGAGTTGGTGATAACAAAACCGGGCTATGCATCGAACAATCCGAAAACACACTTTGTCCGACACGGGAATTGAACCCGGGACCATTATCTAGTCAGACACCGAGGCGAGGCGGCGAGACTAGATGTACCTATTTAATAAAAATCTACGGTAATAGTTTGCTAAATTATGATCAAACTTGATATTAACGACGGAATTATTGCAATTTGGGGGTCAAAGTTGCTCGCGTCCGTAGGTTTACCCTTGAGACCCTACACGTGATCCCTGGGTGGTGCTAAATGAGTGACACTGACTGACTGACGTGGTAGAGTCACGCTGCGTTGCAGCACGCATTTGGCCGGCTCGCCCGGCGTAATACGAATATTCGGCGTGAAATAATGGCACTTGGTGCTGTTGTGTTTCGTCCGACCAGTGAGGGTTCCGGAGGCCTCCCCCCCTCCTCCCATTCCTATTCCTTCCTTAAACCTATTCCTCCCTTAAAGGCCGGCAACGCGCCTGCGATTCCTCTGGTTTTGCGGGTGTCCATGGGCGGTGATTACTCTCCATCAGGTGAACCGCCTGCTCGTTTGCCTCCCTCTTTTATAAAAAAAAAATAAGAAAAAAATTATTGGCAAATTTTGCTGATTCAAAATCACTTTTCACTAACTACGTTCGTTACTATTTTTTTCAGTATAAAGTGATTTTGACCGGTACTGTAACATACGACTATTTATCCCCGAGAGTTAGTCAGAGACTACGAAATGAGAACCGCAGAAGCAGCCCTCTGCCATAGTCCACTTTTTACCAAATAGCGGCTGCACATGTGCTCAGCGTGACAGGTGGTGAGCCCATCACCGCTCTATGCTGTTGGATTTTAGTCCGTTAGTCGCCTTTTGCGACACCCAAGGGAAGAGAGGGGGTGGTAGTATTCTTACACCGCTACGCGACACGGTTGACTGTGCCATACTTGTAATTATTATTTTCTTCTAAGATATGTGGAGGGTTAATACATATTATTATTAAAATAATACGACCAACTCATCTCGTCTATTAGGTGTCGTTAAAGGCTAAGGAAAAGACTACACTACATCCAACAGCATAAATCGGCTACGGCTCACGTCTTATCACACTGAACACATATGCAGTTTTTTATATTTTTGTATTAGGTAGTTCACTAAAGGAGACGGACCGTCGTGGGCCTATGTTTAACAAGCAGGTAACAAGATGAAATATTGTTCATTTAAACACATATTGAATAGGTAAGATAAATATAAAAAATCAGCTTTATCTACAGTCTAGGAAAAAAGAAAACGACGTAAGAAAGAAGTTACTGTTATCGAATGAAATTAATCGAATTATTACAATACAACCAAGTTGTTTGATTTGTTAATTAATCGTTTGACTGCAGGTCAATTATATTAAATAATATCAAAAACATGTGAACACATGCATAAAACATGCCTGGTAATGTCTATTTACCTACCTACCTACTGGTGTAGATAAACTGTTGAGATTGGGTACCTACCTACCTAAATATTTTTACTCAATGTGGACACAAATAGCTAGGTACAAAAATACACTAATCTGTATTAACACATAATGTTCCATTACTTTAAAAAGAAATGCTTTTATAGGTTATTATTTGTAAAAAATAACTATTTCGGCGTAGGCTTAGATCAAAACAGTTTTAATCTAAGGGCGTAGGCTACTCTTAACCTCCCTTTTTCATAATCTTCTATTTCTCAGATCTCAGACTGCCAATTTTAGCCAAATTTTCACTAATCCTTTAATTTCATATTATTTTTCAAATAACTCTACTTTCATAGTGTTACACCTCAACTTCACCTCAAGCCCAAGGTTCTATGGAAGGTCGGCCGTCTCCTTTGCAGTGCTCATTGTCTAGTCGCCCTTTGGGTTGGGGGTAATAGTGATGATGTACATCATGTATGTACCTATATATTATTTCCTTTTTGTTAGTATGTTATATTTGATTGAGGAGCTCGATGGCGCAGCGGCTAGCGCGTTCGGCTTACGATCTAGCCCGCTAAGCAACTTTTGCAATGCCGGGTCGCTAGATGGGCTCCGGTCTGCCGCCGGAGGCCCGTGTTGCTCTATGCTAGATGGGTGACCAAATTAAAAACATCTCGAGCTCCTCCGTGCTTAGGAAGGCACGTTAACACACTGGTCCCGGTTGTTGTCGTAAGATGACAGTAGTTAAAACCCACCAACCCGCTTTAATAATAATAACCACATAGATCATATAGTGAGAGAAAAATTATTAGACAATATTAACAACATGAACAAATAATATTTAAAATTAAATATCACCAAATTAATTCATAAAATATTCACAAATTCAATACATAATAAAACATTCCAAATTAAATTATCAATAAATTAATTAATAGGTATCAATATCACCTGTTAAATGAAATTAAACAGAAAGATTAAACACGTAAATAAAATTATTTTGCAGTCACTACGTATTGGGCCAGCGTGGTGGGTCTAGGCCCAACATCCCCACGTGGTATTGTCCACGTAAGAGGCCTGTGCCCAGCAGTGGGGCGTTTATAGGCTGATGATGATCATTCTCAAAACACAAATTTTAGAAAATGAAACAAAACTGCAAACATGATCATCCCCAAGTCATCCCTTTCTGCCAAGAAGTCTAATTAGTTTTTTTTATGGCCGTGTGCTGTCAGCACATTTAGCCAGTTTATGTAAAGGCTATAATTAAATATTTTCTTTATGTACTAGTTAATGATAGTAATCAGTGGTGAATAAAATGATAAATATCCCCCCAAACTCTTAACTGTAAACTGTTTTTCTTTTCCGCCAAGAAGTCTCCTGAACGTTATTGTCAGATAATAAAAGATTGTTTTTTTATAGTTCTTTTTATTTTAGTTGTGGCACAATTAACGATCCTACTGAAAATTTAATGGTATTGGCTTCATCTTCTTCTTCAGGTTTTTTTTTGATTTCAATGTCAATCCTAATTTCTGGATTAATTTCGAGCGTAAATCCACCAGAACTACCATCAGGTTCAGATTTAGGCTTTTTAGTCGTTTTACCACTTGTCCTATTTGGTGTCCTACTTGGTGTCCTATTTGGTAGCTTATTTGGTGGCTTATTTGGTGGCTTATTTGGTGGCTTATTTGGTGGCTTATTTGGTGGCTTATTTGGTGGCCTCTTTGGTGGCCTATACGGTTTTGGTTTACGAAAACCTTTAGCCACCTGTTTAGATGAAGCCTTAGGTTTAGTCTTAGGCCTTATAGGGCGTTTTATAGTAGGCTTCGACTTGAGTCTGGGTTTACTGACGGCACTAGATGGTTCCGTAGGTAGACGGTCCATCCACCGCGGTGAAGTGTAGCTTGGTTCATATTGTTTAATATCTCCTGGGCGGCAACGTCCAGTATGCAGAATTACAAGTCTTGGAATAAAAGCTTGGGCACTTTTAAAGTCACAAAATGATCCGTACGTCTTTCCATTTGATGCGCAAATTACGGACGTACTTGGGTTTTTATAGGGGCATTTATACGGCCAGAATTTTCCATAACATAAAGTGCACCCCGCCCAGAGTAACAAAGCTGTAACAAAAGTTAAATAATATTTTTTTTAAATTTATAGTAACATTTAAACCGATAATTGATTGTGAAGTTTATGGCTACAGAGCTGAACTTTTTAATCAAATTAGGATAATTCGATAGCCAAAGTCGCGACGTCAAACCACTGTTAATTTTATGTACAATTCATCTGATTAAATACCGTAATGATTTAGTTACATATCGAATCCCTAAAATACACGGGCAACTTAAACTTACCTAAGGACTCAATCCTCATAGTTCTAAGAAGGCCACAAAAAGTCCCGTTTTCTGATAGACTGATATTACCTGCATTGTTGATGCAAGTATTGTTTTAATAGGCAGCCTTTTATAACATCTCATTAGAAATTACAAATAGATTTATGTTAAGTAGTTTCAATTATTTTTGAAATGCTAATGTTTGATTGATGCCTCGCTGGCTGAATGGCAAAGCGTTCGGCTTGGTTTCCGGAGGTTTCCGGAAACCCTGTGTTCCATTCCCAGGTTAGGAAAAGTGTGTTCGGATTCGATTTATAGCCAGGGTTTGTGATCATCATCAACCCGTGTTTGGCAAGCTTTATCCATCAATTTTCTATTTGACAGTTGTAACAATAAAATATGAAATATGTCGGAAATGGTAGTTTATGATTCAACGATAATATCCAGTAGTTTTTTTTATTAAGATAATTTTTAAATATTTTATTTTTACTAAATAAATTTGCGATTTTTTATCTGTGGATTTCAAGACCCGAAACACGGGCTGCAAGGGGCGGCCATGATTGAGCTTCATGTGACGTCACATTTTACAAAATTATCAAAAACTATGTGTCAGCTTTCAAGATAAGTTTCTATATTTATTGTAATGTGACGTCACAGAGCAAAATGTCACGTGACCAACCGTTTTCGCACAAAATTTGGAATTAATAAAGAAAAATGTGTCTTTTTCTGTTAAATAAAGGTTTTTTCAAAAGGATGCCATACGACATGACACCATAAAAATAACTAAAGTAAACAGTCCTAGCAGTTTCAACATCTGTAAATTGTCTAATTATTCTAATCGCATATGCTGCTGAACTGAGTTTGCCGGCCAAATTCGATATTCGGTAAGCTTAGGAAAACTGTCGAGTCTACCAAATCTAATTTAATACCATTCATTCTAACATCGTTTTGTTCGGTCTTGACATTTGGTAGTATAAATTTAATACATTCAGTTTTTTAGCATTTAGCTGTTAATTATTCGCAGTAAACCAACTGAGTACCTCTGAGAGAGCATTGTTGACATCGTCATAATTATTCTTACATCTAGTCACATTAAAAATGAGTGAAGTATCATCTGCAAACAATACAACATCACAGAAGTTTTCTACAAATAATGGCAAGTCATTGATATATATCAAAAATAAAAAGGGCCAAGAATTGACCCTTGTGGAACTCCCATTTTTACATGAGAACCGGATGACTTAGATCCATTAACGCCGACAGTTTGTGTTATAAAATTAAGATACGACTGTATCAAATTACGCGCAAGACCTTTGAGACCATACTAATTTAACTTCATCACCAGTTTCCGGTGCTCAACGCAATCGAAAGCCTTGGACAAGTCGCAAAAAACTCCAAGAGCGTTCTGAGACTTCTCCCAAGCATCAAATATATGTTTTATTAGAGCTACATCTGCGTCAGTAGTGGAACGACCCTTAGTAAAACCGAATTGCTTACTATGTAAAAGATTATTTAAGTTAACGTATTCCACTAACTTTTCGAGAATATTTTATTCATAAATTTTACTAAGTGCTGGTAGAATTGAAATTGGTCGATAGTTACTGGGGTCTTCTTTATTTCCCGATTTAAATATATATATATATATATATATATATACAGTCGTGGTCAACTAATTAGGGACAATCTCTAGTTAAGCCAAATTGTGAATTTATTTTTTATTTTCCAACGAGTCTTAACAATATTCCATATCTTTTACACGTAAGTATAATTAGTCATTGATGTGCCCGATTATACAAACAATAACAACTTCTTAAACATTAAACCTCTTTACAGTATAGCTGATAGATTATCAGTGTGCTATTTGTTCAAAGAATGCTGGCTGGCCATTTAATTAGGGACACTGAGATATTGCGTTCTATTTTCAAAATTTGAATCTCAATACTTTTTTATTTCTTCTTTTATTGTTTTGTGGTAGTTTTGGCGGCAATCCAGATTTTTAATTTTAAGTTTTGAGAATTATTTTGAAGAAATATGGGCAAAAATAAAAGTTGCGATCCAACACTACGAACAATTATCATGAAGTTTGTCGAGCGTGGTTGGTCATACCGAGGGATAGCAGAACATTTAAATTGTTCAAAAACTATGGTATGCAATACAGTGCAACATTTCAGGCGCAATAACACAGCTTTAAATGTGCCCAGGACAAAAAGATCGAGAAAAACAACTCCGCAAGAAGATAGAATGATAACCAGGTTAGCTAAGAAAGATCCGTTTCTAGGCTCTATTTTAATTAAACACGAAGTGTTTGGGGCAGACGAAAGAGCCGGTGTATCAGCGAGGACCGTTCGACGACGTCTGGTAGAAGCAGGGTTGTTCGGAAGAGTGGCTCGCAAAGTACCGTTGTTGAAGAAAGAACATAGAAATGCTCGTTTGGCGTTTGCACGTAAATATGGACATTGGACCTACGCCCAATGGCAACATGTATTATTCTCTGACGAGACCAAGATTAATTTAATTTCTTCAGATGGAAGGCAATACGTACGGCGTCCTGTAAAAGCGGAAATGAATCCAAGATTCACAAAAAAGCAGGTGAAACATGGCGGTGGAAACATTAAAATTTGGGGTTCATTTTCTGGAAGTGGAGTGGGACCTGTGAGAAAAGTTCAGGGTAACTTAGACCAACATCAATACAAAACAATATTGGAGGAAACTATGCTTCCCTATGCTGAGGAGCATCTCCCTATTATATGGACGTTTCAGCATGATAACGACCCGAAACATACCGCCCGTTCAGTCAAGTCGTTTCTTACCAGTCAGTCAGTATCGGTGCTAGATTGGCCAGCAAATAGCCCGGACCTCAACCCAATTGAGCACCTTTGGCACGAAATCAAGAAAAAAGTTTCAACTTATCGTACCACAACTTTAGATCAACTTAATCAAGCTTTTTGTGAGGCATGGGCAAACATTCCTATCGAAACATGTCAGAAACTGATAATGTCTATGCTACATCGGTGTCAAGCGGTAATTACTAACAAAGGTTTTGCTACTGGGTACTGATTTTACACGTAATAAAATGGAGCTTTTAAAAATATTATAATACTGGAGATTATTCGTTTTGTTTAACTCTATTCATTATTATACTTTACTGTCCTTAATTAAATGTCCAGCTACATAATTATACCTTAAAATTTAATACATGTTCAACCTTTGATATTAAATACTTTTTTCTATTTAATTATTCTCTTATTTACAGCCATTTATAGTATAGTAATCGGACCAAATTATGCAAATAATAGGTGCTGAAAAATCAATAGGGTTTTATATTTATATGTACATAACCGGTTATTGCTCTTCACTATCTTGAATGTCCCTAATTAGTTGACCACGACATTTAAATCGGGTATAACCTTACTTAAACTTCATAAGATCAGGAAAGATTCCCTTATCAACACACTTATTAAATATGTTAGCAAGATAGGGTGCAATAAAATATATAATATTTTTAATTATCTTTATAGACATGCCCCACAAATCACCTGTGTTTTTAATTTTTAGTAATTTGAAAGTTTTAATAATATTTTTAGAGTCAATATATTGAAAAATAAAAGAAAGATTACATTTGGGTACATGTTGTTCGAGAAAAGATTGTGCCGCCACTGGTGATGAATTTAAATTTGAGGTTGTTACTACAGGTATATTTATAAAGAAATCATCAAAAACATTAGCAATTTGTGCATCTGAATTGATAAGGTTATCTTTAACTTTTAGAGTAAAAGTGTTGTGGTTTTAATTTACCAGTTTCACGGTTGATGATATCCCAAGTGGCTTTTATTTTTTATTAATTTTTTTAGTTTTATCTTTAATTAAATTAGATTTTGCTAGTATGTGAGTGTGCATAAAAATTACTCTAAATGATTTAAGAAAGTTCTAAAACAATTTAGAGTAATTTTTTACATATTCTGATATTTTGTAAAATTGAAATTATGGTTATATTGTCTTAAATTATATAACTCATACAGTTTATTTCTACTTTTATAAATACCAGTCGTGGCCCAGTCACAGAACTTAAGCTTTTGTGAAAACTTTATTGTTTTAGATGTAAACACTGATTGTATTCTGTCTTTATTAAATCAAAGAGATTACTATATAGTACATCCGGATCATCATATATAAAGGGCAAAGTATCGATTTTAAAAGCTACATTGGTTTAAAAAAAAATATAATTATACTTAAGTATATCCTTAAATCTCTCTCTGAGAGAGTTAACAGCAGCGTACGGCGTGCAATTTTCGCAAATACGACGCGTGGTCGTCGTCGTCGTCGTGAAACTTCGCGGAGCTTACTGACCCGCTCGCATAGCGTTGTAAATCAAGGAACTGAAGGTGGACTTTCGATCCGAGCGTCAGTAACGCCGCGACATGACGCTGCGACAGTATAGGCCGATTTACACATCCATAGGTAAGTAAGTAAGTGAGTAAAAACTACGTGTGGACGCCGGGCGGCAAGTAAGTAAGTAAGTAAGTAGCGACTTGTCGCAGGATAGAAACCAGTTCTATTTTTTGGACAGGACAGTAGCGCGTAACCCCTCCCGCTACGTCTCACGCTCCCCGCCAACTTAACTTGCCGCCGTGTGGACGGCACAAGTAAGTAAGTTCATAAGTTGACACACCACGAAACGCATTCTGTCTGCCTGCCGCCCGTGCAGTGCTTTTTGTTCTTTTACTATTTTGTTGTTGTATGTGTGTATATATGTAGGTATGTATTTATATTATGATCGTTTGTTTGTTCACGCGTTTTTTCCATGCGTGGACAACACACAAGCATACATACAAATATTACAATCTAATAAAAGGTTTAAAAATTTACTACCTACCTACAGTAGTGGCTGCAGCCCCTACGATTACCAACCCTGTTTGCAAACAAGGTTGGTACCTACTATATTTCTGTGGTACAGTCACCAGCATTAAGATGTGATGATGCAAAAATATCTGATATATATATATATATGCCTTCCACCAATGATTCGACATTTTTGCAGGCCGTCGATAGTCACATCTTAATTCTGGTGACTGTACCTACTACTCGATTAAAATCACGTGGATTTACAACTATCGTCGCTATAGGATTTCTGTCAAACTTTTAAAATAGCTATCAAACCAAGGCGCCACGAGATTCTAAGCGAGTTCCTAGTCCTTCAGTTCCCGTGGATCTTCTACAGACAATTCTTTGAACAGCTGATAGCTTGCACCATGAACATTCCTTCTGCTAATTCATTTTCGTTCCCAAGTCCGTATAGGATTTTGGTGTTCAATATTTATTTAATTATGGTTTTCTTCTATAACCACATTTAATATTTCTTTCAGGTCTATTACATCTCGACTGTGATTTTTGCGTAAAATGCCCATTTTCGCAATTTCTTCAAATTTTGCAGTTGTATTTATCGTTTTTAACGAATTAGTATAATAAATTCATGCTTAATATTACAAATGTCTACTCTGCGAGGATAAGCTGAGTTCAAACGGCTGGCGCATCGCATTTTGAAGTAATTTTGCAGTTGTATTTATCGTTTTTATCGAAATAGGATAATAAATTCATTATAAACCTTTATTAATCATGAAGTAACGATTATTCTGGTATAAATTTTGCTCAATAATATTATCGTAGATAGGAGAAATTCACATTTAACTTAAAGCTATTTTTATTTCATTTGTTTAGAACAGTAGTTCAATCTAGGAGCTCAAAAAAGTGCCTTCGCGCATTTTATGAAAATCTTTCAATTTTGAGTTTAATTAAAAAGTTAAGCATTTTTTACAAAAAGCGAGGCCGCTACGCACTATGCCAATAGCTATTTTACACTATTCAATAAGTCAAAATTATTAATGTATTTTTGTTTCTGAAATCCAAAACGCCAAAATTGGCCATTTTACGCAAAAATCACGGTCTAGATGTAATAGTAGGCCTCTTAAGTGCTGGCACACTTCATCACAATCCATTGTTGGCAGGACGTGTCTCGCGTCCATCGTCGCAAGGTTCTGACAAAGTATGAACTTCGAACTTACTTACTTACCGATAAGCAAAATTCACCGTTTGGACGTTGCTGTCTACTTCTCGATTAAGTAAGCAAGGAAGTAGTAAGTTGAACTTACTTACTTACTTATGGATGTGTAAATCGGCCATAAGTGACAGTGAGTGTCGCGGCGTTACTGACGCTGCGACCTGACGCTGACGCTGGGATCGAAAGTCCACCTTTATACCTTCCTTATCTGGAATGTGAACGAGATGCCGATTCACGGTCCGAGTGAGTAGCTTCCAAGAGGCGCGAGTCCCTTTCAGGCTGACATACGTAGACAGACGCTGATAATATGTCACCCATATGGGTGACCATCATAATACAATGTCTTAGAATATTATATTGAAACTGTTGCTGGATATCATAATATTAAATAAGGTTAATAAATATAAAACTTGGATTGAAACGAGGTGAGCCAATCTTGATGTCTTAAAATAACTATAATGTAAGGTTAGGATTAATAAAACACAAAGAATTTCATAAGCATATTTTGTTTTTAATCTGCTTTTATGACCTCTGCCTTAATTTCTCAACACCCGACACGACGCCTTGCTGTTCTAGAAATGTTTGAGCGCCATAAGAAATTTTATCGTACATACTGATGTCCGGGATGTGTTCGACATAATGCCGGGTTATCTTAGCTCTTTGGTCTGTAGCTATGCTCTGTAGTCAGATATGTGTACCTCTCAGTTAGCTGCGGGGATGTGTAAAGCTGTTTATAGAACTCCTCGACCTCTTCCACAACTTCGGACCAGCAAATCTGGTAAACTGCTCCTGAGCGGAATTTTCTAGAGTGTTCATCCCTTTATCTGTCAGTTGAGGTAGAGAATAGGCTTGCTGAAGTGAAAACTGCAAATAATATAATAGTTTTTGACGTCTGTTAGACTTGGGATGACATAATGCCAATTTTTGCAGTCTATTGTTAAACTTACTACAAAATATTTGTTTGCGTTTTAGTGAATAAAAATTAAGGAAAAAGTTAGCAGGACAATTTAGGTTCAGAAAAAAATCGGTTCAGTATTAAAACATAAACAGACAATACCATAGATCTAAACAATAGAGGAAATACGTTACAACTTACAAGCGTACCGCGCGCGCTTCTTGCATACTATGACAAAAAGTCGGAGTAGCATCGTATACCGTGACAGTCGTCAATTAGAGCATGAAACCGATTCCAAAATAACCGGGAAAAACCGATTCCAAAATAACCGGGAAAAACCAATTCTTTATTGTCCTGTAAAAACCGATTCTTAAATTAGTAAGAATCGATTATCAATTCTATTCTCCTCCGAAACCGATCCTCGTTAAAAAAATCCCAATCCTACTGCTTAGACGGCATAAGGTGTGATGGCGCCCACAAGAATCACAATAACATCCGAATAAGCGCATTTTGATAATGGTGGTATTAAAGGACGGTATCTGACGCAAGTATATGATCATTTGTTGTCAATCCCACCTACATGTGTGGAGACCGCGTGATTGTTTTCATCGGCAAGCTTCATTTGCAACCGCCACCGCACATCGTTGAGATAGGAGCTTTATACGCCTTATCATTTTTACGTTCTTATTATCATAATCCGAAGTCTGAATAAAAAGAAATCAGCAGCTAAGACAAAAAGTGTTCTATGTAAGATTACATAGGCCGTCACCATCACCACCAATCATCACCACATAGCTCAAATATCTAGTTTATTCAAATAAGTCTTCAGAGGCACACTTGTTGCAACAATAAAATATGAAATATGTCGGAAATGGTACTTTATGATTTAACGATAAATTTCAAATAGTTTTTTTTATTAAGATAATTTGTAAATATTTTATTTTTTGTAAATTTGTAAATTTTTAAATATTTTATTTGCTATGTGTGAGACTTTTTCCTTGATGTTCCCCTCCTTTTATGTTTGATTGTTATTTTTCCTATCCCTAAATCTTGTGCAATTTATTGTTACCAAAGTATGAGAGGACTAGAAGTGATGAAACAGTACTAGTTACATAGGGTAGGAGGAGTCCTACCAATCCTAGACCCTATAAGAACTAGCTGTTTCTGTGATGTTCTCGTGTTTTATTCTAAGTACCTACCTAAATAATTTTATTTTAATAAACAAATATTAAAAATGTGTTTTTAACATAATTATAAACTACCAAATAAGCAAAAAAGAATCGCAAATAACGACTAAATAACAAAAAATAATGTTTTATTTAAAACGAGCTGTCCCGGATTTCTGTGCCCTAGTCCCGGGGGACTTCGTGTAGTCACCAGCATTAAGATGTGAAAAGCCTGAGAATATCTGATCATTGGTGGAAGGAATATATACAGGGTGGAAAAAAGACCGTGGTTGGAGGAAAAGTACCCTTAATATTGATGATGGCAAATTTTACTGAAAGGAAACATTCCTTTATTTTCAAAAATAATTAAAATACATTTAAAGATGATTGAAAATTCACCTGCTTGAGCCAGGAATCAAACCGGTGAAATGTGAAATCCTTTATTTTATTATACCAACCGAAAAAGTCATTCTCAAGTATCAATATCTCTTTAAACAACATTGTATCTTAAATTAAAGACCAAGAAAAATAATGTTTTTATTGTAAAGCTTACACTTAACTCATGAATTGCTCAAAATGAGACCCATTTTCACGTATGCACATAGATTTTTGTCTATCTGTAATTTAAGGTATATACTAAGTTCGTTGAAAAGAAATTGATCCTTATGAATGACTCTTTCGGTTTGTATCATAAAATGCAGGATGTTTTTATTTTCACATTCACCTGTTTGCTACCCGTCTCAATCTCGTAATTAAAAATCTTTAAATGCAGTTATAATTATTTTTGAAAATAAAGGATTGTATCTTTTCAGTAAAATTTGCCATTATCAATATCAAGGGTACTTTTCCTCCAACCACTGTCTTTTTTTCCACACTGTATATTATCGATGGGCACAATAAATAAAAATATGTGTTGTATTTTATTCTATTCTCGGCTCATAGGTAAGCTTTAGAGAAAATCTTTAAAAGTAGTGAGTAGAAAAAAAAAACATTTATTGTTATTAAGGTCGTTAAAAAAACATAAAACATCAAAGTTTTGAGGTCATATAAAAAGAAAAGAGTAAATTCGGGGTAACTTTTTAAATTTTTCTTGCCGTAAGGAGAACTTAATAATTGAATTTTAGTAAAGCTAAAAAGTAAAAAAAAAAGTAATTTACTAAGAACTCACACGGCCTTCTTGAGAGAATTTTAAATATGATGATGATGATGACGATGATGATGCACTGTTTTGTTTTATTTGCTAACATTCATGCACGTTCACAAACACTAATATTCGACAAAAATTCATGCACGTTCACAAACATTAATACACAAATTATAGAAAATAAAACAAAACTGCAGATATGACATGACGCTCCAATTTCCCGCCAAGAACACCTATAAACTGTGCCTAAACGTTTACCAGTTAGCAGAAGCTTATTTTTCTTTATAATTTAAAATTAAATTTAATTTTAGTTGCCACTCGCTCAAACAAAATTGTTTCTATTAACAGTTTTAATACGGTATATTTCTGATGTTGCAGTTTTTCCTTTTTGTTTTAGGCTTTATATTTTAAGTGGTCGTCCGGGAAGCACAGTATTAATCTCAGTTGATACTGAATCTTTATTCATTTATTGGCTCATCGGCTTCTGTGTTGTCATTAGGTTCGGTAGTTAATTCGTTTTCATCTTGTTCTTTTTGTTCTTTTTCTTCATCGATCTCTTTGTCGACTTCATTTTCATCTTCTTCATTTTCTTGAGATTTTTCTTTTTCTTCTTCAATCTCTTTGTCGTCGATCTCTTCATCGATGATCTCTTTGTCAGCAATTTCTTCATTGACGATTTCCTCATCGACGCTTTCATTATCTGAATTAGAATCTGCCTTAGGTTTTTCAGGTTTAGGCTTAGGTTTAGGCTTAGGTTTAGGCTTAGGTTTAGGCTTAGGTTTAGGCTTAGGTTTAGGCTTAGGTTTCGGCTTAGGTTTAGGCTTAGGTTTAGGCTTAGGTTTAAGCGTAGTTTTAGGTTTAGGCTTAGGTTTAGGCGTAGGTTTAGCTTTAGGTTTAGGTTTAGTCTTGGGTTTCATAGGGCGTTTTTGAGTAGTCTTAGAATTTGGTCTGGGTTTACTGACGACACTAGATGGTTCAGTAGGTAGAAGGTCCAGCCACCATGGTGCAGTATAGCTTTGTTCATATTTTTTTATATCTCTTGCTCGGCAGCGTCCACTATGTAAAATTACAAGTGTCGGAATAAAAGCTTGGGCACTTTTAAACTCACAAAATGATCCGTACGTCTTTCCATTTGATGCGCAAATTGCGGACGTACTAAATGGGTGTTTATAGGGGCATTCATACGGCCAGAAGTTTCCATAACATAAAGCGCACACCGCCCACAGTAACAAAGCTGTAACAAAAATGTGTTGATTTTATTATTTTCCATTATTGCCTTTTATAGTAACATTCAACTGATAAACTTTTTGTATAGGCCGACAAAGTTGATAATTTAAATAATTTAAAATAACTTTAACCGCCTTTGTTGTCTAGTGGCTAAGCCACCGGTCTTAGACCCAGAGGTTCCGGGTTCAATTCCCAGCAGGGGTACATCTTTGTGTACTTGGTTTGGATGGTAGCAAAGCATGTTAAGTCCGCCTGGCTAGCCACCACCATCTTATCTCAAGTGTGGCGCCATAACAACAATGTTAATATCATTGTTGTGATCCGACAGCTTAAAGGTAAGATAGCCATTTCCTCAGTGGTTGAGGATTCCGGGTGAAGCTCACTTCCACCTGCGGCCTTATCATTACTTACCATCAGGTAAGATGAAGGCTTACCCGTAATGGATAAAGAAAACTTCGTTTTTAAAAGGTAAGTCGCTATTAATTGTATCTAAAATAGTTCTGCTTAATAATTAGTTACTTACTCAATCCATAAAATAAACGAGCAACTAAAACTTACCTAAAAACTTATACCTCATAGTTCTAAGAAGACCACAAGTAGTCTCGTTTTCTGATCGACTGAAATTACCTGCATTATTGAAGCCACTTTTGTTTTAATGGGCAGCCATAAATAACATCTCATTATAAATTACAAATTGATTTCTGTTAAAAGTTTCAATTATTGTTTTTGAATACTTACCTCCTATTGTTTAATTGGCACCTCGCTGGCTGAGTGGCAATGCGCTTGGCTTGATATCCAGAGACCCTGGGTTTCATTCCCAGGTCAAGAAAATTGTGTTTCGGATTCAAGTCATAGCCAGGGTTTGATAACATCATCAACCCGTGATGGCAAGTGGTTAAGCTAATATCCATAAATTGTAGCAATAACTTGATTTCAATTAATTGTTAATTTCATTATGTATTTTGTTAATATTAATGTAAATAATAATATTTGTGTACATTGCATGCCCGATAATGGGCAAACTGATAATACTATTTTATTATTTTAAGAATTTGTTACGCAGTCTATGCAATAAATAATTTTTTTTTTAATAGTAGAAGTAGGCAAACGAGCAGGCGGGTCACCTGATGGAGAGTAATCACCGCCGCCCATGGACACCCGCAAAACCAGAGGAATCGCAGACGCGTTGCCGGCGTTTAAGGAAGGAATAGGAATTGTGAGGGGGGGGGGGTTAGGCCTCCAGAACCCTCACTGGCCGGACAAAACACAACAACAGCACCAAGTGCCGTTATTTCACGCCGGATATTCGTGAGAGGGTGGTATTACGCCGGACGAGCCAGCCCAATGCGTGCTGCAAATGCAGCGTGGCTCTACCACTCCAAAAAGAAGAAGTTCTATTCTATTCTATTCTTGAGATCTTTGCCCAGCAGTGGGATAGTTTACTAGTACGGGCATTACTGTTTAATTATTCAATGTTGTTTACACAAATGTTTATAATATAATAATGTTATTTAATAATGTGTTTTCTAAACCAAAACATATTTAAATATTTATTTATTTGTAAATTAAACTCAAACTTAAAATATATTTATTCAATAAACTCAATTTATAAGTACTTTGAATCGTCCAATTTTTTTTACCCTACCACTCACTCAGGACGTCATTTTTAACTGTGGCAAAGAACGGGCGCAAGAAACCACAGCCCACATAAGCAATGACATTTCCAAAATAAAATGTTTTTCCTCGTTTAATAGCAAGTTATGTACACTAAACCAGTGAACAATATTTCGAGACCGCATTATTCACATCGTCATAATTTGGGTGTCGTCGTTTGACTTTGATAAAATTAAAGTATCATCAGCAAACAATACTATCTCATGACTGTCTTTTACAAAATAATGTAAGTCATTAATATAAACCAAAAACAAGGATGGACCAAGTATTGAACCCTGCGGAACTCCCATTGTAACCACTGATCCCGGAGATCTTTTACCGTTAATGTCGACATTCTGAATCCTGTTACTCAAGTATGATCTCATGATTAAATCTCATAATTAGAAGGCTCAAATAAGCATCTCTATAGCATAAGCATGTCCATAGTAGTTAAGCTTCCTGACCAATGTTTCATCTATAACACTATCGAAAGCCTTGGATAAATCACAAAATACCCCTAGGGCATTCTGTGAGTCCTCCCAGGTATTAGGATTAAAAGCTCAACGCCGGCGTCAGTTGTTAAGCGACCCCTACTAAAACCATACTGTTTACAACGTAAAAGTTTATTTCTTTAAAAATGAATTTGGTCTAGCATCAACTTTAAAAAAATTTCACTAAATGGTGGTAGCACAGAAATAGGTCTAATATTAGAAGGGTCAGAAGTGCTACCCGATTTAAATAATGGAATTATTTTACTATGTTAGGTCAGAAAAAACACCACAGTCAATGCATTTGTTAAATTTGCAAGCTAAAACTGGAGCTATCGTCATAATTACTAATTTAGCGACGTCCACGGAATTACGCCACAGATCAGCAATTTTCTTTTTATTGAGAGTGTTAAATGTTTTATTATAACATAGCAACATTTAATTTGATCGCCTCTGTAAAGGCCGTGGCGTTTCGACTACTTTTACAGTAACTTGCATAGGGCTATCAGAAGTACATAAAGCTACATACTTTCAATTGGTGAACGCATTCGATTGTTGATATATCGTTATATTTTTTGCTTTAACTAGTACTGGCACGGAACTGCACTTAAAATTTGTGAATTAATGCTTAAATTATCTTATCATTAGCTGAAGGACGTCCACTGTTAGACAAAGGTCTCCCCCATGCATCTTAAATTATGTATGTATATAATTCTTTTACGAATGTGTGTATGTAAATACACACACACACACACACACACACACCCCCCCCCCCACACACACACACACACACACTCACACACACACACACATACTATATTGTTGTTTTGTTTTCATTTTTATTATTTAAAGGTTCTCATTGCAAGATGATTAATTGTTGTACACTTTAAATAATGGGAGGGGAGCCTGAAGTTCTATTTGACATTATAATTTTAGATTCATAAAGGGGCGCGCTGCATTCGGGTCCTAGGAAAACGGATCCGAAACACACTTTGCCCGATCGACCTGGGAATTGTACTCTGGGAATTGTAATTGTCTCAAAGTGTATCTACAGTGGTGGCATGTGCGTCGGGTCGTTACGTTTCCTCAAACATGGTTGAGCGAAGCGATGGCTGATACACATGTCACACTCGTGAACGGGTGCCGCCTGTGGAGGCTGGTCTGCTCTTGCAATCTTATTTTTATTTGTAGTAGAAATAATCTTTCTTTTTCTTGTTTCAAAGATACTGTAAGGCGTTGTTCAT
The DNA here is from genome assembly GCA_963921215.1 of Scoparia ambigualis. Lineage (NCBI taxonomy): Eukaryota > Metazoa > Arthropoda > Insecta > Lepidoptera > Crambidae > Scoparia > Scoparia ambigualis. Next base: position 10,158,483 of record OY992507.1, read on the forward strand.
TTTATTTTATATTGAGCAATACCTGTTTTTTATTGGAAATTCTTTTGTTTGTGTTGTCTTGTAATCGTATTAAATGTTTTTTATATTTGTTATGGAAAATGTCCTTTTATGATATGGAATGAAATGCAAGCTAATATATCGCTGAAAAGTAATAAGTAATAAATAAATAAATAACTTTCCTACACTCACACCAATTATCTAGCCCAAGAGAAGCAACGGATAAACATACTTAAAATACATACTCATTAAAAAAACACCCAGACCCGAGACAATTTAGAAAAACAATAATTTCTAAATTGACCCAACTGGGGATCGAAGCCGGGACCTCGGAGATGGCGACACCATAAAGACCGGTGTACAAACCGCTCGACCAAGGACAGGAAGTCCTCGAGTGTCATCGTGTGATCAATGTGTCGTGAGTGTCAAGTGGTTTACCGGGAAGGGAACTTCCTTGACTGTAACTTGTTTTCTTTGTGGAAAGGTTTTATCGTGCTATGCCCTACTAATACCTACCCTTTGTGGAAAGGTTGTGCCCAGCAGTAGAACGTGTATTGCTGATGATGTGAGTTTGTTGTATTTTACATGTGGAAGGTCTGTGCCCAGAATTTGGAATTGTGGTGGTCTCATAGTATTTGTTGTTTTCAATTGTTTTCAAGTTGTTGTCAAATCAATTATGCTACCTTAAGAAAAAGTCAAAAATCTAGCAGCACAACGTGTATCGGGCCCGCTTATATATTTAAGAAAAAATAACATGACTCGAAAGAACGGTAAATCTCTCAATTACAAAACAAATTCATTTCTTTACAAATATTTAATAGTTAAAACTCTCATAATATTTTCCAATCTACTAACTCACACATACATTTCATAACTGTGAACTTTTGGACGACGTTTGCCTGTGGTGGTTCGTCGTTTTTTTGGTTTACGCGCCGTGTGATCCTTTCCTCGAGGCGATTTCTCATTAGAAAGAACACATTGACCATCGTGTTCGAAACTAAGTGTTGGCTCTAGCAAAGCCTTATACTCTATAACACATTTGTTCTGATAAGTGTTCCCATCAGAGCCGCATACTGGAGCCCAAACAGCCGGGCAACGATCTATATCACTCTCCATAAAGTCGTGGTGGAATCTAGATAATTTAGACATTAGCACACTTGATCCAACAGCTGGCCATGCACTATGTTGCTTTAATTTAATTCTTCGGTCTTTCGGTGTTCGATTCCATGAACTCCACTTGTATTTATTATCTGTTGTCTGAATTGCAGGACAAAGCCATTCATTCTCAGTATCCAAATCGTCAGGGTAGGGTGTTATTTTCAGTTTCAATTGTGGTTTCTCACTTCGAAGAGAATACAAATAATCCAAGCTCATCAAGTTCTGTTTAATGTACTTCTGGCAGGGTCCGCCGTGTATCGCCAGCAGGTCCTTGTTCTGGAGCTGGGCCCTTTTGAGCTGGCAGATGGATTGGTACGTCTGGCCGTCACTGCCGCATACTAACCCTGCCGCGACGCTCTGCCAGCTGCGCCAGCTCAGCAGCCCGCATAAGAGAACCGCATACGCTGCAAAATAGCTTACTTGTACAACAACAAATTATAAAACTGTGTCTAGCAAATTGTTATGCTGTGGTCTCTGCCTACTCCTCCGGACACGTTTACGTATCATGTATGTATGTCAACCCGTTATGGCGGAAAACTTTGTCCTGCGAAGCCATGCAAAGAAGTGCACCCAGTACACTTCATAAATCGTCTGAAACAGACGTAAAGGTGAATGATGACGATGTTTTGTTTTTTTTTCATCAACAACGGGTATGCGCTTGACCTTCATCTCACCTGATGATAAGTGACGATAAGGCCGAAGCTGGAAGCGCGCTTCACCCGGAATCCTCATCTACTGAGGAACTGGCTATCTTATCTCAAACTGTACGAAACACAACAATGCTATAAACATCGTTGTTATGGCGACACACTTAAATAAGATGGTGGTAGCTAGCCAGGCGGACTTAACAGCCCTACCACCAACCAAACCGAGCACACAAAGATGCAGATGCAGATGCAAACAATTATTTAGCACTATCGTGGCTAAATAATTGATTTTTTTTACCAAATAAAAATAATATAGCTTCAGTACCCAATATTAACATAACAATAGTTTGAGCTATCCCAGAGGATATGCAATACCCTTGTGGGGGTAGACTAAAATGTTTCAACAAACTATTTAGATCACTTTATTTTACTTTGGCATGTAAAGTTTCATTAACTCATTACTTTGTAAATTTTTAACTTGAATGTTTGTATGGGAAATCGAAATGCGTAAATCCTTTTTGTAATTACTTAACAAACAACTATAATAATAATTAAAAACTTAAAATCAAAACAGTTTATAATGTTTTTTAAAGACCTTCTGTCGATTCAATCTCATGTCCATTTTGTTCAAGTGGGAAAGTTCACGCCCATGGGACATTTTTAAAGTTTTATAGATGGTGATCATTAAAAGTGACTAATTATCTTAAAATACGTGAACCGTATCGCGTAGTGGTAAAAGAACACTACCACCCCCTCTCTTTCCTTGGGTGTCGTAAAAGGCGACTAACGGACTAAAGACTGAACATACAACCAACAGTATAGAGCGGCGAGCACCGCTGGGAATCGAACCCGGGACCTCTGGGTCTGACACCGATGTATGTATGTACAAGATTTTGTGTTGTAGTTGTACTGATTATTACTACTAGATATTTTGTTTGCATTAGGAGCTTCATTCGCGTTCTATCTGAAAAAGTCAAGCATTTTTAGGCGAGATATCATATTGTATTTATTATCAATGAGCAAGTAGCAGCTAAGACTTTAAACTATCGCGTTGCATTACATTAAAACTATTTTAACGGGACCTAACACGATTAATTTTTGTAAGTAAGTACATATCTACTTACATATCTACGTACTTACTTACAAAAATTAATCGTGTTAGGTCCCGTTAAAATAGTTTTAAGTAGCAGCTATTTTAATTATTACTCTACGATGCTTAGGTTTTATACGACAAAGAAACAACGCAGTAAAATACGATGTCGCCTTCTTGGTCTAAGTATGCTTAACACCTAACGTGTCTTCAGTTAGCAACAATCGAAAAAGCAAGCAGCAAGCAAGCAAGTCAATCTACCACAAAATGTCAACTTTCTTCAAAACGATTTTGAACTCTATCGTTCGGGTATAAGGGTCAAATATCGATTGGAGAAATTTTAGCTTTGAATAGGTTGATGTGCTGGCGTGTGTACATCGACAATAAATACATTATAGTATTTATAACTACCGGACCCTCGCGGTTTTACCCGCGTGGTACCCGTTCCCGTGGGAATATCGAGATAAAATATAGCCTATGTCACTTAAGAAGAATGTAGTTTTCTAATGGTCAAAGCATTTTCTAAATCAGTCCAGTAGTTTAGAAGCCTATTCAATTCAAACAAACAAATCTTTCATCTTTATAATATTAGTATAGGTTAAAAAACTCAACGAGGGCAGCACTAGCGACTAGCGACTGCGAGCCCTTAACATCGGCTGAGTTGAACAAGTGACGAAATGATGAGAATGTAATTGATATTTTAGGCACTTCACTCTTTAAAGACATTGCCAAGCTTATGGCATTCATTTTCACGGAGGAAACAGAGTGATGGGACGGGGTTGCACAAAAGATCCCAATGGGTCGACGTGCTGCTGCGAGAGGGAGACCTCTGCAATGCCCACTAAGATAAGATAAGATAAGATAATAATGTATTGAGCTTCTTCAAGCTTCTGAAAACACGTTAAGGGGAGGTATTTCGGGCGCTTCTATCTCGCTTGGTTATATAAAACGATCGGTTATACCTCCTCAAGTTATCTATTAACTTAATTTTGGTAAATGACTCATAATAACAAATCACTTATTTTAAGAATAAAACCTGGAAAAGAAGATAAAATGACACAAAAATATGTAGCTTTATTGTTGAAACTTTGCATTTACAATGCTATATTAATATAAAATAAAATGTTTACTAGAAAAAAATCAACCAGTCTCAGGAAGCTCGAATGGGATTCAAACCCACGACCTTTGGATTGCGGTCCACTGCTCTAACCGCTGAGCTACCGAGACCCCAGAAGACTCACTGAATTTTTCCTAGTAGTTTGATTTACGCTGCAAGCCAGCGGTATTACGTCACTGTGAAGTCTACCCTCACAGTCGAAAGAAATACTGTTGCAAGTATTTAACAATCGATAAAGACGTAATTGCTTATAAATATCTTTATTGTTGAAACTTTGCATTTACAATGCTATATTAATATAGAATAAAATGTTTACTAGAAAAAAATCAACCAGTCTCAGGAAGCTCGAATGGGATTCGATGGGACCTTTGGATTGCCGGTTAAATACTTGCAATAGTACAAAAGTACAAAAATATGTAACTTTGTGAATTTATTCTATCGAGCCAACTTTATCAAATCGTGTTTCCATCGGGTGTATTTCACAGAATAAAGCCTCAACAATATTTCATAATTTTCGCAGATTTTAATTTTACTGTTTACTACTTCAAAAAGTAATTCTAAGAACGTGATATTTTAATTTTTCACTAACACCTAGCCTTAAGCCGTATGTCCCTTCATACATACAAACATATAATCACGACTATTATACCCGAAGGGTTAGTCCGAGACTTGGCAATGAGGACCGCAAAAGCAGTCCTCTATAATAGGCGTTCACCAAATAGCGACTGCACATGTAGTAAGCGTGACAGGTGGTGAGCCCATCGCCGCTCTATGCTGTTGAACGTATGTGCAGCCTTTAGTCCGTTACTCGCCTTTTACGACACCCAAGGGAAGAGACGGCGTAGTAGTATTCTTTCAATATAACTTTTTTTACCAGAATGGATTTGAATTGCCTTCCTAAATCATTTGGTTACAATATGTGTCATGCGAGTCCATAATTTGTAATATGTTTGTAAAGAAAAATTATTTATAAATGATTTATTTATTATTTTATTTAATTATGCATTCCATGGGTCTTAACAAAAATTTTAAGAGCCGTATCGCGTAGCGGCTCATCAATAGAATACTACCACCTCCTCTCTTCCCTTGGGTGTCGTAAAAGGCGACTAACGGACTAAAGACTGCACATACTTCCAACAGCACAGAGCGGCGATGGGCTCACCACCTGTCACGCTGAGCACACGTGAAGTCGCTATTTGGTGAAAAGTGAACTATATGGCAGAGGACTGCTGCTTTTGCAGTCGTCATTACCTAGTCTCTGACTAACCCTTCGGGGATGATAGTCATGATTATGTGTATGAATGTATGTTTTTTTAAGAAAACGGTGACACAACTTACAAAACTCCATAATCAGAGGCTGGTTGGAGCTGCAACCATTGACTGACGATATTCTTGAATTGACCTTCTATAAAATCGCCATTTGGATCTCCAATCGCCAATTATTCAACGTCGACATCATTCCAATCATGTTTTGTATGTTTAAGGGAAGGTGTATAATACATATTTTGGCATTGTAATGACGATTAGGTGATTATTTATTTAAGAAAACGTGCTCTTAAATTCCTACTTGGTTCTATTTTAGATAAGGAATATGGGTAGTGGTAGGCAAAGGCTCACTTGTTGGTTTTTTATCAATAGTTTTATTTTTCTTCAACGGGTAAGCGCTTGGCCTTCATCTCACCTGATAGTAAGTGACGATTGTGGAAGCGCGCTTCACCCAGACTCCTCAACCACTGAGGAACTGGCTATCTTATCTCAAACTGTACGAAACACAACAATGCTATAAACATCGTTGTTATGGCAACACACTTAGATAAGAAGGTGGTAGATAGCCAGGTGGACTTAACAGCCCTACCACCAACCAAACCGAGCACACAAAGATGTGCCCCCCACTGGGAATCGAACCCGGGACCTCTGGGTCTGAAACTGGTGGCTTAGCCACTAGACCACAGAGGCGATTAAAAAATAAATAGTTATTCCATAACATATTATAACCTATATAGAAAGTCCTTAACATTATATAATAATATGTATAATGTGCACACTGTTGGTATGTGTGATAAATAAATAAATGTTATATCAAATATTCCTAGCGTAGTTATACTTGCACAAAATGTTATTGGAGCTCTAGGTTTTTCTTTTAAAAATGTACATAGCTTGATGTGCGTTTTTACGCTAAGTATATGTACCTACCTATATTATAAAAAAAATATATATATTAATATTGATAATATCAAAATAAACGTTCTATTAACAAATAAATTATCGATTTTATTTTTATTTTTGTTAAAATGAGTAAACAGCTCGATCTTAAAATATTCAATATCGTCGGCTTTTTTTGTTGATAGTGAATTCTAATTCATCCGTATAATTGAGTGTGTATACGAGTATTAAGTATATATTGATGTAAGTACCTATTACTAGCGACGCCGGCGCACTCGCGACTTCGTCCGCGTGAACACTATCCCGTGACAAATTTCCATTTTTTTTTAACAAACCTTGTCCTGACCCTGACAATTCTAAACACAGCAAAATAAGAATTAGCCAAATAGGTGCAGCCGTTCTGAAGTGATGCGCGTACAAACATTTCAGCAATTGATTTTTATTAATATAGATTTATGCGGCTACTGAGAGTAATCGATATAGCTACAAAACTAAGGGTGGATTCGACCAAACTGGAATAAGACTTACTCCGAGATTAGTCTATACAAATTCGGCGCTCAATCTAGGTATAAGACCTTATTCCAGTTTGGTCGAATCCACCTTAAGTCTAGATTCTGCCATTACATATTTTTATCGGTGGTTCAATGAGACTGGTTTTGAGTGTGGACTGAGGTTTTATCAGCGTAGTAGACCAGGAAATGGTAGATCAAAACTATCCCTTTTACACTTAAAGAGGAAAAATCCATATAAGTACAAAAAAATTACACCACTAATAACTACTCGTATTATATATTTATTATATATATAACCATTATAATATAACTATTATACTCGCTCAACTGTTATGTTTTGTAATATTTATGGGTTAATCATTTAGTATAAAAGCATTGTGTATTTTTTTACTAAGAATGTGAAATGTATTTAACGTTGAAGAACTGAAATAAATAAATAATAAACTACGCCTATTGAACCAAAACTGTAAAATGTAGGTTGTATGTTTACACTGTTGTGATGTAGTAGATAGTTAGTTGGAGTGCAGGATGAAAAGATCACTATAGATGAAAGTAGAAATGTATTTACGTAAAGTTACAAGTAAGTTAAAAATAGACGATTCTTTTCTCTAATGTTAAACCGAGTTGGCTGGCGTTGTAAAATGCAATAGATTAAAAATAAGTAATTTATTATAATAATTAATAATGATACTCTATGTTGCGACGGGTCAATGACGCGTTTGCGTGACGTTGTGCTGTGTTAGCAAAACTATAATAAATAAGCGGCCGCGTAGTTCCCGTTCCCGTGGGAATATCGGAATAAAAAGTATCCTATGTGTTAATCCAGGTTATAAACTATCTGTATGCCAAATTTCATCCAAATCCATTTAGTAGTTTTTACGTGAAAGAGTAACAAACATCCATCCATACGTTCCTGTGGTAATATCGGGATAAAAAGTATCCTATGTGTTAATCCAGGTTATAAACTATCTGTATGCCGAATTTCATCCAAATCCATTCAGTAGTTTTTACGTGAAAGAGTAACAAATATCCATCCATACTTACAAACTTTCGCGTTTAAATATTAGTAGGATGTGTACAGTAAACCGTACATAGGTAGTGGAATTCGACAGATTGATTCAATTACATAGTACACACATAAATATTCGCGACTACTAACTCCGATTCCCCTAAGGGTTAGTCTGAGACCAGGCAGTTGGGACCGCAGAAGCAGTCCACTGCCAACAGTCTACGTTTCCTAAAATGATAACGACACATGCGTGACAGGTGGTGGCTAGTGGTGAGCCCGTCGCCCCACTATGCTGTTGGATGTATGTGCAGTCTGTGGTCCGTTAGTCGCCTTTTATGCCCAAGGGAAGAAATGGGGCGGTAGTACTCTGCCAGCATTTTTGATTCAATTATTTAAATTATTTTTCCAATCATGATTCTATGTATATTTTGACCGCCTCTGTGGTCTAGTGGCTAAGCCACCGTTTTCAGACCCAGAGGTCCCGGGTTTGACTCTCAGCGGGGGGTACATCTTTGTGTGCTTGGTTTGGTTGGTGGTAGGGCTGTTAAGTCCACCTGGCTAGCTACCACCATCTTATCTAAGTCTGTCGCCATAACAACGATGTTTAGCATTGTTGTGTTCCGACAGTTTGAGATAAGATAGCCAGTTCCTCAGTGTTTGAGGATTCTGGGTTCGCGCGCTTCCACCTTCGGTCTTACCGTCACTTATTGCCATCAGGTGAGATGAAGGTCAAGCGCTTACCCGTTGCCGAATAAAAAAAGAAAAAAGTAGGTATATGTGTGTGTATATGCCTTTTTGGAGTGTTATTTTCATTATATAAATCATTGTTTACACAATCGTTTAGGGCGTTTAGGACAGATTTGTCGTACCATTACAAGACCGATTGTCGGTATGCTACATTATTTTCAAATGTCTCATTTTTGTCCGCCCTACAATCTAATCGAACGAGTGTCGGTGCACCTATCGTCTTTTTGTGAGATATCTAGGTACATTGGTATGATGGAATTCATAATATGTTCAATTCTCTCCGACATAAAAGCGGACACCGATGCGATTGTCTGTCGTGTCGTGTGCAAACACTTCAACTGAACCAGTAAGCGGCTGTTGAAGATTCTGACTTCTGACATAATAGCTGACATTTAAAGCGCTTCTACATAGCCATGATGTTATCGAGCTTAATAGATGTACCGAGTCAACGGTGGAAAGCTCGTGACCGTCGAAAGGGAACTGATCTCGTTTGGTCACGATTTGCGCCCGAGTGGCCGTAACGAGGCGCCTGTGCCAACGAAAGTGAACGAGCGCCATTGTTCAGGAACAGGTGCTATCGATTGGGAGATACGTGGGCGTGCTGCGGATGCATTGCGAAATGTTACAGCTAAGAACGGTTTGCAAGTTAAACATGCAACTGTAATGCCGGTATACCTTGCAAGACAAGAAGTGCTTGATGAACATAGACGATTTTTAAAAAAAAAATTGGTGTAAACGCACACGATTAATATCGATGTACTGCGCTCTCTCCTGTAGCACCCTAGACTTTAGCTTGAGACAAGACTCACTCTCTAGACTATTATGCCGACTGTATACTCTAGGTTCAAGAGTACACAGTCGACATAAGATCTGCTTGCCCGCAGAATCATTGCATTTACCCGGGATAAACTTAGACTCGGGCTTCGTTCAAATTCAGCTAATTCAGCAAGCGTAACTATCTGGGGAGATGGACGTTGAAGACACGGTCATTTTGAACGGCAGTTCTGAGATGGAAGCTGCAAGAGAGCTAGATCACACTTGGGTAGACGGTGCTGTAGCCAAAGCAATTCGGATAATAGTGAAGGGCAGGTTCCTTATTTTTTTCTTATTAGGAAAACATACAGCATGACATAACACATTATTATATAGATAACTTAAATAATACACTAGCCTAATAAGTTTTCACTACTGCGTGTAACATAAAAACTGTTAATAGAGAGAAATGCTCGTAACAAGTAATAAATATAAACACTGTTCAAAGAGAAGGAAAATTAAAATTAAGTATCTTCTTACAATTAAATAAAAAAATAAAACTATGTTACTATAGCTGCTATTATATTTACTACTGGCTCGTACAGGAAAACTATTGACTCTGTAATTTGATTTACAAAATGCAACTGAAAATGTGAGCTTATGCCGAACGCCAGGTCTAGCGCACCTCGAGGCCAATCTATTTAACAATAATGGAGAATCAACCAGGTTATTTGAAAACTTTATGCTGACGAATTTGATTTTTATGCTCTCTGCGAACAACTAAAGACTCAATATTATCGGTGTTAAAGCTTTAGAACCTATGCTTTAAACATTTGATGAATTTATTCTGAATTCTTTCAACCATGTCTACATATTTGATGTGCATTGGATTCCATACAAAGGACGCATATTTCAATTGGGATCTTACGTAAGAAATATCAAGCAATATAACAGTGCTCACACCTTTAAAGTCGGCACTTTGACGCAAAATAAAACCAAGTAATTTATATGCCTTTGAGTTGGAAGTAATCAAGTAAAAGTGCGATTCAAAATACTTCTTACAATCTAAGACTTCTTACAAAAAACGTAGTTGGCAGGATGTGGCCAAATCTACACCTACCTAAGTCAATATTTATATATTTTTTTTATATTTAGCTTAAGATTAACAAAGTTTACCGATTTACAAGTCATTAAATTTTTCGAAAGCTATCAAAAATGGGTCAATACACGTGTAGGATACTACAGGAAAAATTAAGAGAGCACCTTTTGCAAGAAACTCTCTCTGATACATAAAAAAACAATAACGTAAAAAACAACAACGTGTCTGTTGCGACGACGGCAATAGACCATAAAATCGTAGATTGTTTCCAATTATCGCTGCATTGGATCTCCGAGTTTTCGTCACCATTAAAAGGGCATTCGTATGCCGCCTCAGACCTTCTTGCCTAATTGCCGTGTAATAAAATTCAAGTAACTACCATTAAAACATTGCATTAAGTTCATTGCGCATCTAACATGCAATAAAGTAATAATACCAAACAGTCATGGCAAAGAAAGTTTTAAACAGGGTTTAACTAATTCTGTTAATCCATAAACACCATTGAGCTCGGGGACGCAGCAACGTATTGAGATTGTGAAAGCTGAACAACTCTCAATATGCCAGGCCACCACAATGGTAACCATTTTAATAATCAAGAGCTTGTTTTTCATGAAAAACTAAACAATTTTAAAACACACAAATTAATATATTAATACTTTTATAAAAAAACACAAATTAATACGTTTTTTTATACTTTTATAAAAAAAGATTTTTGAATGATTAATAATGTCAACCTTATTACTACTGTTTTTCAAAACTCATTTCAGCCATTACTTTATTTTACTTCAAAAACTCAGTTATTTCCAATTTCTATTACCACAATATCAATACGATAATTAGAAATCACATTTATTCCTTAAATTGTTAACTTAAGTTAACAATTTATTATGATTTATCGTTCTTCACTTTTCATCCCATAAAACGATAAATTACCTATAAGTTTTAGTCGTTTGTGTCGCTAGGGGAGAGACACTTGCCCGCCATTTTTCTCTCGTACCAGGATACGTTTGTTTACACAAAATTCTATCGCCACGGCGTATATTTCGGTTCGACGCGATCCTGTTTCGGCTTGCAGTGGTACTGGGGGTAGCGATGCGCGTTTGTCTGGCACAGACTTTATAGTTCGTTAGATTAGTTGTTAAGTGTTAACTACAAGTTAGTTATCTGTTTTTTTATTATTATTATTAGCATTGACGTCAATAAGTGCCTGTAAAGGTTTACATTGAATAAATAATTTGACTTGACTTGACTTGATTTAAGTAAGCTCACCTTAGAATACATACATAAACATAATCACGACTATTATCCCCGAAGGGCATTAGTCAGAGACTATAGGCAATGAGGACCGCAAAAGTAGTCCTCTGCCATAGTCCACGTCCCACCAAATAGTAACTGCGCATGTGCTCAGCGGACAGGTGGTGAGCCCATCGCCGCTCTATGGTGTTGGATGCATGTGTAGTCTTTAGTCCGTTAGTCGCCTTTTACAACACCCAATGAAAGAGAGGGGGTGTATTATTAGTGAGCTACTGCTGCTACGCGACACCGCTCTTTACCCTTAGAATCATTTTCAAATAGTCTTGTTGTCGTGTCTTGATTCTTCCACTGCGCACCGTCGGAAATGTGGGATCTATCGATTTCGAGTGAAGTGCACCTTCAGCATTGTTATATCGTCCTTGGGTTTGGGGAAGTCTCGACATTCTTATAGGGACACGACATAATCAGAATCACAGATTCATATGTTTGCTAATAATATCTTTTAAATGTAAACCCTAAACCTTCTTTTCATTATTAATCTCTACCTAACCTAGTTACTATTCATCAGTCATATATCTATTATACAGGGCGTCCCACGGACATGTCACATGGAGGGAAAGTACCTTGAATATTGTAGATGGAACACTTTACTGAAAGAAGACATTATTTTAATTTAAAAAACAATTTAAACTGCATTCATAGATATTTTAATAATTACATGGGTGAACCGGGAATTGAACCCGTTACATGGGAAAAATAATCAACCTGCAGCTTTATCATACCGATCGAAAGGCTTCATCATAAGGATTATTTTTTGCTAAATAACATAGTGTCACAAAAAAAGGAAGACCATGAATTTTAACATTTTTAATACAACATTAAATAATTTATGTATGTATTTATTTCAATGTCAGTTGTATGTTCTTACGGCAATGTCAGCTTTACATTTTTCTGAACAAAATTTCACATCATGTTAAAATTCATGGTCTTCCTTTTATTTGTGACACTATGTTATTTAGCAAAAAATAATCCTTATGATGAAGCTTTTCGATCGGTATGATAAAGCTACAGGTGATTATTTTTCTCATGTAACGGTATCGATTACCGGTTCAACCATGTAATTATTTAAATATCTATGAATGCAGTTTAAATTGTTTTTTAAATAAGATAATGTCTTCTTTCAGTAAAATGTTCCATCTACAACATTCAAGGTACTTTCCCTCCATGTGACATGTCCGTGGGACGCCCTGTATAGTAATAAAATTCAATTGCGGAAATGTTTGCACGCGCATAAATTCAGAACGGCTGCACCTATTTCGATAATTCTTTTTTTTGTTGTGTTTGTAATTGTCAGAACCAGGTTTGTATGGAATATTTTTTTTAGAAATTTGTTGCATGATACCGGGACGGGGGTTCACGTGGACGAAGTCGCAGGCGGACTACTTATACATTACTATGTATAAATATTATAAAAAAGCTTCTTTGCTGAATTAAAGGAGTGATTTTTCAAAAAATCTTTTTCTAATTTTTGTGGCTCGAGTCTCAAGTAGTTTCAAAACGCCATAACTGCCCTTTAAAATTTTACTTTCTGTCGAGTCCAACACGGTTGCCTGGAAGAAATTGCTTTTTAGCGATAAGGCCGCCAATTGTATGTTACTTTGTGTTTGTCCTTTTGTTGTTTATTTGGTTAATAAAGAATATTTTATCTTATATTTATCTTTATGTGCAGTCTTTAGTCTGTTCGTCGCCTTTTACGACACCTAAGAGAACAGGGGGGTGGTAGCATTCTTTCACCGCTACGCGACAAAGTTATTACATAGTGTGAAGGTAACTAGCTTGCGCCGTGGTTTTTCCCTGCATGACATCCGTTCTCTGTCAATGTGCCGTCTCCGAAGGGAATAATATGTTAACCTAGCACAGATAAACCTTTGATTATATACATGTACTCGTATATAGTATTTTTATTATTATTAGTATAAAAATTGTAGTATTAGTATTATTAGTATAAAAATTGTTTACAGTCAGGTTTATGCTGCACTTAAATCATCTTTTACTCCGGAACAACATGGATTTTTAAAGCAAAGGTCAACGGTATCCAATCTTTTGGAATTTAATGATTACGTCTCGGCACACATGGACTCAGGACTGCAGGTGGATTGTATATTTACTGATTTCAGCAAAGCATTTGATCGCATTGATCACCAGCTACTACTTGAAAAACTATACAAATCTGGTATACACGGAAACTTGTACAGGTGGTTTTTGTCGTACATCAGCAATAGATCTCAAGCGGTTGCAATAAATGGGTTCACATCTGCTTGGATGCCAATACCTTCTGGTGTACCGCAAGGATCGCTGTTGGGGCCATTACTTTTGTCATTTTCATCAATGACATTGCCTTGTGCTTTAAATACGCGAAAGTTTAATTATACGCAGATGACACTAAAATTTTCATGTCTGTAAACAGTTCCATCAACTGTGATCAATTACAATGCGATCTAAATAATTTTGTGCAATACTGTACTCAAAATAAGCTAGATCTAAATGTATCCAAATGTTATGCAATGACTTTTTCTCGTAAACCTAAGCCTATAAATTATCCTTACGTCATCAATAATCAGCCACTTTCTAACATTACATCTATAAAAGATCTTGGACTAATACAAGATTTAAAACTCTTATTTGTCAAACACATTGATTACGCAGTTAAAAAAGCCTCAAAATCTCTAGGTTTCATTAGAAGATCAACACATAAATTCAAATCTATAAAACCGATAAAGGTACTTTTCTGCGCTTATGTGCGCAGTATCCTTGAGTATGCCTCGGCGGTCTGGAATCCACAATATAACATATATATTTCCCGAGTTGCATCCATACAGAAAAGATTTTTAAGATATTTGCAGTTTAAATGTAAAATAATAGATCATGGTTATGAGACGAGGTGTAGGAGATATCATTTCTTACCTTTACAGAAAAGGCGACAAGTAGTTGACATAATCAGCCTGTTAAAAATTGCGAGTGGTTCTATTGATTGCCCTTCTCTATTGGAGCAAGTTAACATCTGGGTACCACGCAAACTACTGGTTAGACGAACTCAACCACTAGCAATACCCAGAGTTTATACTAATTATCGCCGTAACTCTTTCTTTATTCGAGCGAGTACTTCTTTTAATGACCTGTCAAAGAGCAGCAGCGAGTTAGAATTGTTTCGGACTAAACCCAAAAAATGTTTTATACTTCACAATTTTTTACATCCCACTCTGAAAGTGCTGCCGTCACTTAAAAATGTTTTATTCCTTTTTAGTTTTTATATTATTTTAGTTTTATTACTGTTTAGTATTCTATTATTATAATTTTTTATAAGTACTGTTCTGTAGAAAGAGCTTATGTGGTCCATGTAAGTACATATTATTTTCCATTTGCGAATACCTGTTAATGGCTAAGTAGATTTATATAAATGTATCCATATATTGTTTATGTGCTGTTGGTGTTCTGAACAAAATAAAATAAATAAAAATAAATAAATAGTCAGAGAGATAAACCTACTGTGTACCTAAAAAAGATTTCATTTCGTGATTTTGCTTTCAATATCACCTAAATATTTTTTCCGCTTTGTCGTGCTTAGAGGAATAACAAGTGAGCATGCATGAATGCAGTAGGCCAAGTGCTCCCCGTAGTGATGTAAAACGAATATGTGAAAGGCCGAAAAGACTCAGTGTCAAAACAGATGTGGCAATTTGTCTGTCGATGTCGACGGATAACGGTGCATCAACCCGAATTATCTTTAACGTGATTATCGCCGAACAATAAGGTAAAGGTGTCAGCTTTTTAATGTTTCAAATAATTTTGAAAAATAACTCATAAGAAATAAAATTATGACACACTTTGTAGTTTTGGAGTTAAACATTGTTACATATATATTTTTTAACGTAACAAAGTCAGGGCTATAATAAAACTACGAATGATCAAATGTACTGAAACATTTATTAGGTAACTAGTGGCCAGTCGCGGTTTCACCCGCGTGGTTCCCGTTCCCGTGGGAATATCGGGATAAAAAGTATCATATGTGTTAATCCAAGTTATAAACTATATGTATGCCGAATTTCATCCAAATCCATTCAGTAGTTTTTACGTGAAAGAATAACAAACATCCATCCATACCTACAAACTTTCGCGTTAATAATATAAGTAGGAAGTAGGATTTAAATCGGTGACATCGACATTAGTTCTAGACATTTTTGAGTTAATTTCCATGTAGGTAGGTATAAACTAAACTGCATTTATTTTCAGCTTAGTTACAATAAAAAAAATCCAGCATTTTTTTTCACAGGTCATAAACACGTTTTGTCTAATTCGTAGGGGTCGACAGTACGTGAGTAGATTTTGAAAGCTTTAACCATCCGGAAGTTCTTTACATAGCATTTACATAACAGTTACGCTGGCACAGAGCAAACTAATTGTTCAGCGATTTAATCAGCAAGCTCATTGATCGAGAAGTTGTCTTTATCGACCAACTCCCACGACAAATGTGGAGTAATGTCTCCCACGCTCTTGCGCTAGCTACTCGTACAATCGTACGTGAGTGAGGCCGCGCCCAATTCACATCCTGCCTGCGCCAGCGGTCTGCCATAAAGTCGCGCGTTTTACATAAATTATAGACGGGTATAGAAAGAATAGTTTCAGAAGAACACCTTTCACCTTCGATCAACAATACCAACTAGATAACGCGTCACGTACAAAATCAAAGCTAAATTCTGTCCACGTGAATAAATACTTTTTCGAAGCAATAAATTGCTTCTGTCATTAAAAAAAGAAAAGACGTTAATAACATTTAGTGGTGAAATCAACCGTAAGGGGCAACAGATAAAGTACTTTTCCTGTTATGCCTTGCGAGAAAATAAACGCTCACTTCTCAAGTGCGCTCTTATTTACCGAGACACATTTTTAGCGCCGACCTGACATCTAGTTGTATTGTTGATCGAAGCCTTTCACTGATTATCCGCGTTTGCGAGTACCGACTCGAATAGCTGGTAACCTCTTCGCGTTGCTTCGGCGGTGACATCTGAATACTAAAATATATACTATAGCTCGTTAGATTAGTTGTTAAGTCTTAACTACAAGTTAGTTAACTGTTTTTTATTATTATTATTAGCATTGACGTCAATAAGTGCCTGTAAAGGTTTACATTGAATAAATAATTTGACTTGACTTGACTTGACTTGAAATAAAACAATCTCGTTTGATATTTACGATTTGTTATTGGAATGTAGGAACCGTTTCAGTTATGTTACATTTCATGACAAAAATACAGTTACGTTAACTATCTAATATACGACAATATGACTAAATGTAGTGTAACTACTACTATGTACTAATCGTGAGATCCATCAGTAACAATCTCCGCATTAAAGCACAAATTACTTAATCGATAGATCACATCATGACCTACGTAACATTATTTCATATGTATTAGTAAAAAAAACGTTGCTCCTCTTTTACTTATTAAATTATATAATATTTTTGCTTAGAGTGAACTGGTTTCAAAACATTTCAAATGATACAATAAAAGCAGTTTGTATCATTTATTTATTTTTCCGCCTGAGTATACCAATTACCCGCTGTTGAATGCGAATCGTTTCTCTAATGCGATGTTGGTCCGATTTACGTGAGATTACGTGGAGTTACACAGCGTAATTGTAGCCGTGACTTAAGTTAAACAAACAAATAACTGATCATTTATTGTTTGTTCAATTAGAACATGCATCATCATCATCAATCAGTCTATTGCAGCCCACTGCTGGACACAGCCCTCTCCCAAGGCACGCTACTGAATCCGGTCTTCGACTCTCCGCATTCAGTACTGCCTACCGCCCTGCGCAGATCGTCGATTCATCAGCTACATCGAGGTACAATAAACTAAAGAGGACACCGCGAAGCAAGTTTGTGCGCACTAAGGTGCAGCCCATGGGCTGCAAACGCCTCAGTGATTGCGCGTTATTCAAGCGATTGTGGACCTTGCTGCTGCACCTTAGTTGCGCACAAACTTGTTTAGCGGTGTCTTCTCTAGTTTATTGTACCTCAATGATCAGCTATGCGATTCTCTAAGCGACACAATATAGACGCTGCGCTCATGGTTGTGATCTGCTGACTCTTTCCAATTCTATGAATATGAAAGAGACACAGTCAAATCTCAGCGCTGCGGCAGCCGCTGCTATCAAGGCTTTAACTTAGAGAATCACACTGCTGATCTGTAGAACATTAGTTATGCTGGAATTCTGTGTTGTTCCGTATTCTTTGCAAAGAAAGTCAATTTCATAGAGTCGCATTAAATAGAATTAACTACTACCTACACATAAAGTTATCTCTTCTTCTTCTAGGCATTTATGACATGTTTTCTGTCTGTCACTAGGAAGCGCCTATTCCAGGCTATACAAATGCTAGTTGGCGCATTAAATTCGCACTAAGCCCTCTTATAACTATCTGATAGCTAGCATAGAATTTCAGAAGACAAAGCATTTGTTAGCTTTAAATGGACGTCGCCGTGTCGCTGTCCCGTGCCATTCAAATCGGACAGCTTCGAAAGACTCCATTAGAGTGATGACAAGCTTTTATCGAACTATCGGTAAGTCGGCCGTGCCGGTGTTAGCTATGAAATGTTGTTGCAATACTTGCACACGTGTCCCACAATATTTCTATTGTTGGAGTACTCATACGAAATAGAGATCTGCCTAGAGAAATATTAATTATTCGGATAGGTAACATTTATGTCATTCAAAGTAATGAGGATGTCTAGCTTGCCCTATACGAGGTGATTTAACAACTCAAACTGTCTCAAACACACACTCTATTTCACGAATTGTAATAAAATACGTGCAAGAAGCGGATTCGATATTTTTTTTAATGAATCATCATCATCATCAGCCTATAATAATAAATAAATAAATAAATAAAATAAAATGCGTTTATTTCAACCAACATGGGATCATAATCATGTACAAAATCAAATAATTAAGAAAAAAAAAACATAACAAAATAGAATTAAAAATGTGGATTACAAAATTAAAATAACAAAATTAACATTCAACAAATTAAATTAAAAGCAAAATAACTAAATCAATTCAAAAATTAAAAATTATAAAATGATGAAATTCCTACATTTACAACAATGACACAAATAATATACTTAGTAAAAATAATAAACCATACTTGTCCAGTGATGTGCACTTGCCAGCCACACAGTAAAACTTATATTAATGCTAACACTGAATAATCGGAATTTCCACTAAAGCGGTCTTTTTCAATTTAAACATCCTTTAAGTAAGTAGTAGATAAAGCCTTGACTGAATCGTGCTTTTAGCAACCACAAATTAGTCTGTTGCATTCTGTGGCTGCATTGTTTGTTTGTTGCATTCACAAATATTGTTTATTTTCATTTATTTAATTTGTACACAAAATAGACAATAGAAAAACTTAAATACAATAGTACAAGTAAGCTTATCTCTAAAAATATGTTTCTTCCTTTAATTGGTGACAGGATATCTATATTAAACTATACGTAACTATTTTATGGATTCGCTGGATTTGATTATGTATCTTCATATTTTCTAATCTTCTAATTATTTCTTCTAAAGAAGTTACTCTTCGTGTACTTAAACTTGTTAATTAAGAATAGTTTCAAAAGCGATAGGATTCGATGTCAACTGTTGATCAAGCATAGAGGCATTCAGACGACTCATCTTTCGAAAAAGGTGTTACTTTATGTCGAAATGTGTAACGTATGAATGTAACAAATCACTGTTTGTCGTTTCTATCGTCATCGCCGTAACTATATCATTACATGGCCGAATGAATACTAATTTATGTATGAGAGCAGCCACTTTCATTTTAGATACCTAATCCATATTAAAAGCTAACTAAAACAGGTGCACTGTCCAAAAAATATAACAATAGGTTAATCAATTGTTATGGCCCATATGTGGGCCGCGGGACTGTGAACCGGTTAATCAAGTTCATAGAACTATTTTGTTTATATATTTATCTAGGTATTAATGTTTTACAAAACTATTTTAAATAAGTTTGCTACAAATACGTATACGAATATTTATGTCCAAATGAATCTTTGAAACTTAATACCTACAAGTACTACCAAGCAAAGAGAAACAACAATATTAACAAAACGAAATCCATCCCTAGATCGTATCTCACAAAGACAAACATTCCCCATAAACATTTGATGGACATTGTTAGCCCAACCTTTCCCCAATTACTTTCTAAAACATACCGTTCTAAATAACAAGCAGCAAACGGTCGATTGTGCCTAGGTCTTTGACCAAGCCTAAAATGGTTAGGAAAGTCCAGAAACATGTCCGAGGTACGCCCAAAGGGCCATAACTCAGACAGATATTAAATCGACGTTAGAGATTTATAGCTTCACGAGTGGGCGAGTAAAAGTCATTTCTCTCAGATTTGTGCTGCTTATCCTGAATTTACAACAAATACAACAATACGTGAAACAATAACCCGAAGCTGTGGAATTATACTTTTGCTCCCGTTTAGAAGTCATCACAGAACATGCAACCTCTATTAGGTCACACACTCTGTCCCCTACAGTGCTGACAAATCTAAGTACCTACCTACCTATTTTAAAAGTGGTGTGCTACATTAGTTAATAAAAGTGGCTGCTATCTGCTTATTTTATTTAACATATTATTAATGTTATATTTATTGGTTGTTCCAGGTATTTACCATCAAAATTATGCGTAAAAAGTTCCTATTCACAAAATCTACAAAGAGGTAAGTGCAAAATTATATTAAATAAATTTGAGGATTTTTGGTGAGAAACGATAGCCATATGAAAGAAATAGAATTGGCCCAGAAGTCTTCTATAGGATAATAATTTTCTAAAGGATGATGATATTATAAGAACAGACCAACAGGGAAATTCATTAGCTCCTTGGCTAATTCCTAGGGTAGAGTAGAAAGTACAATAATTCGAAATGTTACCTTTTTGTTAACAAAAGAGATTCTGTATTTTACCCCAGATTTTACTTTGAATTGAAAATATAAATAAAGTGATTCTTAACGATCGTTGCGAGTAAGTTATCGCCTATTGTTGTGAGTATAAATGCGAGAATATCAATGTTTGTCTGTTCTTCAACCACTTTGATACGGGTGAGCGGATATAAATACAATTCAGTAAACAAGCAGAACATATTATAGAATTAAACATTGGAGAGATTGATGTATCAAATTGATTGTGTTTTAGGCCTAAATCACCATGTTAGGTGACGATTATACTCTGGAAACCATTTCCTAAAATTTATTAGGAATCACCTTCGATCACCTATTTTAGGAATCACCTAGAACTTAGTGTCGTCGGCGTTACTGTATACTGTTAGTTTCTATTGTTTTGACTTTTTTTGATGAAATCTCTTAGTGAAAGATAACGTTGTCCGACTCACTTTTTTATTGAACTTTTTCTTATGTTACATTCCATCTCCGTCTGTTCTGTACTCTGAGCGTAACGTTACAAATGTATGCCATTACCCGTCAAGTTCACTAAGCTCGTCACTCCGCAAGGTGCTGACAGCGGAAATAATCGAACAATACCGGCACATACTCGCATACTCTTCAAAAATGAAGGCATTATGAAAGGTAACTTTCACCCGGTGGTGCTGAGATATTTGGTATTGAATTAAAATCTATAATTCTTTTCTATCTACATAATGCAGAGCGAAAGTGATTGCGGTAAAACCTTTTGATTATGTTGGTGTTTCAGATATTGGCATCGACTTTTCTTAGTTATTCTGCACGTTAACTATGTCAAGGGAATATGTTTTTTTCGTCACTCATCATCACATAATTATTGCAAGTTTTGTATTTAAACCCGAGATATCTGCGGTACTAGACATGTGGACAGGGCCACTATTATTACACCACACTGCCATTAATCCTAAGAAGAACTGAGGCAATGTATGGCCCATAGTAAACTGCTTTAATGAACTACAAATTACCATGAAAGACTTAATGAGCGTCGTGGCAGGTCGTATTCACTGAGATCTTACACCTGGCAACCTGAATTCAATAGAATCGTCTAAAGTTGGCCTTTCATTTGAAAAAGCCGTCTTCTTAGTGAGGTCGTACAATCTAGATTGTCCCCAACTATGGATAGGTACTCTGAAAACCAGACTTAATAATGACACAAGGATTGATTGACTACTAAGGCTAACATCAATTGAAAACGCTACTAAAATCAGTCCAATTTTAAGTTTCGTTTAGTCCCAAGCTGTGATTAGCTCTTAAAGAATAAGTAAATGCCGTGCTACAATCAGAATGCAAATTCAATTGTTGTGTTATGTATGAAATGTGACTTGTATGCTGATGCCGATGCCGTGCCTTGAATAAGTATATACAATAGTTAACTTACCAGACAACCAGTGAAAATAAAGCGTGCCTATAAAAGATATCTAATAAATATGGGTAACCTAAGTACATAATATAAATTTAGGCAAATTTCTTTGCGTTTATATTACAATTCCGTAAAAGACGCTTTCTTTTCATTATACAAAGGGAAGGTAAGTAGCTCATAGGAACATCAACAACAACAGCTTTGTCTAACAATTTTAGAGGAAATAAATCTTAGTTTGTTAGACAAATAACAATTCGAGTAAATACTATAAAACGTATAACGTAAATATATAATAAGTATAAAACTTTAGTCACATATAAATAGTAAGTACTTATCTAAGTTTATAACTTCAGTCACATATAAAAACATGTGATCAACAATCTTATTAGAAAATGGCTTTAAATGACGGATTGAATATCAACTAATTGACCAATCAAGTAGGTATTGTGAAAACTAGGTTCTTCGTTTGTTTAACTACAAAAGTAGACAGGTAGTAACGTCAAGCTCGGAACAAATCGAAGTATTGCATTACCCATCCTTAAAGTTAACGAGACAGGTGGCACAGCAGATGTTACGTACGTGCTATGGTTTCTTTTCACCCATGGACGTTTTCACCTCACTGGTCGGTAATTAACACGTGCTATCAAATTGACACTCGCCGCCACATCTGCCGAGACATTAATTGTTAGGCGCAAATCAAATAATATGGACTTCTTGGCGGGAAAGTGAAGCGACAAGTCTGTAGGTTTTGTATTATTTTCATCCGCTAATAATGGTGGATTATTAACGGTTAAGTGTTCGTAAACGTGCATGAGTGTTGGCAAATAAAACAAAACAGTGCAACATCACTTTTAGAATTCTCTCAAGAATTCTATCCGTGTGAGATCTCATTAAAGTCATCAAAGTCATCAAAGTCAAAGATCAATACTGAAACTCAAGGGTTTGGGGGAATTTCATTGACAAAGAAAATATTCATTATAATATCTTACTTGGCACTGGCTAAATGTGCTGACTGCACCAAGCCATTAAAAGAAAAACAAAATATGAAAAATGTGCTATGAGCTCTGCCTTAAATTTTTTTCTAGTTATGAAACTATTGTTGATTGATTTAAACTGTTGAATTTACTTTATTTTTTTTTATTTCTGTGGGGCAGATTTAAAAAAAATGGTGTAAATTTCCAAGGGTAGTAACTTAATTTTTTGGACCAATTTGGTCGTTTCTCTTTTAGGGATATAAAAGTTAATAAAGTATGTCATTGCAAACTAATTTTTGAAATCCACAAATAAGCTCAAATGTATAAAAGGGTTTTTTTCCTAGATTTTTTTTATTTTCGAATGTAAAGAAAATTTTCTATCATTTTAACATTGCAATTTACTTTTTAGCTATGATTATGTACATTATTACTATCTTATCTACTGGCCACCCTAAGACACAATTTACTCCCAAGTTTTAAATATACTTACATGCTATCGATTAAAACCTATAAGTACAAAACAACAACTAAAGATTTTCATGAACAAAATGTCAGAGTAACATTTAGGATATTTTGTAGAGCGAAAATTTTGTTTCTTTTGTAAAGCGAAACTTTTGTTTTCGTTTGCAGAACGAAACTTCTGTTACACATTACAAATTACAACAATAATTAATGTATCAACTTGGTCTATTCAATACTCTTTGTAAATTACTGACGACACGTTGAGCCGGTCAATTAAAAAGTAAATTTAAAAAAACTGTTCTAGATCACGATATTGGTGAATGCAGATGCCTAAAAGACAGGTAAACTAGTTTACTTAGCTTAGGTATCATTTCGATTATTTTGCAATACTAACCTTAATTTTAAATTACTTACTAATAGCTGCACTCTTGTTATGCATTATTTTTATTATGTGGACGAATGATATTTATAAGTTTTGATGTATTTAGACTTAGTTTTTATACAGAAATAAATTATTCTTATTCTTATCCTTATTATTCTTATTGGTAATACGCACCAGTACCAATTGAAACTGAATAGGTACTATTTTCAGAGGGTTTCCGCATTTCGGTTTTCCATACAAATTTCCAAGTCGACATTTTTAAAAACCAATAAGGGGCCGTTCAAGTATTACGTGAGCAGATTTCTTACCATTTTTTACCCCCCCGCCCCCCTTGTCATCAAAAGTAAGCAAAGCACTTACCCCCTCCCCCTATGCTTACGTAAACATTTTTAGTAATAAATGTTTTTTTATATTGTTATTTTTAAAAAGGAAAATTCATGAAAATATTAGGTTTAACTGATACACATAGAGTAAATGACAAAAAAATATAATCAGAAATAAAGAACATAACTAACATAAAGAATATTTTCGGAACACATTAACAGTCTTCAGTCCATGAAACCTGAATCCATGTTATGTTAACTTTAACAACAATTATTAGACCCCTAACCACTTAAGCGTCCGAGCCCCTATATACAACATGGCGCCCATTTTTTACTAAAGGTTCTCGTACACTATGCCATAGTTTCAATTGCTCTACGGATCAATTGATATCCATACAGCCACCTCAAATTTTCTTGCGGAACTACGAACTAGGTGCAGTGGGCAACAACCTTATCAAAGAACGTTGCCGTGTTTATGGCGCTTGGTCAGAAAAAAAAATTAGTTGCAATGTCACTGTCTACGAATGTAAACAAACTTATCCAATCTTTAACGATAATTAGTTAGCGATTGTTTTGATGTGCACTTATTTAGGAAATATGGTAAGTAGAAGAGTATTTCGACATTTTTAAAGACGCTTACGCTGCAAAATTCCGTTTTGGCGAACTGTCAATTTCGTCAATTTCATTATTTTTTTCTGTGAAATTTTCGGTGGCAATATATAGATTTCTTTTACTTGTATGATGAATTAGTAACCACAAAACCACCTCAAATTTTTTCACGGACCTACGTACTACGTGCTTTGACCTATTAAACTGGTGACTAAACCTACCATGGACGTTTCGCACTTTTTTTGACGGGTGACTAAAGTCACCGTGGACGTTTCGCACTTATTTTTGCCGGGTGACTAAAGTCACCGTGGACGTTTGAGTGGCTAATCAGTTCTCAAAGCGAGTGCCTACGCATATGTATTATTTGCGGAAATCCCCGAAAAAACTTAAATAACTAACGATGACGTAATCATCATCTAGACCCCCCCCACCCCCCATGTCATCCAAAATAAGCAAAACAGAGACCCCCCCACCCCCCCTTGGTGCTTACGTAATACTTGAACGGCCCCTAAGCCAATTTTTATGAAACTTTGTATGCTGAAGGAAAACATAGGGGTTTAAATAGTTTGTAGAAAACATTTTTTTTTACTGAGTTATTGCGATTTAAAGTCCACCATAGAAAGTTTAAAGTCGCAACAACTCAGTTAAATAAACATTTTTTTTTAATGTTTTCAACAAACTATTTAGATAACTGTGTTTTCCTTCAGCATACAAAGTTTCATCAAAATTGGTTTATTGGTTTTTAAAAAATTCGACTTGGAAGTTTGTATGGGAAATCGAAATGCGTAAACCCTCTTAAGCGTATCATCACCATCAGTCTATTAACGTCCCACTGCTTGGCACAGGCCTTCCACATTGGGTTACCATCCCTTCGGATTATTCCGGACATGTTCGGACTTTTAGACTCTAGTCCGGACTTTGTCCGGCTCTTTCATTTGTCCGGATTTTGAAAAATGAGTAACAAAACTACATTTTAAGTAATATCAAATAAGTCCTTAATCTTTATTAACTTCTTATTTATCTAAAAACAAAACATAAAAAGTGAGTAATGTTTCCATTTTGTGACTAAAAAGTCCGACTTTTATCGAAATGTCAGGCTTTTTGTCAGGACTTTTCAAATTCCTAAATGGTATACTCCCACGTGGACAATAGCACACGGGGTATCGAGCCCACCACGCTGGCCCAATGCGGGTTGGTGGGTTTAAGCGTATATAATTATTCCTCGTCGCTATACTACCTCATAATTTGTTTAAGCACAAAACTGCGTGTTGCATGCAGGCAGACTGGTTAAGGTTCGATGCTCTAAGTAGGTCGCATTCTAATCTCAGAGACAAGAAGCTTAACATTCCGTACAGTTACCGTGTACTTGCATACCATAAAGACAAGTTGGGGAAAGTCTATGCTTGCCGTTTGACCCCCACGATGCCATCCTGCTTGCACCTCAATGCATAGATAATGCGTTTTTTCCAACGGACTTTCTGTACTGAGATGCAATCAGTAATGGAAACTTTATGATGAGACCTCGGCTTCAATAATACGAGAATAAAAGTTGAGAAATACACCACAAGCATGAAGCAAAAGGAAGCCATTGCTGGGCTTTAAAAAATCTAAAATCGGCAATAATAATAATGGGATACTTATTCCTAAACTAGATTCGTTGTTTTTTGTGGTGCCTCAGTAACGTAACGTAGTATATTCTAGTTTAAAATGTATGTATTATCCATGTAAAAAATTAACATGGAATGCATGAAAATCTATTGGTAAAAATTACAGTTAATCTTGCTGACTGTATATCGTTTTTCAAAGTATCCTGCACCTAATCAGGATTAGCGCACCTTCGTACATCGTATGATATCCCGCTCACACGCATCACAATTTCATAAAGGACAATAGGCACAACGAGTAACTTAACGTAATACCGTTATTTTTATTACTACCTGGGAGTGTTTCATTAAAGTTTTTTGCGAGAATCCTGATAATACCCTAGCTTGTTATACCTAGATAGAAAGCTAAGGAACCGTAGGTATTTTCACGATTATCTGCAGCATAAGCACAACTGTCATAGACTTTTTTTTAATATCAATAATAAAATAACATTTTTTCCGAATTTATTTATTTTTTATACTGTTCATCGTCTACTACGACTCAGTTAGTACAACTACCTGCAATTATAGTGTTCATAATAATTCAGCAACTAATCTTCTACACAAATATACTAAAACTAAATAAGTTAGAGGCACAAAGCACAAAAAAAGAGGACAATAGACAAAAAAACGGCAATTTTTATAAAAAAAACTTCAAAGTACCATAACTTGAGAACGGTTAAGTTTGGGATACGGTGTTTCACAGTTAAATCAGTTAGAAATGATGGAAACTACATCCCCTTAAAGGATATAGGTAGACTTAACCTGTGACCCTGTATATTCATGCAGGTACAGTTTTATAAGAACGTTTTAATGAGCTGTAACTGTTAATACAGCTGGCCTGGCCTCTGACCCGTCCTACTAATAATATCAGTAATGAACGTAAATAAAATATTAGTCGTGGAATCTAGCCATGGAGCTTTAGTTTAATGTCTATTAGTTGTCTCACAGTCACCGGTACCTTGTCCTTCTAATGTTACTACAACCAGCTACAACCATTAACGGCGGTAAATCATTGGCTGTTACATTTAATTGTACCGAACAGCAGTTAACAGCGCCTATCGCGGTTATTTATCACGTCTATTTGTTAACAAATGGCGAGGATTAGAGTCGACTTTCAATATGAACCGCGTCGCGAAAGTTTCCCACGTCTCACTGCCGAGGCACAGTAGCCCTACCATGAGTTCAAACTGACAGTACTCGACAGCGTTTATATTTTGCTCGCCTTAATGAACAGCACGCCCTTTGGTACTCGCTACAACTGGTCATGTTCAGCAAAACATTCAACTTCACGTTTAAGCTTTTGATCGCCAGTCGGCTATAATCGACCACCGATACCAACGTCGGCAGCGATCGACAATAATTATTATTATGGTTTACATTAAGACAAGTGTCTTATTATCTTTATTATTGAAATTTTGCATTCACAATGCTATATAGATATAGGATAAAATGTTTACTAGAAAAAAATCAACCAGTCTCAGGAAGCTCGAATAGGATTTGAACCCATGACCTTTGGATTGCCGGTCCACTGCTTTGCAGCAGTGAACCAGCAATTTATCCTAAGTGTCTTATTGCCTTATGTAGTAAGTTAAGTAGTTTAATAAGTTTATCCTAAGTGTCTTATTTCCGGTCCGGCAATCCAAAGGTCATGGGTTCGAATCCCATTCGAGCTTTCTGAGACTGATTGATTTTTTCTAGTAAATATTTTATCCTAAGTGTCATATTGTTGTAAGTATTTACTCTTATCGAATGCTTGGCGTAGGGCCCGGCGATGCGTTTATGTTGTTGCGATCAAAGAGTTAAACTAAGTGACGTAGTAAGGCGTTTGTTAAACAAAACAAACGATTAAGAGTACCTACATACGTTCATTGAAGGTTGCCGGAGTAAACGGTTTAATTTGTTGGGCTCAAATGTAAGTGGACTCATGGTAGAGCTTCTGGACAAGTACATACTCAATGTAGATGGTAAAACAGTATTAAAATTTTAGACCAATGTACTTTTTAGTCTAAATAGTTACTTGTGTTAGCACTTACAGAGACCATGTGTAAACGAGCGCAGGCTTTTAAAATGTAAAGGAGAATGTTTAGGAAATCTTAGACTGACCGGGTGAGGAATGACACTTGGGTTATTACCTGCAGTATCTTGGCAATAGACATACAACATTATGTTGACTACTGCAGCTGGTTATTACATACATACATACATCACGCCAGCTTTCCGGATGGGTAGGATTTTTTTTTTATTCTTATAGTATTTAGGGACTTTTACCAATGGGTAGGTAGAGACCACAGCTTTCGATACAAAGAAGAAGACATTTGCACGCGATGCTAAAATATAAAAATTATATCATCAAAAACCTTGTGGGGACACTCGAGGTGTCGTTTACCCGTATCGTAAGCATAACTATTGTACAACCGGACTTTTAGCGGCAGTCGTCCCGCGCCCCGAATAAAGATAGCACATACCGATGACATACTGATATCCATCTTTTATTTATCTATCGCGTAGTGTCCTCCCAGATTTACCTAAATAGGTACTTACAACCTTTATAGTTCATGTTCAGACTAGTGTTGAAATTAACTTCTAACATTATCTAAGACATTAAATAACGCAAATAACGTACATAACAACACACAACAATGTATTGAAATCTTGTGTAGGTTTACGGACCTTACACAAAGATGCTAATGGAAAAGGAGACAAGGAAAGTTTCTTTAGCTGCTTTTTCCTAATTAACATTTAATTATCTTTACTCAGGCAACCTTAATAGTACCTCAATAATTGTTTTAACAGATAATAAAACGTTGATAAAAAGGACTACCTCTCAGGTGAGAATTGACGTACTCGTATTTTTTTAATAAACAATACAAAAAAGTTGTTTATGGTGTGTGTTTTAAAACTGGAAAACGGTTGACCTTCATCTCACCTAATGGTAAGTGACGAAAATGCTAAAGGTGAACGAGCACTTGACCTGGTATCCCCAACTACTGAGGAATAGCCTAATGTTAACTCAATTACGCATCATTTTATTGAGGTCTTCTTCATTTGGGTTTTAAAAGTAAGTAAACAGTCATATTGTCGTACTGCTGGACAAAGGCCTCCATAATTGAAATTAAGTCACCTCTAAAGTTGATGAATGAGATTTGGGTATGCTACATACATATAAATAAAAAAAATAAAAAATAAAGACAAAAAAATCATAAATTATTCTTATTCTTATAAAATCACGGCTATTATCCCCGAAGGGTTAGTCAGAGACTAGGCAATTGAGGGCCGCAAAAGCAGTCCTCTGCCATAGTCCACTTTTCACCAAATAGCGACTGCACATGTTTTCAGCGTGACAGGTGGTGAGCCCACCGCCGGCCGCCGCTCTATGCTGTTGAATTGTATGTGCAGTCTGTAGTCCGTTAGCCGCCTTTTACGACAAGAGAAGAGAGGGGGTGGTAGTATTCTTTCACCGCTACGCGACATGGTTGCTAAATGCGGGTTGGTGATCACAAACTCGGGCTATGCATCAAAAAAGCCTAAACACACTTTTCCCGAACTGAGAATTGTACAAGACTTCCGGGTCGGACCGAGCATTTGACTCAGTCTCAGTCACTGAGGCGTTTTTATTATTTTTTTTTCTAAAGTAAATTGTATTCAAATATTTTTTTATATACTAAGCCTGGCAAATGACCCCACTCCACCTGATGTTAAATGGAAGTGAAGTCCAGGCGCGAGGACAACTGGTGCAGCGTAAGAGACGTATTTAATCTCTTCTGGTTGCGTATTTAATCTGGACGTTTTTAATCTCTTCTGGTTGCTGTGCCCGACAGAGATTTTTTTTAATGATTATTATTAATGTGCGTTTATGTGTTAACCCATCCTGATTATCTAAAGGACTGAACCACGATTTCTCGCGTTCAACCCAAACAAAAAAGTTTGTAATCATATACCGCTACTAACTGTTGCTATCCCACTGCTCATATAACTCGGGACATCTAGGTTTGACCCGGCGTAACCACTAGACCAGAAAGAATCACGGCTCGAACAATTCCAAAAGAAACTTTTATGCAAGCGGAATGTATTAAAGGTTGCTTTTTCCCTTTTCAACATTACGTAGGACACGCTCGAGCGCTGGGAGCAGAGAATTATCCTTGGGTGTGTCAAATCGATCTGCGACCGTAGCGAGTCATCACGATGGCCGACTGGATCGTGAGCTGAAGAATTAGGGCTGTCAATGGTTGTTTATAAAAATAAATAAGCAACTCTGAAAGTGATATAATATGTCTTTTACTTACATCCCTGAACCCAGTGCTAGGCCCAGCCCTGACCTTTTAAAATATAATGCTAATCCACCAAACTGACCGAATGCGGGTTATTCCATAGCTACCAAATAAGCCACCTTAGTTCAATTGCCAGGTCGGTTTGTAAACCTGCATCTTCTAAGCGTATACTCGTACATACTTACCCAGTATTTGTACAGGTTATAAATTGATTACTTTTTTCGCCAGCACACTCTGCCAAATGTAATGCAATATTTCAGAAATTATAAAACTTTAAAGTGCTGTCCCACAGCATGGCAATGGCCTCTTTTATCATTGAAATCAAGCCTTCGCTACAATTGATGGGTACATATATTACATCATAGATACATATAGTCACTATACATACTATTATCCCCGAAGGGTTAGTCAAAGACTAGGCAAGGAGGGCCACAAAAGCAGTCCTCTGCCATAGTCCACTTTTCACCAAATAGCGACTGCACATTTGCTCAGCGTGACCAGGCGGTGAGCCCATCGCCGCTCTATGCTGTTGGATGTATGTGCAGTCTTTAGTCCGTTAGTCGCTCTTTACGACACCCAAGGGAAAAGAGGGGGTGGTAGTATTCTTTCACCGCCACGCGACACATTAAACTATAATAATGTAGAAATTACCTATACGAGTATATGGTAGAAGATGTTGTAGAATAAATTAGGATATCGCAGCCCTGGTCGTGACTGATTTAGGTCCTTCACCCTGAGACCACGCTCTCCAATTCCGGGCGATAACGACACGGGGAAAGTGGTGGGAACGTGCCTCAACTACATAAGGGACACCGTCACAAAAACTCTTTGCTTTCGGAGATACTCAACATCTTATCTCATTCTCTCATTACGCAGTATATCTCAATATACCTACCTGTAATCCTATGCTAATACAATCTTGATCCAATGGCCTCTGATGACTAACATTATATTGAATTTGAAATTGTTTTTAGTAGCATTTTATTTATCTACTTACCTACTTTTTGGAATTCTTTCTTCTTCTTAGGGTGCCTCTGCAACTAGTGAAGATTGGCAGTCAGCTTTGCATAATTGAACTTGTTTCTGGCAAGGCGAAAGAGTTCAACGGCATTCGCTATTCCCGTCCACTCCCGAATGTTTCGCAACCACGACCATCTTCTTTTTTTTGTAATTTTATTACTTATGTGTTATTAATCGACTTCTGTTTACTATTGCATTTTCTCTATAAGTGGATTTTGCAATTTTGTTTCCTTTTCACGGGAATATCAGTTAAAGTAAGTAAAATTCACGAGTTTGCGGTATTTAAAATGTCATGTATAGTAACAGTAAGGGTTCATGGGCTCAACATGCCAAATTGATTTATCAACTAATTATTGACATCACTTGCGTATATTTAGTAATGTCATTTAAATTATTGGTATTCATTTATTTAGTTATTCTGATTGTAAACTCACAACATTCAAAATATTACTTAACATTGTACCTAAGTAGCTAGGTAAATAATTTTACCTACTTAGAATGTTATTATTTTTTAGTTTTTGGCATGACGATGACGTATGAACATTTAATTCTCAGAACAATAACTTTAGTTATTGTTCTGAGATTTAATTATCTACATTGATCGGTTAAACATGTATGGTACGATATTTTATGCTATGGCAACGAAATATAAAATGGCATAAGTACCCAAAAATTTGCCTTGTTTTCTGTAAAAAATAGTAAAGTCTCTAAACGATTGCTTCTATCATTAATCAACTTTTTATAAACCGACAGCGACGTCATCCTCTTCATTCTGGTCTTCTGCACTATACGTAGGTAGGCAATCAAATGGTTTACAAGATACATTGCTCGTTGGTACTCGAGTAACGAAATCATCAACGTAGAGCGAACCGCACGCTTCCTTATACAAGCGTGGCATACATGTTTATGCTGAACACGTACACATATAGTAGGTAATTCCTACTAGGTATATTCCGCTGACATTTATCTGACTTGTTACGCTAACCATATGCGTCCGCGTAACGCGGTCGTCCATCGATGCTGTTGCGATTAAGCTTCGCATAAACGTTACGATCACTTTCAATTAAGCTTGCGGTCAGTGAGCGATTGTATCATATTCTTATATGTTTATTGGAGGATTGTTTGTGTTTCATAGAATAGGTTGTGCTTATAAATACTGTGATGGAAATGCTATATATTTTATCGTCGATTTTACAGTTACAACATTTGCTACTTAAATTTCAGGAAGAGAATTTGAAACTTAAAAAGTAATTTAAAGCAAAAAAAACTCAACTCAAACTTAAATTTTTAATTTTTACGTATGAGTTGTGTTTGTAACTGTAAAAAATTATCATTATTATTATTTTTACACAATGTTAAAAGTCCTACCAACCCACAGAAATTGATATATTTCTGTGTGCCAACCCCATCAGAAAGCAAAATGGTTGTGTTAGACACTTTAAACTTTCGCGTTTCATTAGTACCTACCTACCTACACTTTTTTTATCTATGTTTTTTTAGAGGCTTTTGCTTTACAAATGCATGTCAGCCTCATTTTATCCTAATCTAAAATAATTCTAAGTAACTTGAAGTCTAACTTGAATTAAGAGTTATTGATGACCTACCTACATTTATACCCGAGAATTTTAACAGAGTTTAACACAAAACTAATTAGTAAAAGCATCCAACGCATACCTTTTATATCCGACGTTTCGACCGAGATGCACCGGTCGTGGTCACGGGCTGTCGCTTGCGTTATCAGTATCACTTATAACGTATGGGTAAGTATATCACTTGTAACGTTCTCGTTTCATATTTCCCCTCATAAATTGAAAGTGAAACAGTCAAAACAAATGATTTAGCTTTCACGCCAAACATCGGGGAGCCAACAAATTGCTTACCTTTCGAATGTGAGTCAATTCATCTTGTTGTATGTCGGCGACAGGCATCGTGGCGAGCTGAGACACAAATCAAGCCCTTGAACGCTTACATTTATCGCTTCTACAATTTATTACCCATTATGCTGTTATGATTGCTCTTGCGCAACAAGTAATGAGTGTTGAGCATTATGGAGAACAGGTGATGAGAGTCCCGTTGTAAATCGTCTACCTACGCCTGGCATACTCACCATGGAATTCTGTTATTTCAAGAATGCCAAAAAACTGTACCCAAATAGTACCAAATAGTGCCCAAAGGAAATAAATAGTACCCTTATGGTTCAAAAGTTATAGACATAGTTTGGTGAGTACGCTAGGCGTAGGTTACGCCTAGCGTACTCACCTCAGTTTGGGAAATCTGAGAAAGCTACAACTTTAATTAGTATGTCAAAAAACTGTACCCAAATAGTACCAAATAGTGCCCAAAGGAAATAAATAGTACCTTTATAGTTAAAAAGTTATAGACATAGTTTGGTGAGTAGGTTCTATGCCTAGCGTACTCACCTTGTTGCGCGAAAACAGAACCAGCAATGGCTCTCATTTCTATCTCAATAAATAGTACCGGAAATAGTACCCTCTAAGAGTGTAATTGTTATTTGACTTTTACACTAGAAAGTCATTAAATTTGATAGCAAACTTCTACATACAAAAATTACGTGTGGTACAGTCGAGCACAGTGAATGGTAAAATATTATTTTTATTACCAAAGGAATTGAGATTGGAATAACTATGGAGTTCATTAATAGTAAGTACGCGACACAGTTAAACACTTTATACAGTCCAGAAAACTAAGAATATGATTTAATTTGTTATTCTACGATTAATAAAAAATAAAAACGTATTTCTGTAGGTAAGTATAAATAATATATTCAAACTGAGCAGGTAACTACCTAGCTAATAAAAGATCAACTGCAAATCGACATGAACATAAAATGCTATTACAGATGAAATATACATAGGTACTTACTCATTTAAAGATCACTCCCATCACAATGAAACAAAATTCACAAGTTTTTTCATTAATTGTTTCACAAATTAACTATTCGCAAACCAATACAAATTTCCGGTACTTTTTATTGAGATAGAAATGAGAGCCATTGCTGGTTTTGTTTTCGCGCAACGAGGTGAGTACGCTAGGCGTAGAACCTACGCCTAGCGTACTCACCAAACTATGTCTATAACTTTTTAACTATAAAGGTACTATTTATTTCCTTTGGGCACTATTTGGTACTATTTGGGAACAGTTTTTTGACATTCTAATTAAAGTTGTAGCTTGCTCAGATTTCCCAAACTGAGGTGAGTACGCTAGGCGTAACCTACGCCTTGCGTACTCACCAAACTATGTCTATAACTTTTGAACCATAAGGGTACTATTTATTTCCTTTGGGCACTATTTGGGCACAGTTTTTTGGCATTCTTGAAGTAACAGAATTCCATGGTGAGTACGCCACGCGTAGGTACACTGTAAATCGAATTGTATGTGAAAGGAAAAAGTTAGACTATCGTACTTTGTGTTTACCTAATGGTTTGCTTTTGTCGTATGTTAGATTTATGTTGTTTTTTTAATAACTAATAAGAACTTCTCGAACGCGTTATATCATCTCACTAATGAAAATAATAGCACTTGTTAAGCTATTGAAATAAAACACTTTATAAAGATCTACTCGCGTTTATTGTGGACTAAGGTGTTAGTCGTTTAATTTATTTCTTAAGAAACAGGAAACAGTACATCGAACAATACAGTATACGTATACAAGAAAAAAAAGTCCAAATCTTAAGTTAATAAGTATTATTCAAAGATATGCTTTGGGTTTATTAAATTACTTGCGGCCAGACTATCAAATTAAAATCCAATTCAACTTCCACCTGTTCTGTACAAAGGGCATTAACATGAGACACACCTGAAGCAAGAGGTCTCGAACTTAATACACACTCCTCCTAATAAAAATTTCATACGGATATGATTCTTATCATTTAGGTGTAAAGTTCAAAATATAACAAACTCACATGCTTCGTTTGCATTATTTGTAATATAAGCCGTATAATACAATTATGCTGCAAGCTGTGTTATTGTAACTAACACCAAACTGCCTTATTTTTAAAATATATTATAGGTAGGTATTAAGTATACTCGTACCTACCAGTCATCCAACCGAACGTTAACCATAAGCTAAAGTAATCCGTAAAACAGTTGTACAAGTTTGCGATGCGTGTCAAACAATCAACTTGATGTAGGCAAAACATGGAAAAAATAAGGGACATCTATTTGGCACATCAATTCACAATACACAAGTTACAACACCATCAACAAGAAAATAATGAGGAAAAATCAAAGTAGTAAAACAAAACATCGCACTGTGAGAGGCATAGAATAATAACTAAACTATAAATAAATAAATAAATAAATAAACTTTATATAAACTTTTCTACACTCACACCAATTATCTATCCCAAGAGAAGCTTCGTTATGTAACTCGTTAAATGGTTACTAGACAACGGATAAACATACATAAAATAGATTAATGTTTTATATTTTAGCGTTTTATTAACGCTTAAATATACTTAGGTAAAATTTTACATACATAAAATACATAAATACATACTTATTACAATAGAAAACACCCGGACCCGAGACAATTTAGAAAACAATAATTTCTAAATTGACCCGACCGGGGACCGAACCCGGGACCTCAGAGATGGCGACACCATGAAAACCGGTGTACAAACCTCTCGACCAAGGAGGTCGTCAAGCTAAAGCATAGAAGGAGTCCAAATGAGACTCGTATAGTTGTTCTATTTTTTCAAATGGGCCATAAACATTCGAATGGTGACCAAACGGAGTGCACACTCAAATTTCCTAGCACTCCTATGCTTTAGTTATTATTCTGAGGTGAGAGACCTAAAAGATCTGAACGCAGCATTCGTCTGTACTGTAACACACAACATCGTTATTAGAATAATACCTAAAGCATAGAAGGAGTCCAAATGAAACTCGTAATAGTTGTTCTATTTTTCAAATGGGCCATAAACATTGAAAGAAAAGAGACAAAATTAGTTGCTAAAATCTTCAAATAAAGCGAAATAAAAGAGCCATTTATGATACCGAATTCAAAAGCGACCTAACAAATGTAATTCGAATGGTGACCAAACGGAGTGCACACTCAAATGTCATAGCACTCCTTCTATGTTTGAGTTATTATTCTGTCCATAGAATCCTACTAATATTATAAACGCGAAAGTTTGTATGTATGGATATTTGTTACTCTTTCACGTAAAAACTACTGAATGGATTTGGTTGAAATTCAGCATACAGATAGTTTATAACCTGGAATAACACATAGGATACTTTTTATCTTGATATTTCCACGGGAACGGGAACCACGCGGGTGAAACCGCGAGCGGCCGCTAGTAATAACTAAAGCATAGAAGGAGTCCAAATGAGACTCGTATAGTTGTCCTATTTTTTTTAAATGGGCCATAAACATTGAAAGAAAAGAGACAAAATATATTGCTAAATTACGAATGAATTACGTTCAAAATATGTAAACTACGCTTAAATCTTTTTAGAAATTAAATCTTTAAAGTTCATCAAAGCTTCTTTACTTTTTATATATATTAAAACCTTGCTTTCGCCCCGGTGCGCGGTGATGCTGCGCCTGCCTGAAATGCGGTCTACCCTGGTCTACCACAAAGTATAGTCAACATAGTGAGAGATGCGATTTGACCGGCCCCAGATAATAACATTTTGTAAATTGTCCAAGTAGGTACATACACAGGAAGTGTTCTACATGTGGAATATTATCCAATTTTCTTTGTCGCTTTATCGCGATTGAAGAACAAGCAAATTAACAATACACTTGACACTGACTTCATAGCGGGAAAGTGAAGCGTCAAGTCTGCAATTTTGTTTTAATTTCAAAAATTTGTTAAATAGTTATCTGAATTCGTAAACGTGCATAAGTGTTATGGTGCAACATTACTTTTAAAATTCCCCCAAGAGTCCGTGTAAGATCTCATCATATCTTTAGTAAAACTAAAGAGAAAGGTTTGGGGAGAATATGATTTACCAGTAATTATGATCTTCTTTATGTTTTGAAAATATTTATTATTATTTCACTTACTTGACACTGGCTAAATGTGCTAACCGCTAATTAATCATATGTTTTTTTATGTTTGTTTATATTTTCTTTAGACTGCCTGTGTTATTTTAGTTCATTTTTATTTTTACAAATCATGTAAGTGTGTTAGTGAATACAATGTTTTCTATTCTTTCAATTTTATTCTATTCTTTATTGATAAATACAACACGTTATCTTTGAAATACAACATAATACATATTAAATTACATGTTTAAATTAATAATGACAGCTATCCTAAACTTAATAAAACAATGAGGGAAGTGCATCATCATCAACAGCATTTTTAGCAGATTGTTAGATGATCGAAGGGATTGGGAAACATTTTTTGTATAATACTAAAATACAAATACTCCCGATTTGTTCAGTCCGAATATCAATAAAGCATTTCGCATGCGTAGAATAGAAACGGGCCATGCAATTGTAGTCAATGGGCGATTTTCAGAGATCAAAAAAAAAAGAAATTAGTTCGTAAATGACTTCATAGATGGCGCTTAGCATAGATTAGTATGACGCTTAGTAAAAGGCGGGTCCATGAAGAACACGTGTATGGCTACGTAATATTTATTCCATTCCAAAATAGAAATAGGTACTGGAGATCCTGAATAAAAATTTGTAAGTACTATTTTTTTATTTTTTTGATAGACTAGCAAAAGTGTAGAATTTATTACAGCCCTTAGGTAGGAACGGGTCGGCTTTCATAAAACGCCATCTATCGAGTATTTTTGAACTAATTTTTATTTTTTAATTTGAGCTGTCAGAAAATCGCCCATTGAATTCCCTACCGTTACATTACTTTCCTTCCTCTGGACGTGGGAGCACATCATACCAATACCAATATTGATATATCTCTAACTGTAATAGAAAATCATAAGCTTTTTAACAACAACATTTACATTATAACAACTGTGTATATTGACATAAATACGCATGTTTTCTACAATTTCCCGACGTTAAGTGATGATGGGCTCGACAAATTAGCATGCCCCCTTCTCTTCTCTTCTCTCTTCAACTCTTCAAACCGATCGCTATTGGATCGCATTGGTATTGTGAATTTTCGTACTCCTAAGTTACGACACCAGAACTATTAGGGATTCATATTGCGTGGATATTGACTAAAAAAAATACAAAATTCAATGCCATTTAGTTTACCCAATATGAATTCAAATTAGCGCTGGTGTCGTAACTTAAAAATACGAAAATTCACAATACCAATCCGATCCAATAGCGATCGGTTTCGAGAGTAAGGGGGATGATCACTTAGAACTCACTTCAACTTCTGTTCACTCTCTTCTTAAAAACAGAAGCAAACAAAAGCATACATAAAAAAACAAGCTGATGTCAAACATACAAATGAAAAATTATTAATACCTGCCACCATAGCGTCGCCATCCGATGGCCCAGGGGGGGCTAGCCGATATAAATGAAGGAGGCGATTGTAATAAGAACGGTGCGAAGTTCCATTGTGTAAACTACAACCTCTGCACTGTACATAGAGGCGTGCCTAAGGTTTCAGAGTAGGGCAACATTATTTTCTTGTGATTTTTAACAGTTCATTACGTATTTTTTTTAGTTTCTAGGCTCAGCTGCCCCTACCTGCTCCCCCCTAGCGACGCCATTGCCTCCCACATAATGTTTTATGCTAGTTTTTGGCTATAAATTTTGTGATCAACTACCTAAATTGTTTCACTGACTAACTCATTTTTGCTCAAGTTAGTGAACAAACAAAAAGTGAATTGAAATAAGACTTTTCATCTGCAACTGGTTTTAAAAAAGAAAACAAAACTGGTAAAGTTAGTAAGTTTTAATGATAACTCATTATTTATATAAAAACACGAGCAGTTATCGAGGAATGCTAACAATTCTATTGTTCACGAGCGTTGTAAAAATGTGAGATTTTAACACGCTCAGTTCAATCAATAGTCTTATTTTCATTTTCATAAAAGCTAATTTTGAATGGCACCTTACACTTTTATATTCTTATCCTGGTTTAAAGGTGAGAAAAATATGCGTAATGATGTAATGAACGTTAACGGTGGCAAACAATTAACACGCCATTATGACATTGCACTAGCGCCTTTTTTATTTTTAATTCCTATCATACACCTCTAAAGGTTATAAGAATTGCACATGAAATTAATTGTGTAATTTATTGGTTTATTGGCAAATAACGATGTAAGTATCAATCAATCAGGAATTAATTAATGAGCCCATTAAGTAATATAATATTTGTTGTACACCACAGAAACGTCACCAGGTAATTATCGTCCCACTGCTGGGTTCTGGCAATAACAGATAGATGTCTGCTGCAATCCAACACATTGAAGCAATGCCTGACAGCCAAATCAAGACCTGATAGGCGACGACGGCCTTTTTACGACAGGAATCAGGAAAAATGCCTCTAAAATGCAGAAAAGCTGGGGCCTTAACTCCCATACGAATTTCGCATAAAAAGATTAAAGCGTCACCTTTTTTGTTTTTTCTGTCAAGTAGGGCCCCTGGTCAACTATCCGTGGTTCCAGATTAACCATAAACTTAACTGGCACGATCGTTACCATCGTAACCCGACAGCACCAGTCTCTGCACCAAACGAACTCGTCCATGCTATTAATCATTTAAATTAACGATTACTTAATGTGTGAAATGGAACTTTAGTCTCTCCAATTGATATACCAATATAAATGATCTTTTCTCTTACGTAACTAATTAGATACACATAAAACGTTGCATCTGCTTTTAGTTAAGGCTTTCTATTTAAATAATTAAAATCTAGATCTATCTATGTGGTGTGAACACACAAGAATGTCAAGATTTGAAAGTGTAGGTAATAAATCATAATTTATATCCGCTCTCGAGATATAGTATGTACGGTGATTAGGCATAATAATCTTTAATAACTATATCAAACGCTGATACTCAATTATAAATGAATGATACGTAGGTAGTTATTTTAATTTCGTATAAGCATTTGGTTTACTATACTTTTATGGCTACACCAGCGTGTAAACAGGAAGCGCTGTTAAAATCATTTTATTTGTACGAGTAGTAACACGAGTAGGAACTTGTGAAATGTTCAAGATTTTTCCAGCTATAACATGAACCTGTTTCTTTTCATTTTCCTACATTGGTAAGGCGACAACGATTACGTAACTGAGACGTCTGAGACTGGGTGCTTATTAATTCTGTGCGAAATTTATTTATTCTCGTATTTTGATAGTTATTTACTGAAATGATTAAGGCGCTGTTAACAGCCAGTGACATTGTGCATACTATTTTTAGCTTTGCTAATTTGCAGCGTAATGCAATGTCATTGGCGTGTTAATTGTTTTCAAACATAAAGATAAGACTATTGATTGAACTGAACGTGTTCAAACCTTACATTTTTGCAACGCTCGTGAACAATAGAATTGTCTCGAATTGTCAGCATTCCTCGATAAACTGATTGTGTTTTATAGCAGTAATCAGTATCATTAAAATTTAAAAGTGTTTTTATTAAGCTTTAGTGGTTTCAAAGTTTATCCTTCCCCTTTCAAAAACCTTTATCTATCCCTACTAGCTTTTTATTTCGATGAATACA
Source organism: Scoparia ambigualis (assembly GCA_963921215.1). Taxonomy (NCBI): domain Eukaryota; kingdom Metazoa; phylum Arthropoda; class Insecta; order Lepidoptera; family Crambidae; genus Scoparia; species Scoparia ambigualis. The sequence continues at coordinate 10,199,750 of OY992507.1, forward strand.
TAAAGCTCACCAAATACGCTTCGCTGGACAGAAAAAATGCAACTATAATGCACATTTGGGACGTGTCACACTTGAACCAAATGTAGCAATGTAACAATCCGCACAACAGCTCGTCCGTCCTACGCTACCGCGCGCATGCGGGACCACTAAGGCTTGTATTCTAAAACTAAACTCACACTCAAATCTCTGCTTGAGTACAGTTAGAAAGGGATTGCGATATATGCGATGAATAGCACCATCCCTTTCTAACCGTACTCAAGCAGAGATTTGAGTATGAGATTGGTTTTAGAATACGAGCCTAGTATTGGTGACTTTTAGGCAACCTAATTCCTTTAAAAGAAATATGAAAGGAATAAGGAACGTATTAAACCTTGTTTCACGTTTTGTTATTATCAAGTACATTAAAAGAATCAATAGAAAGAAACACAAAGAAGATTTATTAGTATCATTTTAAAAATGCATAGTCTCTATGTTTAATTATAATTTATTATACACAATTTTACCTGACATCTTGGTTATAAAATAATATAATAATGTATTTGTTCGTTACGTTTGCAACACAGTATTTCCAAACTATAAAATCTAAATCTGAGTTAGAAATCTAAATTGACCGATTGCTACATATGGCTTCTTGCAAGGAGCGGCTTTTAACGTCCTGAGAAAAATTCCATTGCCTTCCAATGTGAACCTTGAGCATTACATTCACCGCTTTAGATGCTAAATTCAAACTGGAATTTATCAAAAATAACTTTTGATACAATTTAATATGTGTACGAAACAAAAAGCTTGTAGGAATAAATAATAGGTAGGTACTTGTACACTATTCAAACATGATAAAAGTAATAAAACTATTTAAGTCTTCACGAAAGCTAAACTAGAGATAGTTTTTATGCCGCTAACAGTTTCTTGTGGGACAGTTTATATGTAGTGTATAAAAATAAGAATTAGCATGTTAAACATTAAAAAAAACTAATTAACAATGCGTCGTTTAAGTATTACGGTAATCTATCATTACCGTTGCTTTGACTTCCGCAGTTTTATAATCGAAATCGAATATGGCTAACGGAACCGGGTTAATTACTCATGCAAGTGACTGACTGATTTAAAAAACTCATATCACCATTTTACACAGGAGCTGAAAACATGAACTCTCGATAACCTTTTAATAATTGATTGGTTTTTATCGCTTTGAGATGTTATTTAATGAACGAATTGAAAAAATATTGCAATAAGCTAAAAATATTTTTGAATTTAAAGAGATATATTGTCTCGGGCCGTGTCGGGTAGCGGTGAAAGAATACTACCACCCCCTCTCTTACCTTGGGTGTCGTAAAAGGCGACTAACGGACTAAATGCTGCACAACCATCCAACAGCATAGAGCGGCGATGGGCCCACCACCTGTCACGCTGAGACATGTGCACTGTGCAGTCGCTATTTGTTGAAAAGTGGACTATGGTAGAGGACTGCTTTTGCAGTCCTCATTGCCTAGTCTCTGACTAACCCTTCGGGATAATAGTCGTGATTATTTGTACATACATAATTATGTATGTATGTATTGTCTCGGGCAAGTCAACACTTAAGTATTTGGATCTCGTGGTTCATTTTCTTAGTGGACAGGTCCCGCGGCCTCCAACTGCTCGAATTTACTGTTCTTCAGTGTTTAGTGGGTAATCTTCCCTCCTTCTCAGCCCTGATTGATTTAATACGCTTTCAGTGTGAAAAGGGAGACGCATGGAGCCCCACATACCTTTACCTCTCTTCTGAGGGTGGGGTATGCATAAAAAAGGTAGGAAATAATATTGAGCCCTTTTTAATATAATTAAAGAACTACAGGTAGTACGTTATCTCCATTTTTCTTTAATGTGTAACACTTTTTCTGTCATAAAATATTATTATGAATAGTTACGAGTATTTTTTGATGCTAAGTGTGTTTTAATGTAAAGAGGAACAAACCATTTTTTATTTTATCTACATACATATATACATGTAATCACGACTATTATATCCCCGAAGGGTTAGTCAGAGACTAGGCAATGAGGACCGCAATAGCAGTCCTCTGCCATAGTCCACTTTAAAAAAATATTGACTGCACATGTGCTCCACGTGACAGGAGGTGAGCCCTATTCGCCGCTCTAAGCTGATGGATGTATGTGCAGTGTTTAGTCCGTTAGTCGCCTTTTACGACACCCAAGGGAAGAAAAGGGGTGGTAGTATTCGTTCACCGCTATGGTCACGGTTATTCTATATACATATTTGCATTAATTTATTCCTTGCTTCTATCAGAAGATTCCAGGCCATTTTTAATTCTTGTATTGAATCCTGATTTAACAAGAAGTAAAAATGGCATTTCGATTCGACATTCGACACTACTCGTTGCCTCATCACCAGTGAAGTTATTTTTTTATTATTTCGTACCCATCTTAACCCCAAAAAGTATGTTTGACCTGTGGTATACAATTACACTTCCTGTATCGGGTTACATTATATTTGTGCATGTGGCCGCCATATTATGTCATTTGGTGACAATATAGGTACCTATAGCAGCAACATACTTGCATAACAATATTATTAAAAACTTTTCACTGTTTACCATACTTTGCATAAATTTTGTATGTAATTGTAGCTTTTATAGGTACAATACAATAAAATACACGAATGCTTATGTGAGTGCATAATTACTAGAAGATTCTTGGTAGAGACCCCTTGTCTGTGAAGAAGACTCTTATTGGTTGCTAATAATTATATTTCTTTTGTGTCTGCTGGTATTACGGCCGCTGAGCTATTGATATTCTACTAACACGTCAATACTCGTAATAGTCCGATTAACAAGAACACCGTGGCAACAGCGTCTACTTTTAAAATTAAAATGTCTTTAAAATAACAAAAAATAAATGAAGTGATAATACCTTTCATTTCACTTTTTATAAATATCTAGTAAGTAATTAAGACGGCACTCTATTATACAAATAGTAAAAATAAACTTTCTTTTTATCGACAAACCCATTCAAAAAAGTCTCTAATAGCAGTGAAATTTTATTGACGTTCAAACACTTAAAAAGTCTAGTTCTCAGCTAATTAATTGGTTAAAATATTTTTACCAACATCATAATGATCGTTATAAAAAGAATGAATTAATAAAACATAGCAATCAACGCGTAAAACGGAGAGGCATATATTATGCCTCACTCACCTTACTTTAATACTAAACGATAGATAGATAATTAAATACGAACCCACTTGTGAGTATAGCTTCCGCACATCTTATACAGCCATAACGACTATATTATACAGATCAAATAACTATAAAATGTTCGAACGTAAGCTTCTAATTCAAAATAGAGTATGTAATTAATTAATTAATCAACAACATTATAATGTACTTAGAGCATAATTATTTATAGGTACTTTATGAGATTGAAATTAAAGTTATAAGTACAGACTTCTTGGCGGGAAATTGATGCGTCATGTCTGCAGTTTTGTTTTATTTTGTGTTATGTCCATTATTATTGTGGATTAATGATGGTGGATTTATAACCATTGTGTTCGTGAACGTGCTTGAGTGTTGGCAAAGAAAACAAAAGAGTGCAACATCACTTTTGTTGCGGGATTTTATACCTATGATCAAACACCTTGTTTATTTCTTACTACTAACTTTACTTACACTGACTTATTTCCTGTAGTAAGGATAAATTGTCTATTTCATTTTATTTAAACTGGATATAAAAAGTTTCTGAAAATTAATGGCATCCAAAAAGAAGTAATAGCGTCATCCATTTAAATAATTACCGTACCCTCTTCAGGAATACAATTTCAAAGAAGCTTTGATCTAATATTAACTAATGAGGAAGTGAAACAAAATAGATAAACATGCTTCTTTTTCTTAAATACTTTAGAAAATATATACATTTTGTTGACTTAAAACTTTATATATTGTGGTTAAGTCTGGCAATATATACGTAAGTATGCAAATATATTTTTTTTACTTTTAGCTGTGGTAAACAGAAACTTGCCATATTGTATAAAAGTGGTTATTATAGAAATGAGCTGCTATGTACATAATCTGTTATTTGATTTATATAATAGTAAAAATCTCTAACTCAAAATTAATGCCAAGCCGAAATCGATAGACTAGTTGGCCAGATTGTGATAATTTAAGAAGAATGTGTAGTAAAATATCTAGGTCATCTTATTATAAAACTAAGGTATTTGCAAACTACATAGTCACAGTTACCTATATAGTTTTAAATAGAAAACAAAACTGCCTTAGAATAAACAACCCAAAAAATCCACAACTTTTTTGAAATCCAGTCGGCTTACAATCCGTTTCCGTCTTGGTGTAAATTTTTAAGCCACCATGTATTGTTAGTAACTGTTCATACTCTTCAATTCTTCATACCTGCACCATACATCAGAACATACAAACACACATACTCACTACGTTACGCCCGTTTACCGGAAGCCATCCATTTTTATACAAAGACAAAGCTATCCATTTGCTACGAATGCTACGACTACGATCCGTAGTCCTGATCCTGACACACTTCTACGTTCAAGTACATTTTTAGCTATAAAAAAATTTCTAATAATATTTACATAATCTGGTTTTCCAGACTACCTAGCTTCATTAGTTTTAGTAAACAACTTTATCCCTATTATGTTGAAATAATTAAGAAAAATGCAATTTTAACAAATTGGGGAAAATTAGCTTACGTTAAGGTCGTCACCTAATTGGCAAAAAAAGCAAGAACAAGGTTGAATTTAATTTTTTTTGTATGATCTATGATACAATCCTTTGTCCTGACACACTTTTACGTATCTTTTGCTTTATCTATGCTATATCTACGTATATACTCGTAGGTACATGAATAAAGCAAGTCACCTATGTTACCTATCTACCAGTGCTCCTTTGTTTACGCTTTCCTTGTCCCAGCATCATTCATATCGACTGACATGACAGTAGTAACTTCCAGCACTGATCGCTATCGAGTCACGCCGAATCGATTTAGTTACGTTGCTAACCGCATAATGGTATCTTCGATACATGTCATTCTAATTAATACGCACCACTTTGAAAATAAAGTGTTTCCGATTTAGGTTGAGATAACTTAATGATAAACAACTGTTGTGTCGTTGTTTGTACCCACTTATTGTAATTTCTATTACATGACTTTCTATATTTATTTAAATAACACAGTACTTACAATTTACAGAAAAAAAACAGAAAAATATTAAAAATTTAAACATAAAACATTAATAAATAAATAGAATTAAGTACAACCATTTAGAAGCCACATTAAATCAAGTTAAGTCAAATTATTAATCAATTACATAAAGTCAAAAATTAAAAATAATGTATTTAAAGATCTTACAATAACTCATGTTTTAATAATTTTTGCAAAAAGTTGATTCAGCCATTCGCATTGTCATGTATTCATGAACAGATTAAAAAGGATTATCCTCGAAAAAATCTTTCAGTTATGAGCAGCTGTCGTGATACCAGACAGACACAATATAAATTCAATAGTTAGCAACCTATAGGTGTCTTCGTGACAGACAAGGGTGATATTTTTCCGCACTAAAAAGTACCTATTTGTTACCCAATTCACAATCGGACGACGTTTGAATCATCTTTTATACATGTAAGAGGCATATGATGATGAGTGTATATTTGACATTTCATTTCAATCAAATTCATTGGTGATTAAACGTGGTGATCATGCCTATAAGGCATATTAATTAATATAGTAAAAGTAATAAAGTTATATTCTAATGAAATGAAGAACAACTGCTATTAAGATCTTATTACCGTATAAAGTCTTACATAGCGTTGACAAGTCTAGTAAAATGTTTTAGATGCAGTTAAGCTTAATGGGTTTATTATCTCATGCCAGGGTTAGATAACTGGTAAAACATTTAAACCAAATACTTTCACGTTGTTAAGCTACTCACACCATCAATCATTATTATTATGGAGCAATTAAACATTGTTTGTTAATTGCCTTTAGGTGGGTAGTAAAACTCAATGCATTTTGTTTTAAAGCCGGTCGTTTAAAGGTACCTAAATGTTACGCAACGACCAATATTTCACTTTAAACCTATTATCATAGCTTGATTGTTATTTGTATACATAATATGCCATAATGTGCAGCCGCCCGAAGTGATATGCGAACATACATTCGTAGCATTTGTTTTTTTACAGATAAATTAATCTACTTCTCTCCATTATCATCATCATCACTGGGTACACTACAGTTTAGTAGGTCAGGTGACAATTTTTTTTGTGGTCCACTGATGCTGTTTTATAAGTCGATAGTCACTTCTCTTCGTGTTATCTAAACGGCCTGCTGTTTTTATAATACATCGGTCACACCCTAAATACTAAACACCAATCTGTCGACGAGCGACGACCAAAAAAATTAATCAAATCTCGTCAAATATGACATGACATTGCATTGCATCCGGTTGCACATGTCCATAATATCCTTTGCAAGCATTATATCATGGCCGTCCGCATAATATCCGATGAGTGTTCGACAATTAGTCAATTAACGTCAGAAACAATGTTGTGGAATTATTAAAGAGTCGTTACGATTGAATAATTGGAGACGTGTGCCGGGCAGGGCCATTTAAAGTAGATTTATGAAAACATTAGAAAGATAAGTTATGTAGAGCAATTAATGAATTTTGTGCGTTACGTTTTACATTACAAGGTGGGTTTTTTTAACTCTTGGAAATCAAAAGTGCTAACCTTTATGCAAAGTTAAACAGTCTGTACAGTGTACTCTCTTTATTATCAAAAATACGTGACAATTGTACGAGTAGAGTTCCATCCCCAAATCCCATACGGATACGGATCCCATTCCTATACGGAATTTACATAGTAAGATTAAAGTAATACTGGACCTCTTGGCGGGAAAGTGAAGCGTCATGTCTGCAGTTTTGTTTTATTTTCTATAATTTGTGTTTTGTCGAATATTAATGTGAAATAATGGTGGATTATTTACTGTTAAGTGTTCGTGAACTTGCAAATAAAACAAAACAGTGCAACATCACTTTTCAAATTCTCTCAAGAAGTCCGTGTGAGACCTCAATAAAGTCCCACAGCTTTATTGAGTCTCGAGGGGTTTGGGGGAAAATCATTTACCATTTAACGTTCATTATCACTCATTATCATCCACTTAATGTATAGAAAATAATAATTACTATTAAAACTTGACACTGGCTAAATGTGCTGATCGCACGAAGCCATTATTTAAGAGAAAAAAAAGTAATACTGCTCTACGAGTTGATCGTAAGGCTCCAGGATGGCATGCCTAAATCTAACGATAAATATCCATTAAAAACACTGGGCACAATCTGACCAAATCTGTAGGTAATACAAATTATGAATGTCCAATGTAACCGAATTATCTTACATAACAACTGTAACTATTACTTGTAAGTGACTGGCCTTCTTAAATTGATGATTAATAGGCCGCATCTAGCAAAAACTGCTTCTACAGCATGGTATCTATGTACACACAAACGATTAGTCTTGCTTAATGATTGTTTTGTATGAAATAAGGCAATACGGCCATTAAACGAATAACATGCATCGCTGAAGTCAAATTGAATTTTACCAGCGATATTCGATGATTGATGTAATTGGTCATGACGGTTGAGGAGGTGGATCTTTTATGAATGTTTCATGTAGCCCTTGCTTTATGTCATCCACTATTACTTTGGAAAGCTCAATACTCAATATTTTTTATTGCACACCATAATGTTACAAAGTTGTTATAAATTATATAATAAAAGGTTATATATTATATTATAATTAGTTGTTATAAGGTACAGGTTCCTTATGGGCCCTGTGGGGCACAGCAATTTGAAGAGGGAAGACCTATTCCAATTAATTTTGAACAAAATTAGCTTATTATTAAATAAATTCTTATATTTAATTTTTTGTATTATATTAGTATTCTTATTTTTTATATTTTTATTTTTAAAGCCACTATATAATGCAGAAAACATACATATGTTCGCCATTATAATCCCCAAAGTGTTAGTCAGAAACTAGGCAATGAAGACCGTAAAAGCAGTCCTCTGCCATAGTCCACGGTTCAACCTCCTCAGCAGGATAGGTAGTGAGCCCATCGCCGCTCTATGCTGTTGGATGTATGTGCAGTCTTTAGCCCGTTAGTCGCATTTTACGACGAGAGAGGGGTAGTAATCTTATAATGAGCTGCCATATCATACGGCTCTCCATAATGCAGAAAAACTTGTAAATAATTCTGTATATATTATATGTACGCACGTACGTGCTTCGGACAGGCAGAGGCACGTTAGGCCGTTGGACCAGGTTGTTGTCTTAGGATCGTCGTGGGTTGGTTGGTTGTTGAACAATTTCCTCAAGTGCTTCATACAATTTGTAACTGACTCTGTGGTCTAGTAGTTAGACCACCGGTCTTAGACCCATTGGTGCCGGGTTCGGTGGGGTACTATCTATATGTTTGTACTAGTTTTGGTTGGTGGTAGGGCTCGTTTTAAATTTTACTTAGCTTGGCTAGCTACCACCATCTTATCTTAATATGTCGCTATGACATCAATGTTACTAGCATTGTTGTGTTCAGACTGTTAGAGAAAAGAATAGTCAGTTCCTTAGTAGTTGAGAAATCCAGGTGAAATACGCTTTCACTGAAAAAAGACGACCTCAGGCGGGAATCGAACCACGCACCATCCGCATTCCGGGCGGCTGCCTTAACCACTTGGCTACCGAGGTCTGGCTCTCAACCGTCGAAATTTGTCAGTGCTTGATGCTTATGTTTTTAGTCAACATTGCTTCATCAAATCTTAGAAGTTTTCACCTCTGAGATCCGAGAGAAATATTTTTACAAATAGGTATTTAAACATTCGGTTAAAATGAAGCTGCGTTTATAGATTAATGTTTTATATTTTAGCGTTTTATTAACGCTTAAATATACCTAGGTAAAATGTTAAACACTGAAAAAAGACGACAACCTCAGGCGGGAATCGAACCACGCACCTTCCGCATTCCGGGCGGCTGCCTTTAACCACTTGGCTACCGAGGTCTGGCTTTCGACCGTCGAAATTTGTCAGTGCTTGATGCTTATGTTTTTAGTCAACATTGCTTCATCGTCGTCTTTTTTCAGTGTTTAAAATTTTACTTAAGTATAATTAAGCGTTAATAAAACGCTAAAATATAAAACATTAATGCGCTTTCACCTTTAATCTTATTTTCACCTAATATAAGGCGAAATAAAGACCAAGGGCTTGTTTCTCGAAAGGTACAATAGTTCACAAGTTCACAAGCTTCGATATGTAACAAGGACTTGTAAATTCTGGGGCCCAAGTCCTTACTCGTAGATGTATAATAAAGTGCTGTTCCTATGAAAAGGCCTAAGTCCAGCTGTAAGACGTCTCTAAGCTGATGACAATGATGATCCATCAGGCACATTGTAAATAAAAATCAGTAACTATTATAGATAACTGCTGTAAACACTTATTACAAATTTGTTTATATAAAAATTTGTATTAGCAAAAAAGGCAATTATTAAGAAGTGTACGTGCTTCGGAACGGAAGGCACGTTAAACCGTTGGTCCCGGTTGTTGTCGTAAGATGACAGTCGTTAAAACCCATCCACCCGCATTGGGCCAGCGTGGTGGGTTATGGCCCAATATCCCCACGTGCTATTGTTCACTTGGGAGGTCTGTTCCCAGCAGTGGGACGTTTATAGGCTGATGATGTACCGGGATCGAAGCACATACAAAGGCGTTTTCACGACCTTTAGTTTATTAAACAATCTTGGATAATAAGAAAATATACTTAATAATCATCTCAATTTTAGAAAGAAAGATACTTCCTGAATGTCTCTCTCCGCATAAATATCCAATCTGCCAATAGATACAAGAAAATTACTTTCTAAGTGAAAAGCACCTTCGCTTTTCTTTGCAAGTACAAAGTTACAAGTATCCGAGCCTCAATTTACATGTCAAACCTACATGGGAACTCTCAAAAGTGGTACAATGAACGTTTTCTAGATAGACACAGACAGACAGACACGCGACGGGGGACCGCAAAAAGATCTAGATCTTATCACACGTCTCTGCATGGGGAATGTTTTTATGGCTATAATCACTCCTCTTGTGTCACGCTCGTATGCATGTTGCAATCATACGAAGCACTCAACATTGTATAAGTTTATCAGCATGCACTACTGAACTATCGGGTTCCATTCTAATTAAAATTAGACTTTTTCTAAGTTGTGGGTACCGCTGTGATCACGAGCTGAAAAGTCAACTCGGTCGAAATATCGGGTATGTTGGAATGGTATATCAGAATGGAGTACGCCTCTACTAAAAAGTTAGATTAAAATTTGGGAGGCAGATCTTTTTGAATGTTTCATTTTACAAATCTTATCCTGATATCTTATCCTCATACAAAGTTCAATATGCTGGGAATTTAATATAGTGTCACATAAAAGGTTTGAGTATTAAAACTTACATATTGTAACTTAGAAATTATGCACACTATAAAGTACTTACGTCTTTTTATTCAATGGATTAACGTGCATGAATATCTATTTTTTTAACTTCAACTAAATTGGTTTTAGGCCATTACATAATAATAAAATAGTCAAATGCCTTAAACTACTATAAGACTGTTATAATAACTCAAAAACAACTAATAAGTGGTAAAGATTGGTATCATTGGAAATAGAAAAAAGAAATAGTGTTGGTCGATAATACATTTCCAAAGCGTAATAGGTAACCAATTTTGCTTTGCGTTATTTTCTAAAGTTACGTTAAAAAGTTTAGGTAATGGTTAAGGTTCAGTTAAATGTAATACGGATTTTTACGTTTCCGTTACAGTTATTTCTATTACTCTATTCATGTGACGATTTTTACAAACGACCCCTTGTTATCACCAACCGCCGAAAAATAACGTGATGTAATTCAGGGTTGTGCCTACAAATAAAGAAATAATAATGAATAAGAACGTCCTAACCTGAAATTACACAAACTTTCTTTGTTTTTAATTAGTTTCAATGAAGAGTAAAATGATAATTAATATTTACAATTCTTCGAATTTCAATCGAATTTCTTTTCATGAAGCGTAACATTGAGCTTCTTTGGACAAGGGTATTAAAAAAATGAACTACATTTTTTACTAAATTAATAAAGGAAGAGGATCTCATTTCGCCTGTATTTATATTTTTTAAATTGTATCATGTGAATTGCGTTTACGAATTACCGCGGACCCCGCACCGCGCAACACCCGCGGAATTTTCGCTTAACCACCTAACACCCCTTAATTTCGTATGCTCTCGCATGTCTCCGACATTTATGCACTGATTTAGATGATTTTTTGTGAGAAAGAGTTTTCTTACTATAATTTTTCCCCATTTTTGGATTCACCCATTGTAACTCCGTCGTTGACAAACTTTTATTTGTACATGTAAAACTCTTCTTTTTTAAAATACCATTTTACCACTCCGCTGGCCTCTGGGTTGGCTGGGATAGGTTGTACTACTGTACCTTTTGACAACAACAGGGACCAACAGCTATAAGTGGCTTTGCTTGCAAAATCACATACAGAACTTTAATTATATTCATTATTATATTACAATTAATCTATAACAATGGTAGCTGTCGCAGCCCTGGCAATACACAAGGTGTACCCATTAATTACTGTAATCGTCGTTTACATGCTCTTGCGTAAGATGCTTTCGCCGGCCGTAAAATAATGTTGCCATTGTTGGACTTTGTGAATGAAGCTCTGTTGTGGGATGTAACAAATAGTTTGAGACCTCAAAAAAAACACTTTCGTTAGATTAATCGTCGCGTCTGATAGTGATCGTAATCACGCAATAATTACGTATTATCTGGTTCAAAATGGACCATTATGCCTCCTAAATAATCTATTTAGTAGATTCGTTATCTGCCGTCGGCTTTATCACAGGCTTTATTGAATGTCGAACATCTGTGGACAATAGAATAGTCTTTTTCTTACGGCCGAAGTTAGTTTCTGGATCTAGTACTTCTCATAGGAAATTAGAAAGACTTTATAAATTGTATAACGATGCCTGATGATGATTTGATTGCTAGACTCGAAGCTGAGTAGCAATCAGTTGATCGATTTTAATTTATTTTTTATTTTAGCGTGAATAGGCTGCTTCTGGGCAAGCTCGCTTAATCGTCGGCCTCTATAAGAATGTGGCCAAGAGCAAGCCCATCTATTATAAAAAAGCGTTTTAACTGTGTAAATATGAACAATGCAATAAATATGTATTCTTTCTTTAGTAAATTATTGTAGGTAAAGTTCAAACAAATTTATACGAACGATAATCTGTTATCTAGGTAATTCTAAAAAGTATGCTTCACCCAATCTGTTTCTTGTTGAAAGCTGGTTTTTTTCTTCACGCGTAAAGATGGACACGGCTATGAATAATTGGACGGACTTTGCACCATCCTTCTGACATCATAGTCGTCGACACAACGTTGGTTAACATAATACACCGTAAGTTTATCACTTATAACTTTATAAACTTATTTTTTTTATTTTTTTATTCTATTCATAATTCACATAACATTAACAATGATAAAACCCTTTGTAAGAGCGCATTATATGTAGGTACAGTGGGTTTTATTAATGTTTATGCTATGTGAATTAAGAATCATATTAAAAAAAAGTAATTTAAGGTTCTATAGAATATAATTTTCCATTTTTCAGAACTTGTCCTTTTATACGTTTTGTGAGGAAGGCAGCCTATTCAAAAGTTTTGACTTTCGTATTTAAAAAAAAAGTAAACTAAGTATAAGAAAGTAAAAAAATAAGAAATATAATGTTAAAAATACAAAAACACAGATTTAGGACAAGGTAAAAGTTTAAATTATGAAAATGTGTGATGATTCTATCTAATCTAATAATAACATTTTACTTCTTTCCTTCGTTGATTCATTAAATAACTTGTAGTGTTTATAGTACATAAACATACATACATACCTACATTTCAAGTTAAATAAAAAAGCTTGTAAAAGCTATGCACCCTACAGCGCAGCAAGGTTCATGACATGCAGATAAAATTAGCTTTGAACACGACTATTCCGGGCATACCGTGGGAGACACTTGAGGGAAAAGTTATTTATGCTCATCTCAACTTTTCAAGCATGAACTACATTCATTAAAGATAACAAAACGTTAAAAAAAAGTCTACATCGGAGTGGTCAACGCGCCCGCCCCGCTCGAATTGCGAAGGACGTGGGTTCAATTCTCACCTGAGGTAAAAATTGTTTAATTAAAAAACCGGCCAAGTGCGAGTCGGACTCGCCCATGAAAGGTTCCGTAGCAGCAAGTAACATCATATAAAAGTTCTTGTAGTTCGTTGTAACTTCGATCGATGTTTTAATAATAGTGTTTTTTTTTAAATAATTAATATAAGCCGTATTAAAAAAAAACTACTTACTAGATCTTGTTCAAACCAATTTTCAGTGGAAGTTTGCATGGTAATGTACATCATATATTTTTTTTTAGTTTTATCATTCTCTTATTTTAGAAGTTACAGGAGGGGGACACACATTTTACCACTTTGGAAGTGTTCCACGCGCAAACTATACAGTTTAGAAAAAAAAATGATATTAGAAACCTAATATCATTTTGAAGACCAATCCATAGATACCCCACATGTATGGGTTTGAAGAGAAAAATATTTTTGAGTTTCAGTTCTAAGTATGGGGGGAACCCCCAAAATTTATTGTTTTTTTTTTCTATTTTGTGTGAAAATCTTAATGCGGTCACAGAATACATCTACTTACCAAGTTCCAACAGTATAGTTCTTATAGTTTCGGAAAAATGTGGCCGTGACATACGGACGGACACACAGACAAACATGATGACGAATCCATAAGGGTTCCGTTTTTGCCATTTGACTACGGAACCCTAAAAAGGACCTAACCTTTTTACCAGATTTCATTAGCAGCTTATTCCTTGGCTTAGTTAAATCTACCATTCTACATTTTTATAGCGACTATCATCATCAGCCTATAACGTCCCACTGCTGGGCCATCCCACGTAGATAACATGGGGAGATTTGAGGCCATAACCCACCACACTGGCCCAATGCGAGTTGGTGGGTTTTAAAGACTGCCATCTTACGACAACAAGGTGGACCAAAGGCTTTACGTGCCTTGAGAAGCACGAATAGCAACTATGTATTTCTTATATTGCGACTTTGTTAAACACACCTGATGCGAACTATAATTTTGTGGGTGACATCATAAACAAGGAGACATGTCAAAGATAATTTGTTGTTAAAGTCAACAATCAGGTTTGGTAGTTGTTCAGAGTACTTGATGTCATCAGTAAGTATAAGTTGTAATATTCGATGTTACTCATAACTATTATGATGTCATATTCATATATTTTTGTGACAAACATGTGTAAAATATTTGTTGAAGTATAAATAGTGCGATACAAACTTTTTAGTGGTCGTGAAAGGCGCAGCGTACCTCTTAGATCAGTTTTATTTTTATCTTACTATGCAAAATTCGTATAAAAATTTGCATAGTATGATTAAAGTAATACTGCTCTACTGATAGTAAGACCCCAAGTCCCGTCGCAGTAATAAAATGTGAATGTACTCCAATCCTTCATGTGAATGCAGTTCTGTGAACGTTGCATTCGCAGCTAAAAGAAGGGAGAAAACCCGGACGAAGGGAAAAATTCACGACACTCACTGGCTTACAGTATGTAGGTACCAAAGCGCCAACAAGCAAAAACAACTTTTTTACATGCATTAAAACAAAATAATAAAATCTTACAAATACATTTTAAAATAATGGATACTAATAATGGGAGTAGATACAGAACAATACAAAACAAAAGTCATTCGAAATCAAAACAATAAATTTGCAAACACAATGTCAATATTATAAAAAAAAGAATTAATTGGAATCATCATAGGTCAAGTCAAGAATAATATTACAACATAAACATTAAGATTAAATAAATTATTATGTCATATTAATACTAAGTAATACTAAGATACACATGGATCCCGTTACATAAGCACGACAAGCTATTAGTATTACTTTAACCTTTTTATGCGAATTATCCCATAGAATTTTGTGATGGTTTCCCCTGGTGGAAACGCAGCCCAAAGTTGGAATCTTCCTAGCTAGTACCAGATGGAACGACAGCATAGTCTGGCCGAAAACGTAGTAACATTTTAACGCCTATGTACCACGCAGCAGCAATGTCGCACATCATCACGTGTCAGCTATGCGTTGCCTATTAGCAAACCTTTAAGTGTAGATGGACTGAAAATATCAAGATTCTTTTATTTTATTTCTTAAATTTGTTTTTATTTATGGTAATATCTATTATATTATACTATTATGACTATTATAAAGTAGAATTTGTAAAGATGGTAACATTTATTATTAATATTTTATATTAACCAACGAAAAAAGCAGCTAGAGCTGCCTAAAATAATGCATACTCTGTGTTTGCATTATTTTGGCGGAATAATTGAATCTATGCGTTTTGCCAACAGGACTTATTATATTATTTAATAAATTTACCATATTGCTCTACATACATACATAAGCACATATTATAAGTCACGACTAGGCAATGAGGACCGCAAAAGCAGTCCTCTGTCATAGTCCACTTTTTACCAAATAGCGACTGCACATTTGACAGGTGGTAAACCCATCGCCGCTCTGTACTGTTGGATGTATGTGCAGTCTTTAGTCCGTTAGTCGCCTTTTATGACACCCAACGGAAGAGAGGGGGTGGTAGTATTCTTTTAATGAGCTGCTACGCGACTCGGCTCCATATTGCTCTATTACCTATTTAAACTCTAGCCATAGAATATACCTAACAACCCTACCACACCGTCATTTAATTTTCCTCCGCGCATCAAATTAAAACCCCGTTTGGCAACCTTCGCGCGATTGCTTATTAATTCATCAGCAAGCTCATTACGGCAGTCGGGCAGAGACAACGCCGGGGGCGCCGTGCCGCACGGGCGTCGGACGTCGCCATTTAATTTGCTTACATCCTAGACGCGTCAATATAGCCAGTCGTCGGCATTCGGCACCCTTCCGCACATGCGCACTATGCAACCGGAGTGTTGAAACAAGAGCGACGCATGTGCCGCGGGAGTCGGGACCGACTGCCGACTGCCGACTCGCGAAGTTGCGACACACGCAGCGCCTCTTTACGTCGCGCTGTCGCATAATTGATTGTCCATTCGATACTGACATTGAACGGCCGGTGCACGGCGGCCGTTCAGTCGCCAGCCAGTTATTTGCTCACGGCTCCCGTGATAACGCGTTTACTCGGACACGATCGTCTCCGAGAACGCTGATCAGCTGGAAATACCCACCCCGTAGTTAGCGGAGCATGGCCCTGCTCTATGCGAATCGTGAAGGATCGATTGGGTTTGTGATGTTGTAAGTTGTGAAGATAATAGTGTTCTGTGATTAACCATGGATGTGGCTAAGGAGAAACTCGCCGCTCTGGAAGAGTTCGAGGGAGATGAAGTGACTTCGCGTCGCTGCATGCTCGATGGTGAGTTTTCGAATAACAAAACAAGTCAGCTGTGTATGATAATTAATTGGCTCGCTATAAATTAATATGACTTTAATGACGGGCAAAGATCATATCCGCTTGATGCGTAATAGGCAAAAACCTTAGCATATCTAGGCAGTATTGATTTTTACCCAGATGACAGCATGTTTACATACAGTGATTTTTTTTCAATAGACGATCTGCTATTATTTCATCTCATCGTATGGTTATGTTTATATTTCAGCGAGCGTTAGCATTTCTCATAAAAATTTGAGCTGGC
Source organism: Scoparia ambigualis (assembly GCA_963921215.1). Classification (NCBI taxonomy): domain Eukaryota; kingdom Metazoa; phylum Arthropoda; class Insecta; order Lepidoptera; family Crambidae; genus Scoparia; species Scoparia ambigualis. Next base: position 10,216,607 of record OY992507.1, read on the forward strand.
GTTACTGTAATCTTAGATTGGCGACAATAAATTGAACAATTAGCGAACAACTATAGTCTCATTACTTTGATATTCGTACGAGCGTATAATTACCAAGCTCTATCAAAAAACTGTTTATGAACGATGAGAATTAAATTAAACGTCTATGGGGAAATGACTTGCGTTTGCAGTGCGAACCATACAAAAAAACGCAGAGTTTTCAAGAGACCAGTCAGGGTTGCCAGACATATGGTATCCTGTTTTGGCAGCATTGTGAGCTGGCCACGGCGTGCCGGCGCGAGCGTTCACCCTTCTGTCTCCCCTCGGATTCAACTTTGTAGGGCTTTAAAATCAATACTAAAGTCCCCTCAAGGCGGACTGGGAACAAACGACGACAGCGTTTGCCTGAGAATTAAATAAATTAATTCCGTTATAAAGGTTTATTATTCAGAATATAGGATTGCGGGCTTTGTTACTTCCTCTGAATCTAATCTTTAGCTGAATCTTTGACAAAATTGTCGACGTCAAAATTATTACTGAGAATTTACTTAACACGAAAATAACTTTTAATATAATATGAATATTACATTCACACATTAAAATAATAGAAAAGTAGGTATTACCAGAAGATAATGGCACGTACCTACTTGGTTACAACCTCTGAACTTAACTTGGATTAAGTTATTGACAACATTGTCGACGACATTCTTAATAAAATGTATTCTAAGAAATAACATTAAGCCATCTTATCAGCAGGTTGATAAAATAATTCTTATTACAATTCCTTGGGTAATTCATTAATCACCATTGTCTTAGGTGCATGTGTGATGTTCTTGCAGTTTCACGTTTCAATTGTGGTTTGCGCTGTCCCACTATAGACGGTTTGTATAGTAAAACCACGTAAAACAACAAAAGTGATGCATAACAAATATAACAGACTATGTAATCCACACGTAACGCCGGTTTGTGTCATTATAAAAGAAACTAAACATGCAAACGCTATTAGATACTAACAAAATTACATGTTTATGATTTAACAAAACATCAATCATAGAAAATTCTTAGCTTCCGTATCATTTCTATGTATTCTATTAAGTATTCTGCATTTGGTAATACAAACAAAATCAACTTTAGTAAGACGTAACTTGAGCATCGTATCTATTCTTATTCTTCTCCTTATCTTCGTCTTTATCTATAAGTAACCTTACATTTGGCAATACGTGTGCTGGTGCCTTTACCAAATTCTAGTTCATTGAAGATGTTTACACTCCTTTTTTTTAATGTCCAATATCTAACTAGGGCAGGAGCCCCGGTTTTGGCCACTTTAAGGGAATTTCTATGTTAAAAAATTTTCTACGAATACAAGAATGTGTAATGTGGCGGTTTGAAATAACCAAAATTAAGGGTATACATTTACCTTTTAAAGTTTCTATGCGATGTTTGATTTGAGTCAATATGTATTTTTTTATATGGTTTTAAATATAAAAGGTGTGATTTCACCATTTCTGGCCACTTTTCCCCCAGTTGTGGCCATACCATTGCACCAGTTGTGGCCATTAAATTAGTAAGGGGATATTTCGGTTTTCTTTTAAGAAAATAAAACAAATAATTTATAAGTAAATATTTATTGTTAGGTAGGTAACAGTTCCAATATTTTGCCATTCCAGGTACATAGAAAACCTCGCTTTGAACGCGGGCACTTGGAATTGGAAGGTTTCGGCTAGCAGTAGCTACTTTCTTACCACCTTGTATTGTATAGCTCTTATGATGGTTTACGCATTTCTGATTTCCATACAAACTACCAAATCGAAATTTAAAAAAAAAATACAGGGATTTAAATAGTTTGCTAAAAACATTTTTTAAAAACGTTTATTTAACGGAGTTATTGCGATTTTAAACTTTTTAAAAATGTTTTTAGCTAACTATTCAGATCCTGTATTTACTCTAGCATGCAAAGTTTCATCAAAAATGGCTTATTGGTTTTTAAAAATTTCGACTTGGAGTTTGTATGTGAAACCGAAATGCGTAAACCCCCTTAAAGCCAACGCAATTTTAGAAGGCGAATAAGCAAAAAGCTTCCTCTTCGAATTATCAATTTTGCATTTTTTTATTATTTTTTGGAGCCATTTAACCCAACCTAAGTACAAAAGAAATAAAAAGTTGTAATGCCAAACCAGCTAGTAATTGTGAAGCAGCACACATAGTGTCTCTTAAGGTTTTCCATAAGAAAATACCAGAAAATTTTGATAAATATTATCAACCTCTCAAAAAATTGTCTTGAAGCTTAAGACGTCACAACTGTCACTTATCAGAAAGGACCATAGAAAAATAATTTTTTACAGATGACTATGAAGGAAGTCTGATTTCTATGCCTTAATTATTGAGCTCTAAAGTTGCAAGTGGCCAAAACCGGGGTAGTGGCCACAACTGGGGCTCCTGCCCTAGTTTGTATATTTTTATATTAACCATAAATTTTTGTCTGTCTTTATTTCTATTTAATGTTTCAAATAACTGTTACTATACCTATCCCCACGTGGTATTCTCCACGTGGGAGGCCTGTGCCCAGCTGTGGGACGTTTATAGGCTGATGATGATGATATCTAACTACTACAACTTTTAAAGAAGGAACATCTCTTTTGGGTCTATTATGTTTTTAAATAAATAAATAAATAATAAATAAATCTTTCCTACAATCACACCAATTATCTAGCCCAAGAGAAGCTTCGAAGAAACTCGTTAAATGGTTACTAGACAACGGATAAACATACTTAAAATACTTAAATACATACTTATTATACATAGAAAACACCCAGACCCGAGACAATTTAGAAAACAATAATTTCTAAATTGACCCGACCGGGGATCGAACCCCGGACCTCAGAGATGGCGACACCATGAAAACCGGTGTACAAACCACTCGACCAAGGAGGTCGTCAGAAATAAAAGCTGCATCAGGTTCTATGCATTGCCCGGTATAGATGTCGCATTGAGGTAGCATCGTTTTGGCCTCGTCTAGCCTTAAATAATAACCAAATCGAAAAATTTTGCTTGTTAGTAAAATTAAAAACTAAAAAAACTTTAGATTTTAATCTATTTAATACTGAAATGAAACATTGAAATGAAACACTTTCTTACGGATTAACTCGCGTTTAATTTACTATTTACATAGTGTTTTATATTATCCAGACGTTTCGAACCCTTTACAGGGTCCGTGGTAACAGGGAGAAAAATATTGTTAGCTCGTATTGTGTAAACTTGAACGCACCCGGTTAAATATAAAAATGATTGACGGTAGGCAAATAACTTCTAACTATGAGACGACCAACACCTCAGTCTCCATGTGACCACGGACCCTGTAAAGGGTTCGAAACGTCAGGATAATAAAAAAAACTATGTAAATAGTAAATTAAACGCGAGTTAATCCGTAAAAAAGTGTTTCATTTCAATGTGTAGTGCTCGCTTAAACCTCAGAAAACAATACTATTTAATACTTACAAATTAATGTGTGTGCGATGAGGAAGGCACTTAAATACTTTACACATGTACCTTGTTTCTTAGAAAAAAATGTTTAGTTAAAAATCTGGGGACTACTGTCACCTCTTAGAGTAATATTACTTTAATCTTACTAAATTTGTATAGTTGTGTAAAGTTTATTGCTGTAGATCTTAGTAACTTTAATAAATAAATTCAATAAAATACATCACAAATATTACTGGAGACTGTAAGCCAAAATAGTCGTACGTCAAACGTTCAACAACGTTATATTGACAAGTTATATCATGCTGATGATAACATAAAACTATCATGAATCGTAATGAATATCACAGTGCTACAATTATATACTCTTATCTAACCACATGTATTCGAAAAGTTGGCTTTAATTAACTCGTATACAATTATAAAATGTACCTATAGTGGACTAAGGCATCCTGTAGGTCAAATAAGTTGGCAATGATTCTAATATTATAAATAGTAATTTATATGAGTATGACTCATGATATTGAGAAAATATGGAACGTGATATTTATGCAAACTTTGTAATACCCAAGGCCACTGCAGCGAATTACTTAAAATTTCAAGACAAGGTTGTTCAGTAGGGTCTTTTTAAAGTAAGTAATTTTTATTTATTATGCAATATTTTCCACAACATGGAAACTGTCCTCATAAATTTAGTCTTTGTCCGGCCATTGACCTAAGAATTGAAGAATCTTTATTTCAAAGATATATCCTGTTTCCACTTTTTTATTATTATTAAAACGAGTCATCTCTAGAAATGACCGATTCAACGCCCTTGAACTGGGTTCAGACAACCAGTATCTTTGGTACGAACTATTTCCTGACTCATTTCGGGTTTGGCGCCTCCTCATATATGGCAATCCAATGCAAGACCGGTGCAATAATGAGTAATGTTAATCCACTGGAATTTGCTTTGTTTTCTTTCGTCTCAGATTCCATTCACACTAATTATTCATTTAAAACTTTCACGATCATACAACGTGATCAGTGAAGGTCTTGACTTTTATTAGCATAGTTATTTCTGTTGGACTTGTTATTGCAAGCTCTAAGTTATGAATAAGTTATAACTAAGTATTCTTAGTTGATCCTTGATAATGTGTAAAAAAAGGTTGGATGTCAACACAGACCACATTGGTCTTTGGATGTCAATTACATAGTTGTTGTCGTTGAATTAGCCTCATTTCGGCATTCAAAGAAGTGGATAGTGTTTTTTATAGCTAAAGAGTTACTATCAGGTCCGTATCTTCGAGATACCAATACTGCCAATACAATTGTGTCCGATTGAATAGTTGACTCGTTCTGCAACGGTCGACTTTGGCACAAGTATTGAATTCACAGGTTCCACTCACATTGCCAGTAAATTAATAATGTTGCTGTTACGTAGAAGCGGGGTCAAAGGAACTGAATTAGCTATAAGTACGGTAATCGGAAACCTCTGCTTAGATATAATATGGGGAAGAATTATGAGAATACGTAATGCAAACATTCATTAATGTGAAGATGATGATGAAGAATGTCACGTTTTGTTGATGAAAGCAAACAGACAAAATCAGTTTCAATAATTAAGCTAAAACTTTAGTTCACTAGTTCTAGTTGACTTACGCCCGAAATTAATAACCTATCTAGGTATATAGATAACTGTGATGCGTAGCGGTGAAAGAATACTCCACCCCCTCTCATCCCTTGGGTGTAGACATGGGCGCCGCCGTGGCTCGCCGCCGCCGTTTAGGTATGGCGCGCCGCCGCCGCCGCCGACTGCTCAAAATTTCGCGCCGACTAGACTGTTCCAATGTGTAGGCTCTTATAACATAATCTCAGTTTATTCTTTACTCATGTGGGCCGTGCGTGCGCCGCGCGGGGCGTCCGCTCAGGTGCTCGATGAGGACGAAATTTCCAATCAAGAGGGAGAAGCATCAGAAGAACGCCTTTTGTTTGGGGACTTCGCGAACGTGCCTAGCGTTAAGATCCACACCAACGCGTTGGCACAGTATCTTAGAAATGTTGGGGAGTATGGCACACTGCTGTAACTGTCCCCGGAACCCCGTCAGCTTTCTTGGCCTGGGCTGATGCTGGAGCGCGCAAATTACGTAGGGCACGATTCAATCACATCGGCCCCATCGGTGTTAAACATGCTTCGCACCCACTTGGAAATACCTTTATTTCCACGGAGAGCTTTGAGTACCTCCCCGCCGCGGTCATGAAGCTCTCCCATAGAGGGGTCGGCTATAGGTTATACGAATACAAATGGGTGAGAAACATTTGGAAATACCTTTATTTCCACCGCTGATAAAGCCTGACAGCTCACTTGCCCACACTGCAGCTGAGGTTTTTTTTTTTTTTTTTATAGTAGAAGGAGGCAACCGAGCAAGCGGGTCACCTGATGGAAAGTAATCACCGCCGCCCATGGACACCCGCAAAACCAGAGGAATCGCAGGCGCGTTGCCGGCCTTTAAGGAAGGAATAGGCTCGTTTCTTGAAGATCCCTAAGTCGTAACGGTCCGGAAATACCGCCGCCGAGAGCTGGTTCCACAACACTGTAGTTCGAGGCAAGAAATTTCTTGAAAAACGCACAGTAGTAGACCGCCATCCATCAAGGTGATGTGGATGGAATGACAGTCGATTGCGTGTAGTGCGGTGAAGGAAATTAGCGGCAGGGATCAAGCCGAACAATTCCTCAGAACACTCCCCATGATATATACGGTACAATATACAGAGAGACGCAACGTCTCTCCGAAGAGCCAGTGGATCGAGCCGACCTGAAATAACCACGTCGCCGACAATTCGAGCAGCTCTGCGTTGAATGCGGTCAAATGGAAAGAGTTGGTATTGGGGTGCTCCAGCCCAGAGATGGGAGCAGTATTCCATATGCGGCCTGACCTGTGCTTTATACAGTTGTAAACGGTGGGCCGGCGTGAAATACTGACCCGCTCTATTAAGCACACCCAGCTTTTTCGAAGCTAATTTAGCTTTACCTTCCAAATGACCACGAAACTGAACGTCACTCGAAATATCGATGCCAAGGATTCCAACAATCGGATTGGTATCAAGGGGAGCTCCCTCAAAGTTCAGAGGTACGACGAAGGGATGTTTTTTCGCGGTAAATGCGCAAACTTGTGTTTTGGAGGGGTTAAAGCGGACCAGGTTACGTCGGCCCCAATCCGAGACATGACTTAACATGTTCTCGGTGTCAGTCACAAGTTTATTCCGGCTCTCGATGACGCTTTCCAGAGAAACATTAGCTCGCCCGGTGTAGAGCGTATCCCCAGTACTGTCATCCGCATAGCAATGAATGCTGTTGTTATGCAGCATGTCATTAATATGCAGAAGAAACAAAGTAGGGGACAACACACACCCCTGCGGGACTCCAGCATTCACGGGCTTCATGTCGGAGCACGAACCGTCGACTGCGACTCTGATGCTACGCCCAGTAAGAAAGCTGGCAACCCATGAACACAATTTCTCAGGAAGCCCGTATGATGGAAGTTTAGAGAAAAGAGCCCTGTGCCAAACCCTGTCAAAAGCTTTCGCTACGTCCAAGCTAACTGCCAGTGCCTTCCCTTTACTCTCGACTGCCTCCGCCCATCGGTGAGTAAGGTACACTAAAAGATCACCAGCCGATCGACCGCGACGAAAACCATACTGGTACAGTACAGTATATTTGTTTGCCACTCTTTTTGCAAAGAACTCACGTCTGGAAGTCGCTACTAGCGACTTCCAGACGTGAGTTCCACCTAAATTTCCTATAGCCGACCTCTCCATGGGAGAACCTCACATCCGCAGCAAAGAGGTACTCAAAGCTCTCCGTACTCTAACGTGAATAAGGCTAGTGGTCCTGATAGAATACCGGCCATTATCCTACGTAACTGTGCACCTAACTTGTCTACTGTTCTAACACGCCTGTATCACCTCTCACTTGAGACTGGTCTAGTTCCTCAGTCGTGAAAGCTGGCTAATGTGCAGCCTGTGCCCAAAAAAGGTAGCCGTGCCGATCCATCTTACTGTAAGACGATTTCAGTCAAGTCCATACTCTGCAAGATTACGGAACGTGCACTGAAGTCTCGACTGCTGGCATACCTTGAGATCTCCTCAGTGACTGCCAGTTCGGATTTCACCTATTATAGATCTGGGAACTTGGAACTCAATGGCGCATTGGACCTAGAAATAGTTTACAACTTTATATGCCTGGGTTCCAACATCAGTAACGATGGTTTGTGCGAGAAGGATGTGCGCAGGAGAATTGGCATGGCTAAGAGCGCCATGTCTCAGCTTGCAAAAATCTGGAGAGATCGCAATATTTCCGTAAAAACCAAAACCAGACTGGTACGGACTCTTGTCTTCTCGATCTTTTATACGGCGCTGAGACTTGGACACTAAAAGCTGCAGACCGCAAACGCATTGACGCTTTTGAGATGTGGTGCTGGAGAAAGATGCTCTGTATTCCTTGGACAGCATTTCGGACTAACGTCTCTATATTACGAGAACTCAAAATCTCCTCGCGGCTGTCATCCTCGGATGTCTAAGCAGAATTCTCGAATACTTCGGTCACATTGCAAGGAAAGTCGGTGACAACCTCGGAAAGCTCATCGTGACCGGCAAAGTAGACGGGAAACGGTCTCGAGGACGCAGCCCAATACGTTGGTCTGACCAGATCCGCACCACTCTTAACCCTTCAGTTCACAACGCCCTCTACACCGCCAGAGACAGAAACAGATGGAGGAAAACCATAAGAGAGAAAGTGATGCAGAAGAGAGGTCACGATCCTCAGCATTGAGGAAAACGACGCAAGGAGGAACTTCATTATCAATTTTACCTACTTAGTGACTTTTCGCTGTACGACGACGATATATTGTTTTGTTGTTGAAATCTTTATGAAGTGTTGGTTTTATTTATCACTCTTATTTCTACCTTTAACTACATAACCAAAAACGACTTCAAAAATCCCACGCCGCCGGCTTCACGCCGCCGCCGAGCATATTTTTGAGGCGCGCCGCCGCTGGTTTTTTTTTACTCGGCGCCCATGTCTACTTGGGTGTCGTAAGAGGCGACTAACGGACTAAAAACTGCACATACTACCAACAGCATAGATCGGCGATGAGCTCACCTCCTGTCACGCTGAGCACATGTGCAGTCGCTATTTGGTGAAAAGTGGACTATGATGGTTAGAGGACTGTTTTTGCTGTCCTCATTGCCTAGTCTCTGACTAACCCTTCGGGAATATTAGTCTTGATTTTAATTATGTGTGTAATATGTATCTGACGGACATAATTTTCGCCACGTCTGGTGCGGACGATCCGCGAGGTGGGCAACAAACACTTTCGACAGAAAATAAGTGGACACAATTCGAAGCTTACTACTGAGACCCTGGATTTGATGAAGAAACGACGAGAACAAGTAAACGCCACACCGTCTGAGCATCAGGCACTTTACAAAGAAGTGAAGAGGCTAGAGAGCTAAAGGCTAAAGAGCTGCCACAGACGAGGGGTTAAGCGAGATACCCGAAGGTCGAGTGCCCGGTCCGAGGGGTTAAGCGAGATACCCGAAGGTCGAGCGCCCGGTCTGTTGAAAACAGGGGTTCGAAGGCATTCGCCAAGCCTCATCACTCCAGTTGTCACCTGATAAAACTCAAGACATCACAAGGCACCACCGTCACTTCAGAGCCAGAGGTACTCACTGAAGTCGAAAATTTCTTTGGGGAGTTATACTCTCAAAAAATCATATCTATCGGCTCACAGCGCGGATGATCCCCGAGCCAGACTAATCCGCCACTATACAGACGAGCTTCCTGACATCGACATGGGCGTTTCAGAACAACAAAGCTCCGGGGGATGACGGCATAACAACTGAGCTTCTCAAAGCAGGGGGCACACCTGTTTTGAAAGAGTTCGCTAAGCTCTTTAACTCCGTCATCCACTCTGGCACTACACCGGAGGCATGAAGCAGGAGTGTGACGATATTGTTCTTCAAAAAAGGCGATAACACACTGCTGAAGAACTATCGTCCCAATTTCCCTTCTGAGCCATGTCTATAATCTGTTTTCGAGGGTTATTTCGAATCGTCTTGCTCAAAAGTTCGATGACTTGCAACCGCGGGAGCAGGCAGGGTTTCGAAAAGGCTACAGCACCGTGGACCATATACTAACTCTAAGGCAAGTTATACAGAACACAGAGGAGTATAATGAGCCTCTATGCCTTGCGTATGTGGACTACGAGAAAGCTTTCGACGCCATCGAGACCTGGGCTGTCCTAAAGTCCGAGATGTATGATCGACTGTTGATATATCGAGGTGCTGAGATGTCTTTATGAAGCCGCAACGATGACCGTCCAAGTACAAGAAAGGGCACCAACCCAATCCAACTGCGTCGTGGCGTAAAACAGGGAGATGTCATCTCTCCGAAACTGTTTACGAACGCGTTGGAGGACGTTTTCAAAACACAACGGACGGGGCATCAATATCAATGGACAATATATCTCACACCTACGATTCGCAGACGACATTGTTCTCATGGCGGAATCTCTGCAGGATTCGGAAGAAATGCTTAATAGCCTAACCGAATCTTCAAGACAAGTAAGTCTCAAGATGAACCTGGACAAGACCAAGGTCATGTTTAATGGTCGCATATCCCCCAGACCTGTAGTCGTAGGCGACGCTACTTTTGAGGTTGTGCTTGTACCAGAATACATCGATCTTGGCCAAACTATGCAACTGGGCAGGCACAACTTCAAGAAGGAAGCGGACAGAAGGATTCGTTTGGGCTGGGCGGCATTCGGGAAGCTACGTAGTATCTCTCAGTCGTCGGTTCCCCAGTGCCTAAAAACAAAACTGTTTAACCAGTGCGTCCTACCTGTGATGATATATGGAGCAGAAATGTGGACGCTCACGATAGGGCTGGTCCACCAATTCAAGGTCGCTTAGCTTGCGATGGAGCGAGCGATGCTTGGAGTTTCTCTAGCGGATAAAATCCGGAACGAAGTTATTCGACAAAGAACTAAATTTACCGATATCGTTCGCAAAGTCAGCACCCTGAAATGGAGGTGGGCCGGTCATATCTGCAGAAGGACGGATGACCGTTGGAGCAGGCATGTCCTAGAGTGCGTCTAGGCAAACGCAGAGTAGCCGCCCTGCAGCGCGATGGACTGATGACATAAAGAAGGTGGCAGGCAATGGATGGGTGCGGACTGCCCAGGACCGGGATAGATGGCGCTCATTGGGGGAGGCTTACGTTCAGCAGTAGACAGCAATAGGCTAAAAAAAATGTATCTAAAGATTGTTTGGCCTTCAAAATTATTATTTTTTACTTATACTTACTTAAATTATGTAAAATTTCTTACACTAGAAGGCTAAAAAATCAATACTTAGATAGATTAATAATTTAGGGCGTAAGTGTAAAAAAAGTACACAACTTGTAGGTATCCCGACTCGGTGAAAATCGATTTGCCTTTTAACTGTCTCAGTCGCTTTAGAAGTCAAATTATTTATATACAAAATTGACATTAATTGGTGTAATCTCAGAATATGCTTTATTTATTCTGAGGTGATACGTATACGTGTTAATCTTGCGGTAATGCAAGTTTTTGTATTGAGCTATAAGATATAATGTTTGTGTAGGTTAGTACCTACAAAATGAGTCCATGTTAGTACAAAATATAATATAATAATATAATACAATACTCATTTTGTCTGAAATAAAAAAAATGGTGTCTGTCATTTTACATATATCTAATTTTAGCAACAAATCATGTGTTCATCTTCATAAGAATAATAATAACGCAATTGTGGCCCTAATCTAACTTTTCAACAAGGATCACATCAAGTAACAAGCACTTTTGAATTCATTAACAATTTTCTACTTTATTATGTGAGTGTTAAGAACCAAATAGATGGGCTTATTCTCAATTGATGACAGACCCTACTGGAATGTTAAATGAACATTAAACACATTACAAACGTGCCCTCAATGTGCTCTTGTTAGAACTAGTGTGGCAATGACATAAGATACCACTGCTGGTACAAACCTACTTAATAATACTATGAAATTAAGTTATACATATATAAGATGTGATATGTAATGTTTATAAATAAAAATAGTTAAAATAGTATTGGCATAATAACAAATAAAAAGTAAGCCAATTGAAATATCGGTGAATGTGAAAAAAAAACATTCTGTATTTTATGATACCAACAGAAAGAGTCATTCATAAGGATCAATATCTTTTTAACAACATAGTTTCTTAAATTAAAAAAAGACCAAGAAAAATTAATGAATTCAGTCGAAAAATACGTCGCATATCTACGTGAAGATGGGTCTCTTTTTGATAAGCTTTACAAAAATAATATCTTTCTTGGTCTTTCTTTAATTTAAGATACTATGTTGTTTAAAAGAAATTGATCCTTATGAATGACTCTTTCGGTTGGTATGATAAAATACAGAAAGTGTTTTTTTACATTTCACCGGTTCGATTCCCGGCTCAAGCAGGTCATTTTTCAAAAATCTTGAGTTTGCATTTAAAGAATTAAATAAGAATTAATTATTTTTGTAAATAAAGGAATGTTTCCTTTCAGTAAAATTTGCCATCATCAATATTAGGGGTAGGTACTTTTTCTCCAACCACGGTCTTTTTTTCCACTCCGTATACTATTTTTCATCAGTCTATCTGCATCCATCTCACTGCTGCGCTCAACCCTCCATAAATTGGTATTGTATTTCATGGCTTGACATTCGTTTTTACATCGCAAAAAGAACGACTCTCTGCTGACCAAAGGCCTAATAACCTAAATCCCACCTAAAGATATTTTGTGAAACAATTATATTATTTTTTCCTTTTCACTCATCGTATTTCTACTATCCTGTACAACTCCGTAAATAAAAAAAAACTCATATCCAATGTTCTCCCATTACAATAAAACACATTTTAATATCATTAATTATCTAAATAGCCACAGTGAAGTACTACTTGCCTAATAAAGATGACCTCGCAGCGCACATGGCTCCCTTTATAAACAAACTAGATGATGCTTGAGAGCAGTTTGTAGTTCGTTTTTAGGCCATCGCATAAATATTACAATAGGTAGATACCATGGCCGCGCAAAAGGATATTACGAAACATATCTCCAAGATATTTCAGAACACGGTGTAAACTTTGTAGCTACAATGCTGGGTAATATTGAAAATACTTTTATAATAATATATAAAATGGTTTTTAGAATGAATGAAACACTCATAGCTATTTATTCTAATAGAAACAGTAAACTACATAGGTACTGTAGATTTACGTGTTTAAGTGCTTATTTAATTTGCCATTTAATAATGGCTAATGCCTGCCTGGCCTGGCTAATGCCAGGGTTGTTTTATAAAATGTTTACTTAACTAAGTACAACTGTCTACAACTGTAGATAAAACAGCTCTTTGATGATTGAAATTATTATTTTTCCATTTCATGTTTCCGTAGTCGCACCTGAGACATTGCATCTTTTTTAAAGTGCTATTTTCGTTAAATGCGAAATTATATTCTAATATGAACTACAGCGTTCTATTAAAATCTTTTATGTACTTTCTGATCAAAATTGATAACACTCTCGCTTGATTGAGCTACCATTAAAACAGAATCTAAGAACTGCATCGACAATCAGCAATGTGCACTATGAAATTTAGCTGAATTCCGCTTGAAGAATTCGCGCAGGTAAATTTGCCATAGTAATCCACTTTCTAAAACAAATTGATTCTACTTTCAATAGATTGCGGCGGCGCTGCGCGTGCGCAGACGCGGCGGCCTGACATTTGCGGCCGCGGCGACGACGACGCTCTTCCTGTTTCTTGTCCATCGATAGCTATGTGGAACAGCATAATTTTCTTAGAAATTTAAAATATCTCTTGTAACACAGACCATTGTCTCCGACGTATTGATAGCATCACCACTACTGTGCCATGGCTTGGAATGCAATAACACATCATTGTCTCCATCCGCCATATTAAAAGCATCATCGCTGGTAGCGGTCAGCTACCATGGCATGGTTTTAAAATAATCTTGTAAGTAATCTCGATTAATATTTCTGTTGCTCCAAGACTTCCCGTTACAGTTTATGAAGCATAAATGATAATTTCTTCATAGAAAAATGGAAGCGTGTCAAAAATAAGTCGAATTCTTTTTCGTCCAATTATTATCATTTACGTTTCAATTAAACTACTCCATGAGGGCAACAAAAGGCGACATAGTTCATAATGCTACAGTTTAATTTTTGGGTACGCTCTTACCCATTCTCCTTTATTATATTCTTATAAATTAAACATTATGTCATATAAATAAGGTTATCTGATTTCTTTGTTGCTTGCAATCAATAATTCTCAATTATAGTCGTGATATATTGTAAGTGAATGCTATTTTATCTTTCTGAAGACCTTTACACTAACAGCAGTAATATTCCTCTAGAACTCATTTAACAGAGGATTACATCACTCGTCAGTTCATTCAATCATATACCTACCTACTTCAGTATGCAATAAATAGTTTCAACGGATCCTTTATTAGTATAAATAAAGTAATGTATGAATGTACCTACGTATAATAAATATAATAATGTAGAAGTATGTCGCAGGAAAATGATAATAACAGGGATTTGACCAGCGGCGAATGTTAAAATAACGTCAGTGGCGTGATTTCCCCAATAGAAATAATTGATTTGATCCCATCCTTAAACCGTTAAAGTGAAATAATGAAAAAGACAAGTTAAATTTTGTGGGAGCGATCGCGGAGAACTAAATTTCGTTTTTGGTCACTAACCTAACGTAATCTAACCAAAGCGCACTTCCATACTAATTCCTGGCCAATCCTATTAATTTCTGTTCACCTACCTGCTGTAATAAATAACATTATTGAAAACTAACTCTCAATCTTGATACTGTAAACTGTCAATAATTTACCTACCCGCGCCTAATTAATTTTATAATTTTGACATTTATATTTAAAAGCTATTCAGGGGGTCCTGCACGAAATTGTGAAAATTTACGTATTTTTAAGTCACTTGTACTATACGCTGAACTAGTTAAATTACTTACTTATGTAAGTTAGCCTGATCACTGCATAACGTCATGGCCTTGTTGAAATTTGAAACAAATTCTTTAAAAATTAACAAACAATAAATAAATCTAATGTCATCTTAAAAGTTATTTTTCGAAAATTTTCTTAATTTTATTCTTACATGAAAATATCTGTATTGATGTTTCGCACCCCCTTCTTTAAAAGTAAATTTATATTCTTAACACAAGCGCGTAATGGTTTTGCACATTTCGCAAAATAAAAACATTGCTCTTATTAAATTACTAGGTCTGAAACTTCAAAGCAGAATTGATCTTTTAATATCAATATGATTGATTTTGCTTTGAAGTTCATTATTAAGACTTGTCTTTTTTGTTGCAAAAAGTTACAATGTTCTAGATACTCGGATTATTTTAAAAAACAATGACATTCAAAATGTCATGGATTTTAAATGACAAGCTATACTTGGGGCTCAGAATAATAACTAAAGCATATTATTCTATGACTTGGGGCGAGTCACCACCGTACCACCACTCATATAAATAATATATAATACACTAAAGGATATTGCCTAAGGGATGTGCTAATTTGTTACGCGATTAGATGTACTTTACTAGATTATAAAAATCCCGAAAACAGGCCAAACTAAAGTCTAAAACGGATGATTTCTTACATTTTTTCAAAAATTTTGACATAATTTTTACACGTAAATAATTATTTTGAAGTACTACAGAGAACCTACTAATTCTAAAGTGTATATAGGCAAAAAACCTATAAAAACCTACAAAACGCGCCTATTTGCGCCGCTTCGCTATAATACCCGTCCCGTACCGTGTCTTACCGTCGAGAGAGCGAGAGAGAAGCGCTCGAAAGGACTCGCTTTAACTTATATTATTTTACATTTTTATATTACTGTTATGTACATTTGTAATTTATTTATTTGACGATGTGATTTCTGATACCAAATAAATTAATCTGATTTCTCAGATTGATTTTTTTCATTTCACTAAATAATTTTAAGGATTTGTTCAATTCACTGAATTATGTCAGGGAAATACCCTACAGAGTTGTAATTTAACATCCTTGTTCTTATCATTTCCCTACGACATATAAGCTACTCGGATTACTTTAAAAGATAAAGTAGGCCAAACGTGCATACAAAATAAAGATGCTCTTCTTCACAAGAAGACCAAACATATTTTTTTGTTATTTTATCGTGTAACAACAACACACTAGTAATTTATCTGTCTTATAACGAAATATTTAGAAAAAGTGGTATGAAACAATTGACGATCGTTATTTAAATAATTCGCATCCACAATAATTGTCGATAGTACTACCAGTCAATTGTGTATAGAGCGGAGCGCACAGGAATGCTGTACTTTAAAATACGTTTTGTCACATCACAACACAGGCGATTGTTCTAATTTCACAATAAGCGATTATACCCGACACTGATATATGTAGTATTGAGCAAAATATTTTGAAAGTGCCTTATGTAACGGCGGTAGCATTAGTCTGGCCCTGGTGCGTCTCCTGCTGCGAATGCTATGTAATTTGGACAAAACAATATTTCTTTATGTTAGAAAACTTGTTAGATTTAATAAATTGTAACAGTTATAACGACAACAACCGAGATTTTTTATGCTTTTTTGTGACGTTTCGAACAATTTACAGGATCCGTGGTCACAGGGAGACTGAGATGTATGAGGTTGTCTTATAATTAATTTGTATCTTGCCGTAGGTACCGTCATTTTTATAGAGATGTTGGAGTGTTATTTTTCGTAGCATTAAAAATTTTCGTAGCATTACTTACATTTTTCGTAGCATTAAATTTTTCGTAGCGTTTAATATATTTGCAGTTTGCAGTGTTAGTGTCTTTTAGAAAACAAACCTTACTAAATTACATTACATTACAAAATGGAACAAAAATACTTAGATACAATGACTGTGGTCTAGTGGGTAGGTCACCGGACTCAGATGTCCCATATTCGATTATCTGCGGGGGTACACATATCATTAAACTGACTTTGGTTAGTGGTAGGGTTTTCCGCCTGCTAGCTTGTATTTTTCACACCTACTTCAAATCTTTTTTCCACGCCTTTTCTGTAATAAAAAAGTCATGCAGATAGATAGCTATATCTCCAAGTTGAATCATTACAGCTATCTCGGACTGTGGCCATAAATAGAGAAAAGTCTGCAATCAGTTTCAGTGGTGCGCAAACGCAATACAATGTAGACGCCACAGATAATGCTCGCGCTCCACACAGACAGGAGACACAGACTAACTATATTTCCGTTCTCGCTCGGTTGACTGCGGCCAATAGTGCACCGCGCGATTTCATTGTTTATTGCGCGTTGTGCTTCCTAACTTCTGCCTTTTAACTTCTTAGTTAGGAGCACAGAGCAGAATAGAAAGGTTTCTCCTGTTCTGTGGTAATAAGTAATCGCAAAATTTACGGTATTTACTGTGGTAATGGTAGTTACTAGCTTTTGCTCACGTCTTTAAAAAAAAGTCTATATCGGATAGTTCAGAAACATTGTGTTTGACCGGATTATAACGTAAGGTAGTTGTATTAGTAAAGGATAACATCAGTTTATTCGTTTTGTGGTAGGGGTAGAGTTTATGCGCATTAGAAAAAATAATTACTAACACTTCATAGTTTTATTGACTGTAGCTGTTTTTGTAGTTAAGTATAATTTGATGCAGTCAAGATGCCTAGTATCAATTCTTCCAAACTAATATTTTTAAAGCTTTCACTTTGTTTATTTATTTGTATCCTCATTACAGTTTACGGAAATTAAATTAAAACTTCTTCTTAGGAAAATTGAAATACTGTTTGAAAGGTGGACTTATTCAGAACACGCTCATTATTATAGACTTGGCTTTGGTGCTCTAGCAAGCTTTGGTGGACAGCAAGCCTAACACATCCCATCGTCTCGTCATGGTTTGGTAGTCGCTTGCGAGCTTGCGACAAATTAAGACAAATTGTGTGTCGACAATCTTAATCGTACATAAATACATAGATTTTAATGTATCATTATTTTTATAAAGTGAACCTAAAAGTAGAATGAGTAACTAAGGAGTTATACTAATGAGTTTTAGTCTGCTTGGCTAGCTAGTTAGCTACCAACATCTTAACTAATCAGTTCACTATAACAATACTGTTAGTAGAATTATGGGTTTACAGTTGAAGATAGGATAGGTAGCAACTCCTCAGTATTGAAGATTCTATGAGGGTTCGTGTGAAGAGCGCTTCTACCTACCTACTAACCGTCATGACACATAAACACAACAAAATAATCTAGAGTTATTTTAATTCACCAACAGAAACAATTTGTAAAAGAAATATTATTTTAAAATAGGTACTACGCGTATAAATAAACCATATCAATGCACTGACCTTTATACAAGGCCGTGTGGTCTTAGAACAATATAATATATATGCCAATAACTGCCAATGTTATGCCCGCCTTTCAGTAATCTGTGATAAAGCAATTAGGCACCGGTACGGTAAACTGCTATCACCATTAGTAGCCACTGAAATTAATTTGTATTATAAATATATCCAATATATATTTAGATACTGACCTAATCGGATCCTGCTCGAAGGTTTACATATATCATAATTACAGAAGAGTTACATTATCTATTCCGTGATCAAAGTAATCGTTTAATAATATTTTGTTTTTCTATTATCATTTTAATAGTACATGTTTATCATGCTGGATTGTATTTTATTGGGACAACGCGAGTAGTTTTTAATGCATAATCATAATAATCATAATCAAATATAATTTTTTAATACGATACGATATTAAATATGAAGTTTTGGCGCTGAAAAATACATACATGCATACATATAATCACGACTATTATCCCCAAAGGGTTAGTCAAAGACTAGGCAATGAGGACCGCAAAAGCAGCCCTCTGCTATAGTCCACTTTTCACCAAATAGCGACTACACATTCTTCAGCGTGACAGGTGGTGAGTCGTCGCCGCTCTATGCTGTTGGATCTATGTGCAGTCTTTAGTCCGTTAGTCGCCTTTTACGACACCAAAGGGAAGAGAGGGAGTGGGTAGTATTATTTTAATGAGCCGCATCGCGCGACACTGCTTTGAAGAAATGTGAAAAAATCTTACCTTGTTTTTGTAAATGTAAGACTAAACAAACTGCTGAAACACTGTGTCTTCGTATTAAAACTATGTCTTATCAAGTTCCTCCTTAATACGTAGTTGTGCCTCTATCAACTTAAAACAACTAGGGGAAGGTAGGGCAAGACGGGCCCCTTAAAGGAGATTAAATAAAATCCATATTAATAGTGAGAAATCTAATTAACAAAGTGTAGGAACTTAAAAACAACCTCTTTGGCTATGGTAAAGATTTTTGTTTTATGACAAAAGTAATCAAATTATTGAGCAAAATCACTTTTTCAAAAATAGGCGAAAACCCTTTTTGCTCTTAGGGGGTTGGTAAAACGGGTAAGTACCTACCTTAATCGGGCAAAAAGAGAACAATATTAATTTACGTTCTAATAGAACAAAAATCACAAAAAAGGATCCATGTCATTGTCATCTATAGGAGGAGCACTCGTCATGGCACCATTCTCTACATTATGAACATTGTATCCAGTCCTAAGGGGCATCAGGTACGTATTTTCCCTACATAAAATGCAGTAATAGTCTTTATTTTCTTTATTGTCCGGATGTTGAGGGTTTCGGATTTCTCGGAGCTTTTTTTGATCCTGATAATGATGATTTTGTAGTGTTGAATTTTGCATAAAGGGTAGTTTTGCCTGTCACCGCTTTGCCCGCCATCCCCCACCTGAGCCTACACCGAAAAATATTTATGTATACAAATATTTTGTTAGTTAATTTTACTCATATACGGCACTATGAAGGGTAATCTATCAGGTAATGGCCGTTGCTATTCAATTAACTTTACGTAAATCATAAAAACACAACGTACTTACCTTTTAAATATTTTAATTTTTTGGCGCAAAAAGTAACACAGCGTCCCCTGCACTCAACTGTCTCGTGCCGCTTGCCGCGGCACGCTACTTTTCCAATGGAGGGAGAGAGTAACCATGTTGTCTCGGTTTTACATTAACACAGAGATATTTAAGTACCCGCTTTGCTTAAAACAAAGCAGGAATCGTGCTAAAACCGTAAATAGTCTGATGGATTATGCTGCATTTTCTTATTTTTCTGATTAGATTTTGTGATCATGCGTCGCTAGTATCATAGATATCCATTTGGTAACAGATTGTGCTTTTTTAAGTTAACACGTCTTGTCAATATTACAAAAAAGCACACTGCACAATAGAATTCAATAGGACTTTCACTATTACACAACATAGTGATCAGACTTTTCGGTGTCTAAAAATTCTCACGGAACCTAAAGTAAGATTCTAAAAGTATGCACCTAGTCATCTGTCAGAATTAATCATCTGTCGAGCAGCATTTAATTAACAGAGTAACTAAGGTAAAATAATTTATTAGATATACTGTCGAATTAAAAAGACATCGCAGCATAGTTTGTTACACTATATCACATAATAAATAATAGTAGGTACACGACTATGTTTCCTATGGTTTTGGATTTCCTCATAATGTCCAAGTAAAATAACACACTTTTAATGAATCAAAGTGGCCAAATGACAATTTTGATTCCATACAAGAGTATAAAAATACCTGGAGATAAGTTATGTAAATATAATGAGAAATTAGTGAATTTTGTAGAACAAATATATTTGTAAGTTTACTATGCGAAACGCAGAAAACTGTGTCTGCTGATTTACGCGACGTAAAAAAGAACCTCGCAGTCAGCTCTTTATACATAATACCATAATATAATATAATAAAATGTCATACGTAGACTAACTAAAGATTGGTAAATTAAAAAAATATCTCTGCAATCTATATAAAATAATAGGCATTAGGCAGCTATTGTACACTATCCATGGTCATGGTTAACTGGTCGTTAAAAATGCAAAACACGAGAACGCACCGCACCTTGCGCGTGAATATAGAAAATCATTGTGTGAGATAATATTACCATATAATTCTATGCACGTTATAATTTGCCTCTGTAAATTTCCATACCGAACTCTGATTGATTGCTGCTGGCTCATCGGCCAACCACTTTCTCTGTTCTAAGTTTTCTGACGAGATTCTTTTTGTAGAATTATTCGCATTACATCTGTGGTGCGATAACGTTCGTTAATTGCATTCGCTATCGGTGTGTAATCGAAAGAAATGAGATTGAAATTGGAGTGTTGTGGACGACGGCTCGGTGACTGCGCTCGGTCGCGCGCGCGGGCGGGCCGTGCGTCGCCTCGGTCTTCGGTTGCCGTCAGTTCGCTTCCCGCCGCCGGACTGGTGGTTACGCCGCGCAACTCCTCACCGACAACAAAACAAAACACAATCATGGACACATAGACAACTACGGCGTCGTTAGTGACCTCTTTAGAGCTTGGTGTCGTCGAAAATGGGCGAAGAACAGTGCGACTCGTTCAATTCTTGGGAGCTGAACGGTTTAAACTCCTTGGACCTCTGGGATTACACGGTGGAGCTGGAGTGCCTGCAAGGAACCGAAGGTTAGTTTCGCAAAGCTGTGTGAGAGGCACGACTGAATCCGATTCGCAATGCACAAACTGAAATAAATTGAATTCAAAACCATGGCAATTATTTGGTTAACGTTCGTTGCGCCATTTTTTGTATCGCTGCCGCTGGCGGAATTGTAAATATTTTCCATGTTTAAAGTTGCTTGCAGGGGTGCTTGTTAATGCAGTTCAAAGTTAAATTCATAGTCAGTTTTCTTTTACCAATATTCCTTAAAATCAGAGTTAAAAACCTTAATTATTTTTAAAGATTATAAATTTGCCTTTTAATAGGTCTACTGAAAGAGAGTTGCATTGTTCTAAACTATGTAGATTGCGATCGTGAGAAATTTATCTCTTTGTAAATTAACTTATATAGGAGCAATACAATAACTAATTATAGAGCTACATAGCGGTTCGTAGGGTGTACCAAGTGCAAGTCACATATATAGCTTGAAGTTTGTGAACCTTCAAGCAATCGCAGCTTGAAGGTTCACAAAATTTTTCATGCACAATAGCTATATGAGTAACGTTCCCTTACAAAATTCGCCTATGTTACAATTTGTTCCAACACTTTACTTAACAAACAATCAAAACTAAAATTTGTCAGTTTTATCGCTTTAAAGTGGTCTTCCAGACATCCAGCCAGATGAAGAAAACTTAGACAGTAAGAATTGGAGGTGCAAAATACAAACATAAGTTTATTTAACATTTTGTTAGGCTAATATCTTTCCTAAAACAAAAGACTAAAGATTGAGATGTTATTTGATTAAAAAACAATTAAATTTCGATTATATACGATAAGACAGCCTAAGTACTTAACTGACCATCGACAATGAAATAACAATAGTCGATGGTCATTAAGAAAGAAATCACACAAGTGAGTGAAAGTAAAACACATTCCTCCATATACTTACACTTACCCCACATAAAACTTATCATAAACCTACCAACTACAGCTGCCGTCTTCCTTTCCAGTTGTTATAGTAAAGTTACGTACACACAACAACACTTCTGACTATACAAAACTATCAAAACTCTAATCGATTTTCAACTTTAGCTGTTTGTTGTTAAGTTCAAAATCCATTGCAGAATTTTGACGTTTTCAAGTAGCTGCTGTCCGTACCAATGCAATAGGCGAGCCGCACTATTACATTAATATGACAGTCACTTTCCACTTGTTGTAGAGGAAAATTATTATAAGAGAGAGATTGGAGCAATGTCAATAACTTTTTGAGATTACAGAGTGCACTTTATCGCAGTTAATTACGGCAGGATGACGTCACGATCACGCGCCAGTGGACTGTTCCGGTACAAATTATGCCAGTATCTGTCTATTGGTATCCGTCGATAGGTATAGTTTGCTGACGAATACTGTCATGAACATTAAACTTGTAAAATTATTGAACTTGGAACTTGTAAAATTGTCAAATTTCTAAGACAGAAAAAAATTACAAAACAAAAAGAAGAAAATTTATGTAAGTCTAGTACTTAATACTAATTCATATTAAACACAGTAAAGTTTGTCTGCTTATTTGTTTATCTTTAACAAAGTATAGAAAAAAAGAGCTTAGCACCTATGTATGATGCTCAAGAAAACATTTAAGTAGGATTGTGGCAACCCTAATCTTAACTTATCTTGATAATATACTTTCATTACTTAATTATAACAAATTACTGCTATTTTGTAGTAATTTTCTTGGTAATGGCTCAAGTGCATACAATCAATTCTATTGTTACTAAGTAAAGGTAAACTTTGCTTTGTTATTCCCAATTAAATGTATTTACTTACTTACTTAATTTGTAAATTTCCAAAGGCTATGTAAAGCAGTTCGTTAGTTTTATATTTCTCTTGAGTTGTTTAAGTATTTTCGACCTACCTACTCTGTACTACCAACACAAAGAACCTAGTCGTCATTAAAGAAACTCAAAAAGTACGTAGGTACTATTAAATACACTAGGTACTATGTTGATACTCATTCCATCAATTTAAGTCACAATGTTGATGCTCATAAGCATCAAAGCTAAGTCATTACATTAAATAGTAGTTCCTCGTAACAACGATAATACATTTCAACATTTTAAAGCTAGACATGATTAAAAAATCTATACTAACAGTCATTAACCGCACAGTTATGGCGTAACATCTAGCAAACTACAATGTTGGCATAATTAAACTTTATACGTAAGATTTATAAATTTTAAGCGGAAAAATAGATGCGCTAGAAAAATATCTACCTACCTACCTTACCTACCTACATAATTTTAAAACACAGTTACCTACTAGGTCGTTGAAAACAAAACTATTCAGAATTTAAGATGGCTTCTTGTCTGTCTACTTGGCAACATCTCAGAACTATTAGTCCAAGGAGGCAATTATGGGGTCCAAATAATAAAGCATATGACAAAAAATAAACAAAATTAATAATCTTGATTTTTTTTCATTAAGTAGGTAGGTACTTACACTAATTTAAACACAAAATCTTACTTAAATTTTAAAATTAATAAAACATTTTTGTGACCCAATTTTTTTAAAAGTTTAGACGGGAATAACGTAGACATACTTAGATATAGATATTCCACTACGACCACAATTTAAGCGTAGTCTTATCTCATAGAGTACGTACAATACGTAGAGAGCAATCTCATAGGGTCTTCGAAGGTTTCGATACCTACGACTTATGTCGAAAACTACAACTTTTATCCATCTTTCCAAAATGCAACATCGTTGCATGAAATGCAACATTTGTGAACTTAGATTGTTTGTAACCTGTTCAAGTCACTCTGGCTTCTTTTGTTATTCAAACGCTTTAATATTTCACTTATCACATACCTACCGCGAATTCCTACTTTACTGTTGGTTTTTATGATACAAACCGGTTCTTCATCTTTATAAATTAATGAAACTACTTTGTCATCCACTCTAAGTAGTAAACACCAAAAAAAATATATTGTAAGTAGTAGGAAGTTAATTATGGCTATCATTACTATCAGTCTGTTTCTGGCGCTTCTTGCTGCTGGTTTAAAGGGATTCAGTTAAATTACTTTTTACGTCGGAGACAATAATTTATTATAGTACTTACTTAACTAACTATCAATTAGAAATGTTTTTTTTGGTTCTTTTCTTTCATCATTCTTTCATTGTTGACCGCTTTTACTCTTTTCGTTGCCTGTCTCTGACTAACCCTTCGTGGATAATAGATTAATTATGTATGTATTATTTCATCTTGTATTCGATGTACCGATGACTATTTGAAGACTTTCAATTTTCACAAATGTAAATACTTCTATACTTACTATACTATACTTACAAATAATTTGAAGTTGTATGTAGGTACCTATTCCAAAGGGTATCTTTAATTTTAAAGAACTGTATGAGTAGGTACGCGGTGTCAACTACACGCTTAGTTATAGGAATATACAAGTAATATTCTAAACCACCATCATCCATTCAATCAGAGACGGTCCAAGACAATGTGTTCTTCATCTGAGTAACAAACAAAGGAGCTACCTCCTTTGTACGCTTAACCAAACCTATTTACTATGAATAACCTTCTCTCATGTTTGGTTTCAATTAATTCTTGAACTTTGATCAGTTATGTAAGCACACTCGACTCACTACATTACACCCTTTTTGTTTTAATCTAAGTACACAGCACATAAATAATATAAACGTCGGATGCCAATGATTTTTTTACAACAATCTGAACTTACCATACGCTTTAAGTACAATGGCGAACTCCGTCGCTTTACCAGTCTAAAGGTCAAAATCCCTTGCACACCGCGTCGTCCATTTGGTACGGGCACGTACCCGGGCGGTCGGTGCGCTTCATACGAAAATCGCTGCAAAGTGGTAAAGCGACGGTGACTCCGACTGTACGGACAACGCACGTGTTGGATTACTTCAAAATGTTAAATTTTTGCACCCAACTTCTAAAGATGAAAATTAATTGCACAATTTTGACAGTTTTGTATACCTAGTTAGCCTGAAGTGCTGTTGCCTGTATGTGCATACAAACATTTATAGATAGATCATAGATTTACTACTAAGTATTATTAAAGGGTAGTCAGAGACTTGGCAATGAGGACCGCAGAAGCAGTCCTCTGCCACAGTCCAGATTTTACCAAATTACAACTGCACACGTGCTCAGCGTAATAAGTGGTGAGCCCACCGCTGCGTTATGCTGTTCGATGTATGTTGTCTTTAGTCCGTTAGTCGCCTTTTACGACACCCAAGGGAAGAGAGTGGTTATAGTAAGTAGTATTCTTTTAGTGAGCGGCTACACACACGGCTCAAAAGTATGTACATGCTGTATGTGCTAGGTATGCATGTGGCATGGCATGTGCCTGAATATACTTAAAGTTTAACGCAGCACCGCGTGACGTCATTGTGTTGTAGTAAAAATAAATGTATGGTAATTTCTCGCAACACCAGCGTAGCACTGTTGGCCTTAGACCCCGCTGAATAAATACCTAAGTGTAATTGCTGTCATTACCATACTGAGCCGTCCGTACTCACAGCACACAGGCACTTTCACGTCTCGAGGCATCTCCATTCTAATTTACACGCTATTGCATGAACTAACTTTTGAACAGTTGTCCATACAATTTGACACTTCTATAAGGCCTGGTGATTTATGTGTTTTCAACCATGTATGAATGGCCTGACAACTTCAAATAAGTAATTAGATTATTGCAGAGAGATATTTGGGAAAGTTTCTGTTATTATTCAGCCCGGCTTGTACCACAGCTGGGCAAAGGCCTCCCTATATAGGTATATATACCCTCCCGGTTTAGGACTGTACCTAACTTGCCAGTGCTTCAGTATCTATCTGCATATATAGAAATTCCTTAGTTCAAGTATATATTTTTAAATATGAAATAAACACAATTCTCATTAGCTACTTTAAGATTACATAGGTAAAAGTACGTTGGCAGTAATAAGTAGAATAACGTGACTAAAAGCAAAACGTGTTTGCACACTACGACTGCTGTAAAGACCACGTTAAATACATAATACCTAGATTAATATAACTGCGTCTGAGTTTCTATATACCTATTATGCTTGGGTATGAATAGAATGCCCTGGGCCCTTATTCTGCAACGATTCCTTGTTTCAAAACCACGTTAATTCCTTAAAAAGTTACGATATCTTCCCAAAAACGTATGCGTTTGACGTTTGTGCGTGGTAAGGTTTAGGTGTGGAATCTATAGATTGCGATACAGAGTCAGGGCCCAGGTATTCACCAAGAAAGGTTAGGTGGAACTCTCGCGATGATAACGATAAAAATATTTCCAACACTCACACCGAGCAAGACCCTGAGGTCCTCCTTAGGGCCTTGGTTGCTAGACCCTAATTACTAATTTACATAATTTATTATTAAGTACCCAATTCTAATAAGTTATTACTATAATTTTTAACTAATTACAAAATGTAAGGTTTGTAGATTAAACACAGAACAAAACAACTTTAGAGTTTACAGTTGCCTTATAAAATTCTTTGCAAGATGATAGATAAGGCCGGTTCCTCGCATAGCTCAGCTCGATGGTTTTTATTCGTATCGACAAATCAGCAGAGTGATCTAAATATTATCGTGCGAGAAAGTTTCGCGTTCTTGACAGCGAGCTTCGGCGATAGTTCTGCATTACCTATATAAAAATAGTCAATGAATGTCTTAAAAATTGTTGTTGGGCATTCCACAAGCTTCACATTGCTCAATTCCTTTTTTCGAATCTACTAACGTTAAATTTTTACATATTATCCTATAATATCCTTTATCCATTTTGCGTAAACCGGAAAGCACTCGATAAAAAATAATTGACAGTGTGCAAGTTTATAAATAATTAGGTTTAGTATTTTCTAAATTAAGTCTTTCTTTAACCACGGACCCTGTAAAGAATTTAAATCGTTAGGATAAAAAATATTTTAGAATTTAACACCGGAAAAGCGTCAGAGGCGTCTTTTGTTACAATGTTTAGAGTTTGCATAAACCTTAGAAAAACAAAGGCTACCAAACCAAGTGACCTAATGAGAACTTTTCCAAATAGGATAGGTACCTACTGTCAACAAATGTTAAAACCCTAACTCAAAATGTGAACCTACTAAATTACCATGTCATACAAAATAATTAAAAAAACGTCGTTTAACAGGTATTAATCGTTTTTTACGATGCTCGTAACCAAGAGTTATGAAGATAGGGTAGGTACCAAGTTACACTATATCTATTTAAAAACTAAAAAATCAAGAAGTGTGAATAGTCTGGTAGGTATTAGTTATGCACCAATGAAGTCAGAGAAAAACACTACTAACGGCTGTTACGAGGAATTTTAATGAGTGTCCGTCTGTTACATGCCATTGCATCTATGTAATCAGACGTTTTTCCGAAGCCGATA
Organism: Scoparia ambigualis; assembly: GCA_963921215.1. Lineage (NCBI taxonomy): Eukaryota > Metazoa > Arthropoda > Insecta > Lepidoptera > Crambidae > Scoparia > Scoparia ambigualis. Next base: position 10,244,128 of record OY992507.1, read on the forward strand.
GATGATATACCTACTTACATGATTGTTTTTTTTCTCTTGAGTAGGTTTTCATTTCACATTCGACGTTTAGCCATAATGTTTTCTGCCTACTTTCGAATGGTACATAATATAGCCGAAAGCTTTTATATGATTGTGGAAATGTAGGCAATAAAATCTGTACTAGGAAGGCATTCATTTATCTCTATCTTCGAAATTTTCAATGTGACCCGAAAAGAAGCAGAAGTCCTTTCGACTTTATTTTCGTACATGAGTAGATAGGTATACCATTATGCTATGATATATTCTTGATTGCAATTCTGTACATATTGTTGTTGCCTTGAAATAGCAGGCAAATGTTTGTTTTCTTTCCGAAAATAGCCTTGTTTTTATGCAAACATGCAGCAAGTATATTAACAAAACAAACACTGTGAGAGACTTGGGTAACTGTTACTTGAAATGTAAGATATGCATAGGTGTGTGTCATTTCGCAATCCCTTATATATATCACCTTCATGAGATTTACATCGCGCATATAAACCTGGGTATACCAATTTATACAACGTATTCAGAATTCCACTGCACATAAAACACAATGTGTGAGTTAAACAATATTTAAAAATACAAAATAAAAAATTCAGCGTCTAAATGTCTGAGAGTTTAATTGTGCTTTTTGGAGCGAAAAATGTTTCCTTATTTAACATAAACTTGTACAACTTATCTCATTACACGTTAACATGCAATCTTTTTTTTATTACGCACCAAATGCAACGAATCTTTCAGACAATGGACGCGGAATTTCGTTCACGGTAACATGACTTTTTGACTTTGTTCCACCGCCACCGAATAGCTTGTATTCGAGTCATCATTGTCTAATACAACACAGTTCGCAATGTAATATGCGTCTTTCATTACGATGGCAAATTGCGAATTTCTCTTCGTGTAGGTACAACTTTCATCGTTATAAACGCCTCTGGTGCTTATTCATTGACCTCAATTTTTCATTTAATTTTGGTGTTTTGTTATGCGTTTGACAAGGTTAGACACTCGCCGGGTGCGCCTTTCACGGATTCATTGCTTTGGTTGTGATGCTATGCGCTCCTCGTTCAAGTTGCGATCAGCGAGTTCAGTAATGAGGCGGCAATGAGTCGCGCGCTGTTAAGCAAAGTCTTGGTGGATAGTCACGTGCTAGTAGGATAGCGTTGCGCCAGCGAGTGGTCAATTAACCGTCCATGGCTATCGCAACTGGCTCAGAAACTCTCATGCCGGTATTAAGAGCAATTACCTGCCCAGTTTTTGTTGCATCTGCGATGTCACGTCAGCGATTTACCTCGTTTATTGTTGCCGGTCCAGTTAAGCTGTTTTCTAGGCAAGACATTAATATTTTTTTTTGTTTATTTATCATTTAAACGACACATTACCTTATTATTTATTGTACATGGTATGTATTATGTATGATACCATCATGCGTCGACGATTTTATGAAATTACGATTTACTTCCGGCCGCGAGTAGAATTTCGGTACGGTACGGTAAGTATACCACAAATCGTATACGAGAGTTCCTGGGAACATCGCCTTGACCAGGTTAAAAGGATAAAATTATTTTACGTAAAGATTAAGAATTATAATTTAAAATCTAATAGAGAAACTACAGTTGAGTAGTTCTAAAGATTACCCCTTGCATACTAATAAACAAAACCTCTTTATTTATTATTTGTAAGTAGATAATTAGTACATTTATGAGTACATAGGTAAACTATTACTCAAGTAACAAAGTTTATGAGAGTACAATTTTAACTAAGAAACTGTATTAATAATGAAAACTGTTCTGTTGTTACAGATTTGCAGTTAGCAGCCGAACTCGGGAAAACTCTGTTAGAGAGAAATAAGGAGCTTGAGACAGCTCTGCGCCAGCACCAGAATGTCATCGAAGATCAAACACAGGAAATCGAAGTAAGAACGAACCACAAAATCATACATAAGATTTACATATTTTTTTTACAAATTGTTTGTATCACATCAGAACCGAGCGCCATACATAGCTCAAAGTTAAGTTAACTATGCAAATCGATCTCTGGTTACGGCGTTTCAGACCTGCGAGCCTACTGCGGTGACCACTGTAATCACTTGATACACTCTAGCTCTCAAAATTATGTATATTTCTTAAATAAGGGTTACTGTTGTACGTATATATGTATTGTTGTTTGTCAAATAAACGATATTATTATTTAATAATCTGTTTATAACAGACATGCAATGCAAGCAGTTGCGCTTATATTCCTTCTGCGGCAGACAAGTGTATTGCGTGCCACCAATATTCTTGTTATTATTTTGATTAGATAATCAGGGGAATAGAGCACTTTATAAGCATTTCTTTGAATAGAGGAATAATATTTTATAACACGCACACACAAGATGTTTTCTCTTTTTATATCTATTATGATGTTGGTAGAATTCTAAGTTCTAGGTAGGTACATGGGTTGTATGCTCAAATCAATTTCTAATAAGTATCTACCTACTCGTAGTAAGTAGGAGTTGTAATACCTAGCTTAAGATGCGTCAACAGTTCAGCCGGCCTAGCATGCGCAACATGAGAACTATACTGTGCGAGGACTCTTCTGAACCCATTTTCTCGTGTTTTATTCATTTATCTCTAATGTCTATCGACACTAAAGACAACATGGATCCGCTTAGAACTCTACATAATATGTCAAAAATAGACTTAGTTGTAGTTTTTGCATAAACTTTGATATTTTTGTCTACAAACCTTAACATTGCTATGAACACTGACTTTTTCAACACCCCTAAAACTCCCTCGCGTTTCCAGGTAAATCTTCTTGTCAATTATTCTAGTAATTCCAATCTTGGTCACCACGCACCTTTAAACCGTCTTATCAGAGAGTTCAACAACCTGACTAAGACCAAAGATTTGGATCTCTTCACGGATGGCATTCGCAAGTTCAGAAAGTCACTTCTTTAATTTTCATCTTTAATATCATTCAAGAGAGTAGATACAATATCGACATTATGATTTAGTATTTTTTGTTTTTTTTTTTAAATTTAATTTCAATAAAATATTCTGATAATAATTTAATCTGTAAGTAGGTATGTTTAATTAATTTATAATTTATGTTGCTTCTTTAACTAATGTGGTCTTCACCTATAATTGTAATAACATTAAGCCTAAGTTATCCTATTTTTAACCATAACTGCTTTTCTTAATGTTTATTATGTTGGTGATCAATGTTTAAATAAATAAATAAATGACAACTTAAAATGATTTGTCGTCTCTTGTCCGCGACATTATCTCGTGTTGTGCATGCTAGGCCTACATAACAGGGGCCCTACTCTCTTAACGCATCCGAAATTTCGTAGGCCCTCAGAACTAAATTTGACTTAAGTTCTTTGTTTGAATAATTAGGAAAGCATCCTAAAAGTTAAACTAGAACCAGGATATCGTTGTCTTATTAAGTGGTAGGTAGGTAGTTAACAATGTTTTGGTACAATTTTCTTACTAACTTGAATTCCTCTTTCACCATTCCAGTACTTAACAAAACAAACTGTCGCTCTGCGCGAGGTGAACGACTCAAGACTGAGGATCTACGAGCAGCTGGAGGTGAGCATCCAGGACCTGGAGCGCGCCAACCACCGGCTGGCCGTCGACCATGCGGCCGATAAGAAACACATTAAGACGTAAGCTATTTACGTTACTTACCTGCATAATTAGATTCACCCTATTTGTCCCCAATGCCACGTTTCACCATCGATCACATATAAAAACAGTTTCACCCAATAACTTAAAAAAAAAACTTTAAACTTTCCTACACTCACACCAATTATCTAGCCCAAGAGAAGCTTCGTTAAATGGTTACTAGATAACGGATAAACATACTTAAAATACTTTAATACATACTTATTATACATAGAAATCACCCAGACCCGAGACAATTTAGAAAAACAATAATTTCTAAATTGACCCGACCGGGGTTTGAACCCGGGACCTCAGAGATGGCGACACCATGAAAACCGGTGTATAAACCACTCGACCAAGGAGGTCGTCGAATAACATAACAATTGTTAGCATGCTATATACCATGGCGAGTGTTCTGAAGATTTCTTTGACCTCATCCCTCCTTCTCCCTTCCTCCATATAAAGGAGTACGCGTGCTGCTCTCCGGAGTCACCAATTTACAGTCTCTAATATTCCATCACGCACAAAGAAATTTGGTGACTCGTTTCTTTGTCGCACCTCCAAAAGATGGAATAGTCTACCAGCACACGTATTCCCTCCTACCTTCAAACGAGGCGTAAAGAGGCACTTTGTGGGCCGGCAGAGTGAGGGTGACTGATGCTACTTCTCTTACGCTGCACCAGTTGTCCTCGCGCCTGGACTTTACTTCCACTTAACATCAGGTGGAGTGGGTCATTTGCCGGGCATAATATAAGAAAATGCTGTTAGTATATCCAGTCCGTTAGCCGCCTTTTATAACACCTAAGAGATGTTTGGTATTTGGAACGTATTTGGTATGGGTTGGTAGTTGGTAGTATTTTTTTAATAACCACACGTAAGTCATCTAAGTATGTAAAGATTCCTCATTACTGAGGGCGAATTTTCATTGGTCGATAAGTCGGTCGTTAGCCCGAATGCGGGTAGACTCGGCATGGACTAACCGAAGGTTTCATGGTTTACAACTGCCGATGGATTTTTATGGGGATTCCGAAGTAAAGAGAAGACCTTTTCGAACGTAAGTGTAAAAGTTTGAGCCCTTTGGCATGCGTTTCAAAAATCTTCCCGCACCCCGCATGCGGGCGCTAACGACCAATGAAAAATGCGCCCTAACGTTGTTAAGGAACGGTCAACGCAAATTCAGGACCAATACTCTGTTGTCTACTTAGTTGAAAGAAAGACACCTGCAAACCGATAGCTTAAGTAGACTTCCATAAGATTTTAGTTGAAACCTAATCAGGAATTATATTCCTTTTACAACAATGTTTATAAAAGATAAAAGGCATTAAAAAGACGCTACGTCTTGCTTCGTAGCTACGGCCTGTTTTATATAAGTACCTATATTATCTCGCGTATTATAATGCTCTATAGAACACTATACGAGAGAAAGTACCTACCCTTTACAATATCTTATAAACATTCCTACCACCACAGTAAAGAAAAGTAAACTTCTTTTCTGTTATTATTTTTATATTATGATAAGACGATGGCAAGAACAAATTAGGTAGGTACTAACTAAAACTAAGAACTAAATTTCCACTCTACTTTGAAGAAGTGATAAATTCTATTATTAAAAATATACCTATTATCTTTGTACCCACTTTATGCCTAAGGTTTTAAAAGATCTTAGAGATTATTTTGAAGAGCGATGATAACTTTTATTTGCAAATAGTTATTCTACACTTTATTAAAAACAAACCTACAAAATCAAGTCTGCATGTTGACTGTGTGACCAAACAAAAAACAAAATATAAGTTATGATGATTTTTATATATTTTACTCCGAGTTTACACAACATAACCTAAAAAATACACACTAGACTAAGCTTTTAAGCAAAGCAAGCAAATACATTAATCACAAAAAAGGAACAAAAATTTACTTTGAACAAATATTAAGTAGGTAGTTATAATAATGATGAAACTGATAAAGCAAGCAAAAACTTATTGTTGCTGTTATTTCTGTATTTAACATTTTCTATAGAAATAGATAATAGCTGATGATAAAAAAGTAACGAAAAGTTGAAAAAAAAAATTGGTTGCCTGTAAAGTCGGTATACGGGCGAAAGTTTTACGTGACAACGACTTTGAGTGGTAAAATAATTTTAATGTGAATATTCATTCGTATAGTAGGAAGAAGGATGAAATAGGAAAGGGACGCGTGCCTTTCACTTTTTATGTCTGTCTCTCTCGCTCTTAGGCGGGCTAACCATGCCCGAGTGGAAGGGACGCGTGCCTCTCACTCGCTCTCATTGTGAGCGCATAACGTGAGCGGAGCGTAACGCAGTTTCTTGAAGTGTCACCCGGCAAACCAATTTATAAGACGTTGTCACGTCAAAATATTATCTCAGGTGGGAAACGAAGCCACGTTAAAAAAGCCACGAAAGCCTCCACCGCGTTGACCACTTCGCCACCTTCGAGTTTATTTAAGCGTTATTAACGCAAACAATCAAATATTACAAAGTTAAAAAAGTACCTAGTCAAAAACTAATTACTTAATTCGTTTTCTATTCACACATTTCAGTTTTTGCGCTAACATCGAAATATTGGAGAGCAAAAGCGAAGAGCTACAAAAGACTGTTGACGACCTAAACGCCCAACTGGAAATCGCCAGGCGACGGGCGGAACGCAAACCGGAAAGCGATAAACCCAAAGAGAAGGAAAAAGAAACAAAAGTGGAACCGACCACTCCCAGCTCCAAAAGGCTCGAAGTCACCAGTACCCCCCTCAAGTCTCATGTAGCCCCTCTCCCAGAACTGACTAAAGAGGACGAGGACTTACTCAGGCTAAGTGACGAGCTGAGAGAGAGCAAAGTCTCCTTCGCGCAGGAGCAGAGACGGGTGACGGAGTTAGAGGAACAACTGGCCTCTATGGTCCAGGAAAACAACAGGTTACAGGACCAATTGAGGAATTGGCATCACAGAGAAGATGAACCCAAATCGATGCATGAAGAGTTGTCCATCCTTGAAGAAGTCAGGTGAGTTTTATAAGATTATGCCAGCACGATTGTAGAGATCGTAAGTAGTAATAGACCCGGCCCATTAATGGGTAGATCCCACACAACAGAAAGAAAGTCTTCTGTTCTATGGTTGATCCATATTAATATCATAGGTTCGTATTGAAATCTCCCCAAAAGCTGTTGTCTATGTGAGGAGGCCTGTTACCAGTAAGCAGTGGGACGTTTTTAAGCTGATGATAATATTGAAGTAACCGTTTTTATTTATAACTTCAAAGGTCATAATTTAAACTAAACAACTTTTCAATAACAATAGGAACCGGTCTTTGCGAAATGCCACACAAAAGCTATATGACATAACAAAGATAGTAAATATTTGCGTACAAAAACAAGCACAGGCCGCTCTGCACTTGTATTGTGACCAGTTGTGACACTGATTTAAATGGATGACTCATAAATCTAAATCCATTTGCAACACCGCACAGAAACACAATGGCTATTGTTTTTAAATTCTGATTAGTGCAATAGCCGATTCAAATCTGAAGCGAAGAATTATCGACAATCATATTCCTGCTTTAATTAACCATACTTTTTATCATATTCCAGACAAGGACAGCTTTGCATCAGATGCCTCAGAGGAGCCGAGCGGGGCGACGACATGTCCTCGATGCTGGACGGCGACGATGACGACAGGAGTGCCATCAGCTCTTTGATCCTCACTCCCTCAGGGCAAGACAGTCCCAGAGAGGACCTTGTTTCTAACAAACTTGTCAAATTCGACGTAAGTGTCACAAAAAGCCATAATGCATGCATGCCAATCTATTATTTTGAATATAACTCTTTTCTTTGAAAATAATACTTCTTTACTTATACAAAAATCTATGTTCTTTATTAACAAATCTGTCACTTGTTTGTATAAGAACAAATTAACAATATTAACGCACAATTTCGCAAATTAAGAGCAACATTATTAACTGTACTAACTCAGGCTGAACTAATCCCTAATCTTTATGTTTACTTGAGGTTCAATTCAGAATTTTTGCCGCACAAGCCAATTCTACGATTCATGACGACCTTTGATTTGTTAAGATCCATTCTCCAGTATTTCTTGCTACAGAATCCAGTGCCAGTTATAAATGAATCATGGCATCAGAATTCTTGTGTCTCATGTGAATATTTCACTCGTTTCTAGGCGACAATGCTTTTTCAACTGCCCCTGATGTTGTTGATCACGCTTTGCATATGCATTATGAAGCGCATTTGCAGTAGTTTTCTTTGGATATATCGTATGTAGTCGAAGGTACGTCCATTACTGTCACGTTATTATTTAAGCGCGATCAGTGCACGCTATCTGACAGAGGTGACGGCCATGGGACTAAGGTATGGGATGGGTACGGTAGGCCAAAAAAATTGTCTACCATTTTTCTTTATTTCCCCATATGGTTGCACGTACATGCAACACTGAACTGTGTGTAGAGGGACTAGTGCTGAGTTTTATTTCACCATTAGAATTCAATACAAAAACAAGATTTTTATGGCAAAATTAATTATTGTAGCTCGCATCGTGTGTCGTTAATGTGATTGAATGGTGAGTACTATGTGTACCTCATGTGATACCTACATATTTAAATGACAACTTTTTAGGGTAGCGGCCAATTGTGTTAAAAATATAATACATATATAAAAAGAGGAAGAACTATTATTTTATTTAAACCTAAATACTATAAAAAATAAATTACTACACTCATTCCATCTGCATGAAAGTTTTGAAAATAATAGATTAAGTATACTCATTTTAAATTTTTTTTTTAACACAATAGTCGCTGCACTGGAAAGTTATCATTTTGAGATGTATCACATATGTAAGACCATGGTAAAATGATACGTATCATTTTACCGTGGTAAAACTGGCACTAGGTCCTTTGTGTGCGAATAGTTCGTTTTTTTAGTCACAGTAGTCTCAACTGGTAGACCACTTTTTTGGCCTACTGTACATATCAAATATATAAAAATATATAATATTAGGTACCTACGTATTTATGTTAACTTATAATATTAGGGGGGGTAATATTTGTTATTGTAAACACTAACAATATTGTATTCCAAATTAATATGCAATATAATGTAGTAACAAATGTATGTATGGAGCTTATGGCTATATATTTAAACAATTGAATATTTACGTTTAAGTATGATTTACTGTTTGGAGTAATGGGTGTATTTTTGACTAATAATCTAGGAAAATAATAATCATTCCCTTGTCATCCATTAATGGTCAACCATTGTTCTATTTTCAAAACTATCATAATATTTTTGAGGTAATTAACTTCCTCTAATAAGTCACGTTTGTTTTCTTAATAATTTTCCATTCACTTTTAATTCCTCGAACGTTCATTCATATCAATAGTATGAAACATAACTGTCATAATTAACCGATCACGAAAAACCAATTAATATAAAACGGTCGCACACCAAGACCAGCTTCTAATGTGACATTGCAATTGTTTCGCAGAACGCCAAGGAGAAACTACTTCAGGGCGTATGGGCGAATAAAGAAGACGGCCACGAAAACCCTTACAGAGAGCTGGTGCAGAAGTACGAAGCTCTGCTCGAGGTTCAACTGTCACAGGTGAAGAATATAAGGAAGAACAAGCAGATCACTTTGGTTAACACACAGCCTGCGTCAGGGCCACTGTCGCTGCAGGACGAACTGCAGACCTCCGGCGACTTCTCCCACTTCAATGTTAAAGACACAGACGAGGAAAGCGGCCACGGCGAAGACAAGGAAACCATCAAGAAGGCGGACACCACCTCCCGCAAGAAGATCATCCAGACACCAGACTTCTCTGAAGCGGAGACTTCAAGCTCCGGCTTCTCGGACGAGACGAGCAACAAGGCGACGCAGACCGAGCGGGAGCGTCCCGGGTCGTTCCTATGCACCATCGCCGACGGTGAAGACTACCGCTTCAGCATTTACGACGACGTCAGCCCTATGGACAGCCGCTTCCGCAACCGGCCAGAGTACAGAGAGCTGTTCAAAGAGATCTTTACGATACTGAAGAAAGCGGCGGAAAATAAGGACGAGGGCGAACAGCTGCCACTCCTAGATGATACGGCGGCGAGCAAAGTGCCCCCCGTCACGCCCGCCACGGAGGAACCGCCGGGCAACTTCACCGATGACACCCAGAGCGTATTGTCGTCTGTGATGTCTGAACAATCGATTCCAGTGTCCGACATCACCGTGCCGGATTCACCGACGCTGACAGAGAAGGAGAAACCCGTCAACCCTCCAGAGCCTGTCAAGCAAGAGGTCGTGAACGATAAAGAGAACAAACCAGTGGAACAGAACGCCGCACAAGAGGAGCCGAAAGACAAGGAAGGCGAGAAGGAGAAGGAGAAAGACAAGGACCGCGTATTAACTCCACTGGTTCGTCAGCCACTGGAATACATCGCGGCCACTAGAAAGAAGTCCAGACATCGCAACCGCAAGCAAAGCCAGGAGCGGCAAGGCGCCGACTCGCCGGTGTTCCCGTCACCGCCTAAGATCACGTACCAGAAGACGTCCAACAAAAAGAGGAGGGACTACAGACCGATCGAGGTGAGCCCTCTAGTCAGGACTGAGAGCGAATGGAACGGGTCCACGCTGCAGTTCTACAACAGGAACATGAACTCTCCGACGCCCAGCTCGAGCGGCCGGACCGGTAAGATCTACCAAGGCTGGAACCCGGAGACGGACTCGTGGGACATCAAACAGAGCACTGCGTCCCAGGAGATCCACAAATTGAGGAAACTGGAACTCTCCTACGCCGAAGTATTAAGGAACGCGGACAAAACTAAAACGAGGCGCAAGAAGCATCAATAAGTTATTTTAAATTTCGACCCCTCTTGCTAATCAGTAAGAGACGAGTGATCCCAAACGCCATTTGTCTTTGCCAACTGGACATAAGTACTTTAGTTTAGAAGTATGTATTTGTGATCTGCTAGCGATACTTTTAATTTGTACCTAACTATATAATTCAGAATAATTGCCATAATATGAACTGGTATAGTTGGTATAATTTGTCGTATAATATGTATTATGTAATCATTGAAACAGTTCGAAAATACAAATTTAATTACTTATTTGTCACTTCCCTCCGATAACAGCAAACAAACCTTTTCCTTCGGACATAAATTGCATTTATAAGTCGAGCCGGCATCGGTAGAGTTGAGTACTGCACTTGAAAGCCGATTTGGAATTATATTATCAACTCAATATTATGGTTTAATCGCTAACTTTGTTCTGTTACTGTTTTAGTCACTATTATAATTGTATATTATGTATTTTGAATTTTAATTTGTAAATATGGTTTTTAAGTTAATGATATTTTTTACATTGCCATGGATATTTGCGAGTACTCAATGTTTTGTATGGAATTGTATGCTAAAATTATTTAATGCAGACGAGGAAGGTTGAAGGTATAAATAAAATTTGCATTCGTACGATAAGTCTTTCATTGACGGGCTCACGTCTGAGTACAAAACAATCATTTAAATAATGAAACGCTACAAATATATTACAATAATATAATTTAGGATTACTTTTTACACATATAGTAGGTTGCGTGTGTACGTTATGTTCCGTGTGTTTACTTGTTCTGCGCCTCGAGTTCTCGCTCGACGATTTTGCGGTACTCGTCGAAGCCGCCCTCTATACTCGACACCGAGCCGTTGCCGCAGATCCAGAGCTCCTTGCACACCATCCGTATTAACCTCTCGTCGTGAGACACTAGTATGACGCCACCCTGAAATGGACATTACATAACATTACACACACTATTATCCCCTAAGGGTTAGTCAAAGACTAGGCAATGAGGACCACAAAATCAGTCCTCTGCCATAGTCCAGGTTTTACAAAATAACAACTGCACATGTTCTCAGCCCAGGTGGTGAGCTCATCGCCGCTCTTTGCTGTTGGATGTATAAAGATAAAAGATAAAATATGCTTTATTGTACACCACAGAAAAAATACAATACACATAGTACATACAATTGGCGGCCATATCGCTAAACAGCAATTTCTTCCAGGCAACCTACCAAAATGTTGAACTGGATAGAAGAAATAGTTAATAATTCAAAGGGTAGTCATGGTGTTTACATAGATGTATGTGCAGTCTTTAGTCCGTTACTCGCCTTTTACGACACCAAAGGGAACAAAGGGGTCATCCCCTATTCTTACATCATTAAGTTTTATTTGTACTGGCACCAAGAGACCAACCGTCACTTCTCGTTGCACGAAGAGTACCACTCGCAGTTGCCACTGCTCGGGTCGTCAACTCTAAAGTCAACTTCCAAATGTCCTCTTTGGTAGCGGAGTAGTAAGCACACTCACTTTTCGGAACACATCCGGGAGCCTAGCCAGTTCCCACGTCCTACGCGGCTGGCTGGACCAGAGGCTACGGCATCTAGGGGGCCGCCTCTACTAGTTATCCAGACTAGTACCGGAGATGTCAACAGCAATGTCCAATGAGAACCACCGGACAAAGCTGCCAACTATAAGGGAAACTCACGTTCCCCGCAGGACTTTTCGCTCTGGCCCCACAGAGACCGCTACTAGACCCCACTCGCTGTGCGCGAGTTTGGAAGTCCTGGCACAAAATAACAGGACAATCGAACATTCATACAAGCCACTACGAGTCCAACCCGCGTCCGGATTCCGCCGGAGGCGACGGTCAGGGCACAACCAGCGGGGGCATGAACCGGAACCCCGTAGTACCCCTGAGAAACACAGCCGGACTTGTAGTTCCAGCTGCGATGCCCTATCTATAGGGGTCGGTAGATAGGGACTACCAGTGAGCAACAAACAGCCGGACTCGAATTCCGGCTGCGAAGCCCTATCCACAATGGTGAGTAGATAGGGAAGAGACGGGTCAGTAGAATTATTTTAATAAGCCACCACACAGGTCGCACATAACGCTGGACATTGCAATGTCAATTATGAATTCTTAAATGTAACCGCCTCTGTGGTCTAGTGGATAAGCCACCTTATTGTTACCACCATGTTAAACTCGAAGATCCCGGGTTCAATTCCCAAAACACCTATGTGTACTTGGTGTGGTTGGTTAGTGGGAGGGCCGGCTACCAGTGACGAAGGTTCCATACAACTCAATTCCCACCGGCTTCCCTTCAGAAGTTTAGAACACAACCACTCTCTACCGAAATTGAGAAATGGCACAATCAGTAATTATAAAAGTAGATAAACATTACAAAACGCCTACACTATGGACATTAAATCAACAACATTTGTTTTTCAACAACATATTGCTATAAAATAAGCCGCAGGCGCGATCGGCTTTTTGGCAGTTAAACTTCTGTACAAAATTTACGTCATGACGTCACATAAAGGTCAATAAACCCACCCGCGTATTAGCAGCTGGTAAGCCGTCTTTATCCGAGTTACTTGATAGAGAAAGTAATACAATTTGCCTGCGCGTGAGCGGGATGGAGGAATATCGTTTTCGGTTTGTGTTCTGTTGACAGATAATTTGACGTAATTGCAATTCATCATTGAATGCATGACTGTGTTTTATTAGTATTTGAATTTATTAGTTAGTTTCACCTATTAGAATGATTAGTATTGTAGTTGGACTTTGTTTATTTGTGTTGTGTGTAGTGATGAAAGTAGTTACGAAGACGTACGTTGTAATTAGGTATTTGCGGTAAGTAGATATTGTAATAAGTTGAAATTACGTATTTAGAGTAAGTAGATTTGCAAAGTAATCGGTAGAATTGTAAGATGTCGGCGTTAATAGCTTTAGATTCTTCCCGGCTTTTATGATAATGTCTTAGCGCACTTTGTAAGAAAGAATAGACGAATTGCTTTAGAGTATAAGTAGTATTATTAGTACTTAGTCTATTAAGTTTTGTTTAATTTACATCATATCATCATTTCACCACAAACGGCTTTTATCAAAGCCACTTCTATTATGCTTGCAAGACACTGTTTCAATATCTCAGTGCTTACACGTATAGTAAAAGAGGACTGAAGATACATCTGCCTATACAAGACTGAAGCCAGGATGCCAATCACAGATTTTCGTTAAGGACTTAAGACTGCGTGCCCGCGCTCGGAGTAGGTAAGCATTTTTTTTTTGTTACGGCTTACCTCTCTCAATACTTCACGCTTCGCCACTGCCGGCTACCATAAACTTATCTAAAGTCTGGCGCCAAAACAACAAGCATTGTTGTGTTCCGACAGTTTAGAGATAAGATAGTCAGTTCCTCAGTGGTTGAGGATTCCCGGTGAAGCGCGCTTCCACCTTTGGCCTTATCGTCACATACCAACAGGTCAGATGAAGGCCAAGTGCTTACCAGTAATTAAAAAAAGTAATTATAAAAGCTGTATATAACGTGTCTCTAACCACATTATCTGGACCTTTTTACGAAAGTATGAGGAACCCATGTTGCGAGCAAAGCATGTTGATACAAAAGTATAAGGACTTTTAACCCTTCACCGGGCACATCACGTTGAATTTTTTCATGGCCTTCCGACCTTATGTCAAGGAAATAAAGCGTAACATATGGTGGGAATATATATCCTACTGACTGTTTAAAGGTTAAAAGATTTTTGGAAGGGACCGACAATCAGCCGCTTACTATAAATATTTTAAAGCAAATGCTGCAAATATATAACAATTAAGAAAAAGAAAATTTTGCAAAATTATCTCGAGCAGGATTTAAAACCGCATCCTGTGATTTACTGGCGATAATCTGCAGCGCCGGGTGACGTAGATAAAGCAAAAGAGGTCTCGCTCGCTCGACACTAGCTGTCACACATACGTACGTAGTTGAGTAAGGCTATTTCTTGATTCATACGAAAGGCATGACGTATCTTCTCATTTTGCATATATCTCTATTTTTCCTGAAATTTCATTATCATTACAGACACTAGACGTACCGTATACTTGGAGATGCCCTTGCCCAGCGCCTCAATAGTCTCGATGTCCAGGTGATTAGTCGGCTCGTCGAGCACCAAAAAGTTGGGGTTGCCCATGCACATTCGCGAGAACGCCACGCGCGACTTCTGCCCGCCCGAGAGGCTCGCGATAGTCTGCAGCGCCAGGTCGCCGCTCACGCCGAAGCTGCCTAACTGGCGACGGTACTCCTCTATCGTTTTGCCTGGTGGTAGAAGATACTTAATAAATACTACATATTGAAAAGGACAGTGTCGAAAAAAATTGCCGGTTTCGAAAATTCGAAAAAAAAAATTGCGTTAACAAAAACATTATAAAATATTAGCGGCAGCTCGCGGTTCCACCCGCTTGACTCCCGTTGCCGTAGAAATATCGGGATAAAAAGTATCGTATGTGTTAATCGAGGTATAAACTATCTGTATGCCGAATTTCATCCAAATCCTTTCAGTAGTTTTTACGTGAAAGAGTAACAAACATCCATCCATACTTACAAGCTTTCGCGTTTATAATATTAGTAGGACTACATAGTCGATTACATGCATAGAGGCCTTCTATTAATCAAAAGGGGGGGAACATCAAAAGAGGGAAGGGGTTTGTTAGTCGCCTTTTACGACACCCAAAGCAGGCCTGGCGCACTCCGCGTTTTAGGTATGAAGCTACAAGTAGCCGACCGGACGCACGCCCGCGAACACCCTGCAGTCGTTGAAATGAAATGAAATGAAATATTTAATTTGCGTTTGAGAAAGGTACATTTTTGGTCTTATTCTACTTTTCTTCTCTTTCTCAGCTGACAATGTAGCATGCAAATAACTTTAACATTTTTATTTTCTAGATAACAATGACTATTCTAATTACATACAAAATACAAAATTAATAGGTACTCCAAATTGTCAAAAACCAATTATATTAGTATTACAATAAAAATACAAAATTAATATACTATAAATTAATTATAATCAATAAAATGTCAAAAATATGTCAAATCAATTTAGCAACCTAAAGTCTGTGGAGCTTATAAACTTTACTTCTCCATGGCAGTCCATTTTTGCCTTGGCTAAAGCATAAATCGTGCGCGCGTTAGAAGAGATAAGAGCTACGCGATAGTACGCGATAGAAAGAGAGGCAACTTCTTGGTGAATAATTGTAGATATGGGAGCGGTGTGCGACCTGAATTGCACTTTATTGTGTCTTAGCAAGACTCGCTATTTATGTAAATGACTTAGCGGAGTGAATCTTCTGTACTTGTACTATTATGTATTCTATGCCCAAAGGAAGAAAGGGGTTGGCAGTGTTCTTTTAGTGAGCCGCTATAGCACACACAGCCTATTACAAAACACTGTGTAAATACACCATACATACATAATAATCACGGCTATTATCCCCGAAGGGTTAGTCAGAGACTAGGCAATGAGGACATCGAAAGCAGTCCCCTACCATAATCCACTTTTCACCAAATAGCGACTGCACATATGCTCAGCGTGACAGGTGGTGAGCCTATCGCCGCTCTATGCTGTTGGATGTATGTGGAATCTGTATTCCGTTATAGTCGCCTTTTACGACACCCAAGGGAAAAAAGGGGGTGGTAGTATTCTTTTACCGCTACACAACATGGTTAAAATACGGTTAAATACAACAATTATCAATCCCGACCTGGATAGTTCTTCTGCAGCAGCTCCACCGAGTTGACGTTCATCTTGAGCTGGTAGACGTGGTGCTGCGAGAAGTAGCCGAACTTCGTTTAACTACCAACATCCTCACACTCACCACATTACTCCACAACCTCTTAACTTTTGGCTGCGTTACGTCATGAATAGTATACATGCCTGCAAACATTTCTGCGTTGTTGGCTGTGCGGTGTTGATTGTTGCACGGCCAATCAGTGCATGTATAGTTAAAATAATAAGCCAATCACCAACCTGGATAGCTCCTCTGCTAGTTGACGTTCATCTTGAGCTGGTCCACGTGGTGCTGCGGGTAATAACCAAACTTCAAGCAGTTTGAGCAGTGCGGTGTTGATCGTTCTTCGGTCAGTCAGTAAGGACTTCTTAATGGATTAACATATTCTTAAGGAATCTTTTGATGTCTGAATATAAATATGAGCAATCACCGACCTGGATACCTCCTCTGTAGCAGTTCCACCGAGTTGACGTTCATCTCGAGCTGGTAAACGTGGTGCTGCGAGAAATAGCCGAACTTCGTCTAACAACCAACATCCTACCACATTATTACACAACCTCTTAACTCTTGCCTACGCTACGTCATGAATAGTACATGGCTGCAAAAATTTGCAGTGTTTTGGATTGTGTGGTGCTGATCCTTCTTCGACAAACAGTTCATGTATAGTTATAATAATAAGCCAATCACCAACCTGGATAGCTCCCCTGCAGCAGTTCAACCGAGTTGACATTCATCTCGAGCTGGTCAACGTGATGCTCCGAGAAGTAGCCGAAATGCAAGCAGTTTGGGTTGTAGGGTGTTAATAGTTCTTCGCTTAATCAGTCAGGACTTATATAGACATGTATGGATATAAAAACCAAACCGTTCATCTCGAGCTGGTCGACATGGTGTTCCGAGAAGTAGCCGAACTTCAAGCAGTTTTGGTTGTGCGGTGTTAATAGTTGTTCTTTGCTCAATCAGTCAGGCAGGACTTATATCGACATGTATGAATATAAAAATTAAGCAATCACCGACCTGGATAGCTCCTCTGCAGCAGCTCCACCGAGTTGACGTTCATCTCGAGCTGGTCGACGTGGTGCTGGGAGAAGTAGCCGAACTTTAGGCCGCGGTGCACGCTGCGGATGCCACTCGTCGGCGACAGAATGCCCATTATGATCTTGAGGAGCGTCGTTTTGCCCGCGCCGTTGTCGCCCACCTGTTATTAATTCACCATCATCATACATTTTTATATTTTATTTAATGAAAATGATTCACCAACAACATATCACATTTGTTTATTGTTGAAATTTTGCATTCACAATGCTACATAGATATAGGATAAAATGTTTACTAGAAAAAAATCAACCAGTCTCAGGAAGCTCGAGTGGGATTCGAACCCACGAACTTTGGATTGCCGGCAGAGCAGTGGACCGGCAGAGCAGTGGACCGGCAATCCAAAGGTCGTGGGTACGAATCCCACTCGAGCTTCCTGAGACTGGTTGATTTTTTCTAGTAAACATTTTATCCTATATCAAATTTGGTTTGATATTATGGATTGAAACATAAACATACAAACATACTTACGTTGTAAGTACTTTAGATAGTGTCGATAATTCATTGTACGTATTTAGTTTGTTTTTATTGCAAAACTGCACAATTCAGGATTTGTGGATAGACAGAAGTGTTACACACATTTAAATAGAAACATTGAAAACCGACTAGGCCAAAAGACATGCCTATACAGGTGAATAAAGAATTATTTTTTTCTTGTTTACTAGTTAGATTAACATAATTAAACGTAACATACATATATCAATGAGTTTTATCCCCGAAGGGTTATGCTGGAGTTACACGGAGCTAATACTTGAGACAATCCAATATGCCAGTCCAATAAGCCAATGCTAATGCTAAGCAAAAATGGCTTGAGGACAATCCATTGTAGTGGACTGTCTCTATTTGCAAGATGCCAATATTGGACTGGCTTAGTGGATTGTCTCAAGTATTGGCTTCGTGTAAATGCAGCATTAGTCAGACGGCAATGAGGAGTGCAAAAACAGCGCATGTGCTCAGCGTGACAGGTGGTGAGCCCATCGCCGCTCTATGCTGTTGGATGTATGTGCAGTCTTTGGTCCGTTAGTCGCCTTTTACGACACCCAAGGGAAGAGTGGTAGTATTATTTTAATGAGCGGTTCGTGACACGGCTCTTACGGCACGGCGCCATCATCACCATCACTAAAACGTCCCACTGCTAGGCAAAAGGCCAATATTAACCGCCTCTGTGGTCTAGTAGATAAGCCCCACCGGTCTTAGAGCCAGAGGTCTCGGGTTCGATTCCACAGGGCAAGGTATATGTTTGTATACTTAGTTTGGTTGGTGGTAGGTAGTAGTAGGTATTTTTAACATTATGTACAGACGCCAGCTCTCAAGCAACCTACCAGTAGATGTAAAATTTCTTCAATACATTTTGAACTTTGTCACTAGAAGTATAAGGATCAATATCGATTGGAGAACGGAGACCCGGCGTTTTATGCTTAAGTTGTATGCTTTTTTAATTTTTTTATCTGTAATTCATAATCTGGCAATATCTGATGACAGCTGTACAGCCGCTAGCTGTCAAATCAAACATGACGTGACGGCATTTTTGACATTGAACTTTTTTTAAAGCAAAAGAATTTTGGTTTATGCAGCCACGTTAGACATTTTTAAAGTAACAAGTCATTGTCTGCCTTTTGAAGACTCAATGTATCCATATTAAAAAAAAATATTAATAATTAAATAACTCTTATCCGCGATTCGATATAAATAAGACAAAACTTGGTTTAGGTAGCAAATAATTTTTAGCTTTACTTTATGACCAAATTCTATTGTATCCAAGTTTTCAGCATTTTTTTCTATGGAAAGTGCCGGTTCTCCTTTGACAGTTTTGGATAGGTGGATCTGCAATCGTGTGTACATTGTTGCCTGAAATAAAAATACATATTATCATCATCACAAAGACATTCAACTCACGATACATATCCGAGATTCGAGTGTGGCGCCCAGGTTGACGTTGTCGAATATCACCCGGTCCTTCGCGTAGTAAAAGCCGACCTCGTTCAGCTGCAGGATGGGCGGCGACAGCGGCTCCGTCTCCGGGAAGCGGAGCACCACGTCCACCTCCTTCTCGACTGGCTTCAACTCAGGGCTGTGTTGAGACATTGAAATTGTGAACGGACTGTTGACGCTTGTAAAAGCGCTTAACCCATATCCCGCCAGAGGCGGATTAGTCCGATAAATGTAATCGTGTCCATTACGCCTAGGTCGTATACAACTGACAAAATAATTAAGTTAGTTTTTATCGATATTATACATGGTAAACTACGTACAACCCATTTTGTAGTAGTTTTTTAGTTTTTGTATTACTGAGCTGGGCGCTAGGGATACGGCAACTGATATAAAGCCAAGCGGTTAAAAGGTTAAACGTAGGCGTCGTACGCGCTGCTATCGAACGGGTGGGCCGCCACACTAGTAGCGCGGCCGCAGCGCGAGTGCAACGATGCAAGTTATTAGCGGCAGATATGCACATGGCAGCCATCGGCAGCTTCGCGGCTAGTGTTGCCAGGCGTCCGGAGAAAGCCGGACATAGTTAGGCTTTTTGATTGCGTGCCCGGCCAAAATAAACTGTTAAAATGTTTACTAGAAAAAAATCAACCAGTCTCAGGAAGCTCGAGTGGGATTCGAACCCACGACCTTTGGATTGCGGGTCCACTGCTCTAACCGCTGAGCTACCTAGACCTCAGAAGACTCGTTGAATTTTTCCTAGTAGTTTGATTACGCTGCAAGCCAGCGGTATTACGTCACTGTGAATTACGTCGTGGGTTCGAATCCCACTCGAGCTTCCTGAGACTGGTTGATTTTTTTCTAGTAAACATTTTATCCGTTATCTATATAGCATTGTCAATGCAAAATTTAAATAATCAAAATAAACTGTGCCCCCGACTTTTGTTAAGCTTTTTACATTTCGCAAACGAGCGAGCGCCGGGCGTGGCCGAGCGCAGGCGAGTCGACTGTCGGCCGCTCCTGCTCCCCAAAATGTACCCTACATTTTGTAGTCCGGCCTTTTTACCCAAATGTCCGGCCAAACTGGCTGGTTTGTCCGACTATTAGGTTTAGCGAACTGGCAACCGTATTCGCGGCAAAGCCGGTGGTGCGCAAACGAGTTATGACCCTAGTGCCGACTTTCTCTGTTTGTCGACTTTACTGAACTATCATACAACGATTACCGAATGATAATAATGAACCTTATGCCGAATTTTCAAGTTTCTTTGAGTTTGGTTCCTTTATGCCGACTTTCAATTGATGGCGACTTTTATAATTAATCCATGTTTAGGTTTAGAATGCCGAAACAATAAATATCTACGGTTTAAGAACCGCAATGCCGACTTTTTGACTTTTCGACGATAATAGTATAAACAAAAAAATGTTAATGTGCTTTTTTGTAAAATAACAAAAAAATTAGATCCTTTCTTACGGAACAAAAAAAAATACTATTACTTACATTAAATTAAATTAAATTAAAATTAAATTAAATTTTATTTTTTCCACCAGAATATTACATGCTTTGCTTAAACAACGAAGTAAATGTTGCTTACAGGTAAAAATTAGAGTGAGAAAAAACATATAATATTGGGAGGACTGGAGCCCAAGATAGGATAAACCTGGATTTCAGGTCTCCAGGATCCCCGCCCGAACTTTAACTACGTTTAACAATATAGCTTAGATAATAATATAAGAAAAAATAAAATAAAAATAAAATAACAGTAATAATAAGACACAAAAATTAATGTGAGTTTGTCTATGTGTACATACTTGTGTACATATGGTGTGAGCATGTACATGCATGGTGTGGGTTCGAGTGAGCATGTGTGTGTGAGAGAGCGGGTGTTTGCACGTGTAAATGATGGTGAGTGTGAGTGACGTGTGTGTGCGTGTTGTGTGAGTGGACATGCGTTTGTAAACGCGTGAATCTGTGTGCGAGTGGGTGCAGGGCCCCAATTCTCATTTTTCGAGATGTAGTTTCGAATCGAGTTTTGATTTCGATCTCTATCTCGATAATCGACATTTTGTTCACGAATCTCCTATTCTCAGCGCTAATCGAAATAGACTTCGAGTTTTTTTTTGATGAATATTGCCATTCTTTTTAATGCAATCAACTCATGATGCGTTCCGTTTGACACGTTTTATCCGGTTTTAAACCGGTTGCAACTATGTACCTCAAATATTTTTACTGTAAAGGTATTTAAATGTATTGAACTTGCTTTTTAATTAAAGAAGTAAGTTTTAATAAGTATCGAAAAATCATTATATTTAATGTGTTGTGATCAAATTTAAATTCCTTAAACAACTTGTATTGTTTAAAACGTGACGTATCGTCGATAAATTTTATGTTTTTTGTTTGTGGTTGTGTGCTTGTTTGGTGACGAAACGATCATTTTAGTATTCACAAGACACACACAATGTCACAATGTCAACAAAAAATACCCAACACCACAGCAAAAGCAGCTTCTTCTACAAATGTTGGAAGCCGATATACAGTTAGGGAGTGGAAAGTTTTCTTCCACCTTTTAAAAAAAAGAGAGCGAGCTCTTTCAATATTTTAAATCACTTCCACGACAAAATTGGAAATTAACTCCTCCATATCCACCGTAATTTCGCCGCTATTTGACGTTTCATTAGCTTCTCGTAGTCGAAATTACGTCTCGACCACTGCCGACCACTCGAAGCAATTCGAGCGGCTCTCCTTTGAGAAATGTCGAGTTCGAGATGTTCAGAATAACTAAATTGGTTTACCACTCGATAAAGTTTGAATTAGAATCAAACTCGAAGTCGATTAGCGCTGAGAATAGGAGATTCGTGAACAAAATGTTAATAACGAGATTTTATGGTCGAGATAGAGATCGAAATCAAAACTCGATTCGAGACTACATCTCGAAAAATGAGAATTGGCCTCCAGGTGCCTTTAAGTGTGTATATTTCAATTTATTTGTCATCTTAACAGTGATTCCGTATCATGGTAGTTTAGCTCTAATAAATAGTTCTTAATGATGGATTTGCATTTATGAATAATTTTAGGATAGATATTGAGTGTCGTGTTTAATTTATTTTACAAGTGTTTTGAGAGAAAAATTGCATGACGTCGAATAAAGATGGTGTTGTGTTTGTCAATATGACATACTTTTGCCGGTCTACGAGTGTTGGGCTGCTGTGTTAAGGCATTGTAGGTTAGGAGTTTGTGTTGACGTATTGTAACTTGCATGATAAATAGTTGTCTTACTGTCATAACTTGGGCTTGCTTATATAGATTTAGTGTGGGATACAGAAAAGGTTTCTTTAGCATAACCTTCAGCAATGATCGCTGAGCACGTTCCAACTTTAATATTATAGTTTTGCATGACCCACCCCAGACTGGTATGCAGTAGGTTAATACAGACTGGGCAAGAGCATAATAGACAACTTTCAGCAATTTAGGTTTAAGTATATTTCTAAGTTTTTTAAATAACCAAATTAACTTTCTTATGCGGGTAGACAAAAACTCAACCTGGGTTTTCCACGTTAGGGATTCATCCAATTGAATACCAAGGTATCTGATATCACTGACTTTTTGGAGTGGAGTGCATAAACATGATCTGGATGAGTTATTACATGTATGTAGTTTTAATAGAATTTGGTTTGCTTTAGGTTGGGTTGATTTATTAATGGAAAAGGTAATATATTTAGATTTATTTATGTTTAGGGTAAGGAGATTTTTATTTAACCAAGCTGATGCCTGTCGAAGTCCTTGTTCAGCACACTCGTGTGCTTCGACCCAAGTCTCACCCCGAAATACAAGAGCTGTGTCGTCAGCATAAGAGATTATTTTGCCATTGTTTGGATTGAGTTGACAGAGCTCATTTATGTAAATCAGGAAGAGGCTTGGGCCCAATACACTGCCCTGAGGGACGCCACAGGTGACAGGGAGGGGAGAGCTAATGTAGTCTCGTATTTTAACTGTTTGGTGTCTGTTGGAAAGAAAATTCTCAAACAGTTTCAGGGGTAATCCGCGTATTCCAATTTGTTCGAGCTTATTTAGTAGGATGTTTATAGAGACTGTGTCGAACGCTTTCGCTAAATCTAGAAAGACTCCTATACATCGCCGTCCTTTATCCAAGTTACTTGCGATGTCATTTGTGAGCTCGATTACTGCGTCTTCTGTTGACTTTTTTGGCTGAAAGCCATATTGCGAATCAGAAATTATTTTTTCTTGATTTAGATAAGTCATCAAGCGTTTGTTAATAATCTTTTCAAGGAGCTTAGACATGACACTTAGCACGGAAATTGGACGGAAGTTTTCGACGCAGTCTCTTTTTCCACCTTTATGCACAGGGTGTATTATGGAACGTTTAAAGCTGTCCGGGAAGATACCGCTGTTCAAGCACAAGTTAAATATGTGGGTAAGAATTGGTGTTATTGAGTCTGTGACACGTTTTAGGAAGGCAACTGAAATGCCATCCCAACCCGCTGCTGAATCATTTTTTAAGCCACGTATAAGTGAACCAACTTCGCTTGCATCAGCATCCAGCAATACAAAGGAATTTAGACGTGTAGTGCTACTTATACTGCAATCTGTTTGTGTATCGAATTCCATTGTAATGCTGTTAGCCAATTTTTGACCGATACGATACATTAAAAAAAATATAAAAAATTAAGTAAAATTTTAAACACTGAAAAAAGACGACAACCTCAGGCGGGAATCGTATTATAAGTATTATTCCCACAAAATATTTACATTGCCGTGATAAGGCACATGAGCCGGGAATCGAACCACGCACCTTCCGCATTCCGGGCGGCAGCCTTAACCGAATGTTCAAATATTTGTAAAAATATTTCTTTCGGATCTAGGAGGTGAAAACTTCTAAGATTTGATGAAGCAATGTTGACTAAAAATATAAGCATCAAGCACTGACAAATTTCGACGGTTGAAAGTCAGACCTCGGTAGCCAAGTGGTTAAGGCAGCCGCCCGGAATGTGGAAGGTGCGTGGTTCGATTCCCGCCTGAGGTTGTAGTCTTTTTTCAGTGTTTAAAATTTTACTTAAGTATATTTAAGCGTTAATAAAACGCTAAAACATAAAACATTAATCTATAAAAAAAATATTTGATAAAAATATTTTTAGTGGCGTGTGATAACGGGCAGAAAACTAATTTGACTTACCTTTTTATTGTGGAAGAAGGTTATATCATTAATGTTGTACTCAATTTATAAAAATTATGCTTTGATAAGCATGTACCACAATCTCTATGAAACCCATTTCTACTCTTTGGTGAAACCAAAGAATAAGGTAAAACCATTCATAGCAGTCATGTCAGTATTTATTAATTATCTTTAAAAAGACATTTATCTAAATGATATCGCATCATTATTATGTAAGGAGAATGTTTATGTTTGACCTCTATTAGAATAGTCGTGGCATTTCATTATAGAGTCTGGCCAACGAAAGCTGAACTTTGTAGTTATTTGATTGGCAACACTTGGTCTTTATGTGTGTCTATCTGAGGTGTCATGTCGTATGTCAAATTGAAATTTTTCTGAGAAAATTGCAGCTGTGTGAGTGACCCTGTGTTACCCAGTCATGTTTTTTTAATTTGCCGCGTTTTTCCTGGTTCAGCTTTCGTTAGCCAGACTAATAAAATTATGTACTTATAAGTTTAAAAACACTTTAAAAATTACGTTCGTGACTGTATAAAAATCGGCAAACTAAAACAATAATATATTTAAAATATTTTTAAAACTTGTCAAAACGGTAAGAAATTTATGAAATAATTATAAAGTCGGCATAAAGGAACCAAACTCAAAGAAACTTGAAAATTCGGCATAAGGGTAATCGTTGTATGATATTTCAGTAAAGTCGACAAACAGGGCAAGTCGGCACAATGGTCATAACTCGCGCAAACGTGTCGCCGATACTGCGGAACCGTGTGACCGACATACAGCCTGGATACTATCACAGGAAACCGTAATTGCTGTATCTGAAAGCGGCGACAGGACACAATCGCCGCGCCGGCTGGCTGTTATCGAAACTGCACACCATAGGAAACCGAAAATTAGAGCAATCGATTAGCAGCACATCCCTATGTCACCGTACCCCAGCACTGGTTGCCGAAGATTGACTGTTGAACTACCGCGCTTTTGGCAGTTGTTTTAAATACTTTAATGTAATTGGCTATTTGACATTTGTAACAATAAAATATGTCGGATATGGTAGTTTATAATTTAACGATAATTATCCAATAGTTTTTTTTTATTAAGATAATTTGTAAATGTTTTATTATTACAAAATAAATTTGAGATATTTTTATCTGTGGATTACAAGACCCGAAACACGGGCGGCCATGATTGAGCTTCGTGTGATGTCACATCTCACAAAATAAACAAAAACTATCTGTCAGGTTTTAAGATAAAGTTTGTTTATTAAAGTGTGACGTCATAGGGCAAAATGTCATGTGAGCAACCGAGAGGAAACATATGTTTTTTTCTATTAAATAAAGCTTATTCAAGAAAAAAATATTATAAGAGGTATATAATTAATATAAGCATTTTAGCCAATTATATGAAATGGTTATTGTGAAGAATTGAATTTATTCCTATTAGTGCTTACAGTTTCTCCAGCATCTTGATCTTGCTCTGCACTGAGGAGGCGCGATTGGCGTTGTACCGGAACCGGTCGATGAACTCCTGCGTGTGCGCGCGGTGCTGCTGCTGCGCCTCGAACTCGCGCTGCTGGTTCTTCAGCTTCTCGGTCTTGGTCTTGTGGAACTGGTCGTAGTTGCCTCTGCGGTACACAAATACATACGATATAAAAAAAAAACAAATTACTTACTGTACGGTACCGAAAAGGCCTGAGGCCCTACTCTCTGAGCGCATCCGAGACTTTGTCCGCCCTTATTTTGTCGTACACGGCTGTGTACATGTACTGCGATAATCGCTAGTGAAAAACAACGCGTGCATTGTACAACGAATTATGGGCCAACAAAGTTTTGGATGCGCGTAGAGTGAAGGCCCTCTTTACTCAGTATATGCCGAGGTGTCACAATGATACCGCGACGCTGGTCTTCCGAACATGCCTACGAGGTGGTGCTACTATATGCTTGAAGGTCGGGATTGAAATTTAAAAGAACAACTAGTATATTTTTAAATCATTACACTAGTGCACCATATATTTTACTTGTACTGCTTGGTTTATAGTTGTCAAGTTGTAAGCCAGGCAATAACTGCTGTATTGGTTCTAATCTAGTGAGCTGAATCGCTGAATAGCTGCTGCGGCATCCAGCTCCTGCTAACTGAATACATGCAGGAAGACAAAGACAAAGATTTTTATTTCGCAAGGTGCACTGCATCATCAGCCTATAAACGTCTCACAGCTGGGCACAGGCCTTCCCAAATGGACAACATCACACGGAGAGATTGGGACAAATCCACTACTCAGGCCTATAGTCCGGCAACTTCGTGCGCGACCGTCCTGCGGGGTGCAGACGTTGGGGGCCGTCCATTAATCACGTGATGTTTTTTTAGTAATTTTAAATCCCACCCTCACCCCTCCGCCCAAAATGACGTGTATTTTTAGTACCAATAAAGAATCTTAATTTTTTTAATATTATCTTTAAAGAGGTAGTAGTGGTAGCAGTATCTACCAACAGGTATAAAGTACCTATAATCTAATTTTATTCTAGAAAATTAAGGACCATGATAATTATGTCGCCTCCACTACCCCCTTGTGATATTTCGTGATTTTTGCTGAACCTGTCACCATGATTTTAAAAAATAGACCAGCGTTTTTTTTATTCCGTTTTTACGTGGATTCTGAGTAAGTTAATTTATAAATAACATTAACAATATCAGGATTGGTATAAAGATTTTAAGTTAAATAACCAAAATGCACACAACAGCTAGGTACGCAAGTACTTTTGTTTTGACAGCTACTTGACATGACATGACATTGACAGAATACCGCCTGCGATCACGAAACTTGCTTTATTTTGGATTTTCACCCGTGTTCTTTTAGCAACAACACGTGTTGTGAGACTCCATTTTATTACTATCTACTGTACAACAATAAATTTACTTTAAATTAAACTACTTGAAATTGGCTTAATGCTACACGCGATAGCTATTAATTAAGATTAATAATAATAATTGCTATATTTTGCTAAGATATAAAATACTTTACATTAAAAATTATTAATTTATTTGAAGAAAATATTTTCAATAAACTTATTCCATGAATTAGCTTGGTAATAATAATACTAATTTTGGTATTATGTACAAGGTGTTGGCATTTTGGGTCATTCTCATAAGAATAGATTCTCAAAAGGTCAAATTAAATTAAATAAAAAATCTTCTTATTTAATTTTGTTTTTTAATATTTTTTGTTTCGTTCTACCTATTAATGTATTTTATCAGTTATCGATAGAAGGTACAAGCTGTTAGGTTAGTTTAGGAAAAATACTAATTTATAATGTGGAAACCTTCGATCAACAATACAAATAGATGTCAGGTCGGCGGTAAAAATGTGTCTCGGTAAATAAGAGCGCACTTGAGAAATGAGCTGTTGTTTTTCCGCAAGGCTTATCAGGAAAAAGTACATTATTTGTTGCTACTTAAGGTTGATTTCACCACTAAATGTTATTGACAACTTTTTTTTTGTTTTAAGTGACAGGAGTTAAGTTATTGCTTTGAAAAAGTATTTATTCACGTGGACAGAATTTAGCTTTGAATTTGTAAGTGACGCGTTATCTAGTTGGTATTGTTGATCGAAGGTGGAAACAGTGTGCGAGATATTTCCTTCTATTAACTTGTGTGTGCACCTGTACCATTTTCGGTATCATGACAATCTGTCCTTTTGAGAATCTGTCCTCATGAGAATGACCCGGCATTTTCTCCTTACAAAATTAAACATCTCCTTTGCATTAAAATTATATAAACAATAACATTGTATTGAAGTAATTCGTCATTTTGTGGTAGGTAGGTACTGGCAGTTATCAAAACGCATTAATGGTAATAGAATCAAAAGCTGACCTGTATGTGTCTATCCTCTGGGTGTGCAAGTGTAGAATGTCTGTGGGCACTGTGTCCAGGAAGTTGCGGTCGTGGGACACCACCAACAACGTGGTAGGCCAATTCTGCAGGTAATTTTCTAACCAAATGATGGCTTTTATGTCCAACATGTTTGTGGGCTCGTCGAGAAGTAGCAGGTCAGGTCTGTGGTGAGGTGTTAATAATTACACGTTAATAAACTATGTCAGTTGCACTTATTTTTTTTTATTTACAAAGGCGAGTAATGTAAGGATTAATTTATTAAATGGAATCTCTATTCTAAGAGCCCTCTCACAATAGAAGAATTTTCGAGAATCATATGAAGACTACTGTACAGTTGTCAAAAGGTTAAAACAATGTCAATAAAGTTTACAATAGAAGTGTGTGGTGGCTCATTAATAAAATACAGCATAGAGCGGCGATGAGCTCACCACCTATCAAACTGAGCACATGTGCTTTTATTATTATTTGATGATACATAGACTGCTTTTTCGGTCCTCATTGCCTAGCCTCTGACTAACCCTTCGGGAATAACAGTTGTGAGTATATATTGTATGTACGTAATAAAGTATACTAACTTAGAGAACAGAGCCCTCGCAAGGGCGAGCCTCATCCTCCATCCGCCGGAGAATGTCCTGGTGGCCCTCGCCTGCATCTCTGGCGTGAAGCCGAGACCGCTGAGGATAATTGACGCGCGAGCGGGCGCCTTGTCCGCCTCTATATTCTCCAGTTGCACATAAATTTCGCTAAGTTCTGATGATAGATTCGTATCTGTGGAACTGTAAAAAAAACGATAAAGTTAATAACACATTGTGTTTTTAAATGGATGACGCTGTGTTTTTAAAACAGTTATGCCATAACTAATATTGTTCGTTTTATACCGCCTGAACAAGGCAAAATAAAATTAAACCTATTCATTGGTAAATTTTTTCGTCGCTTACCTTTGGTGTATAGCTCCGGTGTAAACGCACCCTAAAGGTTGCTTCACACATATCAGTGAAGTCACAGTTCCGACACAGTACCAGCACAGTGCGAAATATTCTTTCATACATTCTCTGTGAACGTTGTCAAAATGAATACGTCCGTGATTTGCCAGTGGCGGCACTGACATTGAGAGCACCAACACTGACAAGTGAGGATGCGTTCATAGAGAATATATGAAAAACACTGTGCCGGTACTGTGTCGGAACTGTGACTTCACTGATATGTGTGAAGCAACCTTAACTCAATTGTTATTAGGAGTCCATTGTAACAATACTGTAATCACAGTATGCATGCAATTGAGCCACAATATTGATGAATCTAATCAAGCATTGAAATAAACAGTTTATGCAGATCTACTTGCGATTATTACACATTTGCAGAGGAGGGGGTTCATTAGAATGTACAGTATTTGTGTAAACCTTAGAAAACAATGTAGAATATTCATTGTAAATGGTAACAACTGGTAAAGGCAGAAGCAGTTGCTACTAAAAAAATTTATAAAACTGGTTAACAAAAAAGAAAATAAAAATTTACCCATTATTTATGGCAGCCGTTATTTCTCTTTCTCTTTTCAAGAAAGTTTCTCGCACTATGTCACACTCCAACACACTCTGTAGAGCTATTGTGTCGTCCCCAACGACTTCCTGTTCGACGTGTAGTATGGAAATGTGCGATGGAATTTTCAGTTGCTTTGCTGAGATCATTCTTAATAGTGTCGTTTTGCCGAGACCATTCCTGCCGACGAGACCGTAACGTCGACCAAATGCAAGAACTAAATCTGCGCCTTGTAATAGTACTCTAGAAA
The DNA here is from genome assembly GCA_963921215.1 of Scoparia ambigualis. NCBI lineage: Eukaryota > Metazoa > Arthropoda > Insecta > Lepidoptera > Crambidae > Scoparia > Scoparia ambigualis. The sequence goes on from OY992507.1 coordinate 10,274,288, forward strand.
CGAAAGAGAATAATGTTATAATCACAACAGATTTTTCTTTAACATTTATATAAAAGTTCACATAAGTTAAGAAGAAATTTTAATAACACAAACAACAAAGGTATACTTATGTTGACATTACACTTACTAACCATTTGAGGTTGGTAAAAACGCACTATCAGAGATTACTACAGTGGGGAAGAATAATTGTGACATTTATCTATACTCCCATTTATCGAGGAAGGCTATAATTTGTTTAGGTACGGGTACGGGTAGTAACCCGTGAGAAGCTGGGGCGGGTCGCTAGTTCATCATAAAAGAAAGATGATGTTGTGTCATACAATGAGGTTGTTGAGGATAACTCGTTAAAGACAGAGAAAATTGGAAAGGAAACAAGGATAACCAACAAAACCAAGCCTTTAAACATGTTTAAATTGAACAATACTGGAGTCAAGTGTTTGCCAAAATATTAGGCTACTTTTGATGCAGGCAGACTTACCTATCACCATATGCAATGTCAAAGTTTTCTATCCTAATGTCCTGAGTTCTGTTGGTGCCCTTGGCTTCTAATTTACTATCCTTTTTAGACGTAACTTGTGATGCCGTTGCTGTTTGGAGTACCGGAGCAGCCACTGGCAACTTGTTAATGTCCTTTTGCTTTTGTTGTTTCTGCTGCAACTTAGCTTCAGCTTTTTCTAGTTTTCTTGCATCTACTTTCTGTATAAAAACAATTATATGTAATTTTATTTGTAATGTTTGAGTTTGAGTTGAGTTTGTCTGACTAATCTTATTTTATCTCAGTTGGGCTAGCTGTTGTTTCCCTATTAGTGCTCTTTGAGCTATTAGAATTTTGTCCTTTGTTAAAAAGGGCCTGCAACTTCTCGTTTCAGGTAGGCTGATGACAGAAGTCCCATAATTTTCCAAGCCAGAGCTACAGAACAAAGTTGAATAGTGTCAATTTTACAAAAAAGGAGGTTCAAAAAATATAGTTATAGACTGTCCATACCTACAAAGAGGTAACCATAAAAAAGTGCGAGGTAAGACCATTAAAATTTATAATTTGGATTTTTTGGTTGCCCAGCGCTTGAACATATTATGTTTAATAACATAGAGCTGTGATGGGCTCACCACCTGTCATGCTGAGCACATGTGTAGTTGTTATTTGGTGAAATATTGACTATGGCAGATAACTGATTTTGCGGTCCTCATTGCCCAGTCTCTGACTTACCTTTAGAGATAATAGGTTGTGAGTGTGTGTACTAATATTAAATTACTTTCTTATTGAAAAAAAAAATTTTTAAATAATATAACTTACCAAGCTATCATCTCTTGTCTGCAGCCATATACTTTTGAGATCATCATTTTCAGGAACCGTTGATGTCATTGAAGCTAAATGGATTGGAGCATCCAATACTTTTCTGAGGCCATTGCTGCTGTTGGTTGTCTCTGGTTGTAGCATGTGCAACAGCTTTTCACATATATCTCTACAATGTTCAAGATATAATATCATCACATTAATACATATACTTATATGATTCAGTCAAATACTTATAATAACTTTTTAATTTAAAATGCTAAATGTTGTTGCCTGCTCTTTATAATAGTTGATATTTTGATATATTATTCATATTTTTCTTTACTTTGTCCTCTTGACATAAGCTTAAAATCAATTAAAGGTAGAGAGCCAATTTAGATATTTAATTGTGCATACCTGACGTCTTCCTCTGACTTTTCGGATATACCTTGTAATACTTCCCCTACAGCTTCATAAATTTCTTCTGTGTCTTCGAACTCCCCAGCACTACCTTCCAGTATATCTAAAAAAAAAAAGATTTAGTAATTTTAAGTTTCGCGTCTTTTTACACAAGATATATTACATACTTACATATATAGCTTCACGACTTCCCAAACCCCCGAAGGATTGGTCAGAGACTAGACAATGGGACCACAGAAGCAGTCCATTGCCATCCATGTCTACTTTTCACAATATTAAAACTACACATGTGCTCAGCGTGACAGGTGGTGAGCCCATCGCAGCTCTATGCTGTTGGATGTATGTGCAGTCTTTAGTCCGTTTAGGGTGGATTCTACCAAACTGGAATAAAACTTACTCCGAGATTAGTCTATACAAATTCGGCGTTTAATCTAAGGTATAAGACCTTATTCCAGTTTGGTCGAATCTACCCTTAGTCAGTCTTTAGTCCGTCCGCCTTTTACGACACCCAATGGAAGGGAGGGGGTGGTAGCAATCTTTTGATGTCACTACACGACACGTCTACATGTTATGTTACAGTTAAAAAATCCAATAAAAATACAGAGTGAAAACAAGCGATTTCTTTCTTGTCCAGGTTTCGCAAAGTGTGCTTCAATACCCACTTAAAATTGATAAGCCGGAAACTAAACCAGTATTGTACCTATATCGAGACATCTAGTGTACTCTAAAGATATAAAACACATAAACCTAAATGAATTTATTAATTTATTTATCATGTTTTTTTAGTAATTTATAACCTATCTTACCTTCAACATATTTCTTTAGCTCCTCGTCAATGAGTGGGAATTGACTTTTAATAAAGTCACCACAGCTCGCCATAATTAGTGAAGTACAAGACTTGGTTATTACCAAGCGTGTTTACTACCTTTATTCATTTATTTTCACGAACACAATCTATTTTATTTTACTGCTGTTAGATGTGAAGAGCGAACGTCATAACGTCAATTCACTGAACTCAGAACTGTCAAATTGTCAATATTTCTACGTGGATCCGTTTCCGTTTCATGCATGTTTTGCGTATTTAAAAAAAAAAGATGACACCTTTATTTTAAATTAATATGAACCAAATGCAACACTCCATCATATTTTCATCTCAAAATCATTCGGGAAAGTTTTTTTTACAGATCAGATGAACGATCAAAGATTACATAATACTTGAACGGTTACCGGTTAAATACAGTCGGTTTCTAACAACACTACTGGGGCCCAAGTCTGATAATTTACGAATGGCATAATTGAATCGCAATTGGATCGTATTGTAATTGTTTGACACATTTGGTATTCTCTTACTCATATATGAATACCAAATGTGTCAAACAATGGGCGATTTTCCGAGATCAAAAAAAAAAGAAATTGGTTCGTAAATGACTTCATAGATGGCGCTTAGCATAGATTAGTATGGCGCTTAGTAAAAGGCGGGTTCATGAAGAGCACGTGTATGGCTGCGTAATATTTATTGTATTCCAAAATAGAAATAGGTTCTGGATGTCCTGAATATAAATAGGTGAGGACTTACTATTTTTTTATTCTTTTGGTAGACAAGTAAAAGTGTAGAATTTATTACAGCCCTTAGGTAGGTACAACTGGTGGCCGGCTTTTATAAAACGACATCTATCGGGTGTTTTTGAACTATTTTTTACTTTTTAATTTGGGCTGTCAGAAAATCGCCCATTAGATCTTAATAAATTTAAAATCAAAATCAAAGAAAAGCTTTTTAAAAAAGCTTATTATAAAGTGTCAGATTACACAGAAGACAAAACAGCTTGGATCTGAAATGCTCCAATTACTCTAACAGCTATTTCTAATTGTCTATAATTAATTGATACTTACATTGTATTGTAGTTTTGTATTGCTTAATTTATTATTTTTTAAATTCATATTTTGTATAGTGCGATTGCGTAAGGTTGTTCATGGATGGATACTCGAATTGCGTAATTAGTGTCCATTCCATGAAGACCGATGACTTAAAAACGTATCATGAATTTGCGTTTTATTATAAAAATTACTCAATGAAACCTTGATTTATTTTACTCCGTCGTTATGGGTGTAGTTGTTTGGTTAAAGCTTAACCCATTTGAGTTGCAATCGAGCCACGGAACGATCGAGTTGTTTTTATAACCTCTTCTGAAGTATTCCTGTCCAAAACGAGTGAAAATTCTTCTTCTGCCTCCATTTTTTCCACTTTTATACCATATTTAATCAAATTATTAAATATGGTATAAAAGTGGAAAAAATGGAAACTAAACATTTACTAATTTATTAAAAAGTAAAACAATACGAAACAACAGGCGGAATTTTTCGAGACGTTTTGACATAAATTGCAAACTTTGACACTTTTTATCAATGATATAAACGTCAAATAGCTGTCAGAGTGAAAAATAACCATCCGATTTGATGATTGTTTGGTTGCTGCGCTCTGAGCCACAGAACGGATGAAACTACGCTCTGACAGCCATCAGAGTAAAATTTCACGAAGCCACGGAACGGTTAGAGCGCGCGCCGGCGCCGGAGTGCGCTCGAGTGACTCGAGTAAAGCGACAGAACGCAGCCCGGTAACGCATATTCTTTTTTTTTTGTAAATGTCGTTGCTTCTGTGCGCTGTGGTTTCTTGCGCCCGTTCTTTGCCACAGTTAAAAAAAGGCGTCCTGAATGGGTGGTAGGTTAAAAAGATTTGGACGATTCAAAGTACTTATTAATTGAGTTTATTGAATTAATATATTTTGAATTTGAATTTGAACTTACCTACTAACTTTTTATCTATGACAATTTTCTATAATTAAGTATATTGTTCTAATTCTTTAGGAAATTCTGGATACCTTCAAAAAGCATGGTTAATGATAATAACACCAATATTTAATGCTGCATCAGGCTCACAAGAAAGGAGGGATGTGTGTGGTACACATCCCTCCTTTCTTCTTCAATGTCATATCCAACAATGAAACTGCATTGATCATGGCTTTGGCTTGCTCAAGTCACGCTGGAGGTGTTTGCTTAAGCACCAGAGGGCCTAGTCAACTGGCAAACGCTCGACCGGTGACAGCGTCAAAAACGCTCATCAAATTCGCTACGATATATCGATATCGATAAGCTAAGGGATATATAACATACAGGCTTGTCTTAGTAATTTTTGTTTGATGATAATCTAACTCATGTAAAATTATTAAATAGGTAGTAAGCACACCGATTACCGAACCTTTTGAGTTTTAGTGAATTGAATGTCACTTTACTTAGAAATTCGGGTAGACTCCTTGAGACAATTTGAAAAGTGAATCGCTTTTTTCGCCGGAAGTTCGCCAGGCAAGCACGTTTGTAAATAAGTACTTATTTGATGACGAGTGACTGACCTACCATAATATGACATTGATATGAGACCAAACCCATTTTTCAGCTTATAATATAAATAAATTAAGACTGAATACCACAAGCAAACGCTTACTGCCTAGAATTCCTCATAAATATTATCAACTTGACGTCTGTAATGAAATAAGTTATAACACTAAATATTACAAACCGCGCAAACATTTAAAAAGTTTGATCTTAGATGTGAGTACCCACTAGGTACCAGTGGCGAAGCGTGAAACATTGAGAAAGGTAAGCCGGAGCAAAAAAAATATTCTTACCTACTCCGAGCGCGGGCACGCAGTCTTGAGTCCTTACCGAAAATCTGTGATTGGCATCCTGGCTTCAGTCTTGTATAGGTAGATGTATCTTCAGTCCACATTTACTATACGTGTAAGCACTGAGATATTGAAACAGTGTCTTGCAAGTATAGGCAGATGTATCTTCAGTCCACATTTACTATACGTGTAAGCACTGAGATATTGAAACAGTGTCTTGCAAGCATAATAGAAGTGGCTTTGTAAAAAGCCGTTTGTGGTGAAATGATGATATGATGTATTGTAAATTAAACAAAACTTAATCGACTAAGTACTAATAATACTACTTATACTCTAAAGCTATTCGTCTATTCTTTCTTACAAAGTGCGCTAAGACATTATCATAAAAGCCGGGAAGAATCTAAAGCTATTAATGCCGACATCTTACAATTCTACCGATTACTTTGCAAATCTACTTACTCTAAATACGTAATTTCAACTTATTACAATATCTACTTACCGCAAATACCTAATTACAACGTACGTCTTCGTAACTACTTTCATCACTACACACAACACAAATAAACAAAGTCCAACTACAATACTAATCACTATTTTATACCAAGAAATAAATTCTAATAGGTGAAACTTACTAATAAATTCAAATACTAATAAAACACAGCCATGCATTCAATGATGGATGGTGTATTGCAATTACGTCAAATTATCTGTCAACAGAACACAAACCGAAAACGATATTCCTCCATCTCGCTCACGCGCACGCAAATTGTATTACTTTCTCTATCAAGTAACTCGGATAAAAACGGCTTACCGGCTGCTAATACGCGGGTGGGTTTATTGACCTTTATGTGACGTCATGACGTATATTTTGTGTAGAAGTTTAACTGCCAAAAAGCCGATCGCGCCTGCGGCTTATTTTTATAGCAATATGTTGTTAAGAAGCAAATTTTGTTGATTTAATGTCCATAGTGTAGGCGTTTTGTAATGTTTCTTTTATATATTTACTTTTATAATTACTGATTGTGCCATTTCTCAATTACTGTAGAGAGTGGTTGTGTTCTAAACTTCTGAAGAGGAGCCGGTGGGAATCGAGTTGTATGGAACCTTCGTCACTGCTAGGTACAGTGATTAAAACGTTTGCATCTTGTATGAGTACATCGCCTAAAGTAACTCTATGGCGTAGCGGCTAAGGCTTTCGGGTTTAATTGTCTAACTACAACACCTATCACATTACTTGTGTAATTGTTTATTGTCATAAATAAAAAAAACTAAAAACATTTCAAATACATTGTTTTGCTAGTTAGCTTTAAACTAATTTTATAATATGCAAACTAGCGAAGCAATGTATTTACTGTTACTTGAAAGGTAATGATATAGGTTCATCTTATGCAAAACGTCCCCGCCCGCGCCGCCGCCGCCCCGGTTTGTGATCTTGCCAGTTACGCAACTTTCACATTACCGAGTTAAAGGATGGGTAACCAAATAAAAAGCGTCTCGAGCTCCTCCGTACTTCGGAAGGCACGTAAAGCGCACTGCGGTTGTATTGGCTCAGAGCGTAGCCTGTCGTAGCCCAGTCTCCCTTAGTGCTGTCGTTCATGTGGGAACGTTCAGGACGTTCATAGGATGACGATGATGACAACATCGCCTTAATATAGGATTGCTTCATTGTTACTTATTTATAGCGGTAGGTACCGAAAATAATTGAAAATAAAAGTCAAATCATTTATTAAATATACGCCACAATGACATGATCGTGGTCTCTACGCGACAAGTGAAAATATTTATTTATTTTACATTATTTATTTCACTGTCATTAATTATGAGTTGGTTGATAATGTTTCGAAATAAAACATAGGATTAGTTATATATTATTTACCAAAAAAAATTTTGAAACAATTAATTTTCTATAATTACCCCAGTATGTTGATAATGAACCAAGTACAACTTCAATAGCTTAATGTTATCACTAGTAGAAATTGATATACTTAAACATTTTCTATAGGTACCTACTGCAAGTAAAATTAAATATCAAGTAAAAAATAACATTAATGTTGTATTTCCTAATATATTCTTATTTCTTTACCTAACTCTCTCAAAGTCAAAGTTTACCTATGCAAATCTTTTTAATAAAGTACAATAAACTTAGAACCAAATTAACTTTATACTTAATTTTTCCCAATCATATAAACCAAATCACTATTTTATGGGTTAAATATATTTATGGCACACTGTTTCTTTTTGTAGAATAAAAATAATATCAATGAAGGTACTGTTTTTTTGTACAAGTAAATCTTTTTAAACAAAGCACAATAAACTTAGAGCTAATTTAACTTTATACTTAATTTTTCCCCATCATATAAACCAAATTACTTATGGCACAGACTGCTCCTTTTTGTAGAATAAAAACGTTGTCAACATAAAAGCTCCACAAAATAAAATCATGTAAATAACTAAATTCAACTATGTCAATGTTCAATGCAGTTTCATTGTTGGATATGACATGTGGTACACACCCCTCCTTTCTTGTGAGCCTGATGCAGCATTAAATATTGGTGTTATTATCATTAACCATGCTTTTTGAAGGTATCCAGAATCTCCTCAGAAAATAGAACAATATACTTATAGAAAATTGTCTTATATAAAAAGTTAGTAGGCACTTAGTGTATATTTACCAAAAATAATTAAAAAACAATTAATTCTATACATATAATTACCTTGTATGTTGATAATGAATCAAGTACAACTTCAAGAGCTTAATAATTGTTATCACTAGTAGAAATTGATATACTTAAACATTTTCTATAGGTACCTACTGCAAGTAAAATTAAAAAATAACATTATTGTTGTATTTCCTAGTATATTCTTATTTTCTTATCTAACTCTCTCAAAGTCAAAGTTTATTAAATATAAGGCTTCACTTTCTCTTATTGACATTAAAACTATATTATTATGTAACCATAAAAATAAATGTCAATTGTGTGTTTATGAAGGTACTGTTTTTTAGTACCTACTTAAGTAAATCTTTTTAATCATCATCAGCCTATACAGGCCTCCCACGTGGACAATAGCACGTGGGGATATTGGGCCATAACCCACCACGCTGGCCCAATGCGGGTTGGTGGGTTTTAACGACTGTCATCTTACGACAACAACCGGGACCAACGGCTTAACGTGCCTTCCGAAGCACGGAGGAGCTCGAGATGTTTTTAATGGTCACCCATCAGGCGACCCGGCATTGCGAAAGTTGCTTAGCGGGCAAGATCGCAAGCCAAACGCGCTAGCCGAACGCGCTAGCCGCTGCGCCATCGAGCTCCACAATCTTTTTAATAAAGTACAATAAACTTAGTACTAAATTAACTTTATACTTAATTTTTCCCCATCATATAAGCCAAATTACTACACACATCAAAAGTGTCTAGGGATCAACATATATTTTTGCAATAACTTTTCTCCTGATTGATATTAATTAAAAATTTCTTTAAGGATTCATCAAATAAAGTGTTTTCGTTTGTCTACAGTAACGATAAACCAAGTCACCTTTGCATTAATAAAGAAATTTGCCATTTTCCTAATAAAGGGATTTTTGACATTTGAACCACTAACATTAAAGTTCGAAAAAAAGACTGAAATAACAGTTTTCTTTAAAATTTTATTGGGTAACTTAAACAATTAATAATCCGTGTTTCTACCGCGAACACTAACAACACAAGAACATCGGTTTGGCATACTCAAAATGAGTTCATCCAAATCACGCTGTGGAATGGCCGCCCATGTTCGTTGCAACAACAAAAAAAGGTCTTCTTGCGACTGGATACCCTCCATATTCGGCAGAGCTCTTCTCTGTAGCATATCCCATGCATGCTCAATCGGGTTCAAGTCTGGCGACTGAGCAGGCCAGGGCATGACATTGATGTTAGCTGCGGCGAGAGTCTGTCTTACAACTCTTGCGGTGTGCGGTCGTGCATTATCATGCATTAACTGAAATAAGGGACCGATTTGCACTTGTAGAGGAACGATGACGTCTGATACAATCGTCTCAGCATAAATTTGAGCGTTGAGGTTGCCTCTGATCCAAATCAACTCAGTTCTTCCGCCGATCCAAATACCCGCCCATACCATGATGGTTCCACCACTATAAGGATGGACTTCCTGGCAGGATTTTAATCGCTGTTGGCGTCCAGGGGTTCTCCAGTGTCGTATACGTCTTGTATCCGGTCTCATACCAAAACGAGACTCATCAGAAAAGCACACGAAACGCCATTGTTCTTCTGCCCAATTTCTGTGTTCAAGAGCCCATTGATATCGAATCCTACGATTGTGCATTGCTATAGGTGGTACCCTTAGCGGTCTTCGGGAATGAAGGTTCACTTCATGCAAGCGGTTTCTGACTGTTTGGTCGCTAATTAAGTTCCCTGAAGAGTGATGAAGCCTCACGGCTAACATCATGGCGGTTATTGTTGGAGCTCTTCGAGTTGTGATTTGAATGTATCGGTCTTGTCTCCGTGTGGTGCAGCGATACCGTCCTCCATGGCGCTCAGCCACGGTACCAGTGCTTCGGTAACGTGTCCAAAGTCGACTGATAACACTCTGACTTGTATTCAGAGCTAAAGCCACAGTACGTTGCCGGGAACCAGCTTCTATCATTCCCACGGCTCTGAGCATTTCTTCCCTGCTTAAATGACGTCGCCGCTCCATAATAACGTTGGTTTTAATCAGTAGTAGGGAAACAGTAGCACTAATAATGTCTTCAATGCGTTGTATGTTTTTATAGGGAAAATATTGACAGCTGATTTTCATCTTTTACTAGAAATTGATTGAAAGTTCCTGTTTCAAATTATGAAAAGCACCAAAAAGGATCCATATAAATTTATAAAATCATAAATTTATTACAAAGCCACATCTCAATCTCAAGAAATCCGCATAAAAATGCTTGATCCCTAGACACTTTTGATGTGTGTATTTTATGGGTTAAATATATTTATGGCACAGACTGCTCCTTTTTGTAGAATAAAAACGTTGTCAACATTAGAGCTCCACAAAATAAAAACATGTAGTTATAACTAAATTCAACTATCTAACCACTCTGGTGCTTGAGCAAACACCTCCAGCGTGACTTGAGCAAGCCAAAGCCATGTTCAATGCAGTTTCATTGTTGAATATGACATGTGGTACACACCCCTCCTGTCTTGTGAGCCTGATGCAGCATTCAATATTGGTGTTATTATCATTAACCATTCTTTTTGAAGGTATATCTCATAAGAAATTAGAACAATATACTTAGTGATTAAACGAACTTACCTGAAGTGATGTTCTATCACAATTATACGAGTTGCTTCGTCCGAAGAGATTAGGTAACACTTGTAGTAACACGTATCGTGTCGCCTTTCATCCACTAAGTTAAAAGCAAAAAAAAAACAATTTTTGGTAGGGTAGTTGTCGTTTTCCTCTGTGCCTCGATTGTACGACCGCTCATATAGTTGAAAGCCCTGAGCCTAATATTTCACGCAAAGGGGATATCTAGGGAGGGAGGGACCTAATCTCTTCGGACGAAGCAACTCGTATAATTGTGATAGAACATCACTTCAGGTAAGTTCGTTTAATCACTAATTATACATTCGTTGTTTCGTCCTTTGAGATTAGGTAACACTTGTAGATTTTGAAAGATAGTGAAATATTAAAACGTCTTTTTCCGTGTAAATTACTAGGTATAACTAGGTATATTAAATAAATATAATCAAAAAACAAAACCTAAATAAAGCTAGAGGTTTATAATATATTGTAATCAAATCTTATTATTAACATTTTATGATTAACATCAATCTCTGACAATGGACATGGCAAAGTCTGGTTCAGGTTGGATGTTTCTATGGTAGTGTTTTGCAAAAACAGAAGAGTTAGCACTCCACCCAGCAGTTTTGCGAATAGTATCGATACTGACGCCTGCTCTATGTGCAGCTGAGGTAGTAGCATGTCTCATGGTGGAGTGAGCAGAAAATAAAGAAGTGTCAACTCCGCTAGCTAATAAAGTATCTTTTATCCATCTACTAACAGTATTAGAATATACTGCTTTATGAGGTCTTTTGAAACATAAAAGGATTATTTTCGTTGTTTCTTACAGTTTTCGTCCTCTCAATGTATGTCATTAATGCTTTCGCTGGACATACTTCTGAAAGTTCTCTGTAAAAGGGAATATTCAGATGAGGCTGTATTGAACGTGGACAAGATGTCTTAATAATGTCCTGTATCTTAATAAAAATGCAAAGCTGATTATTTATGTGCACCTTGTGTTACAAGTATAAGAAATGTAACTTTTTAAGTTAGCTGTTCTAGATTTAAAGAGGTATTGGGATGCAATTTTGATAGTAATTTAAGACTATTGATAGGTATACCATATTTTGGGGCTGAAGGACGAAGTCTGTAGAATCCTTTGAATAGTTTTGTGATACGGTCATCAGACTCTACTCTTGATCCTAAGATCAAAGATAGAGCAAAACGATGGCTGATTAGTGAACCATATTGTAAGCTCGAATAGAAAAGCTTTGTTATGAAATAAATTACGTGCGGAGTTGGCGCCTCGTATAGATCCACACTGTGATCTTTATAAAAGCTTACCTAGCAACGGATTGCAACATCATATCGTTTTATTGAATTATAGGACATAGAAGCGATCATGATATTTAAGGATGATGGTGGTACACTCATCTTCAGTAATGCCGTTCGGATAACCTTCCTGCAATCAGTGTCCGCTTGGGTAGGCTGTTGGAAATCGACATTAACACGTTATCGCTGGGCACAAATTGTACCAACTCCCAACAGAGAAGATCTTGGAACAACAACAATGCCTTCTGCGTGATCCGTTATTATTTTTCTTAATACTTTTAGTATAACAGCGAATGGCGCGAATGTGTAAAATAAAAGATGATGCCAATTTAACCTAAATGCATTTGTAGCGTAAGCTCCAGGATCCCTGTTCCAAGAGACATATACCTACTTCTTACATTTATAATTGGTTCTAGATGCAAAAAGATCATTATCAGGCTTACCTAGAACTCTTACTATTCTATTAAAAGCATTATCTATCAACCCCCTTCAGTGTCAGGATGTAATTTTCGTGACTCTGCATTTGCTATTACATTATCTTTTGAGCTGGTGTACGAGTACGAAGCGAAAACGAATATTTTTCGGATTTCGCACCAAAGCCACAACCTCTTAGTTATTTCAGTAAGGTGTGGGAACCGAACTCCGCCCATATGGTATATATAAGAAATAGCAGTTATATTATCAATTCGTAACAAAATTTGACAATTTTCAAAGTTTCTAGCAATTGTTTGTAAGCCCAAAAAGGAAGTTAAGAGTTCTAAATAGTTTATGTGCTCAACTGATTCTACAATACTCGACTGACCACTAGCAGACCCCACAGCACCTGCCGGCCCCCCCTTTTCTTGCTTGCATCAGAAAAAGAAAATCTAAGCAGTAATTATCTTGCCTGATAAGATTATCCACCCTTCCAATAGATTTTAACCACCAAGAAAAATCGTCTTTCAAATACGGTGGTAACGACATGTAACTATCGTAGATAATCGTATTATAAATTGCTTGTTTGGTGTATAACCAACCATATTAGACGGCGGGGCAAGACGCAGTGAGAAGTTGTACTAGTCGTGCGAAGTGCCTAATTTTACATCGTTGTTTAATTTTAAAATGTTGTAACACTTTTTTGATTATGTTTCTTTTGTCATTGGTTAGTTACACTTATTTGAAATTTTGTCGTATCTATTTAAAAAAAAACCAAGATATTTGCAGACTGTATTAGGGACTGTACAGCTCTTTTTGTCATTAATAATGAAACCTAAAGATTCTAAAAATTTTCTTGTTACCAAGACATTATCGAGACAGTTTTTATAATCTCTAGCAAGAGCGCAGATATCCTTTTAATAGAACGTTGATAAATAGCCCAACGACCGAAGAAGACACATAACTGGTTTTTACAATTTCGTAAAAACAAACGGTGCTGTGTTAGGACCAAATTAAAGTAATGAATTTCTTCAAATCGGATTCGCAAATATTTTTATGACTGGGTGAATGCCTACTAAAAAATAAGCATCTTTTAAATTCAGGGTAGCCCTGAAGCTATCCCTTGAAATTAGTTTCATTGTTGTTCTTAAATGTTTAATTTTAAAGTGTTCAGTCGTAATATGCTTATTTAGTAATTTTAGATTTAATATAAACCTATTTGTGCCGTTGGGTTTCTTGATCAGAAAATAACTAGACAGAAACTGACCTTCACAAGGTTGGCAAGGAGAAGTGGCGTCTGAATCGATTAATTCAAAATATGGCCACTCTGTATTATAAGATAATGAAAGTAAGCGTGGTTCGTGTAACTGAAAAACACGTTTAAAAAAAGGGTATTTTATAACCTTTTACCCAGCAAAAAATAACCGGATCGTCGGTTATTATTCGCAAACTATCGTAAAAATAGAACAGCATACCTGCAGAATGTACCGGATCCAGCGACGAGGGCCGGGCTTCTGAAAGCGCCGCGGCGATCACGGCGGCTGCTGCTGCCGCGGGCGTGGTGCCGGTGCAGCTGGAGGTGCCAGTTCCGACCGCCTCGCAAGTCCCGTTTGCCTGGCTACCGGAAGTGGAGGTCTCTGGTTTAAAGGCTGGTTTGGAGTTTGTTTGGTATACAGCTGATCCTTAAAATGTTTCTTTATTGTTGAACATATGAAACTCCTTCTCGTCATAGACTCATAGCTGATGACTAGTTTCAATCAAGAACTTTATGACAGCTTGGTCACTATGTTCCAATGAAATTCCAATGAAAGCAACTTGGTCAGAGAGCCTCCAATGTAGGAAATGGCAGCCGCCAGTTGAGCTTACTTATATTCTAACGCTTTGTCTTTCTTGATCAGCGTTTAAGCTGCCAGATAAAGCTGCTCAGATAAAACTGCCTTTTTCTCTGGCTCTTGCTTTTTCTCTTTGGGCTTTGTCCCAAGAGATTCAGTATCCCTTCGTCAAGTTCTGGACGAACAGTCACAACATTTGGAGGCGGTTCTACTTGCATCGAGTGAATGAAAGTGGCTTCGGCTTCTTGCATAGCTGAAGTAGACGGGCCTGGTCCAGGCTCCTCTAAGAGAATCGGTCCCCAGTCCGCCTCAGGCTGCATTTCGTTTTCGCCTTATTGAACAAGGTCGAATGTTCACTTTGGTTCGCTAGAACGTTATTTTATTCACCTAAGGTGAAAGTTATTTAATCCACAATCGTTTTTAAATATAAAGTATAAAAAGTGAAGAAAACATTCCTTCTGAATCATCACTAATTAAAATTATTTTAATTCTTATCTTGTCAAAATACGGTAATAGTCCTTATAAACCATACACACTATTTTCAGATAAGTAAACATTCCTTCTGAATGTGCACATCACTAGTTAAAGTAACGGTTTTAAATAACGTGAAGGCAACATCCCATTTAGATGTACACAACACAAATTAAAATTATTTTAATTCTTATCTTGTCAAAATACGGTAATAGTCCTTATAAACTATACACACTATTTTCAGATAAGTAAACATTCCTTCTGAATGTGCACATCACTAATTAAAGTAACGGTTTTAAATAACGTGAAGGCAACATCCCTTTTAGATGTACACACGGCGTCAGTTCAACGTACCCTAATCTGTCAAATTTTTCCAATCAATATTGATCCTTAGAACCAAACAATAAAGTTCAAAATTGATTGTAGAAATATGACAGTTTTGGGTAGGTTGATCTGACGCCGTGTGTACACAACACAAATTAAAATTATTTTAATTCTTATCTCGGCAAAATACGGTAATAGTCCTTTTAAACTATACACACTATTTTCAGATAAGTATAGTTGCACACCTTTCTTTTAGATGTACGATTGTTAATTTAAAAATACGGTACTAGTCCTTACAGCTACACATACTATTTTTTCTTAAATAAGTATATCGGTAGCACTCCCATGATAATGCACAAAATTAATTATCATATTTGAATCGTTTTGATTAAGTAACACACTGAATTACCTTCAGATCGTAACGATACCGGCTGTGGCGGCGGCGAGTCCCACGCCGACAAACTGCTGCTTTCTATGCGCAAACGTTTTTCTTTCTTTCTCATTTTCTTTCTATACAATAATCACTATCGTCGTCACTATAAACTCGTTTAGGCATCGTAACACTACATGAGTGTGTTAAAGGGGGAAAATCGTGGTGATTGGCGAAGCACAAAAACGCGAATGAGCGGTCGTACAATCGAGGCACAGAGGAAAACGACAACTACCCTACAAAAAATTGTTTTTTTTTTTGCTTTTAACTTAGTGGCTGAAAGGCGACACGATACGTGTTACTACAAGTGTTACCTAATCTCAAAGTACGAAACAACGAATGTATAACTACTTAAGTATAGAAAATTGTCACAGATAAAAAGTTAGTAGGTAGGTAGGTTAGTAAGTCTATCTATTATACAAAATTGCTTGATATTGTTTTTACAAAATAACCATGTTTGTTCACCATTCTGAGGAAGTCCATCCACCAAATTATGAGGTAACATTTAAGATTTTTGAATCGTCGCACAGTGTCCAATATGGACAATCTAGCGGAATTTAATTATTGTAGGTAAGTATGTGTTTTAAAGCTGAATTTTTGTGTTATGAGCTTCCTGTTTCACAAACTAAGACAACTGCTTATAAGCACAGTTTGTTGTGTTGTTGATATTATACAAAACGATTACTTAAGGTTTTTTCAAAGATTTTAATTACATTAAACAAAAAAAAATGTGTTGTTCTAATATAACTTAAGATTGCAATGAAATAATTTTATAATTTGATTTGATAAGTACTTTACTAATTAAGTAAAATAATTTATTGTACAATCCACCAATTAATGAAGTATTTCTCCTTCGATATCATCTTCAGAGTCGCTTAACGAAGAAACTGTGATATTAGGTAATCTCAGTAATAGCAAAACGGTGTGCTATAACAGTCACGGCCACGTTCCTGTTTTACTAAACAGTTCTATAAGAGCGTCGTTATAAGTTGAATAGATGTGGAGTCAACGTGTATTCAACGGGATTTAGGCGCAAATTACTCCACTAATTGGTGCAATAGAAGCAGAGTAACTGTAGAATAAATCGCCTAATTACGTCTTCCATAATTAGGCGATTTATTCTACAGTTACTTATGTGATTTAACAGCAAACCTAACACATTTCAGAGCAGTAATAGCATTGTCGCGGCAACTACTGCACTATTTGATGGAGCTAAAGTTACATGGTTTCCAATATTCCACAAAATAACGCTATAAAGGTTGCCGATGTGCTACAAATCGATATTTTGATGCGATAAAGGCGAATAAAATAATGTTGTTCCAAAAGTTCTGCTTTAATGCAACTGCAACTGAGAGAACAAATACCAATCTCCTCCTTATGTTATTATCCAATAGTAATGGAAGTACTCAACTCTCGGCTCTGCTAAAAACGTTACATTAATAAATAAATATTAAAAAAAATTATAAATTACACGAATTTGGTGAATATATTGCTGTTATAGCGCATAAATTCGATCATGTGTTGAATAACTGCGACACTGTTCCACCATATTTAATAAATGAAGTTATTTTGGGGTTCCTGATTCAAAGTCGGTAACAAAACTTGAATGGTTAGATATAACTTTAGATGTAAAGCAGAGCTGGTTACTAACATTTCTAGCCTGGCGGCTAGAAACAGCTTGTTTAGCTTATTATCATTTCTAGCGATAAGTAGCGGCTGAAAACCGCTGCTTACATTTTATTGTACAGTTTATATTCACATGATTTAGTTTTTGTTTTTGTTGTTTCTCCTCTGATTTATTTACTATGGGATAGGTACATTTAACATAACTAGACATAAACAGTGAAATTTGCATTCGTATTAAGTGTTAAATACTCAAAATTCTCATACCAAATGGGACGCTGCAGTGGAATAGGACTATTTTAATTTATTTGTGAGAGATGTTTTGGAAATACGTATTTATCTATGAAATAAGGTGTGGACAGATACCTAGTAATAGTAAGCATTTAGTTGTATTTCTTCAATGCACCAAAATCTTGTGAGCCTAAATTTTGTCGCGAGATTCCTGCGTTTGGTTTATAATGATGATTAGATCGAAAGTAAACTAATTTAGCTACCTTTATTCTTATAATTTTCATACACTATCACCTATCATGTCATATCATAAACACAAATTCTTGTTTCAGTTTCCTGTTCGTCTATGAATTAAGTAAATTAGTAGGTAGATATAAACGGTGTATTCCGTGTTTATTTAAAAAAAAAAACAAAAATAGCAGAACATAGTAAGTGCTACTGT
This sequence comes from Scoparia ambigualis, assembly GCA_963921215.1. Taxonomy (NCBI): domain Eukaryota; kingdom Metazoa; phylum Arthropoda; class Insecta; order Lepidoptera; family Crambidae; genus Scoparia; species Scoparia ambigualis. The sequence goes on from OY992507.1 coordinate 10,292,025, forward strand.
TTAACAAAAATAATAGTTGAACAATAAAAAATGTAATAAAAATCGTTTTTTTTAATGTCAAGTCACGTCAAGTCGGGTATCTACCCGGTATCAAGCCGCTGGTTATTCGTTTCTAGCCGCTGGTTTCGGTAACTACCGGCTTACAAGCCGCTGGTTTACAACTATAGATACAACTCTATAGTCTAGTAGACACTGAAATGATTCAAGGTTTTTCTCTTTCTAGATGATTGTTTATAATTATGAATGTGTACACATGGCAGGAAACGCATTTTATTTTATTAGAAAGGTCTTAGATTAAAACAAAAAGGGAAGATACGGCATTAGCGTCTCGTGAGTGAGCCGCCTAAATTAGGCCTAAAAGCACAATTTCACTTCAGTCGCAATTTGCCGAGCGAACAGGCTACATCGCCCTATTGCATATTTGCATTTTTCTCTTCTGCTAAATCCCTTTCTGATACTGTAAAATTTCTTACTATTTCTAGAATTACTTCCTCTGCTCCATTATCAGCACACATTTTCTCTTTCACCCCTCTGACAGAGGATGAGCTACGTAAAATAATAGTGTCAATCAAGTCCAAGGCTACGGGATTCGACAACATTAGTAGGGTTATGATCACTTCATTACTTTCCTGTTTCCTTCCTATACTTACCTTCATTTTCAATCATTCCCTTTCCACTGGTGTTTTTCCTGCCGTTTGGCGCAATGCGTTTACTATTCCACTTCCCAAAGTATCCAACCCCAGCTCTCTCAGTCACTTTAGACCCATCTCTATTTTACCATTCCTCTCTAAGGTCCTTGAAGCTGCTGTCCACAAACAGCTTTTCTCTTATGTCTTTCGTAACGATATTCTCTCCTCCTACCAATCTGGGTTCCGGCCTGGTCACAGTACTACTACTGCTCTACTCAAAGTTGTCGAAGATATACGCGATGGGATGGAGAATTCACGTCTTACTGTATTAGTCTTAATTGATTTTTCTAACGCATTCAACGCAGTGGACCATGACATTCTCCTCTCTCTCCTCTCCCTTTACGGCTGCTCATCCTCTGCACTTCTGTGGTTCACCTCTTATCTTCAGGGGCGCCAACAAGCGGTGCGAGTCAATCAGTTGGTCTCTAACTGGTCCGACTTGTCTGCTGGTGTACCTCAGGGCGGCGTGCTCTCACCTCTTCTCTTCTCCTTGTTTATTAATTCTCTTACATCTATTCTTTCCTCTTCTTATCATCTGTACGCTGACGATCTGCAGTTATATGCACAGAGTGATCTGCGCAACCTCGACAACGCTATAACACTCCTTAACCAAAACCTGAATAGGATACGTGCGTGGTCGGATAGTTTTGGGATCTCTGTTAACCCAGACAAGTGTCAGGCCATCATTATTGGCAGTTCTCGTCAGCTCTCACAACTCAATTTGAGTAATACTCTGGCTCTGACATTTAATGGCATTGCAATCCCATACGCTACTTCCGTGAGGAACCTTGGGCTTGTCCTTGACTGCTGCTTGGGTTGGGAGGGTCAAATCCAAAATATTAGTCGTAAAGTACATGGGACTCTTGGCGCACTTTACAAACTAAGAAACTTTATACAACCCAGCACTAGAGTTGTGCTCGTACGAGCTCTTGTTCATCCGCTTTTTGATTATGCTGATGTTTGTTTGTCCGATATTAATCAAATCTTTCTCAACAAATTGGATCGTCTTCTCAACAGTACTATACGCTTTGTCTTCGGTCTACGAAAATACGACCACATCTCTGACTTTCGAAACCAACTTAAGTGGCTCCCTATTCGTGAGCGTAGAAACCTAAGGTTGGTTTGCCTTCTTTTTAATACCCTTTTCGATCCACGCGTCCCGGTTTATCTTAAATCCCGCTTTCAGTTCTTGGGTGCTTCACACCAACGCCATCTTCGCTCCAGCACTAATCTGGTACTCCAAACTCCTTCTCATAGCACTAATTTCGTTTCTAAATCTTTCACTCTTACTGCTATTCGACTCTGGAATGCACTGCCTTTTGACGTTAGAAATGCTTCCAACAAGGTTGCCTTCAAGAGTTTAGCGCGTGAGTACTTTCTGAAATCCGTCCAATAGTTTTAAGCTGATTTACGCTATGTTTTTGTCGTTTGTATATATGTATTTATATAAAATATAATTATATGTTAAGTATAATATGTATGTGTATAGTTATAGATATTTTGTGAAAATGCATGTACTTATGTATATTTGTGCTAGTTAAGCTAAGTGTTTCATTTGTCTCTTTTTAAATTAATTGTAAGTTTCTAATAATGTCACCGCCTACAAAAATTTATGTACACATTCACTGGTTGACTGTTAGAGAATGCCTTATGGCATTAAGTCCGCCATTTGCTGTATTTTAGGCAATAAAGTTTAAATAAATAAATAAATAAATATTGCAGACATTCTACTGTGTGAAAAAGAGAAAGACGCTACTCCGCAGTGGCGTCGGAATCGGTCGTACTTACTCGTCTGTTGCGAAGCGACCGAGACGTCAACGCGCTACTCGCTGACTCCCTCGCGCTGACGTTGAAACTCACCGCTTTGTCTCGCTCGCTCGATTTACACTTTATAGGTGTGCGTGTGTGAGTGTTTGCTTAAGTAGTTGAGTAGGACTATATTTTGAGTGACTACAAGTAGGAGCATGCCGTATCTTCCCTTTTTGTTTTAATCTAAGAGAAAGGTGCTACAAATGTAGAGTAGAAACAGATTTGAATACGAGAAAAATACATTTTATTCTAAATCTTTGTCTTGTTCATTTTCAAAACTCTCTGGGTTTTCAGCATCTGGACTGAAATTACAGGAATCTTCAAAAACTTATTATTATTTACTTCTATTGCAATCAGTGAAGCCTGACAGTCGACTTCGTCACTGTATTCTAATCTTTAATTTCAAGATTGTCGTGAACTAATAAATTGTGTACGGAACCACTATCTTCAGAGTAGTTAAGAAAATATCCTCACATATCGGTATTGCATCTTGTACTGAATAAATGTGATATAATGGCATTGAAAACAATTCTGGTTCAGTAGCTGTAATCTAAAAGCTAATTGGACTAGTCGATTTATAATGCTGTATCAGTAATCATGACGCTTTTTAATAAACGGACAGCAACTATTCAGCAAATTGGCTCCGATAACGGAGTGTTGAGTAGTGGCTGTATAGTCACGACCTACACAGACAAATAGCTAATTCAATGCTCTTATAGCGCTACTATAACAAACTCATGTTGAATAAGCGAGTAATAAACACTATTACACGATTGTCGAATAGTTGCGGTATAAGTACTGTTACGGACAGAAGTCTCGACTTTATAATATTATATAGTTAGATATAATACGGCTAAATTTAGGTATATGTATTTGCATAAGTAGATTAAGTCTCATATGTGTAAAGGTTTTTTGATAATAAATAATTAATTTTTTGCGTTTTATTAAAAAGGTAATGGTTTTGACAACGGTAAGGGCCAGGTATACGTGCCCAGGGGCCTTACGCCTCTCTAAGGTAATTAAAGTTAGGAAAGTAAGAGATTAGCTTTCGTAATTATAGGTTTCTATTGTTAGGAATATCAATGTAACTAGGAAAATAAATATATGTAGGGTATCCAGATTACGAGTGATACCGTAGGGTAGGTAACAAATTTAAGATAAAAAGAGAGGTCCGAACGAAAGGGCCAGCTGCACAAATTACGACGGTTCATGTGGGTAGTTAGTTAAGGTAAAATGTAAAACTGACCACATGAGCCGGCAGCTGTCCCACAAGGCTGCTAGTTGCCAACCCTTAGTGTGTTTAAGTACCGGCCGGTCAGAGCAGAAATTGTAAGCTCTCCGGACCCCACCTAGAAGAATAAAGAAGCACTAATCAAGAACCGAGTTTTTATTGAAGAACCTACAGTCCACATCGAAGCACAACGGCTAAACTGTTCGGCGACTACACCCGTCGGGAACAATTTCTTTGGACCTTCGGAGCCGGATTTGAAGAACTGAAGCCTTCGTCCATTTGAAGATAGAAGATCTACGTAACCACCATCGTAACCACCAACGTAACCACCAACGTGTTGTAATCACACCACTTGTGTTCTGCAACAAGTGCTAACGCGGGCGGACCGCGGCTCAGAACGTCACATTACCTAACGGTGCCAAACGGTGGGCGTTCTGAGTAAACGCCGTTCAAAGCGGGACGACTTATCGGACGGGGTCGTCAGTTTGTCCTTTTTAGGGCAAGCTTAAGAGTCCGGCTAAGCCAGTACGGTTTGTCGTGGAGCGGGGGTCCTTTCTGTAGGCACTGCCTAAGCTGTCGGACACTCCAGCCGATTCGCAAGCGCCCCGTTGTCCACGTCGACTCTCTGCTGGGTAGGTCCTACCTTTCCACTCTCGCACGTACTCCATCCTTGGACGGGCTCCCCACATAGCGTGCCCGTTTGAGATTGTTAGGAGTAGGGGCAGCAAGAAAGAAGATGCAGACCACCCGAAGACAAAGCCAAGCCGAGACGACAACGGGACTACGAACATTCGACAGACCACCCGCATCACCCTTAAACTTTGCCTCAACCGTGACGCCAATGGAACCGCAACAAGAGACTGCTGAACGCGGCATCACCGCCGCTACGGAAGTTAGACGCAACGACGACGCACCCCCACCCGACGCGCCCAGAGCCGGGCCGCCGTCGGTACGATCGACAACGAGCGTCGCCTCACGAGTGAAACAAGCGCAACTTCAAGCGGAGGAGCGGCTCGCCGAAGTACGTCGGCGAGAGTTACAATTGGAAACGGAAATGATTAAGAAGAGACTTGCATACGGAATCGCCGTTATTTATCGCCGATTTAGAACCGGAGAGCTTGCCCGCCGATATTGCCCAACTGAGAGTGGATGAATGGTTGGATCGGCGTCGGAACGTGCATGAGCCCGACACAGATAAAGTCGGAAATGTGCGACAAAGACAAAAGGATGCGCGCGCAAGTGAGATGGACAGAGGTCGCCACCTCACTGATTCGCCATATGTTGAAAACGAAAACGTAGGGAAAGAGGCAGCGAACCGTGATCAAACGAGCAAAGACGACACGGGGATGGTTAAGCTCGCACTTACACTAGAGAAAATGATGCATAATCGACCGGTACCACGACAGGCGCTGGATTTGCCTATATTCAGCGGCTCGCCGGCCGAATGGTTGTCGTTTAAAGCGGCGATGCGCGGTACGACTAAACAATTTAACTTTAGCAAAGCCGAGAACTTGGCACGATTAAGAAGCTGTCTTAAAGATGAAGCAAAGGAAGCGGTGTCCGCTCTTTTATATACGGCCGTGGACCCGGAAGTGCTTATAAAAACACTCGAGCAATGCTTCGGACGGCCAGAAGTAATAATTGATCGAGCGCTGGACGACATTAAGACATTGCCGCGTCCCGGCACGACGGCCAGTGAGTTGAACACGTTCGCGATCAAACTGCAGAACATTGTGTGCATACTCGATAATATCGACAACAGAGGGTACTTACGAAATCCAATGTTAACGCGAGAAGTGGTAGACAAGCTCGGACCGTACCTACGCTCAAGGTGGTGCGACTACGCAACTGACTACGGAAGCTATGCCGAGCCTGAGATCGTCACGCTATCCCACTTCCTCATGAGAGAAGCCGACAGAGCCCTACAGTATGCATACGTGAGCTACAACCCTAGGCGAAAGAACGTTATTACGGAAACACGAGCGAACGTGAAACAACGAATCGAGCGAAAGAAAAATACGGCTGTATACGCAACAAGTAATGACGCCATAAACAAAGAATGTCTATGTTGTGGAGGACGTCATGACGTGCCGCAATGTGATCACTTTAAAACCATGACGGTTAAACAACGATGGGAATGGATAAAGAAAAGCGGAGTGTGTTTCCGTTGAATAAGAAACACCGTCGCCTACAATGCGATAAACGCGATCTGTGCGGAGTTGATGATTGCCGCCATTCCCACCACGCCTTGCTACACTAACATCGCACCAGGCCAAACGAAACCGAGATGGTGGATGGATTTATTATTATTTATTTATTACATACGCCTTGCTCGACGAGGGGTCAACTGTTACGCTAATCGACCAAGACCTGGCGGACTAAGTAGGCGCGGACGGGCCGGCGAACGATTTGAAAATACGAAGTGTGAATACACAAACGACGTGCGAAACCAAGACGGTGAATTTAAAGTTAATTGCAACTACGAATAAACGACAATTCGACATTAAAGCTAGAACGATGAAAGATTTATCACTCAACGGACAGACGGTGCACAACGACTGTTTGAGATACACTCATATAAAAGAGTTATCAAACTGCAACGTCTGCTACGAACATGTCAAGCCTCGAATACTGATTGGGGCAGACAATTGGCATCTCATAGTCACACGAAGATTGCTACAGGGCAAGCGAGACGAACCGATCGCATCGCTCACGAAGCTGGGCTGGGTAATACACGGATCAGCGCCACGGTCAAGCGTGCTGATGGATAGTAATACGGCTGCGGTGTTATACGTAAACACGCCGCAGTGCGCGACGATCTCGCGCACTCTCTTACCCGACAACGAACTCCATGCTATGGTAAAGAAGCACTTCGAAATTGACTCACTGGGAATAACAAAGAAGAAGCGAGTGAGCCCGAATGATGCACGCGCCATAGAATCGTTTAGAACGACGACAAAGAAAGTCAACGGAAAATACGAAGTTAGATTACCGTGGCGACGTGATGACGTCACGCTGCTGCCAAGTTACGAGTCAGCATTGAGACGATTGAAATCCATAGAACGGAAGATGGACAAGTCTGACGAATTCAAACGAGCTTCGTATAAGCCGAGGAAAGTAGCGAGAGCGATTTGATGAGCCCGCATTTATGGTAATTACCTCACTTCGCCGTAACGAAACCGAATAAGCCCGGAAGGGAAAACTACGAGTTGTCTTTGACGCGGCCGCCGAAGCAAACGGAGTTTGTCTGAATGACGAGCTTTTGGAGGGTCCCGACTTACTACGCGACCTGGCGGGCCTGCTACTACGATTTCGCGAACGAGCTATCGCAATTAAGATATCTAAAGGTGACCAACCAGCTCAGATGTTCCTATGGAGGGGCGCCGACCGAACGAAGCAACCTACGCGCTACAAGATGACGTCAATGATATTCGGAGCTAAGAGTTCACCTTTCTTAGCGCACAGCGTGAGAGATTTGAACGCTGAAACGCACGCTGCCGAGTATCCGCGCGCATGCGAAGCAATTACGAGAAACCATTAAATGGACGACTACATAGACTGCTACGACAGCGAGCAAGAAGCGATTAAAACGATAAAGGAGGTCGCGAATGTTCACGCGCAGGCAGGATTCACGCTGGCCGGTTATAACTCTAACGGACCGTGCGTGTTGCGTGAGCTGCCAGCAGAAAGCCGTGACACATCACCTCCACAGCTCGGCGCTAGTTTTCAGCAATAGGGCAGAACGCTCGGTTTACTATTGGACGCTGCTACAGACGAGTTGGCGTTTAAAACCGAGATGGTTCGCGTGCACGACGACGTGAAGCAAATGAGGAGCGCTCATACTAAACGAGAGGCTCTGAGTGCGGTTATGTCAATATTTGACCCACTCGGACTGTTGAGTTATTATACTATACGAGCGAAGATCATCTTACAAGGCATATGGCGGTTAAAAATAGAATGGGACAACGACTTACCCGATTACGAGGCCGGCGAGTTCCATGAATGGTTGAACGGATTGAGGGCATTACGTAGTCTGCGTCTACCCCGGCGTCTACATACGGGGGGAGTGACGAGAAAGCAGCTACATGTTTTTTGTGACGCCAGCGAGGTCGCTTACGGCGTTGCAGTATATTGGAAAATGAAAGGTGAAAATGGCGAAATACGAGTCGCACTCGCCGCTGCTAAGGCCAGAGTGGCACCGATAAAGCAACAAAGTATTCCGAGAATGGAGTTGCAAGCGGCGTTGATAGCTACGCGACTAGCAGGCTCAGTATTGAATGAACAAAGATGGCAACCTGAGAGAGTCGTATATTGGACCGATTCACAAACAGTGTTGAAATGGATTAATAACGACACGGTGCGTTACACCCCCTATGTAGCGCACCGCTTAACTGAGATCACAGAAACGACGATGCCGTCACAATGGCGATGGGTCCCTACGGCTCACAATGTCGCGAACGACGTAACGCGCGGCAGTGAGATTATATTGTAAACGAAGAATGATCGGTGGTTTGTCGGACCGGCATTTTTATACGAAAACGAAACCGAATGGCCTACGAGTGACGTCATCAACAACGAACACAGCGCGGAGAATGAACACTGCGTGACGCACACGCACACATGGCAAAGTGATAGTAGCGTAGTGCCAGACGCTAAATGCTTCTCTTCCTACGAGCGTTTAGTGAGAACGATGGCGAACGTGCTACTATTCACTCAGAGATGCCGCCGCCGCGCTAGTAACATGACAATTGAACATATCAACGAGGCCGAGCGCCTACTATATAGCCATTGAATCGCAACGAGAGAGCTTCGCAGACGACATCGACCGTCTCAAAGTGTCCTGCAAACTACGCGCGGGCAGCAGATTACGGCGAGCGAACTTATCTACAGACTCTGCGATTATGGCTCTAAAACGAATGGCCCCACATTATATATAGTGACAACGCTTCGAATTTTAAAGGCGCGGGCCGAGAATTAAAGGCCGCATACGAAGAATGGGAGCCAGCGCTACGAGAATACGTGCTAACGCAACGCACAGAGTGGCGGTACATTTCGCCAGGTGCGTCACACCAAGGCGACGCATGGGAACGGCTGGTGAGAACAGTCAAGACGGCGCTGCGCACTACGCTCAACGAGAAGTCACCGCGTGAAGAAGTACTTATGACGCTACTAGCCGAAGCCGAGCACACTGTCAACGCTCGGCCTCTAACACACGTCCCTGTGAGCATCGACGACCCGGAAGCGCTGACACCCAATCACTTCCTTTTGGGTAGCTCGAGCGGCCTGCCCACCACTGGGCCGTGCGAGCGCGCCGACCGAAACACATGGCGGGTGGCGCAGGCGCTGGCGGACGAGTACTGGCGACGCTGGCTGCGCGAGTATCTACCACTACTCATACCGCGCGGCGGCACGCGCGACTCCGAGCGACGCAACGTACGAGAGGGCGACGTGGTCATAATTGTGGATAACACACTACCCCGCAATGTATGGCCTAGAGGCGTCGTCACGAAGACATTTCCTGGACCTGACAACGAAGTACGCAACGTAGAGGTGCGCACCAAAGGCGGCACGTTCCGACGACCGACGACGAGACTGGCTGTCCTGCCGATGGAGGGAAGAGGCTACGCGGATGCTGCGCCGGGGGGAGCCTGTTACGGACAGAAGTCTCGACTTTATAATATTATATAGTTAGATATAATACGGCTAAATTTAGGTATATGTATTTGCATAAGTAGATTAAGTCTCATATGTGTAAAGGTTTTTTGATAATAAATAATTAATTTTTTGCGTTTTAGGGTGACATTCTGAGAATTCCTTTATTGGTCGTCCTACACCAGATTGAGTTGTATTTCCAGTACTTGTGGATGCAGCAGGTTGGTCATCTCATTGGGTAATACCACATCACATTCAAGCAATTTTTGGTTCCTATTCAGAAACTTCTTCAGTTCTCTTTTGCTTGACTGCCATTTTATTTCTATTTGGCGGATAAAGCCACTAATAAAAATTTTCAACAGTCTTGAAATGTTAGACGGCACAATATATAATTATAAATATCATTTTTCCCTTCTCCTTTTTTGCTCTTGTGCCAGATTTCAAACAACTCCCTTTCTTCATTTTAGGTAGTCCTATCGAAAATTTTAAAAAAATGTAAGAGAGGGGCAAACGAGGGCAGTCAAATTGCACTTATTTTGATTAACGAATACCTGCTCCACGTAATAAATACCATTATAAAACTAATACATCGTTATACATTATCAAAACTCAAGTTATAAACTATAATTTAAAAAATTACTCATAGCTAAGTTTAGCGAATATAAACAACAATTGTACCACAAAAATATTTTCAACTGCTTACCTTTTATTGAAGTAAAAGACACAACTAAGTTACGAAATTTTCATAAATTTCTCTTGAGTATCCTTTGATATACACTTATTATCGTAATTCACTAATTTACAGCACATTTAACAAACAACTATAACGACGTGAATGACAGTACGATTTTATGAAGTTTTAATGCGGGTAGTTAAAAATTTTTAACGGAATGTTGTACTTTGGTTTATAAGGAGTAGTTTTGCAAGCTTAAATCATATTATTTACAAAATTAGTTTTTCTAATTAAATTCCGCTAGATTGTCCATATTGGACACTGTGCGTCGTTTCAAAATTGCAAAACCACATAAAATAGTTTTATTTTTATGTCACTACTCTTTATTCTAGCAATTTTAACAAAAGTGACATTTCCTGGTAAATCCTAATATAACAATAGGCACAATACTTATCTTTATGTAAGTAATAATTTATTTATTAAAACTTACCGTTTGAACATAAGGACTGATATCTTTTCCTATTATGAAAGATGCTTGTCTGTATAAGATTTATCAGCTTTAAGGGTACAGTCAATAGGTACACCTTACTACACTTAGAGCGTTGGTTTAATGCTCTAAGCCTACACCTGGCAAACTAAATCTTCCTTGGAACCTGTAAAACAAATAGGCAATCTAAGTTATAAATTGATTAATGGACATTAAGGATAGGTTAAATTTATTATTTATACAGAAAGCCTCTTACTGTTGACTTATTCTTGACCTTTCTTGTCATGGTTAAAGGTACTTAGGTGGATTTATTTGGCCAAAATATTTGTATGGTTGAGAGCCTCCACAAATTGTCATGCAGCGACTTGCAAAAAAAAATGTTTGAAAATGTTGCATGAGACACACAATTATTTGGTCACTCACGTCGCAACCACGATATTAGTACGCAATTCCCGGCAGACCTTAGTTAGATATTTGAAAGTTCGTAAACGAGAACTCCTAGAACTATTCACAAGTACAACCAACTCGGGATTTCGTTATCGTTAATTTGCTCCAAGCAACGTCGGGAAACATTTCTTCCTTAGCGCCTCAGCACCATTCTTTGATTATTGCAGTAGCCCTAAAAAGAGCATTTTATACAAAACTTTCAACACAACACAACTCTTCCTTCATCAGCTGAGCAAACAATCGCCATTTTGTGTGACGGTAAGCGAAGATTTTTATCTTCAAGGTTTGAGTGATCGCTAGATTAGCGATTCTTGGCTTGTCAAACTGTTAATTAGGTCTATTTTAGCGTAAATTTTACGACGTAGGTAACTTTTGCTTATGTCAATCCTATACATTCTGTTTATCGTAGCGTTAATTTCGTAGCGTTTAATTTGTTTGCCGATTGACTAGGCCCTCAGAGTAGTTAGATAGTTGAATTGATTTATTTACTTACGTGATTTTGTTTTGTGGAGCACTAATGTTGACTACGTTTTTATTCTACAAAAAGGAGCAGTCTGTGCCATAAATATATTTATAACACATTTGCTCGTAAAGTGGCTCTTATTACACCGATTTCAGCATCGTAATGTAGCTTATTACACACTAGTGCGGTAATGTAAAATTAGTAATAACACACTAGTTCAGTAATGTAAAATTAGTAATAATTTTAATCTTTTGGGGTGGTTGGGATCTACCTCCTAGCGGTCCACCCCGGGCAACGGCATCACGGACCAACATGGCCCGTGGTGACGGCTGAAGATCCCAGTGGCGGTGGTAGGCTCCGCAAGGAACCGCCTGGCTCGCGACCACCATTCTGCCGAAATCCGGTGCCAAGCAGTCCGCTGCGTTCCGTCGGCGTGCGGGAGTGCCAGTGCCAATGGGGGTTGGTTAGAAGTCAGTTGCACAGGTTAGGACCGGTCTTGAAGCCTTATAGCATTGCTGTACCGGGTAACTCATTCTGGAGGGTAGCGGGATCCGAAGCACGGTTTTAGCCGTTTGCCGACCGCAGTTAGTAGGGGGCCCAACTAGCGCGCTAGCCACGTGTGAAAGACTGCCCCGCCAACTCGCGAAAAATCCCGAAATGCTCCACCGTGCCAGTTGGCGACTGGACGGGAGGACCCGGGGCCATTTCGGGGGGGTAGGGCGTCCCCACAGTCTCCAGGTGAGTTCCCTTTGGTCAACTTTGCCTAGGGCAACATCGATGGTCTACTAAGTAGTGCCCCGACTGAAAATCCTTCCCCCCAACATTCATCACAAAACATGACAAAGCAAAGCAAGAAGAAAGTGTGTAAACAGCTGCACTTCCTCCCATTAAAAGTGCACCTCGTGAACATCAGAGGAATGCACTCAAATCTCGATCCGGTCCATCACCACGTTGAGACTGAGAAGCCACACACATTCTTCTTGACGGAGACGCAAATAGCAACCCCGTCGGACGTGGCGTACCTCAACTACCCTGGCTACTCAATTGAGCATAAGTTCAAAAAGTGTGCAGGGGTCTGTGTGTACGTCCGCGATGACATTTGCTGTAGGCGTCTCCGTTGCTTTGAAAAATCCGGGTTCTCCGTTATTTGGCTTCTGGTGGACACTGGGGTAGAGAAGATAATCTACGTCTGTGTCTACCGATCGCACAGCGGTGATCAGGAGGCGACTCGGCTCATAGACTATCTCACTGAGACGGCAGACTTAACAACTCAGCGGTATCCAGCGGCGGAGCCTATCTTTCTGGGGGACTTCAACGCTCACCACAAAGAGTGGTACCCGTTCCAGAACACTGACCATGCTGGGAGAGAAGAGCGAAGGTTTTCCCTAGAACTAAATCTCACTCAGCTGGTGGATCAAGTGACGCGAATTCCGGATATCGCTGGCCACACACCCAATTGTCTTGACTTACTGCTGACAACCGATCCACACAAGCATTCGATATCGGTCTCAGCCCCGCTGGGGACGTCCGACCATTGTGTGGTGAAATCCGTATCGATCTTTTCTCCTCCGGATATGAGCCCTAGGGGCACGAGGCGAGTATGGCGATACGAGTCAGCAGATGGGAACGAGATGCGTATTTTCCTTGCATCTTATCCCTGGCGGCAAACATGCTTCTCTTCTAGCGACCCTTCGTGCACGGCCGATGCGATTACGGATGTAATCCGGCAGGGAATGGAGTTTTTTATTCCATTATCCGACATTCCGCTCGGTTACAAGTCCCGCCCTTGGTATAATGCGGATTGTACTCGTGCTGAGGCCCGAAAACAGTCTGCTTACCGGGCTTGGGTGCAAGCCCGGGATCGCAAAGTCCGTGCACAGAGAATCCGAGCAAAGAAGAGAGCCTTGCCAAGTTATTCGAAAGGCGAGATTCGATCACATCGGCCGAATAGGGACGAAGCTGTTATCCTACCCGAGCGGTAGTAAACAGTTCTGGTCGCTTTCGAAGTCAGCCGAGGCGAATTTCTGCCGTCCTATGTTACCACCCATGCAGAAACCTGACGGGTCGCTTGCTCATTCTGCAGCTGAGAAAGCAAGTTAATTTGCCTCTCTGTTTGCGAGTGTGGCGGCCTGCTTCGCCACATAATTTATTATCCTCACGTATTGGTTAAAGAGTTTGTAAGCACATTCCTAAACGCGTGCAGATCCAAAAAAGATATGACACGGCATCATCCCTCCAACATCTACGTAGTTATTATTGTATAAATAGTATTGAAAGGTTTAGATAATAAGTTAGTCACAATGTAGTCACTGTAAATATACAACATCACTTTAAGAGACGTAGTCGTTATTTACCATCGCCATGGAACTCCCATCATCATCATCAACATCGCATACTACGCCCGAACGGAACACTGGTGACCCCGCTCAAGCAACTAGCAACCTTCCAACGGAGTACCACGAAAAGAACACGTGAGTCATTTGCAATATCTACACATCAACCATGGCAGTAACATTCTATTCAGCGACGAACACAACAAGATTTTCACGACACCGAGCCACACCAAGCTGCGACTGCGTCATTTTTTTATTTTTTTTTTAATAAAAGAGGGAGGCAAACGAGCAGGCGGGTCACCTGATGGAAAGTAATCACCGCCGCCCATGGACACCCGCAAAACCAGAGGAATCGCAGATGCGTTGCCGGCCTTTAAGGGAGGAATAGGTTTAAGGAAGGAATAGGAATTTGGGGGGGGGGGGCCTCCCGAACCCTCACTGGTCGGACGAAACACAACAGCACCAAGTGCCGTTATTTCACGCCGAATATTGGTGAGAGGGTGGTATTACGCCGGGCGAGCCGGCCCAATGCGTGCTGCAACGCAGCGTGACTCTACCACTCAGTCAGTGCTACTCATTAAGCACCACCCAGGGATCACGTGTAGGGTCTCAAGGGTAAACCTACGGACGCGAGCAACTTTAACCCCACAAATAACATCATTCTTGGCTTTCACAACTCACAACTTTGGCTTCCTTTCCAGCACATCGTAACAAGAACGTTTCATCGACCAAGGCAAAGAAATAAGGTACCCAGAAAAACAATGCGAAATAGAATATACTAACGAATTCATAACTGTACACATTATGTTATAAATTGTGCGGTGCAGCGAACGCCCAAGAATTTCCAACACAGCCCTTTTCGCCGTTTACTCTACGCTTGCGCAAGGTCAAGATCAGAAAGAACACAATATGTTGCTTATGCTCTCGAACGTCATTGCCTTCTAGTTTTGTTAGTATTAACTGCTTTAGAAGAGATGCTTTACGAGCTGGACCTTTGCTCGCGTATATCGCTTTCAGTTTGTCCCAAATTTCTTTTGCAGTTTTGCATTGCTTTATTTGTTTTAGCTCTGAAGGAGCGATTAGAAGAATAAGGGTTGACTTAGCTTCTTTCTCCTTGTCAATTTCTTCAGTACCTGCTTTTTCAGATATGTTTTCTTGCACATATTTCCAGAGTTTCTTTAATCAACACAGCTTCTGCCTGTATCGCCCAGGTATCATAATTCTCCTTGTTTAGGGGTAGTATGTTTACCTTAGACATTTTTAGTTCGTTTTTCTTGATGCGATGCTACCATATTAAGTTTTAGAGTGGTGACTCGAAACTTGTTAACAGCGGTGTGCAGTGGAAATTTGTATTGCCGTGTATAACACTCAGTCAAGAATAAACCAATGTATTAGAGCCGAACTGTGTATTATTTAGTAGAATAATTAATTATAGAAATACATAAAATGCAAGACGAAGAATTGTGACATGAGCAATAATAAATTATAAACAAGAAAAGATTGCTTGGCAACGTCACGTTAATCAATGACCATAATATACGAGAGTAGGCTATACAGTCTTCACAACAAGCCTGTATGTTCTATATCCCTTAGCTCCATCGATATCGATTTATCGTAGCGATAATGGGCGATTTTCTGACAGCCCAAATAAAAAAGTAAAAATTTGTTCAAAAACACTCGATAGATGTCGTTTTATGAAAGCTGGGCTACTTATGGGCTGTAATAAATTCTACACTTTTACTTGTCTACCAAAAGAATAAAAAAATAGTATTTACTTACTTATTTATATTCAGGACATCCAGAACCTATTTCTATTTTGGAATAGAATAAAATATTACGCAGCCATACACGTGCTCTTCATGAACCCGCCTTTTATTAAGCGCCATACTAATCTGTGCTAAGCGCCATCTATGAAGTCATTTACGAACCAATTTCTTTTTTTTTTTTTGATCTCGGAAAATCGCCCATTTGATGAGCGTTTTTGACTGTCACCGGTCAAGACTAGGCCCTTTGTACTCATTAATGTTCTGATATTCTGAGACTGTACCATGAAGTTGTAGGTAATACTTGGAGGCAAAACAGGTATAACCTTTGACCTTTCGTTGGATTCCTGGGTGGCCATCTCATAAATCATAATTTGCCCGTGTTTCATAAAAGTTAGGTACCTATTTGTTAGCAAATTTTATTTGATTCATTAAATAATAATATTAGTTAGCATTTTTCTGTTTAATAAACTATTTGACAACACTAATAATAATATGGACTCTTTGACATCACTAATATCATTAGACTATTTGTACGTTAAATCTACTCTGAAATCGAATCCAAGATGAAAAACTTAAACATAGGGGCTAATAAGCAACCTCTACAATTAAATAAAACCTTAAGTAAAAAATGGTTTGCAATAATTATATGCTGCAGGCAGATACATAGCTGCAAATAAATAGAAATTCGTCAATCAATTCAATTTTATTATTCAATATTCCAGAGCGGTAAGTTTCAACGTCAGCGCGAGCCGTCAGGACCATTAAGTTTATTCCCATTATGTTGACGTTTATAAAAGTTGGATTCCCATTAAAAGTTGAATCTCAATAATGTTGAATCCCTATAGGTATGTTGAATTGGCCACTAAGTTGAACTCGCGTTACGTAGATTTTTATGAAAGTTGAATTCCCATTAGTTGAATTACCATTATGTCGAATTCCAATTCGTTGAATTGGCCACTAAGTTAAACTCCCGTTCCTGCTAAAGAAAGTCTGGAAATGATCTGTCATCGACTACTATAGTCTGTTCAATATAGCTTGATACTTATGACAGGTGTCATTAAAACGACGACGTGACTTTGTAAAAGCGTATGAACTTATTTGGCAACATTTAAATAATATTATTTTTATAATCCATCACTTAACATACTACAATTACTTTTTGTGACTATTTATTATACGTTAGATTAGGTTTTATTCCAATAAACTCACATAACACACATTTAACACAATTTTTAAACATTACAATAAAAAACGTACCCCTTCACAAGGTCATTCCAATACAAAAAAATAGCTGTGTTGGGATAGTAAATCAATGTAAGTTCAATGGGCGATTTTCCGAGATCAAAAAAAAAGAAATTGGTTCGTAAATTACTTCATAGATGGCGCTTAGCATAGATTAGTAGGACGCTTATAAAAGGCGAGTTCTTAAGGAGCACGTGAATGGCTGCGTAATATTTATTCTATTCCTAAATAGAAATAGGTTCTGGATGTCCTGAATATAAAAATAGGTAAGTACTTTCTATTTTTTTATTCTTTTGGTAGACAAGTAAAAGTGTAGAATTTATTACAGCCCTTAAGTAGGTACGGCTGGTGGCCAGCTTTCATAAAACGACATCTATCGAATGTTTTTGAACTAATTTTTACTTTTTAATTTGGACTGTCAGAAAATCGCCCATTGATGTTCAATAACCAATCGATTGACTTTAATTTTGTATTTATAATTCTAGCTATATTAATTGATTTGTTATTCTTTACTTATTTATCTTGAGTTTAATGACGATTATATAAGGTTAAATTTTATCAACTGCAAATGTTTTGACAAAACTTCTAATTATACCAGAGAAATAAGGCCCTAACATTAAAAAAAAAAAATCAGGCTAGTTTTTATTTTTACTTTTCCTAACACAATATTTGTAATATTTTTTAGAGCACCCTGACATTAATTTTCATTCATAAATAGTTTTAAAACATGGCTTCTTCTTACCGCCCGTCTCTCTCATTTCACTCTTTCTGCACTCTTTCCTCATTTCATTCATATCATAAGTTTAACTGTGGCGGCCGCGGCGCGGCAGTGCAGTAGTAATGCACCGCTAAGCGCTGTAGGTACCTACATTATTCTGTGACATCGGGATAGACTCCACCACAAGCAACGTTACCCAAAACTATCACACGTAACACATGTTAATACTCCGCTGCGAAAAACAAAATCCACCTATGCGCTAATTTGGCGTATTTGAAATTATTAAAAAAAAATTACAACTTTCACACCATTCATTCAGCCCTAAACTGAGCGTAGGCTGTACTATGGCGACTGATAACAGATAAACATACATAAATACTAATAAACATCCATAACTTGGTCACAAATTGCTCGTGCTCATCACACATGTGTTGCTAGCTGGATTATCGTGGGTTTCGCAGTCAGGGTCGCTGACCCACACGACCACCCGGCCGTCATTTTTAGTTATAGTTACACAATTACAAATTACCTACCTAGCACGATTAGTTTAATAGCGAGCGGAGGACATTTCCAAAAAATCGGAGCGAATCCGTGTAGAACTTAAAATTAATTTATAATACGGTTCCGGACTGCCTATGTAAAGTAATGCGCGAAATAAAAATAACCGTAAACAGGGAAGGTAAGTACCTACTGCTTGGCTTCGCTTCAGTAGAAATGCACATAGTAAGTATAAGATGTGAGTACCTAGGTATTGTAAATAAATGAAACTCAAGATAATTGGTCTGTTTTTATTTAAATGCTTTAACTATTCACAACGAATTGACATCCCATCACATTTTTCAGGCTTTGGACTGACAAGTTAATACAATTCGTTAGTTTTTACCAAGACTGAAATAAGTAATGTAGCTATGTAAAGTTTACATTAACTTGGCGTGTTTAAGTCTAAATTCATTGATATTTACAGATTTACATATTTACAAGTTGTTGATTACAGGTTCCAATTTACACATTTACAAGTTTAGTCCTACCTAACTAAACCTAATCACATTAAATGTTGGACATATCGCCCTTGTTCACGCATAAACACTGTCTTGCACACATTTACACTAAAACTGTGTTGGAAGTGGTCCGGCCGAAACACTCGCGGATTGTACTCGCACCAGTAATGCACATTAATGAGTCCCTTGCGCTTAAACGTGCACTCATCCGTCCACAGCACGTTGTAGGTAGGGTTCCGCAGCAACCAACGGCAGAACTCGACCCTGGGCGCGTAGTCCTCTGGCAGCAACTCCTG
This sequence comes from Scoparia ambigualis, assembly GCA_963921215.1. Classification (NCBI taxonomy): domain Eukaryota; kingdom Metazoa; phylum Arthropoda; class Insecta; order Lepidoptera; family Crambidae; genus Scoparia; species Scoparia ambigualis. The sequence goes on from OY992507.1 coordinate 10,310,829, forward strand.
GACTCGAGTGAAGTGGAAGGGATGGTAACCTTCGCTGCGCAGAAGCCGCCACACGTAGTACTGGCTTACGCCAAACACACGGGCAGCGTCTTCGGTGCTCGCCACTGGGTGCCGGTGGAAGAAATCCAGCACGTGCTCCTCAAGACGCACTGGGTATCGTGGCCTCCCAGAGTCGAGGTGTGGCTGGAAACTGCCGCTCTCTCGGAAGCGCTGCACGGCTCCAAGTATGGTGCGAATGATAATTATTCGTCCGTATCTCTCGCCGTACAGTACTTGTGCCCGCAACATAATTTCACCTGCATCATGGTAGCTATTCATGTACTCCTGTGATGAATATCGGTACGGCATTTTAAAAACTTTCGCGAATACACCTGCGACTGCAATTAGCTTAGTGCGATAGGTATGTTTTTGGCGAACTGACGTACTAGTATATTAGGCTTGTTGAAAAAATATCGATATATCGATATTTTTTGTTCAATATATCGATATTTTTAGGCGATATTTTTTATTTTGATATATCGATACATCGATACAAAATAATCAATATCGAAATTCGTATCAAAATCGATATTTTTTATTTATTATCATCGCATCGCATCACGATCTAACTTTTTAATTTGTTAGAATGCAAAGCCGTAAAAATGTAAAAAAATCTTATTGTTGCTGAATTCCATTAATGTAATCTGTGGTAGTGAGTGTGTAACTCTCACTGTCAGTGCGTTGCTTCAATCAACTTCATGTCATGTGGGCATGTGTGCTACGTATACGCAACGGAAATATTTAACACCTACGGCTTTCTCCGTGCCGTCAGAGAGAGTGGCTTTTACCATAAATATGGCGGTTCCTAACAACAGGAGCCGACTTAGAGGGCGGCATGATTAACAGGTTTACTGTCCTAAAAATATTACAATAGGTTAATCAATTGTTATGACCCATATGGGCTGCGGAACTGTAAACCGGTTAAAACAATAATTTAAAATAAAAAATCTGTTTTTATTACTGGGCTAGGCTCACCTAAATTATTTTTTAACCGATTTTAAGAAAAAGCAGGTTGTTCTCCTTTTTTTTAAGCCGGTGAAAACTTTAACCGATATTGATATTTTTCAAAATATCGATGTATCGATATATCGATATTTTTTTTCATTTCCGACATCCCTATAGTATATGTGTTCTGTGGAACTGACGATCGCCCCACCCGCCACGCGCACGCGCCGGCGGGCGGGCGGCACGGCCGGGGCGCGTAGCGGGCGGGGGCAAGGGAGGATGGCTTTCGCTCTCGCTCGCTCCGCACGTAGTAAGCGGTGCGGTGGTGGTGTAGGCATTGCGGTCGGCTCCTTTGAATGAAACTACGGCACGTGTAAGCGGTGTAGGCATTGCAGTCGGTGTCTCTGTCGGCTCCTTTGAATGAAACTACGGCACGTGTAAGGTGTAAGCGGTGTAGGCATCTTCTGTTTCGGCTCGTGCCGTGCGTAAGGGCACGTTAGGGGTGTTTTATTTTACTTTTTAATCGAAATGTCTTTTGGCGTTTTCCTTGAAAACTAGCGTATAAAAATTTAAGGTTTTTTCATAAAAATAGTTTATTTATGCTGTTTAATTTATCCTTAAAAGATTTGCAGTTGATAAAATTTAACCTTATATTGAAGTTAAAATAGTACATCGTTACCCTAGGGGTGAAAGTGTGAAAGTAGCCTAGTCTAGTCCCGAGACTTTGCTACAGAAAATAGTCGCCTTTTACGACATCAAAGGAAAGAGAGGGGTGATATCAAAGGAAAGAGAGGGGTTGGTACTATTATTTTGATGAGCCCATCGCCGCTTTATGTTGTTGGATGCATGTGCAGTCTTTAGCTCGTTAGTCGCCTTTTATGACACCCAAGGGAAGAGAGGGGTTGTTTGTATTATTTTGATGATCCTATCGCCGCTCTATGCTGTTGGATGTATGTGCATTCTTTAGTCCGTTAGTCGCCTTTTATGATACCGAAGAGAAAAGAGGAGTTGGTAGTATTATTTGATGTGCTCATCGCCGCTCTATGCTGTTGGATGTAAGTGCAGTCTTTAGTCCGTTAGTCGCCTTTTATGACACCGAAGAGAAGAGAGGGGTTGGTAGTATTATATTGATGTGCCCATCGCCGCTCTATGCTGTTGGTCGTATGTGCAGTCTTTAGTCCGTTAGTCGCCTTTTTCGACACCAAAGAGAAGAGAGAGGTTGGTAGTATAATATTGATGTGCCCATCGCCGCTCTATGCTGTTGGTTGTATGTGCAGTCTTAAGTCCGTTAGTCGCCTTTTACGACATCGATAGTACTACTTTCCACCCGCTCCTCATGCAACTTTAGACCTACTTTCCGAGTATAAGGAATGAAAAACTTTAAAAGTTATTGTATTGGCACATTAGAAAGGAACAATACTTCATTGGGCTCAATTTAAATCGATGATTGCGGTCGCATTTCGATGTTCACTTTGTTTTTCGCACTACTGCATCTGTGACGGTTTGGTTGGGGGTGGGATGGGAGCCATCTCGTTTTGATACAAGTGCTTATGTCTTGTATGCGTAACGTGTTTTCAGTTTTTTTGCTATTTTTTTCGTTTGTTAAGTTTTGTTTAGTTGTATTGTTTGTTAAGTTTGCTAATTTGACGTATTATTTGTTATTTTTATTCGTTTGTAAAGTTTTGTTCTGTTATAACTGTTGTTTTTACCGATACAATGCCTAAAATGTTAAAAAAGGCTATTTTGAACAGCGAAAGTCGTGAGTTTGTAGTACGCTTGCGAAATTATTTCGAGTATGACAGCCTAAACAAAGGTCCTCTACTACCCTTAAAGCAAGTGGTTGATCGCGTTGCGGATGCTCTTGGTATAGGGCGTGCTACAGTGTCTCGCATCTCGTAAGAATCATCATATTTGATGATGCATCTACGAGTACGGCAACCACCGAAGAAAATAAATTATCGACACCTAACAAAAAAGGAATGTTACAAAAATAGACGATTTTGATACTGCAGCTATACTCGTACGTAACCATATTTATTCGTACTATTCACAAGGTACTCTCACTCATAGTCACTCATAATTACAGTGATGATTTAGGTTGTACACCAATACATAATTAAGAATTTGTTAATTATTAAAACATACAGAATCTATTCACGAATTTAATTTACATATTATTATTATGTATTTCTAAAAATTAAGTGATCTAAATAGCATCCAAAATTATAATTTGAACCAAAAAACGATTAACGACAGATAATGATATTCAATTTATAACTTCAATTATCATTTGATTCAATTACGTCTGTAATGTCGCAACCGTAGGCATGACAATTTGACACCTGTCATACGTATCAAGCTATAATGAACAGACTATAGTTGAAAAATGTGTCTGGCTATTTTCGACCTTATTGACAAATTTAAAAAAACAATAATTTGAATTCCGCAAAGAGCACTGAATAAATCTATTAGACATAGAAACCGGCAAATGAAATAATGTCAATAAGGTCGAAAATAGCCTGAACACATTTTTTCAACTTGGAGTCATTGACAGATCATTTCCAGACTTTCTTTTGTTTTTCCAGATCGCCTTTTGAAATGGTTCCGGAGGGGAACTTCCCACGGGAACAGAAACGATTCTCTTTAAGTATCATGGTCATTTGCGTGACTGATCACGTGCCAATCTGGTACTATGCGTCGAAAGGGCTCAGTTGTAGGTAAATTCAGATAATTAAAAATTAATGAGACTCCAAATCCAATATTTAGAAAATTCAACATAACGAGCGTTCAAATTAATGGTCCCGAAAGAGAATTCAACTTAATGGGAATCCAACTTTTATAAAAGTCAATATAACGGGAGTTCTTAATGGTCCTGAATTCTGACTCCCTCGTCAGCGAGTAGCGCGTTGACGTCTCGGTCGCTTCGCAAAACGAGTACGTACTACGTACGACCGATTCCGATGCCCGCCACTGCGGAGTAGCGTCTTTCTTTTTTTTACACGGCAGAATATCCGCAATAGTACGATGTAGCCTGGTAGGCTACTCTTGAAACAGAATTGCATTAATCAATTTCCAATCACAAATCTAAAAAATGTCAAATGGCACTTTTGTAAGCGACAATAGCGCCACATTGGAATTAAATTGCATGGAAATTGATTGAACAAATTATTAACGAGATGGCGTTCCACAATTATCTTTACTTATCCCAATATCGATACATATTAATCGCATTGAAATTGTATTAAGATTGCGTTTGCGTTCGAGAGTAACCCCCCTGTTTTTGCTCGCCAAATTGCGACTGATGTGAAATTGTGCCTTTTAAGCCTAATTTTAACGGCTCACTCACGAGACGCTTGTGCTATAATTTTTAAATGTCATGCCAACTTGATTGACATGACATTTAAAAAAAAATGTCATGTCAATCAAGGTTTCAAGGTTTCATGGACTTCTTGGCGGGAAAGTGTAGCGTCATGTCTGCAGTTTTGTTTTATTTTCTAAAATTTGTGTTTTTTCGAACATTAATGTGAAATAATAGTGGATTATTAACCGTTAAGTGTTTGTGAACGTGCATGAGTGTTGGCAAATGAAACAAAACAGTGCAACATCACTTTTCAAATTCTCTCAAGAAGTCCGCGTGAGATCTCAGTAAAGTTCCACATCTTTACTGAGGAGTTAAGGGGTTTGGGCAATGATATTATATACAACAGATATGTTATAAGCGCGCGCGATGTGAAGACTCAAATACGTCCTAATTGGGACATCTTGTGTTTAGTCTGCGTCGAGCACAATCACGAGCGTGTCGCACCGTAGTTCCTGTGTCTTTACCAAAATAAATCAAAAATGCCGTTGTGTGTGTTTTGAAAGTGCACCAATTATGACTCTAAAGTAAACAAAATACATGGGTTCTCTTACCATATATTAATATGCAAATACACTTAGATTATTTGGTATATTTCAATTATTTTTCCGAACAATTTAATAACTGACGCAAAGACGCCATGTTCAGGTGAAGAAAAAGAGAGCAATCTAGTTTTGACGCTAGAGCGATAAAGATGCGTGCGCTGCGGACATTGATTAGGTAGTGCAGAATTGAATATTGATGTTGACTTAAATGCCTACAATTAAAGATCAGTTGTTTTTTATATTTTACTTCGTTTTTATAAAGCTTTTTGTAGTTGGATAGCTGATTTCCTGACGGAACGGTCGATCAGAGTAGTCATCGATGGCTGCTCCTCTGACTCAGTGGCTATTGATGCCGCAGTTCCTCAGGGGTCTGTTCTCTCTGCGACGCTTTTCCTGTTGCACATCAATGACCTGTTGATACCGGGAATTGTTGGGTATGCAGATGACAGTACTGTCGTAGAGAGATTCCTTTCGGATGCAAAAGCTAGTGGTGATGACGTGATGTTGATGTGAGAGGCCATGGTTGAGCGAACGAACCAGACATTAATCCACGTTTGCCAGTGGGGTGACAGTAACCTGGTAAATTTCAACGCCACCCAAACGCCACAAAAAACCGCTAAAAGGAGTCCCTTTAACCTGACTCCTACTTTTCGGGGTGCATCTGTGCCTGTTACCGATAGTCTCGTCCTTCTGGGCATGGAGTTGTCTTCAGACCTCAACTTCGGCACCAGCATCGAGTCCAAGGCTCAAACTGCAGCTAAAAAGCTGGGTGTCTTAAATAGAGTCAAGCGATATTTCATGCCGGGACAGCTTTTAACTCTCTATAAAGCTCAAGTCCGATCTTGCATGGAATATTGCAGTCACCTGTGGGACGGCTCAGCTAAATACCAACTAGCTGCACTGGACACGATTCAACGCAGAGCTGAGAGGCTAATTGGCGACAAAGAACTGGTGAAGAGCAGGTTTCACACCCTAGCTCACCGCCGCAAAGTTGCCTGTCTGTCGGTCTTTTACAGACTGTACTTCGGAGAGTGTGCTCTGGAGCTGCATGAGCTCATACCGCCATCCCCCTTCTTCCATCGGACATCCAGGCGCACTGCGGGCTACCACCCTTTCTTGGTGGATATTCCTAAATGTCGCACAAAGCGTTACTCAACATCTTTTATACTGCGTACAGCAAAGGAGTGGAACTCCCTCCCTGCGTCTGGGTTTCCGAGTACATATAACCCGTCCATCTTCAAAGCAAGAGTAAATAGGCACCTTCTGGGTAAGCTCGCACCATCATAGATCCTGTCTTAGCCCCTGGGCTTGATTGGGATCAGAAGCAAACCCATACCTAGTAAAAAAAAAAAAAGCTATCTATTGTATGTAATGGACTAATCTTAGAATAATAACGCTATAGAAAGATAGTCTTCATACAAGCGCTCTGTCAAAAATGAAGCACTAAACCGATTCACACACGCGTGACGTGCGCGCATGGCCGTGATCTGCTGTCTCTTTCCAATTCTATGAATATGAAAGAGACAGCACTGCGCAGGCCGCTGCTACCGAGGCTTTAACTTAGAGAATCACACTGCGGCACGTTTATATTTTGACCTAATTAACTACAAGATACTATGAAATACTGAAAGCTTACCTGTGAAAAGTAATGTTATTACACTTCTTTTGTTTTTCAGATGTGTTGTGACACAATTTAACTGCACAAACCGTCATTTTTTTTTTGTTTTCGCGAGACACGTTCGGCGCGCTGTGACATTGAACACTACGGAGCGGTCCGGCGTTTGGTGCCATTTCTGGCTCCAATTAATGTGCTTCAAAATAGGCGCGCGAACTTGGTTTCTATAGAGTTATTATTCTAAGGGACTAATATAATAAACATTAAAATAGTTTCACTGAATTGGCTATTTGGCTGTTGTAACAATAAAATATGAAATATGTCGATTATGGCAGTTTATAATTTAACGATAATTATCCAATAGTTTTTTTATTAAAATAATTTGTAAATATTTTATTATTACAAAATAAATTTGCGATTATTTGTCTGTGGATTACAAGACCAGAAACACGGGCCATGATTGAGCTTCGTGTGACGCCACATTTAAAAAAATAAAGAAAAACTATCTTTTAGGTTTCAAGATAAATGTTTATTGTAGTGTGACGTCACAGACATTTAGCCAAATGTCACGTGACCAACCGTTTCCGCAGAAACTTTAAATGAATAAAGAAAAATATGTCGTTTTCCATTTAATAAAACTTTTTGAAAAAAAAAAATATTGTACGTGGTATCAATAATATTATTATAATAACTATAATATCATTGCGTGGTATAAAATAAGCGTTTGTAATTTTCAAAATACTTTTCCGAAAACTGTCAAGTAGCCAATTTGTTTTTCTACTTTATATAATACATTATACTGATAATTAAGGATTATTAATGTTTTTTCTTTTAATGAATTAGGTTTCTGAGTGATTAGGTCAGATCGTGAACAAATAAGCGAATTTGTCATAAAATCTCATTTAAATGAAAAAGGGTTACATTTTGCTAGCAATGAAGACGTAGAGAAATTAAAGTGCCGCATTTTAAAAAACGTTTGTATTCTAATGTTTTGTTTTTATTTTTCGACCATTCATCAGACACCCATTTTCAATCATCGAGTACATCTCATTAAAACCATAATTGATAAATACATAAATATTCGTCGCTATTCTGCACATAAAAATAACCCCTAAATACAAAAACTTTCTAAAAGACAAAAAAGAAATATGTAAATTAAATCTTTTTAAAGGTATTTAAAATATGTATTTTATTTCGTTTCTTTTATTATTAATTATTTCATTGTTCAAATTTTCAATAAATATGATTTACTTTTGTAAGAAGTTTTATTCTTACCTATGTACTGACATTTCAATCAAGTGTCCACTCTACGACTAAATGTTACTCTAACCTCTCGTGCGTGTGGAGAGCCGGTCTTGCCGCGTTGCGTATATCTACTTGTCAGTGTGGATTGCTCGGAATAGATTTTATACGCAAATTACTATGAACGTAACGTATCTATAGTTTATAATATCATTGGGTTTGGGGGAATATCATTTTAATAACCACTCATTATCATCTAGGGAAAAAAAAGAAATAAAATACTAATGACTAGGCAGTATGGTCTCTGACCTTAGCCTGTTACTTCACGGAACAAATAGAAAAAAAAAGTTTCATTTTGACGTTTGATTTGACATTTTCTTTATATACTTCGCAATCGTAAAATTCATTCAATTCAATATTGCTAATTAAATTTAAAATTAGGTACTTATTTGATTGAATAATCTAGGTACCTACCTAAAAGTTTATTTTATATCAATAAACGTTTACATGTTTAGGTTTGCTACTAACCAATAATATTGATTGTGTTTAGTTCTATACCTCAAAATGTTTTGCACAAAGTTATTGTTACTCTAAGTGTTTCACTAGTAATCTTAATTCATAGTTGTATATTTACTATCAATAAAAGTGTCTAATAATTGAAAACGCCCTTTACAATATGGACGAAAATATTGATAATAATGTTTCTGTTTTGACAATGTTAGACAACCAATGTAAGTAAATAAGCGTACCTATGTCTTTGTTTTGCATTGTTTATAAATTATAGAATAAATACTTACTTCTAACTATCACATAAAACAAGAACCACTTGCTCAACTACTTATTACTTAGGTACTTACTAGGGTTTTAATTCAAGCTTTGAAGAGATTGATGGAGATTTGAAGCTCATAATATTTGGCTATTTATTCAGAACTCTTTTGTGCAATTCCAACTCGCACATGTTCAGTTAAGTATTCTACAGTATTATTATAATCAAAAGTTGTTTTCTTGTGTTTCAGGCACATCCTCAGCATCAGTTTATAAATCCAACATAAACATGACCAATTATCACAACCCTAATCATGCTCTTAATATTAATCATAATCATATCCAGGAGCAAACCATAAATCATCAGGGTACTGACAACATGGATAATACCAAACAAAGTATGTTGGGAAATTTTAATGTTTTTGAAAATCTAGTACACTGAATTTAATTATTGAAACTGCTCTTTACGAGAATAAAAAATGTTGCAGGTATTTTATGGACAAAAAATTCTACAGTCACTCTTCTAAGTTTGTATGAAACCAAAATGAGCCTCTGTGATAATCCGAAGAAGAAATCAAAAATGTGGACTTCCATAGCGGAAGAATTAAAAGCCATGGGTATTGAGGTAAAGTTTAAATATTCTTAAGAACTTCTGTTGAAGAATTTTTAAGACTTAATAATTTGAAGACCTTGAAAATACCTCTCCTTTTCAGGTAACATCAGATCAAGTAAGATGGAAAATAAATGCGTTAACAAAAAAATATAAAGACTGCATTGATAATGGAGAGGGAGCAATGGCATTTAAATACTTTAATGAAATGCATCAAATACTTGGGAATTACAATGATACCAGTGGTGCTTACAGACTAGCATCTGGAGTAGTACAAGAGAATACAGAAAAAGAAAGAAAAAAGAGACTACTTGCTATGCAAAAAGAAACTCCATTTAGGAGATTAAGAGCCGAACGTAGAGCCAAAATTGAATTAGATAAACAATGGATAGAATATATTCAGAAACAGGAAGCTCAAAAGCTCATAAGGGATGAGAGATTAGAAAGGAGCTTAAAACTTAAAGAAGAGGAATTGCATCTGAAAAAGAAAGAATTGGAAATTAAACAAACTCTAGCATTAAAAAAATTACACCTCAAAGAGAGAAAACAGGAAGAAATTCTAAAAATCGAAAGAGAAAAATGTGCTTTACTAAGAAAATTACTAGAACATCAGTAGAAATTATACTAAAGATATACATACATAATATACATAAGTAAATAAATAAGATATTTTTAAATAAGTAATATTGACAAGCCGCCTTTAAAATTGTTTTATTTGGTACTTTTAAACAATGTTTTAGCATAAATGCCATTCAGTTTTACTCAAATAGGTTCTTCATTCTTGCTCTTCTAAATAATCATTTTCCATGAGGCAGTAGTTGTGCAAAATGCAAGCTGCCACTACTGTGTCTGTGATAAAGGCAATATTTCTATAAACTTTAAAGTGTTTTACTCTCTTGAATCTCCCCTTTAAAAGATTAAAAGCTTTATCACTTATTTTACGACTCAATGAATGTTTGGTATTGAATTCTCTCTGATGAGGAGTAAGTCTCTTATTTTCTCTAAATGGTGGCAGGAGCCAAGGCAATGTTGGATATCCTGAGTGACCTATTAAAAATGTATTCTGTGGAAATAACAAGCTCTTATTTTGTGAAGCTGTATTATATAAAGGGGACTTCTTTAAAACTCTTGCACTATTAATCGATCCAGGTTCTCCACAGAATATGTTTGTAAACCTTAATTTGGAATCTACAGTAGCTTGTAAGACAATTGAAAAGTATCCTTTATTGTTGCAGTACTCTCTTCCATTCTTAGGTTTTTCAATTTTTATATGTGTAGTGTCAATAATTCCTAAAACATCTACAATGCCTGTCTTAGTATAAAATGTATTGCACATTGTTCTTATCTCATTGTAGTTACTGGGCCATTTAATTGCATCATTTAATTTCATTAGAATCCAAGCAATTACTCTACGGACAACTCTAAAAGCAGAGGAAATGGATATATCAAATCTGGTTGCTATTGGAGTCAATGTTTCGGTATTTCCGATGAATGATAAAAATATGAAGAAACACAGCCGAGGCTCTAAAGGTTTCAGTCCAAATGAGTGAGATGCAATAAATCCTGACTTGTCCAAGTCATCTGGAACAAAATTTAAAACTATTAATACATATCATCTACGATCATGGATTGCAGAGAACTTTTACTAATTTATAGGGCATTTCACATTGAAATAGTGGGTTTAAAATTTATAAAAATTTTCTCACATACAGATACATGAATTTTTACAAGCCCTACAGAAAACGTAGTGATTACTTGCTCAGTGCCCTACAGCTGTCTAGGGGTGTTACTAACCTATCAGTCTATATGCAGTTTTTCTTGATATTCGCAAGCGCGTTTTAAATTCAGAATCGGACCAAGACTCAATAATATGTAAATAATCATCGACACGCCTGCGTCTCATTCTAATCAAATATTGCATTAAAGGAAAGAATAGCAGATCATTAGAATCTTCGTCATCCTCTTCATCGTCTGATTCCTGTCTCGCACTACAGATATCACTCCAGCTTGAATCACTATCGTCTGAGCTGCTAACTTTGCTTTCGGCTAACCACAGTAGTAACTTATTGTTTATTTCCATTTCTTAGCGTAAATTTCCTTTTGTGTTTATCTTGTATCAATGGTATTACCTAGGTACTCGTAGAATAATATCACATGTTGCGACTTAAATCACCGAATACTTAAACCAGACCACAACCAGACTCTACAATCTTCATAGAAGCTACTTGGTAATAATGAAATTATTACACTACCAAATTTGATTTGACACGGAAAGTTAAATATTGGCATAATAAATAATGTATTTTTATTTTAGTAGTATTATAATTTGATTGTTGCCGTAAAAGCGATAGAGATGGCGCTAGCAGCGATATAATAATACTAAAATTAAAAGTAAGCTATTTTACGACCTACCAAGTGATACGGCCATCTCCTCAAATCAATCGTATAATATTTGCGACATTACGTTACACTTTCTTGCTTTTAGTAGTTTTTTTTTGTGTAAACAGGTCTTACAATTAAACTTTTTTAAATATTATCCTATACTTACAGAAATGAACTTTAGTCATGTATAACAATGTAAAATAGGTAGCGTTGAAATTCTTTTAATAAAAAGTAAAAAAGATTATTTTTTTTAATTGCCTAGAATAATAGTTGGATTTGAGTAGTTCTACTAGCAACACTCTTGAAAAGTTTGTTTTCCACAAGTTTGTCTTGCGACTTGCGAATCGAATTGCGAAATTTAAATGGTTTACAGTAGTTTCCTTTTGCTTTTTTCCGTCGAGTTGAATGTGTTTCCTCCGTATATTGCATTATGCATTATTGTGTTAGTTGTATTGTGAGAGAGACTCGTAGTTTTGCGTTGTTTATCGAGTAGTAGGTACCTACTCATTTTTGTTTCCTTGTGAAATTGAACGCTAAGACTATTTAATTGTAAATGTCCATGTCAAGGAATAAATGCTGTGCTCCCGGTTGTCTGGACTCAAGTAAGTGTACATCTCATATAATCTGGGGATACTTAATTGTGTGAGCCGCCACCTTAGGGCACAAGATTATTTTCCCTTTATGTATACTTGTCATTACATTTAATATTATCACGACTATTTATCCCCGAAGGGTAAGTCAGAGACTAGGCAATGAGGACCGCAAAAGCAGTCCTCTGCCATAGTCCACTTTTCACCAAATAACGACTGCACATGTGCTCAGCGTGACAGGTAGTGAGCCCATCGCTACTCTATGCTGTTCGATGTATGTGCAGTCTTTAGTCCGCTAGTCGCCTTTTACGACACCCAAGGGAATAGAGGGGGTTGTAGTATTCTTTCACCACTATGCAACACTGTTATCATAACTTAGAGAATATTAGAATAATAATAAAAAAGTAATTTTATAGAAGTTCAGTGAGTTGTTTTTTGTTTAAAAATAACACTGTTGTGCATATCAATAATAAATTCAATCATAAAGTGTTTATAATAAAAATCTTTTATCTCTTTTAGATTCACATCCAACTCTGCATTCCCGAATCCAGCAAAAGATAAAGGGAGATTTGATTAATGGGTTTATTCAATTGGAGATGATATTATTGGTATAGATGATCAAGATATTTATAAACGTCGTATAGTGTGTGCCATGCACACTTTGAAGAAAAGTTTTGTTGTCATTTTGATAGAATCAGCAATATTGCGATACCGAAGTCAAATATTTAACAGGACTGTTGCAACTAATATGGGATACCTTACAGGTAACTTTACTATTCAATAAGCATTAAAAACATTTATTAGCCAAAATAGGGCAACCTTGTTATTTTTAAATTCTGTGATAGAGAGGCGCTTTGCTTTCCACTCGCCTGATAGTAAGTGACGATAAAGCTGAAGGTGGAAGCGCAGAAGGCGTTACTGAGAGACTATTTTTTTATCGTTCAACTGTCAGAACATGTCAAAGCCATTAACATTGTTGTTATGGCAACAGACTTAGAAAGGATAGTAGTAGCTAGGCTGGTTTATTACAATTCCTACCATTGAACCTGGGACCTCTGGCTCTGAGACCCTTAGCTTCAGCAATAGAGACCACAAAGGTGGCTCTAGAAACAAATATTATCTCATTATCAAAAGAATATCAACTACATACTCCCACTAGCATGTATGTATATCAGAGATATTTGTGTTTGTGTAAAGTCCCATCCGCAGTATTGGAAGAAAAGGAGTGAGGTCATTCCGAGGCAAAATAGAACAAGATACATGAACTTGATATATCAGCCTCCTAGCCATAAATATATATACAACAAAAATGTTTTTAATATGTGTATTTTGATTTTTAACAAGCTTTCTGACAATATAAAACTAATTTGTATAAATAAATTTAAAAATGTATTAACAAAGTGGCTAATGGGTTATTGCTTTTATAGCGTCAGTGAATTCTTGAATTACAAAATGTAATAATTTTGTCACAATAATTAAGATTTTTGCACGCCTGCTTGCAGGTTGAATACAATTGTACTAAATTTATAAATGTAACATCCTAATTTACTGCATTCTAGCAAATTAACGTATTTTCTTATCTCATCTTACCAAACCATCTCCCCTCCCGGGCGCCATAAAAGACAACCAACACATTGAAGACTGCACATCATATCCAAGAGCATGAATAGGAGTTGGGCTCTCCACCTATCAGGCTGAGCATATGTGTAGTTGTGACTTGGTGGGCTGTGTAGGGTGTTTATGCACTGCTTTTGCGGTCCTCATTGCCTACTTTCTGACTAACACTTTGGGGATAATAGTTGTGAGTGTATGTAATAACTGATTTTTTATTTCAGATAAGGGCATTCTTCCTAAAGAATGCAAAGAAACTGCGGACAGTCTTCTGGCCTGTGACACCGAACTCAATTCACCACAAGAAGTGGGCGGAAGCACAAAGAAAGCTTAAGGGAATGAGATTTATTCATCCAATTATAAGAAAAATTTAAAGTGTTGCAACTCTTAGTAATTAGGCATGGACACTCCAAGGGATTTAAGTTTTATTTAAAAAAATAACAATGAGTTTAACATTAGTTCTAAATGGATGAGATACTTAAACCAAGACCTGATTGAAACCTTTTTTGGTGCAATATGGATTCACGGGTGCCGAAACCTAAATCTATGGCCGAAACACTAACTCCACACCTGAATACTTCGAAAATTCTTTTATTACAATGTTAATAAACAATATGACGAGTGTCTATGCCCCAGCCGGAACAATTTGTAAAAGTGATTTATGTAAAAATTTACATGCCTTCATCGTCAGAGATGACTGCGAAGCCTAAGAAGCCTCGGCAATCTGTGACTAACAATATTTACCCAATATTATTGTCTAAACTTTAGATTCAAAAAATTATCCACAAATAATTAGCGCTCTCTAATATGTAAGAGGATATTTCGCCAAAAAGACAAAAAGTAAAATTTGTAAAAGTTATCCAGACTGTTCTCGTAATCTTGTTACAAATAGGTGCACAATATATAAAATACAGAGAGTATGCAGGTCGCCAATGGCTTGGCAGTCCCACTGATGCACTACTTATATGTATTTCAGAAATACAGGACATAAATGATGTGATTTTAAAAGAATATAAGAAAAAGTAACCATATAGAACTAATTGTTAAAACACATTTATTAATACATATTGATTTCGATTTCATTGATCAAAGTAATTGAATATTTAATCAATGTCACTAGTAGATTTTTTATATTTAATTATTGGAAGGAAATTAATAAAATTCTTAGTCTCTTCTCAAAAGGGACTGTCAGGACGATGAAGGCAATAACTTAAAAATTAATGCAAAAAAAGTACTACTTACAAAAAATGTAAAAGACCAAAAAATAAATGGTAGTTTTAAGTATGTACTTAGTTTTTATTTTAGAATGATTTTGCGTATGAATTGCCAATTGTTAACATATTGTTTTCCTTGTTTTACGTATCTACTAGTAATAAGGAAAACATAATTGTATGCAATTGGTGATTCATATTACAAAGCTTATCCCCCAAATAAAAATCGTACATGAATAGTAGCTATAGAGACTGTACTATAGCTAGCTATATAGGTAACAAAAAAGTTGCCATAAAACTAATACAGAGGGCGCTTTGTCAACGTTGCCTCCTTTGAGGGCCGAGAGAGGTCTCTATTTCCGTATATAAAAAAGTACTTTGTGACTTAAACTAATCAGTATCCCTACATAAGTAGTCTATTATGTCTGTGACTAGGACTAACCTAATAATAGAATAAAGGAATGCTAAAGGGGTCTAGGACCCTTTAAACCTACTACTCTTTGGGTCTAGGAGGCCTAGATTCATAGATAAAGGTAATACTGTCCTAGATTAAAACAAAATGTTAGTAGATATGAGGATGTAAAAAGGGGCTTTAGAGATGCAGAAGAACGTAGGTAGTGTTATATCCTCTTTGGATGCAGTCCAGGGGGAGAGAAACTCCTTTAGTAGGAGCAATGACACGGTTCGAGTAGTGCCATCTAGGAGTGTTATTCCGCAATATTTAAAAAAAAATATTTATGTGTCTCGCTAGATGGCGGTTACTCGAAGCGCAGCAATCGAAAATAAAAATCGATTAAACATAACTTTAATTAACATAATCAGAATATTACTTAAGAACATCAAGTAAGCTTGTAGCATTTATTTTTTATTTCAATAAATCGATTAAACATAACATTAGTTAACTTAATCAGAATATTACCTAAGAAAATCATGTAAGCTTGTATCATTTATTTTTATTTCATAAAAAACTATTAATAATAATCGATTAATTCGATTTTAATCGACTGGTATATCGACCGATCGACACGAACTGCATTTTTTATGGAAGTGTATAGAGTGCCACAAGCGGCACTGTATCTCCATCGGTTAGGGAACCGTAAGTTTTGCGGTATAATAGTGACGCCGCTTCAGCTGCCGTAAAGTTTTTCTTAGACAACAGAAATACTAGCTGCCAAACTCCTGTAGGTCACGTAATAGGTTAGAAATTTAAGACAATCGCGAAGCGCAGCGTAGCGATTGTCTTGAATTTCGAGGTTATTTTTTTTTATTCGACAACAGAAGTCTAACTCCATACAAAAATATCTTTTGAATAATAAGTCGTCTGAACATTATGACAAATAAAAAATATGTTACGGTTCCCGAACAGATTGAGATACAATGCCGCTTGTGGCACTCTATACGCTTCGTACTAGGATGCCGTCAAATTACGGCATCGTAACCGATCGTACTAAGTTGCCGCTTGTGGCACTCTATTCACTGCCTACGCTTTGTACTAGGATGCCGTTATCACGGCATCGTAACCGATCGTACTAGAATGCCGCTTGTGGCACTCTATCCACAGCCTTTTTTTATTGCATATGGCCCACAAAGTACTTTTATATGGCCGCTTGTTTGTTATGTTGTTTTTTTTTGTGCGAATTTTTGCAGTATTGTCATTCTTCGCTGTAATTACTAATTACGTTGAGACTTGAGATAAGTGCATAATCCTTCTCCGGACCCAGAGTTACAAGATGAATTTAACTGTGAAACACTACAGTAGTGAGCCTGCGTCTTACTTAATTTGCATTGTTGTGATGTGAATTGTGATATTTGGACACTGGCTTAGATTAAAACAAAAAGGGAAGATACGGCATTAGCGTCTCGTGAGTGAGCCGCCAAAATTAGGCCTAAAGGCACAATTTCACTTCAGTCACAATTTGCCGAGCGAACACATTGAGCTATTATTACTACGTATAGAGAAGACACCGCTCATCACTACTGTGTTCCGTTCAAGTGCGGCCAGCCGGCCGCACTTCACTCAGTTGCTTGCTAGCTCTTGAGCGTCTAAACTTGTTTGTTTTAAAACGAAAAAAACGGTGAAAACTCATTAAATATGCCCTCGTGTGTGTTGCGATATTGCACTAATAACTCTAGTAATACAGCGAAGTGCAAAGGAATAACTTTCCGTCGGTGAGTAACGAGCAAATCATTTTAAAATTTAATTCAAGCAAAATATTTAGCGGAGACGCCATGTTGCGTCATTTGTCATAGAGTAAAAAAGTTAAGATGTGACATTATGTATGTAACAAGTGTAGGTAGAATTAGTTGACGTTTCTTTTACTGCGGAAAGTAATAATTTTACACATACTTAGAAAATAACTGACTGTGGTTATTACAAGACGAAAAATAGTTATTGAATTTTGTTTGGGATAATTTGTTACATTTTGTTTATTTAATCTTTACGCCTGGGCCGTAAAGATTGGGAAAAATTTATAAAATTTGTACCTACATAAGTTCGTATAATAAGTAATGTCAGATGAAGCAGGAAGACCTCATATCTTATTAATATATTATTGACATCTGATTGATTAAAAAAGAAAAAGATTTTATAAATAGGCTAGTTGACTAAATTTCAAAATCATATTAAAACGATACCTGTTTACCTATTTTATCCTAAAAAATACATAATTTTAAAAAAAAATCGATCATTTATAATATTTATTTTGCGTTTTTATATTCCGATTTCAATTTACCGCAAAAACGCTTAAGACTGCCATGTTGAGTAAATGACGTCACGCCGTACCAAGCATCCGTTTCGTTCGAGGCTTGTTCTATAGAAATATCACTACAATAAAAGACATTTGACACGGTGTGATGTCACGGCTTCTGATTTCCGTTTAATGTCATATTTATGACTGAATGTGTATTTGTCGATTTTTTTCTTTAAAAATATTAATAATCTCAATTTTTTATAATTAATATTTTAGATAATTTGTTTCTATAAATCATAATTGATCATTAGAAACGCCAATCCACCCGATTTATTCTTAGTGGACACAAGCCTATTATTATTTACTTATACATTTTTAGCATTATTTTACTTATTTTAAAATATTACAATTAACAACATTCAATAAAACATAAAAAGTAACTTCCCATTGATTTTTATATTTTTAACAATATTCTCATAATACACGATAAAACTGTACTAATTGTATGTCGCATCTGCGCGCTCGGAGTTATTCTATAACAACCAAGGCCCCTCCCCAACGTATCACGTGATGCCCGCTGTCATCTAGCGGAGCCACAGACAATACAACCAAATAGACCACGCTTAAACGATCTTTAGTACGAAAACAAAATCGCTAAAAGGTTGCGGGTTGCGGGGAGAGGTCACCTAATTTTCATTGGTTCGTTCAAAGACATGTCAAAATTGACAATGTTAGTGATAGTTCACTAGTGATGGGCAAATCTTCCCTTGATATCGATAACTGAACTTATGGGTGTTACGGAAAAATGAAAAAACATGTTAATTACTATTCATATTTATTGTGGTTAGAAAACAAAATTTCTTTTCAACTAAAACATAGTAATACCACAGAATAATATTACAAGCAGAAACGACACTATCGACACAATTGCAATACAATATCACCATACGGTGCACGTCAATACGGTCCAAAATAACTTTGCACCTGTACTCATACCTAAGTCTTTCAACAACCGGGACAATCGAATGTAAATCTTATATCTAAGGCGGTACGAGCGCGAGCCGCTGCATTCACAAAATCCTGCTTCGTAAGCTTGACGTAACCCGGCCGCGTGTTGCTCATATAGGGTTGGTTGAATGCAAATACTGCAAATATAAAGCGCTTGCGCCACGTATCTACCTATAATAAAAAACATACGCTTTTTCGTGGTTTGTTTGATAATGATCAATAAAATACAATATTATTAAGTAAGTAATACTTAACCATCAAACATTGAAGTAGGTGGTTATGCGTACCTACATATTAATACTCTGTAGTATCTACTTATGTTACTATGTCTTACTATATGCTTATGTAAAGTAAGTACAGGCGGCAATGGATCAACCTACATGCCCTACAATCTCGAAATATATTTATGTAAGTAGGTAGGTATTTTAAGCGCTATATAAACAAAATAACAGAACATAAATACTTAGATATTAGTTGACTTGGGCGGTCAGAAGAACTCACGTAGACCAACTAGCGTACAATCCATTTTTCGATCTCGCACACTTACATAAAGACCAGGAGCCGTGATGCCGATTACAAACTAACTAATATTACACTTGACCAACTTGACTAACATATTCTGCCATCTTAAAGATGATGGGACACGTCTACTGAGGAAATGCCTACTAAAGTAAGTAAGTACAAAATCGACGGGCATATGCTACTTTTAAATTACGTCCGCATTGCGCGATAATCGACATTCACGCGGACGAAGTCGTCCCCGGGCCACTAGTATCAAATACAAGATTATTTGCTTTTAATATACATACCTATAAAAACCGTACGTATAGATAAAATTTTGGAAATGCCTGAATCCATTAATCCATTGGTAAATGAAAAAAAACTCACCGATGATGATATTTGATGGTGTAACTTTACCAAGGACTACCGCTATGTTTGGTTTCGTAGAGGGGCATTATTAATGCATAACCACAGTACCTGTCTACTAAACCTAGTCTAACTTTGGACCGCGTTTTGTGTTAAGGTCGACCGCAATCAGTACCTAATGAATAAACTATTTACGAACTTAAAATCTATTCATGCGTGATCGCTGACAAATTGAGTAAATTGACTCAGTAGGTACCTTATATACCTAACCTACAACGATAACTGCATTGAATTTGTCTACTTCTCTCATCAAACTAGTTAAATCATTAGGTATCATATTATTATTAATTGTCTATAAATACTACAAGTACCTACTTGTTTACTTACCTTACAGGATTCTTGGGAAGTCTGTGAAAGGTTAATTCATTATCTTTAAATTTAGTGTTAGTGCATCCGAATGCAGAACAGTAACGCTTTTGTATCACCTTCCTGTGAACTTTCCACTTGCTAAAATAAAAAAATCGGTCGCGTCCTGCGTACTGCGTGCGCCCTGTGAAATGACCACCCGAGAGGAACGAGCGTGTAGGTGAATAAGTTGACCGAATTACGGATTGTCACCCCCCTGGCATCACGTTACTTTGTAGCCAGTGTGGCAGTGCTAGCATCTGAGCGTAGTTCAGCGAAAGCACTGCCAATGGGTTAGGTGTATAGTATTCAAATAAAACAACCAATATTACATTAATTTATATTAATTGTGTTGAATTTAAACAAAAAAAACCCTTTACTTACTAAAGAAAGTAATTTGTAATATTTACCCGACTAATTATTAGTAGGTACTTAACATAAAAGTGTGAAATAAAACAATATTGAAAGAAAACAAAAAATCAGACTGCGTCAAAAATATTAACTGAAAAGCAAAAAAACAAGCTTATGGCGACTACAAGAGACAAGACATGAAACTTAGTGCTGCCACCAATTATTATTGTTTGTGGTTGGGCTAATGTTTTTGGCCTCAAAATTTCCTATTGTATTTTAGCGAAGGTACTGTCACGCTCAGCAGCCTCCAAAATGTTGTAATTTAGTCCATGTAACTTAGGCTACATTTATTATTGAGTTAGTTGAATGTCCATAGTCATAGCGAAAAGTTTCATAACGTTAGCTGTCTCAGTTGCGATATAAATTAGAAAAATGAAAGTAAAAATCTCCATACACAAAGTAATTTCATAGGAAAATACCTATTATTATATAAGGCGCATCAGTAAACGTGTGATGAATTTATATTTATTATTATACAAGCTTTTATTTAAATTAAGTAATCACTATTCCTGAAATAAAATACATGATAAATCCAAACTGGGCTCAATAGTTCGTATGTATACACTATATTGTACAACAAAATTATAAAAAATTGACAATTTATGAATGTTTAGGTATTGGTAGTTCTTATCAAGGTATCAATCAATAATTTATCAAAATACCTAAACTATAATAATAATTAATATTATATAATATATAAATATTCAAAATGTACTTCAATATAAAACTGAACACTGTTGAACCCTTTTAAAGAAAAATTAAAACACTCAAGAAAACAGTATCTTATTTTCAAATATGTTTATTAAAATAAATATGAAAAAGTAGAGGCATGTACCTATTTATCACCTTGTAAAACAAATGTTATCGAAAACTTATTGTTTATGTCTATATTGCGTCTCGTCACTAGTTACTCGTGCCATTATGTCAGAGCGCGATAGCGTTATGTGAATTCAACTACGAAAGAAAGGGATGTGAAAAAAGACATCAACGCGAGCTATTCTATGTGTCTTCCTTATATTTAATTTTGGTAATGAGTTATTTTAATGATTATCAAGGGAATAATCGCTTAACGGTGAAATGTAATTCCATCTTTAGTGAGACTAGACGTTGTGCTACACTTTCCACACCATTTCACCGAACAATACGGCATAATTACCACTTAATTTTATTTTTTTCTTGGGAACACAGCCGCAGCTTTCGCTTTGACTCTCGGCGGCGGAATGAGGAACGAAAAGGGGGAGGAGCCGGCTCTTATGCAGTGTCACTGCCTAACCTTGGCGAATGCATATCCCTGGCAAAGCGTGGTCTATTTGGTTGTATTGTCTGTGAGCGGAGCACAATCTTTGTATGGGACGTCTACTCTATTTAATGTACCTCAATGAGCGAACAGGCTACATCGCACTATTGCGGATATTCTACTGTGTGAATAAGAGAAAGACGCTACTCCGCAGTGGCGTCGGTATCGGTCGTACGTACTCGTCTGTTGCGAAGCGACCGAGACGTCAACGCGCTACTTGCTGACTCCCTCGCGCTGACGTTGAAACTTACCGCTTTGTCTCGCTCGTTCGATTTACACTTCATTGGTGTGCGTGTGTGAGTGTTTGCTTAAGTAGTTGAGTAGGATTATATTTTGAATGACTACAAGTAGGAGCATGCCGTATCTTCCCTTTTTGTTTTAATCTAAGGACACTGGACAACTGGCAAAACTGGACGCTTTAATTAAGTTTTGTGACATTGGACATGCATTGGACGCTATTAATGTATTATTACTATTAATGTACGTACTATTAAGTCTAATTAAGTCAAGCAGACCCATCTTCAATTATTTTTATTTATTTATAAGCATGCGAGTCTGCTGGCTTACAGCTTGGGCCAAGACGCCAGCAGACTAACAATATTATCACCACAAAGTACGGTACCTATAATAATAATATTATTGATTTATAATTTATATACATGTGTACAATCAAAGATACCTACTTACTGCTGGTAGAATTTTGCACAAATTGTGCTGCTTGTGATTTGGCCGGAGTATTAAGTTAATAGTATCATTTAAGTATTGTATTAGTATTTTCTGTGTACAATATTTATGACTTTTTTATCAAATGCATTTACTTAAGTTATGCTGTTTTGTTTTTCAGATATATAGGTGAAATACCATACCTATTGTCGCAAACCAGCTGATCAGCATCACAAACTAAAGGTATTTATATTATTATTATTATTCTCTTTATATAATGTGTACAATCTTAAGATAAATGTTTACAATATTTCATAAAAAATAAAAAAACATATTTACAGTATAAAATATTCTAAAAAACTTAACCTAGGCTGCCACCGGCAGTGGGGATAGACCAAAGCTATCGGTGGGTAGGGCTGCAGAATGAGGAACCTCCTGGCAATACGTGCCTTGTCACGGAGTACTGCCTTTTGTATCTGACCCTTGATCAAACTTTTCAGCGAGAGGCTCTTAGCTATAAGACCGTTTGCCAAATCGATTATCGGTACAATAATGATTGAATCCACATCCCACATATTATTATTAGTTCACTTGCATGTCATGTTGTAATAAGTTTTTTATTTGCAGATACAAGGAGACAACCGCTAGGTTTTAGCCTATTTTAAATAATTCAGAAAGAAATAAAAAAACCATAAGAGTTAAATATACAGGTTAAGAAATCGCAGCAAGAACAAGATTAGCTAGTGCCATTAAAATGTCTGATAATAAAGGTTTACAGAAAGTTACAGGAAAAATGAGTTTACCAGCAAAACTATTTACAGAAATTCAACATAGAGAAATAATGAAAAAAGCAAAGGGTCGTTGCTTCACAATTGAAGAAAAATGTTGTCACTCTCATTTTATAATATGCTCTTCTTTCGAAATGTTTCACATTGCCTTCTGCAAAATCCATAAAAAAACCTTTTAGGAAAAATTTAAAAATTACCTGGTGAAATACACAAAAAAGTATTTTTTGTAAAATGGGCGATTTTCCGAGATAAAAAAAAAAGAAATTGATTCGTAAATGACTTCATAGATGGCGCTTAGCATAGATTAGTATGGCGCATGGTAAAAGGCGGGTTCATGAAGAGCACGTGTATGGCTGCGTAATATTTATTCTATTCCAAAATAGAAATAGGTTCTGGATGTCCTGAATATAAATAGGTAAGGATTTACTATTTTTTTATTATTTTGGTAGACAAGTAAAAGTGTAGAATTTATTACAGCCCTTAGGTAGGTACGGTTGGTGGCCGGCTTTTATAAAACGACATCTATCGGGTGTTTTTGAACTAATTTTTACTTTTTAATTTGGGCTGTCAGAAAATCGCCCATTAAAGCACACTTCTGAGCAAATCAACAAAGATGAATGTTATAAATCGAATTTTGTGCGGAGATTTAAAATATGATGGGGATGATTATTCTAAAATGTAAACTAAATTGTATTATGCGAAACATAAACATAATAAATATAGAAAATGAATTGTCGTTTTATTTCTAAGTTCCCAAACTGGCTGTTGCATGCAAAACCTTGTAAATCAGGCTGGTTTGATTTCATGCTGAGTGAATTTCACTTACATTGAATTTATGAAATCATATCAGCCTGATTTACAAGGTTTTGCATGCTTTAAAAATTAAAATTTAGCTCCTATTATACCTATAGGTATGTATATTGGTCAAAAGTTGTGGAATAACACCACGAGAAGAAGCCAGGTTTAAACATGTTGGCAAAAAAATCCGCGAGATGGCCATCTATTTCCGACAGTATTACCTTTATCTATGGATTAAATCCTCTTTGGATGCAGTGCTTCCACCTCGGACCAAATTGGTCCGAGGCTTCCACTTTCATGATTTCCTTTCCCCACGCCACAACTGAAACTCAGTGTTGCCACCTCAGATTTTTTCTTTACCCTAACGCTCGGCGAAATTACCCCAAATTAGCACTTTATTTTTTTTTACCCTAAAAATTATAACAATAAAAACAAATCAATTTACTTAAAAATGCAATTTATTAATAACAACAAGCTAGGTACGTTCGGAAACACTTTTTTAATGAATCACTAATTTGCTTGTAAGGAGTTTTAAACATTCTCTAAATTATTTTAGCCTGAAAATTACCCTAAATAATTTTCTACCCTAAAAATACCCTAAACGCGTAAAAATACCCTAAATTTAGGGTAAAATACCCTAAGGTAAGTAAGTAAAGTAAGGTAAGGGGACACTGCTGAGACTTCCCCTTCTCAGGAATTTTTTCCCCTCAAAACTTATTCTGTTATTAAATTACTTTAGGTATAAATAAAATTCAATAAAAATTGTCGTCGCCGTGGGTGGTTTATACTATTAAAGGGGGTTATGCGGTCAGCGAAAATTTTGATGTTGCACGGGGCCCTTCCGGGACTTGGCTGTTCACATGACTAAACTTCCAAATGGTTTGATTGTTTAGGTGTCAAAATGTACAAAGTTTAATGGTTAACATGTTTTAGTGACTAAATGTAAAAGTTCACATTGTATTTGTGATAAATTATGCTTCTGTCAGGGGCGGGGTCCGTGGTAATTCGTAAGCGCCATTCACATTTTTATCAAAAAGTAAATAAAAACGTTTACTTTTTTAACATTCCAAACCAGTCAAGAAATCGAAAAGGTAAATACCCATGTATTTATGATTTTAAGGGAATAATTATTAATATATAATAAATCTTTATTGCAGGCAACAAACTATGTACAAGATGGTAAAAATACAGAGAGGCCCATATAATAAATACCTTACAGACTAACATACATACAATATAAAACATTTTTTGTTAGTATATAACTTATAACTATGTTAGTATTTATTAAGCACCATAATGTGCTGCTCCGGTGATGTTGTCGGGTAATCTCCCGCGAAAACGCCGGTACACCACGCCCTTCGGCCAGAAGTCCTCCTTCATAAAGGTGTCAACCAGCTTGGATGTCGGGACTCGCACCACAAATGCCTTAAGGCTGACATTGTGTCGCGACTCTAGCGGCTCCACCCTCAGAAGGAAGTTGGTTTTCGTCTTGATGTACTCTATCACATCTTGCACGGTGATGGTGTGGTGCAGGCGCGACTGGGGCCCTGTCAGTGCGGTGCCGCAACGGTTTTGGTTCGGCCGGTTATGGCGTGCTCTCTTTCTTTTGACCTTGACGAAACCGTCGTCGTCTCGATCCATGGCATCACGCTCTGACACTCTCTGAGCTTTTAAGCTGGATGCAGCAACAGAGGCGTAGTCACGACGGATGGGCTTCGCTTGTTTGGTGACAGGCTCTAGCGAAGCTGTCACGTGCGGCACCTTGGGCGATGGCGCGCGGCGGGACGGCGGTGGCGGCGCGCGGGGCGCGGCGTCAGCATGCTGCACGGCGCGGGCGACGAGGTCGGCGTCGAGAATGCTGACTCGAAACTCAGTCGCGGCGCATTGACGAATGCACCGCGCAATTATTGTAAAACACGGTCGTAATGTGCACTTAAAAGGTGACCCGGGTTTTATGCTTGGGTTGCATACTTTTTTAATTTTTTATCTGTAATTCAATAACTATCTTGCAATATCTGTCAACAAATGACAGTTTTACAGCCGATAACTGTCAAATCAAACATGACATGACGGCGTTGTTGACATTTACCTTTTTTAAAAGCAAAAGAATTATGGTTTATGCAGCCACATTAGACATTTTTAAAGTAACATGTCTGTTTCTGAAGACTCAGTGTTTCCATATTAAAAAATATGAATAATTAAATAAATCTTATCCGCGATTCGATAAAAATAAGACAAAACATGGTTTAGGTAGCAAATAATATTAGCTTTACTTAATGACCTATATAAATAGAATTTCTATTGTATACAAGATAAGCATTTTTTCTATGAAAATTGCCAGTTCTCCTTTTAGAGGTAACTTCAAGATTTTTTTCTATCGAGCCAAATGTTTCCAATTACGTTTTGGCTTCGTTCATCCCCTCAGACATACGCTCTGTAACACACATTGAAAATTTCAGTGCGAAATATCTAATATATTTTGAATAACAGCTAATAGAAAACAGCCAACTTTTCCATCTTCACCGCCTAAGGCCCCCTAAAATATATTGCATGATTGTGTTACGTTCCGTAACATGCAGTGTTCATAATTATCATTTTTGGTGGCAGTTAAAATGAATATATACTAATGATTTTGGATGAGATCAAAAGGCACGTCAGCTGGTCCCCGTTACAAATGACACATTTGAGGCTAAAAATGTACGTCAAATGTGTAAAAAAATAAAAAAGTAAACAACTTAAGCATAAAACTCCGGGTCTCCTTTCCGCAAACATGATTTCCCCTCGATTTCCCCTATTCATCTCTCTCCCCTTTTTCTTCTCCTCTGGTCCCTAATTTCCACTCAAAAGGGGAATTTCCCCTCATTGTGGAAGCACTGCTAAAGCCGCAGTTCCACATTCGCGCGAGTCGCGAGTCGAATGGCGAAGCGAGGTGCGTGCGCGATAGTGTGAACGCTCGCTCGTCATTCGCCTCGCGACTCGTCTCGCCGCTCGTGACGCTCGCGTTCGGAGCGGTTTTTTGGACGCGAGTCAAAGGGCACAATGACGAGGCAAACTTAGTGTTTTTTTTTTTTAATCTTTCCTACAATCACACCAATTATCTAGCCCAAGAGAAGCTTCGAAGAAACTCGTTAAATGGTTACTAGACAACGGATAAACATACTTAAAATACTTAAATACATACTTATTATACATAGAAAACACCCAGACCCGAGACAATTTAGAAAACAATAATTTCTAAATTGACCCGACCGGGGTTCGAACCCGGGACCTCAGAGATGGCGACACCATGAAAACCGGTGTGCAAACCACTCGACCAAGGAGGTCGTCGTGTTGTTTACACATTCGCTCTCTCGCTCATTTTATTTTTATTGTTGATCAAGCAACATATACTGTATATTAAAAATGGATTAAAGTAACGACAGAGTTCTAACGTTTTGGGAACTTTACCAAGCTCAACCAGTTATTTGGTTTGGTTTCCAAAACATGATTGACACAAAAATAAGCAAAAAATTATTTTTTAATAATCATTGACACGCGAATGCTGTTAAAACGTAGACGTCGTCCATTCTTGCAAGTTGAAGTAGAAAAGAATACCCGCGAATGTGTAAACAGTCACTCTTCTCAGTTTAAGGAAGGCGAATGTTTCGTCAAACATATCGTCGAATGGCGAAGCGAGTAGCGAGCACGCATGTGGAACTGTAGTATTAGATGAATGATTGGTCTCGCTGCGAGCGCGAACAATAATTATAGCATAGAAGTACCGCTATATGGCATAAACAACCTGAATATTGCTACGCTCTGTACTCTTATAGGAAATTGGTAAAAGATAGATATACTTTGGACAGGACGGCCAATTACAAGGTTGTACCAGTTCACAGATCTACTAGGGGTGAAGGAGATATAATATCTATCGATATCGATTACCTATATCAAAAGAGTCGGATTGGGCGGGAACTTTGATTTTTATTTGTTTTTGTTATTTTTTCCCTTAGTAGAATAATGTTTAACTGTTTCGGTAGGCCAGGGGCTCAAATCGTTATCTATCAAAAAACCCCAATTGATAGACCGAACTCTGTGTAATCGAAATAGGTAAAAAAAATCAGGATAAGTCGATGTGATGCTGTCTGTAAAGTCAAAAGCAGTGAGACTATAGAGTATGAACTTTGTACCGCCCTTATGACGGAGGTCAAGTGCTATTATCGAACTGCAAGTGTTTACCGTGATGTACTGCTGAACGTACAATGGTAGTGCAAATTTAAATTTAATCAAGGATAGAGCGACATATAACATTGATACTTTGTAGCTAGTGTGGCAGTGCTAGCATCTGAGCGTAGTTCAGCGAAAGCACTGCCAATGGGTTAGGTGTATAGTATTCAAATAAAACAACCATTAGAATTAATTTATATTAATTGTGTTGAATTAAAACAAAAAAAACACTTTACTTACTAAAGAAAGTAATTTGTAATTTTTATTCGACTAATTATTATTAGGTACTTAACATAAAAGTGTGATATAAAAAAATATTGAAAGAAAACAAAAAATGTGACTGCGTCAAAAATAATTATTATTGTTTGTGGTTGGGTTAATGTTTTTGGCCTCAAAATTTCCTATTGTAATTTAGCGATGGTGCTGTGATGGTGCTGTTACGCTCAGCAGCAACAGATTTTGTTAATTGTGGTAACAGCGAAGTTGCTGAAGTCGTAGTGCTTGATAGCTCAGTTGTGTGTGTCCTGGAAAGTAAAGAATATCTATGAGTACACAATTCTTTACTTTTCTGCCTGCCTTGAAACGGTGTAATGGTAGGTATGTATGTACAGTGGAGAACGGCCATGGCCAACCAGTTGGGAAAAATATTACTACATAATTATAGTATACGCCGATGCTTTAGGGGGTGGAGATTATCCTATCATTTTGAACACATTATGTTATGACGACTTTAAGAAATTTCAAAAAAATTACCTTCTCATACAAAATGGTGCTCAGTTGATTAATTTTTAAACGAATGATCAAAAAAAATATTTTATTGATTAGAGGCTAGAGGCAACTTAGGAACCTTCAAGCAGAGCGTGTAGCTGAGGTAAATATTATACGACTTTGTTTGACCGTCACTCACCAATTCATCATCTCTCAGTTTACGTCATTTGTCGTCACTAGTAAAACACCCGACAGTAAAATGTTTTGAACAAACTCGATGGCGTTTTTTAGGTGTCCAACCATCTTCGGGAGACACTGCAGCAGTCCACTGTGCACGTCGAATTTCATCCAGAGGAAATCTAAAACATTTAAGTGAACATTACGATTACTTTTTAATTTATCGATACTTAACATTTTTACAACACATTCATAACATCTACGATGAAATTGTAAAATGGATTTTAAACTCTTAGAGAGAATTTAACTATTTATTCCAATATAATATAATGAATGGTAACTGGTAATACTTAGTCGAACGAAGATATAACTATAAAAACCAAACAACGGTAAATAAACATAGAAATATCACTTACCAGTGGAAGCCGCCTATTTCGCCGTTATTTTCTTTATTTCCTATGCGAGATTAACATTTCTAAACGACGCACGCCATAGTTCATCACTCACTTTTAACAGTATTTTGCAACAAAATTTCAGTATTGAATTCAGAGAAACTTTATTTACTCAAAAAGAACATAGTTCACTTAAATGAGCTTATAGTATTTAACTTAAAAAGTAAGTACAATCCAGCAATACGCACTTTAAACAATATTTTTATAAATAAACTCTTTCAATTTTAATTTGAAAATGGTTAAGAGTCGCACTCTTTTAAATCATTAGGTAAGTCGTTATATAGTTGTGCTGCCCCCTCAAACATTATGTTCCTTCTACCCATTGATTCTACCGTGGATAATTCTAGGGATTGGGGTTTTAATTTTATTATTGTTCCTTAAATTGTGTTTATAAGTCCTCTTAGTGAAAGTTATTTCTGAATGTAATTTGCTTGTTAATAATTTTCTTACTAGAATACATGTTGCATAAGTGTACATTTGTTTAATGTTTAGAAGTTTGGTTTTTTGGTAAAGCAACTTTGTATCCATACGCCGATCATATTTTAATAGTGTCTTGATCACTTTGTTTTGGGAAGTTTGTAAATTTTTCAAATTTGATTTAGCAGCACATCCCCACACTTCAATAAGGTATTCCAAGTTAGACTCTACTAGCAATTATATATGGTCATGCGAATCTAGGCACGGATACAGCCTACAGCCTTACGTAATAAGCCAGTTAGTGAGGTAAGTTTTCCTTTAGCATATTGAATATGACTTCTCCAAGTGAGTTTGTCATCTAAATATAGTCCCAGGTATTTCTCTTTGTAAGTATGATCGCTTAATAATTTCATCATTGATGATAAGTGATGGATGTGCTTGGATTTTTTTGTTTTTTGCCAAGAATATAACATATGAAGTTTTTGTTGCGTTAATGGTAAGGAGATTACTTTGACACCAGCCGTTATAAATATGAATGCCATTTTGTGCTTCTCTGATAAGACTTACGTACGATACACGGACCAAAATAAAAAAGGCAAGTATCGTCTGCATACATGGTAATATCCCCCGACAGTCCTATGGTAGTAACATTATTGACATAGATCAGGAATAGTAAAGATCCCAATATGGAACCTTGAGGTATGCCACATCTTATTTGTTCATAATCACTACAAAAGTCTCCTATTTTTACGATCTGTACCCGATTATTCAAGTAAGATTTAAACATTTGTTGCGCCATACCCGTAATACCCAAGTCTTCTAGTTTTCGTAGTAATATTTCGTGGCTAACAGTATCAAACGCTTTTTTTAAGTCAATGAAGATACCTAAGCATACATTTTTTTTGTCCATGTTGTTTTTTATTTTTGTAAAAAGATCTATTGTAGCTGAAAGCGTATTTGATTTGCTTCGAAAACCATATTGTTTATCAGTTATGAAATTTATAGTATTTAGGTATGTGATCGTTAACTCTATTATAAATAATTTTCTCAAAAATCTTGGAAATCACGGGCAAAACAGAGATGGGCCGATAATTCCCCGGGTCTGTTCTACTGCCAGATTTGTATATAGGTGTTACCCTAGCTATTTTCAGGCTATCAGGAAACACACCAATAGCTAGACATTGATTAATACATTTTGTAAGGTCTACAACAATAAGATTGGCTATGCACTTGATTGATTTAGTACTTATTTTATCAATACCTGTACTAGTGTCCGCATTTAGATTATTTATAATTTTAGTAACTTCATCTATTGTGCAAGGTTTTATCTCAGACATATTAATAGTGCATTTGTTATCTCCATACGTTAATATGTAAGCAGTATTATTTTGGGACAAATTAGGAATTAGTTGTGATAATTGGAGACCAATAGATGAAAAGAACCGATTAAATATTTTACAAATTTGAAAACCATCATCCACAATGTCAGAACCCAACACAAGCCTGTGTGGAGCACAAGTATTTTTAATTTTATTTGCAGATAAAGTATTTATTAAATTCCAAGTTTTTTTAGAGTCCTTTATATTAGCATTAAACGCTTTATTATAATATTTTTCTTTAGTATCTTTAATCAATGTTCTCAGTCTATTTCTTATAGCTTTGAATTGTTCTGTTTTAGCATTGTCTGTCTTCTGCTCTTGCCATAGCAAGTTTCTTTTCTGAATTCCTTTAATTATGCTTTTATTAATTTAGTCCTCTCTTGGTAAAGGAGATGTTTAATTTTGTATGGAGAAAATGCCAACACCATGTACACAATACCAAAATGTAGCTAATTAATGGAATAAGCTTATTCAAAATGATTTTCTTCAATTAAATGAATAGTTTTCATGTAGAATTTATTTTAAATAACTAATTATAGCAACTTTCGTGATCGCAGGCGGTAATCTGTCAACGTCATGTGAGATGTCAAGTAGCTGTCAAAACAAAAGTAATTTTCTTTTTCGTAGTAGCGTAGTACCTACCTACGTACAGCATTTTGGTCTTTATTAATTGTTTTCTGTGATTTATTCCAATACTGACATTGATAATGTTACTTATAAATTAACTTACTCTTGGCCAGGCCAAATCGAGGGATTTTTACTAGCAAAGCATGTATTTCTATTGGTGTAAGTATAAAAGAGAAATAGACAAACATACATCTGCCTGCTGCTCTGCACAACAATGCAGTTTTCTGAGGCATCCATTCCATCTGTAGACCTCTTAGATTAAAACAAAAAGGGAAGATACGGCATTAGCGTTTAGTAAGTGAGCCGCTAGAATTAGGCTTAGAGACCTAAAGACACAATTTCACTTCAGTCGGAATCGGTCGTGTACGTACGAGAGACGGCAAGGCGCGTCAGTTGAGTAATTGAGCAGGACTATATTTTGATTGACTGCAAGTAGGCACATGCCGTATCTTCCCTTTTTGTTTTAATCTAAGGTAGACCTATTGTTTTCTTATTGGAGTAGGCATATGACACTACTAGTAGTGCCTAGGGTAACAAACGAGTACAACAAACATTATGAGGAACATGTTTATCTTTATTTGCCTGCCTATAACTGGGCACTAGGAGATTACCCAGATGAGCCTGTTTTTATAGGTACTTAACATAATTTTCCTTTTCCTAAAAGGATTGGTCTCAGATCTCTGCTAGTAGGGAGGAATGGAAGAAGGGAAGGGTGGCCTTTTAGTCGCGTAGCCGGACAAAAATTACTTACGATAATTCTAAAACTTTTCGTTTTTGCTGAGTGGATAGAGTATGTGGATTGTGAGCTATTTTTAAAAAGTTAGAAGTTTTATGACTGTGCTTTAGGTATGGTTTAGGTATTTCATAATATTTCGTGTAACGTAATGTATATAATATTAAAGTTTGATATGTTGAGTGTTTCATAATAAGAACTATCTTATCTTTGTGTTGTAAAAAGTTTAGAAACATAATATATGTGGAACTATGAAAATCACAAAATCACTCTTTTTGTCTTTGAATAAAATTTTAAAATTTATGAAATAATATTTAAGACTTTCAGTGGTTAGTGGTACACATGTTGAACAAAGTTTAGAAAGTTAAGTGGTGTGCTTCTTTGATCATTTCATTTTTCTTTCGTAGCACACGCAATAACAAATTAAAATTGACAGAATCGCTCATACATGTCCTTTGTAATACTATTTTATACCACACAAAAAATTAGAAACATACATACAGTGCATTTTGTTTAAATCACGAATAAAATATTTCGCTAACGTACGTTTCTTTATGCGGACGCGGGCGGTTGCGGGCCGTGCGGGCGCGGCGCGGCGGTGGCGGCGGGCAGGCGCGGGGGTGGGGGCATACCTACCTACACTCTATATGAATGATAATTCAATCGTCACGTCAGACGAGTGGATACATGGCGAACATAATACAAGAAGACGTAATGCAGAAAAAGTAAACTAAGTACCTTAACCTACTTACTTTACATCTTATGATATCAATAAAAACATTATTAAATGACTAGTGTTCAGTAGTTAGTACTTACAGATCGCGCAATTCTTCTTTCAGATAAGATTATTCTACAATCATCCGAAATTATTCTTTCAGATAAGATTATTCTACAATCATCCGAATTGGATGAATGGAATGAAAACGTAAACACGCAATAATAAATTAAAATTTACAGAATCGCTCATCATGGCCTTTGTAATGCTATTTTATACCACACAAAAAATAGAAACATACATACAGTGCATTTTGTTTTAACACGAATAAAATATTTCACTAAGGGGGGATTCTACCAAACTGGAATAAGGTCTTATACCTAGATTAAACGCCGAATTTGTATTGACTAATCTCGGAGTAAGTCTTATTCCAGTTTGGTCGAATCCACCCTAAATACGCGATTGGGCATGCAGGACGTGGGCAGGTGGATTTGGGCATCAACTCGTTACACCAAAATTTTGTTCTAACTGGTCACACCGCCAAAAGCAGTATTATTTGTTTCAACCCGTCACAAGTTGATTTATTTCTATTAGGACACATTGTAATTTTTGTAGCTATTGCTGCTACTTACTTTATTACTGCTCTTTAATGATTTCTTGCAGTAAGCCGACGTTATTATCTTATTTGCCCCTGCCCCTTATCTGTGCATAATACCATAGAATATTTACATAATAGTACAAGTACAGAAGATTCACTCCGCAAAGTCATTTAAATAAATAGCGACTCTTGCTAAGACACAATAAAATGCAATTCAGGTCGCACACCGCTCCCTTATCTACAGTTAAATTCACCTAGAAGTTGCCTCTCTTTCTATCGCGTACTCTTATCTCTTCTAATGACTTTTGGGTTGTCTTCTTTTAAGTAATAATTAATCTGAATACTTACTTAATTTACTACAAGTTATGGTGTTTATAATGTGTACTTAAAAGTGAACAAATTACCATTTCAAATAATCCTAGGCTAGGTATGTCAGTACAGTCAACGCCACATCAGACTACCTAAACGGTAATATAATATATTTTACTGTGCTACCTATACATGTTTATTTGCACCACCAGTGACACTCTGTGTACGTGAGAGCTCGAGCGCTGGTGACCTTGAGCAGAACGTATAAACACTAGCGTTTAATACCGAAATGGAATTTAGACTTTTGCCAAAGAAGACGTATGTATAATTATGTTACATAGTATGTTATAAAACGTAAAGTAGTATTAGCAGTTACTCCATTAAGTAAGTAACTACTACGGCTTACAGTCCTGGTACTGTGGAGAAAAAAGGATTCCCGGTACTGCGCTTACTATGGTACCGGGAAAACCGGAAATTTCCGGTACTTTTTGGTACTGAGTTTTTAACCCAGATGTAACTAACGTTTGATTAATGGATCAATGAGCAAATCAAAATATTACACAAAATTTTTATAATAAAAAAATTGTTTTGCTAATTGCTATACTAGCTGTGGCATCACTTTATCGAATGGAATTGGCTAGAGGTCATTCGAGTTGAATGTTGTAAATTTAAAAGAGTCTATATACAATGGATTTTTATCATGAGTGTTTTAAGGTGAGTAAAAAATATAAATTCGTCCAAACCGAGACCGTTCAAACGGCGACAGACCCTTCTCCAACGGATGCCCTCGGCCGAGATTGTGGTATTGGGAGACTGCAATGTCCACCACGTCGAATGGCTTGGTTGACTCAAAACTGACCACGCGGGTAGAGTCGTTCATGACTTCGCTTTGGCCTACAGTCTGTCCCAATTGGTAACAGAGCCTACGTGGATTCCAGATGTGGAGGGCCATGCACCTTTCTTATTGGACCTTCTGCTGACCTCTCACCCAGACGGCTATCAAGTTTCTATTGATGCACCACTAGGCTCATCAGACCACTGTCTGATTCGTAGCACTGTGCCTTTCACAGAAATTTTAAAAACGTCGAGTCTGGCATTATAGGTCAGCGGACTGGGATGCGATGGGAGTTTTTTTGCGTCCTACTACGAGTTTGCTTCTCACTGGATGATCTTGATGTCGCCGCCGACTTTATCGTTGATGTGATACTGCAGGGAATGAAACTTTTTAATCCAAACTCTGTAGTTCCCATTGGCGGCAGGTCTCAACCATGGTTTGGTCGTTGCTGCAAAATGGTGTCTCACCAAAAGTGACAACATTACATGGCCTGGGCTAATGCGGTGTCATCAAAGGATCCAAACACCAGTGCGCTCAGGAAGAGGTACAACTTTGCCGCCAGGTCCTTTAAGAAGGACATTGCCAAGGCGAAGTCATCATTCATAAGTGGAATTGGCGAGAGGCTAGTGCGTCTTCCTTCGGGTACGCGTGCGTTCCGGTCTCTCGCCAAAGCTATCTTAGGGAATTTTTGTCAGCCGTCCCTACCACCATTGCACAAGACCGATGACTGCCTGACCCATATTGCAAAGGAGAAAGCCGATCTCTTGGGCACTCTTTTTGCATCAAACTCGCCTTGGACGATGGGAAAAACTCTCCACCAACCATACCGCATTGCGCTTGTTCAATGCCAAACGTCCGGTTCCTACAAAGGTCAGTTCGTAAGGCTCTTTTTTTCCTTGATATCCATAAGTCGAGTGGGCCTGGTGCAGTTCCTCCCATGAGTTGGCGCTGGTTCTAACGCGCGTTTTCCGGCTCTCTTACACTACTGGCGTTGTCCCGAGCTCTTGAAAGACAGCCCTTGTCCACCCGATTCGAAAAAAATCGATCGCTCAGATCCGTCCAACTACAGGCCAATAGCCATCACCTCTTTGCTCTCCAAAGTAATCCCAACAAGTCCCACAGGGGTGTGTGTTAGCCCATTCTCTGTTTCTTCTGCATATCAATGACATGTTGCATAACAACAGCATTCATTGCTACGCGATTGTCAGTAAGGGAGTAACGCTCTACACTGGACGAGCTAATATTTCTCGGGAAAGCGTCATCGAGAGCCGGAATAAACTTGTGACTGACACCAAGAACATGTTAAGTCATGTCTTGAATTGGGGCCGACATAACTTAGTCCACTGTAACCCCTCCAAAACACAAGTTTGCGCATTTACCGCGAAAAAACATCCCTTCCTCGTACCTCTGAACTTTTGAGGGAGCTCTCCCTTGATACCAATCCGACTATTGGAATCCTTGTCGTCGATGTTTCGAGTGACGTTCAGTTTCGAGGTCATTTGGAAGGTAAAGCTAAATTAGCAAACAAAAAAGAAATTATTTAAATGGAATTATCAAATCATTGGAGTGCGATGACGATGAAACCGTACGGTGTAGGGTACGGGTACATTAGTTACAATTTTTTCCCCAGAAAAAGTACCGGTTACGTTACGGTTGAGAACTGTGGAGACAAAAATTTGGTAACGCTACGAAATTTGTATGGTTTTCAACTAAGAGCATTAGCCGAGGTTACCGGTGACGACTACCGCAAACGCGGAGCCTAATATTGGCGTAATTTGAAGTTATAGCAAAAGTACCAAAAGTACCGAATTTCCCGGGAAACAAATTATCAGTACCGGTACTGCGTAAAAAGTCAATTTCCCGGGAAATACCAGGAATTCCTGGGAGCAAGCCCTAGTAACTACCAACCTAGTTAGGTACTTGTAAATTGTAATAATATCGGTAGGTACTTAATAATTGCAGGTGACTAGTAGAATTGATATTATAATACTTAATTAAGTAAATAGGTACCTACGTACTTATGTAGACATACAGACGCAGGGGGACTGTGTTTTATAATTAGTAGGTACCTAGGTAGTGATGAATGATTTAGTGATAATAAGAGTACCTACTTACCATACTATAATTTAGGAAATACTTTTGCATACTTACCTGAAGCTCTTAATTGATTAATTGTCAAAAAAACACGTAAGGGTTGTGGAAAAAACTTTAATCGTATGATGTGGCCCTAGCTAGATACGCAATTCTATAGCCTATTGTAATCATGCATCTTAAAAATTATTTTCCTATTATTGTGATTTGTGAACATGACAGGATGATAGGTTGATTAACCAAAATGAAAAATAAACAGATACGTACTTAATCATTTGCAGTTTTTATTTTTAATTAAGAATATGTTACATACTCATCCGTTTACGTTACGTACGTTTTCATCCCATTCATCCAATTCGGATAATTGTAGAATAATCTTATCTGTAAGAAGAATTGCGCGATCTGTACTTAACTACCTACTCAAAACTTGTCATTTAATAATGTTTTGTTGTCAGCTAAGATGTAAAGTAAGTAGGCAGGTACTTAGTTTACTTTCCTGCATTAAGTCTTCTTGTATTATGTTCGCCTTGTATCCACTATTCAACTCGTCTGACGTGACGAGTGGATTATCAGTCATATAGAGTGTAGGTAGGTATGCCCCCACCCCCGCGCCTGCCCGCCGCCACCGCAGCGCCGCGCCCGCAGCCGCCCGCGTCCGCATAAAGAAACGTACGTTAGCGAAATATTTTATTCGTGATTTAAACAAAATGCACTGTATGTATATTTCTAATTTTTTGTGTGGTATAAAATAGTATTACAAAGGACATGTATGAGCGATTCTGTCAATTTTAATTTATTATTGCGTGTGTTACGAAAGAAAAATGAAATGATCAAAGAAGCACACCACTTAACTTTCTAAACTTTGTTCAACATGTATACCACTAACCACTGAAAGTCTTAAATATTATTTCATAAATTTTAAAATTTTATTTAACGACAAAAAGAGTGATTTTGTGATTTTCATAGTTCCACATATATTATGTTTCTAAACTTTTTACAACACAAAGATAAGATAGGTCTTATTATAAAACACTCAACATTTCAAACTTTAATATTATATACATTACTTTACACGAAATATTATGAAATACCTAAACCATACCTAAAGCACAGTCATAAAAGTTCTAACTTTTTAAAAGTAGCTCACAATCCACATACTCTATCCACTCAGCAAAAACGAAAAGTTTTAGAATTATCAAAACTTCTTTATGGAATTTAATGTCCCACGACCGGACTATTTGCCCTGCAGTGGGACAATTGCGGCAAATAATAATAATAACAATTATATCTTCTATTAGTTTCATAACATGTAGGTAGAGTTATACTTAAGCTGTTAATTGTAATTGACTGCTAGATTTCAGCGTTTTATTACCTACTGCTGCACCTACACATAACAGAAGAGCAGCACCTCGACCCTTACATCAAATCAAATCTAACATACATTAAAGAACACAACCATATGAGAACATGGTACTAGTCCTAGTGTATGTACTAATATGCAGTGAATAATACCTAGTTAAAGTAACACACCTAAGTAGGTAACTGGCAGTAATGAAATAAAACATTTTTACAATTTATGAAGCATAATTAATGTTTATTTTATTTGCAAACTTGTTTCTGGTACTGCGATAATATTGGGGTTCTCTCGTAACTCCTGGACCATTCTCCAGCATCCCATACATACTAATGCATCCGCTGGAAGCTGAAAAATACAAAATTGTTACCACCTATACTATTATAAAACACTGAAGATATTTTTAATAAACTAAATGAGATTGACTATTTAGTGAATTGTGAGCTCAAAACAATTTTTTTGTCATACCCTCGTACAGTAGAATGAAGATATGGGGCATAGTGTTTCAGGGCAATTATATAAAAAGATTTTTGATAAATAAGACTACTTACTTCTCTTGAAAACATTATTTCTGAGATTATATTTCTCTCAGGACCATCTCCCTACATATGTGTCCGTCTGTGGAGCAAAGAGGATCTGCACCCCATGCAAACCTTTCTATCATACGTGATTGCTTGATCCTCGTTCCTATCAACAATTACGTTCTCTATTTGCCTCACAGCATTGTTTGCAGCTTGTCTGCGAATATTTCGCTGAGCAGCCACCCAACAAGCATAGCAAACACGTCCACTATTAGGTATCTGTAAACAAAGAAATCATAAAATGTGAGGAATGTAAAGTAATGTTTTACATTAGATCACTCACTTGCGTCTCTTGAAAATAAAGCTATGGAAAGATACCTGTCTTGGACTAATTCTTTCTGCGAGTTTATTTCTTTCGGGGCCTTCTAACAATGCATGTGATCTCCTGCACCATACACAGACATTTGAGTCCTGTGATGCCGAAGTTCTAGGAGGCCTGGGATTTTGACTAATGAGTCCCTAAAGTAGACCCAGCATGAATAACGTACTAATCCTCCTTCAGGAATCTACAAAAAAGACCATAATTTAAATCAGTAATTCATAAAAAGATCTAGGTAAGTACTTCAATTATTATTATTTGAACATGAATTTATATTATGTATTAAAAAAGTTAATCAATACCTGTCTAGAATAAATTCTAGCAGCAATCAGTTCACTCTAAGGTCCTTCTGAGATAGAATGTGTTCATCTTTGAAACAATGATCTGCACCAAACATGTTCTTGACGGCTAGAAGCTTCATTTTCAGTTAATGACGTTCCTACTCCTAGTCCTGAGAAACATGGATGACAAACTATTCCATCAGTGTCAACCTAAAATTCAGAAGTTTGTTAATAAACTACTATTTATTTTGTCTTGTGAAGAATGTGTTAGGTTCTAAATAATAGGAAAATAAAAATGCAATAAAAATAGTTTTTCATAAATACTACAGTTTAATGTAAACTGTTACAATAAAAGTATTATCTATCTATCTATCTATCTACATGCACTACTAACCTCATGTCCAACATGTTGTTCCAAGATTAGTAGGTACCTAGTAATTCTATCCCCAGATGCCAGATAATGGTCTACCGAACACATCTATCTGTCCATCACACACAAAGAAGACATTGTTTGCTGCCTGAAATAGATATTATATTTAGTTTAATGTATTTCACTTTGATTATAGTTACTGTTATTTCAATAGAGCAGTGTTCGGAATCTATTTCCTTGTAAAGAAGTGATAGTAAGTATTTTATTAATTCTCTCGTAAATGCCTTATTAAAATACAAAAACTCACCTGAAAACAACGAATGTAGGTAGTAGCAACAATGGTATCAACAATTTAACAGGTCAATCAAATGCAAATCCAAGTCCGGGATAGCAGGCCGAAGTCAATAAGTGAGGCAGCAAACGGTTATCTATCAGGTTATCAGGTAATCGCTCCAAATCAGAAATACCTCAATGAAATCAGCATAGAAAAACAGCACAGCACAAAACCACACCACAACTACCAACTACTCAGAATCATAGTGCTCAGCCAGAATCCACCACCAAAAAACCGGAATGAAAAAAAAAACGCCGGTCTATTTTTTTAAATCATGGTGACAGTTACACTTTTTATTACCTTCTTTACAGCTTTGGACACTTGATTTTAACTCAGGAAGGCATATCGAGTTGCCAGGTTATTGAAAATTATGTTTTCATTTTTATTTTACTACACGAAAATGGTAAAGCATAACGGAATATTACTTTTACCAACTAAATACATGTATTTTATACTATTTTTTGAGTAGGTGTACATGGTCTTGGCATAAAATTAAACATCTCCTTTAGAATTTTTTTTATTATTGTATTATGGTATTGTTCTTTTTAATATTAAGCTTTACAAAGTGTTCTAAATTTTCATAGGAGCAGTTTTTATCTTCATAGTTTGCTTCTTCAATACTTTTGTAAAGTTCATTGTAATTAATAGCTGTATATGTCCGTCGCTGCTTCAATCTGTGATGTTGTTTGAGTAGCTCAACTGTTATCTGTTTGTGATCAGACATAGGCGAGTCTATTAAAGTAAAGTTAAAGGTGTTATCAGTAAGATTAGAGCAGACATGGTCCAAAATAGATCGTTTTGAGGCTGTTTCTCTAGTACAGTTGTCATTATCAATTTTATTTAATTTAGTATAACCTGCTTCTTGCAGCAAGGTCTCTTGTGGTGTCGTTCTCAGTCGTTAGGAGATCAATGTTAAAATCGCCAAAACTATTCCCCTTCCCTTTTTTTCCAATTGCAGTGAGTAGGTTTCCAAAAAAGATTTTGTATTCTTCTTGTCTGGTTTGTAGATAGCTCCTACGTGAAGTGCAAAACTGTGTATATAAGTCCAAAGAAAATGTATATTGTTCTCACACTTCTCCTCTGTAACTTCAAATTTCAAACTGTTGTGAATATATATAGATACACCTCCTCCAATTTTGTTCTTTCTTATGTTGTATTTGTGTGTGTAATTTGGGATGTAAAAAGAGTTTGCCTCAGATGCCGTTCTGAACCAAGTCTCGGTTAATATTACGAAGTGCACTGTGCTATTTATTGATTTGAGTATGCATTTTAACTCATCGAATTTTCAAGCCTTCCGGATACTGTGAACATTAGCATAAAAGAATTTCAAAGACGAAATTTGTGTGTATATTGATTTGTAATCATATTTAATAAAATGATTGTTTTCATTCGTAACTTGTGTATTTAAGAATCGTTTTTTGACTGAGCCTTAACTATTTGAGGTAAGCCCTTTATGTATTTTATTGTAAGTCCAGATTCGCCTCCCTACTCTCGGCGCTTTAGTTCAGCCTGTAAGATCTTTAGGTGTATTTTCTGACTTGGCGTTTGATCAGCGTATAATCGCAGACCATCATTTAGTTTTTGCTTATTACGTAGAAGACATTTGATGGGATCTGCAGAATCAAAGAATATTTTCAAGGGGTGGTTTTTATCGATGCTAAGTTTTCCCAGTCTTACAGTCTTTAGTGGCTTTGGACAGTCTGGGTATATTGATTTAAAAGCATTTAAAGCCTTGTTTATGTCATGTTGTTGTCTTATACTAGCATCCTTGTTGGTCAGTTCGACGACACCCACAAGTAGTATGTTTCTCATGCGTTCATGACGGTCATGAAATTCACGTAAAATATCCTCATTTGTAGCTACGGTTTCAGGGTTGGTTTGAGACTTATTAGACTTTATCAAGCATACATCTTTTTCTAAGTTTGCAATCTTCTGTTGTATTTCAGAATTTTCACCTTTAATGCAAGACAAATCTTTGTATATATTTTCATACTTCAACGATAGGTTTTCAGTAGCAATGTTTAGAGTTTTAATCTCGTCTTTTATTTCATTTAAATCTTGACGTATTTAGTTAATATCTTCTTTTTGATTCTTTGCGAAATCCTTGAAAAATGTCATTATTTCAGTACGGAATGAGTTTAACTCGGTCTTTATTTCAGATTCTGGTTGTTTTCGCTTCCTCGTATTAATATATTCGTCTTCCTTAATTAGAGATTTCAAGTCGGGGCTTGAGCTATTACCGCTACCACTCATGCTTAGTCCACTTTTTGGAGAGTGTTGTACGTTCATATTGTGTTGGTATGGCACAGAACGCGTAGAGCGCAAAATATGTTTTATTACCAAGAGAAGTGATCACAGAATGAAACGGGCCCACCTGTAGCTGTGATGTCGATTCATGTGGTCGTGTAGCACGACAACACGTCGTAGTCGGTCGTAGCACGACGTGAATTCACACAATTATTACTTTTCCTATCTAAACAGAAACGCACGCCAATGATCCATCTACGACAAAATTAAATGTGTCATTGTTGGCTTACAAATTCGATGGTTAGAGCGAGTAACTTAATTTGGTAGTATTAAAAGGTTCCACTGGCTCCACTTTTGACAGATGATGACAGATTGCCTGGTACGCTTTTTTTCTACTCAGACGGTTTCTATCTCGGACCAAATATTACGTGGACAGAGTCTTACGACGTTGCCGCTTTTACATACGTGTATCAAAGTAAAGTATTTGTATCTCTGTCTGTATGACTGTAGTGTGATATGAGTAAAAGAGATAGTGAATGTACGTTTGGCAGCGACGCACTGTCGGTGTGAGACGTATCATTTCATGACCGACTACTCGGTCAAAACATTGCTGTTTGTGCGAATTATTAGTGAAATAATAAGAAATCTTAGCGTTTGTGTTATTTGTGTAATGTACAATTGACATAATGTCTTGTTCAGCTGTTTATTGTTCGCCAAGAACAACAAAAGGAGGTGTGAAAGACCAGGAATTATCATTTCATACGTTTCAGGTCCGTGTTCATACGTTAGTGATTTCTATTAATATGTATGCTTTAATAGGAGTTTTTTAATAATAAAAACGGCAAAGCATTAATTTTTGCTAATTCTAAATCATACTCTATCGTACACTATTCATAAGAATCAGGTTTTAAACCTTAATTAAATGTAATTTAAAGGCTTTGTTTTGGCATAATGATTAGTGATGTACGTATTTGTATATCGAAGCTTTATGGTTATTACTAATATTCTTAAGTAAAATTTTAAACACTGAAAAAAGACGACAACCTCAGGCGGTAATCGAACCACGCACCTTCCGCATTCCGGGCGGCTGCCTTAACCACTTGGCTACCGAGGTCTGGCTTTCAACCGTCGAAATTTGTCAGTGCTTGATGCTTATGTTTTAGTCAACATTGCTTCATCAAATCTAAGAAGTTTTCACCTCTGAGATCCGAAAGAAATATTTTTACAAATATTTGAACATTCGGTTAAGATGAAGCTGCGTTTATAGATTAATGTTTTTATATTTTAGCGTTTTATTAACGCTTAAATATACTTAAGTAAAATTTTAAACACTGAAAAAAGACGACAACCTCAGGCGGGAATCGAACCACGCAACTTCCGCATTCCGGGCGGCTGCCTTAACCACTTGGCTACCGAGGTCTGGCTTTCAACCGTCGAAATT
Organism: Scoparia ambigualis; assembly: GCA_963921215.1. NCBI lineage: Eukaryota > Metazoa > Arthropoda > Insecta > Lepidoptera > Crambidae > Scoparia > Scoparia ambigualis. The sequence continues at coordinate 10,354,843 of OY992507.1, forward strand.
TGTCAGTGCTTGATGCTTATGTTTTAGTCCACATTGCTTCATCAAATCTTAGAAGTTTTCACCTCTGAGATCCGAAAGAAATATTTTTACAAATATTTGAACATTCGGTTAAGATGAAGCTGCGTTTATAGATTAATGTTTTTATATTTTAGCGTTTTATTAACGCTTAAATATACTTAAGTAAAATTTTAAACACTGAAAAAAGACGACAACCTCAGGCGGGAATCGAACCACGCACCTTCCGCATTCCGGGCGGCTGCCTTAACCACTTGGCTACCGAGGTCTGGCTTTCAACCGTCGAAACCTTTTTTCAGTGTTTAAAATTTTACTTAATATATTTAAGCATTAATAAAACGCTAAAATATAAAAACATTAATCTATAAACGCAGCTTCATCTTAACCGAATGTTCAAATATTTGTAAAAATATTTCTTTCGGATCTCAGAGGTGAAAAACTTCTAAGATTTGATGAAGCAATGTTGACTAAAACATAAGCATCAAGCACTGACAAATTTCGACGGTTGAAAGCCAGACCTCGGTAGCCAAGTGGTTAAGGCAGCCGCCCGGAATGCGGAAGGTGCGTGGTTCGATACCCGCCTGAGGTTGTCGTCTTTTTTCAGTGTTTAAAATTTTACTTAAGTATATTTAAGCGTTAATAAAACGCTAAAATATAAAAACATTAATCTATAAACGCAGCTTCATCTTAACCGAATGTTCAAATATTTGTAAAAATATTTCTTTCGGATCTCAGAGGTGAAAACTTCTAAGATTTGATGAAGCAATGTTGACTAAAACATAAGCATCAAGCACTGACAAATTTCGACGGTTGAAAGCCAGACCTCGGTAGCCAAGTGGTTAAGGCAGCCGCCCGGAATGCGGAAGGTGCGTGGTTCGATTCCCGCCTGAGGTTGTCGTCTTTTTTCAGTGTTTAAAATTTTACTTAAGTATATTTAAGCGTTAATAAAACGCTAAAATATAAAAACATTAAACTAATATTCTTTTTATTTTTCTTTTTTTAGGTTCCCAAGATGCTCGGAAATAAGACGTGAAAGGGTTAAAGCTATTAGACGTGATAACTGGGAGCCTACAAAATATTCAAGGCTCTGTTCCAAACATTTTGAAAAATCCTGATTTGTTGACGGTTTATTAATAAAAATCCACAGATCTCGTGCTCTACACGACTTGAAATGGCATTGAAAATGTACCTACTTAATATCGAATGCAATTTTCAGTAAGAACGCGTATTTTTTCTTCCAATATGTTTTTTTTCAGAACCAAAAAAAAATATTTTTTCCATACCAACTTTTCCAAATTATTTTTTTACTCCTCTTGGTCCGTGTCCTCTTGCTCAAAAAGACCGTCATTGTAGCATTCCAAAGCAGGGATAAAATAGTTTTTCTTGCCATAAGGGAAAAAGTATTTTTTTTTAATTTTTGCCTGTTACATGACAATGAGCCTACAAAAACGAAAAAGTTTTTAGTCTTAAGTAGAATAATCATGAATAAAGACTGTGCTAAAACTGATTAAATCTTGGTTTTTATTTACTCCCTCGCTAAAGCTCGGGAGTAAAACTACCTCGTATATAATGGGTCATTTTAGCCTCTTGTTTATCAATCTACTTTTAGATCATCGTATAACCCTTCGAATTCCGCGTCTTTTGAGCTCTCATACGTCCTCGTGGCCGCACGCGAGCCGCCGCGTGATATCGCACCTCGCGCCGCGCAAACTCGCGGCTAAGGGAGTTACTCTACAGCCTCAACCGTCACTAATTTATTTATTTATTTATTTGGGAAAACATACAATACAATGAAGCATAAAGATATTACATAAAAATAGTGCATAGATCAGTAAAGTTTCCACTAATTACTAAATCGTTTAAGATAGATAAAACAAAATTTATATATAACATTAAAAACCTCTAACAAATTTTGACCTTTAACAAAGACAAAAAAAAAGAAGAAATCCGATAACAATTTTACTATTCTCTGCAACAACGTCTAAAAGTACCAATCGTGTCATTAAGAATATCAGTATCCAAACAAAGAGGATATAACCACTACGTTATATCCAAATTGAGTTTATTATAAAGTGAACACGACCGATATAAGAAGGTGTTTGACAAATACTTGGTACTAGCAAAGGGAACACTAAATATGTTTATATTGCGTGAGCTTGCTCGGGGACGTCTGAAATTTACGCAGCTTAAAAGGAAGGGTGAATGTATATTGATATTTAATAACTTTGATGTAATATAATTAATATGGGTTTTAAAAGTTAATTTCTGGTCAACATACAAACCCAGATCTCTCACTACCAACACCCTTTCTAAAACACAATCACTTAATTTATAATTATAATCAATAGTATCTCGTCTTCGAGAGAATGAAATAACATGACACTTTTGAGCATTCATATGTAACGTATTATTTTTACAGTAATCACTCAAACCATCAAGATCGCTTTGCAGCAATGCACAGTCTGAAGGAGATTTATTAACTTTAAAAATATTCATATCATCAGTATACAACAGTACGCACGATTGCTCAAAGGTGGAGGCTATGCTGTTAATATAAACATTGAACAACAGGGGTCCTGGGGAACACCAGAAGTAACAGGCATAAATGTTGAGCAATAACCCTTTATTGTGACAGCTTGGCTACGTTCCCTCAAGTACGATGCCGACCATCGCAACAAGTCCCCATGAATACCCATTTGTTTAAGTTTTAATTTTAAACCCTTAAGTATATTATTTTATAGTAAGTAAACACAAAAACAACGCATAAAAAAACCACTAAAACATAAAACATTAATCTATAAACGCAGCTTCATCTTATGCCGGCACTTCACATGGCGTATCGTGTTCGCGTATTTGCATTATTTGTCCGAACACGGCAATGTGTAGACGGCCTATTTGAATATATTTGCTTTGTTTGCACGAATAAGGCAAACAACGCAAATAGCGAATATGCGTTTCCGTCCACTTGTCGGTTTTTGATCACACATTAAAGGAATCAAATAAGGCAAATATTTGCGTCGGCCGTCCACACTTGGTTCTGTTCAGAAGCGCGCGTGCGGCTGTCCTGTTCAGACGTGTTCCGTTTTTTATACGTAAACATAGTAAAATGGATTGGACAAACGAAACCGTATTGCGATTTTTGGAATTATACCAAATGCATCCTAGTATTTGGGACCCCAAAAATGCCTCTCATAAAAACAAAAACCGAACACGTTGCATTAATCGATATTCAAAATAACTTAGGAGAACCCTGCACAATAAAAAAACAGGTGTTGGCTAGCCGCATTCAGATAAATATAATAAGCTGCTGCCACTGACACGTCCATCACTGTTGCATTCAATTTGTTTGTGAACAAGCAAATATGGTGAATATTTGCGTTGTTTGCCCGTATAGGCCATGTGTGGATGGCTTGTTTGACGCCAAGCGATGTGCCAGATTATTTGGGCAAACACAACGATATCGCCACACGAACACGATACGCCAAGTGAAGTGCCGCCATTAACCGAATGTTCAAATATTTGTAAAAATATTTCTTTCGGATCTCAGAGTAGAAAACTTCTAAGATTTGATGAAGCAATGTTGACAAAAAACATAAGCATCAAGCACTGACAAATTTCGACGGTTGAAAGCCAGATCTCGGTAGCCAAGTGGTTAAGGCTGCCGCCCGGAATGCGGAAGGTGCGTGGTTCGATTCCCGCCTGAGGTTGTCGTCTTTTTTCAGTGTTTAAAATTTTACTTAAGTATATTTAGGCGTTAATGAAACGCTAAAATATAAGACATTAATCTATAAACGCAGCTTCATCATAACCGAATGTTCAAATATTTGTAAAAAAAAATTTCTTTCGGATCTCAGAGGTGAAAACTTCTAAGATTTGATGAAGCAATGTTAAATAAAAACATAAGCATCAAGCACTGACAAATTTCAACGGTTGAAAGCCAGACCTCGGTAGCCAAGTGGTTAAGGCAGCCGCCCGGAATGCGGAAGGTGCGTGGTTCGATTCCCGCCTAAGGTTGTCGTCTTTTTTCAGTGTTTAAAATTTTACTTAAGTATATTTATTCTCCCCATCCTTACTTACGGTGCTCAAACATGGTCTTTGACGGCTCAGCAGAGGTCTAGACTCGAGGTGTGCCAGCGGGCAATGGAGCGCAGTATATTGGGTGTCCGCCTAACGGACCGTATAAAAAATTCAATTCTGCGCTCAAGGACCAAAGTTCAGGACGTCTATCAAAAATCTGCCCAACTTAAATGGAATTGGGCCGGGCACGTTTACCGCATGCCAGAGGAACTTTGGGCCAAGGCCACTACCGTTTAGGTACCTCCCAATGCTAGAAGGCGACGCGGCAGACCGAGGCGAAGATGGCGTGACGAGCTGGACGCATATCAGCCAGATTGGACCACTGTGGCGTTAGACAGAAAAAAGTGGAAAGAAGGAGGGGAGGCCTTTGCCCTGCAGTGGGACGAAATAGGCTGGCAATAATAATAATAATATTTAAGCGTTAATAAAACGCTAAAATATAAAACATTAATCTATCAACGCAGCTTTATCTTAACCGAATGTTCAAATATTAGTAAAAATATTTCTTTCGAGTCTCAGAGGTGAAAACTTCTAAGATTTGATGAAGCAATGTTGACTAAAAACATAAGCATCAAGCACTGACAAATTTCGACGGTTGAAAGCCAGACTGGACGGACGACATCACGGGCGAATCGCACTTTCAGCGAAAATGGAGAAAAATTCTTTCCCTACTGGAGCAAACGAAAAAACATTTCCAATGTTAAAAAACAGTGCCGACCATTTTTGAAGGTTATCCATCTTACTATCAATCGGTAAGATTAGGTGATGTCACTACTACTACATTGTTGCCCGTAAATGTTTACTAATGGAAATAGGCCTTCTTCCGAATGGGCACTTATTTATGATGTTGTATTGATTCTGAAGTTTTAAAGACTGTAAATTTTAGATTGTTATTGCCATTTTATCAATTTTTTTATAATAGAAGGAGGCAAACGAGCAGGCGGGTCACCTGATGGAGAGTAATCTCCGCCGCCCATAGACACCCGCAACAAACACCAGAGGAATCGCAGATGCGTGCCGGCCTTTAAGGAAGGAATAGGTTTTAGAAAGGAATAAGAGTTGTGAGGGGGGGAGGGTGTAGACCTCCGGAACCCATACTGGCCGAACGAAACACAACAGCACCTATTTCACACCGGATAATAAAATGTATTACGCCGGGCGAGCCGGCCCAATGCGTGCTGCAACGCAGCGTGGCTCTACCACTCAGTCAGTGTCACTCATTTAGCACCACCCAGGGGTCACTTTCAGGGTCTCAAGGGTAAACTTACGGACGCGAGTAACTTTAACCCCCAATTATAATAACGAACTAGGTAGACACCACATTAAAGTGATTATATCGATATACTAGTCACATCCTTAGTCACGCACACATGTACAGATAGAAAGCTGCACACTAACAAATGACGGACATGCTAAAAATCCAAAGACTCTGTCCATTGTGATGTGATATTTGGTCCGAGGTTTCTATGCTTTAGTTATTGTTCTGAGATTAAAAGGCTCCAGTGGCTCCAGTTTTGACAGATCGCCTGGTACGGCTTTTTCTACTCAGACGGTTTCTATGCTTTAGTTAATGTTCTGAGGTTGTAAAATCTATGCCCAGAAGGTGGCCTCTGAATATTTGGATTGCATCATAGTGATCGGACTATGAATTCGGTCCTGCCCTGCCTGACCTAGTTTTTCGGACCGGATCGGATTCGGATCAGACTAAAGCCGGGTCCACAGATTTTGAACAGAACATTGTTCAAAAACATAAATAAGGGGCGTGGCCTAAATGTTTTATCGAACAAATACACTTGAAAGTGTTTGCCGGAGTTTGTGGAAAACATCCCCCGCGTTCGTCTGCGGGGGGAGGGGATCTTTCATTTTACGTTTGATTTTGACGCAGGAAGACGTTTCGCTCATGATGATGAAGTGCATTGTCGAGTGGAATGCAGAGGCAACACTAGAAATTCATAATGTTGATTCGTGAAAGACCCGTAATATGGGACGTGACATCGAATCAAAATAAAACAAAAAACAGATGCCTTCGCGGTAATGGCAGAGATTAAGGGTACTTCTGTGAATTCTGTCATCACAAAATGGTTGTCTCAGATCACAATTATATTCAATCGAGAAAAAATTTATGTAGGTAAGTTCTGCCACGAAAACTATTTCTGTTATTTCTTTCTAGAACTAAATCCACCACAGCCAAAACAATGTTCACGTCTTTCTCGTCGCTGCTCATTTTTTAATGTGAATTTTTGTTCACTCACAACTTCACAACTTTGTTTACTGAACATTGCTAAAGTCGCAGCAGACGGGAAATGTTTAGAACAAAAAATGTTCATGAACAATGTTCTGTTCAAAACATGTCGCAGCGGACGCGGCTTTAGTCTTATGCCGGGTCCGCTGCACCAGATTATGCCACATTATAACTCAATGGGCCACGCCCCTTATTTATGTTTTCAAACAATGTTCTGTTCAAAATCTGGCGCACGCAGCGGACCCGGGGTCACACTGTTTTTGTTTTGATAATAACCTAACAACCGGCATCTCAAAATAATAGTAACGTAAAGTAATAATTTTCATATAGTAAATGAAGGAAGACCATGTTGTATGCATCCCTTTGCCTTTACGCCTCAGCCTAGAAACCGGTGATTAGACGAAAAAAAAACTGTGTATTTTGTAGTGTTTTTGTGGATAAAAGATCTCGATGTGGATATTAATCACGGTTGGTAGATTGGGGGTTTTTTTCGCAATTCTGGGGAAAAATAAAGTTCTTGGGGAAATGAAATGTTTGGGGAAATAAAACTAAGCAAGAGGAATTTTGGTTGGATTAATTTTGGAAATTTATTTTCTATTGTCGCGCGGGAACGGATACACATCAACATCAGTCATGAGAAATTTAGCTCTTTGAAGAGATGATAGCTATATAGCTTTTTACCTAGTCAAGAGCTATATAGCTCTTCTAGCTCCTTAGCTCATTTAGCTCAGTGTAGTTCATGAAGATAGTAGGCTCTTGAGTCGTTTATGTGTACTGTTCAGGAAATAGCGCGATGCGCAACGTACTGTCTTGAATTTCGAGGTATTTTTTTTATTACACAACAGAAATCTAGCTCCATACAATAATTAGAATTTTTATATCAAAATTTTTTTTCTTAAAAAAGAAAAGTAATTTTTTTTTGGTAAGTACATCGGATACCGCTCAGGCTCTTGCGTGGATGTACAGGGGGGCTAAAATTTCGTTAGATTTTACGCACCGTTTTCGAGTTAATCACGTTTTTATAAAAAGTTACCTTAAAAAAAAAATTAAGTTTTTAAGTTTTAAGGCTCCATATAAAAATCAACAGAAAATTTTGTCCTGCACCCCCTTTGCGACACCTGTGTAAACATGTTTTAGAACTTTTATTTCGCTTTATTTCCTGTTTAAAAATAATGGGGAAAAAAGTTACCTAACATATCATTTTGGGGAAAAAAAATTTCATATATGGGGAAATTTTAAAAACTGAATCTCACGGTTGGTAGATAGGGGGTTTTTTTCGCAATTCTGGGAAAAAATAAAGGTCTTGGGGAATTTTTGGGGAAATGAATTCCTTGGGGAAATGTTTGGGGAAAGAAAACTAAGCAAGGGGAATTTTGCTTAGAGTAATTTTGGAAATTTATTTTCTATTGTCGCGCGGGAACGGATACACATCAACATCAGTCATGAGAAATTTACCTCTTTGAAGAGATAATAGCTATATAGCTCTTTACCCAGTCAAGAGCTATATAGCTCTTCTAGCTCAGTAGCTCATTTAGCTCAGTGTAGTTTATGAAGATAGTGGGCTCTTGAGTCGTTTATGTGTACTGTTCAGGAAATAGCGCGATGCGCAACGTACTGTCTTGAATTTCGAGGTATTTTTTTTATTAGACAACAGAGATCTACCACATACAAAAATTAGAATTTATATATTAAAATATTTTTTCCTAGAAAAAAAAAGTATTTTTATTTGGTAAGTACATTGGATACCGCTCAGGTTCTTGCGTGGTTTTACAGGGGGGCTAAAATTTCGTTAGATTTTACGCACCGTTTTCGAGATAATCGCGTTTTTATAAAAAGTAACCTTAAAAAAAAATAATTTTTTAAGTTTTAAGGCTCCATATAAAAATCAACAGAAAATTTTGTCCTGCACCCCCTTTGCGACACCTGTGTAAACATGATTTAGAACTTTTAATTCGCTTTATTTCCTGTTTAAAAATAATGGGGAAAAAAGTTACCTAACATATCTTTTGGGGAAAAAAAAAATTTGAATATGGGGAAATTTTAAATTCTGGATCTAACAACCCTGCTGAATCTAGCAACCCTGTTAATAATTTGTATAATTGTAAATTTATTTGTGATTCGTCTTTTCTCTAAAATTTTATTGCTGTTGTTAACTTGTTATCATCACTGCCTACCTTTGTTTGACTATAAAAATTGTAATCAAAGCTACCTTTCTATATAATTAGCTAGTTACTTTTACGTCTTAAATAAAGGTAAAGGATTGGGTAGGTATGTCCTTAAAAAGTTAAATGTTCCTGATCAATTATAATATAATTGTTCCTAGTTATTTAAATCTTTAAATAAAAATAAATGTTTTATTCTGTTTACAGTGCTAACGCACTCATAACATGTAACCATGTTGCACATGACTTCAATATAGTATTTTTAAAACCTCTTTATAATACAGAACAAAGTTTGTGGTTGATTAATTGTGTTCATATAATTTTTATTGTGTTTTCTTTGCTAATTAGTTGATTATTATTGTGTCCCCCTTAAAAAGCCAGATGTTGATGGAATATGGCAAAGCAATGAGGCAAGAATTAAAGTAATGGAAATTTCTGAAAAACATAGTAAGTATACCAGTAAGTTTAAAAGGTAAGTAGGTACCTGGTAAAAAACAACTTTGACAGAATAAACTTAACTAAAAAATATGTTAAGTAGGTATTAAAATTCATTTATTCCATATGTAAGTACGTAATTCTTCATAAGACTTAAAATAACTTTGTTACACTAACTGGAATATCATAGGTCTCCAAAATTAAAAAATGATTTACTTATTACTGTTACTGCCACAATAAAATAATTTATTAACGTCTACCATTCACATCACAACTTATTTGTATTTCTTTTATACCTGCATGTTAATTGGAAAAGCACTTAACCCATATTGTCAGAAGGGTGCAAGTTCGAATCCTACTAGTGGAAATATTTTCAATTGGTACCTACTTAAGTAGGTACCTATTTGTCTTAAATTTTTATTAATGTTCAAGGTGCTGTATGGACATCCAACGCTACATCAGTACTTCTAAAACTGTATGAATCTAACCTGAACATGCTTGTAACTCCAAAGAAAAAACGAAGAATTTGGTTAGCAATATCAGAAAATTTAAAGGATTATAACATTGAAGTAATACTCATACAATCATTAATCATAGTTACACAATATTTATGTGTAACAAAACAACACGGAACTCTCCTTTATATTAGTAACATTTTTTCTGTTACAGATGACTCCAGATCAAGTCAGATGGAAAATAAATGCTCTTACAAAAAAGTATAAGAAATGCATTGATAATGAATGCCATGAAAAGTTTAAATATTTCAAAGAAATGGATGACATTTATTCACAATACAATGTTGACTCAGATGCATACTTAATCTCAGAACTTTTAAATGAGATGAGAGGTAAAAATTGTTTACATAGGAATGCAGTAAACTCAACCATTACTAAAGTACCAGAAAGCAAGAATTCTATTAAACTACGGAAGATTAGATTAGCAAATCGAATGGAGTCTGATAGGTGCCAGTCTAAAATAAACTTAGAGAAACAATGGCTTGATTATTTATATCGACAAGAAAGTCTAAGGTCACAAAGAGACGAAATTATTGATAGAAGCTTAGATATAAAGGAACAAGAGTTAGAACTACGTAAAAGAGAGTTGGACTTAAAACAGTCCGTTGAACTTAAGAAGATACAACTTAAAGAAAAGGATATAGATTCTATTATTCAAGTGGAAAAAGAGAAGTGTGAATTGTTACAACAGCTATTTGCAAATACATACTAACTATGAGTGAAATATAATTATTAAACTGGGGTCATACACCAATTTACATTGGGGTCTTACAAAATAACTACTTATTAAAAACAATTTTATCTGTTTTGGACATTATATTTTGTATGTAATTAATAACAGTTTATGCTGTTTACTAAATGAACTAATATTACATTATTTTAATTGTATTTTAAAATTACCTAACTAAAATTATCTTAACGGCCCTGTTTTAATTAGTGTACTGTAGAATGGGGCGACTTTGATCAATTTATAAATTGAAAGGCTTCTATTTCATTTAATTTACGTACTAGACATGTTAAAAAAAATCGTATTGATGACTCAAGTAAAATTTTAAACACTGAAAAAAACGACAACCTCTGGCGGGAATCGAACCACGCACCTTCCGCATTCCGGGCGGCTGCCTTAACCACTTGGCTACCGAGGTCTGGCTTTCAACCGTCGAAATTTGTTTTAAGTATATTTAAGCGTTATTTGAAAATTTTACTTTAGTATATTTAAGCGTTATTAAAACGCTAAAATATAAAACATTTATATTGATGACTCAATACAAACATTTTTTATTTTTTTATCAACAATTTTGGCTTGATACTTTTGGAGAAAAAAAATTAAATGCGGCTTATCAACTTTAGACTGAAAATTGGGTTGCTTTGATACCCGATGTTTTTATTAAGTATGTCCAAAGTAACCCCAATTTGGAATATAATACAAAAAAAATTTTTTTTTGATAGTATACTATTTTAGGAAATATGGGGTTATGAAATCTGTCGGGGTGTCTTTGACACAAGGGGCGAAGTTGATATTGGCATTTTGTGATAGCAAATATTGGCATTTTGAGTAAAACTATGCATTTCTGATTAAAAATATCGTGTATTAATAATTTTTACTTAAAGTAGGAACATAATAGGAATTAGTAAATTTATGTCTTAATAACTAAACAAAAAATCTTGATAATTTCTTCTCTCTTCTAGTCTAACTATATGGGATGTTGTTGGTTTAATTCTCTAAGGAGATGTTATATGTCGAAGAAGCAGCAAAAATAGAGAGATCACCATCGATGATCTTCGCAAGGGCCTCTTCAAGTGCCACGTCTGTATATATTCTTACAATTGCGACTTCCCGCAACCTTTTTGTATGTGCGAACCATCACTAGGAACCTAAAAAACATAGGGGTTACTTTGTAATTCAGTACAATTTCAAGTATATCTCTAGAACAATACCCATTGGGGCGATATTGATAACTATCAATGTCGCCCCGTAGCTCTAGTCAAAATAGCCCCTTGTAACAGCATTCGTTGTGCAATACAAAATGGCCGACATAGGTGAAAAACAAAAACTCTGTCGATTATGCAAAGCATGTCAATATACAGGGCGTCCCACGGATATGCCACATGGAGGGAATGTACCTTGAATATTGTAGATGGAACATTTTACTGAAAGAAGACATTATTTGACTTTAAAAATCAATTTAAACTGCATTCATAGATATTTAAATAATTACATGGTTGAACCGGGAATCGAACCCGTTACCTACATGAGAAAAATAATCAACCTGTAGCTTAATCATACCGATCGAAAGGCTTCATCATAAGGATTATTTTTTGCTAAATAACATAGTGTCATAAATAAAAGGAAGACCATGAATTTTAACATTTTTAATAGACAATTAATCAATTTCTTTTTCCGCATTGCGATTATTGCGATGGACAAAATAATTTACGCGACTTTCGGCTCAGACGGCTCGATTTGTTGCATACAACCAGGTACCTACTAATTACGTATCTCTTTATCATTTTATCATGCACTTAAATTATTATAGGGAAATGATGCGTACTTCTCATGTGGGTACTGGAGGACCTTAGGATCATCAATGATTTATTAGTAATAGGTACTTATGATAATATCAGTTGTATGTCCTTACGGCAATGTAAGCTTTTCATTTTTCTGAACAAAATTCACATCAAATGTTAAAATTCATGGCCTTCCTTTTATTTGTGACACTATGTTATTTAGCAAAAAATAATCCTAATGATGTTTCGATCGGTATGATAAAGCTACAGGTGATTATTTTTCTCATGTAACGGGTTCGGTTCTCGGTTCAACCATATAATTATTTAAATATCTATGTTTTTTTTTATGTTTAATGGCGCGCACGATTTGTGCTTTAGCCTAGGCAAAGTAAAAGGTTAGGAAGCGGTTTTTTTTTATTATATTCGAATAAAAGGGAATTGAAGGAATTAAGAAGGAAAGGATCAAATAGGATTAGATAGGAATTAATGATTGATTTAGACTTTGATATTGTTAATGAACAAAAAGGAAGATAATGCTTTGTAAATATGATAATCATTTGTAAATAATAAATAGGATATAGAGGATGGAAAGGAAACATGAAGTGATGTTAAGGATTCGAAACAATCGGAATGATCATATAAAGGACATGCAAAAAAGATATGATTAAGGTCACCAGTATCGTTACCACACTCACAAATGTCACTATCAACTATATGTAATTTTGCAAGATGGGCAGGAATGCAGACATGTCCCAGCCTCATACGACTAATGCTTGATGAAGCACTTTTACTAAGTTGAATTTCTGAAAACCAAGGCTTGACAGGAATGGCTGGCTGTATAGTTTTATACTGTCTAGCTTTTATCCGGCTGCTGATTTCCCAATGATCCTTCCAAGAATTAATAAGATCAACCCTTGCAAGGCTCACTAGATCAAAGCAATAATTTTTATAAGGGTGTAAATCTCCACAAAGAATGGCTTCATTAGCTAGTCTATCGGCCTGATCATTTCCTAGAATACCCTTATGACCAGGAATCCATACCAATTTTACTTCAAAACCTCTTAATACGCATATTTGAAGTAAAGTTCTACATTCAATGATAACTACTAAATTATTATTGAATTTAAAAGGGAATCTTTTCAAGGCTTCTAATGCACTTTTGGAATCGGAAAATATAACAGTCTTTTTTAGTTTCATTAATAAAATATATTCCAAAGATTTTAAAATGCCAAAAGTTTCACCAGTAAATATTGAGGTTTCTGGAGGTAATTTTACTTTTTGTACTATATTATATTGGTGATGATAAATACCTATTCCAACACAGCCTGTATTGTCATGTTTTGAAGCATCACTGTAAATGTGATGAAAGTCATGCCATTCCTCATTTAATTGGAAATTGAAATTAGTTTTAACATTTGGGTCGTTTTTAGGATCCAAGTTTAAAACAACAGAAGGGGAAATAACTAAAGAATCAAAATTAGTAGAGAATAAAGGAAAATGCAGAGATTTATGTGTGGGAGCTTGAAGAGATATGAATTTCCGAAAACTGATAACTAGACAAGGAGAACTTTTGTGAGACCAATATGATGAACTTTCCATGATATCGGACAATAACTGTAATTTAAATTGTAGAGGATGGTAAGCCAGTTGCAAAGCACGGAACAAAAATCTGTCGCAAAGATATTGTCGTCTGAATTTTAAGGGAGGGTCGACACATTCAACCTGCAAAGCATTGATAGGACTAGACTTCATGGCTCCAGTTATAATCCGTAAAGCCTTAGATTGAATTCTATCTAAAATTTTTAAACCTAAGATACTACAGGGTTCTAAAAAGTAAATAGCATAATCGAGTAAACTTCGAACTAAGGCGTTATATAACAGTTTTTGGGAAGCTGGATGAGCTCCCCACCAAACACCTGATAAGCATCTTAAGATGTTTAACTGTCTTTCGCATTTTGCTGAAATGTAGTAACAATGGGCAAGCCCATTCATCTTTGCATCTAAAATTACTCCTAAGAACTTTACTTCTTTTACGACTGGAAGCAATATACTATCATATTTTACAGATACAGAAGGAAGAAGCCTCATTCGAGAAAAAAGTACAATGGAACTTTTGGGAGCAGATAAAGTTAAACCATTTTTATCCAACCACAATTTAAGACGTTCTAGTGTAGATGTAATTATATTAGATAATTTTTCAGTAGATTTTCCGGAAGTATAAAGGAGCAAATCGTCTGCGTATTGTAACAAGTTAAGGTTATTATCTTTAATAGACATTTCCAGATCAAAGGTGTAAATATTGTAAAGAAGGGGACTTAACACAGATCCCTGAGGTAAGCCTCTCCATGCCAATCGTAACATTGAGTGTGAATCACTTACCTGCACTTTAATAGTTCTCTCATTTAAAATATTAAGAATAAAATTTTGAAACATTAAAGGAACTTTTAAGTTATTTAGTTTTTCTTTTAAAATCTGCAATTGCACACTGTCATAGGCAGCAGTTAAGTCTAAGAAAGCAGCCATAAGGGATTCATTTTGCGTAAAAGCTAATCTAATGTCGGTTGTGAAAATTGCAATGCTATCCATAGTGCTTTTACCTTTTCTAAAACCAAACTGACTATTTGCTAGTAGGCCTTTGCTTTCCAAAAACCACTCCAGTCTGTTTTTAACTAAATGCTCCGCCAACTTGGCACAAATTGAAGAGAGAGCTATTGGACGATATGATGAGGCTTCAGAAGATGGTTTTTTAGGCTTAAGAATAGGAATGACTTCCTGGGTTTTCCATGAAGGAGGAATGTTACCCGTAAGCATAATAAAGTTTATAAGTGATAAATAATATGAAAGGCTAATATCTTCCATGCTTATGAAAAAAGAGTATGGAATACCATCTACTCCAGGAGCAGAATCTTTAACGTAAGTTAAAATCCCTTTTAACTCACAAAGTTTAAAAGGATCATTGAGATTTGAAGTAAATGTGTTTTCTAGATTGAAAGGTGACAAGGGTAGGCTATTAATTTGAGGGGGAGCATACGGAGGGGCCAAATTATCTAGAAATTCTTCAGCAATAGAACTTTGTAAAAGCGGCGGTTGAGATTCCTTAAATGCAGATCTATAACGACGGATACTATTCCATACTAAAGATGGATGAATGTCAGGCGAGACAGAAGAACAGAATGCTTTCCATCCCTCCCATTTTTTCCGTTTAAACAATTTTCGTGTATCATTTATGATTTCTGAGAGGGAATTATAGTTCTCTATAGTAGAATTCTGCTTAAAAATAAGTTCAGCAAAGAACAATGGCCATTATTGACCTGATTTTTTTGGAAATGTATAAAATCAAGTGCTATTGGCAAAAATAGCTCTAAATTCATTAAATCAAACCATGTTATCTAGGTTTCCATTAAAGCTCTAGGAGTAATACAATATTGTGTTTTCTATTTCTAGGGTAGTAACTAAGTTAAGGTTTTTGAACGCACCCTGCCGCCTGTGAGCCGGCAGTGTGCGTTTCGTTTCACCTTTGTATTGTCAGTTGAACGTGATGTTTGATAAATTATGGGTAGGTAATATCAGTTATAGGAAGCGTTACTATTACCTAAAATACATTTAACATTTTGAGAAGAGTTATTAAGACAATAATTCATAATTCACTCATTAAAAATAAATAAGAAAAAAAATAAAGGAAAAAATACTGAAGACCAGGCTGTATGCGCTAGATCACTTTGCCTTATCCCTAACGGAAGAACAAAACTAAAAAAAATGTCTGTCGTTGTTCCGTGTTCGTTGTGTTCAGTGCGTTTGTTTGTTGTTTCGATTTTGAGTTTTTCCTTTTTGACCTACGCTATCCTCTGGACTCTGATATTATCTTCTAACAATAACGAGTTTTGGCTTTTGATTTCTGGACACCGATATCTTCTCACACCGACATACACTTGGCTCACGATTACTGGACACTGTTGGCTTGCGATTTGGATTTTATGATGCAGAGTTCATTAACAAGTGGGCGCATTCTGTGCATAGACTGCAGAGTTTGTGTAGATACAATTCGACGTTTCGTCGTGTTCGACCTTAATACGAGAGTTATTTCATTACTCAGCGAGTGGCTCTCACCATTAATCGTAAGTATACCTAGGTACTTTTATTTCGTTCAACCATCTACAATGATGTTCATACCTTTTACTTACATATTTTGTACCTATATCCATGCAGAAGCACAGTACAATTACTACAACTAAACTAATATTCTGTTGTCTATGACAATAATGTGCTTAATATAATATGTACTTATATAATGTACTTATTTTATTTAAGATTACTGAAGAGGATTACATTTGTGAAACATGCTATGAAATTGCTATGAGGGAAGTAAATCGAAGAATGGTCACTTTAAGTGGTGATGGACAGATCGCAAGCTCATCTCGACAAGAAAGACATACACAAGTCTGCGCACAGTGTGGTTGCTCATTAATAAGACGACAGAGTCATCCTATTTGTATTAATAATCCATCACCCATGGAAAGAATGATAAGAACTATTATAGAAACAAGAATTAATCCACATCAGGTACTTTTTTCTCTTAATTTAATATTTACCTTAATTTACCTTTAAAAATGTTAATTGTAAGACTTATTTTTTCAATCTCTCTAAGAATAAATGAAAAAAAAAAAAAATTGCTTATTATTTAGTTAATACCTACTTTTTATGAGAAATGTAAAATAGTAATACTTGATCATTTGAAAATAAAAAAAACTATTTTATTTTCTTCTATAGATAATGACATCAGATCGGATATGCCATTCGTGTTGGGTCAGTATCAGAAGGTCAGCTGTACGTCAGCAGCAAATCGATGAGGCACGAGCTCAAGAGGATGAACATCAAGTTGAACCAGTTAACGTGGAGGAAGAAATAATTGTGGACCAAAATATAGCAGATGAAGAGCGAGGTACTGGCGCTGTGACAGGACACTTAACAATGCTGAATTACCGTCGTGCAGCAAATACTGCGTCACATTGTTTGTTTCCTGAGTGTACTAATATGAGTCTACACAACATTTCAGACTCTTTAAGAGCTACAATACTTAGCTCACATCATTATTATGTACCAATTCATGCTCGTATTTGTCAAGAGCATCTATTTTTTAATGATTGGGGTACATTATATAACTCTGATAGAAGCATTAGAACATTCACCGTTGAACAAGTGGAACATATCTTTTCATTTGTAAATGCATTTAAGCCATTTTTGGACTTTAGCACAATAGAAAGCATTCTAGAAATTGAAGACAATTTATTCTTTTACCGGACTGGACGATCGAAACAAGACTTTGTCACATTGTTAAATGAAGTCCCACGTATCCAGGAAGTGCATAGAGGTGTTTTAGGTTTGGCTTCGTTAATTATCAAATTAAGAACTGGGGAGTCAGACGAGCGCTTGTCCACACTTTTAAGCATCCCACGTCGGACACTAGAGAGGTTGATGAAGAATGTCAGAGAAATTCTTTTACAAGATTTTGTAACAAATAATCTAGGGATACAACATTTACCCAGAGAAACATTATTAAGTCACAATTTGTTGATACCAAATGGTATATATAATGAAAATAATGAAAATGCTATTATTGTATGTGATGGTACATATATTCACTTAAACAAAAGTTCCAATTACAGCTTCCAAAAAGACTCATATTCACTCCATAAGTATAGGAATTTATTAAAACCCTTTTTGCTGGTTACATGTGATGGATATATTGCAGATTGTTTTGGTCCATACAAGGCTACCACATCAGATGCAGAAATTATGAATGATTTATTTTCAAACGAAAATTCTCCATTGAGGCAGTATTTCCAAGAAAACGATGTGTTTATTTTAGATAGGGGCTTTCGAGACTCAATATCTCTATTACAAAGCTGTAATTATAAACCATACATGCCTGATTCCTTATTACAAGGCGAACATCAATTAACCACCCAACAAGCTAATAGAAGTCGTTGTATCACCATTTGTCGTTGGGTGGTTGAAGTGGTCAATGGCCACCTCAAACGAGATTTTAAATTACTTCGACAAGAATATTTTAATAAAAGCTTACCTTATATGATGCAGAATTTGGAGATAGCTGCTAGTCTATTAAATAGATTTGGTGTTCGCCTAAAGGATAGAAATGATGCTCGAGAAATTCTTCAAGTTATTCGACAAAGAATTAATTTAGAAAATAATGTATCTGTAATGGTTAATATTAATAATATGAATAGAAGGACATCGGGCTTTAGAAGCATTACAGCTGATAGAGATGATGTTATATTCCCAAGGATGGAATATAATGAACTAATATTATTTTCCATGGGAACCTATCAAATCAGACAAGCCCGATCTTATTATGGTGAACATGTATGTTTTAATGGAAGGTATATAATAGAAGTTAACTCAGAACATGGAGATTTTTCTCAGTTTAATTTAAGGGGTAGCCGAGATACCACCTTAATAAGGGGAAGAATT
Source organism: Scoparia ambigualis (assembly GCA_963921215.1). NCBI lineage: Eukaryota > Metazoa > Arthropoda > Insecta > Lepidoptera > Crambidae > Scoparia > Scoparia ambigualis. The sequence continues at coordinate 10,373,286 of OY992507.1, forward strand.
AAGTCCAGACACATTTCACGAAAAATCTATTTTGTATATATTCTAGTAGAAAATAATGTGTCTGGCAGAGAGGGTATCACTGAATATTGTTGCAATTGTTTAGTGGGGCGTCGAACAATAGGCTGTTGCGCCCACGTAATGACGTTAGTCTGGTACCTTGGATGGGCTAAATATCAATCCAATATATCAGCACCAGCAGAGTTTTTGGATGAGGTAGCTGTAAGATTAGGTAGTGATGATGAATAAAAAATATTATGTACTAAACAGAGGTGTTTTATTTATTACCTTTAACATCTGTAGGATGAAATTGGGCATAACTGCTCAAGTACAAACAAAAGAGAAAAATAATAATACAGGCACAAACTCATTTGTTATTTAATCTTCAGTGTTGGTGTAAATCATAAGTACTTTTTAGTTAGTGTAATATCGGCATGTGCACTTAGACACGAAGTACCTAGATCTTATTAGTCATGATGACATTATTAGGTACCTATTGGTTTAACAATGTAATGCAAAGACCTAAAAAGATAATGTGTTCTAGAGTTAATTTAAATAAAAATGGTACCTGTTAAAAATAATTAGCATGGCATAATGTTAATATACGATAAAAAAAATCCTAACCTCAAACCTTTAAGTGTTATTTTTAGACTTCCTAGAGCTTTACTAATAAATCTGACTTCAGATCCTTAAACAATGACAAATAACGATCACATTTTGATATGTAGTGGATTTATACAAGTTAACTCATTGACAGGTTTTCAAATGTATAGACAGTGGCCATTGTTCTTTTCTTTTTTTTAATTGGACTGTGCAATCAGAATCACACCAGGGGGGAGGGGGAATTTTTGAATGACAGCTACTCCGTTTGTCAAACAATTTGTCAGCTGTTTCAATTAAAGTTTGAGTTAATAAATCGCTTCATTGAATTAAATTATTTTCATTTACAGCAGGAAGGAGGGAAATTTTGTTTCTAACTTCATCTCTAAAAACACTCCAATCTACATTGGTTAACTTATATTTTAATCGTGGTTGACGTTTGGTTACAGGTTTATGAGAAAAAATGCTATTTGGAAAGTTGATAATTAAGGGGAAATGATCACTGCCAAAAGAAGAATTTAAAGGAGACCAGGATAGAAAGATGCCAGATTAGGAGAGCATAAAGTTAAATCAGGAGCACTAACTCCTTCATGAGGAGGTGTGCGGCGGGTTGGAATACCATTGTTCAATAAACAAACATTAAGATTATCTAACATGTCTAGGATTCGGGAACCATAATGATTTGAGTTAGAACTTCCCCAGGAACGATGCTGAGCATTAAAATCCCGCATAATTACAAGAGGTCTAGGAAGATTAGTCATAATATTTTCTACTTCATAATACACTGATGTTGAAGGATGTGGAATGTATAGAGAAACAAAGCAAATGTTATTTACTTTTACAGCAATTATATTAAAATCATTATGTATAGGGATGTTTATATGGGAGAAAGGAAAAGAGTGCCTTACAAGTAAAGCTACTCCTCCATAACCATCACTTCGATCCTCTCGCAAGCAAGAGTATCCAGCTATTTTAAAGTTATATTCTGGCCGAAGCCAGGTTTCTTGTATAGCCAAAATAAATGGCTGGTGAGTGTTAATAATGTAAATTAAGTCATGTTTCTTATTTATTAAGCTACGGCAATTCCACTGAATTATGTTGGCTTGAGCCATCAACAGTGTTTTTGTTATCATTAATCGATTCTATAAAGGAGGCAACGTTGGTCGGTAATGAAATTATATTAGAGTGAACTAATGAACTTATTAAAGTCAATATTAAATCTTTTAAAGGTAAATCTGAAAGAGAATTTTGTTTATTATTTATGCTGCCAATAGTTGGCAGGGGGATAGAGTAATCTTTTACAAGTTCTGAGTGAGCTCTTTGGTCATAACCTTTACTATTAGGTTTTTGAGGACCTTTAGGTTTAATAAAAATGGTTTTCTTGTATGAAGTCCTATTAGGATTAGACATATTTTCATATATAATTTGTGATTTGTTTGGTTGAACAGTTGACGATAAGATGTCTGAATATAGTTTAGATATTGGGGGATAAAGTTTTATTGCCTCTGCATATGATAAACAATTTTTGGCCATAGATTCTTTGACAGATTTTTGCCTCGAAAATTCAGGGCATTTCTTACTTGTGGCAATATGTGATCCTGAACAGAGACAACAGTACAAAGAATCCTCCTCTAATTCACATCCATGACCTGTGTGATTTCCACCACATTTAAAACATCTCGGAGTAGACCTACATTGGCTTTTTATGTGACCATATCTGCAGCAATTAAAACACTGTATAGTGGGGTAAATATATAAATCTACAGGCAGAGAATTATAACACATGAAAACACGCTTTGGAAGAATTTGACCATCAAATGTTAAAACTACTGTTTCAATACCAATAAATTCCGCGTTACCATTTACTATCGTTTTCTTTTTCAAGCGCCTCACCTTTAAAATATTTCCACAACCCATAGGTACGGTTATATTACTTAAAATCTCTTCGTCAGTATAACTTATGGGGACACCTCTAACAACTCCCATGCGAGTTTCATTGACTGAAGGTATAAATGCTCTATATTTATTTAAACTTAAATCTTTATTATTGACAAAGGAATTAGCGACCTCATATGTGGAGAAAGAAATGGATACTCTGTTACGACCAATTCTTTTAAGACTTCCATCGATTATGTTTTTAAAAGAGTGATTTTTCAGAAAATGACCAAAGCCGATAGGGTGAATGGAGCAATTTTCATCAGGAGATGATTGTTCCTTTTGTATATGGATAACATAAGGTGCTGCGTCAGATGCTAGGTAATTAATTCTTCCAACATTAAGACGACCATTGTTAGTATCATTAACAGTAACAGGTGACATTTGTGAGGAAGAGAGAGCTGGAGTAAGAGGGATCTGAAAGTTCGAGGAATCTTGTGACTTTTCTACAATATCAGTACATTTACAATCGTGTTCACTAAAAACTCCGACTGGTGTATTTCTGTGGCGCCTTTTCTTGTTGCAATGTTTGCAAACTTTTTTTGACGGAATTGATCTTTTTCTTTTATTCTCTTATTACTTTCAGATCCATCCTTCTCAGCGATGGAATCCTCAGTATCCATTCCTGATGCTGACTCATTGTATGATATAGTGACGACATTAGACACTGGGGGAACTGTTCCTCCAGGGTCCTCTGGTTCTTCCATGACGAAAAGAAAAATTTAAAAATAACACATACCGATGAATTTCTACACTATGAATGAATGAATACAATATACCTTTATATAAACTAAATATATACAAATAATATCAAATTTGATCCACAGTAACAAATAAAACAAATTATAGCAAAAAAAGACACCCGCCAAGTTTGCCGTTTCCCGCGCTTTTTTTTCAAATCTATATGTTCCATCTACAATATTTAAGGTACTTTCCCTCCATGTGGCATATCCGTGGGACGCCCTGTAGTAAGTCGTTATGACTTAATTATCATTCTTACTATGAATTTTATACTTATTACGGCCACACTTAAGAAGTTTTTTACACCACTTTTTAACTACAAGTTCGAGATTTTATTATACATCAAAATTATTGTAGCGCACTGTCGATACTTTTGCAACTAATATATAACTCTACTCTTTGAACTAATGGCTGATCTGCCAAGGCTACCAACAGAACAAAAACTAAAAGGATATGTTGAAAAATTAAATTAGAATTTAAAAAGTAAAGGCCTGTATTCACTTTGATTAGTTATTATCGCAGGTGACGAGTGCAAGTGCTTAGTGATTTGGAGCACGTTGGAGTAAGGCGGCCAACTATATAATAAGTCAATGCGGGACACCCGCCCCTATCCACAACAAGACTGAGGATTTGTTGGTGGTGTAATTCAAAATTTTATTTATACGCCGATGACCTCAAACTTTATAGAGAAATACGTTCTCCAAACGATCGGATTCTTCTCCAAGCTGACATAAATGCCCTAGTAAAATGGTGCGATGATAACTGCATGTCTTTAAACATTGATAAATGTTACTACATACAGTTTTCTAGAAGCAAAAACACCTGCCCAAGCCATTACACAATAAGAAACACACCCTTTACCCAAGTTTATGAGGCACGTGACCTTGGAGTAACATTAGACAGTGGACTACGTTTTCATGTCCATATCGATAACATAGCCACTAAAGGATTTAAAATGCTGGGTTTCGTTTTGCGTAACATTAAGGGCTTCAAGAATTCTGCTAGCAAAATATTACCTACTCTATAACGCTCTCGTGAGGAGCAATCTTGAGTATTGCAGCACCGTATGGAACCCTCATTACGAAGTCCATGCTAAACGCATCGAGAGAATCCAAAAAAGATTTTTGTGGCATCTTGCCTATAGTTGTAATATGGCACGAAAGCTTCCGCACTATAGTGATCGTTTGGAGTACTTTAAAATGGATTCCCTCTGTAACAGAAGAGGCTTGCGGGATCACATGTTTCTATATAAAATAGTCAATGGTATTTTTGACAGTCCTCTTCTCTTAACCAAAATTAACATTAATGCGCCGTTGAAACTTCCTCGTCTTTCAAAGTATACTCCTTTTGTCAGCAGTATTTCAAGAACAAATCTTGGCCATCACTCGCCGCTCAACAGAATTGTAAACAAGTACAACACACCACAACACACTGTTTAAAACTACTGATATAGATATTTTTTCGGATACACGTAAAGGTTTTAAGAACAAAATTATACTACAAACTTTATTTGATAATTTTTACCTAAAAATAAAATTTAAATTAAGCTACTTACCCTATTCCAAGCCTTTAAAATTGAGATGGCAACTCTATCTGTCAAACGAACACGCTCGAAGGCGCCCCCCTTCCGGCCGGTTTCCGCATCGAGTTGTCCCCCACCTCGCACACGACCCAGCAGCCGTGCGCCGACGGCGCGATGGCTCATTGGAGTCAATTTTAAAACAGGGCTGTCCAGATTCAGTATGTATGCGACTGAGACAGTATTTAACCACAGTATGGAATGTACTGGTGGCAAGAATATATAATAGTAGGTATGTAAGTCAAGAGATGAGCTTTGTAGTTGTTAGACAAGAAGCTCCATACCTAGAGGTTGCAAGGTGGGAGCACCATTGTTGACTTCCTTACAGGTCTATATACTGAAAGTGTTAAGCTTATATCTAAAATTAGGTAAGTACCTACTATTTATGGAGTATAGAATTATTTCTAAAGCATACATACCAATCATCTGATGAATCTGTAACGTTAACTTGTTAAACAGCAGGCAGCAATAAAAGTAAGGCTTGGAATAGGGTAAGTAGCTTAATTTAAATTTTATTTTTAGGTAAAATTTATCAATTAAGCCCCTGTTCCCTATTCCAAGCCTTTAAAATTGGGAAGTGTTTGTTATCGGCTGCTGGAGTAATGGAAAACGCCAATGTGATAAATTAATGTATAATCATAAGCATGTGTGTATCAAAGACAACATTAAACACACAATTAACACATAATAGTAATTAATACTTCAATTGAATATAATAATAAACCTTGGGCAATAAATCACACATAGAAAAATACTTAGATAATCAATTAATCTAAACATAAACGAAAATCACACAAACTTAGTATTTAATGAGACTTATTAAATAGGTTGAAAACAATCAGACAGAGGATTAGAATTACTTTGACTTGTTATTATCTCTTTCTTGTAAAATTTATGAAACGTAGTGGCACATTTCCAATTACCACGAGACAGAATGTCGTTTATATTATGATTATCGATCCAACTGGCTGAAGCTACAGCTGACCTGACACTACCGGGGGAGCTATCAATTCCAGCATCTCTGAGTACAGCTTTTACCCAGCCTCCTATTATAGTACGCGTAGCTGACTTGATTACGCCGGATGTAGATATGAAAAGACTAGATAAATTTCCTCGTCTTGACTGGGAAACAGAAATTAACGTTTTTAACCAATAGACTGGGTCTATATTTTTGTTATCATTGCATCTAAGCAGCCTCCAACCGGACTGACGATATGACGCTGTATCAGTCTTAGAGCCGAATGAAGGCCAGAACACAACATGATCTACACTATTTACAAAGCTTTGGTCATCAATTTTCAAAAGGGTTAAATCATGAACTCTACGACCGGAACACAACAGTAATAAGATTGCACAACGTTTTGAAACTTCATATAAACTATCAGATAAAGGTGCGTTAACTTTAAGGTAATCACATAATATTCTTATGTCCCAAATAGGAAGCTTACCTGACTTAGGCTTACGTAAACCGATAGCTTTAAGGGTTTGCTTGACAATTGTGTGAGAGCTGAGGGGAGGTTGCTGTGGGCAAAACATGGAAACAACTGATCTGTGAAGCGAAATAGTACTAAAGGATAACTTTTCTTTAAGACATAGGTCAGTCAAGAATTTAGCTAGTTCCTGAGGGTTAAGAGAATACTTGGATACATTATTATGGTCAGCCCATTTACACCACCTCATCCATGCTACTTTATATGATTGCAATGTAGATTTTCTCCAACTACTAGACAGCAAAAGTTTCTGATCATCATCCCAGGTGTCTAACATGGAGCTCCACCCTGTATTTGCCAAACTTCTAAAGTCATTCGCTTGACATCCGGAGGAGGGTTCCGAGTTCGAACATCTATTAGTACCTCGTGAAGACGAATGATTTCTATCGGGGGAGCTAAGGCTCGGTTCTCCAGGTCGCTGCGCCAAAACACCTTCGTCCACCTGGGCACCACAAACAAAAAGATGCCCACTGCCTTGTTTAGATGAGTCAACACACGCGGGACGAGATTCGGGGGTGGAAATAGCCACGCGATGCGATAGTTCCAGTTTTGACTGAAGGCATTCACAAATACCGCTTGCGAATCTGTTTGATCGAGGGTAGCGTAATTCGGAACTACATGGGCTTCCCGAGAGGCGAACAAATCGATCTCTGGTGTTCCCCAAGCATGAAATATCTGACACGTAATTTGATTCAATAGATGCCATTCCGCTTGCATACGGGATCTCGACAAACGGTCCGCTACCGTGTTGAAGCGGCCCGGAAGATAATTTACTACCATTTGAATCTGAAGTTTGTCTAACAACTTTAATAGTCGATAAGTTACCTTGAGCATAGGTAGTGACCGCGTCCCCCCCTCGTTGCGGAGATATGAAACAACTGTTCGATTGTCTGACAGAATCTGAATGGAGGTCCCGGTAATTTGGGCTTTCTGACAAAGTATTACTTTCTCTATCGCCATCATTTCCAAGAGATTGCAGTGCAGGCTCATTTCCTGCTCTCGCCATAACCCTGACAGATGGAGGTCGTTTAACTGCGCACCCCAGCCCTGGGAACTGGCATCGGTTGTCAAGAATACCTGAGGAGCCGGATAATGCAATAGAGTATGTGTGTGAGCGTGTACTATCCACCATTTTAAGACTGGAACGAGATATTGCGGTAGAAATCTCTCCGACAAAGGACTGTCGTTCAGAATCTGATTGTTGTAAAGAAGGAGGGGTCTGGTGTTGAGTCGACCCCTTGGAACAACAAAACTCGCGAAGTTGCACAGGCCCAGGTATGATTGTATTTGCCTTAATGATGCTTTCTTTCGAGACAACAGTCTGAGACTTATTCGTCGAATCTTTTGTACTTTGTCGGAGGGAAGAAACTTCTTGTTGTTCCAGGGATCCCACTGGATGCCTAGAAACTCTAACGAACGTTGCGGTACCAGAACAGATTTTTGAAAGTTTATTGCGAAACCCAATTTGTGAAAGAGATCGACTGTAAGACTTACATGACGTTGTAGAACCGCTCGGCTCTGATGCGCCAGGCAGAAGTCGTCTAAATAAACCAGGACCCTGATACCCTTTCTTCTCAGCACTTCCGCAACCCAGTTTGTTAAAGAGGCAAAAACCTTTGGTGCTGTTGAAAGCCCGAACGGTAGGCAGGTCATCTGCCATAGAGGATACCGCTCGTATGGAAGAAATACCCTGAGGAACCGGCGGTGTACCGGTTTTACCGGGACAAGAAAGTACGCACTGGAGAGGTCTAATTTCACTAGCCAATCGTTTGGTTGGAGAAAATCGGGTACCTTGAACATGTTGGTCAAACGAAATTTGCTGTCCTCCGCTACACCGGCGGCGATGGTGTCGCCGACGACGATGCCTCGAAGACCTCGAAGAGTCTGATGATGACTGCGATGACTCTGACAAAGTCAATTTGGGGGCCGAATCTACCTTCGTATTAATTACTGAACTTAATTCGTCCATTTTTAAAGGAGATGTTTAATTTTGTATGGAGAAAATGCCAACACCATGTACACAATACCAAAATGTAGCTAATTAATGGAATAAGCTTATTCGAAATGATTTTCTTCAAATAAATGAATAGTTTTCATGTAGAATTTATTTTAAATAACTAATTATAGCAACTTTCGTGATCGCAGGCGGTAATCTGTCAACGTCATGTGACATGTCAAGTAGCTGTCAAAACAAAAGTACTTTTCTTTTTCGTAGTAGCGTAGTTTTGGTCTTTATTAATTGTTTTCTGTGATTTTGGTCCTAATAACAGCTCTATATTCCAATACTGGCATTGATAATGTTACATAAAAATTAACTTACTCTTGGCCAGGTCAAATCGAGGTATTTTTACTAGGAAAGCATGTATTTATATTGGTGTAAGTATAAAAGAGAAATAGACAAACATACATCTGCCTGCTGCTCTGCACAACAATGCAGTTTTCTGAGGCATCCATTCCATCTGTAGACCTCTTAGATTGTGAGCGTCAAGTTGGCAGGCACACCACGGAATTAGATGGTTTTGACTATGTCAAAAAATTGTGTATAAATAGTGATAAATAGTGACGTATAGCATATAAATAGTGATACTATGGTTCAAAAGATATTTGAGTATCTTGGTGTGCCTGCTAACTTGACGTCAAGTTAGCAGGCACGTTAAGAAATACAGTTCGTATCAATGTGATTTATATGTCAAAAAACTGTGCATAAATAGTGAATCGAATACGCAAAATTTCAACAATTGTACTTCAATACAAACCGAGATATTACGGTCTCTAAGTGGGCTGCCAACTTGAAGATTCTTGCGATGGCGATTCCAGAGAAACGGGTTGAAGTTTTAAACAAATAAATACATGAAAAAATTGTGTGTGAAATTGTGAATCTTTCAATATATATAAAAAAAGAATTCTTCTTTGCTATTTTCCAAAAATCTAATGTAAACTTCTACCATACACATTCGATTTTAAGTACAATCGTGCACAATTTTATTTATTGACTTATGATACTGACATAAAGTCTAATTATTTTTAATTCAAGTCATAAAATTACACTTAAACCTATCGTTGTAATGTCAGTTTCACGTTATTTCTATGGAAACTTATGTCAAGCAATTTGTAATTCTAATGACTCGAATTAAAAGTCTCGAAATAGTGGTGGACGAGCGAGTGTCGCGAACGACCGAGAGATGGCGTGATTTTGTTTACGTGCGGTGAGCCGGTGATAAGAGAATGGTGCGCGAAAAGTTTTATTTGTTTGTGTTGAAATTGATAAGCAGTGAGTACATTTGCATCAGAAGTGAAAGTGTTTAAATCGTTTAATAACAACCTACATTTTTATAGGTACGCAGCTTATTTTCTATTATGGTATTTACAAAAAAGATATACCTAGGTACGGTCGGGGTCGCCGTCGCTTTACCACTTTACAGCGATTTTAGTGTGAAGCGCACCGACCGCCCGGATACCTACGTGCCCGTACCAAATAGACGACGTGGTGTGCAAGGGATTTTGACCTTTAGACTGGTAAAGCGACGGAGTCCGCCATTGTACCTAATGTGAGGTAGACATTTTCTCAGTCATTCAAAACTTTTCATATTTACTACTCGACCACCGACAAGTTACCTGCCTAGTCTTTTATGACTAATAAAGAAAGAATGAGCTACCTACGAATAGTTATTCCGTGTTTTGTCTCTTTTACTCTAATTAAAAATTACGTTTAAATGACAGGAACAAAACACGGAATAACTATTCCTAGCTTATTCTTTGTTTATTAGTCATAAAAGACTAGGCAGGTAACTTTAACATTTAATGCACTAGGAATATAGTTGACCCTAGTTAACTTTACGAAAGATTAGCTTGGTAAGTACCTACTATGAAGTAATACGTATTAGTCGACCAACATAATTAGGCGCATGTCAGCTAGACGTTTATCACAGTTGTTCAATAATTTACAAACTAAACGTATCTTCTTCGATATTCCATTTTAAAATCTGACCACTCAGCATGTGCAAACTAATTGAAGTGCAATATATTTAGATTGTTAATCATTGAACAATTATGATAAACGTCTAGCTTTAATGCTATTAATTATGTTGGTCGAGTAGTAAATATGAAAAGTTTTGAATGACTGAGAAAATATCTACCTCACATTAGGTACAATGGCGGACTCCGTCGCTTTACCAGTCTAAAGGTCAAAATCCCTTGCACACCACGTCGTCTATTTGGTACGGGCACGTAGGTACCCGGGCGGTCGGTGCGCTTCACACTAAAATCGCTGTAAAGTGGTAAAGCGACGGCGACCCCGACCGTACCTAGGTATATCTTTTTTGTAAATACCATAATAGAAAATAAGCTGCGTACCTATAAAAATGTAGGTTGTTATTAAACGATTTAAACACTTTCACTTCTGATGCAAATGTACTCACTGCTTATCAATTTCAACAAAAACAAATAAAACTTTTCGCGCACCATTCTCGTATCACCGGCTCACCGCACGTAAACAAAATCACGCCATCTCTTGGTCGTTCGCGAAACTCGCTCGTCCGCCACTATCCCGAGACTTTTAATTCGAGTCACTAAAATTACAAATTGCTTGACATAAGTTTCTATAGAAATAACGTGAAACTGACATTACAACGATAGATTAAGTGTAATTTCATGACTTGAATTAAAAATAATTAGACTTTATGTCAGTATCTTAAGTCAATAAATAAAATTGTGCACGATTGTACTTAAAATCGAATGTATGGTAGAAGTTTACATTAGATTTTTGGAAAATAGCAAAGAAGAATTCTCTTTTTATATATATTGAAAGATTCACAATTTCACACACAATTTTTTCATGTATTTATTTGTTTAAAACTTCAACCCGTTTCTCTGGAATCGCCATCGCAAGAATCTTCAAGTTGGCAGCCCACTTAGAGACCGTAATATCTCGGTTTGTATTGAAGTACAATTGTTGAAATTTTGCGTATTCGATTCACTATTTATGCACAGTTTTTTGACATATAAATCACATTGATACGAACTGTATTTCTTAATGTGCCTGCTATCTTGACGTCAAGTTAGCAGGCACACCAAGATACTCAAATATCTTTTGAACCATAGTATCACTATTTATATGCTATACGTCACTATTTATCACTATTTATACACAATTTTTTGACATAGTCAAAACCATCTAATTCCATGGTGTGCCTGCCAACTTGACGCTCACCTTAGATTAAAACAAAAAGGGAAGATACGGCATTAGTGTCTAGTAAGTGAGCCGCTAGAATTAGGCTTAGAGACCTAAAGACACAATTTCACTTCAGTCGGAATCGGTCGTGAACGTACGAGAGAGACTAGAGACGGCAAGGCGCGTCCGTCAGTTGAGTAATTAAGCAGGACTATATTTTGATTGACTACAAGTAGGCACATGCCGTATCTTCTTAATCTAAGGTAGACCTATTGTTTTCTTATTGGAGTAGGCATATGACACTACTAGTAGTGCCTAGGGTAACAAATGAGTACAACAAACATTATGAGGAACATTGTTTATCTTTATTTGGCTGCCTATAACTGGGCACTAGGAGATTACCCAGATGAGCCTGTTTTTATAGGTACTTAACATAATTTTCCTTTTCCTAAAAGGATTGGTCTCAGATCGCTGCTAGTAGGGAGGAATGGAAGAAGGGAAGGGTGGCCTTTGCCCTGCAGTGGGACAATTGCGGCTAATAATAATAATAACAATTATATCTTCTATTAGTTTCATAACATGTAGGTAGAGTTATACTTGAGCTGTTAATTGTAATTGACTGCTAGAATTCAGCGTTTTATTACCTACTGCTGCACCTACACATAACAGAAGAGCAGCACCTCGACCCTTACATCAAATCAAATCTAACATACATTAAAGAACACAACCATATGAGAACATGGTACTAGTCCTAGTGTATGTACTAATATGCAGTGAATAATACCTAGTTAAAGTAACACACCTAAGTAGGTAGAGTAGGTAACTGGTAGTAATGAAATAAAACATTTTTACAATTTATGAAGCATAATTAATGTTTATTTTATTTGCAAACTTGTTTCTGGTACTGCGATAATATTGGGGTTCTCTCGTAACTCCTGGACCATTCTCCAGCATCCCATACATACTAATACATCCGCTGGAAGCTGAAAACACAAAATTGTTACCACATCTATCTATACTATTATATAACATTGAAGATATTTTTTAAAAACTAAATGAGATCGACTATTTAGTGAATTGTGAGCTCAAAACAATTTTTTTGTCATCCCCCCGTACAGTAGAACGAAGATATGGGGCATAGTGTTTCAGGGCAATTATATAAAAAGATTTTTGATAAATAAGACTACTTACTTCTCTTGAAAACATTATTTCTGAGATTATATTTCTCTCAGGACCATCTCCCTACATATGTGTCCGTCTGTGGAGCAAAGAGGATCTGCACCCCATGCAAACCTTTCTATCATACGTGATTGCTTGATCCTCGTTCCTATCAACAATTACGTTCTCTATTTGCCTCACAGCATTGTTTGCAGCTTGTCTGCGAATATTTCGCTGAGTAGCCACCCAACAAGCATAGCAAACACGTCCACTATCAGGTATCTGTAAACAAAAAAATCATAAAATGTGAGGAATGTAAAGTAATTTTTTTACATTAGAACACTCACTTGTGTCTCTTGAAAATAAAGCTATGAAAAGATACCTGTCTTGGACTAATTCTTTCTGCGAGTTTATTTCTTTCGGGGCCTTCTAACAATGCATGTGATCTTCTGCACCATACACAGACATTTGAGTGCTGTGATGCCAAAGTTCTAGGAGGCCTGCGATTTTGACTAATGAGCCCCTAAAGTAGACCCAGCATGAATAACGTACTAATCCTCCTTCAGGAATCTACAAAAAAGACCATTATTTAAATCAGTAATTCATAAAAAGTCTAGGTAAGTACTTCAATTATTATTATTTGAACATGAATTTATATTATGTATTAAAAAAGTTAATCAATACCTGTCTAGAATAAATTCTAGCAGCAATCAGTTCTCTCTAAGGTCCTTCTGAGATAGAATGTGTTCGTCTTTGAAACAATGATCTGCACCAAACGCAAACATGTTCTTGATGGCTAGAAGCTTCATTTTCAGTTAATGACATTCCTACGCCTAGTCCGGAGAAACATGGATGACAAACTATTCCATCAGTGTCAACCTAAAATTCAGAAGTTTGTTAATAAACTACTGTTTATTTTGTCTTGTGAAGAATGTGTTAGGTTCTAAATAATAAAAAAATAAAAATGCAATAAAAATAGTTTTTCATAAATACTACATGTTTAATGTAAACTGTTACAATAAAAGTATTATCTATCTATATATCTACATGCACTACTAACCTCATGTCCAACATGTTGTTCCAAGATTAGTAGGTACCTAGTAATTCTATCCCCAGATGCCAGATAATGGTCTACCGAACACATCTATCTGTCCATCACACACAAAGAAGACATTGTTTGCTGCCTGAAATAGATATTATATTTAGTTTAATGTATTTCACTTTGATTATAGTTACTGTTATTTCAATAGAGCAGTGTTCGGAATCTATTTCCTTGTAAAGAAGTGATAGTAAATATTTTATTAATTCTCTCGTAAATGCCTAATTAAAATACGAAAAACTCACCTGAAAACAACGAATGTAGGTAGTAGCAACAATGGTATCAACAATTTAACAGGTCAATCAAATGTAAATCCAAGTCCGGGATAGCAGGCCGAAGTCAACAAGTGAGGCAGCAAACGAAAGTCCAGGATAGCAGGCAGAAGTCAAGAAGTGAGGCAGTAAACGGTTATCTATCAGGTAATCGCTCCAAATCAGAAATACCTCAATGAAATCAGCATAGAAAAACAGCACAGCACAAAACCACACCACAACTACTCAGAATCCACCACCAAATAACCGGAATAAAAAAAACGCCGGTCAATTTTTTTAAATCATGGTGACAGTTACTCTTTTTATTACCTTCTTTACAGCTTTGGACACTTGATTTTAACTCAGGAAGGCATATCAAGTTGCCAGGTTATTGAAAATTATGTTTTCATTTTTATTTTACTACACGAAAATGGTAAAGCATATCGGAATATTACTTTTACCAACTAAATACATGTATTTTATACTATTTTTTGAGTAGGTGTACATGGTCTTGGCATAAAATTAAACATCTCCTTTGAAACTTGATAAAAAATAAAAAATTTATTCAAGGGTCAGCAATTAATTTTTAAACGTGTTGCTTCGTCCAGACAGAAAACGCCAATGAGCCATCGCGCCGTCGGCGCACGGCTGCTGGGTCGTGTGCGAGGTGGGGGACAACTAGATGCGGAAACCGGCCGGAAGGGGGGCGCCTTCGAGCGTGTTCGTTTGACAGATAGAGTTGCCATCTCAATTTTAAAGGCTTGGAATAGGGAACAGGGGCTTAATTTAATTAATTTAACATTAACTTACTTTTCATTGTGGTAAATTTTAAATTATTTTGTCTCTAAGGGATGTCTGTTACTTGAGATTAAACATTTAATAATTATGTTACTTGCATGTAGTGGTACCTTTAAGTAAAGCATTACTCATTTTTTGTAAAATGCAATGTATGTTTAAGCATGTTTTAGTGTAATTGCTTTGTTGGTTACCCCAATAAATAAACAAATAAGATAAATACGTTTCATAAATAAGATTATGAGGTAAAATCATCATGTCCATGGGTAAAATGAAACTAATAAAATGTTCAAAGCTTCGAATAAAATAAGGCTGTGGATAGAGTGCCACAAGCGGCATTCTAGTACGATCGGTTACGATGCCGTAATTACGGCATCCTAGTACAAAGTGTAGGCAGTGAATAGAGTGCCACAAGCGGCAACATAGTACGATCGGTCACGATGCCGTAATTTGACGGCATCCTAGTACGAAGCGTATAGAGTTCCACAAGTGGCATTGTATCTCAATCGGTTCGGGAACCGTAACATATTTTTTATTTGTCATAATGTTCAGACGACATAATATTCAAAAGATATTTTGTATGGAGTTAGATTTCTGTTCTTTAATAAAAAAAAATAACCTCGAAATTCAAGACAATCGCTACGCTGCGCTTCGCGATTGTCTTAAATTTCTAACCTATCACGTGACCTACAGGAGTAGGGCAGCTAGTATTTCTGTTGTCTAACAATAGCTTTACGGCAGCTTAGGCGGCGTCACTATTATACCGCAAAACTTACGGTTTCCTAACCAATGGAGATACAGTGCCGCTTGTTGCACTCTATACACTTTCATAAAATAAAGATAATGACTAGATATTTTTTTACCTAGACTTAGGACTCACGAAAAAACTTAAAATCGGACCCTATACACCGGTATTTTGCATACAGTACTTACAACATTTTACGTACTAACATTACAGAATGTATATGTAAATTGTATACAGTCAGACAGAGCCTGTTATTATCGCCTCGGCTCTTTAACCTTGTTCGCACTAGGCTATGAGTAATTTAGTTGAGTAGCATCACGGACCTTGATTTCAGGTCCGTGAGTAGCATTTATGCATTGCTTCATTTGCAATAAAGCTATCAAAGGAATGTACTCGCTACTCGATTAAATTACTTGCCTGCTTAATGTGTCCTAAGCATAAATTCTGAGAATTCTAGATCTTGATCCCATAAGTAATGGAAATGGAGGAGCTCGGTGGCGCAACGGCTAAGGTGTTCGGCGACTTTCATCTTTCGCAATGCCAATGGTCACGTGATGGATGACTAAATTAAAAACATCTCGAGCTCGTCCGTGCTGTGCTGGAAGGCATGTAAAACCGTTGATTCCGGTGGCAGTCGCTAAAACTCACCAATCCCCATTGCGCGAACGTGGTGGGTTAAAGCCCAATCTCCATGTACTGTGCTGTGCTGTGGGAAGGCCTGTGCCCAGCAGTGGGACGTTTATCGGCAGATGAGCCGGCACCGGTTCTGGCGTCGGTCGCCAACTCTGTAGTTTGAGTCTTTGAGTTTGAGTCATCTCGCTCTATACGCATGTGAGTTTCCATGGCGACGGCCGCCATCAGACCGCGCTAACATAGTCTGTTTCACTCTCACGCATAGAACAGCCCCCTTACTCTTGAAACCGATCGCTATTGGATCTTGGTTCTGGCGTCGGTCGCCAACTCTGTAGTTTGAGTCCGGGTTTAATTTCCGGTAGGGCCAATTTAGAAATAACTTTTTCTAAGCTGTTTTGGTGTATAGGTTTTCTTTATTTTTAATTTTATTTCGTAAGTAAAATAAAGTATATAAGGTAAGGTGGGAAAGAGGGACCCCTTGTCCCTCTTTAAAGAGGAACAGCGTCACATAAATATAAAACAAACGAACGTAAGTACAACAAATCGCCCGCGCGCATGCACTTTTGTATGGCCCGCGCGCGGGATCTCAGAAGGCTCAGAAACATAGCAGAATAAAACTAGATGCTCAATCCCTTTAGGCACGTTAGGTCCTATTACTGGAATGTCCAGCCAGGTCGTTAGGTTTGTTTTCCTGAACGTCAACTTATCTGAACGCCCACTTACCCTGAACGTCCACTTCTTTAAACGTCCACTTTCCTGAAAGTCCACTTTCTTGAATGTACACTTCTCTGAAGGTTTGTGTTTGACCACGTTAAAACCTTCTTAAAACAATAAGATTACCAACTAAATCAAATATTATTAAGTACTTAGTATCTTTTTTTATAAAGTATATGTAAGAACCTACTTTATATTTACTACATACATTTATATTTTTTTTACTTTTGTTAACCACAAAATGTATAAATGGCGCTAAACGAACATTTATTTTATTTATTAAGTTTTACTGTGTTGCGTAGCGGTGAAAGAACCTCTTCCCTTGGGTGCAGTGTTCTAAGAGACCCTAAAATCGGACGCCTATCTTTTTTCGACATTATTGTGTAGTTTTGTTTCATAAATGCACTAGTAAAACTCCCACGTGCCGATTCTGTATAGTTTTCATGAAATAATTTTTTAAATATTGGCTATTTTTATCTGCCGGAATATGTTTTTATGTGCTGGAAGCACAAAAAACCAGCTATCTCCGAAAGAATTTTGAGCTTTCTGAAATGCCTAGCTCTGTGCCTACTCTGTCGATAAAACAAAAATTCGGGGGTAGTTTTCATGTTCTAACGCAGATGGCGCTACGACACATCTAAGTGAGATAAAGAGAGAGAAAAAAAATCTGTTGTCAAACTACAAAACCACGACTGGGTGGTACAGGTATTACCGCGGTAGTCAAAAATCTGAAGGTCTCCGAGGTACCTATGTAATATAATTGTAGTTTTAAGCAATTACAGGCAAATTTTACTTAAAAAGTTAAACTTTTATAAAAGATCAATTTATATTCGTTTGGATGGATCCGTGGCGGACTGTGCACAACAAAGCAGAAAAACAAAACAACGATTACTTTGCTTCAAACCGGGCGCCGGAGCACGACCTTCATATAAACGCGAGTCGCCAAATGTAAGTACACTCAATATTTTACTAAGGTTAATGTATCGTAAAGAAACTATTTTAACAGATTCGATGTAAGTCACAAGGTGTGTTATAGTTTCAGCTATGATTGTAACTATCTAATTTTCGTTTATTTTGCCCTATTTTTCGACAGTAAATAAAAATAAAATACCGCGGTGATAGCTTTACAATTTTGTTCTTGAATGTATTGACCGCGGGATACTCGGTAATAGCATAAATCAGTATCAATAGTTTTATTTAATTTTTAAGAAAATTGTATATAATTTTTATTTCTTAGTCCCATAGATTAGAAAAAAATGGTAGCCAGCTTGATTTACCGCCAACTCTACCTCCTTAACTTTGGACGATGATCCAGGATTGGGGAGATCAGGTAATTACAGTGGAGCGACTGCCGTCTGACCTCCGTGACCTTGTTTACAGTTGAACTTAACCAGCTTGGATCATGGTTACTCATTCAGTTGCCTGAGTGTGCAGGTTTCCTCACGATGTTTCCCTCATACGTAAAATAGCCAACAATTTGTTTTTAATAAAGATTTGTACGGAACTAAAATGCCTACTATTTTTCTATCCTCGGTAATAGATTACGATTCGCGGTATTAGCTGCAATCACTTTAGCATACCTCGGTAATAGCTACATCCGGACTTTTTTATTTAATAATTTTTTTCTTTACACATTTACTCAAAACCTTTATTTTATCATTAGATTCCTAAAGTCCCAGGTAATATATACTTGTAACTGTTTTTACTATCGGAAATTCTTATTTCGTAAGTTTAAACCATAAGGCCTTGATTTTACCTCGGTAAACCTGCGTTTACATTATACGTGCTTAAATAAACTATATGACGATTTGTTAGAAGGCTGTTTTTGTTGGAGAGTGCAAAGTCCATGTTGAGCTTTTATTTTCCGACCTAATTTTGTTTGTAGCACGTGTTTACAATGAGTTTTACATGTGATCAAAATCTTAACCTAAAAAATGCCAAGTGGGGAAAGAGAAACTACCTTAATCGGAAAAGAGGAACAGATGTTCCATTTTCCTGGTTTCAGGGGCGACAAACCTTTTTATAGGCGGTGAAATATTAATGATAGATAATAAGCTTTTTTATAGGTAACCGACATCAAAAAGGTGGTTACCTATGTTTAACTTGTGTATTTACCAAAGACATATAAAAGATAGACAGGTTACACGCTAACATTCTTGCATTTTAAAGTGCTGCAAGTAGTACTATATCTACGTTTACAGTTATTTATTATGACACGTTGCGCTAACAAGAGACACATTATAGGGCGCACCTGTGGTTAAAAAGAAATAAATATACATCTCGCTCTATACGCATGTGAGTTTCCATGGCGACGGCCGCCATCAGACCGCGCCAACATAGTCTGTTTCACTCTCACGCATAGAACAGCCCCCTTACTCTTGAAACCGATCGCTATTGGATCGGATTGGTATTGTGAATTTTCGTACTCCTAAGTTACGACACCAGAGCTAATATGGATTTATATTGCGTGGATACTGAGTGAAAAAAATACAAAACTCAATGCCATTTAGTTCACCCAATATGAATCCAAATTAGCGCTAGTGTTGTAACTTAAAAATACGAAAACTCACAATACCAATCTGATCCAATAGCAATCGGTTTCGAGAGTAAGGAGGCAGATTATATCTCACTCTTTACCCACGTGAGGAGCGGCAAGCAGTATTTATCGGGCATTTAATGTTTAATTTAAAAAAATCAGTACTTACGAATGAAATGAGACGTTTTTCTTGTTTCTAACAGTTGCCGTGTAATTTGTGCACCGCCTAAAACACAGGAAGGCATTTTGGCCACGCGTGCTGTAGCGATGTATAGCCGGGACGCGAGAGCGTGCCTGACTGAATGCGAGTCGGGCAATTACCTTTCATTCGTATTGCCATTCTAGAGCGTGTACAACGCATCTATAACCTTTATACATCATTGGTATTTACCTATGTATGTATGTATGTTCGCGATTTACTCAAATACTGCTGGCCGCTCCTCACGTGGGTAAAGAGTGAGATATAATTTGCCTCCTTACTCTCGAAACCGATTGCTATTGGATCAGATTGGTATTGTGAGTTTTCGTATTTTTAAGTTACAACACTAGCGCTAATTTGGATTCATATTGGGTGAACTAAATGGCATTGAATTTGTATTTTTTTCACTCAATATCCACGCAATATAAATCCATATTACCTCTGGTGTCGTAACTTAGGAGTACGAAAATTCACAATACCAATCCGATCCAATAGCGATCGGTTTCAAGAGTAAGGGGGCTGTTCTATGCGTGAGAGTGAAACAGACTATGTTAGCGCGGTCTGATGGCGGCCGTCGCCATGGAAACTCACATGCGTATAGAGCGAGATGACTCAAACTCAAAGACTCAAACTACAGAGTTGGCGACCGACGCCAGAACCGGTGCCGGCTCATCTGCCGATAAACGTCCCACTGCTGGGCACAGGCCTTCCCACAGCACAGCACAGCACATGGAGATTGGGCTTTAACCCACCACGTTCGCGCAATGGGGATTGGTGAGTTTTAGCGACTGCCACCGGAATCAACGGTTTTACATGCCTTCCAGCACAGCACGGACGAGCTCGAGATGTTTTTAATTTAGTCATCCATCACGTGACCATTGGCATTGCGAAAGATGAAAGTCGCCGAACACCTTAGCCGTTGCGCCACCGAGCTCCTCCATTTCCATTACTTATGGGATCAAGATCTAGAATTCTCAGAATTTATGCTTAGGACACATTAAGCAGGCAAGTAATTTAATCGAGTAGCGAGTACATTCCTTTGATAGCTTTATTGCAAATGAAGCAATGCATAAATGCTACTTACGGACCTGAAATCAAGGTCCGTGATGCTACTCAACTAAATTACTCATAGCCTAGTGCGAACAAGGTTAAAGAGCCGAGGCGATAATAACAGGCTCTGTCTGACTGTATACAATTTACATATACATTCTGTAATGTTAGTACGTAAAATGTTGTAAGTACTGTATGCAAAATACCGGTGTATAGGGTCCGATTTTGAGTTTTTTCGTGAGTCCTAAGTCTAGGTAAAAAAAATCTAGTCATTATCTTTATTTTATGGAAGTGTATAGAGTGCAACAAGCGGCACTGTATCTCCATTGGTTAGGAAACCGTAAGTTTTGCGGTATAATAGTGACGCCGCCTAAGCTGCCGTAAAGCTATTGTTAGACAACAGAAATACTAGCTGCCCTACTCCTGTAGGTCACGTGATAGGTTAGAAATTTAAGACAATCGCGAAGCGCAGCGTAGCGATTGTCTTGAATTTCGAGGTTATTTTTTTTTATTAGAGAACCTAACTCCATACAAAATATCTTTTGAATATTATGTCGTCTGAACATTATGACAAATAAAAAATATGTTACGGTTCCCGAACCGATTGAGATACAATGCCACTTGTGGAACTCTATACGCTTCGTACTAGGATGCCGTCAAATTACGGCATCGTGACCGATCGTACTATGTTGCCGCTTGTGGCACTCTATTCACTGCCTACACTTTGTACTAGGATGCCGTAATTACGGCATCGTAACCGATCGTACTAGAATGCCGCTTGTGGCACTCTATCCACAGCCTTATTTTATTCGAAGCTTTGAACATTTTATTAGTTTCATTTTACCCATGGAGATGATGATTTTACCTCATAATCTTATTTACGAAACGTATTTATCTTATTTGTTTATTTATTGGGGTAACCAACAAAGCAATTACACAAAAACATGCTTAAACATACATTGCATCTTACAAAAAATGAGTAATGCTTTACTTATAGGTACCACTACATGCAAGTAACATAATTAATGTTTAATCTCAAGTAACAGACATCCCTTAGAGACAAAATAATTTAAAATTTACCACAATGAAAAGTAAGTTAATGTTAAATTAATTAAAATAAAGTTTGTAGTATAATTTTGTTCTTAAAACCTTTACGTGTATCCGAAAAAATATCTATATCAGTAGTTTTAAACAGTGTGTTGTACTTGTTTACAATTCTGTTGAGCGGCGAGTGATGGCCAAGATTTGTTCTTGAAATACTGCTGACAAAAGGAGTATACTTTGAAAGACGAGGAAGTTTCAACGGCGCATTAATGTTAATTTTGGATATGAGAAGAGGACTGTCAAAAATACCATTGACTATTTTATATAGTAACATGTGATCCCGCAAGCCTCTTCTGTTACAGAGGGAATCCATTTTAAAGTACTCCAAACGATCACTATAGTGCGGAAGCTTTCGTGCCATATTACAACTATAGGCAAGATGCCACAAAAATCTTTTTTGGATTCTCTCGATGCGTTTAGCATGGACTTCGTAATGAGGGTTCCATACGGTGCTGCAATACTCAAGATTGCTCCTCACGAGAGCGTTATAGAGTAGGTAATATTTTGCTAGCAGAATTCTTGAAGCCCTTAATGTTACGCAAAACGAAACCCAGCATTTTAAATCCTTAAGTGGCTATGTTATCGATGTGGACATGAAAACGTAGTCCACTGTCTAATGTTACTCCAAGGTCACGTACCTCATAAACTTGGGTAAGGGGTGTGTTTCTTATTGTGTAATGGCTTGGGCAGGTGTTTTTGCTTCTAGAAAACTGTATGTAGTAACATTTATCAATGTTTAAAGACATGCAGTTATCATCGCACCATTTTACTAGGGCATTTATGTCAGCTTGGAGAAGAATCCGATCGGATTCTTTGGAGAACGTATTTCTCTATAAAGTTTGAGGTCATCGTCGTATAAATAAAATTTTGAATTTAAAAGGGAGGAGACTATGTCGTTTATGAATATATTAAAAAATAACGGACCTAAATGGGAACCTTGCGGCACACCGGATTAAGCCATGAACCGTTCGGACTCAAACCCTTGTACCAACACTACAGAGTTTCTGTTCAGCAGATAGGAGTTACACCAACCCAAAAGACTTCCAGCAACACCAATCGCAGACAACTTGGATATAAGGATATTGTGATGGACTCGGTCAAAAGCTTTACTGAAGTCCGTGTATATAACGTCCACAGGCACTTTTGCATCGACCGAGGTACATATGTCATCAACAAAAGGTACTAAGTTGGTTTCTGTTGACCTGGACTTATAAAAGCCATGCTGTTGCTGTGAGATAATTTTTTTGAAGTGCCACGAGATAACCGGGTAGATCAAAGACTCAAAGACTTTTCCGATCGCAGGCAGGATAGATATAGGGCTATAGTTCTCAGTACAATTTCTGTCACCAGATTTAACGATTGGCACTATTACAGCCTCCTTCCACCGCTTTGGAAACACCGCCGAAGATAGTGATTTATTAAAAATTAAATTTAAGGGATAAGAAATAGAATCCTCACACGAACATAAAAATAAAGCCGGTATACCATCGGCGCCAGCACCTTTATTGCAATCTAGCTTTTTTAAGGCCTTTGAGACTTCCTCGCGAGAGAGTCCTGCAGAGCTAAGGCTTGACTGGGAGCAATTTATATTAGAGGATTCTTAAACAAGAGGTAAGGTTTTATCTATGATATAAACGGATGCAAAATTTTTGGCAAAAAGATTACATATATCAGAGCCATTACTCGCAATCACATCGCCACTATACATTTCAGAGGGAAAGTCGGTATCATTATTTTTCCTCTTGCCTTTTACAAACGACCAAAACAATATAGGGTTAGATGCAAGGCTCAAGTTGTGCAATATAAGTACTGTAACACTTTGCCTGCAGCTTCTCACATCTATCCCTGAGCATTCTTAGATCTAAAACATCACGAGGGTTCTTATATTTTCGAACTCTTACTCGACAGCGATATTTTTCATTCAAAAGTTTTTTTACTTTTCTTTAAGGGGACATGGAGAGTTATAATGTTATGAAGAATTTTGTAAAATATATCAACCACTTCATCAACATTGTTTGTACCAGCAGAAAACTCAGCTTCCCAATCGGTATTGTCCAAGGATTCCCTTATTTTGTCAAAGTCAGCTTTATAAAAGTTGTGTTTCAATGAGTTGTTGGACTTCAATACCCGGTTACTGCCAAGTTTGACCATGAATTGCAAAGCAGGGTGATATGGATCCAATCTAGTTAGTATATCATCACTCTCAATTAAGTCAACGACAGGTATATTACTAAGAACCAGATCTAATATTTTATTCTTATTATTTAGAACCAGATTGTATTGAGTAAACAGGTTTAGAGCGACAAAGTCTATTGGACTTTGTCTTAGTCTTGAGCGTACGAACTATGCACGGTTGCAGCAGTGGGTGCCGTCTTGCCCATCCAATCAATGCAACCCAAGTTAAAGTCACCCAGTACAACGGTATTATTTACTCCATAACGCGGTTGGTATTCGTAATAAAATGGTTAAGTAATTGTTTCTGAATAGGTGGTGGCAGATAAACTGCACAAATGTATAAACTTTCCTTTTTTATTTTATTACCTACGAGGGGCGTTCAAAATATTCTCGGTATGTGGATAAAAACAAACAAGTACGAAAAGTTTGATATTTTTATTTTTCAATATACTCCCCCCCTATGTTCATACACTTATAAAATCGATCAATTTTTTTTTTTAATCCCTCATAAAAATATTTTTTATCTTTGGTGTAAAAATGCTCCTCCACGGCCGTCTTCAACGCTTCATCGTCAGAAAATTTATTTCCACGCAGATCCTTTTTAAGATTGGGGAACAAAAAGAAGTCGCTTGGGGCTAAGTCCGGACTATAGGGTGGATGAGTAACAGTTTCAAACCCACATTCAACAATAGCTGCCTTGGCAATATGAGCAGTATGGACAGGGGCGTAGTCATGCAGAAGCAGAACACCTTTGGTTAACTTTCCTCGCCTCTTTTCTTTGATCGCATCTCTTAATTGACGTATAACGTTAGCGTAGTACTGCCCTGTGATATTTACACCTTTTTCTTTATAATCGATAAGCAAAACTCCTTCACAATCCCAAAATATTGTGGCCATGACCTTGCCAGCTGACGGGATTACCTTGAACTTCTTGGGATGAGCTGAACCCTTAATGTGCCACTGCATGGACTCCTGTTTGCTCTCTGGGTCATAATGATGAACCCAGGTTTCATCTCCAGTAACTATTTTTTGCAGCACCTCATCGGGATTTTCACCACACAGGTCGATAAAATCTGAACAGCAAGCCACACGCATATCCTTTTGAAGAAGCGTCAGCATTCGCGGAACCCATCTTGCACTTACTTTTGACATATTAAGATGGTCATGTATAATGTCATGTACGGTACCAATAGAGAGATTGGTTACTTGAGCTATAGATTTTACCTTCACTCGGCCGTCTTCCAATATAAGTTTTTCCACTTTATCAATATTTTCTTGTGAGGTAGCCACTACAGGCCGGCCAGGTCTAGGGTCATCTTCAATACTCTCCCTTCCACGCTTAAATTCGCTTGACCATTTTGAAGGAGCAGACTCACGGTAAACACAATCCATTTCCTCTTTTATGGTTTTTTGATTTTTACCCTGTTTTGTCAATGAATTGAATTTTATGACGGATCGGTGCTCTAATTTCGTTAAAATTGTTAATTCGCTCATGGTGTTCATGTTTGTTCGGCAATTGCAGAAAAACAAAAGAACATCTCGGTTCCAATTTTACTTTTTTTTAATGTCAATGGATGAATCTTAGCGGCCAGTAACAAATATATATATAAAAGAGGTTGTAACGTATCAATACCGAGAATATTTTGAACGCCCCTCGTATATCAACACAGACCCATAAATCTTCACAATTACTTTCAAACTTTTTTAACCTTACAGAATGATATAGTTTCGACATGGCAATTAACACACCACCACCACGCTTACCAGAGTGGAAACCACTAGATGAACGGTCACGTCTGTAGACAACATACCGACTGTCGAAAAGCTCAGGGTTCATAACGCCAACATCAAGCCAAGTTTCACTCAAAACAATTATATCGTAATCGTTACAAATTACACTATTATAGAAATCTAAAGTTTTTGTGTTCAGACCTCTGACATTTTGGTAATACAGTTTTATGAAATTATATTTTAATTCTTTACGTATAAACAAAAGCAAAAAACAAAAATTATAATAAGAGGGTGAAAACTTGGTCAATAAACCAACATCGTGTTTGACCACAGACATCTTAATATATATAACTTTAAAATTGAAATTTTGCATTCACAATGCTATATAGATCTAGGATAAAAGGTTTACTAGAAAAAAAAAGTTTTTTTTTTCTAGTAAACATTTTATCCTAGATCTTATTATATGTCTGTGTGTTTGACCGTATTCTTTAAAATTTATCCCACTTTATTCATTCAATAAATAAATTGTCCTTGTAAGTAAAGAGTTGAGTCTACTGTAGAAATCAACGTCTCTGATACCGGTTTTTTGAAAGACTGATCGCATCACTATGTCATCTATGGTCTGACTGAGCTACATTCAAGGCTACCAACTTTTTAGACATCCCGCCGCGACGCAAATTTTATAAAATAACAACAGCTATTTGCAAACAGCACAATTTACTATTTGTCACAAAATGACTGATATTTACAAGAGATATGAAAAATCACTCGGCTTGCTTACAACAAGATTTGTATCATTACTCCAAAAGGCTAAAGATGGAGTATTAGATTTGAAAATCGTAAGTATCGTGTTGCTTTGGAAAGAACTGTCAAATGAATTTTGAACACGAAAAATTAAATAATTTGAAATACATAACTTTGATTTAATTTCTGGTTTTAGGCCACTGATCTTTTAGCTGTGCGGCAGAAAAGGAGGATATACGATATAACGAACGTCTTGGAAGGCATTGGTTTATTAGAAAAGAAAAGTAAAAATAGCATACAGTGGAAGTGAGTTCTTTTGTAAAATGTAATTTAATTTTAATTTTGTCTAGTCTACGACATTGCAATATGTGTTTATATTTTATTTTTATTCTTAGGGGAGTTGGTCCTGATGGTAAGACAAGTACCATTGGTGAAAAAGTTACTTTGCTACGAAGACAGATTGGGAGATTAGAGGAGCACGAGCAACTGCTTGATAAGTAAGTCATTTATACAAGCATCCGATTTCATTTGCTATGCTAAAACCTATACCAAACTTATTAATTAGTTTTCTAGGTCCTAGACCATAAATACTTCATTTATTACCAAATTAACCAAATGAACTTACCTTAGTCACTTGTACATTGTACAAGCTTTTATAGTGTTAACCTGAAGTAAAGCCTTACTGCCCTACAAATAAACAAAGAATAAGCTACAAATAGTTATTCCGTGTTTTGTTCCTGTCATGTAAACATAACTTCAAATTGGAGTAAAAGAGATATAATTATTAAGATACTATAAGTATAAAAATTGTAGCCTATGTGTGAGAATGTTAAATACTCTTATATACATACATATAATCATGACTATTATCCCCGAAGGGGTAGTCAAAGGGCTAGGTAGGCAAGGAGGACAGCAAAGGCAGTCCTCTACCATAGTTTACTTTTCACCAAATGTCGACAGCACATGTGCTCAGCGTAACAGGTGGTGAGCCAATCGCCGCTCTATGCTGTTAGAAGTATGTGTAGTCTTAAGTATGCTAGTCGCCTTTTACGACACCCAAGGGAAGACAGGGCTTGGTAGTACTTTTTCACTGCCATGTGACATGGTTAAAGGTCGATTCAGCATATCAGTGAAGTCACAGTTCTGTCAACGTGTTCGCTCAGTTCAGTATCAGTGCTACAGTTGCGTAAGTGATTCAATTCACACATGTCAGTACCTAGTTCACGGAGCTTCAGTGAAAACGTGTCTGTCTTCAAGTATTGTGATTGTTGCTATGGCTCTGTAAAATACTTTAATACAGTTTTACGGAGCTAGCAATGATAGTTATTGCTTTAGACGAAGAAGAAGAGCACCATCAATACTGAGAGCACTGTGTCGTCATTGACACTGTCAAGTGGGGATGCGTTCATAGAGAATGTATGAAAGAATATTTCACACTGTGCCCGTACTGTGTCGGAACTGTGACTTCACTGACATGCGTGAATTGACCTAACTCTTAAATAATATAAAATAATCCCTAAGAGCCACTGCACACATGATACTTTTAGCATCGGCGATTTTGCGACTGGCACCGCGCTTTGGCGACTCTCTGCGCTCGATTGCAGTATCGGAATCGCGCGTTTTAGCGATTCAGTAGCCACTGCATTCAGCTTCTAAAAAGCGTCTAAATCGCCGATCGCCGTTGCTGAAATTAGCATGTCTGCTCTGGCCCTTAGTTCTATATCTATACAGTTTTACTTAAATGTAATTCATAATTTATGATCATTCATAATTTGGTGGTTACTAATAATTAAGATATACTTATGTACTTGTTAGTATGATTACAGTACTTACTGTTAAACCTAGATATCTATCTATTTAACTTGATTTAATCTTTATTACTTTTTTAGACAGTTACGCTGGATGCAGCAAAGTATAAAAAATGTTTTAGATGAACCAGATAATCAATCGTTAGTTTATGTGACTGAAAATGATATAAAGGAATGCTTTGAAGATGATCAAGTGTTAGTATTGGAAGCCCCACTGGGAGCAGAAATTACCGCTAGCTCTACTATACCTACTAAGGTAAGTTAGCAAATTTCATATTACTTATTTTTTTCAAAATTAAAAAGTTATTTAATTCCACATACAGCTTTTTTATGTGAAATTCTATCTCTAACTGTAATCTTTCTTGTTTCCTCTCCCTGGGAACATTGTACCTAGCTTGGGCCCTCCTACTTTTTCTGTGAACTGAGAATAACTTGAACAAAACATAAAGTAACTGTGACATTTATTTATGTACCTATGTATTAATCATACTAAGATTTCTTTCAATCCAGTTTAGTCATGGTGCCGCTAGTAATTAAACCTAATAGACCTAGGGCTGGTTTTTTTCGCCCGTTCTTTGTCACAGTTAAAAAATGACGTCCTGAATGAGTGGTAGGTTAAAAAAGATTTGGACAATTACTTATAGATAATATAATATAATTGAGTTTATTGCATAAATATATTTTCAGTTTGAGTTTATGCTAGCGGCTATGCTTGCTGTAATGTACGTCACAACCACATTTTTTTATATTACTTAATTTTATGTTACAGGAAAAGGAATCAAACTTTTTCATACATGTCAAGTCACAAGAACCTGTTGGAGTCATATTATTGTGCGACAAGGAAGATATAAAGGTAAGGTGGGTCTTATTTGGTTACTGAACCAGCAAAGGAGTATACAGCCCTTCATAGAAAGGCCCCTCAGCCACACTGGTGAAACCAAACATAATAAGTTTACCTTTTAAACCGAAACTCAGCAATGCAAAACAGTGGTGGTTGTGGCATATTACAGTGCTTCGTTGACACTCTGTTGAATTGTGGGCAGAATCCTACGAACCACCAG
Source organism: Scoparia ambigualis (assembly GCA_963921215.1). Lineage (NCBI taxonomy): Eukaryota > Metazoa > Arthropoda > Insecta > Lepidoptera > Crambidae > Scoparia > Scoparia ambigualis. Next base: position 10,402,601 of record OY992507.1, read on the forward strand.
GCAAAGCTAAATTGAACATTTAATTTTATTCTAGTATCAGTAATCTGGACATACATATTTTGTACAACATTATCCATTCCTGCGCTGCACAACTATTTAATAATTGTGCCAAATTAAGCTTGACTTCAAAATTTTAAACATGTTTCAGGATGTTGAAGAAATGGATACAGAGGATCAGCAATCCACAAATGATATGGATATATTACAATATGACAGTAAGTAATTTAGTAATTTTTGACAAAATTACAATGCTTCAGTGCTTAGTAGTTTATCTGAACTGAAAACAAAAACAATAATAAAAGTGTGTAAGTAGTTGAACTAGGAGTCCATATGTTTAGGACCGGTAACAGGCCTGGCACACTCCGCGCTTTAGGTATGAAGCTACAAGTAGCCGACCTGACGGACGCCCGCAAAACCCTGCAGTCGTTAGAAGAGATAAGAGCTACGCGATAGAAAAAGAGGCAACTCCTAGTTGAATTTAACTGTAGGTATGGGAGCGATGTGCGACCTGAATTGCACTTTATTGTGTCTAGCAAGACTGTATTTATTTAAATGACTTAGCGGAGTGAATCTTCTGTACTTGTACTTTTATGTATTCTATGCCGGTAATCGTTTTTTATACCACTAATGGGGCAAACAGCAAGTATAATCGCGACATTTTGCGAAAGTGACATTCTGCGAAAGAGACATTATGAGAAAGAGATGTTTTGCGAATAGTAGACATTTTGCAAATATACCGAAAGTATTTCTTATGATGATTATATTGAACACCGATATTATTTTACATGTTTTTTATTATATAGGAAACTAAAAATATATTTATATTTGTTTTAGATTACTTACTACGATTGAGCCCGCCGCCTACCAAGAACGACTTTTCATTTTCACTACGTGGTTCCGAAGGGTTATGTGATTTATTTGATATTCCTTGTTAAGTGTAACTTTTAAAACCTACTTTAAAATTATATTTTTAAGACATTTTTATAATTGTACTATAAATCATGTTGAAAAATCAGTGACATGTAAATTACAAATCATGTAAATATTAAAATCATCAAGAAATTTATATAAATTTAACCTAGGTTGAAGAACAACCTGAAAAAGTAATAAATAATAAGTGTATAAAACTGAATAATTGTTTTATTTCTTATTTTTAGGTTTTGTAACAAAGCGGTCTAGTACTCCAAATGACTTCTTGGTTGCATTTTGTTCTGTGTGCAAATCGAGCAGCTTCTCTGCCTCTACTGCTTGTCCAATGTATTCCTGTAAAATAAATAGCAGTTTAGTCCCGCAATAAAAGTGAAAATAAAATTCGTAACTTGGGTTGAGAGGTGATTTGGGAGGCCATATAAAAATGTAATATTTTAAAACCAAACCAAGTAAGTGCCTGCACAAATTGTATAGGCAAACGTTATTTCTCCCGCTTCTTTGCTGTTTAGATTGTGCAGGCACTTTAACCGAGCAAATCGTAAAACGTTATACATGTACGAAGATAACACTGAAATATATAAATGAAGTAACTATGTAGCAATTATTGCCGCTAAAAACTTTAAGAAACCCTGCAAATTAGCGCAGAACTAGGACTTGACCAGTCAAACTGATGTCACGATGGCTGGTCAAAAAAAAATTGCAGATTTCTAAAAAAATATATGTAGCAATTATTTTATGAAGCAAATATGTAGCAATTGTTTATTCAACTCTCACAGCCAAATGCCATAGGCAACCAGCCATTCTGACGGAGACGATGTCTCATGCACCAAAGGCTCAGAACAATAACTAAAGCATAGAAACCATGCTAAAAGACGAGCTAGACAACAGCTATCTTACTCATATGACTTCATTTAATTCTGTAACGAGAGTGAATGAAACCTCTAATCCACTTTCGTTTCTATTTTTTCTAGGTTGTCACAAGGTAAATGACAAATGGATGTAATTGGATGTCTTTATAACACCATCAGATTAAATGTGTCGTTATTTTCTTTTTGTTTCTTTGTAAATAAGTGGCAACCTAACTTGGTTACATTATAATGACGGATTATTTTCACGCTAAGTTGTAGCTCCTCTCAGATAAATTTAATTATTTGCAAGGTATTCTTCCGAAGAAACTTATAAACTAGCCATAGCATTGTTAGTGATATATATGCGTTACGTGTGACAAAATGTTTTGTGTGATTGAGGGTTGTAAATCCCTTATAATAAGAAAAGAAAATAATCAAGAGACAATAACCTTTTATCGGTGAGCTCAGACTGTTTTCGTTTTATCTAAACATAATTAATGGCATTAATCTAATAAAACACATGAATAGTTTGTCTAAATAGTCATCGTGTCCAGTTCTGTGCTGATATAAGGCATTTATCAATGAAATTTTGTTCAAATGTTGAAGGTTATGTTTTTTCGCCTAGTGACGTGCATTTCTATATCGATAAATCAGTATTTTGTGTAAGTGGTTGGCACATCTATCTTTAAGTTATGATATTTGTATACGCCTCATTTACAACTTGTTTTACTTTTAACATGATATTAATAATTTATAACTTTAAAAGTTACCTATTGATAATTTAAAAAATATACATAATTTAATGGTCTTCTTGATTACTACTACTACCATTTATCTGCATTTACACTAATTTTAAAAATTCTACCTTTTGGTTACAGGTTTCCAAAAAATGATGATATAAATAAAGAATGGCTACGGCCGGCTTGTAAGAAGACTGAATTGGATATGGAATAAACGCAGTCATATATGTTCCATACATTTTACGATCAATCAATCATGAACAATGTCTGCGGTACATTTGTACCAACAAGCATTTTGAGCAATCTTGTTAATCATTCTCTAAAACAAAGTTTCGATGACAATCACAGGATCCTATTGATAAAAGCCGTACCTAAGTTATATTTCACAATACAAATACCAAACTGGAATTACAGGAAAGTGCGCCTCGTGACAAATAATAAAGCTTTTTAACCAAAACCTTCTTATTTAAGAGGCAGTGATTTAATAAAAATGTTTTAAATGTTCATTTATAAGTTTTTTATTTCCTTAGTAATCCTTCATATTTATATTTTCCTCGTATCAATTTTTAGATTTACTTTCAAAGCATAAAGTTCAATATTCATCTAGTTAATTTGACAGATAAGGGTAGGCCGATGTGACACTGACTGTACACTGCTTCTCGTCATTAACTCGCAAAACTTGCTGAAGGCAAGAGTGACCACTTTTACCGTTAACAATATTTTGGCCTAACAATAGAACGTAAAGTAGTGTGTGTACACACGGCCACTGATCGACCTACCCAAATCTGTCAAAATATTCTAATTGATATTGAACTCTACATGATGAAATTTGGTTGCGAGAATTTTACATATATAAGAATAGATAGATGTGATGCTGACTGTACAGGCAGCATCATATCGCCCTACCCTACCTACTCTGCGACCCACTAATCTGTGAAATACCTGCAACTGAATTTCAACCTAATGTTGAAGTCATAGAGTTCAATATCGATTAGGATATTTTTACAGATTTAGGTAGGTCGATCTGACGCTGCTGTACCTACAGTGATTCAATATAATATTGTAGGTGTTTTTCTTTTGCACATTAACGTAGTTTTTTGAAAATTTGTTCGATTTAGTTTATATCGTTTCCAAGGCAAGCGAAAAAGCCGACAATGACCGAATTATTATGTTAGCGTCGAGAAGACAGGATTTGTATCGCTCTCCATACACTTCTGTCATTCTGTATCATTTTCTCGTGGAAGTGCATTTTGTCAGTAATGTAGTGCGTGTAGTGAAACGCAACGAAATATACAAAATGACAATAGTGCATGGAAAGCAATACAAATTCTGTCTTCTCGATGCTACCATAATACTTCGGTCATTGACGGCGCGCTTATCCTTCGCCTTCATATTTATTTACATGTTCAATATTTAGTTTTATTTTTGTCGATATAAAATGCCGAGAAATGACGTCCCTAGTGCGGAATAAACTAGTGACCACGTACACAAATTAGGACAAGTCAAACATTCTCAATCTCTTTCTAACTCATTAGCATGACTCGTAAGAAGAAGTAGGATAAATATATATCTTTGCTTGCTATTTTAGCGTGGTTTCTATGGTTGTTATTGTTCTGAGACCAAAGGAGACCTGGCGTTTTAGGCTTAAGTTGTATACTTTTTAATTTTTTAATCTGTTATCTATCTGGCAATATCTGTCAACAAATGACAGCCGCTAGCTGTCAAATCAAACATGACGTGACGGCGTTGTTGACATTTCCCATTTTTAAAAGCAAAAGAACTTTGGTTTAAGCAGCCACGTTAGATATTTTTAAAGTACCATGTCTGTTTTTTGAAGAATTAGTGTTTCCATATAAAAAAAATATTAATAATTAAATAACTCTTATCCGCGATTCGATAAAAATAAGACAATACTTGGTTAGGTAGCAAATAATATTAGCTTTACATTATGATCAAATTCTTTTGTATACAAATTAAGCATTTTTTCTATGGACAGTTAGGGGCAATGCAAGTTAATTTATTTTAATGTACGTGTTGACACCAATGGAAGGAATGAAATAAGTGTACAAATCATTTACCTTTCTAGCAGCATCCTTTATTATCTTTTTCCTGGCTATATTGGTTTTACCTTTGTTTTTATATCTTGGAGTGTAGTCAATTTTCTTAGGCTTTAGATACTGGAAAACCATAAACATAGATCACATTTCTCAAATTGGAAACCATAAGCTATTTAAGAGGGGGATTTATAGCGTCTTTTCCTATAAATAAAAGATTTGGTCGATAGTGATTATTGATTGTATGTATAGTATGGACCAGATAATAGAGTTTAATTTCCAAGGACTTGAAGAATTCAGAAGCAGCGTCCCTTGGCTCATGAAACAACTAAGTTTCTCACCGCCCATAAAACCGCTTACACCATAAAGGTCTGACCAGTGATTGGAGTAGGTAGATTGATTTAGGGTCAATGTTCTGAAACGTAATAATAATATGGACAGGAATTTCCTTCCAAAGGATAATGGCCAAAAAAAACCCAGGCCCGGCGGAAATAAAAATTATCTCAGATTTTTACTAAAAATGTGTCATTAAATACTGCATAGTTGGAATCGCCGAAATATTTTTTTAAAAGTGTGAAATTGCTTTTCGAAATTGAAAAAAATATTTAAATAAAAATTAGTAAAATGATTGGGTTTATCGGACTAGCTTCCGCATTCGGTTCAGTCAGCGGTGTTAATCCTGGTCCTTATCTATCTACCTACCTACCTAGTTTCATTCAAATCAGTTCAGTCATTGAGGCGTAAAAGCAGAAAAACATCCAAACAATAAAATATCAAACCATCGTTATTTTCACATTTAGAATATTACTTAGGTGTTATGTGATTATTACTGATACCTATATTATGTATATTACCAAAAAAAAAACATTTATTTTTATTTTTATACGTTGATGACTTCTGCTACTACTTTAATAATAGTAGTGGAGGTAATATATACACTGTAGAAAAATATTTGCATTATACTGCTAAACACTCATTTTAGCAATTTAATGATCCTTTTACTGAAACATTAATATGACCCCCTGTAAAACTTTCAATAGCAATTTTATACATTTAGATAAATATTTCGGCGGTGTCCCCTATGCAGTAATTAATTACTCAACATTACCAGTATTTTGAGGTACATTTCTTTTGCGCCGGGCCTGGGTTTAAATTTCATACTACGTGAGACCATTGTCCTTTGTTAATTACTAAGATTATTTATTGGAATTTTAAAAGTGTTTGGTGTGAAATGTATTCAAGTTAGCATATTTTCTTAACACTTTCTACGCCATGCAGACTTAAGTGACCGGATATTTATAGTAAAAACCATGGTATTCAGAGACCTAAAGTAAAAGCGTATCAAAATATAAAAATGAGTGATAGATTAATATGTTTATACACTTTATTGAATTCCAAAATACCGGAAAATCTTTTCGGAAAAATGACTTACCCATGCTATGGCTATCTATGAACATTTATGATGCAAATACTTACGAAAAACCAATCCACCTACTCCAATCATTGGTCATGACATGAGCGACCCACAGTAAATTATCCCTATAAAAACAAGTTTTGTAGACTTTGTATAAATTACCAATAGTTTCTTCCTAGCTTCCATCTGTTCTTGCATGGAGGGCACATCTACTTCAGTAATTTCAAATGGATTGAGAGTGATAAGCTCTGCTGGTATCTTCTCCAATAGTGCCTTGACTTCAGCTTCCTTCCTCTGCTTCTTATTCTGGAATGGATTGCTCTCCAAAGCATCAAAGTTGGCCTCACCGCTGCCTGTGAATTAAATTAGTTGTTTATTTAGTAAGATGATATTGTTGCAAGGGACTGGAGGATGTGGAAATGGAGTGAGGACCTTCTGGGCAAAAGTGGACACATCCAGCGGGTGTAACGGGGTAACCCCTTCAGATCGGCTTTAAATTACGCACCGATTTAGTTGGTAATATGTTTAAATTTGTTAGCAAATATCATAATTTGTTGATCAAAATATTTATCGAGATATCCTATGTTAAAGGGTATCCCGCTGGAGTTACGCTACTGATATAGTTACTGTGCCAAGTTTTTAGCTACTGTAGCCTTTTTTTTTATACCTCAACTAGAACTTACTTTTCGGAGGAATTTTGACGAAAAACAGGTATTTGATTACTCGGTAACTACAGAAGGTAGTGTGATATAGTGAATTACACTATCAGCACGTACTCAATAGTACGTGATAATTAAGGTCTTCCTGATTGACAAGGCGTCCTTCCTCTAGTCACGTATAGATGTGATGTTAATTAGTATTTAAGATGATACACTAGAGGATAAAGGAGAATTGATTCAACGCAAGACATTGTTTCATTTCGGGTCTCCGTCCCAACACCATTACATGGCGACCGTGACATGGTGTCACAAGTCCGCGCCGCGAAATCGCTAGTTGAAGTCTACAAAATATCAGGAAAATAGTGCTACACGGGCCTACAAGAAGGACGAAGGAAATAAGAAGAAAAACTGTAAGCCAAAATTGTTTAACTATGGGAAACCCACAATCTAAAGACAATATTATTGTCAGTCAATCACCAACTCAACGGCAGCATCAACTCCCTTGGCCGTTGGGATGCAACTTTCAGAGATCTTTTTACTGACCATCGTCGTTGTACTAGCGGGCTATATAGTACTTAGGCTGCTACTATTAGAAGAGGTAGAACGCAGAGCGGTTCGACGGGCAATTGGACCAGCACAGAACGTGTAAGCCAGCACGAATTAATATAACTATGCTACCAAGAATCTATGTGTGTGTGTGAGTGATTTTTTTTTTCTAAAGTGTGTTCATGGCAAACCTGTCAGAACTCTTGAGTGAGCTTAAGGCTATTAGAGACTCTATTATTAAATTAAGTAAGGACAAACGTTATTCCGCTCAGGGGCAGAATAAGTTTTTAAGAGCAAAGGAAATTAAAAATAATTTTGAACAAATATCTGCAGACTTATGTAAAAAAGGGATAGATGCTGTAGAATTACAAATAACAAAAGCAATATCGTCAAAGTTTTTATGTAATTTTGAGGAAATCGAGTCACTCGTTAACCCGCATCATTCAGAAACGATCACAACCATGGCCACGTTCGATCTAAAAGTCGCGCTCACGCTCCTCCCAGTAGTAGATTGCGACGAAACGCAAATTAACCAACTAATAGACGGAATAGAGTATTATAGTAGTACCCTTAGAAACGAGGACCAGCCTCTGTTAATCAATTTTGTTTTAAAAACTCGTCTTTCTAGCAGTGCTAAAACAAAAATTAATAAGTCTTATGTGTCTGTGGCAGACTTAATAAAAGATATAAAAAATATTTTAATTCCGATTAAATCATACACAGCCATTTTAGACCGAATGCTACGATGTAGGCAAGGAAACAAGACCATAGAAGTGTTTGGTAGTGAAATCGAAAAAATGTCCAACGATTTAAGTACAGCACAGGCTAATGGAGACGAGTCGGCATATAATTTATTAAAGCCGATTAATGAAAAAATGGCTATCAAGCGTTTCGCTGACGGCCTAAACAATGCTCGTACAAGCATTATAGTTACGTCTAGGTCCGTAAGCACAGTTAGGCAGGCAATAACTATAGCCTTAGAACAAGAAGACTCGGTAGTGAAACCACCAATAAACAATTATGTTAACTATGTTTCGAACCAGCGATTTGAAAAGATAAATAAAAACTATCATCAACAATATAATAAGTCACGTAACAACAACGCGACGAGTCAGCAAGGTCGGGGTCGTGCCTACTATAACTCGAATAGGTTTCAGGGTCAGCGCAACACCAGGTTTACGTCACCTCATAATAAACGTAGGAATGTACATTTCTTAGTTGACTCAGCAGAACAGTCTAATGACGAGAACGAAAGTGAACGTCAGAGTATACGTCAGAACGAACATCATAGCGATGATTTTTTTCGTTCTGAATAGCGCTGAGGTAGATATTTGTAGTTATGGTAGTGGTAATTACGTTTGTTTTACTTGTAGTCAAACTCAAATTTCTCTATTAGTAGACACAGGAGCAAGCATTTCAATTTTAAAGTTAGATTGGTTAAATAAACTCCGTAGCGTGTCCCGCGACGCAAAGCTAGTAAGGGATGAAATTAAGATTAAAGGAGTATGTGGGGATTTAGTATCAATAGGTTATGTTTATCTAGACTTATGTGTTAACAATTATAATTTTAGGCATAAGTTTTATGTGTTTAGCAACTTCCACTGTAAAAATGATGGAATTTTAGGAGAAGATTTTTTATTAAAATATAGTTGTAAAATTAACTATGAAAATAAGCTGGTTACATTACAGGATAAGATAAGTCTAGAATTAGGCTTAGGTAAAAACATAATAACGACTATTCCAGGGAGATGTGAGGTCGTAAAATATGTTTCGTCAGAGATAAAGGGCGAATGTGTCATTTTAGCGGAGGAAGTTATTGCAGGCGTATTTGTAGCAGGCGCCGTGGTAGTAGGAGACGGGAAAAAGATTCCGGTGCGATTTTTAAACACACGGGAAGAAGATGTAAAATTAAATAACTTTAGCCCGAAAATTAGAAAATACTCGGATTATTTCGTATGCTCTTTTGATACGGAAAACGGAAAATCTGTCGAGAGGGTTAAACAACTATTCGATTTTCTTAAATTAAAAACATATCTTGGTGATGAAGAGAGACGGTCTATTGAGAAAATATGTGCAAAATATGCAGATATCTTTCATATGCCGGGTGATAAGCTATCCGTTACAAACTTATACGAGTACAACATTAAACTGCAAAATGACGCGTCTCCTGTTTATGTCAAACCGTATAGAATACCGCACGCTCAGAAGGCTGAGTTAATAAAACAGGTAGGTAAATTGTTAGAAGAAGATATTATCGAAGAGTGTACCAGCGAATGGTCTTCTCCATTATTATTACTTCCGAAAAAAGCTGACAGTAGCGGTGAAAAAAAGTGGAGAATCGTAATAGATTATAGACTTTTAAATAAAAAAATAGTAGACGAAAAGTTCCCGTTACCAAATATACAAGAAATTATTGACTCACTTTCGGGATGCTTATACTATTCTCATTTAGACCTCAGTTCTAGTTATTACCAGCTAGGGTTATCACCAGAATGTAGGAAATTCACTTCTTTTACAGCTGATAAGCAATATCAACTGAAAAGATTACCTATGGGTCTCAAAACGAGTCCTAGCGTATTTTCTAAACTTATGTCTATGGCTCTATCGGGTTTAAATCACGAGATATGTTTTCTATATCTCGAGGACGTAATAGTTTTCGGGAAAAGCCTATCGCAGCATAATACAAATTTAATGAGTGTATTTGAGAGGTTTAGGTCAGTTAATTTAAAACTAAACCCTTGTAAGTGCGAATTTTTGAGGAAAGAAATTAATTATTTAGGGCATGTTATTACGCCAAACGGGGTGTTGCCAGACAACAGTAAAATCGAGGTCTTGGAAAAGTTCCCAGTACCTAAAAATGTAAATGAGATTCGTCGTTTTGTGGCTTTTGCAAACTTTTATAGAAAATTCATAAAAAACTTTGCCACAATAGTGTACCCACTAAACCGTCTTTGTAAGAAACATGTCGAGTTTCAGTGGACGGAAGAATGTGACGTGGCATTTCAGACCTTAAAAAAGTCACTTAGTTCATTTCCTGTCTTAGATTATCCAGATTTTGGAAAAGATAATGTTTTCCGGTTGCAAACCGATGCGTCAGGGGTAGCCTTGGGGGCTGTATTATCAAATGGAAATAATAAGCCCGTAGCTTATGCAAGCAGACAATTAAACAGTTCAGAAATAAACTACCCAACCATTCATAAAGAGTTATTAGGGGTAGTGTGGGCTATAAAACATTTTCGACCATATTTATACGGACGAAAATTTAAAGTATTAACAGATCATAGACCATTGGTTCATTTATTTAGCATAAAAGATCCTAGTAGCCGTTTAACTAAGTTTAGACTTTGTTTAGAAGAATATGATTTCGATATTGAATACATAAAAGGTTCCGAAAATGTAACGGCAGATGCCTTATCGAGAGTCATTATAACATCAGACGAGTTAAAAAATCTAAATTCAAATTTTTTGGGGGTAGTAACCCGTTCAATGAAAAGAACCATGGAGCAAAATAATGAACCCGCTACCTCTGGAAGTAGCAGGGTTGAGCCCCCTGTTGATCATAGGCAACCAAGAGTGGTAGATATTATGCAGAAATCACAAAATGATGTAAGGTTAGATATTTGTTCGTATGAAAACTTCGTGAAGTTGAGGAAAAAGAAAAGATACGTCTCACAGACGGGTGATATGTTATTTAGTGACTCTACTATTTACATAAATCAGGAATCTCTACTAACGGAGGCGCGCCGAGACGCAACGATAGGAGAACTGAGTGCATTATGTAAAAAATATAATATTGTAGAAGTCGTTGTGATTAAAAATGGGTTTAATAAAAAGTTTATTAAAATTTTGACCCAAACTTTCATGAAACATAAAGAATTACCGCGGTTATGTATTATTAATAACCAAGTTGAACATGTTACAAATAAAGACTTGATACGTGTTATACTAAATGATTATCATTTATTGCCGACAAGTGGTCATGTAGGCATAAATAAAATGACTAAGAATATTCGAAAAAAATATTTTTGGAGTAATATGCAAAAAGACATAACTGAATATGTGACTCGCTGTAAAGATTGCCAAAAGCAGAAATTTTGTAATAAAAATAATGAAGAGAAAATGGTAATAACCACTACAGCATCTACTTCTTTTGAAAAATTATATTTAGATATTGTGGGGCCGTTGGAGGTCGATAATTTGGGTAATAAATACATATTAACAATACAATGCGAATTGACAAAGTTTGTAGAAGCTTACCCAATACTTGATAAGTCAGCTGAAACTGTTGCTAGGGTTTTTACTGAAAATTTTATTTTACGATATGGTACTCCCAGGGTTATTGCGACTGACTGTGGAACGGAATTTATTAATTCCATGTTAGAAACAGTATGTAAATTGCTAAATATTGATAAGTTAAATTCAACACCCTATCATCATGAGAGTATAGGTTCGCTAGAAAACTGGCACAAACATCTCGGATGTTACTTGAGAATACAAACACAGAATCAGTCGGCAAATTGGAGTACCTGGATACCATATTGGTGCTTTGCTTATAATAATTCTGTAAATACTAGTACCAAATACTCCCCTTATGAACTAGTTTTTGGGAAAACATGTAACGTACCTAGTAATTTAGTTAGTAAAGTTGATCCCTTATATGTATACGACAATTATCCATCGGAGTTAAAATTTAGATTGCAAAAAGCTCATAATGATGCCAGGAACAACTTATTAATATCAAAACAAAGTAGAAAAACTAATTATGATTTAGATTGTAAGGAAGTACACTACAAAAAAGGTGATCTACTCTTGTATAAGAATGAAAATTATAATAAATTGAATGACTTGTATTTAGGTCCATTTGAAGTTTTAGAAGAGCTAGGTACTAATGTAAAAATATTAAAGAATAATAAAGAATATATAGTTCATAAGAATAGGACTAAGATATTTAGAAAATAAGAGTTTACTTTTCAGGGAAGGGATGCCTAGCCTTTTCAGGGGAGGTGTGATATAGTGAATTACACTATCAGCACGTACTCAATAGTACGTGATAATTAAGGTCTTCCTGATTGACAAGGCGTCCTTCCTCTAGTCACGTATAGATGTGATGTTAATTAGTATTTAAGATGATACACTAGAGGATAAAGGAGAATTGATTCAACGCAAGACATTGTTTCATTTCGGGTCTCCGTCCCAACACCATTACAGTAGAATCCTGGATTTTTCACTGATGGATTCGTAATTGAATCAACAAAAACTTAGCACAATAACTATATCAGTAGCGTGTCTCGTTCCTGCTCGTTTTAGGTCAAATAACTTTGACGAGCGTGACTCCAGCGGTATATACTCTTTAACATGGGATATCTCGATAACTATTATAATATTATGATAAATACTTACTTACGTTAGTAAGTTTAATTTTGTTAGCAAGTACCAAAATTTGTTGATCAATAGTTATCGGTGCGTAATTTGAAGCCGATCTAAAGGGGTTATCCTGCTACGGTCACGGACATAGTAGACACTTATGGTTAACTTAAGTTAATAAAGTACAGTGAAGCCAGTTTTTGAGGCTGATGATTTGTCTTGTGGACCTTGTCTGTATACAAACATAGATAATTATAATCACGACTATTATCCCCGAAGGGTTAGTCAGAGACTAGGCAATGAGGACAGCAAAAGCAGAGAACTACCACAGTCCACTTTTCACCAAAATGCGACTGCACATGTGCTCAGCGTGACAGGTGGTGAGCCCATCACCGCTCTATGCTGTTGGAAGTATGTGGAGTCTTTAGTCCGTTAGTCGCCTTTTACGACACCCAAGGGAAGAGAGGGGGTATTCTTTCACCGCTATGCGACACGGTATATAATTAATTGTATTAAAGCAATATTTTTTACCTGGAATAATTATGCTGCTGAATCCATTGCTGGTACCAATACCTAACACGTCTTCGTAGGGACAGAATTTGAAGTTATTAATTGTTTTTGCCATTCTGTGTCTCAAGTAAGGCCTGTCCACAGTTTGTGTACAGCAATCACTATAAAAAATAAGTAAGTAGGTATATTGTAAAGATAATTGAAAGTTTATTTTTTGTTTATTGGCGCGCACGATTTGTGCTTTAGCCAAAGCAAAGTAAAAGGGAAGGAAGCGAATTATTTATTAAATTATAAAAAGGGAAATAACGGAATTAAGAAGGAAAGGATTAAATAGGATTAGACAGGATTTAATAATTAATTTAGACTTTAATATTGTTAATGGACTAAATGGAAGATAATGCTTTGTAAACATGAAAATAATTTGTAAATAATAAATAGGATATAGATTGAGGATGGAAAGGAAACATGAAGTGATGTTAAAGATTCGAAAAAATCGGAATGATCATATAAAGGACATGCAAAAAAAGATGTGATTAAGGTCACCAGTATCGTTACCACGCTCACAAATGTCACTATCAACGATATATAATTTTGCAAGATGGGCAGGAATGAAGACATGGCCCAGCCTCTTACGAATAATGCTTGATGAAGCACTTTTACTAATTTGAAAATATATTTTAAAGCGGCGGCGGTATAAGAGTAGAAAATAAAAACTATTTGCTACTTTCCAGCGCCTTTGTGGGACACAAAAGACGATGTGGCGGCGCCACCTACCGCATGACGCCGCACATAGTTCGACACGAAGCAAACACCTTCTCAATGGTGTCAACAGATGGTGCCACAAACGTATACCAACGACGTATCCATACTACGACGCTAAAAATAGTAAGGGAAGCCTGCATCGCAGTAGCAAAGGATTCACCATCTCCTTCGTTATAATAGCACCTCCAATTAACATCCGTTGGACTTCGGTCCACGAGCTATACCACCCAGCTCGGAGGAAGATCTTCCTTTTGGCCTTCCTACAATGATGTCATCCATTCTACCTACCATCCGCTTCCCTACAGTGGTGACCCCTACGGAGCACAGAAACATCGTCGCAGCGCTCATCCATCACTCCTCATTCATCATCAGGTCTACCTTCGCCAGCAGTCACACAGCAAGCCAGCAATCAAGCCACAAGGTTCCACAGCAGCATCTAGAACGACGACGCTTCCTGGACCTCCGGCACACTCGACGGCATCATCCCGACCTGTAGGCCTAGCATGCGCATCACGAGATATGTCGCGGACGAGAGACGACAAATCATTTTAAGTTGTCATGTTAAGGTAGACAAAAATCTCATCGATCTCAGGGTCTCAGGGGGGGGGGGGGGGGGGGAGAACAATGGGATTTATTACAACGGTAAAAAATAGTATGGGAAGCCTGCACAGCATTCTACCTACCATCCGCTTCCCTGCAACGTGATTCTTATAGAACTTTTTCTTTGTGGGCACCCATTACCTAGCAATTACTTATTCTATTATTATCATGTAAGTAGTACACCATATCAAATTTGAACTTACTTATATATTTCCACAACATCTCCCAGTCCCACAGCCAGCATATTCTTTTGTGAAAATTCTAAATCTACCGCCGCACTTCTCAGCCTGTAGTCTTGTACTGGTCCATCTAAATGTCTGATGTCCCATATTTTCATGCTACGATCTACTCCTGACGTAGCCATGTACCTGAAAAACAGATTCATCATCATCAGCCTATAAACGTCCCACTGCTGGGCACAGGCCTCTCACGTGGTCAATAGCACGTGGGGGTATTGGGCCATTACCCACCACGGTGGCCCAAAGGGGGAAAACAGATTATTCAAAAAAAATAATCGAAATTTCAGCTTTGTTTTTCCATTCTCCTTGGCTCTGAGTTAGTCTAGGCCACATGCAACCCACAGTCATCATTATCATGAGTCTATCTTGGCAGTGGACACCCCTATCTCTCGGCCACCCCACCACTCCGTCAGTGTCTTGGTACACCTTTCGTCACTACGCCAAAGTAATGGCTAACTACGAGGGGCGTTCAAAATATTCTCGGTATTGATACGTTACAACCTCTTTTATATATATATTTGTTACTGGCCGCTAAGATTCATCCATTGACATTAAAAAAAAGTAAAATTGGAACCGAGATGTTCTTTTGTTTTTCTGCAATTGCCGAACAAACATGAACACCATGAGCGAATTAACAATTTTAACGAAATTAGAGCACCGATCCGTCATAAAATTCTTGACAAAACAGGGTAAAAATCAAAAAACCATAAAAGAGGAAATGGATTGTGTTTACCGTGAGTCTGCTCCTTCTTTATCTACTATTCAAAAATGGTCAAGCGAATTTAAGCGTGGAAGGGAGAGTATTGAAGATGACCCTAGACCTGGCCGGCCTGTAGTGGCTACCTCACAAGAAAATATTGATAAAGTGGAAAAACTTATATTGGAAGACGGCCGAGTGAAGGTAAAATCTATAGCTCAAGTAACCAATCTCTCTATTGGTACCGTACATGACATTATACATGACCATCTTAATATGTCAAAAGTAAGTGCAAGATGGGTTCCGCGAATGCTGACGCTTCTTCAAAAGGATATGCGTGTGGCTTGCTGTTCAGATTTTATCGACCTGTGTGGTGAAAATCCCGATGAGGTGCTGCAAAAAATAGTTACTGGAGATGAAACCTGGGTTCATCATTATGACCCAGAGAGCAAACAGGAGTCCATGCAGTGGCACATTAAGGGTTCAGCTCATCCCAAGAAGTTCAAGGTAATCCCGTCAGCTGGCAAGGTCATGGCCACAATATTTTGGGATTGTGAAGGAGTTTTGCTTATCGATTATAAAGAAAAAGGTGTAAATATCACAGGGCAGTACTACGCTAACGTTATACGTCAATTAAGAGATGCGATCAAAGAAAAGAGGCGAGGAAAGTTAACCAAAGGTGTTCTGCTTCTGCATGACAACGCCCCTGTCCATACTGCTCATATTGCCAAGGCAGCTATTGTTGAATGTGGGTTTGAAACTGTTACTCATCCACCCTATAGTCCGGACTTAGCCCCAAGCGACTTCTTTTTGTTCCCCAATCTTAAAAAGGATCTGCGTGGAAATAAATTTTCTGACGATGAAGCGTTGAAGACGGCCGTGGAGGAGCATTTTTACACCAAAGATAAAAAATATTTTTATGAGGAATTAAAAAAAATAATTGATCGATCTTATAAGTGTATGAACATAGGGGGGGAGTATATTGAAAAATAAAAATATCAAACTTTTCGTACTTGTTTGTTTTTATCCACATACCGAGAATATTTTGAACGCCCCTCGTAATAACATTATAGGAACTAAAAGTAGTCATAGGAGTTGCACTTACATTCCCGTGTTGTCAACAGCCATCGCAGTCAAAGGAGTTTTGTGGCACAACATTTTCGCTAACGGCTCTTTCACTGTAGGTGACCATAGTGAAACTACTCCTTTGGAGTTTCCTAAGCACACAACGGCGTTATATGTGTTTTGTGCCATTACCGATGTTCTTCCCAAGCGGTTATTGTAGTGGCCCACAATTTCACCGATGGAGATATCCAACCAGGACATAAAGCCATATTCATTCTGAAATAAATAAATTGTATAAATGCGTTTACCTATTATTATAGCTATTTACTCCTCGGCGGCAGAGTGGAAAAGCACTTTGCCTGATATCCTAATGTCCTGGATTCAATTAATTGGTTGGGCAAAGCGTGTTTCCGATTTTTTCGATACACAGCCCGGGTTTGTGAATAATCACCAACCAGCATTTGTGTGCAGTATATAGCACTTAGCAGTGGGGGCAGTTAAGTAGGTATATAGTCAATTTACCATATTTATTTAGCCACAGTAAGCATTGCGTCCAGTTATCTTCAGTGTTGGTAATTCTGGTCCATTGAAGGCCAGTTACTATAAGTTGTCTGACTGTCTTATATTGTGAAAACAGTCATGGCACCAACAAGTAATTTACTATGACAAAGTAAAATGTTTTCGTAAATTCTTGTATAAGCTTTGCAGTTTGATATACATACATAAAATCACGACTTTACCCCCCGAAGGGTTAGTCAGAGACTAGGCAATGGAGACAGCAAATAGTGACTGCACATGTGTTTGATATACAAATAGCTTTATTATACTTACAACTGCCGCCAGTAGGAAGTGGTAAGGTAGAAACTCCATGCGTAGTATTTTATCCATCCTTTTTATGCAATGCAGCTCCATGCCAGTGTTGTCATAAATGTACAACCATTCCTTTTGAGCAACAGCAATCATGGTCTCTACATGTAGCCAACTGAAAGGTTTTCATAATTTGAATAAATTAAAAATCATAATTAATGACTCCATGGAGCATTGGTTATTAGTAGAGGATCCGAGTATACAATGACCTTCACCGAGCGGTTAATGGATGAAAAGCATTTTATATCAAATTTAATGTGTTAAAAAATATATTGCGAGTGGGTTGGCTAAAAAATTTCAGTCCAGTATATGATTAATTAAATACTAAAATTTTTATTTTAAATATTGCACTTGGTGAAGGTCGGTCTATACTCGGATCTTAGACTATATGGTTTATGATCGTTGTAACACATTGATTGCCACACATCCAAACACAATTTAAGTTTAATTGTTTGTCGGTCACCGATCCCCCGTGGCGCTTTAAGTGTTAGCAACTTTCGGAATGCCTGTTACTAGATGGGTGACTAAATTAAAACACCTCAAGCTGCTCTGTGCTTTGGAAGTCATGTTAAGCTGTTGTTCCCGGTTGCTGTCACAAGATGGCAGTAAAAGAATAATGGGCAAATTTGTATGGAAGGTGGTCCATATCACCAATACACGTAGTGGGTGTCTTTTTAGGTCAAAAAATCTATGAAAAGAAATGTTTTTTTATTTTAATGAACCTGGTACTAGTACAGTCAAGTCCGTAAGACTTAAGTATTATCAAGGGAATTAATTAAATTCTTATTTTTATGGTATTATATTCTACGTATTTATGTGCATATGTATGTGAGCATGTTTACATGCGTGCGTTAAAGACTAGACATATTGGTACAGTCAAAGACATTTAATAATAAATATTGAACTCATTTAGGTCATGTAACTGTCCATCTCTATATAATTCAATTGAATATACCCCATCCCGCAAATGTTCGGCATGATACGACACGAACGGTATTATTTTCTCTTTTGTCAGGGGTGGGAAATCTATACTACTATCTTCCATTCTTCTGAATGGGACTTGTCTGTTTAGACAGTGTGAAACCACATAACGCATTAATGACGACGGCAGATTCGGCTGTGCTCTCTTTCCTGTATTTTATTTAACATAGAAGGAGCTTGCTCATTGTTTTCGTCTCGCTCGCGCTCAGAGCACGCCGCTTATCTCTTATACTGTGCCGGTATGATGTACCTGTGTGTCTTTTCTTTTTATAGCTTCGTATATCTATATTTTCGTAGAAAAACACAAAACTATTGGAAAATAATAAAAAACTTTTTGACTTGAGTGTACACATGTTACCCGGTTACTTGGATTTTTAAAAATATTTTTTTTAATTACATATGGGCTATGATCTATCATAAAAAAATAGTTTTTGGGTATTGGTTACTTGGACCAATTTGAAGCATTGTCCTTTTTCATAATACATATAAAAAAAACGAAAAAAAAAAACAAGATAGCAATAGTTTAAACCTATAAACCCACATTATGCCTGTGTGGTGGTTTAGCCCAACCTCCCTATGTGCTGATGTGCCCTGTGGGAGGCCCGTGCCCAGCAGAGGGACACAAGCTGATGATGAATAGCTTCACGGTAAAAGCATTAAGCTAAGCTATTTGAAAGCAATGTTTATAAATGATTTTTAATTATTATTATAGCCATGTCACGTAGTGGTGAAAGAATACTACCACCCCCTCTTTCCTTTGGTGTCGTAAAAAGCGACTAACGGACTAAAGACTAAGACTAAGAAAGACAACAGCATAACAGTAATGGGGTTACCACCTGTCACGCTGAGCATATGCGCAGTCGCTATTTGGTGAGAAAAGTGGACTATGGTAGAGGACTGCTTTTGCTGTCCTCATTGCCTTGTCTCTGACTAACCCTTTGGGGACAATAGTCGTGTTTATATTACAAAATGCCTGGCGTGAAGACCTTGATAACTCTACTTACACAATTTTTTTTTATCGTCGCTGTCTTTCTATGGCATTGGTTTTGTAGGGAAAAAATTGACAACTCCATATCTATGTTACTTTTAGAGATATTGCCTGTGACATATAGTACAGTATATAAAATATGCAGAATTTGATGTCCATATTTTGCGTATTTTATTTAACAAAATGAGATATCTACGCGATGAGTAACAAAAAATATTGTAATATATCCATATATCAACTTATACTCAAAAACTGACCTAGCGTATGTAAATTGACAAAACGAGATAATCAAACGATAAATGTGTATTATTGCTACCCAATTCTATGGTGAATAAGTTAATTAATAAGAAAATAAGAAAGAAAACCATAAACATATTTAAATACTATCTAAAATTACTCTTAAATCAATTTAGACATTTCAATTACACCAAAAAACTGATTATTAGGAACAATGTTTTCACTGGTTTGAGCACTAATGTATGGGGAATAAGTTGATAAGTCTGGGTAGTATGTTGATAAGTCTAATACCTTACAAAATAAGCAGATTTTACGAGAATACGTAAAATAATATGAAAGATCACTTAAAATTATCCATAAATCTAGCTATAAAGATGAGTTCAAGATGAAAACAGATTTTGAAGAAAATGTCAAAAACTTTAAAAACGCTGCCCTGTAAAATTGCCATTTTGGACTTATCAAGTTCTTCACCCCAAGCACAGATATGTATGTATTACAGCTTGTAATACATTTAGTTTCTATCTTATATTGTATGATTGAGACAAAACATCTAAAAGACAGAGGTGGGTAAGTGGCTTTAAGTTCAAGATAACAAATGAAGAATAAATGTACCTGATATCATGAATGGACTCCATTACATTAATTTCACAGTGTAACTTCTTAGTAACCCAATCAAATGCTGCTAAATGTCCTTTCTGGCTGCCCAAAAGTAAATGTCGCCCATTTCGTGAGTATTTCGCCCTGTAAGGGCCGAATTCCAGATTGAGTTCAAATATTTTTGTGGCAGCGGCAATATCTATGTTGTCTTTGATTACTCTTTGTGAAATTGTGGTACTTTTGACATCATCATCAACCTGGAGGGACCTGAAATTAATTTATGTTGTATGTGTTATTGAGATAAGTAACTTGATAAGAAGTGTAAGTGTAAGTTGACAAAATCTAAAAGTTTCTACAAAAATTAAAAACAAGTAATCTTACCCCTGTTCTTCTGTAAGCAGAATTTCCGATCTGGCAGCCTGCTTTTGTGCATAGCTAAGTTTATGTTCTCTTTTCTTCAACTTGACAGAATGCAGTGGATGCTTTACATTTTTAGGTTCTACTACCTCACCACGGGAATGTTGCTCTAACTTTGCAGGATCAATGGGTGCTTTACCAGGGAATTTCCTTTTAAAATCTTTAACGTCATTCTTGTTCTTCTTCTGTATCAATAAACATTGTGTAAGTTAACGTTAAGTTAGGTTAGAATGGAGCATGCATATTGATGCAAGAAGATTTAGGCGTCTGTATTCTTACTAATTTACATTGTAAAACTATACTTACGAAATTTGGTTTTCTTTTAAGTGACCGTGGATTAATTTTAATGTTGAACACTTCTACATTATCCTTTTTTGATTCGTCTTGCTCTGTTTCGAAGTAGCGCTTCTATAATGAATTGTAGATGCGTTAAATATACATTGATCAATAAAATGTTATAGTCAAGAGAAATAATATTTTACCTTTTTTTGAACTTTCATGATAATTCACAATTTATGACACAAATAAAGACTTTTTGATGAAAATAAAAACGTGATTATTTCGTGCGTGGTTATTTGTTTACTATTGGATGACAGTGACTGACAGTGACAGAAGAGAATTTTTTTTAAATTTATTTGTTCCGTGAAGGAACAGGCTAAGGTCTGAGACCATACTGCCTAGTCATTAGTTTTTTTATTTCTTTTTTTCCCTTGATGATGAGTGGTGATTAAGATGATGAATGATAAATGATGTTCCCCAAACCCCTTGAGTCCTCACTGAAGACTTCTCAGTAAAGATGTGGGACTTTACTGAGGTCTCACGCGGACTTCTTGAGAGAATTTGAAAAGTGATGTTGCACTGTTTTGTTTCATTTGCCAACACTAGGTGGTCTGTGGCCAACACTCATGCACGTTCACAAACACTTAACGGTTAATAATCCACTATTATTTCACATTAATAATCTAAAAATTTTTAGAAAATAAAACAAAACTGCAGACATGACGCTTCACTTTCCCGCCAAGAAGTCGACAGAAGAGAAGACACATGCGTACCTTTTCTTAGTAGCTTCTTTGAAGGTTTTCACTTTACCAGGGATTAGCCCATACAGCCTATTGATATTATTATTTTTTATTTCTACGACAGATGTGACGAGTGATTAAAAATTATAAGTAGTGATCAGAGAGTGATTAATCAAGTATTATGATAATTGACAAGATAAAAGGTTTTTTTTCCATGACCACTGTACAGTAAACTGTCGGCGGTTGTTGATTGGCGTTGAGATAGTCGAATTAATCGTCATTTCATTTCTCATGCACCTGGGCCTCAATCACGCTAAGCACCAACGATATTACCAAAACTAAACCTTTACCACAGTGTTACAATAACACTGTGCCTCTACCGTTCAGCCGACTTCGTAACGCGATAGCACTTTTTAAGTACGTCTAACGCACAGACGTATAATAGATGTCTGTGGTCTAACGACTACGTTCTCGGACTAAATAAATACCCCCTCCATCCCCCTCCTCTCTACCTCCCTCGAAACTACTAACCTCGAAATTCATGACAATCGCTACGCAAAAAAAAACAAAAACAAAAACCGCTGCTTAAAATGTCATTTGGATAAAATAAGCGATCGTTGGCTTAAAAAACGGCCGCATCCAGATTCTTCTGCGTTTGCGTCTCCGTAATAATAGTACGAGCAACATCGTACTGGCCAAGAACAACGAGTCCTTTTCTGAATACATTTCGAAAGAAACTGATGGAATTAAGCCAGGGTTAATCGATCAACGTCGACCGACCGTCGATCGATGGGTTAGACGAACGGTATCCGTCGATTGATTAAAGCTACCACACCTATCGATCAACGTCGACCGACCGTCGTCGATCGATTGGTTAGTCAAACGGTAGGTATCCGTCGATCGATTAAAGCTACCAGACCAGTTGATCAACTTCGATCGACGTTGATCGATGCCTTCGATCGACGATCGATCGATTGGTCGGGTAACACCCTTAGTGAGAGGTTGGTATTTACGCCGGGCGAGCCGGCCCAGCGTGCCCGGCGTGCTGCAACGCAGCGTGGCTCTACCACTCAGTCAGTGTCACTCATTTAGCACCACCCAAGGGTCACGTGTAGGGTCTAAACGGTAAACCTACGGACGTGAGTAACTTTAACCCCCAATTATAATAACGAACTAGGTAGACACCACATTAAAGTGATTATATCGATATACTAGTCACATCTTTAGTCACGCACACATGTACAGATAGAAAGCTGCACACTAACAAAATACGGACATGCTAAAAATCCAAAGACTCTGTCCATTGTGATATTTGGTCCGACTACGTTTCAGTTGTGGTTTGGTTGAAATTATTATAAATCTGTGGAGTTTCTTTCGCCCGTTCTTCTCCACAGCTAAAAGACTTCCTGAATGGGTGGGGAGCTCGGACCAAAATATTTGGTCCGAGGTGGGGAGGGTGGGCGGGTCACAGACATATACTTCTTATTATATGTCTGTGGGGCGGGTGCCCATCCATCCAAATAAATTTAGACGATTCAAAATGCTTACTTTAAGTTTATTGATTAGAGAATTTTTGAATTTTGATTTTTTTTTAAATTATTTAAGTGATAGCCGCTGGTAAAGTAAATTCATAAGTGAGCCTGTGCATTGTTTGCCATTATATTTTATAACATATTTTTGTGGTAGGTAGGTACATAATAATATAATACAGGGTTATTCTTGGACCACCTGCCAAAAGTAAATATGGGGTAAAAAAAGTAATAATAAAATATTTGACGTAAAAATAATAAATGTTTTCTGTTTTTTATTATATTTTATTGGCTGCTTTTAAATCCTATATTTCTAGGTGCGTGCGTTCATCCTCGCGGTCAAAGCGACGACCAATAACTCAGAACAACTATAGCAGGGGTGGATAAATTGAATATAGCAGTCGCGCATAGATTAGCAGTCAAGGGCATGCGCTTTGATCTATGAAAGCGGCAGCGCGCTAGGTGACAATAACTTTAATTTTCATAGGGAAGAGTTGAGACAAAAATGTCAAAAAAATATATTTTTAATTCATTATTTGGTTGTATTGCTGCACAGAATCACACGAAAATATTTGGCGGGGGGTCCAAAATTTACCCTGTATACCAAGTGAGAAACTGTTTTGTTGTTCTTCAATAACTTTGATCATTAAAATGACTGGAATTGGAAAAATCTACATCTCTCTTCTTAGCGGGGTACTCTGAAGTGCTCGCGGTTCTCTCTTTAGAGACATTGTGGTAGCAGTAAGGTCATGCATGACTCATGGTAGAATCTACCAGATAGATTGAGTGAAGGATTCTTAGATGAAAGATTGGTCTCGCTGCGCTCGACTAGATAGGTCCGTCGTACTTGTAAAATGCGGCAACAAATTCTACGCCGAAATCGGCGTACCCGAGAGCCAGTCACACTGATAGCCGTGTGTAAAGTGAACGTACCGAATTTTTCATTAAATTTTGGGCATAATTCAAAGTAAAATGCCAGTTTGCGTAATAAAACTGTGTAAAAATAATACTACAAAAAATAAGAAGGACAGCATTCTTGCAAATTGTCATAGTAGATAAGTTGCCGCATTTACGGAGCTGTGGTTTTTAGATAGGGCGGTATCTAGCCGAGCGCAGCGAGACCAATCATTCATCTAAGGAAGGATCTAATGAGGTCTGCCCAACTAGTTAGAGATCGAATATGAGATCTTTTTCCTAATGCGACGAAACATCGTAATAAGAGATGGATAGAAATATATAAAAAAACAGAGTTGACAGCTTCGGTATTTATTATTTTAATTATCTTTAACAACACATACTCAATATTTTACAGAAACGTATATGACAATCAGAGTAGTAACATAGTAAAATGATTTAGTATTAAAGTGTGAACATGTTATTCAATCTGTGTACATACCAATATGATTTTTATGAACGCAATTCGCTTAGGTATAACAACTAAATTTCAATTTCAAACACAATTTCATTATGCACATGCGCTAGGCTAATAACTCATAACTGAAAGTTTTGCAAAGTAACATTAACTTGATTTTAAGTAAGCTATCACAATCAGTAACAATAAATAGGTAAGTAACACGTAACTTAATCACAGCGAATTGAACATTGGCTAACAAAGAAAGTTTCAATTTATTCCCTAAAATTGGTTATCAATTTATGAGTGAATTATTAACTTACTCGATCTAATGAGATCTCGTTATTTCCTAATACAAATAAAAACGTCCCTATGACGTGACAACTATTTATTCACAATTATTTACAAAAACTGACTAGACTTTCCTATAAGGAGTTTAATTTTGTTTTACACCGTTTATTATTTCTATGACATTATTCTTTAGTCTTAAAATATCAGCGAATGGGAGCTGCTGTGAATCAGAAGCATTTGGCACATTCCCAGTAGTGTAAGAACTTAGACAAATAACAGTTTCACTTATGCACTATTATAATGTATTCCGGTCGTTACGATTCTGGTTGTATTTCAGAGATTCCCAAGAACTGCCCGATGGTTCCGGCGACCGCGATCCCCCGTCAAATAGGTAAGTACAATATTTACATAAAACATTTCACGCGTCCGTCGTGGGGCTAAAATCGCTTACATACAGTATAAACTTCTTCCCTAACAATTACTTTAATTTTAAGCATACGAATAACAGTGTTTAAAATTTATTTGGGTCTTAATTATGAAGTCCTCCTTACAGATAAAACGAACGAACCTTCGGTTGTTGACGCGACGCCATCGAGAAGTCACACATCGTATACAACGGTTTACAAAACAGATATCGTTAACTAGTTACATTAGAACACATAAACGTCTGTCGCACTGTACAGTCGAACGTTAAAATCACATTCACTAAGTCTTTGGTACTGGATCACTTCAGCCCCGCCGCGTTTAGAGTCAATGTCGCTCCGGTTCGGCGGCGCTCTGTGAACCTTAAATGGGTGTGGGGAGCACTGTGAAGTCCTGGAGCGCGTTTTTGACGGTCTCGTATATGGGGCGGTTCTCGTCGGGGCAGTAGCCGTCGGGCGAGCAGAGCGTCTGCAGCTTGGTGAGGTAGGAGTCGAAGTTGTCGTGCGCGGGCTTGTCGCCGGGCGCGGGCGGCGGCGGCGCGCCGGCCACGCCGCCCGCCGCCGGCGCCGGCGCCGCGCCGCCGCCCGGGATGCGCACGTGCTCGAGTAGGGTGATCACGTTGTTGCGCAAACTCTCGTAGTACTCGTTCAGGTTGTTGTTGCGCTGCGATATCAACTGGTTCTCCTGTGGAGGTGGGTATCTTGTTATTGTGGCTCTGTGGCTTTGACACTTTTGCTAAGCTATTTTAACTTGGGTAAGTTGGTTTACCATTGCCATATTAGTGATGATTGATATCTGTAGGCTTACTCTTGAAACACAATTGCATTAATCAATTTCCAATCACAAATCTAAAACATGTCAAATGGCACTTTTGTAAGCGACAATAGCGCCACATTGGAATTAAATTGCGTGGGAATTGATTGAACAAATTATTATCGAGATGGCGTACCGGAGTTATCTTTACTTATCCCAATATCGATACATATTAATCGCATTGGAATGGTATTGCGATTGAGTTTGCGTTCAAGAGTAACCCCCCTGATTAACACATTGGCA
Organism: Scoparia ambigualis; assembly: GCA_963921215.1. Classification (NCBI taxonomy): domain Eukaryota; kingdom Metazoa; phylum Arthropoda; class Insecta; order Lepidoptera; family Crambidae; genus Scoparia; species Scoparia ambigualis. Next base: position 10,428,785 of record OY992507.1, read on the forward strand.
TAACTCGATTGTAATTCGCTGTTTGAACACAACTTTTTACGCGACTGTTATTTGCTCTATGTATTAGTACCTATTAACTTCTGTGAACATGATGCATGCATGAGCTAGATTTGACATTAATTTGTCATATGATGTCACAAATGATCCCTAATAAGGCCTTAAGTTAGTGTATGAGTGGAACAGTCCCTTTTGCTTTGAGGACCATCTCCTCTGAATTGCATGATTATTTTATTTAACACAAATCCAGTTACTTTAAAAGCAAGTACCATAAAGTAAGTAACGAATGGTACTCACTTTTAAGCTTATGTGTTGTGTCAACAGCACTCAAAGTTGGATGTTTGAAGCCATGACTGTACCATCTAAGTTGTCAGACAAACATTATTCGATTACAAAATATGTTTGAAGTTAACATAGAATTTGTATCAAGCAATCAATATAAAAGTCTTGGCTATCTCTAGAGGTTAAAGATAGCCTTTTTGTTATTACAAAGTAGTACCTTTCAGGCAATAAGAGTCTTTAAAATTCAGAACGACAATGGCAAAATCGAACGACATTGGCAAAATTTCAAGGAGAACAGTGGTTTAACATACGTACATAAACATGTATGGAAAACTAGACTGCCTAAACGCTCGAAGCAAGGTTTTGAGGGTTTGTGCAAGTCAACACTGCCTGAAGCCTTTAGCATAATACATTATGGTCACCCTCTCGCCGTGGTTGAGGTGTTTGCCCATCGCGTTGATGTCCGTCTGGAGCCACATCATCTGGGATTCGACGCGCTCAATGGCGCTTCTGCCAAGCACTTACAGCCGCAGCGCCATCGAATTCCTTGAGGTAGTGTGACGTCGGTATATGCTCACTCTCTCGCCGTGGTTGGGGTGCGTCTCCATAGCGCCCTTAGTCACAGCGTCATCGAGCTTCTCTTGAGGCAGTGTGATGTCGGTATATGCTCACCTTCTCGCCGTGGTTAAGGTGTGTCGTCATAGAGCTTTTAGCCGCAGCTAAGCTACTTATTGTGGCAGTGTGACGTCGGTATATGCTCACCCTCTCGCCACGGCTGAGGTGTGTCTCCGGCTAAGACCGCTATGCTCTTAGGCGTAACGCCAACGAACTCCTTGTGGCAGTGTGACGTCGGTATATACTCACCCTCTCGCCGTGGCTGAGGTGCGTCTTCGGCTAAGACCGCTATGCTCTTAGGCGCAGTACCATCGAGATCCTTATTGTGGCAGTGTGACGTCGGTATATGCTCACCTCACCGTGGTTGAGGTGCGTCTTAATAGTGTTTGATGTCTGACAGGAGCCGCATCATCTGGGACTGGGACTCAACGCTCAATGGCGCTCAATGGCGCTGCTGCTAAGCGCTTTTAGCCGTGGCACTATCGAGATCCTTGAGCCAGTATTCGGTATATACTCACCCTCTTGCTGTGGTCGAGGTGCGTCTCCAGAGCGATATTAGGTATATGCTCACCCTCTTGCCGTGAGTAAGGTGCGTCTCTGGCTAAGAGCGCTATGCTCTTAGCCGCAGCGCCATCGAGCTCCTTTTTGTGGCTTGTGACATCGGTATATGCTCACCCTCTCGCCGTGGATGAGGTGCGTTTCCGACTAACAGCGCTATGCTCTTAGCCGCAGCGCCATCGAGCTCCTTATTGTGGCAGTGTACGTTGGTATATGCTCACCTTCTCGCCGTGGATGAGGTGCGTTTCCGACTAACAGCGCTGTGCTCTTAGCCGCAGCGCAATCGAACTCCTTATTGTGGCAGTGTAATGTCGGTATATGCTTACCCTCTCGCCGTGGATAAGGTGCGTTTCGGACTAACAGCGCTATGTTCTTAGCCGCAGCGTCATCGAGCTCCTTATTGTGGCAGTGTGAGCTCTCGCCGTCCGACTGAAGCCACATTATCTAAGACTCGACGCGCTCTGGAGCTGCAGCTAAGCGCTATTAGCCGCAGTGCGATCGTAGTCCTTTTGAGTCAGTGAAATGTTGGTAATTGGTAGGTATATGGCTTTATGCTCACCCTCTCGCCGTGGTTGAGGTGCGTCTCCATCGCGTTGATGTCCGACTTGAGCCGCATCATCTGCGACTCGACGCGCGCGTTCTCCCGCTGCAGCTCCGTGATCTCCTGCTCAAGGGTCATCAGGTCCTCGCCGTTGCCAGTCTGCATATTCATGTCCATCCCTAAAAGTTAATGTCGTCACTTTACAGAGTAGCTCTTAATACATAGGTGAGTGGAAGGTACTAAGTCATCATCATCAGCCTAAAAATGGCCCTGCTGTGCATGTGCCTTTGCAAATCAGCACAAGAGGAGCGCCCACCGCGGTTTTAACGACCGCTATCTTATGTATATGGAATAGATGGTTGCTACATTACTATTTTATTTATTTCAATTAAATATAAGTAACGCCATGGTGGCTGAGTGGCAAAGAGCACCATAAATATATATTAGGTAGGTATAACTTGCTTTCTATGACCGAAAATTTTACTGATCTCATAGACTTAAATCCGGAGCATGACAAGCGAACAAGGGCACTGCCTGCTTGGTGGCAGAATTAGATATGAGGTAGTGTGGTATAACAGAATAACCTGTATTGCATTAATCTAGCTACTTTCAATCTTTGCCAGTTCATCTGAATTTCCACATAGGGCAAATTTTATTCACCATTTGATCACGATAACCAATACGAGAATTTGCTTGGCTTTAGTGGCGCCTCCTGTTGAAAAACAAGGGGTAGCGTTATGCCATACATATTTTTTTATTATCGCAAAGGAATGCTGAATAAAACCAGCACAGGTCCTCCGATAACAAACACTCTATCATGTAGAGCCGATGTTTCAATTCTTATTAAAACTGTTTTGTTTGCTAAGGACCACACCGCCACTATTTTGAAAGATGTATTGTCTCAATTTCTCATATTTGTCCTCCTGTCTTTTCTTTAATTACAACTTAATATTTTATCAGGTGGATAAGTTTTATCGGAGGATTGCAAAATCGGCCCTACAAATCGTTAATTACACAAACGGGGTTTACCTGAATACGGCTTGGGGTAAAGCGGTGTAATATCGTCCGGATACTTCGGTTTCTTCGACTGCGGCGTAGGCGTCGCTGCACCCGCTATAGGGCACCCCGACAAAGAGCGATGGGTCAAAAAAGACCCGTTGAGATGTCCGGACCCGTCGCAGCCGGGGGTCGGGCAGTTGACCCCGTCGAATTTGATGGCCGACGCGGCCGCTGCCACCGCCGCCTTGTGTTGCTCGACGGTGCCACCGCTCTCTAATACGCGCATCTTGTTGCGATTCGCGATGGGGCAGCCGGAGGCACTGGTGGAGGAAAGTGTAACGTCAGTGTTTGTGGAAACAATATAGGTAATGAGCGTTTTCTTAGGACTACGATTCTTATTGCGATTTACAATTATGTTGAAATGTAACGAGATGTTAGTAAAAACGGTTCCGTATGGGCTCTTAATTGCATCGCAGTAAGAAATTATGGTAAGGATAGATGCTCTATATTGCTCAATAGACTTCTTAAAAATTATAAATATCTTTCTGAATTCAATTTAGTAAATGTAGAGCCATCTACGTCGTATGTACTATTTTACAGTTCTAAGTCTCGTGTCTAAGTCGTACTATGCAATTACTACGACAAACTATTACCTACTTCTGCATACTCTATTCTTACCTTCGATGCGACAGGAATTTCCCTGTGGCGTGTCCAGATCCATCACAACCCGGTATAGGGCATCTAAGCGGCGTGCAAAGAACCAAGAAACTCATTGTAGCGTTTACAAAAGCACACGGAGTGAAAGAAACATGGTACAATACAAACAAGTTACATGTACAAAAGAGCAAGGTTATAATGTAACTATCGAGATTTACGTTACACAAAGTCTTTTACATAAAATTCATAAAACGTATTGGGACGACGACGGCAGTTAACATACCATTGATTTAAGTAGGTACCTTACTTATGTAATTAGTTAATAATTACAAATTTATGAAGGCTTAAGCATCACATAGGATATTTAGTGTTCTCTAGCTTATGCAACCAGTTTTAATGAGTAGAAAAAATTAATCGAATGAATTATTGAAACTGTGTATAAGAGTTTGTTGTTTTTATTATTAGAAACTTCTTAACTTTAACTTTTAGGACACTCCAGATTTAACTTAAAAACTATACCGCATAATGTATTAACAAAACCAAAAGATAGCTTTAGCAAATCCCGTCACCATTCCTACCACCAAACGTTTTAAGATTAGATGGCCAACTCACCTGAGCGGTTCGGAGTCCTGCCCGTCCCGTGGCTTGCTCTTCGGCTTGTTGGCCCTCGGACAGCCGGACAGTGAGCGGTGCGATGAGTAGTTGCCGGTGACGTGTCCGGAGCCATCGCAGCCCGGCGTCGGACACTTGAGCTCCTGCGAGTGCGGCTGCAGCTGCGAGCGGTCGGCGCGGGGGCATCCCGACAAGCTGCACATATATAGACTGCTTACAATGGCGTGGCGGGGTAGCGGCTCGCTTTGGAGTTTGGACTACACACCAGTTAGGTATATGGACGCTTTCTTACATCGCATACGTTTGTAATGCGGCGTTAAAGAATATAAGGGTATATACACACAGCTTAATTGTATTGAGGTGGCCTAGTGGCGGGGTTTTGCAGCAGCTTATCTTAATACATCTTATTATCAACATTAATATGAGTATTTAATTAAAGGTGAATATTTTGTTTTACGTAGAAGTTGGCTCTTAATCTACTTAGAAGTACTACGGGTGTCGTATGCAAGTTTTTCGTAGAGAAAACTGTCAAGTTTTCTACTTTGAATGGGCGTCCCACAGCCATCCTGTCACCTATGTTTTAAATATTTTCTATTAAGTACTTTAAAGGGGTGTTCTATATTTACGTTACGTACTAATTGCATCAATAAAGGTAAGACTAAAGTTGTTGCACGTTAACTCTGTAGTACAGATTGAGCTATTACTTAAGTATATGCGGTAGAGTCCCTATGAGATTAATTTATGTGTCTTATTATATTATAGAAGGTACGATGTACAAGGTTTCTAATAACCTTTATTATTAATAAAGCTAATGAATATTAAGTAAGTACTTAGGTAATACGTAAGTAATCGTTATTCCAGTATTATGTTTCAATATACCTACCTATACTGTTGAATAAATGTAGTTTTGCATCACTTCATACATAATGTCTTCTTGATAAAGATCTCATTTCACAAAGTTTTATTAAGCAAGAGATAATTTAAGATTTGAAAATAATAACGACATTGGCGACATGACATGTTATTGAAAACAGACAGACAGCACAAGAAATGCGAAATAAAGATTTACCTACAATAAGATTTGATTGATACCTATAGGTACCGTAGAAACATTATTTTAAATAAATACAATAAGTAATTCCTAAAAGAACCTATTGATGAAGCCCACGTGGTTTTAAATCACGTAAAGTGTTTACCTTGACTGTGATAAAAATAGGAATGAATGAAGCACTGCATCTGTTCATTGTTTTCTATAGGTGAATGCATGTCCTACACATTTTGAGCTCTCATGCTTTACGCGGCTTTTCTGGCTACTTTTTCGAATAAAAACAGGGAATAACTCTTCACTTAAAGATGAGTGAATTCTGAATGTATAATACGTAACGTAAGTATGTAAAGAGGTTTTTTAAAGATGTACTATGCAGATGCTCAAGTTTGATACAAACGGCAGTTTACTTATATTGGCCTTAACAATAACGATGCTTACTAAGAACTTAAAATGAAAGGTTGTTGTGGTTAATTTATTTATGTAAGTTTTTTTACATGTATCAGTAGGTAGGTAAGTAATGCTAAAAATGCAAACGGCGAGATAGATGTTTAGAAAACTGCGTTACTTTTGTAAAATTAACCCTAGTATTAGCTAGTTGACTAGATATAAACTAATAAATCTGCTAATTAGAATCTATTCTGTTAGTACTCATAAGTAAATAATATTATCATCATATTATAAGTAGTTGTTATTGTCTGCTTCTCATAAAAACAATACAAAGAGGTATGGGATGTGTGATTCTCAATGTGTTATTGAACCGAATAACATTCCGCGTTGGCGTTAGGAGTAGGTAGTTGGCTATAGGGGAAATTACAAAACGTGAAGGATAACGTTACGTTATTGTACATACCTACCGCTCTTATCGCAAAACCAGTATATGAGGTCGTTTAAATAAGTAACTAACCACGTGCTCAAAGTTAAAGAGAGTTTCGTCAAAAGTAATTATTATTGTAGCATCATTTCATCCGTTTTAATATTGACTGAGTAAAATAATACATAAAGAAAAAGCTGACTTGTCAAAATCGTAGCCTCAGCTCAGCGGCGACAACAAAAACCGAAAACATAATTGTTCCGACTGTACCTATACTTAATGATTTTGATTTGGCCCCATTTAATTTGGAAACTTTTAAATTTGATAAAAGCCTTTTTACTTGGCTTAAATTAAACAAAAGCCTTTTTATTTGGCTTACAAAATATTTAGGAAACTAATTACCTATACCACACACTGGGCGTAATACATGAGCACAAATTAGTCATAAAGACGAAACAATTGCCAGAATGTTTGACAAATTGTTTTCGAAACTTTTTATAAGCAAGGTAAGTACGAGTATCTATGTCTGGTGTTCGTTCGCGCCGCGCCGTGTATATTATTTTCAGTACGATCAACATTCTTTCCCGTGTGTCGTATTCAGCTCTTTAGCTACAGTAAACAAGGTGTAACAGAAAACAATACATCGTGTCCCACGCTATGGTTTACCTACGCTATGGCGGTCGCCACCGATCTCGGTTTGCACACCCGTGGGATGTCAATTGGATGGGCTCGGAAATGCGCAAATTGCCATCCAGGGCGCGACTGACAGCATAAGCAGCGCTACTAAACGTTGCTCTGCGTAAATACGCATTCTAAGTAGGGTTGGCACTAAGATAAGAGCCACTTAGATTAGGCAATTATTAAAGTTTATTTTTTGGAAATGGGTCCTATCTACTGTTGGCTATCTACTAAGTATTTAATGGGCACTGCAAGTTAGAAGTAACAATTTGTTATACCCTTTCTATTTTTTATATTTTTACATTAAAAATAAGTTTATTTAGGAATAATGCGATTTAAGATGAGTATGTAAGTAGTGTAAAAAATCAAAATATGAATAAAATGAACGAACAAAATATATTTTGATTTGAAAGCTGTGATAATAAATGTAGTATGTAGGTATGTCATGCGTCAAGTAGATATAATTATTTTTTAGCATATAATTCACCCCAAAACCCACCAAGCCGCTTTGGGCCAGCGTGGTGGGTTACAGCCCGATTTCCCCATGTGATGTTGTCTATGTGGGAAGGCTTGTGCCCAGAATGGGGACGTTTATAGGCTGATGATTTGATTTTTGATTTGAAATTATTTACATGCAATAATAACACATGAAAGAGGGAATAAATAAATAGTCATGATAAAACTTTACATTTGTTAGTATTGTTAGAAGAAAAAAGCTGATTGAAAATAAATCTCACTCCCTTCCACAAAAACCAATGTTAAGATCACTCTAAAATAAAGTTTTAATGAGAATAAGTGGCATAAAGAGATTTCTGTTTAAAATTATAAAACATACACATGCCAACAAAACTGAAATACAAATACAGGTGTACCTAAGCATGCAGTAATGTAAGCAGAAATAATAAAATGAAATCAAAGTGTATAACTAATCAAAAAATTAAATATTCTTTGTAATTTTTGAGAAATTAAATGAACATAAGTACTATATGAATGAAAATTAATGTAACCTTAGTTTAATATTTGAGTATTAGCTGTAAGTACGTAACTTGGAAAAATGAACAAAAGTAACTAAATACAATATATGTACATAAAAATTGTTTAGGTTTATCATGGGTTTAAGTTTAAGTTCACTGAAAGAAAATAGGTAAGTAAGTATAGTGGAGAAATTGTAATAAGTAAACCGTGGTATTTTCTTATAATCCCCTATAGTTGGGAATTGATAGCTTTGCTACGGTTATAATGTCAAACTTTTTGCATTTTAGTAAACCTCCTCCACTATTAAAAAAACCATGCTGAGCCAGCCCTATAGTGTTATAATATGTCGGGGCATCGTCGACATTCCGTGCGAATATTGCCGCTTGCCTGCGGTGCGACGCGAAGTTCCCGGATATATGCCCGGAGCCGTCGCAGTGCTCCACCGGGCATTGTAGCAGCTCCCGCGGCTCCTTTATCCGGAAATCCAGTTTCCCAAAAAGTTCGTCGCGGATGCTATAGCTATCGCAATGAAACAAAACAACAAATCAAACAAAACGCCAAAACAAAGAAACAATATAAAACTGTTACGACGAAGCGGCATCTCATCGCACTAGTTTCATAAATAACATTGAAAAACTTATGCCAACAGATGCAAACTCGACCTTAATGATATCCATTATTTTAATACAATTTACATTAACTTATTGCATTAATGCTCCGATCGTAACGAAACTAATGGTAAACTTTATAAAGATCGTTATCTGACGACAGTAAAACAACTTGCAAACAGTTTGCAAAGTTATTAATATTATTATTACTCCTGTTGTTTACGCCGAGAACGGACGACGCGGAGCGGACAAAAGTTTATAAAAAGTTTTCAAAAGTTTTTCAACTTACCTACTGTGAAACATCTTCACGAATTTAAACGTTGAACACACTTAAAAGTCACTGATATTGTAATGTGTGTATATCTTATCGTACAAAAAGTTTATCTGGCGTCTTCGTTTAGCACTCGGTATGGAGCGCGCCTGCGCGGGCGCATGTATATTTAGACTGATCCACAGAGTGTGACTGTGACTGTGGCGTTCGAAAACAATCCGTATCGCGCAACAAATTCTAACCTCAATTTATTGAGCTAAACTAGGTTATATGACGCGCAAAACTAAATAAAACTTATTTTTGGGTATACAAAACTTTGTAAAAAGTTTTGCAAAACTGTTTGAACAAGTTTCAATAACCGAATGCGAGTGAAAACTTTTATCCGTTCGCTTCTCTTTGAGCGGTGGAGGGAGGGGTGACCGTTTATCAAGGGTGGTTTGAATGAACCTTTTTTGTCTCTTTCTGTTTTATCTGAACCGATAGAGAGGAGTATATTGAGTACCTACCTGACGAACGGTTTGTGTCCTTCGCTTTGTATTGTTGTGTTGTGCCAAGTGCTACTAGAAACATGAATGTTTAAAATACTTGCTTTGCTTAATGGTAATAAATTTTGTGTATTGCAACAATTTATTGTAAAACAGATGTTTGTACCAGATACTTATTTATTTATAATTAGTACCTAACAATAATAAAAACTGTTAAAAACTTTGTGGTGTATAAAAGTTTTCTATGACGTATAATTTTAATTACCTCGTTAGGTACCAATTTATTCTTAGATTTTTTATATTTCATTAAATGTTTCACAAAGTATTTTAATTCTACAGGTTAAGTAGTCATTAATTGTAATAAAAACATTTAGTTAAAGTTTAATAGATTCAGTTTGTTTGATAGGTTTGACTGACTAGTTTTCGAACGTTCACTCACTGAAACAAGATGGCGTTTGTTTGGCATTTTTTGATAAAAAGTCATCACGTCACACACACGGCGACGGCACACACCTATAAAGATTCACATGTGTCTGTGTTGACTGATTACGCAAAGAACAGCTGAGTGTTTTTATTGATTTAAAAAAGAACCATTCCAATTAAGTACCTACCTAGGTACATAAGTATATCGCTCGATATTTCGGAAGTTTCATTGACTTTGATTAAACTCATGAACCTATAATATTACAGTAGGTACCTATCCAAATTAATATAAAAAAGATATGTAAAGCGAATAATATTACCTATGTAGGAACATACTATTCGTTACATTAACCTAATGAATGGCTATTCTGGAACGGTAGGTACCTAGTTATAATTAAAAGATTTAGAGACACATCTAGTTACCAACTAAAATAGTGGCATTTGCGTTTTGTTCTATACCAAATAAACTACCGCCAGCTAATTGTTGATCGAAGACCGCCAGTGACACCTCTAAGATACTAAACGTGAAGTGTCTACTAAAGTGTCAATTCAAAGCGTCGTCACTTGCTTCTTCAGGCTCATGCCATTTAGAAAAATAATATATTCATGCTTCGGGCTACTATAAAGGCCTTTGAATGATGCTATATTATAAGCAGGACTGCGCACTATGAATGTAAAATCGAGCCGAGTGAGAGGCATACAAAGTAGTAGTTAGTCTCTTTCTATAAGGTGTCCATGTTTCTTTAATATTTACCGGGATACAACCACCAACAAAACTGTTTTAATTTTATTTAGACATGTGTGTACTTATGAGATAGATATCTCATAGGTACATGTCTAAATATATGTTTATTCAGATACATTGGGCTGCCTGTAGATACAGGAGATTACAGAAGATTATCACAGGAGATTCCGGAGGTTAAAGGAACTAATGAAATCTCGTGCATTCGATTACAGCTGTAATGACTGACTTATTTAGAAATATTGGCAGAACAATGCGAACAAAATTATTTGTTTTTTTTATTTTACAAATAAATGACGTTGAAACTGAAAGAACTGTAAGCTTTAGTTATTTTCACAGTGTCATGCCGTACAGCGTACTACTGTGGGTAACAGCGGCTGATGTTAAAACTATGTATATTAATTTTACAGAAACGAGTATGAACCATCTAGAATTTCAGGAACTTCTTTAAGAATTATTTAGTATTATTCTGTGTCTTTATAATTCAGATACAAATAACATCCTTTTTTTAAAATTTTTTACTCATTTTTGCGTACCAGCTTCTGGTGAAATATGTGAACCTTATTTATATTTATCATCACTTATGTACCATATTTCAAGCGAAATAAAAATCTTTGTCTTTGTCTTTATGTCTCGGTGACTTTTTCAGGTACGCTCTTTTTCCATCTCAGCCCGTAATTTTATCCTTGGGAATCCTTTAAAATATAACCATGTTATTACAACAAACCGTTAAAAGATAAAACTAGTTTTAATGTGAAACGTCTCTGAGCCTGGTAGGTAGCATAATAATAATAATGTTCATTAATGTAACATACTCATACGACCCTTGGATGGATATCAATAGCAGCAAAAAATAAAAATAAAAAATTACTTTACACCATTATGGAAGTTTACAATTTTTTTGTTTATTTTTTCTAAAATAGTTCTAAACTTGCAATAAAGCCCATTGAATTCTTTTTTAAATTTTCTTCATAAATGACGAAGTTATGACTTTTCCCGTCCGCTTTAAAACTTCTTGGCGCGCGGCCGGGCAACGTCCTCGCGACGTCACATACAAGTCTCGCGCGCGACTTGCTAGAGTCGAGTAAATACAATAATGAAACCAGTAAGCCAATTTTGATAAAACTTAGCATGCTGAAGTAAAAGAGATCTAAACAGTTTATTGAAAACATTTTAAAAAACTTTTGTGTAACTGAGATATTGCGATTTTAAACTTTCTATAGTGAACTTTAAATCGCAATAACTCAGCCAAATAAACGTTTTTCAAAAATATTTTCAACAAACTATTGACATACCTGTATTTGACTATAGCATTCAAAGTTACATAAAGAATAACTTATTGGTCTTTAAAAATTTCGACTTGGAAGATTGTATGGGGAAACCGAAATGCTTAAGAGGAAACACTACGTCGACGTGGCATACAAAATTCTCATAAAAAGCACAGAAAAACGACGTTTCGTAGTTCCCTGTTACCTCCTTCAGAACTGGACCAATTTATATTACTTTTTCAGCATCGGTTAAAAAAAAGAGATTTTTTATGTCTGTATGTTTGATTTTTTTTAAACCAGCCACTTAATGTTTCTGAAGACGCCTTAAAAAGGAGTGAATTCGCAAAATTTTGAAGGCTTCTGCGGGTCTATCGGCTAAAAAATATGGATATGGACATGGGCTTCATTTGACATTTGAAGCCCATATTTTGTCCCTATATGGGCATATTACGGAAGCCCTTGTCCATATTCATTTTTTTTAGCCGATACGGTAGCAGGTTATTATAAGTGACTTAATGCAAAAAAATCAAACATAGACAGATAGATAGAGACATAGAAAATCTCTTTCTTTAACCGATGCTGAAAAAGTAATAAAAATTGGTCCAGTTCTGAAGTAGTTAAACAGGGGACTACGAAACGTCGTTTTTCTGTGTTTTGTATGAAAATTTTGCATGACATGTCGACGTAGTGTTTCCTCTTAAACCCTCTTAAAGTAGTTCCGTTGCGGTACATTTCACGTGACGGGTGAAAACAAATTTAATAATGGACACCCTACATTTCTAAGTACTATTTTGGTACGCATATCTATAACAAAACAAGTACAAACAGTGTTAACACTAACTTGACAGTGTTGCAGCGTAAGGATTACGATAGACTGTTAATATATTTTTCATAATAGTTTATAATTGTATATCGTTTTGTAATTTTATAAGAGCGGATTCCATCATTATATATTTATAATTTTAGTATTTATTTGCAAAGTTCAGTACAAAAAACATAAAATACTAATATTTCCAAATTTTAAAACAGGTAACTGAGGTACTAATTAACTCCCATAGAAGAATTTTTTTTCACCAGTGGCAAAATTAGAAAAGATCACGTTACTACTTTTTAGCTATCTCTTCTCGACCGTTTTCTACTTTCATATAGAACAGAGTAAAGTAATAGTAAATTGAAGTGCGTGCAGTCCAGTTATATTAAAGGTTTAGGCTGTGGGTTTAGGGGCCTTTGTTCCTGGCTGTTGACGTAAAACGTAAGATCATTGAACACATATTATTTTGGTCCGAGCATATTATAATAAAGAAGAACGAAGACTAGAAACAAAAAAAAGGGAGCGTCTCAGCTCAGCGCCCTCTAGGAAATTTCCCATACCAACTCACAAAGGCGGGAACTTTTGAACATTGGGTCACGTGGGTTGTTTACTTTAAAATATTAATTTTGCCGGTTTCAGAATTGAAAGCATAATCTCACGCAATAAAAATTTATGAAGGTTAAAGACGAATCGAATGCAGTTATTTAGAAGACGGTCGAGCTTATTGAGTAGATCTGCATTCAGGTCGAGGTAGCACAGCACACATCATTATAGTCGACGATAGGAAAGATTGAGGTCTGTACAAGCGTAGTCTTGACGCTAACAGAAAAAAGTTATTTAGGCGGTAAAGGTAACGAAGTATACCAGTAACTTTTCGACAAACATTCTTGACATCATCCGAGGACTCCCTACCAATACAGCTTGGCATTTTGCAGGGTTGACAGCAACCCCAAACTGGTCGGACCAGGATTTGATGCTGTTTAGGTCTTTATTTAGATCATCAATGGCATCCTTCAGCCCATCCACATTTGACTGGGCATGTAATTGCAGGTCGTCGGCGTAGAAATGATACAAACAATGAAGCTTGTGAGTGATGAAATTAATAAAAATTGAGAAAAGAAGGGGTGAAAGAATGCCGCCTTGAGGAACGCCAGTTTCTAATTTACACCAGGTTGAGAATGATTCCTCTGCTTGGACCAACTGCTGACGTTCCCGAATATACGATGAAAACCATTCCACCACTTCATCAGAGACCATAAGATGGGACAGTATAGAAAGAAGGATGTCGTGACTGACGGTATTAAAAGCATCGGAGAGATCAATAAGCACCAGGCTGGTTACTTAGCCGTCCTCTACTCCTGCCCTATCGCCAGTCACTTTAAGGAGGGCGGTAACGGTGCTGTGCCCCGGCCTAAACCCAGATTGCAAAGAGTCAAGGAGAGAATTGTGATATAATTGCTTGTGGGCACAGGCTTCGAGCACCTTGAACATAAAGGGAAGAATGGAAAATGGTCGAAAGTAAATATGGAGCGTTGGATTTGGAACTTCAGGAAAAGGACGGACATAGGCTTTACGCCATAGGGTGGGGAAAACTGCAGAACTAAGAGAGGAAAAGAGAAATCAGGTCGTGATGGGAAAAACCAGGAGCTTAAGGTAACTAATTGACGGGACAAGGGCTGGATTTGAGGTGCTCAAGCCATGTGTCGTCACCAGCAATGTTCTGGTGAGTTGGTTGTAAAGGTAAGACATGAAGGGTGGCTGACTCGATGATGTGACGTAGTTTACAGGACCGAGGGGAGTTAAGTACTAGAAGGTTTGTATTAAAATCACCCATGATGATGTGATATGCGTACTCAGAACCCGGAGATTCTAAAACTGATTCAAAATCAGTGAAATAGTCAACAGAGGGGGGACAGTAGACGACACCAAGAATAGCTTTAGCGCACCCTGGACTAATCTTCAGAAACCGGTACTCAGCATGAAAGTCAGGTCTAGAAGAAGCCACTATTTTATAGGAGATAGCGCTGCGAAGATAGATGGCCACGCATTCACATATTCGTTTACAGTTTGACAGTTGCACAATATTGATATTTTCTGATACCATTACGCAGCCATACACGTGCTCTAAATGGACTCGCCTTTTACTATGCGCCATCTATGAAGTCATTAGGAACCAATTTTTTTTTGATCTTGGAAAATCGCCCATTTATATTTTTTTTTCTGGATAGTTAAATTCCAATCGCCGATACGAAGTCGACTCCCCCAAAGGCCAAGGCCAAGATGTCGTTGGAACCGTAACTAAACACGTTTATTCCATTTAAATTAATAGTATGGTAGGTACCTAATATACAGGTGTCCCAGAAATCAAAGTCAAGCCGAAAATGGCAATAGGCCAAGTCGTGTCAGTTATTAGAAAAATTTGGAAAAAAATTTTGATCATATACTTCTCAAATTATAGGGATTTAAAAATAAATCATAAAAATTTACACCCTGTGATGATCTTTCAAGTGCTGTGACTACAAATATTAACTTTTCGTCAGTTTTTTTGTGTGATGTAACCATGAATCACTTACTAATAGCTACTTCTTAATTGAAAATAAAAATAAATTTCAATTGTTAGATTCCTTTTTTTATGTTTTCCTTTAGTTATGTTTTTTATTAAAACACATTTACAAGGTTTTAGTTTAACAAATGTTCGAACTGTTTGCCTTCAGCTGCAATGCAAGCTCTACATCTCCTTAAAAATGATCGCGTAATTAGACGGGCGTATCTTCTCCACATTTTTATTTTAAACCGGTACTGCGATCGGTCTACCCGTATCAAAGTTGGATTTTCCACGTGCTATTCGTGCAAATTGTGGAGGTTCATGTAACCGTCCTTTTTAAATGTTGATTCATCGGATCATAGATTTTTTCTTTTGAATTTCTTTTGAATTTTGAATGGTAATGTTATTGTTCCAATCAAGCTGCCGGAGAACTTAAATGCCCAGGCTTATTTGGACTTCTTACAGAATCAATTACCAGATTTATCGGAAGAAGTGCCGCTGAACATTTACGGCAGCATGTGGTATTAACAAGATGGCTGCCCAGCGCATTATGCTCCCACAGCACGAGTTTCTCAATCGAGAATACCCCGATAGGTTAATTGGGCGGAATGGTACGATTCCTTGGCTTGCCCGTCCACCTGACTTAAACCCCTTAGATTTCTTTTACTGGGGTATAAAGGAAAAAGTGTACTCTTAACCCATACAAGATGTAGACGAGCTGCGTTAAAGAATTGCCGAAGCCGTTGAATACATCAACTCGAGAAGATACGCCCGTCTTATTACGCGATCATTTTCTAAGAGATGTAGAGCTTGCATTGCAGCTGAAGGCGAACAGTTCGAACATTTGTTATAAAACCTTGTAAATCTGTTTTAATAAAAATCATAACTAAAGGAATCTAACAACTGAATTTTTTTTTACCATTTAAGAAGTAGCAATTAGTAAGTGTCATACGATTTTAAAATCCAGACTAAACGTGCTATCTGTTAATGTTACTTGCCAAAACAGTAGGTATAGTATATTTTTTTTAAAGAACAGTCGGTTAGAGTTGGTTGATGTAATTATTTTGAATCAATGTTGGGCACAAATCTAATATTTTATTTGAAACTGAAGCAGTTATGTAATTTACAGAAGGGTTATTCATGGTTACATTGCAGAACAAAAAACTGACGAAAAGTTAATATTTGTAGTCACAGGACAGGAGGATCATCACAGAGTGTCAATTTTTAGGACTTATTTTTAAATCCTTATAATTTGAGAAGAACAAGACAAAGATTTTTTTTCACATTTTTCTAATAACTAACACGATTTGGCCTATTGTCCATTTTCGGCTTGATTTTGATTTCTGGGACATTATATATATTTATGTGTTGGTATAGTAAAATGGCTAACGTTGTATAATTTTTAATCACATACACAACCCTAGTTTTGTAGCGCGATAACGCATAAAGTTTGGGAGTAAGTATACTAAATTAAAGTTGTTTTAGCACAGTCAGTAGTTTCTTAAATCAGACAGACATTTACTATTTGTGGGTTTCACAGGCAAGTTGGCTAGCCGCTAGACCAACTCAGCCGTCAATTTTAATATATGTCCATGACACGAGGGACGCATGTCATTGAACCCAGCCGTAGCACAACACGTAGGCTGATGAACTCACAAACAGAGCCATGAAACACATCATTAGGTGCGTTTACGATAACAATTAAGTAATATCTATATTCTTGTTTGTAACATAATATCAAATTATAAATACGGTATTATAAAAATTTCATGGGCGCGACTCACAAACAGAGCCATGAAACACATCATTAGGTGCGTTTACGATAACAATTAAGTAATATCTATATTCTTGTTTGTAACATAATATCAAATTATAAATACGGTATTATAAAAATTTCATGGGCGCGCAGACACAGCATTGGTTGATGCCCTCATTTTGTTTTACTTCATAATGATGAACTTGGAATTACTTCAACAAAAAACGCTCTGTACTCTAATGCACTAAAGATTATTTTTTCAGACGTAAATTGTATTTATTGTCTATGTCCAACTAGCAGATTTTTTTATTGTTTTGTAATAGGTACCTACGTATTGATGAATTAATAGGTCAAGGATCATAAACCCGCCGGCGGTCGCGAAACAATAGATTTTCAATTGTGTCTGGTTTTACGGTGCTCAAATAAGTAATACTTATAACCTATAGTCGCAATGAAAATTTAAAAAAAACAGTACCTAAATACTACCTATTGATAATTATTAGTAATTTTACTACGCACATATTTTAATTAAAAGCGACGTTTGAAACATATTATAAAAACTTAGTTTCCATATGACGAAGAGAGTTAAGATGCTATGATAATATTCAAAAACAGAATTTTTGTGTTAGTACCTACCTACTACAAAACAATGTTCTATTTGATAACATATGTTTTGTTAGTGAAGATCATAGCTAACCGACTTACAATAAGCAAATTCGTGAATTACTTGTAGCGTGGTATATTTCAGCCATTTTGGAGACAATGAAAACAATTACTCTATTTAATGCTCGGATTTTTAAAAGTCTAAAAGGTGACGTTGTAGTTTAGTAAAACGTGGTGTTTTTACGTGAACTTTAAGACGCAGATTGATTAGTTCTTATAAAATGTATCAAAGGTTTTAATTTTTTTGTTGAGATAACAAAATGGCTTTTGTAATGATAGCGCAGCTGAGGTTCAGTTTGCTTATTCAGGTGTATTAACTCAAATAATAGCACACGCCTTTTTGCGCTTATTACTTATATTACCAAGAACGATATATAGTTATAAGAAAAGTCTGAAAAACGACGCGTTCCGTGTCTACAGCCACAATAGTACTTCTCCACTTTATTCTCCATAATTGAATCAATGATTTCTAAAACCCCACATGTAATTTTTTTTTCAGATTTCAGTTACTTCTTACTGGTTTCATTCTTTATGGAAATCCGCCTATTGATTCGTGTAAAAATCCTACATGTAACACCAATGTAACATGTGGGGTGTTAGAAATCATCGATTCAATTATGATACAGGCTCACGTAAGGTGAAACATAGATCTCAATCCATAGACTAGGTAAGTGTCTCTTTTACACGCTTCCACGGCAGGGCAACCCTTGTCGAGGAGGTCCTTGCTCTAGGTGCCCTCGGGTTTTCCGTTCACGTCACCCGACTTGAACCCCCTGGAGAATAAAATAGGGGGACACGCGCTTGCGGGTGCCATTCCCCGCTAGAAAGCGTCTGGGGTCGTTCGGTCGCATGGATCGAGCAACCTTACGCGATTCTCACTCACTACACTGTGAGGCCTCTCCCACGACCACGAGAGTAGCGTCGGTTGGCGGATTTATAGTTTATACACTATCATCCCCAAAGGGTACTAGGCAATGAAGACCGCAGAAGCAGTCCTAAGGGTGGATTCGACCAAACTGGAATAAGACTTACTCCGAGATTAGTCTATACAAATTCGGCGTTTAATCTAGGTATAAGACCTTATTCCAGTTTGGTCGAATCCACCCTAAGCCATATAGTCCACGTATCCTCAAATTACGACTGCACATTTGTTCAGCGTGATAGGCGGTGAATCCTGATGCTCTATACTGTTGGATGTATGTGCAGCTCATTAGTCGCCTTTTACGACACCCATGGGAAGAAAGAGGTTGGTAGTATTATTTTAGTGTGTCGCTATACCACACCCTGTTTCTCGTTAATTGCGCGGTATACTTCAGCAGTCTTCAACGGTAAATAGAAACCGATCCGCTCGCCGCTAGCTGCCAACAGCAATCTAGGTCCCTCCTAAACTATAGCTTAACATAAGTATATTCACCTGCTGTCTTTCGGCTTGTCGTGGGGCGCGTGCGGCGGCGGCATGTAGCAGGGCGGGGAGTAGGGCGGCGCGTGCGGCGGGTACGCGGGCGGCGGCGGGTACGCGCCGCACTGGTACTGGTACCCGCCGTACCCGGCCGCGGCCGCCGCCGCCGCGTAGTCGGGCTGGGCGAGGCCGTACCCGGCTACCGGGTGGGGACTCACGCCGCCGTAACCTGGTGGCAAGAAAGATAGGTGAGTGACGACAACCAACATTAACCAACATTATTGTCGGATATAGAGACGTCAATTAATGCTAATGATCTTTTTAAGCAACAGCTATTTTTTTTTTCATTGGAAAAATGTCTCTAACGAAAGATACTGAGAAATTATAAGTAATACCTACTTACTAACTAAGTAGCCGTTAATGCTATTTGACGTCTCTAAGTACGGCAGTTAGTCACCTGCAAAGGTTTCAAAACCGTCATTGATAGGATAAAATAATTATGGAAAATAAACCTGAATTAACTCGTATACGAGTTCATATATGAAGGGGAGATATCATTTGGATGGTGATTAGAAAAAAATTGCTAGATGCTTTACCTAGATCAATAACCAAAATTAAAATAGCTCTGAATAATGGATTAGATTCCGACTAAGTATCGAAAGTAATCTTTTTATTACCACTTAAGTTAATCTTACCTTATCTAAAGTGATAACGAAAATTGAACGTACAACATTATACTATAACACCGAAGATTCATTATACGATAAACATACTCTAAAGCTTAGCTTTTGTTTCGGCTGTGAATAGAGATCGTCGTGAAAAGGGGTGCAAAACGAGATTTAATAGAATAGGCAGAGAGAGCATCTCTGCGGGCTCGGCATTGTTAACAATTAATGTACTGACCTTGGCACGAAACGAGGTCTTGCCTAATGAATGAGATCACCAGCTCACCACACAACAAGCTCACTAGTAGATTTCGGTAGGGTCAACATAGTAAAAGCTGAGGCGAATTTTGTGACCTCTTATTATATATTTTAGGTCGTCCGATTACATTTAAAATAATAATATGGCTCTATCGGTAATTTGGTAGGTACCTCTACCTACATATTATTTTTAATGTGTTTGTTGCTATTACTGTCAGCGTTTCTGTGGCAACGTTTTACTTGGATGGCGCAATATTATTAATATTGTATGAGTATGTGCAGACGCGAGCGAGCAAATCTCTTGTGGATTCACACTACAATTTTAATTAAACATGGCGTGGAGGCCTCGCTGCTCATTCAGGGGTAAAAACCTTTTGTATGCGGAACTAAGTTAGAAATTACGGTACAATATCACTGTAATTATTGTTATGCATATTTTATTTAGCACCTGGAAAATGGGTCAGCTTTAGCTTGGGGTCAAAATTGGTGCAAAGTCCATAAAGCCATTTTTGATTTGTTTGACCATTCATGATAGATTGAGATTTTGCTCTTAATCCCTTGAGCACCGTAAAACCAGACACAAGAAAATTAATTGTTTGGCGACCGCCGGCGGTCTTATGATCCTTGACCTTTTAAGATGTTACTATAAAAAATTAAATTGATGAGTAGATACTTAGATAATAACCCAGTAAGTCCCGCAGTTTTGTATTGTATCACCACAGCTAGGGTTGGCTAGAAGAGATCTTTTCTAGAGATCCTTTGTATATGTCTTTATTTAGATTTATTAGAAAAAGTATAAGCCCGTATTTGTGGCAATCCGTTGCATGTGCCATCGTATCGTGGTCTTCTTTCGGACTAAAATAGGCGCGCAAATTATCTACATATTATGTTAAATATATTAGTATATTAATTAAAATCAATTGCCACGAATGTTTTTTCGCGCATAACTTCAAAACGGCAGCACCTATTTGACTAATTCTTTTTTTTGTGTTTGTAGGTAGGTAATAGCGTGTTAATATTATATTACTGTGGTAATAGTCAGGACAAGGTTTTATTGAAAGTTTTTTTTGTAATTCGTCACGGGATACGGGGACCCAAAATATTTACATTATGTACTAATTGCTTTGTAATGTTGTGTGTTGTACTGTTGGTATAGGTAGGTACGTACGTAGATATTACCTAATAAATAATAACTAAGTACCTACTTTTGGTTGTGTAGGTAAGTATGAGTACGTAGGTACATACTACACATACACCGTGAAAATTGAATCAAAGTGCTGATAGCACATAATAGGCAGTATTACGCATAAAACAGTTGGTTTAATATTGTAGATAAAATAATGTAAGTAGGTATAAAAACACCAGTCGGTACATGAGCCAAATCCGCAATAACGTTTTCCTATAAACATGTGAGCTCCAAACACCCTACCCAGCTGAGGAGTTACCGCAGCTAGTAACCAGCGCAGATTAGGTTCTGCTCCGACGCTGTTAGGCAAAAGCCGCAGAGGACCGATTACCGCGGTCTCGCGTATCCTGTGGTCCCGCTTTAATTTACGCGCCGTGTTTTACGGCCGGCGTCGCGTGCCGTGCGAAAAGGCCCTTACAAAGTGAACGAGCTGTGTATTTGCTCAGTTATATTTCACAGGAGTTAACTAGAGACCGGTTATTTAAAAAAGCTGTCACTAATCAAGTAGATTTTCTCAGGGTCAGTAAACGTGTTAGAAATGACGTTAATAATGCATTTATTTCTATATGGATACTTTTTAATATTGAATTAGTTTTCTATTTCGTAGCAATAAAATGTTTAAAAAAACACAAAACCTGCACATATACTCGTAGTTCCAGTTTTCAAATCTGGTGACAGATGAGACCTCGGACCAAATATCACAATGGACAGAGTCTTTGGATTTTTAGCATGTCCGTATTTTGTTAGTGTGCAGCTTTCTATCTGTACATGTGTGCGTGACTAAAGATGTGACTAGTATATCGATATAATCACTTTAATGTGGTGTGTACCTAGTTCGTTATTATAATTGGGGGTTAAAGTTACTCACGTCCGTAGGTTTACCGTTTAGACCCTACACGTGACCCTTGGGTGGTGCTAAATGAGTGACACTGACTGAGTGGTAGAGCCACGCTGCGTTGCAGCACGAAACTCATAGTAAAGCATACATATTATGAGAAATCACTAACGTATGAAATGATAATTCCTGGTCCCTCACACCTCCTTTTGTTGTTCTTGACGAACAATAAACAGCAGAACAAGACATTATGTCAATTGTATATTACACAAATAACACAAACACTAAGATTTCTTAATATTTCACTATTATTTCGCACAATCCAGCAATGTTTTGACCTAGTAGTCGGTCATGAAATGACACGTCTCACACCGACAGTGCGTCGTTGCCAAACGTACATTAACTATCTCTTTTACTCATATCACACTACAGTCATACAGACAGAGATACAAATACTTTACTTTGATACACGTATGTAAAAGCGGCAACGTCGTAAGACTCTGTCCATGTAATATTTGGTCCGAGGATGAGACCGTACCAATTATAGGCCAATTAGCATTCTATCCAGCATGGCAAAACTTTTTGAAAGTACAATATACGATGACTTGTAATCATGTAGCACATTTTCTATCTAAGAGCCAACACGGATTTATGAAACGTAAATCCACAGTCACTAACTTGCTGGAATATAAGAATCATCTTTGTGAGGCCGTTTGCCAGCGGTGGACAGGTTGACTCTGTCTACACGGATTTTACAAAAGCCTTTGACAAAGTGAAGCACTATTTGCTTTGTAAAGTTTGAATAATGTATGGTTTCCGTGGCAACATATTAAGATGGATCACATCCTATCTGTGCAGGCGGAGTCAGCTTGTTGCTCTAAAGGGATACAAGTCAACACCCGTCATCGTGACCTCTGGTGTCCCGCAGGGATCGCACTTGAGACCACTCCTCTTTTTGATCTTTATTAAGGTTGACCTTACTGTCGCCTGAAATGTCTTTCTCTTTATATGCAAATGACTTGAACATTTTCTGCAGGATTCAGGATAACATCGGATGTCAGGCAATGAAGCGAGATGTTATCTGAGTGGTGTGTAGATAAACTGATGCACCTTAATGCTAGGAAACGTCAAGTTATATCTTTCAACAAGAAAAATAAACATAAAATACTTTTTAATTACCAACTTGATGGGCAAAACCTAAACGGAGTCAGGGCTATCAAGGATCTGGGGGTCATATTCGACGAACAACTGTTTTTTAAAAACACTGACAGCATAATGACCAAATCTCTTAAACCCTGGGTTTCGTAGCACGTACAACTCTTCATTTCAAAGAACCAACCAGCCAAATTTATCTATTTAACAGTCTCGTCAGAAGTTGTCTTGAATACGGCGGTGTCGTTTGGTCACCGAATTACCAGATACTTTCTGAAAAGATTGAAGGTGTACAAAAAATGCCTTGGAATTTCAGCTTTTAGAACGGGTCTAAATCGTAGACTCACGTCGTACTAGATAGGCTCAAAACCTTCAAAATTACTTCCCTAGAGACGCGTCGGAAGCAACAGGATCAGCTCTTTCTGTATAGGGTCATCCACTCAGAATTTGACACGCCCAACGTGCTATCCCTGCTCAACTTTAATACTAGAATGCTATTTATGCAATGTAGGAGGGTGTTTACATTGCACACATATAAAACCAATACCTCGTACTGTAATCCAATTATTCGAATGTGCCGTTTATATTACGAGTTGCTACAAAATCACGATGAATTGGATATATTCGTTAATAAGCATGCTACCCTTAGATATGTTATTAAACGTATCCTCGACTAAGCTACCCCAGTATCGCCTTTGATTGACTCCCTTATAGTATGATTATACTTACGAAATTTGTTAAAAGTGTTTTTATTTTTTTTGTGCTGTTTGCTAATTATATAATTGTTTTTATCCACTTTTCTTAGTTTTGATTGATAATTTTGATTTTTATAGTGCTGTATTGTGTAACTTTGTTTTGTATGTTTCTTGCTTCTCATGTTGTGCGTACACCTTTTTGGGGCACAATCCTTTATTAATGGGATTTATATTAAATAATAACAATGATTGTAAGCTGTCGTATATGCCTATGTTAAATAAATACCTATCACTCGTACTTGCCTTTTTAGTTTCACTTTAAAAAATAGTTTTACGTTTATAATAAACTTACCAGCTGTATCTCGATGGTAAGCTTCTAGGTATGGATGACTTCCTCCACTGTCGGGTGTTGATTCTCGACTATATGACACTCCACCAGGGAAGCCGCGACTGTTGAAAAAAAAGCAATTAATTGAAACTGAAATATGTATCGGCCTAAATTAATAAAGTAAATAGATTAATCAACAATATTAGCGCCGCGCCGCTAGAACTGGGATCTAATAGTTTGATTATAATAGGGATCCTTGACTGTATTAATTTAGACAAATCAAGTGATGTATATAAAATAGATAAAAGTGTAGCATTTTCAACATTTTCAATAAGGGTTTAGTTAGTCTGTACTGTAGCAGCTGTCTGTAAGTTATAAAAAAAATAATAGGTTATGCAGCATGTTGTACAAAGTCAAACGTTTAGTTGCAAAAAAAATCAATGTAAAGTGTAAATATAAGTACATAAAAAAGTAAAAAAAAATAGTTTTGGTACACAACAACAGCATCCTAACGCCTCACCTATGTGGTAAACGGGACACGCTTAGGTCGAGGGTCTGCCCCTGTGGGCTGGGCACCTGCGGGCTGGCCGTGAGCTGGGGCGAGGCCCCGGGCTGCGGGCTGCCCCGCGCGCCGCCGCTGCCGCCGCCGGCGCTCGTGTATACCGGCGACGCGTATGGACCCTGTTTCAAAACAGTCAATGTTTAAGCATAAGTACTCTATTTTTAAGTTAAACCCATGTGTGTCTAAAATGTTAATAAAGCGTTAGTAAAAAAAATTGTTATTTTTTAGACTAGACTATAAATTCTACATATTAGCAATTAACTGTTTCAATTTAAAGCAAAGCTGAGAATTTTATAATTAAAGGTAAACGTAAAGGTATATTAATTAAGTTTTGTCTTTAGTGTGTTTATTATTTATTACAACGTTTGGACCGACCGACCAACCGAGTTTTGTTTGTAAAGGTTGATGATCAAAAAGTAATAGAAAATTATACTAAAAGTACAATTTTTTTTCTCTAGCTGACAATTGGAAACTTATCGATATAAATGAACAATTCTAAGCTGATGACAGTCTGATTTATTCCGATAGGAAAAAGTTCCCACAAAATGGTCGTCTCACCTGTGGGCTCCCACTAGACGTGGACAGGTCAATGGCCGGGCGCGGGTCGCGCGGGTCGCGCGCCGCGGGGCTGCGCGGGCGCTGCGCTTGCGCCGCCGCGATCTTCACCGACAGGTTGATCGCCGAGAAGCCCGGCGGCACCCCGGGACCCATCGCCCCGACGCCTCCTACTCCGCTACTCGTTTCGTAGTGGTACATTGGTCTAGGGATACACGATACCCGTTCAAGTTTCGACTCACAATACGGCTTGTAACAAAAACGTGAGGCCCCTTCCGGTTGCAATCAAATTTTTCTTACTTTGCCGTTAACACATAGACATTAAAACAATCCTAGATTTTGATCGACCCGTCGTTGTCTCGTTTACCACATTCGAAAAGGTTAAGGCATAGTATAACAATGAGGCAAATACGCTATGTGTCAGGTTAATACGCGATACGCACCTAGGGTAGATGGGCCCGGAGCTGGTCTCCTCGGACTGGTCGGTCTTCATGGGCGTGGGCAGGTGCGGCTCGTGGTAGCGCTCATCGTCCCAGCCGTAGGGCCGCTGCGGGCACTGCGCCGGCTCGTACCGCTCGAAGGCCGGCGCGCCCTCGTAACACCGGCTCTCATACCCGTAGCGGGTTTCGTTCATTTGGCTGCACACAATCGGGCTGCTTAAAATTTATCGTAAGTGCTTTATACTTAAAGCTAGTGCGAAAACTCCCGTGTTGTTACGATTATGCTGTACATTTCGTTTAAGTTTTACCGCAGCGAATATGGCACGTTAGTGTTATATGCATACTTTTGACTGCGCTAGCTGGCAATTGGTGCTGTAGTACTCATTTGCAGTATAAGATAATTGTCGAGTCGAGCCTTTTGACCAACACGACGAGTACTGAGGGCTATTTTTCTACTCTCTTTATCACAATACTTAAACAAAACTTTAAAAAAACAAAGAACTTTACTTTTTATACTATGCGATTATAGAGCCTTGCTACAATCTTCGTAGCCGAGACGCAATTTACTTTAATGGGAACATTATCAGATATTATTAACGTGGACTATGGCAGTGCACTGATTTTGAGGTCCTCATTGCCTAGTCTTTGACTAACCCCTTGGGGATACTATCTCGTAAGTTTATTGTATTGTGTGTAATCTTCTGGGATCGACCTACAAACCAGAAGATTTTAGGTTCTTCGCCCTCAAAGACATTGCGAAGCTAATGGCATTTATTTTCACTGAGAAGGCAGAGTGATAGGACGGGGTTGCACAATAGATCCCAATGGGTCGACGTGCTACTTGTGAGAGGAAGATCTCTACAGGCCCCACTAAGATAAATAGATGCACCCACTCCCCCTATTATTCTTTAATATTCTCTCTCTTCACCTAAGGTTGCCTGAAAGAAATTGCTATAAAGCAATAAGGCTAGTACTCTCTTTTTTATGATTGTTCATGTTTTTGTTATAGTTTCTCTTTCTTTTGTGCAAATAAAGTGTTTTATTATTATTAAGATAAGAAAAGATGGATGTGTTTATCAGGTACACTAACCTATAGGACCGGACGTGGTCGTCCGGCGGGCGCTCGTACGGCGATCGCTGGTCGGGCGGCGCGCCGTAGCCGGCGTGGCGCGTCTCCATGGCGGGGGAGTCGCGCTCGGGCTCGGCGGCCTCGCGCTTCGGGACCAGCAGCTCGGCCGCTTCTCGCTTCACCGCGGGACTGCGCGGCGACGCCGCTTCGCGCTCGTGCTCGTGCTCGCGCTCGCGCTGCGTGCTTATGCTCACCGTGACGCACTCGCTCGGCGCTACGATCGGCGCTTGGATGGTTACTGTGTAACAATGTTTTGGATGTTTACTTAATTAAAATTAAAAGATTATTGTTAACGCTAGTTAATAGCGTTAACTATAATCTTTTAAATTAAATAATAAATTAGGAGAGCGAGCGGTGCTTGCTGACGTGACAGCGGCCGTTGCTCTTTTGTTTTGCCTGTGTGAGAGCCGCGACTATAAGCAAACGTGTGTAGACAGACCTGTGGGTCTTGCGCGCTGTGACCTCGCAGCTGCTTTGCGCGTTGCGGCCGTGTGCAGCGGGACAGCGAGCAGTGCTTGTTGACGTGACAGCGGCTGTTGATCTATAGTTTTGCCTGTGTGGGCGACGCGACTATAGGCAAACGTGTGTAGACAGACCTGTGGGTCTTGCGCGCTATGACCTCGCAGCTGCTTTGCGCGCTGCGGCAGTAGGAGAGCAAGCGGTGCTTGTTGCCGTGACAGCGGCCGTTGTTCTTTTGTTTGGCCTGTGCAATGCGACTATAAGCAAACGTGTGTAGAGAGACCTGTAGGTCTCGCGCGCTGTGAACTAGCAGCTGCTTTGCGCGCTGCGGCAGTAGGAGAGCGAGCGGTGCTTGTTGCCGTGACAGCGGCCGTTGTTCCTTTGTTTTGCCTGTGTGAGTGAAGCGACTATAAGCCAACGTGTGGAAACAGACCTGTGGGTCTCGCGCGCTGTGACCTCGCAGCTGCTTTGCGCGCTGCGGCAGTAGGGCAGCCGGAGAGCGAGCGGTGCGTGCTGCGGTTGGAGCTGACGTGACCGCGCCCGTTGCACCCCGGTGTGGGGCACTTCAATATTGTCTCGTGCAACGCCAATACTGGACACAGTTAAGCGTTAACTTTATTTTCTTTAGTTGTTCTTAAGTATAAACGCATAAAAATTTAAAAAATATATATATATATATATTACGTTATAATAGTAAACTGTTGCTAATAATTAAATTACTACTACTGCTTATGTATAACTAAATAACATAAATATACGAAATTAGTAATAAAGACTACAAAATAAATCAATGCTAATTAACGCAACTCAACCATAACATCGACTTAAATAAAAAACTTAGTACCAACAAGTACACAATAATGGTAAGCTCTACGTGTAACATAAAATACACGAAATAACCGTTAAAGTGATTTACTCACTTTCAGGTGTGACTTTATCCTTTCTTGGGCATCCTGACAGACTGATGGAACAAACGACAATGTTTAATAATATTACTCTGGCTGGTATGCGGCGGCAGGGTCATCCCTCGTCATGCTGGGTGTACTTCGAAAGTACTTAAAATGGAGCTTTCGAACTAGAACTGTGTTGATTTTACAGTCTTGCTAACTTGTAAGACATGTTTTTTTATGTGGCAATTTTATTATGCAGGAAAATCAAAGGTCTGTAGAAATTAATGTCATTTCATACTCCAAATGCAATAACGCTGTCTTCGTACCATAATAAAATGTAATTGTTATGCTAAAAATGTACTGAAAATCATGAAACATCATCGACACTCACCTCCTGTGGTGAGTATACAGGCCGGTGACGTGGCCTTGCCCATTGCAGCCGGGAGTTGGACACTTGTTGCCTTCTGGAACAAATCGACCAGTGTATAAATTAATGTTTTCCTTATGATCGGGTGGGGCGGGCGGCGATCGATAGGGGCGGGCGCGCGGCAGGGCGTACCTGCGCGGCCCCGCCCTCCGCCGCCGCCCGCCGCCGCACACAACTCCAAAGAAAAAATAAAGAACGCCGAGCGGCTGCGCGAATTTTTCTTTCAGGAGTACGGGGCGGCCGCCCGCTCGCCCCGCCCACACTTCCTGACCTGTTTTTATTGCGCATTCCCTGACGTAAACCAAGCTATCGCCAGCAATACGAGGAAAACGTTAGGTACCTTATATACGACGTAGGTGGAGTCTAACCTCGCTATATTCCAGACTCAATTTCAAAAGACGACTTACAAATGTGCTACAATTTGTTACAGCTAAACCTAAACTCTGCAGACATGAGTTTTATTTTCAATTAAATAGCAATATTAAACAATTCAATCTATTAAATTAGATTATAAATATACTAATAATTTATGTTGTGTAGACCTTTATTGTATCAAAAGCACGATCAAACGTAACACTGTAATACAACAAACAGACGGCTATCGAC
Source organism: Scoparia ambigualis (assembly GCA_963921215.1). NCBI lineage: Eukaryota > Metazoa > Arthropoda > Insecta > Lepidoptera > Crambidae > Scoparia > Scoparia ambigualis. The sequence continues at coordinate 10,457,716 of OY992507.1, forward strand.
CCGCCAGTTACAGTATGAGATATCGCGGGACAACCTTGAAACAAACTTTGACTTAGTTCATAGCATGAACCGAAGTTCTATGTTATAGCCATGTCGTTAAGAAAGTTTGAGTGTTGTTTGAGGTGAGCGGGACCGGTACCTCTGGCGACGGTCGGGGAGAGCGCGGCGAGCGGGCGCGAGTCGCGCGCCGGCTGCGCCGAGGGCACCGCGCGCGCCTCCTGCAGCGCCGTGGCCGCGCGCGAGCCTGCGCCAGCCGGCTGCAGCACCGTATACTGCTTCGAGCCCTTGTGGATCGAGCTCTTCTCGTGGTCATTCGAGTAACCGCCGAACGGCTCGCTCGGCAGCGTCACTCCGTGGATCCTATGCTTCACCTCTGCTGGCGGCTTGAACGCCGATTGCGTCGAGTATGGCAGCGCTGCTGTCGCCGCTTTGTACGCGTTGTAAAGAGACTGTTTGTTCACAGAGACCACTTCGCTCTTACGCTTTTGCTTGTTGTCTCTATCGTCATCATATTTATCGTCGTGCCGGTCGGATATATCTATCTCTAATTCATTGGAAGACGAATCGACTAGCTCGTCGAAGCCTGGGGCGTCGTAATTGTTAGAATATTTGTTATGTCTAATATCTTCTATGCTCCTTTCTCTGTCTGATCTGTATAATTTTCTAGTGTTTTCCTCATTTTCACTGGTGCCGTTGACGTTTTGGTCGTCAGAATGGTGGTGACGGATGAAACTTTTTTGGGAAGCGTCAGCGCTCTCGGAAGACGGGGACGGGGAAGACGGTAACATTTTGTCCGATCGTTTGTCGCCGAAGAGGTTTTCGAAGCCGTTGGCGTCGTCGTTTTCGCCGGCGTTCCGGCCGGGGGATTGTTCGCGGGTCCAGCTGCCGGAGAGCGTTTTGAGCGCGGCCTGGGTCTTGCGTATGAGGTCGTCGTCGTCGTCGTCGGGCGGGCGCGCGGCATGCGGCCGCGGCGGCAGGCGCCGGTGCAGCTCGGGCTCGTCGCGCCGCTCGTCGTCGAGCAGTCGCCGCCGCCGCTTGCTGGCCGCTACTTCATCGTCCTCCATAGAACCTACGCTGCCAGTCCTGTCTAGTCTTCTATCGTCCAATCTAAACGTCTCTACATCCACGCCGAACTCCAGCCTTCTCTTAGTGATCTGCGACAGCGACGGCTGCGCAGTTATCGGCACCGTCCTGTAACAAACACCTTTCATCAAACAAATTTTCGTAAAATTTACAAAAGAAACAAACAAATATATATAACACATCAATAAAAGATAAGTAAATCAGTACTTGCGATTCGAATTTCCATCCACAATCAGAATATTTTTACGCGGAAATGATTCTCGGCGTTTTCTACCCACGTCGTCACAATTACAGCACTTGTTTTCTTTATATTTAGTTGCACAAAAATCGTTCCCACGTAAAAACCATTTCACTCAAGAGCTTTCAAACATAAATAATTTGGACAATGGTGAATGCAGGAACAAATCTTAACAGTTCGTGGCAAAATTTAATGTTAGTATTGAGTCAACTTTTACCTATTAGAGCGAATGGGAATCCAAGTTCCGAAAAATAGTTAAAGGGAGTTTTTATATAGCAAATATTTGTAAGACTTTCGTTAGATATTATAAAGAAAGTACCGAGAAAAACGTATATTTAGGAATCACGTCGTTGATTTATTATAATTACTAATTACTTTTGTACCACGCATTTCTTAAATAGCTTTTTTTTCATATTTAAGAGAAAATACAGTAAACTTTTGAGAGCACGTAAGTTTTATCAAACTTCTATCAAAAGTTTTTAGGAAGTTTTTAACAATGTCAAAGTGACTACTTTCAAGATTTTATTTTATTTTTTACGTTTAAATATCCGCAGAGGTTAAATGTCGAGTATTCAAAAATAGGTTACATTCATAGCCAAGACCAAATAGATTCTATTGATTTACAGAATGTTATTTTTTTAAAGCTTTTTTAACATTATTTTGTGGTTAATGTGGTAAAGTTTGCAAAAATGGTATTAAAGATGGGTTCAAATGTTAGGTTTTTTAATTTTTGAAAGAGAGTTACATATAAAATAACTGTTATTGTACCTAGGTTTAAAAAATACACACACAACACACGCACACATGCTAAAAATGTTAAAGACTAAAATTTAAGGGTAACTTTAAAAGTTAACAAGGATTTTGATGCACAAAGCGTTTCTTTAAATAACTTTGTTTTAATTTTTCCTTTTCCTTCTAAAAAGATATTTTTTTTCGGAAAATGCCTATTTTTACTATAATTAATCCAATTTTACAAAGATAAAAAACTACACACACAATCACACACGCTCTCACACATAAAAAAAAAAACAATTAATCATACACATGTTGTAGTTCTAAATATTTTTTTTTAAATATTTTATGACCTACAATATCAATAATGTTGCGTTTAAAATGTATTTTTGGTTCGGTAATCATAATATTTATTAAACTACAGAAATATTCACCTATTCACGCAAATATCGCATAAAAATATGATTTGGAAATAAATGTCCTACGAACAAACATCTCCAAGTACCTATCTCACTTAAGCTTGAAGCAATTGAGTCAGATTTATCGATATACTCTTGGAAAGTTGTGCAATATGCGCCAAACTCGACTATAGATTGTAATCGATGGTCCTTGACGGAGGTAGGGGCCTACCGGAAGGCCGAAATACCGATAGTACGCCAAACATTTACGTACGTACGTGACTTACCCCCGAGTCACGGCCCACACTAGCCGAAAACCGTAACGCGAGTCGTTCGTAGGGGGATATAGTGATGGGATGAGATTGCGAACTTATTTGTCATATTACCTTTTTGTTATGCAAATGAGATCGAGAGTCGAATAAATAATAAAAAGATTAACGGCCGAAATTAATAACCGATCCTGAGATAGAGATATGCCTATTTTGGATTTGTTACTAGGCAACAGTTGTTATGTCCCGTCATATAAGAGAAATATCTAGGCAACAAATCTGAAGAAGACCTATCTCTATCTCGGGATCGGTTATTAATTTCGTCCGTTAGACTGCATTTCCTCTTTGGACTAGTGGTTCGACTGGTCTCAGGATCTGAGATGAAGTACACTTCCACCACTCACCGTTAGAAGAGCTAAAGGCCAAGCATTATCCCGTTGTAAAATATGAAAAACAACAGTTTAAATCAATTATAGGTGAATTTTGAAGAAAAATAAACTTAATTCTTTCCCAGAGAAAGCATGATTATGGAAATTGTGTTTGTATCTCAATTAAACTAGCATTAGTCTTAGTTTAGATTTTGATTAAGACAATTATCATGTATTCTGCACGTTTGCCTCGCCTGGGCTGATATTGCTATAGCGTCAACTTAATAATTTCCGATTTGATTTACTTTCTATTTTGCTTTAAATATATTTATTTTAATAAAAAACTCAATGGTATCGTTAAAAATCTATGATTTTATTTATTTTGCAGTCACTACCATCTCTAGCTTTGTTGGGATACTACATTAATTTTAGTTTGATTCTTAGTCCCACTATGAGCGTTGTGGTGGCGCGGCTCTATCCTACTAATATTATAAACGCGAAAGTTTGTTAGTAAGGATGGATGTTTGTTACTCTTTCACGTATAAACTACTGAATGGATTTGAATGAAATTCGGCATACAAATAGTTTATAATTATTGGATTAACACATAGAATACTTTTTATCCCGATATTCCCATGGGAACGAGAGCCACGCGGGTGAAACCGCGAGCGGCCGCTTGTGTTAAAATAATACTACCAACTGATCTCTTGGGTATCGTAAAAGGCGACTTACGGACTCTAGGAGAAATCTTCAGCCCGTAAGTCATGCATACAGCGGCGACAGGCTCATGACATATAACGCTGAGCACATGTGCAATCGTTGTGGACAGTGCGGTGCACTGGTTTTGCGGTGGTCATATAGTCTCTGACTAACCCTTTTTTTTCTAGTAAACATTTTATCTTATATCTTTATAGCATTTTTAATGCAAAAATTTCAATATAAAGATAACCCTTTGAGTTTCTTTCCCTTAGAGTTTTTCTTTGTGTTGGCCTTCGATCAACTGTATTTATGATCGAAGGTGTTGGCAAAAGCTTACGTCACAAATATCGAGAATGTGTTGCATTGTGCATTAATCTTACAAATAAATGAAACAACTTAAACTAACTGTTCTATTATCTAATTCCGTATTTCGCTCTATGCTTTGTCGTTCAATACTTTGAAATTTTGTCTTTATTCAAAAATAATTATTACGCAAAACACGAAATTTCAGGAACTTCAAACTTCGTTTTCGTTATAATCTTTAAGGTACACATTCGCAAAGAAAGTATAACTAATCGTTTTCGTTATAATCCTTGAAGATAGACATTCGCTAAGAAAGTATAACTTAGATTCCCTCGTAATCACGAGTTACGAATAACAGAGCTTAGAGCAGGAATTTTTAGGACATAATTTTATTAGGACATTTTGCTGAAACTTAACCTGGACTGAAGTATAATTATCTCAACGTGCAGCATTTATCGCTTGGCACAGCTTGACCCTGTACCATCTTATCTTATCTTAGTGGGGCCTGCAGAGGTCTACCTCTCGTAGTAGCACGACGACCCATTGGGATCTTTTGTGCAAAAATCTGAACAAGACCTTGTGCCATAGCCGATGACACCCAATGAAGATAGGAAGGGATTACAAAAGATGAGATAATCAGGGCTTCGATAGCTTTCAAAGAAAGGTCTTCAGCTGTGATTTACCCACGAGAACAACTCGTCAGTTTGGGCGATATTGTACGATACGGTCAAAGTGCAAATAGCAACCAGACGTCAAACCCCTAAAGGATCCACTTTTCTCCAAATAGCGACTGCACATCTGCTCAGCGTGACAGGTGGTAGGCCCATCGCCGCTCTATGCTGTTGGATGTATGTGCAGTATTTAATCCGTTAGTCGCCTTTTACGACACCTAAGGGAAGAGAGAAGAGGATGTAGTATTCTTTCACCACTACGTGACATGGTTTCTGGTTACTGTATCAAACGTGGGGGTATTGGGCCATAACTAACCACGGTGGCCTAATGCAGGTTGGTGGGTTTTACCGACTGTCATCTTACGACAACAACCGGGACCAACGGCTTAACGTGCCTTCCGAAGCATGGAGGAGCTCGAGATGTTTTTAAATTGGTAAGCCATCCAGCAACTCAGCACTGCGAAAGTTGCTTAGCGGGCAGGTTTGATGCAAGCCGAATGCGCTGACCGCTGCGCCATCGTGCTCCTCAACATTAATAATTATTTGAAATTAGGTATGTTATTATTACTTATAAAAAATTCTTAAGTACAATAGAGTGAGCTTATGTTTATAAAGTAATTTAGGCTTCACTTTTAACATTTGCTTCATTTACCCAGTGGTTTCTCTTTAGTGTAAATTCGGCACATCACTACAATGCGAGTCCGCGTTTTCGTTTGTGTTGGCGTAGGGTAATTAGATAAACCCTGAGGGCGCCGGGTACTTAACCGGTTTAAGCAGTGCTCATGCGGCCTCACCCGGGTGGCGACTGGCGGGTTATCTGGGGCCGCGTTAATTGTAATGCCAAGATTAGGCCGCGATATACGGACGCGGATACCCGCCGGATTACGGGAAGACGGCTTGTGGCTGCTTTGTATTCTGAACGCGTCTTGTAGACATGCATGCATATGGTAAATGTGGTACGTTTGATTACATTTCGAAGGTGGAGTTTGCTTCGTTTCATTTGATCGTGTTATCTAGTTTACTCATTTGATTGTGGCCCTTTGGAACATAACTTTTTATCAGATTTGTAATGATACGTGATAAGATTATGTTAGTTAATATGAAAGAAATCATCATATCATCATTTCCAGCTCCTCTAAACACACTGCCGAGCATAGACCTCTCTTTCTTAAGTAAATAGTACAGGTATTAAAATTATGTTTTAGGCATAATGAGCTATGCTGTTTCTAAATTCACACCGCGCCACTAAATAACAAAGCGAAAATTTAAATATAGGTAAAACACAAATCACCGTTCCGCAAGACTGCGTAATACCTCAGAAAATGAAAGGTAAGCCGTAAAAGCTGGACCCTTTCGGCCGGGAGCAATAACAAACACGCGTCGGCCTCCCGCAGCCCTCAACCCCTCAAGATCGCAAATTCAAATTGCACCTTAGAATTCTTAATTATTGAAATCATAAATCAAAACGTGCCGTCTGGGCGGGCGCCCATAAAATTTGGAGACGGGAGAAACTCGAGTGTGGTGGGATTAAGACATTATCACTTTTCTTTCGAGCAGTCGTGCCCTCGGATGGCTGTAAATCAGGCTAAATCCTCCGGATTAGATTCATAGAGTTGCCGCGGCCTGCGGGGCGTGCCTCCCGATAATGGCGTCGTATGCTCGCGTGATTTTGCTTTTAAATCGACTCCCTGAAGATAAATACTCCTTGCCACCGGCTCAAGTTTAAACGGCTTTGGAAGTTTGGAGTTTGTAGCGAATAACAACTGACGCGCGCTGATAGCCGGACACTGGCTCGGAAGAGAGAACTCTTGTCCCTTATCGGGGCACTGAAAGGTGGCACTTCACAACTAATTATTTCGAAATTTCTTATCTCGGCAAAGTTGAACAAGGATTGTAGGCAGGTAACTTTAAAATTTTAACACAGTGTTTTTAGTTAGTTGGAGAATTAAATTTTAGTAAAAGCAGGATTTACGTACCTACCTACATACCTCAAATTTTATGGAAACAACATTAAATATGTATACAACTGTTTTTGTTTGTCGTCCTTTCAAGCCAATCCAAATCAACGCAAAACTCGTCGTGATTTTTGAAAAGAGGTAGTTTAGTAACCCTAGAGTTTCGTTGGCTAGTTTTATCCTAATCAGGTGCAATGTTACTAGTGATATAAAATGGAGACTTTAGTGACAGATCGTTTTAACCATCATCACGCAAGCGGACCCGAATGGCAGGAGTTATTCCAAATAAAAACTGTACAATAGTAAATAAACGATGTATTTCTGAAACTCCTAGTGTAATATTCCCATAAAAAATTTGGCCCTTGCGTTATTAGCAATGCTGACGATTTCGATTTTGTAACAAATGTCACCACATATTGTTTCATAGAAATTAATTTCAGATATTGATTTCTATTGAAAAGGTTAATAAAGGCTTATAACGCCAGTTGTTTAAAAAAAGGCACAGCTGATATAGAATTTTTGAATATCACTTAGTGCATGTGACATCACCTATTATTACAGGCCTTAAGGCAGGGCTTTCTTCTTCCCTGATGTCAAGTGAAGATAGAGTTGAAGGTGGATTCGCAGTTCCGAACCCGAAATCCTCAACTTTTTGGACATCTTATTTATAATAACGATAAACTTAATGGATGGTGGTAGCTGGATTTAAGCACCAACACTTACCAAACCTAGAATTCCTAACAATATATAGCTCCCGCTGGAAAATAAACCTGGGATAAGACCGGGAGCTTAATTAATAGTGGTAAAAGGATATAGCAATTTATGCCATCTCGATATAGAACTTTATCGCATTCGATCAATTCAGAAGAACGATGCATATGGTTCCTCGCAATCGTATATTCGAGTGAAACTACAAAAGCGTGCAACTGAGCGTTTGTCTGCACAATTTATGAACTATTGAGACTACCTCGCTACAGACGATTCCACAAAGGAAATGCATCAAGTGTACAAAGCGCATAGAGGAAATCGAAATTTGTTTGGATAAGTACAAACAGTTTTCGTCAACGTATAAATGAATTGTGGAAACTTGCGTATTGTAGCCATACAATAGACATACTGCTATACTCAAATACGCTTGGAAGATAACGAAGCTTTCATCGTCATATAGTAGTTTTGATTTTATTGTTTAGACAATATAGGATTACAGCAAGAATACACAAATTATCGTATTTTTTTCTTGTATAGGTTATGTAAGATTTTAAGTTGAGGGTTAACGCAGTTCCCCCTAGACCAAAAAAAAGTTTTGTTATGTCACGATCAATAGCATATATACGATTGTTAATAGGTCAAGGATCATAAGACCGCCGGCGGTCGCGAAACAATTGATTTTCAATTGTGTCTGGTTTTACGATCCTCAAGGAGTTTAAGATGTTTTACTTATATTTTGTTTTATTTCTATTTCTAGAAGCCTGTTCATTTAAAAAGTGTGCGTAGCATGGATGACTTCTACTAATGCACACTGGGTTTGTGGTACAATAATACACTCACAATATATTGAGATGACTTTATGCGACAATGATGCCCAGACAATAACTACCTCGTGGGTGGAATTAGCCTATTAACAGCCTATTAACGTCCCACTGCTGGGCACAGGCCTCCCACGTGGACAATAGCACGTGGGGATATTGGGCCATAACCCTCCACGTTGGTCCAATGCGGGTTGGTGGGATATCGCCGAAATGTTTGTACGCAACTCACTTCAGAACGGCTGCGCCTATCTTGCTAATTCTTTTTTTGTTGTGTTTGTTATTGTCAGGATAAGGTATGAAATTACATTTTTGAAAATACGTCACAGGGCACGGGGTCCACGCGGATGTAGTCGCGGGCAGACCGCTAGTGTTTCATAAAAAATGAAGTAATGATACGATTTACTCACTTCTAATACTCCTACATTAAATGTTTATCTCTCTAGTTAGTATGTTAACGATGGTACTAAACAATGCCTTATTAGATACTCCTTTATTTCAGAAATAGTTTTTTTTTAAAATAAGCATTACGTCATTACATCATTCAAACGCGAAGAGTGGAAAGAGGGAAGGCAGACCCTGCAGTGGGACGAATACGGCTAGCAATAACAAAAGCATTACATGGCCCTAACCTAAATGAACTAATTCTAAAGTAGCAGCATCTAACTACGATGTTAGATGCTGCCCACGATCATCACACGTGCGGCGAATGTCCCCATCCTGATACTTCCAATGCCACTACACAAACAGGTATAGGATGGAATAGGAAATGGGGGGGGGGGGGGGGGGAAGGGCCTCCGGAACCCTCACTGGCCGGACGAAACACAACAGCACCAGGTGCTATTATTTCACGCCAGATATTAGTAAAAGGGTGGTATTACGCTGGGCGAGCCGGCCCAATGCGTGCTGTAACGCAGCGTGGCTCTACCACACATGTCGTGGAAAAGTACGAAGATCCAGTTCACAAGCACCCTTTTCTAGGTACAAGCATGTGCCTGGGTACTTTTCACCTACCTACGACACGGTTAATCTGTGCCGAGGCCCTTTATCCGCTGACGTTTTTCAATTTGAACACCCTGCCCCGAAAAGAATCGCATTAAGTTTACGAACTTGAACATTTTTACGAACTCATTGTCTAAGGCCTGGAGGCTACATCAAAACAAAATAAGGAAGCTCATTCCACAACCCAAACGTAGGGAAGAGGACTGAGCGGGTTCCTCTCTTTCGAAAAACCGATTCAAACCGCATTCTATGGTCGTAAATATCACTTTGACTTCGTCTTCTAAATGACTACGACATTGTAAATCGAGATCTCGGTGACCAATAAATATCCTGTACTATCAGAAAGGAAATAAAAGAAGCAATTAAACTGAACAAGGTTTGATATATTCCATCTCTCCCGCTATAGGAGGTTCTCTACTTCAAAACTATGTTTTATTCGGCGTTTATCTGCTGACACTGGAGAATTTGTAAGGCCGATGCTCAGTAACTACTGAGCATCGCCAACACTATGCATTTCATTGAAAGCTGTGTTTAAACCACATCGACGACGTCTAGTATGAGGAGTAAACACTTTTTACGGAAGACCATGTGACCAAGGATCCGGTCGGATCGTCAGGACTACAATAAAACTTAAAATTTGTAGATAAAAACGCGAGTTCATCCTTAAAAGTTGTTTTTTTCGATGTGTAGTGCTCGCGTAAACCTTAAAGAACAATATGAACAGTATGGACGACAACACAGATCCTAGTGATGCGCCAAAGCTGCACACTCTCTTGTACAATCCTTCAAGTCCGCATGAAGGTAGCTTCGATAGAAGTGCCTGATGTTATTTTTCTGTTGTGCATTTTAGGCCACTGGTCTCTTCTTTATCGTTAACTGTTTTTTTATTATTATTATTAGTATTGACGTCAATAAGTGCCTGTAAAGGTTTACATTGAATAAATAATTTGACTTTTGAATTTTGGCTTTATCATTTTCAAAGTCAGTTACTAGTACATTTAAAAAAAATGTTTTCTTTTTTCGAATTCGATTTGTTCGTATTACTTTATTGCTATCTATCTCATTAACGACAGTTGCATACGCTTATAACCGTGATTACTAATTTGTATAAGGTATTTTAAATACAAAACAAGTAATTCACCCTCAAAATAAAAAAGAAACAATCAATATAGCTAGAGAGTATTTTTGAAATAAATGGGGTAATTGTACTGCGTGCGTTGTACAAGGCGCACGTACGCTGCCCTATCGCCACCCCTGTCAATGGGGCCTGCAGGGCTGGCAAAAAACAATTTTAAAACGTTTACGTCAAAAAAATTTAAACGTATATGAATCGTATTTGGGAATTTTTACTTTCTTTTTAAATTTTAGGAAAATAATTTTGCACTTGTTATCGGAGTCGAGGGCAAAAAGTATCATAGTTTCTAAAAGTAGTATACAATATACTTGGTTAGATAATAAGAAGTAACGTCGTGTTGCTAGCTCACATTATATATTGTACATTTGTACTGTTGTGCTCCGATGTAACAACGTTAATAAAATAGAATCTGGTCGCACAGGTTTATTCAACTTTATGTAATTTTTTTGGGCAATTAATATTTAAAAAAATGTCCAATAGTAATACAAGATACCGTCATCTATGTATATGCACAAAGCTTTACTTGACACCCCCGATATCGAAAATAGACACATATACCAATAGATACCTTTCAATTCCTTGAACTAAAAAAATGTGCTGTGTTCACTGGGAAATCATAATTCTTTCAAAGTATACTACCTACTAAATTTAATATAATATTTTAAATCTCGCCCTAGTGTCGAAGTGTGTATTTTTCATCATAACATGTACTTGTTTTTGTACTACTGAGAAAGATGAAAGATGTAACTTGCTTACTAATTGTAATTGTGTAAAGATCATCATCATATCAGCCTATAAACGTCACACTGCTGGCCTTCCTACATAGATAACAGCAGGTATGGAGATTGGGCCATAACCCACCACGCTAGTCCATTCTGGGTTGATGGGTATTACTATAAAGATATCAATAGAAAGAGAACTTTCAGGATCGTTGCTAATGGAAAGTTGTGGTCTTTGCTGTACCATTCCGGGAATCGGGCGTAACATACGTATGTATTAATGTAAAGGGGGTGCCGCGCGATCGCAAAGACTGACATAACTCTCTTAATGAACTTCAAAGCAAAATCAATCATATTGATATTTATAATTAGAACAATTCTGCTTTGAAGTTTCAGACCTAGTAATTTAATTAGAGCAATGTTTTTATTCTGCGAAATGTGCAAAACCATCACGCGCTTGTGCTAAAAATTAAAATTTACTTTTTAAAGATGGAAAATATCAGTACATATATTTTCATGTAAGAATTATTGTTTCATGCGTAAAATTAAGAAAGTTGTCGAAGAAATATGTTTTTAGGAGCTATTAGATTTATGTATTGTTTAAAGAATTTGTTTCAAATTCAACAAGGCCATGACCTTGTGCAATGATCAGGCTTACTTACATAAGTTCTTTTAATATATTTAACTAATTCAGCGCATAGTACAAATGACTTATAAATACGTAAAATGTCACAATTTCGTGCAGGACCCCCGACATTATTAACACAAATTAATCTTATAGTTTGAGCTCTGTGGTTGCGGCTCATTCAAAGAATATTACAAACCCATCTCTTTCCTTGGGTGTCGTAAAAGGCGACTAACGGACTAAAGACTGCACATACATACAACAGCATAATAGTTGGGGTCACCACCTATCGCGCTGAGTACATGTGCAGTTGTTGTATAAAAATAAAAATAAACAAAGAAAATGAACGAAATTAATTCAAAGCGTCCTCAAATTTGAACTACAATGTATGCTAGTTTAAAAATCAATAGTGCACTGTACAATAGTTTAACCGAGTTCCGCATGTGGGGTAATAGGAACAGTGCATCGCGTATTGTTTGCAAGCGGTGTGCGGCCCTACTGCACCCTCGCGAACCGAATAGGGCTATCAGCAGTGCAAGCGTTTGTATAAACCTTTTATTATGGTTTCTTTAAATGTAATTATTGTTGGGAGTTATGTACATTTAGGATAAAATATTTACTAGAAAAAAAAAAAGAAATTGATCCCTAAGAATGACTCTTTCGGTTGGTATCATAAAATATAGGAGGACATTTCACCGGTTCGATTCCCGGCTCAACCAGGTGATTTAAAAAAATCTTTAAATGTAGTTTTAATTATTTTTTAAAATAAAGGAATGATTTCTTTCTGTAAAATTTGCCATCGTCAATATAAAGGGTACTTTTCCTCCAACCACGGTCCTTTTTTTCCACATTGTATTATTAATATTTTATAGAGGAAAGATTTGATTGTTATTTGATTAGAAAAAATATTTTACCGTTGGGAAGCTAGACTATCTCCGTGTGACATAGGCTATACTAAATTTTCGAAAAAACTAGGGATCCTTATTAAAACTCTAATAGATGACATAAAAATTCCTTACATCGGGTGCGCTGCGAAAACTATTGATGATAGAACAAAATAGTGTACATGCAGAACACATCATTAACTACAAAAAGTGTCGCGACCGCATATGTCTAACTATTATAGTTATGTCACAAGAAGTGTTCTTTTATTTAAAAAAATAATTGATATTCCGCCGCTAGAAAAGGGTCCTTTTTTGTACCTTGGTATTAATCCTTATCAAAATAAATTACTTCATATTCAATACTGCTACAATACCCTAATATAACTTTTGAATTATTCAATTTCGACATTTCATTCGAAAGATATCACGAGTTTAAAAAATTAAGTATTAGAAGTATTAGAGCTATTCAGCACTATAATATGCGATGTAGACGTCACTAGGGTACGGGAGGGGAGTCAAACGAATTATTTTTGGAAAATCGTCTCGGGGTCCACGCGGACGAAGTCCCGAGCGGGCCGCTAGTATGATATAAAGTAAGATCAAGATAAAGGTCAAGGTAGATAAAGATCAATACAAATTATAAAAAATATATGTTAATGTGTATGCAATAGAATTTAATTTTTTCACATTTTAAACACTAACCAACTTTACTCTATGAAACTAAATAACCCAACTCTTATTATATTTTAACTATAACTTGTATAGTCCCCAGATAATTTCGAAGTAAGTAGCTTGATTCTAATACATCGTCGACCGCTATGATGCTTTTGATAAATATAATATAATGCTGAACGTAAGCCCATCACTAGGTATACCTAAATCTATGAAGATAATAATGGCATGAAATAGTGATGGAATTGAATGAAGCGAAATAAGTGTGCAAGGACCGTAGCAGATGGCGATCTTTGGTCTCTTCCTACCCCTATGAGAAACAGGAGTGAATTTATTGATTGGTTATAATAATGTATGATATGCAGATACAATTTTTTATTTTGTTAATAATTTTTTAATTTTTATAAAGAAACTTAATATCAGAATTTAGTATTTTCTTCCTCACATTACTATCCTATACGATCCTGTAGTAATACTACACGATACCGCTCATAACGTTTGATTTTTATTGTTACCGCATATCGAATACTACTGACGCACTTCCAATAAAGAAAAGTTACAAAACATGAGTGTCTTTTAAAATATTAATAAAATAAAACTACTGCAAATAATAAGTTAGACACGTTAATATCTAAAATAAAATTACAACATTTTTGTTAAAGACTATCACTATATTAATATAAAAATAAAGCAATATTATAATTTGGGCAGCCCTAGTCAGGCTAGTTTCCGCGAGGGTTGTTGCGCGCCCTCCGCCCGGTTCTTGCGGAAACACTGTCTTGTATATTTTACCCATTACACTCTCTTACTCAGCGTTTCTTGCATCAAATTAAGATTTTAATTCGTTAGCCCACGTTGTTATAAGGAGTGAGGATGAGTCGGCAAATAAATGTGTGTATGCTAAATTTAAACTTTTATTGCTTGATATCTTTTGCGGAATTATTAAGGTAGTAACGACACATGCCCCTGCTGGCAGGAAATTTAAGAGCAGAGAGAGGTAGTTTGTTTAACTAAAACAGATACTTTGTTATCTACATTAATAAAAATCAAATTGCCACACAAGTTTGTACGTGCATCAATTCAGAACGACTGCACTTATTTGGTAAGGATTGAAACATCTACAAAATATACAGGGTGCGTTTATCGACAAACTTTTAACAAGAAACAAATACTGTTTCATAAAAAATAAACTGCTGCACCATACAAACCACAGGTTAAAAGCTATTTCCGAGATTGTATTACGATTATATTTACTCCAGAACAAAGAACAAAAATTGCATTGTTTTAAGATACTTTTAAATTTAAAATACGTTTACGTACAGACGTATGCTGTATACAGATACAGCGTTCACATAGACGTACACCGAGTTTTCTACGTAATTCGAGAGCGCTGTACCTTTTTAATGTAACTTTAAGTGTATCATATAATACTTTTACAGCTGTGAACTTTGTAATAAAACGTGAAATAAAATAGTACGAAAATAGGCAGCCCTACTGCGGAAGGGTCCCGTGCGAGGGTCCTCGCGTGTCGGCCGGGCGAGGCATTGGGAACCACGCGGGGTATTATACGTATTATGCGCCCCACGACCTTCCGTAAGAAGTGCGGATTTCTTGGTTTATTTTCCATTCATCTTCCAACATTTAAGGGTTTACTGTAGTTTACTTATTTCCTTTTGTTTAGATAAGGCTATAATATCCTTTAGTTACTTATACTTTAAACTTGGAGTATAGATATCTAATCATAAGACTTTAAACTACTAGCTACTACGAATTTTAATAAACTAGCAGTAGTGCATTTTACAACCTAATTTAGAGATATCTTCAGCATTAATATCTATCATCAATATTTCAGTCCTTGTTATCTTATCTAACAACAAAGGTCTCCTAGCTTTATGAACTGAAATCTTATTACGAAGTGCGTATAAATCAGTCGGTGTACAACACAATAAATAATTTGGTCCCATCAGATAGCGGTCGGTGGTTGAGTGGAAACAATTTGAGGCTTTATCTGATGGGCTCGGCCCACCCGCCGCCGCGCCGCTCGGGCGTTACGTGGAAAATGGTTAAACACCTGGGATTGTGCACGTAAGTGATTATAGTACGTACGTCGTCATTTGTTTTATTCTTTGTGAGAATTCTTGTTCGTCAAGTTCTTTGTCAATGTACTTGCAATGTATTTTTAAAAATGTAGTTTGGTTTAAGCACCTGAGATTGTGCACTTAAGTGATTATAGTACGTACGTCGTCATTTGTCATATTCTTTGCGAGAATTCTTGTTCGTCAAGTTTCTTGTCAATGTACTTTTAAAAATGTAGTTTGGTTTAAGCACCTGAGATTGTACACTTAAGTGATTATAGTACGTATGTCCGTCGTCATTTGTTATATTCTTTGCGAGAATTCTTGTTCGTCAAGTTTCTTTGTCAATGTACTTTTAAAAATGTAGTTTGGTTTAAGAACCTGAGATTGTGGACTTAAGTGAATATAGTACGTACGTCGTCATTTGTTATATTCTTTGCGTGAATTTCTTGTTCGTCAAGTTTCCTTGTCAATGTACTTTTAAAGAAGTGCGTTAAGCGAGGATTTTTGTTTATCTAGTGTTTCTGTTAATCTATTTTTAGAGATGTAGTTTAGATTAAACACTTAGGATTGTACTCGTAAGTGATTGTTATATTTGTAGTATGTGTACCGTCGTATAGTTTATTGTTTGCAATGTTTCTTAGTCATCTAATGATTTTGTTTACCTATTTTTAAAGAAGTGTATTTCTTGAACACATGGTCATTATAGTATTTACGCCCGTCATTTGTTCTATTTTTGTGAGGTTTCTTGTTCGTCCAGTGTTTTTGTTAATCTACTTTAGAGATGTTGTTTGGTTTCAAAGGTATGTTTTAAACACCTGGGATTGCGTACGTATGTGATTGTATTTGCCGTTATTTGTTTCATTCTATGCGATATTTTTTGTTTATCTAATGTTTTTGTAATCTACTTTTAGAGATGTATTTTGGTTAATGGGACGTAAGTGATTATAGTACCTTAGTCACGCCGTCATATGTTTTACTCATTGCGATGATTATTGTTCATCCTTTTTTAAAATCTACTTTCACATATGTAGTTTGTTTATAATTATTGACTATTTCTGCATATTCTTGTTGTTTTTGTTTTTGAATGTATATTGCTATACTATTTAGTATAAAAACTGCAAAATAAAGCTGATATAATTATTGTGTTGCAAAATAATATATTTTAGAATGTTGAGTTATGCTATTTAGCAAAATTGATTTTAGATTTTAGTTATAAATATATTTAGGAATTAATTAAATTTTAAAAGCTGTATCAACAGCAACAACTAATATAAAATTTGACTATTTTCATTATTAATGATAAAGTTTTTTATACTTATATCTTTAAGAATAATTAGGATAAGATACTGATGGATAAAGCTTACTTGCTTGTTTAGTAAAATTTGAATATTAATATGAAGACGGGACCGTTAGAAGAAGTGTGTAAAAATGTTTCTGTGTTGCAATATTTACAGTAAAAGTAAAGTAAAGTACAGTCTGCATACTGTCCCACTGCTGGGCAAAGGCCTAAGTCATCATCAAGAAATCAAGTCATCGCTACAAGTGATGGGTATTGGCTTAATCACCACTATATTTACAGTTTGAAATTTTTTTTATCACACTTTTACCTATGTTCAACTAATTACTAAGTCAAAATTAAACGTGTAGTGTATAACGTATCTTGCATTATTATTTTGTTATTTATAGAGTATTTATTTATAAATTATAGAAGAAAGAGTCACTATAATAAAGTTAAATAAAAAAAAAATTGAATTAGAATAATAAAAAAATAATCTTTTCTTGAATATATTAATATTGAATCAGAAGTTACTGAATTTTTGATATCACAGTAGAACCTGTTTTTTTTAGAAGAGCTTATTTGCAAAAAAGTTCTACAAAATTTTACAGAAAATGGTTTAAGTAGTTTTATAACACTAAAACAATAATAAAATATAACTATCCGACTTCAAATTCATGCGAAAAAATAACTAAATTAAAAGTTGATACATAGTTTTATTTTTATTTTTGTCGGTTATTATTATGTTTTCCACTGATAGATCTAAGTCTTTACAAATATTTTAAAGACTGACTGATGGTTGATCGAAGGACTGACGCGATTGTAATAAAATGTATAATAATTGTAAACTTCTAAAATCTGAATAAAGGAAATAAAGTAATAACGTCTTTTGAGCGTTTGTTAAATTCATAAATCACTTTATATATGAGGTTAAAAATTAGGTTAATACCATAAATAAAAGACGCACGCATACAATTCACTCTTCTCTTCAAATTCTTCTCAAGCATACTATTTTAAATCAAAAACGTGATCATATTTCATCAGATAATTGAAAGCAATTCGTGAAATGGTTTTACGAGCGTGGGATTTGTGCGTAAACGTATTATTTTTATAATCTTGAAACTTCTTGAACTTTTCACGTCGAGTACACTGCTGAAATAAATTTCCGCATACTAGGTATTTGCAAACGGAATAACACTATCGGCGAATTAAAAAAAAAACGCAATATCACATGTTTAAACTAATCGCCTCGTACGAAGAAAACTGCTGACGTAACGAACGAAACTTAGAAAATGTAGACTTACCACACAGGTCGGACTAGGGCCGACATCTCTACAAAACAGGGCAAGTCCACATCGCGCACTAAAGTTAATTTATAAAACACGCTCTAACTTAAAACGGCACAACACTTTTTGGAGAGCACGGTTTACGATTTATTACGCGAGGCCGTAACGCATCTCGTCCGTAGCAGCACAGACTACAGAGCCGTAGCGCGTCGCGGGTCCGTAGCAAATTTGGGAAAGTTTGTCGGTGGCGCTGCGGAGCGATGCCGGCGTGCGGAGCGAGCGTCGCGGTGCGAGCGGCTCGCGGGGCGCGATTCGCGGACTATGCGGAGGCCGCGGCGCGCGAGCGGGCGCGGGCGGCTGCGCGCGCACGCGAACGCCCACCCGCCCCGCCCCACACCCGCAACCTATTTATTTCTAGTTACGTAAAATTTACGCGCAATACCCGATACTGCATTTAGCTTATGTTACGACCGCTGCATGTAATTACAGTAGATTCGTTTTAGTTTTAGATATATTGCATTCAGCTTTGTAACGGCTGTACTTGGAACGGCGCTTCCTAAAAGGCACCGCCCTACACAGAAAAACCACACACGATTCGTTACATTTCAGGCATATGTACAAAGCTTCGACGCCCTTCCGAGAGCAGCTAAGTGAAAAGCTTTTAAGAGTTTTGGCATATCTCAAATAAAAGGCTGACGTGCCTTTATTAAATGCCAATCGCGTGTTACAGACGAGCAGGTGAGGTGTAAGTACAAAAAAAGAAGACGCTGCCGGTCGCCGCTGGGTATAGCTGACCGTAGTCAATGATATCGGTGTCACTTAAACGAATTGAATAAACGCGTCGAAGGGCACCCGCTGTCGGTCTGCCCTCCGATTTCGACGTTGACTGCACATTGGCGAAAAAGAAGTCCCCATTTTCAACTCTATTTATACGCACTTCGCATCTGCATTTCCACCCTAGAGGCGCGGTACACGCTGTGCAATTAAAGCAAAAGTTCGATAAACTGTGTCGTCACAATCAGCTGTTCGAGCCGCGAGCGCAACAGACAATGCGATTAAGATCTACGCAGGACAACTTTCGCCGGCGCGCCGAGCGGCAGTTAGTTGTTATGAAAGAGAGAAATTTGTAAATTGTTGGCGCCCGAGTTCGCGAACTCCGTCGAACCGGAGTTTGTTTTAAGAGTCCAACCTTGAAACAAGAAGAAAAGTAGTCCTGTAAAACAAAGTTTTGCGGCCGCCGTCACCGGCGCAAGCGGTTCAAGGATTGTGCCCGAACTGTCTGTCTGTACAACTTTACCGATTAAAAGCTCAAAAGCTTCCAAAGTCATTTTAAAAGTTTATCTGCACGCGGGCGCGCGGCGCGGTCGGAGGGGCGGCGGAGCGTAGGCGCCGGGTTCGTTATCAAGCCGCCGCAACAGTTTAGTTGGGCCTAGTTGGCTTATTTATAAACAGGCAACGCTGCCCGGCGGCCGCGGCTCAGCCCCGCCGACCGCCCGAGTGCGGGCCTGCCGCCTGCCGCCTGCCGCCGCGGAGGACAAGCGCGCGCCGAATAGTTCCCAACGTACACACTAAGTTCCTAGACCCTTCGCTACTTTGTTTTACAGCTGTTCCACTTAGCGAACTATGCCTCGAGTTGGGCGCGAGTTCTTGCATGTGTATCGGCGGCACACACCCGCATCCGAATAGTTTCATAAACATAACCCAACTTAGTTTTGGACGACTTTTCAAAGTCAATGCATACTAACTTTCGATGTCTGCGAGTGCGATATTACGATTGGATCACTTCGCGGGTGACTTTAATGCATTCGTTTGTTCCGAACTTTGTTTTATTGGAGCAAACTTCGCAACAAGGTTAAGTATCTTCATTTGCTCTTCGTTATTAAACGCTGTGACTTAGTTTTCGACGTATCGCGTTCGTGTCTGTGAACTTAACTAAATTGTGGTAGTAAAAATTATATAAATAATATTGACCTGACTTTTGTTGACATTGATAAAAGTCGGTAACTAGTCATGACTGTTAAAGTATTGTTTATGTTCGGTTTTTCATGTACATAATTTTTTTAACTTGTTAATATTTATTTCTGTGTAGGTATGTAACATAGATAAAATAATGAGACATTTCGTCTATTCGTAAGTCTAATAATATTGATAATTAATTAAAATACTGTCGTTGGTACAAAAAGGTAATGATCGTATAATTTTTATTTTATATTAAGCCCGGCAAATGACTCCACTCCACCTGATGTTAAGAGGAAGTGAAGTCCAGGCGCGAGAACAACTGGTGCAGCGTAAGAGACGTAGCATCAGTCACCCTCACTCTGCCGGCCCACAAAGTGCCTCTTCACGCCTCGTTTGAAGGACTCTATATCATAGGTAGAAGGGAATACGTGTGCTGGTAGACTATTTCATCTTTTGAAGGTGCGATAAAGAATATTTTCAAAAGTCGTGAGTTAATTATATTTTAAACAAAAAACAAGGTGTGTTTATCAGCGCATTACGGTATTCTTAGTATTTACCAAGTTTATATAGGTATTTCGATTTAATAAATCCCACAAAAAAGTTGTAAAAGTTGTTTAATAGGTCAAGGATCATAAGACCGCCGGCTGTCGCGAAACAATTGATTTTCAATTGTGTCTGGTTTACGGTGCTCAAGGGTTTAATATTTGTTTCCACAGATTAACTTTATTTTATTTTACGCCTCGGTGGCCAAGTCACAAAGCGCTCTTCTCAGTAAATAGAGAGGTTCGGAGGAGGTTCAACTCCAAGGACCGCAGAAGCAGTCCACTGCCATAGTGCGCTATTCATCAAATAACAACTTCATATGTGCTTAGCATGACAGGTGGTGAGCCCATTGCCGCTCTATGCTGTTGGATGTATGTGCAGTACAGTCTTTTATTCCGTTAGTCGCCTTTAACGACACTTAAGGGGAGAAATAGGTTAGTAGTATTTTTAGTATACCTAATACTATTCCATACATCTCTTTTAAAAAAAAAGGCTTTAATTATGAACAACAAACAACGAAGTGAGTTATATCAATAGGGTACCCATACTCTTAAATTCCGTATTTCAAACATTTAAAGACAAGAGTAATCGTCATTGTTTACGTCCACCCGCGGGCACACAGCGCCGTGACAAATGTCTCCTAGCCAATTGCGATCTTGGTTAACATTATTTCTATCGCTCATTACTCCCCGGGGAGCCTTTAGAAAACGGCGAAGAACGATCCTCGCTCATAATCAGCGTAATTACCAAAATCTCGTCGGAAAGTCACGATCAACAGCCGGCAGATAAAGCTGCTAGCCTCCAAGCGGTAGACGCAGCCGCAAATGTAACTAGGAATGCCTTATCCCTCTTGCTACGTACAATGTAACGTACGGCGGGGTTGTAGCCAGAAGTTGCGGGGGTCTGCGAAGGCTGGTCGCGGAGTACGTGTTATCTTGGTTCGCCAATAAGTCAGACAATAATTACGCGCGCGGGATCACGCTCCCCTACACATATTTATGCGCGCGCCATAAATCCATAAATATAAACGCGTAAATATGTAGCGCGACAATTGCAGCGCTCGCGCGCTGTGGCGTAAGGCGCCGCGGGCTGCGCGTTACAACTTGCTACGGATACTCGGTAATAACTCGGAGAGCCGTAAATGCATGGCATTTCTTAATTTATTGCAGTATATATGTCGCAGGGATATGATAAAAACAGAGGTTTGGTCAATTCCCTAAGTGATTTGATCAAATCACGGATGATGTTAAAATAACAACACGATTTTATCATGTGACTTGCTACATGTAACGTTTTGTTATATAAGCCAATAAATAATACTAAATACTGAAAACTGAATACTCATTTCCCTAAACAAATCTAGGGATTTGAACAAATACCAGAACTGGTTCCGTGAAATGACAAAAAAACATGTGACCTACAGGAGTAGGGCAGCTAGTATTTGTGTTGTAAAAAAAAAATAACCTCGAAATTCAAGACAATCGCTACGCTGCGCTTCGCGATTGTCTTAAATTTCTAACCTATCACGTGACCTACAGGAGTAGGACAATTTATGATCTAGTGATGATTTTCGAGATCAATTTTACTACACTTACTAATTATTTTAATTATGCATGTAATTACAAATAAACGTTTAAAATACCAAAGAAAAGCTTTTTTGTCATTTCACGGAACCAGTTCTGGTATTTGTTCAAATCCCTAGATTTGTTTAGGGAAATGAAAAAATCGTGTTGTTATTTTAACATCCTCCGTGATTTGATCAAATTATTTAGGGAACTGATAAAATCTCTGTTTTTATCATATCACTGCGACATATAATTATACATATAAATATAAAGCAAATACTCAGAAAAAGTCCCAAAATTACGGTGGTTGTATTAACTCATCATCATCGTAGGGGAGGGGGGGGGGGGAGTAGGGATGGTGAGAAGCTCGATGGCGCAGCGGCAAGCGCGTTCGGCTTGCGATCTTGCTCGCTAAGCAACTTTCGCAATGCCGGGTCGCTGGATGGGTAAACAAATTAAAAACATCTTGAGCTCCTCCGTGCATCGGAAGGCACGTTAAGCCGTTGGTCCTGGTTGTTGCCGTAATATGACAGTCGTTAAAACCCACCAACAACAAATGCGGGTTATGGGGTTATGGCCCAATATCTCCACGTGCTATGGTCCACGTGGGAGGCCTGTGCCCAGCAGTGGGACTTTTATACGTTATTGTTGATGATGATGATCGTGGGGTGCCAGTTTCAAAATGAAGTTTGGAGGTCAGTAAACTCGTATATCGTAAATGCAATGTAAATAAATTGTATTAAGTTTGCACTCAACATTTAAGTGCACACAAGACACAGAAAAACATGACAATTTTTATGGCAAGTAAAAGTAGATGTATCTTTTAAAGAGAACCTAGGTTTGCATGTTATCAGTTGAAGGGGGAGCCACAAAGTGCTAGATTTTATCTGTACAAAAGTACTTCGGCTATTTTGGTTGAGATTCGAAATCACATGAACATTGTGCTCCTAAAAAGTAATCCTAATTAATATTATAAATACGAAAGTGAGTTTCTTAGTTTTTTTCTTTGTTTGTTACGCTTTCACGCTTAAACCACTAAACTGATTTTAATGAATTTTGGTATATAGATACACTGGGCCCTAGGCAACTTTTTCCGCGAAAGTTAACGCAAACGAAGCTGCAGACAAAACTAGTATAAAATAATTGTCAACGAACGTCTAACAAATATGTTCCATATTCACCTACACTTACAAGTATACAGTACAATACTTATTAAATAATGTTAAAGAAAGCTCTTGATAACAGTTTTCTGATTGTGGATATTTTAAAAAAGATTTTGCTTCATTTCAGCTATTTTCTTACCCTTTAGATGTGGAAGGACGGAACAGTTTATGTGTTATCTCCCCATTGTCCCGATCCTGTAACAAAGATAAATAATCTTTAGATAAAATTATTCCAGGAAAACTTGAAAGATTTAAGGTTAGTATTAATATTTCAAAATGGTAGTAAGTAGATATCATTTCTTTTCTGAAGATGTTTCGGAAAAGCACGTTAAGTTTTCTTTTAAAAAAACTCTTTTATGAAACCTTTTTCAATGACGCAAACGATGCTCGTTACTTTTTCAAAGCTATAAAACTATAAAATGAACTGAGAATTTCCGTTAGCAACACAAATTCATAATTATAGTTTTGAACGTGTTTTCAACTATGTTTCAATGGGGCCACGTTATTCAATATTGACTTACAAAGGGTAACGGAGGCGTAATAACATAAGCACTGGTTTAGTGTCGTTAAATTATGGATTTACGTGTTTCTGAACGTTCCGAAATGCGATTTTAATTGATCTGGCTAGAGCGGTCACCGAACTATTTAAAATGTACGGTTGGCCGGTAAGCGCAGTGTTACATTGTACATTGAGGGTATATACATTGTTTGCAAAGAATACGACATACTAATACATGATACCAAAGTTTACTATTAAGAGGCCTATTACATCTCGACTGCGATTTTTGCGTAAAATTACCAGTTTTGGCGTTCTTGATCTCAGAAACAAAAATACGTTAACAAATTTGACTTATTGAATAGTTTATGGCATAGTGCGTCGCTTTTTGTAAATTTGGCTTAACTTTTTAATAAAACCCAAAATTGCACAGAAAGATTTTCATAAAATGCGCGAAGGCACTTTTTTGAGCTCATCGATTTTACTACTGTCCTAAACAAATGAAATAAATAAATTAGAATGTTATCTCTTATATAGTCATATAGTGCGTAGCAGCCTCAGAATTTTTAGATATCATTGATTTCATATAGAAAAAAAGTCTTATTCTAAACCAAAAAACTTCGAAAATTGCTTTAAATTAACTGTGAATTTCTTCTATCTACGATAATATTATTAAGCAAAATATAAACCAGAATAGTTGTTACTTTATGAGGAATAAAGTTATTGTAAAGTTGTTGTTACTTTATAATTAATTATCCTATTTCGATAAAGACCATAAATACAACTGCAAAATTACTACAAATTGCGATGCGCCGGCCGCTCGAACTCAGCTCATTCTCGCAAAATGGAGATTTGTAATATTATGCATGAATTTTTTATTCTATTTCGATAAAAACGATAAATACAACTGCAAAATACGAAAATGGGCATTTTACGCAAAGATCACATTCGAGATGTAATAGGCCTCTTGAAGGTTCTTTAAAAAATCTTTTTAATGGTAACTTAACTTTTGTATAATGCCAATGACATTAAAATGTCATTGTCATTGTATAATGCAGATAATTTTTAATAAAAATATGATTCAATAGATTTACATTACATACTGAAATAGTCTGTTATTACAAAAAGTAGAGTATTTTACCTGATCTAAATGATTCTGTCTTTTTCTGCTTTTAACATATATATTTTTTTAAATAGCATACATAGTGTCATAGTATGTAGTAAATATATTTTTTTATTAATTAAGTACATAATTACACGTTTATCTTTAAAATAAATAAAATTTCAGCTCTACCTGTCATGCCAACCATACTGTACCTACCTTCCAAGAGCTTGTACGTCAACACATGTTGAAATGTATATTTACGCAACAAACCGGTACGTAAATTCGATTTTAATACACAACCCTTAATGCCCCATTGCCAGCAGTAATTGATACGGCCCGTGGCGTCTAATGCCCTTCATTATTTTCAAATTCATCGACTTTGCCATTCAGACGATGGATTATTTCTTCCTTCCCTATAACTCCTTGAAGGTTCAGATGGAATTTTGAAATGTAATGGACGGTTTTAAATTTAATTATTTTTGCTGTTCTGTTCAACAAAAACTATCTGAATTGAACTGAATTCGAGCAGAGTGCACCACCACTTTTTATTGTTAAACGTCAGGCATCTATCGTTTAATTATTCACATCATGTATTTAGAATACAAACCTTTGCATTAAAATGGGGTTATTCCCATAGGCCATGACTCTATTGTTTTCAAAAATTGTAAGTTTATACTTTGTTTCCCAACAGGTCCACGACATTAAAAATAAAAAACATATTCTTTCCCAGCAGTTCCATGAGAATGTTTGGTACAATCAGCATTAAATGCTGGGCTATGAAAGGATAGACATTATACATACATATAATCACGTATATTATCCCCGAAGGTCCCTTCTATCGTTTTTGTTGATTGTACTTCGGATAAGTCTCGTGGACCCGTTGGCAATTCTTCTATCAAAAGTTTTAAAATATATTTGGAAATTTCGTGGACCAAGTGGGAATAGAAGAACAATAGAGTCGTGGACCATTGGGAATAAGTCGAAATATGTATGGGAAGAAAATCATATTTGCAATTTTCTGCAATAGCGGCATAAGAAATAACACGTTTCGCGGGTAGGGTCGAATTAGGATACCTTTTATCACTAATAGAAGAAAATGAATTTGTATTTTAGCAAACACTAATGACGTAGTATAGTATGTATAGTATTAGTAATGCATTATTTTGTGTTTTATTATTCTAAAAACGTGTCATAGTAATAAAGGACGACCTCCTTGGTCGAGTGGTTTGTACACCGGTTTTCATGGTGTCGCCATCTCTGAGGTCCCGGGTTCGATCCCCGGTCGGGTCAATTTAGAAACTATTGTTTTTCTAAATTGTCTCGGGTCTGGGTGTTTTCTATGTATAATAAGTATGTATTTAAGTATTTTTAGTATGTTTATCCGTTGTCTAGTAACCATTTAACGAGTTTCATAACGAAGCTACTCTTGGGCTAGATAATTGGTGTGAGTGTAGGAAAGTTTAGTTTAGTTTTTAAAGGCATTTAGTGTTAAAATCGGATACTCTAAAGTCGACATGTAACTCGTGATCGAAGTAACGGCATTGGCAGCACTCAAGGTAATCCGTAACCGTGAGACGAATGCCGCGGCGTCGACATAAGTTAACTGCGATTCATATCCAATACAGGTGAAGTGTTCCCGGCTCCCCCAGCCGCAGAGATTATGGAGGCGCCATCAAATATGCATAAAAGCCGTAAAATGCCGCACTTAACCGCTCCCTGACGCCTCGCGACGCCGCGCGACGCCTCGCGGCGTTGTCACCTGCATGCTTGGGGCGGGTACAGTACATTACGCGGTATCTTACGTTATTTAATGTAATAAAGTAACACTATCGGCTGATGACGAAGTAGTACCTACTCTAGGGTGCTTCTGTTTTTAGATCCACCCGGAAGGATACGGGTTCGATTGCCAGCTATTGGTACATATTGAATCCGGGTTCGTCGAAGAACGGTTTTGTTAAAAAAAAAACTCAAAATAAAAAGACAGGTCTTATATTTACACAAACTATTAATCACTTTAATATCAACCAACAAACATCAACAAACTTAATTCTTCTACTTGAGCCATCAAACGCAGTGACCAAGACGCTGCGTAAACGTAGACACTATCTGGTGCCGACACTGGGCTTCGTCTTAAACGCGGTTGCAGTGTCCGGTGGCGAAAATTGATCGCACCTTCAAATAGTGTTTTTGTATGATAGCATGGAGAATAGACAATTAAAAGTCTCTACGTTTGCGCAGTGCCTTAAGCAGCGGTACTGTGTATAACATGAACTGTGGCGCTACTTTCGGCTCCCAGCTACTCAGGCAACACGGCTCGTCTCCAGACAGCTGCTCAGACACAGTGGTAATTAAAAATTGCCACCGCCTCATAAATTTGCATGAACGACGTGCGACGAATCGGTTCCCAATTTTGTAGGGTAACATTGTATTTTTGGAGGTTTTGTCACTTCTCAATGGGCCTTATAGTTCATTTTTAACTCAAAAGAAATTATTTTCTATACTTTACAACAACATTGTACCTACTTAGGAACTCGAAAACGCAACGGTAAGCAACATTGTTGTGATTTTGCCAGTCAAGTAAATTTTTTTTGGGTAAGTAATAAAAAAATTTGACTTTTGGTTTCTTCTAACTTTGACTTTAAAAGACTGCGCGGGATTGGTGTGCAAATTAAAATATTTCGATTTCCTCCGAGTTTCGGGAGGCACATTGGTCCCGGTTATTATCGTCAGATAACTCGTCAAAACTGTTAGTTGATCAAAGACTTCATGTATGATTACATAAATCCATAAAGTAATAAAAGATGTATATCAGATACTGACGATTTGATATGATTATGTACTATACTCTACCGGCCTTACTTATAAACACTATTTAATCATTATTTTGTTAAAAAATACTTTGTTTTGTCTACTTCAAACAAACGTCATTTAAAATTTGAGCAAAAGATACAAAACAATATTTCACTAAATAATGCTTAAATAGTCTTTATAGGCAAGGCCCATAATGTTTCTTTTAGCAGCCTTAAAGTATTAAATAATTTTCTTGTCTTAATCACAAAAGGCGGAGCTCGATCGTGCAGCGGCTAGCGCGTTCGACTTGCGATCTTGCCCGCTAAGCAACTTTCGCAATGCCGGGTCGCCTGATGGGTGACCATTAAAAACATCTCGAGCTCCTCCATGTTTCGGAAGGCACGATAAGCCGTTGGTCCCGGTTGTTGTCGTAAGATGGCAGTCGTTAAAACCCAATATCCCCACGTGCTATTGTTCACGTAGGAGGCCTATGCCCAGCAGTGGGACGTTTATAGGCTGATGATGAGGAATCACAAAAATCTTTTACAATATCTACGAACAAACATCCACAACAAAACTACTCGTACATGCACTCATATAGTAGTACAGATCAATTTTCGCGTTTTCAATCTGAGTTAATGAAGGCGCTATCTCCACACAGCGGCGAGACTGCACTACAATCCCATTATAACAATCATCTTCGCGTTCATTACGCGACGCTAAGATACTAAATTTAAATTAACAGCCCCTCGTTACAACTGTGTGCCCGTGATGTTCATTTGGTAGCCGAAAATAGAGACGCCATCGCTGGAAATAGTTTGAGATGCTGTGTGTGATTTTTGGATCTCTTACTTTTGCATTGCATTAAACAGTTAGTTAGAATCAGAATGTTTCTTTGTGAAACATAAGTATTATAATGATGTCATGACTTGTTGATAATATATTTAAGTATCACTACATTTCCACCTGAGTTAATGTATACAAATAAAGGCTTAAAATAATAGAATCTAAAACAACGTATCGGTATTAATACACACAAAATAAAGGCGAAGGTAAGGTTACGTAACAATTACTTTCTCTCACTTTACTGATCGTTTTTTTTTTGAGTTGCATCAATCTCGGCTAGACCAAGGTTTACTAAAATATATTTGCTTTTAACTTTACCTGATAAAGAGCACATAAGTAAATTAATATATTGCAATTTCCTTTAAAATAAGTGGCAAACAATAAATAATTTCATTGTAAAAAGTTTCAAATATTGTACTTCAAACTACTCTCACCCCACACAGTCCACATTTATATTTCCTCCTCCACTTCGAACACTCGAACACTAAAACGTCGTTCGTGGTACCTACGTCGTAAACCACAAAAACGGGAGTCATCATAAGCTGGCAAGACGCTAAGTACTAGATGTTAGTCTAGCCTTTATAATGCATCCAGGGATGCTCCAACGCCGTCTAGGGCTCCCCCGGCCGACGTCTTTATCGTATCTTTAATGAACACTCATAAGCGCTGCTTAACGTATTGCGAGTGACGTCATCGCGCTGGCTTTGTGGGATTTGCGTTTTGTAGAACGCGATAACTGGGCGACTTGCATCTTAATTACGGAAATCCTGTTTTAGCTGAACATCTAGCTCTCTGCGGCGTATTGAGATTATTTATTGCGGTATTCGTTATACTTAAAAGTGACCTTGCAGCTCGTCCCCAACATTATAGTTGGATTGGATTTTGGTTATCTGAATTAAAGTTAGCTTGTATTTGATAGGGTTAGAAAGAAATCTACATTTCTTAATTAATAACTGTAAGTTACATTAAAATTCGTAACATAATTACGTAATACGATAAGATACAGTACTGATGTATAGATTACACTACTTATACATAAAACGAAATAGTAAAAAAGTGCTTTAAACCTCTTTTATTCTTGAAGTTTTTTTATTTGTGTAACACTAATATCTTTAATTGTTTAACAGGTTTGTTGTCCGAGAACGAAACAAGTTTAAAATCGATTGTTACGTATCACATGTGATTCATAGGACAGGTAAAGTCAAGAAAAATACACAACTGCGTTAAAGGATGGATATGTAACACAGGTGTTTTAGAGCAACAAGATAAACGTGATTATTATACCTTTCGAAAACTAACACTGACAATTCCCATAAGACGAGCCGACGACAATCAATATGGCTTACAAAGAATTTATCAAGGAGTCAAACGAGGGAAAAGTGCTACCCTCCAGGGCTCTGGAACAATGTAGGCCTCACACGGGGTATGCTAATACGGGGCCGTTCGGTACAAATTGATACTCGATCGTCGCTCATATAAAACACTCTGCGAGCAAGATCGCCCCATGAATAATAAAGAATTGCCAAATGCCGTCGACGCGACGCTGCGAGCGGTGCCGTTTTGTTGCGACGAATCGTGAATTGCTATAAAAAAGTATGTTTTAGCAGTGTATATGTAGGCTTGAAATACTTCAAATTGCACTCACTTGAGTGTGTTAATATGCTTATTTCTATTTTGATGTTTAATGTCCTATTCAAATTCAGTTCAATTTTGAAAATGAGGTTTTAAACACTTGCCTATTTCCCTGCAAGTGTAGTGTTCTTCAATTTTTAACTTACTTCTCTTTATTGATTAAGCTTAATGAAATTAAAAAAGAAAAGAAACAAAAACGTAAGACAACTCGGTTTTGTTCTGCAATTATTGACGTACCGACTACAATGCTACGAAAATCGTAGCGAACCACGTAGCGAACGTAGCATACTCACCTCGCACTTGAGAAATGAAGCAAATACCGAGAGTATTATAATATGATCATCAAAGTTGGATGAAAATATTTAAAAAAATTAAACATTTATTTACGAACTAAGCAATTGGTATAAGAAAAACGCCGCAGTAAGACCGCGCCACGCATAAACCGCCCTTCATTCCATTCTTATTCATCTCACGTCCACTATAAAACATAACTCGGATTTTCATGCAGCCTCGTACCAGTCCTCTTGTGTTTTCATTCTGTTAAACATCTCCCCCTTTGTCACATAAAAATACCCCAAACGGCTGTAAAACATTATGTTGGAATAACTGCGCTTTACAATTTTCGACATTAATGAAATGTCTGCTTTATGATCGGAGAGTGATACTATAACAACAGTTCAATAAGGAAGATAAAACTACAACTTTAGGTTTATACAAAGCTGAATATAATTTTGTAGCTCATAGGTTTCAGATTCGACCACGAGAACACGTCTTGTATTCCTTGGATTTATTGTATAACTGTTATGAACGATACCTATTCGTGGAAACGCACGGAACTAACAAGGAAACATTCTTTCATAAATATATATTTATATAGATTTAACGCTAATCTCCGCCCCACAGCAATCAGTATTACTCCTGACAGCGTTTAAAACAGCCAATACGCAATTAAACCTAACTAATCTCGCATGTAAACTTAAAGCGCAAACGTTCAAACCACCACACATTCGTATTCCCATAATTTTAATGCGAGGTTAGAATGTAAATTAAGCAAATCACATGTCATCGGAGCCCTCAGGCAATTAAGTCGAAATTGTCGTCAAACGCAAGCGCTCGCATAATAAATATCGGTCGGAATTAAATCACGCCGTGTAACGGTGTACACGATGGATGGTTAGCGTAATCGCGCGCGTGTAATAGTGCAAGGAGCTACGAAGCAGAGCCTACTAGTGGAGGCCATTTTTTTATTTTTTTTTATTTCACAACGGGTAAGCGCTTGGCCTTCATTTCACCTGATGGTAAGTGACGATAAGGCCGAAGGTGGAAGCGCGCTTCACCCGGAATCCTCAACCACTGAGGAACTGGCTATCTTTTCTCAAACTGTACGGAATACAACAATGCTATAAACATCGTTGTTATGGCGACAGACTTAGTTAAGATGGTGGTAGCTAGCCAGGCGGACTTAACAGCCCTACCACCAACCAAACCGAGCACACAAAGATGTGCCCCCCGCTGGGAATCGAACCCGGGACCTTTGGGTCTGAAACCGGTGGTTTAGCCACTAGACCACAGAGGCGATTAAAAGCAAAAGTAGGCGATCATTATTCTTATTTTTAATAATTAGGAAAAATAACTACAGACCGCAAATATTGGAAAGAGGGGAGGAAAGCCTTTGCCTAGCAGTGGGATGATATGGGCTAATACAATATTATAATAATAATATTTTTTATGGAACTGAGTCGGCTAGAGCTGCTAAAGCTGTGCGGTGGCGGTTCATATAAGAATACGACCAACCAATCTCTTCATTTGGGTATCATAAAGGCGACCAACGGACGGAAGACTGCTCATAGATCTTAGGCGAGCATATACGAAGGTAGAAAAAAAAAAGAAAAAAAAAACTGAAACACAATTTTTTGATCATCAAAATATAGTAGTCAACTTTTAAACGTTACCAACCGTTTCGTAGTAACAAACGCAAATAACTACCGCATCCAAGGTCGGTCGCAGCTCCGAGCGCGGCAGTGTGTAAACGGCGGCGGCTGTAGTGTTTACCTGCGGAATCCGCATAGACAATTAGCTCTTTACGCGATTAACATCCGCTCGCATCCGCAGGTGGCGACGCCGGCCCACCGCGTCACTACTCAGTTTGTCGAATTAGTGTACCGTAACCGTTTCACGTTCGAATGCTAATTAACTATTTTGGGATTGTTTTAAATGTGGCCTTTGTATTTTTAATAGATTCACGTTTTAACATTATCTTGTTTTGAAATTGTTTTTTTTTTAATTTTAACTAGAAAAAAATTAGCACATGAAAAGAAAGTACTGCCTCTTTAAACTCACTTTTCGTGGTCTTAGATTATATTTGAGTTAGCGAGATATTGACTTCAATAACAATTTTTGTAAGTTCTTGTTCTTCTGAACTGAATGTTAAAAATAAAATTCCCAAAACATACGGTACTTCATAAATCCACTCTCCGCCAGCGAGTTCGTTCGCGTGAGCTCCCATATACTTACCGTTATTATTGCGTACAGTTCGGACTTAACCTGTGGATTTCCCAAAATTTTCTTTCCCCCAAACCTTGTTTCGACAATTACTAACACTACGAGAAAGCATTAGCTGAATAGGTGCAACCGTTCTCAAGCGATGCTCTGTCTGTGATTCGTGACAGTTGCTTTTTATAAATCTAAATAGATGATTTTTGTCTAAATATATATCTACATTAAACAAACAAAAGATAAACCTGATATTATTTTAAAGAACATGCTTTCTACCAAAGAGCAGAAGAAAGAGGTCTTCTGCTCAGTGTTTATACCAATATTAGCGCGGATACCTAATTAATTCTGGCATACAGACAATGGATATGCCAAAACGGCGCCTTTATTGCACCGCGCCGTTATCTGGCGTGAAGGAACATCAAATGTGTGCTCAGGACATGGTGGGGACGAAGGAAGTGGCTCACAAAGGCGTGACGGCGGAGGTGGGCGGACGGGACGCACAAAGGAGGTTTGTGTGCCCGGTACTGCGACAGCCGACGTTAGGACTGGCAGAGATGAACACCAAACGGTTACATGTTCGTTTATTTGGGTAGTTAATCTAACATGGAAAAAATAAAAAGAAAACTATTCGACAGTCTGAAATTATTTCTTAAAATTTATTTGCTGTATAAATAAAGGCTAAGTCAGACTGAGCCTTTATTTATGCAGCAGCAGGTTTAGCCGTCAAATAGTAAAGTACTTTGTTAAAAGATAAGCTTCTGCTGCTACTCGCCCTACTCTTCCACGCAAACCAATCAATGTCATGACATGTAGGAAAGTAGTTCGAATGTATTTCGGCGCTCACTTCAGAACGGCACCTTTTTTATAATTATTTATTTGTATGGTGTGTAATTTTATAAATTTTTAGGAAAAAATCTTAATTAACGATTTTTTTTTGGAAATTCGTCACGGGATAACGCTGACGAAGTCGCGGGCGGGTCGCATATTACCCCAAAAACTTACTTATTTGTGTCGTTTCTGAATCTCAAATATTCTTTGGCCGAAAAGCTTCCCTTAATGCACAAGAAGGCTCATTGTGAGCGGGTGCATCGGCCTTCAGCGGCAAGAAGAATAAAGATATTGAGCGCGCATTGTCGCGCGCTTTGTGCTGCACCGCCTGGCGGGAATCACGCGATAACAGCTCCGCGCCGGACGCCTCCTCTCCCTAATTGTTATATTCCCAACAAAGAGCCACAGAAACAAACGACGTCACTGCTTGTTAGCTCGCAGGCTAAACGCTCGTGTAATAACATGTCTTCAAACAATTGTTCCACGCTTCCAATACGTTAGGAAATTGACTATACGCGATTCCGATGCGGTGCGACGCCTTTTGTTACGGAATATCGAGGTGTACTCTCTCGACTTTCATAGAAAACCATTCGCTTGTGATTGACGGTAAGCTAATAGCGGGGGGTTGAAAATAAGAAATTTCATTGGGCAATAATGAATCGGCCGGAAGCTAGACGCCGATGTGCGCTAATGACCTCGCTCTAGAATTCGCGTTCGACGTTTATTCGTTTTAAAGCGTTCGGGCTGAGCGACCGCCGCCGCCGCCCCGCGCGGCATCAATCATTTTTAGAGGGCTTCGCTTATCCAAGTTTTCTTCCTGTCTCGGTCCTCGCCTCCGACCACGAATGATCCCGCTGAACCAACAGAGCGTTCGCCGTAACCGCGTCTTGTATTATTTTTTGTGAATAAATAATATTATTCCTCAAGGGAAAGGGATTGGATTTCGTTAAATATGGTTTAGTAATTGAATTGAAATCTCTCAATGTCGACGTTCAATTAAGCTTTAGATTTTGTGCTTGATGAAGGCATTTCCTTTGTTTCATCGGAAATAATAATTTAATTTGTTTGAAGTCCTTTTATTCACTT
Organism: Scoparia ambigualis; assembly: GCA_963921215.1. Lineage (NCBI taxonomy): Eukaryota > Metazoa > Arthropoda > Insecta > Lepidoptera > Crambidae > Scoparia > Scoparia ambigualis. The sequence continues at coordinate 10,492,144 of OY992507.1, forward strand.
TGGATTGGAATGTTGTATTTTATTCGCCACAGATTCTGTAAACCAGATTCGCATCACGAACAGAAAATTAATTTCGAGTTTTAACTAATTTATAACAACAATAATGGAACAATGTATCTATTTAATCCTGTTTTTAGCCGTCCTTCAATATAAGCGAAGAACTAACTAAAAAAAAGGAATTGTAAGATGTATGTATAAAGAAATATTCATTCGCAAAAACAATATACTTAAATTTATAAAAAGAAAAAATAAACAGAAATTTTACCAACAAACTAAAGTAGAAAAGAGAAATAGCGAATAAATTTTCGAATATTCTTAAAAAAATCACGTTATAATACCTACAGAAGTAAAATAAAGAAGAAGCTTGATACAAAAGAGTTCGTAACACTACATTTTAAAGGTTCCACTCTGCCTGGAATTATCTCTTAGCAATACAGTCACCAGTGATTACTCTACTTACATCGCATAGCAAGCACAAAGATGATTTTTTTAGAATTCATTCAACAATTAGCGAAGATATATATACCAAATGGGATTCCAGATTAATCCGGCTTTACCTCGTAAATCACTACAATTATATCATGCGACGCAAATTACACTATATCCATTACGAGCGCTGTCAAAAGTGATTAATGCTAATGTCGGACGCAAGATTTTTAACTAAGTTAAGATTAAAATAGCTTACGGTATAAATTCCGTGCCCCGGGCGGATCCGTCATCTCTCCCTAGGAAATTATAATGACACATCCGAGGGAGGTTTTAAGCCAATCCAACTTGAGCACTCCCGATAATCAGGGTGAAAGCCACAAATTTTTTAAGGTAAACGTACTCCAGTGTTTTCGTCGTTTAAAATTATGCGGTGCCTTAATTTCATTGTCTAATATGTCTGAATATATGTTCTTGTCCTAGATTGAATGCGATACATAAGGAGACTACCAAGAACTTGTGATTGATACATGGCTCATTCATACAAACATACTCGTATATCAACATCCATCGGTGTTAACCGTCACGCGTTGCCGAACCTGTAATGAGATAAGACAAAATATACCTACTCTGTTTTTTTTTTATTTGTTAAATATCTTCCGAGAATAACAACGGCTACGGGTATACATAATAAGTTTTAACGCCTAGACTACTTTTTGCGAATCAACAGAAAATATAAAGACAAAAATCATTAGAGCAACGAGACGCAAGAGTGTTCCAAATAGGTTGAATAATCCAATTTGTTTTTTTAAATGGCTGCGATACCAATAATAATTTCCGAAGTTAATTCAGATTCCGATTCCAAAGAGTATCCACTTGGAGGGTTCCATAAACAATTTGCGGTGGAAAAAAGCGCCGCGATCCGCGATATGAGCATCGGGGATTTTATTTTTTCCTTCCCACCGCGGCGCAGCGGAGGGAGGTCGCGACTGATCTTTGTTTTATGAGAACGATTAAGAAAAGCATATTTGGAGTGTGTACTTAGCTTTACCGCGGGGCTGGCAGTGAGCACGCCTCATTGGGCCGCGATCGTTTCAGCTTTTTACCGACTGCGGGCCGGGGTTATGAGTGCACGATCGTGTATCGCACTGGAAATTAGTCGGATTTAATTGAGATTGAAGCCGGAATTCGGTGTCAGTGGCGCGTGGTACGGTTTCGTTTTGACTTTCATATTAGTTTTTTTTGTCTTTTTATCTAAATCGAATGAGGGGTAAGCTGATAAATCGTAAATATAGCTAAGAAGTACGTATGTTTAAATCAATTTTAGCTCATAAACTATGTAATGAATAGTTGTAATAACCATATAATTTAAGGACAATGCTCATTTTGGACCTGATGTTTTTGAGAATGTATAAATACAAATCGTATTGGCAAAAATAGCTCGAAATTCACTAAATCTAACCATGCTGTCATAGTTTTCCATTAAAGTCAGGAAAATACTATACTTAGTTTTATTTTCTATGGCAGTAATCAATTTAAGGTTTTTGAACGGACTCTGCAACTCAAAGCGTTTCGGTCTGCTTTTTAGATGTTAACGTTAAACATATTAATTAATTTAATGTTTATGAAACTATATTCTAGTTCTCTTTTAAAAAAAATGTTATCATGACATTAAATACGCGTAAAACGAATAACATAATAGTTCATCATTATAAATAGATTGATAGCTATACTTAACATGGTAAAACCAAACGTATTTTTGACTTGTCAGTAATTATCAGCTGTTTCTGGTCCTGTTAGAATAGAATAGAATAGAATTATTTATTTGCTAAGAATTTGGTTGTTGTTGTTGTCTGTGGTTGTCCTATTTGTTATTTTTAGTATGATGAAACTCCTGCATAGTTTTAATTATTGGCTACTTTAATAATAAATATGAATTGTTGATGATTAATTAAACCAAAAGAGGTTAGTAATACAAAGTATAAAATGTTTACTAAAAAAAAATCAACCAGTCTCAGGAAGCTCGAATGGGATTCGAACCTATATAGCAACCTATATATCTATATAGCATTGTGAATGCAAAAAATTCAATAACAAAGGTATAAAACATGTTTAGATATGACTGTATGCTGTCGAAACCCTCCAAAAAAACCATGTCCGTTATTTTTAGTTAAATAAATGGTTTAACTTCTCTGGCTTTTAATAAAACATCTTACTTCAGACCAACAAACAGTAATAGAGTACATTTTGCTACCAAGACCATTTTATACAGGCCAACTCATTGTCAGGTTTTCAAATGCAGAAATGGGCCGTGGGATTTGTCCTTTTGATTAAAGAACTTAAATTAAATAGACATGCCAATTTTGTGTCACTTATATGTTAGCAAATTTTTTATTGTTAACATTTTTTTATTACTATATTGTGTTACTAAACAAATTATTATTGTTATAAGCCTATCTTACAAAATAAATAATAATTATTATATTTCATTTAATATTTTTCATTTTATTTCAATCCAACTTAAAACAAGCAGGTGAGATATAAAATAATAAAAATAACTAACTGCTCACTGGCGTGGTGGGTGGACGATTTAGTCAGACTTGTTGGAAAGAATGTACAGGACGGAGAAAAATTGCGTGAAAGAAGGAGGCTTATACTCAGCAGTGGGTCGTCATCAGCCTATAAACGTCCCACTGCTGGGCACAGGCCTCCCACGTGAACAATAGCACGTGGGGATATTGGGCCATAACCCACCACGCTGGCCCAGTGCGGGTTGTTGGGCAGTGGGTACAGTAGGCTAATTGGATAAGGTTGGAAGATACAAAAGTCCTTTAAAATTAACTTAAAAGAAAAGAAACCTAACATACCTACATACTAACTATTCACACCACTTTCTACTTAATTTCTACTTGTAAGTTTTTTATAACATTTGCATGTTTCTTCATTTTGCAATCAGAGCGTTTGCCTCGCATTTAGCTTTACATTACGCCTGTATTATGGTGTTTGCGGCTGCCCAGTGGGATTAGAATACTAAGTTCCACAGTGAAGGGTGATATTTACGTGCTTTTTCTTGTAAATAGTACAGAAAATAACAATAACATTTAATTTGAACTAAATGTTTTAAAGGACTTGCATAGATGCAAAAGAAGTGTGTGATTTTACAAGAATACGTAAAATAATTTGAAAGATCACATAAAATTATTCTTTTTAATTATTATTCTAATTATTTATAGTTCAAGAAGAAAACGGATTTTGGAGGAAATGTCAAACTTTAAAATCGCTGCCCCGTAAAATTGCGATTTTGGACTAATCAAGTTCTTCACGCCAGGCACGGATATATATATGTACGTATATACTATTTTTTTTGCCTTTTTTAAATCTAAGTCGACACGCTGCTATTTTTTTAATTGTCTCGTGTGTTGTAGCCTTAGAATAATAACGCTATAGAAAGATAGTCTTCATACAAGCGCTCTGTCAAAAATGAAGCACTAAACCGATTCACACACGCGTGACGTGCGCGCATGGCCGTGATCTGCTGTCTCTTTCCAATTCTATGAATATGAAAGAGACAGCACTGCGCAGGCCGCTGCTACCGAGGCTTTAACTTAGAGAATCACACTGCAGTACGTTTATATTTTGACCTAATTAACTACAAGATACTATGAAATACTGAAAGCTTACCTGTGAAAAGTGATGTTATTACACTTCTTTTGTTTTTCAGATGTGTTGTAACACAATTTAACTGCACAAACCGTCATTTTTTTTTGTTTTCGCGAGACACGTTCGGCGCGCTGTGACATTGAACACTACGGAGCGGTCCGGCGTTTGGTGCCATTTCTGGCTCCAATTAATGTGCTTCAAAATAGGCGCGCGAACTTGGTTTCTATAGCGTTATTATTCTAAGGTTGTAGCTAAATAAACTAATTTCACTACATTTACTTTTGAAAGCACCCATAGAAATATGTAATGCAAAACCGTTAGCGACATAAATCAGTGCCTTTATTTCCGCAGCTAATGCCGCGGCATACCGCCACCGCCGAATGATTAGAATGCTAAGGACGCCGGCGAAGGGTGCCGCTAATTATGTGGCCATCTTGGATGCTTGGTGAACACAGACATACAAAAAAACACTTAATTTTTAATAGACTGCATTTTGTACATTACAAGTTAATTGTTAATAGGCTCTAATTGGTTGGTCAAAAGCTTTTTGTTTTAATCTAAGGTCAAAAGTCATATGTAATGGCGTTGGGACGGAGACCCGAAATGAAACAATGTCTTGCGTTGAATCAATTCTCCTTTATCCTCTAGTGTATCATCTTAAATACTAATTAACATCACATCTATACGTGACTAGAGGAAGGACGCCTTGTCAATCAGGAAGACCTTAATTATCACGTACTATTGAGTACGTGCTGATAGTGTAATTCACTATATCACACCTCCCCTGAAAAGGCTAGGCATCCCTTCCCTGAAAAGTAAACTCTTATTTTCTAAATATCTTAGTCCTATTCTTATGAACTATATATTCTTTATTATTCTTTAATATTTTTACATTAGTACCTAGCTCTTCTAAAACTTCAAATGGACCTAAATACAAGTCATTCAATTTATTATAATTTTCATTCTTATACAAGAGTAGATCACCTTTTTTGTAGTGTACTTCCTTACAATCTAAATCATAATTAGTTTTTCTACTTTGTTTTGATATTAATAAGTTGTTCCTGGCATCATTATGAGCTTTTTACAATCTAAATTTTAACTCCGATGGATAATTGTCGTATACATATAAGGGATCAACTTTACTAACTAAATTACTAGGTACGTTACATGTTTTCCCAAAAACTAGTTCATAAGGGGAGTATTTGGTACTAGTATTTACAGAATTATTATAAGCAAAGCACCAATATGGTATCCAGGTACTCCAATTTGCCGACTGATTCTGTGTTTGTATTCTCAAGTAACATCCGAGATGTTTGTGCCAGTTTTCTAGCGAACCTATACTCTCATGATGATAGGGTGTTGAATTTAACTTATCAATATTTAGCAATTTACATACTGTTTCTAACGTGGAATTAATAAATTCCGTTCCACAGTCAGTCGCAATAACCCTGGGAGTACCATATCGTAAAATAAAATTTTCAGTAAAAACCCTAGCAACAGTTTCAGCTGACTTATCAAGTATTGGGTAAGCTTCTACAAACTTTGTCAATTCGCATTGTATTGTTGATATGTATTTATTACCCAAATTATCGACCTCCAACGGCCCCACAATATCTAAATATAATTTTTCAAAAGAAGTAGATGCTGTAGTGGTTATTACCATTTTCTCTTTATTATTTTTATTACAAAATTTCTGCTTTTGGCAATCTTTACAGCGAGTCACATATTCAGTTATGTCTTTTTGCATATTACTCCAAAAATATTTTTTTCGAATATTCTTAGTCATTTTATTTATGCCTACATGACCACTTGTCGGCAATAAATGATAATCATTTAGTATAACACGTATCAAGTCTTTATTTGTAACATGTTCAACTTGGTTATTAATAATACATAACCGCGGTAATTCTTTATGTTTCATGAAAGTTTGGGTCAAAATTTTAATAAACTTTTTATTAAACCCATTTTTAATCACAACGACTTCTACAATATTATATTTTTTACATAATGCACTCAGTTCTCCTATCGTTGCGTCTCGGCGCGCCTCCGTTAGTAGAGATTCCTGATTTATGTAAATAGTAGAGTCACTAAATAACATATCACCCGTCTGTGAGACGTATCTTTTCTTTTTCCTCAACTTCACGAAGTTTTCATACGTTTCAAATCGCTGGTTCGAAACATAGTTAACATAATTGTTTATTGGTGGTTTCACTACCGAGTCTTCTTGTTCTAAGGCTATAGTTATTGCCTGCCTAACTGTGCTTACGGACCTAGACGTAACTATAATGCTTGTACGAGCATTGTTTAGGCCGTCAGCGAAACGCTTGATAGCCATTTTTTCATTAATCGGCTTTAATAAATTATATGCCGACTCGTCTCCATTAGCCTGTGCTGTACTTAAATCGTTGGACATTTTTTCGATTTCACTACCAAACACTTCTATGGTCTTGTTTCCTTGCCTACATCGTAGCATTCGGTCTAAAATGGCTGTGTATGATTTAATCGGAATTAAAACATTTTTTATATCTTTTATTAGGTCTGCCATAGACACATAAGACTTATTAATTTTAGTTTTAGCACTGCTAGAAAGACGAGTTTTTAAAACAAAATTGATTAACAGAGGCTGGTCCTCGTTTCTAAGGGTACTACTATAATACTCTATTCCGTCTATTAGTTGGTTAATTTGCGTTTCGTCGCAATCTACTACTGGGAGGAGCGTGAGCGCGACTTTTAGATCGAACGTGGCCATGGTTGTGATCGTTTCTGAATGATGCGGGTTAACGAGTGACTCGATTTCCTCAAAATTACATAAAAACTTTGACGATATTGCTTTTGTTATTTGTAATTCTACAGCATCTATCCCTTTTTTACATAAGTCTGCAGATATTTGTTCAAAAATATTTTTAATTTCCTTTGCTCTTAAAAACTTATTCTGCCCCTGAGCGGAATAACGTTTGTCCTTACTTAATTTAATAATAGAGTCTATAATAGCCTTAAGCTCACTCAAGAGTTCTGACAGGTTTGCCATGAACACACTTTAGAAAAAAAAAAAAAAAATCACTCACACACACACATAGATTCTTGGTAGCATAGTTATATTAATTCGTGCTGGCTTACACGTTCTGTGCTGGTCCAATTGCCCGTCGAACCGCTCTGCGTTCTACCTCTTCTAATAGTCGTTCGTTGAAGTAACGTAGCAGCCTAAGTACTATATAGCCCGCTAGTACAACGACGATGGTCAGTAAAAAGATCTCTGAAAGTTGCATCCCAACGGCCAAGGGAGTTGATGCTGCCGCCGATTGAGTTGGTGATTGACTGACAATAATATTGTCTTTAGATTGTGGGTTTCCCATAGTTAAACAATTTTGGCTTACAGTTTTTCTTCTTATTTCCTTCGTCCTTCTTGTAGGCCCGTGTAGCACTATTTTCCTGATATTTTGTAGACTTAAACTAGCGATTTCGCGGCGCGGACTTGTGACACCATGTCACGGTCGCCATGTAATGGCGTTGGGACGGAGACCCGAAATGAAACAATGTCTTGCGTTGAATCAATTCTCCTTTATCCTCTAGTGTATCATCTTAAATACTAATTAACATCACATCTATACGTGACTAGAGGAAGGACGCCTTGTCAATCAGGAAGACCTTAATTATCACGTACTATTGAGTACGTGCTGATAGTGTAATTCACTATATCACACATAGATGTTATAACATAAATTGAATCAAAAATCATAACTTTTGATTTTATTTTTATTTCTTTTAGGTTTTAAGTTTTTTAGTTTTGTTTTTTAATACTATATCATTATTATTTCGTTTTTGTCTAAATATGTTATTATGAATACCTAAATAAAAAAACATAATTAATATTATAAATTCGAGAGTGGCTTTGTTTTACTCTTTCACGATTAAAACGGATAAACCGATATTGATAAATTTTGGTACATAGATATATGAGGCCCTAAAGAAGGTTAAAGGCTACTTTTTTCTGCAAAAAAAACACTACATGAGGCTTATGCTAGTTTACGATAAATGACATCACATACCGCTGAACCCTGTAACTATTATTTTGCTTTATTTTGTCTCATAATATTCTTCATACATGCTCGTCTGTTTAGGGTAGGTACTCTTGTCCTAACCTTGCACGAGGACGTTTCCTGTCAGAGTACGTCCGCCGTGGTGTTCCCCTTCCAACTGTCCCGTTCGCACACGGCTACACACATTTAGTCACTACACATTTTAGTAGCTTAATTCTTTATTTGTCCGGCTGTATCACAGAACAGAATACCTTTCTTTTTCTTCAGTTTTGTGGGGTGCGTGATGACGTAGGTACAGTACACTCATAACTATTATCCTCGAAGGATTAGTCAAAGTGTTGCGTAGCGGTAAAAGAATACTACCACCCCTTCTCTTCCCTTGGGTCTCGTAAAAGGCGACTATGGGACTAAAGTTAGCACATACATCCAACAGCAAAGAGCGGCGATGGGCACACCACCTGTCACGCTGAGCACATGTGCAGTCGCTATTTGGTGAAAAGTGGACTATGGTAGAAGACTGCTTATGCGATCCTCATTGCCTAGTCGTCTGACTAACCCTTCGGGAATACTAGTCGTGATTAATGTTTGTATGTATATGTACGTCAGTAAAAGACTAGGCATTGAGTACCGCAAAAGCAGTGCACTTCCATAGTTCACTTTTCACCAAATAGCGACTGCACATATGCTCAGCGTGACTGGTGGTGAGCCCATCAGCGCTCTAAGCTGTTGGATGTATGTGCAGTCTTTTGCCTTTTACGACACCCAAGGGAAGAGAGGATGGGAGTATTATTTAACCGCTACACGACACGGTTGTAATAAAAAAATATATTTATATAGAATAAAATATATTTTATTCCAAACGTGTTCAGCACCTTGAGGTTGGAGGAAGAGATTATTATTTGTGCCGCTGCGGGGGTGATCAGAATGCTAAACGTGCGGGAAAGGGTGCTGTTAATTGCTACCCTTCGCTTCTGGATCGGGGCCGAGAGATTTATCTTTAAATATAATGTGCATAAAGACAAATCGACTCGCTTCTGGCATTAACAATACAGTACTACAGTAATAGCACAACACAACAAATGAATAAATAAATATTTTGAGTACTTAAATCTTCCGTATTCTTTACGCATGCAACTATGTTAAAATATTGAATGATCAACAGAAAACAAATTAAACATACATTCATATAATCACGACTATTATCCCCAAAGGGTTAGTCAGAGTCTATGGTAGAGGACAGCAAATGCAGTCCTCTACCATAGTCTACTTTTCACCATATAACGACAGCACATGTTTTTAGCGGGACAGTTGGTGAGCCCATCGCCGCTCTATGCTGTTAGAAGTATGTGCAGTCATTAGTCCGTTAGTCGCCTTTTACGACACCCAAGGGAAGAGAGGGGGTGGTAGTATTCTTTCACCGCCACGCGACACGCTTAAGAAGTTAGTAAGTATCTGTTGTAGCTTCTCTATAAGCTGACTAGAATCTGCTAGTTATGTACATTAGTTCTACAGCAACATAAAATATAACATCTTATAACATCAATCATTTAAAAATTATGTAAAAGAACGCAAAAGTGTATGTGTACACGGTTATGCGATAATGATCAAAATTATCATTTCAATTAATCCTGGGTTTGAGATATCTACCTCTGTGCTCTACCACTAGAACACCCGAGGCAGTTTAAAACATTGTGCATATTTTTTAAAGTACTAACGCGTCGCATTCAAAAATGAAATATGGTACAATTCATAAATTACTGCAGTGCTTTTGTTTTGCGGGCGAGTAACGCAAAATAAAGGCGAATTAATTATTCAGCGCCACACTCGACGCAATCAGAATAAGTGGTGATGTTTCTGTCACCCGCCATGTTGTTGAATGTACGGCGGTAGGGTAACTGAGAGTTCCTTACCACTAACAAGAATGTAAGCGCGCGTGTCGAAGATTATACAAAAAAATTTAAAGTGACTCTTTCAGGTGATATTTGATTGCTCTTACGACTTCTCACAATCCAGGCAACTGCAAATGGAATTTACTGTGGTAGACACTATTTTCCAGTTTTATGTATATTATTGTTAATATACGTATTGCATATTGCCATGTTTTCATTGTGGCTTCAGCGTGGCGCATGTCGTGCAATTGTTAAAAAACCTTAATTATTTTTAAAGTTAAGAGAAGTATTGTCTTATAATGTTAATTAAAAAAATCATCGGCATTCCCGGGCAGTTCATCACCTAAAAAGTCTGTGGTTACATTTTTAAATAAGATTCAAGTGGTTGTGTGTCAAAAAGGTTGGTGTGGGTCCGTGTCTATGGATCCAGATGGAGTGTATACTGATCACGCCGACTAAACTGTGGACGCGCGGTGGCGATGCGGTGCCGTGCGCATGATTAGAATTCTTAAGTCGCGCCGAAGGCTTTTGATTAGAGGAAATTAAAATCATTATACCCCGGCGCGTCTCGCCCGCCACAATGCCTCCATCCTCCATCCGCCGTTCGAACTAAAAATGGGGAAACGCACATAAAGAAAAGCCCGCCGGAAACGGAAGCGGCACCATCTTGGAGCCGCCGGGCGGGAAAACAATGGATTCGTTAATTAACATTTTCTTACGCCTCGCGGCTGTCGAACGAACGGTTTATCGGACCAAATATTTATGACGCTGGAATGGAAATTCCGTAATCTTATTGCATTAGCGAATTCTGTTGGATCGTTAAGATTGTATGAATGTCTGGCGTTGTACCCCTTTCATTGATCATATATTTCTACAAGAAGTTCATTACAATGCAGTGTCAATACACTATTTTAGATGCAATCATCTAAAATAGAAAAATGAAAAACTTTGAAAAGTTTTACATTTCAGTATTCCATACAAAGTTCAATATTTTTCAAACCAATCATGAAACTTCATATTCGATGGGTGCCTGGAACAAGACCGCAATAGCCATAGTAGCAGTTTTCCGATTAAGCCATTTTCGTATTCTATGGACCCTATTACACCTAGTGATTTTTTTTCCAAATTTAATACTGAAAACTTCCTGATTTAGCAAAATCATTATGGGTATTGCTTTGTTATTCCTCGTTCATCACTGGAATTTTGTTTACCGGAATATTCATCCTATGTGCAATGATTAAAGTTTTTTTTCAATCTTCTACAAGTATTGGCTCTTGCAGCTGTGTTCCCCGAAATAAACTTTGTAAAAAGATTTACAATAAACATTACTGTACAAATTTTTTAACTTTCACTAGTAATAGTTATTATGGTTTTCTTCCATGAAATAAAATATGTCGATTGATTTTCAATGTATATCTAAACAATAGCTACCTACTGTATGTATGTAACTTACCTACAATAATTTTACATTATTTTGTAAATAATAATTAAATATTTGAGCTAGAGCTAGTTCGTTGAAACGTTTTAATCATGTGAGTTATTGTTTTGATAAATAAGTAAGTATATTAGTAATGGTAAGTGCGTTCTTATGACTTAGATAATTATGCAAATTGTCGACTTTTTCTTATTACTTAGTTATTAAAAAGACTAAGTAAAAAAACATTGAGTGTAATAATTATTGTTTTTTTCGTAAATAAACAAATTGACATTGTTGATTTCGAAAAAATTTTTTTTTTAACATTTCCTTAATTAAATACATGGCTAACAAGAAGTACCTACATTAATTATAACACAACAGTATACATGAGTGAATAAAATACTTAAAACAATAAATATCATCATCACCATCATTATTAGCCAGAGGACGTCCACTGCTGGACAAAAGCCAACCCCAAGGATCTCCACCACGACCGGTCTTGTGCTGCTCGCATCCAGCGGCTACCCGCGACCTTCACCAGATCGTCGGACCACCTTGCTGGAGGCCTGCCCACTATGCGTCTTCTTGTGCGCGGTCGCCACTCGTGAACCGTTCTGCCCCAACGGCCATCGGTTCTACGGGCGATGTGCCCTGCCTATTGCCACTTGAGCTTGACGACTTTTTGGGCTATGTCGGTTACTTTAGTTCTTCTACGAATCTCCTCATTTCTGATTCGATCACGTAGAGAAACCTCGAGCATACCCCTTTCCATTGCTCTTTGCGTGACTTTGAGCAAGACTATTTAGGCCCGTAGTGAGCGACCGCGTTTCGGTACTGCCATCACTGGCAACACATACTGCCCGAAACTTTCGTCTTGAGACACTGCGGTATTTTAAACGAGAAGATATTTCGTAGCTAACCGAACGCTGCCCAGCCGAGTTGGATTCGACGATTGACCTTTTTCTTGAAGTTGGACCTACCTAACTGGACCGTTTGTCCCAGGTATACAATTATTCATCAACCACTTCAGGAGCAGACTCTCCAACCTTCAGAGGAGTGGGTATGGCACATGAGTTAGACATGATTTTCGTCATCTCCATGTTCATTTTAAGGCCCACTTGTTGAGAGACTCTCTTGAGATTACCGAGCGTTGTGCCTTCGTCCTCCAAGGTCTCAGCCATGACTAAAATAGCGTCGGCAAATCGAAGGTGACTGATGTACACGCCGTTAATATTGATGCCGAGTCCTCTCCAGTCCAGAAGCCCAAACACGTTCTCCAGTGCAGCAGTGAAGAGCTTCGGAGATATGACGTCTCCTTGTCGCACTCCACGCTGCAGCCGGACTGGCTTCGAGCTCTGGTCCTGCAGGCGAACTGTCATAGTGGCGTTTGCGTACAAACACTTCAACACTACGATGTACCGGTAATCAATTTTGCATCGCTGCAGAAACTGTAGCACGGCCCATGTTTCGATCGAATCAAAGGCTTTCTCATAGTCCACAAACGCTAAGCAAAGTGGCCGGTTTTTCTCTTCGTCTATATAACCCGCCGCAGCGTATGTATGTGGTCTACGAGTCTATGATACTGAAAGCTTTTCGGAATCCGGCTTGTTCGATTGGCTGGAAGTCATCAAACCTGCGTGCGAGACGATTAGTTATAACTTTCGAGAACAGCTTATAAACGTGACTTAGAAGTGATATGGGTCTGTAGTTCTTCATTAGGGTCTTGTTGCCCTTCTTAAAGAACAACACAACCACAACTTCATGCCACGCTTCTGGCGTTCTAGCTCCGAGTACGTCGGAATTAAATAGTTTCTGAAGAGCTGCGAGTACCGGTCTGCCGCCTGCTTTGAGAAGCTCAGCTGTAATTCCGTCAGCACCCGATGCCTTGCTGTTCTTATGCTGCTTGAGAGTCATACCAATCTCGTACAGGCATCAGCATACACCGAACCACCGAACCACTACACTGAAGATATCCCGGACATCAGTACGGGATATCTTCGGTGTAGTGTCAGGTTAGCTTAGCTCTAGGGTCTGTCGCTAAGCTTTGTACAGGTGGCCGCGTTGATGTGTATAGGTAGCTGTTCATAGTATAATATAATACTATTGTGATTATTTACAAATAAATTCCACTAAGTACATTATTCATATTTTCGTGATGCTCTAATATTACTAAATTTTGTAGTCTTTCCAATACAACCATAATATACGCGATGCACACAGTATTCGCCAGTACATTTTCAAATAACATTCACTATTTCCTGTAACATCATTGCAAAACGCTATTACACTGTATGCGCCATACATCCTTCAGATCAACGCACAACGCTGCAATATGCTATTGCTGTGTGATTTATTTCGCACTTTTTACCGGAATAAAACCTCAATGGAGTCTTTCGGAAACCACTTTCATTGTATAAAGTGGCAATATAGTTTTTTTTACTATTTTTTAAAATTCCTAAGTACTACTAAGCTTATGTACACTTTATGTCACCCCAGAAAAAAATAATGCATTCTTTGATATACAAACAACCATTATGATACGCCTCGTAATTTAACAATTATTCAAGATTTTCACTAAATCTTTCTTCCTGTAAAATTACGTTTTGTCGTTGCGGCTTTGTTCCAATAACCCATCGAATGCATAAGGAGAATACATAATACTCTCTGTAATCTCTTATTCAGGGTACTCCCTTTTTAATGGTGTCTATTTACTAATAGACACTATTAAAAAGGGTATATTCAAGTATTTTTAATAAATGTCATTGAAAACTTTCCACAGACTTTAAAACACATTAATGTAATGGAATATAAACGTATTTTTAATTAAAACTTATTAGCAGAGTGCTGATATATAGTAATGCATAAATAAATCATCCTAACATGTTAAATAATGCATATCATGTCATAATAATTTGTAAGCAAGTAACATCAATATCGATAGTTTGATAAACACCCCTCACCACGTATTGGACATACATTGGCCCCGTTGACAGAGTGGCGTCATTTGTCACGGCCCGAGTTAGCGCGTACTAGAGCACCGAAACACTATGATTCATGGCCACGCTTGATCTATGAACAATGTTGTGGAGGCATATGAACGGTTTGCTCAAAAATATGATGTTTGTTAGCAATCTAGAGTATTGTTGTGGAATAAAGTTTTATTGATGTTTTCTAGGGTACCTATGTTAATCAAAATTGTATGTTTATAAAACTGACACAGTTAAATAAAAGCTATTAAATTAGGCGACAATTTATCCTCCTTGTGTAAATAAGGTAAGTGCATTAATGATTGCTTATTACACAACTGCCCAAAAAGGACGTATTATTCTCAATCTATTTTAATAAACGCGAGTAGCAATAAATATGTGTTTAATGTTTACATCAAATACTAATTTATTATAGGTACTGTTTCTATTGCTTTTATAATTTATATATTTATATAAACGTTGTTTCACTGGTCTTTATTAATATCAGCTTACAAATGTAACATTATTAGGATCAGGCCTTCCCACATTAACATGGGAATTTCAGGTTACAATCCACTGTGCTGTCCAATGCGGGTTCAGGGTTTTAACGGCTGCTAATTTGGGACAGCAACCGGTACATAAAACTTATCTTGACTTTCAAAGCCCGGAGGAAGCAGAGAATAAGTATTAATTAAAATATAAAACTTTTCGAACACACCGCTTCATCAGTTATTATTATTGTGTCTCTGATTTATTTATCTGTCATAACTTTTAGTTTAAAATAATCGATAAAATTATCATCTTCAAAGTATCGATAGTCGATGTAGTTTCAGCACATCATTAGCGAATCGGACGTTTATTGTGCCAGCCACAGTTCATCCCGCGATAGAGTGGTGAGCACGAATGCACTCGGACACGCCGAAACAATATGATTCACGGGCGGGCTTGATGCATTGCATTTGTTTGCATAGATTTTTGGGCTATTTTGCAACATTGACTGAGCTTTTAATAGCAGTTCAGCCAATAGGGTCGTTAGTTTACTTTCAGCAAAATCGAATGTTGTTGCATATAATTGATGGATGGTTTACTGGCGTATGCTTGACAATGAATGGATACGAATTGGAGAGGAAAATGTGCTAGGATTGTAGGAAATGGAAAACTGTGGTCTTTGCAGTCATCAGGGAGATGGGCTTGATGTACTTATTGTAGTGAACCACAGCTCATTCATATATATATTAATCATCATAAACTCTTGATGGCTGATAATGAATCTAAATCTTTACTGGCACATACCAATTCATTCATATATGCGCAAACGAATGGTAAAGACACAAAATTTAGAGTAGCTGTAACTGTACTTTAATCTCGCAAAAACTAGTGCACGAATTGTACATTTTAAGAGTCAGTTGAGATTCGTCAAACTATCCCCACATGATCCAACGCCACCTCATACAAAACGTATCTTGTTTGTTGTCACACTTCCGTAAGATAAATAGGAGTCCATCCATAAGCAAGCAGTACTCCTGTACCCATTTGTTGAGTCGTAACGGGGCAGTAAACGGCTTCTTAATTTAGAGGTTTTTTTCGGTTGTGAATGAAGTGCTCTCAATATTCCCGCACATGATTTACCACTACCTCCTTTGATCACATTAACCTCTTTGCTGTCGCACCACTCGGGTATTTGACCATGTGGTCGCATGTTCGAAAGATGTAACAGTACTATTTGTTGTGTCCTAAACCGCCGTTAGTGTTTGTATTACCGCTGTAACTAAGTTGTAGTCTTGAATTCTTGTAAGCTAATACTATACTTTTTGAAGGTATTTTCATTTAAGTAAGTAAAGTACAATCAGGGCAGCTGCGTTGACCATCCACCACCTGAGGTTGAAATTTTGGTTAACGATTCTTTATCTTTGACTTTATTTGAGCGTAATTTTTTTATATAGTAGAAGTCAAACGAGCAGGCGGGTCACCTGATGGAGAGTAATCACCGCCGCCCATGGACACCCGCAAAACCGAGGAATCGCAGGCGCGTTGCCGGCCTTTAAGGAAGGAATAGGGTTAAGGAAGGAATAGGAATTGTGAGGAGGGAAGGGGGGGGGGGGGGAAGGGCCTCCGGAACCCTCAGAATTAAAACTTATTAACGAAAATGATCAAATATTACGAATTAAAGTACCTATATACTGACTGCTTTTGCTATTAAAGTTTTTATATATTTTAGCGTTTAATTAACGCTTAAATAAACTTAAGTAAAATTTTAAACACTGAAAAAAAAAGACGACCACCTCTGGCGGGAATCGAACCACACACCTTCCGCATTCCGGGCGGCTGCCTTAATCACTTGGCTACCGAGGTCTGGTTTTCACCCGTCGAAATTTGTAAGTGCTTGATGCTTATGTTTTTAGTCAACATTGCTTCATCAAATCTTAGATGTTTTCACCTCTGAGATCCGAAAGATTTGAATTTGATGAAGCAATGTTGACTAAAAAACATAAGCATCAAGCACTGACGCGTTGTTCGATTCCCGCCTAAGGTTGTCTGTCGTCTTTTTCAGTGTTAAAATTTTGCTTTTGCTATCCTAATTGCCTAATCTCTGACTAACCCTTCGGGGATAATAGTCGTGATTAATTACATACTGTACATTACATAGGGTACTGATTAATTACATACAGACATATGTATGTATGTAATTAATCAGTACCCATGACCAAATACGGTTAGTCCGTATTTGGTCATGGGTACAAGACGTATCCTCCGTTGTCGCACGTCCGAAAGACGAATGCCAGCCCATCCATAAGCATGCAGTACTCCTGTAGCCATTTGTTGAGTCGTAACGGGGCAGTAAACCGCCGTTAGCGGTGGATTACCGCCATTAACCGTCCGTCAGTCGGCAGCTGTAAAACGGTGATCGATGCGCGGGTTATTACGCGCGCGGACGGGGGACAAAACTGAGATTTGTTTTGGGAATTGCCTGAGTGGATTCCGATTTGACGGTTGTGTTTGTCTTTCGCGGAGGCAGTGTTTGAGATGGTCGATAGTTAAAGTACATTTTTGGAGTTAACAAGTTTCTATTTTAAGCTTTGTGGTGGAGCTCATAAACTCTAATAAGTATTATAACTCTCATAAGCTCTAAGTAACGAGTTTCATTAGAAACTTATCTTGGGTTAGATAAGTGGTGTGAGCGTAAACAAATTTATTTATTAATTTTTTTATATATTGTAGCGTTTTATTAACGGCTTAAATATACTTCAGTATAATTTTTTAAACACTGAAAAAAGCATTGTTGACTAAAAACATAAGCATCAAGCACTGACAAATTTCGACGGGTGAAAACCAGACCTCGGTAGCCAAGTGGTTAAGGCAGCCGCCCGGAATGCGGAAGGTGCGTAGTTTGATTCCCACCTGAGGCTAACGACTTTTTTTTTCAGTGTTTAAAAAAAATATATTATGACAATAATAATACTACTGACCTCTCTCTTCCATTAGGTGTCGTAAAAGGCGACTAACGGACTAAAGACTGCACATACATCCAATAGCAAAGAACGGCTACAGGCTCAACACCTGTCACGCTGAGCACATGTGTAGTTGTTATTAAGTAAAACGTGTACTATGGCAGAAGACTGATTTTGCGGTCCGCATTGCCTAGATTCTGAGTAAACCATAGGGGATAATATTCGTGAGTAATATGTAGGTACCCACCAACCCGCATTGGGCCAGCGTGGTGGGTTGTGGCCCAATATCCCCATGTGCTATTGTTCACGTGGGAGGCCTGTGCCCAGCAGTGGGACGTTTATAGGCTGATGATGAAGTATGTAGGTATTATGTACCATTGTAGTGTTGAGTTATTATACGTCTGTACGGGACACCATCATCAAAACGAGGTTGGAGTTACTCAGCGCCTAAATTTTTACGGAAAAATTGGCTGCTTTCTTTTAGCTGTTATTCAAAAATTTTTTGATATTTCGCACTGAAATTTCCAATATGTATTACAAAACGTATGTGTGAGGGGATGACTGTTTCCAAAACACGATTGGAAATATTTTGCTCGATAAAAAAAATCTTGAAGTTACCTCTAAAATTTCATATAAATGCACAGTACGACCGTGTTTTACAATAATAATTCCTGTAAAACCACAAACACATAGGTATTTACCTTTTAGATTTCGTGACTGTTTTGGATTTCCAAAAAAACTTAACATTTTTAACAACTTTTTGATAAAAATGTGAATGGCGCTTACGAATTACCGCGGAGTCCGTACCGCGCAACACCTGCGAGGGCCTGGAATTTTTGATGACCGCTTTACCCCCCCTTAAGTGGCTTAGCTCAAGATCGTACGCAGTGGCATGCATTAGATGCCTATATCCAGAAGGATTATTATAACGATGCAGGATTATTTTGGAAATTAAATAATTGAGAACTGTTTCTAAACGCGCGAGCTGCGCGCGTTTAGAAACATCCACATGTGGGATGTGGATTCAACTATTATTGTACCGATAGTCGTTTCGGTACACGGGCTTATAGCTAAGAGCCTCGATTAACATCTAGAGAGGCTCTCGCTAAAAGGTTGGGTCAAGGGCCAGATACAGAAGGCAGTACTCCTTGACACGGCACGTATTGTGAGGAGGTTCCTCACTCTGCAGACCTAACCACCGATAGCTGGGGTCTATCCCCGCTGCCGGTGGCAACCTAGGTTAAGTTTTTATAATATTTTATAATGTAAATATGTTTTTATATAAAATATTGTAAAAAAAATTTCTTAAGATATATGTTAAATAAAGAGTATAATAATAATATAGCGAAAAATTACATGGTCATGATAACGTTCAAGTTGTAAAAGGGCAATCTTTAAAAATGTAGCGTGCGTGGCCTTTGGTGTTTCAAACATTTCTACGGTAAACGCTTACCATCAGGCGGTAACAGTAAAAAAGTTTAATTTAGGTATAAATACATTTTATTTTCCCCTAAGAACTTACATACAGTTCACTTTAAATGAGATAACGTTAACATTATAAAAAAGATTACCTGTTGGCGCAGCGCACTTAATTTTGTTAACAATGATTATCACTTTCTAATTACTTATTTATCACTATATTTACAAGTTTACAAGTAGTTAACTTGTTTACACGTTGACTGCCACAAAACCAGACACAATTGGAATTTAATTGTATGTCGGTCACCGGCGACCCCCATGGTGCTCAAAGTAGTAATAGGTCAAGGATCCTAAGACCGCCGGCGGTCGCGAAACAATGGATTTTTAACTGTGTCTGGTTTTACGATTCTCAAGGGGTTATTACATGACCATAACCGCGTCGCGTAACGGTGAAATAATACTACCACCCCCTCTTTTCCCTTGGGTGTCATAAAGGCGACTAACGGACTAAAGACTGCACATACACCCAACAGCATAGAACGGCGATGGACTCACCAGCTGTCACGCTGAGAACATGTACAGTTGCTATTTAGTAAAAAGTGGACTATGGTAAAGGACTGCTTTTGCTATCCTAATTGCCTAGTCTCTGACTAACCCTTCGGGGATAATATAGTCTTGATTATATGTATGTAATACCTACATGAAAAATAATGTCCAATTCAAATGTATTGTTACAAAATTTATCACGGCGCAAAGTATATACGTATGACGTCACCGTAATTACTCATAGCACAGTATTTAAACCGCTTTTATTGGCAGATTACCGTCATTACCCGTCAGACGGTGGCTGTAAAACGATTGATCAGCGGCAGGTCACACTGAGGGACGAGGGTATATTTGTTTACGATGCTATAGGGGTCTGTACCGAAATGAAGTGGCTATTTTACGTATGAATACCACTCGAACAAGTTCAACTATTTTGCTTTATTGTTAGGATTTCAAAACAATTATTTAATAAACACCACGTAGTGAGAAGTATAGTTATTGAAGGTAATGTGTATTTAGACACAGTAAAAACAACTAACGTTTTAAAACAGTAATTAAGGCCAACAACATGATTCGAATTCAATTTGCTTTAAACCTGAATCAGGGTCAAAAAGAACATTCCAAATCTTCTTCATAAACAAGTTAGGTTAACCTACTAAGAAATATGATTTTTAATTTTCAGTGGTGTGTTGTTAAACCGCCACCGCGAGTACAGTCGCCGGCGCGCCGTCTCAATTATTAATTGTAATTTTTGACGGGCACCTGTCAATTTCGCAGCGCTCAACCCTTCCTAATCCCCCCAAGAAGGCGCCGGCCCGTCTCCGCGGCTCCCCGCATAAATTAGCTCTCTCCGCCACATCGGATATAAAATTTTGAATATGAATGGCAAATTTTGCATTCGTAATAACCCCGCTTTCCCTACTGCAGATGCGTGGACTGGATAAAAATGGATCTGCCTCTTCCTCAGGTGGCTTCCCATAAATATTTATTAATTATTTTTTCAATAATCTCGCCTCCTGCATCTCTCTCCTCCGAGGAGGGATCTCCACCGTTAATTGCTTTTTGTTTCATTTGAATAAGTATTGTTTTTGACTGCTCGAGCGTGACGTTCAGTTTTAAAATTACCGACGATGAATAATTTTGTTAGAACAGAGTTGCTATAATTCAATTTCTGTTATTCATTTGTGCTATTTTTATTAAAATAACCTTAAAAATACGTACAAGTTTTCCTTTTTCTTTTGACCACCAAAAATAACACAATATTATCTGCGTATGTAATTACTTTATGTTATAAAATATTTGAATACAAACGAATAGTAGGTATATAAAGAGGTTATCTAAAGAGTAATATATATACACTAAAGAGTTAATACTCGTATATATAGAGGTTCAGAAACATAATACAGAATAACGAATCGAAGATTCAAAAATGACTTTTCCGGTAAATGTTAACCTTTTTCAACTGTCCTGGGATGTTTATCAATCAGATTCAAACATCGAAATTACCTAAATATGTGATGAAAGCAGAATATAGACAATTACACTATAAACAATACTTCTTACCAAAAATAAAATACCGTCGCTACATCTCTATTTGACTATCTACTGCAGGATTCATAAACATAAAAATATCAATTCCCATGACCGACGTCGCCTAATTGATTTTATAATTTGAGGGAAATTCGAAAAGATAACATTTCCATTCGCAGCACGGCGTCGTTCGACACGTAGAGACTGATGCCCCGACCGTACCCACATAATAGCTAGCAATCGAAAAACATAAAAAAATCGACACTCGACCCTTAAATCAAAGGAATACGAGTCATTTTCGACACACTTTCAAATAGGGCGATAGCAAATGAAGTAGTCAGTCGCTTCATTTTTATTTTCATAGACTTGTATAATTTTATTGAAATGGCTAAATCGGCGCCAGAAGCGATTACAATAAATTATGCCAAATACGATTGTACGAGCATTTTGTGTTTGAAGAATATTGAAAAATGTTGCGGCTGGTTGGCAGCTGACACATTGTTACATTGAGTTGTAAGATATAATAAAAAAAAGATATAAAATATTGTACAAGAGGTAATGTTCAACGTTTTCATTGAACTGAAATACTCATAACTGTAAATAATTTTAAAGAGATTAGCGATGCTCCGTAAATGGCATTAAACATTTAGTACGCGTTGAAGTCGAAAGCACGTAGGCTTTCTTAAAATTATTAGGTTTTTAACCCTTTAACTGATACATACAGTATTCAATATTTTATTGGATTTCCATCATATTGCAACTGAACAAAGTTCAAATTATGGCAGCATCTATATATTGCCACTACCAGTTACTGGGTTAAGTTTGTAAAATGAGAAAGCGATGGTAAGTGATGCCAAAGCCGAAGATAAAAGAAAATTTCACCTGCTCTTGATTAGTGTTCATATTTATCAAGGTGACATACATAAGATGGAAAAATAATTCACTTATAAGTTGTGATATCGCGCCATCGTTAGAATAAGACGATGGTTGCTAGTCAGAAGAACTTGCATCTTTTAAATACATACATCATATAATCACGAAGGGTTAGTCAGAGACTAGGCAATGAGGACCGTAAAAGCAGTCCTCTGCCATAGTCACCTATTCACCAAATAGCGACTGCACAGTGCTTCGCGTGACAGGTGGTGAGCCCATCGCCACTCTATGCAGTTGGATGTATGTGCAGTCTTTAGTCCGTTAGTCGCCTTTTACGAAACAAGGGAGGAAAGGGGTGGTAGTATTCATTCACCGCTACGCGACACGGTTATTTATTTTAAAGGGGTAGCTAAAAACTTATTAACCCATATAACATTTACGAACTAATAGAAAAACACTAAAATAACCAAATGAAACAACAGTTATCTGCTAACGAATTCTAACTAAACGCTAAAACTAACAACGGCCGTATCTCCACATGTCGTATAAAGCCGCAATGCAGTCAAATTGGTATAACTGCGCGATCAATCCAATGTCAAGCCCGCTTTATTAGTCTGATAAAAACGTCAGTATCGAACTAATGGCACACACCGTGCCCGGGGCCGATGGAGTATGAAGGATCGGAGCAATTTGTCCCGAGCTATGTGGTCACCCTCACACGTAAATTTTTTATACGATCGCGATTACCGGACAGTTACTTAAGGTACCGTAATAAAGCCAATTTTTTCTGTTAATACCACACTAGGTACGTTTTACAATGCTTTCTTGGTATTATAGTAGCAGACGTATCATTTGGACGGCAATTGGAGGAACCGTTTGATAACCGACAATCTATCTCGTGTTCCATTTAGTGTTGTTTATTTATTTAAAAGTTTTCTGTTGGTTCGCTTGGTTTCTGGTTGGCATGCCGTAATCAGCTTATTAATTTGCTGCACAATGGCTTTATTAGAGCTGTAGGATAAATTGTATAAGGATTATTAGTTGAGTAATGAAATATTTGTGTTACGGCAAAAGAGAAAACAAATCAATTTACGGTAATAATTTGTACAAATAAGCTATGAAGGTTTTCTAGACGCTGTTTGAAGTCAAACACTTTTTTCTTAAGCTACTTTCTTTATAAAATACATTACAATAAAATAAAAAATTATAAATAAACAGTAAGTTTCTCTTTCGTGTTTATGTTTTACATGCAGATAAGCTGTTAGTTATCTAACAGTACTGGTTAGTCTCACTAGCTGTCATAAGTGAATGTCGAAGATTTTCTTTCTCTAGAATCTCAATAGATAGATACTGTGGTAGCGATAATCTATCGGGACGTTTCTGATTGAATAATTGATGGTCCAAAATGTCCGCTAATAAGAAAACGAAAGTGCTATTAATCTTCGGTGCGGTCGGCTACTAAGGGCCAAGGTTAAGGGAATTAAACGACCATTTATAAAGTGCTTTTTCTTATCTTGGTATGGAGGCAAGATAGTGTTACATAGCTTTAAATATGGAGTAAATGAATTTAATAATGATGATCGCTGATAGGAGATGGCTTATTTAAAGATTATATTTATTTTCTTAAATTAATTTTAGTAAATATTATAAGGTAGACGTCTTATACACATGTTGCTCTAGATTATTGTTCTAAAGAACACTACCTTGTTAAGGCATGCATAGTCAGTAATATTATGATACAAATCATCTTGCTTATTTTAAATTAACCTGGGAATTTAACCCGTTTAATCATAATTTTCATTGGGAACAGAATATGGATTCATAGCACAATGTATTCCTCAACCCACACTAATAACTACTGCCATAAAACAACTTGCGATGATTTTAAATGAATGACTCATTTAGATTGCTCGCAGAAAAATGAAAGATGATACTCACAATATTCCTTTTCAATGTAAGTACATAATCTGTTTAAAATTTTAGAAAACAAAAAAAATGTTTGTTTCCAAAACACCTTTTCCCGCAGTTCCAATATCAGAAACATATCGACATTGGCAAAATTAAATACACTCGTCACCCGAACACCTATCTGCCCGCCAGCTCGGTCGAAGCGACCGATAAACATCGCGGTGACAAATTAACTCGCGCGCGACCATACTCGGGCACAGCGCAACATCCACGTAACGAAATTGACGAAAAGTTTCTTCAATTTCGTGTAATTTCGTGTACGTTTCTGAAGGTTTTAGTAAGGTCATCGGTATCGGTATTGGCAAATCAAGAAATATATTATATAATTATTTGTAACAAGCGGCCCGCCCGTGACGTAATTCCAATTTTTTTTTTCATAAAAATGTTGTACTGACCGTTACAGCACAACAAAAAAAGAGTTAGCCAAATAAATGCAGCCGTTCTAAAGTGATGCCCGTACAAACATTTGTGGCAATTGATTTTTATTTATAGATTACTAATAATGTCATGAATTTATAGGCTAATGGATAACTAAATCACAATCGTTAGTGGTATCGGAGATATCGCATCATTTGCAACATAAATCTATCGAGATGGCACTATTTCTCTATCAGTGATTTGATATTGGAGTAGAGCCAATAAGAAATAAATTAAATGTATTTATAAGTTATCATTAGGGACATCATTATTAAATAATTAGTTGATGAAAATAATCATTAGTTGTAATAAGTCTCACTAGGCTATAAACTGACTATTATACTATACGCAACGCACTACGTGAAATATTGGAAGGGATTTTTCAACTAAAAAAGTTAAACTAAGTCCTGAAACTATTCTCACTATCTACAGTCAAACGGCAAAATCATTTGGGTTTCCAATTGAACAACAACAATTGAAACGATCAATGAAAGGTTATCCACTTGTCAAGATCTCACCAAAAGGTTTATTTCTTCGGAATACACCCAAAATCAAAATAGCTCACGGCAGTTACAAATGTGTAAGCGGATAGTCGCGCTGGGAATCCGACGGTAATGTTTAGATCGCGTGAAATTGAACAATATCTACCGACGATTGACTCGGCTCAAAGGAAATGAATAGATTTCATTTTAGTGTCATTTGTAGAGCTAATGGCGCCTGCGACTAATGCCTGTGAAACCGAAACCTGTAAACATTGGGGTGGAACGAGTTGTCGATTTGCTGACAGATGTTAATGATAACGCAAATAGATTGTGATGATTGCCTACTTTAATTAAGGAAAACATTGGGATTTGAAATCTTTCAAAACAACTTCAGAATTTCATGATGTAAATGAATAACAAATTAAAAAGCAAACATTTGTAATACTTTATTAACTATTTAGATTTCAATACAATATCAAATAAGTGTACTTGAATATAAAAGGAAAATTGAAAAAAAATCCACGACGATACTTATAATAAAACGCGAGTCAAAAGAAAATAGCCTCGTGGATAATAGTTAGTGTGGCGTGTTCCAACGAAAAGAGCTCAATTACGTAATAACGTCTTCTTTCTGGCTTTTCCGAAAAAAAAACTGTACGTAATAAATAATACCTTATGTCATTTCTCAGCACGTATGAAATTTATAACGGGCGGAACGTTTCGAAGGGCAATTTATTTGTAATAGAGAAAGACGTGGGGATCGTCGATGGGCCCGCTGCGTGCGCTAGTAGAACAAATATTGGGCACAAATTTATGTGGAACAGATCAATAAAAACAGATAAAAACATGAAAGTTTATCAATGAGGTTTTTTTAAGCTTGATTATAAAATAAATATCTGTTACCCATGGGTCTGCTAGACCCCTGTCACCACTTGACGGTTAGATGAAAGTCAATGTATTAGGACAGGGCTCAGGAATGTAGGACACACAACAATGTATCGATAAAGATAAATCTTAAAACTTAAATATATTTTATAGCGTGTCGCGAAGCGGTGAAAGAATACTATCACCCCCTCTCTTTCCTTGGGTGTCGTAGAAGGCGACTAACGGACTAAAGACTGCACATACATTTAACAGCATAGAGCGACCGATGGGCTCACCACCTGTCACGCTGAGCACATGTGCAGTCGCTATTTGGTGAAAAGTGGACTATGGTAGCTTTTGCTGTCCTCATTGCCTAGTCTCTGACTAACCCTTCGGGGATAATATTCGTGATTATATGTATGTACTTATGTAAATATATTTTTTAACTTTTGTCAAAATTTTCCAACATATTAGGTAAATAACTACCAACATTGCCAATAACATCTCATAACCGGTTAAAAATAGTAAAAAAAACAAAACAACATGCAACGCCGACACAAAAGCTTCATTCGACACGATATCGGTAAAAAATGAATTAAAGGCCAATTTTGGAGCCCCGCCACCGGAATATATCATGAAGGAGCAAGGCGCCATGCCGCTACGATTTGTGACTTAATCACTTTATTGGCAGCGGGGGCGCTTATCGGAAAGAAACCCGGTGTCGGTGATATATGAGTAAACACGCTTGCACTTTTGCCGGCGACTTTTGGCGGTCACACAGGCCATAAACTCGTCGCCGAAGTTTCAATTGCTTTGGGGCGCGGTGTGTGTGTTGCTATTTCAAAGTGCTTTTACATTGTATATTTTTATGTTACACTCACTTTCAGGGACATGATTAGTGTTTAGTGTTTGTGATATTTATGCTTTAAAGTTGCTGGCAATAAAATTACGATACACTTACGATACACATTTACATTCATCATCATCATCATCAACCAGAAGACGTCCACTGCTGGACAAAGGCCTCCCAAGGATCTCCAACACGACCGGTCTTGTGCTGCTCGCATCCAGCGGCTACCCACGACCTACACGTTTACATTAAGAGGCCTATTACATCTCGAATGTGATTTTTGCGTTATATTTATCGTTTTTATCGAAATAGGATAACAAATTTGTGCATAATATTACAAATCTCCATTCTGTGAGCATAAGTTGAATTCGGACGGCCGGCGCATCGCATTTTGTAGTAAATTTGCAGTTGTATTTATCGTTTTATCGAAATAGGATAATAAACTCATTATAAAATCTTTATTCCTCATGAAGTAACAATTACTTTAGAATAAATTTTGCTCAATAATATTATCGTAGATAGGAAAAATTCACAGTTAACTTATAGCGATTTTCGAAGTTTTTTGACTTAGAATAAGATTTTTTTCCCATTTAAAAATCAATGATATCTAAAAATTCCGAGGCCGCTACGCACTATTCGACTATATAAGAGATAACATTATATTTTTTTTATTTCACTTGTTTAGAACAGTAGTTTAATCGATGAGCTCAAAAAAGTGCCTTCGCGTACTTTATGAAAATATTTCTCTGCAATTTTGGGTTTAATTAAAAAGTTAAGCAAAGTTTACAAAAAGCGAGGCCGCTACGCACTATTCCAATAGCTATTTTATACTATTCAATAAGTCAAAATTGTTAATGTTTTTTTGTTTCTGAGATCCATAACGCCAAAATTGGCCATTTTACGCAAAAATCACAGTCGAGATGTAATATTCCTCTTAACATAAACAAAAAACCACTTTTTTATTAAATTGAGTCGCCGAACAAGCCTTATGGTTAACGGTTATTGTAGTTGTTTTTGTTACCAACTCTTAGGCTTCAGATATGATGCCTCTTCTATGCTTTGTAGTTGTTCTGGATCTTATAGCTTTCAAAGAAAAAAGCAATCCAGGATAGATTTGCGTAGCGGCAGAAATAGTATATTATGAATGATATAATTTGTATGCATGAGTAATACTTAGATGTAAGTATGAGGGTTGTAATAGTTAAACCCAGAACATTTCAAAATTGGAGTCTATTTTGTTGAAAATTATCAGTTAATTTACCTTTCTTGGATTGCTGTCGTAATCACGCGCATCTGAAAGGAAACAAATTTTTCAATTAAATAAAAACTGTGACAGTAAACATACGATATGGATCAGACAGAAGAGTAGAGTTAGGCCTCTTCCTCACCCGATCGGTACGCCTCTGCGCCGAATCTGTACAGATTTTCTGCTGAAAAACATTTCCTGACAGTTTCTGGATGTTTTCGGTTAAAAATCTGTCAGACCGAGTTGTTTCGGTACGGTATTTTTTACCGAGCGCCTACACGCGCCTCTGCATAGAATCTGTACAAACGTCTCACCCCCAGCCCCGCCAGCTCCGCGGCGCGCCTCACGACGTCTGTCACACCATGTACTAATATCGAATGGACAATACCGTACCGAAAACATCCAGTGCAGGTACCGAAACGAAAACACGCCGATACGGAGAGAAAGAGGCCTTAGGGTCATCAGCCGTCAAACAAACATTAAAGTCCGGTCATATAGATACAACTCTATACCTATTATAGTACATATAGGTACAATATACTTATTATGTTGGAATCCAAATATTAATAGCAAGAATAAAGGGGTATATAAGGCGTTGCGTACACAAGCCTCCTTCGCATCCGGCAGTGATTAGCCGCAGCGCACTGTAACGCACCGGACCTAAATATGTTTGTATTAAGGCTTCGCTGTACACACACCCAATATCGCCCCTCTTGAGGATCAGCCATTACGCAGCCTCTTAACGGCGGACGGTTTTAATTAAAAACTTCTTACATTAGCATGTGTCCGCCCAATCATGATACTAATCCCTTCAAAATATTATTTAATTTTCGAACCGGTTTAATCCTCTCAAAATTGTAATGTAAAAGATTTTTATTAAATGTTCACGTTCTCATTCGGGTCGTCGCGTCCGTTGGTATGTTTTTGTGTTGCTGCCCGGCTGAAGGCGATATCGATCTATTAAAGGATGTTATTTATGTATAACAAGTAGGGCAGGTTTGTTCCTAAACAAACAGCGTATAGGTAGATGGCGCAATCTTAGCCGGCTACCAGGCGGCGGTGTATTACCGAACCGGTGTCCGGGCCAACTTGCAAAGTATTCGCGAGCGTTCAAACATACCGGCCTCGTTATGCATGCCTCGCTGGGTTTAATCACGGCCCGGCGCCCGCAGGCGGACCTAATGTTTTCACTGTGAATTTTTTAAGTACCGGTAACTTAGCGGTATTCGCGACCACGGTCTTCTTATTGCAAAGGCAAAAAGGTTCGCTAATTAGAAAATTTAGATCTAGATATTGCCTACATGCCCTATTATTTGTGAAGGGAAAACAAGGTTTGTTTGAGAGCGAGCAGCCATTGATCTCGGCACCGTGAGTTGCAGTGTCGAGCCGGAGGTGCTCGGGCGTCTATTAGCGGTGTCGTCCCGACGCGCGCCCACATCCGTGCCTCTGTGCCTATTATGCGACGTGTCCAATATTGACACAGCGTCCCGCCGATTGTGCGCAGCTGACAAAGATCCCTCGTCACCTCGCTTGAATTGCGCACGAATGTCGTCTCGATATGATCTCTATTGAGCACAGATATTCCTTACGAAAACGGCGAACCATTAGGCTTATTTCAGTCCGAATTTGACTTGTACGAGATAAATCCAAAAAGGTTATTAATCACCGACCGCCGAGTCCGCTGAGTGAGGCGCTAACGCCCGATTCTGTTTGACTTGCCCGAAAGTTGTATGGAGTCTTATTTATTTTTTATCAATTTCACCCGAGCGGGCCTTAAAAGCGCCGCCCGTTTTATTATGGCGACGTGAATTAGCAAAAAGAGAATGGATTTTGGTTGTGATTATGTCAAAAATAATTAATTATTATCGATTCTGCGGCGGTGGGGTGGATGGCGGCGGCCGCGGAGTGAGGAGCCGCTCTTTAAAATTGGAAAGCTAATTACTGGAGTACGAAGGAACCGCGCGGGGACACGCCGGGATTCGTGGAAGACGGAATTATTTTTTTTATATAAGTACGCTTTTAACTTAAATTTAAACTTTACTGTTGTGAATAAGAAAAAGGTGCTTAAGGCCACATTTAGGAGAATCACTTCAAAATCAAAAGAAAAATGGTTATTCTAAACAAACACTATTCGACTTTAATATATGGAACAGTTGTCTTTTTTCTCAATTTCTAAGTTCTTTCTCATAAAAATAGTTGTTCTTTGCACATAAGATGGCCCAGTTGCGATATTATATACCTATTACGAAACACCTTGTATAGAACCTCAACTTGATTTTTCCACTGGCACGTAACGTAGTGGTCTGTGGTGAGAATGGTGAGTGTGGTGAGTTTACAATGTATGGGGCACCCGACAGCCGCTGTTTCTTCATTCATTAAGGCGCGCTCGTGACCGGCCTGCCGAGCGCCGCTATGGATGAGCTAAACTTTAATTTAGGCTACTGTACCTGCGCCCAATGCGGCAGGGCTGTCGACTTCGACACTCAAATACACACGCGTGCGATTATTTATATTTTATTTTATTTCATCATCATCAATATCAGCCTATAAACGTCCCACTGCTGGGCACAGGTCTCCTATATGCAACAGCACGTGGGGAAATTGGGCTATAACCCAAAACGCTGGCCCAATGCGGGTTGCTGCGTTTTAACGACTACCTTCTTACGACAACAACCATGACCATGTGCTTTACGTGCCTTCCGAAGCTCGGAGCAACTCGAGTAATTTTTTTTAAATCTGTCAATATTATCAACATAATTTAATAATAAATATAATAATATGTGGAAATAAAACGTGATTTAATACGTATAAAGTATTTAATTTCAAATACGTTTATGCTCTTAAAACACGCGACTTACGATATATAATTCAGTCGTTGGAATAGAAAACTATATAATACTGTAAACAAAATAAAGACACACAATAATAAATACAATTATAGACCTCTTCTTTAAAAAAATTAGAAATGGAACGTATAAAAATCTGTAAAGAAGAAGAAAGCTATATAATATAACAAATCGTTAGTTTTATTGACAGCCCTGACTTGGTCAATTCATAATGAATCGCACCCTCTGTTTAGTTTACAGACCTCTAGTGTGTGACTGACATTTTATATACTGCCACTAAGTTTTAAATAAACTACGTTTGACCTCTGTCTTTCAAGTAACAAATACGTCTCTTTAATGGATATTTGAACAAATTTAATCTATTTTTGATGATAGGTATATTGTGAATTGCTGAAAAATAAATCTAGGAACCTTATGCTTATCAAATGTTAATGGCAATTTAATTTCTGTGGGATGATTGGACAACTTGGAGCTGGCAACACAAGCGTAAGCTAAACACGTTGGCCTCCCGTCGATGAATACCAAAACGTCAATAAATCACAAGTCAAAAAGTTGCGCTCAAGAAAAATCACAGTCATTGGCCTCTTTTTAAATTAACGCCATTAGCTCTGAGATTTTCCTCTTCAAAATAGAGTGCAAAAATTACCTCTCTCCGTTTGAGCGGGCCCAGTAATTAGTAACGCTCGAGTTTTATTTGTTGACGTTCATTATCCGTTGATTTCGTTACGGCGTGCGATAGGGAAGGGCTACTTCTTCTGAGGGTTAGAGAGGGAGGTGGATGTTCAATCGTGAGGCTGCACCTGCCACCGCACGAATTTGCAATTTAAATTCCGAACGAATATTCGGCGAGGACCTCCTTAACACGACATCTGTTTAAATCGTCGATGGAGTGACGCTGGCTGGAAACTCTTTTGTGATTGCGGCTTAATTGAAATAAAACAAAACCCTTTTGACGGTTTCGGGGCGATTCGCCAACAATCCATGGTTATTTTCATTTGGGATTGCTTAATGCAGAAGAGACACATTGGGGGCCCGGAGCTTCTGTCAAAACTTATTTAGCCGACAAATCTTTGACAGATAATTATACCTACTGTTTAGCTATTATTATTTTCAATATGAAACGTATTTATTAAATTCGAGAACCATCTGTTACACAGTCAAGGTTTGCTCGTAATAGTAAATTATTTGATAATGAAATCGATTTATTATTATGATGTATGGTGTTGAAACAAATGGCATAAAGTCGTAAGCGTTAGAGTTTTGGAAAAGCTTGCAAAAATCATTGAGCTATCAAAACTAGAACTTTTCTACAAGTTTTTTTTAAGAAATTAAATACTTAAGTAAATATTTGACTTAGGTAGTGAGATACAGTTAAATAATTTGATCGCCAAATTAATAAATAAACAAAATATTTTCAGTCATGTAATGTCAAGCAGTCAAAGTCTTAACTAATGATTAACTAGCTAACGAACTACATAAGTAAGTTGGCGCTGCGCCCTAATGTGAGTCTTGCCTCCCAAAAATAAGAGCCTCCTGACTCACTAATGATAACGTTCTTTTACAGTCAGTGGGATGTGTATTCCCACCATATTTTTACTTTATAAGGTATAAAGGTTAAATTATGACACGCACGCAAACACTTATCAATTGGGTAATGTTGCACAACGCTTTGTCTGTCACGGAGACAGAGATTGGACTCTAAGAGGTAAGTAACAATTAAATTTCTATCGTGCCTGGTATTACGACAGCTGAGCTCCTACACAAGCTACACTACACGTTTTAAAAATGTCACATGCTCTACACGTCAAAACCGAAGGGCTTTAAATTTTGAGAAAGAAAATAGTTATCCGTGCTTAACCTTCAATTGCACCACACACTGCCGACCACCTCAATCTTCATAAGCGTAACGAAGGGTTGTAATTCGCAAAATTGATTGATACGGTGTATGATGTATGACGCATCGTGTGATCGTGTCCAATGCGGGGCACCGAATAAAAGTGCGGGCGGGGTCACAAACCATTAATTATAACTAACCCACTCATTTACGATCAATCTCAAAGGGCTTTGGGGGCGACAGCCGATTTTTTGGGCGGTAGATTAATTTATGTTTTTGTCTCATAGTTCTGGGGGAAGTTGACGTGTCTTTTCTTTACTTGTAAGTTTTTGCTGACCTTATACTCGTAGTTTTGGCAACTATCTTCAAATACTCGTATATACCAATTAACATTTATTTTTATTGTTAATATGCTGTTTATAATATTAATTTGCTGTTCATCGTACTGTATTTAAGTATTATTCATAATACATAGTGGCTCGGTATCTTCATTAGAAGAAATAATCACCCGAAGCGATAGCGAATGATCCTGTATTTGAGTCTGCAGGTGGGTTTTTAAATTCTATCTAATTCAACTCACAGCATTCCAATTAGAACTTTTGTTAAAATATCATAGTGTTCTTAAAGTGTGCAGAAGTTTTTTTAACCTCTAGGTACACCAAACATTTCACTTTAATAAAATATACATTCGAACTAATCCAAAATTTATTTACAGTCCATTCCGTAGCAAGCTGTGAAACGTCGTAGCAAATAAGCTCAGTCGTAGCCACGCCAACACTTAGCAGAGCTACGTAACACAAACTTAAAATCAAATTAAAAACATTAAGCATTTCTATTTAGAACCACTTTATGTGTTCATTAAGCTAAATCTATCCTAGTTCAACTTCAACCTCTCAGTTCAGGAGTACAAATAACTTCGATATACTGCGCCGTGAGTGTGTGAAAGAATGACTTGTCGGAAGGAGTTAATAATCTTATTAATTTGTTCCCAGCTACCCGCGGCGACCTGCACCCGACGTTCTTTGTAATTAATGTGAACACCTCATCTATTAAATTAGTAGAAGGGCCCGAGAAAATACACGTATGAAAGAAAATCCAGTTTGTGTTGACACTTCACACTACCACGTGTACGTAAGGCGTAGAACAAAAGCCACAGGTCTGGCGTCACTGGTCGGATGTCATACAGACTTAACACAATAAATAAATTGCCCGTGAAGAAACGAAGCAAGAAAATTCATTTATCAAAAGCTTATGTAACGTGTTAGCGGTTTGATTGACTTTGGCGGAACAGGGTTAGGGCAGCCTAATTACCCAGACCACCTAATTGTGTGCAGAAACCTACATTACGCAAATAATAGGTCACCCTTTCATACCTATTAACTCTGCCTAATAATGTAATTTAAAAACACAGTCTTTGATGTTTTATTTTTAAAATACAGACTTTATTCATAAATTTTTAAATCTAGATTTAGCTGCTAATAACATAGTTGTATTATGTGAATAGTTTTAATGTCTATTTTTGTTATTGCCAAGCGAAAGCGAAAGACTGCCCGTCTTTCATCAAAAAACATAAATACGGAAATATTTTTTATTTTTAAATGTATTTATATTCGAACACTTCAGAAAAATAATATTCATTGTTTAAAAAAATGTAATTTGTACAATAAATCACCTTATTGTACAAATTACATTTTTAAACAATGGATATTATCTTTCTGAAGTTTCTACGATTACTATATTTTATGTGAGATATTAACATGTTCCTTTACATATACATTTATGTAAGATAGTTACATATTACATATACATTGTGTAAGTAAGAATACCTACTTAATATCACAAAAAATTTACCTATTGTCTTTCCCATTTTTAATATTGTGTCAACTCCCTTATTCGTCAACAGAAACCCTTAATATTTAATCATAAACAACACAACATCGCTGTTCAATTAATTATCAGTTTAGAGTATAAATCGATAGTAAAATTGATAGTTTCAAAGTCGAAGGGCACAATGCTTACTACACTTTGATCAATTAAATTTTATTACATGCGTTAATTAAAGGGCGGCCTAAGTGAAAGATTTATTAGAGGTTTATCCTCATAACCGAAGGCTTAGCGGTATTACTAGAGGCTGCCCTTGGATGTATGTATGTAATCAATCAGGCTGTTAAAGTTAAACGAGGCACATGGAGATGTTTGATTTTTCAGATGGGTAAAAACCGTGTCGTGTAGCGGTGAAAGAATACTACCACCCTCTCTTCCCTTGGGTGTCGTAAAAAGCGACTAACGGACTAAAGACTGCACATTCAACCAACAGCATAGCGGCGATGGGCTCACCACCTGTCACGCTGATCATATGTGCAGTCGCTATTCAGTGAAAAGTGGACTATGGTAGAGGACTGCTTTTGCTGTCCTCATTGCCTAGTCTGTAACACTTCGGGGATAAATAGTCGTGATTAATGTATGTATGTAAATAAACAAGGAGCTCCTCCATACTTCAGAAAGCACGTTATTCTCTGTCGTTATTATTGAAATTTTGGCATTCACAATGCTATATAGATATAAGATAAAATGTTTACTAGAAAAAAACAAACAGTCTCAGGAAAGCTCGAACGGGATTCGAACCCGTGACCTTTAGATTGCTGAAGCAGTTTTTGAGAGCAGTGGACCGACAATCCAAAGGTCACGGGTTCGAATCCCGTTCGAACTTTCCTGAGACTGGTGGTTTTTTTTTCTAGTAAACATTTTATTCTCGTTGTCGTGAACTGGCGATTGTTATAACCCTCCAATCCAATTTGTGCACACGTGGTGGGTTATGGTCCTATTTCCTCTGGCAGTATTGTGTAGGTATGTAGGAGTTCTTCACCCAGAAGGTGATGATGATGATGATGAATTTTCACTTCAGAATCCTACTTCTATCATACAGTTACTTCTATCCTATCCTGTATTTCGTTTTATTCTGTCTAGGAAGACGCAGTCGGGACGAGGCGATATGTATAGTTTACTCACTAGCTTCTAACATGAAGAGCCCAAGGGCTTTTCATTACATACGCGGGCGAAACTAATCTGAGCATAAACGCTTACTCGGCGGATATTAAGGGTCCACTACCCGCGGACTAATCTCACGCCGAATAAACAACAACTGTACCCCTCGATTAATTTGTGAATTTAATATACGCATATAATTATGATGCTCAAAGCATTCGAACCGGCTTGTATTATATTTGTAGTAGAGGATCCGAGTATACAATGACCTTCACCGGGCTGGTTAATGGATGAAGAATATTTTATATCAAATTTAATATGTTAAAAAATATATTGCGAGTGGGTTGGCTGAAAAATTTAGACCAGTATATAAATTACACTAACATAGCTTATAAGTTTTAATTGTATTTTGTATTACTAACACACTATGGATGTATGTCTGAAAATAAAGAGTTATTATTATTATTATATGATTAATTAAATATTTAAAAATATTTTTTTTAAGCATTGCACTGGTTTGGATAATAGATAAATTACATGTACTAATCGAAAGTATAAAGTTTATAGAATATGCAAACGTTAGGTTGACTATTTTTTTCCGTCATAACATTGGGTAGGCAGGTGTAAACAGGTCAATTCAATATTAGTAATTTCCAACCGTCTGGTTAATTAAATAATAATTATGTTTATATAAAAATTATCTCATTACTATTACACACACACACCAAACCAGTGCAATGTTAAAAAAAATAATATTAAATTAATCATTATAGGTACTGGACTGAAATTTTTCAGCCAACCCACTCGCGATATATTTTTTAACACATTAAATTTGATATAAAATACTTTTCATCCATTAACCGGCCCGGTGAAGGTCGATCTATACTCGGATCTTAGACTATTAGTATAATTTAAAACTTCACTTTTTCAAATGACATAGATTTATTTATTTGTTTTAGATGAAACAACGTATGTCCTTCAACATAGGCTTAGCCGCTATAACGACACCGACCACGGTCATGTATCTGTCTCGCATACACTACGCTACTACCGCACAGGAGATTGCAGACTACATCCAAACAAAAACCATCTTCCTTTTGCGGATGGTGCAGTTGGAGTCACGCCACAATACCAGCTTCAAAGTATTTATGGTGCGTGTCCCACCAGAAAAGTTGGAAGCCTTCATGAAGGAGGACGACTGGCCGAAGAGAGTGGTTTAGAGACGTTTTCGTGGGAAAATATCTATAAGTGCCACCGATAGAACCAGAAAATTGACTAAAATAGTTTTAGTTCTTATATTTACTAACAAAATATTGTTATTGTATTTATGTTAGTCTGTAAGGTATTTATGTTTGGGCCTGCGTTGCCTGATAATAAACGAATAAATATAAAATAAAATAAAGTAAAATAACGTGAGTTGCTACAACAAAAGCTAATTACTCTCCTCCATAAAGTATCAACAGACGTGTGATAAACGCGACCGGGAACATCTCCCGCTAGGCGCTGTAACCGCGATCGTAACTGCGATCCCTCGCGTGGTAGCGAAACCAGTAATCCAAGCGTCTTGGGACGCGGCTAGTGAATTTGTATATTACATAAACATCCACTTTGGAATTCGTAGTTCTTTGTGCGTTATTTCAAGTCGCCGTCCTCCAAACATGTTTGCGTACTACACACGTTTTTAAACTTTGAAGAAGAATGGGCGCAAGATACTCCACAGCTTTATAATATACTATAAAGTCTTCATCATCATCAGCCTATAAACGTCCCACTGCTGGGCATAGGCCTCCCACGTGGACAATAGCACGTGGGGATATTGGGCCATAACCCACCACGCTGGCCCAATGCGGGTTGGTGGGTTCTAACGACTGTCATCTTACGACAACAACCGGGACCCGTTGGTCCCGGTTTAACGTGCCTTCCGAAGCACGGAGGAGCTCGAGATGTTTTTAATTTGGTCACCCATCCAGCGACCCGGCATTGCGAAAGTTGCTTGGCGGGCAAGATCGCAAGCCGAACGCGCTAGGCGCTGCGCCATCGAGCTCCTATAAAGTCTTAGTCAGTGGTAATAGAAATAGCGCAATGGACAATGAAATAGCGCGCCGTGCCGTAAACCGCTAGTAGTCGCGACCAAGCGGTAAGCGTCTTGCGACACGGCAAGCGAATTTGTAGTTTATCGCCATTATATTACGATGCTCTTAGTCAACGCTAACAGAGCGCAATGGATAATCGCACGACGCGCCTCAAACCATCAATGACCGTGGCGTGAGGCGAGAGGTAAGGCGTTCCCATATTCCTTAGTGCATAATGAAAGTTGATTAACATTAAGGCGGTGTATGTGTGCGTCCGCCGCAGATGCCTAATTAAGAGGGCCGGCGGGCGGGGGCCGTATCGATCATCCCAAGGAATCGAAGGGACCAAAGGGGCCCCCGAATCAGTGGACTAAGCCGGTCGCACTCAGCACATGTTTTGATTCAAATGCGCGGGTCAGTAATGCGAGGAACGGATCCGACGTGAATAATTACACGGCTTATGAACGCTTACCTACTGCCTTATGGCGATTTGCATATTTTCTTGTGGCTTTATGCGGCTCGTGAGGTGTAACCCGAATATTTCGGTTGGATATCATAATTGCGGACCCATGCCCGCTCGGAAATTGGGTCGTGAATGCTTGTTTACAGATGGTAATGGTGAAAAGCAAGCATTTACTTTTATTTCGAATTTATTAGGTACTATATACAAGCTTTTCTACATTCATTATTATAAAGAGATATATTCCCAAGGATATGACATAAAAACTTGACTAACAAACCAAATATGTTAAAAAACAAATCAACCATCATATCAGCCTTTAATTACCCACTGCTGGGTAGGTATTGGACTACTGCATGGAAGTTACATTCTGTCAAAAAAGTTTCGGGAACGGATAATTTGTTTAGGATTCCAAATTCAACTTTTTGTTATTTTTTGTTGTTAGATTGGCACAACTGTTATCCATTTTGGCGCGGAGTTTGAGTTGCATCTGTTATTTAGATTAAACACACCGCTGTTTTTAGTTAGTTTATATCTAGTGTGTTTTGCAAATTTTATAATGGATAAAAACATCGAACAAAGACTTTGTCTTAAATTTTGCGTCGCCAATGGAATTTCGTGTTCGGAGTCACTGAAAATGTTACAGAAGGCTTACGGTGAATCGACTTTATCTAAAACACGTGCTTATGAGTGGTACAAAGCGTTCAAAAGCGGACGATATGTGATGGAAGATTTGCTTCGCTCTGGTAGGCCATCAATGTCTTCAACTGAAGTTAACATCGCAAAAGTGAAGGAAATGGTGACTGAAAATCCTCATTCAAGTTTGAGAGAGATAGCCGCTGAACTTTCTGTGTCTCATGAGTCTATTCGTACCATTTTAAATAATCACTTGGGTATGAAACATGTTGCCGCTCGGCTAGTCCCAAAAGATCTGAATTTTCTCCAAAAACTCAATCGCATAAGAGTCGCTGAGGACATGCTAGAACGAGTCAATTCCGACCCAACATTCATGCAACGCATTGTTACTGGTGACGAGACGTAGGTTTACGAGTTTGACATGCAAAGTCAACAAGCTTCGGAGTGGCTCCTTCCGACTGAACCGAAACCGAAAAAACCACGCCAAAGTCGATCAAAAGTCAAAGTCATGTGGACTGTTTTCTTAGACTATTGCGGTGTTGTGCACTCGGAATTCTTGCCGAAAGGTCAAACGGTAAATAAAGAATATTAAAAGGCCAAATTTGTGGAAGGAAAATTTTTGGATTTTGCACCACGATAGTGCACCTTCGCACAAGGCCATCATTGTGAACGAATTTTTGACCAAAAACTAAACAAATACCATCGAGCAACTACCTTATTCACCAGATATGGCTCCAGCCGACTTCTTTATTTTTCCTAAGCTCAAATTACCACTTCAGGGTAGAAGACATAAAGAGGAATTCGCGGCGAGAACTGAACTCAATTCCGGAAAAAGCGTTTAAAAATTTTTGATGATTGGATTATTCGTTGGCGTAAGTGTATCGTTTCTGAAGCAGCATACTTTGAAGGCGATAAAATAAATTTGGATGAATAACTAACATTTTGTGTATTATTGATCTTCTCTCGGTACTTTCTTGACAGAGTAGTAAATGATTATATAAATAAGAAAACATACAGAATTCAATCTAAAATTGTAATAAACAACACTTAAAGTAGCAATACAAGCTCTTAAATGTAACTTCGAGAACAGCGGCAACATATTTTCTTTAAGCACCGTCAAAAACAAATAATTGATGTCCATCTTGTTAGATCAACAATAAAAAAGGTCAGAGGACACGAAACACTAACAAAGCTGCTTATAAAAACGTTGGAAAACACTTATCGCGCTCGAGTGCAAATCGTCGACTGTCACTTCAAATCCCGACGCGGCGCAATGGGAAAAAAAGCAACAAAAATAACAATCAAATAGAGCATCCGCGGAAATGAGATCTGAAGGAATGATCACGCCGACCCCCGGGACCGGTTGCCTCTTCAAAGAGGACTTAATCTCTCAATTCACTAAGGAGTTAAGCTTTAAAAATATTACGATAGGCAACAAAGAGCCCCTCCTCTCGGCGGTGTCTTTGACACGTCGACGGATTTTTTCGCGAGATCTCTTTAGAGGCGGGATGTCACTCACTTTGTATCGGCTTTGTCGCGAGGTTAAGCGCCGGTTTATTAGGCTCCACTTCCGATCTGCAAACAGAGGGGCCGTTACCAGATTCATTTTTGATGTTCCGTTTTCACACAAAAAATTATAAACTCCCATTGTCGCGTGGAACACTCGCAATCGATATTATATCGTGACGAGTGGGGTCGCCGGGCTTTAATTAAGAATACGTGACAAAAGACGAGACATGCACACAAACACAAGTCGAAAAGGTCCGGATTACGTAACCCCTTTGCGCTTTTGATTCGCGCGAAGTGCCAGCGACGGACCGTGGCGACTAATTTGAAAGGAGACTTGTCAAATCTGGCTTCGGGGGCTCGTTTAATCGAGCTAGGTGCACGTGAGGTACGGGATTTTGATACAATGAAATAATGGCGTCGGCGGTTCCTATAGTGACGGAGGGGCAGAAGCCGTACCGGGGAACGAGTGGCTTTTAGCCCCGTTTGACCATTTGGAGCGGGTCAGCATTTCTCGCTGCGGGATAATTAGCGGGCAAACAGGGCAAGTTTCACGGCCGCTCAGGTGCTCTGCAAACAGCGCTGCAAGAAGTTTAACAGCAGTTTAATTGCGGAACGAAAACAGAAGCGCACTGAACACAGTTTAGTTTTGGTGAAAAGAACCTGTTCGGCTATTGAGGTAACCGAGCGCTGGCAAAACAGAGTTTGAGTTGGAAGTTTATTGGAGTATGAAAGGGTTGTTAATTTGCTTTATAAATTGAAGCCATATAGGTAGGAGTTTTGCTTATTTACTATGTTTATGACGCGCAATCTGAGTGGTTGACAAGCATAGACCAAGTGGTCTGTGTTGACAAGACACAAACAACGACGTCAATGACAAAATGAACTGAAACTGAGCCATTGAGCTTTATAAACTATGGAGAGAGCATAAGTTTGCTATCTCTTTCTGCCTCTATCCATTACTCATAATAATAAGATCCATTACTATTTTGGTTTCATTCAGCACATTATATTTACCATATGTAAAACAAAGACAAAAGCTATGATGACTTTACAATATCGGTGAAACTGTGTAACTTTTTGCATGGATCCAGCGGCCATTGTACCCAAACCAATCGTTGTCATTAGTTTATCTGCTAATTATTTATTTGTTTCTGTAGTTGAAACAGTTTATGTTTTGGTCTACTTATTATTACGGTGGGTTTAATTTTATAATGAGTTGTTCAGTTGAACGTAAAGTAATAGTAGTGAGTGGAAAGTGCCTCGAATTTCGTTACCAAGGTAATTTTTGTTAATTTGGTTTCGTGATGATTATTAACAATGTACCGTGCGATATTATTATTATTATTTTTAATAATAGAAGGTGGCAAACGAGCAGGCGGGTTACCTGATGGATAGTATTCACCGCCGCCCATGGACACCCGAGGAATCGCAGACGCGTTGCCAGCCTTTAAGGAAGGAATAGGAATTGTGAGGGGTGGGGGGAAGGGACCTCCGGAACTCTCACTCGCCGGACGAAACACAACAGAACCAAGTGCCAATATTTCACGTTGAATATTCGTGAGAGGGTGGTATTACGCCGGGCCAGCCGGCCCAATGCGTGCTGCAACGCAGCGTGCCTCTACCACTCAGTCAGTGTCACTCATTTAGCACCACCCAGGGGTCACGTTTAGGGTCTCAAGGGTAAACCTACGGACGCGAGTAACTTTAACCCCCCAAAATTAGGATTGGTATCTACTAAAAATGCTTATAAATGTTTGCAAATCGCTAATTCTAGTGATAAATATGTGACGCTGACGGAAATTTCATTAAAATATTTTCAAATAATCTCTTTTTCAGTATTGTCAGGAACTTCGAAAAGTTTACCCCAAAAATGTAGGTTAGGTCTTAACATGGAACGAATAGCATAGAATAAATTATCTTCTTGAATTATATCCATCTGTACTATTCGCTCCTGACTCTTTCCTCTCTATTCGAGCGTTAGAATGCGCGTGATAGAAATACTAAATTTGGATTTAACTTTTAGGGGCCTCACGAGAATTAAGCCAGCCTAGGGAAAATAACGTTTATTTTCCACTTATTTTAGATTTCTAAAGGATGAAACACTCAAAAAAAAATTGGGCCCAGGAAATAAAAAAAATGAAATTTTAGGGAAATCGCGGACACTGATCTAAACTTGATACTTAACTTGATAACTTGACCTCGACTGAGGATTTAAATACTGACAAAAAAAATAATTAAGAAATAAGTATCACAAATCATAAAGTGTGGCGCTACTGCTGAGATTTTGGAGTCAAAACTTGCATTTCTTTTAATATTTCATATACTTTTCCCCTTAACATCAAAATTTTTGTTTGTTTTTAACTCAAATAAAATTGAGCCGAAGAAATAAAAATCTAAAAAAATTCAATCTTAGGGAAATTGCGGCCACTGATCTAAATTTGATAAAACGACTGAGGACTTGAATACTGACAAAAAAAATAATAAAGAAGTAAGTATCACAAATCATAAAGTGTGGCGCTACTGCTGAGATTTTGGAGTCAAAACTTGCATTTCTTTTATTATTTCATATTTCATATACTTTTCCCCTTAACATAAAAGGACATAATTTTTTATGGTACTAAAAAAAAGAAAAATTAACTGCAACTATTCATATACTTCCTTGTCCAAGACACTAAATGTTATCCTTCTGTATATTTTTTAGATTTTTAATTACCTCCGCTATAGAATACTGTATTTTTGGTAAGTTTTGTACGTTTCTGAACGAAAGTTCCAGTTTTTATAATGTTAACTAACGCAGGGTTATTACGTAGGTAAGTCTATGAGGTCTATGGTAATGTAGAAACGATATCGCTAACACAGTTATCTTTTTCGCACTATAGTATTTAGCATCGATACACACAAATAACACAACGAAAGCGCGGCCGGGAATCTTTTGGCGGCTGACAGTCTGACATCTGTCTTAGATGCGTATTGACATATAAAACGTCAGACAAGCGTCACTTTTGTATTTTTAATAACATAAAGTGTCACAATCCTACTATAATGTTGCCATTTTCAAGTAGAAATCAATGTTGGTTTTTAATTAAGTATATAAAAAAACGGAGGTCTTTAAATTAATAATACGGTCATAAATATGTTGATAATAATGTATTCTTCAAGTATTTATACATTGGCGTCAAGTTAAAAGACTTTGAAATTGAGTACCAAGCCCCATAGTAAAAAAAATATGTCCTTTTTTGTTTGTTTTTAACTTCTCTATTGGTTTTATCAGTGACCACGATTTCGCGAATATATCCTTTATTTTATTATGAATTTTCGATATTCCACAAAGTAAGGATTAGGTATTTATGTTACAGGTTGTATAACCGTCCGGCACTGAAGAAATATTAGCACCCAGGCAGCAAGGCATCTTTGTCACTTAAATAAGGTCGACTTTGTTATTCATATTGGTCCATAATTAAAAGCAGCGATTAAAAGTTAAACTTACGTTGAAATTAATGTCGGAAAGAAACAATTTAGGCCATGGATTATTTCCTATATAAGTAAGAGTCATTATAATTTGGCTAGACGTGTTATTATATTTTACATCGTTTAGAATTTCTCAAAAATTAATTGATATTTGATCCAAAATACATTGTTGTTGATTTTAAATTTGAAATTAATGTTGGAAAGAAACAATTTAGGCCATGGATTGTTTCCTATATCAGTAAGAGTCATTATAATTTGGCTTCAGGTGTTATTTTATATTGCATCGCATAAAATTTCTCAAAAATTGATTGATATTTGATCTAAAATACATTGATGTTGATTTTAAATTTTCGCTTCTTTATTTTAACCATTCTTCATCCGACACAAAGATGAGTGGTGTTATGTTATGACTGGTAGTTGTCTTGACATTGTCTAACATTTACCTATATTTAGGGAGTGACAATAATGCTGGCAACATTAGTAACGTACACACAGG
The DNA here is from genome assembly GCA_963921215.1 of Scoparia ambigualis. NCBI lineage: Eukaryota > Metazoa > Arthropoda > Insecta > Lepidoptera > Crambidae > Scoparia > Scoparia ambigualis. The sequence goes on from OY992507.1 coordinate 10,536,489, forward strand.
CGACTATTTTTGTACATGTGTGACAATTTGGCACATCGAAGTTACCTCTATAGTTTATATAGCTCAATGCGACTAGCCACCGAATATCCAAGCTTTTTTCACGTCTTTTAGGGAGTTGCGTTACATAATAATTAAAAAATCTCTTAGTTTTACTAATTTCCTTCCTCACACATCATAGCTAAATGAGTTACACTTTTTTGATAAATTAATACTTTTTTTACATGCTACCTATACAGGTTACACTGTGTTATCTTCTGCAACTTTCGGTTAATTGACCCAAATAATGGGAAAAAGTATGTTTAAGACTGCCTACAATTTTAATGAAACAACTTGAGTTTCTATGGAACTTTGTGTGTCGAATTATCTGCTAAATAGCGTAGCATACGGGCCTATTAATCGGCTGAGTCAACTGCAGACGGCAAAGGTGCGGACGCAAGGGCGATAAATCAGCCGCCCGGTAGCCGCCGAGAGTCGTGTATGTGCTGTCGTGCCCACGGCGACTCACGACTGCGACATGTCGTTGATACCAATTCAAAAGTACGACACGACAGTTGTCAAAGGAACTTCGAAATATTTTGCCGGTCGCCGCTGCGGGTCGTGTATGTGCCGCGCTGTCGTGCCCACTGCGATGCACTTCACTATTTATTTATTTATTTATTAGGTTTACCTGTAATTGTTACACTAATAAATTTATATTTACTAAATAATACAATTAAAACTAAGTGTACAATAGTAAGTCGTTAAACACTGCATGCATTAAATATTAAATTTAAGTGATCACCAGTAATAAGTCGTATAATATAGTAGTAGTAAGCAATTTATAAGATAGTAGTCCCGCATTCAACAATAAAGACTAACCAATATCCAGTTGTTGAAGCTGACATTTAAGCTTAAATAATGATGTGCAAAACATATCCAACTGAGAATTAAATTTATTGTGAAGCCTGCATAGCCTTGGAACCGGGCAGTTTGAGCCTAGTACGGATTTACGAAAGGGGGGAGATAGGAGATCAATGGGATTTCTGGGATACCTAGTTGGTACTCTGAATTTAAATTTTGCTAAAAGATCAGGACAATTAATGTTACCAGTTAGAATTTTAGATAAAAATGAGAAATCTAACATGTTTCTTCTACATTCTAAAGATTTGATTTTAAAATAATTAAGACGATTTGCATATCCCTTAATCTTCTTGGAAATGCCAGAAGAGTATGCTAAATGATATAATAGGCGTTTCTGGACCCGTTCAATTCTAAGACTGTGTACAGAGTAATGAGGGCGCCATACAACACAACAGTACTCAACTAAGCTACGCACAAAAGAATTGAATAGAAAAATTTTGGTTTCTACTTTACGGAATGATTTGGTGTTTCTGATTATAAAACCTAATGATTTTGACGCTTTTTTGATAACTGAATCGATATGGGGGAAAAACGTTAACTTTCGGTCGATAAGGACTCCAAGATCCTTAACAGTATCAACTACGTTTAGGTGCGAGCCATTAATTGAATGCTTTTGTTTTTCGGGTAAAAGTAATTTGCAAACATTTCTTAATGTTAAGTTCCATGGCATTATTTTCACACCAATATAACAGCCTGTCAATGTCACCTTGAAGCAATAGGGCATCACTCATACTGTCTACCGTTCGTGTTAACTTTAAATCATCGGCAAACAGGTAAGGCGTGGAATCACTAAAACAATCAGGCAAGTCGTTGATGAAAATATTATAGAGAACAGGTCCCAAATGTGATCCTTGGGGTACGCTTGAGGTTATCTGGAAGATGTTAGATCTATAACCATTGACTGCAACGTACAAGTACCTGTTGGTTAAGTAAGAACTAAGACATTAAGGAAAAATACCAGTGACGCCATATACTGAAAGCTTTTGAATCAATATGCAGTGTGGAACCTTATCAAACGCCTTACTGAAGTCAGTATATATTGCGTCCACCTGCTTGTTGAAATCTACCGATTCTATAGTATTTTCCACAAATGTCACTAAATTGCTACACGTGGATCTTGCAGAAATAAAGCCATGTTGAAAAGCAGACACATATTTTTTGAAATAACTTTGAATTTTTGGAACTATTAAGACCTCAAAAACTTTACCCAAGGTATGGAGAATGGATATCGGCCTGTAATTACTCACAATGTCTTTAGATTCTGATTTGTGTATCGGAACAATTTTAGCTAGCTTCCATTTTATAGGAAAGATGCCAGTACTAAGTGACAGATAAAAAATTGAACATAACGGAACCGCAAGCTCTTCGGCACACATAGATAGAAAAATAGGGGGTATATTGTCAGAACCCAGACCCTTCGATACGTCTAATGACTTTAGAGAAGTAACAATAGCGTCCATATTGATCTGTAAAGTAGAGAAGGAGTCGGAACTGTTTGCTAATCTATCTAAATATGCAGAGGTATTGACTACACCCGGTGATTTCGTATTTGGAGAATAGACGGATTGAAAATATGACGCAAACATGTTACAAATATCGTTTCCGTTAGTAGTAGAGATCTCACCATTAGACATACTTTTCGGGTAGGCACTAGCTCCATTTCGCTTAGCCTTCATGTATGACCAACAACAGCATGAGAAACATTTTGGTTGCTTCGTTATTTTCTCTTCGATATAGTTAATATACGAGTTATAACATTGTTTTGATATTTTTTCACAACGTTTGCTGCATAGTTGAAGAGCTATTTTATCCATAGGATTTTTATATGTGTAGTATATTTTATTATATTTATTTTTTTCGCGGATGCACCTCTCTAATTTTTTGCAAAACCAAGGCGGTTGAGATCTATTCATATTGGTTATAACAGGAACATACAATTTTACTAATCTACTTATATGCTCGTAAAGTATTTCAAGTACTTGGTTAGGATCTATGATGTCCTTGAATAATTCGTGCCAATTTATTTTTCCTAATTCTGAATTGATATTAATGTAATCAGCTTTGTTAAAATTATATCTAGTTACTTTATTAGGTTTCAGAGTTTTATCGATAATGTATTCAAGGATAATATCGAGGGGAGGATGATGAGGATCTACCTTGCAAAGACCATCTGTTGCTTCTGTTACTTGACAATGATGCTGATCAACAAGAACCAACTCTAAAATCCTATTATTAACATTGCAGACAGTATTACATTGTTTCAGATTATTTAAATGCGTAAAATCTACAAAATCTTAACACAATTTAGGATGCTTAACGGTGGTGTTCAGACCTGTGGCATTGTTCAATCGAATCCAGTCAATACCGCTCATATTGAAATCCCCTATTAAAATAGCGCAGTAGTTTTTTTAATTTCTCTATAACAGAATTTACGTTATTTATGAAGTGTTTTAGAGTTGGTTTTTGCACTGGTGGTGGTAAATAAGTAGCACAAATTGCAATATTAAAATGCGATCCTACATTAATAGTCACCCACAGGTCCTCACAGTCGCTATGCCAATTGCACCTTTCGGAAGCTGTGAACCTCCTGGAAACTGCAATCAACACGCCACCTCCTTCTTTTTTACGATTGAGTTTAGAAATTCGTCTATCTCGCCTAAAGACATTATAATTACTGTCAAAAAGTTCACTGCTAACAACATCTTCGTTTAACCAAGTTTCCGTCAAAACAATTGCATCATATCCAAAGCAACATACATTACGGTAAAAAGTCTCGGTTTTAGATCGCAGACCACGAGTATTTTGGTAAAATATCCTAAGCTTATCGTATTTTACTTCTTATTAACAATATACAATTTGCTTATCTAAATTAATCTTATATTCTAAACTATCCTATTTAATGAGTCCATGTCTCTAATTAGTATATACTCGGTGAAGTCAGTCTGTCTCACGTAGATGCGGCCTCCTCTGACCCAAACGTGTTTGCAGCCTTTTTCTTTTGCCTTGATGCGCGTAGCTGCGTGCAGTGCCTTGTTGGCGAGACTCAAGTGTTCCGTAACGTATATCGGAGATCTTACCCCATCAATTCCCAAGTGTAGCGTATTCAGTTTATCAACCGCAGATTTTGACCTGTTAAAGTTAATTGTGCTTGCCAAAAATGAGTCGCGAAGTCTAGACGTATTAAACTGCACTATTATTGATTTAGGCCGGTTGGTGTTATTGTTGGACTTCATCACTCGTGTACAATGACTGACATCTTCTTTCTTAACCACGTTTTTTACCTTTCCTAAATGCATTACAATATCGATCAGGTTTTCATTTTTTTTCTGGGGAACACATTGTATCTCGAGATTGTTAGTGCGTGTATGTTGCTCCAAATTAAGGCGAGTCGACATATCCTTTAAAATCTTAGACATGACATCATTCTGATCTTGCAATTCCTTAATTCTTTGTTTGTCTTCTTTACTCTCTCTTAAAATATCCTCGTATTGAAGGCTTATAAAACTTACGGAGTCTTTAATGTCTTTAATCACTTCTCGCATAGGGTTTAATTCTGTGCTCAACATAATCCTCATGGTCGATGCAAACTTTTCCAGTAAAGATTCTGTTTGATTCTCCACTACCTCTTGTATTATAGTACGTACTCCACTTTCCGTAATAGGTACCAAAGCCGGATCAGGTGGAGATTGTAATGCTGGTCTCTTGCTGCTGCACCGTTATGTTCTGATTAAACCGAACAGGGGTATTGTCGCCTTTCTTTCCCTTAGGCGTCTTCGAACAGCATACAGGACACTTCCGAGAAGATGGATCACAGGACAGGTCCAAGGTCAGACATTTATGATGAAAACCTTTCTTACAGCTATTACATTTTATAAACTTCTCGCTCTTGTCATTCAATTGACAACAGCCCCATTCCGTTACGATATCTTCCATAGTTTGCTTGCTTGTTGACTTTTTCCCAGACATCAGACAAATAAATATCTAAGTAAGTAACTTTCTTAATTCTGCGTGAAACGGAAAACAGTTTTCCAAGCAGCAATGTACATCGAAGTGTGACCAGCGTTGTACATCGAAGTTTGAGCCAGTATGTTGGTGTTGGTAGTAATGTAAGTAGTGGCTATGTTCACTCTTGAATTGCTTAACCTCAACTGAATTCCACTCAATGTTTTCAACTCACAACACAACAGTCCGGGTGTTTTTCGCTTGGTGTAAAAGCTTTCCTTCACTATTTCACACTCCGTTCACGATTCCGCCTTCGATTAGTGGAACACCACTCGCGTGTTATAATTTATTTTATGAGCGCCATTAGCAAGACGTCCTACTACGGCCGGTGTTGCCAGTTGACTATCACGACATGTCGTCGATACTAATTCAAAAGTACGACGCTTTAGTGCTGTGCTGGTCACGCATCTCAAAATTGGAAAATCTGCCCGACACTGGCCAAAAATCTGCCAAAATCAGCCCGTTCCAAATTTCTAATTAAAATTGAAATTACTATCTAAAAAAAAAGCTCGTCGCACACCTTCTTGTTTACATCTATTCTGATTGTAATTGAAATAACTATCTAAAAAAAAAGGTCGCCGGCAACATTTCCTTGAAATCTGCCAAATAGTGCCACTTTTTTGAATTACAATTTAACATTATTAAAATGATTGTCTTAGGGTGTTACCAGACCAATCGATCGATCGTGGATCGACGGCATCGATCAACATCGATCGATGTTGATCGACCTGTCTGGTAGCTTTAATCGATCGACGGATACCGTTTGACTAACCAATCGATCGACGACGGTCGGTTTACGTCGATCGATAGGTGTGGTAGCTTTAATCGATCGACGGATACCGTTCGTCTAACCCATCGATCGACGTTGATCGATTAACCCCGGCTATATTCCATCAGTTTCTTCCGAAACGCATGCAGAAGAGGACTCGTTGTTCTTGGCCAGTACGATGTTGCTCGTACTATTATTACGGAGACGCAAACGCAGAAGAATCTGATTGCGGCCGTTTTTTAAAGCCAAAGATCGCTTATTTTATCCAATGACATTTTAAGCAGCGGTTTTTTTTGCGTAGCGATTGTCATGAATTTCGAGGTTATTTTTTTATTAGACAACAGAAAACTAGCTCCATTCAAAAATATCTTGGGGGAGGAAGGGACGGGGATGGAGGGGGTACGGTAATGGTAACTTAGTAGAATATTTGTTTTTTTTTTTCTAAAAATAACCTAACATAACCTCAAAATAAAAATATCTTAGAACTATATATTTCCGCACTTTGGATCCCCCCTCCCATCCCCTCCCCTCCCGTCCCTCCCCCTCACTCTCCCCGTCCCCTCCCGTCTCCTCCCCGTCCCCTCCCGTCCCCTCCCCCTCCCCTCCCGCCCCTCCCCTGACTCTCCCCCTCCCCGCCCCCCTTCCCTTCCCCCTCCTTTCCCCTTCTCCCCTTTTTCGGTGTTGCTTAATCTTAAATTTATAAAAAAAGTGGTGCGGCCGGCGCGTCTAATAAAACAGCTCGATCTGACACCCAATCCATTCTACCGGTTGATTCTCGATCGACATCGATCAATTGGTCTGGTAGAAACTATCGATCGACGTCGACTAATCCATTTTACCATCGATCGATAGGCCTGGTAGACACTATCGATCGACGTCGACTAATCCATTCTACCATCGATAGATGCCGCCGATCGACGATCGATCGATTGGTCCGGTAACACCCTTAAAAAAAGCTAGTCGCAACATTTTCTTGAAATCTGCCAAATTCTGCCACTTTTTTGAATCGTCAGCATAGTCTGCCACAGTTCAAATTTGAGTGCCAAATCTGCCCAAATGGCTGAAATCTGCCACAAATGGTCACCCTGGGCACGACAGTGCTGTGCTCGTAGCGGCTCATTAATAGAATGCTACCTCCCTATCTCTTTCCTTGGGTGTCGTAAAAGGCGACTAACGGACTAAAGACTGCACATAAGTACATCCAACAGCATAAAGCGGCGATGGGCTCACCACCTGTCACGCTGAGCTCATGTGCAGTTATCATTTGGTAAAACGTGGACTGTGGCAAGGGTTGCGACTTTTTCTAGGACAAATAAAGTATTTTTTCATTTAGTTAGAACAAAAATAAAGTACATAGCATAAAAAAGAGTACCGTAGAACGAGGCGGGGCTATTTGGTAAAAAAGTGGGACAAAATTTGAATATTTATTTTTTCTTTAATTTTTAACAGACAAAGAAGTATGTGTTGCCTAATTTAGATATAACTCTATAAAAATACAAAAATAAAAACACGGAATGAACAAACAGTAAGGTTTATTTTAAAAAAGAAGGTGCCTTTCCAAATAATCCCCAGGGTGGGGTTATTTGGTATGAATAAAAAGTGACATAGAAAATATCTTTATAAACCGTTTTTATTTCAATATAAACACAGACGGCAATATTTCGTAACATACATTTAAAAATTTACAAATAATGCAAAAGGCAACACTAAATAATTAACATTTTTACTTATACATTAATTTGGAACACAAAAAAAAGGGCAACCCCATGTCATGGATTTGGAGTTCAGGTCCCCTATGCATATCCAGACCTGGGTCGATGCCAAGCGTCTTAGGTCCACGCACAGGTTCCGAAGAAAATCCTAAGAGAGCTATTTCCCCCAGGCGCACGCCACAAATCCCGAACCCCTCTTATTCATTGAGAGGGGAAGGGAGTGGACAGCGCCCGTAGGGGTTCCAATGGCGATTGTATTGGTCGTGTCCACAGTCCAATTTGGGCTGGATGACACAGCGGCAACCATAGCGTGCAAACCCCACTCCATAATGTGCTGCACTAAGAGGTCTTGTGAAGCTCCGGAGTGGTTAAAATTAGTCTAGAGGAAGTTGAGATGGGGCGTACTTAACATTAAGTTTCTTGCAACTCAACCTCCTTGGGCAAAAGCCATGGCGCCCTTGAAGTAGCCCTTGTCCAAGGAACTGGTGGGGGAGCAGATCCATCCCCCCATGATATGCCCAGAGGGCAATTTAGCAGCGGCGCAGACTGCGCACCTCATGTCCGCGACACTTTGTGGCTATTTTGACAGCAATTGTAGCGTATCAGTGCGGTCAACTTCGACTGGGCACTGCTGCCGAGTGTGCCCGAGTCTTCATTGCCTGTTCCCTGACTTTTTTTTTTAATTTTTTTTTTTATACCAAGCCCGGCAAATGACCCCACTCCACCTGATGTTAAGTGGAAATGAGGTCCAGGCGCGAGGACAACTGGTGCAGCGTAAGAGACGTAGCATCAGTCATCCTCACTCTGCCGGCCCACAAAGTGCTTCTTCACGCCTCGTTTGAAGGACCCTAACTGACTAACCTTTCATGTCATGAGATGGTAGTATTTTTTTTAATTATGAGCGGCCACCACATTCCTTCATCATCATCAGCATATAAACGTCTCACAGCTGGGCACAGGCCTCCTACGTGAACACAAGTACGTGGAGATATTGGGCTATAACTAACCACGCTGGCCCAATGCGGGTTGGTGGGTTGACACACCTTCAAGTAATACATAAAAAAGTTGCCCATATAATTTTTAAATGTCATCGTTTATTTTGACAACTTATTTCATTTTGTATACAAAAGCTAACTGCTCAACGTCAAATAATCTTACTTGCATGGGCTAAGGCGGTAATCCCCGGCGGGCTCGCGTGCGTCTCGATATTGCTAAGTTTCGCCTAATATATAATTGGGACCAAATCCCTATTGGAACCCAGGAAGGGACCCCGCGTGCTCGGGCCAAATTAATGAAATTAACCGACACAAGGTAAATTGTAAGCGAATATACTAAGAAAATAAGGGAGCTGAATGTCAACGTTAATAAAATGTCGTGTGTGAATAAAGATTATTGCTTTAATAATAACATCGTACCTACTCCGGACACACACACACTTGAGGGCTCAATTCGGGTTCTATGCGATATTTAGTTTTTTTTTTTATATTTCGAATATGACAAAAAATTTAAAAAAATCGTTAAAAATCAAATAAATGCTATAGCTAGCTGAAAAAATGCTTTTTCAGCTAGCTTATTTCGTCCCACAGTTATTCGAAGACATTCTCTAAAGCCTTCCATACGTTTTGATACTTCGCAACTTCCCACCATCGCGCATCGGTTGCTTTATGCGATTATCGCGGTAACGCAAGATTGGCTGACCGTGTCATAAAAAAACTACTGCATACATAATAATAATTAAAAAAACATAAATAGCATAAACAAAGAGTTTAGACAACACACATCCATCTATGTGTTATTGCAGTGAATACAACAAAGACTAGCTATCAACTTTTTTATTCGAATTCTAATAACAAATCCTGCTAATTAATTCCAAATTTGAAATCCGAAGACAAACGACTGACGATTCAAAATGACATAATAACCCAAATTGAGCGGCAACTAGCTGCTTTAGGTTGATTATACGGGCGTGATTCCCGGCGCACCTCACCGCGGTATCGATCGCGCGGAGCGACAGAAAACTTTCTAGACAGCTTTTATATGCACCGACTCTTTACCCTGTAAGTATACAGCCGGCGCTCGATCAAGTGCGCAGCTTCTGCGTGTTGCCTAATTTGGGTGTAATTATTTGCCAATATTCATTATTCTGTACCTTACCTTAGAATAATCTATGCTCTAAGATTGTGACATACACTTTTAAACTTTCGCATTCCGTTATTCACTAATATTGAGCGGCGTTACTTGCGTTTTTGTTAAAATATCTGTGTATTCTGTATATTCGATAATTTTAGTATGAATATAAAAAATAATAAATTATGACGAAAATAATGTTTTGCTGTGCTAAGGAATTCGATAAGTAGGTATCTACTATAGGTTTTGAAAATCTAAAAAATACTTTGTCTTTGGCAATGTTATTAGCTGAACACGATCCTGTAAAGCTATAGCTAGTCCCTTTAATTATGTAATAGTCAAAGAGCTATTCCATGAAAAATTATGTTATAGGACATATTTGTACGCCAGTAGACGTAAAGTAGTCAAATCTTATGAAAAACCAAAACGATAGAGCTTATGGACTTCCGAATTTTATATTCATGTTTATAAATGGATTTAGTCAGTTATGATGAGGATATATTAAAGCATATATTATATTTAATTGTATAAGCATAAGCTAATTATATTATATTTAATTTGATTCTTCGTACAATAATAATAATTTTGTAAATATTGGTCAGTATACAAATTATGTTTAATAATTTTATATTAGCAATATTCAGATCCAATTCAACTATAAGGGTTTATAAAAATAACTGGCTTAGTTAGAGTTAACAAAGATAAAAATATTTGTTTTGTAACATGCAAGGTATAGAGTTGATTGAGAAAGAGATACGAGAGGTACCTTCACCATGCCATTTTACTCGACTACCTTACTTGGCAGGTACACTGCCGTGCCCCCAGACAATTTGCCTGCAGATGAAACATGCCAGCATTAAACTTATGGGCCAGATCAATTTTTGGTGTTTGTTTTTCGTTGTTATGACGTCACTAGTGATGGTTCTGACAGGGCTGCATCCGACGGGTGATGGGGGTAGGCCCGCGTTGAATAACGTACGGAACACGTTGATCTCGAGATCGAATCCTGTTGTCTGTTGTGACGTCACTAATAAACTTACCTACCGAGTTCAGGGCAGCACTCCTCGGTAATGTTTTATTTCGCGATTTTGTTTTATGGAAATAATACTTTTGTGAGACCATTTAAAATTACAAACCAAGTTGAATTAAAAAATAATTTCAGTTAAAAATTATCAATAATTAAATAAAAACAAAAAAGACCCCATTTCAGCATATTTTTCAGTATGTACACCGGCGCAGCCATGTAAGCCTGCTAATAAGTACTTAGATCTGTAAGTTTGCGAATGTTTGTTTTTTTACTTGTATACTTAAATACAGTATGTAGCTGCTCTTTCGTAGACTAAAAAAAGTAATAAAAATGTCGTACATAAAATCCTACCTGTAAAATTCTGCGATGTAGTCGTAGGACGGGGAAAAGTGCAAAATTATGCAAAGTAAGTACGAACACATTTTTAGAAACGCTTCTCTTATTATATATATATCTTGTAAAATTATAAGACTTACAGATAATGAAAACCCTGAAATAAACAGATATCGGCGTATGGTGTACCGGGTTGCGCGTTTGGGTTGCGATCTTGAAAGTTAAGCAACCTTCGTAATACTTGTACAATGGTGCTCAAGAAACTATTTCTGTTTTTTAAAAGTTGTAACTTAAATAACAACATAAAACCGAAAAAAAGCCATTATCAATTATCTTCTTCTTCTTTCAGTACAAGGTTTTCTAAATCTGGACAAGAAACAGCTTTTGCCGATTTTTTAGTAACCACTTCTTGGTAATTAATATTATCCACCGTAGATAGATTTTTTTTAGTAGAAAGATTTATTGATATAGGTAGTTTTCCCACCGCCGACAATAAACGAGAAGCGAGTCGAGCTAGAATTAGAAACGAGTTGGGGGGTGTGTATATAGTTCCGATAGTTTTGTCGCTGGGCTATGAGCGCCGCTGACGCTGGTTGGTCTCTCGGCGTGAGTTCTGAGCAAGTGTATAAGTATCGCTAAGCGAGAATTATCTTTGAAAGCTCTTGTCGCTCAGCGACGAACTACTGGAGCGAGTCCTCGCCGGCGGTGTGAACAGTCAGCGATCAACTATTTATATATGCATCTCTTTTGTTTATACGGAATATATATCTATTGTACGTTTCTTGAGCGAGACAATAGCCGATCGTTAGTCGTTTATAGAGACGTTGGAAATGAAAAAAATACCGATATATCGATACATCGATATTTTAAAAAATATCAATATCGGGCTCTATATATCACGAAAAAAATATCGATATATCGATATATCGATATTTTTTGTTCAATATATTGATATTTTTAGGCGATATTTTTAAATATTGGATTCAATTGCAAATATTTATGTGTTGAAGAATCGGTTTCCTACCTTCAGTTACCTGCATAAATCCCTGTTATAGGTTTCCTGCCTTTAATAAAAAAAAGCAAAATACAGTCTGTATACTGACTGACCCACTGTAGGGCAAAAACCTGCATATTTAAATCAAGCTATCGCTGAAATTGATGAGTAAGATCACACTGAAATTGTTATCCTGTTGTAATGAAAATCGTTTAAAAAGTGTCTTAAGCCACCACTCCCTCAATCAAAGTAAGAAGTATAAATCTGTTGTTAGGAACCGCCATATTTACCGTAAAAGCCACTCTCTCTGACGGCACGGAGGAAGCCGTAGGTGTTAAATATTTCCGTTGCGTATACGTAGCACACATGCACACATGACATGAAGTAGATTGAAGCAACGCACTGACAGTAACAGTTACACACTCACTATCACAGATTACATCAATGGAATTCAGCAACAATAAGTTTTTTCTATTTTTACGGCTTTGAATTCTAGCGAGTTAAAATGTTAGATCGTGATGCGATGATAATAAATAAAAAAATATCGATTTTGATACGAATTTCGATATTGCTTAATTTGTATCGATGTATCGATATATCGAAAGAAAAAATATCGCCTAAAAATATCAATATATTGAACAAAAAATATCGATATATCGATGTATCGATATTTTTTCAACAAGACTAGTCGTTTACTCGCCGTTGGTGGGACAACTGCCTTAGGGCCGATTTTTCAATCCTCGGATAAAACTTATCCACGATCAACTTAACACTAAAAAAAGACGTGACATGAAAGTTAATTTTCAAAATGGTTGTATAATACTTTGTGAATAAGTTTCAACTGACAATTGAAAAACTATTACATACATACCTACATACATACATATAATCACGACTATTATCCCCGAAGGATTAGTCAGAGACTAGGCAATGAGGACCGCAAAAGCTTCTTCTGCCATAGTCTACTTTTCATCAAATAGCGACTGCACATGTAGTCATAAAAAACTAATAGTCTAGTAAAATTGTCATTTGATTTCGATCACACCTGTAAGCTGTATTATATCTACATATATCTTATAAATCTATACATTATCCGATGTATTAGTACCAATCACTCGAATAGGGGGCATGGTGATCACGATCCCATGTGGGGTAAGTCTAATCAGCTATGAAAATTAGTTTCCGCTGTACCATCTTCTGCTTTATACAGCTAATGTGAAATTTAATTGCCCTTTCTAAATATTGCCCCAGTGATACTGATGTTTAATTTGCTCGATTGCGCGGCTGATGGATTCCTGCTTTATGTTACAGTTAATTTGATATGACATACCTTTACATGTAACTTTCTATCAAAAGGATAGAAAGTAATAGTCTTTCCAAATAACAATATCTAATAGACGACTTACTTCAGCTGGCACTCGAACCCAAAATCTTTCGTTATCCAGGCGTAAACTTGCTCAGTTGGAAGAGCTCTTTTTAGGGTTCGTAACTCAAAAGGAAAAAACGGAACCCTTATAGGATCACTTTGTTGTCCGTCTGTCTGTCTGTCAACAAAACCCTTTATCTCGGGAACTCGTGAAGGTATCGAGTTGAAATTAAAACATTGGCACACGCTTAAACAGATTTTAAATTATTTTTATGATGTACAGTTTTTGATTTATGACGAAGAATGAAAAAAGACCTCTTTCCTTTTTTCTATGTATAAGTAGGTACGTAATAATTTACAAATTTGTACGGAACCCTCGGTGAGCGAGTCCGACCGCACTTGTCCGATTTTTGTAAGTAGTAGAGTTAAGTCACCCAACATATGGCCGAGTGGCTAAGCGCTCGGCCCGATAACCAGAGGTTCAGGGTTTGATTCTCAGGTCGGGCAATGTGTGCACTACCTACTATACTAACGTGGTACAATCTTATTGTATTCTAAAGCAACGGTAACTGAACAACCCCGTTGATATCCTACGCACTAGCGTCATAATAGGAATGTCTCCATGTCTAACTCTGTCGCGTAGCGGTGAAAGAATACTACCACTCCCTCTCTTCCCTTGCGTGTCGTAAAAAGGCGACTAACGGACTAAAGACTGCAGATAGATCCAATAGCATAGAGCGGCGATAGGCTCACCACCTGTCACGTTGAGCACACGCGTAGTCGTTATTTGGTGAAAAGTGGACTATAGCAGAGGACTGCTTTTGCGGTCCTCATTGCCTGGTCTCTAACTAACCCTTTGGGGATAATGGTCGTGATTATAATAATAATAATATTTTTTCTTAAGATGTATATTTAATAAAGAGAAAAAACTTGAGAGACACCCGGATGGAACGAAGTTCCTTTCGATTAATTAGTGAAGGAATTGTAATAAAATTTTATTTAAGTTATAATAATATTTTTTATTATTATTAACAAATATAATGTTATATAAACTTAATCAGTAGGCTCAATTTTCGTAATAATTGGCTTGTGGTAACTGAAGTGGGAAACATATGTTTGGGATTCTATTTTACTTCGTAAACACAACAGCGTATAGGTTAGAACACGCACGGCTTGCTAAACACATACGTTCTGATATTGTAATATTAAAATATGATTTGAGGGGACTACGAAACATCGTTTTTCTGTGTTGTCGTGCGGTCACACGCCACGCCGCGGCTGATGGCAATCAAAAAAGCTTTGTTCCAAATTACAAGTAGATAATAAAAATAAAGTTAACAAAAAAAGTGTAAGTATTTATTTAAATGTGTGTGTACCTTTAACTGTGTTCTTAATAATATACAACTAAAAAATAAAAAAATTATGATGAACAAAAAATCAACTCGTGGTAGGATTTGATCTCAGGATCCACGGCGCTCATACGGGTGAGTCCGATGCTCGAACCACTACGTCAACCAGGCGATAAGTTGAGTGACGAAATAAAGATTTACGTTTGCCGCACAGCTTACTAGCAAAAAGTGTCGTGACAACTTTTCGTAAGAATTTTTTCCGTCTAGCCCCCTTTCACAACGCGCGTTAAGGAACTTCGTTCCATAATAATTTTATTTATTCAAGCGACAAGAACTCATAGGGTTAGTAACATGTTAGTACGTACATACTATAATTTAAATTCAATTAAATGAAGCCTGACATAATATTATTATTAAAATAAATTAAATTAATACAATAGCAATTAGTAAGAATTAATACAATTTGTATTATTAAAAGATTAAAATTTTTACATGAGCATGACAATATAGGTAATTTATGTTAAGACAAACAGAATACAATTTCACTAGGAATACAATTATTTGTATGTATGTAAATATATCTAACTAGACTACCTAAAAATAAAGACAACTAGATTATCTAAAAGTAAAAGAGCTCGGCTCGGCTTAACCCTGACGTGGAAGTCACTACGTCCATGCACATGATAACCGTCGCAACATCGCAAGTGATATTTCGCGAGCCGTCTTGCCAATCCATCAGCCAATTAGCCTCGCGATCAATCATCCCGCCGATCACTCCCTAGACCACGCACTTACATGATTTTTTTCCCCACTCTCTTGTAGCCGGCCCGCTCTGGGGAGTTTTTAATCACTTGCGCGAATGCGTAGTTGAAACGTTGGTAATGCGATGTTTTGTTTTTTTTTGACTGTATATTTATTTTCTATGCGAATCTAACGTTAAAATTAACGAAAATATTGGATTCAATTGCAAATATTTATGTGTTGAAGAATCGGTTTCCTACCTTCAGTTACCTGCATAAATCCCTGTTATAGGTTTCCTGCCTTCAATAAAAAAAAGCAAAATACAGTCTGTATACTGACTGAACCACTGTAGGGCAAAAACCTGCATAACTGAAATCAAGCTATCGCTGAAATTGATGAGTAAGATCACACTGAAATTGTTATCCTGTTGTAATGAAAATCGTTTAAAAAGTGTCTTAAGCCACCACTCCCTCAATCAAAGTAAGAAGTATAAATCCAACAAAACGGCACTGTAAAAAGATGAACAATAATTCTTTTTTATTACGCGCTAAAGTGGGAATCTCATTGTCGGCGAGGAAATAAATAATATCAGGAAGGAAAGTGAAAAGGGAAATAACACAACATAAAATATTAAGATTCACCCAAGGATTGGCATCATTCTGCGGTCGCCACGGATTTCTTTGTAGGGGGCGAAATACCTACCTACATCTTTGAATGTTAATGTTATTTGCATATCCGAACAGTCATGAAATAAATCAGCCGAGACGGACAGTGGGGACGGCTATTCATTATGCTCTCTTTGTCTACGCAAGTAGCAATTAATGTAAAAAATATAACTTTGAATTCTCTTTCTTATCTCTCTTGTATTTTTCTTCATAAAAATTCAATTCGCTTCGCTGCGCAGTGAACAGTTATCGTCAAGAACAAAATAGAGTCAATAAGATTCAACACATTTCGTTTCGAGATCCCCGAAATAAAGTCTAAATCACTGTTTCCATTTGGATGTCCCCGTGGCGCGAGGTGAGCCCCCACGCGATAATGTTAAGATCTGGCATCAAATTGCTGTGCATTGTGCTTCAAACGCGAGAAAAACGGAGAAAGTGTTAGGGCAGCATTTACATAAGTCGAGACAGAGGGGCCTCTCAATACACGCAAAAATATTCAGGGCCGAGGTGATGAGAGCCCTCCGGGCGACTTCCATGCGTGGCCTTTATGATGGGGAAAATATTTACAGTCGACGCGAAAACGTAATATTTATGAAGCGGCTGGAAACAGCGCAGCCGTTTACGGGAGCTCACCGCGCAACCCGAGATGTTGCGGGTATTGTTTCACGTAGCGACGTTTTATATTGTGAGTTAGTGTTGTGATTTATTCGCTTTTTTACGTACGAAGACGAAGCTCGACTTTAAAAAACTGTACAGCATGATTTAGTAGGTAGATAGATTCGGTGTGCATCACAACAGGTTTGTTTACAAACCGACCACGCTATATCGATTGCAGGCGGGAAAGTTTCTATGAATTAACCGTCAAACAAGTAAAGAAGAACAATGAAAAAACAAACTCGTCAAACAAAAATCGATGACAATCTGGGGCAAAAACTTCGTGGAACTCCGCCGGCAAAAAGATTTATATACTTATAAAAAAGTGAGGCGGGAAGGGAACTTTTCGAAAAACTTTAAATTGCGACCTTGAACCGGGAGAAGTTTGTTTCAGATTACTATTAGTGCAGTGGAAGTGTGGAACTTTTTAATCGGGGAAAGGGTTATGTGCGGGCGCGTCATTAGCCGGAGACGAGTGTGATGGGGATATTTTTGTGGGGCAAACCCCCATCTTCGGGCTGGGAGCGCATCGATCGCGCAGCAGCCGCGAAAGTTTTGGGTCCGCTTTAATGAAACAATTCAGGCGAGCTACCCTGCCGAATTTGGGTCATTGTGCATAACACGTATAGCGTAAGCACTTGTGTACGCATCGTAAGCAATTGTTTTCGTACAGTTTGAACAGCGCTCGTTGCATTGGTTAAAGTTTTTAGTGAAATCGTTTACTGTCTGTAGAAATTACGTAGACAAAAAAGTGGTCTGTGTTGATTAATTTTATATTTTTAAAATTATTTAGCACTTTACGGGCCAGGGTTAATAAACATAATATCCTAGGGTGCTTCTCAACTTCAGGAAGAACAAGCTTAAAAATTATTTTTTTTATTGTACAATGTGTAAGCGCTTGGCCTTCATCTCACCTGATGGAAATTGACGTTATGGCCGAAGGTGGAAGTGCGCTACACCCGGAATCCTCCACCACTGAGGAACTGGCTATCTTGTCTCTAACTGTCGGAACACAACAATGCTATAAACAGCGTTGTTATGGCGACAGACTTAGATAAGATGGTGGTAGCTAGCCAGGCGGAATTAAGAAGAAACACTACGTCGACGTGGCATGCAAAATTCTCATACAAAACACTGAAAAACGACATTTCGTAGTCCCCTATTTCCTCCTTCAGAACTGGACCAATTTTTATTACTTTTTCAGCATCGGTTAAAGAAAGAGATTTTCTATGTCTGTATGTTTGATTTTTATGCATAAGCCATTTATTTAATAACCAGAAGCCTTCAAAATTTAGCGAAATCACTTCGTTTTAAGGCGTCTTTAGAAACATTAAGTGGCTTGTGTAAAAAAAAATTAAATTGGTCTAGTTCTGAAGGAGGAAACAGGGGACTACGAAACGTCGTTTTTCTGTGTTTTGTATGAGAATTTTGTATGCCACTTCGATGTAGTGTTTCTTCTTAACAGTCCTACCACCAACCAAACTGAGCACACCAAGATGTACCCTAGCTGGGAATCGAACCCGGGACCTCTGGGTCTGAGACCGGTAGCATAGCCACTAGACCACAGAGGCGGTTAAAATGTCGGAAAGGGTCTTACTTCAATTTCTGTGCTATATAAGATGAAAGCTTATTGTACTCTATTGACCTGCTGACTGTTGAGACTCAAAAGTTTTTAAATTAAAATTTAAAACAATAATCTTAGGGGTAAGGCACCTATATGAAAGGATTAAATAAATATTAGTATTATCTCAACTGTTTGCAAATACGATATTTCACACCTTTAAAAGACAATCATTGGGAGCAACAATTTTATTTACCCAAAGAGATAATCGTAAAAAAGTGTCGATCCGATAGTCATCCTTGAGAGGTGAAAAACTCTGAATTGCCTTGTAAAACAATGCGCCTCCATTTCCATCTAAAAGGCGTTTAAAAAGTACGGCTCGTCTATTGCGACATCTTCCTTTATTAACTGTTAACTAGGAGCGGGTGTTTATGTAAATTGTTATTGTCTTTTTAAGAAAAACCTCGTCTGACACGTCGAGAGGCCTCGTTATTACCGGGATCACTGGCCCGCCCGGTCACAATGGGATTTTGAAGGTAAATAAGTCTTTAAAAGAGGAATAAGTAAATTAGAAGCGACAAGATAGGAATCTCCCCTATTTTTTCGAAGGGGCCAAAAAGGCGATCGCCTTAGCAATGGAGACGGTGTTGGGGAAGTGTGGAGACAGCTTTTTTATAATAGTCAATACTTAAAAATATTTTACTTATTCGTAATGAAAATCTTTGAATATGTATAACAGCAGTAAAAAAGCCTTACGTAAAAAAATGCCACGATCTTTTAAAAATAAAGGGTTTTAATCAGCTTTTAAGGTATTTATTAAAATAAATAGTGAGTATTTGTTAAAGCACTTGAAATGACGCAAAACATAGATTATGTATGGCGAATGAATGTAGTAAGTAGTAGTATAAGTTATTTTTTATATTCCTTATGTAATAATGCTTTAAGTACTTGTATTAATAATATGCGATAAAGGCCCA
Source organism: Scoparia ambigualis (assembly GCA_963921215.1). Taxonomy (NCBI): domain Eukaryota; kingdom Metazoa; phylum Arthropoda; class Insecta; order Lepidoptera; family Crambidae; genus Scoparia; species Scoparia ambigualis. Next base: position 10,555,666 of record OY992507.1, read on the forward strand.
ATACGTCAACGATGTGAAAACAATTGGTTTAAAATTCAACAGTCCATTTCCGCCATATTATCTAAAAAAAAGTCTTTTAAGGGTGAATGCGGCGACACTCTCGGCCGGTATCATAACAGCTGCTCCGATACCTCCTTATTAAGCCATCGACCACCTAAACGAAACTCTTAATAAAAGCAGTCCACTTTCAACTTTACTGCTTTAATGTTAAGAACCACTTCAACGAACGCGATCAAAGCGCTCTCCTTGACATTATATCTATGTTTTAAAAATTATAATCTGATGGATTGTGAGGGAAGTATAAAAAGTAATTTCAGCGAAAATGTAAATATCATTAAACGACAAAATTGAGTATTATATTTAAAAAGAAAAATGTGCATACGAAGTATGACAATGTTTTCGACGAGTTACGGTAATGAATTAATGTTTTATATTTTAGCGTTTTATTAACGCTTAAATAAACTTAAGTAAAATTTTAAACACTGAAAAAAGACGACAACCTCAGGCGGGAATCGAACCACGCACAGCCCGGAATGCGGAAGGTGCGTGGTTCGATTCCCGCCTGAGGTTGGCGTCTTTTTTCAGTGTTTAAAATTTTAAATTTTTTTACGGTAATGAAGTTGAATTGGTGAATACAAAGTAATTAAATGTGAAACTCAACATATAAATGAGTTAACATGGTAGATGTTCGCTATTAATAAGTCACGATAATTTCTTTACAGTACAAATTGACTTCATCCTCGCAAACGACGATTTGGGTCCGAATTAGCCTCGTTTGCCGAAGGGCCTGTCTGACACTGACAGCTGTCAAAATATTCCCATCCGAGCAGAATTAATTTTGAGAAAATTCTCAAATTAGATAGGTAGATCTATGCTGCGCACAATCGCGTCGTTGTTTTGCCGATGTTGATTTTGCTTGTTAGTAGTGGTTTTTGTTTATGAATTATAAGCCGATGCGATTATAGAAGTGATTGATTAAACTACAAGTATAATATTATTATGACCTAAATGATTGTTATGGTAAACAAAACTTTTAAGTACGTAGGTACAAGACAGTAGCTAAAATCGTATCACTTCTTTTTGAAGATCATAGGTGGATACTTATATTTAAATCAGCTCAATATTGGCTTAAGGGTCTTCTAAAAGATATTCCAAGCAGAAAAAAACAACACTACATTATTATAATGCCTATTTGTGAGCATACACTTTTAAAGAATAATAGTGTTTTTTCAACTATTGTGATAAAAATACCATAACCTCTCGACTGTGACTATATTATTAAAGTAATAAAATAATAGCGCGTAGTACAAACATTGGCGACCTGTATCATAGATAACAACACTCATTTTAGAAACAGTTGCTTCCTACTTTGAATATTTTAAAAGATAGATTAAAATATATCAAATTGTATAATTATCTTGACAGACAATCTAAACGCGTCTCGCTAAAACCTGTTCAAGGTAATTCACAAATTTCCCTTAACAGTTCCCACAAGACACGAGCCGTCTAAAAATGATCTTGCGAAGTATACGGCTCGTTTGCCTCGAGGCATCAAATCGAGAGCTGCGCGGTATGCAAATGTTATGGACAACAAAAAAAAAGTTAATGTCAATGATAAGTGCGACCTCTGGGGGCCGATCATTTCCAGCGGATTTTTTTGCGAACGCTACTCATTTGGGAAGACTCCTTGTTTGCACACTGCCATTGTGTTGCCCTCTTTAATTTACTTTTCAAGTTGTTTATAGTCAACACTTGATAAAGACCAATTGTTGGGACGGCTATCAACTTTAACAACTAGGCGTGTTTACTTTGACTTTGTGAAAAATATCAACTTGTTTACGTAAGTAGGTATGCGAAAATTGTATGAATCTGAGAACTTTAGTTGGACGATTACATATTTAACGAATGTATAATTTACTCCCTAAAACAGAAAATTACATGTGGTACTAAGGTGGCCAGTATGTTTCTTATTCTCATTTTGTACCAAAAGGTTATACAAAAAAGAAATAAGAATAAAAGTTATACAAAAAAAAATAAGTACATAAAAATTCTAACAACGATACAATTTTACCAAATTGAAGCTGGAATTCGTACGCAATTGGCCCCTAGAGATTTGGAATGAGCGCAAAAAGCGCTTAACCCGAGGTGGAATTAGAAATAGGTCCCCTAGACCGCGGATACCATTAGAACGGCGATAGTGCAGGTGTCTCGCTTATGGCAAGCCAATGAACTCACATTTTGGTTGTATTTCAAGTGAATGCAAAGTTTTATGCAGACGTTGCGTAAGAGGTCGTCTGTAACAATTAAAGGTTTGTAGGAATGAGCAATATGTAGAAAATCAAATAAGTGTATCCAAGTAAGTGTTAGTTACTTGGTGGTATACTCAACACAACCTGTCTGGATAGCTTTTAACTTCTATTTATTTCTGTAAACAAGCAGCTATGTGCTGCAATGCAGCTCTCCGGTTTGAGGGATAAGAGATTTATATGAGTAATAAATAATAGGTAACCTACTTGAGGGTTGTAAACACGCGAGTAATACTTTTTTTTAGTTTTACCTGGGAAACAGAAAAACAGTAGTTCAGGATTTTTTTTATTTCGTTTCGTAAGTAAGTTTACGTATGTAAGTATGTTTAGTACCTACTTATTCTGATATTAGGTATATTGTAAAATAAGTTTTTCAATAAAGATTTTGTTTGTTTTAGTTGTTATTCTTGATGAAAGATCGTCTTTGCCTTCTATTTTGCAGATCAATGCCCTGCCACCAAGATATGAAAAAGCAAGTCGCTAATTATCAAATCATAACTCACGTCTTCTGTCCAATTTCCATATTCACATCACCACACAATATCTACGTACGTACTAGTAATATCTACGGATTTAATATCTCCGCCATAATTGAAGCGGGCGTTCTTCCGAAGCCATTACTAGGTGCATCTCGGCCCTGGAGGTAATGAATCCGCATTATAAATGCAACGAGGCATCGCTCGCGAACAGCGCCGGTGCCGTCGCGAAGAATTAATTCATTTGCATGTAAAACTTCACCTACGCGCGGGTAAGACGGTGGCGAGGGCTGTTACCTTACTTGCGGATGGATATTGGAGCAGACAACGCTCCCAGGGATTTTGCCGCTCCATTAAGATAAGGGCAACTTATCTTTCAAAAGTATTTAGTCTGTTAAGATTATTTTTCATTATACTCTCTCGACATGCAACGTGTACGAGACCTACGTATAATTAATTGGTGATAAGCGATCACCGCAGACATTTGAAGCTTACAATAATGGGTATAACTCGAGAGTTACGTAATATTGGGTCTTTGTTTTTTACTGGATCCTTTGAAGACCTTTGAATCAGAAAGCAGCAATGCAATAGTAGCAATAAAACTAATAAAATAGAGAGAATAAATTTAATAAATTAACTAACAAAAATTAAACAAGGTAGCGTGGTCTTATAGTTTATAAGCGATATCTTCCAGACAACCAGACGGACAAAGATATTTTGGTCTCTATAAAATGAGCACGAAATATTTTATGATGTAAGAACTATGTACAATGAAAGTGCAAAGTAAAAGAATTAAAATATTGATGAAATTTCAACACTACCCGAAAACGGTGTCACCATCTTTAAAATTTCACCACCAATGACCCATCCGGGCGCTATCCTTGAGGTGGCGTGCCTTGCAAGTTTAATTTTGATGTGCCACCGCCGCTGTTGGCTGCGCGTTAATTTTTTACAGGAACCCCCACTTGATATCTTATTAAAGGGTTGCTTAATTAGAAAGGTAGGTGTGTTTGATGACAAGAGTGTCGATACTTGAGATGTGTTTTAACATATAACACGACTGCGACGCCACCTCCTAAGAAATGGACTTTGGCAGCGAAAGAACACGAAAAAAAAAGAAACTACTTTTTCAGGAATTATAGAGCACTTGAAAGTTGGTTATTAAGATCTATGAAATGTGCAGACAACCTCTAAGACATATATTTTTTTAAACATTTCTAGTATGTGTGTGTGTATGTCAGGCATGCTAAGTCAAGGGTAGTTGTTTGTACAATTTGTATCTAATATTTATATAGTCTTATATAGTCTTCGTCGTATCAATATTCTTTTAACCTTTCATGTATGCACCGCACCTTACTGTAGCATTATAAGCCTGACTAAGTCCTTCACTACACGAGATTTTTCTCACGGACCCTTGACACTTCCTCGGGGTCGATAGAGATTTATCACTTGAAAACCCCTTGATATCCTCTGTCGCAGCTAATAAAACATAAACCTTTCCTGTGTTTATCTCTGGCTCCACCGTTCTGCGTGGCAAACATGTCAAGTGTGCCCTCAAATGTGTTTATGCGAATACAATATATTTTATGTTAAAAAATACAATTTGGGCATTCAAAGATTTTCTTTGGGCATTCAAAGATTTTGAATAATTCTAAAGTCATTAAGATAATCTAAATTTATTGCATTCATGTGGGAAGGCTGAGTCCAGAACTGGGGCATTTAATAACTGATTATTTATAATGGCACATGGCTTGTAGCATAAATGCTACTTCAACCTTGGGTTATATCGGCCTAATCCTTTCTGTAGTGAGCTGACCTCATCCCGCCATCGCCGTCCAGGTCTTTCAAATTGATATCCTAGTAACCTGATATACCGGGTGAGAGAAAAAGTTCCACAGGCCACATACCTGAACTAATAGAGAATATCCTGTTAAAAAGCTCCATCGCAAATAATAAAAGGCAAGCCCTTCCGACGTGTTTATTCGCGGGCCGTTCCACGTGCTGCGGCCCTCCAATTGAATTGATATGTTTCCTCGCACGAGTCGCGCCGTTTTTCAGACCGTACCATGTATGATATGCGCGCCAAAGCGAGCGGAAACGGTACTGGCTGCAAAAGAGGGTGCATTAAAATATGACTAGTTGAATAGTTTTACAAGAATCGAGACAAGTAGCGGATGCTCACAACGGAGGCTAAGACACATTTTGGGTCGCTAACTGGGACTATCTTGCCTATTTTGGGGAGCCATCGGAGTAAACTCTCCAGATACTGCAGGTCGGCGATGACCACTACCCATTAGGTGGCCAAAATACTCGTTTTACATATTTGCACGTTTTTAAATCTGACAAAAAACTTGGACGTAGCCTATGTTCTACTCGTAGATCTATTGTTAGGCTGTAGAATTCTCTGTCGTTGGAAATTGATTGAGACTTAAATTCGACTTCGTCTTTAAAATTATCGTATGTTTGGTGATGATGCTAATAATAATAACAAAATTAAGCTTTGAACCCAATAACAATTTTCGTCCTTTCTTTCATCATCATAATCATCAGTCGTCCCACTACTAAGCTCAGGGCTTCTCACCGTATCTTCCCAAATTATGAGATATTACATTCTGTTTAAAGAATATTTATTGTCTCAAGAAATTTACATTTCACCTATTTTTATTATTATAATTCAGCCCCGCTTGTCCCACTGCTGGGCAAAGGCCTCCCTACCCTTCTCCTACTCCTCACGGTTCAGGGCTGCAACCCGCCAGTCCTTCCGATAGCAGTCTAGCTCGTCCCGCCATCTCCTTCTGGGCCTGCCGCGACGTCGTCTAACGTTGCGTGGACTCCACTCAGTGGTGAGTTTAGTCCACAGCTCGTCCGACATGCGGCAGACGTGTCCAGCCCAGTTCCACTTCAAGCAGGCAGCTTTATGACCAACGTCGGCGATTTTGGTTTTGGAACGCGGTGTGCTATTTCTGATGCGGATAGCTTAACTCCCAAAATACTGCGCTCCATTGCTCGCTGGCAAACCCCAAGTCCGTGCTTCTGATGTTCCGTCAAGGACCAAGTCTGAGCACCGTAGGTGAGGACGGGGAGAATGCATATGTCCATGAGTCTCCTTTTAAGGGTTAGTGGGAGGTTACCCTTCATTAGGTTTTTCATGGAGCAATAGCTCCTCCAGGCGTTTTCGGTGCGTCGAGCAACTTCTTTTTGTTGTCCCGCCTGGAAAGAGATTAATTGGCCCAAATAAAGATACTCATGAACATACACAATCTCGACTCCATCAATTTCCAACATACGATTCGTGCTGTTTGTCATAAGCTTGGTCTTCGACATATTCATACTTAAGCCGACCCTAAGGCTTGCCGTGTTCAGTTCGTTGATCATGGTACTGAGTTCTGCTACTGATGAAGAGAAAAGAACAATGTCGTCAGCGAATCGGAGGTTTATTAACCTCCTCTTACCAACGACGATACCCTCATCTTCCCAGTTAGCTGCCAGAGTTTTAAAGACGTCTTCAAGTGTGGCCGTGAATAGTTTAGGAGACAGCGGGTCTCCTTGCTTCACTCCTTTTTGAATAGGGAAGGATGGTCCGGATGCATGCAATTTGATGGCTGCTGTACTATTACTAGGAGCTCGATGGCGCAGCGGCTAACGCGATCGGCTTGCGATCTTGCTTGCTAAGCAACTTTCGCAATGCCGGGTCACTGGATGGGTGACCAAATTTATAACATCTCGAGCTCCTCCGTGCTTCGGAAGGCACGTTAAGCCGTTGGTCCCGGTTGCTGTCGTAAGATGGCAGTCGTTAAAACCCACCAACCCGCATTGGGCCAGCGTGGTGGGTTATGGCCCAATATCCCCACGTGCTATTGTTCACGTGGGAGGCCTGTGCCCAGCAGTGGGACGTTTATAGGCTGATGATGATGATGATGTACTATTACTGTAAACTTTTTGCAACAGATGGATGTACGTTGTTTCTATTTCCTGATTATAAAGTGCTTCAAATATTGAGTTGTGATTAAGGCTGTCGAACGCCTTGGAGTAGTAGTCTATGAATGCCAAATAGAGGGGCAAATTGAATTCATAATATTTTTCTATGACTTGGTTTAGAGTGTGAAGGTGGTCAATGGTAGAAAGGCCACGTCGGAAGCCGGCCTGCTCTGCTGATTGGTGTTGATCCAGTTTAGCGGAAATCCTACTCTCAATTACCTTGATAAAAGCCTTGTAAAGATGGGAAACAAGGCTTATGGGTCTATAATTAGCTAGATCTGATTTATCCCCCCTTTTACGTAGCAGAATAATGTTGGAATGACAAATTTTTGTGGGATTTCACTTAAAGCTAGACAATATTTAGCTTAAAATAACTCATAAAGTCTATTAACAAAACAGTGAGCATGTAACTCAAAGATAACACAAAATGTAACCATATGATATGAAAACTCAATAACTCAAATTTACAAAAATACGATTACATATCTATAGCCATCAGTAAGTTTTGTAATTATTAATGTTTTACTAGATATAGTTTAAGTTTATTTTTGAAGCTATCAATACATTCACTCTCCTTAATATTTGTAGGTAATTTGTTGTATAGTATTACGCCTTCATACATTTAATTTTGGGACCCGTACCTTGTTCTAGGAAAAGGTAAGTTAATGATATCAAAATTTCTAAGTTTTTTTCTTTGGAATTGACTGTTTTTCTTAAATTTATTTCTGAGTGAATACTACCGTTTAGAATCTAAAGTATAGTATGCAAGTTTTGAATAAATGTATTTGTTTTATATCCATAAGTTTTGTATTTTTATAAAGTTCTTCGGTTGGCGTTAAATAGTCATAGTGGAAGAGTACTTTTATAGCTTTATTTTGTGCTATTTGGAGGTTCTTAAGGTTAGACAGAGCCGAATATCCCCATATTTCCACCAAGTAGGTATTCCAAATGTGGTTTGACAAGTGCGTTGTAAATATCAATACTTTTTCGGTAAGCAGGAAACTATGTTTTACACAAGGCCCCTGTTAGAGCAGTAATTTTTGGTTTAATGGTTTCGATGTGAGCTTTCCATGTGAGAGCATTAATTAAAAATAAACGTAAATAAAAGATAAAATTTCACACTACCTACTTGAAAGTTTTTTGGAAGATTAAAAAATGCTTATTAATTAAGTCTTTTTGTATAATTTTTTTTTATAATATAGTATGAGTTTCTTTTCTGATTCAAATGTAGAAGTTGTTCTGCTAACCTTACGCATGAGATAGGGGTACAGTAAAGAGTGCAAACGATCGGGGCGCGGTGTCAGCCGTCGCTCACTAAGGGCATTGCCAATTCTGCATTAAACTTATGACGTCATACCATAACACTAAGTATATCACATTGTTACGTAGCCAGTTATACAGATGTTCTAGCCATTGATAGTTTAAGTAAATCAGCTTAAGAGGTTTACAATTTCTTATTTGTCTCTATCAGTGATACGCGTCGTTATATATTGTATAACAACACTGAAAGAACTTTTATAAAAAGAATATAAAAATATATAAAAAGTGTGCAACAAATTCTAACTTCAGTAAAATTTAGACCTGATATTGTTAAGCTGCTTATTGATGCCAGTTGCAGTTTATCTGTTACATGTCTTTTTATTTATTCTTGCCAATTTATAATAATAAGAGTTCATTTAAATGTGCCTAACTATATATCTACATTACATTTCCAATTGCCTACTTAAAGGTACTTTAAAAAAGCACGAACGTTTATTTACCATCACACTAACGTATCGTTAAAGCTTACTATACAAACTTTAAACATTCAGCGAACTATGAACCCCGCTGCGCACCTTGGCCCGCTGTATCAAAATGATAAAAATGTAGAGATCCAATAACCATTCATCCATCAAGTGTCGAGATATAATCTGGAACTGCTTAGCTAGGGGGAACTCGCCGAATATAAAAATGCCTTGAAGATTTACAGGTTTTGGGAGAGATATCGCCCGCAGATTTCGGCTGCTCTGTGGCGTCGCTTAGTAGGTGCCAGAAATATGGCTGGTGTCTGTAAGTAAGTGTTTCAGCTTATTTTGTAATTAAAAAAGTGAAATAATGATTAATAAAAAAGAATTTATAATTTCATGTTATTCGATTATAAATATATTAATACTCGTACTATAGAGCACTTTAAAAATAATATATCATATCCTAGCAAGTCCAACAAACAAACACGAGAATAAGCGATTTCAGATGGTTAGTTAACAAACAATTTCCAAAAATAATTTAACAATTGTGAAGTTTTATAAAAATGTTCTCATTCAATCCTCACCGTTTCCATTATCTTGCTAAACTTACTTATACATCAGTATGAAACACGAATACTATGCTAAATGGTAGGAACAAAGCTCGACGTCTGGAGTCTATTAGATAAGGTAAACTTGCACTGCCGTAGTACGATTCCATCTCAATCAAAATGGAAATGGCGTATTGATTACACGCGCCAGCGAAGCAGTATAACATGATTCATTTACAAAAAGATATTAAATACTTTAATATTGTTTCTACACTTTAAGAAAACTCTACTCATTAAATCGGAACAATGTACCGTCTGCCAGCGATCTTATACTACAGGATGTTGAATCGTAACATTATCTTACTGAAATATAATGCAAGCTAATTTTGAATGACAACTTTTGGGACGACAACCACCTCAGTTACTCTTTGACCTTGACTCTAGTCAAAAGTCACAATTATTTCATTATCGAATTAACGAATAGTTATAAACATTGTGACGACGTTTTAAGTGTCCCGGTACAAAGACTAGTAAGGGAAGTAGTCAAAAAAGTACTTAACCCTTCAAGGATCATAAGACCGCCGGCGGCCGCCTGGGAACGGCGGTCGCAAAACAATAGGTTTTCAATTGTGTCTGGTTTTACGGTGCTTGAGGGATTAAATTATTGACATGTCAAGTATCATAATAATAATGTGAACATCATGTAGTCAACTGATAAAGAAGTCTATTTTAAAAACCCATTTAAAATAGTCCACTTAAAATAGACCACTGTTTTCCACAATACAAATACAAATGTACTCCCCACAGTTAAGTAGTTCAACGTTCACAAAGTGAGATAAACATTTGGTTGACAATTCCTAGTCGCCGTTTACCTTGCCATTCCACTCCGGCCCCGATATCATATCTTGGACAGTAAGAAATCTGTTTGTATCTGGGATTCCGGCCCAGCGAGCGATTTAAATCTCTTAAGCTGGAGGCGAGCGGCCGCGCGCTCACAAATCTTTCATAATCTGGAGATGCCGCGAGGGGCGTCCCTCAGTGCACTCCGTAGGTCGGGGGGTACCAAACTACTTTGGAGACATCGACTTTTTTCTTTTGTTTTCCTGTAAATTCCATGTTAGGTGCATGTGGGGATTCGACTGTTCGGATTTGAATTCCAATTTCAAATTGCAAAGTTGATTTGGTTTATTAAATTTGTGTGGTGGCTGTGACCTTTCCCACTTCTGCATGGATAAAGTAATAACGTATTTTATTAAAAAAAATAAATTATTTTATTCATTTTAATGCTGATTTACGTCTAATTTATCAATTTTACTATATTATTTGTGTGATTGTTGTAAATGTAGGAATTTTCTCTACTTATATTTTTTTATTTTTGAATTGAACGATATTGTTTTTGTCATTTTAGCTTGCAATTTTTTTAAAATATTTTGTAATTTTGTACCTATGATCCTAAGTTAGTCGAAATAAACGCATTTTATTTATTTTATTTTATTTAACTTCCTATCTTTTCAATAAAAAATAAGTTGCCGAACTATTTTAAGACCGAATTCTGTAGCAGTTGTAGTTTAGTTACCTACATCTTGTTCAAAATTCTTAACTGACGTTACTTTATTGATAGTTTTAATATGGTATACAATCGAACTGTCCCACTGCAGGGCCTCCATCATTAAAATCAAGTCATCGATTCGCAATACAATCGATGGAAGTTGGCTTAATCACCACGCTTGCCAATTTCGGGTTGACGATTACAAACCCGGGCTATGGATCGAAAAGTCTGAAAACACACTTTGCCCGATCTGGGAACTGAACTGACCCCCGGTTTAATGGTCTTGAAGGAAAAATACAGCTACCATTTTATTCTGACGAAAGCGGAATCCGACCAAAAGTCCGTTTTCGTCAGAAAAAACAAGCCTTTAATTTATTCTGACGAAAAAGGAATTTGTCGAATGTATCCTAGATCGAACGCGCTCATTCTTCGTCACTGAGGCGTTACAGAAAAACAAAATTAACCTTAACAGTAATTATTTCGCCCCATTAAAAAAAAAATCTATGACTAGTATTAGGAGTAAAGTAACAAATTAGTAAACTTTCATAGAAAACCAGCGAAATCAACCTGCTAATACAAAATAGCCCGCTATTGTAACGCGAAACCCCCATCAGAGTTTTTTAATTTTGTTTTCCTGTACCGCGTGATATATTTATGTACACGCGTGCAGGTATACGATATTTATAAGCAAATACAAGGCAAGGGTCCTATAATTTTCGGTTTGCATTTTTCCATCGCGGCCGCGAACTCGATTCCCACTCCCAAGGGCTCAGCGGTCGAGCCTCAAAAATATTAATGAAAATTTTTACATAAATTTATCCGACAGAGGGGCACGCGTGCCCGCCGTGGGCCTCGCTTGCCGCTTTTTATTTATTAATTTAATGGTATTTTCGGTCTAATTACCTGCCTCGGGTATAATTCATTGGCTTTTGTGTAACGAGTATTTGTGGGCAGCCATGTGTGGAAATACGGGTATTGATGGGATGGGACGGTCAATTTCATGTGTGACGTAAATATTATTTCTTAAAGAATCTCTGAAATATTTAACGTGGAAGCATGCGTCAAATGATTTAACGAATATAATGTCTGAAAAGTTATTGGTCACGTTACCAAAAAAGGTCGTTACAATATGGCAACTGAATTTAGTGCCTATAAGTTAAAACAAATGTCAATAAAGAATAAAATATAATGAAAACGAAAAACCTACTTGAAGCAAAACTTAATTACGACCACGAAATCGATTAACCCCTACCACGATACGCAGAGATAGGTGTATACTAAACGATCGCAAATATGTGGGCGCCCTCTCCCCAACATATTGGACTTACTATAAAAAGCAAAGCATTCTTGGTTTAACCCTTCACTTCGGCATCAAAAGAACAAACGCAATATATCGGGGACGGGCTTAATTTGCCCTCTGCCTAACTTTGCGCGAGTGGTTCGCTCGAATGCTTTGGATTACTTGCCGATATTTTTAACGTGGAATGCACCGTTTTGGGTTTAGCAAACAATAATAACCAGATTGTTCGATGGAGTGTTTCCGAGTTAAGAACGCCGAACAGTAAATTAATTTGGAAGACAGAATAAAAACAGAGCATGTAGATATAACAATAAACAGCTATTGCAATTGTTGATGCCTTACCAAGTGTTCCGTCAGATTCGAATCGATGAACAAGTTGTACAAGCTCTTTGTGTTTTTTGACTAATTAATTCCCATTAAGATTTTTCTTTTCAAACGGTGACAAGCTATTTGGAAGCCAAACAACCAAGAGACCCTCCCAAATCAAGGCGACGCACGAATCCAAATTTTTTCTCCAAATGAATTTCCCATCTTAGGGGACACTGGCTCCTTACGGTGTTTGCCAAGAGCTGGTCCCACTTTGTTGTTTAATGAAATTATCGGTTTACCAAGTAAATGAACAAAGCCAGTTTTCTCGGTCAGAAAGGGAGGAGTGTTTTTGTTTTTCGCCAAGGTAGTCGGCGCACTCCTTTGTGGTATGCCTTGCCTCTAGTACTACTTAATCAATTATGATCGATTCGTTAATTCGTTGCAGAGGGGATTTAATGAGCGCCTCTCATTGTGTTTGCAGTGAAACGTAGAAACAAAATGCTTTTTGCAAAATAATTACAAAAGCTTTTCAATGGTTTTCTTATTCGGCTAGCAATTAATTGGCAATAGGTAGGGTTTATTTGCGTGGGTTCGCAATAATTTTAATTTTCTGTATTTCAATGTTAATTTATTAAGTTTTTCGTTTGGTTTAGTACGCAACACAAAAAACTATTAAGGTTTTGTTGATGTTGATCCTTAATTATAACCACAGAATAACTAATATATAACTACGTACAAGTACAGACTGTCTCGTCGCCTCAGTGTCTCTGTGACCGCGGACCCTAACGTTTCGAAACGTCAGGATAAAAGAATATTGTGTAAACAACGCGAGTATAGATCAGTATAAAACGTTTCATTTCCTTGGGCCTACACAAGTGGCATAAACGTTTTGTTGAATAGAATGACAGTATTGGATTTATTTATGTCAAGTATACGTCATTTAGCGAACTTTAAATTGGTAATTTTAAAACTTGTTATAAGTGTCAACTGTTCACACTTTTTGCATATTTTAGTAGTCTCTTATTGCAATAACAATGAGTATAAAAACATAGTCAAATAACTTATCTTTTAATACTTTTACGTGCGCTTTCAAACGAATATACAGTAGCAAATAAAAAAGTATACCTGAAAGAAAACTCAACACGTCTCGTTGTGTACGTGTACCGAAGAAATTGACTCCGCCCCTCAGATGCAATTAGAGGCCATGAAAAGAATATGGCCTCCGTCTGCGACAGTAATGGTCGTACCTTAATTATATGAAGTGCTTAAGTAAATGATAGCTAATTCCGTGCTCGGCGCCCCGTAAACAAGCAACATAGTAGAAGGAGAAAAGTAGACTTTTAAAACTTTGTTTGTTTTTATTGTTATTTTACGAATGAATACGAATACGAATTAATATTATTTGTTGCAATAGTTTTTCTTATGATTAACGAAAAGATTTTCTTAGATCATCCTTAGTTCCTATGGGTCGTTTGTTATCCAGGTATAAAGGTAACTGTATGTATATCTATATGTATATTAATACATACATACATAATAACTACTATTTATACCCGAAGGTTTAGACAGAGACTAGGCAATGAGGACAGCAAAAGCAGCCCTCTACCAAAATCCACTTTTCAAGAAATAGCGTCTGCACATGTGCTCAGCTTGACAGATGGTGAGCCCATCGCCGCTATATGATGTTGGATATATTATATGTGCTCCGCTCTATTATACGTGTATTCATTATGCGAAATTTTAAGTTAATCGTAATCATATTTCGAAAAGTTTACAACTTTGATTTCCAAAAGCTTATAACCACTTGTCTTTCAAAGTATATAAAAAGAGTGGCTATTTGCGGTGTCTGCCAAAAAAACCTGCTGACGCATTTTGACTGAGCGAGAGGTGTGACTTTCCACCATTGTCGGCGATCTGTCACTTCCACTTCCGCGGTGGGATTCTTTGTTGCCCTTTTGCGTGAAAAGAATTCGCTCTTTTGATTCTTTTTCCGGCATCCGGCTGCGATTGTCACCCCGGTGTTTGTTGTGAGAGGTTGATTAAATGCCTCCGTCGAATTTAGTTAATTTTCCCTTCGCAAGTGAAAAGTTGAGATTCAACATTTTTGATTGTAATTGTAAAAGAAAGAATTGTAATAAATTAAATTCCACAAAATCGCCTCAATGGTAGAGTGGCAAAGCTCGCCCCGTTATCCAAGGTCCTAGGTTCAATTTCCAGGTTGGACGAAATGCGTTTTAGATGCCTAGCCCAGTTTTGTAATTATCAACCCGGGATTGACAAGCCATCATTGTAGTGATGATTGTTTTCTATGATGGCTATTTTTTATAGTACAATAGTTGCTATTGTTTGTTTTGTTAGTAAAAGTATCTGAAGAGTGACAAAACAATATTTGTGATTTAGTTTTCTTCATGAAAATATATCAAAAAAATAATGATGTGTAAAGTTGTACTTCAAATAACCTGCCTCAGACGAGACTCGACCCCACGACTTGTATCCAGATGACTCACCCGCTATCGAGATAATTCTACGTTTATAAATATTTTTTTTTACAATTTCGATATAATAAATGTAGGATTGTATAAAAATAATAAATATTAGTAGTAATGTGTTTAATTGGTTAAGTTTTGCGCATTAAATACACTTTCCGTGTTTGCGTATTTTAACCCTAAAAGGAAATACTATAAACACAATATTTATCTTATTAAATAAGTTATCAATTTTGTAGTTGAGATTTTAGTAAATGTAGCAATCGGTGAAAGAATAATTTAATAAAAATAATAATAACGAGTCACATGACAATGATGAAGTTATATTAGCTATATCCGCCCTCCTGCGAATGCCAATACCGTTTCCCTCATAATGTTGACGGCCCGTCAAATATTTTGATTCTAAATTATTATTTTTATTCGTGTCGTCGGCGTGTCGCAAAATTTACATTTAAATGGAACATCTGCGAGCTGGTAGACCCTCTTAAGGTTGCCAAGGCTTTTTTCTTACCCGCTAATTTGTAAATCGGCTTGCAATATAGAAAAATTAAAATGCTGATGTCATATTTTACTCACCATTTATATGGTAATACCGATGTCCCAATGAAGAAGGGGCGCAGATTAAAATATCAATAGGTAATTTCGAGGTGGTGATTTAAGACGTTTCCGCCAGTAATATTGTGGGCAAATTGAAATTTCACTGAATACCCACTCGGCGGGACCTCTAATGCGGTCTATTACAATGCAAAATTTTGTTCAGCATAACAGCTCTGATGAGCTTTAATCTTGACGCTCATCCCATTTCTCAAGGCGTAACACAACTGCAATTATTTGTAAGACGGAAGGGTTGGGAACAGTAAAGCTAATGCCGCAATATTCGTAAATTGTGAGCGTAGCCAGCGCCGGCGCTGGGCCCCGGTGCCTAAATATAATTTTTTTATGTTAATTACCGGCCGATTGCGTTAATAAAGCTTTTACATCTCGGAATTAGGGCGGTTGTCTGCGAGGAGGAGCGTGACTGTTGAAACGAATTGCTATTTTAGACAACTGATTGTCTCAGAATGGAAATTGAGTGTTTTTAAGAGTTGTGGAGCGCGAATTGTGGTGCATTACTGGAAGCACCGTGCACCGTTTGCATGTCGGTGGGAACCACACAACTCTTAAGACTAATGTTCATACATAATTATGCTACATACATACAGCTTTCCAAATGGTAAGCTTTGTATTTGTATAAAGCTACGATCCCACCAGTACCTCAGCAAGGAGTCGCTCGCCAGCAATAAGCCAGCTAACGTGGTGCTGCAGAAGGTTAGTCGCTCTTACATAGCATACAAACATCACGGAGGGGTAGGCAGATACCACAGCTTTGCATTTGCTACGATCCCACCAGCACCTCAGCAAGGAGTCACTCGTCGGCAACAAGCCAGCCAACGCGGTGCTGCACAAGGATAGCCGCTCTTACATTATATACGTACACCTTAGATTAAAACAAAAAGGGAAGATACGGCATGCTCCTACTTGTAGTCATTCAAAATATAGTCCTACTCAACTACTTAAGCAAACACTCACACACGCACACCTATAAAGTGTAAATCGAGCAAGCGAGACAAAGCGGTAAGTTTCAACGTCAGCGCGAGGGAGTCAGCGAGTAGCGCGTTGATGTCTCGGTCGCTTCGCAACAGACGAATACGTACGACCGATTCCGACGCCACTGCGGAGTAGCGTCTTTCTCTTTTTCACACAGTAGAATATCCGCAATAGTGCGATGTAGCCTGTTCGCTCGGCAAATTGTGACTAAAGTGAAATTGTGCCTTTAGGCCTAATTTTGGCGGCTCACTCACGAGACGCTAATGCCGTATCTTACCTTTTTGTTTTAATCTAAGACGTACACACATCACGCCCGCTTTCCGGTGGGGTAGCCAGAGACCACAGCTTTCCATTAATTTGCTACGTTCCTGACACACATCCCTATTAGGTACATCACTATGTAGATTGTGCGTAGTGGTAGATCCCTACAGA
Organism: Scoparia ambigualis; assembly: GCA_963921215.1. Lineage (NCBI taxonomy): Eukaryota > Metazoa > Arthropoda > Insecta > Lepidoptera > Crambidae > Scoparia > Scoparia ambigualis. Next base: position 10,572,364 of record OY992507.1, read on the forward strand.
GCCGCCATGATTGTCATATACTCGTGTCGGAGCGACCGAAGACAGACGTTGTAATGTGTATTGTGTGATCAATAAATGATAATGGACCTGCCAGAAGTATCATTGAGAAGACCAACAAAACAAGCATAGCTTAACAATCCCTTGCTTATTTACTTATAACATTAACTAATGACATAAATTAAGAAGTGATAAGCAGTAGAAAATGCTATGTATGATTTGGAGAAGCTGCTGTGATGATAAAACATATCTTCTCCACATAAGTCATTCTTTAATTTTATTACTTTTTTATTTATTTCAAGTGAGATTAATCCGACGGTTACTTTAAATATTGAATGTAAATAAATAACTGTGTAACGTATCTTAGTAAATTAAAACTTAAATAAGCTAGAATTAATGAAAATAATACCTAATAATAACAGGAAGTCAGATTCAATTAATAGATAAGGCAAACGGAATGTATAAGCTACTAAATATGATAATTCCGTGACGTCAGCAATTATTTCAAGAAACATTTATATTGAAGGATGCTAATCTTCGCGGCTTGCCATCATCGACCACGCAACAACGGTTCCATTAATTAATAAATTAAACAATGCCCTTCTTAATTCCGAGCCTTGAGCCGCAGCCAAAATATTTGCCATGTATAAATTCGGCGTGATGAAGACAACCCTTCATCGCCCTGCCTTCTTTATAGCTCTATTTGTGTATTTTAATTACTGTCATTATATGCTAATGACTGCCATCCCTTTTTCTTATCCTACCAAATGGGTTACGGAAGACTTATATCTATATCGTACGTTTGTCGACTGGTTTAGAAGATTTAAATAATAATAAGAGGCTCGGGAGGTTTGCTTGTTTAATTTTTTTTCCAGTTATGATTAATTGTTACCGTGCCGTTCAGAGATTCCGTTGGTAATTTGTTTTGTGTTATTAACTTGACGAGGAAGTCGTTTAGCGAGTCGGAAAATTTGAAATTTATTTGCGACTGCACAGATCGGCCATGTCTGTTTAACGGATCTCATTTGTTTTCCTTTTCGTCAATTTTGTTTTTCTTATTCGGATGGAGGGTGCTAATAAGTATTAGGATTAGTTAGCTTTGCTTATAGCGTACATAGTTCAAAGCTAAAAGGTTTAAAAGGTAAAGGATACACACGGATATTAGCGTCACATTTTCCCCGAAAATCTTACGAGACAAGTGCTTTCAGCTCACCCCTTGTAAAAGAATTCCCCCCTTCCGAGCACATTCCGCCGCAAAGAATTCCGAGAAACAATACCAAATAAACAATAACACAATAATGCTTCATCGTGAGAAAATACACCCCCCGGCAGAGTGTAAAGATGCAAATCGCAGAACACTCGCGTCTTAACGACACACATTTTCTTTCCCTCGTACGTGGAAACCTCGGAATTCTTTTACATAATTATGTGTTGAAAATATAACAGCTTTTTAGCGAGGGGATGCTGATAAAGTCTTGTTACGTATGCGCTGCTCGTCGCAGAGTAATAATACCTACAGATATTTAGCATAATCTTTGGCAATTCGCGTGCAGTTTCGGAAGTGGGAACGGTGATAAATTGCACGAGGATGTAGTATATGCTGGAATAATCAGTTTTATGGTTATCAAAATTAATAGCCGACGTACAATCTGGTGGTTATTTAAGAAATGTTAAAACGCATTGGTATTCAAACTTATGGAAGTGAATAATGTAAAAGATTAAGTTGAAAACACTTTGGTTAAAATACGAAGTAGACAAATCCTTATAGGAAAATGTGTGGATTTACGTACCATCGACGCATGCAAGCACCTACTTAGCGGCATGTTTGTCGAGTAAACACGGCGCTGTCAGAGGAATTTTCAATCGACATTTTAACTGTGGAAAGTGTGGCACCTCGCTCAGTGATGCACATATTAATAAAAAATTAGCCGTGCACCCCCTGTGGAGCGTCTTTATCGCTATTTGCTTTGCCACCGCTATTTCGCGTTGCCACCGCTATTTTGCCGTCGGCGCTGACATCGCCTGTCCGTATTTACCGACATCGTTCCTTTTTACGGAGAGCCGTTCGGGCGTGTTTACGATCACGTCACGGGTTATTATGATGTCAAGAAAGGGTTAATGTTCCATTTTTGTATCGTTACAGGTGTACGATCAGCTGGTTCCTATGGTGACATGTTCAAAAAGTGTTTTTACAACAGTGGCGATTTATGTAAATCGGTGGAAAGGGTTGTATGTAGTTTTTGTAAGTGTGATCTCATTTCTTATGTTACAGAGAAAGCAAACTGCCGTACGTCCCGCCTGGTAAAGAAAGGTTACTGCAGCATATTGGCACTTGCAACACTAAGGTTTTAAGAGCGCGTTGTTGAATGTTTCTATATTATGTTAATTTCACTAGACTTAGTTGCCTTTAAATCAAAACAGAGAAATTTTATGAAGCTGAAAACGAAACAATTTGCTAAGATACTCTAATTTGCAGCTACTACTAACTGTCTTGATTGTACCTAATTGGAATTATTGATTTAGTGCTATAAAAAGTTACTGATTAATGTTTTTATATATTTTTAGCGATTTATTAACGCTTAAATATACTCAAGTAAATTTTTTTAAACACTGAAAAAAAAACGACAACCTCAGGCGGGAATCGAACCACGCACCTTCCGCATTCCGGGCGGTTGCTTATCCACTTGCCTACCGAGGTCTGGTTTTCACCCGTCGAAATTTGTCAGTGCTTAATGCTTATGTTTTTAGTCAACATTGCTTCATCAAATCTTAGAAGTTTTCACATCTGAGATCCGAAAAAAATATTTTTACAAAATATTTGAACATTCGGTTAAGATGAAGCTGCGTTTATAGATTAACATTATTTATATATGTTTTTAGCGTTTTATTAACGCTTAAATATACTTAAGAATTTTTTTTTAAACACTGCAAAAAAGACGACAACCTCAGGCGAGAATCGAACCACGCAGCTTCCGCATTCCGGGCGGCTGCCTTAACCACTTGGCTACCGAGGTCTGGTTTTCACCCGTCGAAATTTGTCAGTACATCAAGTACTTATGTTTTTTAGACAAAAAATAATTTTACTTAAGTTACTGATTATCAAAACAACCGCAGCAATATAGCTATAAAAAATTGACTTCTTCACAAAACTGTCGAGAATTACTTTCTGTCCTAAAACAGGCATGAATTATGCATCGACGACTTCATATTTTCCTACATGCTCGGCTCGCCGGCGTATTTATGGCATTGGAAGCCAGTGCTGTACGTATCCAAGCGTGCGCGGCAGCATGTTTCCTTGTCACATTAGGTATAAGTAGTGCTCTACTCGGCCTATTAACCGTGATGTATGCGACAATTCTTCGGGAGAACAGAGGGCGCACTGTACGCATTGCCAATGGAAGTGGCTGATATGTGGAAGAAATGGTCGTATCGAAAACATTCCATTTTGGGGTTTTACGTTTGTACTGTTTCTTTTTCTCTTGTAAGTATATTTGCTTCAATTTCTTAGTTGAAGTCTGTTTAGGATTTCAGTTGTATTTCTTTTTAATATGTTAAATTTGTTAACAGTTAACTTTAGAGGGTTTTTACATACCTACATAAATCAAGCAATCGATAATTGATAGTACCTCTTTCTTTTGTTCTGTAGTGATAGCTGTTATCACAACCTGTCTATAATTCAATTCATGCCAGTTACTTCAGTTGTACATACCTATGGTAAAATACCCTGCCACTTTAACTTAAAATAATGCGCGTTTCGTAACGTACTAATATGTTTTTATTATTAAAATTTTGCATTCACAATGCTATATAGATATAGGATAAAATGTTTACTATGAAAAACATCTTTCCTGAGACTGGTTCTATTTTCCTAGTAAACATTTTATCCTATATCTATATAGCATTGTGAATGCAAAATTTCAATAATAAAGATATTTATAAGCAATTACGCCTTTATCGATTGTTAAATACTTGCAATAGTATTTCTTTCGAATGTGAGGGTAGACTTCACAGTGACGTAAGCGTTTGCTTGCAGCTAGTGCTGCAAGCCAACGCTTACGCTGGCTTGCAGCGTATCAACAGTACTAGAAAAAATCAACGAGTCTTCTGGGGTCTCGGTAGCTTAGCGGTTAGAGCAGTGGACCGGCAATCCAAAGGTCACAAGTTTGAATCCCGTTCGAGCTTTCCTGATATTGGTTGTTTTTTCCTAGTAAACATTTTACTAATATGTTGATAAAAGTCAACGATGATTTAGAATTTCATTTACGCAGTTGAAGTCTTGCTAGACACCGCAAAAAAACAAAAGATGCCGCATAAACAAAGACGTAATAGTTTAATGAGAATAAAACCTTATAACTTCATCAACTCTTTGGTCATGCAGCTGAAACAATTGCGCAACGCTCGTGACTCAAGTCCGTTCCCTTTACTTTTTGTAACCGTGACTTTTTCTAGAAAGGCTGTGTACTTTGGCGGCTTCCTTGCCCTTCAAAACTCCTTTTAAGAAGTTACGTCTTATGATAAAAGCATAAAAGTAAGAGAAGTATGAACAAAATTACTATATTAAACCACAAAGTTTTATTTTCATTTTTATATTTACTTTTAAATTGTTAAAAAAGCCACAAGTATTGAAACCACCAGCATGACTTAAATTATGATGCATTAATTTCACACCTGACAAATGGGTTCAGATGGAATGTATGTTTGGGAATACGAAATCCATTCGTCAACGGTCTTATCTTATCAACGTCTTCGATCAGGAAGATAGGGGATAGAAAAGTAAATTCTAGTAAGTTACATAACTTTAAATATAACTTATGATAAATATAGTGTTGTTATTATTTGAATGAGTGTGTAAGAATAGAATGTACAAAACAAACACTCAACAATTATCTTAGAAAGACAAAAAAAATTAATACAGCTCGTTGGTAAGATAAGGTTATCGTTTAATTTTAATTTTTTTACGAAAATACGCCTCACTTGTTTAAATCGTATAAAAAATAACCCAATTACAATCGTAACAATAAATAAATTATGATAAGAAAATTGTTTTTTTTTCTTTGCCTACATATGATGATGAGCCTCATCATCAGCCAGAAGACGTCCACTGTTGGACAAAGGCCTCCCCAAGGATCTCCACCACGACCGGTCTTGTGCTGCTTGCATCCAGCGGTTACCCGCGACCAACGCTGTCCCAATATTGGGCAAAAGCCTCGCCCAAGATTTTTATTTAATAAAACAATATTTACAAATACACGTGCAAATGAAATAAAATTAATGTAAGGCCTTGAAAACATTGAAATTTCAAGCTGAAACATACACGTGGATGTAACACGGCGCGTCTGGGGCACAGCCGAGGGCGATTGCCGAAAAACCTTCGCACAATCCCGACTAATAAGAAACGAACATGCGTCCCAAACGCGATTCACGTGTTCAGACAAAAACCTCCCCTCGTGTGATGTATGCAAAAAGGGAATTGAATAAGGTGATTTCGCTCCCGCAGGAAAAGAATCCGGTAATGGCGAATACAATAAATTTTCATAAACAAATTGCGTTTTGATGGCGCAGTATCGGGGCGGCGCGTGCGCGAATTCCCAATAAGGATTGATAGGGAAACAATGTCGCGACACTGATTGAATGTCAATTTGCGGTCGGCGCGGGATGTCGCGGGAATAATTCGGCGTAATGGCTCACACGTCGGGCTAACGACGCGAACTAGCGACGATCGGGAGCGTCTGCCGCGCGGAATCCGCACCGATGTCGCGGGTGACATTATAGCGGTAAACATATATAATATAGATATATACAATTTTACTTATATCTATGGCGGTAACGTTACCACCTAATAGTTGTGACGTAACGTTTTTACAAATTATAAATTTGTTTGCGATATTTTGTAAAGACAAGACAGCCTCTTGGAAATTAGTCAAGTTCTTTAAACCAATAAACCTTTAACAACACACGGGAGTCCCACTGACAAAGCATTCGCTTTAATGTCCCGAGGTCCTGCATTCAATTCCTACGTGGGGCAGATTTTTTTTTTGGGATTTTATGTCGCATATCCTATCATTATCTTTGTAGTACATATTATATTCCGCTAACTGCCTCATGCAGCGACTTCGACTAATGACAAGATGACTTGATCAATGATTGAGACGTTAACCCAGTAGTAATCTATACTTACTAAGTTATAATTTGGGAGAGACAAAATTGCCAATATTACAAATTAAACACAACTCAATTATAAACTTCGAAGAACATTTCACTAGTAAAATATTCTTAGAAAAATATCTGTGAAACGGAGGTGTGCTAATTTCTAAGTTTTCAGACGCAGGTGCGTCGGATGCCAACATTCGGCACATAAATTAGACAGCCAGACCCGTCGCGGCCAGTAACCGTAACTCACCTGCCGGGGATTAAAAATTATAAGTAAATTAGTAAGCGGCGGGATATGGCATCGTCCTTTTTCATACTGACATTAGCAGAGGTTGTGCAATGAGGTTTTTAGGGTTTGAAGGCAGATAATAAAATAAAAATGCGAATATTCTAAATATTTTCACGATGAAACTATAAATACGTAGTACTAACAAGGAGTATAAGCTTCTTGAGTATTAACAACTTAGTACGAAGTGACAGTTAGAGACAGGCTCGTAAAAATTATAAGAGTTGCCCACTTATTTTTAAACGTGGACTGGTAACTGGTTTTAAACTAAGAACAGACACGTCTTTCGTTCTGTGTTTCAAACTGATAAAAGTAGAACCAACCTACTACAAATTATAAATAGCCTAGCCTATAGAGTCTTAAAACAAGTAAAAAAATAATATAATGACGAACAAATAAAACTAAGCAGTATACCAAATATAAACTTTTAAATCGTCGTCAACGTTAAGGAAACACACCAAAACACAAAAAATTAAACACTGTCCTGAAAATTTTTTTAGGACTTAAATCTTTTTTTCTGAACTCTCTTAAGAACTATACCTACACTTTGTGGGTGTTACCTAAAAATCGTAACACATGCCGCGGAGGCGTGACGCCCGAAGTTACGCGAAGAGCTTTGACTTGCAAAGCAGCCGAGATTTTTCACGAGCGTAATGACTCCTTGATGCGCCCCGGTCGGGTTACTGTGGCAACGGACGTTGTGAGTTAGTTATTTTTTTAAATTTATTTTTGAACATTATTATATTATATTTCAGCGATGGTTGCCCCATTGCAGGGCAAAGGCCTCCCTTCCCTTTTTTTTATTCTTCGCGATGAAGAGCTCATACATAATTACATAATATAAATTAAACAAGCCTTCTAAGTAAACAAAAATTAAAAATACTGAAAGATTCACAAAAAGAAAAGAAAGAACAAAACTAGACATAATTGAGCAACGCAATCACAGGTTGCGTTTGCCCATTTTAGTTGCTACAACCTCTGTCCTTATCAAAAGTTAATCTGCTATGGGCCTGGTTGCAAAGAATCACTGACAATGGAAGTGTAAATATATAACAACGTAGATACCGTGATAAGAAAACGTCAGTACTAGTAGGAAATTGTAATTTTCTACGTAAAAGTTTACTGTAGTAAACTTTTTTCTAAACATTGCTCTAATGATGACAGGTCAGATAAGATGGTAGTAGCTAGTTAGAATGATCTAGAACAAGCCTTTCAACCGAATAACTTATCATTGACGTCGAATCTGAATAAAAACCTTAAAACGTTATGATTCATTATTAGACTAGACGGTAAATAAATAGTAATTATTGAACACCACTGGTTACTGTCGAACAAAATAATTTAGAATTAAATGTTGCACGAGATCAATATTAACAAGAGACGTGCTATAAAGTTGTATGAGTAATACATAACCCAGGGCATCTCATTAAGCATTCAAATGGTATTTCCTCGCGCGAAGGAAACGGGATTGTCACAATCCGTATTGTTTCGGATCTCATAACGTGTGTGGTCCTTTGACTCGACATTTCCATGCAGAATAATGCAAAACGAGTCAACATAAAGGCGCCTCCACACTCGGCTAGCTCTCAGGCACGTCACCTTTGATGCGCATGTGATCGCCGTGCCCGCGACACATTGGATCTATATTGTTGTCTTTTTCAAGTTTCGTAATAAGGGATGAGGGTGTATTAAAGCCTTTTATCCGGCTCGTCACGCCGCGCGTGGGGTCGGGAAGGGTTTAAGGTGTGCAAACATTAGCTCTTTTACATTTTTGCAATTTCATCTGCGAAGCCTGACGGTTTACAGTGAGTTCACCACGGGTCGGATTGTTGAAGAAGGTTCTTGAGGGTGTTACAACTTTAACTCTTTCTAAAAGGGTACCGAAAAAGTAAACGAGTTTTTAATGTTCGCTTAGACGGTTATTTTTGTATTCGGCAGCTTAGCAGCGAGCGGGTGGGGCAAAGCCACTTATTAAGCGGGCCAGGCCCGGGGCCAAGTCGGCCCGCCGCGGAGTGCCTGCAAATCTTGGCTGCCTTCTCGAACATTCCAGAAGATGTAGCGGGGATTAAACGACGCAGTATATCCGACAATTACAGTATATTCGAGCAGCTTTCGCAGGTGAGCCTGCATATTTTAGGGCCAGACAATATTAGCTGCGGTGCTTGTGCTCGTGTGGAAATGGTACTGTTTTTGGTTTCTAATTTACACCGCACGTGGGAGCGTGTGGTTGTGCAGGCCCAAGTTTGCAGCATACAGGGGTATAAGTGTGCCATTAAAGGAATATTGAGTACACAACGTCATACTTTGTGATATAAAACTTTATGTTATTTTTGAGTTACAGTTATTAAGTACACTATTTTTATGGTATTTTCAGGTACAATCGCAAAAAATAAGCTATTTAAGCACAATCGATACCAAAATGACGGACTAAAATAAAGTTTTTGATTTTATAATAAACCTGCACCCACAAAACAAGCATCGATAAGTCGTGCCCAAAAGTCTAAATAAGTAAAAAAATGGGGACCAAGGTTTACCTATTATTATTATTATCAATGTAATATGAAGGCAGAGAAACCCTATTTTGTGCGGCACGCTAAACTTCCTATTCAGAATAGGGCAGTTAACATCCAAGGTTCTATAAGTATACGTAGGTGGTGCAAAGTGCATCCCGCGGGCGCCGAACCCGCTCCATAACTCACCGGTATCAGAGACAGTCGAGCTGCTTCCGAGCCGCGATAGTCGCGACGCATTTACTCCTTCCCGAGGTGTAAGGTAATTAACTGCTCCCTATTATCTATCTGCAGATTTAAAACAATGGGCTCTGAGTACTTACTGACTTTGTGTTTAAGAATTTTCCTATTTAGAGCAGTATTGCTTAATCATACTATGCAAAATTAGTACGTATGGGAATTCCAGACACATTATTTTTAATGAAAATTTAGAGATTATTTAATATGTAGGTAAAAAGAAAAAAAATAAGTATGGACGCTTTTGCCCCGCAGTAAAACAGTGTGCAGTGTGTTATTAATTAAGCCAACTTACGTACATAAAAAAATGGTATATGGTCCCAAGGCGTATGGTAATTAACTGTTCCATTTTACCAATTTGCAGATTTAAAACAATAGGCTCTGAGTAGCTACTGACTTTATGTTTAAGAATTTTCTACCTTTACATTATTTCTTTATTACAATTTAGAGATTTAATTTGTAGGAAAAAAGTTAAAAAATAAATATGGACGCATTTGCCCAGTAGTGGGGCAAATATGCTTGCTTAATTAAGCGAAGTGTAATATGTGGTCGTAAATCGTTAATTGACAATTACAAATATTTCTTTTAAATGATCAACTAACGCAGAGGTGATTAGATAACTAGTATTACACTAACAACAGCATAAAAATAAGTCAGATTTAGGAAATAGTTATTTACGTGAAAAGCCCAGCTCCTATTAGTCCCGGGTCTTTTAAGCGGGGCGTGAAACGGCATTTATGCAGGCCGTCATGAATGGGTGCGTTTGTCACCATGCTTGTTTCACGGTGAGGAGCGCTGTCGTTAGTTTGGACTGCATCGGCTGATTACTATCAGGCAGGATGTAGTCACTATGACGAGCCCCATAAAAAAAGAACAATTCATTCCAAAAAAAATAGTATTAACTAATCTACTTTTTTCACCGTCATGTGTCCAACCATTTAGTAGGCATAAATCAACATACATTGCAAAATCACATACATTACGCCCAACCAATACAGAACATTAGCTCCGAACACAAAGGGCAACCTGTTAAACTTTCCATCGGAATGGCATCATTAAAGTACCTCCTCCGCATTTAGCACATTATTCAAAAAGCACGTGAGGCACGAAGCCCTTAAAATTACACACGAAACAGTGCTCTTTACAACTTTCACATAAGAGCCCATTATTTACGGAGCCATACCATTAAGATTCACCACATATCTTCGGTAGGCGCGTTATGGTAATTACGAGTAGCCATTTTATCTCGCGACTCTCCGCGATTAGAAGCCGCTCGGCTGCGCGTAGAAATAACAAGTATGAACTTAGTTCGTTTCTGGCGCGTTCCGAAATTAATTCGGATGGAAGATATCGGGTGGTACGATAGCAGCTCCTTCCGCGCCATTTATTGCTCGTGTGGTGTAGTATCGGCGAAGGGGTAAAGAATATCAAGATGTTACGAACGCCAGCCGGAAGGCTCTCAAATGAGCTCCGACTTATCTCTCTTAATGTGGGTGAGGGTTAATTTTGTCTAACATGAGCAATTTGAAGATACCGCCGCGCCCGCCACCCGTTCCACTCGTAGTTGTTTGCGGAGTTTCTCATTTGCGTTTCGCGGTTGCAAAATATTGTAACGTTAATGAGAGGAATACTCGTTTTAATTGGCGATTAGCGAGAATTTTATTTTGATGTATTTCAGGTTAAGCTGCTCCGCATATGCATCGTATGCAAAAGTGAACGTGAAATAGGTAAGCTTTCATAACATATTTTTTCATTTTGAATCAAAAATTCTAGATATACTTGATAAATTCAAAATTATGTGTGGTGTGCATATTATGTTCTCTGCAGCGATGTCACCAGCAACGCTCGCTGTTGTTATGACAGGAAGTACGAGTATATATTGACGTGAAAAAGATTCATAATCAAAGACATTAGTTCATAATATACTATCTACGTGTATGATGCGTGTACCGTGGTACACATATATGATATATCTCAAAAGCGGCTATTTGTAATAGCGCCACATTCAAGGTTCTGTAAATGACTACATGAAGACAATAAAAGTGGAAACATTAGTACTTGAATACTCTTTTTTGCTGCACTACATCTCACTACATTGCTTAAGGCATAAACTAACAAGCTTATGTCCGTAAGAATACATCGATTTAGCGATATACTCGTCGTTAAGATCCTTCCACCCTTTTTAAGGAGACGTGCATATTTCATTAGCATCACTACCGTACGAACTTAAATATTCGTTAAGATTTCGTCTAGACAAAAGGAAAATATGGCAACGTCTGTGGCGATGGCGTAAAATGAATGCGCTGAAGTGCAAACATGGATGGTGAGCAAATACGAATACGAGCGTGTATTAGGGAATGAAATTAAGTCTCAAGAGCGATCTCGTCATTGGGTTGGGATATACGCTGAGCATAATACACAGCGATCGCTACAAAGCGCTTGCGGGTAGTCTGCGGTCCAACTATTTGATGGGGTGCATTGTGCTATTGTGCGAAGTTACCGTGTTAGTACTTAGATAATATTTGTGAAATATTGTGATGTGTTCGTGTTTTACAACATAGCCAGTGCCAGAAGATTGTTAAAAACATATTATGTAGCGTAGCATACGTAACTCATTTTTAAATTGCATGTATAAACACAGGTGAAATGGGTGCCAAAATAAAATTTAAAATAGAGCCCTGTTTCAAATGGCAAGCTAACTGGTGGTCCCAGTGGTTGTATGATAGCTATGATTATGTTCATATATTTTTCATCCTGGGACGGTTAAAGGCTGATAATTTAACAGTTTTCACAAATGGATTTAAAAAGTTTTTTAAATATTTATTTAAAATTTGAAAATTAATATCTTTAATGTAAACGTAATCATACCCTCTCTGAATTCCAAAATAAAGTGATTCTAAACGAGGAGGTCGTCGCTACAACGTAGAATATTAAACTTCTCTTTATGAGTTTCCGTTCCCTTTGTGAACATAAACAGACAGTATTTAAAAATACTTGTTTACAGAATTCGGCTTAGAAAAGCATTTTGGTTTTCCCACGGTTAAAATATTGAAGAAATCGGGCGAAGTTGGCCTCATGTAATATGCAAGGAGCAGGCTTGCTTTGAAACCACGCTAGCACTTGCATATTTTGTGGGCGCGATCCAAACGAGCCAACTTTCAACACTCGCCTCCTCTCTTACTTATATTCAAATGCTTTACATTTTTTTGGCCTTTGTTTCAATTTACGAGCTGCGTGTTTGCTGGAATTTAGAATGATGAAGCACCAAATTTTTGTATTATTATTGAAGTAATTCAATAAGTACCTAAATACATTTTTCGTATGAAGTTTTTTTAGTAAAATAAAAAAATCATTCTAATACTACATATTATATAGCAAAGTTGTTGAGTATCGCGTCAAAATTTACTAAAACTAAAACACAATTTGACCAAGCACCCTACTAACTCTTTATAAATCACATACAAATATTTAAACCGCCAGAGAAAATATCTCAGAGCAACAACTAAACGTTTGATCCCATTCGTAGAGGCGAGCGTGCACAAAACGTTTGCGGTCATAGGTGCGAGTTCAAAGGGCCGATTCACACGGACGCGGGCGTTGCAGGCCGAAGGACGACGGAGGTGCGTCGGCCCGTGCCGGCCGCAATACAACTGCCGTGTTTGGCGTTGGCCGAATGCCGTTTGAATTCTGAATTATTAATTGAGGTCTCTATTCGGCTTTCGGTGTAGTTTTGCAGGAGCATTTGATTTCACGGAGTAATCGTTGGTAACATTTAACGATTAATTAATCTTTGTTAGCTAAAGATTTTGCTAAACCAAAACTAAAGTAATTTTGTGATAAAATCCAAAATGTTGATAAAACTGGCAAGGAAAAGAAAGGAAAGTAGATGTTATGTCAGTTCCGTTATAACTAAAAGTAAAGCTGTCTTAGGTGCAAGCTCAAAAGGCCGGTTCACACGGGCGTTTCGGCCCGTAGGAGTGACCGAGAAACTGCCTTGATTGGCAATAGCCGAATAATGTTTGAAGTCTAAATTATTAATTGATCTCTCTTTTCGGATTTTGCGTGCTGGAGGAGCATTTATTTTCACCGACGTAATAATTTTTAATATACAAAATGCTGTTGGTATTATGTTAATTTATGGGAAGATAAAAGCAAAGAAGATGTAATGTCATTTACTACTGAAACATCACTGTAGTACTGCCATAGATGCTAGTTCAAAGACTAGTTCACAACGGCGCAGCAGCGGAGCGGGCCGCAGATTTGGCGTGAAATATTATACATATAATACAAGCGTATTTGTAAACTACAATATAAGGCAATTGTTTAAAGATAAAAAAAAACCAAAAAGGTATTTATTCAACTAAGCTCACTCTTGCTCACTTTTAAATTGTCAATGACTTTACATACCGTTCAGAATGCGTTAGGTTCATTATAATCACTATTATCCCCCGGAGTGTTAGTCAGTGACTAGGCAAAATAAGGCCACAAAAGCAGTCCTCTACCTTAATCCACTTTTTACCAAATATCGACTGCACATGTGATCAGCGTGACAGGTGGTGCCTTTAGTCCGTTAGTCGCCTTTTACGACTGCCAAGGGAAGAGAGGGGGTAGAAGTATTCTTTCACCGCTACGCGATACGGATGCGTATTAAATCAATGAAAAATGACAAATAAAACTCAATACGTACATTGTTTTCTTATTACCTAGCTCACAAGACAGTAATTTCATTACGGAGCTAACAAACGCGTCTTAATTACTTCAAACAGAGCTGTACCTAATTAATATAATGTTCAAGTTCAAACACCTCCGTAATAATTCTTCAAGTGTAATTAATATGTATATTTGCCTTTACTTTCACCTCAAAACATTAACACACCACTAGATGCATAAAGATCTGCACGCAAAGCAAAAGGAGCTGCAAACTAGTTGTTTACGTGAGGGCTTTGCCGACACCTGCCGCGCCGCTGCCTGTTTGCACTGCCCATGGACGTACAGTTAGCCCACTCTCCTCACAGCGAAACCTAACCGACCAAAGCACACGGCAACGACAATTTCAACCCTACCGCACAACTCTTACGGACCAACACGTTGAAGAATAAAGTTTGTTAATTGCGGTACCTGAACGCTTGTCCGCTTGAGTGTAAATGCTAGATGACATCCAACTTGCAACGTGTTTATTTTATACATTAACCTCCAGTATTTGTTGATTTTATAAATATTCCAGAGTACCTTGAAAAGTTGCTTTTGATTAGGTCGTTAGCCAATCCTTTATAAGCTTCGTACACTCACCATTGAACCTAAAAATGAACAACGTTCGTAGTAGGTAATTCTTTTCAATTCCGTCAGAATATATCGTGAAGCATTTGGTTTCGGCGAGCATATTTCATATTTCCATGCGGCCCTCTCGAAAGCCCTCAATCATTCTCGCAATGTTGACTTCTGGAAACGATACGACCTCTCGACTCGACATGATCATAATACCCGCCGTTGCATCCAACAACCCTTCTACATCCATAAACCGGCAACAAATCTTAGCGTTCGGCATCTTTATAACTCAAGCAGGACGATCCTTTAACCCAACATAATGGGCAGGTTTACTGGGAGGACCGTCGTAAACTGTCCCGCGCTGTGCCCTACTACGGGACCCTTCGAAAATTTCACGAACTATTTGGTCGGCACTAGCCCTCTCTCAGCTTTTTTGTCGAGCTTTATTGTCCGGATTTTCTGCTCACCTTTATCGTTATTATGTCCGCTCGACTTCATATAGGACGGTTCACTATTAAGACCTCATAACCGTGGGAAAGTCGTGTGGTACGCGAAAGGAAATTGCTGTTTTATTGGCTTCGTTTTTTCGTGAATGGGATGTGAGAGATATCGATAAATCGTCGAGTGGGCCGGGTGCGGGGCGTTAATTGAGTGGGTGCGGTGTATCGGCAGTGGACAGCGGGCAGTCATTGCGCCAGTGAATGATAATTGGCTAAGCGCCGGTCGCCGCATAAATTCCGCCCATTGCCATCGGTGTGGAATTGAATGGATGCATGCAGCGCGTACGTGTTTACTCGGATAATGTTTGCTGGATATGTCATAGCGCGTAATCCAGAATAGAATTACTGTTTAAAAGAACGGCTTTCACTCAATCTGGCCTTTCACTCAAGCTGGCCGTCGTCGGCTTCAACTCATGTTTCGTAGTTTTCACTTCAATAGGATTTTAATGGTGCAGACAATAATATAAAAAAAAACTTAGCTATATTATTGTAGCTTTCATTAAATAGTTGTAAGAAAGTTATAAGCATTAGTTTACAAAATTATTAAAATAATTATTGTTGTATGAAACACTTCCAATCAAAAATACAAGTAAGTATGCAGTATAATTATGTAGATGACCAACAGAAAATATTTTGTACAATCCCTAGAAAATCTTAGAGTCGGTTCGTTCGCAGTCTGTTGCTATTGCAAAGAGAATGTACACCGCCCTATATTATCGTGCTGTTCCATCGGTGCTTTATATCCTTGTGTCCATCGAAAGGCTAGGCGAGTGCATACACGGGCAGAGATAAACGCATACGATTACACGGCTCCACAGGTGGCGTATAACATTTTTCAGGCGGGACGGGCCATTGCCGACCCGTGGCGGGCTTAATTCGACCTTTCTGGCCGATTTGCGCAGTTTGTTTTTATTGAAAAGCGTGAGAACGTGTGGTGAGGCCTTTATGTTTATTTAGCGGACGTGTTTCGGATTTCCGTATGGCTGCTTCGGTTCAAATTCAAGTAGTGGCGGAATTAAATAGAGAATTTTATTTCAAAATATTTCGTTGAAATGTAATGTGTGCTTTCATTTGCTCGTTAGAATAGGTATATTTATTAATATTAATGTGAGATTTTGTACCACTGTTGATTATTTACGAAACACTTTTGAATTTGTGTATCAAAGACTTATTTAAGGCTTTTATTTCAGTACATACTATATTTAATAATAGGGTCTGGTACCTAATCCCGAATGACAAATGCCCGAACACTAAGGCCCGAAGAATCACTTGCTCGAACGCTTAAAATCTCGATCGTTCATAAGCCCGAAAATTCAAAAGCCCGAAACTGGCATTAGCCCTAATGCTCAAAATCCCGATCGTTTATAAGCCCGAAAACTCTTTAAATAGATAATATCATATTAAACGACACAGTAGTTTGTTTCTTTTGGTGAACTGTGGACATTCCGGGCGCTGGTCTTTAAAATGTCTCTGACCACATTTTTGGGATTTCTGGGCGTGAGCTGTATGTATATAAGAATGTACGTAGGTAACAAAATAAATACCAATTATTATTCTTTGAAATCAGTATTATTTAATATACGGTGGTACAAGTCCGACTCGCACCCACAAATATTGTCCTTTACGTAAGATACCTACAGATAATTTAATTGGCATGTTTCTTCAATTTTTAGCTGCCTACAAATTATTTTTTTTTCTAAATGATATTGAATTGTTTAATGTTCAATAGAAAATAAGAAAATATACTGATTTCAAAAAATAATTTGCATTTATTTTATTACCTACGTACATACTTATATACATACAGCTCAAGACCATAAATCCCAAAAATGTGGTCAGAGACATTTTAAAGGCCAGCGCCCGGGATGTCCACAGTTCACCAAAAGAAACAAGCTACTGTGTCGTTTATTTTGATATTATCTATTTAAAGAGTTTTCGGGCTTATGAACGATCGGGATTTTAAGCATTAGGGCTAATGATTCTTCGGCGAATAGTGTTCGGGCATTTGTGTTTCGGGCTTTTGAGTTTTCGGGCTTATAAACCATCGAGATTTTAAACGTTCGAGCAAGTGATTCTTCGGGCTTTTGTCATTCGGGATTAGGTACCAGACCCTTAATAATAATGTGTAATTTGACGAGCTTTTAAAATTAGTTAAATAAAACGTAGCACTTTTGAAACTTAATTCTACATTCAACTGTTGCTGATAACTCAAAGCAACCAAACACAGCTAGTGTCGAACCGGAAAAAGCAACAATCGCTTCAAAATCTGCATATCACGTTACCGGAGCACCCCTGGTAATTACACGGGACAATGTTTAACACATTTCAAAGGTAAGCAAATTAGTTCCGCACTTAATGATCCGACAAAGCGGGTAAATCTTTTTAAAATGCGCACCCGGAGTGTTTCCTTTTCCGTAGGGTACGTTGAAAAAATATTTGCATAAATCCGGCCCGCATATGCTAATCTATGGCCCGTGCTACGGAAAGTGGTGAAAATTGTGGCAAATCGCTCGTGTAACGTGATTTTGTGACAATTTGTCAGGTAAGCTATTATTTCGTGGAGAGGTGTCGGCCATTTGACGTTTCTTATAAATAACAACTTACCTACTTTAATTATCTAGCCTTGGTTATATTTCTTAATTGAAATTTGTTTAATGGTTACCTAGGTAGTTAAAAGATAAACTACTACTATTCAAGTACTACAACACAAGTCCGACACATCCAGATCTGGATAACGGATAAATTAAGATCTAAATACATTTGTCCGACACATCCAGACCCGAGATAATTTAAAATATCAGTCATTGTATAATTGACCCGACCGGGAAATAAACTCGGGTCGGGACCTCAGAGATGACCGACGTCAGAACTTGCGTGCTGGCCACTCGACCACGGAGAACGTCTACAAAAATAACCAAAGCGTTACTGTGCTTCAGCCATTTGTTATTGACCAAACAAACAATATTTGTGGTATATTAATACCAAACCAATCTATTAAATGCTTACACTTCGCATTATTCAGGTAAGCTCGTGTGCCTAAACAAAAATACTTATAATTGTTATGGATGTAATTAGTTTCTAATAAAGGAATTATTACCGAGAAACGTTATAAACTGACTAATGATTATTTGAATAAAGTTACACCATAGCAATTGTTTATACCTACATAAATTATGTAAATTTACTGGATCTCATACTCTGGACACAACTGTTCGACTGTAGAAATATTAATTGTGTGGGTGGTAACCTTACAAACAAATATTGCGCGTCTATTTTCGTAGCAAACCTTTTTAATCATGCCTCCTTCGTTGTATTAATCCTATAAGACGGCAACTTCTTAGCAATATCGAGCATGTGGGAATCGTCGAAATTAAATTTTCTTTGTTTTCTCTCCGGCCCGGTGGCGTTATTAAATTTCCTTGTGTTTTTTAACACAGCCGTATCATTAGATTGAGGGTTTCCGTCAAGAGGAAATTGTGGCGAGGGGAGCGAATTGTGCACATAAACATATTGAAAAAATAAAAAAATCCAGGCTACTTACTGTGTACGCATTGCATGGTGCTCTATTACATTTTAGACACTTAAGAGTGGTCAAATAAATAAAGACAAAGTCGTTTATAAGTAACTTAAATTACAAGCTATTAAAAACTATTACTCTAAAGTTGTTGAAAAGAAAATGCATTGTATTTTTAGCATAAAAGATATTATGCTGCGAGAATTCAGTAATATTTTTTTAAAGTATAGATACATTCTCTAAATTAGGAAACGTTCTCAGTGCTGAAAGAAAACCTTTAAACATTTAAAAGGTTTTGTCTAACACACAAAAAAGAAACACAAAACCACCACAACTAAACGACTTAACCATTGTTCCCAATGAATCTCCAAACTTCTTAACGTTAAACAAATCGGTGCTCAAACAAAATGAAGAGCCGCCACCGAAGTGGAGCCTCTTTCGCTGCCGACCGCAACCGCGCAGGAAGACGCTTGAAGTGGTCGCGTAATAAGCACTGCGACAGAGCTCCGGTTTCGGAAATTCCACCTTAAATATACATATTACATTACGTAAAATTGCCCATTTTTTCCACTCTCCACCCCAACAATTAGGGTACGCCGTGTATAAATATTGCACGGCGTTCATTAATGTGCGTGTTCGTTTCAGTACATATTTTTATGGGCGTCCTTCCTGTAAGGAGCGTTGTAATGAATAATTAAGATGTGTTGAACAAGGAGAGTGGTCTTTTTTCGGCAATGGCTTTGAGACAAACTGCTGTCGCGGGTCGAGATTGTTTTACGGCTTACCTTGGTCGGGTGATGGCATCCGCTGCCGTAAAGAGCCCTGGAACAAAGAGGTAACATTAAAATCCATTAAAAGGTGACACATATTTTTTGGTAAATTGTTTAATGGGGTTTAACGTTAGCTGCTTACTATAATATATACCCTACCAACTAACATAATTTATAATAAAAAAAAAGTTTAAAAATGCATATTTCTAAAAGTAACACAGCCGTTTTTAATTTAAATGGAAGGAAAAATGTGTAAAATTATTTTAATTATTCAAAACAGCAGCGTGTTCTTTTTAATAAACCTCCGATATAATTCAGTTTTCCGGAAACGGCACCAACAAATCTGTCATTTATTAAAATTCATTAATCAGTCCCCAAAAAATCGGAAGCAACAAAATTAAAATATGATGGCGGCGCCGAATGATTGAAACCCCCTCCGGCCGAGATTGCATTCCGACAATTAACGCATTAAGTCTCAGTTCCAATAAAGAGCAACTCCTTTAATTAAGGTTCCCTGTTAAAAATTGAGTACAAATTTGAGTGCGAGCCGATCCCCCCGCCGGGCCGGTCGGATTTAGTGAATGGCCTGTAATATTTTAGTTTGCTTGAAACAAAACTCGAAAGCCCGAGGGCTCCGCCAAGAGCTGTCACGTCGACACAATAAGCCTTTTAATTCGATTCGTCAAGACGGACGCGGGAGACAAAGGAGCGGAGTTATCATTCAATGGGGCACTCTTACCTTTTCTTATTACTTCACTCGGGTTTTCTTGTGAGGTGGACTGTGACCGGTGCACGCGAGATCAGCTCTCGAGATTAATGCGGAGATTTTATGTGTTTAGGATTTATGGCTGATGTAAATTTATTACGTGACAAATTAGAAAATATATATGGTATATTAGAATAATAATATTATTTCCTGTTAGGTACTATACTACATTACGCACAAACTATTGGGTAATTTATTGTTATCTTCTTACTACATAGCTATTCTTATAATAAATAATGTCTTTACGTCTTTACTAGAAGTTAAATTTAAGTAATGATTCCCACTGGTGTAATGAATAAAAAAAATAATGATGTCAACGACAGCCTGTACTGTTCAACTACTACTTAAAAAAAAATTGGTTTGTTTTAAATTCTTAATAATTTCTTAAACTGTATTACATTTAAACTAAAAAGGAACTGCTTCGTCTCGTCTGTATCTTATAGAGAACCAAAAACCAAAGGGAATAATTAAAAGAAATTAAATAATCAATCTTAACTGAAACTAAAATACATCTATACTAAAAGCACCTGCTGGTTTGTGATTTTTTTATCAGCAAATTATTTGCGCTATCGTCAGATTCGTCTCTCGTGTGCACTCCGCCCGTGTGCAGTTGATCCCGCGCCGTGACCCGACTGCCGATTGCCGGCTAACAGCTTTATTTGTTGCCGCCACTCTTTAAACTACGACGTGCCACTGTCATATCTATCCGAAGATTTAAAAGATTTCTCACTTGTGTAGCAGTATACAGTACAGTTGAATTTGGTAAGTGGTTTCGTTCGAACAAAACAACGGAATTATATTTGACACGCTGTTTTGAAATAATTCAGAATGAAGATTTTCATATAAAATATTATTTAGAAAACACGTTGTCAATTTATTTGCCGTTATCTGGATTATATCAGTCGTTATTATTGAGTAAGCAGTAACAGAGGCACGGACTTTGCACACAAACAAACGCGATTCATTTATGCTGTTTTATATCATTGTGTGGTGATTTCTCGTGTCGCGTAGCGGTGAAAGAATACTACCACCCCCTCTCTTCCTTTGGGTGTCGTAAAAGGCAACTAACGGACTAAAGACTGCACATATATCCAACAGCATAGAGCGGCGATGGGCCTCACCACCTGTCATGAGCACATGTGCAGTCGCAATTAGGTGAAAAGTGGACTATGGCAGAATACTGCTTTTGCTGCCCTATTTTCCTAGTCTCTGACTAACCCTATGGGGATTATAGTTGTGATTATGTGTATGTATTTAGTGTTCTCGTAAACTAAATAAACCACGGGTAACATTATTAGATCTTATAGAAACATTAAACGGCTAAAGGAACGGTACATAACGCTTAAGAGGGTTTACGCATTTCGGATTTCCATACAAATTTCCAAGTCGAAATTTATAAAAACCAATGAGCCAATTTCGATAAAACTTTGCATGCTGAAGTAAAACACAAGGATCTAAATAGTTTGTTGAAAATATTTTTAATAAACGTTTTTTAGCTGAGTTATTGCAATTTTAAGTCCACTATAGAAAGTTAAAAAACGCGATAACTCAGTTAAATAAGCATTTTTTAAAAATGTTTTCGACAAACTATTTAGATCTCTGTGTGTTTACTTCAGCTTGCAAAGTTTCATCAAAATTGGCTGATTGGTTTTTAAAAATTTCGACTTGGAAGTTTGTATGGGAAACCGAAATGCATAAACCCTCTTAACAAATACAAAATGATATCAAATAGTAAAGCGTTCAAGTAGATAGCCATCAGCGCATTTCAATGTGCCGGTGTCGGTTTTATCTTTAATGCCTGCCTGGTAATTATGTTGGCAGACGGGACGCCAACCCTTCGTCTAGCGATCTGGTTGTGTCAGACATGTAGCAATTATGTTCAGCGGTTCAGGTAAAAATGTGTGTACTCGTAGTTGGGGATATTTTAAACGTGAACATTGGAAACTTCGGGTTGTGTAGCTAGAGGTTGTCTTTTTGGGTGAGGAACCTAATCTAATTGTTTTTATGAATACCTATAGAAAGATATATCTTCAGATAAGATAAGATAAGATATACTTATAGAAGCGCGTTCGGCTTGCGATCTTGCCCGCTAAGCAACTTTCGCAATGCCGGGTCGCTGGATGGGTGACCAAATTAAAAACATCTCGAGCTCCTCCGTGCTTCGGAAGGCACGTTAAGCCGTTGGTCCCGGTTGTTGTCGTAAGATGACAGTCGTTAAAACCCACCAACCCGCATTGGGCCAGCGTGGTGGGTTATGGCCCAATATCCCCACTATGTGGTGCTAGTGTGGTGTAGTGCTATTGTTCACGTGGGAGGCCTGTGCCCAGCAGTGGGACGTTTATAGGCTGATGATGATGATAGAAAGATAATATAATTTAATGCAAAGGACAGTGCCCACGGCCCATACATTTGGAAACCTGACAATGAGTTAGTTTGTATAAAATTATTATCGTGGTAGCAAAATGTAATGTAATCTATTAGTGTTTATTGGTCTAAAGTTAGATTTTTTATAAAAAAAACAGAGTTATGTGAGACAAAGTTTAAAAATAATAATTTTAAGTTTGCGGTTGAACATTGTTTTTTTTTCAAGTTTTTGGCAAACATGTTTAATACCACTTTTGTTTTAATTAATCACCCACAGCACAGTAATTTTAAGCTAATAATCAAGACTTCATGAGTTTCATTAAACTAAAAATAACGAATCAGATAACCACAGACCTCGGACCAAATATACAGACTTACAGACAACAGTGACAAAAAGATCTGACAACTGACTAGTCAAAAATACGTTTCGTTTTACTCTTGTTAAGTATAGCCAATCAATGAAATCAATTCATGTTGTTGATTGTTGTGTTAACAATTATTCATAAATCGTTAAGCGTATTTAATGGCAAAATAAAAATTCTTAAAAAGGTAAACTAGAATATAGTTTTATAAATATCAAATTAATCAATATATATAATTAACGTTGACAGCTAAAAGGCGGAACGAAACACTTTGAGTGGCAGAGTGCGTTCAAAAACCTTAAATTTGTTACTGCCATACGAAAAGAAAACTAAGTATTGTTTTTTTTACTGACTTTGAAGGGAAACTATGACAGCATGGTTACATTTTCGGAATTTAGACTATTATTTTAAAATACAATTTATATTAAATATTCTCAAAAACAAACGAGTCGAAAATGGGCATTGTCCTTTTGTAGCTAACAAAATAGTATGATTCGGTTAAATTCCTGCTTGAAGAAGTTGTTAAACCTTTTTTCGAATTGTTCTTAAGGGGGAACTGCACGAAATGGTTAAAATTTACTTATTTTAAAGTCATTTGTACTATACTCTGAATTAGTTAAATACATTAAAAGAACTTATGTAAGTTAGCCTGACCATTGCACTGATCATGGCCTTGTTGAAATTTGAAACAAATTTTTTATCAATAACAAACAATACATAAATCTAATGACTCCTAAAAACATATTTTTTCGACAACTTTCTTAATTTTACGCATAAAACAATAACTCTTACATGAAAATATTTGTATTGATAATCCGTAAAAAGTAAATTTTTATTTTTAACACAAGCGCGTTATGGTTTTGCACATTGCGCAGAATAAAAACATTGCTCTAATTAAATTACTACTTAGGTCTGAAACTTCAAAGCAGAATTGTTCTTATTATAAATATCAATATGATTGATTTTGCTTTGAAGTTCATGAAGTGACTTAGTCAGTTTTTGCGATCGTTCGGCACCCCCTTAAGTATTTTGTACGTTTCTACTAATCTATCAAAAAAAACGCAGTGCTACTATTTGATAATATTTAGCAGAAAGAGCCCTGCCCAATTAAGTGAGGCAAATGGACGCTTGCAACACCGAGGGTATAACGCGCACAGTCGACCCTGAAGCTGTTCTTAAGCTTTCTTGCCTGTAACTTAACTGGATCCAATACCCTTCAAACTGGAACACAACAATGCAAAAACATTGCTACTTGACGAAGATTAGGTATAAAGGCGGTCGCCATCCTTTCGGTTTCTGGGCTGAATCCTGTCTGAAACCAGGCTTTTAGACTTGAGCGCCATGGGGGTCACCGGTGACCGACAAACAATTAAATTTCAATTGTGTCTGGTTTTGCGGCAGTCAACGTGTTTAATGCACTACGGGTAAGTTCTTGGCTTTCATCCCACCTGATAATAAGTAACGATAACGCCAAAGGTGGAAGCGCGCTTAACCTGAAATCCTCAACCACTGAGGAACTGGCTGTTATATCTATAACGCCAACAACATATCAATGTTTAACATTGTTGTGTTGTTGGCGTCAGACTTTTTGGTTTCTAGTCAGGTGGACTTAATAAGCCCTACCACCAACCAAACCTGTTTACTTATATACAAGGATAAACCCCCGCTGGGATTCGAAGCCGGGACCTCTCGGTCTAAGACCGCTGGCTTAACCATTAGACCACAGAGGCGGCTTTCTAAAGCTAAAAAAGATCAATGGTACAGTGTTATTAAGTGAATGGACTTTCTCACGATATTGTATAAAAAGTTTTATCGCGCCTTACGCTTCCATTACTTGCATATCTAATACAAGTAAACGTAAATTTTAAATCTAATAGTCCACAAATTAACGACATAAATTGTTCGCTACAACTTTGTTTAATTTAAAAGTAAGTGCGTTCACTTTTGAAAGCTAAACAATAATAAGGGAGCGTTAATCATAATATAAGCTAAAAGACTGCTTTAATTATACTAATGGCGTGCCATGTTAATTACTATACCGAATCGGGCGGTGACTTCGCAGAAGTAATATATTATTGCTATTTTGGAGATAGCTTTGAGTATTTGTTTCATTTCAATGACTGTTTGAAAATGCTTATGTATACAAGTGAGTTTAGTTATATAACAAAACTCTTTTACTTTTCGCTTGCCTAAGACAACTAAACTAATCAACTATATGTATGGAAATATTCCATATGTATACTTTTCCTAATAGTGTTTGTATTCATTTATTGTTAAAGTTGATAGTTTAAAACGGTTTAAATAAATAATGGTACTCATACTGCGGCAAATAATCGAGAAAGCTACAGAATTTAAGACTTCGCTCTTCGTTTGTTTTGTTGATTTCAAAAAGGCATTTGACATTGTCATGTGGGAGCGTCTCTGGAAAGTCCTTGTAGAGGGAGGATAGGAGATTATTTTGGTGGGGGTACAACAACACCTGATATACCTTCTGAAACAACTTTATGAAGATCAGCAGTAAGAGTTGATGACGTACTTTCGGAAACTTTAAAGACGGAATCCGGTGTTGGTCAGGGATGTATTCTGTGGGTGAGACAAGCGGATTTTAGTTAGTGGTCGCGTGCTAAGCAACTTACGTAACGCTGACGATACCTCTCTTCTTGTCAGATCAAAAGAAGATTTGGATGAACTCTTAACTCGTCAGGAAACCACAAGACAAAAGTTATGATAGTAGATCGAGCTGAACATAACATTACAGGCATACTTAATGTAGCCAACTGCGAAGTAGTACAACGCTACATCTACCTCGGCTCTACTATGTCGAACATTAGAGGATGCGAAGACGAGATAAAGCGAATGCAAAGACCAATTTACCCATCCTCAAGGAACTTCGTATACGAGATAGGCTATCGTCGAATAAGCAGTTACGAATACTAAAGTTCTTTGGGCATATCTCCAGAAACGAAGACTCGATGGAGAGGCTAATAGTATAAGGCTATACAGAGTGAAAAGAGACCACGAGGCCGGTCCCAGATACGTTGGATAACCTAATCAAGAAAACTACGCAGTCGACCGCAGTACAGTGTACTCGCAACGCAGAAAGTCGACAGAAGTGGAGAGACATCGCGCGACATGCGGCTGCCTTGGGAGCGAGTGGCGACGGCGAGCCGCAACCCTGTCTTTTGTTTTGAGATATTATTCTAATGATAAAGTTATACTACATACATACATACATACGCCACCACATCACGCCTGTTTCCCGGAGGGGTTAGCAGAAACCAGGGCTATTCCGAGGTTGACCCTACAAGAGGCCACTACACCTTCTGCAGTGCCCTTCTACCCCGCCCTTCCTTTGTCCGAACTCTGAGGAGCTGACTCCTCACGCTTCTACCAGCATCATCGGTTGCAGGGAAGTACTCGACCCTATTGACAGTTTTACAATATACTCGTACCTACATATTATAATACAAGAAAAAAAAATACCCACATAATTGTCTTTCATGTTGACTGGTTGTTTCTCTTACAAACATCCCACATGCATATTATATTTGTTTATCGGGATGTAAGAGGCTTATTTAAATATTCCTCAATAAAAAAGTTGAATGCTTTCTACGTTGACAACACAGTTGTGCCCATAAAAAGCGCCTTGCAAAATATCAGATTAATTATCAAAAATTAAATGACCATTAAATCACGCTAATTGCGCCTGCTTTGTTTTTATTTCGCGGCCCATATTTTTTTTGTCCTGGCCAAAGGCACGCTCCCAATGGAATTCCTTTATTTCCCAGGACACAAACAGCCTTCGTAAACAGCCACAAAGGATGGTTAAAAATTATGCTCGCAATAAATTCACGAGGGAGATTAATGGTAAATATTATGTGGAAAGGGTCATAAAAGTCGTTAATTGCTTTGTTTTAGTTTTTGCAATATCGCTGTTGAAGTTCAGTTGTATATAAAACTTGGCGAAGGTGGGAAGAAGTCTTACGAGTTTTTGCTTAATGCCAACCATTTATGTATTGGGCAGAAAGAGACCATTACTTTCCATGTAATCCTGACACACTTTTCGGGGTTAAAGTCACTTACGTCCGTGGGTTTACCCTTGAGACCTTACACGTGACCCATTAGTGGTGCTAAATGAGTGACACTGTCTGAGTGGTAGAGCGACGCTGCGTTGCAGCACGCATTGGGCCGGCTCGCCCGGCGTAATACCTCTAACGGCATATCGGTGTGAACCAAGGGTACTCGTTGCTGTTGTGTTTCGCTCGGTGGATGAAAGTACCGGAAGCCATCTCGCCCTCTCTACAATTCCTACTCCTTCCTGGAAGCTGGCAACGCATCTGCGACTCCTCAGATTTTGGGGGTGTCCATGAGCGGTAGTAATTACTTACCATTAGGTGACCTACCAGCTCGTTTGCCTCCTGTTCCCTTAAAAAAAAACTCTTTTGATTGATTTCCTCCCGTAGCATTCTTCATAGTGCTCGTCGGCTTAGGGTATTTCTCATCTGATGTTTTACAGAAACGTCTCGAATCACTATCTCCATTGTGCTGTTTTAAAATATCTAAAATCGTGTCTCAGGGATATAATTTTGACATTTAGAATATGGAGAAAATAAAAGATGTCTAAGAATAGAATCGAGGCAGTGATCAGAGTTCGATTACCGAATGTCTTCCCCTAACTGTCAACTGTCGTCTATGTTACTCACATTTTTTTTTCACAATTGTCTTTTAATATCGAAATGTATCACTATAATCCTAATACAAATTCAGCTAGTTCTCTATAGTAGGTGAATAAAAAAAATGAAATAAGGTTTTAAAGCAGCCGCCTTTGATCGCGCCGCGCCGGAAGCGGCGGCCGTCACACGGCGCGGGCACCCCAGCCATCTTCTTAATTGTTTTCTTTCGACCACTCACGCCACAATGGCGAACTAAAGCTTTGATCTGTCTTTATTTGCTGAGGATTGTGTATTCAGTACATGTTGAGATTAATGGACAATGAGGGAAGTGCTTAACTAAAGAGTATTTTTGTGATGTGTGCTTTAGACAGCGTGTAACAAAAGAGCTTCGCTTTGACAATTGACTAGCGTTTCTAGTGTGATAAAGTAGGATAGAGTTGGTGTTCCCTCCCTAGTTGCATAAGCTCGTCAGAAAAGTTGGTAACTTTTATAAACCGTTTCTGCGATTGTAAACATTAATTAAATCTGTATACCCTTTGCACGTGATAACAACAACTGTTTTTAAAAGGTTTCATGCGACGGAAAAACTTGTACTTTTACATTGTTTGACCCGTTACCTACATGTATTTTGCGTTGTTGGGTACAGTGAGACGCATCTGTCATGTGTAAAAAAAGGGTTATTGAAAACTTATATCATTTTATCTCATGAGATCTACATCAAATGCTACTTAGTTGAATTGTTGTATGTCCCATTCATTTAATTTACCTCCCTACTTTGTCAACCGTTTCATTTTTCTTCGTACGTTTGGATAACGTAGGTACGTACTACTATTTAAATAATCTGACTGGTGTCACAAAAATGCATTAAAATAGTAGGTAGCAATGCGAGATTTGGAGCTTCGGGCTTCTAGGCTTGCCCTAATGTCAATCCCTGGGCACGACACTGCCACACAGCTGTAAATCAATTAAAATGATATATAATTAATTCTTCATTGAACAAACATTTATATACACGTTTAACAAAGCATAAAAATTGAATATGATGTTCCGAATGTTTAGTTATTTATAGTAAGTAATACGAACGAACGAAGAACGTGTTTTGTAATGAGTTCTGGAGTGCGATTCTCATACGCTCTATCGTAAATTCGCGTTCACTTCGACCCTTACGTTCCGCTCTAAATTGACCTTTGTGGTGTTAGCATAGAGTCGAATTTAGAGAATGCGCATTTAATGACGACATGCTTGATCCGCAACGAGCAAGCAAATCCGCATTCTCTAAATTTATCTCATTCATATAAAGAATCGATATGCTATATGCGTTCTTGGCCTTGGCTGTTAGTGTGGTTTTGGAGTTCGTAAAACCATCACGAAAAACGAACAAAAATAAATCGGTATCGATATTAATGACTTATGTATAGGTATAATTTTTTCATCATCATCATACCCGATAGGAACGTGACCGTTACATTATCAAATGTTACGCCACCAGCACGTATCCGAACCCCTTCGCTCGGATTCATCCAGTCACGTAGCAAGGGACACGTGACACTCCGGCAGCGGGCTCAAAACAAAACAGAAATTACCGCCGCCCGTGCCGGTGTGTGCGCGCGCCTGAATTAGACGCGAAACTTTCAAAGTTTTCCCGAATTCCTCCCCGCTCGCCGCCGGATCGATACAGGGCGCCAGCTAACGCTCCCATCTCGTGAAATACCGGACAACACTTGCCTCAGTATTTGCCATGACGTGTTTTGCGGCTGCGAATCCAGTGTTTGCGAGATTTCACATGGATTTTCGGACGTGCATTCGCCCAACTTGACTTTGGTTTGTTTGATTACTCTACGATTGCTTACCAACATCGCTTTAGATAATTAACTATTTATGCAACGGACGCTGCACAAATTATAATACGAACCGTAGCTTGCGGTGTTTCAAATTATGTTAAATAACTATTATACTAGTTTCTATCCTATCTGTTTATTAAACTTTATATTGTACGGATGACCGTAACGCGCACGCCTCCGTATTACCTTCGTTACAAAACTCAACAGCTCTGGGAATAAGATAAGAAGCAGCGCGTGAATGGGCCGACCCGTGCCAACTGTCAACGGGCAAAACGACAACGACAACTGAAAATTGGGCGCGTGAAGGGCATTGTTTCTCATTAATTGAAGCTCCGCGATGATCTTGGAGCGCCCTCGGCGTCGAGGGGATATCGGCCGCCGCTGACAACGGGCCCGCCTCGAGTGGCCGCTAGGTGGGAAAAACTACCGGCTGACACTACTTAACGAACGGGTCACCGCTCGGGAATTTTCTTGAGTGCTTGTTAATGTTTTATGGGCGGAACTTTTTTCCGTAGTAGTGCGTAGATCGCCGCGCTAAGTGTATATACATAATTGAACACGCTTCCATCTAGCGTCGCGTTCGGTGCGTCGCTCGCGTCCAGCTAATTCGACCGTAATAAAAATCCAATTTCAAGTGCCTCCTAACAGCGTAACGAGAAAGTTTTCTGATTTATAACAATTAATGTTTGAAATATTGACAATATTAAGGGAAACGGCCGACAGTCCACAAATCATATGAGCCCGCCCCGGAAGGAGGAAGCTGGTCGGCGGCTAAGGGACTTTATTTGGAAATGGAAAGTCTAAAAAAATAAACGACAGCGGAGTGCGGGGACTTGATTTATACGCAGCGGCCACTGCGCTCGATTATCGGAATGATATTTCTCGATATTAAAGTGTTGCCTGGACTGCGGACAATATGACCCGAGGAAGATTTATGGGGTAATTCAATGACGTCGACGGCCGTTACGATTATTTCATTATATTGTAGGCGCCGTAAAAATGGTTAGCTTTTTTATTTTATTGCTTGTTCGCGGGCGAATTTTATTTGAATATTTTATTGCGCTGTAAACTGGCTGCAGTGGGTTTTGCCTTGACAAATTTGAGCGCATCGCCGCCTCGGTGGAAGTTGGCTCTCGTCGCTCTGCGACTCAATTTTGTAGAGCTAGTGAAATAATAAAATCATAGATATACATAGCGCATGCTAAAACAACTAGTTTATAGACAACTTCAATAGGGTTAACAGAATTTCAGACATATTCAAATAAGTTTTAAATGTTTTAAATATATTTTAATAGTCAGACTCCTTATTTACAGAAGTAACTTATATCTGTGGTGACTAACTTATGTAGGGAACCATTTCTTGACTGAATTTTCAAAGAAACCGTTACGTAAGTAGCACACGTATTACCGGGATTTAAAAATTTTCTCATCTCTTTTTCTTTTGATACGCTTTTACTGTTATCTATTTTTCTTAATGTTTCTTGTGATTGGTTGTTTATTCACATTTGAAATTGATACACCCATTTCCTAAAAATATGTCTGTACTATAAAATAATTTTAACGAATCGAGTCTTCTTCTTCTTCTCCAGCGTATCATCTTCCACTGCTGGATGTACGCCTCTCCAGTCCTCCTCCAACCAGCCCGGTCGCCAGTGAATCTGGTCCAGATCGGCCCTGCGACCGCAGATGTCGTCGGAACAACGAGCTGGAGTTCTGCCGATGCTCCGCTACCCCGTTCTTGGTCTCCAGAATACCGCAGTTGCTCCATCTCTCATCATCACGGCGACAGAGGTGGCCGATATTTTTTCCAAAATAAAAAAAATCCCAAAGGATGATGGATTAAAGTTTGTTTATATAAGTACTTATTAAATGTTTATTTTTAAATACAAGATTCTTAAAAGTTTATCACAAACAAGAGAAAGATCATCCGCAGGCTTGACATTGAGTAATTGGGATATTATAGCTACTATAATTTTGAAATACCTAATATACCTACATTAGGATAGTTAAAAAAAAACTTAGCCAATGTGACGGCTTACCAACTTTTAAAATTTCCTATTTACCTTTAAGCATTATTTTAAAAACTACCTCAAAGGTTATATTTTGTTAATTTGTTGTAGTTCATTTTTTTATTCTTACGCAAAAATGGTAAAGCATATCGGAATATTACTTAGATCAACTAAATACATGTATTTTATACAATTTTTGAGTAGGTGTACATGGTCTTGGCCAAGAATTAAACATCTCCTTTAATAATTTATTGATTGTCTTTAGTATAATGTATTGACTGATAACCCGTATTGTATTGTTGTCCATGTGAGATGGCCTGTATAGCAGTGAGACGTTTATTGAATGAATGATTGATTATAACAATAGTTTGTAATGGTCACAACACACCGTGCTCACAATTATTAAAATCTATTTCACGGACATGAAACCATATTGTATCACATTGCGGCCCGCCTCACTCGGCGGGGTTAGCGAGCAGTGCCTTTGTGTATTTAGTCTTCAACCTCAGGCGCAATGGAACAAAAGCTGAAAACTTCCGCGCTATCGTCGGAGGATAAAGTTGATTTGCTATTTAGTTGTTTTAATGTAAAATTATACGATTTTTAATGATATGAGATAGATGAGAAACGGCATTGACTTGAGTTAATCAGCTAGGTAATAAAGTCTCCGTCACGAGAAGCTTTAAATTATGTAACCAACATTCAGGAGTTCGCAATATTTGGAATAAATATATATTTTTTTTAATTCAATATAGTGTCCAACTAGGCTAAGGTCCTTCAAGGTTTTTAATGGAAAAAGCATTTGACTTTAACTTTGAAGAGTCGTATGGTACACCGGCTCACTAAAAGAATACTACCAACCATCACACTGAACACATGTGCAGTTGTTATGTGGACTGTGACAGTGCACTGCTCTGACAAACCCTTAGTAACTTAAAATCTAACCTAGTTGAAATCTGACCTACTTGGAATCAGACCTACTTGGAATCTGACTTGGATCGCTGCATATCATAAACGCAAAACATGATGTTCGCAAAATATCATATTATTAGCAAAACACCATATTCGCATACGTCAAATCACTACATTCTTACAATATCATATTAGCAGGATACTTCATTAAGAGAAGGTTTACGCATTTCAGTTTCCCATACAAATTTAAAAGTTGAAATTTTTAAAAACCAGTGAGCCAATTCTGATGAAACTTGGCATGCTGAAGTATAAAATATAAAGATCTAAATAGTTTGTTGAAAACATTTTTAAAAAACGTTTATTGAACTGAGTTATTGCAATTTTATACTTCCTAAAGTGGACTGTAAATCACAATAACTCAGTCAAATAAACGTTTTTTAAAAATGTTTTCACCAAACTATTTAGATCCCTATATTGTACTATAGCATGCAAAGTTTTATCAAAAATGGCTGATTGGTCTTTAAAAATTTCGACTTGGAAGATTGTATGGGAAACCGAAATGCGTAAACCCTCTTACAAGGTTTTTTTTTTTTATAAAAGAGGGAGGCAAACGAGCAGGCGGGTCACCTGATGGAGAGTAATCACCGCCGCCCATGGACACCCGCAAAACCAGAGGAATCGCAGACGCGTTGCCGGCCTTTAAGGGAGGAATAGGTTTAAGGAAGGAATAGGAATTGGGAGGGGGGGGGGGGAAGGGGCCTCCGGAACCCTCACTGGTCGGACGAAACACAACAGCATCAAGTGCCATTATTTCACGCCGAATATTAGTGAGAGGGTGGTATTACGCCGGGCGAGCCGGCCCAATGTGTGCTGCAACGCAGCGTGGCTCTACCACTCAGTCAGTGTCACTCATTTAGCACCACCCAGGGATCACGTGTAGGGTCTCAAGGGTAAACCTACGGACGCGAGCAACTTTGACCCCCGAAGTACAACTAATGTCATAATGTTTAAGTAGTGTTCATTTATATAATATGTATTTATGAGTAGTTTTATAATAATCTAAAAACGTGATCGAATGCTTGATAAAGCTCTGCACTAATATTATTTTTCTGTCCACGCCGCGACCCGCGCTGTTTTTTACCAACTAATGCGTTTGGCGTCGCGCGTCGCTTCGTCGCGGCACGGTCGTTGCGTCCCTGACGTCCTCGAGTCGGATGCAGCGACGTATTGTATCACAATGCAATAACGACGTTCAGTTGGGAATATCCACTCTGACATATAATGGCAGGCGGTGGTCTGTAACGATTTCTATTAGCGTGGCATTTTGGACGAAAATATCGTGTATTATGTTGCAAGTTTTCTTCCATGTAAGTACTATGAAAGCTGTTTCGAACCATCTTTTCTAGTGAAACATCGCAGTATTTCGAAACGGTAGCTCTCACATGTTTGAAATTTACTAAACATTTATCTTTTACAATACTAAAGAGTATTTATATGATGCCTTTGACCAGCGTCTGCTGTGTGCTCTGTGATAGTGACGTCATACTATGGGCCCATGAAATAAAATTTATTAGAATGATTCTTCTTCACCTACCCATATGGGTAACAAGCGTAAGTGTATGTATGTATTTATTCTTCTAAAAAAAATAAAAGGAAGGTCTATGTTAGTATTTATATTTTTATTAATGGCTTTGCGGTTTACGTTCAAAGCTAATTTCAAGTAGTGGGTATTTGTAAAAGTAAGAATACTTATAATTGTACGGTAGTTTTAGTTCAAAATGGAATTCACTACACGCGTTGTTACAAAAATAACTCGGGTGAAACTCTTCACTTGTTAACGATATCATATTCAAATGTCACCGTCACATTTTAGTACTGAACCAACTCAAACATAATAATATAACAAGTGACTGCCGCATAACATGTTTCACACTCGCTACGGAATCAACTCACGATTCTCTTTGTAACGGGAAGACTTATCAGCGCATTCAGGCCCGCGGCGAAACTTGTCCGTGAATGGCGCGCCGTCACCCGAGTTTGTGGAGAGCCGACGTGTGCCGCATGTGCATGGCCGGCTTTATCTCGCGCCGAGTTTCGGACCGAGTAAGACGGGCTGATTATGCTAATAATGGAGTTCTATGAATCGGAAGAAGTAGCGAGATTGTAGGGTTGCAGAGTTACGGTGTGTTCTCGAAATGGTATACTTATGTGTAGAGTTTCCTATTTGGAACAAGAATGTTTTTATGATTAAAAAGCATTGTAATTCATTAGTGTGTTTCTCCTTATTTTTAATTTTAAGAACACAGGTTAAAATTTAAAATCACGCACCCTTCTCAGTACTTATCCTTCAAATTCATTGTCAGAGTGGTCGTGGACACTATCACCGCACATAGTGTACAAATTGTAAATGCCTAATTTAAAAAAAATCATTATATTATGTCAGTGCAATCTTGTAATTATTAATATGTAGATCACCAGTTCAAACTTTAAACAATCATCCCTATTCTGTATCTCATATATCAGTATAGCTAATCCCACAAATTCAGTGACCGTGTAGTTGCGGACACTATCACCGTACATTGAGCATACACTGTAAATAATTTTATTAAATTAAACAATAAAGAGGTACTTATAATAAAATTAAATAAAATAACTTAATGCAATACTTGCCATCCTTAATGTTAAGATCACAGGTGACAATCCAAAGCCGCACCCTTATACAGTACTAATCCCCCAAATTCAGTGTCAGAGTAGTCGCGGACACTATCGCCGCGCTTTGTGCCGACACTAAACACTTGCCAACTCGACACGTTCCGGCGGACCTGTTACGGGACACGGGACACGGGACGGTGTGAACACACGTGCAATAGTTTCTGTGGAAGATATCTTGGAATTACGCTACTAATGTACACAGTTGTAGTTTAATTGTTATTACAAGTAGTAGTAGTAAAATTGGCCTTAGTTACCTTTTAAAAAAGTTAAGCATATTTAACTTAATATAGATACTCGTCTCTATAATAAGCGTCATAATAACAATAATATAACAAGTGCCGAAATATCGAAAGCTTATTGTGAAAATGTTGACGTCTGTGGGAACAATTTTTTGTTTTCAGAATTTTCTATTTTCATATTGTAATAACTTTAGACTTTATGTTTATCTACTGCATATTGCAAATAAAAATGCATATTTTTTTTTTATTTTTTTTTATAAAAGAGGGAGGCAAACGAGCAGGCGGGTCACCTGATGGAGAGTAATCACCGCCGCCCATGGACACCCGCAAAACCAGAAGAATCGCAGACACGTTGCCGGCCTTTAATAGGTTTAAGGAAGGAATAGGAAATGGGAGGAGGGGGGGGGGGGGGAAGGGGCCTCCGGAACCCTCACTGGTCGGACGAAACACAACAGCACCAAGTGCCATTATTTCACGCCGAATATTAGTGAGAGGGTGGTATTACGCCGGGCGAGCCGGCCCAATGCGTGCTGCAACGCAGCGTGGCTCTACCACTCAAATACTTTAAAGATTACGATAGTTTAAAGTATTCTGCGTTTAACTCATGATAAAGTAAGATTGTATTCGACTATTCTCTTTGTTATCATAATAAAAAAGTATCAACTCAGCTGAACCATGGACATATTGTTTATGTAATATGTCCATGAGCTGAACAGTTAGTTCCCTACATCCAATTATTTATTTAAAGACATCAACGTCTAATTGTAACGAAGACAATCCTACTACCGTCACATATACGTCGTATAATTAGAAACGCAGACGCACGCGAACGGATTGGAGCCGGCTTATTATTAAATTATCCCCTAGGAGTCGCCAGACCTGGACGGAGCTGTCTGAAGGCCGTCACGGCCCTCCTTGAGGCCTGCGCCATTAATTACCCATAGACCAACTTTGCCTGCGCTCTGCGTAAATAGCCTATTGTTTTTAGCTAAATCAGGCTGTATGTGGGCAGAGAACACAGACTGTAGAGAAACTTACGTAAAACAAAAACAAAATTTGTGTGGCTAGCTACAGAATCAAGATAACTATGGTGCTTTAAACACACACTTCAGTCATAATTTGCGAAAGTAACTATAGCTGTGCATCTCATTAATTAATCAAACCCAATAGAACAGTTTCTGAAAAGGTCGAAATGCGTAGGTATACAACGCAACACAAACGGACGCAAAAACAGGACGCCGAAATAATTTGAATACGTAACGAATCGGAGGGAACGCACGGGCGTGCCATTCTTTAACTTGCTCCCAGGATAAAGAGCTAAACTTGTTTTTAAGGGATGACCGATCGTGGAAATTTATATATCACCGACAGCGCCGCCGCCGCCGCCGGCCGGACCCCTGCAAAAAGAGGTATTCGGTAGGGTAGACACAGGAAGATGCCAGATGGATGGAAGAATGCGCTCCCCGCAGGCTGATGAGGAAAATGTGATTGTGAACTTTGGATGCCATGCAAAACGGACAAGCGGGGCGATACACGGCCCGCCGGATTCCGTCGCGCGGATACCATCCTTTATCCGCAAATTACAATTGACGTATCCAGCAGCCGACCGACGCGACGACGACGCAGCGCAGGGGCGCGGTTATTGTAATCGAACTGGGATATGTTTTTTGTTTGCGATGGCTAGGTATTCAGGGCGAACTTTATGTAAACTTCGGCGAGTATTCAGCTCAATGTATTCAAATTGATTCATCGAGTACCGATTGATGGATGGTCGGCTTGCGAAAATACTTCGCCCGAAAACGTTGTAATAACAAATTATTACTTCGAGGCGTTCGTTGTTTTGAAGCGGCAATTCTAGGCCATATTTAGATAGGGCTAGTGGTACTCTATTGGAACACAAATGAGTGTCGAAGAAGAGCGGCGACCCGTGCGAGTGTGCTCCGAATAAAGGGGTCCAATTTGAATAATTTGTCCGCCGAACGAATACAATTCTTCACATGGAGAGACCTTAAATTTCACTATTTTACATACTCGGGATTATCATATCTGCGCGGGCGGGCAGTTGCCCAGGGGTGGGCGGCCCCGCTTTTTGCCGCGCCCGACCTCTATCGGCCGTCTCCCAAATATTTAGTTGTAACTTTTTGTTGGGCGGCACGTGAGCGAATTCTTAATCATCGTGGACTCGAAATTTCGTTTTTGTGCTGCTCCTCTATTTTTGGTTCATTTGTCTATTTTAATGAACTTTTGTGTACCGTACACTGTAATTACAGTAAATATACATTGTTTTAAATTGTGATTTTAAAGAATTTTATTGTAAGTTCTATTTTGATACGTTATTATACGACTTTAATAAAATATAAAACAGAGTGAGCTCTGATACCTAGTGTAGGAAAAGTAGTTGATTTATACAATTATGTATTTGAGGTCCTAAGTGAAGAAATAAGCACCAATACAAAGATTTTGTTATACTCATTTGTTATTTTTGTTGGCAATCTAATCAAAAATCACGGTATTCAATCACTGATTTTAACATCA
This sequence comes from Scoparia ambigualis, assembly GCA_963921215.1. Taxonomy (NCBI): domain Eukaryota; kingdom Metazoa; phylum Arthropoda; class Insecta; order Lepidoptera; family Crambidae; genus Scoparia; species Scoparia ambigualis. Next base: position 10,610,006 of record OY992507.1, read on the forward strand.
TATAAGTAGCTAGGAGTACGAATCACTGTAGCATCCATTCATAACATTCGATATTGGAAACAAAACACGCCGGCAGACCTCACTTAACCTCAGTTGCGGAGACGAGCCAAGGGGACTGATCGAAGGTGGGCGAATTAGCCCAACTCTAAAACCTCAATTAAGTCTCGTCTAGCGCGTATTCAGAACGGCCACATCCAATTATCGCGGGTACCTTTGTTCGTCCGCGGTTCGAACGACTGTTATACAGCTTACGCTCCCTTCATTGTCCGTGAGCGTTACTACGAAATTAGTTGGACTTCGGTACCGTTGTCAGGCTAACGAATTTTAGTAATTGACGACTTATTCTTTGTTAGCGTTCGACTGTGTTAAAGGCGTATGAAAGACATTCTGATGTTTGAATTTGTAAAGGTTTGGAGGCGTAAATAACTAACATTTTGCTCGTTGCTTCAATTTCAACGTCGTTTTCACCCACGACTTTGAATGTTGACTTCACCGATGATCTACAAAAGTATTAACAACATTAATTAACGAAACACAATTTGTTTTACTGAAATAAATTAGCGTAAATGAGTGACGCCACACTTAAGCTACAAGGCAATAAGGGAACAAAGCTTAACTTTCCGTCGTCAAAAATAGCGTGTCATCGCGGCATAATCAGTTACCCCTTTGCAGTGGATGATCTTACAATTAGACGTCATAAAGAGGCTCCGGCCCCGGGCGATGACGGATGGCGGCGGCAGTCATTGCCAAATTAACACCCGGCTAAGTGCGGAAATGTGTACGCGATGTCACGAGGAGATCACATGGAAATTAATGTAAATATTGCACCCTTGTCACGTGATTTTGCGTTGTCGCAAAGTCGACGAGATCTTTGTAATGTCACATCTGTGTACTCGTATATTAATATAATGTTGTGATAAACGCACACACATGACACACACATTAAACACCCACTATCACGTTCGAAGACAAACTTGTTAAATGCTTTCATACTACTGAAAAATGTAATTGGAATTGTTTTGTCATACTACTAGCTTTCATGTAAATTGTCGTCGACGTTGTGACTTTCAAAACCAAGTTCGGTCAACCAACCAAACATTCAACCAGAACATTCGGTCTGCTTCAAGTTCAGTTATCATCGATCTTCCTTGATTATGTAAGACGTTTTAGGGATTGGGAGACTCGATGGCAATGAGTGAATATATATACCTATAATATATTATGAATCTTGAAAATGTAGCAACTGAAAACTGAACGCATTTACCGATTTTCTTGCGGCTTCGTCGGCGCAAAGTCTGTCGGCGAAACTTTGCAAACAATAGGTTAGACAGCTTTCAATAGTGCCGGTTTGCTTATTGCCAATATTTCGCTGAAACATTTAATGAAATGAAATAAAATATTACATATATAATATTTAAGCTTTTCTTCAGAAACAAACGAAACAATAATCTACTCGAGATAAAAATATAAAAGAAATGGAGTCTCAATACCATACTCGTAGATGAAACAATTGTGGGTTAATTTGGCTGCTTTCATACCGAGAATGTCTGCTGAATATCGAATTTATTTAGCTTATTTGTAGCTAGATAAAGCGGTAAAATTGAACGATGGAGTGTTAATGAAATTTGGAAAACTGTGGCGCAATTGGTATATATATAAGGAAGTATAGAATCGTTGGAAAAATTATAAAATAAAGAAAGTCTTTATCATCATCATTCAACCTTAAAGGCCTGATATTTTAATTGAGCCCCGGATATCGCTTTGCCATATTTATTTAAAACTTGAGCGCTGACTGATGATATTGTCTATTAATGGAAGAAGTGGTATGAGCTTCATTACTTATCGTTAAGTACGAACAGCATAAAAACAAGGTTGCGCAGACAGGATGACGTGGATGGTGGTAATATTTAAGTAATTAGGTGTTCTTGTCTAATTCGCGAGCGATGTTGCTAGTGATTAATTTTATTTGCCGACGCGCCCCCGGTGTTGCCAGCGCGGAATTCTCCCAGTAATTGGGAAATTTATTGCAAGGTGCACACAGCGCCGTGATGTTTCACTTTCCCACTAATGATTTATCGTGTTCCGAAACAATTTTAATTGCTACCAGTGACACAATGTAAACAACTATTCGATTAAGTTAATTCCATTATTTTCGAGCACGGCAATTAATTAAAGAGCATCCCGTGATAATGTTCTCGTGAAATTTGGCTACAAACAGATCGAAGGAGCAATCGGTTTTGCTGGACGATTTATCACGTTGGTTATATTATCATTGATAATTGTTTTTATATTTTATTAAAAATAAACGCGACGTTTCCCGTTATCTAAGTTTGAAGACTGCGGCCGGAAATCTTTATGAACAATCAAGTAACTTGCCTTTTTATCTCATAACTTAACTGTTGAAATATTACAATGCTAGTGACATAGACTAAGGTAAGTTAGCTATTTGTGTATATTATAATACATACATTATAATCACGACTATTATCCCCGAAGAAATACCAGAACTGGTTCCGTGAAATTATAAAAAACATGTGACCTACATGTAGGGCATGTAGGGCAGCTAGTATTTCTGTTGTCTAATAAAAAAATAACCTCGAAATTCAAGACAATCGCTACGCTGCGCTTCGCGATAGTCTTAAATTTCTAACCTATCACGTCACCTACAGGAGTAGGGCAATTTATGTTCTAGTGGTGATTTTGGAGATCAATGTTACAGTACTACACCTACTAATTATTATAATTATGCATGTAATTACAAATAAACGACGTTTAAAATTCCATAGAAAAGCTTTTTTGTCATTTCACGGAACCAGTTCTGGTATTTGTTCAAATCCCTAGATTTGTTTAGGGAAATGATAAAATCGTGTTGTTATTTTAACATCCTCCGTGATTTGATCAAATCCCTTAGGAAATTGATTAAATCTAAATATCACTACAACATATATACATACTTAAGAACCCCACTTTCCCCTCGCCGAATTGCTTCTTCTTACCCATTTAAATCAAACGTCCATGACGCAATCATTCATTACTCCGCACCAAGAGCCGGTCTTTAAGCAAACTAACCTTTTAATGAGTCTACTAAAAACGACTTTGAGCGCGCGAGCATTAGTAATTATAATTTAGCCGACCTCCGGCTACAAGAAGTGCCACGGAGCACAAAATGAGGCTCCCACACACGTCCCGTGCATGTAATACCGCCATGCAGGCTCGCTCATGCGTCCTGACAGGCCTTTGCGTTTAGAAGTTAGGAGTTGAGTGGCTACTCCGTCCGCTGGATGACTTCTGACGTTATTAAGTGGTTTTATGAGCTCTAAGCTTTCGGACATCCATTTTCGTTAAGTCACTCCTAATTTTTTTAAATGTAGGTACCCTTTTTATTTTGATATCGTGTGATATGTAGGAGTGAGAGACTGATTAGTCTTCAAAGGGTTTGAAAAGGTAAAGTTCACTGTATAAATACAACTAAATTATAGATATAGAAAATCAATGGTTTTGTTAGTCACGTGTGATTCACGGGACAAATAAAAAAAAGGTTTTGTGGATAGAGTGCCTCAAGCGGCATTGTAGATCGGTTACGATACCGTAATTACGGCATCCTAGTACGAAGTGTAGGCAGTGTATGTGAGTGCCACAAGCGGCAACATAGTACGATCGGTTATGATGTCGTAATTTTACGGCATCCTAGTATAAATAGTATAGAGTGCCACAAGCGGTATTGTATCTCAATCGGTTCGGGAACCGTAACATATTTTTTATTTGCCATAATGTTCAGAAGACGTAATATTCAAAAGATATTTTTGTATGGAGTTAGATTTCTGTTGACTAAAAAAAAATAACATATCACGTGACCTACAGGAGTAGGGCAGCTAGTATTTCTATTGTCTAATAAAAAACTTTACGGCAGATTAGGCGGCGTCACTATTATACCGCAAAACTTACGGTTTCCGAACCGAATGAGATACAGTGCCGCTTGTGGCACTGTATCTCATTATTTGATGAAACGTGGACTGTAGCAATGCACTGCTTTTGCGGTCCTCAAAAGCCTAGGAAGCCTAGTCTCCGACTAACCCTTTGGGATTAATAGCAGGGGGGGGGGGGGGCACTCCGCAGTTTAGGTACGTTCGGCCAGCGCCTCCCAGGCAGGCGATTGGCAGTGGCCGCTTGGCTCGCACGCTCCACGCCGTGCGTAAAACGAACAATCATTTCTGTCATTTTTGTGAACCGAACAATAACTACAAATCGATCTAGATAATTGGTGTGAGCGTAAAACAAATTTATTAAAAAAAAATGATCGTTCGTTCGTTCATTGATCTTATAATTCGTATAAAAGATACTGTTGTGTTTACGGGTGTCTAGAAAGAACAATGAATTTGATTTATTTTAATATAGGTACACTTAAATGTATCCATGAGTGGAAATCCTGCGCTCCTGACATCAAATCGATATAGAGTCAGCGTTGCCGGAATATAAACGCTCGGGTTACACGATAAGTTTCAATTTCGCGTGAAAGTCGTAAGAGTAGGCAATTTTTTCAAGTAAAGTTGACTTTGGTTAGAGAGTGAGCCTTCTGTACGGTAGTACTATTAGTTATTCTGTGATAATAGTCGTGATTGTATTTATGTACGTAAATTTAAATATGCTCTTAGGTATATTACAATTTTATTACGTACTTCTCACAATAATCGGTGCTTTCCGCTACATTCCGGATGCGATGGAGTAGAGAGTTGCTACTAGCTAAAGGTACGTATTGTCGACAATCCATTAGCGAAACTTGACTAATTTACTTGAAGAACGGCAAATAAATCCGGCGGCTCTCTGCTGCAGCGCGGCGCGGGCACTGACAAACTATCTCATATCCGGTGCCGCATTAGTGCCGCGCTCCTGAATTTTGTTACTGAAATTACACTACGTCACCGCCTTCAAGCTTTTATGTACGAGTAGACAGCGGTCGGTGTACTACATACATTTTTTTACAGGGCGCACGGTATTGTTTTATTATTTTAATTTTTTGTTATTTATTATTGTTCATTTGTGTGTTTGTTGTGTGATACCAATAAATGTTTTTCAATTTAAATTTTTGAGCATTCTGGCGCTAGCGCTAACGCTCGAAAATAATAACCTATCTTATAATTTTTGAAGTGAAAAATTTGACATAATTTGTATGAAGCATAAGTGAAAACATTAAATTTAGAAAGCTAATTTATCTGTCATTAAGTTGTAGTAACTATAATAGTTCGCGATCTTACTAGATAGGAATTTTCGAAAAAGCCAGGTAGGTTGACCAAATTAAAAACACCTTGAGCCTTTAGAGTCGATAAAACCCATGATCTCGCATTGTTGGTGGGCTATATTACAATACTACTGACTATAATGTTATTATAGTGAAAGATTTTTATATGAAAGTGGTAGCTATAGGCGGACTTAACACAAACCGAGCACAATAATACTAACCGAACCCAGAAATACAAGTCACCACGAGAACACAAAAGAGGTCGCATTGTAATATTCGTAGATATGTAAATCGTTTGAGTGTGTGCAGATTCATAAATGAGAAAGTTAAATTAAACTAATCTTACAAAGGAGAACGCTTTCATTAGTATATTTTCAAGTATGAATTTGCTACGTAGCGGTATGTGTGTAGTCGTCTCGATACACAGCTCTTCCCAATGGAATTAATTCTCAAGTTCGCCGCAGACGAGGTTTTCATGTTTCAAGACAGCACCGTTTTCAATACTCCGACTATTGTTAATCGATTCAATACTATTACGTTTTGGTGTTCCTTTATTCACTAGACTGGGGTAACTGGTTCCTTTGAATATTGGAAATGGGATATGAGTATTTGTTACTTAAGTATTTACTTACAAAGTTTTGTATTTGTTCGCGGGATATACAACATGTATTGGTATTTTTAAGCAACATTTGCGCTTTTTCCCCAAAATTTTTGGTATCTTTCAGCAACCGATTTCTTGAAAGTTTGTCTCAGTGGCGAATAGTACTTTATACAAATTGTAAGACATCATTTATTTAAATAAAAAAAAAAAATACTCTTCAACAACGTTTAAAAAAATATGGGTCCGTTTCTACTTTTTAAAGGGAAGGAAAGCCCGACAACAAAATAGACACATTTATGATTTTACAATATTAGTTAAGATTTGAGCGGAGCATTTTACAGTCCTACTGACCGTACGGAAGCAGGTTCAATAAGTCGGAAAAATTCTAGCAATCTTGTCGCACTGAATTAGATTCTGATTTATTCCCGGCGTCGGCTAGGGTGGACGAGGCCTTTCCGTTTTGAATGTGAACCACCATTATATCGAGACCCTCCCCGCTTCTCCCACCTTGTTTTTTCACGAGGGATCGAGGGAACCTTCCAGTTACTTAGATGTCAGCGGATAGTGGTCGTCTCATAGCCTCAGGAAACAAAGATTGCTCGGCTCGGCCGATTGAGCGCACCTCCCTGTACTAACTTCTCCCCCATTTAACGCGAATCCATGCAACAAAAGGAGCCCTCGCGTGAAATCACAAAACTGGGCATCAATACAATGTGTGAGTAGATAAAATTTTATTTCCTATAGCTTCCGGCCGCGCCTCTTCGCTCGTGTATATTTGGTCTGCTATGAACTCGCAAAGGAATTATTTTCCCAGAATAAACGTAGCCTATGTCACTCTTAGACCCTCCTAATATCTCTCAGTGGTTATTTTAAACTGAAATAAATAATGTGGCCTGCGTGATAATAACCGGGCAAAGATTCAAATCGACTTCCAGCTAAGTACTAAGAGAGGAGGAGAGTAAGTTTGCCGTTAATCTTATTCGAATGGTGAACAAAACTCGTATTAGCTCCCTCTGACAGAAAATATACAGTCACAAGAAAAAGATTCTGCCACAATTACCAGCAAATTGAGACGATACATTGCGACGTCTCAATAAATCAAAATATTTATCAAGTTATCCGACTGCCCTCTCCAAAATGTCTAATAAAATTGCCCAAGGCCCTCTATTTGCAGTATTCTTAATAATTACTTCTTCCGATTTGTTTGCCCCAGCGAGGGGCCAAGTGAAAAGTGAATCGGGGCCCGAGTCAATAAATAATAATACTAAATGCCCATCGGCTGACCGGGGGCCGGCCGGCGCCTTCCCATTGCGTACATTGTAATGGGTGACAATTAATGGAATATTTTGTAATAACAGCACTTTTCAATTAATGGCATCGTTTTTGGTAGTGAAACCTTTTTACGGTTTGTTAGATTTGGTTTAACTGTATATTTTCTTAGCTTAAGTAAGAAGGTATGCAGATATATTATTCCCCTTGTTCATAAGTAGGTTGTTGTTGTATTTTTAAATAACAAAGTCAGACTTTATCAGGCAACATAAGAACAACTTGACATTACAAAAAATAATATAACGTCCTGTTATATTTGTAATTTTAAAATTACAAATATAAGAAGCTAAAGCTTTTCTGAACGCCTTATTATTGACTAACAATTATAAATATTTACACACATCAAAAATAATCTAAAGAAGATAAATGTATGATATAAACATAACTTAAATTTATTAATTTTTAGACAGAGTGTTTGGTAATACCTTAAATTAAAACAAAAAGGGAAGATACGGCATTAGCGTCTCGTGAGTGAGCCGCCAAAATTAGGCCTAAAGGCACAATTTCACTTCAGTCACAATTTGCCGAGCGAACAGGCTATATCGCACTATTACGGATATTCTACTGTGTGAAAAAGAGGAAGACGCTACTCCGCAGTGGCGTCGGAATTACAGATGGGCATTTACCCGGTAAATACCCGACTTGTGGGTAAATACCCATTTTTACCTATTTTTACCCACCCATTTTTAATTTATACCGGGTAAAAATTAAAATCAGTTTAATTTAAACCAATTATTGAATTTGGTTATAGATACTATATATACATACCGACTAAAGCATATTTTTAAGTAATTCAAAGTCTAATACTTAGTAGAATTCTATTCATTTTCGAGCTGAGGCACGACTTTTGTTATTAAGACATTCAAAATGTTCATACGTTATAGTTATCATTTCTAGTTAAATTTCTGTTTTAATTATAATATCATGTCTGGGACATGCACCCCGGTATTCCTGGTTCTTTTAGGTATTTGAAATACGAATCCCGGTTCCTTAAGAACTACTTTTTTATAATAGATGGGTTTGCTCTTGGCCACATTCTTATCCGTAGGATTAAGAAGAAGCCGACGATGGAGCGAGCTGGCCCAGAAGCAGACTATTCACTCGGGCTTTAAAGATTTTGGGTCTATATGCACTCGGGAATACAGACGCGAATTCCACACCTTGGCTGTACGCATTATGAATGAAGATGAATAGCGCTTGGTGCGTACGAGTGGAATATCAACAAAGTATGTAACCCGCCGTACGTCTGAACTTCCGATGGTAGAAAGGGGACCGTGGAATGAGCTCATGTAGCTCGACAGCACACTCTTCGAAGTAGAACCTGTAAAACACCGACAAGCAAGCAACTGAGCGACGGTGAGCGAGACTGTGAAGCTTGGTTTTTACAAGCTTATCGTCACCTGTAAGTTTCCTGGCTCTGCGTTCCACCCAATCGAGCGCGGCAAGTTGATATTTTTCTGAGCCGTCCCAAAGGTGGCAGCAATACTCCACGCACGACCGGACTTGTGCTTTTTATAGAGTTAGAAGCTGTCCCGGCTTGAAATATTGCATAGCCTTATTTAGAACACCCAGCTTTTTCGTAGCAGTTTGAGAACTGATTTCGATGTTGTCGCCAAAGTTGAGATTGGAGGTCAACTGCATGCCTATGAGATCGAGGTTGTCGGTAATTGGTACATCTACACCCCGGAAAATAGGAGCCAGGTTAAAAGGACTCCTTTTGGCTGAGAACAAACACGCCTGCGTTTTGGTGGCGTTAAAACTGACCAAATTGTTGTCACCTCATTGGGAGACAAGACTTAAAGTCAAGTTTGTCCGCTCAACCATGGCCTCTCTTAAGGAACGCACTTCCATTTCGCCGACCCTTGCGCTAGACAGATACCTCTATGTGACCGAGCGTGCCAGGCCCTGTCAATGGTTTTCCATATGTCAAGCGACACGGCAAGCGCTTCCCTATGCTTCTCGGTTGCCTCGCCCCAGCAATGAGTAACGTAAACCAGAAGGTCCCCCGTGGAACGGCCCCGCCGAAAGCCATATTGGCAGTCGCTGAGGAGGTCGTGGGATTCTAGATACGACAAAAGCTTTCTATTCAACACTTTTCATAACTTTACAGAGTATGGAGGTGATGGCAATTGGTCTGTAGTTAGTGGGGTCGGCACGATCGCCCTTCTTGGGCACTGGCTGCACATTTGCAAGCTTCCAGGACTGAGGAACCGCTCTAGTAAGTAAAGAATAGTGGTACAGACGTGTTAGATTCAGGCGCACAGACCCTAAGCCGCAGGCCACGCTGGCGCGACGCGTCCTGCGTCCGCGATGAGCGGGAAAAACAATAATACAAAACGAATAGGGAGCGCCAAGTTGGCGCGAAAGGCGTGCGCGTCAGGCAACTGCGACCAGCGGAGGGAATAGTACAAGTTCGCGCGTCTTGCGTTTTTATTAAATTTTGTTGAATTTTCCGCGGTACTATTCCCTCCGCTGGTCGCGGTCGCCTGACGCACAGCGGTAACACTCCGTGTACGTGTGAGCTCGAGCGCTAGTGATCTTGAGCGGAACGTGTCCTCGGAACGCCTCAGTCGAGGCGGCCTCCAGACCGCCTGCCCACGCCCCGCGGGCAGCGCAAGGCCGCCGCGCATATCCAGACACCCACACATAGCCGCGAGCGATTTTACGAGCACACATGCTTAAGTGTCGCTTCTTTTCACGGTAGTGTATATATTTTCTGCCTGACGCGCACGCCGCTGGTCGCGCCAACATTGCGCCCCCGTTTGCCCAGCATTACTGCTTGTTCCGCCCATCGCAGACGCAACATGCGTCGCGTCAGCGTGGCCTGCAGCTAAGCTGGAATCCCGTCCGGGCCGCAGGCCTTATTTATTTTATTTCCCAAAAATCGCATAATTCAAATCACGTTGTATAAAGTGGGTAATGTAATTATCATTCTCCCTGTTACTGCAAGCTGCATGGCAACATCTCACGCTCAAATTATAAGGTGACTGCTAGAAACCGCAAGAAACTTCAAGGGCTGGTCAGGGCAAGTGCGAACTGATCGTCTATGGCCCGCCGGCAGGTATCAGCCTGTCAGTTAGTACTAGCCGCCCACCGCCGCCCAACGCCGCCGCCGCCGCCCGTGCGTTGTACTACTAACTGACAGGCCGATACCTGCAGGCGACCTGATCGTCTGTGGGGCCCTTATTACCGCACGCAACCTCTCGCCCCCATTCCACGTGGTATTTTTCGTACGCGCACATGTTCATTGGAAGTGTATTTATTCAACTATCTAGATCTGCGCTATTTTGTGGTGAATTAATTAAAAATACGTGTTGATTAAAGATTAAAAATATAATCAACTGTTTTTTATTTGAAATCAATATTTTATCTTCAATAGTCAAGACAGAAACTAACATCGTAGATCGTTTTAAGGATGGTAAAGCTAATCAAATAATTTTATAGATAGTATTCAATTTTTACCCGGTATTTATTAAAAATACCCGGTATAAATGGGTAAATACCCTTTTTTACCTTTCCTCCTAATTTTACTCACCCCAATTTTTATCCACCCGCCCATCTCTAGTCGGAATCGGTCGTACGTACTCGTCTGTTGCGAAGCGACTGAGACGTCAACGCGCTACTCGCTGACTCCCTCGCGCTGACGTTGAAACTTACCGCTTTGTCTCGCTCGCTCGATTTACACTTTATAGGTGTGCGTGTGTGAGTGTTTGCTTAAGTAGTTGAGTAGGACTATATTTTGAATGACTACAAGTAGGAGCATGCCGTATCTTCCCTTTTTGTTTTAATCCAAGGGTTAAAATCACCATCCTATTAAATGCTAATAACAAAAACAATATTACGTATGCAGTATGGGACCTTTATGCATGGAACAACATATATTTAGGTCAAATAATTATTGCAGATTTGTATATGTATGTGAACAGTTGTTTTTTGCACAAAGTTGTTATTTTTTGTTATTTACATTTAATAGAATGGCCCAGTTGCTATTACCTAATATTACCAAATATCCGGTACCTATAAAGTAATTTGTAATTTTCTATATTCAAGATTTGATTGGACCAAAAGCAATGTCCGCAGTGAGAGCAACCCAAATCGTCTAATTATTTAGGATTTATTTTGTTAGGACACCGGAGCCCTCGTTTGCATGCAGGGCACAACTTGCTTCCAGTTGATTTGTCCTGACATTCTCGCTTTAATAACGGCAGCTTAGCAGTGTTTGCGGGGGTGATTAGGATGTGCTCACTACAGAAGAAAACCCTTGATGTTACATAATATTATGTTCATGTGGTCCCTAGTAAAAATATAAAACAAAAATACAAAAAATCTGTTCAATTCGGTTACAATTATTGAGCTCAAACGTCGATATGCATTCGCAGTCTACGGAGCAGGAGACTTTGCATTAAGAAGAACCAGGAAGAAACTAAGCAAGTGCATTTATTTTCTACCTTTCTTCCTTTTATTAGACAATGACTTTCTAATATGAATATTCTTATATATTGTAGTACATACCAAACGCCTTAAAGTGAAAAAAAAGGTCACCCATCCCAATACACACCACGCCCAAGGTAGCTTAACTTTAACGATTGCAGCAAAGAGCGCATCTTAAGCACCGCCGATTCACTTACACTCATCATCAACGCCCACCTCGTTACCTCGTACCGTGACCCATTCAATAACTCTACAGCAGTCATCGCCGCCGGCTAGCGGCCCGTCCAACGCCGTTTGTCTCCGACGCACCTCCGCGTCCGATTTATGGCACAGTTTTGTGAACTCCCAACCGTTACGTGATCTGCTTCCGAATCCAATTTATGCCTTCCTAGCATTGAGGTGTTATAACTAGGGACGACGCGTAGCAAATTTTTGCGCACTGTGTTGTGGCCCACGTTCGGCGAACGCCATAAGGGCTCCACACACGATTAGTTTGCCAGCAGGTATCGGACTGTCAGTTAGTAGTACATACAACGCACGGGCGGTGGCGGCGGCGCGGCGGGTGGCTTGTACTAACTGACATACCTGCCGGTGATCTGATCGTGTGTGGGGCACTTTACGCCCGGCGCCCTACGCGTTGTACGCTATCATCTAGAGCTGATCTAATTTTTTGTATGGAATGGCTGCTCTAGTAACTATATCTCAATGCCTTCTCGCTACGGGGAAGTTAGTCCGCGCGCCCATTCTTTACGACTCATCTCGGTGTCTTACGCCGCGTTTTATTGTATATGGGTAGCTGAGCTGCGATTGTTGTATTCCGTACGTTGCGAGTGCGATATCCGTGTCTATAGTGCAACTGAATAAGATTTTCAACAATCTGTTGTACTGACTTGGTCGATCCCCTGTATTTTCAAGAATTTGTTTATTTACTTGGATGATGCTCTAATGCTGTAGTTACACGGAGTCTTTAGAGGTTGCAAAGAATTGGTCGAATTGCATGTAATTTTATGAGCTTATATCAGAATTAAATATAAGATCTGGATTAACGCTAAATTTATATATTAAGGCTCTGGTGCTCTTATACGCCTACCTACCTTTCATTTTTGTACCCTTACTTCTAAAGATGTTTCTATTTAAAACGCCTATTTTTGAGAACATAGCCTCAATTACCAATTGTTTGTAGAACACATGATCCAAATTATCAGAAAGGTGAAGCACCGAATCCTACTCATTGACATATTTTCAAACATTTTCAAATTGCATTCTCAACTTGAAAAAAAGCGATTCAACACTGTCCACTTAAACGTACCCAAGCAAGTCGCTTAAAAAATCGTCAGTACCCTAGGCGACATTTTCGCGCAAATGGCTTTTGTTTTTCAGAACCACCTCGGCCAATAAATAGGTACAAGTTACAAAGATACCGCACCGCCCGAGGCGGCGGAGCGCGAAACGAGCGTATAATTCTCGCCGCCAGGTGTCGCTGCGACGCTGCGGTTTGTCTCGGCGGGGGCATAAATGTCGGCTAATTCATGTAAATAGCTCTTTTGGTTTGGCCTTCGATTTTTGAGAGTACTAGAGGTCGGGTCTCGCTCGGGTGTGATGTTGAGTTGTGCTTTTCATTAAGGAAGATGCGATTAGTTTTTTTTCCTTACTTGTGCTTATTCATCACTGTTGATATCGACCTCATTTAAGAGACATCAGTTAATATTCTGATAATTTTTTAATAATTGTGTGCCAATATTAGTTACTAAGTAAATATACTATACCAACATAGATCTTTTAGAATGTAAAATCAGTTAGGCTTCGTAATTTTTTATATTAATTTGACACCTCTGATTGCGGCACTTACAATTTACAATACCAACTAACGTATAAGTATATATTTTAAAATATTGTTTCTATCTGAAGTGAAATTATACTTACTTTATTCCAACAAGTTCCATTTATAAGCTGCCCAGATTTCTTTTATGGCTAAATAATTTTCCTGATTCAAGTTTAGTCTACTTTGTTGTTATTACATACCTACCTAGAAACACAGCCAATAAAATATAACCGAAACCTCAAGTACAACCCTTACCCAATAATTACGAAGCAGTAACAAAATAATATATGATAGGTACCTACGTAACCTGTTAGCCCCACACATAAATCATGTTTCTATAAGGAACCCTTAAGACAGCATTCATCAGCACTACCTATAGACTGCAACCTTAGGAAATCCCATTCGGCACTAATACAGCTCCTTGTTTGGCTAAATTTCGAGGTCGGAGGCAATCTAAGAGGCATTCAACCTCATCCTCTGCGACAAGTCGGATGCCCCACGTAGGTTTTACTTTCCCAAGGGGTTAAAGATGTGAGATAGCGAATGGATAAGGCTGTTCAAAATTCAGAAATATTTGATTGACACATTCTATCTATCTATCTAACTGTATAAATGAAACCCACAAAATGCCACGAATGTTAATGTTATTGCTATTTGGCTAATCCTTTTTTGTTGTTTGTAATTGTCGTGACATGGTTTGTTTGAAACGTTTTTTTTTTAATTCGCCAAGGGAAACGGGGTTTTCATGCGGAGGAAGTCGCTTTAGTATTTATATAAAAACTCAGTCGCCGAATGTATAGCGCTAATACTAAAACACTGTAAAAAGAAATGCCTATAAGCACAGTTTTTTTATCGTTTACAAGGCTAAGTTGGAACTGCCAAAAAGAAGTCTTCGGATTGATTTTAGACTACTTAAGTCTCGTAATATGTCATAATAAATTCCATAGTTCCAGTCCATTTAGGGACATGTAAAAATCGCTCCTTGTACTCAACGCAATAGGAATCTTATCTACTCGCGCTCACATCGTTGCCGCGAAGGGCTGCCCTCTCATTATTTACGAAGGGCCGATGAGTGCGGCAGCCGGCACGTTCAGCCGCTAACGAGACGTTTTGTGACCATCTCCGGCGGTCAACAGTTGTTGATTTTTTTTAATGGACAAATTATATTTACCAAATGTCCCCTAGGAGACGAGGGACCTTTTAAAGCCTCGGGACACGCGAGCTCTGACTCCTAATGGCTGCGAAGTATTGGGAAACCGTTTTATTTATTCGAGAGATGTTTAAAGTTGGTGTGTAGTTTGTAGTTGGATCTAGCAGTTTCAAAGCCGCGAAATCGTTAATGTGAATTTTTTCGATGTAAACGAATTTGTTTTGTGAACTGTGATGTTGATATTATGAAGAATTATTCGACGCAATGTATCGAAAACAAAACATATTTGTGGCTGAAAAGAAAGAAACCCACACAAATCGAATTGTTAGTATACACGTATGTATCGTTTAATAATAACGAATTACTTGGTCGTATAATTCACGGGCGCAATTTCATTAAAACCCGCCCGCCTTAATAACATCCTCCTTTCGGCATCGGTGATGCAGTGAACCCAATGGGGTCACAAATAACTAGTGCGCATATAACAATTTTGCAAACTAATATATCTCAGCTGAAATCCCGACGCAAACGTAAAATCACATCCCGACCTTTCCGTTCCACGCCGACTATAAAACCGAGCAGACACTGCAAAACCGTTTTCCTCCGATTTGCTCTTACAATAGCTCATTTGTTATAACCTGATAGCGCAGCGTTATTACGACCAAACAAATTGAGTCGAGCCTTCGCCACCTCAGACTAATGTAATTTCGGAGTGCGCGCCCAAGAATAGATATTTAGAGTGGATTGTTTTCGACAGACCGTAATGAAACTCTGATGCCGGGCCAAATCAGTTTCGGAGGTGAGCGCGCCGCGGGGGAGGCTACATTGTAATAAGGCGAGGAATAACCTAAAATAAACCGCCGAGTGTAGACGCAGTACAAAGATGGACACGGGTGGGTCCCGACCCCTTACTGCTTAATTTGCCTACCGTAATTACTGTCCTCTCGGGCGGGGAAAGACCCCGAGGCCGACCCGCCATCTTCGGTATATTGCGCGGTGCGGGCGAGTGTGTATGCCTGGCAAATACTACTCCCTTGTCGTTAAGTATGAATACGGGTGTGGACAAAATGTATTAGCTTAGGCTGAGATTCGGACCGTGTTTGCTCAGCGATGATAGATTTATAGTAATTGTGTTATTAACGTTATGGGATAAGGGTTTTACGGGACTTAAGTAATGAAGGCTTTTACCTAATGCCGGGACTTATAGTGAATTTGCACACGTGGTGCGCACCGAGCAATCAACTTAGTTCGGGCCGTAAACGGACTCTTGTTTCATGGGTTCGCATAACCTGAGCCGGAATGAAATAAGCTCTGCTACTTTAGCAGGTCGAATAACTTCGCTGCTCGTAAAGACACCTTTAGACCTTAGGTACTTATAACATACATGCATACATATAATCACAACAATTATCCCCGAAGGGTTAGTCAGAGACTAGGCAATGAGTCCTGTGCCATGGTCCACTTTTCACCAAATAGCAACTGCACATGTGCTCAGCGTGACAGGTGGTGAGCCCATCGCCGCTTTATGCTGTTGGAAGTAAGTCTTTAGTCGGTTAGTCGCCTTTTACGAAACCCAAGGCAAGAGAGGGGGTTGTAGTATTCTTTCACCCCTACGCGATACGGTTAAGGCATTAGGGGAGCATTTAAGTTCTGTAGCTAGCTCACATATTCAAAGTAAAATACGAAGAGTAAGTAATGTTATTAACGCTAATAAAGTTGTTAACGCAAATAATACTCAATATTACGTACCGCTTTTCAATTATTATTACAGAGATGTTAATGTTGAACATTGGTAGGTAATAATTGGTAGAGTTGCACCGAACTTGGTTACGAGCTGGCTGAAGTCAGTTAGTGGTTATTCTAAAGTTGCTACCACGTAAAAGGGTATCAAGTGAATACCCCCGTGTACACAGGATGCATTCGGAGATCAGTCGTCGATTCCGTTCCAAAATTTTAAAATTTGACTTTTCATATTTTATTTATACTTAAGGTTATACTACATCACTACATCTTTTCGATATCTTCTCTACGAACTGATATAGTAGTAAAATACATGTTATGACTAAAGCGGTGGATGAAAACGTTTTTTTTTTAAATTATGGATGTTATTGAAATATAAAGTTAATAAAAAAACACAACCAGATAGTGATTTAACACTGAAAATTCACCGATGTGATGGAACTGATAGGCTTATCTGTACTTATACTTTAACGGGTTAACCACTTGAAAGGGTTATTTCTGTTAACCTCCGAGGGACGGGTAGGTATTTTTTTAAATGTAAATATGGCATGTATTAATGCCATGCCGACCTCGGAGTAATTGTGGATGAGAGGTTATCTTGGCATTCACATATTAAATACACAAATAGCAGAATTAGAAAACTTGTCTGGATTTACAAATCACTGCGACTTGTGACGTCTAAAAAATCGTCAGACAAAATGCGCATCGCTACCCCCAGTACCACTGCACGCCGAAACAGAATCGCGTCGAACCGAAATTTAAGCCGTGGTCATAGAATTGTGTAAACAAACGTATCCTGGTACGAGACAAAAATAGCGGGCAAGTGTCTCTCCCCTAGCGACACAAACGGCTAATATTTATAGGTAATTTATCGTTTTTTTTTTAGGATGAAAGGTGAAGAATGATAAATCACAATGAATTGTTAACTTAAGTTATTACTTTAAGGAATTCGATATCGATTTGACGTCCGTCAGGAGCGCAGGGTTTACGCGCGCGCGTAGGGTTTACGAGTTAAGGCTAGATAGGTCGCGCTTTGAGTTTTTCAAACCATCTAAGACATAGAAAATAATGGTTTAAATTCTGGAAAAAAAAAAGTATGCATTATAGTCTGACCGCCACAAGTTACAACTAATCCTCCTTTAAGAACAGGTTTTGCGCAACGGTAATACATTGCTCTCTCGACACGTGTTTTTATTAAACTAAATGCTATACATCATTTTCACAAAAAGAAACTCATGAGCTGTAAGGAGGTGCTAACAGAATGGTTACTTACTTTAAATTATAAAGACACAGAGGCATTTTTGAGTACATAAAAGATTTTTACTAATGTCGGATAAATAAATAAAAATATAGTAAGTATACCTGTCTGTAAATATATAAATATTTATTTGTGTACAAATCCACTTAGTAATTGGTTTAAATCATCAACACACACACACACCTTACACACATTTACACACACGCACACACACCCCCACACACACACTTACTCAAATTTGTAAAATTAAAAAGTTATAGGTACATTAATTAAATTTAAAATAAATAAGACATGGTGTTGGCTATCTAATTTTGTATGACTGCGTTTTGGAGGAGTGTGGCCTCTTGAAACCGGCATTTTAGAATGCTTACTAGGATGGTTCTAATCACTGTGTATTGGATAAGTTACTTTCACAGACTGAAATAAATGGTTTTTTTTTTAAACTTTTTGTCCCTATATTAACAGGTCTCGGTCAAAGTGTGTTTTCGGAGTTTTCGATGCATATGTATGTGATTAAGCCATTGTAGCGATGGCTTGATTTCAATAATGGCGGCCTTTGCAAAGCAGTGGGACAGTATACAGGTTGACTCTACTTTTTTAAATAACTTTTAGAAAAAGTAAATGTTAATTAGAGGTTGTTTAGAATAGAATAGACGTTTATTTTTGACATCACACGACAAAAGACAATACAACAATACAAGAACCAACTTATGAGACAAAATTGGGCACAGTAGAGAATTGTGCACTGACCTGTGATTCCAAAACTGTGCTCATCTCAGTATAAGCAAGTGGTACCTGCTGCACTGACATTCTGCAGAACACAGTAGTGACATCAGATGTGCAAGACAATGAACATAAAAAACAATTAAATAAACATAGAAATAGAAAAAAAAAGTTTAAATTAATAATAATAGGTAATAAGTATAAAGAAGAATGGGCAAAACGTCCCCCCTCCTTGTAACACTTACATCTATGCATCAGATAAAAGTACTTGAAAAGTGAAGCATTTTATTGTATGACAGCAAATCTGTCAGCTATTGCAGAAAAAAGTTATTGAGAAGAAGAAAATTAAAATAATAAATGATAATATAAAATTGAGGTCAAGATTTTTCTTGAAATTAAACTCCTCCCTCGCAGATTCTTTTGATTTATATGAGTCGTATAAAATGAAAAAAAAATGAAAAATGAGGCCTGTTTTTCATTTTTTTTTCTTTTTTTCCATTTATTCATTCGCTCGTTCATATTTGCTGTCCTTACAACAAAACACACTATTAATTTCGAAACTTATCATGTGGGAACTTACAAGGGGTGGGACGGGTTTCATACAAAAACGCCCATTCTTCTTTAATGTAATATTAGCGGAGTAATCTGTAAACTTTACTTTACGTTTAAACAATACCGTCTGTATAAATTGCAATATCAAGGCGATTTTTTAATAAGTTAGGCACATCGATAAGTTTTTAAGTGCTCGTTCTTATTTATTTTTAAGTCAATTTATTTCCCAGAGACCAGTAACGAGTAAAAATACAGAAACTCCTTGGAACTCATAATGATGGGGGCATACTTTCTTTTGTTTTGGCGCGAGCTCCGATTGAATAAAACATTTATGTCAATAGAGTCCATTAGGGTTCGAGAGCTTTTTATGTCTCGTGTATTGGCTAACTTTGTCGTTACGGTGAACTAGGCTTGGTGCATCGGTAATTAGGAGCAAATTAGGAGGGTCTATTATAAATGAATGTTTTGTGTTTTATTCTATATATAGAAATTTTTTGTTAGCATCTGATTGTTTATATCTTTATTTATATAAGATATATTTTGTCTGCAAATTTCTCTAAAATAAATAAAATAAAATTTTCGGTTTCTATGATTTAAAGAAAATAAATATATACCTATTCGACGGAAAATATTGAAAGCAATGTGGCTAACTAAAGCAATTAAAATCGGCGTATAATCGTACGTAATCCTGAAACACCGCATTAAATTCGGCTTCACCAAGCGAGGCCACACGTTACCGCTATTCGATCCACACCGCACGTTTAGTGACGCCTACCTCAATTCAATTACTGCCTAATGAACCACGTCTGTTCCTTGACAAATCTCATTTTTACCGCACTCCATACGTCAAGCGAGAATAACTCCATTCCTGGAACATAATTAACACTTTTACGGCGGCGGTTACTCGGGATCATCCCGTAATAACCTTGTTAACCCTGGCGCACCGACCGAGTTGGCTAGCCTTTTAACGGGCTTGTACATGGGTATTAATCCGAAAGCTATAATGCTTTGTCCCTCTCCGCCTTCAGATTTGGTGTATCTTTTGTCTCAGCGGTCTCCATGGGTCCAGTTTGGGATTCGTGCCTTTTAGTGTGAGGTTTTCGCTCGCCTTAACGAAGGGAAGCAGAGCAAAGGTCGTCATTAGGGCAAGCGCGGTGTAAACAAGGTCCGAAGTCCCGCTAATGGCCAATCCGAGCGGCGGCCGTCCTCGAGGTGACCCCAGGTCCGTCTCGGCCCGTAAATGGGCTTTTAATTGCAATTTTGATAGAAGGCGTTGGGATTAGTTTTGCCATGCTCACGTTTGTTGAGCAAGTGTGCAGTTTTGTTATGACGAATTGTCGGCCCGCTTTGCTTTTCAATATTCGTTGGTAGTTGGTTTATTTATTTAATTTTAGAAGACAGTTTGACTAGTATTAGTAAAACAAAACAAAAAAATTACACGTGGCATCTTTTGACAAACAGTTTTACAATGCCAATATACAAGTTAATCATTAGCCTTGCTACTAGCAGCAAACTTAAGTCATAATAAAGAACCGTCTATCGCAACAAGCCGCAACTGTCACGTCACTCGCAATCAATCTCGGCGCGACTCACCGCAACTCTTGCCGCGTGTGTGCCGCGGCCCGCTGGGTCAGCTCCCGTTTGGATGTGAAATTCAATTTTCCGTTACATATAATAAACATGAGGTAATGCTTATTAGCACCAGTCATTTTTTTTTCTGACAGTTTGGTTAATAAATTAGTAAAAAAAACAAAAAAAAATGGTATCAAAATAAAATGCTTGTCGCATCTTTCGGTTTTACAACGGCAGTATGCAAGTCATCATGTGCATCATTACTAAGACTAGCAAACCTAAATGTAACTAAGCAACTATCCGTAGCAACAAGCCGCAACGCCGCGCCGCGCGTCACTCGCAATCAATCTCGGCGCGACTCACCGCAAGTCGCGCCGCGTGTGCGCCGCGGCTCGCTCCCATTCGGATGTGAAATTTAATTTCCGCTACGGGCGCCAGCGGGTCGCGGGTCGCGGCGCGGGGGCGACGGCGGCCGAAGAAATATGCGCCGCTCTCTCTAAACTTTGTCAATTTGTTTGTGGAGCGAAATTAACTCGATCCAATCTGTGGGACCTGCGTGCGATGCGCCGTGTCATATTTCCGCTCGGTAATGCAGGAAAGGTGGGTAGAAGTTGTACGCGGTGCCACTCAATGCTGTTTGGTGATAGGAATAACGGGCTGGAACTCATTGCAGTCGAGTCTCTGTTGTAGAGAAAGATAGCAACGAAATTTTCGTAACATCTTTAAATCTATAATAATAATATATTTCTTTTT
Source organism: Scoparia ambigualis (assembly GCA_963921215.1). NCBI lineage: Eukaryota > Metazoa > Arthropoda > Insecta > Lepidoptera > Crambidae > Scoparia > Scoparia ambigualis. The sequence goes on from OY992507.1 coordinate 10,631,173, forward strand.
ATAATATTTTATATTGTAAATATATTTTTTTATATAAAGTAAATGTTATTTATGTAAAAAAAATTTCTTAAGATATGATTTAAATAAAGAGAATAATAATAATAAATTATTTATTTTAACCACTCACTCGTGGAAATTTTCAGACACAGATATTGGCGCAACTGTCAACGTCGAATTTGACAGAATCGAGCATAGACTATGCGATATTTTGCAATCACGATGCATTAAATATACCACAGAACCGAAATAATCGACCTTGTTCATACTAAAGTAGTCTGTAAGTCTATGAAAACACGGTACAAAGTCAAGTGTGTTTTTGTAGGTGCGGTCTCATGCGACCGCTTGGGGTTTGAGGGGTGCTATGCCAAATAAGGTAATGCTGTAATGTTCTAATCAAATTTATGCATGTTATTGTATATTATGCCATAGTACGAATAGTAAGTACGTGTAGGTATAGTGGCATACACATTAATTTCAGTTACTAATAAATGCTACATGTAAATAAAAAAATAATGCAATTAGTTGGTATGCTACGCCAATATAATGTTCATTTGACGACCAGGCAGACGACCTACTTGGTCGAGTGGTTTGTACACCGGTTTTCATAGTGTCGCCATCTCTGAGGTCTCGGGTTTGATCCCCGGTCGGGTCAATTTAGAAATTATTGTTTTTCTAAATTGTCTCGGGTCTGGGTGTTTTGTATGTATAATAAGTATGTTTATCCGTTGTCTAGTAACCATTTAACGAGTTTCTTCGAAGCTTCTCTTGGGCTAGATAATTGATGTGATTGTAGGAAAGTTTTATTTTTTATTTTTTTTATTTGAATTACCTGTTTAACATCACCACGATGAGGCTCACACGAGACTTAATTGACCTGTTAACGAAGGAGCTTATACATTATGCTACAAAACGTATACAATTGCATAGTAGCAAGACGTGCTAACAGGCTGAAATTATGATAATGTCGTAAATTTCTGCTGGGTCATTACACCGTCGAGCCATTCTTCTAGTCCTCTCTATTTGTTTCCTACATTATTACAGGTTGACTAGAGAGTACCCATGGAATTAATTCCGCCTTGTGCAGTTTTTTTACGTGCAATAAAGATTAAATAAATTAATAAATAATTAATATAAAATGCCCCAAAACTCCAGACATAAACTTATTATTATATTTAATTTCCAAATAGAATACAGTGCATGCGATACAATATTTTACGTGTCTCATGTTAATTTACCGTCTTGTTACAAAAGGTCAGTAAAAATAATGGACCTATCTGAAACTCACGCCCTCCTATAATCAAGGAGGCTCGCTAACATAAATTTATAGCGGCTAAATTTCACTTTAAATTACAAAGGTAATGTGGAAAGGCAAAAATGCGTAATTCCAACTCCGCAATTCGTATCACAGGAGTCTCCGGAGGCTGCATTATTAAAATATATTGTGCACACGCCACCGTTTCGGAGTTTCGCCGACTAACAGCAAATAAATTAGTTATGCCCAATATTTTCACCCTAAATGTTATTCGAACCCAGTGTATGATACGCGGAAATTGGAAGGGCATATTTATCAGATGACGCCCGTATCTGTGAGGTGTAGAGATGGGCAAATTGAAAACCAAGGTACTGGTAAAAAGGTGTGTTTCTTTTGTCTTTAGAAGGGTTTCACGAGTTCGCTTATCCACAATTTAAAAAAAAGTTGTAATATGGATTTTTTCGTCTCGAGGTTACTTATCTATTTTGTTAGAAATGTAATGTTTATTTTTACGTATGGTTAATTATTATGTTTATTTAACCGACAAAGATGCCCATGAATATTCATGGCAAAAGTCACTTTGACAAAGTTTTCAATAAGTATGTTTTTTTGATGATGACTGTTTACTTTTTATTTATAGTGTTATTATGGTAATACGTTTATTTGAATGCCGTAAACTAAGAAACTAGTGTCTTAGATGAGTTTAGAAGTTTATTGATATTTCCTTTGATTTTATGTAAAGTTAAATCTATCTATTATCATGTGACAGTACCATACAAAAATAATAATGAATTAATGTACATACATAAAAAACCTTATATAACTATTTGAAACTTCCACTAATTACCACATTTTCAATTATAAAAGATAAACATTTCTTCATAAAAACCAACCCCTTTTTTTCAACTATTCGACAGTAATACTTACGTTAAGTTACGACTATTACACGTTGCAATAGTAAACCTCATACGTTTATTGAAATTTCGCATCCCTACTCGCGCTTCGCATTCTTATTACGAGGTGAGGAAATTTTCCGATCCACCTTGTATTTGCATAAACGCTCTTCACAGGTGACGCCCGTAATTACATTCGAGAAGTTTCCCGAAAGTTTATGTAGATGGTGTACTCGGCCCCGGCTACTTATTCAATAACAAAATAAATGGGAAGCGGGCACAGACGACGGTTTTCTAGTTTACAACGCTAAGTGTATAAAAATATATAAGTTCAACTTGCAAAAATACAAATACAAACAAACTTACATACACAAATGAGAGAGAGAGGGAGAGACAGAGAAAGAGAGAGAGAGAGAGAGAGAGAGAGAGAGATAAATATTTATTGACACACAAAACAATACTATAACAACATAATATACAGGGTGTTTGGTGCATCGTGTGCCAAAACGAATGGGGTGATTGGAGGGGTTTTTGGCTACCTCTTTAGCCCCCATAAAGAAAATCTTAGTCCAACTAAAATTTTTATGCTGATTTTAAATTTTTTTGGTGAAAATTTATAAAAGTCACCACCAAACAAATTTAAGCTGTTTCAAAAAAACAAAGGGCGGTTTACTATTCACCTTATAAAAGAGACAGAAAATGTAATATGCCTTGTGAGTGTTGTTAACGCTAAACCATGTTTTTATTTCACCGGTTGAATATTAGAAAATTGTAACTAAGTACAGAAAATTTGCAAATATGTGATGTCACTAATTAATTTTCATGACATATTACACACCATTAAAAAGGGGACAATTCAGAGATGTTTTAAAAAATTGGAAGAACTAGATCACTTTTAGTTTTTTTTAAATTGAGATCGAATGTTGACGTTCAAGTTTATTTGTTTTCCTTAAAAAACTTTGCGGGGCTGTAAAAAATAAACTAGACTTTGCTGGTTAGTTAGACTTTTATAAATTTTCACCCAAAAAAATTAAAACAGCATAAATATTTTAGTTGAACTAAGATTTTTTATGGGGACTAAAGAGGTAGCCAAAGACCCCTACAATCATCCCATTCGATTTGGCACACGATGCACCAAACACCCTGTAAAATAAAAAACAATAGAAAATCAGGACCCCGCCTCAGCTTGTGTTGTTGCCAACGGGACGTATCGCAACAATGCTGGTATTCTGGCGGCGCCTGTCGGTGAACGGTGCACGAACAACATATAGACATACAGATTTACATACGAGCATACACAACATGAAAACATCCTACTAATATTATAAACGCGAAAGTTTGTATGTATGGATATTTGTTACTCTTTCACGTAAAAACTACTGAATAAATTTGGATGAAATTTGGCAATCATATAGTTTATAACCTGGAATAACATATAGGATACTTTTTATCCCGATATTCCCACGGGAACGTATGGATGGATGTTTGTTACTCTTTCACGTAAAAACTACTAAATGGATTTGGATGAAATTCGGCATACAGATAGTTTATAACCTAGATTAACACATAGGATACTTTTTATCTCGATATTCCCACGGGAACGGGAACCACGCGGGTAAAACCGCGAGCGGTCGCTTGTACATAATATATGTAGCAACACACTTTGTTGCGACACCAAAAATATTCGTAGCCGTAGCATCGTAGCCCTATACCGTAGCCGCATCAAACAGTCGTAGCCCTACACGCGTGCCTGCTAGTTTTGTCGTGCTAATTAATAGTTATTGAGATCAAATTGACATGTCATTTTGTGTAACCTTGTGTACAGTGATTTAATAGACTTTTATAACTTTTTATCTCGTTTTATTTCAGACACGCAATAAACCCTTTTGCAATAAACAAAACTAACAGACAATAATACAAGAACAAAAAGAAAAACAAACGAACATTGTCAGAATGTTCTTGGCTCCTTAGCCCTTATTAACTGAAGGTGAAAACGAACACGAAACGGACAAATTCAACGAGCGAATTCACGAGGGTAGCTGCTTGGATAATTTGTTTCAAATAAATTCAATTGTGTTATCTATTACATTGTAAGTTTGTGTAAATAATAAACATGATTAATTATGGTTAGGCATTCATGACATTCATGATGTAAGCATGGTCCAAAAAGGCATATTATTATTATATAATTTTTCCTAATTTATAATGATATTATTATGTTATTAATAATGTTATTATTTTTATTTCTTATGTATGAATTATTTCGTTATTGTAATTTGTAATGTAGTATTTATTAATTTTTGATGTAAGTATAATTTTATTGATGTTAGTATTGTAAAAAGTATTACTTAATTGTAAAATTTGCTTTCCTCTCGCATTAGGTACCCACCTGTAAGGATAGTGATAATTGTTGTGGTAAATAAATAAATAAATCACGATCGCTTCCCGGAGGGGTAGGCAGAGACTAAAGGTTTCCTTTTGCTACGAGCCAAACACACAACCTTCCTTACGACCTATCGAACTTCTCATTTAGTTCTTACGGTAATGTAACATATTTTTTAATTTTAAATACAAAATGCAATGCAAAGCAAATAAGAAACATTTGCAACATATCGACGGTGGAAAGGAAAATCAAATGTAACGCCATTTAACCAATTGTTCAGCAGAGCTGCTTAAAGTTAAATTTTTTTGTAAAATGTTTATAACTTTTTTATTTATCAATGAATGTTTTTGAAATTTTGTGGACAGATCAAGTTTTATGTGCTTTATATTATGTATTTAATTTAAATGAATTAAAGTCAATAATTAAAGAAAAAAGTGGCGTTTCATTAAAATTACCTTTTAAGTAAGCAGGGAATAACACTTCATAGGCCATCGAGAAAAAAAACTTAAAAGGGTAAATTAATTCATTTACCAAACATCCGTAAAAAATCGAGGGGAAAATTATTTTAAATACCAAATCAAATCAAAAACATAAAAGGTAAAATGCTTCATATCACTTCGATGAAAAAAAAACAATATTGAAGAAACTTTTTTATTTCGGTTATAAAGTTTAAGTGTTATGCATTTTTAGGACAGGGATTTAATTAACTTAACAAAACAAATAATTATACAAGTTAATTAAAACAAAAAATTTAATCGTCATGTAAAAATGGTAATTGTATCAAGTTAATAAAAGTTCATAAATTTGACATTTATGTCACAGTGAACATTATATGACGTTTAATTTAATTATTTAAATTACTACCTAAATAATAGTCCTACTTAGATACATAGTAAATTTAAATCAAACGTTTTTTCATTCGTACGTACTATAAGAGAATTACTTTTTGCTTAAATATAAAAAAATCAACAAAAGGCTCTACTTTCAATTAGAATAAAATTGTTATTTATCAATACGCAACAAACCCTTAAAAGTAGTTAAAATTAAATAAACAATTACAAAAACTAAAAATAATTACATTTGTGTAAGTAAACATTAACATAACGTGTTATTTCTCAAACTAGGAACATTTTAACTGCAAAAATTGTCATAAATAGGAACTTACGTGTATTTTCAGACCATTTTGTGTACATACAATCTTAATAACTAAATAGTCTAGTCTAGTAGCAGTCTTATAATATCAATTAATTTTCTTTTCTTTTCAAATATAACAAAATTGTATACTTCCCTTAAACTTAGTTTCCTTAGGGGTAATGTTAGGTTAATTTTTCTTATAAATTTTTATAATATACTTATTAGGTTAGAGGAAAGCTTAATTAAAATTGATAAAAACGGTACGAAACGCGGTAATAATTGTGAAGTAAGTACATGAGTACTTACTTACTTTGACGTTTCGGCTGCGGTGCTGGAGCCGTGGTCACATCAACCGGACTCTCAAGCATCGCAGCCAAAACGTCAACATTAAGTAACCGGGACACCGGGAGGCTAATACTGGTTTTGATCTTACAAGAGATTTTCTTGAATCGTCCATGATCTTGAAAAAAAACTTAATGAATTAATTGTCATGTCTCAGGTTTTTGGCTACATACACACACACATACATACAAGCATGCATATACACACCCGCTAATACATACACTCACCTACATACAAACAAAACACCTAACATACTCAAACACACAACACTAACATACAAATATACCTACGTGAAGTCACAGTATAATACTGTATTTTGACTTAATACACACTTCGGTGTGGAACTAACTTTTAGGCATGCTATCACTAGTATCATTAGTTTTATTAACCTATTTTACTGCTTACAAATAGATTTCATTATGTTACTTATATTAACAAAACAGCCTAGTCAAAGTACTGTATTATACTGTTATTATTGTTGCATACCGTGCATAAAATTATTAAACTTAACTATGTAGGCATTGTGTATTTTTACGATTAATACCTAGAAAACTACCTACTTCAACTTTATAACTTGTAACTAACTTCAAATAACTTGTATCGTTTAACATTCATACAAAATTATGAAAACTGACTTACCGGAATGAAGTTGTCACAGGCACACAACCATTTTAACGTAATAGTAATGGGTGACTGATAGGTTTGATAGGCTCATCAAAATAATGCTACCAACCCCTCTCTTCCCTTCGGTGTCGTAAGAGGCGACTAACAGACTAAAGACTGCACATACATCCAACATCATAGAGCAACTATGGGCTCATCAAAATAATACTACCAACCCCTCACTTTTCTTCGATGTCGTAAAAGGGGACTAACGGACTAAAGACTGCACATACATCCAACAGCATAGAGCGACGATGGGCTCATTAAAATAATACTACCAACCCCTCTCTTCTCTTCAGTGTCGTAAAAGGCGACTAATGGACTAAAGACTGCACATACATTCAACAGCATAGAGAGGCGATGGGCTCATCAAAATAATACTACCAATCCTTTCTTCCCTTTGGTGTCGTAAAAGCGACTAACGGGCTAAAGGCTCACCACCTAAGCACATGTGCAGACTGTGCAGTTTTTTCTTGCTGAAGCGTGGACTGTTTGGGCGTGGTCTGTGTTATCCATAGATTCAACTGATTACTAATTTTACCATAAACTTTAATAAAAACTATCTCAAAAAAGTTGTTGATCTAAGTAAACAATATTAAGTCGAGTCTTTATTCATGATTATTCTACATATGACTAAATACTTTTTCGTTTTTGTAGGCTCATTGTCAGGTAACAGACAAAAATTAAAAAAAAATAACAATTTCCCTTATGGCAAGAAAAGCTATTTTAGCCTCGCTTAACAACGTTACAATGACGGTCTTTTGAGCTAGACGAGTGAAAATATTATTTCAAACATTGTCTATGATTTTTTTCAAAACGAATACGTACGTGATTTGCCGGTGGCGGCACTGACACTGAGAGCATTATCACTGACAAGTGGGGATGCGTTCATAGAGAATGTATGAAAAACACTGTGCTGGTACTGTGTCGGAACTGTGGCTTCACTGATAGGTGTGAAGCAACCTTTAACCTATAATATTACCCGAATCATAAGCTATACACCTGTTCTCAGTTTCATTAAAATCCGTCCAGCGGTTTTTGTGTGATGCGCGTCAAACAAAAAGACACAAAATTCCAAAAATGATTCTAATGTTCACGTATCCTTCATCCCCTAGATTATGTTTTTCGCAAATATTTTCAATGTAAGTACAGTCACGAAAAGTTAACATTTCAGGAACATAATTAGGTCAAAATGAAAAAAAAAAGCTTTTCCATACTTGAGTCAATCAGCTGATTGCGCATTTTGTATAGGGAAAAATAATAAATTTTCAACCCATGTTTCTTATGGAAAGTTGTTCAGTTTCATCGGTAGAATCCCTTTGATATAGTGTCAGCTAACATTTTTACACAAATATAAGCAAACATGAAATAACATAGAACTAGGTTAAGTATATAGTAACTTTGTAAGACCAATGAAATAGGTTACCTTTAAAATAAAAGACAATAACAATAAATTCACATAATAAAAATCTCAACAACGGGGACTTTATTCTTGTATAAGCGGTAACACTGAATGGCGTTTACTGTTCATATTATTTTATGATGAATTTTCGAAATTATACGATACTTACTGATGGTATGTGATGTGATCCCAGTGTCCTTCTTATTTTTAGAAGTATTATTTTTACACAGTTTTACTACGCAAACTGGCATTTTAGTTTGAATTAAGCCCAAAATTGAATAAAACATTCGGGACGTACACGTCACCCACAGCTGTCAGTGTGACTGGCTCGGGTACGCCGATTTCGGCGTAGTATTTGTTGCCGCATTTGACAAGTAAGACGGAGGTATCTAGTCGAGAGCAGCGAGACCAATTATTAATCTTAAGGGGAGTGTATTTTTAAAATACCCCATTTTGTACTTTAAATGAAACGCCAAAAAAGGCTTCCGATTGGCTTCTAACCTAGATAGATCGATAGAGAATCCAAAACTCTATCGTACTGTATATAAAAGTCATTTTCGACCAAAGTGGCGTTTCATTTGTTTTTCCTTTCTACCGTCGTATGACGTTTACGTTGATAATGTCAATAACTTCATTTTCAAGTGGCCAGTAAAGTGGCTGTTGAAGAGAAATTAACATGACAAATGAGTTTTAATCTGATTCGTTTTAATATTAGGCAGAACGCGATTTTGGCAAATAGCTAAATAGACTCAACGCCTTTTTGACATAACGCGACTTAGACTCATAGCAAATTAGGCATACAAGGATTTTGGAAAGTAGCTAAATAGACTCAACGCTTATTTAAAAATAAGTTTTGGCATAACGCGACTTAGGCTCATAGCAAAATAGGCATACAAAGATAAAAAGTTCTTAATTCTGTGGTGCATACATATAACCATGACTGTTATCCTCGAAGGGTTAGTAGAGACCAGGCGTTGAGGACAGCAAAAGCAGTCCTCTGTCATAGTCCACTTTTTACCAAATAGTGACTGCACAGGTGCTCAGCGTGACATGTGGTGAGTCCATCGCCACTCTATGCTGTTGGATGTATGTGCAGGACTAAAGTCCGTTAGTCGAATTTATGACACCCAAGGGAAGAGAGGGGGTGGTAGTATTCTTTCACCGTTACGCGACACGATTAATTTCGGCGGGTCACCTGATGGAGAGCAATCACCGCCGCCCATGGACACCTGCAAAACCAGAGGAGTCACAGATGCATTGCCGACCTTTAAGAAAGGAATAGGGTTAAGGAAGGAAGTGGAATTGTAATTCTATTATACTAAAAAAATTATTTTATAAAACGATAATAAAAATTGCTTTACTACCTTAGATTAAAACAAAAAGGGAAGATACGGCATTAGCGTCTCGTGAGTGAGCCGCCAAAATTAGGCCTAAAGGCACAATTTCACTTCAGTCGCAATTTGCCGAGCGTACAGGCTACATCGTACTGTTGCGGACATTCGGCTGTGATAAAAAGAGAGAGACGCTACTCCGCAGTGGCGTCGGAATCGGTCGTACGTACTCGTCTGTTGCGAAGCGACCGAGACGTCAACGCGCTACTCGCTGACTCCCTCGCGCTGACGTTGAAACTTACTGCTCTGTCTCGCTCGCTCGATTTACACTTTTATAGGTGTGCGTGTGTGAGTGTTTGCATATGTAGTTGAGTAGGACTATATTTTGATTGACTACAAGTAGGAGCATGCCGTATCTTCCCTTTTTGTTTTAATCTAAGTTTACTACGTATCAACGAGCGTTTACACTCATAAATATTTACACATTTATTACGCCTTTAGATTTCAAAGCGCTATTAAGCCCACGTTCGTCACATCGCTTATTAAATGTAAATATTTAAACTGAAATTAATAAATACACAGTTTCTTTTGATGGCGCGAACGGCGCCGACTCTTAATTACGAAGTGTACAAATAAACGGCAAGTAATCAACGAACGTATCTTTGCATACGGCTAAATGAGGAATGAAGAAGTCTTAAGAAACTATACGTTTCCGTATTTATTTGAGGGGGATCGAGCAAACGTGGAATGAGAGGCGCCGATGGAAATGGCATTTGCAGAAATAAATTAACAAAAACGTCATATTCGTACAAAAGAATAATTAAATAATTAAAATAAAAGACTTGTAGTTTTAAAATTAACCGTTTCGCGTATAGCGGTAAAAGACTACCACCCCCTCTTTTCCCTTGGGTGTCGTAAAAGGCGACTAACGGAATAAAGACTGCACATACATCCAACAGCATAGAGCGGCGATGGGCTCACCGCCTGTTAGGCTGAGCACTTCTGCAGTCGCTATTTGGTGAAAGTGGACTATGGTACAGGATTGCTTTTGCTGTTTATCATTGCCTATTTTCTGACTAATCCTTCTGGGATAATAGTTGTGATTATATGTATGTACATATATATGTTTATTTAAATTCAAACGGCAATACGAAAGTTTTTATTGTTTAGAATACTTTTCTTATGTCACCGCACTTTTGCAACAAAATTTTAAGATACGTTTAGAGATTGTTACCATATCTTTATTTTGTTTTATACTATTGCTAATCTTTTGTGATATATTTTTTTTGAACAGTACTTTTCAATCTTTACGCTTGATATGATAAAATGGTAGAATCTACATGGTCAATGTAAAATCATATTCAAAGAGCACTCTCAATATATATTTAGCGTTCGCCTCGCACGCGAACTTGACTGACACTTCCAGTTGTTCTCGCGTTAAGAGTTGCCAAGTTGCGTCGACAAAGGCCCGGGAGGAAACCATTACGCCACTCCACGTCGCCGCCACGGCCGCTTCATTAGAGAAAGAGAGCGCTCTCCTACTTTATGTATCTGTACAATAATATATGTGACTAAGGCGCTGCGCAAACGTTGACACATTTGTTGCCGACACGGGACACCTTCATATAAAAACTGCGGTCGCAGTGTCAAGTAGCAGCAACTGAACGCACTACAAATCACGTTTTTATATGATGGTGTGCTGTGTCAACAGAAAGTGTCTTCGTTTGCGCAGCGCCTAAGCTGGTGTGTGGCGGCTCATTAAAAGAAAACTACCCACCCAACTCTCTCTTCTCGTCGTAAAAGGCGACAACGGACTAAATACTGCACATATATCCAATAGGAAAGAGCGGCGATAGGTTCACCACCTGTCATGCTTAGCACCATGTGAATTGGTTATTTGAGAAAGAACACGAGTTCATGTGACTAAGTTTTTCAGGAGACAAAAAAACTATTTATTAATAAAAAATATCACTCAGTAAAACGTTCCTAATGCAATCTTCTTAAGTATAAAATAAGACAATTTTTAGACATCACGGGCTGTCCTGTGCACGGAGTGCTGGCCGTATTGCCCGCCATCATTCCTTGAATGACATTATTCGTCGGGCTCTAGTCACGGCTGGAGTGCCAGTCGTACTAGAGCCCGCCGGCCTGGCGCGCGATGATGGCAAGAGGCCAAACGGCATGACCCTGGTACCTTGGAGGGTGGGACGGGCTCTTATGTGGGATGCTACATGTGTTGACACGCTTGCCCCATCCCACCTTTCAAGTGCATGTATCATACATACAAGTATCATATATATCGCTGGCTCGGCTGCAAATACTGCGGAGAACCTCAAACGGCGCAAGTATGGGAATCTGACTGGAGATCTCATATTTGAGCCGTTTGGGGTAGAGACGTTGGGACCGTGGGGTTTAGGTGCCCATCAGTCTTTTATAGATATTTCTAAAAAGCTGGTGGAAGCTATCCGAGACCCCAGAGCCAGCAGCTATCTGGGTCAACGCCTAAGCCTCGCCATCCAGCGAGGCAATGCGGCTAGTGTACTGGGTACTCTGCCTAATGGGGATGATCTGGGGTAATTCTTTTATTTATAGTTTTTATTGTATATTAGTTTTTTTTGTTTTATTTTGTAAATAAATTTAATTTTATTATTAGGTAGGTGTACATCTATTATAACTTTTATTTTTTAGTAAGTAAATTAAATAACTTGACGTGATTGATTTTATCTATTAAAGTAACAACATTATATTAACACTAGAGCGCACGCACCTCTGTTTGGTACGTGAAAGCACGCGTGGGGGACTGATGTACCAACTGAGATACCAGTATATTCCTTCGTATAGTGTTTTAAATGAAACAAAAATATTATAATTATAAAAACGAACTTTTATTCAAATAAGTTTTACAACAAGAATGTAAACCAACCGGTTTTTTATTAAAGTTTAAATAAAAAAACAAAAAATCAACAAATTTTCACTTATTTTTATATATTTGGATTATGAGGAGCCTTGTGTGTACAAAAAAAAGAAATTAGTACGTTATTATTGACTTTGATGTCAGTTTGGACATATCATCACCTGATGATCACTGCAAATCCATTAGGAACAAAATGTACAAGCTTGCAGAGTTCACCGATCCCTGCGTCGACAGCAAAACTTACATCTGCCTTTTCCATTTCATCTAGACATATTTTGATGTGATGTTGCTTCAAATATAACTAAAAGGAGCTCATTTGATCAGTGTCTGAGTCATGCGGGGAGTGAATGATCTGCTCTTCTTCCGAAATATGGTCCTCCGCTTTGCAGTCAGTGATCGTTAGCCATTGCTTCATTGAGCCATAATTCCACAATTTTGTCCGCGGGTAGTGCCATGTTTACTGCCTAACAATGAAAAAAAATAATCATAGAGGTTATATTAACAAAATAAACACAAAATATAACTTAGGAAATGAATACTCACCCCAGAAATTGTTGGTAATATCCACAAAAAAACTTCCACGATCGCACGCATGGGATCAAGCGACTTTAATTACTCACAGAGCAAGCGACAGTGCCGTGCAAGTGCCGACAGTCTACTAAACACATACATTGGTTATTGATCGAAGCTTAGCTAGACGCTCAAGGCCAAACAAATGCAATTCGTCAAGTTATTCGGCAAAATCAAACACTGGAGTACGTATGGGGGGGATGTACATGTGACTATCTATCTATGTATCTATCTATAGCATGTATACTGTCCCACTGCAGGGCAAAGGGCCTCCATCATTGAAATAAAGTCTTCGCTACAATGGATGGGTATTGGTTTAATCATTCTACCCTTGCTAATGGCATGTGACTATACAAATTAAAAAAAAAACTGAAGGCTACGAAAAACTGGCAGGCTTATCAGAGGAATTAGAGCGAGTTTGTAAGGCAGCATGGAGTGGAGATCCTGGTGAAAAACGAGGACAAAAAGTTGTATGTCAATATTTTCGTTTCCGAATGGTGAACAAACCCAGGTTATGAATGCATGGAAAAATTTGGAAAACATTTTGCCCGACCACCGAATTAAAACGAGGATCTCCTGATATCGGATCACGAGCATTGCCTCTTGGCAATTGAAGCATCACCTATTTGGTAAGTATAACTACGTAGTATCCTTCAAACCAGAACGCCACAATGTACATTAATGCTGCTTGGTAAGTATGTTCGTCATCCAAGCAGAATCCTAGTGCAAAGTGAACTAGGTATAAGGATAGCATAGCTCTCATTGTACATAGCATGTTATGCTATTCTATGCTAGTGCAAGTTTGTTTGTTGGAAGTTTTCAGTGTCACATATTATAATTGTAATTTTATGTTGTCTGTTTTGATGGTGAATAAATTTATTACTATTATTATTCAATTTTTTTTAAAATATCCTCACACCAATTTATCTAGCTCAAGATAAGCTTCCATTGAAGCTAGTTAATATGGTAAAACTAGATAACCGATTAATATACATAAACATAGAAAAACACTCAGACCCGAAATCAAATCAGAAAAACACTTTTCTCTAAATTGACTGGAACGGAAATTGAAGCTGGGACCTCAGAGATGGCGCGACGCCAGACCCAGCGCGCTAACCACTCGACCACGGAGATCTATTCTATTCTATAGGGTCGCATAGCAATGGTGCGACGGTAATGTGGCCACGGCGAGCCTAATTAGACACGTAGCGGGGCGTGCGGCTCCTGGCAAGTGCAATGCGAGCGCTGATGTGGAAAATTGCCGGATCTAGTATCTTTTGGTAGTTGCGAGCTTGATTATGTGGCCGTTGAGTGCCTGTGTCCTACTGGTTACATGTACTAACTATATCGAAATGTATAAATTAATGATGAAACGGTAGATGGTACATAATTTGACAGCGATCGGTAGTGTGGTTTGTGTTATTGTTCCGACCTTTTTTTTAAATGTAGTCATACTAAACAATATTTTTTTAAAAGACTTTGTAATTCATTATGAATTTCACGACGCTCAGTAATTTGCTTAGTTGTTGTTAACTTTTAAATTTAATATATACATTTACTTACCTAACAAGTTTTTTTCGTATCACTAAAGATTCAGAAACCGTTAAAAATAAGTCATTTTTCTTATTGCAATAATAACCTAATTATGATTTAAATTTTTAGCCAATAACTAAATTGGTCGTATATTTGTATAGCAATCATAAGAGACACGTATTCTTGCTAATCATGATTATACTCTTTCCCTAAAATAATGCACTCTAAAAACTCATCAACGTATACGTAAAACATCCAACTAACGTTAAATCTGCCTACCTTATAAGTTCCTTGCTGCCTACTGAGTCGTAGAATTTGTCATTACATTATTAATAACATAACTGTCAATACCATTAAAGAGCGTCACGGGATCACAGACAGCCATAAGACGGCGCTCTTGACACGTCAGTCACGTGACGCAACCCCACCGGCAGATGGGAAATGGATGTCATTATGATAGATCATCCGACGTATGGCCCTGATTGGCTTTGTTAGGGCCGTCTTCGGCACCTGAGAGCATTGAGAGCGTTGAGAGCCACTCCGAGGGCCAGCGAGTAATTTGACAGATCGATGGTATGGCCGCGCGCCGGGTAAGACGGCGGCGATCACTTGTTTGTTGAATGTTCACTTCGGAATTTAGCTATACTTAGTTTCTATTTTAATCGGAGGTCAAGACTGATTTTGGTCGCTGCGCCAACTTATTTATTGTAAAGGCCGCAAATTCGACTGCACAGGTTCGTTGTCTAAACATTACAACAATTGGAAATCAATTGTTATGTATCACATGTGATTCATGGGACTGGGAAGAGGTTAACAGATAATACTTACCTACATACATATAATCACGACTATTGTCCTCAAAGGGTTAGTCAGAGACTAGGGAATGAGGACCGCAAAAGCAGTCCTCTACCATAGTCCACTTTTCACTGAATAGCGACTGTACACATTGTGTTCATCGTGACAGGTGGTAAGCCCATCGCCGTTCTATGCTGTTGGATGTATGTGCAGTCTTTAGTCCGTTAGTCGCCTTTTAATTTATATTTATTTATTTAAAGAAAAGGCGTACTTGCTGACTTTTTACGCCACCCAAGGGAAGAGGGGGGGTGGTAGTATACTTTCACCGCTACGTGATACAGTTAAATAATACTGTATCCTGGAAATAACTTTTCATGATAAATGTACGGTTGTATAACTGAATAAACTATAAACATTTGCGTTCCGGTACAAATTAAGTATTAAAAACGGGGTTTAACGCCAACTACTTAGTACAGGTATCCTACGCAACATTGTATACCATTTATATAAATAATATGTATGCGCAGAATACGTAGTTTCTGTTAAACCTTGTTTAACTTTTTTGATAAACAAATTAAAAGATATATAAATAAAGAACAGAGATTGAGGATGAAACGTTACGTACCTACCCTACACATCGCTCATACACCGAAGCCATAACACAAATACATTACATGGTAACGCTTGATTGCATGCAAATTATGACATACGGAAACGTCAAATTTGCTCCACTTGGGGGTAAGATACTTCAAATTCAGCACGCCCTACTGTTCGCCCTTTATTTCACTCACAAAAGGCTGGTGCCGACCTAATGAACACGGTTGAGGCCTGTGGTGAATATATTATGGGATTTAGTTTCGCCACATGCGTGTGGGCGGGAATTGTCTAAACTATGCGGTGGTTTAGGAGGGCATGCTCTTTGATTAAAGTGAAGCCTTACAAAGAATGAGAAGATCTTAAAGAAGTGTGCTGTGTGTAGTTCGTAGCAGCAGCTACATAGTAGCAGCGTAGTGGCTACGGCGTAGCGGTTTTCGCTACAGCCCGTAGATAGGTGTCCGATTGTAGTTAACTTGAGCTTTTCGGAGCTTCGGAAGTCGAGTTAAACTGCCCGCTCCACTGTTTTGGCGTGACACCATTTGACAACCATCGAAACTGGATGGCCGTACGTTGATGATGTTATTAATTATTTGATTTATTTTTATTGACACTAACTTGTTTATTGTATTACGCTGTAGTTTCATCCAATTAAAGGTAAGTAACACATGTTATTCATGCTGATAATGGTAATGAAAGCCGTTTTTAACTATTTTACATGTAACAATCAATAAATGTACAAGAAAATGTTACTTATTACATAATTATTGTGAGTGTATGAGGTGTATGAGGTATCCGAATACACGTACAAGGATTCGTGGAAGTAACCATCGCACGAAGGTTAACATCCGCAGGCTACACACATAAAAGGTAATTTTATTATTAAAGTTGTTAGAGTGCCGGCAATAGGCGTATCAGCTAGTTGCCCTCGTGCGGCGCAGTTACGAGTATGCAAATTAAACGTGTTTCATCTTGGCATTTTCACGGGAGCCTGTCACTGTCAAGCGCGTACGTCTGTTTATTAACTTTTTGCTAATTAGACAGGCCCGGGGCACGTCTGCGAGTATGTTGGCATTTTTAATTACGCGCGATAATTTTGTCTGGCGTACCCGCGCCGTACCACTGGGCTGTAATGGCATTACACGTAACACGCAATTACCGTATACGTCTAATTCTCGTTTGCTTAAGTGTTTTTTATTAAGAATGATGAGTGTTAAAAAAATATGGCGTTCTCGTTGCGCTTGAATGGTGTGAGGCTTAGAAATTTAAAAGTGATGTTTTTTTCTCAATTTCTACTACCCATGAACATTGAACACTCATCAATTCAGCGGAATTAAGTTACCGTAACCGGCAACTAAGAGTACCTACTTACTTTAAAATATTCGGGTCCTGACAATTACGATGTAGGACTTGAGCATCGGTCTCTTAGCAGAACATTTCATCCTCATCATCATAATAATCACTCAAACAGCTTACTGCTAGTGAATCATGCGTGCTCTTACCATGCCCGCCGTGAAACTTGACTGCGTTGCACGCTGGGGTCAAAACGTTTTAATGACGTCACACCGTTGCGAAACAGTTGCCCCCCTCCCTTACCCCCACGGGTTAACCTGGGTCGAGATTCTAGGCATTAGAGGCACCCCCGGGTTCTTAGCATCGATACTTGGCTTAGACAGCCGCATAATCTTGTAAGGTGAGGGGACTGTTCGGCTACCAAGGCTTGAGAAAACATTAAGATTGTCTTTGTCCCTTCCGCTTATGCTTTAATAGACATAGCCCTATGACTATTACAGACACAGAATAGCTCCTGTTCTGTGATTACAGCCGATCTTTTACTTAAATATAATATATCCATGCAGCCGATAGATTTATATGACGTATGTCAATGCGGTTAAATGACAGTTCTGTCCAAAATTAGTGCCATCAAAATTAGTTCTGAAATTAGTCCCTAATCGTATAATTAAGTTAATCTGTGGGCGTATTCATACAATTTCATTTATTACTTTTAATAAGGTTAAAAAAAGTTGCACACTAAAGCCTGCGGAAAACTAATTAAATATGGACAAAGTACTAATGCGTAGCCAACGACATTATGCACAACGCACAACAGAAAAGTACACAACAATAGTTTGCGCGACACGCATGTCGTGTCTAATTTAAAAACAAGAGACGGTGTAAACAAAGAATGTCGCAAATCAAATGGAGCCAAATCAAAACAAAACAATAGGAAGGGTATGCGATGCAATCACTTCGGACTGTCAAACGCACTCGCAGGTTAACAGCTAGCGGCGCGTTTAAGTTAAAATTTTCACTCCCCAGCAGCTTTTTACTAATTCGCCAAGTGAAAAGGGTTCGAAGCAATACGGTTTACTGCTTATTCAGTATTTATACGTTTGGGGGCCGTCTCTAGACGGCTGAAGGAAAATTTGTAAAATTCGCTTCAATTAGCACCGCGCGCTATTAACGATATATTGGATATTTTATGGGCTGTGCGAGATTAATTTTATTTTTATAATCACATTAGTGTTGTTTTTGTTGAAGTTTTAAATACTTCTGTTGTTTTACAAATATTGTGAAGATGATTACAAAATGTGTTATTAAAATAAAATAAAGTTTTAAGTTTTCTATTTTAACTATAAATTATTCGGTGCATGTTCTTGAGATTTAAATAATACTTACATGCATTTAGAAACATAATTTTAAACATGTACTATTGAAGACTACTTGATCACTTATGTACCTATTTGTAAACATTACAAAAGTGACAAAGAAAAAGTAGAATAATTAAAATAGAATAGTTAGAATAGTAACTAAATAGTCTTTTACTTAAACTTTCGTTTCATCAGAATTGGCTCTATAGTTTGAAATATGTTGGTTTGAAACTTGTACGAGACAACGTGATGCGTAAACTCTCATGTACTACTATAAACAATGTTACAGGTAATGAAAAATGCTGCGCTCCCTCCCTTATTGTTCTCTATGTAAATGGTTCCAAAGCCCCCATGTGAAAGGCCAAACAATATTAAAAACCTGTAAAGTTAGATAGGGTATAAAGAGTTGAGCGAGCGAAGCGAGCACAGCGCGCGTTGTTTACTATCTGGATCACACGCGCAATCGCGCGTAATGTATTTATGATTATTGCCCGTACCTACTTTGTGTTACAGAAAATTGAGATACGTTTCAAGGAAAATTGGCCTGTTGTAGGTAAAGCTTGTGTTACCTACGATTCCCGAAAGAATGTTTTTGACATGTTTTTTTATATAGCTTGGTTGGTGGGCACAGACAACAATAAATCTTAATGATGTAGATGTAGATTTTATTCCGTCAGTCCGTCAGTACGTGATTGTTATGCACTTAGGTATACTCGTAGCATTTCAATAAATACATTTATTACAACTATGTAAACTAACACACCTTATCTAAAATATCTTAAACCTGATGATTATCTGATCAAAAATCATTTGAATCTTCTGAATATTTTGCTTCCCTCAAAATATTCTCCGAGCTTTTATTTAGACTAAACTTATAACCAGCCCTTCCAATCAAAACGTCCATGGTGCTCGCAATATTTAATTCCGTCAGGCAAACACTGTATATTAGAAGCGATCTAAATATCGAGCCATAATCCGGCGGCAGACCAGCCTTCTTAATCCATCACGTAACGGAGAGCCGTCGAGAAATCGTGTTACATCAACGAAAAATGTATTATAGGAGGGGGCGCCGCCTCCGATCGGACAAACTTCGCTAATACCACCCCCGACATAATCGCGGAGCCTTTACGAGAGGAATTTATGGGGATGTTCCCGATTTCTTGTCGTATTTATAGTCGAACGTGGCGTTACGTGCTCGCCAGTTAATTACTGGATATAAAAACTCCTTGTGAATGGCACGGCAGTTTGGTTCGGGCGCAACTGGGAGTGCTTTTGCGCTGTTTCGATTTTAATGTTTGCTACCTATGTACCTACCAAATACAAAAATATGGAAGTTTAAATTATATTATTTTATTAATTATATTAACAACTACATTTTAGTATTGGTTGTGAATTTAAACAATTCGAAGCATATGAGAACTACGTGAGATATTTCCTCTTTTTAATTTGATTTGGTTAATTATGTTATATCATATTGTTAGGTCGATTTAAAATACGATGGTTTTTTTATCTATACATATAATGTTTAAACCATATAATTAAAAACATGCTTTGATGAACCAAGGAAATATATTTTAATATAAGACTTAAGTTTAATGAACTGTAGTAGTCAACGCACGAAGCCTTCAAGGACATTCCGCATTCAGAGACGTAAACAATTATAATGATTAGGTACTTCAATAGTTAAAGATGTGTGAGACATCATGATATATAACACATTTACGTCTCTGTCGCCAATAAGCCCTGAAATTAAAACACGTAACACCAAACCTGAAAGCTATTTCCATAACGTTCGAACGTAGCTTCTAAGACACATTATTAACGTTATTGAAATCAAGGGTGTATGCAGTATTCGACAGCTATCGATTGTAAGGTCTTAGCTGGTAATTCAAGCTCCGAGGCGAGCCGTCGAAGTTTCGAAGTCTTACCAAGCCGGGCCCAGGTGGGAATGTGTTAGACTCGCTGGCTAGACGAGTCACGGCTGCCCGCGAGCCAATAATTCCGTATGCTAGGGACACACGAATCGGGTGATTGACGATCGTTGTATCAAGCTGTATTCATAAACAAGGTGTTTGATAAAGCTGTTTATGATCCAGCAACTAGGCAGGCGTAAAATTAGCTGTTGTTTCGTACGTTGAGGGCAAAAAGTTTTTGCAGTTATGTGAAGAGCAGAAAATTTCTCGCAATTACCGAAAGGCTGTTTGATTCTTGAATGACGCCTATAGATTTTACTATTATTTTACTGCAATTATTTTTATGCTTGTGACCTTCGATCAACAAAACTAACTAGATGTCAGGTCAGCGCTAAATTTAAGTCTCGGTAAATAACAGCGCACTTGAGAAGTGAGCCCTTCTCAAGTGCGCTGTTTTGTTTAGTTTGTTTGAAACACGTTCAAAATGCCGCAATGTATATTTAAAAGTTGCAAAAATAATGCCCGAAAAAGCATTTTAACGGCCGCCGGAGTGACATACTTTCGGTGTACATGTGGAATCAATTATATTTTAAGCTTTAAACTAACAAATAATATTAAATTTAGAATACACTTACCGATTTTAACCCACGCTACAAATGTTTGGCCAACGTTGACCAATAGACGCGCCAACATTTGTGTAACAGAACAGTGGATGCTAGAGGCTTTGTGCTTAGAAAATTTGTGACTTTATTACTGGGTGCCATGGTTGTAATTAGGTTGAACTTAAGACTGTTTTATAACTTTTGTCTCAGTTCATTAGTAAAGAAATGTAGCTGTATACGATATATTCACGTAGACAGAATTTAGCTTTGGTTTTGTACGTGAAGCGGTATCTAGTAGGTATTGTTGATCGATGTTTGTGACGTTCAATTTCCCAAAAGACAAACACACTTTATAAAAAATTACACGTAAACACCTTCGATCACATATAACTAAATACAGACAATTAGACAAAGCAATATTTCCACAACGTTGTGTCTTAAAAGCGGAGAATGCTTACCTCTGACATTGTAGTAGGTATATATGGACGATTCAAAAGCACTTTAAAAAAAAGTTTATATGAATAAATTAATCTTGAGTTTAGTTTGAAATTGTAGTTGGAAGTTAGCAAGTTGCCAAATAACAATGTTCGCCGAATGACCGCACAGTATGTGACGGACTATAAGTGAATTCGACAATACAGGAATAGGTGTACTTATGCTGGCTGGAGGCTGCGGCTTTGTTCTCAACTTCGGCCTCTGACGTATCTTATTGCACATGCGGCCTCAACGCAAAGTGGCCTTTGCTGAGCAGTCGCGAACTCGCAGATAGCGAAGTTTATTTCAATAATATTACCATCTGTACATAGAGCTTTAATTAATGTATGGTAAACATATTCTTCAGGTATATTCTGATTAACCGTGTCCCGTAGCGTTAAAAGAATACTACTACCCCCTCTCTTCCGTTGGGTGTCGTAAAAAGCGACTAAAGGACTAAAGACTGCATATACATCCAACAGCATAGAGCGGCGATGGGCTCACCACCTGTCACGTTTATCACATGTGCAGTCGCTATTTGGTGAAAAGTGGACTATAGCTGAGGACTGCATTTGCGGTTTTCATTGCCTGGTCTCAGGCTAACTCTTCGGGGATAATATTCGTGATTATATGTATGTATGTTATGTGGTTCCCTATATATATTTGCATAAAATTTTTAGACGAACATCTTTTTTAGTTTGTTTTTTGATATTGATGAAATTTTGTTTCATACAAATAAGTTAAGTATAGCATCTTAATTGGCCACTATATTTTTGAAAATAATATAAATAATTCAGTCTAGTTTGTATTAAAGGAGTCGTAAGCTGTCTCGGTTCATCATCATCATCACCAGCCTGAAGACGTCCACTGCTGAACATAGGCCTCCCCCTTTGACCTCCATCCTGACCGACAACTCGCCACTCGCATCCACCGGTTGCCTGCGACTCTCACGATGTCGTCGGTCCACCTAGTGGGAGGCCTACCAACACTGCGTCTTCCAGTGCGTGGTCTCCACTCGAGAACCTTTCTTCCCCAACGGTTGTCGGTTCGTCGAGCGATGTGGCCTGCCCATTGCCACTTCAGCTTGCAAATCTTACGAGCTATGTCGGCAACTCCGGTTCTTTGGCGAATATCCTCGTTTCGGATTCTATCGCGCAAAGAAACTCCGAGCATAGCTCTCTCCATTGCTCGCTGTGTGACTCTGAGCTTTTCTAAAAGGCCAACAGTTAAGGACCACGTTTCGGTGCCATATGTCATCACCGGCAACACACATTGGTTAAAGACCTTTGTCTTTAGGCACTGCGGAATCTTCGATGCAAAGATATCTCGTAATTTCCCGAACGCTGCCCATCCGAGTTGGATTCTCCGGGCGACCTCTTTGTCGAGGTTGGACCTACCTAACTGGACAATCTGTCCTAAGTAGGTGTAGTGGTCGACAACTTCGATAGTATCGCTCCCAACAATTACCGGTACGGGTTCAACATGGACATTCGACATGATCTTCGTCTTGTCCATGTTCATTTTAAGACCCACCTGTTGGGATACGATATTGAGGTCGCTGAGCATGGTGTTGAGGTTCTCCAGCGACTCCGCCATTATGACTATATCATCGGCAAAACGAAGGTGAGTGATGTATTCGCCATTAATGTTGATGCCGAATCCGTTCCAATTCAAGAGCTTGAAAACGTCCTCCAACGCATTTGTGAACAGTTTCGGAGATATGACGTCTCCCTGTCTCACACCTTTCTGCAATTGGATTGGTTTCGTACTCTCGTCTTGTAATCGGATCGACATAGTAGCGTTTCTATACAAACATTTCAACACTTCGATATACCTATAGTCGATATGGCAACGCTGGAGGGACTGCAACACAGCCCAGGTTTCGATAGAATCGAAGGCTTTCCCGTAGTCCACAAACGCTAAACATAAGGGCCGATTATACTCCTCAGTCTTCTGTATAATCTGGCGGAGCGTATGTATGTGGTCTATGGTACTAAAGCCTTTTCGGAAACCGGCTTGTTCGGGAGGCTGGAAGTCGTCAAACCTGCGTTCGAGACGGTTCGTAATGACTCTCGAAAACAGCTTGTACACATGGCTCAGGAGTGAGATGGGTCTATAATTCTTCAATAAGGTGTTATCGCCTTTCTTGAAGAAGAGCACCACCGCACTCCTGTGCCATGCTTCTGGCGTAGTACCTTCGAGCATGACGGAATTAAACAACTTCTGGAGGACTATGAGTATCGGTTTTCCACCCGCTCGCAGAAGTTCAGTGGTAATTCCGTCATCACCCGGCGCCTTGTTGTTTTTAAGCTGTTTAAGAGCCATACTAATCTCATACAGGCTGATGTCAGGGATATCTTCGGTATAGTGTCGGGTTAACTTAGCTCTGGTGTCCTGAGCTGTACCAACAGCGGGCTCTTGTGTTGAGGTGTACAACTGTCCATAAAACCTCTCGAGCTCTCTCAGAATCTCCGGCTTCGACGAAATGACACTGCCGTCCTCGATCTTCAGCTTAGTCATTTGGCTCTGACCAATAGACGAATTCTTTGCGAACACTTTGGCGCCTTGGTTCCGCGCAATTGCGTCCCTAATGCATTTAGCACTATAGGAGCGCAGGTCGTGTCGCACAGATTTCGAGATTCGTCTATTGAGTTTGCCATATTCCGACATATCAGCTGAAGATTGCAGTATCATTTCTTTCCGGTCTTCCATTAACTTAATGGTTCCGTCTGAGAGCTTTTGAGGCTTTTTCCGGCGTGGGGTCTTAAAGAACTTAGACCCCACAGCTTGGACAGTTTCCACAAGCCCGCTGCTGATCTCGTCCATAGTTTCGCACTCGGCTAGGCACTGGAAGCGATTTTGGAGTTCGAGTTGAAAGTGTTCCGGGCTCTGGATCTGGGCAGGGCCAGGACGGAGTGTGGACTTCACCAGACGTGACCTCTCGAGCTTGATGTTGATATTCAGTGTGCCTCTAACAATCCGGTGATCGCTACCGGTTTTCACCCTACTGATCACGGAGACATCACTGAATATACGCTTCTTGGTCGTCATGATGAAGTCGATCTCATTTCTGGTTGAACCATCGGGGCTTATCCACGTCCACTTCCTGGTTGGTCGCTTCCGGAAGAAAGAGTTCATCAAAAAGAGTTCCTCCTTCTCCATAAAGTCGACCAACCGTTGGCCCCTTTGGTTCCGCTGTCCATATCCATATTGCCCCACTCTCAACTCATCGCCGTTCCTTGTGCCTACCTTTGCATTGAAGTCCCCCATAACAACGGTGAAGTACGTTTCGGAGGAATGTATGGCTTCAGATATCTCCTCATACAGAGCCTCTACTTCTTCGTCAGGGTGTGTCGAGGTTGGTGCATATACCTGTATGACCTTCAGCGAATACCGATCGGTGATTCTGAGTATAAGGTACGCAACTCTACCTGACACACTATCGACCTTGATAACGTTGTTAACAAGGGACTTGCGGACGAGAAACCCAACACCACCCTGGGATTTTCGTTCTCCTTCCCGGAAGAAGAGCATGTTGCCAGAATCAAGGACTACCATATCCTGCCCCTCTCGTCGGATTTCTGATAGTCCCATGATGTCCCACCGCAATCTGCTCAATTCTTCCTCCAGCTCTACAATCTTTGCATCGGTCCTCAACGTGCGTATGTTGTGTGTTGCCAGGGCCAAGGTTCGTTGGTGGGTGTGTGGGTAGCCGATTCAACCTAAAAATTTCTCAACATTAACCGTCTCGGTTAATGTTGAGAAATTTTTAGGTTGAATATAACAATATAAGGCAAATTAATCTAAAAGTGAGTTGCTTTTAGAAGCCGGGCTTTGTTTGAATTTTGTGGCCTTCGTGCGATATGTAGGATGATCTTACACCGATTCTCGATGTACATACACTTATAATGCGAGAATCTCATTTAAACAGATTAGGTTGTTCCAAAGCACTTATCAGAGTAAACCGTTGCCGGTTATAGTAAATTGATCGATCAACCATAACTTCGACGAGCGCCATTCTAGGTAAAGCTTTCAACCAAACTATTAATACTATCTAGTCATGTAAAATTTTTTTCGATTAATTAATGTGATATTATTGTCTTCCCATGCACATTAATATTATATTGAACAACATGATAGCTATCGCATATATGTATAACTTTGCAATATGAAAATAAGCCAATCTAATTATTATGGAATTAACTGAAGACAATGAACTCTAAGAAACAACCTTTCAATCGGAGCGCGACATTAAAAACACAAGGAGTCGAAAACTAATTACCAGTCAAGGCCCTATGCGAGGCAGCCTATACGAAATTTTCACGGCTCAATTGGTACAGTTTATGGTGAAATTAATTACTGGCTAGGGAGGATCGACGAACTATTATATAGTTTCAGAAATTATTATTGTGGTCCCTCGCCGGCCGGGAGATTGTCCGAACAAGAAAATTAGTGAGCGTTAACGCGGGTGTGAATTTTGGGAATCAAAGAGACTGGAAGTTTCGGTTCCATTGTGCGGCGCCATCATTTACATGGGACAGCACCCATGCACAGTGCTCACTCCCCAAACCTTTGATTGGACCTGCGAGTGGTTAGGGATGTGGCTTAGTGGCTCTCCGTGTTGGACGCAATTTGTTTTTAGCCCTCCAAAAGGTTCGTGGAGAGCCTTTGGCGCAATGGCGCAAAATATCTGATGGTAATTTGAATATTAGCCTTTGCTACTATAATACCGTTTAACAAGACTGAAGTTGTGAGTCTGTGTTAGAAAAGTTTTATATAGAGTAGTCGTGGAATACATAGCGTGGGTTAAAAAAGTGGAAACAAGGAAGGCGGGCTTTTGCGCTGCAGCAGGACAAAATAGACTAACAATAATGTTATAATGTATTTCTCTCACTTTGACGAGACTAATATTATAATAATGGGATTCATACGAATTTACACTCTCAAAAGTTGTTTCTGTTACTTACAACAAAGGAACATGTATTCGTACTTAGCTCAGACATTACCCGCAAGACTTGTCGGGAGTCAAACCCTCGACCCACCGGGCTCGGAGTCGTGATAGTGCGATATATGGGTGCCAGGGGAGGGTACAGCTGAATCCAAACACCAGATTTATGGCTTGCGTTCAAGAATAATAATCAATTCCCGTCGTCTTGTCTTACAGTTGAAATGTTAATTTTAAGGAATATGAAAATGCAACATTAAGCTTGAGGTATAATTAATAAACTTTAAATATTTACTGGTTTTTTTTTACCTGCAGTAGTAAACTAGTAAATTTTCCCGCTCATAAGTCTAATAAATAAAATGCATTTTTTTCTTTATCAGCAAATCGTAAAGAGATAGAGTTAAGAATAGAATAGAATAATATATTTTTTTATTTATACAACACTTTAGTAGTGATTAATAGGTAGGTACTGATTCCAGTTGAGCAGGTCAACCTACCACAAAATGTCAAAATTCTTCAATAACTTTAAACTCTTAACGCTTGTCTATAAGGATCAATTTTGAGTGAAGAAATTAAACAAATACCAGAGGTCAGATACTACTGACTGCTTTTGTAATTAAATAGATAAGATACATATTGGTAAGTAACATTGGTACTTATCTATACCCTACCTATGCCTATTACCTTTTATTTTTTGGTTACTTTTTACACCCTATTATTTATTTATTTTATAGTGTTATAATAAATGTCATAATGTACTCAATATTTTATTTTATTTATTTTCTTATTTTTGCTTTTTACTATCTATAAAATGTTTGAGCTCCGATCACAGAGTTTATGAGTTCTCTCCATCCGATTGATTGTCTGGCAGAAATTGCTTTTAAGCGATAAGACCGCAAAATTTTAACTTTGTATTTGTGTTATTATGTTACTTTAAAAGTTTATCTATCTATCTATCTATCTACATACAGTATACCTTGAAAGCATTAGGGACAGCAGAACATCTAAGATATCGAAAGGCAGGTGTGCAGTTTCAAATCAGAGGTAAATATTGTACCCCATAAACAAGAGGAATCTCGGCAAGGCGAAAGAATTAAGTATGAAATATACGCGTTACGCACCCAAGGCGCATTGATTTATGGGACGCAGATCTGTTTTAAATATTGTGCGGCGCAAAATCTGGGATGATGTTGTAGGAAGATGTTATTGTTGCTTAATGAAGGTACAAAACGTTTTATTTTGGAGTTGGTGTTCGGTGTCGTAAGCTGGAGCATAGATATTTGTTTCTTTCAATATTTTACGGACTAATTCACGTTTGCTTTCATTCATATTTTCCGTACATACAGGATTCTGGGATGATGTTGTAGGAAGATGTTATTGTTGCTTAATGAAGGTATAAAACGTTTTATTTTGGAGTTGGTGTTCAGTGTCGTAAGCTGGAGCATAGATATTTGTTTCTTTCAATATTTTACGGACTAATTCACGTTTGCTTCCATTCATATTTTCTGTACATACGAGAGTCAATCGGTTTTACTACGCAATATCGAATGTCAATATATCGAATGCCAGTTGATCGGTGACAATCATGTTTAGATTTCCAAGCAACAGGCAGATAATTCCGAGCAGCTTATTTGTGGTTATATGGGCCAGGTCATTACTGCGGTAAAATTTTGTCAAATTAGTCGAATTGAACCTAAACCAATATCAAGAACAATGATATCGTCTTCCGCTCACTCTTTTTTAAATTTTGGATTCACATTGAACCAGCAGCGTGTAGGGGTATGGCCCAATCTCCTTGGTCGATCGACGACCTCCTTGGTCGAGTAGTTTGTACACCGGTTTTCATGGTATCGCCATCTCTGAGGTCCCGGGTTCGATCCCCGGTCGGGTCAATTTAGAAATTATTGTTTTTCTAAATTGTCTCGGGTTTGGGTGTTTTCCTTGTATAATAAGTATGTATTTAAGTATTGTAATAGATCAAGGATCATAAATCGCGAAATAATTGATTTTCAATTGTGTCTGGTTTTACGGTGCTCAAGGGGTCAAGTATGTTTATCCGTTGTCTATTTACCGAATTTCATAATATCATAAGTTTTTCCTGGGCTATATAATTGGTGCGACTGTAGGAATGTTTTTTTTTAAATCTTCTTAAGTTCTGTTACCCATGTGGATAGCAGTGGGACGTTTATAAGCTGATGATGATACAATAAACGCACACATTTTGTATTTTTTTTATTTTATTTGTTATTTTAATGAACATTGTCAAATAACTTTTACAATGGCAAATACGATCACCCTAAAAAGGGTCTGTATAACGCAGAGTACGGAATGCCGCGGCGCGTCACAACTGCGTGACATCGGTTCACTGCGGCACGCCCTTGACGAAAAACGGCAGTGGACGTATAGGTGGCGAGCAAAATACACATGTGGTGTGACAATATACAAAATACACACGAGGCTGCACATGTGGTCAGCGTGATAACGCTGAGCACATGTGAAGTTGTAACTTGGTGAAATGTGAACTGTAGTAGTGGACTGCTTCTGTTTTTCACATTGCCTAGTCTCTAACTAACCTTTTCGGGATAAAACATGCATCTATGGATGGACCTATGTTATTTAAATAGAAACTCGCTCCAAATTATTTAAAAAAAATTGAAGTTTTTGACTTACAGTCATTGAGTTATAATGTACTACGTACTAGAGAAGACGTCAATTTTATAATAAGAATGCTAATCCTCTACAGTTATCCATACATCATAACAATGAACCTATCGCAGAGACAAAGTCCGCTACCTTTCTTGATATAGTGATAGACTCAAGACTAACATGGCAACAGCACATTGACATGGTATGCCAGAGTATAAATAGGTTTGTGTACGCTCTGTATCATCTTTCGAAAGTAGCAAACCTAAAAACAGCTCTGATGGCATACCATGGATATGTAGAATCTATAATAAGGTATGGGCTTATGATGTGGGGAAACTCAACAAATATAAAACGTGCCTTCATTTTACAAAAAAAATGTGTAAGATCTATTTGCAATGCGGGACAGTTAGAATCATGCCGTCCTCTCTTTAAACAGTTAGACATTCTATATCTACCATCGTTGTACATACTCGAGGTACTGACATTTATAAAGAAAAAGTTAATTTTTTTTACAGAAAAACGTGAACAGTGTAATTTTCATACAAGATATCCCAATCAGTTAGTTGTACCTCCATCAGCTACTACCTGTTTCTCATGAAATTGTTACAGTATGGGTATTAGATTATACAATTTACTTTCCAACGATATCAGAAATATGCCATTTAATCTCTTTAAAAAGACTGTTTTTAGAATCCTTGTGAAAAATTGTTTTTATGACATAAATGAATTTATTAACTTTTGTCGGAAAGGAAATCTAAAATAAAAAGAATGACATCTAATGTACAAATGAAAATTGGTAATCAAAATATGACTTATTGTTGACTTCTCAATATTTCTCTGTGACGATGGCTTTGGTCCTGAATAAATAATAATGTTTTAAATCTTAATTTTATTATATAATTTTATAAATTGTTAATGACACAATAACATATAATCTTAGTAAATATTGTAATTATTTATTTTAGTAAATTTAGAATTATAGATAGGTACTTATTTAATAATTAATTTCAAAAGCATGACGACAAAATATTTGCATATCGACAGATCGATAAAACGTGTATGTTGATATCCTCCAATAATTACATCCTTGTTACCATGTTTTATGCAAATAAAGATTTTATGATTTATGATTTATGTTGAGAATTCATTGTGTTTTAAACCGGTATAATTATTATTGTAATTTTTGAATTTACAATGCTATATAGATATAAGATTAAATGTGCAGCAAAGCAGTGGACCGGCAACACAAAGGTCATGGGTTCGATTCCCATTCGAGCTTATCTGAAACTGGTTGTTTTTTTTCTAGTAAAACATTTATCCGGTATCATTAGTCTAGTGAAAACGCAACTGGGAAATACGTTACTTATTTACGTATTTTTATAAAAGGCAGAGGTTTGTTTGTTTGAAATTTTTGTTTTGTTTGATTTCAGTTTTCAAAATCCATCTCGAATGAAACCATCCACGCCCAATTGTAGCCATATTGAAAACTCGCTTCAAAAACATTTCAACTCGTTCTACTACACGTTCTAGCAAATTGCTAGAGCGTATAAAGCTACCGAACAATTGCAGATTCACAGATTTTTCATTAATTTAAACGGAAAGTTTTTCAGACGACGGCAACGACGCGACGCCCGACGGCGCGGGGCGCAGCTGTGCGGCTGAGCCACAACGCCTATAGGCGGCCGTACCTTTTATAATTGAATTCAAATATTTTGCAACGCTCATTATGAAATACGAATTACTACACATTAGAAGATGTTATTTTTGCAAGCCACGACTCGCTTTGGATAGCTTCGCCAACTCTATCATCATCAGTATCATCATCAAAGCGATGGCGCTTTGACAACTTGTTAGCCAGTAGGTAATTAAAGACACTATTACCATACTAGATGTTCAATGGCGTAGCAGCTAGCGCGGTCACCTGGGGCCCTTCTGTCACCTCTTAGTACAGTATTACTTTAATCTTACTATGCAAAATTCGTATGGGAATTTGCATCGCCCCTCCGCGCCTACGCGGGCTTAAATTACACTCTGGGGTAGGGAAGACAAGACTACGTGGAGTCGGTTTTGCAGCGAGTTGTTTCTGCCACTGACTTTTGTAGCACAATATAATCGAAAACATAACATGTTAACTTTTAAAGACAACATTTAAAATCAATTTAAGGTTAATGCATCGATCTTCGCCACGGAGCAAATTTTATAATTGGTGTGAATGTAAAAAGTTTTTTTTTAATCGACATCGCCGTCTACATCCTAGTTACCGAAATCCAGAAAGAGTAGAAATGACCGGTCCTCAAAATATTCGCACATGATTCAATGGCGCCATATTTTATGTAATCTGAATGCATTTGCGGCTTTAACTCTTCCACAAGTAGACAGCATCATTAGTTATCAAGGAAGCTTCATAAGCTTTCTCTTTCGCACCAATCACATATGCTTATGGTGTCTCATTCGCTCGAATACCATGAAATGTGCAAAAACTAGGACTGGATTAGTTACGTCATAACTTACGAGTTACGACACTTTAAATGCACTGGCCTGCGAGTTTATGGTCAACCAAAAAGCCTTGTGTTAGCATAATGTGTACGTGATGCGTTTTAAACACAATTTATAATATGTGCCTTGTAGAATAGCGAACCATCAAAAGAATAAGTACTAGCCACCCCTCTCTCTTCTTGAATGGCGACTAACGGACTGAAGACTGCACATACATCCAACTTAAAGTGTTGATGATCTCACCACCTATCACACTGAAAACATGTGTTAATAGTAATAAAGTATACTTAAAGATAGATAGAGGAGACAAAAAAAAAGTTTTTTTAAATTGGCACAGGACACCGGGACGGGGGTTCCAGGGTTCACGCGGACGAAGAAGCGGGCGGACCGCTAGTCTATTTATAAAAAAGCACACACAAGTTGTAGACGCAGTCAAATCATAATTTATCATTAATGAACATTTAAGCGTACACTAACCCACTTGCTCTCATTAATAGCGAGTGCCGATTGGAACCTGTCAACTTTAATTGCAACTCAAAGGTTGCCGGCTGCCAGAGCCGTGCGTACTTTTGCTAACTTGCAGAGTTGACGCCGCTAGCTCATTACCTTGAGAGTCTTATTAGGAGCGAGGCTCTGATGAGTTGTGGAACGTAAAACTTTTTTACTGTTTACCATTTTCTGATTAAATACATACAGCTACTTTTAATTTTGTTTTTATGGATCCGTACCTCACTTTGTTGTCCGTCTATCTGTCTGTCAAGACAATTTATCTCGAGAACGCGTTGAGATATCCAGTTGAAATTATAACGATATACGGTCTCTTGAAGCTGTGAAAAATTCAAACTCCTAAGTTAACGTAAAAAAAGATACAACCGTTTATGCCGCAAAAAACGTATATTTCGACACTCTCAAGGGAATCAATGCGAACTTGCCCGTTAAGCAACTTTCGCAATGCCTGGTCGCTGGATGGGTGACCAAATTTAAAACATCTCGAGCTCCTCCGTGCTTCGGAAGGCACGTTAAGCCGTTGGTCCCGGTTGTTGTCGTAAGATGACAGTCGTTAAAACCCATCAACCCGCATTGGGCCAGCGTGGTGGGTTATGGCCCAATATCCCCTCGTGCATTGTCCACGTGGGAGGCCTGTGCCCAGTAGTGGGACGTTTATAGGCTGATGATGATGATGATGAAGGGAATCAAAATTTATAAGTAGGCTATTTTCCGTTGACCTAGAACTATAAAATTTGGCAAGTATAACCGTCCTAAATTACAAGTATAGGGAAAGATCTGAAAACTACATTTGTAATTAAATCATTACAGGTTCTTTATGCCAGGAACGGCGGTCCAAATTTTGAACTGACTTAACCGTGTCATGTGGGGCATCGTATGAAAGGGCTTCATTGGCACAAGCTTAAACAGATTTTAAATTATTTTTATGATGTACTTACCTATAGTTTTGAATTTTCGAGGAAAAATGAAAAAAACATTTTTTTATAATATGGACCTACAAATTTGTACGGAACCCTCGATGGGCGAGTCCGACTCGCACTTGTCCGGTTTTTTATATTTTATTTACCCCGTTTTCATTGCAAACTCCGTGAAATAAGGGATCGTGATTTTTTTTCAATGGTTGGTGTGTATTTGAATTAATGAATCTTAATACAGATTAATAATAATTAAGTATATAAAATTGCAATGGATCGTGTAAAGTACAACCTATATGATTATGCTGTCCCACTGCTGGGCAAAGGCCTCCATCATTGAAATTATGACATCGTTACTTGATGGTTTAATAGATCGTGAATAATATTATTGAAATTTTTGCATTCACAATGCTATAGATTAGTAGATAGCTATATACCTAGATATAGGATAAAATGTCTACTAGAAAAAAAAACAACTAGTCTCAGGAAAGCTCGAATGGGATTCGAACCGATTTATATTACCGCTCCACTGCTCTAACTTTTTTTTCTAGTAAACGTTTTATCCTATTTTGATCGACTTGTCAATTAAGATATTTTGAACGATTTTTATCTATATATATATGTACTACTATTTTATTGGAAGATTCGTTAAATTAGTATACTTATACCAATCATTGAAAAAATTCACTTCGCTACGAGTTTGCAACTAAAACGGGGTAAATAAAAAAAAACCAAAATTATAATAATGACAACTCAATTAACTAAATTTTTTAATATAACATTAAAATTTATATAAGTTGACGTTACACATAAAAGTTCACTGAAAAGTTACGTTGTCAATTTACCTATATTTCAAGAAAACGTTTAGAAAACCAAACTGTTAACCATGAGAATAAAAACCACAACGGCAGAACATTCAGGCCATAAAATTTAATTTGCCAAATCTACGTGTTCGCCGTAACGCGTTCTGGTTCTTCAGTGAAAGTCGTAAATCAAAGCACATTCGCACAACGCGTAATTATCCCTACGAAGTGCTATATTCTTACCTACACGAAGGATAATTATTATGTGGATATTTCTGTGTTAGTAAAAAAGTAAAGTAATTAACCCATCATTCTTTCCCAGAGCAGAGGCTCCGCCATGGAAATCAAATTTATCTTAATAGAAAGGTACTTACCTATTGACTTTATCATCACTTATACCAAATGCGAGTTAGTGATAAATCTGGAATCATCGAAAAAAAAAACACTCTGTGCCTGACCTGGGAATTTTTAACCCTCTGCCCATACCTTATTAACTGTACCTATTTATCTTTATTATTGAAATTTTGCATTCACAATGCTATATAGATAACGGATAAAATGTTTACTAGAAAAAAAAAATCAACCAGTCTCAGGAAGCTCGAGTGGGGTTCGAGCCCACGACCTTTGGATTGCCGGTCCACTGCTCTGTACCTATTTATATTATGCGTTAGTGAACGATATACTTCCTACCTGTTTGAAATATCTTACATACATACATTATAATCATGATTATTATCCCCGAAGGGTTAGTGAGAGACTAGGCAATGAGTTAGTCGCTTTTTACGACTTTCAAGGAAAGAGGGGTGGTGGTAGTATTTTTTCAACGCCACGCGACACGATTAAATAGAAGAAATAATTACCTTGTATAGCATTTTAATTATGTAAAATGGTGTTTAAAAATACTTATTTAAAAAAAGCAGCTCCCGTAGTGCGTTGGGAGCTAGACGTGACACAATGATAATCAAAAGTCGCAGAACGCCTCAGTGCTATGTCATAGTAACTTCATAATAACTTGACAAACGCCTGTTACATCGTGTTTTTGCGTTCACAAAGTACTAAAGTGTTAACTTAGTTACTGTTCCTAACACGCAATGCCTTAAATTGTAATGTCAACGGCGTATTCGTTAAAATAATAAGAAACACAACAAAGTTTGAAACCAAAAATTAGAAACGGATCACGGTACACTACACTACCTACTCGAGAGTCTTAATTTCTAATTACCAAAAGACAAATGCTCATCGCTACCACAGCTAACATGTTCCCTATTAAAATGCTAAAGGAATGTTCATTCATTACCTCCAGACGCCACGCTACAATGTAGATCCCGGTAGATACCCTGTCTGGAGACGGCTAATAAACTCGGCAAACGGGTGCGTGAATAAAATTATAATGCATCTCAGCGCATCGCTATTACTGTGACGAAACGCGCGCACTGAACGCATTCCTGTAAAGGACAACATTAT
Source organism: Scoparia ambigualis (assembly GCA_963921215.1). Lineage (NCBI taxonomy): Eukaryota > Metazoa > Arthropoda > Insecta > Lepidoptera > Crambidae > Scoparia > Scoparia ambigualis. Next base: position 10,666,394 of record OY992507.1, read on the forward strand.
TTTAACTATCTAAAACTTAAACGTCCCGATGTGTCTCAATGAATTGGCAACCAAAAATGAAAGCCAATAAAACTATAGACTAAACTAAAGAATTACTTTGCAGAAAATATTAAGTACGAAACACACCCCATCACAATGTATTTATCTAATTACGAATTATTTGTATTGGCTCAGCTCAGTAATAGTTTTTGCAATGGTGGCTATACATAAGCCAACACCTCAGTCTCTTTATGACAATTAATCCTGCAAAGGTTTTTTTTATTGTGACGCGTCATAGTGACTACATCCTGCCTGATGGTAAGCAGGCGATGCAGTCCAAAACAACGAGAGCGCTCCTCACCGTGGAATAAGCACGGTAACATGCGCACCCATTCATGACGGCCTGCATAAATGCCTTTTCACACTCCGCTTAAAGGACCCGGAACTATAGGAACTGGGAAACACATGCACCGGCAGAGAATTCAAAAGCCGAATGGTTTTGCAGAGGAACGACTTGCCAAATTTTTTGGTACGAGTGCTGATGGTCTGCACAGTATGATGGTGGTTCCTAAGACCAGCACGTGTAGTCCGGGAGAGGAAAGGAGAGGGCGGGATTAGATTAAAAAGTTCTTCAGAACATTCTTCGTAGTAATTTTGGTAAAAGACACTGAGAGAAGCAATGTCTCTACGCAGCTGGAGGTCCTCAAGAGAGGCTGTAACCTCAGCGTCTCCAATAATGCCTATCGCTCGCCTTCGCAGTCTTCAATATGCATCGAGGAGATATTTAGCGGAGCCGTCCTACAGATGGGAACCTAGGTTTTGAAACTTTAAAATCTAACATTATTTAAAAACGAAGAGATCCTGAGAGAGATGGGGAGCTCGATGGCGAAACGGCTAGCGCGTTCGGCTTGCGATCTTGCCCGCTAAGCAACTTTCGCAATACCGGCTCGCTGGAAGGGTGATTATATAAAAAAAATAATCTCGTGATCCTCCGTGCTTTGTAAGGCACGTTAAGCTGTTGTCGTTGTCGTAAGATGTCAGTCGTTAAAACCCACCAACCCGCATTGGGCCAGCGTGGTGGGTTATGGCCCAATATCCCCACGTGCTATTGTCCACGTGGGAGGCCTGTGCCCAGCTGTGGGACGATGAAGAGATCCGTATATAAATGTTTCATTTGAATGTGTAGCGTTTGCGTGAAGAGCTGGATGGCGCCTCGGCAGTTTTCGATATTACTTCCTACGTAACTTTTGCAATGTGTGAGGCACTGTGTGAGTGACAAAATAAAAAAAAAACATCTCGAATTCCTCCCTGCTTCCTCCTGCCGAAAGGCACGTAATGCCGTTGTTCTCGGTTGTCGTAAGATGGCAGTCGATATAAACGTATCAACCCGCATTGGTATAGCGTGGTGAGCTATGGTCCAATACCTAGACGTGCTGTTCTGTTGCCTATCATCATCAGCCTATAAACGTCCCACTGCTGGGCACAGGCCTCCCACGTGAACAATAGCACGTGGGGATATTGGGCCATAACCCACCACGCTGGCCCAGTGCGGGTTGGTGGGTTTTAACGGCAGCCATATTACGACAACAACCGGGACCAACGGCTTAACGTGTCTTCCGAAGCACGGAGGAGCTCGAGATGTTTTTAAATTTGGTCACCCATCCAGCGACCCGGCATTGCGAAAGTTGCTTAGCGAGCAAGATCGCAAGCCGAACGCGCTAGCCGCTGCGCCATCGAGCTCCTGTTGTCTATACGGACGTTTATAACCTGTTGATGATGACATTAAGAAAACCTCCTATCTCAGACCATAATGTCTATGGCGCGGGCCACCGCAAGTCATTGCGCAAACCTCCAAAGAAACAAAACACCTCCGCCTTATCGCTTAATCAAAATTTATTCCGCACTTTGATTTTAAATTTGGAAAGCAACATTTATTAGTGTGCCCCTCGAGGAGCGCGCGGGTTCATTATCGCGGATTAAGCCTGCGGAATATTTTATCGATCCACCAGTATTCATTTTCAATTAAGCGCCAAGTATTTTATTAAGTTCAAGCGAGGAATTGATGAGTTTCGCGAACTAATATTTACAATGGGTGGCGTACCTGGCTGCGGTCTGCGTGGATTATGCGAGCGCGTGTCTAATAAAAGCGATGTTTAATGAGGTTAGGTGAGGTATAAACCTTCTTGATCGAGATTACAATTTGTTCTTTATACAGATTAGAGCGGAAAAAGACAGAAGAGTTGATGGATCCGGATTCGGGGATATAAAGTTTTTTTTGTGGTTGGAGACTTAATTATTGGTAATGACAAAGTAAACATTAAATACGTGAAGAATATGCAATCAATTTTTTTAACAAAAACACATAAGACTGTTTCTTAAAAAAAATAAAAAAAAAATAGTACATTACCCATATTAAATTAAAAAAAACACAAGCAAATATTTCAACAGTTTCAAACTTAGATACTTTAATATTGTGTGAATGTAAGTACTTACAATACGGATTGAATATCTGTTCCTTCGCTCGTTTGTATGTACCTATAAAGTAGTAGTAGTAATAGTAGTAAAACTACTTTTGCCTTTTCATGTAGCACTGTAAAAGGGTTAATGTAGAAAAAAGGTACGTTTTTCGAAAGGTGCATTTTGCGAAAGGTGTATTTTGCGAAAGATACATTTTGCGAAAGGTGCATTTTGAGAAAGGCACGTTTTACGCATGGGGTGCATTATGCGAAAGGTACATTCGCGACTGAATCCTTCTTAACTTTATATTATTTTATATTGTGATAATGCCGTTACTTAAGAGAGTAATAAGTTGTTTTATATAAGATTTGTTGTAAAGTAGTTCAAGAATGTAAGCAGATTTGCAATATTAATGACCTACGACATATCGCCAAAACATTTGGAGATGGGCCCTCGGTCTTTCAGTCACCGGACGAAACACAACAGCGACTAGTGCCATTGTTTCACGCTGATATTCCGTGAGAGAGTTATATTACGCCAGGTGAGCCGGCCCAATTCGTGCTGCAACTGACTCTATCACTCAGACGGTGTCACTCCTTTAGCACAGATCCTGGTGAGCCAGGGATCACGTGTAGGGTCGACAGGGTAAACCTATAGATGCGAGTGACTTTAACACTCCAATTGATGTTTTAACAAAAAAAACGCAGCGTTCGAACCGTCTGCACCCATCGAGCGATAGCCTATTCGCTCATGGGCGTATAACCGCGTAGGTGCATCGATTACTATGACGAGGTACAGTCTTCACTCACGTCTCAGGTAGCTTTTTACTCATATCCTTTAGGCTGATTTCACAGTCACGCGTTTGATCAGCGCCGGCCACACGCGCTGGCTTACAATTACACTAGATAGTAGTTGCGTTTCATAGTCACGCAGTTCAAATGCGCCGTTCGTGAGACACGCGCCGTCGGCCATCGCCGCCGAAGCGCGCGCGGTCCGAGCTCCTTTACTGGCAGTTAGCGTTTCAGAGTGACTCGCGTCGCACGAGCTGTTGCGTACACTTAAAATGAGTAACGATTTCATGTTCCTCGATACGGGGCGTCTGATCGTCGAAGTTCGTATAAGAAGATGTTTCTGGGATGCCTCAGATGACATGTACAAGGATAGGGACGCGGAAAGTAGCGTACTTTTCAATTTGTAGAGTAATTCGTCAAAAGATCTGAACGAAAGTTGAAAATGTTAAAAAAACCTGTAACTATCTTCCGGTAAATCGGAGAACGATGTTACGAAGGCGCCTCTCAGTAACCTTGTGGCATTAAACGGATCAATTTGCAATCTTCTACGACGACGTCGCTGATGCACTCTTTACCATAAAAAATAATTAGCTAATCCTCTTAATCGTTGCCTTTTGTCTCCATGATGATGATTATACACAACTGTACATTGCAAAGAAACGCGCAATACTAAAACTCGTTTCACAGTGGTCCGCCGGTTAAGCGCGTGCTGTTGAGACGCGCTGGCCAACGGCACGTGCCGCCGGCGTTACTATGAAATCAGCCTTATATAAACAAAGCGTTTGAACCGCGCGTCTGCAACCACAAAACGATACCCTATTTGCTCACGGCGCGGCGGCGGCGGCGTGTAACCGCGTAGGTGCATCGGGTGCCATGATATGGTGCAGCCTTCACAAGTTACAATTGGCTACTTGACAGTTTTCGAAAAAGTATTTAAAAAGGTACAAACGCTTATTTTATACCCCGTACAATATTTTCTTTCTCGAAAAACCTTTATTTAACAGAAAAAAACATATTTTTCTTTGTTGATTTCAAACTTCGTGCGAAAACGGTTGGTCACGTGACATTTTGCTCGGTGACGTCACATTTCAATAAATATAGAAACTTAACTTGAAACCTGACAGATAGTTTCTGTATACTTTGTGAAATGTGACGTCACAATCCGTCACATGAAGCTCAATCATGGCCGCCCGTGTTTCGGGTTTTGTAATCCACAGATAAAAAAAACGCAAATTTATTTTGTAAAAATATAATATTTACAATTTATCTTAATAAAAAAAACTATTGGATAATTATTGTTTAATCATAACCTACCATTTCCGACATATTTCATATTTTATTGTTACAACTGTCAAATAGCCAATTAGTCTCAAGTAGGTTTTTACTTATATCCATAGGCATATTGTGGACCAGCAGGTTAAAGGTGACTAATGCTACGTCTCCCACGATGCACCAGTTGTCCTCCCGCCTGGACTCCATTTCCACTTAACGTCACGTGGAGTAGAGTGATTTGCCGGGCTTTATATTAAAAAGAAAACTTCTATAAAAACAAAGAGTTTGAACCTCGCGTCTGCACCCTCCGAGCGATAGTCTATCTCGGGCGTGTAACCACGTAGGTGCATCGGGTACCATGACGAAGTGCAGCCTTCGCAATTTAGTCGTGGTATCAAGTAGCTGTTTACTCATATCCTTTATATAAACGAAGCGTTTGAACCGCGCGTCTGCACCCACAAAGCGATAGCCTATTTGCTCACGGGCGTGTAACCGCGTAGGTGCATCGGTGCCATGACGAGGTGCAGCCTTCACAAGTTAGACGCCGGCTCGGAAACGGCGCGCGGCCCAGGAAATTGAAGTCACCTCCGCGCGTTCGGAGCACGAACAATGCTCTGCGAAAGAACGTCTAATTTATCTGCGCCTCCTTTTGAGGATGCGATTTAAATTGAATATTGATTCCTCCTTTGTAGTGGGTTTGTGTGTACTCCGCTGTTTGTTCAATATTGAAATGTTAGAAACAGAGCAAATAGTTTTGCAACTGACTGTTGCAATTGAATTTTACAAGTTGTAAATGATAGTCACTTAATACTTTTTCAATAAACAGTTTTCGGCTGAAGCGAATTTTAATTTTTGCCTTACCGCACTTAGCGTCAGTTGCAATTAAAGCATGTACGTTGCCCACCAATGAAAAAACGAACTCTAGGGGTGCTTTGTGTAATAAAATAGTTTCAAGATTTGATGACTAGCAAAAAACTTACAACCGAATTGATAACCTCTTCCTTTTTTTGAAGTCGGTTATAAAAGGGTAAATTAGATCGTTACTTATCCATTTACTGTCAGTGGTATGTGTATGTACCCACCATATTTTGAACTTTACTTGATTGAGATACAATTGAATTGAAAGCAAAAGAAATATTTAAAATAGGGTTATCTATATAAAGGGTTAAATATACTGTTAAAAGGAGTCTAAGGTTTGTATGCAGATTTTTCAACATATTCAAAGTATAACAAAATACATATTTTACAAAATATGAATCAGTTCTTACCTATATGCGGCCTCGCCTCATATTATGCGGCCTATCTGAACCTAGAAGACTTTATAAGGACTCCTAGAAGACCTAGCTCTTCAGCCTCAAAGACAATGCCAAGCTTATGACAGTCGTTTTCATTGACGAAAAAAAGTGTAAGGGAAGAAAAATCCAATGGGTCGAAGTGTAGTGAGAGAGCGTCACCGCTTTAATTCCACTAAGATATGAAGATAAGATATCATATCATACCTAGTGGTCCTGTCTGAAAGTATGTAGTGACTTCAAGCTAATATTATGCGTATTTATCTATAGCATACATCCATCTACTACTGCTGTGTATAGGCTTCCTCTTTTTCAAGTAATTTTTCTATGTCCTGTGCCAGCCTGATCCATTGTTATATACTATGACTGAATCTACTGAGAAACTTAATTGAACTATATAATTATAGGAAAAGGAACCACCCAATATACAATTAACACAGACGCGGTATCAAACTAATTATCTGAAAATTCAATTTAATCTCGTCCGAAATACAATATTCATTCGCGATTTCGCAAGGCTTTCCGGCAGACGCCAGCTCGCCCGCTACCCGCTACTCGCAGCCCGATTTTACCTGCGCTGCCTGCATTTAGCGGGCTGCAGACGCACTCACTTGATATCCCATTTATCTGACGGGATACTGAGTTATCTCGCTCGAGAATGCACGCCAACTTTTCACTTTGCTCAGAACGTTGTTACCTTTAATCAATAACCTTAGTTGCGATGTTAGTTATTTGGGCGGGTGCATTCGAGCGTGGGTAACTCGGTAGTGTAATCATTTTAACGTATAATATGATAGTAAAGCGAAGTTTTATATATAAGGCTTTAGTGTGAGGCGGTGAGTGCAGAGAGCTGTTTAAAACGTGTAAAACTGCTGTGCAAATTCTCGTTTTTGTTAACGTGATAAAATATGTTGAATAAAGCGCACACGTGACAACCGTCCTGTTTCACATAATGACTTAAATTATTCACAGCAGGCTAAATATTATAATCAAACTACAGTATAATATTACATGTATACTGCTAATCTGTATTTATTTTGATGTTTACCTATAAACTAAACATAATAATATAAAAATAAAGTTTCAAAAACATTTCTGATAAACTAAATAATAGAATTATAATAAATTATATAATTTCAATAGAGTTTTGTCATAACAATACGTTACACGTTATCTTATTTCATTGCGTGTTGCTTCAGAAGGCGATTAACCCTCTCCGCTTTGTCTGCGGGACGTATGTGCGAAATGCACCAACAATTTTACATGCAGCTATTAGTCAAACGAGTAGCTCCAACTCCAGTCGACAGGGCTTAGCGGGCTCATTGCCGGCGCAATAGTCCGCCTTCACGAAACGAAAACTTTTCGAAATGCCCCGACAGGCCTTTATTAAAACCTACAGAGCATATTGCATAACTGACGGCAATAAGTAAAGCGGTCGCCTCTCGCCGCAGCGGATTCAATATTCGGAGTTGGAAAGTTTTATTATTGCGGCGTAAATATAATGAGGGCAGGTGAGCCGGTTCCGTCTGGCGGGATTTACGGGGTTGCGTTACCGTTGCCACTGTGGGTTTGGGAAAACTAAGTAAGTGCAGTCGAGGAAGTTCCCGGTCGAACAATTTTCGGCGCTATTCTTTTTTTAAATATAATTATGAAGGAGGCAAACGAGCAGGCGGGTCACCTGATGGAAAGCAATCACCGCCGCCCATGGACACCCGCAAAACCAGAGGAGTCGCAGATGCGTTGCCGACCTATAAGAAAGGAAAAGGGTTAGGGGAAGGAATAGGAATTGTGAGGGGGGGGGGGGGAAGGGGCCTCCTGAACTCTCACTGGCCGGACGAAACAGAACCGCACCAAGTGCCATTATTTCACGTCGGATATTCGTGAGAGGGTGGTATTTCCCCGGGCGTGCCAGCCCAATGCGTGCTGCAACGCAGCGTGGCTCAACCACTCAGTCATTGTCACTCATTCGCTTGAACATTATCTACGCGCTTATTTATCCCTATGTTGTAGATATTCCACCCGCCCGGACGAAACAATTTGCTTCTAGTTTCCTCATTAGGTCAGCTAGGATGTGGAATGACCTCCCTGCGTCTGTTTTTCCCGAACGTTTAACGTTGAACGTTTAACTGAACGTGAACTGAACTGAACGAACTTGGGCGTCTTTAAGGCCAGAGTAAACAGGCATTTACTGACTGCGCGTGCTCCATCTTCGTCCTCATTATCACTTTCCATCAGGTGAAATCAGTCTACCGGGAACTTCATCGACTGTACGCAGTGGTAACACACCAACCCGCATTGGAAGACCTGTGTCCAGCAGTAGGACGTTTGTAGGCTGATGATGAAGTAAGTAGATAGTAACTGAATAGCCTACGATGGTATATATGCTATAAATAGTCACATTATAGGTAGTAATTAAGTAAATCAGCTGTAGTTTTAAGCAGCAGCTTCTATCATTTAAATCAAGTCATCATTACAACGTATAAACTTTGCACTAACTAAACTATGCTTTGCAAAATGTGGGGTGTGTGTGCCCGTTAAGATTAAAATATAGAACTTTAAATAGTATTCCTTTCACAACAAAGATAATAGTAATTTTAAAATTAAAACTACAACAACCTCATTTTAATTGCATCACATCAAAGCACGTCTAGAAACACTGCGTATTAACAAATATGGCCATCGGGAGCATACCATTCGAATACGGCCACACTTGCGGTAAGACAGCAAACGTTCATAGTAACTTAGCTCCGCGTAAATTAGTTGCTAGTTTTAACTGTGACTGCGGCCTTAAGACGTATTGCAGGAATGCAACTGCACTTGGCTTTAAACGCTGAGCCGAAATGAATAAAACTTCTTCGAATGTCTCACTTTGAAACTTATATTCACAATCATTAAAACTCAACAAAAGCTATGTGAACATTTTCTTCTGTTTTAACTGACTGAAAGATGTGTATAAAATATTGACCTTAAAGGAAATTTAACATGGAAGATAAAATGACACATAATTACTCAACTGCTATTAGGTACCTACTCATGTGCACAACCTACAAAATTAGTTCCTGTGTGGAAATTTACAAGTGCTTAATTTTTGCGCAATAGCGCAAATGGCTAATAAGCCAGCCTCAAATATTCGCAGTTTCATCTAACCTGAATATAAAATATACATATATTATTTGTAAGTTGAAACTAAGCCATTATTTTATCATTTACATATCATTATAATACATAACAATCACGACTATACGTATCCCCGAAGGGTTGAGACTAGGCAATAGTCCTCTGCCATAGTCCACTTTTCACCGCTGCGCGACACGGTTAGCATTTACAATGCCATATTTATATTTATTATTTATTATTTATATGAGAAAAGTAGCCTATAACCGTCTTCAGCCGGCCTAGCATGCACAACACGAGAACTTTTCTCGACCAGTTTTGTCGTATTTTATTTATTTATCTCTAATGTCTATCGACACTAAAGACACATGGATGCGCTTAGAACTCTACATAATATGCCAAAAATAGACTTAATAGTAGTTTTTGCATAACCTGTGGTATTTTTGTCTACAAGTTGGGGAGTTATAGTTACTCGCGTCCGTAGATTTACTCTTGAGACCCTACGTGGCCCCTGGGTGGTGCTAAATGAGTGACACTGACTGAGTGGTAGAGCCACGCTGCGTTACAGTACGCATTATGCCGGCTCGGCTGGGGTAATACCACCCTCTCACGAATATCCGGCGTAAAATAATGGCACTTGCTGCTGTTGTGTTTTGTCCGGCCAGTGAGAGTTCCGGAGGCCCCTTCCTCTTCCCCCACTTCACAATTCCTATTCCTTCCTTAACCCTATTCCTTCCCTAAAGGTCGGTAACGCATCTGCGACTCCTCTGGTGCTGCGGGTGTCCATGGGCGGCGGTGATTGCTCTCCATCAGAAGACCCGCCTGCACGTTTGACTCCTTTTTATATAAAAAAAACAAACCTTAACATGACAACTTAAAATGATTTGTCGTCTCTCGTCCGCGACATATGTCGTGTTGCGCTAGGCCTACAGGGCTCTTTTTATCTTTACAAAATTCTTAAAAATCGGTTCAGCGTTATAAGCCTAAAAAGTAACAAAAAAACACACTCATTTTCGCATTTACGAGATATACACACATCCATTCACGATTATTAGACTCATAGGGCGACTATATTTCATTTTTATAACTATTAAACCACTTATTAATTTTATATGTATAAGTGTAGTGTGTAATATCATGTGGACTGCACATACATCCAACAGCATAGAGCGGCGGTGGGCTCTTCACCTGTCACGCTGTGCATATGTGCAGTGGCTGGTTAGTGAAAAGTGGACTATGGTAGAGGACTCCTTGTGCTGTCCCATAGCCTAGTCTCTGACTAACCCTTCGAGGATAACAGTCGTGATATATGTATTTGTATGTATGTTGTTTTTTAGGATGTTATCTTACCCATATACACATAATTTTATTATATTGTTTTAAAACCAGTAAAACGTATTTATCACTCAAAATATGTCTCGAATCGTAATGTTTAGAAAAAGGCAACGTCCTATATAGTACAAGCAGCGATAAATTCCATCACAATAGTTGTAAGAGCAAAAACAAAACATTTTTCATTCAACCCGCTCTTGATCCAGTGGCTGGGGGCTATAACAACGTTAACCGGTCCATTTCTCAATTCCGCCCGTGACTTCAGGGTGTAAAGTTATCCTGGGACAGGAATGCCAAGAAAAAGGGTTAGTCGAGGGTTACCGTTAACACATCGGGCATAAAATTGAAGTTAGTAAGTAAATCACTGGGAAATATTTGGGAGATATTATTTAACTAAATACTTTTTGGGTTCGATATTTTCAGACTTGTAGTGGTACACTTTGCATTTATGGAATTGTTTCGTCTAGATCGGAGACATTCTCGTAATAGGTCAGGTCAAGAGTACCCTAAACTGTCATTAATTCACAAAGTCTACGAAAGAGAGGTAAGCTACGTTCTCGCCACGCTTACGTCATACGTCGCCTCTTTGAATATAAGTATATGTAGACATATAAAGTCTCAACGCTAATGCGTTGACGCTAAAACGCTAAAGCACGTCACTAGTTGGCACGTCTTTGTCTAATGACAAAGACGTGCCAACTAGTGACGTGCTTTTAGGTTTTACTGTAATATCTTGGCGATCCATGTGCGGTCCAACGATGAGATGGATTGTATACTGTTTCACGTACTCTGAAGAGGATAAATTGAAATAAATATTACTATGGAGTTGTGTCGTAAGAAAATATACAAAAGTAGATGTTTTGAAAAAATATTAAACTACATGAAAATATATAATTATACGTAGGTACTATATAATCGTAAAAATACAGCGACTGGCCATCAACACCAAATGTGATAAAGTAATACGCGTAGTATAATACCTACTTTATTTTGAGATATAGGTTAGTATTAAAATATCCATATCCCTAAATGAATGTTAGAATTTCATATAATGTTTCAAATGTCATGTCTCATTTCACAATGTGGTTTGAGTGCTATCAACCTTTAAATATTACGTAAGTAGAAGTTCTGCAGTAAAAAATATTTTTATCATTATTTTTTTATTAAATCTTTAAATAAATATACTTGTATACGAAATTTCTATTTAAGTTTAAAGAAAAAATGAGATGTGCGCTAAAATAAAAATCTGAATCATTTCACATTTAAATTTAAAAAAGTAAATAAATATATACTTTTCTTTCTGAATTTTAAGAAACAACATGAGCAACGAAGTAAAATTATATCTGAATTACCATCGGTCACAACTCCACTGGATGCCTGCGCCTGTGCTTCCGGGTTATATTAAATTTTATTATACCACGGACTAAGTAATGGGAATATCGTGTAAGGAGCGGCCAGGCCCCAGGGCAAAGGGGAGGAAGGGGGGTGATTAAAATTTCGACTACCGTTGATGACATTGTACGCGGCGCAGAATCTGAGGCTTTATGAGTGGATTACAATGCTTTGTATTGTATGGTGTGAACGTGATTTTGTTGCGTTTGTTTAGTTTAACATGTCAAATGTTAGGACCTTGATAGGGGATTTTAAAGTACGAGAGTTTGGTTGAAAGCTTTTTGACGGGCCCTTATTATAAATAATAAGTATTTAACGTGAAGCTGTTGTCTTGTTATTATTAAATGGAATGAAATTGAGGACCTACTAGAGAAATTACCATAATCATGCAAAAAAGTTGTTAATACAACATTATACAGTTATAAGCTCTCATATAAGTAGCAATTAATGTATATAAGAGAATAAAGATCTTTGAACAAATACAGGTCAATGAAAAGTAAGAAAGATATGATCTGTTATTATCCTAAATCACAACAGTCAAACTTGGTTATATGTATCACTTTTTATTTCTTGATATAAAGTTCTATAGAGGATGCTAAAGACAAAAAAAAACATTACGGCATAACGCTCACCGAACCAAAAATACTGATTCGCATTTGAATAAAACCTCTAAGCTGAACTTTTGTCGATAAAAACCAGTAAGAGGCTCTAAAGGCTATGTTATAGCTTCAAATCGCGTATTAGCCGTTAAGACGGACCGACAAACTTCGCTCATAAGCTATAAACATCGGACGATAGTATATATCAACCTCCGTCGTTATTGTGCTTTATTTTATATCGTCTGAATACAAATGTAGCTAAAATTAGTAGTTTTTACAACACATTTCCTTTGATAAACTATTACCTTAGACACATTTCAGATTCGTATATACATGTGTATACGTCAAAACAGAATGAAGTATTCTTTCAAGTTTTTTCTAGTACATTACATCGTAGAGTTGATTATTGAAAGCAGATTGAGTCGATATTTAACGGTAGTAACAAATGTTTATTTCACTTACTACTTATTATTTTTTTGAAGTTTAAGTGTGGTGTATTATTTCATGTGGACTCTTGAAATATACAAAAAAAATACGTTAAATTATTATTTAACACCGTCTTGATTTCTCAGTAATAGAAATTTAGGTAATTTTAATATTAATTTGTTTTAATTTCATAATTGGCAGTCTAGTTTATAATTTATTTATATGTGAGAGTTGTAAGTCTGGCGACAGACTATTCAATGATTATTAACTAGGCGGATTTGAATAAACCATCCTACCAACCAGATCGTTAACAAAATTTACTCCCAATAGGAATCGAACCCAGGACTGGCTTTGCTCTTGGCTGGAGCCTTGGCTTGGCTTCCCCAGCAGCCCATAGGCAATTAAAGCAAAAAAAGTTCCACGATTTAAACTTTCTACCCCTATTTTATCCCCTTAGGGGTAGAACTGAAAAAAGGTGCTAGTCTAGATTGTAAAAGAATTGCACTGTAAAAATTTCGTTATTATAGCTTGAGTAGTTTCTGCTCTGTGTTGATGAGTCAACCAGGCTCTCCTTGTAATATTAGTACCTTTTGATAGGTTGTGCCTTAACAAAAATAAACTTCGAGACTTGATAAACTCAATGTTCCCACCATAGTAACACTTAATTTAGTTAAATTACTTTCTTTAAAGGAGTCGGGCTTTAATTATTTCCCAATAAATCTTGAACGCGCCAGTTGCTACGTTGATCTCTCAAGTGTGAAGCGCTGCTTTAGGGCGGCCATACTTTTTCCCCGCTCGAGGCTCACTTCGTTATATTTATTAAAACATCGCCCGAGATTACAAAGAACACGATATTTTTTACACTGGAAGATGTGAAAACCAATTAAGGAGATAAAAAGGGAATCCGGAGAGGTGCCTGCATTAATTTCTTTTTTGCGGGGATTATTTTAAAATTGCATTATATTCTTGTTAAGACGGCCGTCTCCCGGTTAATGATACAACTACCCCTTCCTTTTTAATTGCCCGGGGCTATTGCGAAATGAGTAATCTAGAGGTGCCCGCTCGCGCTGATAAAACTTTTGAGACTGGCAAAACAAAAAAGTGTTTCGGAGTGTACACTAAAAATTTTCGACAGATTTAAGAGGAAAATCATCTTAAGGATTAGGCGGTGCCTAATTAAAGATGCAACAGGAAAAGCAACTTCGCTGTTCGTGTACCAAATATTTGTTTTACTGATTTGCTTTTAATGGTGAGAGAAGTTTAATTAAAACAAGGTTTTTGATTATTATAATGTTTGCGAGGATTATTACTACTTTGAGGGTTATATTTGCTTTTGTTGATTTTCCGACGGAGGTCAAAAATCATTCAATTTTAAAGATAGGATAAGCCGATGAAGAAAGAAAGCAATAAAAATGACAAAATCACGTTTCCGCCTTATACTCAACCACAGATAGACATGTCACGAAATCGAAATGTAAATTAAGAAATAATGCGTCTCACGCAGCAGTAAACTCCGATACAGAACTACATAATTCTGACACGGACCGCTCAATTCGGGGGCAACTTCTAAAGTGTTGCCTAGAAGTGGTCGCGATTATAACTGAAACTAATCTTGTCACACACTTCACAGCAAAGGAAACGGAACTCTATTACTCCAGCAGTAAGGGTTACATCGAATGTAAAGTTAACGTGGTCGATAGGTCACGATTACGCGCTGACAAAGTTGCGTTTGCGTTAATAAACGTCCTTTTTGGTCTCATGATAAGGTTGGTATTAGTTTGTGCCGGCTACATTAGTGTGTGGGGTTTATTAGTCATCGATGGTGCGCGATAGCCGGTGCCAGGCGCGGGCGGCGCGCACGCATTCTGTCAACACCACCCTAATGAACGGCTTACACAACGCACGTGATCCCAAATGTCGCACGCTTCCTGCCGTAATTTTAACGTAATTTGTGCGTATTTGTCATGTCAAGAGAATTATAGCTCTATTATTGCCTAGATGAAAAATTACCGTAAAACAATCAACTAGCGAATCGTAAGTCTGTGAAGGGTCGTTATCTGATAAGCCGAAACGTTTTATTTATTTGCCATAAATTGATTTATAATATGAATAAGGGTGATAGATAGAATAACTGACTGTACAACATATTTCAAGCGCAATAAAGTTTCAATGAAATATTATTTATTAAGAAAAAGTACAACTACAATAAACACGAAGTGTGGTAATAAGCGCAGTGGTAAATTTCCCAAAGTATGAGCTTTCATTATTTAAAATCTTGATGTATCTAGCAAATGGTTATCGTACCATAAAAAGATTTAAATAGTATTATGTATATTTTATACCTTAAATTAGACTTAAGTTTAGACTTTGCCCAAATCGCGTTCGTTTAGAATGATAAATACAATTGGATTATACTTTAAAAAACAATATAAATAACAATGGATAAAACTATACATTTACAAACCTCTAACAAATACAAAAACAAATACTGATTTATTAATTTTATAAGTATTAACCTATCTGATAATGTAAATGTATGAAAAAATATATTTATTTACACAGCCAACGCTTAATACTAAAGCTCTAAATGTCAGCCTTAAAGCCAAACATTCATAAAAAACCACATTATTTATAAGTCATACTCCAGAAGCCTCTCTTTAATGTCTTCAAGAATTGTTAAATTACAAAAACACAACGCTTTCCGCATAACGAGGCAAGCACTAACTATGATAACAGTAATTTGCGACCGGTTACCTCAACGATAGTTGTCACGGCAGGCAAAAATTAAGGTCGTTCCAGCGACAAATGCTAATTACCTTTGCGCGAGTGCAGTTCGTGACGGTGGGAATGCAACCGCTAAATAAATCCCGGTGACATTGTACTCGCTGCCGCTGGTGAATTAGTGCGGTATTAAATAAGTTTTGCACGTTATGATGATTGAACTTTGGCGTAATACGAATTTACTGAGTAAGATAGGCATTTTTTAAAATATTTAGGTACTTACATTACGTCTGTTCCCGCCGGGGAGAGTAAGGGCAACAGATTTCCATAAAATAATTATGTATTTTTTTGTAACTTCTCAAAAAAAAAGTGAGCAAAATAGCTCATGTTTACA
Organism: Scoparia ambigualis; assembly: GCA_963921215.1. NCBI lineage: Eukaryota > Metazoa > Arthropoda > Insecta > Lepidoptera > Crambidae > Scoparia > Scoparia ambigualis. The sequence continues at coordinate 10,682,163 of OY992507.1, forward strand.
ATGTACAACATTAGCGGACGTAAATGCTGCACAACGTTAAATACCGAAACATTCCGTGTTACTGGAACCGAAATGACAAATGTGCCAATAAATAAAACAGTTCCTAATCCAGTTTAGCATTAATGTGAATTTCGTGTAAAACGCTGGTTGTTCGAAGCGCGCGTGACGTTACAGCGATGCAGCGGATCGCACTCGATATACTGCGATTAAATTAGTTGTGCATTTTGCAGTCGCATGAAAATTATATATATCGACAACTAAGTAAGTTATTAATTATCCCATAAACTGTATCACTGCTAGGCAAATGTCACCATCACTACCCCTGTGATCTAGTGATAAGACCATCTGTTTCAGCGGGGGTACGTTTGTATTCTGTTTTAAGTGCGCTTTCACCATCATCACCCATCATCTAACATCAGATGAGGTGGGGCAAGTGGTTGCCCGCGGCGTGGCTAGCAGTGTTTGCTATGTAAAATTACCTGAAACCAATGAAAGAGGCGATTAATTATATTACTCGGATTGAAAACTAAATATTACTATTTTAAAGGGCTTTAACGCTAGCTAATTAGTAAACCGGACGAACATCGGCTATTAAAAGCTATGGGTAAGATGCGGGTAAACACAAACTACTTTGTAAAGGAAGAAACCTTTACAAAGTAGCTTGCGTTAAACCCCGTTTAAATATTATTATTTCAATCGAATACGAAAGTTTCAACGTGTATTATGTTATGTATGGGTTAGTCAAGAGAAAACTGAGGGTTTAATGTGATATTTGATGCAAGCTAAGAATAAAAAAACCAAAAACAAAACACACATTTTTATAAAGAATCAAAACCTTTTTGGAACGAGCGAGTTCAGTTAAAAAAAAACAAACAAAACAGATATGATTTGAAAATGGATGGCGCGCAGATTCTGGCGGGAAGCGGATGCGGCGTGCGTTGGAGCCGCCCGCCGCTGGCCGGCGCATGGCGCGCCGATCGCCACATCCGGTCCGAGATACCCCGAGTCGCGCCGGGTTGGCATTGGGAGCCAGTCGTGTGTGCCCGTTTAGAGATATAGGATTCATAAATTATTCTTGACTAGCTTTTTGCTCGCTGCACTATAACCGCTACAAAGCTGGATAACTGTAACACTATACAACCCATAACCGTTTTAGGGCAACATCTAAGTATACCAAAATTCATCAAAATCGGTTTAGCGGTTTAAACGTGAAAGTGTTACAAACTCAATTTCTAATTTTTAATATTATAATGACTGTATTTTTGATTTTACAGACATTTTTATCTAGTAGGTTTGTATTTTTTTTGAAATTTTTTATTTTTTGTTTTATGAGGATTATTATTATATCTAACGCAATGTTAGTCAAAGGATATGTTGTGGCATTTGTTTTGTTACAATTTCCGATCCATTCATACCAGTACTATTGAGCTAACCATAAACAAGGTTACAATAGCCAAGCTTGAAGAGGCAATAGTACTCCACGGCACAATCAATCGCATCGAACCCAAAATAAAAAAACAAAGCTATTCCGTGTCGTATTACAAGCCCATTATCTTTTATAACACTTTAAACTTCCAACCGGGCGATTGTGTAACGATAGATAGCCTGGAGCTGGTTAGATACGGGCCCGGCCGCACCAGGCACCGCCGCCCTACAGTTCAGCATTAATTGATTCACCAGATAAACCCGGAATGTCACTCCGGCGAACGTGACTAGTGTATTTTGACTGCAAATTTTCTGATTTTACACGTCACTGCTTTCGTTTGACGACGTCACATTGGCGCGGTGAACGTTATTGTTTTGTTGATTGCGCCGAGAAACAAAAGACCGACGAGCAAATGCGGTAATTGCCGAATGTTTAATCTGTTGTGAAATTATCTTAATTTGTTTATTTCCGTCGTTTTAGGAAGCTTACTTACTCCGATGGTGCAGCGACCTAAAGTGTGTCTTGGCCTCCGAGACGAGAGCACGCCATCTATATATGCGGTTCGTAGTAGAAGGTTAAAGTTTTTTTTTATTATAAAGCATGAAAGCTTCATCACGCATGTTGCTTATTCACTTTACGCTGAATCGTCAAGCGCAGAGGAATATTATTTGGAATGGACTGAGGTTGACGCTCGTATCACCAGACTGTTAAATCAAAGTTATAGTTGGGTGAATTTCAACAGGTCCGTTAAAATCTTCATTTCCGTAGATTTTTTTATCTTAAAGTTTTTTAAAGAAAAAAATCACTTTTATTGAAGTGTTTGATAATGTATGTATTCTTGCTTAATATCTGGTAGATAACTTAAAAAATTCACGAGATATACAAGATCAAAAATTTCATGCCACGGCGATGAAACATGCGTGCACGGCAATGAAACAAGCGTCCACGGCAATGAAAAAACTGTAATACAGGTAAAAATGTTTTCTTTGCCTAATCATACAGGTGCGTATCATTTCATATAATGACAAATGAACTAATTTCAAAGGACATAACGTTCATTGGATATAATTTTTACTTGTTTTAAATACACTTCCTATAACAACATCACGTATATTATTCATTTAATATATAATACTCATATTCTATAACTTTATTTGATATAAGTTTAGCTTATAAATAAAAATTGCATTTTAACCCGTAATTGATTTCAAATATTGTCATAATGACTGACTCCACGTAGAGTTGTCTGCCCTACGCTAGAGTGTAATTTAAGCCCATGTGGGACCGCCAGAGTCCCGCAGCGCCGGAGTCGTGAGAGAAACCATTCCTGCCTGCATGCTTCATGCCTGCCTGCATGCTGCATGCCTGCCTGCATCCTGCATGCCTGATTGCATGCTACATTTTTGATTGTATGCTGCATGCTTGCTTGCATGCTGATGCTTGCATGCTGATGCTTGCATGCTGCTTGCTTGCATGCTGCTTGCTTATTACATGAATAAGGTTTTATATCATTAGTTTATTTTAATGTACATTATATCAAATGAAATTTTAGAATCTAAAATTATATTAATTGTTTATTATATTATTAAATCAGTTTTTAAATCAAATGAAATTTCATATAGAAATGAAATTATATTATCTGAACGTTAGACCATAAGTATTATATCAAATATTACACACGCAATGATACCATGGTGATGAAAATATTATTCACGGGAATGAAACACCTGGCCACGGCAATGAAACTAAACTGTTTTACAAGGCATGGTAATGAATTTTTTTTCATTGCCATAGCAAATTTTGGCCACGGAAACCACGGAAAAGAAAGCACGGCGATGAAAATCAAGGCAAAAATATAAAATAACAAAAAAACTATTAATTATTCGAAGTAATAATCACTTCACACACAAACATAAGAGAAATGGTGTTCTATCGAATGCTTAATCAAGAGGACAAACTTATTCAAATAGAAGTTATGCCTATCCACGGAGATGAAAAATTGTCCAGTAGTATAATAAATGGAATACTTAATTTATGGCGCGAAAACGCAGGCACGTGTGTATGTTCTTCCACGTCGAGCACTTAGGCGGCACTGATATGCAACGTTTAGCGCACAGGGGGGAGGACGCAAGTCGTTAGATAAAACAATATTTTTAAACATGTTTGGGACACGACGATGAAAGGTAGTTCTGGGACAAATGAATTTTTATTAACCATTCGTTGTATTATTTAAATATTTGAATAAATGTATTCCGTAACAATACTTTTACTATTCGCGTATCAAATAAAATTAGGTTTTATTATAAATAACCATTAGATTTTTATCAATGAGGTATAATACACATCAAGGTGACATGTGGACAAACACGGAAATGAAAGATTTGGAGGTTTAATAAATTTTTGGAGTACTTATTAATCCCATTAATAAAGTATTTAGTGCCACACATAGATGACTATTTCATCTAACCAGTAAAAAATGTTAGAACATTATAACTATGTTTTTTAGTACCGATTTCATCCATACCACGCAATTTTTGGTCCCGGGAAATTCACCCAGTTATCAAATTTACTTTTCAAATGAACAGACAAGCTGAGAACTTTAAAAGCACTAAAAGAGCCGAGCATAGCTAAGTTCTATATCAACTATAAAACAGTGCAATTAAAATTAAAAGTGGGTTTTTTAAAATGCAATATAAAGAAAAAAACAATTAATGTCGCTCATCCTTTAACTGTTTGTGTCGGTTCCACACTATATATACTTTTTAAAAACCTCGAATAGATGTACCCCGCCCCGTGATCACGAGAAAATTGATATCAGACTTTGTCATTTAACTTTAGAATACAAATACGACAGAGCAAACATAAATTTCCAAAACAAAAAACAATCAAAGCACAAAACATTAATCACATAAGGCGATTCTTTCTTTGGCTCTTTTGAAAATCCATAACAACGTTAATACAACCACCCCAGAACAATCTATGTAATGAGTACGCATAAAACAATGCCTGGTAATTTACGGTTGCACGGGGCGAGTCAGCCAAGGAGATTCGATTTTATTTGATAACGTGAAGCTTTTAAAATGAGCATTAAGATTAAGAAAAACGGCGGTGAGGTTAAGAAGACGGAGCCGGCTATTTATTATTCAATGGTAAGGTGTGGAAATAATTATTTCAATGTTTTTGAACTTAGTTTGAAATTCTTTAGAATCAGTCTTATAGATAAATTAAACGTTGAAAAAGATGCCTATTCTCAGGTGGGAATCAGGGTGTTTATTAAAGCAAAAACATCAAAAATGACGCTGTCTTATCTTAGCCGTGGGTACTGTTATAGTTATATTTCAGTTCTATAAAGGTCTGAATACAGAATAGCACATTGGGTGAATATATCTTTACTAGTATGTTTTTAAGTATGAAAATATTATGTTTTTGGTGTAACTAAATATTTAACGTAAAAATATATTACGAGTAAACTCGTTAAAAGCTAAAGCTCTTTTCAACCCTGACGTTAACCTTAATCGGTAAAATAAACTATCAAGTATTTTAAGATACCCCAAAAATCTTAAATAAACGAGACGCTAGCATATTTCCAAACTCATTTATCGTTCCAATATTTCGTGTTGCCAATGGCAAAATTTCAATTTACCAATGTATGGTGTAAGAAATATAAATTAAAATTTGAATAGGCGGGTGGTAATTCGACAATAAAACGCAGCTGAGCCGCCCCCGATCAGATGGCGATCTTGATAAACGACTGCCGTGAGGTTGCACTCTTGCTTGCCAAAGAATAACAGTTGTAAACTCAAAACGTGGGTACAAAACAACTTAGAATAATTTTTGAAAAAGATCGATGTCATGTTGTATATTGCTGTCGTTGATATCCGATATCCTAGCTAATTTTATAAATACGTAATTAGGTTTGTTTTTTTCAGGTTCTAATTACTCAACCGATTATTGCAAAATTTTGCATACAACGTGTTTGCAAAAGTTTGTGGTCTGGGGCACAAAAAAAGACATAAGATTCTTTTTATCCCGGTAAAAAGGTTCCTGTGGGATAAAAGCCACGCGTCGCGGGCAAGTGGCAGTTTTTCATAATTATATTAGTATCATCATCTTAAAATTCATGTTGCGCACTAGCGCATGCAATTGTGCCCAAGTATCGGATACTCAATTACAGCAAAACATGGTTATAATCCCGTTAATGTAGGTGGGATAGGATACTTAGTTTAAAAGGTTATTAAATAGTTTATTTAAATAAGTTTATATTTTGAGAATAGTAATTTAAAACAGTGTCGCGTAGCGGTGAAAGAATATTATAACCCCCTCTTCCCTTGGGTATCGTAAAAGGCGACTAACGGACTAAAGACTGCAACACATCCATCAGCATAAAGCAACAATGGGCTCACCATGCTGAGCACACGTGCAGTCGCTATTTGGTGAAAAGTGGACTATGGCAAAGGACTGCTTTTGCGGTCCTCATTGTCTGGTCTCCGACTAACCTTTTGGGGATAATAGTCGTGATTATATGACTGTATGTATGTATGTAATTTTAATGAAATATCTTAGAAACAGAATCTAAAACCCGCATTAGACCACGTGGTGGTTTATGCTCAATGGCCTCATCGCCTCATGTGCTGTTGCGCATGTGGGAAGGTTGAACCTAGCACTGGAACGTTTATAGGCTAATATTTTTTTTCTTATGTTAATGTCGTTGCTTCTGTGCGCTGTCGTTTCTTGCGCCCGTTCTTTGGCACAGTTAAAAAATGACGTCCTGAATGGGTGGTAGGTTAAAAATTTTGATGATTCAAAGTACTTATTAATTCAGTTTATTGAATAAATATATTTTGAGTTTGAGTTTAATGATGATGATCTCAGAAGCAGACAGTAGTATTAATATTGATTAATTTAGTATTATTCCGATAGTGTTAGTTATTCATTTTGTTTCCCTAAGTATGTGGCCCTCTCTCTCACAAAGTTTGCGGTAAATCTGTACTTCCCTAAGGTAAACATAGTCGGTCTTCACATTATTTTAATTGTTTTGTATTAAGTTAATAAATGAATAAACTTTGAGTGCTACACGTAAAGTACCATCGTGGAAACAGTATAATATTTATGACGATGTGGCGTGCTAGTGAATAATTAAATAAATAAAAATGTGAAAATGATTATCGTTTTTATTATTGACAAATAAATTTGAGTTAGAAATAATATATTCACATTAAAAGTCTGTTAACGTTTGGAGTTCTTTTTGCACCGTTACTTCAACGTAATATATCTGAAAGTAGGTAATATCTAATCTTTGGCAACAGTATCTAAGACAACGAATACCGAAATTGCTTAGCGTCATGCAAGCACTTATATCGAAGGAATTTCGGATATTTGGCAATTAAAATGAATAGCTTATTGTGCAGCGGGTGTCAGTTGGATGACGAGTCATTACAGTTTAGTTACAATATCGCGACACATTACAAATCCTCTCTTTTGGGTGAAGTAAGCTTCTATGTTTAGGTTATAAAATATTGGGAGTAATCCGTGTGGTTATGGACAAGTTGTCTCTCGTGATATATTATAAGAAGATAAATAAATAGGTACAAAAATGGTAATAAATTTGCTGGAAATTGAATTGACTGATTTGTAGCATACAAGAACTTGATGTGCTTCATCCAACCATTGCGTATATAGTCATTATTCAAACGGAGTATTTAATATTACTTCTAAATAATAAAAATAACAATAGTACCTAAGCACTATAATGAAAGCTTTATTTTACAACATATTAAAAGAATACAAAATAGTGATAGTCACATGAATTTGAATGCAAATACTAAAACATTTACGCCGTACGTGGTATATACCCGCGAACATGGCTTTTGTACTTTCGCAGGTTCGATTACCACTCATACAACCAGGCAGCTGAGGTTAAGGCTAAGGTTTTACGGAAAATGTTTTTCTTTTGCTGTAAAACAAAATAGACTGGACATTGCATTTGATAAGACATGACATTAACTACTATAGCCAATCTAGCACTAGGTTCTACAAAATGACGACAGCATAATAAAAAATACACGGCAATGACAGAATAGGAATAATTACTTCGTATCCCGGGCAAGGCAACGGTATCGTGGCGTCGCGAAGCTACCGAGAGCCATACAACCGTCCCTTTTGCTCGTATAGAGATCCACGTAGCGTAGAAAAGGGATAGGTAACTGTTGCCTAAATAAAACATAAAGGCTGAGAACACGAGCCATATTGCCTCGTTGGAAAAGTTTTAAAAAGTTTTCTTTGCGGACCCATTACAAGTGCGCCGCTGTGTGCGTGCGCTCGATACACGCGGTCGATGGTAACGTGCCGTAGATAGACGTAATCTGTTGAACGATGGCTGTGAACAATGTCTGCGTAGTTCATGATGAGAAAATTTATAGTTCTAACTACTGACCACTTGAATATACTCAGGTCTTTAGCTAACGCTCTGTACTGGCCGAAGTAAACATGAGATTGCGTTCATCTTTTGTCTTTCCTCTTCCATGATTCGGCACTTGATGATGAAGCGCAGAGCATCATGCTCAGAGGTATATATAATAATGCGGATTTGATCGGAGCAACGCATCGGGCTGCTCGTTTTCCTTCTATTTTGCCCGTGACAATTTAACTTCTCATTATTGTGTCACCACTACTTCTGGCAATGTAACCGAAGTACTCTAGAATTTGTCAAGACGCATATATGGAATGTAGCCAATATTAAAGTCTGTTTACAAATAGATTGGAAGTTGTTATATCAGCGTATAGATGTAGACCATCGAAATGCTTTTACGAAAACTCTAAATAGATTGCTAAAAAAACTATTATTCTATAGTTTTTTTTCATCTTCAGAGGTATATAGTAAAAGCATGCTGCCGTGAAGCCAGACACAATACAAATTCAGTTGTTAGTAATCTCTAGGAGTCTTAGTGACAGACAAGAAGACAAATTATCATAGCAAAAAAAAAGATCCCTTCACTAATTATGGGTAGAAAACAATACGAAGTAAATAAATAAAAAATCTCTAAATAGTTAACAGAGTTACGTCTTACTAAAAAGGTTAATTATCATGTTTGCATTGAAGACGTATTCAGAACCTTACTTATGGTTAACAATATCCAGACGCTATCGAGATACAATCGACGTTCCCTTTTGATTGGCCATCACCGAGCGTGTGACCGTCTGCGCCTGTGCGGGTGACGCACACACAGCGAAAGTAGGTTTATTTCCATGAAAAAGTTTTGAAAATCGATGGCTTCAGCTCCCACGCTGGCGAACTTTACCGTCGTATAACCATAAATATGGCGCTGTTTTGCTCGCTGCTACGTACGGCCGACAGGATTTCTTGTAATTTTTTTGAAAATTGGCCCGTTTCGCGTTTAATGTAATAAGTGATATTATGCTCGTTGGTGTGCTTCGAAAAATATGGTTCTTATTGAAAGAATAATTTTATGGAACTATTGACGACTTTATTTAAAAAGTTGCAGACAGTTTGAGTGATTATAATATTCAAAACGTTTAGTTTTTATTTGAATGTAGTATCTTCATGGCTACTCACTGTCAGCGAGTGCTCTGCAATTAAGCTAGAATTGTTCTTAACAATATAAATATTTCGTCTTACTGTCACAAGAAAACCAAAATAAATCTAAAATTGTGACGACGCTACCCGGCTAAACTAATCACATAACAATAAAACAAATTACTAAAACTTTGTTTCGTATAAACCTCTTCTAACTCTTGTAAACATACAACAAAAGAAAACGAATGTTGTATTAGTGAAAACTTTAAAACATATTAAATAGTACCTAATTATTTATCTTTTAAATTATTACCAAAAAGCACGCCGCGTTATTCCAATGGATATCTCATTCGGACCGATTTATTAGCCAGCGTCGGCATGACGCACCGACGCCGCCGCGGCGTGCACCATCTTGGAAATATCGCTTTGATATATTATTGTTTATAAATAATGACTTCTAGACCCTCCAAATTTAATTGTGGCGTATCTCGAGAATGGCTTATTAAGCGGCCGGTTAATATTTCCTTATTGGGTTGTAATTAATTTTGTTAGTCAGGTGCGACGCCCGCGGCGGTTACTCGGGCATTCGGGACCAGTAAACGGCTATTATCTGAGGCATTATTTAGTCGTGGCCAATTTGTTTGAAGCCTTTGACGGGAGGTTGGTTAATTAAGTCGATCGGGATGGGCCTGAATCATTCTGAATTTGCCGCGTTTTTGTTTACTTTGTACTGAGTGCGGACGGATTATTAGATTTTGACGAATTAATTACTTGCGTCGCGGTGGAATCGAAATGAGATTGCTTCGAAGCATCGGCGGGCTCATTGATATTATTTCTATAGAGAACGTTTGCTCATAGTATTTAAAACGTAAGATTTTAATGCGATTCATTCAATTTCAAATTTGTTACGATACAACAAACCGAGAAACAATGCTGCCCGCCAACAAAACTACAGCAGCATTCGCACTGCAATACGCCGACCAATTACCAACTATGAACTAGTGTTCCCAAACAAGGTCCACAGAAGTTGTGGGCAAGGTCAAATTAGCGCCATGACCTTCCACTGCAGCCCTATGGAGCGAGTAGTTTGCGAACAACTGCCATAACTCGGTGGGTACTCCGAAACTGGGTGACGGTCCAACCGGCCGTTGACTCCGAGAAAAAGTTCCCTTTAAATATCCGCAAGTTTAGTTTAGCAACTCAAATTTAGTTGGCAACAAACGGCAACAACAAGTCGCAACAAATCCCGTCGGAAAGTTGCGCCCGAGTCGTTTCAAGTTCAGCCGCGGGTAGTTTGTTGGCGGAAGGCTGTTGACGTCTACTCGACGATAACACTAGAATACTATATTATATGTTTTAATTCCAATAAAATATACATACGAACATACTTACATATATATAAACACGACTATTATCCCCGAAGGGTTAGTCAGAGACTAGGCAATAAGGACAGAAAAAGCAGTCGCCTACCATGGTCCACTTATCACCAAATAACGACTGCACATGTGTAAGCCCATCGCCGCTCTATGCTGTTGGATGTATGTGCAGTCTTTAGCCCGTTAGTCGCTTTTTACGACTCCCAAGGTAAAACAGGGGATGTAGTATTGTTTCACCGCTACGCAACACCGTTTCACACACACACGGACCAATAAAATATGGTAACATAAATAACTAAACTGATAACACTGATGTCGACATATTATTTTATCTTACTATTAAAACATTTTTATTTGTTTTTAAAGCTTTTGCACATTATTTTTTATCACAATTAATTTTATAGTTTATTCATAGATTCTGGTATATTTAATTTCCTATCTGCTCATTATTTCTTAAATTATTAATAAAACATTTTATAATGTCTAAAAAAATTGTGTGCAATAAATATTATTCAAGATCTTTTGAACGGAGGTCATGTTTTCTAATTCATAGCACAAAAGCATTTTTTCTTTTTGATTTTGTTGATATAAATACATATAATCACAACTATTATCCCCGAAGGGTTAGGTAAGAGACTACGTTAGTCCACTTTTCACCAAATAGCGACATGTGCTTGCATGCATATGCATGTGGTTTATAAGATTGAAATTATAAGTTAGATGGCACATCACATCACACTAATATTATAAAGGCGAAAGTTTGTGAGTGTGTATGTTTGTTACTTCTTCGCGTCTAAACGGCTGGAGCGATTTTAATAAAATTTGGTATGGAGTTAGCTGACACTCAGAATTAACACATAGGATACTTTTAGCCCGATATTCCCCCGGGAACAGGAACCACGCGGGTGAAACCGCGAGCAGCCGCTAGTTAACAATAAAATTAAAAAACTCTTTCAAAGTTATAGGTAATCATAAAATAATTATTCATCAATCATTCGTAATAACCGTGTCGCGTAGAGGTGAAACAATACTACCTCTATTTTCCCTTGGGTGTCGTAAAAGGCGACTAACGGACTAAAGACTGCACATACATCCAACAGCACAGATCATTGAAGGGCTCACCACCTATCAAGCTGAGCACATGTGGAGTCGCTATTTGGTGAAAAGTGGACTATGGCACAGGACTGCTTTTGAGGTCCTCATTGCTTAGTCTCTGACTAACCCTTCGGGGATAATTATCGTTATTAAATGTATGTATGTATTTATTCATGTTACTTTATCTAAAGGTGACTTTAGACTTAAACCGCTTGTTATATTTACAAGCTTTGATTAATAACGACAATTGATATATCCCAGATTTTTTTATTATTTTACGGATAAGCACTTGGTCTCATCTGATTCTAGATAATGATAAAGCCGATGACGGAAGCGTACTTCACCCGGATTTTTCAACTACTGAGATAGCTATCTTATCTCTAATTGTCGGAATACAACGACGTTAGTGTCATTGATGTTATGGCTATGTCGTGAAATGATAAAAATGTTTAATGAAATGAAATTATTTTTTAAATGTTTTTATATATTTTAGCGTTTTATTAACGCTTAAATATACTTACGTAAAATTTTAAACACTGAAAAAAGACGACAACCTCAGGCGGGAATCGAACCACGCACCTTCCGCATTCCGGGCGGCTGCCTTAATCACTTGGCTACCGAGGTCTGGTTTTCACCCGTCGAACTTTGTCAGTGCTTAATGCTTATACGCCCGGAATGCGGAAGGAGCGTGGTTCAATTCCCGCATGTTGTCGTCTTTTTTCAGTGTTTAAAATTGTATTTTTTTAAATTAAATTTGTCTACGCTCACACCAACCATCTAGACCAACATGAGTATTCTTTTGAAATACGTTAATATGGTAAGATAACGGATAAATATACATTAACGTAGAACAAACACCCAGATCCGAAATTAATTTTGAAAATCAGTTTTTCTCTAAATTGACTCTACCGGGAATTGAACCCAAGACCTCAGAGATGGCGCGACGCCAGACCTGGCGTCGCGCTAGTCAAATAATCATTTTCTACCTAACCTAATCATGAAGTGGCCGAACATTTAATTATTGATAATATTACGATATGGCCACAACAGCTACATATTTAGACAAGATGGTGGCATGGTGACAAGCCAGACGGACTTAAAACAAGCCTTTGCGTGTACTACAAGTATGGACGATTAATAAGAGACAAGAAACATACGCATCAATTATTGTATTATAGTAGCGCCCTATAATAAAAGTCTTTTATTTATTCCGAAATGAAGTAAACATGATAATTTGTTTCATCAGTATAATTGCCATAAAGGTACTATTAATGTTTAATATTTTAGCGTTTTATTAACGCTTAAATATACTTAAGTAAAATTTTAAACACTGAAAAAAATGCGAAAGGTGCGTGTTTCGATTCCCGCCTGAGGTTGTCGTCTTTTTTCAGTGTTAAAATTTTAATAAAGGTACTATGATAAAATCATGATCACCATTCAGTCTGTAAAAGTCTAACAGCTGAGCTTTGACCCTCCCACAAGAAAAATATCACATCGAAGATCGGGGCATACAAAACCACGCCAGCGCAATACGAGTTGATGAGTTTTAACGATAGCCATCTTACAGTACACAACAAATATCGTAGTATTACTATATGCACAGAGATCAAAAATACCCCAAAACAACTCAGCTGCTGTAGAAATAATACCATACTACGAAGTTCGTAGCGGCCGGCGTAGCTACGGGCTACATCGTAGGCGGTGTCAAAAGCTAGCCGCTACTCAGGGGTGTGGGGCAGAGCGTATCGATTGCTCTCCGGTGCCCTCCGCGTGACCTAACTAGTTTTATTGCTTTAATTTTAAGTTGGTGTGAACCCTACGATTTTCTCTATTACTTGTAACGGCGTTATAAATTCATCGCTTTAAATATCAAAATTAATTCTACCGGTTTAAATGTTTTCTTCTAAAGTAATCTAGCCAGCTCTGAAACTTATATTGGAAACGTTATTTTTTTCATACAAGAAAAAATGTTGAAAACATATGCGTCATAACCTTCGTCACAGTTACGTAACATTAGCATTTGTTCGCAATAAAAGAGTGTAGCATCCCTGCGCCGCACTACGAGTCCCGGGTAGGACTGGGTCGGCAGCCCTGCAGCGGCGCAGCGCGCGTGCGCCGCCCCCGCCCCTCGCCCCAGCCCGCAACACGGAAAACTTTTCCCCGACATAGCTATAACAGCTCACCCGTCGGCAACACTTTTTGCCCCCCCCTTGGGTAGTGGAGGCAAAAGTTTTGCCAGCCCGCCTCGGTACTCCGTACACATCGCTCTTCCACTTTTTCCTGTACACTGAAATGGAGGTGCGGAGAAAAGAGTAGAAATTTAGATGCTGTCGTACAAATTTTAATGAGGAGTGAGAAGGCTAACGTTTCGTGTAACGACGTACACCTTTGTGGACATATTAATGTTGTGCCTCGTTAAATCTGCAACACGCCCGATAATGTGGACGCACGGCAGGCAAAAACGCTTATTAGTCGGTCGGTATAAGCCTTTAAGTTTCGGGATCACTGGCCAACGCCTAATTAGCAATAATCAGAATTAGGTGAACCGCCACTTCGTCACGGCGTTTGGATAACGAGGTGCCTCGGTGAATGATTAATAACGCAGCTTTGTTTGCATTCGGTCCGGCGCGGCGGAATAACAAACTTATGAATATTGCGCCGCATAAGTTGAGAGGTCGATTTTCTTGGGTCGCAATCTTGTAGTGTTAATTACATAGCAGTGCAAACACGGCATATTTGAGGTCTGCAGGGCCACCCATCCGCGGCGTGACCCCGCGTTATCGCCAGCCAGCAGTGACGCCGGTCGCCGGTGACTGATGACTACGCTTAATTAAATTTTATGAGGCCTCAACTATTTCTGCACCCTCGCGTTAACATTGCACACTTAAAAACGGATGTTAGTTTGGTGGTAAGGTTTATTGTTTGCATTTTGTACAACATAAATAAATGTCAAAGTGAAATCGAAATCGCCAGTATTAAAATAGGATTTGTGAAAACAAATGTTTGCCAGTGCGATGTCAATACGACATCGACGTCGAATAAAAGTAATTTGGGTGATATTCGATTTTGCATATAATTTAGTAAACATTTTTGTTATTGTAGGCTATAAATGTATTGAGGCCCCTTAGCTGGAATCTATTTCAGTATGGATCTTCAACCAACATAAACGTCGATTCCGTAACGCGTTCACATCGACCCACACGTTCTTGTCAAAAGTGACCTTTGGACGTTAACGTAAAGTCGAATTTAGAAAGTGCGGATTTGATGACAACATGTTTGATGCGGGCTTGACGCAGCGAGTTGTCAAATCCGCATCATCTGTAAAATCGAAGTGAGCGCTAGTGTACAATCGAGCGTTAGAGAATCACACCCCAGCTATTTAGAAGCTTTCTTATTTTGTGTCCCATCTCCTCTGACTCAGCCATTTTAGATACATATAACATATAATCCCGACTATTATCCCCGAAGCGTTAGCAGAGGCTAGGCATTGAGGACCACTTTTCACCAAACAGCGACTGCACATGTGCTCAGCGTGACAGGTGGTGAGTCCATCGCCGCTCTATGCTGTTGGATGTATGTAAAGTCTTTAGTCCGTTAGTCGCCTTTTACGACACTCAAGGGAATATAGGGGGTGGTAGTATTATTTTACCGCTACGCGACGCGGTTATTTAGAGACAGCTATTTTAGGTATTAATTGTGTTCAGAGAAGAAGCCCTCTGGCTTTTTTGTGACAGACCGAAGATATATCGATAGATATAGTACGATCAAGTTTACACCTAAATAAAAATCAATTGTCATGTATGGGCGCGAGCCACTTCAGAACGGCGATCTACGAGTATTCCTTTATTATACCAAAAACCAATGGTATTTGTTTGTAATCCTATTCCGGACGAATACCACTCATAAACAAATATCGTAAGTAAATATATAATAAAAAATTAATTACGATATAAACAAATACCATTGGTATTAGTTTTTGGTATTAGAAAGGAATAGATCAGAACGGCTGGTGCAGCCGTACTGATTCTTTTTTTGTTGCATTTGTATGTCAGGACAATGTTTGCATGCAAGTTTTTTTTTGTTGCGTTTGTGTGTCAGGACAATGTTTGCATGCAAGTTTTTTTTGTTGCATTTGTAGGTCAGAACAATGTTTGCCTGCAAGTTTTTCTGATGCATTTGTATGTCAGGACAATGTTTGCATGCAAGTTTTTTTTGTTGCATTTGTATGTCAGGAGAATGTTTACATGCAAGTTCTAGGTTTTTTTAAAATGTTTTATTGCCTATATGTATAGACTTAATAAGATTTTCTGCCAATTTATCTGCGAAATATTTGTGTCTTTAGTTGAGTACAAAAATTAAATGTAAAGTAGCAGTAGTTTAGTCATAATATTGGAAAAACATTACGAAAAGGGGTAACTTTGAGATTTTTTTTATTAAATGAAGTTCATTGGATCTTGTAATTGAATGCAATTTTGACTAGATTAGATCCTTAACTAACACATACTTGTTTTTCTGAAATAAACCATTATTTTCTATGTCTCAGATGGTTTGAAAAAACTCAAAGCGGTAGGCCGCGCTTTACCTAAAACACATTTAATACATCAAGTTAGTCATAACACAGACTATCCCGTCCGCCATTTATGCTAGTACGTACCTACTTTTGCAAACGTGCATTTTGCAAACACGTAATTACGTCCACCGCGTCACACAACTTCGGTGACGCGACGAACTTCTCTAATTAGTCACGTTGGCCAGATACAAGTTAGGCTAAACGCGGCTTGCCTACCTAGACTGCCAGCTCTCGCGGAGCGGGTCTAAACAAAAGAAACAGCCTGCGGATGGGCTGTTCTCGCAAATCGATCGCTTTTAAATATCAAAATAAAATCTACTCGTTTAGATTTTTGGGTAAGGATAATATATGATAGTAAAAAGTTGTTTATAAATATTGGTTTTTAAAGTTTACGTGAACGAAATGTTCATTGTAATCAAATACTTTAATTTTGTGTCTCTCTGTGACCACGGACCCAGGGCTTCGACACGCCAGGATGAAACATTTCTTAACCTGACACGAGTAATGTAATATTTTTTTTACATACCAACTATACTAAGTTAAGTAATTTGTACTTTTCTGTATTTTTGTAAATAATAATAATAATTCATTTATTTGTTCAGGTAATTTAAACCCATACAAATTACAATAAAATATCACAAGAACAAAATAAAATGAAATCAGAATAAAATAAAATTAAAATTAAATCATAATAGAAATTAAAAAATCATTTAAAATCGGCAAATTTAATAATTCAATATAACCCAAAGTGGTTATAGTTATACCTACAACCCTATTTTTTCTTTATACAAAAATAGTTAAGGATGAGTTCCACCCCATGAAACTGTACAACTTTCCCCAAGAAATCTATGTGTAAAAATGACAAAAAATTGTATGGGAGATCGATTTTTTTTGTTGTTTTTAATTTAAAAGAAAAGATAGGGTTGTATAACCACCGTTTCGGTTTCAAAAGTCACGTTAATCCGTACTTTACCGGTTCTTACTGTTAAGTCGTAAACAAAAATGACCTTATTATAAATATTTTTGTTGCGTTTGCATAAAAAGAATTTAAATGATTTATCCAATCGGTACTCGACGAAATATCGTCGCGGTGCGCAATCGTTCTAAAAAGTTAATGTAATCAAAAATAGAACGCCATGTCCCAACTTTGCTTTTAACAAGTTGGGCAGAAGCGATTTTGTTGAAAATAGTTTCGGTCGCTCAAATAAAATGGTTCGATTCGATGTTTTCCATTCGATTTTGTTTTAATTAAAATTTATTACTCACGAAGTTACAGTGAAATGCTGGTTTAAAAAATACAGTTGGAGCTAGCGCCACAAATCAATATTATTAATAATTTGATATAACAAATGTCTAGACCGCCTGGTCTAGACATTTGTTATATCTATGCTCGTTAGGTATAATTTGATTTTTCACTGGTACACTGCGAGATATGGAAAAACTACATTAATTTGTAAGAGCAT
Source organism: Scoparia ambigualis (assembly GCA_963921215.1). Taxonomy (NCBI): domain Eukaryota; kingdom Metazoa; phylum Arthropoda; class Insecta; order Lepidoptera; family Crambidae; genus Scoparia; species Scoparia ambigualis. The sequence goes on from OY992507.1 coordinate 10,699,627, forward strand.
TAAGCGTAGGAAGTATATTAATATTTAACAATCTTTATATGTCTACAATAAAGATAAGATAAGATAAGATAAAAAGATAAAAATAATTTATTCTGTACAACACAATACAATTATGACAATCAAAACAGAAACAATCATAGTGGTACTGTTAGGGCAAAAGGTATAATATTACATAAAAGTATGTAACAGTACTATAACAACCTAAGATATTAAAAATACGCCGTATATTATTGTTTAATCCGTGTCAAATTATGATATTGTAATAAACGAGTTGTTGAAAATGTTGTTTTAACGATTTACCTCACATAATTAACATCGCCAGGTGCGACATTTACCAGATCTACTTAAAACGGATTATTAATTATTTGAAGTACGGAATTACATTTTCAATTTATCAACAAAGTTGATTCTAGTCAGCTAATTACTACAACAATTTTACTAGTAAGGTTGCATTGATTTTCAACTATATTATGAGAAGTAAAGTTCTTAAACCTCATATAAAATAAGAAACGATCGAACCAATTAACGTACAATTAGTTATAAGATCATTAATGAATCATTAAACACCTAATTACTGGCAAGGGTATATATTGACATGTCTTCCGGTGGACGTTGAATTTCCTCGAACAATTAGAGAGGTTCAGTGCCATCAGTGAGGTATCGGCCGTCGGCTGGTGAATAAATAAGTGAGTTCCGAGTTGTTCCGAACTGGCTCCACTAAATGAACAATACTGCCACTGATATTCTCATGCACGTATTTATAGCGTATCCGCTGCCCAAGCTCTGCATGTTGTACGGCATAAATGTATTTATGCGACGTTGATGTAGATTTTGTTTTATAACAATACGTTCAGTTGTGTACCGTCACAGGTTATAGTGTCTACCTTTATCACTTTGTTTAAAATACGATCCAGGTACTTGCAAATAAACGCTTACATAATATATTATTGGGCGGTCACGCCATAAGTAGAAATAAACATATTTTTATTGTAATATTTTTCTGAGAATTAAAAAAAAAACTTAGACAAATTGTTTGTGTTTTCAAAAGTAGCCTACATTACATGAAGCTCTAAGTTACGATTTTGTAAAAAACATGTTGTCTCGTGTCGAGCACATCAAGAAATCAAGGAAAATAACTCAACGCACTCCAAAGAAGACGACCATTATCTCTCAGTTTTCTGCAATGCCTTCCCGTCCCACGAGCAAAACAAAAGAATGTCACTACATTCAGCTATAGACGGGATCATAACTCAGTCGCGCAAGCCACTCTCAGATTTATTGGACCAATTGACAAAGTGGCAAATGGCCCATTAGAAATTAGCTGCAGAACCGCTTCAAGGAAAAATGTACCGCTATATTTTACACTGTAAGCAAAATTGTTGGCAATAAATAATATCCGACCGCTTTGGTTGTCGCAACTCACGTTCAGATTTTTTTGGCACATTTAAAAATAATAGCAGAGCTGTATGCTACATTAGAGTACAATCGAACGTAATAGAATCGTTTATTGGACGCGATAATCGAATCGAAGATAGGGCGGGGGAACTAATTCTCTGAATGTTTTCAGTATATAGCTTACGACATGTTTATTGTCATTGGGCAATAAAAATGCGTCTAATGACGAGGAAAGTTGGTAGATCCGAGCCGGAATTGTCTCACTATTTCATATATGGGTTAATAAAATTTTTATGTTCCGTTAAACTTAGTTAAACGTTTCTTATTCTCAGAAGGAATTAAGCTCCTTTTGGGAGATTCCTCTTTCTTCCACCGTTATTATGCCTCGTTAGTTTTTAGTACACAACTATTACCTATGTTTGAAACGTTTAAAGCGACACTCCAGCATTTTATGTCAAAAATATTAAAATAAATACGATACAATATACCTGTTATTTTCTGTTCTAATTTATCGTCATCTACATGCCGTTTTGAAAGCAAAATAATATACGAGTATTTATACATTTGTGCGCAAATAAATAAAATGATTTAAAATATCTTAAAACTACTTCATAAAATGATATTTTTTATTTACACGATATAGCATGAAGACAACATTCTTCCTATTATATCTCCATGTAATAATGTAGAAATTATTTAAAATTTACTCGAACTCTTCACGAATATATTCTAAAAAGAGTTTCATTTCTATGTGTTTAGAAAACAATTAATACAGAAGGTTACTTATTCATTAATAATAAGACATTGTACGTCCAAAATGGATAAACTGTTGATAGTACCAACCATTTATGAACTATATTTTACACGGATACAATACAGATTACTATTTTAATATAGGTAGGTACCAGATGTTCATATTCTTATTCATATTTACTAGACTATTAAATCCAACGTCCATTGTCCTTAAACGCTCCTTTTATACTGAGTCGTTGGTAAACACATCATTCTGTGTTCAGTATAAAAAGGTTATTATTGTAGGGCGGGGAGCAAGTACACAGATTATAAAAAATAAATTCACCACCGCGCCGTGCTTCCTCCAGGCGCCATGTTAACAGAGACATGGCTGTTGCGCTTTACGGGAAAATGATGCTTTTAATCTGGAAAAAGCGTTTTTGAGTTATTTGTATAAGGAGTTTTATGTACTGCAAGTGGTTTTCTGGGTTGCTACAATTCGGATTTCAAGTGAAATTTAATTATTGTTTAGTATAAATTTTCCGAAAGAGATAAAAGTCTCGAGTCCAACATATTAAACATGTAGACTATTTATGATGGATAAAACTCCATTAAAATAGTGTTGTATTATTAAGCAGTAGTAACATAATTGAGTATATACATCAAAACATATTCGTATTCTTTTAGTAATAGTTATTAATCTTCCCAAGCTTAATAAATAAACTGTTCAGTGTAATTTAATTTATAATTTACAAAGTTCTAGTACAACCTTCTAATACTGTAAAGGTGTTAAGTAATAAACAATGTTAGCTATTTAAACTATCATGCCTACCAATATTAGAGTAATTTTATTTTATTATTAACGAAATATCGGGTACTTACTCAAAAAACAAAATATATCTTTTGTTAAAAATATCAGACCATCCTCTTAATAATAACTAATATCTACTTTGCAGCATTTTAAAATAGTCGTTTTGGATAGTATAAACATAGCTCTAATTCTAATACGATAAGGAACCCCTTTGTACATTCAGCATCCGTCTTATTTCTTTGGTAACAAAGACAATACAAAAATGCTTTACAACTTCTTCCCGAATCTTCCGTTTCACCTTCCCTGATTTCCCCTCAGAACCATTGCGATATTATAACAAGAGACGACACCGCAAAGCAAATTTTGCTCACCGATTTGCGGCCGCACGGATTCCAATCGCTTGGATCACTCGTAGTGATGGGCGATTGTGAATGACATTATTCGAATTATTCGATTGTAGAAGTCATTCGAATTATTCAAATGACCATACAAATCATTCGAATTTGAAAAAGCGTGAAGCGAATAAGAATGTATAGCGTCGTCTCATTCCTTTCAATTCGAATTTCATTGTACTACTAATTTATTTAGTCGAATATTCAAACCATCGAACTAACTTGTACGAGGGAATAAAAAAGTAAACGAAACAAGTACGTGTAAGCGAGAATGGAAGAAGTATAAACAATCACGGCGTTCGCTCTTTTTGCATTCCCGACATCCCGCCATTTCACATTCGATCGTTCCTTCGAATGTTAATTAATTAAAAGTAGACTTTAATTTACGACAAAAAAGACCAATTTTGTATGTCAAAGTTAATGAATGAACTAGCGGTTTCATTCGAGTTTGCAAACTAGTGATCGAATGTTTTTGTATTCGATTGTTAAAATTTGCATTTTAAAATAATTCGATTGTTCGAATTAATGACAATCGCCCATCTTTAATCACTCGCAATCACTGAGGTGTATGCAGTCCATTTTGCAACCGCAAAAATAGTCCACTGGCACAGTCCACGTTTCACCAAATGATAACTACACATGTGCTCAGCATGACAGGCGGTGAACCCATCGCCGCTCCATGCTGTTATATGTATGTGTAGTATTTGGTCCGTTAGTCGCCTTTTACGACACCCAAGGAAAGAGATGGGGCGATTTGCGGTAGTATTCTATTAAATAACACAGCACTGAGCCGGTACCAGCACGGAATGGGCTGCAACTCAGTGCGCAAAAACTTGCTTCGCGGTGTCGTTTCTTGTTATAATACCTCAATACTCAGTTTTTTTGTTCTGGTCCCGCGGGTGCAATGCGTCGGCGGCGCGGCCCGGTCGCCCGTGCGTATCGATAAAAAATAATTGCTTCCGTCAAACAGTATTACAATGCAAATAACCTTCGCAGGCAGGTAGACGGATGCATATAGTTTGCATGGGGCTTAAGAATTTGGTTTCGGAGCGTAAGATTTGTAGAATCAATGTAAGTTGAGGGTAAGAAGTAGTATGGCAACAATAATGTATTATACAATATATGGCGTTATTGTTCACCTTTATTATTATAATATCAAAATTAGTTCTCATTGCTATTATGGAAAGCCTTATGATTAGAAATCTAAAGTGCTGGCATTAAATAAAGTCATTGTAGAGGTCATTAAAGAGCTTGCAAAAACTACGAGCTATTTGCAAAAACTCTCAAAATCCTCTCTACCTTTTTAGAGTTTGTCAGCCTGTAAACGTCACACTAGTGGATTCAATCCTTCTAACATTGACGATGGCAGAAACTTCCACCATGGTGGCTCTTTGGCGGTTTGCGGGTTTTAAAGAGGTTCTTGAAGCTGCTGTCCACAAACAGCTTTCCTCTTTTGTTTTCCGTAACGATCTTCTCTCTCCCTATCAATCTGGGTTCCGGCCTGGTCAAAGTTCTACTACTGCTCTTATTTAGATGGTCGAGGACATACGAGATGGCATGGAGAATTCACGTCTTACTGTGTTAGTCTTAATTGATTTCTCTAACGCATTCAACGGCTGCTCCTTGTCTGCTCTTCGATGGTTTACCTCTTATCTTCGGGGGCGCCAACAAGCGGTGCGAGTCAACTAGTTGGTCTCCAACTGGTCCGATTTGTCTGCTGGTGTACCTAAAGGCGGCGTGCTTTCACCTCTTCTCTTTTCATTATTTATTAATTCTCTTACACCAATTCTTTCTTCCACTTATCATCTGTACGCTGACGACCTGCAGTTATATGCACAGAGTGATCGGCACAACCTCGACAAGGCGATAACTCTTCTTAACCTTAACCTGTCTAGTATACGTGAGTGGTCGAATAGCTTTAGGATTTCTGTTAACCCGGACAAGTGCCAGGCCATCATTATCGGTAGTTCTCGTCAACTCTCTCAACTGAATTTGCGTTCTGCTCCGGCTCTGACATACAATGGTGTTGTAATCCCTTATGCTTGCTCTGTAAAGAACCTTGGGCTTGCGCTTGATGGGTTGGGAGGGTCAAATTCAAAATATCAGTCGGAAAGTTCATGAGACACTTGGCGCACTTTACAAACTAAGGAACTTTATACCGTCCAGCACCAGAGTTGTGCTCATACGTGCTCTTGTTCATCCGCTTTTTGATTATGCTGATGTTTGTTTATCCGATATTAATCAAATATTTCTTAATAAATTGGATCGTCTTCTCAACTGTACCATACGCTTCGTCTTCGGTCTACGCAAGTACAACCATAACTCTGACTTTCGAAAACAACTTAGTGGCTACCCATTCGTGAGCGTAGGAGCTTAAGGTTGGTCTGCTTCCTTTTTAATATTCTTTTTGATCCACGCGTTCCGAATTATCTTAAATCCCGTTTTAAATCCTTGGGTGCTTCTCACCAAGGCCATCTTCGCTCCAGCAATAATCTGGTACTCCAAACTCCTTCTCATAGCTCTAAGTTCATTTCTCACTCATTCACTGTTACTGCTGCTATTCGACTCTGGAATGCACTGCCTTTTGACGTCAGAGACGCTCCCAACAGGGTTGCCTTTAAGAGTTTAGCACGGGAGCACTTTCTCAAATCTGTCCATTAGTCTTAAACTGACAAATATGTCACTTAGGTTTATACATGTTTTATTATATTATTATATAGTTTCTGTACGTGTATTGTTATTTATATTTTGTGTATAATTTATGTATGTAAATTTATGGTTTTTTAATTAATATATTTTTTAAATTTAATCAAGTAGTCTCTAGATGTCACCGCCAATAAAAAATAATGTACATCTTACCTGGTAGACTGGTAGAGAATGCCTTACAGCATTAAGTCCGCCATTTGCTGTACTGTAGGCAATAAAGTCTAAATAAATAAATAAAAGAGTGTTGTTACTTCAAGTAGCTAAAGTTTTTATTAAAATTTGATTAAAAGAAGATTTACATGCAAGATAGGAGATAAAGATTTTATTGTTTGTTTATAAAAGATTTACATGCAAGATAGCAACCTAAACGAGCAACGAGCTGTGACATCGGGTTCCTCCTATCTTAGAGAGTCCCGACAGTATAAAGCTTATGGCTTCCAAAACACAATGAGCACAATGCGGAAACACTGAAAATCCTTTCATCTCACACTATACAGAGATACCAGAAACATCGGTTGGCGATACAAACATTCCAAGAACTTCAGCATAGGTTAATCAACGCTTCGCGAACATTAAGTATTCTGTGTTATCGAGTTTACTACTCCTTTCGTTTAGTTTAGTAATACAGTCCAGGCAGACTTGCATAAATGCTATTGCTTCCAGACACAAAGAACTCCTTGCAAAAACGCTGAAAATCTACACATTCAGAGCTTTTAGAACCATCGGGCGGCGATATAGCTATACTACAATTTCAGAATAGTTAATCTACACTTCTCCAAGAATAATTAAGCTGTGTCATCGAGCTCCTCCTTTCATCTTGTCCAGTCTTTATAAAAGCAAAAGCCCTTAGCGTTTGAAAGTAATAAGTTTCATACACTAAGACTCCTTACAGAAACACTGAAAATCTACACACTTAGAGATACCGAAATCATCGTGCGGCGATAGTCATTTCAAGTATTTCAGAATAGTGAATCTACGCTTCCCCAAGAACAACTAAGCTGTGTAATCGAGATCCTCTTGTCATATAGTCCAGTCATTATAAAGCCTATTTCTTGCGAACACAAAGAGAATATGTGTCTACACCCAGCGGGATCACCTATCTGGGAGACTTATGAGTGATGCAGGGAATTAGATCTATATTTGTTCTATTGAATTATGCTAAAGACAGAATTTGTTCCGTAAAAACAACGGAAATATAGGCTTTTCTAACCGACCTCCAGCCAGCGGGATATTTACCAAAGTTACGTCTGATGAAGTATAAATTGGTACTAACATTTAGATCTATTATTGATCTGTTCACCAAAACAAAAAACATTCTTCTACTGTCCTTGCTTCAGCCACAATCAAGCTGCAAAGAAACCTCCAGTCAGCGGACTTTTTCTCTTAAGGTATTATTTTGTAACTTTTACACTAAATTAATAAAATTTAAGCCATTTACGGCTATAATTTTACTAAAATAACCTATTCGTACAACTTGTGTTAAAATTAAGAGTATGGAATTTGAAAGCTGTTATGTGGGTAGAATACAAAATAATATTAATATTTTAAAGGCGAATGTTTGTAAGGATGAATACTAGTAGTTTTTGTTCCCGTAGAATTTCCTCCCCGGCATAGTCATCACATCACTTAATTAGTATCACACAACTAATTCCACATTCAATTTTATATTATATTTAAAACCATTCAATTCTATATTTTTATTAATATCGGAAATGCAAATATTCTTTACGCAAATGTGAGTAACACAATATTACTAACCGAGTTTTGTATTGCTTATAAACTATAAACAACTTGAATTTGCATGTAACTTTTTTGTATTCTACCCACATAATAGAATTAAAATTCCATACTTTTTATTTTAACACAAGATGTACGAATAGGTAATTTATATAAAATTATAGTCGTAAATAGTTTAAATTTTATAATATAGTTATAATTATAGTCGTAAATAGTTTAAATTTTATTAATTTAGTGTAAAACTTACAAAAATAATGCCTTAAGAGAAAAAGTCCGCTGACTGGAGGTTTCTTTGCAGCTTGATTGTGGCTGAAGTAAGGACGGTAGAAGAATGTTTTATTGTTTTGGTGAACAGATCAATAATAGATCTAAATGTTAGTACCAATTTATACTTCATCAGACGTAACTTTGGTAAATATCCCGCTGGCTAGAGGTCAGTTAGAAAAGCCTATATTTCCGTTGTTTTTACGGAACAAATTCGATCTTTAGCATAATTCAATAGAACAAATATAGATCTAATTCCCTGCATCACTCATAAGTCTCCCAGATAGGTGATCCCGCTGGGTGTAGACACATTAAGAGAATCTACATAAATGCTGAAACTCTACACATTCGCAGAGCTACCAGAACCATCTGGCGGTGATAAAGCCATTCCAAGAATTTCAAAATAGTTAATCTGCGCTTCCCCAAGAATAACTAAGTTGTGTCATCGAGCTCATCCTTTCATATGGTCCAGACATTTCTAATATCTACAGGCTATTTCTTAAGAGCAGAACACTTAAGAGCTCCTTGCGGAATCACTGAAAATCTACACATTCAGAGCTACCAGCCATATCGAAGGCGGCGATATAGCCATTTCAAGAATTTCAGAATAGTTAATCTGCGCTTCCCGATTGGGTCCGAGACTCCGAGCGGCGGCTGGCCCACAATGGGTGCAGCGGAGTGCGGCCGCGTCGATACCGCGCCCGTTCCAAATGGACCGACTTCGTATTAAAATTATATTCGGGCTCCACTCAGAAACAGTTGTTCATTTGTTATCGAGCTCTGTTTATAGTTGGAATTCTATTTTTGAACTGTTTAATACCGATTTCGGTTGGCATGCCAATCAAATGGCAATTGTTTTAATAAGATGTTTATCGCTTTTACGCGGATTGGGAAAAGTGTGTTTTGAACATTGAGGTAAATATACTAGAGTAGACGTCCCATACAATAAATGTGCAGTTGTGCACAGCTACAATGATACTTGTACCGTGGTGCGGGGCTTACCTAGTTGTCATAGAAATATCTAAGCGCAGATGCGACACACTGTTCATACCTACAGATTTATTACAGGGTTGTAAAGTTGTAAGTTAATTTTGTTTAAAAACTAATATGTTAGTTTTTATGTTTATTGATTGTTTTAATTGTAATATTGAAATGAAAAAAAGTAAATAGATAAAATAAAATAATTAATGCCAAAAATGAAAGTAAGTAAATAATTTATTTAATACATATTTCATAAAAATAATAAAAATCGTCGTCGTCTTTTTTCAGTGTTTAAAAAAAAAAATACTTAAGTATATTTAAGCGTTAATAAACCGCTAAAATATAAAACATTAATAAAAAATATTAATAAAAATCTTTTTCAATTATTTTGGAAAAATATTTATTTAAGTAGGTACGTGTAAAAATATTACTGAGTATCAAATATTCAGATGTTCAAATTTTTCAAGCATTATTGAAATGAGATTAAAAATCGTATTTGAGTCCTGCCCGCTTCATCTGAATTACTTATTTTACGAATATTAGTTTAATTACTCACAGCCATAAAGTAAAATAAAAAAGTCGAGTTCCAATTTTTATTTAAAATTAGGACACGACTTTTTGGAAAAAATTGTCCTTGACTCCTATTATTCACAATTATAGGCAACGTAATAGCTGGGAAGTGACTAAACAGCGTTTCTCCCGTGTTCTTTTAGCAACAACACTTGTTGTGAGACTCCATTTTATTTATATCTACCGTACAATAATTAATAAACTTTAAAAAAAATTAAACACTTGAAATTGGCTTAATGATACACGCGATAGCCATTAATTAAGATATAATACTATGTGACTAAACAAGGTGTAGCAGGTAAAGACTAAACAGGTCTTCCTTGTTTATTGCACCTTAATGGTTAGTAACCTCTACGTGTTTTCGTGACAGACAATGTGAGTGAAATTGTGTATTATTTGACAACATATTACTCTTTAACCATATACAAGTAACAGCGCTAGACCGCTTCTAGAGTGTTGTTTTCACGCGGCCAAAAGTTCAAAAGCGCCGCCATTTGCACGGCACGCTTACGCGTTTTGTTCAACCATATTCAACGTAGTGCAACAGATAATAGATTTTACACTGCAGAACGGACATAGTTGTTGTGCATGTTTTCTACCTACCTTTAATTAGAATTCAATCTTTATTACATTTTATTATTTCAGATTAAACCACAGATAATACTATGGTTTGATAAAATGAAAGAAACTCTTTGTGTTTATTTATGACCAAATACATTTATATACATACGTACTATTTCTTCTGCCTAGGTAGTAGGTACTAAAATATAAATAAAAATATCACAGAAACGATGCATCGGAGCTAAAGAATAAAGTCATTTTCCACGCCGTGTGAATCCTGTGATACCCCGAAGGTAAATATCTAATATTTATTAATATATCTAATGATCTCGAAAAAAATGGTCAAGTTCATTAATAAAAAAGTATTTTAGGTAAGTTTATTAATTATAACGAAATCCCCAATCAAACTGTCACCATAATCTTAACCCTAGTAATTATTTCACATAAAGCGTTAAAAGTGTCACTTCTGCACAAAACAGAAATATTGTTACTCTATATGCATTTTACCGAAACATGGCCGCCGCTTCATGTCTCGGCGATTTGATAAAATAATTAGTCAAATGCATGTTACATCGATAATTTTATAATTTCCAGGTGAAAAGTGATTCCTTTGGTTTTATTTGTATTTCCTGAGTTGTTTAGCACACATAGAGGTATATTTTAATAAAATAGAACACAGAATACACATTTATTGTTGCGTCTAGCGCCTGCCACAGACTACTACAGTTGGAGCGAGCTGGCTCTAACGCGTGTTACAAACAATCTAGTTGAGATGTCTTCTCTAGTACGTAGTACATAATAACTCAATGGTTTTGAATGATTTCAATTAATTACAACCCGCAATTGACAAGTGTGATGAGTAAGCCAATGCATATCAATTATTAACGATTAAGTGATTTCGATGATGCAGGCCCAGCAAAAAGACAGTTGCTTTATAACTTTCATATAAGAAATATATTAATAGTAAAGTCAAATATTTGTATCGAAGGAATTTTAAAATTAAGAAAAATTTATGGAACAACATTTTTTTTTTGTTCTTTTAGTTGCCTACGTCGACATTAAAAACACGAGAAAGGATGAAAAGTCAATAAAAGATTGAAATTAAATCCAACCCTGGATTAAACCAACACACAATAAAATCGAGAATAATGTTTATAAAAAAATAATTCTATATTTCATCTTTGACGTTCTACTGTCAGTAAGTTAAAACGTCTAACAAGCACTGTTCAATTAGCGGGAGTGATAGAGCCTTAGCGATCGTCTCAAGTCAACAAATGAAGCACACACAGTCCCCACCGCATTGTGGCGCGCGATCAATCATAATCACCGCTCACGACCTTTTCACCTTGTCTAATGGCGCACAAAATGGCGGAATGCGTTTAAAATTCGCGAGTGGAACGCATTCGGAGGCAACCGTTCGGAAGCGGGCACAATGAGACCGCCAACGGCTGATCCATCATGTCACGTGTCGCTGCGGTGTGGAGGCTTCTGAACGATTTGCGCGCTGTCTCACTTTAAAGTTGGTATGTCTTTTTGAATTCTCTCAAAAAGTCCGTATATGAATTCGGTAAGGTCCTACATCTTTTCTGAACTTAATGAGTTTGGGGGGAATGTCTTTTACTATTAAACAATGACATTCAAGTATCTTATCCCCACATTCTTATTACCCACAAACCCGCATTGGGCCAGCGTATTGCCATATGGCCCAATGTGCTGTCTGCTGTCTGTGTCTAGCAGTGGCACGTTTATATAATTTATATTAACATTAATCACTATCTAATTTAAGCTAAGACAATATTTAAATACATCTTCCGTACTTGACAATGGCTAAATGTGCAAACCGCACCAAGCCATTATAAGAAAAAAAGTCCCTTTGTTAAACATCATCAGCTTTACGTTACGTTCATTTGTTTTCTAAGCTTTACCATGGGCAGCTTTATCGATGGATGCGCGCCCTTCAAGCTACTGAATACATTGTACACATTAAGTCGCAACTAATCAATTTAGAAACGACCAACACTCAGTCCATAAGTGACTTTGCGAAAGTTTTGAAACAAAGAAGTGTTCCATTTCAATTTATTTTTAATTTCCTTCTACAGTTCCTGCACTAGAATTATTTCTTTTATCCTGTCCAACGTTCTCCTTGTAACATACAAAACAACTCCGGAGTACTCGTCATAACTCCTGATAGGGGTCCCTCCAACCGTTAGTACATCTCTAGAGAGCTCGAGAGATCTGTCGCGACCGGTGCGTTGTTGCCGGGCCCGGTCATTAAGGCCCATTCGCGGCGACTAACTTCTTTTGACAGCCCTAGCTTTGTTGCCTAGATGGGTCATTACGGTAGTGCTTAGGCGGGGACCACAGCGGGCTTAACCTTTTTAAGAATGGTGATGAAGTAAGAGTGTGATGTTGGTACAAAAAATACCAAGTTACAATCTCCTAGTAAATATAATAAATACATTTAAAACGTGTATTTAGTTGCTTAATTGTTAGTCCTAAAATTACGTTTTTTTCCTAAGTATTTTTGACATATCATTACCTCTCCTGGTTTCAGCCACATCTTGATTTACCTTATTGTCATTAAATAGCTCGACATATCTCAAGCAGTCGATTTCTCTTATTTTGCAGCAGCATTTTCTCTCTTAGAGCAATAGAATGTAAAAAAGTTTGTCTAAAAACAACAGACAACAGATAATTATTACAAAAAAATATCAGACGACTTTTTAAAACTTACGATAAGCGAAAACAAAACAAAAACGAATACATGCAAGCGCACCTACCAAGCAGTAATCCGAATCAGTCTAATTAAAAGCAGGTAACTCACCGACTTTAAATATAACAAAAGCTTTTAATCTCCATCGACTTTGCTGGCTCATGGTATGATCAAATGGGTCCATCAATCAGCCCACCTGACCGGTGCATATCCGATTAGTCCAGAATTATGATCACGACCAATCGGCGAGATAACGTGCGTATTTACTTTGATTCTCGTCGTTAAAAGTTCTCCACTGACGAGGGGTGTCGTTAGGGCCGTAATGGCCACCATTTGTCTTGTCCGGCCTCTAGTTGCGCCGGCCTAATGAAATTATTGCCGCAACTATACTAAAGGTTATAAATACCCCCGAAAGGCCCGGACGCCCGCCGTGTTTTCCACTAATGGACCGGTCAAACTGTAAACTGTGTTATCAATGAAATTACAATTAGTACCGGGATAAAAATGGCGAGGGTCGGCCGTGCTTTGTTTAGGGTTATGGTGGATGGTCTTGCAATTTGATTTTCATGTGTTTGGGCTTTTAAACTATTATAATGTGCCTAATGGTGCGTTTCCGCTATCCGCTAATGTACAGAGCGTGGAGTTTTATATGCTAATGTTTAGGACAGTGATGTGATATTTCGGTTTTTTTAAACTTTGTAAAATAATAGTTCAATGCTTAGGTGTTTATTATGGAGATATGCCTGACTACAAAGCTTTACTTTATTTTTTATTTGGAAACATAATTTACCAATCCATGTTTGAGTGCCAAGCCATTATTTTAAAAAAATATTTAATCTGAATGCGTTTTCTTACATGTTTCTACGTGTAAAGAGACCAGTATAATTCAAGGTTGATTATAAAAGGTTGTTGAAAACTACATTTCGACCCATAAATTCGTCATGCTTTAGATCACTATGCCATCGTTTTTCTATTTCATTGCCTGCACGTTGTCACATTATGTTACCAAATTGTCAAGTTTCTGTCAAAAAAATCTCCCAATACCACAGAGCGTTACTCCAAATGACAGTTGCGCGTCACTTGCGATACACAAACTCGGACGATATGGACACAACAAAACCGTGTGCCAGTGATTCCCGGAATGTGGCCAGAAACGCCATCTGCCGGGCACAATCAAAACTTCGTCGGGGGAATTTTCTGCTTAACGTCAGCCGGCCGGACTGCGTCCAAAGCTTGGTCTAAAGTTATTGTCTTTGTCACATATTTCTTTAGACTTAAGATACAACACCTATTCCTAGTACGCATCAAAGGAGCTTAAGACGAAGCCTTTTTATTTCGCTTGAAATTCGGGACATAAATGGTCCTAGGTAACTTGTATAACGTTCACATTCTTTACCAGAAGCTGGTACTCAAAAATTTATTTAAATTCTATGTTGTTTATGTACTGCAAGTTCTGTAAAAATACGAATGTGCGTCCGGATTGAGATGAGGACTAATAATAATTAATAAATACCTTTAGATTTATGTATATATTTCCAACTCTTTAATTTGAAGAACGAATGTATTATCAATTTATTGATTTCCAAACAAAATCAAAATCGACATCCAAACATGTGTTTAAAAACAATAAAAAAATCTAATTTAATAAATGTTTACTTAAGTTTAGGCTGCAATAAATTGAGCTCTTATTTATTATAATGTCACTACGATATCGATCGGTTCAGTTTTGACTAAAGTCTAAGGTAGAAGACCCTCCTAAGGCCCATTGTCATTATATGAATACATAATAAACATCGTCATTCAAGCTCAACTAAATATTTCAAGTAAAAAAATTGTGACCCAATGTTGTCAACCGACAACATATCGAACTTTCGTTCGTAATTTAGAAACTATAAGAAAATAAAAAACGCCTTAATTTTATGTCCCAGAGACAATATTGAATAGCAAAAAAATTATCAAGTCTATAGACTGCACAAATTTACCTCTCTCTAACGATTAGTTGTCGCGGGCGGTAACTACTATATACTTATGTTGTCAGATAAAAATATTGGATTATAACTTTTTGTAAGTCAGTTAAATCATGGGCCTTAAGAAATTTTCAAAATTGTATGTTGATAAAGAATACCTACCGTGAAAAACATGACAGCGACTCACATATCATAATTAATAAAATTGATAACTTAGAAAGGTCACTGAAAAGTATGTATGACAATATAAGCGATCTGTCACATAAACACCTAAATTATCAGATTGTTGCTGCAAATGACATGGTTGATATGTGCAACTATAATGCTGAGCGATTTGAATCCCGAATTTGAATAAAAAGCGTACTTGTTGTGTTGCTGACCACTCTTATAATACTGGGGGTCCGGTATTGAAAAAGCAGGAAATCGGCACAGGAAGGTCTGAGTCTTCGACATGTCCTTGTGACAACTTTTTTACACCTGACCACTCTGCCCCGACATCAGACTCTCAGTTCCCCTTCAACTGTTCAGTTGTAGCGATGCCTGAGGTTGCTATTGACCAGCCTCAATACCATGAAGAAATAAGAAATTCTGCCCACACCCTAGTTTTCACTGATGAGATTGGGAAGGACTTTGGCTCTATTTTGAAAAACCATACAAGAGGTTCTGTGTTGAATAAATGTATGCCTGGGGCAACGCTGCAACATATTGTAACAGAGGTATGTTCTGCAAATGTAAACAGTAATACTTCAATAGTTCTGCTTGTAGGGGACAGTTTAGCCTTGCAAACAAAACATATTGTTGACAGCTTTACGAGATTAAGCCAGATAGACTGTAAGAAACTAACATGGTGTACGTTTCCATATTCAAAGTAATTGAATGACAATCAAAATAATAAAATTTATAAACTTAACAATATGTTACATCACATGAACAGTCGTCACAGTGGTGACTTCCAGCTATTTGATAGCAATTTATTTATTATAAACTTTTTCTTTACTAAAGATAATATGTATCTGTCTAGACGATGTAAACATAATATAGCTACTCTATTAGCAAATAATGTCAACATAAAATGCAATGACAAGACAGTGACCAATAGTAGTACCACTAAAGGCACTGAGGCAAACTCTTTTTTAGGAATGTAAGGTTGACTAAAGAGAAGTGTAATAATAATTATACTTTAGTTCACCAAAATGTAAATCGCTTCTCTGGCAAAATATTACATGTTGAATTAATGCTAGACAAATATAATGTGGACATATTACGTTTAACAGAAACCTGGTTGAAATCTGAAACTATGTGCTTTTCAGTAAATAATTGTAAAGTCGCTAGTGTGTTCAACAGAAACTCTGCTATGGGGGGCGGTTGCATAATTCTGTTCAAAGACTCCGTTAAATGTAAAGAACGAAAAGATATAGTAAGTTATTCCGTTGAACGCGTTTGCGAGATTGCTAGTGTAGAGATAGACGCTTTTCTTATAGTATGTATTTATCGACCGCCTTCAGGCAATTTTATGTCTTTCATTAGAATATTAGAAAATTTACTTGACAAGATATTTGCCTGCAATAAATCCATTGTTGTATGTGGAGATTTTAACATAGATTTACTTGCTGAGTCTGGGGATAAGGAAAACTTTATTTCATTGCTAAAATGTTATGACTTAGATTATGTTTTCAATGAGCCAACTCGAATCACACGTCAATCAGAGACATGTATTGATAATATTTTTGTAAATTGTAAAATCAAAAGTAAGGAACTGATAAATGATACCCTCTGACCATAAAGCTCAAAAGATAGAGTTATTTTGCAAGGAAAAATTGTATAAGGAAAAATAAAGTAATTACTTATAGGCCCTTAACTTGTAGTAGATCTGCAATATTTAAAGATAAAATTACTGAGATTGAGTCTCGTTATTTGATTGCAATGTTAACGAACCAAATAAATATTACAATAAATTATTTGGTATGATTACTAAAGAATTTAACAAAATATATACAAAAAAAAAAGTTAATGTAAAGGAAAATACAGTGTTTAGTGACTGAGCTACGAAGGGAATAAGAAAAAGTAGGGATTTTATTTATGATCTGTATGACAAGAAATCTTTCAATTCTAATCTAGCTTTTCATGATTATGTTAGACGATATTCCAAAATATTTAAAAATGTATGTTTAATTGCAAAGTCTAAATTTATTAGCAACAAAATTATAAAGTCTAAAGATAAAGTCAAAACTACTTGGAAAATTATTAATTCAGAGACTGGCAAAGTGAGTAAAAATAAGTCAGGCTTTCTGCTTAAGTTGAATGATGAGCTTATTAAAGATAATCTTAAAGTTGCTGATATTTTTGATTCCTTTTTTGCCAATTTACCTATTGAAACAACTAGACATTTAGAGTCGTCCTCTACTGTAGCACAAAGTTTATTAAAACTTAATTTTAATAAAAAAGTACCGATCTTTAATTTTAGAGATATAACATATTTAGACATAATAAAAACGTACAAAAGCTTGAATAAGAAAAGAACGGAAGATTTATGGGTCTCTCAAATTAATTTCTTAATTCAATTTAATAAATGTATCAAAGTAGGTTCATTTCCAGATTAAATGAAAAATAGTAAAGTAACTCCCATTTTTAAATCAGGTTATAAATTTAACGCTGCTAACTATAGACCGGTTTCTGTTCTTCCGGCACTTAGTAAAATTTTCGAATCTATAATCTATGCGCAAATTAATGCACACTTTAGAATGAATAAAATTTTACACAGTGATCAGTTTGGTTTCACGAAAGGACGGTCAACTATAAATGCTGGAGCAAAACTGGTCAAAAACATACTTGACACTTGGGAATCTTCGCAGGATACAGTAGGTATTTTCTGCGACCTCTCTAAAGCCTTTGATTGTGTTGATCATTCAACTTTAGTTGGTAAATTATTTCAATATGGCGTTCGTGGTAATGCACTAAAATTAATAAAATCTTATCTGCACAATAGAAGTCAGAAAGTAGGTATAAATAATGTAGTATCAGGAGGTTCGATAGTCAAAATGGGGGTACCCCAGGGATCTATTCTCGGTCCCTTTCTGTTTCTTGTTTATCTTAATGACCTTCCATTCATGGTTAAGGAAATGTCGGAAATAGCGTTATTCGCTGACGACACTTCTTTAATATTTTCTTTAGATAGGAAAGACCCAAAGGTTGGAGAAGGAAAAATTAACGAAACACTTAACAGAGTATCACAATGGTTTTCTGTTAATAACTTAGCACTTAATGCTAATAAAACTAAATTTGTTAAATTTTCACCACCTAATACACGGCTCAGTCATTTAAATATTGAATTAGATTCGGAAACGTTAGAAATCGTTAATGAAACGTCTTTTCTTGGTATTAGGATTGACTCTAAATAACAGTGGGGTTCTCATATCGTGGGTCTGGCAGAGAGGCTCAGTTCTGCTGCTTTTGCTGTTAAAAATATAAGAAAAATTACAAATCAGTCTACTGCTAGGCTGGTTTATTTTGCTTATTTCCATAGCGTTATGTTATATGGATTACTACTATGGGGAACGGCAGCAGACGTTAGTAGAATTTTCATTCTGCAGAAAAGAACAGTTCGGTTTATATATCAGTTAAAAGCACGTGATTCGTTAAAGGAATTATTTAAAGATATAGACATCATTACTTTACCGTCCTTGTACATATTTGTAAATATTATGTACGCTCGTAAAAATCTACACCTTTATACCAGAAACAATGAGGTTCACGGATATAACACAAGGAACAGGAACAAACTGTGTGCTCCGAAGATCAGACTTAGCAAAAGTAGTAAATCTTTTATATGCAACTCAATTCGTTTTTATAACAAAATACCTGACGACATCACTGCATTGACAGACAACAAATTCAAAACGCACATTAAACGTGTGTTAATTGCGAAAGCTTATTATAAGATCAATGACTATTTTGCAGACAAAAAAGCATGGAAATAAGTCTACTCTGTACTAGTGTTTATCATTAGTATTTTTAGTCTATTATTAACTATTCTTTCATTCAATTATTATGAATTGTTGAAATTATTTAGTTTAGTTATTATTAATTTTATTGATGCGTACAAATTGTACTTAAACCACTCACTCTTGGATTTTTTTGACAATTTTTTGACAGTAACTGTCAACGTCAAATTTGACAGAATGGAGCATAGACTATGCTATATTGTGCGATAACAATACATAAGATGAACAACAGAACCGAAATAACCAAACTTGTTCGTACTAAAGTAGTCTGTAAGGCTATGAAAACACGGTACAAAGTCAAGTGTGTTTTTGTAGGTGCGGTCTCATGCGACCGCTTGGGGTTTGAGGGGTTAATTATGTTTAATAATTTGTACCTACTTAATTAGATCTATGACACTGTAAAGCAACATTGTTACTTAGAGGGAGAAAAAAGTAAGGCCTCCTGAGTTTCTTGCCAGCTCTTCTCGGTCAAAGGCTCTCCCAAAATCCGAACTGGTGGTAGATTGGTTAGATAGGTAGAGTAGGTTATGGTCTGTGCCAGCTAGATGTGCATGAAGGGTTATTTACCCCACTTGTACCTACCAGTGGGGTGCTGCAGTTTAGGTACGTTCGGCCGGCGTGCCTCCCAGGAAGGCCGCCTAGGCGTATGACAGTAAAGGTTGCCGCTCGGCTCGCACGCTCCACGTCGCGCGTCGTCGCTTAAGGCCAGGTATTTCTCTCTCGCGGCTTCTCTCTCGCTCTCTCGAAGGTACGACGGTACGGGACGGGTATAACAGCGAAGCGACGCGTTTTATAGGTTTTATTGCCTATATTTATAGACTTTATAGGATTATCTGCTAATTTATCTGCGAATTATTTGTCTTTCGTTGAGTACAAAAATTAAATGTAAAGTATTAGTAACTTAGTCATAATATTAAAAAAAACATTACAAAAAGGGGTAACTTTGAGGTTTTTTTTTTCTATCGAGTGAAGTTTTTTGGATTTGTAACTGAATGAGACTTTGAATAGATTGGATCCTTAACTAATACATACTTTTTTTTCCAGAATTGGTTTGAAAAAACTCAAAGCGCGATCTATCTAGCCTTAACTCGTAATCCCTACACGCGCGCGTAAACCCTGCGCTCCTGACGGACGTCAAATCGATATCGAGTCGGCTGTGCTTATCGGAATATGAACGCTCGGGTCACGCGATAGGTTTCGGTTTCGCGTGGGGGTCGTTGGAGGGTGAACCTTCTGTACGGTAGTACTATTAGTTATTCTGTGCTTGTACCAAGACGAAAAACGAAACAATTTTAAAACACACAAATTTATGCTTATTAATTTATGACGTTTTTTTATGCTTAAGTTTTTATAAAAAAAGATATTTGAATGATTAAAAATGTCAACCTTATTGGTTAGGTATACTAATTTTCTCCAAAACTCATTTCAGCCGTTACTTTATTTTACTTCAAAGACTCTCCAATTTATATTACTTACCACAATATCAATACGATAATTGGAAATCATATTTAATTTTATTCCAATAAGTAATAACTTAAGTTAACAATTCATTATGATTTATCATTTTTCACCTTTCATCCCAAAAAAACGATAAATTACCTATAAATTTTAGCCGTTTGTGTCGCTAAGGGAGAGACACTTGCCCGCTATTTTTTCTCGTACCAGGATACGTATGTTTACACAATTCTATGACCACGGCTTATATTTCGGTTCGACGTGATTCTGTTTCGGCGTGCAGTGGTACTGGGGGTAGCGATGCGCATTTGTCTGGCACAGACTATAATAGCTCGTTAGATTAGTTGTTAAGTCTTAACTATAAGTTAGTTAACTGTTTTTTATTATTATTAGTATTGACGTCAATAAGTGCCTGTAAAGGTTTACATTGAATAAATAATTTGACTTTAACTTTGAAAAAAACTTTAAACTTACGCTGCGAATATTACATTTTTCTCAACAGACAAGCGACAACGCCAACAAAGGAGCGACACAATCGATTTTACAATAAAAAGAAGTAAGCTCTGTTTAAGAGACTTCTATGTACTTTAAAACATTCAATGAACAGCTTGAATAGAGGTTTTTACCGGGCAAAGTTGGTAACTTGTTAAGACTGTGGCTTGTCAGGTTGCAGGGTAAGTAGTAAGAAGACTTACTGTCACCTAGACTGTACTTATGGGTCTAGTACAAGAAACAAGCGTCAGTTACAATGTTAGGTACAAACCGACCGCATAGGAATAAAGAAACGGTCAAATACAGGATTGTTGGAACTATCATGGAAAACATAAATAATAAACTGTTTATCATGTATAATATGGAGGAGCTCGATGGCGCAGCGGCTAGCGCGTTCGGCTTGCGATCTTGCTTGCTAAGCCAGTTTCGAAATGCCGGGTCGCTGGATGGGTGACCAAATTTAAAACATCTCGAGCTCCCCGTGCTTCGGAAGGCACGCTAAGCCGTTGGTCCCGGTTGCTGTCGTAAGTTGGCAGTCGTTAAAACCCACCAACCCGCATTGGGCCAGCGCGGTGGGTTATGGCCTAATATCCCCTCGTGCTATTGTCCACGTAGGAGGCCTGTGCCCCGCAGTGGGACGTTTATAGGCTAATGATGATGACGATGATGTATAATATTTCCTGCCACGCTGAGCACATTTGCAGTCGCTATTTGGTGAAAAGTGGACTAAGCTAGAGGACTGCTTTTGCGGTCCACATTGCCTGGTCTCTGAATAACCCTTCGAGGATATTAGTCGTGATTATAATGTATGTATGTATTTTCTAAAGTTTTGTAAAGAAGGTTTTTGTGTGAAAGAAAACTATTGGAAATTCGTCAACACCCCGTGTGTTCGCGCGGATGACGTCGTGGGCGGGCCGCTAGTTTGTGATTTTTTTTCTTTATCGTTTTACAAAAAATATACAAGCAAGTAAGCATAAGATAGTAGCAACAAAAAACCACAAAGGTTTAACCTTGCGCTTTAAGTATAGGTCTACGTATAAACTAAAAATGTAGTAAGATCACAAAATTTGTTATATAAACATTCTCTAAGCGTTCTCAAAATCCAAATCGCCGACGTTGGTCATAAAGTTTGAAGTGGAACTGGGCTGGACACGTCTGCCGCATGTCGGAGGAGCTGTGGACTAAATTCACTACTGAGTGGAGTCCACGCAACGTTAGATGACGTTGCGTCAGGCCCAGAAAGAGATTGCGGGACGAGCTGGACTACAATCGGAAGGACTGGCAAGTTGCGGCCCTAAACCGTGAAGAGTGGAAAGAGGCCTTCGCCCAGCAGTGGGACAAGCCTGGCTGAAATAAAAAAAGAAAAGCGTTCTCTATTTATTTGATAACTACTTATCATGTGAAATTAAATTTCAATTTTTTGGGTATCATCACCAGCCTACAAATAACACACAGCTGGGCACAGGCCTTTCTACATGGGTTTCTAGACGGAGATTCAAACCTAGCAAAAAAGAAATAAGTTTTATTTCCATAATCACGTAGGTAAATTATTTTAGGAAGTGTCTAGCCTGCCACCAGTGGTTATTTAATAAAAAATAATGTAATGCCACTAGTGGTAAGTTTAAGAAATAATGTTATTCTGCCGTAAGTTATTAAGGGTAGATTCGACCAAACTGGAATAAGACTTACTCCGAGATTAGTCCATACAAATTTGGTGTTTAATCTAGGTATAAGACCTTATTCCAGTTTGGTCGAATCCACCCTAAGTGTTCCAATTTGTTGCATAACATAAGCTAATAAAGTTTAATTTTAAATAAACATTATGGTAGCCTAGTGAAATAGTTCATTAGCGCAAGACTAACATAAAAAGCTATTCTGCCACAACTTATTAGTCATTGGAATATGTATTTAGTAATTTCGAGGTTATTTTTTATTAGACAACAATAACAATACATATGACCTACAGGAATAGGGTAACTAGTATTTCTGTTGTCTAATAAAAAAAAATAACCTCGAAATTCAAGACAATCGCTACGCTGCGCTTCGCGATTGTCTTAAATTTCTAACTTATCACGTGACCTACGGCAGTACATTAATTTTTATTAAATAACTACACTGGTAGCCTGCTAGACACTTTGATTATTTTGTAGTGACAAAAGGCTTTCTTATCATTGTACGATATGCAAATAATAATTTTCTTTTATAACTATAATATTGCACCCAACACAACACACACAGAACGACATGTCTTGAACATAATGAACATGAACAGTCATCAACGACTGATATCAAAAACAGCAGGTAGAGTGTGTAGAGGCAAAAGAGAGCAAGTAAAAGATTTTTTATGCCTTGAGTAAGATGCATGTAGGAACACAAAAACAAATTTAATATGATTTAAAAAAATAACCATACTGAGCACAAGTACAGTCGCTATTTGGTGAAAAGACTATGGTAGGGGACTGCTTTTGCTGTCCTTATTGCCTAGACTCTGACTAACCCCTCAGGGATAACAGTCGTGATATACAACCTTAATTTTTTTTAATACAGAAACAATTAAGGGTGAGTTCCACCTATGAAACTGAACAGCTTTCCCCAAGAAACCTATTTGCAAAAATGACAAAAAAAATTCGACCTCCCATACGAAATTGTCCGATCAGCTGACAACAATAGTATGGGAGATATTTTTTTGTCATTTTTGCACATAGGTTTCTTAGGGAAAGTTGTTCAGTTTCATGGGTGGAACTCACCCTTCATTGTTTTTGTATTAAGAAAAATTAAGGTTGTATACGAGTATGTATGTATGTATGTAAAAAAATGCTCGTCGTTGCCATACCGTCGCCAATTTTTTAACATCAAACGCAAGTGAACTTT
This sequence comes from Scoparia ambigualis, assembly GCA_963921215.1. Lineage (NCBI taxonomy): Eukaryota > Metazoa > Arthropoda > Insecta > Lepidoptera > Crambidae > Scoparia > Scoparia ambigualis. Next base: position 10,723,275 of record OY992507.1, read on the forward strand.
TATATTGCACACGTCATTTGAGCGTCTCAAAGACATTCCGTGAGGGAAAAATTAAAAAAAAAACAGAGCCAGCGTAATGGCGCACACTGATTGCGGCACCACACGCCGCCATATTGCGAATGTAGACAATTTCTTGGAACTTATTACAATTTTTATGGTATGTTCCAATAAAAATGCCTACGTGTTACTTATATGAACACACATTTTTTCTTTGACGCTTAAGTAAGTATTCAAAAAAAAAGATACATTGGTTAACAAAACGTCAAAGAATTACAATTTTCTTTCGTTCACTGTTGTAACAATAATATTTTTTTCTAATAAAACATACATACACGACTATTATCCCCTAAGTGTTAGTCAGAGACAAGGCAATGGGGACCGCAGAAGTAGCCCACTACCATAGTCCACGTTTCACCAAGTTCCAACTGCACATGTGCTCAGCGTGACAGGTGGTGAGCCCATCGCCGCTCTATGCTGTTGGAAGAATGTGCAGTCTTTAATCCGTTAGTCGACACCCAAGGGAATAGAGATTGTGGTAGTATTCTTGTTATAGCCGCAACGCGATACGGGTCTATCCTACTAATATTATAAACGCGAAAGTTTGTAAGTATGGATGGATGTTTGTTACTCTTTTAAGTAAAAACTATTGAATGGATTTAGATGAAATTCGGAATAGAGATAGTTTATAACCTAGATTAACACATAGGATACTTTTTATCTCGATATTCTCACGGGAACGGGAACCACGCGGGTGAAACCGCGAGCGGCCGCTAGTAAAATCATATAAGTATTAAGGGCGATCGCAGAAAATGACATAAGTCTCATTATGAACTTCCAAGCAAAATCAATCATATTGATATTTATAATTAGAACAATTCTGCTTTGAAGTTTCAGACCTAGTAATTTAATTAGAGCGATGTTTTTATTCTGTGAAATGTGAAAAACCATCACGCGCTTGTGGAAAAAATTAAATTTACTTTTTGAAGAAGGGGGTGCCCTGCGGAATATTAATTCAAATATTTTCATGTAAGAATTATTGTTTCATGCGTAAAATTAAGAAAGTTGTCGAAAAAACATGTTTTTAGGAGTCATTAGATTTATGTATTGTTTAAAGAATTTGTTTTAAAATTTCAACAACGCCATGACCATGATGTGCAATGATCAGGCTAATTTACATAAGTTATTTTATTGTATTTAACTAATTCAGCGCATAATAGTACAAGTGATTTAAAAATACGTAAATTTTCATAATTTCGTGCAGTACCCCCTTTAAGTTCAAAATTCATTATTCTCGATTAATACTATCCAGATACCATAATTTTATCAAACTCACACCAAAATAATATTTTTCTAGCACTGTCGTTTGGTTGTTGTTCTGATAGATGTTACAAGTAGCTTGAGGACTATAAGGAACTAAAAATAAATGTTGTAGTCAAAATCTGACAAGTCATATTTGTGCATCCCCCGAAGTCAGTAAGCGCTTATAAGTAAATAAAGCTTATCGGAGTGCACACCAACACGTGTAATCCGCCGTCTTCGAGGGCCGTCCGACCGGCGACGCTCTCATCCTCTCATTGCTCTCATCGCGCTCATTACGATCATTACTCTCGCCTCGTCTGAGGGGGGCCTAATAATGTACTTGCCTACTTAGCGATATTCACCTACGTCAGTATTCATAATTAGGGACGAGCACTTACGATTGACTGTCAATTGTTATGACGCATTTTTAGTTGCCTTAGCGATTCACTTTTTTTTCTTATTTCACAACAAGTAAGCACTTGGCCGGATTCTCAGCTGCTGTTAAGAGACTATATTGCCGAGAGAAGGCCTAATAACGTATATGCCAACTTAGAGATATTAACCTATGGCTCTACTTCTTCCTTGTGCCCTGGTCCCATTTTACTTGGGGTCGGCGATAAATGTCTTCACCTCTATCAGCCGTCACCTGAACAGTCACTCTCCCTTCATTCATCATCCCTTACACAATCCTTTCTTTGGTCTCCCTCTCCCTTACATCCTGACGCTTTAAATCATCGTTTTGACATTCTAACTAGCATACCTCAATCTCACTTCCAGAGGTAGCTTTTAATGTTGTCCGAACTGGCTAACACAGCAACGCTATTAACATTGTTTTAGCTAGATAGATACTCTAAGACGTATAAATAAATCGAGAAACTTATATGGTGGTGGCTAGCCAAGACTTAGAACAAGATTAAAAGTAGTAGGAACTACCAACTAAACGGAAAAAAATTATGGTTTTATTATTTTAAACAGATTTTATTACAACTTTAATTTGCAAATTGCCCTCGGATCTATTTAGTTTCATCTTCTTTATTACAAGTATCATAATCTATTACAGAAAAAATGCAAGGGAACCGTTTGTCTTTGTATAAGCATGTAATGAGAAGGGACGAAAGCCATGTGACAAAAAGAGTGATGAATGTGAGTGTTGAAGGTAGGAAAGGAAGAGGAAGATCAAAGAAAAGATGGATGAATTGTGTGAGGGATGACATGAATGAGAAGGGATTTAATGATTTGATGACGAATGACCGAGTTGTATGGAAGAAAAGGACATACTGCGATGACCCCAAATAACATGGGAACAGGGCAAGCGAATGATGATAATTACAAGTATTTTATACAAATACTAGAAAGTAATAACAAGTATAATACCGAAAAATATTAGTTTTCCCAAAAACTTTGACGCTACCACAAATTCATTCAACATTCAACTATTGTCTCACAAGTGTGTTGCGTTAAATGTGTTCCGTGTTGTAATAAGTCTCCGCACTACCAAACTCATCGTATATTGCGCAAATATTTCATTTCGTGATATTGCTAAGTACAAACCATAACGTATTAAGTTAATGAGAGACAACACGCGTCACTCTAGCGCAAGGGCATTATTTTCGAGCCACTTTCCACCATATTTCATTACGGATAAGGTTGAATATCAACAGCAACTTGGAGTTACGAGGAGATGTGTCCGAACGTCACTCCATACATCGGAGCGTCTACGGAATACGAATTTATTGTTTCATTAGCACGGGATTATATGACATATGCCCAATTCAGCAGCTGGAACTTAATGCTGCACTTTATCTCGACTCGTATGAAATTAGGGATTCGAAAGTATTTTCTTGGTTTTATTTGTAGTGTCTTAAATTGTTCCTTTGTTTTTATTACTTGATAAGTTGTGAGATTATTTGACAACAGTCTAGCTGCTACACTTAGTATCCCGTGTAAGATCGGATAAGAAACAAAAACGTATGGGCAATCAATTTACATAACTTGGTATTGCCCGAGCTCAACAAAGTAACATCAGCACCATCAGCGCCTATAAACGTCCCACAGCTAAGCACAGACCTTTCCACATGGATCACATGACCCACCACGCTGACCCACAGTATAATTACTTTAATTTCCATATTACCTAAGATATTTGCTTCAATAAAATAAAAAAGCTCTTAGATGCGGACAATCTTTCGTCAAAACAAGCGGTAATACCAAAATTTAAACATTTTTATCATAGATTATACAAGCTCTTTTGTAAACAACAGTCTTTTCCACCGTTAAATCAAGGCAAACATTATTATGTATTCAGAACAATGTTTGCAAAAGCTTTCGAAGTAACAATTGTAGTACCATCCACATAGCGAACCGCTTCCTAACATCGCGTAAGTACCTACCCTACAACAATAACATTTTTGCAAAGCTGCGTAGGCTTACATTATCACTCCCAGGGAGGCGGGAGAATGGAACACACGGCACGTTACTTTTTATTAATTTACGAAATAAAGTTATAATCTTGTTAGCGACCCTGCGCCATTGTGACGATGCTACCTGGACATTTGTAATAGGATCAACTTATTAAAACACTAAGTACCGAAACATCAAACGCATTCGCGTAGAGAAAGAATGGCTCTTTGTTAAGGGGATTTTTTATTTTAACATTCTTTGCGGAAATTAATTCCTCGCTGTGATCTTTGTAATAACAAAGATTCGTTCGACAAAAAATATGACAGGTATAGACAGACGGTGAGGGTAATTGGAGAGCCCTCGAACCGAAAAGCAATAAACATGATAACATCGTTTCCCTGTAATGGTTATGGGGCAAAATATTTGAGATCCATTTACTAAAGATATTAGCCGTTAAAGAGGTGCTTGAAAGGCAACGGGAGCTTTTACCTTCGGACCCTTTGGGCTTCCTCAAGGAGCCGAAGTAAGGTGTTGTGCCCCTAAATGCGATCTAATTACGAAATAGTTTCACTTGTTGATTTATAGATTAAGTTTAGGCCCGGGTCGCACACGCGGCGCACTGGTACACCGCTGACATATTAAAATCCTTTCTCGTATGTCCCTACCCTAATCAATATGGCTGCGTAGTAGATTATAATTGTGACTAGTTTCTTAATTGATTTATTACTTCGACAAAGTTTAGTTTACCATAAACTATGTATTTTAAGAATTATGTTCAAAATTTGTTTTGTAAGATCATATTTGTAAGATGTGTCTATGAATACATAAGAAATATGACATTAAAAAACTCTTTTTTTTCGAACCAATAATTTCTCAGTTAGGCGAAATGAAATAGTGATCGCGGCACACGTATCAATTTTATCATATTTTAATATTTATTATTTAATTATTTTTGTATATATTAGAACACCAACAGCAAAATGCAAGAGATATCTTGCTTTTACCATTATCTCAAGCAAGTCAAATAAATGCAAAGAAGGAACAAAATAAAGAAAACATCATCGGTTTTCCAAAAACTCTAGTAAAGGTGTATTCCATGAAACACTAATTATACAAGTTTTACCCACTTAAGTGTACCAACATACATTCGCTAATTACAAATCTCAAATTGAATCCATTATTCAGTGGAAGCGGCGTCCGTCCATATAAGGGGGTATTGTAGGTGTTAAAGGAAAGACGGGACAATCTCGGAGGCATTATCGGATTCCGCCGCGCTCGTCCCACAATGGATGTTCCTGGCCGGCCGGCTTACTCCGCGGCCCGACTACTTTGTACCAAATCACTTCGCCTCGATTTATTACCCAGTGTCCCCTTTACCCCACTCTCCCTAGATATAAATCGTTGAATAAGTGTTGCCATATTTACCGGTGACGTGTTACTAATCGCCGCCTTGTGTTGCCAGTTGCGACTCGTGAATAGTAATTATTAATGTGTACGAAGACGAATTAGAATAATTTTGTGTTTGTATTCGGAATTTATTGCGCCGATGCCACAGATCAAGTTGGCGCATGTGCGCTCTCTTGAGATGTTGTAATCAGAAAATGACGTGGCTTGGGCGCACATGAAGCGCATTAGGAGTCTCCCTAGCGTTACGTACCACTTCATCAACATTACATTTTGCACTTATGTGCGCGTGCGTAACACTAACGAAGTGCAGTGTTCTGTTCAGATTTATTGTAATCTATGCTTTGATCATGTTGTTTTTATTTGGGATATGGGATCGAAAGATCAATATAAATAAAAATCAATTGCTACGAATGTATCGTTCGTTCGTTATTTGCACACCACTTCAGAATAACTGCACCTATTTGATTAATTATATTTTTGTTGTGTTCGTAGTTGATAGGACACGGTTTGTAAGACAAAAATACAGACATACGTAGATACATACACGTACTTCATCACGACTATTTCGGCCTGTTTAAAAAGTAAGTTAAAAACAACGTTTTTTTATTTTTTTGGATATTTTAAAACGGTCAATAATTTCTTAGATTTATTACAAATAGGAGAAATACTTAAATTTATTCAAATTATAATTTATTATTAACGAAATAAAAATCAAATTGTTTCGGCGTCCGAAAACAATGCTAAATAAAATTCCCTACAATTCCCATCCTTTCGGAGCATTCATCATTTTTGCCAACGCAAAACATTTCATCAAACGAATTCCTGCAAACCAACCCTCTGTATTTATTCGGTACACGGACCTTTCATCGGTATGCTTGTTTCTGATCAATCGGGCAAACGAGCAATGTGGGTCAAAGTGACCGCGAAACCTAATTAGAGTGTTTTGGATTGACCGATGACAGGTTACTATCGAAATGTGGGGGTGTTTCTGTATCTCTAATGGTCCGGATCGGAAGCAAAGTGAATTTGTAACAGGGATCTGCTGTAAGTCATGTCTTGATTCCGCAATTTGTCAGTCAAATTAGGTGTGTTATTAATTCCTTAAAAGCTTCGTTAGGAAAGCTATCAGTTGGCATTGCACTTTCTAAATTAAATATAATATTATTTTTCAATTTTTTTGTTTCCCTTGTTACTTGTTGAATTCATATGTGAAAGGTTTCTTTTTCTTTTTTTTCTTAATTTTAATTGAATTAGAATGAATCACGGGTTCAATTCTGAGCAAGCATATACGTGTTTTTGGTAACCCACTACGACGTTAACCCAAAGCAGTTCGTTAGGTTATTACAAGTTCATCATGCGACGACAACCCTGGATAACCATGAGGTTATTAATTAGTGATTATAGCTTTGATTTGCTCTCCGAAGCACAAAGTATTTGAACCATAAACAAAACTGAGACGGCAAACGTTGGCTTCTGCGCAGACTTCCACCCTGAAGCTTCAGTTCTTATGCTTCTACGCCCTGAAATTCCACTGAATCGCGCTCTTCAAACCGAAAAACAGAAACATTTAAAAGGATGTTTGACATCCAGGCGTATTCTGGGCAGAATCCTACCACTGTATATTTTAACCATTGATTGATTGTACCAGTACACCATTTAAATTTTTTATTGATATTCCATCCTATTAAAATAATAATTGAATAAGGTTCAAATTATGGTAGCATGTTATTGCCATTACCCTATAAAGGGTTTATAAGGTCACCCATCCGGTCACGAGCAAACTTCCTTATGCGATCATATCATCGAGTTCTTTTTAAACAAAACACTCTAAATGTGTTGTAAATACTATAATGGCATACATACATACTCGTACACTCGCGACTATTATCCCCAAAGGGTTAGTCAGAGACTAGGCAATGAGGACAGCAAAAGCAGTCCACGTTGTCCACCGGCAGAGTGAGGGTGACTGATGCTACGACTCTTACGATGCACCAGTTGTGCTCGCGCCAGAGGGCCTACTCTGTTTCTCCGAAACGAAATTTCGGCCGATTTTCGTTTGCTACTTAAAGCGCATCCCATTATTTTTGAAATTTCTAACAATTTTCTAAATATTTATAAGTAATCTACTAGCGGCCGCTCGCGGTTTCACCCGCGTGGTTTCCGTTCCCGCGGGAATATCAGAATAAAAAGTATCCTATGTGTTAATTCAGGTTATAAACTATCTGTATGCCGAATTTCATCCAAATCGATTTAGTAGTTTTTACGTGAAAGAGTAACAAACATCCATCGATACTTACAAACTTTCGCGTTTATAATATTATTATAGTAGGAAATGCCAAACCTATTTTTATGAACGAAATTTCGGATGGAAACCGCTGTAAATAGCAAACGAAAATCGAACGAAATTTTGATTCGGAGAAAGAGAGTAGGCCCTCTGGACTTCACTTCCACTTATCATCAGGTAGAATGGGGTCATTTCCGGGCTTAGTATAAAAAAAACCACACAACAGCTGCATATTTTCTCAAAGTAATAGATCACCATCTATCACGTAGAGAAAATACCACTCTATGGTGTTCTATCTACAGTCTTTAGTCCGTTAGTCGCCTTTTAAGATACCCAAGGGAAGAGATTGGTTGTGTTCTATTAATAAACCGCCACCACACAGCTCTAACACTATAATGACGATTGACTAAAATGCTAATAGTAATACAGTAGTTTGATAAACAGCAATTGAACGCAACGATATCATAAAGCGGGCTTCGCGCAGCTAGCTAGTGCACTCAATATCGAGTTCGCTCAGCAAATACCATGAGTAATCAGCGTCGCATAGTGGTGTACCGGACTCGAGCTCTCTGAGCCCTTTTACTTGGCTCGGAGTCGTTTACAAAGCTCGACGACTACGAGTTTACGTGAGCCTCGGAGCGTGACATTAGAGCTCGAGTCTTTTTCTGCGCTCGAGTCTTTTTCTGCACCCGAGTCTTTTTCTACGCTCGAGTCTTTTATTGAGCTACAGTTTTTTTTGTGATAAGTTATTTGATGTTTCAAAGTTGGCATCTTTATACAAAAGATTATCGAGTGTCTTAAAAAGGAATGATTGTTCATTCAAATTGTAAATGAGAAATAAAATATGAATGATTTAATAGTAGTTAATTAAAATTCATCTGAAATCTCTACTCGTTTATTTTAAGACTCGAGCACTTTTGAAGACTCGAGTTGTTGCTCATGCAGAGAGCTCGCGCTCAACTAGACTCGGAATCCGAGCCTATCGAGCTTACGGCGCCTTTCAAATCTGACTCGAGTCTCAAAAATTAGAACCCAAAGACTCGAGGCTAGTACATCACTAGCGTCGCGCACGATGCTCGATTCGCTCCATATACTTAATTAATTAAAAGAGTCCCCGCGACTCTCCGCGTTCCACTGTTTACCTGAGACTACATTTGCACTGCTAACGAACCAATGTGTCTTAATTATTTATCTGGTTCTATGTGATTATACTGACATAGCTCTTGTGTGTTAAGTACTCATCTAGCACTTAACTATTGTGTGCTGTACGGAAGAACAAAGTTTTTATACATACCTACGTCACGTTCGATTCCGGAGAAGTAGGCAGAGACCACAGCTTTTCTTTAGAATAGAATAGAATAAAATAATAGAATAATATATATTTGTGAAATGCAGGTTAGGTACAATGTCACAGGTGTTAAACTTCTTATTTAGTTTCACTACACCTCCAGTTTCGTCAAGGTATACAAATATCTAAAAGTTATATAAAATTATTTAAGTCTTATACAAATTCAAAATTAATAAAATATAAATTACACATGTCCAAAATCATTACTTGCTAATTAATAAATTCAAAATCGATAAACTGTAAATTCAGTTTGTAGTTAAAAATAAACGAAAATACAACTGACAATACAATAACAATTTAGTAACGAACGCCCGGATGCATGATAATAATAATAATTAAATAATTTTTAAATTACACTGTGCCATAATAAATTTAGCTTTAATATAATAAATTCAACTTTGCTACAATCATGGTACTTTATCTATACTATTTTAGTTATAATTTTCCTAGCGATGTTCCTAGTTTTAACGGCTGTTTCCTAGTTATAACAACATGACTTTTAGAATATCACTGCGGAATAGGTACAGACCTACACTATGGCTCTATTAGTCCTGTGAATTAAAATAACCATAATGACAAAATTGTGTTACCAACGAGAAGGTCCAAATATTATTGAATTAAACCGGGCCAACGGGTGAGATTAGATAATTGCATTAAAGATCCTTATTAGCTGGTTTAACGCGTCCGTGTTAAGTAAATTTGGTTGTAATCGTGCTAAGCCTTTTTTCCCGGGGTGGTTCGGGTAAAAATGCGCCCGGATTTATTGGCTTGTTACCGGGTTTAAAAGGGCCCGCGCAGACGGGACGGAATGCGTGCGAGGGCGATTGACGGAAGGGCTCGCACTCGCACAAAAATGAGCAGCATAATTTTTGAGATTTTTTTTTTGATAAATTTTGACTTCTGAAATATTGGTGTGGCGGTGTTGTGGATCTGCAATAATTATAGGACTGTTTAAAAAGTTCTTTTTTCCTTTTATTTTTACTTAGGTTATGAAATACAATTACAATAATATGATAATGCGAGCCGGCACAACCAATATTTTGGTAGCCAGGTATGAGGCTTTAGTACACTGATCAGCGAAATTAAATAATGATGACCTTTATATCGAGCACACTATACTCAGACCTCCCACACTCACATTGGTTTTCACTCACATTTAAATGTTTTCTTATTGAGATAGAAATTCGTTTATTTGTCTTTTACAATGATTTAACTTAAACTTAACCTTAACCGCCTCTGTGGTCTAGTGGCTAAGCTACCTGTTTCAGACCCAGAGGTCCCGGGTTCGATTCCCAGCGGGGGGTACATCTTTGTGTGCTCGGTTTGTTTGGTGGTAGGGCTGTTAAGTCCGCCTGGCTAGCTACCACCATCTTATCTAAGTCTGTCGCCATAACAACGATGTTTATAGCATTGTTGTGTTCCGGCAGTTTGAGATAAGATAGCCAGTTCCTCAGTGGTTGAGGATTCCGGGTGAAGCGCGCTTCCACCTTCAGCCTTATCGTCACTTACTATCAGGTGAGATGAAGGCCAAGCGCTTACCCGTTGCCAATAGAAAAAAAAATATTATGTTAATGTATATCACACAACAATAAAATTAAGTGTAATTGTTATATCAAAATCGATTTTTTTATTTATTATCATCTCATCACGATCTAACTAAATTCGTTAGTTCGCTCGTTAGAATTCGAAGCCATAAAAGATTTTAAAAAAAAACTTATTGGTGTCCTCAATTCCAATATTCTAATCTGTGGTAGTGAGTGCGTAACTGTCACTGTCAGTGCGTTGCTTCAATCAAGTCAAGTCATGTGTGCATGTGTGCTTTAATACGCAACGGAAATATTTAACACCTACCTACCTACGGCTTTCTTCGTGGCGTCAGAGAGAGTGATTTCTACCGTTTTGGCGGTTCCTAACAACAAGATCCGGCTGAAACGGCGTTCGCTGTCCTAAAAATACAACAATAAGTTAATCAACTGTGGACCAAATGAAATAATAATTCAATATAATACAAAAAAACTGTTTTATTACTGGGCTAGGCAGACATACATTTTTTTTAAATCAATTGAATGAAAACAAGCAGGTTGTTCTCCTTTTTTTTAAAGCCGATTCAAAATTTGACCGTTATTTCTTTAAAACACACTACACATTTTTACACTTACACTACACATTGCGATAACTTTCAACTAACTTTTTTGTCATCTAAGTATATCGTTTTATTATTTTATTCTGACGTTTCGATCCTTGGCACCCATAAGAGATTCAATTAATATATTACAATTAGCGGACCGCCCGCGATTGTTGATCCATATAATATCCGACTTATTCCGTGCATTTTCTAAACATTTTTGCAAATTTATGAATTTTTGCAAAAAAAAATATGCAAACCTTGTCCTGACAATTAAACAATTACGTAGACAATGAAAAAGATATAAGCCAAATCAGTAGTGCTGCTTAGTTCTACTAATATTAAGAGGCCTATTACATCTCGACTGTGATTTTTGGGTAAAATGGCCAATTTTGGCGTTATGGATCTCAGAAACAAAAATACATTAACAATTAACAAAAAACAACGATGTTTATAGCATTGTTGTGTTCCGGCAGTTTGAGATAAGATAGCCAGTTCCTCAGTGGTTGAGGATTCCGGGTGAAGCGCGCTTCCACCTTCGGCCTTATCGTCACTTACCATCAGGTGAGATGAAGGCCAAGCGCTTACCCGTTGCCAATAAAAAAAATAAAAAAAATAAATTATTATGACTTATTGAATAGTGTAAAATAGCTATTGGAATAGTGCGTAGCGGCCTCGCTTTTTGTAAATTTTGCTTATCTTTTTAATTAAACCCAAAATTGCAGAGAAAGATTTTCATAAAGTGCGCGTATAGGCACTTTTTTTAGCTCATCGATTGAACTACCTGTTCTAAGCAAGTGAAATAAAAAAAATATAATGTTATCTCATAAATAGTCGAATAGTGCGTAGCGGCCTTGGAATTTTTAGATATCATTGATTTTATATAGGAAAAAATCTTATTCTAAACCAAAAAACTTCGAAAATCGCTTTAAGTTAACTGTGAATATCTCCTATATACGATAATATTATTGAGCAAAATTTATACCAGAGTATTGTTACTTCATGAGAAATAAAAAAAATATAATGAATTTATTATCATATTGCGACAAAAACGGTAAATGCATTGCAAAATTACTACAAAATGCGAAAATGGGCATTTTACGCAAAACATTTGAGATGTAATTGGCCTCTTAAGGGAGTCGATCCGTATTTAATAAGTGTTTTATTTGATATCTTTGTCTAGCGTAGTAGCCAACCAAAATGGTTGATACAAATTATTCTTACTAACCCAATTTTAAATACACAAAATGACCGCCAGCCTGCATCCAAATACGTCAGGCCTTTGATATCTCCGTCTGCCGTAACTCGATTGCTCATCAAGTATTTTGAGCGACTCCTTAAAACCCCTCGAGACTCGAGAGCTTCTTAAATATTCACGGGGAGTGACTCTCGATCGCATCTTTCAGTTAAAGAATCTTTTGTAAACGGCCCCTCAACATTATTAGTTAATTTGGACGTTGGTAATTCGAGCTGCCAGTAATTAATGCACGAATCTGAAGGTGTATTTTCGAATCGATGCTGGCTGATTATTAACTGTGAATGTAGAGCTGTGTGATTGCGGCTCGATAAAAAAATACTGCTGACCCATCTCTTCCTTTGGGTGTCGTGAAAGGCTACTAACGGACTAAAGACTGCACATACATCCAATAGCAAAGACCGGCGATGGGCTCACCACCGGCCACGCTGAGCACATGTGCAGTGGTTTGGTGAAACGTGGACTTTATCAGAGTACTGTTTTTGCTGTCCTCTTTGCTTAGTCTCTGACTAACCCTTAGGGGATTATAGTCGTGAGTGTATGTATGTATATATGTGTGTATGTATGTATGATTGTGAAAAAATACGTAAATACGGAATGGTATAAAACTTACGAAGTCTTTCGTTAGCATGTAAGCATTTTATAAAGCTTAAATGGTTTTCACCCGCCGTTTCGCTCACATAAATTCAAGTCAAACCAAAAACTACGCAAAAAAAAAACTACTAAAAAGCTACATTTTATGAGTTCAAGAAAAAATTTTTTGTTTAATTTTGTGGTTTCTCAAGGAAAAAGTTGTTTTTCCAGGATAAAATGAGCCTACGGCACTATAGGGCCCGCCAATTCAATTCTTTATTTTGATGTAATGGAAGAACAAACAAACAAACAAACACATACAATAATAATGATGCTGACCTATGATTATGTGTCGAGGATCAACGTTGACCTTGTCCTGCGTACATCGAACTTACAATTATCGCTAATACCATCTCATCATCATATTCAGTTCCTGAAAAGTAGCGTATCACACTATTTTATGACATTGGATATTAGTATCAGCTCGTGCTATGTACCAACACAGTCACCGTCAGAGAATCTTAAACTAATATTAAGGCCCAATGGAAAAAACATAACGGAACTAAGATCGCGCTAAATTATCACTTAGCGCAAGGAGCTCATCGCGGTTGAAATTCCAACTGACAGCCATACAGATCGCTCGGAATTGAGAATAAACAATGCAACCGCGTCCTGAGGTCGCATGAATATTTTATTCGGAATACACGGAGAATTTGCAACTTTTTTGACTCTTTCAGTATTCATAGTGGCAGGGGTTGGCAGGATGGATGAGGTAAATTAATAAAAGGGGGCGGTTAGTTACAATTACGTTTTTAAATCTAAGCAAGGCGGCGCCTTGTTACGCTTTGATTTTTCTTGTGCGACAAGCCATTTGTCGGGTTTACGGGGAGATGGTGGATGGTTGTAACTGAAAACTAGGGACAACTTTTATTTATGACTATTTTATCTAACTTGCGTCATTGTAATAAGTATACATACTTATCTAAATATAATGTGTTACAAAGGATTATAACTCGACTAGAGTTTAATGTAATTCTTATCCTTTAATAATGATTCACTAATTATCTATATCAACTTAGAAGATGTTGATTCAAGACAAAACAATAATTAGTAATTTAATTTAATCACTTCTTTAACAATACGGTTAACTTTCCTATTGTTTAACAAAAATGTGTAATTAGAAAAATATTATTAAAATAACGCAGACTTCTTCGCAATCGGGCCAGAAATAGGGTTGTAGACCAATTTTTCCATGTGCTAATGATAATACTTTGGAATACTTTACCCCACCACCATGGGCTGTGACGCTGAAATGAACGAATAAAAGAAATCTATCTACCTATCTAATCAGCCCGTTACGCCCACTGCTGGGTAAAGGCCTCTTCTTTTTTCCGCCATTCCATGCGATTCAAAAGAAATGGCAATGAATAAAACCAAAAATATCACTAACCTCCGTTTCCACGTCAACTGTCATTAAGCTTTGATTTCGCGAGTAAAGGGTTTGAAATAAAAACCCGCTGCCCCTCGCGAGAAAAATCAGTCCGCGGAGGGTTAAAGAAAGAAATGCCCCGTTGTTTTCTAAAGACGAGGGTAACCAGGTAGCCAAATGAATTGCAAACAGCATTATTATTTCCTTGAGGAAGTCGTATATATCGTGGGGCGCTTTATTTTAACGTTGAACGTTGATTTTTTACCCCTTTTTATTGCCACGAACTTGTAATATATTGCGAAGGCACGGCAAGTGCCGGTTGTAAACAACTATTACAACTTAATAGGGAACGCCGGGCGGTTTTGTTAAGTCGATTTTCTTTATGGTTTTATCTTTTTTTTAAAGAAATTTTCGGTTGTGGCAGCTTTTTATTTTAGTGATGTTCTATTTGCAATTTTATTGTAAGTCTATTGACTTTTTTTTTTTTTTTTATAAAAGAGGGAGGCAAACGAGCAGGCGGGTCACCTGATGGAAAGTAATCACCGCCGCCCATGGACACCCGCAAAACCAGAGGAATCGCAGATGCGTTGCCGGCCTTTAAGGGAGGAATAGGCTTAGGGAAGGAATAGGAATTGGGAGGGGGGGGGGGGAAGGGGCCTCCGGAACCCTCACTGGTCGGACGAAACACAACAGCACCAAGTGCCGTTATTTCACGCCGAATATTCGTGAGAGGGTGGTATTACGCCGGGCGAGCCGGCCCAATGCGTGCTGCAACGCAGCGTGGCTCTACCACTCAGTCAGTGTCACTCATTTAGCACCACCCAGGGGTCACGTGTAGGGTCTCAAGGGTAAACCTACGGACGCGAGTAACTTTAACCCCCAAAACCCCCTCTTTTATAATAAACAAACAATGTTTACAATTCTTACTAACCCAGGTAGGGTTAGTAAAAGTAGTAAACACAGCTTTAATTTTCTTGAAGTTACTAGAAAATTGTCTATGAAAAATTAAAATTACTAAAGGTCTGCGTTTTAGCTTTAGCACTATTTTTATACATATGCCCCAAATAGTATAAACACAATTATTGTGTTTAATTTTCATCCAACGGCTTCACCGTGGAAAAGAACTTTGAAGCCGTTTCTTAAACTTATTAAACATAATTCTGCATTATTTATGATTGACATAAATAATGTAATACGGTAAATGAAGTAAAAGACGTTGTGTGTCAGATATCGTAGCAAATATAAAGCTGTTATCTCTACCTACCCCTGCAAACGGGCGAGGTGTATGTGTAGATAAATTAACTGAAATCTTAATTGGTTTTAGCTATACATACAAGACCGTACTTTGTCGCGTAGCGGTGAAAGAATACTACCACCCCTCTCTTCCCCAGTAGGCAACACGAGACATGTCGCGGATGATATTCTCTCTTCCTTCGATGACGGGAACGACAAACTATCTCGGTTAGAGTTGTCAAAACTCGATAAAATTATGTTACATGTTAAGGTTCATAGAAAAAATACCACAGACAAGCAAAAACTACTATTATGTCTATTTTTGACATATCGTGTATAGACATAACACGAGAAAACGGGTCGAGAAAATTTTCTCGTGTTGCGCATGCTAGGCCTACTGGGTGTCGTAAAAGCCGACTAACGGAATAAAGACTGCACATACTTCCAACAGCATAAAGCGGTGATTGGCTCACCACCTGTCACGCTGAGCACATGTGCAGCCGCTATTTGGTGAAAAGTGGACTATGGTAGAGGACTGCTTTTGCTGTTTTCGTTGCCTAGACTCTGACTAACCTTTCGGGAATAATAGTCGTTATTATTTGTATGTAGTGGGTTCCCACGACACAGGGCTTCCTCGTGTGGGACCTACAGGTCACATCTCCTGTATTGTTGCATAATGTGAGAATAGAAAGTGTAAATTCCTTATTTTTATTTAGTTGTTATGTAACAAAGTTCTGAGAAAATAAATTATTTGAATTTGTATGTATGTATACATGCAAGATATAGAAAGAGTTAATGCAACACAATTTTATAACATCACTCATTTCACGGATCGCATTAACGGCCGACTCATTAAGCCGAACAAAGCCTGTAACAAGATAACATCGAACGTTTCTTGGCTGAATAGTTGTGCTCATAAAACCTGCTATAAAAGGGCGATAACTGCCGATTATGAGTGTATAACGGCTCTCTAATAATGAATTGTCTTTAGTATAATGTCCGATCGTGATTGTGCGGCGAACGAGCCGCTTTGTTCCAGAGTAATCGGTGGAAAATAGCTTTGATATAATATCTTGTAACTTTGCACAGGCGCTAGGCGTTTTTTATTACAACTTTGGACAGTGTTAGTAGCTCAAATCTTTGGTTAGTTATAAATATTATGCTTAATTTATCCTTATAGGGTATATTTATATGTTTTTTTTATGGACAACAAGGACAACACTTACTGGAATCATTACCGTGACTTTTTAATACTGTATAAATAATATTTTAATAAGTTTTATTGTGTCCGATGATATTTCGACACAGTTGTTGCTGTTCGACAAGTTTGATGACGGATGATTATTAATAACGAGATAATGTTTTTTTATAATACAACCACCCGAAAATACCAGAGCATGGGTACCAGTAAAATAATATTAACTCCTTTATCAATAAAAGAAATGGTTTAACATAAAATACCATAACAGTACGAGCGTACTTCCTTGATTCGATTGAGTAGTTTCGGCAAAGACTTCCCATATTTTTGTGTACCGTACGAGTATAAAGATGTTTATGTCGCAGGCAGCGGGGGGAGCCAATAAACGTAGATTATAGGGAGTTATGATGCGATTCCCGATGATGCGACGCGACACGACAAAAGGCCGGGATGGAAGTAGTGCAC
Organism: Scoparia ambigualis; assembly: GCA_963921215.1. Classification (NCBI taxonomy): domain Eukaryota; kingdom Metazoa; phylum Arthropoda; class Insecta; order Lepidoptera; family Crambidae; genus Scoparia; species Scoparia ambigualis. The sequence goes on from OY992507.1 coordinate 10,740,291, forward strand.
TGCTTCAGAGTGTGGAGGTGGAATCCAACCTTTACTGATGGGGCAAATGACATTGGTTTTATGCGCAATAGAAACTTGTAAGTGTGTATAACATTTTATGTCAATCTTCGATCAACAATACCAACTAGATAACGCGTCACGTACAAAATCAAAGCTAAATTCTGTCCACGTGAATAAATACTTTTTCAGAGCAATAAATTACTCCTGTCACTTTAAAAAGAAAAGACGTCAATAACATTTAATGGTGAAATCAACCTTAAGGGGCAACTAATAAAGTACTTTTTCCTGTTATTGCCTTGCGAGAAAATAAACGCTCACTTCTAAAGTTAAATTACGTACATGCTACCCATACAGTTATCATATTTTGTTTATAATATTAATTAAAACACTGAACTACAAACTAAGTATGATGTTAGCAACATAAAGACAAATTGGTGATTCCTTTTCCATACTAATATGCTTGCCAGAGGCATCAGTCAATGGATAGACAAAAAGAGACCTGGCTCACGTTATGAAGTCAATTTGTCATCAGAGAACCGGATAATTGCTCAGCGGAATGCTTTGATCTTATTACGCCGGTGCCTTGTATTGTATATTGCACTAGCGGCCCGCCCGCGACTTCGCCTGCGTGAACACTTCGTATCCCCCATGACTATTTTCCATTTTTTTTCTTTTACACAAACTTTTCTTGACAATTACAAAAACAATAAAAACAGAATTAGCCAAATAGGTGCAGCCGTTTTGAAATGATGCCCGAACATACATAAGTGGCAATAAAATTGATTTTTAATTAAAGAGATTTGCGAAGTTTTATATTCCCGAAAAAAACGTCATATCTGCAATTAGGTATTTATTTATGTCTTATAACCAAATGTCTTACGTATAGCCTTTAATAGTAACAAATATTTTTGTCTATTGAAATACATATGTTTTACTAATATGTTCTACATATTTATTAACTAAATATGTTTAAGAAGAAATGAAAAATATACCGTTAGATAAATACTCCCAAACATTCTAATTGAAAACTCATTTTTTGTACTTGTTTACATATTAGTAAAACCTACATTTTGAAGCGACCTACTGAAACTTATTGCAAAAAATCAGACTTTGAATCTAGTGAAAAACGGAAAAAAGTAATTAATCATCTCTCACTATCTATCTATTTCAAGGTTTGAAATATTTCTAAATATAATTTACTCGAATCTCTTAGGATGCTCATTCAAAGATGTTTGATGAGTCAATGTTTCTATAAAAACAAATAAAAAGCGTTGAAGAATTAAAATTTCATACCTCTTTCAATTTCAATCCACCACAGATGACAATTAGCTAACCGCGTTGTACCGAAGCGGCTTTATTAGATGTTAAACAACGAAAAAAATCCGGTCCGAGGTCAGAGCCTTGCGCAAACACTCCAACAACGAGTCAATGTTGACATTCGGCTCCCCTCAGCGCGGCGGCAATAAATCGCGTAAATAAATTACCTTCCGTCAATATACTATGATCTTATTTGTTAGGCTCCCGATACTATTGATTTCTCGTAACATGTCGGCTAAAATAAACTTTTTAGTATAAATACTGTAGAGCTTAAGCTTAAAGATAAAGCTAGAGACTATAAAGCACAAGTGAAACATTTTTTTCAGGCAAACGTACAAATCTTATTGAAGCTTGCAACACTGTGGGTAAAACTGAGAATACACTGAGGCTCACCAATTGTAACAGATCTTATGATATATCCCTCAAACTATTTGGTATAGAGTTATTGATTTAAGAATGAAAGCCATTGCATCGCTGACGAGTTCTGTGCCAGGGATCCTATCATCAGCTAATAAAAATTAGTACATAGAAGTGCGGTCCTTAGCTAACATAGATCTAAAAAAGGCCTCTATGGGAGTAAAAGTGTAACCAAAACATTAATCGAATAACGCTAGCTTATGGTGAACCAAACAAGCACTTGAAAAAAACTCGATAGGGAAGCCAAGGTCTCGGTAGCATAATTAAAAGAGCAGTCGCCCGGCCCGGATTGCGAAAGTGTGTGGGTTCGAGTGCTACCTGAGGCAGTCGCTTTATAAAGTATTTTTAATTTACTGATATTACAATTTTTTATTTGGATATTTGTTTTGTTTGGTTTGGGGGAGGCCTTTGCTCAGCAGTGGGACAACATAGGCTGAATAAAAAAAAATTACCAGAGATCTTGGCCCTGCAGAGGGCGCAGCCTATTATTATAATTTTATCATTAATTATAATGTAAAACTATGATAAAACCAAGACTGTGGCTTGTGGCTAAAGATGGCTGCTGATTTGACGGGAAAAATGAGAAGGGTACGTAAAAACATAATAGACCACAAAAGCACAAAATCACGTAACGTGGCAAAAAACCACTTCGCCGCACTAAAAAGGCTCATCCAAAAGTCAGGGGTGAGCGGGAAATAAAGATATCGGCGGACGCAAACAAAACGATATGTTGACCGTGGCGTCGTAAAATCCACGTTAACATCCATTCACATTTGTGCCCCCTGTTTGCGCGGCCGGACCACTGGGCGGTTACTGATTGCTGGAGAGTAACCTGTTCGGTTTGCCTGACAGTTAGGTACGGTGAAACGAGAGCTAATTAAACGCAATGTGTTCTGCGATGAGTGTTTTTGTGTAAGGACTGTAGACAATAATATTATACTTGCATGCAATAAGGTTGGGAATAGCAACATTACGTCCTTACGTTTTTGATAATATTTCATACAGCATTTTTTAGAATCATAAGTACTAGAAACATAATAATAAACTGTTTCAAATATTTTGAAATATTTTATTCTATTACGTATGTATACTAAATCTCACTCACTCTCACACACCCATATATACACACGAGTAGTAAATAAATTGGGCATTCTGGCTCACAAAGTTGTGTCCTCACCGCTCGCCGTGCTCGCTTCGTCGTCGCTCCGCGACGACGTTCGCACACAACTATTGTGCGCCAGAACGCCCAATTTTTACTACTGTCGTAGATAACAAACAAAAGTATTACTTACCATGTTTAAAGTTTTTTCTAGAAGTATATGTTTAGGTTGGTATAAAAAGATTCTGAATGAACGTACCTACAAGTTACAAAAACGTAAACCATCTTTACGAAGTAATAAACTAATCACTAAGTTGATCTTTTCGCAATTCGATGGGCCGCAAACAATACAGCGAATAGTATTTGATATAAGGTACCATGGCGTTTTGGAGCGTTTGATGACGTAGGACAGATGCATTCCAATTTCAATGATTTTTTGTTTAACAAATTTCATAATTAAATTGACTGCAGTGTTTCACAGATTTCAATAAACTACTTAAAATATTAATTGTAACTTGTAAAAATCAAAACATTCGGGATTTTATAGATCAAGGTTCCAAAACAGTTTCTAAGGAAACTCAAACCTAATTATATTACGACGAGATAAAACATAATTTACCATCACAAACTTCGAACCGCAGTAAATCGATACAAAAAAGATTTAAGAAATATGTAGTTAAAAATAGCGCGACATTTTATTACTCCTTATAAATTTTTATAGTTTTAATATTAATTTCTAAATACTTCTTTTACAATTCATATTTTAGTGCCAATAACGGATCAAATATACCTAAAACGTTTTATTTATGCAAGGTAAATCATTCAAGCTCAGAGCAAATTTACTTTAAGACTAAATATTCGATAATAAAATAAATTAAAAAGAAAAAAACAGGTATCGGTAACTGTATCTTTTCCTCCAAAGTTAAAGTGCATCCCTTCGTCGGGAATTGTGAAGACGTCCTACATAATGTACTTATGTATCCCAGACAATGCTGAGCACTTGACTCTTACACGACAAATCAGACTTGAAGTACGTAACACTATAGTATTTTTAAATAGTTTTAAGTATTATTTCCTTCAAGTTACAATGCATCCCTTTGTCGAGAAACGTGAAATGAGCCCTACAAAACAGACTTTAAGATTTTCTTAAAACTGAGATGTATCCTGGACTTGCGAGGCACATGGCTTTTCACAACATAGCAACTACAAAGTACTCAATACTGTTATTTCTTTCAAAGTTAAAGTGCATCCCTTCGTCGGGAATTGTGAAAGCGTCCTACATAATGTTCTTATGTATCCCAGACAATGCCGGGCACTTGACTCTTACACGACAAATCAGACTTGAAGTAGGTTACGTAACACTATAGTGTTTTTTAAATAGTTTTAAGTATTATTTCGTTCAAGTTACAATGCATCCCTTTGTCGGGAAACGTGAAATGAGCCCTACAAAACAGACTTTAAGATTTTCTTAAAACTGAGATGTATCCTGGACTTGCGAGGCACATGGCTTTTCACAACAAAGCAACTACGAAGTACTCAACACTGTTATTTCTTTCAAAGTTAAAGTGCATCCCTTTGTCGGGAATTGTGAAGGCGCCCTACATAATGTACTTATGTATCCCAGACAATGTTGGGCACTTGACTCTTACACGACAAATCAGCCTTAAAGTACGTAATACAGTATACCAATAGTCTTATTTTTTCTTTCAAGTTACAATGCATCCCATCGTTGGAAAACAAAAATGCTCAGTTTTAAGAAGGAGGTTCTTAAAATTCTGATCTACGAACTGTTTTTTTTGTTATACCTAACTGTTAAATCAAATTTAATGGTAACCAAATTTATATTACATAGTTATTTAATTGTTGGTTGACAGAGCTTACAAAGGTCGCGATATTTTTGAATGTGTTATTAAAATTAAGGAAAAACACTCACCTGATTACACTTTTCAGAAGATTTATCACTTGTTATCACAATCGCCAAGTAACAACGTATCAATGTATCCTTTATTGTGAAGCAAAAAGTTCTACAAAACTGTCTATAATTTTTTAAAACAGATGTATCCCGGTTTCCGAACCATGTATGCAAATGTCAACCATCGTCGTTGACGACCACTGAAGACTAAAATTTTATTTTATTTCTTACTATTACAAAGTATGAATTACACTGCGAGCTTAGCTTACTTCGCTCAGTATAGCACGCAAAATAACATAGCCATTCATAGTTCACAGCCGTTTCATAGCTTGCGGTGGACGTTGCGATTAATGCGCCTTATAAAATGACGACGGTGTAATTTCATGAGAACTATAATGATTAACTTGCTATTTTTACATAGGTGCAAACAAAGCATCAGCTCTGTGGGAATAACTTGTAACCAACTTGATAAAAAAGGAGGTTCTCAATTCAATGCAAGGTTTTATTTATTAATTATTATTTTTTAAATATTGTTAAATAATATATTCAATTAATAACAGCCGCTGTGGTCTCAGACCCAGAGGTCCCGGTTTCGATTCCCAGGGCACAATGTTGTGTTCGGTTTGGTTGGTGGTATAGTTTGTTTTAAGTCCGCCTGGCTAACTTAGTATATAGATGGTAGTCCATCTTACCTAGGTCTTGCGCATAGCAACAATGTTATCTGCATTGTTGTGTTCCATCATTTAGAAGTAAAATAGCCAGTGCAAAGATGTAATTTTTTTTTTTATAAATATACATAAACATAGAAAAACACCAAGACCCGAAATCAATTTTGAAAAACAGTTTTTTCCAAACTGACCCGACCGGGAATTGAACCCAGAGATGGCGCGATGCCAAACCCGGCGCGCTAACCACTCGACCACGGAGGTCGTCAAGTCAATATATTCAATTCTATGCTAAAACATAACACACAGTACAAGTACATACACAAAACATACAATAATATTACATGTACCTACTTACTAATATTATTATTATTTGGACTTTATGAGTAAGTAGGTACACCTACCTAAGTTTTTTTTGGGAATCGAACTTAGCACTGCTACTTACCTAAGCTTATTACTACACGTAACTGGTTTTATAATTTATATTTTGATGACACTTTATTTTAATTACTTCATAATTTGTAATTCGATGAAGTGATTGTTGGTCACACGTTATTGCTGATTTAGATATCTACGAATGTGTGCATAATTGCACACATTTTTCGTGTATCTGTATTTGCCAAGTTTTTGTATAAATAAAGTTTCCATAAAATACATTAAATCAATTACGATCGACTTGTCATCAAGCACGTCTACCTATTGCTGCCTGCAGTGTTATTTCCATCACCATTGTTCTTCACATCAAGTGCGTCGACATAATGTTCGTGAGTCAATAATATTTTACTGTTTTTTTTTTTCATTTCATTATAATATATTTATTTATTGGTATTATTTACAATGATTGTACGATGGTTGACATACAGACCTATAATTTATTTTCCGTTCGTGTCTCTACAGGTCTGAACACGAGTACAAGAAACGGCTCGCCGCCGCAGCTGTCCTAGACTCAGACCGTGAACAGTCATCTGACTTTGAAGAAGACTCTAGGTAATTATTTGCTATGCATATCTCAAGACTTTGGTACTATGTCGCCATAATTGCCATATTTTTAAATACTTTATTTTTATTTTCTTATTTTGACGACCTCCTTGTTTGAGTGGTATGTACACCAGTTTTCATGGTGTCGCCATCTCTGAGGTCCCAAGTTCGATCCCCGGTCGGGTCAATTTTAGAAATTATTGTTTTTCTATATTTTCTCGGGTCTAGGTGTTTTCTATGTACCTATAATAAGTATGTATTTAAGTATTTTAAGTATGTTTATCCGTTGTCAAGTAACCATTTAACGAGTTTCATAACGAAGCTTCTCTTGGGCTAGATAATTGGTGTGAGTGTAGGAAAGTTTATTATGTTTATAATTTATGTTCTTTCTTTTCTTTTTACAGTCCTCCGAAGAAGGCGAAAAAATCGGCGAAACCGAAAAAAGAGCCTGCGAAAAAGAAGTCAAGTGGGTATGTATAACGTTTTTAAGTTTTAGCATAGACGAATAAGATAATTTTTTAGACAAAACTTTGGTTTTAGACAATCACACTAATATTATAAAGGCGAAAGTTTGTGAGTGTGTATGTTTTTTACTTGTGCACGTAAAAACTACTGAATGGATTTGGATGAAATTCGGCACACAGATAGTTTATAACCTGGATTAACACATAGGATACTTTTTATCCCGTTATTCCCACGGGAACGGGAACCACGCGGGTGAAACCGCGAGCGACCGCTAGTTATTTAATAATTCTACGATAAAGAGTTAGTTACTGTGCTAAAAATAGATTTCATGAATTGGCGGTAACAATTTATAAATACAATTGTTTCAGGAAGCCTACTGCGAAAACAAACGGCTCGGCTTCTGTGCTGTCCGACCTATTTGGCTCCGACGACGAGTCTGAGCAGCCTAAGCGCTCCTCCAGCAGCCCCTTGTGGTCGTCGTTGTCTCGGCGAGTCGCGGGCGGGGTGTTACGTCAGGTGGAATTGGTGCCTGATGGTAACATATTTTTTGATGTCAAAATATATAATACCGAAGACATCATTAATCTCGGCTCTCGTGAACGCTCGGACAAGTGGATTGCTAATCTTCGCTTGCGGGTCTCACCAGACGATCCGCTGTGGAAAGAGTTGAAGAAATTGTGCGCCGAAGCGAAGAAGAGATTCTCAAAAGAGGCGATGTACTACGGTGACAAGGTTGGCAGCCAATAATAGGTTCATCCATCGATTCACCTTTTTTTTTTTTTTTTTTTTCACTACATTGTAAAAACTTTATTGTACTTATACTTAACTAATGTAATGGTTAATCTAGGTAATATAAATTCTAAAACTATATTTTCTTTTTTTAACTTAGCTTAATCAACCGCAGAACTAATAACCACTCAACTATGGGTAAATCTATCTATTGTTCGATTTGTCAAGAGTCATTACCAAGTAAATCGTTTTCGGGGCATTTACGCAGTATTAAACATAAAAGTAATAGTGCAGTAAGTCTCGATAGTGGCATTGAAAAAATAAGTTCCGCGTTTCGTTGTCGCATAGCGTCTTATCGCATACGGGCAGAGCGCGAGCGTCTGGCTGACGGCAGCGAAATAGCTGCTACTTCGCCCACGCACTTCTTGCGTTGCATTGCCTCAAAGTTACAAACAATACTTCATTCAGCTTTATCTAATCATATAAATATAAAAGTAAACTTTGAACTTTTTGTTAAAGTAATTTTACCTAAAGATGATTCTACGGAAACTAAATCATTTACAACTGCAAACATTTCTTTACATTTAAACTACAGTTTTAATGATCTACTAAATAACATTTCTGAAATTATTTGTAAAAAGATAGACGAATTTCAGGAAAAGGGGAGTGGATGGTCTATGTTGGATATTTTATACCTCGAAACTAATATTAACAAATATACGCCATTGAGAGGATCATCATATCTAAAATTACCAAAAAAAATTTACTCAAAACAAGCTTGTGTAAATATAAAAAATGATGATGAATATTGTTTTGCTTGGGTTGTGATGGCGGCTTTGTACCCAGTTAAAAAGAATGCTTGTCGAGTATCATCTTATCCTCACTTTAGTACAGTATTAAACTTAATTAATATGTCGTTTCCAGTTGCAAATAATGACATAAAAACATTTGAAAAAAATAATAAAAACATAAGTGTAAATATCTATGGTTTGGATAGTAAAAGTAATATTACTGGGCCGTTGTATAAAACCATTTTACGAAAAAAAAATCATATTAATATGCTTTTTGTTCAGAATGGTTCTAAGTCTCATTACTGTCTCATAAAAAACTTTCCTAAACTATTAAGAAGTCAAGTGACTAAACATCACAGTAAGCTTTATTTTTGTGATGATTGCTTGTTGTTTTTTAAGTCTAATCTAAAATATAAAAATCACTCTTGCGGTGGAGTCGCAACTATTTTGCCCGAAAAAGGTACTTTGGTTCAATTTAAAAATTTTCATTGTAAGCAATTCATACCTTATGTAATATATGCAGACTTTGAAACATTATTACAACCGTGCGTTGAAAGTCAAAGTAAACACACAGCTAACATTCAACGGCACATTCCCGCTGCGTTTGCGTATTATATTGTTTGTAATTATGATAGCTCTCTAAACCGCCTAGTAAAGTATCGCGGTCCTGATTGTGCATTCAAATTTGTTACTTATTTACAGAAAGACGTGAAAAGAATTTATGATATTATTCAGTCGGCTTCAGAGAATCCAGTGCCTATAATTTTTAGTAATATTGACTCGCGTGCTTTTGATCGCGCAGACTATTGTTATTTATGTTCAAATTTATTAGTCGTAGATAAAGTGAGAGATCACTGTCACTTCACAGGTGTTTACAGAGGCGCAGCTCATTCATACTGTAATCTTAAATTTCAGATTCCTAAATTTATCCCCATTTTCTTTCATAATTTGTCGGGTTACGATTGCCATTTGTTTATTCGGGAATTAAACACAATATCAGGCTCAATCAAAGTTATTCCGAAAAGCAAAGAAAATTATATTTCTTTTACTAAGTTTATTCCACTTTCAGATAAAACTTTCGTTGCAGTACGTTTTGTCGATTCTTTTAAATTTTTAGGGACAAGCTTAGACCAGTTAGCTAAAAGTCTTAACCCTAATGACTTTATACATTTACGTAAAAATTGCGATAGTGAACGAAAATGTTCATTGTTGCGTCGCAAGGGTATATATCCATATGAATATATGTCTGCTTGGGAGGTATATGAAGAAACTAGTTTGCCGCCGATAGAAAAATTTTACAGTAGTCTTACGAGTGAATCAATTAGCTTAACTGATTACCAACATGCCTTAACCGTATGGAAAACTTTTGACATACAAAATTTAGGAGAGTATACAGATTTATATGTAAAAAATGATGTTTTATTATTAGCCGATATATTCGAAAAGTTCCGCTTAACTTGCAAAAAAAATTATGATTTAGATCCGGCTTTTTATATTACAGCACCAAGCCTAAGCTTCGATGCAATGCTTTTAAAAACTAAAATAAAGTTGGAACTTTTATCTGACTTGGAAATAATTCGTATGATACAAAAGGGTATTCGAGGAGGCATTTGTTTATGTTCAAAAAGGTATGCTCAATCAAATAACAAATATCAGCCTGATTTTGATTCATCTCAATCTAATAGTTATTTAATGTACTTGGACTGTAATAACTTATATGGTTACGCTATGTGTAGCTATTTGCCCTATGCGGACTTTAGATTACTTGATGAGGAGGAATGTAGTCAGCTTAACATACTGAGCATTCCTAATGAAAATGAATATGGATACATTTTAGAAGTAGATTTAGAATACCCAGAGAGTTTACATGACTTACACAATGACCTTCCATTTTGCGCCCAAAATTTTGTTCCACCGGGTTCGAAACATAAAAAACTGATACCTAATTTATTCGATAAATATGAATATGTCATACATTACGTTCATTTGAAAATGTGTTTGAATCATGGATTACGCCTTAAACGAATTCGCAGAGCAATAACATTTAAGCAGAGTCAGTTCTTAAAACAATATATTGATTTAAATACGGAGTTAAGACAAAAATCTAACTCTGCTTTTGAGCAAGACTTTTTTAAATTGTTAAATAACAGTATTTTTGGAAAAACATTAGAAGATACAGAGCGCAGAGTCGATGTAAAACTTGTTAATGCATGGCATGACGATCGCAATAAAACAAACAAGTACTATTCCGCCGAACAACTGATAGCTCGCCCTAACTTCCATAGCGTAGCAGTGTTTGATGAAAACTTTGTAGCTATTCAATTAAAACGAGAAAAAGTAATATTGAACAAACCAATATACATAGGGTTTTCAGTTTTAGAGATATCAAAAAGCCATATGTACGATTTTCATTATTCTGTTATGAAAAAATATTACAACGAAAAACTGTCTTTATGTTACACAGATACTGATAGTTTGTTATACTCCATTCAAACGGATGACTTCTATCGCGATTTGAAAGACCACTTTTTGAGTTATTTTGACACTAGTAATTATTCTAGTAATAACTGCTTTAGTATTATTCCAAGGAACAAAAAAGTCCCTGGTTTGTTCAAAGACGAACTAGGTGGTAAACTTCTCTTGGAATTTGTAGGATTGCGATCCAAACTGTACAGTATTAAAACAATTGATAATGAGGTTAAAAAAGCAAAAGGAGTCAAAAAACCTGTAACTAAAAAGTTAAAATTTTCTGATTACGTAAATGTTCTTTCAACAGGAACAGATCTTAAAGGTAAAAACGTTCTATTCAAAACCATAAAGCATCAAATTTTTACAAGAGAACAGTATAAAGTGGCATTGTCGAGAAAAGATGATAAACGTTTTATTTTAGGTGATAACGTGTCAACGATATCGTGGGGACATTATTCTATTACAATATAATATACTATCCTGCAATAGATAGTTTTTACCATAGGTGATAATAATGTATGATGGTTTATATCAAGATTAAATCACTAAAACTTTAACGTTTTATACTATCAATTTAATGTTTTACTGTCATCGATAAATTTAAAATATAAACATAGATTTTTAAGATTAATTTTAATCTGATAGGTAGTTTTAAAAAAAGTTAAATAATCTAAGACATTTAATCAGCTATATAATATGTTAAGTTAATTAATTGGTGTTAAGTTTGTTTTAAATTTAAAAATAAATATTTGTTTACAATCAATTTGATGTATAATTTTCATTTTTGTGTGGATTACACTTTATATTGTTGAAACTAAAACTGTAAATAACAATAAAGTGCATTTTTGTATGTTTTATTTAAGTTTATGTCTAATAATTGTTTTTCTTAAGTTACTAAATAAATGTTGTTGTAATATAATATACAAAAAAAAGTTTTGTATTGTCTACAACCAATTTGATGTGTTACTTTCATTTTAGTATGTACCTATCCATACACTCTTTATAAAAACTGTTGTTACTTAATTCGTGAATAAACAATAAAGTGAATTTTTATGTTTTATTTATACTTAGCCCGAGTATTTTTTTCCTTAACTATTACAAAGCACAATTATTATACAAACTAAAAGTACTTACCTACTTGTTTAGTTTATTACTAATTACTTTTATTACTTTGAATTAATGGTTTTATTTGATGATGTGCCTAAAATTACTATTTTATACAATTACATTACATTACATTATTACATTATTTCATAATTAGGTGTAATAAATATGAAAGCTGAGTAAAATTTCAATTAAAGAATTATCATATAATGTAAACTCTACGAGGACTAGGTATACAAAAGCATAAGACTTTTTTAAACCAATTTTAACCGCACCATATTTTATATTTGTTAAGTTGTTATCAAATTCTAAAAAAGATTGTACCGAACTGTATGATTTAAACAAGTCATTACATGTCGACAATATAATGCTGATTATGATGGGAAGTCATTTGATGCTATTCGCACACGTTTCACAATAATTACGTGTCATGTTGTTGAAAATAACACCTAGTCAGCGGTTAGTTTTTTGCATGTTTAAACATGCAACGAAGCAACTTACACCGACGCACACATATTATCGGTCGTAGTAAACTAGATAAATAAAGCGTGGTTTGTCATGTAATTCATTTACATTAATAGACAGAACGTTGTCAGCAGCAGTTGCATTGTCTCAATTGTTTTTATTTTTTTGTTCTAAATAAAAAGTTATTATCATGGTAAGTGGAATTATGTATTTAAAAATGATGGACATAATTTATATTTGTAAGTGTTTTATATTATTTTATTTTATTTCAGGAAACTCCACCCACTTCACCGGTCTACATTCTGCCTGACGAGGAACACCAAGATCGAGTACTGAATCAATACACACAAGGCCAACATGAGGGAATTGACGAAGCGGGTCCCTTTCACTATGGATTCAGACCTCAGAACCCGGAGCCGGAGATAAAGAATTTGAAACATAGACATCAAAAGAAAAGATGTTTTCTAAGACACTTTCACAACAAACAAAATTCCTTTGTATTGAAAAGCGCGCCGAAAAAGGGTCGCTATTTAATCAAAATTCAAGTTATTGACTTACAATCAAGAGTGCCTGTTCCAGAGAAGCTGTTGTGCGCACAATATGTTGTGGAGGATGATGTTGATCCAATTATGGATCAGACAGAAGGAGTTATTAGTAACATTTCAAAAAAATTGTGCGGCTATAGCTATAACTTCTATTGAGGCTATATGGCGCAGATTTATTTGTAAATTAAAGTTCTCAAAAGGTTTCAAGCGTAATTTCCATATTTACGTGTAAACCTCCAGAGACACATTTAAATATATAAAATATTTTGATTGTATAAAATCTTATTTTGAGGGGTACAATACTTAGTTACACAATTTTCTTTTTAGTATATAAATAAATTTAACGTATATATTTTTAAATGTTATTGAAACTTGTTAAATTTTTTGTAAATTTAGTAATAAGCTTTATAATAAACTTAAATAAAATTAAATAATAGTAATAACGTTTTTTTCATTTTATTGCTCTCGGTTATATTGATTATACTCGTAGTTTAATAAAGAAAACACAGCATTCAATTTAAATTTATGTTTATTAAAAAATAACTAATAGGTATTAAAGCACATACTTACATTATAAAAACAAAAAAAAAAAACTTTTAACAGTCACATAAAAATAAAAAGTTCTATTCTAATGCCTAGTTCTATTAAATTCAATGATTAAAACCTAAATAAAACTATAATTATTACAAAATTATAAGATCACTTTATTTTGTAAACACCATTTTTTAATACACAGTACATTTTTTAATGCACATGTTTTCCTATGAGTAAAACAGTTATATACGAAAACATCTTTACAATACAATTCAGAAAGAGTTTGTAAATTAGGAAGCCCTAAATTACTTATGTCTAACACGTTGTTATGATCACATAATTCTTGTATCCATGTAATCTTTTCTTTACCTTTAACTAAAATTGTACGATCTTTTAAATACGGTTTGATAATTCTTCGAAATTCCCTATAATCTATGTACCCTTCGCTCCATCGAAATCCTCTGTTTCGTTCAATCCACCAAACACTTTGCTTTTCTTTATCAGTAAGAGCGGTAAACGGGTAAGGTGGTTTTATTAAAAAAATATGGGTATATTCTTCAGTGGCTATAGCTAATTCCTTTACCAGAAACTTATTGTTTAGGTTTTTAAATCCTTGTACATCCACGATAATTGTATTACTTTTCATGATAACTTTTTCACAATGTTGCTTAAAGGCTTGTACTCGAATATACAGTCGTTTAATATAAGACAATATGCAGCTGTCTGATCAGGTATCTCTTTTTCAGTTTCAATTTCAACTCTTACATCTATTGACCCCTTTAATGCCTCGTGTTGTCGAGAACAATCAATTACGAATAATGGAGCGATATCTTTAAATTCTTTTAAAGTCACCAACGGTTCTGCTCGGCGTCCGTGATAAGTCTGTTGAAATCTAGCATATTGCTCATATAATAAGTAATACTTGTTTTCCGTAAAGCTGACGTTCAAATTTTCGTAAGGGTAATATGAAGAATTCAAAAAAACTTTTACGTCACTAACATTGCAGTGGTCAAATTCAGCCATTGACATGTCCGCCTGATTTTTACGATTGGTTTGAAATACAATAATTACATAACGTGGTTTTTCTATTTGCGTTGAAGTTTTAATTGACCATGTATGTTTGCGTGTTTTTGGTAATAACGGGTATTCATATAAATCCCAATTTCGGAACGCTAAGGTAACAGAACGATCTTTTTCTAAATGTTTTAACAAAGTAATCCTTTCACGATCTGATACTTTTACATGCGGAACTCTCCAAACTATTTTACTTATTTCAAGGTTATCGATAATTTCATTTTTATTTAACTTTAATGCATTAATATTAGTGCTGCTTCTTAATAAAACTAATTCGTGTTTACAGTTAATAATTATTTTTTCATAGTCTTCTGCAAACCCCAGTATTTTGTTTAAAGGTATTGAAGCGGAAAAAACTCCATTATTGGTCGTACCAATAGTAGACCAACCCCAAACATTTGCAGATTTTGATTCGTTTTCGTTTAGCGAAAGATATGATTTTAAGGTGGTCGTAAGGCCAACATTTTTTATTTTGTCTATTTCAACACCATTTAGTTCGTATCGTATATCTTGAAATAGAAATAATGCTGCGTTATTTATAAAATGCACACTGGATACTTTTGCTTTAGTAGTGCTATCATGAACATGTACTTTGCCCTCAATATACAAAGTGCTGAGGGAAGGCAACACATACAAATCTTGTTGGTTAATAGGTATACGTATTTCATCATTCTTGTTGAAACTTGTCACGTATGGTTTATATGAATGATATTCGAAACTTTCAATGCTATTATCGTGTGACGATGGTTGAGATATATTTAAAATATTCATTTTATTAAGCCTATTAACTTTAGAAACTCTTTATTTTCTTTGGTTAACTTCTTTTTGAATTTAAGAGGTGCTACTTTTAAAAGTGCTCTTTTTGAACTGACTTGAGTCCCGGATGGTAAATGGGTTTTATTAAAATTTAGCATCTTTTTCTAAAGTGCAAATATAGTTGTACTTCTTCGCCACGTAAATTGATTTGCTTATTTTCAGCGTCTAACAATCTTATGTTTAATGAACTGATTGAGTTTTGGTTAACTGGAAAATATATTATATTCTTAGGTATTTCAATAATTCGATAACCAGGTGGTACGTTAGGCACAAATTCGTAGATTATGTGACTTGCTTTTCCGTTTACAAATGATCCGCTTACTGCGTCGCATTCGATGCGGACGATGGTTGTTGATAAAATACTAACAGGATACTGTGACTTGCTACTTATATTAGCCTTCACCGTTTCCATACCAAAACCCAAAGTTTTTCCAAGCGAATTATCATTTTCAAAGTGCACATCCTTTGTACAGAAAATATTGGTCTTAAGTGTGTTATTATTACAAGTTAAATTAAAAACACAATTTTTTATATTTGCTTTTAAATAATCACAGATGTCTTGAAGTTCATATGAACCTTCAGGAATTTCAACAACTTCGTTGGTACCATAATAAAACTTATTATTTCTCTCGTCTACATTTGGGATTGAATTAAACGTAGAAAAGTAAAGTAGTCCACATTCATATTCTCCACATAAGTCTAAGGTTGGGGAATAGCTAGTTGCCATAAAGGCTCCTCGACCAGTTATCGACACAGTGAAAGACATTTTTATACTGAGAAATATATTTACTATTCTGTATTTAAATGGTGTTTCCAATATTCCTTTAAAAATTTTAAGCAAAGATGTCCACAATTTAATGTGCCAAAAGTTTGATGTTGTGTATAATTATAATTTATAGGAATATTTTTTAAATATTTTTGTAATTCTAGCGGAGGTTTTAAATTACCAAAACTATCAAAATATTCAGAGTTATTGTTTTTCTTAACGTAGGCTACCCAATGAGTTCCAGGATTCACAGAAGTGTCCAAATTAATTATAGCACACTCATTTTTTCTTGGTTTTGAAGGTAAAGTATCTCTCATAAAAACACCACGGAAATACGGAATGTCACATGCGTGTTCTAAAATATCCAAATTTGTTAATGCTCGCCTGGGTAGCCGTTCCACTAGTTTTTTGAATTATTTAAATATAAACCTGCCCCTTTTTTATGAGGTCTAATATACAATCCTTTCCCAAGAGCAACCGCTTCCATCATCTTGTTATGGCGTTCAGACTCTTGAAGACTTCTCTGAGCAGCTTTGGCATCATTCACGGCCTTTGCTATACCTGCCGCACCTCCTGCTAATGAACCCAAAGCTGACAATCCAGCGAAGATTGGTATCAAAGGTAAAAACCCACCACTTTTAGGAATGGGAATACAGCGTGGCAGGCGTATACCTCTTTTGTTCATAAATAGTTTTTTGGCGGCAGCATATGCATACTTAATAGCTGAATTATTGCTTTTGGATTTCAATTTCTTTACTTGAGATTGTAGTTTTTTCACGATAGACATGAAAGAACGTGCTCCACCACCAGCTTTAAGCTTTGCCTTCATTGCATTTTTAACTATCCACGAGGCAACCTTTTCTCCTTTCCCAGCGTCTTTTGATTTCAATCTTTTCTTAGCCATATTCAAAAGATCTAAATCAGCTTTATGACGTACATCCAAATCACTATTGATGTATGCAATGTCGTGGTGCATACAAGCTTCATCCAATTTGTTTACACCTCGATTGCCTTTTTGTAACCGTTTTTGAAGTTTAGTTCCAGGACCGCAAAATTGATAACCAGGTAAATGTAATTCAAAAGGTAAATTATTAATTAAACTGTTAATGATACCACTTCCTTCCTTCATTGATACTCACAAAATGATTGAGCGGGTATTGCGTTCTTTATTTATATTACATCACTAATGCATTTTTTTCTACCCAACTGTTTTCTTCATTACTTAGGCCTAACCATTTCACAAAAAGCCTGTTCCCTTTTCTTTTTAAAACTTTTTCTATGAGATATAAGTCTGGAAACATAGTTCTTTGTAATTCATATTCATAAAATGAACCTAAAATACTGTGGTTTTTTCTGTCTTCTATGTGATAAGTTGGTGGGTTTGTATGATTGATTTTTGTGATAGTAAATATTTCAGTAGACCAGTTAGGGGTATAACCTTTGTAAAAATCGCCTTTATATTTACTAATACGAACATGATCACCAACACGAAACTTAGGTCTTTTCAAAGTATTGTGCTTTTGGGATTTAATTATGTTGGTTCTTACCAACATCTGGTTTCTGTTGTTAACATCGACTGGTTTAAATTTGGTTATGCGATGAATGGTATTATTATAGCATTGTACTACTGAGTTTAAATTTTTCCCTAACCATTCATATCGACCACATAAACTAAAAAGTTTAAAAAGACGACTTTTTAGAGTTCTTATCACACGTTCAACAATAGCTGCTTTCTTTACAGAGTAGGTTGAATAATGATTAATTTTATATTTCTTCATCAGTTGTTTAAAGCTATCATTGTAAAACTCCTTACCTAAATCAGTTTGCAAATTTTTTGGTGTTTGAGTAGACTCTGCTAGTATATGTTGCATCGCAAAAGTAACACAGACTTTCTCTTTTGATTTTAAGGGCTTTACCCAAACATACTTAGATAAAGTGTCAATAACAACTAATATGTACTTATAACCTTTATTAAAGGATGCATATTTTTGTACATCTATAAGATCTGCTTGCCATAAATCATATATTCCTTTTATTATCGTGCATCGTCGTGGAAAATTTCTTCTAGCAGATCTATGAAGCTCATCTACTATGTTTTGTTTACTCATTTTTGGTTGTCTTAGTATTAATCAGAAAATCGATTTCCGTTTTTGTATAATACAAAGTACTCATATTATTAGAAGTAACTTTTTCTAAGTTTTTAAGATAAACTCTAACGTCGTTAAGAACTTTTTTCAATTCTTTTTTCAAGTCTTCAATTTCTTTATCTAAATGAGCTTTATTTACAGCTTCATCATCATTTTGTGGAGGTAACAAACCTTTTAATCTTGAGGATTGCAAATCGTAATCTCCAGTCTCTGATTTTGCTAACGTGTAGTCAAGAGTATTCATAAATTCAGAATATCTTAAACGCTTATGAACGTGATGTCCAAATTTATCTATATTCATTGCAGTCTTTATGGGTTGTTCACTGCTATTAAACTGCTTAATTTTCTCAATACATGCCTTTTATATTTCACGTTTATAATACCAGCTTCAAACAGTTCTTCGATGATTGCTATAATCTCATTGTTTAGGCCAGTGTTGCCTGCTTCGCGTGATGCAAGCAGTAATTTTAGTCGTTCCACTAATTCATTTGGATCATCCCAATAAACCAAATCGGTATTCTTTTTAACTTTTTTAAAAATATTTATACCTTCCCCTTTTGGGATGCTTTCAGTACTTGTAGTTACTTTTCTAGTAAATTTGAATAAGGGTTTAATAATACTCATGTATTTGAAGCCTTTGTTACTGTTTATAGGTTTATTTGGATCAAAATTACGTCTGTGTGCGTTGGTATCAATTAGAATTACTTTATAATTTTGCATATCCTCGTCTGTGATTATATCTATATTTGGTGTTTTTTTAAATAATAATTCCATAATACCAGGCGTCTTCTTCAGAGTGCGATTTCCAATCTTTAAGATACGACCCTGATCATAAACGCGGGCTTTCCCCAACATTAACTTATCCCGTTCAGTTCTTATTCCAAAAGGCACATCTTTAAATACTTCAGATGATAGTGACCATGATAAAGATCGATTTTTCATGCTTGGCGATGATTCGGGTGATTTAAACGAGTCATCACTGATATTATGTTCATCAGGTGGTGAAACAGTAAGAGTTTGATCAGTTTTGTCATAAAAATCATCAGCTGAGTTTTCTTCTTCACTAAAACTTTCTTGAATGGTATCGTTAGACGAATACGATACTTCAGCATCACTGTACTTTATTTTCTTTTTCATTGGGGTTTGAACTGATTCTTCGTTGTGAAAAATTGTATCACTTTTGTTTGCCAATTGATTTAGAGGATCCACAATGGGTTTAAATATTGTACCCAGAGCCATATTATTCGAATTTTTTAGATCTTTTATCATTTTAACCTTTCTTTTCACAGCTGCTGCAGATTTTACAATTTGTTCTTTTAAATTTCTTTCCATTTTAGTATGTAAGTATTCCGTTCCAAATCAAAAGTGAAAATGATTCAGATATATTAGAACATTCACTTATGTATATTAGTTAATAACTATAAAAGTGTCAAACCTCATTCTATAGCAACCTTTATTTCGCTCACAGTCCTTATTAATTACAACATAACTGAAGGGTTTACTCCAAACTATTGAGCACATTTCGCGGAATTGAGGCCATGTCATATCAGACCCAACATGTTCGTCATAAACATGCTTTAAGTTGATGTCATCTTGCTTAAATAATATAATAAGGTTTGAGTTATCTCTCACGAGCTGTTTTGGGATCTTGGTATATGTTTGATTTATGTAGAAACAGTCTATGTTTTTATGACGCCCCATAGCAAAATAATCACGAATGTTGTTTTGATTTTCACAAGCAACATCATCGAAAACAATGATTGAGTTTGGTAAAGCTTCATGCGGACTTAGAATTTCACTATTATAATTATATTTGTTGTACGACGTACCTGCTACCAAATTCAAAGTTTTTTCTAGGTATATATACTTAGGTTGGTATAATGATTTTGAATAAACGTACAAGTTACGGAAACGTGGACCATCTTTATGAAGCAATAAACTAATCACTAAGTTGGTCTTTCCGCAATTCGACGGTCCGCAAACAATACAGCGAATAGTATTTGGTAATAAGGTACCATGTCGTTTTGGAGCGTTTGATGACGTAGGACAGATGCATTCCAATTTCAATGATTTTTTTTGTTTAACAAATCTCATAATAAAATTGACTGCATTGTTTCAAAGGTTACAACAAAATGACTAAAAAATTATAACGGTTCTATATTTAATACTTTTGTTTGTTATCTACGACAGTAGTAAAAATTGGGCGTTCTGGCGCACAATAGTTGTGTGCGAACGTCGTCGCGGAGCGATGACGAAGCGAGCACGGCGAGCGGTGAGGACACAACTTTGTGAGCCAGAATGCCCAATTTATTTACTACTATCGTCAAAGTTTTTATGTAATTTTGAGGAAATCGAGTCACTCGTTAACCCGCATCATTCAGAAACGATCACAACCATGGCCACGTTCGATCTAAAAGTCGCGCTCACGCTCCTCCCAGTAGTAGATTGCGACGAAACGCAAATTAACCAACTAATAGACGGAATAGAGTATTATAGTAGTACCCTTAGAAACGAGGACCAGCCTCTGTTAATCAATTTTGTTTTAAAAACTCGTCTTTCTAGCAGTGCTAAAACAAAAATTAATAAGTCTTATGTGTCTGTGGCAGACCTAATAAAAGATATAAAAAATGTTTTAATTCCGATTAAATCATACACAGCCATTTTAGACCGAATGCTACGATGTAGGCAAGGAAACAAGACCATAGAAATGTTTGGTAGTGAAATCGAAAAAATGTCCAACGATTTAAGTACAGCACAGGCTAATGGAGACGAGTCGGCATATAATTTATTAAAGCCGATTAATGAAAAAATGGCTATCAAGCGTTTCGCTGACGGCCTAAACAATGCTCGTACAAGCATTATAGTTACGTCTAGGTCCGTAAGCACAGTTAGGCAGGCAATAACTATAGCCTTAGAACAAGAAGACTCGGTAGTGAAACCACCAATAAACAATTATGTTAACTATGTTTCGAACCAGCGATTTGAAAAGATAAATAAAAACTATCATCAACAATATAATAAGTCACGTAACAACAACGCGACGAGTCAGCAAGGTCGGGGTCGTGCCTACTATAACTCGAATAGGTTTCAGGGTCAGCGCAACACCAGGTTTACGTCACCTCATAATAAACGTAGGAATGTACATTTCTTAGTTGACTCAGCAGAACAGTCTAATGACGAGAACGAAAGTGAACGTCAGAGTATACGTCAGAACGAACATCATAGCGATGATTTTTTTCGTTCTGAATAGCGCTGAGGTAGATATTTGTAGTTATGGTAGTGGTAATTACGTTTGTTTTACTTGTAGTCAAACTCAAATTTCTCTATTAGTAGACACAGGAGCAAGCATTTCAATTTTAAAGTTAGATTGGTTAAATAAACTCCGTAGCGTGTCCCGCGACGCAAAGCTAGTAAGGGATGAAATTAAGATTAAAGGAGTATGTGGGGATTTAGTATCAATAGGTTATGTTTATCTAGACTTATGTGTTAACAATTATAATTTTAGGCATAAGTTTTATGTGTTTAGCAACTTCCACTGTAAAAATGATGGAATTTTAGGAGAAGATTTTTTATTAAAATATAGTTGTAAAATTAACTATGAAAATAAGCTGGTTACATTACAGGATAAGATAAGTCTAGAATTAGGCTTAGGTAAAAACATAATAACGACTATTCCAGGGAGATGTGAGGTCGTAAAATATGTTTCGTCAGAGATAAAGGGCGAATGTGTCATTTTAGCGGAGGAAGTTATTGCAGGCGTATTTGTAGCAGGCGCCGTGGTAGTAGGAGACGGGAAAAAGATTCCGGTGCGATTTTTAAACACACGGGAAGAAGATGTAAAATTAAATAACTTTAGCCCGAAAATTAGAAAATACTCGGATTATTTCGTATGCTCTTTTGATACGGAAAACGGAAAATCTGTCGAGAGGGTTAAACAACTATTCGATTTTCTTAAATTAAAAACATATCTTGGTGATGAAGAGAGACGGTCTATTGAGAAAATATGTGCAAAATATGCAGATATCTTTCATATGCCGGGTGATAAGCTATCCGTTACAAACTTATACGAGTACAACATTAAACTGCAAAATGACGCGTCTCCTGTTTATGTCAAACCGTATAGAATACCGCACGCTCAGAAGGCTGAGTTAATAAAACAGGTAGGTAAATTGTTAGAAGAAGATATTATCGAAGAGTGTACCAGCGAATGGTCTTCTCCATTATTATTACTTCCGAAAAAAGCTGACAGTAGCGGTGAAAAAAAGTGGAGAATCGTAATAGATTATAGACTTTTAAATAAAAAAATAGTAGACGAAAAGTTCCCGTTACCAAATATACAAGAAATTATTGACTCACTTTCGGGATGCTTATACTATTCTCATTTAGACCTCAGTTCTAGTTATTACC